>OZ020198.1:8250673-11030673 GCA_963971165.1 Philopedon plagiatum | reverse complement strand
AAATTTGCACGTTGATGACTTTCTCCATAACTTTGCTGACCATAGAAAAAATAGAAATAGGTCTACAATTGGATGGAAGGGACTTGGAACCTTTATTTGCGATAGGCTACACACGAGCAGTCTTCCAACTGCCTGGAAGGATACCCGTGGCATATAGGCGATCTGGATAAGACGAGTTAAGATGGGTGCAAGTTCTCAAACGCATTTTTTTAGAACAATTGCTGGTATGTCATCTAGACCGGAGAGTTTTTTGGCGTCAGGGGGTAAAAGAATTGTGTGACAGACGTAGTAGTTGGAACAGCGAAATTGGCAGGATTAATAAGGGTGAAATTGGCAGCGAATTGATTGGTAAATAGTTCAGCTTTCCCTTTAGAGGTGGAGAGAGATGGAGAATAACTGAAAAGTCGTGATATCTGACAGCTCTGGTAAATAAATTATTTTCTATCTTTATAAAAAATCATCTTCGACTACTTTCCTTTGGTCTGTGAGTCTTTTAATCATAGATGAATTACCTTCCATAACTTTTGAACTTGCTACTTAAAAACCAAATCCCCATTTGTGCCAGAATTTTTTTTTCATCATTTATTTCTCATCAATCATGACCTCTAATTTTGGCATATTAAGAAAAACTAATAGATTATTTTAAACTAACATTGCTAATCTTTGTGTTATTTTATTAGGCAAGTAGACTTTGTACCTATTAGCGAGCATTAATAATCAGAGTTACTCTACCAGGTATATCAGTCAAGGTTGTGAAACTTTCTCTTCAAAGGCCATTAGCCTTCAATGAAATTTTATATATTTTTAGGTTTATAAAAACATATCCTAAATATTAATGATTTACATATTAGTTTGTATAAGTTACATATGTACATACTAGGTACTAAACCGCCAGCTATCCAATTTTGTTTTGCGTAAGAATTAAGTTACTTAGCATTTCTAAATGAAAAATATTATTTAGAAAATTTTAAAAAATTTGCAGTAGCGGTATTTAACATAATTTATTCATTATTAGCCTAATATCTGATGCAAATTTTTTTCTTAATAAAGTTTGAATCCGGTAGACGACAACATTCTAATTCATTATTACTTTAGTAACCAGAAAATCGACGATAACTTCATTTATTATGCATAACAGCTGATCCCCGGTCTTGGACCATCAAGTTTGCAATCATTTTGCACGAAACGAACGATGATTTACTTTCAGTTTCATTCAGGTGAAATCAAGAAAGCAAAAGTTAATAAATAAAACAGCTTTAAAATCTTTATAGAATCTCTCATACGCAACTCATTTGTAACTCTTTAACAACATTGCCGTGTAAATTTCATTCCTCTGTTTCTTTCATTTAATGAAATTAATTGTTCTTGCTCTGTCTATAGTTTGTTGCCCTGTACACTAATAATAACAAACAATTTTGAATACAGAATCATCATCATCACATAGGAGAAATTTCTGTGATGTAGAGTGGGTTAATTATAATTTTAGTTTTCAATCATTGCAATACTTTCACTCTTTAAAGTTCGCCTAGGAATTTTGTCGATTCGTTTCTTCTAGTATTTTTGTACAAATAAATAAAAACCTAATAGACCGTGTTGAAATTCATTGTTATAAATGCTGCGCTTAGCCTTTTAGTTGTTAGTTATTTTCGTGTTTCACTCCCAAAATTAGTTTTACTCTTACCAAAGTCGTTTTTACAATAGTTTTATAAAAATCGTTATAAAATGATTTTAATTTCAAATCCAAATCTAGTAACGATCTTGCTGCATGAATAAGAATATTTTAAAAAATAATAACAGGTGTGGACAGATTTGTCGCTGATGCTACATTGTCACATTTTATGTGTTGAGCTGCTGGCGTACGGAAGTACTTTTCACATGCCAGTCACATTGCAATAGCAAAACATAAGTGTTTGCTTAAGGATTTTAAAGTAAAAATAAACCAGTGAAAATTATTATTTAATCCTGTTAAAATATAATATACACAAGCACTTAGACCGCCATTTAAATCATAATTATGGTTATCGTTACTGAAAACTATGGGCAAAACATTTTGCAGTTTATCTGTTTTGAAATGCATATAAAATGTTTCTAACACCTCACAAACGTTGAACCAATTAGAAGGTAAACAATAGGAAACTAAGAAAATTAAGTTTACAGATATAACTTCTACATTGTTGAAATACTGAGTAAACAATTATGTGATTTATGTAGTAAACTGTCTGTTTGTACATATGTAAATACATATATGTAGGTATTTTAGTCCGTAAATTTTAGGCTGTAAACGTCAAATGTAGGGTTTCCCAGCCTTCTCAAAATTAATTTTGAAGAAACTGTTAAGACGTACTCTGAATTTTAATTGTATAGTATTAACAAACAATTACCATTCAAATTTCCCCTGTGTTACATACTTCTTCGAATTGAAACTGCTTTTGTCATACATTTTTTAATAGAGAAATAATTGTTTATTGTTACTCAATTTAAAAATAGTATAGGATGTATATGGTAGGTATAAATGGTGGAGGAGATCCTACAAGTGTTTTCCGTGGTTGAAAAACAACCAGTAGTAATCACTTGCCGTGATTTATTTATTTCACGTGTTACAATGACATTGCGGTTCTTCAATTTTTAAACTTAGTAATCATTATATTTGCAAAATTTATTTTTAAATTTGTCTGTGTTAGATTCGCGCTTTGCAATGGAGTACACTGGAAATCCCCATTCGTCAGTTTGTAATATTTTAACAGTCAGGAAAATCGATTTTAAGAACTATTTTAATATACGATGACACTTCCAAATATCAATAAATACATAACATAAAGTTACAAGAATAATACACACGTGCCCGTTTGGCAGTAGTAATAGTAGTATAAACAGAGTTTTACATCGGAGATATGTTATATCAATAATTTATTAGAAATGACGTTTTTATTAACATAGGTATTTAATGTTTTCGTTGAAGGGTTTATGTAGAATTCAATTGCAATTGCAGGGTCAAGTCAAGTAGTAAAGTCAAACACTCAATTCAGGGTATCAATTTCGCAGGGTAAAAACCCCTGAAGATGCCTCGTGCCGTCGTAGGCGAAACGTCGAAAAATTATTCAACCTGGAGACAGTCTAATTCCAAGAACAATGGTTTTTAATAACATTACTATAAAAAATTGTTCTTGACATATTTTCGGACATGGAAGTTATAATTATTTTTTTCAAATATTAGTTTCTGTAAAAATGCCTGTCTTTGTCTTATTATTTAAACCAATTAAAGTGTGTGTGTTTGTGTATACCTGTAATTTTTTTCTGATGTCTTTTCTCGTAACCTTAAAAAGTAATTTTAGGAACGTTACTAACAAGCATTTACTAATATCTATATAAAAAAGAAGAAACGCACAGCCCACAACGCTGGATCTAGAAACTTGAAATTTTGCACAGAGGAGGGGTTTTTAAAATTCAACCCCTATGGGGTGGAACAGGGTTCAATCTTTGTGCGAAGAAAAAATATGAGATGGTCCTATTAACTCGAAACTTCATAGAAGTACTCTAAAAAATAAATGTTCAAACACGTATTTTACAGTTTTTAATAAATCAATAAAATGGGGTTTAAAGTTGATTGATTTTGCATCTGATTAAAAATGCAACAATTAGAAGATTTCTAGGACACCCAACAGTCAGGGTTTTTAAGAATACTTCGATGGGGCTTTGTGCTATGTGAAGAAAAATCTGAAGCGAATAACCTATATAAATATTTCCATAGATGCATATGTACACCCTTTGTTAAAAGTGTGGCATCTAATTGGAAAAAGCACCCAATAAAATATTTCTAGGCCACCCGTAATCAGGGAAAATTTTTGGATCCAATGACGAACTCTATAAGTATTTTTTATTGGAGCATATTATGCCAGTTTGTTAAAAATTAAAAATAAAATAGATAAAAATAAATTAAAAATATTTTTTTCAATGTTTTTGGGTTTAAAGCAGTTTAAAAAATATTCTTAAAATAAAATAATTTTTAGAATATTTTAATTCTCCAAAAGTTTCTTACATCATTAATTATAACAAAATAAGAGAATTTTATAGGGGGTTGTAGGTTTTAGAGTTTCATATACCGATAGAAGCCGATTTATAAGTTTTATATCGCTACATAAAATATTGTAAAGAACTAAATTTTTACAACAACTTTAACTATTATTATACTAAAGAAAAGTCAGGGCAATATTACTAAACTAAATTAAATCTAATAATAAGGTAATAAAAGAGGAACAAATCCTACCTTTTAAAAAAGATTAATTAATCACTTGCACAAATTAAAATTAAAACACCGAAAAGTTTATAAGTGCATCGGTACGCGCCAGCAACTAAACCTCTTTCGTATATGAAAGAAAGCCATGCGTCAGTCTCTTCGCTTCACGATGGATGGATGCATTTTGAATGGATTTGATAAGCTCAGTGTGGCCATGCGGTTCTGTTTGGCCAACGCAGCTTACGGGACGCAGCCAAACTTTAACATTCTTCAAATAATTAATATTACATAATATCATTTATAGCACCTTTGGTTTGTCGTGTGGATGTCGTCAGAAGGCCTCGGTGAAGACTTTTATTTATAGGATTTCGACCGCAAAGTACATTTGTTTGGGTTTGATATTATATATAAATTTTCGTTAAATCTTTACAGAAGAAAAAATCAGCTTTCTTTTGAGATCAAATTTACCAAATTCTAAACAAGAAATGACAAAATAATATTGACATCTGTTTTTTCTAGAAACACAAATATGATGTGTGTGACATATTTTTCTTTTATTTTCAAAAGGTTCGCTATAAGTATCCCGCCTAAGATAAAACCTTCTCAGGTGTCAACGAGGTTTTGCTATACAGGGTTCATCCACTTTCAGCAAGTACAATACTTTTTGAAGTACCTGTGGAATATCATTGTTACCAATCGAAATAACTTTGGATAATAATGATGTTTAGATTTTTGGATTATATTTTAAAAATAAAGAAATTGCTTCGCCACTTTTGAGCTTATCTTAAAATAATATTTTTTAGGGAAACTTATTATTTAGAACCCATTTTTCCACACATTGGCACTGACGTATCATCTTTTACAGTTTATAGATAGAGTCCTTTTAAGAAAAACCAAAAATCATTTAAAATTTCACTACAAGGATATTCCGACCTCTCAAAAACGTCTCACACAAAATACTACGCCTTAACAACTGTTTATGTCATCATGAATGAACGAAACTACGGCACGTGCTACGGAGAAGAAGCGAAGTTGCCACTCTCACTCTAAATTTCATCGCCATGCGATGGATAAATTATCAAAAATTTTTTTTCACGAAACATAATGGTAAAAAAACATAATGGGGCGTCTGAAGAGAAAGGAAATGTAGTCTGTTGACACGGGATTTAGAGGATTGGGGGTTGAGAGGGGAAGGGAAAACATCTGCAGGTAATTTGTTCCATAGACCCTAGTTCCAAGACCCTAGGTATGAATAACCGAGAGAAGTGGGATGTTCTAGGCTTTTGTAGCTGTACAGTAAATGGATGCATACGTAACGCACATTTTGTTGTTCTGTTAGGAACAGTCAAGGGGGGAATTATAGCGGCTACTTCTTCAGAGCAAAATCCTTGGAAGTACCGACGTAAAAGGGATAAATCCCCAACAGCGCTGCAACGAGCGAGAGAAGGAAATTTTCTTGTGAGGACTGGGTCATTGATAAATCGACTGGATCTCTTTTGAATAGCATTAAGGATGTTAAGTGTCGAGGGTGATGCCGCTCCCCAGATGTGGGAAGAGTATTCTATAATAGGTTAGGTCTTATTTGGGAAACATAGAGAGTGTGTAAGTTGGAAGAGAAGTATTTTCTGGCTCGAAAGAGAAAACCAAGCTTTTTGGCTGCCGATATTCGAGAGTGATGCCAACAAGATGGAAAGTTTTATTGCTCTGTAGGGCTTGGTTATTCTTGTGGATGGGTAAGTGTTGCTGGATTCTTTGCGTAACAGAGACCAAGACTGGATTTTGGAGGCGCTGAACTGAACAAGGTTCTTGGCACCCCAGTCTAACATTAATTGAAGACCTTGGGAAAGGGATAGGTGCATAGATCTGCGTCTATTATCCAGCTCTTGATTCGAGGCTTGTCTGGAAAAATGAATGTTGAAGTGAACAGTACTATCGTCAGCATGTGGATGGGATTGGTAGTCACAGAGAGCAGGTCATTAATGTGTAATTAGTAGGTACTTTTGTATTATAAAATAAAAAAAATTGCTGTAATGGCCCATTATTCCGAAAACGATACACCACGAGACGATATTGAATAAAAATACTATTGGGAAAAATACTTTGTTCCCTTATGGGAAACCAGAATATTAAAGCCTAACTTTGAATACCTACGCATTTTCATACACTTTTTAGATTTGCTGGGTCGGTGCGAGGACTGAACCTTGAGGTACGCCAGCCAGGTGAGTGACCGCCGACCACGACGGATATTCGCCGATTAGAGAGGAAGCTACCTATCCTGGTACATAGTTTCGGAGGAAGACCGTAAGAAGGTGGTTTGTTGAGGACTGCGGCATGCCATACTCGGTCAAAGACCTTGGAAATATCAAGAGCAACAATCTGAAATTCGCCATTAGAGACTTGTTCCAGTTATGTATGACAAAGCTAAGGAGATCATCTGTGGATCTTTGGTGACAAAATCCGTACCGTCTGTCATGGATGATTTTGTGTTTTCCTAGATATTTTAAAATTTACAAGTTGATCGCTTTCTCCATAACTTTGCTGACAACAGAGAGAAGAAAGATAGCTCTATAATTAGATGGAAGGGACTTCGGTGCAGGCTGCACACGAGCAGTTTTCCAGCTATCTGGGAAGATACACTTGTCATAGGAGATCTGGAAAACACGAGTTAAGATGGAGGCACGTTCTGGAGCGCATTGTTTTAGAACAATTGCGGGTATGCCATCCAAACCGGACTTTTTGGTCTCAAGGGATAGAAGAACTTTTTGAACTTGTTTGACCTTAAGTATTATGTCCCGAATTTTGTGGGGTACAGACGTAGCGGTTGGAAGAGCGAAATTGGCAGGAGGAATTGTTTGGCAAATAGTTCAGCAAATAGTTTTGGCATATTGTATTAATCCTTAGTCTTAGTTAATCCTTAGTCATTTGCTTGTGGAATTTGCGATTGCAGATATTAACCTACAGTAAATGCGTTATTTTATTATACTTTATTAAGCTGAAATATGGCACATAACTGAGAGCCTGTTAATAACCGTTTTCAAAAATAAGTGAAGGACCATGTAATTGGCCAAATTAAGAGTACCTAACCTGGATTCTCAGAATGCTTTAAAATGTACATAATATGATATCGTCCTTGTTTCTTAATATGTATATGGTTTAACAAAAACAAATTAAACGAAATATTTTATACAATAAACATGAAATATCACAAATACAACAATTCCAATACATTTAAATTGTCATAAAATTTTACAGTACGGTAAAGAGAACGCCGATTTTCAGAATTAAGGACATATTCGGTTGCAAAATATCCTCTGCAACCTTCAGTTTTAAAGTAAGTAGGTAATATAAAGCTACAAATTATAAATTAATTATGTAAAAACAGTAGTGCTATAGTAAAGTTGTGCTGTGGTAATTTTCAACTGAAAAACTAGTTTGTTGATTATGACATAGAATAATTTTGTCGCTTCTCTGCATACGGGGTGTTACGTATTAGATGCTTCTCCATTTTTCCACCCACGTCTTTTTATGTAAACTCTCATCAGAGGTGTATTCAATGTTTAGAATACAGCGGGAATATAGTGAAGCAAACAAAGATGAACAGGCATAGTATAAGTTATAATAAAGGGTGATATTTTTTAATTCAATAAATCGACTTGCGAATTTTGATAACTAAATTGTGCCCGTGGTGTAGACATTGCCTGTCTGATTGCGACAAATGCTTTCTGATTATACAATATAATACTAGTTCGGATTTATATAATTTTTATAATACTGTTTTAAATTATTCATTGAATGTTAATGTACTACGTATTGGCAAGGCTTGAATGGATAAAAAAGAAACTACTATTTACAAGGAAGATCCTTGACACTCTACTGCGTGCGTGTTAATAATTTCTTACGTTTTCTTTTTAATGTTTTTTCTGGTTTGAGTAATAAACAAAGAATTACTCGTTTAATGTTCACTTAAAGATTTTTGGGCAGGTTTGTCTCTCCGCGTAATATTTTGAGAATGAAAAATTTACCGAAAAGTCTATATGCTATTTTTTATTAAATTTTATTCAATTTGCCCTCTGCACATAGGCGAAGTTAAAGGGGGCTAAGCCCCCTTTATGTCCTCCAATTACCCCTGCCTCGACATCTCTTTTGCACTTCGACAGACCGTCGACATCTCAGGGCTTGAGCCCTGTACATATTTATCCAAAAACTTATTAATTATACCCTGGTCAATAAGTTTCTACTTGTTTTGTCTGTCAAGAGATGTTGCTCCTGGCAGATTTTTGGTCGTTAATTGCGAATATGGCAGTAAAATCTTCATATCACGTTTTTGAGAAGAATAGGCGAAAACTCGCGCTTTTGGTCTTTGATCCCTTATAACTTCCAAATGGTACGTGCTAAAGAGATCTACACTGCTCAAATTGAAGGGCAAGACTCCTAGTTTCCGACACAAATGCAAACAGTCTTGAGCATAAGTTTTTAATGCGTGGCGTGCGATGGTCTACTAATATAGGTACATATGTATCCGATTTCCACTGGATCAACCAAAATTATCGCTTACCATAACAAATAGCATTTTTTGGTGATTTAAAACCATCAAAACCAAAACCATATGCTCTTTGTTTATCCAGCGTTATTAAACGTAAACAAACAAAGATAGTGCCACAAAAATCAAAACCATATTGTTATCTATTTCTACAATGCAGTCAAACGCAAATAAATAAAGACAACAATGGTAAACCCTTGGGTTTGGCTTTGATGGTTTTGAATCGCCAAAAAACGTCTAAAGTTTCGCAAGCTGCGTACTTGAAATGTAATTTCTAAGACTGCAAATGGTTACTCTCTCCATTTCTGATGTTAATTTCTCCCTAGGACCCCCCAAAGAATCAAAGATAGCAGATTGAAAGAGCAATATTACGAAAATATAAACACAGGCCTGCATACTAATGTAATCTATATATTGACACGGGCAATGACGTCTTTACCCTAAGGGCACGTGGGACACGAGCCCAGGGCCCCCGGGCTGATAGGGGCCCCGAAATGCCGAAACCCATGCCCATTACGGTGTTTTTGACTTTCTAACGGGGGAGCCCCCAAACTCTGTGTGCCCAAGGACCTGGACACGGGATTTAAAGGACTGACGATTGGAAGGGGAAGGGAAACATCCGCAGGCAGTCCCCGTTCTATAATATGAATACCCTAGGCACAGCTTACAAAAATTGTAAATTGTAAGCTGTGCCGTAGGTATGGATGAGCGAGAGAAGTGGGATGTGTTAGGGTAGCCTTTTTTTAAAAAAAATTTGTTATTTAAAAAATTAGATCGGCTCTAAAAGGTGTATTGGCAACAAGTTAGTACTTGTTCCTCGATAAAATATTTTTAAAATTATTGGCAATCTCATATCTACTACAGCTGGCAGCCTGCACGTGCGTAGACAAAGGTCGTATTACTATGTCTAGGCGCCAGTATTGTATTTATTAAAGAAAACGTAGTTTCGGCAGCGTTCTTAAATTTATTTTACGAATAATCATACTTTTAGCTCAGAATTTTGTTCTGTTTATTCTGGGTTTTTAGTACAAGGCGCGGCCTCTATTGAAGAGATGCTAAACGTATCAAAACGGGAAGCTGCTAACAATCTACTAATCTAGTACTATATAGAGCATTAAAACACATAGAAAAAAGCCATAAACATCTAGAGCAGTAATGTTCAATATATTATTTTTGCGGTGTTTATTTGTAGGTAAATAATTTCTTGAGAAAAATAAGCACATTATTAAAAAACCTTCCTTAATTAAAAAAGTGTATTTTGCTTGTTGCGTTGATATCACTAGTTGCCCACAACATTTTGACCCACCTGTTAACAAACTCACGGGCCGCGCCTGCTGTAGACTTTGAAATAATGGATGTTGTGTATAATTTAGTAAACATTAAAAGATCTACACTTATGAGGACAAACTTGAGCTAAAAAATAGAGGTAGGTCTGCTGCAGCCCCCTCCCCCTAACCAACATCCTAGACATAAAAATCCATCGAACTGTGATTCCTCGCCTAACTCTGAAGACTATCAGACACCCCCCCCCCCCTCCCAGGACTAAATTCTGGGTGCGCCACTGCACTAAAAAGTAGTCATCGAACGGTGGTGGACGGGGTGGAAACGGGAAATAAAAGTCAAAATAAAAGGCAAGCTGAAGTTTAACAGCAGTTTATCAAATAAACACAAATTGACATTTTTATATAGTATTTATAAAAAAAACATAAAAAGTCTGATATCTAACAAAATAGTAAACGAGGAACTTCCCAAGAAGTTTTACAAACCCTACCTCAAAATTGACTAACAAACATATAAAAGTGTATAAAATAATTATAAAAACAATTTAAATATTTCGTAAAATACATTATTAACAAAAAATAATACAATTATAATAAAAATCTACTTTGGTGCTAGTCAAACAGCCATTGGTTGAAACGGACAAAAACCGAAATAACCAATAGACTAACAATAAGAATCTGAAACAATTGACTAATCCCTACAATCGAGCCCCCATGCCAAGTCAAGACACAGCCCGATATATTGCACTAATATTAAGGTAACTACCCATGAAATTTTGCACCCAAATCCCGATTCAAAACAATCCAAACAAAAAGTCAAAGTAACCACTATTATTTTAACTGACACATACACTGGACCCTTAGAATGTACCTGCCAGAAATATTGTATATTCTGACAATAATTTTGGACAAAGGCAGAACCAAGATCTAATTAAAATTAGAATTCGATTTGCTAACACATTTTACCAATATCAAACGAAATTTTGCGGTGAGCCAGATAATTTTAAAAATTTAAGGTCCGGTTCCAAAAACCCCCTCCATCTCGAGTATCCCGCGACGTCGCAGAACCCAAGAGATACCAGGGAGCCCAATGGCTTTATTGATATATAAATGCTGTTTTAAATATGTGTTAGCAAATAATATTTTGTGGTAACTCTGAAAAAAAAACAAATATATTACAATAATATAAAAATATGAAAAGTGAGTATCTGAAGGTTTTGATGGGAAGTGGTGCCAATTTCATTTGATTAAACAGGCTGTCGATTGCAAAAGGAACTGCAATCTCTGGTCCTTTTCAATCAACCAATCAATAATATAAAATAGTAAACAACGAAAAAGTACTTTGATTAAAACCAGTTATAAAAAGTGGAAAATATAAAACTTTAAAGTTTTCCAATAAATACGGAGCTTATACATATTAAAAATATGAAACATTGGCGCTGGCTAGTAAAAATACTCGACAGCGCAAATTCTAAATCTCATAAAACGGATAATTGGATAAAATGACAATGGCCTACAGAATATGATACAACATGTCATCACTGTCCTTTCTACTCTCTCGGACATGCTTTAGCGAATACAAACAGTAGAAAAAGGAGTGTAAATTGTTACAAATCATATCAATATTATCAATACATATTTGTACCATTTTGTAGATGGTTTCATTTTCAAGCGATCGTCTACATATCTTTGTCAAAATAATTCCCCTTCTATAAAAGCTAAGCTGTTAAAAATTAGTTTGTGTTAGAGGTCAAAAATTGTATTTCACCTATCTACTACCTATCGAAAATTTCATAAACTTTTTAGTTTATTAGTTAAATTTAATTAATTAAATTATTTAGTTTAAACTTAAAGTGTTATTAAATTGAAACATTACACGGCTTCAGTAGAGCTTATCCAGAAAATTTTCTCTCCACAGGCTTTAAAATATTAACTAGAAAAGCTCTGACAGTAGATATTTTATTTTTTATATTTATTCTTGGGTTTTATTAGTCCTGGATAAAATTAAAAATTATAAGTTAGTTTTTACATACTTTTTATATGTCGTCACTTTAACGTTTCGTTTTTTTTTCTTTCGACCTTCTTCAGAAATATTTATTGCTGAAAAATTGCAAAAAAAATATTTTTTCCCTTTCTGATTCCTTTTTAACTTGTCATTATATAACTATAAAACGAAAAATAAACGAAAAAACAGACATACCTTGAAAGAAAATCCTTGGCAGGCTTCTTCACAACATATCACAAAAATGGAAATGCATTACTTATATCTAACATTTTTGTGATATGTTGTGAAGAAACCTGCCCAGGATTTTCTTTCAAGGTATGTCCGTTTTTTCGTGTATTTTTCGTATTATATTTATATAATGACAAGAAAAGTTAAAAAGGAATGAGAAAGGAAAAAATTATTTTTTTGACTTGAGCTATCTCTTTCAGCAATAAATATTTATGAAGAAGGTCGAAAGGAAAAAAAAGACCGAAACGTTAAATGACGACAAATAAAAAGTATGTAAAAACCAAGCGATAATTTTTAATTTTATCCAGGACTAATAAAACCCAAGAATAAATAATATATATATATATATATATATATATATATATATATATATATATATATATATATATATATATATATATATATATATATAGCCTTCTAAAACTGGTTGTCCTTCTTAATTTCATAAATTAATTTATAAAATAGTTTTAGGAAATATTTGAAAATTTTAATATATACGTTAATTTTTAATATGCAAATAACTGTTCTAGATTCAAGCTTTTTGTCGCCAAATCTAAGCTAATAGCTTTACAATTAACTTGTAGTGAATTAGCTCGTAATAATGTAAAAGTTATAAATTAAAAGGGTATTATTTGGACGAAGACAGAGAACAAAGCCATCTTAACTATGTGATAGGTACGTATTTGAACCTTGCCTAACTACAACCCTGGCTAGTGGGGGTGCAGCCTGCAATATGCGCCACTTGGTCTGCTATATACATAATTACCTAAGAATTTATATGAATACAGTAAAAGATAAAACTCTAAAAAACACCTTTCTAGGCTGGATTTTATTGCACACAAACTTTTACTAATAACCATTTATAACAGTTTAGTATAAAAATTCAAATTTAAAAAATACAAAGTCTTAGAATAGCTGATACTATTATATATACTATACATATCCGTGCAAATTGATTTAATACATTAAAACGTCTATGGTATCACACATAAAATAAAGGTTGTTAAAAGGATAGCTGTTACCATGGCGGACACTAAGCGGAAGCTGGTCAATAGCCACATGGTCTTCAGTTTATTTTTCTTGTCCAAAATATACTAACCATTAACCAACATGTGTTTTCAAAACCCTATCTACTTCAACCGATATTTACAACGTTCCTTGAATAAAAACTATTCTTTTAAAAATTGTATGGATATCGCACAAAGGCAGATTTAAAGACTCCTTAACTCCTTATAAATTATTTAAATGTTTAAAACAGCAACGCTTCACTATGACTTTTTTCCCATACTTTTCTTGTACACTGCTAAACAGGCTTTGACTGTAATTCAAACCTTATAAAAGGATTTGTTTCTTTTCATAACGTTCTTAAAACCAAACAGATTTTTCAAAAGTGCCAATTTTTATCTAAATAAATTTTATAGTTTCTATTATACCAAGTATCAAAAATAAGAAATTAAAGAAAACTTTATGACTTAAATGACAAAAAAAGGACATGCATGGACGTTCTGGTAACCCAAACGTTCTATCTTCTACCAAGTAAGAAGTTTTTCTGGTTAGTATATTTTTAATACCCGTCCTTACCCAATTTGACACAACCTTTTATACAAAATGTATTAAAGAGCTGCCGGGAAGAAATCGTGCATGTCTTTGTTTATAATATGGAAGATTTAAGCACACCAACTTCCCAACCTACTATGTGGTAAACACCTAAAAAAGCTATACGCCGAATCAAAATAAAAACAGCTAAATATTATCCATCAGTTCAATAGATAACAATGCAACTAATATTTCTAATAATTTTTACATGAATAATACAATGGCATATGTAAATTCCAGACAACATGCACTATATTTGGATTAGATTATTTCCATTGAAATTAACAAAACTCTTACTATGTCATAATAGTTTAACCTTATTACCAGTGCCGGCTGGTGAAATTTTAAAGCTGTATATCTCTGTTGTTACTGACGGGACCCATGCCAGGTTCAGGTTTTTTAATAGTGAGCCTACTAGGAATGTTTTGCTAAAGAAAAAATATCTTCTGTAATTTGCGAAATAAAGTTGAAATTTTGCGTGGCCCCCTTACAGGCCCGTAGCTAGGAGGGGCCAGAGTGGGCCATTCCCACTCTGAAAGAAAAAATTGCCCACTCTAGAGAACCGCTGAAATCATTGTGTTGTCTACTTGAAAAATATTACATCATAAGTTTGCCTCCCCTAAAACATTGGTTGCCCCTACTGAAATCAAAACCCGAATCAAACAGGCCTGCCCCCCTAGAAAAGAAATAAACACGTTTAGGTATTTTAGTTATTTTTTCTAAATAAATTTTACATCATTTTGTCGAAATTTTTTAAATTTTAACAGAAAGAAATGTGTTAGTAGAAAGTTATAGCCACTTGCATTTTTTTAACCCTAAATTATAATAAAAAAAAATTCAAATGACTACCTATAACTTTCTACTAACACATTTGTTTTCTCCTCAAATTTAAAAATTTTCGACAAAATGATGTAAAATTTGTTTAGAAAAGATAATAAATAAAATACCTAAAAGTGTTCATTTTTTCCCAGGAGGTGCTTCGAAAAAATGCAACTTTGTTTCTCAAATTACAAAAGATTTTTTTCTTTACCAAATCGTTCCTAGTACGCTCAATATTAAAAAACCTGAACTTGGCATGGGTTCCGTAAGTAGCAACAGAGATATACAACTTTAAAATTTTACTAGCCGCCAGTGCTTATTACCTACATATATGAGTCTACCGAGTTGTCTCAAGAAATCCAAAAATTCTCTACATTTTTTAGTTTAAAATTTGAGAACACTTATTTATTATAGTTATTTTTATACAAGCATTTTGCTATTTCCCTAAAGCTAACTTTTACATACGTGTTTTAAAGTTTGATATAATAGCACAACCTGAGAATAAATGAAATATGTTTAGGGAATTTGAAAAAAGCGGGTATGACATTAAACAAGTAAATTGTCAACAACAACTTTCGTCATAAGCTTTCAGTCATAATCTCCGAAATATTAAGTAACGACTTATGTACTAATGATGATTTTTAAAAAGTCAAGAGACATTACTTCAGGACTGCAGTCAGGGTGTGTTACTCGTTATCGTAATTTCCTGTCCCACGGAATTCCAGCACTGCTTTCGTAGCAGTAGGACAGAAAAAAACAATAGCCAGTCCGTCGAATTCCAAATTCCCCTACTGGTGCAATGTGCAATAAAACAAGCATTGCCACCTAATATTGAATCTATAAAAATAAGTTTTTTAGCATGAAAAATTTACCTAATCCCCTTCTGTTAAATGCTATAGAGGTAACATCTAGCAATCAATAGTCCTTGACTTTTTGTACGTAGGCATCTTTAGGAAATATTTGTAATTATTCTTAGTCACCATAAATACGTGATAAATTAAAATATTCTACTATGACTCAATGTGATTTTTGACATTTATGTAAAATTTAATTGTATGTCTGTAAAATTAAGGCTGATGGTATCTGCAAACAAAAGTACAAACATCCGTAGCGATCCACAAGACTGCGCCACCCACACAATAAAATCATACTTGATACTCCTATCTATTAAATACAATCTTATTGTCCTAAATTTAAGATTGTATGAAAAGTAGTTAAAACTGTTTTTAATTTATACCTAGGCTATTTATAGAAAACAAAAAAGTACTGAAGACCATGCCCTTTTATAAATGTAAGGGAGGCTGAACAAATGGCAGGGCGGCAGAAATATAACGCATTTTTCCAGTCAGGTACTTGAGCTGGACGATTTTTTTAAGCTAAACGGTCTCTGCACAGTATCCGCATTCATTAGACTAGTATATACAATACCCTGAAAAATCTGACTGTGCCGCGTCGCTTTTAATATAAATGGCCTTCACACTTGACAACGCTGCGTTTGGACATTTTTTCTCTTAAAAAAGTTTTAGGTACTTTGTACTTATTTACAACAAGTCGTTTTGTTGGGGTATTTTTAAAAGAATCCGCTTCAATTCTGAACAGAACAAAAACGACTATTATAATGCTATTCTCATCAAAAAATTATCACTGAGATTAATAAAATCATTAATATTTGAATTTATTTCTTTTAATGTATGTTGATTTCTTACTCATTAACTCAACTTTCTTCCCTTTTTTCTCTTTAAAAAAATAAATTCAATAGTATTTTCACTACTTACACTATATGATATACTAGAACACTAATTTAAAATTATTTCAGAAGAATTTAATAAACGAAATATATATAATTTTATGAATCTTTAAAACGCTTATTAGACAGAATTGAAATTCTGTTGAAAAAAAAATTATTAATTAAATTTCAAAATGACTTTTAACGAAAAAATTCTCTAAACGTAAATCTTCACTTTTTGGCAATACCTGTGTTCCTCAAACACACCCATTTATTTTAAAATTATTTCTGAAATACCCTGTACAACGCCTTTAAGGCAGGTAACTTTCGTACAACTATAAAAAAATTTAGTATCAAAAAGTTTTAAAACAAGTCTATATATAATAATAATTTGAAAAAACTTACCAAAAAATCAGTGATGATGAAAAATTCTCTAACAAAGGCACAAGTCAGTTATATAATTCTTACCAGGCCTTAGATAATTTAGAACACTCTTCGGTAAAAATATTAACTTTTTTACCGAAAAGTCAGTTACTGGACTAGAATTACCACACTCTACCAATTAAGAAAGTACAAATATATTAGAAATAACTTAATTTTAATTATTTTTTGGTCGTATTTTCTTTCGCTTGTAACAAAAGACCATTTTATTTTATGAAAATAGGTACACAGAGGTATAGCCCAAAGCCGGACTAAACATTAGGCCCACTAGGCTATAGCCTAGGGTCCCACCTTCCAGGGTCCCCAAGAGGCTCCAGGATTTATTATCAAAGTTGTGGCGAATTTCGTGTTAATAGTACTGGACAGGTTGTAGGCAAACATGTAAATCTTTTTAGTGGGAAAAAGGGACAGGGGAAATATTTAGATAAGAGGGATATTCTTTCGGTATATGGGTAATATATTAAAAATCAAAAAAGTCAGCTTTTCCCTAGTGCAACAAAAAGTCGTCATTATTTTTGATTCGGGTCTAGGTATCCTCCTGCTATTGCGATATCCGGGCTCTTATCCTTCACCAAGCAGACTTATATGGCTCAAGGTGGTCTTGAACCACCCTCGGTGTAAGTCTGCCTGATCAAGAGTAAGAGTCCAGAAGTCGCGGTAGCAGGAGGGCACCTAGAAGGGAATAAAAAATAGTCCCTTTCTCTCGAGTTGTTGACGGTCTTTTGTGGCACCAGCATTTTTACCGTTTAGGAAAGAGGTTAGGGACCCCCGTAGAACCAGCTGGCCAAATGGCTTAATCCGCCACTGGTTTAGCCTACCTCCACTAAAAAAAATCCAGAAGAATTCATTCTAGTTTTATAAGTTTATTCTAAATTAATTAAACACATTAATGAAAATTGGAAAAAATAATAAAATGAAAAATATACATAAATATATTTAAAAAAATTATATATATTATACTATATACTCTGTTAAAGTTTTATTACCTTTTTTTTAAACGTTAACTAGAGTAAAAAAAAATATCAAAATTTTAGATATACTGCAGAAAAAGTGTCCAAACTGATATGGTCAGAAAAGCCAAAAAATCGCAACGCTGGACTACTAGTGCAGGAAAATCGTGAAGCTATCGTCCCGCCCCACTTTACAGGAGATAGTCGGTTATACATGTATAATCTTTAAATATGTATAATTGCTACTAGATAAATGGCCTTGAAATAGAGGCCTGTAACGCAAGGCATAGAAAGCTGAAGCGTGGCACTAATGTACTAGTCAAGTAATGTTGGGAAAACATCATTTTAGGTGACTTTCAAACCGTTTCTAAGAGGTCAGAATAAAAAATATACAGGGTGTCCGAATAGTCTTATAGTATGGGCAAATTTGTTTGCTATTAGTAAAGATACGAGACACTAAATTGTAGGTGTATCTTATCGGTTAACAAATCTACTTGTTTGTCATTTAATTTTTTCAATCCCCTTGAGAATTAAGATACGGGCCTCGGGTTTGCGGTGAAATGTATCTTTTTGAAGACCTTTAAAATGAGATTCCACACAGCACAGCAGGATTGCTTTAAAAATTGTTTACCTCAACTCTCTAGGGTCACCCCTCAAGGGGGTTGAAACTGTTAAAATACATAAAAAAGTAGATTTATTAACTCATAAAATACATCTAAAATTTGGTGCCTCTACCTTTACTAATAGCAAAGATATTTGTCCATACTATGACTTTTCGGACACCCTGTATATCTCTGCTACATATGCATAATAATATAGAAATAGCTTGTTGCCAATTTTCAGCTTGCTAAACATTCGATTAAAGGCTTAAACCTCATATTCTGGGCTGAGTTTACAGTACTAACATTTCGCCTAGGGGGCCGCTGCCAATGTGTGGTAATAAGCTAAGGGGCTGCGGCGCTGGTGCTACGCCCCTACGTTAACACCAACGAAAGGGCACGGCGCGAGGCCGGTCTGCGCCCTCCTTCACTAGAGGCTTGTGGAATTCCCTACCAGGCCTGGAGTGGATCGTGGCCCAACAGTGTTCACAATAGTACTAGAAAAAAATCAAATTACTTTTAGAAAACATGCGGTAACATCTAAACACTAAAACATCTTAAACATCTAAAAGTAAAACAAAATATAAGTCTGCCCAAGATATCTACAACCGGCAAAATAATTTAAAGAATGCAAGGGACGGCTTAAACACTGTTGCAAATTTGTTTGTAAACCAGATGTGGTAAGAAAAGTTTAAATTTTATTTACGAAAAATTAAACAGTGTTTCAAAACCGGTTTACAAACAATTGGTAACGTTGTTTAAGCCTTCCATTGCATTCTTTAAATTCTTTTGCCGGTTGCATATATCTTGGGCGGATTTAATAATATGCAGGAAAGAATGTTGGCTAAACAGAACGCGATGCAGGAATAAAAACAAGGTTACAAATAATACGAATGCCAATTATTTTTAACAGACTTCACAAGAGGAGGTTATCAGTACGACTTAAGTAGGTATTGGTACGACCCGTATATATTTTTTATGTTTCACTGTCTAGTCTAGTAGGTACTGATCCAAAATGCTCCGGTTGGGTTTGCTTGGGTTTGATACAGTCTAGTACTGATCCAAGATGCCCCAATGATTTGTATACATTTTAAAAACCCTACCCCGCCATTTTTAATAACAAGTTTTTCCCCACGTAGTCTTCAAGCCTAAGTACTAATGGACTGATGGACCATTGGCGTTTGAAGAGAAAGGAAATGTAATCTATTGACACGGGATTTAAAGGATTGGAGGTTGGGAGAGGAAGGGAAAACATCTGCAGGCAATTTGTTCCTTAATCTGGATACCATAGGTATGAATGAGAAAGAGAAGCGGGGTGTTCTAGGCTTTTGTAGCTGGACATTAAAGGGATGTATACTGCCGTGTTAACGATAAGAGTCGTAATTGCATTTTTATGGATATTCAGAGTTTCGGGGTTATCACATCACGCCAAAGTTATTCATCTATTTGAAGAAGAATACCCATTTCAATTTTATACAAAAAAATATATAGACTTTGATAATTTTCACTTTGAAATAGAAATACTCAGAAGGACATAATGACTAACAGTTTTTCTTCATTTTGTCAAACATTATAAATATGCAGATACGAGTCTTATCCTTAACACAGCAGTATATGTCACGCGTCTCTTGTTATTCTGTTAGGAATAGTCAAAGGGGAAACTAGAGCGGTTAGTTCTTAAGAGGAAAATCCGTGAATATATCGGTAGAAAAGGGACAAATCCCCAAAAGCGCGCCGATGAGTGAGAGAAGGGAGTTTTCTTGTGGGGACTGGGTCCCTGATGAGTCGGAAGGGTATCTTTTGGAAAGAATCAAGGAAGGATGCCGCTTCCCAGATGTGGGAGCAGCACTGTAGGTAAGGTCTTATTTGGGAAACATAGAGAGTGTCTAAGTTGGAAGGAGAGCAGTATTTTCTGATTTCTGAACTGAAGTAATGTGTTTGTGCCAGCTGAGATCCTGTTCGAAAGCGATGCCAACAAGATCGAACGTTCTTTTGCTCTGTAGGGCTTGGCCATTCATGTGGGCGGGGAAGTGCGTTGCCGGATATTTTGCTTGACAGAGAGCAAGACTGGGCTTTGGAGGCATTGAACTGAACAAGATTTTTGGCACACCAGTCTAAGATTAATTAAAGTTCTTGAGAAAGGGATAGGTGCATAGATCTGCGTCTACAACCCAGCTTTTGATTCCAGACTTACCTGAAAAATAAATGTTAGAGTGAAGAGTACTGTAAGCGTAACTGTGGATGGGATTGGCAGTTGAAGACAGCAGGTCTATAATGTGTAGAAGAAATAGGGTTGGTGCCAGGACTGATCCTTGGAATACGCCAGCATTGATATGATGGAAGTCAGAGAATGACCATCCATGGATTGATTTAGTACATTTAAATCTATATTGTTTTGCGTATGGTTCATATTATCATATATTTAATAAAGCAATTAAGTAATGATCGATATATTACCTTTTAGGATAACTTCTGCCGAGAATGTATAGTACTTATTATATTAAATGTGTATAAAATATTAAATTCCTAGGGAACGAGTTATCAGATGGAAACAAATACAATCACGACTAGTAAAAATAAAAATAAAAAAAATCTATATCGTAATTTAGGTGTTAAATATGCTTGTTTAAACAAATATTTACTCACCTGTAAGCAAGTAACATTAGCACAAAAGAATGGTGCAAATTTTCCACCGCATCTCTGACCTTGACATTCGTCACACATTTGGTCATCCAAAACATACGGTTTTACTTCCACCCTTTTATCGATGTCTCCATGTTGTAGTTGGACAAATCTAGCGCTAATTGCCGCTATATAGCTTTGCTGATTGCTAAAAGCTACCCTACCAGCTCCCTTGGGGTACTTTAGCTCTGGATCGGTGTCTATGCCCGCATAGCACACACCTCCGTAGAGCCTATCCATTATCATAGCTAATTCAACTGAAAAGAAGTATTTTAATTAACAACATTGCTCTAAATGCAGTGTGACAGCATTTTTTATTTTGCACAATTTCTTAAGTTTTTCTTAAATCTTGACTTACCAGCCTTAAGGGGTCGTGGTACACCACCAACAAAAACAGTTTTTCTAGGGTCAAGAGGCATGGATGCGTCCAAGACAAAGTCTGCATCTGATAACCTCCAAGGTCTAATTTGTACGGGCTTATCTTTGATTGTGGGCGAAGATACACAAAGGTACAGTTTATCTTCATCCGTTATACATGCGTCGATAAGACTTTGGACTGACGTTTCATCCTAAAAACGATTAACATTGAAACCGACGTTTGCGTCACGACGTTAATTGGAAACAGAAACCCGGTCAAAAGCTTTGGTGAAGTCCGGTGGAATCCGGAAGTCCGAAGTTATGGCCTCCAAAGGCCATAACTTCGTCCTGGACCAAGTTGTCAGTGTCAATAGTCAATTTAACTTTGCTGACTGACTCTTTCCTTGTATTAAAAGCTCAAAATCATCCAAATGCGCAATAGCTTATTTTTTATACATAAAAAATATGTAATTTCGTCAAGTTCAATTGCTCGAAAAATTCTGAGAAAACTGCTAAACAAACATTAAAAATATTCTTTACATCTACAAGCTTTATTAACTAAATTAAGTTGGTGTTACTGTATCAAAATCCTAACACGTACCTATTTCGAAAATTTCAGGGATATGTTTTGTAACATTGCGGTTTTAATGGTCCGAGTCCGAGGTCCGTCGAAGATCAAAGTAGAATATCGTCAAATAAGGGGTTGCTATTTGAAACAAAGGGTTGTTGGCAACAAAGACGCCGCACTGTGGGCAGCCTTGCCATGGCTAAATAAAGCATACCTGATATATTGCATATTTAATCCTATTTCAAGAGGGTTGTCAACGGACCCGGGCTTTACAGAATGCCATAATAATGTAGGCACAAACCTTTGGCTACTAAAAACTTTCTTTACAACTTTTGACCTAAATTTTAGTGAAGTACCCCTCTCAAATAAAGTGTCTTTAGGAAGTTTAGAGTCCTGATAAATAAAGACCCATGATTTTTTCTGACCTTCTGTTTTTGGTATTAAATTAATTATTATGGTCAAAATTTGGAAATGTTAAAGCAGTGATTTAGGGCCCCCGCCTACAGCCTTGTACAAAAAGGATTTTAATGGCGAATTTTATAAAAATAAATATTATAACATAAACATTAACCATTTATACATATTCTACAGAATATTATAAACAAAAACATTTTGCCATCTATGGTGAAACGTCTTTCAAATGTCTTTGAAATGAATTATACCAGAATACCAAAAAAATATGAATACAAGATCAATACTAATATGTAACAGGCGCGGCCCGTCCATAAGGTCATTTGGTCAATGACCCACCTAAATTTATTTTCAATGATCCACCTAATAATCTATTTTTTAAAACCAAACTTGTCAAAAAAGTGCACGTTCCATGCGAAAACTCCCCAAGAAAGAATCAAGCCAAGCCATCGTCGAAATATATCCAAGCTTGCTTCGGGCTGGGTCGTATTTGACATTGGCCTCATAGGTTTATTGGACGATATAAACTCATTAAAACGAAGAGATAAACAGACATACGCGCTTTAGGAAGTTAAAAAGAGACACAATTGGTCGACGGCCCACCAATAATATCGAGCCACTCCCACTATAAACATACACTCGAACCGCCCGGGGGTGAAATAATTCTTTTCAAAACATTTGGGATGGACAAAGAAAAACTAATTAGGTACCTAATATGCGCATTGTATTTGCATTGTATTAATGTATTATTAATTAACGTTAAATATAACGGCATCGGCACGGATTTTCTCACATTAGCATCGTGGTCCAGAGGTAGAGTCTCAGCGAGTAGCCCGAGAGGTCGTGGGTCCAAGTCTGTGCTCGGATAGACTTTTTTTAAATTTTTGTTATTTCAAAAATTAGATCGGCACTAAAAGGTGTATTGGCAATAAGTTTAGCACTTGTTACTCGATAAAATATTTTTAAAATTATTGGTAATCTCATATCTACTACAGCTGGCAGCCTGCGCGTGCGTATATAAAGATCGTATTACAGTGTCTAGCCGACAGTATTGTATTTATCAAAGAAATCGGAGTTTTGTCAGCTTTCCTAATTGTATTTTACGAATAATCATACTTTTAATACAAGGCGCGACCTCTATTGAGTAGACGCAGATCAAAACGGGAAGCCGCTAACAATCTTAGACTAAAACACATAGAAAAGTAATACTAAAAGTCATAAACATCTAGAATAGCATTGTTCAATATACTACAGTACCTATTTTATGATTTTTGCGGTGTTTATTTGTGGGTAAATAATTTCTTGGCAAAACTAGGCACATTATTAAAAAACTTTCCTTAGTTAAACAAGTGCATTTTGCCTCTTGCGTTGATATCACTAGTTGCCTGCAAAATTTTGACCCGCCTGTAAAAAAACTCACCGGCCGCGCCTGATATGTAATATAAAAAATGCAAGCTTTTTTGGCATTTTTGATTTACATGCTCTTAGATTGTTTCTGAAAACATTCCTTACACAATCTCACTGCGATCTTATCAAAATTTGCGCCGGATAATTTTGGCTTCAAATGAAACAAATAACCCAGTTTTCTTTTCAAAAAAAATCTATTATATCTAAAATGCATTTTTTTCCGAAAAACGGCTTTTTCGAAAATGGATTAACGAAATTTTTCAAAAATATTTTGTCGAAAACATATTTCGAACCTACATTTTTTTCAAAAATGTCCTGACCGCTTTTTCAAACATGCTTTTTAGAAAACGGATTTATGAAATATTTTTTCCATAAACCCGTATTTCGAAAGTACATTTTCACAAAAATGTCTCCAAACAAATAATTTTTAAAACAGGTATATTTTACGAAAATACATTCTTTAAAAACAATATTTAGGAAATTAAATTATGAACTCAAGTAGCTTGGAAAATGTTAATGGAAAAAAGACGAAAATAGATCCTGAACAAACCCAAACGAACCTTTTTTGGGATTGATCAGGTTTCCTTAGGTTTGGTACGCTACTTGCTCGTAAATTACTTTTTCAAAAAGCCGTTGCTCGAAAAAATTAATACTATCCGAAAAAATTTAATGTCGAAAAAGATGTTCTCTGAAAAAATATATTTTTGAAGTGCTTAAAAAAAATTGAACAATTGGTTTTAGGCAAATTGTACTTTCGTAAGTACTCGTATATCCCCCCAAATGAGCAGTAGGTGTAAATGAAAAAAAGCTACAATATTTGCACTTTCATATTAATCTAACAATTTGTCCTGTCGCGTGTAAGCTAAGAAGACTCTTTTAGCTGTCTCTTTTTTCAACAAATATCTTTTTTGATGTTAAGTTATGTAAAATTTATTTGTTCGTTTGGGTTTGTTCAGGATCTTTTTTCGTCTTTTTTTCATTAACATTTTCCACACTACTTCAAGCAAATTTTTTCGCAGAACAACTTCTTCGAAAATATATTATTTTAAAAAGAACCTTTTAAAAATACATTTCCCGAAAATATATTTTTTAGAAAACATAGTTTTTCTAAATTTAAATTATGAATGAATGAAATGAGAATGAAAAAAATGACAAAAAGATCCTAAACGAACCTTTTTTGTGTTTGGTCAGGTTTACGATTCCTTGTATTTGCTATATTACTCTGTAGTAATTTACTTTCAAAAGAGTGTTGTTTTTTAATATAAATATTCGAAACAATGTTTAAAAAATGTTTTTTCTAAAATTATGTATTCTTGAAAAAGTTTAGTTTCAAAAAGTTTTAAAAAATTCGAAGTTGGTTTCAGAAAAAAAGAATCAAAAACCTTCCTAGTTTTCGAATATCTGTATTTTGAAAAAGTTCTGTTTTCGAGAAAACATATTTATAATTTATAATTTTCATATATCAGGCCAAATAGACTGAATGCTAGAATATTGGTAAGTTAGGATGACGAACCGTTCTGTTTTCGTAAGAACAGGTTTAGATATTTCGTGCATTATGAAATAGGGTACATATCTTAGAACCCTAAATAACCAAAAAGTAATGTCGCGCTCCAGCTCGCCCTTTTTTTACATTATGTAGCTCGAGGTGAGGGTGCCCCTCCTCCCCCTCTCCAAACGAAATTCTAAATCGGTTGTGTTAAAGCATAGTTAAATTAAGACACAAGTCAAAATGCTGCTGTTACTTCAATAAGATTTAGATGCACTCTGAATCTAGGGAGTCCTAGAGACTTGAAATTTGGCACAAACAGCCACAAACTCCATATACATCATTTTAAATAAAAATTGAAAAAAGGAGAGCTCTGTTTTTTAAATTTTATCAAACAATAAATCAGTGTGTAAAAAAAGTATACCAATTAGTGTTATTTTCCTGTATGTGTAACCCCAAATACCAAATAATTTAAGCATAAAATACGTTTAAACGAATCGTCCCCTTTAATGAATATTTAATATCCACTGGTTATTTTAACTAAATAAAGATATTTTCAGAGTTGTGGAACGCTGTTCGCAACCCTTTACGCAATTTTCAGCTTTTTAATGAGTTTGATATTGAATTTATATCCTTTTAAATATAGAAACTTGAAAATATTCAGAATATATAAATATCGAGGGTTAAGTTATTCAAACATAAAAGGTCTGAATGAGAATATTAAATGGAAGGGCCAAAAAAGAGAAAGTTTTTAGGTTTATGAATCTTTTAGGATGTTTTTGATTTATGCCTATAAAGGTTTACGTAAGTGATAAACTAATTTCACTTATAATAGTGCAAAATATCATTAAAATAGCTAATGGACTTGGGTAGAAATTTAAATACTATTTTTTTTTATCTTCTGACAGCCCAAGAAGACCGAAGTCTAAGTACTATGTACCGTGGGTGTACTGGGGGATCGACTCACACATCCAGAGCTGGAAACATCCGTAGGGATTTCACCAGCCCTTTAAGAGGATGTGTGGGGTGGTACCACCTCGGTCGAGGAAGAATTCCTCTACCACCTTTAAGACAGCACAATTCTCTTAATACAAATTTCTAAAAATTGTACCCTGTACCTTTGTACGAACCCTGCTTTTCTAATACACAGGGCATCTGCTAGAGCGGAGAGCTGGCCGCCAAATTTAACAAAGGGCTTCCAAAAAGGTCTAAGCTGGAGATTTTGAATCATTATATTGACAAAATGGTGAAGGAAAATTAATAAAAATTTTAACTCAACTTTTTACCTTCTACCATGCGAACCTCGATCGTTTCCCAGGTTCAGAGCAGTAGCTAGGGGGGCGGGCAGAGTGGGCAATGCCCACTCTGAAAGAAAAAGTTGCCCACTCTATAAAATTACTGAAATCATTGTCTTCGATACTAGAAAAATATTACATCATAAGTTTGCCCCACTCTCTAAAACTTTAGTTGCCCTCTCTAAAATCAAAACCTGGCTACAGGTCTGGTTCAGAGGCATGTCAGGTCCCCATTTCTTTCGTGTACGTCGTTAATAAAATATGTTTTATGGCACTGTTGTTATATAGGACTTTGTCACCTGTGATCATTTTAAATTAAGACATCAACAAATGGAAACGATTATTGTGAATATTATAAACACGTTGTATATTTTTTTCCAACCTATTTGATGATCGCATATTTTCCACAGCCATAATAGAAAGGCCCAAGTATAATAACTTATTAATAATAACATATATTTAGACAACTATAAAAAATAATGATAAAGCTGAAAGTTTTATTAAATTAATTAGGAGGAAACCAATAGATATTTTGGGATTTTTATAAACTGCTCATATGTTGCAACAAACATTTTATTTGCAAATTAAAAATTAACAATTGTAACATTTAATATAGCTACGTATAATGTTTAGAAAATGCATATAAAACATTATTTCTTAATGGCACAGTTCTAAATTCACTTTATTCTTCACATTACGTTGATTTAATCCTCCAGAGGAACCTCCATATCTTGTAAATTAGGTTCCAGTTTACGATTACAATTTTTGTAACCGTAGCAGCTCCGGCTCTGATAAATGAAGTTTTAATCTAATCCTTAAATGACCGACGAAAAGTATGCATTATAATTATACTGTTACGTGTATTTTGCCGGTCACTTAAGTATTCGCTGACCGGAGCCGGAACCGCTAACGTCAGATGAATTCTAACCTAAAAAACTGCGATTTTAACCTCGCTTTTTTGGCTATGAAAGTGGAAATGATCACTGAAATAAGAGTGTATTTCATCATATAATGCACGAAAATTGCTGAAAAGGTAATTTTAAGAAAAAATAATCATTAAATATAATATACTAAACCCACTTAATTAGTACAGAAACTTTAAAGCGGATTCAGAAGGTATTTTGTAACAGTAATTGGTAGATCAGCTAGTGCATGTTATAAAGCGAGTGCTTTTAATAGTTTTTACTGCTGTTTTCAACCTAAAATAGACAGGGGTGCAAAATTTGTTCATCTTAGTTTAGGTCTAAGTAAATATTATCATTCTATCGTCCAGCATTCATAATTTTGCGACATATTTATGAAGCCGGCTTTAAGTTTTAGTAAGTATCCAGTTTTAGTTTTCAGTAAAAAGTAATTTTTCAGCAGCATAATCAAATGAGATTAGTTTTATTTTTCTATTTCTTTCACCAGGGTATTGATGTGTTGAGGACAAGTAAAATAGGAGAACTAAAACCTGATCAAATCAAAAGTTAGTCTGAAAGATAAATCAACCAAATACAAGAAATTGACTAAATTAAAAGATATAACTTTATAAACAGATTTTTCCATTAGTTTGGTAACTTTCTTAATTTCTGTGTTAGTGATTGTTCAAATTGATCTGTAATGTCATATATTGCAAATTACATTCTTAAGAAAAGAAAACGCCGTTGGGTCTCTAGTTATGCACCCTGGGGGGGCAAAGGGGCTGCTCCCCCTTCCAGGACATAGTTTTCTTAAAGGTTACTACACGAGTGTAACCGCGGTTAGTAAAAAAACGCTATCCAACCCAAAAGTTGTATTTTAAAGGTTACTAATTTATATGGCGATACTGGTATATGTCCCAGGTCTCTCCATGGAAATTGGCGGCCAGTTTCCTTGGGTCTCTTACACTATTTTATAAAAATAAACTGATGAGCTTACTTGAAATAACAAAAAAGCGTATCCTTTAGGTGGGAAATATGATTTACTTTCTGCCTTGTGGGGCCAGTCTACTACTAAAGGGCCAAATCTCCTAAAACTCACTGTAATCTCATCTTCATCTATATCTGGAGGAAGGCCACCTAAAATAAATTACAGAGAATTATATCAAAAATATATTATGTAGGTATTAAGAAAATTATAAAATAGGTCGCATGATTAAGATTTAAAAAAATGTATAGAATTAAACTTGGCAGCGATGGAGGATAATTTAAATAAATGTGATTAGGAGTAGGAGCATCGACTGATTACCTCATGGAGGCAATTAAGTAAAGATTGACAGAGCGAAGTATAGTCAATATTCATTGATAGTTATTGAAAACCAACAATGGCTATAGAGCTAAAAAAAATCTCCACAAAGCGATTCATTCAAATTTCACATACGTTATTTACACAAATTTACATCCATTTTTTAATAGTGTGTCCTAAAAAGTTGGAATTGAAAAATTCCTCGTCCTTTCTGGGACACACTGTATGTGGTCCTGCGTGTAAATAAAAATGTTTAAGCATATATTTTTGTGTATACTCTTACCTACGAAAACTTTTCTTGAAAACCGTTCTCCGCCTTCCGACCCTTGCGAATGAGGAGAAGATCGGGAAGGCGAATTCAATGGTTGTGTTCCTAAAGATCCGTCTACTAAATGGCTTGGTTCTTCCAGGAGTACCGGGCCAGCCTGGTCATCTAATCCTTGAAAGTATGGAGATTTTCCTGCAAAATAAATATTTTTTACTACCGACAAGTAAGATTGTTCAGAGGAGTAAAGGGATATTTATTTTTACAGTACAATGGTGGATCGGTCGAAATAAAACTCATTATTTATAGATCTGTCATCGGGGACAAGGGAATTAATGAATAAGGAAAAGACGTACGTGTGACCCGTGCCAAAGCATAGAACAATTTCCTTATAATAGATCTCTCCCATTAATTTTAAGCAAAAACTTGAATTTGTACCGGTGTTTGACAAAAAGTTCTGATATTACTGTGAAGGACCGATTAATTAGCACTTAACTGGGATAGAATTTCAAACATGTCGAAGGTTTTAAGCATGTATATCTCAAAACCTAGGCTTTATTTACTTATTTAGTCGATACATACATGAAGCGTATATGTTTAAAACTCTACAAAAATTTGAAAAAGTGAACAGGCACAAGATTATAATGTTTTGCTTCCAAAAAGTATTTTCGAAAGTGCTGATGAGTGTTTATTTTTTCCTCCCTATTTTTAAATAATTTCTTTCCCAAATGCCAGTTTTTGTAACCATTAAAAGCACGCAATCTAACACATACCACGGAACATGCACCATAAATCACGTAGAACGATCTCCTGAATATTTTACCATTCACAAATAAGTTTAAATCAGCAATTTAGGAAAATGGGGCGATCCCTGTAGACCGACATAACTGTATATCACTGAAATCAGCACGAAAAACTCCGTTTTACTTCCTGGATTACCACACTTGCTCGCTGGAAATGCATTTACAGTTTTCCACGAGGTTTTGAATTATTCCACGAAATTTTAAAATGTATTTGGTTAATTCTTATGAGATTATGTCTGTAAATAGCAGTCCTCTATTTGCCTGTGTTTCATGAACTTTTGTAGACCTTTTGGTCCTTGCAATTTCTTAAAATAAATTTTAAAAAAAACTAAAAAAGAATAGTTATTAACAGAAATGGAACGTGAATTCTATTTAGTAGGTCCATGCTACAAAAAGCTCTTAATTGAAGAAACAGGAAGAGCAATTCTCAATGTGCTAATAGGCTGCTTCAACAAGCAAAGCTCGGACAATGTAATATAATAGAGTGTTTTATAATAGCCTTGTACGCGGTTCTAATAAATTAATAATGTAAGTTACTATTATTATTACTATATGTTTTTGTGTTATCGTAAGAAAAAACCCGTGAGCTGCCACTGAAAAATACACAAATTTAACCTTGACCTCTATTTTACATCCTATGTATTTTATTATAGGTATACTCATCTATCGGGTTGGCAATTTTTTTGTGTTTTACACAAATAAATGTTTGATATATGTACATATGTACGTACTTCATGTATTATTTTATCCTTTGGATTTTACGTATCAAAGTAAACGTACAAACTGCGACGAAACAAACAATTTTTATATTTTTAAACTTCTGTTATTGACAAAATAAACAAGACAAGACATTGTAGACAGCTAGTAGATTTAGAATGTTATTGAAAACAAAATTTAATCTACTTTCAGTAATTTTTTCTTCAATATGCTAAAATGTTTGAAAAAGGAAAGGAAAAAAAATAATTTGAAGTGGCTCAGATTTAAATCAAACCGCACCCCGTATGTAGGTGTCTCAGACAGAGTCTGGAGGGAGTAAGGCTATATTTTTGTGTTCCTGCTTAAGATTGATTATGCCTGAGCGCCAGCAGAGAACAGGCAATGTGCCAGCCAGGGGAGAGTTTCCTCAAAATCTGTCACGTGACGTTCGTAAGCAAATCGCGTGCGTCTGTTTATGCGTCAGAATTTTCCTGCTTTATTAATTCTACTATAATAGACCAGGCGTGCGTTTCCAAAATCGCGGAAGTTGCCAAATTTTCAATTTGAAGGGATAAGAAAGGATTTCTTTACATTCGACCCCTAAGGAGGAGACAAGAGGATCTAAAACTGTTTAAGAAAACCATATATCTCACAAATCGTATGGGTTTTTCAAATCAGCCCCTAAAGAAGGAAAAGCGGTGTACATTGATTAGAAATAAACAAACACGTGTTTAGCTGTGCAAAATTCAACCCTTAAGGAGATTAATTTTTGAATGCCTGTATCTGATAAATCACTGACATATTATGATCAAATTCAGTAGGGAAATTCTTCCTCTACGAATAAAATATGCCTTAAAAACAAACAGCGCGCGGGCGAAACCGTGAAGGACTTCCTTATATTTTAATAAATGGGTATTATCTGATTATTATTAATTTGTCAAACAGAAAATGATCTTTAATTCCAGTGCGGCAACATTGCGGTAAAGAACAGCCCTTTCCACGTGTTTAAAAGAGGTCTTTGCCCTTTGGCCACGTGCCCTGGTGCCGAAATTGGGGTAGATATTTGCGGGACAGAGGAATGCGGCTGCGCGAACCCCAAACGATCGACTTTCCCAAACTTTATATTCATAAATTAGGTTTTTATTGTTTGCTTGCGATTTATTTACCCCAGTCGCTTAAAATAGGGCATTCCGATACTTGTCTGCTACAGTGGGGTTGTGTCTATTCTATCCGACGTGGTAATGGTTACACCTTTTAATAATAGCGCATGCTATTTTTAGACACTGGCCCTGCTGTACGAGAGATGTCGGAAAATTCTTCGCTTGGAAGCTCTCAAAACTAGGAAAACTGTTTACTTAGAAAAGCTTTTAGTGAAACCTATCCTTTCTAAGCCACATTACTTGTCATATTTGTTATGCCTTGATTATTGTTAATAAAAAATGCTTGAAAATCATCACAAGCGGGGAATTAACTCAAATTTACTTACACTAAGCTAAAGGTAAAAATGTATCGTACCCAAATTACTTTTTATTTCAAATTTAAGCATAAAAAGTAATTTAAGCTAACAACGTCTTGGGGCTTAAAGACTGAGCAGAAAATTTTAGGGTATAGTCCGTGGGGCCTACCAAAAATTGAAAGGCTTATTTTCCTTACAGTTTGCCACCCCATTATACCTTGAAGGTCCGTGCCCTGCATGCCAGAGCTTAAATACTGAATATGCCTTCAAAAATAAATGTTAAAAATTTCATAAACATGGCATACTTTATCTGTATGATTGTTGTAGTTCCTATACTCATAAAAGTCTTATTAATTTATATTTTATGCCCATCTGGGTATAAAGCATTATACATGGTAATAAATTATTTTCCTAAATGGCTGACCGCCCATGATAATACCAGAGAAAAATAAGACAGAGCTGAACGTTCTAAAATTAATTTAAAATTTAGGAATTCCGAAAATTAATTTTTGCAAGAGCTTTATTTAACTCCAATTAAATTTTATATTATTATTTTACAAATATCAAATTGCCACCTTGATCCTTAGTTGTTTGAAAATAACATATTGTATTTACCTACTATGGTCGAAACGTTACTATCTACCACGAAAATTTAATGATTCGATTTTGTTTTCTATTCCAATTATATTTAAGTAATCTTTAAACATCTACCAAAACCAAAAAATTGAGGAATATCAAAAATATTATGTTAAAAATAAATTTTAGTGGTATTTTTGGGTTAGTTACTTTTAAAAATTAGAATAATATATATTGTGGTTTTTCCTAAAAGAAGGGCATAAATTTAAATAATTTTTTGCTAATTCATACGATTAGAACTGGGGTCTCTAGAGAACGCTGTCTGCACATTCTGGTAGGGAAAATGACAGGTAAATTTGTTAATTTTTCGCACACTTTTGACTTCGGTGTTTTTCGATTTTTCGCTAGGTTTCACAGTTACCACACGACTTACAGTATAAAATAAAAACTAATTGTATACTTACCGTGAATTTGTAACGACTGAAATGCATTTGTGTTTATAAAACCTGAAACAAAAAATATATTTTAAAATAATTTATACCATAGCCGATGTACAACCACTGACAATTTAAACGTTCATGTCTAAATGGAAATACAGTGCGCATCTGAAAATTTAAACTGTCAACAGCTGTACTATCCATACTTAATAAATTATATGATAGTAAAACTACGTACACGGCACAAACGCCGTATAACATCGCGTATGGGCGGAGCATTGAAAAACGTGTAAGAACAAAATTGTTCCTTACATCGCGAGAAATATTTTTTATCTAAAGACTTTTGCTCTAAAACCAATGGTTCAGCAGTTATAAGGAAATAACCAATTAAATGGGTTATAACAATTTATCGCGCTAGAATTTTTCAATCCTGATAATTTTGGCTCAATCTACACCTAATTCTCAATGTTCATGATTTTTTTCAGATTTTTCTGAGCGATACTTTTGGTGATGAGGGTGAGGGCACCAATTTTTAAGCGTTTTTCCAAAAAAAAGTTTTAAAAAATGCATAAAAAATACATCATATATTGTTGAATTCGTGCTCCAATAAGCTTTCATTTGACACTCTACACGATGCCCTTGGAGCAATTTTTTTCCATTTCCCAATTTACCCCCTGAAATTAACCCCCAAAAACAAAATTTAACTTTTTATACTTCACGTCTATAAGTGAGCCACCACACTCTATCTCTGTGATAAATTTCAAAGTTTTACGTCGAATAGTTTTAGAGAAAATCGTCTGTGACAGACGGACGGACGGACGGACACCGAAGTGATTCCATAGGTGTTCCGTTTTGATAAGTTTAGCACGAAACACTAAAAAGACAGATTTTTTACTGTATGCATTGTATCAAACTTTCCTGTTTTTAAATACATCCATCTGGCAGGAAATTATTAATGAAAACGTTAATATTAGTTGATTGGTCTTTTCTAGTTATATTAATTTATATATATTTTAAATAAGTATTATTTTCTGACTTTTATTACAAATATGATATTAATTTTGTGTGTGCAAGTGTGCCAAATAAAAATGTGTAGTCGCAAATCAAAATAATAATAAACTTATATGTAGTTTATATATTATTATGTTTAAGGTCACCACATGCAAAATGGGTTACATCAGACTTTGCTCATAATGGTCTTTGAGGTTGAATAGTTGTGTTAAGGAATATATTTTTTAGTCACTACAAGTTACAAATGTGATTTTTTATTAAATATAGTCTGTCCGGATAATACATTGTATATAAATATCTAAATCTTGACAAAAGACTATATTTCTGTACAGTCATAATACATATTAAATACTGTTAGAGTTTGAAAAAAACATAACAGCATTCATTTGTTCCAATCATCACTACCGTGCCATTTATTTTTAGAACATACAGAATTTTTTTAAAAATTTTTGGCAAGTACCTTGTAAACCTTGACTCAAACGCTCAAAATCAGACAATATTGACGACAAACACGTTTAAATCAGGCGCTTATTTTGATTTTATTTTTTTGTTAACTGTACTGTTGTAACTGTTAACCTTTTGTTTTGACATTCAATATACTTATAAAAAAATAGTTTTAAAAAACGCGTTAAATTAGAATATCTATAAAGAATACAGTGCAAGCGCCAAGAGGTACATTCTGTGCAAGTGCAGTCAAAGACGATTAAAGAAGACTCAAGAGAAAGGGGCCTATTTTTGATTTGGGTTCAGGTGCCCTACTGCTATCGCGATTTCTGGGCCATTACTCCTTATCATCAAATATCTCTTCAATTCTTCTGCACGCAAAATTTATTTCTTTGTATTTTTACTATGTTACCTATAGACCGAAAGAATTTCTCTAAAATATAAATATATTAGCAAAATTTTGACCTCAGAAATGTATTTCATTTATTATTGAAAGCGTTTCAAGCATTTCTATCATCTCGGTATGTTTTGACTAAAAAATGCCATCTAACATGCACTCTGAGATATAAAAACACAAAAATAAATACTTAAACAAAAAGTAGGATGGTTACTTAGCAGCCAAACCCAAGCAATAATTTTTGAATACGCCTCTGCACTCCTATGAATATGATTACTAAAAATAAATAATTGTCTTGTCACTAATCTGCAATGGTATGGTAAGTGGTCTATTATTATTTAATTTCTATTATTGAATTTAAATTAACCAAAATATTAATTGAGGATTCTGCCATAATATTTAACAATATCCTGACATTTACGACTATGACACGTAAATCTGTGACACAGTACCTTCTACCATTCTTGTATGTACTTGTTATATGCGTCTTCCTTCTGGTACCCCATAGTTTTTTAAAACCTATCACCCTGAATATTTATACTTGTTATATGCCGCTGTAACAAATATAGCTGAGCCTGTACCCCCTCCCGTGTAGAAATATTCGGATGTTTTCGGCTTCACATTCTCGATTTTTTCTCTCGGAAACGGTTGGAGCTGAAAGGTTCAAACTTTCTGAATTAATGGAGGCATAGTGGAACTAGATTCGGTAAAAAATTCAGTTATACAGGATGTTTCGTGCCGGAGCTATTAAAGATGAAAGTCAAAATTTCTGCGACTTCCATTGGAATCCGGTACAGATCGCAAACGTGGATTAATTTGATTTAAATTTTCAAAGGTTTTAGAGCACCTGCAGCTGCACCTGCCCCTATTGATATTGATGAAGATCGGAAAATGGGAAGTAATTGTTTCAAATATTTTTCGGTCGAGAAATGTCATTTGCAGATCCGTTTTTGATACTTAACACGTCAAGCTTTATAACCTCAAATCCTTTCCTTTTGCAATACATATTCCTATACCTAAAACGGCTGGAAACTGGAAGAATTTGGAAAAAACTGAAACTTGCGATTTTTGAGTAAAACTTTTCACGATTTCTAATTTTTTTAGGTGTCAAAATGGATTCAAATCAAAATTCATCATATATTCATCATATACATCATCGGAAAATGCTCGTCGAAATACATGATACCCATATTTTTTGGGTCCTTTATTGTTTATAGGAAGGGAGCAATGGACGATGACATTTCAATTTTGTGACTTTTTCCCACGACATCGGTACATTTGGCACACTCTGTATTCTTTTCTATCTAATTTTCTTAAACTTTTAGCGTTATCTGATCAAGGGATAATCAAGCTTTAAAATGCATACCCAATGGAACATTCAGGAGCGTATTAGGGGATGAAAATTGATTTTTTCAATCAAAATCTATCAGCAGTCTTGAATAAATTCTAAACGCAGGCAGCGTTTACATTTTTATCAAAAACGAATACATTTTTTAGAATTGCTCATTAGTACTCATTTTTTAAATCATTAGTAGTTGATTGCTCTGATTTTAGTTGCATTAATATATGAAATTTGAAATAAATTTATATTTATAACTATATAAATTTTATTATAAATATAAAATTATATTCATGCTCATTCCTTTTTTTACTCTAAACTCCTGTAACGCTTCTGATACAAAAACAGATTACAAAAAAACAATAAAATGGAGACGTATGTAAATATGTATATGCGTTAGTTCTGAAACTAAGCGATGCATTACCCAATGAAACGCCAATGAGATGTACATCATTCGTCACTAAATTATGTAAACGAAAATAAACAATTATATTTGTCTGTCCAAATATATACCAGGACTATCTTTGGTACGAAGCATTTCAGGACCATTATATTATTCAATATGCAAATCTTGCAATAATAAGGTTTATTTATAAACAATGGCTTTTAATATATCATGACGTATACATGACATTAAACTGGTCTAATCGGGTGACACTGTGAAGTAGCCCTTAAAAGTTGTAAGAACACAAAGAATTCTGTCATAATTGATTTTATTATTATTGTAAGTAGGTAAGTAATTTAAATAAAATTAATAAGGTTGACTTTTTCATTTCATGATGAAGGCAATAAATACAAGTATAAATTAAGACCACGCTTAATCAGAATAGTAAAATATATTAATAAACCTAATTCTTAAAATTTTTGTTATATTTTGAAGGCCTGTGTTGATTTATTTAACATAATCACGATAGAAATGTCAAAATTTTATAGTTGGCAATTCGATATGCCAATTATACCTAAGTACCTATAAAATTACAAATACTTAATAAGGTTCTTAATAAGCCTAAAAATATAATAAAAACAAAGTTTTGTTAAAACTTAGTTTCAAACTGTCGGCTTGTACTAAAGCTTAGGATTTCATATCTAATGTAAAAAGGTTGATACTGTACTAACGGACTTTTTCTAAGAGTATACATAAATAATAAGAATATGACAAAGAACTGCCAAAAACCTCCATTGCATACATCGCAGGTTCTCCCAAAAATACAATATTACATTTTCTACATCTTATACCTTTATGACAACAGCGACACAATACCCGTGAAAAGATCTTTTCACGGCTGTTAAAATCACGTCATATTCGTACAACAGTGCCTTCCTTAGTATTGATCTTGCATGTGAATTGTAGTTTATCATGTTCTTTTTGATTCCTTCTTTCAGGAGAGGCACAAGATCACTGTTCTTGCTAAATTACATGAAATTTCAAAAGCAATAAGTTACTCCTAAATGGGAACACGAAAATTTTTTAAATTATAGAAACCCTGCTATCTTCATCAAGAGCATAGTTTTGCCATATTTTTTTTTTATCAAAATTAGCGGAAAACGCAGTACCAAGGAAGATATGGGTCATAAAAAGTTATCAATAGCGATAAGTACCTGTGAATGGTGACAGCAGTAAGATGATTAATTTATAGAAAATTGCGACAGCTGGAAAAGCTTTAGGATTATGTTTAATATCTCCAATAATAAAATAAACGTTAATAAACTTGACAATCAAATCTGAAATCTAAAAACCATACCGTGAGTAGTTGACAATGTTCATCAAGCCTTTAACTGTAACTACTAGCTTTCGTCCGCGGTATAACAATTTTACTCCATTACAAACTTTCACCCTCTTAGGGGTTGATTTTATTAAAAACTGTCGAGTTTGGGCTCGTTTGACGTGCATCAATGAGTCCTTTGGTTACATATTATTGTGACCAGGAGGGTCTGATGACGGAGGAGGGAGGTGGTGATAGGAACTTCTTAATTGCTAACAAACAGTAAATCACCCACTTCTAATTTACGTATCGCACTCTTATGAAATTCTGGCGATAATACAATAATATGATACCATCGAGTTTGTATGATGATGGAGGCGGGAGGTAGTTATAGGAACTCCTCAATGGCTAACAGTAAGTCCATCGAAATGAGCTTTATCTTTGATCTCACCTAATAAATCAAAAAGTGTGAGGTACGGTTTTAGACTTTTAAATAAGGAAAATGTAATGAATATAAAACTAAAAAACAATAAAATATTTATTTATATTAGAGATAAACATACTTTTTTTTATTCTTAAACAAAATTAGACGTATCATGACATATGTCATATGTATATAGTTTCTTTTGATTTTGATATACCTAGACTTTTGTAGAATATAATCCCAAAAAACTTACTCGTATTTTTCAAAATTTGTTTAATAATAATAATGGCCTATGTCTTTCCAGAAGTCTTCGGCTTTAATCTAAAATTGGCCAGTACACAAAGCAGTTTAATTTGCCACGTGGCAGAACTTAGAGTTGAAACTCCGCAGTCAGTCCCCCAGGGAATAATCTCTTACAAAATTATAAATAAAATGAAAATGCCGGTTCAAGAATCTTTGTAAAATTTGCTGTCGTGTTTCCTTAATTCCTTTTTTAATTTAGCAAAAATGCTCCAATGCCACGTCCTTCCGTGCTTTATCTTCAAATGTTAAACACCGGCAGCTCGCTAATAAAGGCAGGAAAAATAAAACTGAGCAAATATTATTTTTTAACAAAGAATTCGTAACGTTAATTTTGTTTTAGGTATGTCAAACTCAGCGAAATTTTTTTTTATTTCTCTGCACAAATTTGCTTTGATGTTTAATCCCGTTTTATGAACAAGATGTAACAATGTGGCTGGTAACTGATTCAAAGAAAATCAAAAGGACGGTTCTTTTCATGCACACTCAATAAAAGAAGCTGTTAAATCAAAGAAATTAATTTGAAATAAGTAAATCTTGTCTTTAATATAAGTCTAGGAAATATTTCTTTAAAGTGTAAAATCCATGTCTTTGAGCACATTTCCTCCTATGAAGGGAACAGTGTATTTCTTTGTAATCCTTTATTTTAATTCATTTCTTTATCTTCATATAAGTAAATTAGTAATCGATTTGAAGAAGGGCGGCAATTTTTTGGATTGATAAATGGGACGTTTGATTTCAACACCTCCTGACTTCCACACAAATAAATAGCGACACCATATTAGAGGGTGAGTGTTCGTGGTCACAAATGAAAGGATTTGACTTTGGTGTCAGGTAATTACGAAGCTGACTTTTGTAATAAATCATGACTACTGCAGTTCATTTTTGAAAATGTTTGCAATTTTTATAAAACCTAAATATCGTTCCTTGCTATTGTTAATAATTGTCGTTTTCACTATTTTTGCAAAACAGTGCTCTTATTATTAATCAATATTTTAATGAGAAATTTAAACTTGCCATTTTGCTATTAAGGTGTATTCCCACTTGTTATTTAACAATTTATTATCGATTGTAAATGGTGCAATGTTCCAGATATTACAACTATTAAGATAAGCACCATGTAAACAGAGATAAACCTAATATATAACAGCTTTGGTAGAGAGATATTAAACAGGAATGTATCTTGGTTAAATATTTAAATAATGCGTTGTAACTGTGGTACATACTGCACATTTGCTGGTAATGTTGGTATTTAAAGGCGTTGACCTATACAGTACACCTGACTGTAGACTGTGTGGGTGAAATTGACATATTTATTATACCACCCGTATTTACCCTACTTTGACTAGTTACTAGCTTGCGCCCGCGACTTCGTCCGTGGTATAACAATTTTACTCCATTACAAACTATGAACTTGGAATTATCTAATATTTTTTCTCCATACAAAGTTTGAAACCCTGTTTCACCCACCTTAGGGGTTGAATTTGGAAAAAAACCTTCCTTAGTGCATGCCTACGTTAAATAAGAAACCTCTGTGCAAAATTTTAAGTTTCTAGAGCCAGCGGTGTGGGCTGTGCGTTGATACGTCAATAAATCAGTCAGTCAGTTTCTTCTTTTATATACAGGGTGACAATTTGAAAACGATCAATGGGATATAAGTTTAGAACCAAGAAAGAAATTTCAAAACGCTTAAAACCGTTCTTGTAGTATGAAGGGGGAAGTAAAATTATGTTATTTTCATTGTGGTAGAATTATCCGAGGAATTATCCCCTAAGCCGTCACATCCACCCCCTTAAAAATCTTAAATGGGAAGATAGGTTAAATGACACCTTGTTTGAAAGGCCTCTCAATTATCTACATTGTGATGATTCGATTTTTCAAATCGAGAGGCCTTTCAAACAAGGTGTCACTTAACCTATCTTCCCATTTAAGATTTTTAAGGGGGTCCCGTCAATCTGTCAGTCAGTTTCTTCTTTTATATATAGATAATAACACACCTGACCTTAACAAATTTTTAAAATCAGAAATTTTAAAGACGAATCCCCCAAATTTTCTCCATAAAACCGGATCTACTTTCCAATCAGAAATTTTCCCGTGCACGAACAGGATTACACTCCCCCCCCCCCCTCTCCAATGTTCAATAAAACGTTATCAATTCTTAAAAATAAATTTAATTTGATGCTGCCCAAGATATTTTTTTTTCTATTTCTTACTTTAATTCCCCCGCGAAGAGTTCAAATATTACCGGGTAAGCTTCTGACAGTACGTCTTGAAGTATCATCTAATTTTTTTTAGTTGAATGCAAGTATTAGAAATATAGATATTAAGCTCGTAGACAGGCATGCGTACACAGTTATGACACTGATCAATATAAACGCTTTGGAGAAGGTTATACTTGATACACCGTACGAACCAACCCTTTCTCGTCACTGTCATTTTCTGACATAAATCAGAGGCGTATCATATATCGAAAAAGTCTAAATCTTACTATCTTAGGAACGAAACAGCGTCATAGATATAATTACATTTATTCTGAGACAGAAATGCTGGCGTACCCCAAGCAGGGCCGTAGCTAGGTGGGGGGCAGAGTGGGCAATGCCCACTCTGAAAGAAGAAGTTGCCCACTCTAGAAAATCACTGAAATCATTGTCTTGTCTACTAGAAAAATATTACATCATGTTTGTCCCCCTAAAACTTTAGTTACCCCTTTTGCCTGGCCCCAAGGTTCAATCCTAGCACCAACCCTATTTCTTCTTCACATTAATGACCTGCTCTCTTTAACTACCAATCCCATCCACAGTTACGGCGACGACAGTACCTACTCTTCACTCCAACATTCATTTTTACAGACAAGTCTCGAAACAAGAGCTGGATAATAGACGCGGATCTATTCACCAAGATATTCAATTAATCTCAGACTGGGGTGCCAAGAACCTTGTTCGGTTCAACGCCTCCGAAACTCATTTTGTGATATAAGACATAACCTAGAGTACTGTTCTCACGTCTGGGAAGCGTCATCATCTTCGACACTTAACATCCTTGATTCTATCTAAAACAGAGCCATTCGACTCATCAATGACCCAGTCCTCACAAGAAAATCCTTCTCTTGCTCATCGCCGCGCTGGCGCTGTTGGGGATTTATTCCTTTTCTACCGATACTTCCACGCATTTTGTTCTGAAGAACTAGCCCCTATAATTCCCTTGTTGACTGTTCCTGACAGAACAACAAGAGGCGCGTTACGTATGCATCCCTTTACTGTTCCGGTTGAGTTGTAGTTGTGACTCATTCATACCTAGGGTCTCCAGATTATGGAACAAGTCGCCTGCAAATGTTTTCTCTTCCCCTCCCAACCTCCAGACCTTTAAATCGTGTGTCAATATATTACATTTCCCTTCTCTTCAGATGCCCACGGTACGTTAGTACTTAGGCTTGAAGTCTACGTGGGCTGTCTCAAATAAAAAAAAATTAAAAATAATAAAACTAGGATTAAAAAAGTTAATAAAGGAGAGGGGATTAAGTTAATACAATTTAATATTTTACTCTAATCAACAAATATATAATCTCTATAATATATAAAAGAAGCAACTGACTGACTGACATATCAACGCACAGTCCACACCTGTGGGTATAGAATGACGGTCGGCACATAGCGGACCGCGGTCCGGATCCCAACTGCGGAAGGTAGGAAACTGGACTGCCAAAAAAATATTAATTAATTTGTAAGGATAAATACCTACATATCTATCTTATATTATTTTTAACTGTAAAAATAAAAATTAAAAACTAATGAGATTTATAACCCACGTTCCTTTTTGAGAAATAAAAATTACCTGCAGTCTATTTGAAGTTTTTCTTGTTTTTCTCTGGACCGCGATACAATTTTTCAAATATCCAGTCCAGACCCCACAAGAAATTACTTGCCGACCCCTGGTCTAGAAACTTAAAATTTTGCACAAGGGTTTTTTATATAACGTAGGCACCCACTAAGAAAGGGTTTTTCAAAATTCCACCCCTGAGGAGGTGAAACAGGGGTTCAAACTTTGTATGTAGAAAAATATTAGATAGTCCTATTAAGTCGAAATTTCATAGAAGCACTTTAAAAAAAATGTTTATACACGTGTTGTGCAGTTTTTAATAGATCAACCCCTAAGAGGGTAAAATGGAGGTTCACAGTTTATAATGGAGTAAAATTGTTACACCGCGGACGAAGTCGCGGGCGAAAGCTAGTACATCATAAATGAATATTTTGGTATTGCATGGGTCATTGTATTCAAATATACAAACATATAATTCATTACTTGTCCGTCTAAGAATATTTCAATACATTATTGTCACATTATCACTATCTTCTTTCTCTATCAGTCATACCGCAATACTTGACTATCATCAACATATGTAATGTAGAACATAATTAAATGTTAAACAATCTAGAGGCCCACGAAGACTTCGTGTCTGAGCAAAAACGTACCATGGGTGTTTGAAGAAAAGGGAGATTCAATTAAATAAGGGATCTAAAGTACTAGATGTCAGGAGAGTCAGGGAAAACCGCTGCAGGCAATTTGTTCCATAATCTGGAGACCCTAGATAGGTATTAATGAGCAGGACTCCTGTTGACTACATCGGGATTCATACGTGGCGTTTTTCTTGTTCTGGTGAAAACAGCCAAAGAGAGAATAACAGAAGATAACTTCAAAAAGTATCAACTGTTTAATCATCATAAAATAATAAATCAAAAATACCCCGTCACCTACACCTATGGTATCATAAATAATAGACTAAATAGACTTTTGTAACTTTAATTGTTGACTTTGCCACGCATATGCAAACTTTAGGGGAATCTATCTATCCATTTTCCACCTTGACAAGGCAAGGCTATAAATTTAATTAGTTTTTGGGTTAGGGCTGATTTTCTCATTTAAAATTAGAATTGTATTGGGGTAGATTAAGAGTAGTGGAAACAAAACCTGGGTAGTAAAATGGTCAAAAAGAGATACAGGAACAATAAAAATTTAAAAATAAATATTACACTGCAAGGTTTATTCTGGGTTTTCTTATTCATTTTATTTTTATGTCATTTTTTTTAAGAAAACTCGCTGGAATTTCGAACGCACATACTTTTAGTGTTCCGTGAAACGGAACACTTATATAATCGCTTCGATGTCCGTCCGTCCATCTGTCACAGGCGATTTTCTTTGAAACTATTCTGCGTAAAAATTTGAAATTTAGCATAGAAGTAGAGTGTGGTGGCCCAATTATAGACGTGAAGTATAAAAAGCTGAATTTGGTTCTGGGGGTTAATTTCAGCCCCCGGATCACGCCACATAGAATTCTATTCTATGTGTCAAAGTCACATGACTACTCAAACAAAACAAACGATCCATCACATGGCCACTGTCATTAGTGTCAAAATCGCATAGAATTCTATGCATCGTGATCCAGCACCAGGTGATAAATTGGGAAATGGAAAAAAATATCAAGGGCATCGTGTATGGTCAAATAAAAGCTTATTGAAGCCCGAATTCAACAATATATAATATGATGTATTTTTTTATTCGTTTTTTTTAGGGAAAAACGCTTAAAAATTGCTGTCCCCCCGCCCTAATCACCAAAAGGATCGCTCAGAAAAATTTGAAAAAAAAAATCATGAACATTGAGAATTAGGTGTAGATGGCGGGAAAATTATCAAAAAGTTGAATTTTGATTCTGGGGGTTACTTTCGGGGGGTAGGTTGGGCAATGGATTTTTTTTAAGGGCATCGTGTATGGTGTCAAATGAAAGCTGATTGAAGCACGAATTCAACGATATATATGATTTACTATTTTTTTATTGCATTTTTTTAAACATTTTTCGGGAAAAACGCTTCAAAATTTGCTGTCCCCTACCCCTATCACCAGAAGGATAGCTCAGAAAAATCTGAAAAAAATCGCGAACTTTGAGAATTAGGTGTAGATTGGGCAAAAATTATCAGGATGGAAAAATTCTAGCGCGGCAATTGTTATTAACAATTTGATTGTTTATTTCCTTATAACTGCTAAACCATTGGTTTTAGAGAAAAAGTTTTTAGACAAAAAATATTCCTCACGATTTAAGGAACAACTTTTGTCCCTACGCGTTTTTCAAAATTTTTAATTTGGCCCACTCAGCTCTGCGCATACGCGATGTGATATGACGTTAATGCCGGTCGCGGCGGGTAGTGCGACAGATGGACGGAGATCGGGCGGCCGAGGTTTGCTCACGTTAAATGGAAAGTTGATGGCACGGAACACTAATTGTGTAAGTACAGGTTGCACTTGACCGATTGTTTTTTTAACTCGTAATTTCGAACGCACATACTTTTTAAATAACAAAAACCGAAAGGAGACTAAAATTATCGCCCTGTTTCTTTCTTATTTTTGGCTAACAAAAACACTTTTAGAACTTTGCTGGTAGCGTTGCAGTTTTTCTTAGATAATTCAAAGATGCAACCCTGTTGGAGAGCCATAAATATAATTTGAATCAAACTAATTGTAAGTAGGTACTTTATTTGCTTCACAAACAAAACCCACCTATGCATCAAAACAATGATATCAACCTACGTATAAAAATACTATTCATTCAAAACTAATTAGTTATTGTTAATGTTTATACTGTGTAATCGTAAAAAATATATTGCAATTTTAGTACCTGGTCCCTCGAATCTAGTCTCCAGGATTTTAGGAATCCACCTAAAAATCTGGACTGTCTCCCTTGATCTTCTAGAAAATACTCATCATAAATATCGTTTAGTTTACTAGTTTTTAATAGTGTGTGTGCTCTTATAAAAAATATCGTCATATTTCCCCAAATACCCGCCACTGAACGATTAATGTTACGTAATTAATTTATTAAACAGAGGAGTAACTTTGAATTTGCGGTTAGTGCAATTACCTACATTATTGTGCAATTTCTCTACGAAGGCAAGTAAAAAATTGCAAATTACAAAAAAAAAACAGGTAGTACCTAACGACATTTTCTTGGAAACATTGGTAATAATCGGTATTGGAACTAACAGTTAAAAGTGTCATGCGCTAATAATCTTCTCTTGTACTGCATATTAGCGGCTGCTTAATTTTTATTACGCCACATTTCAAAAACAAGGCTAAAGGACAGTAATATGTTATGGTTTGACAGTACTAATAATAAAAGGTATACTAAAGAATAGACCCACAATTTTTTAAAACTTTCCAAAAAGCTAATGCTATTCTAAAATATTACTTGATGCATGGTATTACAGTCTAGAGTCTAGACTAGACCATTGCATAAAATGTGCATTACTTAGCATCACAATTAAGTATCGGCGCCGTCATATTACCACGGGCAAAATTATTATAGGCCTTTGAACACAATTACCAAGGCTAATTAATTTTGAAATCCATTTTTTACCAGAAGATTTACAAGATATTTTTAGTGCTCCGTGAAACGGAACACTTATGGGATCACTTCGGTGTCTGTCCGTGTGTCTGTCACAGGCGATTTTCTCTGAAACTATTCAACGTAAAAATGTGAAAAGCACAGAAATAGAATGTGATGGCCCAATTATAGACGTGAAGTATAAAAAATCTAATTTTGATTCTGGGGGTTAATTTCAGGCTATAAATTGGGAAATGGAAAAAAAAAATTCAAGGGGATCGTGTCAAGTAAAAGCTTATTGAAGCACGAATTCAACAATATATATGATGTATTTTGTTTATTCGTTTTTTTTTTAGGGAAACCGCTTAAAAATTGCTGTCCCCCGCCCTAATCACCAAAAAGATCGCTTAGAAAAATTTGGAAAAAACCACGAACATTGAGAATTAGGTGTAGATGGCGGAAAAATTATCAAAAAGTTATATTTTGATCCTGGGGGTTAATTTCAGGGGATAAATTGGGAAATAAAAAAAAATTTCAAGGGCATCGTGTCAAATAAAAGCTTATTCAAGTACGAATTCAACAATATACAGGGTGTCTAAAATAGGTGATACCACTATTGGTATCTCCGAAACGGTAAAAGATACGAGGTCTGTTAAATTTGAGAAAATGTGCCATTTTTGGTCTCTATTCATATTCCGTTTACGGAGTTGCCAAATTCTCTATAGTTTCTTATCTACAGGGGATTTTTTAAAAATAGTCAAGAATTTAATTCTTAAATATCTCGAAAACTATTATAGTTAGAAAAAAATTGTTTTTACATAAATCACACGATTTTTTAACTTCCTTAAAGTGACGTTATTGTTTTGTTTATACCATTTGTTTTTATTGAGTTACTGATACGAACTTGTTTTTTTCAAATACGGACCTGGACTTTTTGCTCCATTTTTTTAAAGAATACTTAATACCCTTTACAACTGTGTATAACTTGAAAATATTTTCCGACTTTTTGATCAAGAATAGCAACGTCATCAGGATTTTCTAACAATACGGACCTGGCATCTTCCATGTTAAGGCACAATCCACAACCTATCGCTATGGTTTGTGGTTTTTGTGGTTGTGAAATGGCGCATTTACTTAAAAAAGGCCAGGTCCGTACCGGTAGAATATCCTGATGATGCTATTCTTCACCAAAACGTCGGAAAACATAATCAAGTGATACACAGATGTAAAGGGTATGAAGTATTATTTCAAAAAATACGGCAAAAAATCCAGGTCCGTATTTGAAAAAAACAAGTTAGTATCTGTAACTCAATAAAAACAAATGATATAAACAAAACAATAAAGTCACTTTAGAGAAGGTAAAAAATCGTGTGATTTTTGTTAAAACAATTTTTTTCTAACCATAATAGTTTTCGAGATATTTAAGAATTAAATTTTTGACTATTTTTAAAAAATCCCCTGTAGATAAGAAACTGCGGAGAATTTGGCAACTTCGTAAACGAAATATGAGTAGGGACTAAAAATGGCACATTTTCTCTAATTTAACCGACCTCGCATCTTTTACCGTTTCGGAGATAGCAATAGTGGTATCACCTATTTTAGACACCCTGTATATGATGTATTTTGTTTATTCGTTTTTTTTTTAGGGAAAACGCTTACAAATTGCTGTCCCCCGCCCTAATCACCAAAAAGATCGCTTAGAAAAATTTGGAAAAAACCACGAACATTGAGCATTAGGTGTAGATGGCGGAAAAATTATCAAAAAGTTATATTTTGATCCTGGGGGTTAATTTCAGGGGATAAATTGGGAAATAAAAAAAAATTTCAAGGGCATCGTGTCAAATAAAAGCTTATTGAAGTACGAATTCAACAATATATGTGATGTATTTTTTTAATTCGTTTTTTTTTTGGGAAAATTCTTAAAAATTGCTGTCCCCTGCCATAATTACCAAAAAGACCTCTCAGAAAAACTTGAAAAAACTCACGAACATTGAGAATTAGGTGTAGAATGGCGGGAAAATTATCAAAAAGTTGAATTTCGGGGGATAAATTGGGCAGTGGAATTTTTTTCCAATGGCATCGTGTATGGTGTCAAATAAAAGCTGATTGAAGCACGAATTCAACGATATATATGATGTATTTTTTTAGTTGCATTTTTTAAAAAATTTCTCGGGAAAAACGCTTAAAAATTACTGTCCCCCAGCCTTATCACCAGAAGGATCTCTCAGAAAAATCTGACAAAAATCGTGAACATTGAGAATTAGGTGTAGATTGAGCAAGAATTATCAGGATTGTAAAATTCTAGCGCTGTCAATTGTTATAAACAATTTAGTTGTTTATATCCTTATAAGTGCTGAACCATTGGTTTTAGAGAAAAAGTTTTTTGACAAAAAATATTTTTCACGATGTAAGGAACAACTTTTGTCCTTAGACGTTTCTGGAAATTTTTAGTTTGGCCCACTCAGCTCCGCGCATACGCGATGTGATACGGCGTTAGTGCCGTCGGTGGCGGGTAGGGCGGCAGATGGACGGAGATCGGGCGGCCGAGGTTTGCTCAGGTTAAGTGGGAGGTTGATGGCACAGAACATTAACAGTGCAAGCTTTGTCCGATTTTTTAAATAAGAAAAACCGAAAGAAGACTAAAATTATCGCCTTGTTACTTCCTTATTTTTGGCTAAAAAACACTAATTGTGCAAGTATAGTTTGCACTTGACCGATTTTTTTATCAGCCAGAAACATGATATAGATGGTATATCAGGTAGGTAATCCAGCAAATAGAGACGTCTTTCCGCGTTGAACGCATTTAAAAAGACAACTTTAAAACTATTTTTATGTCGATTTTCCTGCTGGATTGAGTCGCAAAATGTAACGCTCCATTCGGTGAAATCCTTAACTTCAATTATGTTTAAATATGCGACGCTACTACGATGCGGCGTACGTATGTATACATACATATATATGTATTTATGCGAGTTTTATTAGTCGTTGATGGTCTATTTTTAATATTACCAACACATCCGCTATTTAAATTTAATTTTATTAGTTATAGGTAGATTTACTAACAAAAGGTACAACGCATCTCGTCTGCTTCATCTCTTCCTCAAAGAGCTCCAATCCTTTGCACTTTAGGAAAAAAATCGGTCAAATGCAAGCTATACTCGCACAATTAGTGTTCCCTGCGCATCGGCCCCAAACTTAAATTATTAATAGTAATGCATTCGCGTTTCGACTGAGCCAAATTAGTAATTTTGAAAAACTTGTAAGGACCAAAGTTCTTCCTTTTATTGTGGGAAATATTTTTTGCTAAAAAACTTTTTCTCTAGAACCAATGGTTTAGGATTTATAAGGAAATAAACAATAAAATTGTTTATAACAGTTAATCGAGCTAGAATTTTTTGATCCTGATAATCTTCCCTCAATCTACACCTAATTCTCAATATTCATGATTTTTCAATTTTTTCTGAACGATCCTTTAGGTGATAAGGGTGGGGGACAGCAATTTTTAAGCGTTTTTTCCTAAAAAAAAATGACCAAAAAAAAAGATACATCATACATATTCTTGAATTCGTGCTTCAATAAGCTTTCATTTGACACCCTGCATGATGCCCTTTAAATTTTTTTTTCCATTTCCCAATTTATCCCCTGAAATTAACCCCCAAAATCAATATTCGTATTTTTATACTTCACATCTATTATTGGGCCCCCACACTCTCTCTCTCTCTCTCTGTGCTAAATTTCAAATTTTTGCGCCGAATAGTTTCAGAGACTGTGTGACAGACACATGAACGGATACCGAAGTCATTCCATAAGTATTCCGTTTCACGGAAGACTAAAAACATTTTAGTCTTGTTCTATTTTAGCATTAAACAAAGCTTCCTATGTAATTACAATGGCGGCTTAGTGTAACGGATGTCAAGATAAATAATTTATAAGGTCCAAATTATTGGACGTGATATGGTTGCTCCATAGGGACATCACGGAGTTCCTCAAAGGCCCTCAGTATGTCTATGCAACTACTGTGCTGTAACAAATAATAGTTTATTACTGATATACAGGGTTTTTGGTACCTTAGCAGTGGCTTCCGGGCTCAGTTTAGGTCAATTTAATCTAACTTATTGAAATACAATAGTTGATAATAAAGTAAAAATTTTATTTCACATTTTTATCGATACATTTTGAAAGATACTAAAAAAATTCACAAAAATTGGTAGGCGGGGGTTTCTTAGGATGGGACAAGCAAATCCATTCTCAATTTTGCTGTATTTTGTAGGGGCACCACATACAGCATTAAATGCCATTTTAAAACGTCTCACCTTTTTTGTGCTTCAGTGCACACAATTTCTAGATAGAAATTCTTATTCCCCTGCCTTTTTTACTTACACAGAATAAATAAGAAATAAAAAATTTTGGTATAAGCAAAAAATAAACCTTTGCCTCGACTAAGTTTAACCCAAAGGTATTCCCACTTCCCCCAAGTAATTTAAGCCCAAAATGAAAATCCTAAATCAATAGTTTGAAAAGAAAACTTGATTTTACTAAAAAAAAATAGGTTAAGCGACTTTATTTTATGAAAAAGAGTAGTATCAAAATTTTTTAATGGGTATAATCTTCTTTCAAGTCCTGAAAACGATATCTTTTTAGTGGAAATATTTGATATTTTTAAATGACTTTGATAAATTGTTCATCATTTTCGAAAAGTTGACTCAATTGCAAGCAAAATAAAAAAATCGTCTTCTATCTGAAATAAAACCAAAGATAGCATCGTCGGAAACTGTATGTCTGCGCCGACGCGACGAGACGGTGGCCACAGTGCCAACCGCCTAGAGAGCTATGACAGAATGCATTTAATAGCTGTATTATTAAGTTTTTTCGAGTTTTGTAAAACAATCTTTAAAAAAATGGAAGTGGGAAGATCTTTGGGTTAAACTTAGTCGTTAGTTGCCTATTATTTATTTTTTTATTGCTTATTTATTCTGTGCAACACCAAATTCAAATACATTTGTCTCGTAAACAGTTGCTTCTAGCGACATTAATAACTACCTATACCTTTTTTAACTAAAAAAGGTAGGGGAATAAGAATTTCTATTCAGAAATTGTGTACACTGAAGCACAAAAGAGTTATGATGTTTTAAAATGGCATTTAAGTGCATTTAAGCCATTTATTGATAATAACTTAACCATTCGTAATTAACAAACGTTTACATTAAAAGAAAGCATATTTTTCAGTTTTGTTCAGTAATTAAAAATAGCCTGTTTCATTACTTAAGACCCCGATCTTAAAAAATAGAAGCATAAATTAAAATTAATTGTTAGGACGTCCATAACTCTTTTAACATTTTGAAAATATAATTAGGAATGAAGAAGCTATTTTCTGTTCCTTGTCTGTGTTTTCTCAAAAGTTTCCATTGCGCCTTCGTGAAATACTCCCAAGCAGTCAATATTTTAACACTTTTCATTCTAGCAGATTGCTCGATTCTGTCTTTCCGACAGAAATTCGAACAATAGGAAATAATGGAGCTAGAGATAGAACAGTTTCGTTTTTTAAGTGTTTTACAGAATACAGGATAATATACCTAGAGATATTATGGAAAAAAACTACGACACCAACAATCAGGGTTGCTCTGATTTAAATCAATGATTTAAATCGCGACTGAAATCATATGATTTTTTCATAAAAATCATTGATTTAAATCAATTTTTAATTTTTGTCATAAATGTGTCTCTGCCACAAGGACATTAAAAAATTTACCGAATTTACCTTCGCTACTGACGCCGATGTTTGAAAATTTTCTTGCCTACATGCTTAATCCAAAAATGTCGTCTCAAGAAGAAAAGTATTTGGCATTAGAATTAATCAAAATTTACTACAAAAACTTAAAAAACACTAATTTCTTACAAATTATAATAAAGTTACGTGCTACAGCAGCTCTATTCAGTGGTACATTGTTTTCTGAAGGAGTTTTAAAAACTACCGATGTGATTAATTTGTGGACAGCAGTTCATAAATTAAAAGGCTGTGTAACTGAAGAAGAAATAAAAATAACCAAACAACTGCATACGGCATCTTCGGCAGGAGTAAAACGAATATTTTAATTTAGTACACAGTAGACTGCGTAACAAACTAGGTACCTACTGAAAAATCTGCAAAACTCTTATTTTTGCTAAAATGCTTTAATCGCTAGTTTTCATTCGCATCTAAGCCCCGTTTTTTCATTGTTAGTTATTTGGTTTTATTTCCGAACGTAAGTTGATTATGGTATATATTATGAATGTTAAATGTTTAAAGAATAAATATGTTGAGAATAAATACGAATTGAAATTCTTGTATTTAAATCAAAAAAATCCTATTTAAATAAAAAAAATCCTATTTAAATCGAAAAAATCGGATTTTTTTGATTTATTCCAAAAAAATCAGCAACCCTGCGAACAATACACGACTAGTTTTAAGAAAAATTAAATACCAACACGAAATTATAACATAATTCCTACCTCGTGCGTTGGTAAAGTTCGAAAAAATGAGGTGTGACATTAATTACTCATACTAAGTGACTTAAGATATACATCTGTTTTTTTTTGTCCCAAAGCAGGGGTTGAGCATTTAAGAAACATGTGCCAGTTATACTCTGTAGAATAATTAGAGAGTGTGATCGAAAACTACAGAGCAAGGTATTTTATTCTGTATACACTTCTGAGTGACGAATATTTATGTTGTTCATATCACATGGCTGTTTCTAGCACATATCACAGGATGTTACGAATTATTTACCTGATAGGGCCGCGTGTTGTAAGTCGAATTCTGGAAAATGTTTATTCAGACAAAATTCGATTTTGGTTTTTCCCTGAACCTATGTTTTTATTACGTAAATTTTACTAAAATACATTTATTGTAACATGTATTTAGATAACTAAACATATATCAATTTTCTAAGTAGCAACAAAAATATTAAAACCATTATTATTATATTGTTTTTAAATCTAATATTCACAGTTGTACCTCGATAACATTTAAATAAAAAAACATCCCAATATTATAAATATTTGTACATTATTATAGCATAACATTTGTGAAACTAACAAAATTTTTCTGCAAAGTGTCAACAAACAATGTCAACAAAGATAATACACATTAGTATCAAGGATAATAATTTTAGTTTATCTGTGTTATTATGGGTCATGTACTAATTTCGTTATTTTTAATATTTGCACATAGTCCTTTGCAAATTTGGGAGACTCTGTCAGATAAATATATTAGAAAATCGAGAGTTTTGTGGTTATTTTAATTTAAAAAAAAACTGTCCCAACGGTAGCAAATCTTACTGGTCACTGGCCAAACTTCTATAGAGTCACTTTCCTTTCCCTGGCCCCTGAGAACAAAATTATCTCCACTTCTAAAGGGCTGAACTATTGGCCCAATTCCTTCTTATTCCTTCTACCAATTTCGCTCTTTCAACCGTTACGTCTGTACCCCACAAAATATCCAGCATAATACTTAATGTCAAACAAGTTCAACTGGATGGCATATCAGCAATTGTTAATTCGTCTTTTCCAAATATCCTATGACAAAGGTATCTTCCCAGACTGCTGGGGAAGACTGCTCGTGTGCAACCTGTCCCAAAGAAAGGTTCCAAATCATTTTCACCCAAATTATAGATCTATCTCTCTTCTGTCTATTGTCATCAAAGTTATGGAGAAAGCGAGCAACTTGCAAATTCTAAAATATCTAGAAAAACACAAAATCACCAATGATAGACAGTACGAATTTCGTCACCAACGATCCATAGCTGATCTCCTTAGCTTTGTCACACATAACTGGAACAACTCTCTCGACTTCCAGATTGTCGCTCTTGATATTCCCAACCTTTGACTAAGTATGACATGCCCCACTCCTCAATAAACTACCTTCTTACGGTCTTCCTCCCAAACTGTGTACCTGGATCTGTAGATTTCTTTCTAATCGGCGTATATTTGTCGTGGTGAACGGTCACTCATCTAATTTCCATCCCATCAATGCTAGCGTACCCCAAGGTTCAGCCCTGGCACTAACCCTATTTTTCTTCACATTAATGATCTGCTCTCTTCAACTACCAATCCCATCCACAGTTACGCTGACGATAGTACTCTTTACTCCAACATTCATTTTTCCAGACAAGTCTCGAATGAAGAGCTGGATAATAGACGTAGTTCTATGCACCTATCCCTTTCCCAAGACCTTCAGTTGATCTTAGACTGGGATACCAAAGACCTTGTTCAGTTCAACGACTCCAAAACCCAGTCTTGCTCCCTGTCAAGCAAAATATCCGGCAACACTTGCCCCACACATAAATTGCCAAGACCAACATCAGCAGCTAAAAAGCTTGGTTTTCTCTTTCGAGCCGGAAAATATTTCTTCCCTTTCAACTTACACTCTCTCTATGTTTTCCAAATAAGACCTAACCTAGAGTACTGTTTCCTCATCTGGGGAGCGGCATCACCTTCGACATTAACATCCTTGATTCTATCCAAAAGAGAGCCATTCGACTCATTAATAACCCTGTCCGTAACTGCAACATTTATTATTAAATCACGTTACCTAATCACAAGGCAGTATTACTCATGCAATATGTAGAATCATAATAATTATAAAACCTGTTAATTTCCCGAGGATTTACCTTAAGCACGCGTTAGATAACGTAATATTTATTGCATCTAAAATCATCTTAGCTAAAGTATATATGTAGGTAGTTGGTGACAAAATTAGTTGACACACGGTAATAATTACCACTTTCAGATAGTTCACACTATAATACTATTTTTATAAACCAATAATTATCCAACAGGAGTTTTACAAACGAAATATCCAGACCTGTTCAAAAGAGAGATTTAAGTTAAGATGAAAAATTGCAGCAAGCTTTTTTGTGAGTTTCGTTTCGTTCGAAGCCAGTCAGTTCTGGTAAGAATTAGTAAGTTCCGAAGAACTAGTAAGTAAACAAAGTTCTTTTGGTATAGGTAAACAGAAACAATACTTCTATGTTAAGGTTTTCTATAGGGATGTTTGTAGCTCAATAACTTCAACGTTCTACAAGAGGGCACTAATAATTAAAAAATAATTAGGACTGTTACAACTTTAGAGAACAGCAGCAATTGGTATAATATGCAAAGCTTGTCGAGATGCAAGTGCACTGAGCAAACTACCAAGAAAACAAACATTTAGTTCAACACCAAGAATACTTACGTGTACCTTTCTTTAACCGCAAATAAATATGTGTAATGTAGGTAATGTTTTTCTAAATTATACTCATAAAATAGCAATAATGTTTAGTTAAACGACTCCATCTGGTGACTTAAGTACTTTACATGAAGAAGTTACGTGAAAATTAAAACAAATTATTGCCTCCATAAGTATGTTTAAAATGTTTGTCAAAAGGTGCTAATTTTTAAGCTTATACTGTGTGTTGCTTCGTTTTGTGTGTATGTCTGGTCTGACCATGGGCAAACCTTGTTAGATGCTCAGTAACTTATTATCAAGTTAAAAAAATTTAAATAACAACAAGGCGCCTCCAATAGGAACAATGATTTAAATTGTATATTATGACAAATAAAAATGAAAAAAATTCTCGGATTACGGTTTTAGGGGCCTCCGGAACCCCTGCGATGCGGGAGGTCTCAGGGCCAAGATGTTAAGTGTCGAAGGTGATGCAGCTCCACAGATGTGGGAACACTACTCTAGGTTAGGTCTTATTGGGAAAACATAGAGCGTGTAATTTAGAAGGGGAGAAATCTTTTCTGGCTCGAAAGAGGAAACCAAGCTTTTTAGCTGCTAATGTGGCTATTAAAGTAATATATTTGTGACAGCTGAGATCATGTTCAAAAGCGATGCCAACAAGGTCAAACGTTTCATTGTTCTGTAGGGCTTGGCCATTCATGTGGATGGGGTTAAGTGTTGCCAGTTTTTTCCTGACAGGTTGAAGACTGGGTTTTGCTGGTACGCTATCCAGACCGGAGGACTGTTTGGTGTCAAGGGATCGAAGAATTTTTTGACTTTAAGTATTATGTCGGACATTTTGTGGGGTACAGACGTAGCGGTTGGAAAAGCCAAATTAGCAGGAGGAACAAGGGCGGAATTGGCAACGATTTGTTTGGCAAATAGACTTATTATTGTTTATATAAAAAATTATGCTTGCAGAGTTGTTAATAAAAACAGGTTCCTTCCTTACTCAGCATGACATTGAAAAGTGTGGGGGTGCGGCAATCTAAGAACCATTTTATAATCGTTTAACAGATTATTATCAACAAAACGTATAAAATAGTAAAATCGTATGATTTGACTCCTGCAAATTGATTTAAATCATAGTAATAAACAAAATTACTACTTTGCAAACTTCCAAAGATCGCGTGTCTAATGCCGGACAACTAACTGTATTCTACGTCACATGCAGGCCATTTATTATTTTAGAAATATGGCATTGTAGAAAAACAATTTATTAATTTCAAGGGTTATTGTATGCCCTTAGAGCATTTTTAGGTTATTTTTTAAAAATAAAAATCTTATATTCAACCGACCATTTAATGTTCGTTTCACTTTAGGCCTGCCTCTATCTAAAAAAAAGTTTAAAGCTAACAACTAAGTCAATAGGTGTCAAAATAAATAACTAAAAACAGGTGAGTTCAGTAAGCAAGAAGTTGCTACTGCAATTAACCTGACCTTTACCTACTTTTAACCGACAATTATAGGACATTAAAAAATAAAACGTGTGGACTGAATGGAAATTTTTTTTATCACGCTGAGCAAGCCTGCCATGGGCATAAGTTACGCGAGATGTTATTAAAAACGCATAATATGAAGTAGGCAAATTGTTGTAAAGTAACTTCTTCCGGTTACATACTCGCGCCGCAAGCAACGTAATCCGTGTTCCTGAGCCATGTCGATGGACAGAACGATCGACATTTTTGTTCGATAGTATATATTATTCTTTTTCTGAGACCCAGTCTTTGAGCACTCATTATTTTCACCCCCTTAGGGGTTGAATTTTGAAAAACTCTTGCTTAGTAGATGCCTACGGTATATAAGAAACCTCTGTGCAAAATTTCAAGTTTCTAGACCCAGCAGTGTGGGCTGTGCTAATGATACGTCAGTCAATCAGTCAGTCAATCAGTTTCTTCTTTTATATAATATAATATAAAAACATAGTTACCACCCTTATTATATGATAATATATACTCGTATTATGTTCTAAATAACGTTTAGACTTTCAGCAATATATCACTGTGACCTATGCCAGTATATTCTACTACCTTTGGGCTATTGTTTTGTATTTGTAACTAATGTTGCGAAAAAAAGTGACCTTCATCGTTTTTGCAGTGTGGTCTTCATATAGAGATAAAGATTACTTTTAGCAGTCTCTTAACACATTTCGGTAGCGGTCGTAATCAAACCCGTGGTCTCATGACACATCAATCATTCCATTACAATACTTGACATCTTTTCGATCTAATCGATATCGATATCTTTCCCCATCTTCCTGCAAGGGCATTGGCCGTGTCCGTTCTTTTCGGCTGTGTTCTATTCTTCCTGGTGGGTCGATAGAACCGTGAAAAAGGGCCGAAACCCGGTCGCAGACTTTGGGTGATACAGCTCGATTTAAATCTGACCCAATTTGATTGCTATGTCCCCCTTTTTATCGGATGCCTGAACTATCTCTGTCGTTTGTGACGAAATCCTCAATCGATGGGGAGAAAATATTAAAAGCTCAGCAGGAAGACTTATGACAGTCAGTGGCGGATTAACAAGCAGGCTGAGTAGGCTGGAGCCTAGGGCGGCAGATTTTAGGGGCGGCAAATTTGAGGCTGAAATTCTTTTTTATGTCTTACTAACTTCTTAACTATCTAACTATCTTAACTAAGTCGTTCGATTGTAAAAACAGCCTCTTAACTGACACTTCGATCCCCTAGTTCACAATCAGACTAATTACGGGAAAAGCTGGTGTAATTAGGACGATCGATAGTGCGTACCAATCATAAAGTTACAATTTCATTGACAAAAAAATTTGAATTAATATAATTGGAGACACCGGTGTAAAAAGGGGGTAGCTCCATTTTTATAAAATTTTCAGGGGACAGTAAAAACTTATTTTCTTAAAAAAAACAATTTTAACGTACTTTTTATAAACGCTATTTTACAGTTTGATGAAAGATGCGTGATGTCTTAAAGTTTTGCGTTTTTCAATTATTTTAGTTTAAGCACAATTTAAAAAAAAATATCAAGGAGCTGCCTCCTTTTTGCACCGGACTGCGATATAAAATCTGTCAGCCCTTAAAACTATGTTACATACAACCGGCCGATACGTATTTAGTGCTCGTTGACATGAAGATATGTATTTGGGGCGCTTTAGTGCTAAAGGACCGGAGTAAAGATGTACATCAGGATCCGGTAAAGTCAGATTCATTCTAGGTTGTTGAACAATAAATTCATTTTTCAAAATGGCACTGGCGGAGCTACCGCACGCAACTTTTTTTTATGTATATTCCATTATACGGTAAGAAGAGACAGCAAACTTTCGTTTTTTTTTTATTGAAAACAGTTTTCTTAAAAAGTCCACTAAAATGGTCACTAAAAAGTTTATCTTGAGTAACCGGAACTCCTTCAAAGTTGCGACACGTATTTTCACTAGGGGTACCCATTCTTCTGGTAGAACTATTCTTTCTCGCTTTCTTTTTCTTTTTTCTTCTTTCCAGTTTTTCTTTCTTCTTTCACACACTTATTCTCGATTTTAACCACAACATAAGAATTTCCTTCAGCTTCCCTTTTTTTCGTCACATTCTGTTTCCACGACCTTTCATCTCTAACTCCTTTTTTGCTAACTTTTTTACTTTTATTCTTTTGCGAACTGTCATCACTTTCAGAGTCATTCTCGATTAGGGTAGAAAGCTCAGCACGTTTGTCTTCTGGCACGGAGACCGAAGCCTAAGAACCATGTACCGTGGGTGTATTGGGGAAGCCCGACAGAGAACATCGCCCACCACTAGGTCGGGACAAAAATCAGGATTGTGGTCTGAATCATCAAGCTGTTCACTTGAACTACTGCTAGACATTTTACTGATTTATAAAAAGAAAGAGGAAAATTATTGCAATTTACTTTTGCTCAACTGATAGTAAAAAACGGGCCACAACTGATAGCAAAGAATTCTCCAAATATGCCAACAGTCCAACACAATAGTGACGGCACTACTCCTTCATTGTTTGCAAATCCAACATGTGTAACTATGACAGGTGCCGCATCGAAGCGGCAGAAATATGATCTAACTAAATGGGGTAGCCCCGGAGCTGCCTCCTTTTTGTACCGAATTAAAGTAAGAGGTATATGCAAGTTCCATATAACCCTGGTACAAATGAAAGGTTCTACCTCGTTGTTGCACCAAACGATGGCGCATCCTTTTGTTAGTGTGTTACGCTGTAAAACTACAAATCATAAAAAAGTGGAGCTACCGCGTTTTTACACCGGTGTCTTCAATTGTGAACTAGGGTATCGAATTGTAGAGGTCGGTAGGGGCGGCAAAATTTGGATAGCCTACTGGCGGCAAATATGTAAATCCGCCACTGATGACAGTGATGTTTTAAAAAAAACTAACAAACCGAAGCGAACCCTTGATCAGCAGTAAATAAAACAGGAATAAAAGAAAAAAGTAGAACTAATCTTGTAGAAGGTTCGGTAACAAAGCACGCAAAAAAAGAAGCTAAAAATAAGCAAACTTTTTTAAGCAAAACGTCTTTTAAGGTCGGACTTTTGTGAGAAGAGATAAACAATTTCTTAGAACTAAACAAAACTAAGAAAATACACTTTCTTTTAATATAAACCGATGTTAATTATAATAGTTACTATATGTGAGCCCAAAACACTTACTAATTGTTAAGATAACGTAAGATAAAAAAGTCCTCAAAGTATACCGAGGAAACAATCACGCTTGTCTTGAATTATTGTGCTTGAAAGGTAACATAGGTAATAGGTATAATAGGTGAATGAAAAATAAAACTGTCGATTTCTGGAGTTTTTATTTTTAAGAAAATTATATTATTGCCATTGTCACTGCACAATACAGAATTTAGAAAAACATATACAACAAAGAACCTAAAAATGAAGAATTGAAAAATTGCATTCGCTGCGGCTTCTCGTTTGGTAACAATTCTTGGCTGAGCTGAGACGATAAGCGTGCATTATGCAGGTCAGATTTCAGGATTGTACTGCAGGTTCCGTGGGATACATTTACGTGCTGGCTTAAACGCCGAATAGGGGTTTGTGGGTGTTCATTAACAATTTGCCTCAATTCTTCTACTTTTTGTACAGTGCGAACTTTGGGTCTCCCACTGCCTTCCTTTCTATTCACACTTCCTGTCTCTCTAAACAAAGCCACAGATTTAGTCAAAACGTGGTGAAACTGGTCGAAATCAATGTGTGGAAATTCTGTTTGAAAATCCTGAATGGCGTCCCGTGTTGAGTAAATCCACTGGCTATCAACCCTTCTACCATTTCTAAAGTAACTTTCGATCATAAAAGCTTTTTGTTTTGCCGTGATTACCTTTCTTAAAAATAAAAACTTCAGAACTTGACAGTTCTATTTTTCATTCACCTATACCTTTTACCTCTGTTACCTTTTAAGAGTAATAATTCAAGACATGCTTGATTGATTCCACGGCATACTTTAAGGACGTTTTTTTTTCAATCTTACGTTATTATTAATAAATAGCATAAATGCATACCAAAAGAGACTGTTTTCTTTGAATTGTGTTCAGTAATATAAATAGTCTATCTCTTTTCACAAGATGCCGACCTTAAGCAAATGTAATCTGCCTTATAATCAGCACAAATTACCATAAAAGACAATTCATTTCACGTTAAAATTAAAATTTTCAAAGAGTTTTCACGAATTAGTTCGATAATTCCATTAGATGGATGATAGAACAAGCAACGTAAAGATTAGACCCCGTAATCAAATTGGGTTAGTCCGATTTTAGGCTACGCTGCGTTTTAATTAAAAACTAAAGCAAAGTCATTAAGAAAATTAAATTTGATCAAAGTTGAGCTAGCAAAAGGTGGATAAATCCTGCTTGTTTGAATAATTCGATTTTTTAGAATGAAATATTAATAAAATTTTATAACCAACTTACAAAACGACTCGAATTTTTTAAATAAGGGAAATGTAAAACATATGTTAAAACCACTATCACACCCCTAATACAAAACATAAAATTATAATTAAAAGTCAGAAACCAAACACATTGTATACAGTAAGTCCGTGAATGATGTTTAGAAGAGGACAAATTGAGCAAATTTTGCAAGATAATTAACCAGAGTATTAGTTTCTACAAATTAAAAAATGACACATATGGACATGTTTGTCAATGTCTTTATTAAATGAAGATTTAATTTAAAATACTTCTCATCAAAATGATATCTATTGAACAAAGATTTTTTTATGGCCAAGCATTATACCGCTTATTTATTCTTGTGACTACATCATCGAACAATTCATCAGTAAGAAATTTGTAGGAATCCCAATAACTGAATTGACAAACTACAACACAGTAAAAAAGTTCCAGAGAATTGGTTCGGTTTTGAATCTCAAGAAAAAGAAGAAATAACCAAAACGTTGCTGCCACAGTTTGAGTTCTTCAGTTTGTTAGAGAACCTCCTGTGATGTCCCTTAAAAATCGTGCTAAACATCTTATAGACGTTGTGAAAAAACTCATATTCAGATGATCTTAAAAGAAAATAAATTATTTCCAGTCAAACTCCCCTTTAACCAAACATTGGAAGAGGGAGATGAAGCGGAAAGGCTAGATTTTTGTTTATGAGTGGAAGACCAAATTTTAAGTGGAAATCATTTTTATAAATTTATTATGTTTTCTGATAAATGTACATATTCTATTAATGGAACTGTAGCATCCCAGCATGTCAGGTACTGGTCTCGAGAAAACCCCGAATTTAGAGTAATGAGACGAAGACAATATTTACAAATGTGAACGCGTGGTACTCGATATCTGCCCATGGCATTATAGACCTACAGATCTACAGATATACTGTATATTAATTGTATTTTAAAGCCTAAATCTAACTGTACAAGAGAGGTATTTTTTAACGTGCCCTTTTCATAAATATTTTACGTTAAGATATAATTTACAGAACAAACTTACCACCATTTAAAATATCGTTCCAAGTTGTTCTGTTTTTACCTAAAACAGAAATTGTGATTTATTCATTGAAACAATAAAAATCAATCATAAAATGCAGTTTCTCTAGATTTCAAGGCTATTTGGTATCGCCCACAATTTGATATCATATCATAAAAAGAGACAGAATATTTTCCCCTTTTTAAATCTTGGAAAAACGTTTGCAACTTTGTTTTCATAAAAAGCTGTTACACAACCAAAACCAAGTGCATTCAAATAAATTCCCAAAATAAAAATACTATTCCCATATGACTACAAAAATGTATAAATTTCACTTGAGAATATTTATTTCAAAATAAGCTTCACGCTGTTCAATTCAAGAACCGAAAAGCCTACTTTCAGAATACCATATTCTCAATAAAAGTTTAATATGAGAATTGTATTCTGAATTGAATGTTTCTTTCTTTGTGTGTATAATACTCACACTAGGCAAAGAAAACCATGCATTAATACTGCTCCAAAAATGTAATAATGCATAATACAACATCCGGAAAATTACATTTTGAGTAATGCCTCCTAGCTTGCTCATTCTCCATACCTGCTTGCTCCTCAGGGAAGCGTTTGCTTGAATAAGCAAGTCTGGTATACGAGCATTAAGGAGGAGTTTACATGCATAGTTCTCTTTTATGGAACCAATTAAAACCCGCTGTAAATTCTGCATTACCAGGAGTATTTCTTTACTTAGGCCCTTTTTGTGCCTCCGCAAACAAATCTAGCCATCTCAAAATACCTAAATGAGAGGGAGGGAGGAGATAATATAATTACCAACCCCTTATGCCTTAGCTTCAAAAAAGTTCGTCACATTTTATGTATTTTATTCGTGAGTTGAGTTAACTAACTGTCCCTAGACCATTGCAGTGGAAAGTAAAAGAAAATTTTCTCTAGAAATATAGATCCTACTTTCTTGAAAATAAAATTAAACTATATCCTTGGGGTTTACAAAAATTACAAAGTTCTCTAATTGCATATTACGGTTTTCTTTTTACTGACTTAGATTTTACTTTAGGACTAGATCTGTGTTTCCTCCTTATTCAGGACCTCATTCTGTTTCGTTGTTAATAAAATATTACATTTAATTCACAGTCTCAACATTTTTGATAACCTTTTTTACTTAACTTAGACTGTAAAGTCGAACAATTAACAGATACCAGAAGTCAATATTTTTGATGCAATTGTGTGAGTAGTTAACATGACAATCATTTTAATGTCAAAATAATGGAAGTTAATGGTTTAAACGAATTAAAATACATCTGTTATGCCCTGTACATTGAGAAACGCATTAAAGTAAGTATCTATAAAACGTAATGTAACATGAAACAATAAACATTGAATTAACACAGATTTTTTGTTATTGAAATGTAAGCATCATAATGATAATGATATCGTTAGCAAGATATGTAATCCGAATCGGCGCAGCCCCTGTTAAAATCGAAATTTAATACAATACACAACACGCCTTGCTATTATAAACGCACAGTATTGTGTTGCACTGAAGCAAGAATGATGTGACTTTTGACTTCAGTAAGCAGTAACCAGCAGATCATTTGTTGTTTTTAAACTACTATCCAGCAGTGATGTAGACCTTTCAAAAACAATTTCCCTAGCCGTGAACTGTCAAATTTTCCTACACCTATTGGAGATTGAAATTAAGAACGTTGGTTCCTCATTGCTAACTACCATAGTAGGGAATGTTTTCGTTTCGTCTTTGCCTTTATTATTATGTTATTTGGCATCTTTATCAAATTTGTCGTCTAGTGAGCCCTTTTTGCCTACTAAAAATCAGCTGTTTGCAACTGTGACAACGCTGTTTGGTTTAATTTGAGTATCCAATTCATTACAGATATGGTATCAATTAGTAAATATAGCCAATACTGCTTAAAAAATTCAATTTAACTATAGTTGCGTTTTATTTGCCACTTGCTTTAGCTGAGCTGAATTACTCAGTGATGGTATGATAAATTTGATGGGAACAAAAGAGACACAAAGCTCTGACTATCTTCGCTCAGCTAAGCCTAGTGGCATATAATTAGCAACTACTAATGTAACTAGTGGTCCGTTCGTTTGTGTTGCTCGAAACTGCTCTAACCTAGACCAAGAGGTAGTAGACGCTATCTTTGACATGCAATCTTTATTTAGGAATCGCATTTAAGAAAGAGTTATAGACAATCTATGTCGCCACCTACAAATTAAAGAAAGCGTCAATTTGCAGCTGATGGCAATAGTTGCTTATTATTTGCCACTGGTCTTAGCTGAGCTGAGATAGTCAGATCTTTGTGTCCCTTTTTTGCCTCATTAAATTTATCATCATACTATCTCTCTGACTAACTTATCTCAGCTAAAACAAGTGGCAAATAAAAAGCCCCTAACAACACGCCCGCAACACGAATATGGCGGAGAAAGTGTTTATTTATACGGATGTCCGTTCGGCCATATTAATTACATTGGTAATTTTAAACAAAAATAAAAAATTTCCCTACAAAACTGTAATTGTTAAATTTCTGTGCCTTTTTCTCTACCAGGCCATTTTTCGACAAATTTTCCCTACGAATAGGGAATTTCCTACGTGTTGACATCACCGCTATACATGTGATCATTAAGAGCCATTCTATACAATATGTCACAGTATGTTAACACCATTAAACTTCAGCAAGAGAACTAGTCTTTAGTTTGTTTCATACATTGTGCATGTGTAGGACAAAGAAAGATAGCTATAACTTCGTCTCCGCACGCCACCGTTATGGCTGTCCGGGCCGTCTGTATTCCACCGAGCAAACTTGTAGAAAGACAGTACCGGATGAAAAGAATCCATTTTTACGCATATTTGGCTCATACAGCCCTTTTAGGAAAAAAACGCAATTTCACTACACACGTATAAGATCTCATATCACAGATATCATTCAAGTAGGTATTGAAAGTTTCAGTTCACATACCCGCAAGAAACCTAAACTCTACCATCAAAAGCCCTGGTTCTCTAATGTTGTGATAAAGCCAGGCTCAAAAAAGTCCAAGCTCACAAAGGGTATCTTCAAAATCCTACACCCGAATATCGTCAAATTTTCAGGCAAGAAATCAATACAATCAAACTATCTTCAAGCCTAAAAATGATTTTAACAACCGCATAAAAGATAAAGTGCTTTCCTGTTCCAACGTCAGCAAATCTTTCTGGTCACTTGCCAAAAACATTAGTCAAAACTTCTGTAGAAGCACTTTTCCTCCCCTGACCTTTGACAACGAAATTATCTCCACATCTAATGGGAAAGCTGAACTATTTCCCAAACAGTTCGCTACCAATTCCACCTATCTTAACTCGCCTTTTCCAGATCTCCTATGACAAGGGTATCTTCCCAGACAGCAGAAAGACTGCTCGTGTGCAGCCTGTCCAGAAGAAAGGTTCCAAATCCCTTCCATCCCAAGACATATCTCTCTTCTCTCTGTTGTCAGCAAAGTTATGGAGAAAGACGTCCAATATCTAGAAAAATACAAAATCATCCATGACAGATAGTACGGCTTTCCTCACCAAAGATCCACAGCTGATCTCCTTACCTTCGTCACACATAACTGGAACAAGTCTCTCGAATTTCATGGCGAATCCCAGATTGTTGCTCTTGATATCTCCAAGGCATTTGATCAAGTATGGCATGCCGTACTCCTCAAAAACTACCTTCATACGGTCTTCCTCCCAAACTATATACCTGGATCGGTAGCTTTCGCTCTAATAGGCTAATCTGTCGTGGTGGACGGTCCCTCATCTAACTTACATCCTAGCAATACTGGCGTACCCTAAGGTTCAGTGCTGACACCAACCCTATTTCTTCTTCACATTAATGACCTGCTCTCTTCAACTACCACTCCCATCCACAGTTACGCTGACGATAGTACTCTTCACTCCAACATTCATTTTTCCCGAGAAGTCTCGAATCAAGAGTTGGATAATAGACGCAGATCTATGCACCTGTCCCTTTCCCAAGATCTTCAATTAATCCTAGACTGGGGTGCCAAGCACCTTGTTCAGTTCAACGCCTTCAAAACTAAGTCTTGCTCCCGTCATGCAAGAAATTCAGAAACACTTATCCCACTTACATGAAAACACAGAATAAGGGGAAGGCCCGTGTTCTGATGAGAAGCCGACGTTGCCAATCTCACTCTAGATTTCGTCTCCATGCAATAGAAATCAATTATAAAAAAAATTTCCGACGAATAATAATTGTATATTGATATATCTTATTAATACTTAGTCATACGCTTTAGCCTGTTGTATTTAGGATTGTAGATCTTTCAGTAACTGCGGTATTTTAGTTCAATCTGCAAATATGCCACCGAGAGCCTGGCAACGTCGTTGTTTCTAAATCAGTGGTTAACACTGACTTAAAGGTGACAAAATTAAGGTCTTTGTAAGGTATGGAAACAATTTAGAATTTACCCATCTAGGAAAAAAACACTAAATGTCACTTAGCCATTTAATATTGGAAATCTTAGAAAACTTTGCTGTTGTAGTGACGAAACACCAAATAACTGAAAAAAATCGTAAAAAAAAACTATCGAATAAGAGAATACGTATCATTCAAATTAAAAGAGATCGCATAGCAACCATTTACATTAATTAAAAATGCATAAAATAATAAGCTTAGCCGGCAATTTAACTCAAAAAGAGCATGAATGACTAGGCATTAAAAATGATAAACATTCATTAGTTGTATGCAACAATTTCATTCATGATTGTTCTATGACTGTTGTTTACTTTTCTCGAAGTTTGGTTAAAAACTGAATAAACCACGGCGTGCCTCGACTAAGTTTACTCCAAAGGTCTTCCCACTTCCATTTTTTTTCAGATTTTGTTAAAGTGGTGTGGCCTAAGTAATTTAAGCCCAAAACAAAAATCCTAGATCAATAGTTTGAAAAGAAAACTTGATTTTACTAATTTTTTTTAGGATAAGGCGGCTTCATTTTATGAAAAAGGGTAGTGTCAAAATTTTTTAAGGCGCATGATCTTTCAGGTCCTGGAAATGACTTTTTTCAGAAAATAAATCCGCTTAACCCAAGAAAAATTAGTAAAATCAAGTTTTCTTCTCAAACTATTGATCTAGAATTTTTATTTTGGGCTAAAAAAGGACACACCACTTTAACAAGATCTGAAAAAAAATAGAAGGGCTTGGGTTAAACGTAGGCTGTGTACCGTTGTTAAACCTGGTTAACCACGCGGTATAATGGGATAAACCAATGGTAACGCTGGTTCCTGAAAGAACCAGTTTTACTAAGGAACGCAGATCGGTCGTTTCTGTTAGATTTCTGTTTATTTTTACGGATATCAACTCAACCTAAAAACATACCTCTCCTCCTGCTTCCAACATTTTAAAACAAATGATTTTTAACATTTGTGAAAAAATAAATTTAAACAAAATAGCAAAACATTAACAACAAATTGACATAACAAACCGGAAAACCAGCGAGGATTCATCGGTTCCTTCGGTGACATTAATGACAGATATCTTTCAGGAACCGCGTTTCCAATCTTACCACTTTTCAGGTTACCGATATTTACGGGACACGCCCTTAGTCGAGACACACCGTGAATTAAACAAAAGTTGTGTATTAGTAGCAAGTTGCTTTCTTCCTAAGGGACAGTCAACGTTCCTCTATTATTTGAGAGTTATTTAATAACCGAAATGGGGTTACGCTTAGATTAAAAAAAATTCTAATTTCTGAGAAGATCCAGATATGCCTTGTTTATTAAATAATGATAAGAGGCACCCTACCTGTTTCCCTATTATTTACTTAGTAACATTTTTGGAATTACAGTATCGAGTTTGAGTGTATAGTAGTGTATACACTGCAGGATGAATCATCATTTGCTTGAGCTTTCTTCGTATTTATTTAGTATTTTGTAAGAGAAACACAGGTGGGTTATTTGCAAAGATTAAAAGGAATAACAACTATTAGCAAATATTATTTCTGATTATAAGACGACGATAAAGCCCCATAGGGCTTCAATAGACTTTTTTCTTATCTGAGGGACTCCAAGTAGATTTCAAGCCTAAGTACTAACGTACCGTGGGCGTCTGAAGAGAAGGGAAATGTAATCTAATGACACGGGATTTAAAGGATTGGATGTAGGAAGGAGAAGAGGAAACATCTGCAGGCAATTTGTTTCAGAATCTGGAGACGCTAGGTATGAATGAGCGAGAGAAGTGAAATGTTCTAGGCTTTTGTAGTTGGACAGTAAAGAGATGTATACGTAACGCGCCTCTTATTGTTCTGTTAGGAACAGTTAAGGGGGGAATTATGGCAGCCAGTTGTTCAAAGCAAAATTCGTGGAAGTATCGGTAGAAAAGGGATAAATCCCCAACAGCGCGGCGATGAGCAAGTGAAGGGTGTTTTCTTGTGAGGACTGGGTCATTGATGAGCTTTCTTTTGCATATAATCTAAGATGTTAAGTCACGAAGGTGATGCGGCTCCACAGATATAGGAACAGTACTCTAGGTAACGTAACCCATAAATTATGAACATTTTTCGATGTACCCCTACAACACACTAAAATAAAAAAAATATATAAATTTTACAAGACTTGGCAGGATATGGCTTTGATAAAAGATTATAAAATTAATATGTATTAAATATGTATATAAGCGAACGTTTTTAGGTAGTCCATTCCATTATGGTCAATGTTTTATTTATATAACTTGGGGTTCAATTTTTATCAAAATTTTCCATGATAATGTCAAACGTATGTAAATTTGTGTGTTCAAAATTAAACATTATACTTTTAAAATAACTAGATTGTCGACACATGTATACATATATATTTATCAAAAATGTTGATGTCAGTATTTACATACATACACACTGGCTGTTTAGTTAATCAATAAGCAGTACAATACTATAATAAAGTAAAAAACTGAATTTAAATGATTACTACCTTAATCATTTTTACATTTCAAAAGGTAAAACATTGAAAGAAGTTGAAGAGGCGCCGCTAACAAATGCAAATAAAAAGCAACTTTCAAAGATATTTATTTCTAAGTAAGTAGACGTAAACTAGAATTCTAAAAAATGTAATTTTTGATAACGAAGCACTGTATGACACAAATATAAAACCTTTATCGCTATTTTTAAATAATGATAACAGTGTTTACTAGATTAATATTCTTCTCACAGGTTCATTTTCCGTTAACGCAAATTGAATTCTTTAAAAAATTTTGAACAGCTTAGGAAGCAAAGATATATACATAACAGTAATTTATTCTACGCACGTATTCCTGTAATAAACATGAATTTATGAGAATGGTAATCAGGGGCGGATGGGCTCAGGCGGGACACCGGGACGAATCCCGGTGGGCCGGGGTGAAATGGGCCGGGCCGATGGGCCGGCAAGGCGCCATCCATACGGAAATACGCCATCCCTAAATAACAAAAAGCTAATATAACGGGAATGTCGAAACTCTGTATTCTCTTAATTTCATTTTTTTTCACTATTTGATTTAATGATTTTAGATTTAAAGTAATCCTACCAAAAACATACATGTACAAAAAAACAGGCCAAGTTCTCATCAGGACTATGTGTTTTGTTATCTGAAAAAAATATATTCCGACACATGGTAAGTTGTATGCGACGCAAGGGAGAGGAAACGATAAAAAAATTAGGTGAACGGTGCTTAAATACAAATCACCACTCAATAAGCAGCAAGATACGCCATTATTATTGCAGACACCAGCCCATTAACCTATCAACCAGAAGAACCAGGCCACCTGTTAACAACGTTGCCTATTTTCCAAACATTCGCATTATTTTAATCTTGACGAAGTTTCCGACTGGCGACTTCCAATGTTACAATAGAATAATATTAGGGTACCTACCCATAATAATTTGTTATCTATAAAATATAATTATGGTTTTTATTATTATTTTATATATTAAACCTTATCGCTCAACATTATTGCGCAAAATAATTTTCAGTACCTTATTTACTATAGTTTTGTTTGTAAGTTTGGCAACATACTAATTTTTTGCTGCATTCTTTTGGTGGTCGAGTTTTCGTGTGTCAAACTATAACTCAAATGTAAAAATTATGCCAAGTTCCTTGCCTACACGTTATTAGCAGTGTTTTAATAAGCACAGAAAAATATTGTATGAACTGATAAATTTACAGACCAAACTTGGCAAGTTTTCAAGGGTCTCAATATTGCTCAGTTCTTTAATGAAAACGTGCCCAGTTTGGTCTGTAAATTTATTAATTCTCACAATATTTTTCTGTAATTTCAGTATTTTTCATAATTTTTACATTTTAGTTATTTTTTCAGAGAACAAACCACACAGTCCTGACAAGAACTTGGTCTGTTTTTTTTTACATGTATGTTTTTGGTGGGATTTCATAATTTTTTGTTCAGATACCAAATGATATTTTATTTATTAGTATATTATGTGTATACACGGTATTTTTTCCAAGCAAAAATTTTTAATAATGGCTTTTTGTCGATAAGGTTGCATGCATTCCTGGTATTTCGGTTTGTTGCGTTTATAATAAAACTGAGATATTTGAAAGTAAATCAGAAATTAAAAAATAAATCTGTTTCCGCCCGGGATCGAACCGGCGACCTTCCGCGTGTTAGGCGGATTTGATAACCACTACACTACGTTCACACGTAACATTGTAAAGCAGAAGTCGCTACCTATTTCGTGTCAGAATTTGCCATGTTGGATTTTCCGCCATGTTGGGTTTTTATTGATTTTTGATTTTTTTCTTAATTATCACCTGTTACCCTAGAACATAGACTAAACCTAGAATTATGATGATCTATCAGTCAGTCAGTGAGTGCCCGAAACTGTGATTTTTGGACCCTCGGATTTTGGAAAATATTCCACCTAGACGAAAGAAATTTGAAATATTGCTTCTTTTTGGTAACCTTAACACCCCAGAAAAAATTCAGTCCTGTAACGCAACTAGCCCCGAAGATAGAGAGAGGTCGAAAAGTGCTCGAAATGGTTCGTGTAAATATAGCGCGCGGTCGGATTTGCGAGAACTTGGCCTGGCGCACTCTGTGCGCTTTGATTAGTTGTGAACATTTAAAATTTTGAATTTAAAGTAATTAGATGTGAACATTTAAAAGAGATTTACTTTTGTTTCCTTATTTCAAAATTAATTACGTCCGTAAATGTATTTTTGAGCAATATAGGAATTTTTTTTAACAGAGATTATTTTTATACCCTATTTTTTTAACATTTTTTTGCAAAGGGTAGCAAAAAAAAATAATTTTTATTTTTATCATCCAAAAAAGGTTTCGCTATTTTTGTATGCGGAGCTATTCATCTCAGGGGGCCACTTGAGCAAAAACCGTCCCGGGCCGCTTCAAAGTTGCCCATCCGCCCCTGATGGTAATTATAGAAATGAAAAATTGGAAAGAGCAATTTTTCATTAATGATATCATAAACTCATTTTCGAAAATTATTGATCAAATGCCATAGACAAATTTTTGTAATAGCCTGAAACATATCCATTTTGTAAACAGGACATCATTATTCTAGAAACAGTTGACAGGAAGACTTAAACTGGAACACCCTTCTTTAAAAAAAGAGTTATGGATTTCTCTTTCGAGCCAAAAAATATTTCTACTCTTCCAGCTTACACACTCTCTGTGTCCCAAATAAGACCTGACCTAAAGTACTGCTGCCACATCTGGGGAGCGACATCACCTTCGACACTGAACATCCTTGATTCTATCCAAAAGAGAGCCATTCGACTTATCAATGACCCAGTCCCTACAAGAAAACACCCTTCTCTCGCTCATCGCCGCACTATTGGAGATTCATCCCTTTTCTACCGATATTTCCACAGATTTTGCTCTGAAGAACTACCCGCTATAATTCCCCTCTTGACTGTTCCTAACAGAACAATAAGAGGCGCGTTATACTTATGCATCCCTTTACTGTCCAGCTATACAAAAGCCAAGAACATCCCACTTCTCTCGCTCATTCATACCTAGGGTCTCCAGATTATGGAATAAATTTCCTGCAGATGTTTTCCCTTCCCCTCCCAACCTCCAATCCTTTAAATCCCGTGTCAATAGATTCATTTCCCTTCTGTTCATACGCCCAGCGTACAAATTATATCCATAAAGCAAGCTTCCACAATCATTATACAAAACTCATATCCTAATTCTGCTTAAACCGACTTTTTTTACTGAAACAAGGTATTTTAAAGAAGATTATGCCCACAGTAACAAGAGATATCACGATACAAGAATATTTACTGACACTGTAAGCTACTGCACTAAAAAAAAACTCCAGCGCATTGATATAAATGGAACGACATGGTCATCGACAAGGACTTATTTATCATTAAAAATATTATTTTAGATTCAAAGTTAGACAAAAATTTAAACGACCTACAGTGTTTCAACCTCATGTTTTAGTGTTAATAAATGATATTTTTACCAAAATAAAAAATTAACCTCCTAAAGCAAATAAGTTACAAGGTGACAAGATTAGATAGGTACATAATAATGCTGGGCTATAATTAAAATATGATTTGTTTCCTAGACGAAGCCAGACCTCGAAAAAATACTAAATGTTATCAAAAGTGAATACATTAAAATTATCCAATTCTCTTATATTAGAAGTATTTATTACTAGTGCTGTTGTTACTATTACTAGGGAAATAAAAACAACAATAGTAACTGCATTATTATGCTTAGGCATAGGCATTAAATAGGAAATAAAAATCTTTACAAAATTACTATTTAATGGCTAATTAAATGCGACTCAATGAAAGCAAAACACCACAAGTTAAAAAAATAATCGTAAAAAATTTTGAAAAGTAAAGTGGATGACAATAAAATTGAACGTATAATTTTCTTGCTCTGGGAATTAACGCATCAACAATAGTCTTATAAAGTCGCAACTTAATTTGCAAAAATTAACACTTTATTAATACACGCGTATAGAAGGTTATGAAATGATCTTTTGATAAAATGCGACCTCTAAATTATGATGAAACTAACAGGAATCGTTAGGTAGATGGCTTAAAGTTTAAATTAAAATGAAACACTGGAGGTAAGAACAAAAAAAAGTCCGGTTCAGGCAGAGCTGGGCAATATTTGTAATATGTAAATACTTTTTTCATTTAAATATTTTTTAGTATTTAAATACTCAGCATTTAAATACTTTTTTACTATAGGTATTTGTATTAAGTAGACTCAAATATTTTCCAAAGTATTTTTTCTTATCTGAGATAGCCCACGTAGAATTCAAGCCTAAGTATTAAGGTACAATGTACGTCTGAAGAGAAGCGAAATTGACACGGGATTTAAAGTAATGGAGGTTGGTAGGGGAAGGGAAAATATCTGCAGGCAATTTGTTCCCTAATCTGGATACCCTAGGTATGACTTCTATTAAAGCTAAGAGAAAAACAAACATACGCGCTTGAGGAAGTTAAAAAGAGATACAATTTGTCGACGGCCCACCATAATATCGCTTTCGGGGCGCGAGTGGTTGTCAACGCCGCCGCGCTTGGTGTCGGGTTGACGCAAATTCTGGCTCACTAAGTTAAATCTGACCAATTTATTATTAAAGCAATATCTGCGATTCGCGATACATTTATACGTTTAATATAAGCTTACCTAATTTTATTGTAAGATATTTATGTAATTACTAATAACAATATTAATAATTGTAACTGTGCCTATCAAACATTAAAACCTACTACGTACGACTTTCACAACAAGTTGGCAACGCAGCTGCAGCATCCAATCCTTCTATCGATTTAAAACTGAGGGCATGGTTTACTTTGAGTGTATTTTCGCGAGATCCCGTTGATCTACCTTGAACAGCGTGTCACGTGTATGTCACTTAATATATCAATGCAGATATCACGTGACTTCTAGTTCCCGGCCGTTCACGGTTGGTCAACGGGATCTCGGGGAAAAAACACCCTTTTTTTTGTCGATGTCGATGTGTCAGAATTATTTGCGTACATAACAACAGAATTTTTATTTTAAATTGTTCAAAAACTTTAGTAAAGAGGTACCAAAAATTCCGTTTAGTTTTGCTTTGGTGTTTTGTGTTATTTGTAAAATACTTTTATTTGTGTATGTGGTAGTATTGTTCTGTTAGAGAGTCGTTAATCCACAAGAAGTGTTGAGGATGAGAATCTAAAATGGCACATTGTGGGGAATGTAAATTGGATTTCTGTAAACCCTCTAACTTGAGAGCTCACGTTAAAAGGAAACATCCAGGTACCTACATTTCTATTATGCAATAACTAGTGTTTCTATCGCAAATAATTTTTGTTTGAGATAAACTGGGTATAATTGCACCAATAACTAGAAATCTATTTGGTTCTGGTACCTAATTATTATTCATGTAGAAAATGTAGTAAATGCTTCGTAAGTTTTGGTAATCTAAGGTTTCTTGTTACTGTTTCATAGGTACTGTATATGTTTCTTGCGGTGTGTATTTGTAGGTAAATAATTTCTTGGCAAAACTAGGCACGTTAGTAAAAACCCTTTCTTGATTAAAAAAATGTTTTTGCTTATTGCGTTGATATCACTAGTTGCCCACAAAATTTTGATCCACCTGTAAAAAAACTCACGGGCCGCGCCTGGTTTTTGTAGCTGGACCGCAAGGAGCATACGCAACGCGCCTCTTGGTGTTCTGTTAGGAACAGTCAAGGGGGAATTATGGTGGATAGTTTTTCAAAGCAAAAACCCCCCAAGTATCGGTAGAAAAGGGATAAATCCCCTACAGCACGGCAGTGAGTAAGAAAAGGGAGATTTCTTGTGAGGACTGGGTCATTGATGAGTCGAATTGCTCTCTTTAGGCTAGAATCAAGGATGTGTCGAAAGTGATGCCGCTTCCCAGATGTCGGAGCAGTACTTCAGGTTAGGTCTTATTTGGGAAACAGAAAGTGTATAAGTTGGAAGGGGAGAAGTATTTCCTGGCTCGAAAGAGCAAACCAAGCTTTTTAGCTGCTGATGTGGCTATTGAAGTAATCTGTTTGTGCCAGCTGAGATCATGTTCGAAAGCGATGTCAACAAGATCGAACGTTGTTGTTGTTCTGTAGGGTTTGGCCAGTCATGTAGATGGGGTAAGTGTTGCCGAATTTTTTGCGTGACAGGGAGCAAGACTGGGTTTTGAAGGTAAGGTTCTTGGCACCCCAGTCCAAGATTAATTGAAAATCTTGGGAAAGGGATAGGTGCATAGATCTGCGTCCAGTATCCAGCTGTTGATTCGAAACTGAAAAAATGAATGTTGGAGTGAAGAGTACTATCATCAGCATAACTGTGGATGAGATTGGTAGTTGAAGAGAGCAGGTCATTATTGTGAAGAAAAAATAGGGTTGGTGCCAGGATTAAACCTTGAGGTACCCCAACATTGATACTGCAAACGTATTTAAATACTTTTAATGTATTTAAATACTTTTTTGGGAGTATTTAAGTACCAAAAGTATTTAAATATTAAAAAAATAATATTTAAATACTTTTTGTGCCAAAAAAGGATTTAATATTTAAATACTTTTTATAAGTATTTGCCCATCAGCTCTGGGTTCAGGTTTAGTTGATATTATTCAACAGTTAAAGTCCTCATTTCTGAGAAAATAATTAATAAAAATAAGCTGAGTGAGCTATTTCCATTTAAGATTTTTTTCTGATAATTAATCGGGGGATTGTTATTTTTCAACTGTAGTAACCCTGGTGCATTTTTTATAGCAGTTCTGCATGGAAGTACCTAAACAGCAATTATATTTTAAACGTGATTGATTTTTCCTAAGAAAATGTTTATTTTTACAGAGTTAATCCATGCGGTACTTGATAATATCGTGGAAAATGTTTGTTTATACTGCAATCTCAACAGATACATAATAAAAAAAATATTGGTACGCTCGTGCTTGTAATCATTTAGCTTTCAAACCGTATGCACGTACATATATATATGTACAATAGTAAATTTTCTAACCTTGAAAATTAAAACTTTAAATTGGAAAATTGGTTTACTATACCCAACTAGAACCAGTGGAATATAGGTTGGGGGAATTGTGAATAATTTAGAACCGGAAAAAATTTCTGTCAGTTACAATAAAAAAATTAAAAGTTCCTAAGTAACATATGTATACATAATTATTATTATATTGTAAGAACCGAACAAAAAGAACAAAGTTAGCTTACTTACTATATTATTAGAACACTAAAATAAACCGTAAAAAACTTACAAGCTCACGTGTTTGTTAACAGTGCATACAAGCAAAAAAAATTCGGTCAAGTCTAACTTTGATACTACTTTTATTAGGATCCACCCACACGAACTCCGTCCTCTTATAAATAGCATTTAGCATTGCCACAATGAAAAAATTATACTTAATTTTCTCGTTTCAGTACATCTAAATAATAAAAGCTTATTTTTAAAAAGTATTTTTTACAAGATTTTATTATACTTCACGTCTATAATTGAGCCACCACACTCTATCTCTGTGCTAAATTTCAAATATGAATGTCGAATAGTTTCAGAGAAAATCGCCTGTGACAGACGGACGGACGGACACCAAAGTGATTCCATAAGTGTTCCATTCCGGAACACTAAAAAGCCCTAAGTTAAAGAAAATTTCTTTAAAATAAGTAAATATTGTCTGTGATATAATTATTCAAAGAACCATTTCTTTAAAATTGGAAACCATAATAATATGTTCTCCTAATAAGACAACGGAGTATTAAAAATAAATAAAAAAAATATCATTTTCAGCTGTGAATGGTTTTTCCATGGTAGTTTTAAAAGAATACATGAAATCAAAAGTATTTCTACCTACTTAAATTTTTTATTAATCGTAAAATTTCTGCTTCACTCTCTCCTGGGTTGGGTAATGTTATTACTTAAAATTTTAAAGTCAGACGTATGCAAAATTTCTTATCATCATGAAAAAACCTGATTTGCTCTCCTATATATAGGTTCAGTGTTCCACTAATCTACGATACTAATTTTTCTATACTAGTTTATCTTATAAATGTGATATTAAACCACCAAAAAGTCAACTTAAAACAGGCGGACTTTCTACCATTACGATATTATGGTAATAGGTGACAAATTCATGGACTGGTTTTGTTTAGAATTACAAAATTTATGCCAATACCGAAAAATATATCGCAAAATGTTGATGTATGATGTTAAAATACAGTAGGTGTTGCGACAGCTGAATATAATAATCAAACCAGAGGTTGTCTGCTGCTTTTTTTTTCTACATTATTTTAGGCGATTATTAACTGATATTAAAACATACTTATTATTTAAACAATAGCCATTTATTCAAGGGTAACTAACGTAAGAAAGCAAATTTACTTAAATATCACTGCTAATTAAAACACTGTAGGTATCTACATGAAATATGTAACAATGACGTATTTAACTTGTTTTTATAGTGTTCAGACTTTGAAACTATACTCGCTTTAAAAAGTCTTGCACCCCCCCCCCCCCCCCTGTATTAACAATATAAAATTAGTATGTACCAAAATAGAATTCCAACACGAAAAATTTTTGGGACATTAAATTTCGAGTATAATAATCGTGTTATATGCCAAGAAACGAGTTATCTTAGTTTGGCAGGGCTAGAATTATTGCTCTGTGACAAGAAGGGCTACCTCATCATCAGTTAGCCAATAGGCTCACTTTTATTAGAAGTAGGCAGAAGTACTGTTAGCAGCAGCGGCGTGCAGACCCCCCCCCCCCCCACCCTCGAGCGTATAAAATTTCATATTGCATATGCACAAGATGTTTAGGAGTTTTCGAGTTTTATTTTTTTTTTAAATGATTGACCAAGCTTTAAACGCGTCCCCTTGTTCCCTATAACTTAGGATTCGTCAGATATAACGCAAGATCAAAAAAAACGCCCTCAAAGTATGCGGTGGAATAAATCACGCATGTCTTGAACTATTGCTCTTAAAAGCTAACATAGGTAAAAGGTACAGGTGAATGAAAAATAGAACTGTCAAGTTCTGAAGTTTATATTTTTAAGAACATTAGGTAATCAAGGCAGAACGAAAAGCTTTTATGATCGAAAGTTACTTTAGAAATGGTAGAAGGGTTGATGGCCAGTGGGTTTATTTAACACGAGACGCCATTCAGGATTTTCAAACAGGATTTCCACACATAGTCATGGATTTCGACCAGTTTTACCAAGTTTTGACTAGATCTGTGGCTTTGTTGAGAGAAACAGAAAGTGTGAATAGAAAAGAAGGCAGTAGGAGACCCAAAGTTCGCACTGCATACAAAGTAGAAGAATTAAGGCAAATTGTTAATGAACACCCACAAACCCATATTCGGTGTTTAAGCCAGCAAGTAAATGTATCCTACGGAATGTGCAATACAGTCCTGGAATGCGACCTGCATATGCACGCGTATCGTCTAAGCTCAGTCCAAGAATTGTTACCAAACGACACAAGCCGCAGCGAATGCAATTTTCAGAATGGTTTATGGGTAATTTGCATAATAATGAAACCGTTTTTTACTGACGAGGCATGGTTTTACCTCTTTGGTTATGTGAATTCTCAAGAGAATATGAAGTTCTGAAAATCCACATTTCTTTATAGACAAGCCTCTGCATTCACAGAAAGTTGGCGTGTGGGCGATATCGAAAAGAAGGTTAATTGGACAGATTTTTTTAAGGGACTCTCAATTGGGCGCGATACCTTAATGAAATTTTAGGAAATTTTGTAAACGCACTAGACAATGAACAGATGCGACAAGGCTACTTCCAGCAGGACGGCGCACCAATTCACTTAACTTGTGATAATTTAAATTGTTTGGAAGAATTTTTGAATACCGAATCATTAGTCGTAATATGCCAGTTAGGTGGCCACCACGGTCCTGCGACCTCACGCCGTGCGACTTTTTTTATGGCACCAAAAAAAATTAGGCCTGCGGCGCTAGATTGTCCTTTCATATTATATTTGAAAGTTGGCAACCCTACCTAGTCAGCCCCACCCCCCTAATATAATTTCTGGGTGCGCCACTGGTTAGCAGGACAATTAGTGGCTATATGAAGAGACTGGTGAAGTAAAGTGCAAAGCAGACGTCGTAGTTGTCGTCCTCGTGTTACCACGATACGAGAAAATCGATATATTGTCCACTCAGCCAGTAGAAGTCGACCAATAACCGCACCGGCATCGGCACTAAGATCAATCTTCCATAGGACATATCACCGTGTTATCTCGAGTGCTACAGTCTGTAGAGGGGTTTTAGCATCCGGATTGCGATCCAGAGAATTTAAGAGTTCCTTTGTTAATTCGTCGTCAACGAACCGCTCGTTTTCAGTGAGCAAGAAGACATCAAAACTGGCTTTTGACAGAATGGAGGAACGTTCTTTTACAGACGAGTCGCGTTTAGGCCTAGTAAGTGATGATTACTGAGTTAGAGTTTGGAGGGAACCACGACGCATAAATAGACTTAAAAATTCCATCGAAGTTGCTCATTACCGCGGTGAGACGGAAATGATGGGGGGGGGGGGTGTTGTTGTTGTAATGTTAAACAGAAGAAGTTCACTTATCCATATACCGGGGACAATGACATGTCAATATTACCTTCAACCCATCATTGATCCTATAATTGTATCGTATCCCTAAGTCATGAATTAGGCGACCTTTATGGACGACAATTCCAGCCCACATTGCACTAGAGCTATAACTAAGAAGCTCTAGAAACCAAAACATCACTAGACTAGACTGGCCGCCGAACTCGCCAGACATAAATCCCTTAGAACATGTATGGGATTATGCACTGTAAAATTATTTGATGTAAAATTACTTGCTTTTTAATAGGTAATATTTCGCCTTGAAGCTTCAAGTAAAAATTACAATTATCTACCATGTCATGGAAACTGCTGGTAATTGAGTGCTATTTTTATGTATAAAATTACCTGTTCCGGCAAGTTAATTTTATTGAACGATATGTAATTTTAAGTTGACGTCAATGTAAATTTACACCCGTACTCATTATATTTACAAGCGATTTAATGCAAATGTCTGTATATGAGTAGTATAATAATGTAATATTGCTAATAGTTTCACGAAAAATTTTACGTTCCAAGTTCGGAATTTTAGTTGTATGTAAATGTAAAGCTACATGGACGAATGCATGCAAGTACATGCGCTTTTACATCTTAATTTTGATACAATGCGTCCAGGGATGGGAGACAAGAGGACAAATGGAACAAATATTTAGACATAAAAAGTCAGTATTAATAAAAGTTTTTACGTACCAAAATCAAATCGCAATAAGAAAAGTGTGACTTTTGTATGGGGTGCGCAAAAAAAAAATATTTCAAGATAAAAGTAATAGATTTATTATTTCAACGCAAGATGTTACATCGAAAAGATGTGAAACATCTTTATTTGATTTGCAAGAGAAAACTTAAACTGTGCGAATTCTGAATTAATAGCACAAAACAGAACCAACAGTAATTTGCAATTCATAATTCATTTAAGTTTAAATTTTCTTTTACAATTTTGGATTTTAATTAATTTAAGATGTTCCTGTTTAATATTTTCCCTTAAAAACAAAAAGAACACAGATTTATTTAATAGAATTTTCATATTTATGTATATTTTGAGCATCACCTACAAAAAAATCAATTTTTTCTTACCGTAAATTTAATTTTTAGAAAGAAAAACTTTTATTTACAGTTTCTTTTTTTTATCTTTAAGAAGTTGGTCCATTTGTCCTCTTGTCAACCCCATCCGTGGACATACTGTATGGAACCTAGCTATTCTAAATAAAAGTTGATTAAAACCATTAAATAACTTTTTTTAATAGAATTATTTATTTTCGGGCATCAAAATTCTAACTACACTAACATGATAAACTTCCCGAATCCACAAATGATGCGTATCGCAACACAACAAAGCTACAAATGGCGTGATGAAATGAAGTCGACCGGTCGACCGACGGGGAATCACCAGATGACTTTAAATACGAGGTCAAGTTAGTAATTATAAGTCTACTTACCTGGTATTTCGCATCTTTTTACAATATAAACAAATGTGGAAAAATGCAGTATCAATTGTTTTACAGTTAAATTGTAAATACCCGTAAAATATCGTAAAATTATGTAATTTTCAGTATATTTACCAATTAGTAACGTGCGCTATACTTTACGTTACATAAAAAGTTTAATTTCACATGACTAAAAATGTATATAGAAAAAATCACCTATAAGCTAATTGAAAATATACATTTCACTTGATTGGCATTTACTGTAATGTTACAATTATTTTACGAACTGATTTTACAGTGTGTATCCAGAGCCATTTTCAACTGGAATAATCCACCAAGCAATGCCCAAGAATTTATTGTTGCAGCTACTAATAAAAATGGAGGCATATCCCCCAGGAAACCACCAATAATTTGATTATTGGGATGCATAGGCGGGTTAATGCATTACTAAGAAGTAGAGGCTCAAATACTGAATATTAGTTTGTTGTAGTAAGTACTGGTTTAGTTTTTCTTTAGAATATAATATTTCAATTTTTTTTAATATTTGTATCCCAATTCTTATTCTTTATTTTTACATGATAACTAATTTGAATAAAATTCATTTATCTCATTTTTGTGTAACCTTCTATTTAGTGTTTAATACTGGGTCCTCAACGTTTTAAAAGATTTTATAATATTCTTAATAATTAGGAAAGACTTTTTTTTAATAAATCTTTTAAATATGAATCCGCCACAATCATACAGACTTTTGAAAGTGGGTATATTATCTTTTCAAATTTCAAAATCTTGCTTTTTGAATACTGTATATAGATAAGACTATGACTCAGTTGCGCAATAATAGCGTTTCAGTCATATAAGAACAAAATATTTTAGCCGAATAATATAATAAATAAGTTCCTCAGTAATAAAAATCACCTCTAATAATTCAGAAAACACTTCTTTATGTATACCTATTATTAATTTGCATTAACAATAACTTATGTTTTAACAAGAATTATAATACCGTGTAATTTGGTGGAAATAATACTATTAATACAAAAAGAAACAATGTGTCACAGTTTGGTAGTAGGAATGTCACAAGCTAATTGCAACACGCTCAAGGTGACAACTTAATAATTCTAATTTTTTTTGCTAATTTTGATTCTCACTGAATTTGAAGGTCCATCAAAATCACGGGAAGCATAAATATTAATATGTAAGTACATGTGTATAATTTTTCAATGATATATACAGGGTGACTGGTAAGTAAACGTATTACTTTGGGGATGTGTTAGTAGAGCTCATTTGTAATTAATTTAACCATAAAATCCATTATGCAAAACCTAATGGCTTTTGTAATATTGTGTTTTTTAGAAACGCGCTCACTACGACTAGCAATTTTAAATTAAAGGATATAATCATGTATTTATTAAGAAAGGATTCGATGTTCCGTATACTGTGAGCGTATCGAACGTGAAGCCTTATATTTGTTGTTTGTTATGAAAACATCTTCCTCTACTAGAGGTACAGTTTACGAACTTTAAGGAAATACGTAATTGAATCAAGAATGGTAGTAGAAAGAGATAAAATAGCATTGGAGTGTTGGAGCTCAGAAGTGTTGCTGTCTCTGCTGGTTGCTTAGGAAAAACGTCTGAACACTCGGTTACACGTACGTCTTTGTCTAATGAACTAGAAAAGAAAAAGTGCGATAGATTTATAACTGACTCGGAGCGACTTTAAATAAACCTTTAGAAATAATATAACCTATAAATAATAAAACCTTTTTAACTTAAATTTATTATTATTTAGCAGAAAAATAAAATATTTTAGGCCTTTTATTACTTTTAGTAAATCTTGTGTTGCTTCTAACGTATTTTTTGTACTAAAATACATGGTAAAATAAGATGTGGCCAATATTTACAAATTGTGTTTACAGTGTCGCTTAGAATGGTTTGTTTTGGCTTCAAAGAATGTTAAATCATCCCGTATCCATTCTTAATAAATCCATGGATATAATACATATTTTTTGATTAATATTTCAGTTTCTCTCGTTAGCTTACACACTAACACAAGTTATTTCGCGAAAATAATGTAAAATATTTTTAAAAAATACATGAGCTTATTCCAACACTTAACATTACAAAAACCATTAGGTTTTGCCTAATGAATATTATGGTTAAATCAATTGCTAAGGAGCACGTTTCCTTTTTTATTTTTAATCTTCTGACAACCCACCAAGACCTTAGCATAAGCACTATATACACCGTGGGTGGACTGGGGAAGTTCGACTCACACATCCAGAGCTGGAAAAATCCGTAGCGATTTTACCAACCCTGTAAAGGGATGTGTGGGTGGCACCACCTCGACCGAGGAAGAATTCCTCGCGGGACACGGCGTTCCCAAGCGGTGACCAATCCAAGAACTAGCCGTGACGCCACTGGTTTTTTTTATTTATTTATGGTTCAGTGCCAATGTCCATAAGAATTATGCCATATCCGTTGCAACCTTGTTAAAGACACCCTTAAAAAAATTATCATGCACACGCTGCTTTTCAAGCAAAATTTAATCTCACTTTTAAATGGCATGTTTAAAACTAAATGTTGTTTTTTACAGATAATTAATTGTTGTATAATTATATATGTTTATTGTTAAGACATCTGTATATAGCATAAATAATATCAACAGTGGAGTACGAAATAAAGTGCTATTTTAGTACATATTTTGAAAAATTACTCACCCATATCTGCTGTTTTATTACTAGCTTTTTTTTTAAATTTTCAACCGATTTTAAAAAAGGAGACTTTACTTATGTTTGACCTGTATGTATGTATGTATGTTTGCATATTTATTTACAGTTTTTTAGGGAATAACTAAATAATTAAATACGGTGTTTGGTGTCATGTAAGGCAATCTTTTAGAATGATTATCTACAATATACAAGGGTACTATGTTGTGTTTCGGTATTCGAAGATAAGTACTATTCAATTGGTGTGTCATGACGTGATCACGTGGCTATTTGTCTGTCCAAGATATCTGCAACCGACCAAAATATTTAAAGAATGCAAGGGAAGGCTTAAACAACGTTGCAAATTTATTTGTAAACCAGATGTGGTAAGCAAAGTTTAAATCTTATTACCGAAAAAATAAAAAGTTTTTCAGAACCGGTTTACAAACAATTAACAACGTTGTTTAAGCCCTCCCTGCCTTCTTTAAATTCTTTTGCCGGTTGCAGATATCTTGGGCAGACTATACTCAAAATAAACAGAAATAGCCTAGATTCATGAGCAAGACAACATAAAAATAAATAGCCTATTTTGTAGTAACAGTATATTGGTTACCAATTTTTTTTTTCAAAACTTACTACAAGGTAAAATTCTATATTACAAACTTTTAAAACACTATAATATACACTACAATTTGTTAGCAAGCCTTGGCTTAAAAACACTAAAAATCTTCCGATTGCATAATATACAGACAGCGAGAATAAAAATAAATTCTGCTTATTTTTAATTTACTTGGATCATTAGAAAAAAATTTGCTCAGGATTGCTCAATGATTTTGCTTTGGAGTTCTTGTGACGCTATCCATATACACTTTATGTTATTTATTTGAATATTATTTTGCTGAATAATTAAGAATGGAATTGTAATTTCTACGTAAACAAACAAATATTAGATACGATCCATTTTTATCCTTGTTAACCAAAGCAGTAGTGTTTAATATGCATATAATAACAAGAATTGGTCAATAAAAACCAATGCTCAATTAACTAAAGATCTTGAGTATTTATTTATAATATTTCAAGATAATTATACAATTTCTAAGGACGACAATGTTTATTTAAAGTCAAAACAAAAATAATTTTTAAAAAATAAACAAACACTCTTTAGTGGTTGTTTAGAAAGATTTTAGTTTTCGTAACAATATTCGATAAAAGATTTAAGTAGTATTTAAAACTAAAATTGCTATAACACGTTTAATTGTTTTAATAAGATGCCATTGTTAAAAATATCGCCTTTGTGATAAATAAATTAGCCAATAATTGAAAATTTCCAACAAACTATAAACTTTGCATATGACATTAATAATAATTATTGTTAAACCTGATAAAGGTTGCAAAAAATGTTGTCAAAATCGATTACGCGATAACAATTTCACTTTCACTAGTCGGCAAAAATCGGTTCCATACAATTAATTTGGTCAATAAAAAAACGCTCGGCGCAAATTAAATTTGTCTAAATGTAAATGTCTCAGAATTAAATGTTTCGATAGCAGTTTTTAACCGAAAAAAGTAAGGTTACAGACCTTTGCTTGTATTAAAGTTAGATAGTCCCCATGGCAGCGCAGGGTTGGTAAGGCTTGTGTCCACGGGGGATGTCCCGTACGCTCGAAACATAGCGCACTGTAAAATTTTGCGCGCACTCTTGTGTCCAAGCACCACGTTAACCGTGTTTGAAATCGACTAGACTGAGTGACAACGAATCCGAATGCAGCGAAGTTTTCAACAGCGGATATCACGTTGGTTTATTGGATTGCGCGCACGTAATATGAATTTGCCGCGCGCATGTGACGTAATATCGCATACTGCACCAAACAGCTGTAACCCCCAAGCCGCGTGTCTGCATACATAACCAAGGAATACCGGCATGGGTGGCAGGAATCACACAACATGCCATGTTTTTTTTGTTTAGACTTTACTAGGCTAGACACCCATATTGAAGCTGCAACATAAGCTTGATTTACTAATTTCACAACTTTTCTTATCTATTTTTTCCAGACATTTTTGACTCTTAGAAATCAGATGTCTTCGTCATACAATACAGCCTTAATTATGAACTGAACCTTTATAAATTTTAACAAACATTTAAAACTTACTAAATAATTAGTTATCCATTTACTACCTCTAGTTGAAATTAAAAGCAGAAGGAGCAAGCAAAAAATTCAAAACACAACTAGAAGTATTTGTTTTGCTCCTCGTTGGGCGCCAAAAAATTAAAAAAACTATTTTATATATTTGGGGTCCAACAAGCAGCGCTTTCTAGTTCTTGGTGAATCTTTGACTAAATATTTTAAATAATAATATATACAAAACGTGTTTTTATTTCCATGGTAGGTCTGGAAAGAAAAATATTCTAGAAAATTTTGATAAAAAGGGGGACAAACCTATGCACAGTTGAAAAAATCTAAGTAGATCTTGATACAGGTCGAGCTTAAAGCAGAGGAAGCAAGCCAAAAATTAAAAACGAAACCAAAAGAGGGTTTTTGTTTTGCTCCTCGTTGGGCGCCAAAAAAATAAAAGAACTGTTTTGTATGTTGGGCGCTCAACAAGGTGCTCTTCTTAATTCTTGGTGAATCTTTATCTATTTTAAAAATTAATTTATACAAAACGTGTTTTTATTTCAATGGTAGGTCTGGATGAGTTTTAAAAGAAATATATTATAGAAAATTTTGATAAAAAGGGGGGAAAATCTATGCACAGTTGAAAAATCTAACTAGATCTTGTTACAGATCGAGCTTAAAGCAGAGGAAGCAAGCCAAAAATTAAAAACGAAACCAAAAGAGGGTTCTTTGTTTTGCTCCTCGTTGGGCGCCAAAAAAATAAAAGAATTGTTTTGTATGTTTGGCGCTCAACAAGGTGCGCTTTTTAGTTCTTGGTAAACCTTTGACTATTTGAAACAGTAATTTATTCAAAACGTGCTTTTATTTCAATGGTAGGTCTGGGTGAGTTTTAAAAGAAAAATATTATAAAATTTGATAAAAAGGGGGGAAAATCTATGCACAGTTGAAAAAATCTAACTAGATCTTGTTACAGGTCGAGCTTAAAGCAAGGGAAGCAAGCCAAAAATTAAAAACTAAACCAAAAGAGGGTTTTTTGTTTTGCTCCTCGTTGGGCGCCAAAAAAATAAAAGAACTGTTTTGTATTTTTGGCGCTCAACAAGGTGCGCTTTTTAGTTCTTGGTGAATCTTTGACTATTTTAAATAGTAATTTATACAAAACGTATTTTTATTTCAATGGTAGGTCTGGATGAGTTTTAAAAGAAAAATATTACAGAAAATTTTGATAAAAAGGGGGGAAATCTATGCACAGTTGAAATATCTAACTAGATCTTGTTACAGGTCGAGCTTAAAGCAGAGGAAGCAAGCCTAAAATTAAAAACGAAACCAAAAGAGGGTTTTTGTTTTGCTCCTCGTTGAGCGCCAAAAAAATAAAAGAACTGTTTTGTATTTTTGGCGCTCAACAAGGTGCGCTTTTTAGTTCTTGATGAATCTTTGACTATTTTAAATAGTAATTTATACAAAACGTGTTTTTATTTCAATGGTAGGTCTGGATGAGTTTTAAAAGAAAAATATTATAGAAAATTTTGATAAAAAGGGGGAAAAATCTATGCACAGTTGAAAAAATCTAACTAGATCTTGTTACAGGTCGAGCTTAAAGCAGAGGAAGCAAGCCTAAAATTAAAAACGAAACCAAAAGAGGGTTTTTGTTTTGCTCCTCGTTGAGCGCCAAAAAAATAAAAGAACTGTTTTGTATTTTTGGCGCTCAACAAGGTGCGCTTTTTAGTTCTTGATGAATCTTTGACTATTTTAAATAGTAATTTATACAAAACGTGTTTTTATTTCAATGGTAGGTCTGGATGAGTTTTAAAAGAAAAATATTATAGAAAATTTTGATAAAAAGGGGGAAAAATCTATGCACAGTTGAAAAAATCTAACTAGATCTTGTTACAGGTCGAGCTTAAAGCAGAGGAAGCAAGCCAAAAATTAAAACGAAACCAAAAGAGGGTTTTTGTTTTGCTCCCCGTTGGGCGCCAAAAAAACTGTTTTGTATTAATAGAAAACGTGTTTTTATTTTAATTGGAGGTCTAAATGAGTTTTAAAAGAAACATATTTTAGAAAATTTTAATAAAAAGAGGTGACAAAACAGCGTATACACAGTGGAAAAAAAATCTAGTCAAATCGCTTTACTGGTCGAGCTTAAAGGGCTTAAATAATGTTAGTAAATTTGAACAAGTTTATTAGCTGGAAATAAAATAAATTCAGAGGTTGGCTCTAATTTTTACATGGTCTATTGGCTTAGTTTTAATCTTAGTGAAACAGGTTCAGTCTATTGGATCGCGACTCAAAAAAATATCAGCCTCTAGATTATTTTAAATGGTTATGAGTTTATGAGCTTATAAAGTACACATAATTTATTTCTTTGTGATAAGATTAAAAGGTGTTGGTGAACTGAGTAAAACTCATTTTTCATTTATCCTGTGCTTTATGAATAATTCTCCCTATTTGAGAACTGTATTACAAAACGCACAAGGGCCGAAATACCACAAATTGAGTTTGAAGTAATTTTTATTGTTTGCTTAGGTTTCGGTTCGAAAACAATAAAACAAGAGTTTGATTGCAAAACTTTCTCTTTGATTTTTTAGTCAGCAGCAAAATTTGCACTTTGATTTTATGCCAGTTTAACTACGTTGCAATGTCACGTGATAGAAAAATATGCCAAACCATTGACCTTGGTTCTTTAAAGTTAATTATAATATTCTTTAATAATTTTAGCAAAACCATTAAAAAATGGAAACTTTTAGGTAGCGAAAGTGCTAGAGTTATTATAAATTTAGTTGTTTTATCTTAGATAACATTAGATTAAAAACTGTTGACATAAATTGGTTGCAAAATCTACTGTTTACATTTTAGAATAATAATTTTGCTTTTTTTTCTTAATATTATGCACAAACACCTACACATATTATAACTTGTACAATATAATATTATTATATTATACAAATTAATTAAACAAAACCAAAACAAATTAACAAAAAAAAATAATATATAATAATTATAATTTTCAGTCCAAAATATAATTAGGTATTTTTTGTTTGTCAAATTAATAAAAATGAATATTAGATTATTTTTACAGTAGTATTACCTATATTAGAAGTAATTGGGTCTAGAGATAAGCTATTTCAAATACATGGCAACATCGTAGCAGCAGGATTGATTTTAAGTAGGACGAAGGCCTTATGGTAGGTAATATCTTTGGTTAAATTGCGTTTCAGGATTTCAGAAGTAGCCGATTTCAGGTTTCAGGATAAAACGTACCAACCTTCGCGTTTAGCACAATATACCTGATCATGTGGGTTTATTAAATTTAAAAATATTTTCACTTTGCGGTGAGAAAAATTAGATAATTTTTAAGAATGTTTAATTTGTAGATGCTTTTAACAAATAAGCCAAACACAAAACCACACTGATATTTTTTCAAAAAATCAAAACATGATTACAGAAATATAAACACACCACATTCGATTTGTCTGTTTTGTGTCATTGCTCTCAAATATCATGTTTTTATCTGATCCATAATAACCTTACAAGTCATTTCTTTAAAAACAAAGTAACTCTCACCTTTAACAACCCCAATAAAATAGACAGTACTTGGGGGTCTCCACGATATAAAACCTTGTAACCAATAAACTCTTAAATAAAATAGCTTAGTTAGCTTTTCTATAATCATAGTAATTGAATCACCATTAAGAAGAAAACAAATTGAAAATATAGGTTTTTTAATTAACAGGAAACATCTATTGTCCCCAATACTAAAACCCCTGCGTAATTCTAGGCAGTATTTATCCCACGCAATTATTGATGTTTTTTGGGTTGTACAAAAGTAATTATTTCTTAATTACAGCCTTTATCTTTTGATATTATACAAACTGGATATGTTGAGGGAGATTAATAGGGTTTAGGGCTATTGATTTGGTGTCAACGTTTAATTTTAGTAAATTCAATTAAAATAATACAGAGGCGATACGAACAAACTCACAACAAATGAAATCGGCGTTGCTATTTTTCGGAGTAGTCCCTTTTTTTAAATCTGAAACAGCCCACGTAGACTTTAAACCTAAGTACTAACGTACCGTGGGCGTCTGAAGAGAAGGGAAATGTAGTCTATTGACATGGGATTCAAAGGATTGGGGGTTAGGAGGAGAAGGGAAAACATCTGCAGGCCATTTGTTTCATAATCTGGAGACCCTAGGTATGAATGAGCGAGAGAAGTGGGATGTTCTTGGCTTTTGTAACTAGACAGTAAAGGGATACATACGTAACGCGCCTCTTGTTGTTCTGTTAGGAACAGTCAAGGGGGGAATTATAGCGGCTAGTTCTTCAGAGCAAAATCCGTGACAGTACCGGTAGAAAAGGGATAAATTCCCAATAGCGCGGTGGTGAGAGAGAGAAGGGAGTTTTCTTGTGAGGATTGGGTCATTAATGAGTCCAATGACTCTCTTTCAGATAGAATTGAAGATGTTAAGTGTCGGGGGTTAGGCTTTATTTGGGAAAAATAAAGAGTGTGTAAGCTGGAAGGAAAGAAGTAGTTTTTGGCTCGAAAGGGAAAACCAAAGCTGCCGATGCATGTGGCTACTGAAGTAACGTGCTTGTGCCAGCTGAGGTCATGTCCGAAAGCGATGCCAACAAGATCAAACCTTGCATTGTTCTGTAGGGCTTGGCCACTCATGTGGATGGGGTAAGTGGTGCTGGATTTTTTCGTGACAGGGAGCAAGACTGGGTTCTGGAGGCGTTGAACTAAACAAGATTCTTGGCACCCCGGTCTAGGATTAATTGAAAATCTTGAGAAAGGGACAGGTGCATAGATCTACGTCTATTTTACCAGCTCTTGATTGCAGACTTTTCTGGAAAAATGAATGTTGGAGTAAAGAGTACTATCGTCAGCATAACTGTGGATGTTATTGGTAGTTGAAGAGAGCAGGTCATAAATGTGAAGAAGAAACAGGGTTGGTGCCAGGACTGAACCTTGGGGGACACCAGCATTGATAGGATGGAATTTAGATGAGTGACCGTCCACCACGACAGATATGCGCCGATTAGAGAGGAAGGTACCAGTACATAGTGGGAGGAAGCCGTATGAAGGTAGTTTCTTGAGGAATGCGGCATGCCATGCTTGGTCAAAGGCCTTGGAAATATCAAGATCAACAATTTGAGATTCGCCATGAAATTCGAGACTTGTTCCAGTTATGTGTGACAAAGCTAAGGAGATCAGCTGTGGATCTTTGGAGACGAAATCCGTACTGTCTGCATTGGATGATTTTGTGTTTTTCTAGATATTGTAGAATTTGCAAGTTGATCGCTTTCTCCATAACTTTACTGACAACAGAGAGAAGAGAGATAGGTCTATTTTTGGACGGAAGGGACTTGGAACCTTTCTTCAGGACAGGGTTCACACAAGCAGTCTTCCAGCTATCTGGGAAGATGCTCTTGTCATAGGAGATCTGGACAAGACGAGTTAAGACGAGTGCAAGTTTTGGAACGCATTTTTTTAGAACGATTGCGGGTATGCCATCCAGACCTGAGGATTTTTTTGTGTCAAGGGATAGAAGAATTTTTTGAACTTGTTTGACCTTAAGTATTCTGAATATATTTTCCTCAAATGACTAAAAATATGTTCTTGTTTACACCAAAAATGACAGAAGAGACTTAGACCCAACCTAAGCAAACATTCATTAAAATATATCTATACAAAAGACAAATTATGTATGTTGTTTTGTGAAACAAACAGAAGATCTCTGTTAATAAAATGTATTATTTTTAGAACATAATGTTATTATAAATTTAAAATTAGAGAGAAAGGAAAGTTTTGACAAAATAGACATCCTTTCAGTTTCCTCTTTATTATTAAAAGTTTCTGTCTGTGGAAAAGTTGTTGAGACTACGCCAATTTGCAGACAGTGTCGCACAAAATTAGATGACTTAATTATTGTCAAAAAGCTAAGAATTATAAGTAATCGATCTTAACGCTTTTAATCGGCATTCAACAGTATTTTACGCCTGATTAAAATTGAGTTTCATTTTTAACTGAATCGGTGTAAAAGCTTTCGCAAACAATGTCCAAATACTACAAGAAGAAGCCAGATACCGAGTTTTGTTACTTATTTTATATAATTACCGTGAAATACACCTAATGTAAACTCTAACGCATTAATTTTAATTTGAAAAGCAGAATAAAATTCTAATAATTTTAATAACAAAGTTATTTTATCATCGCGTAAAGATAAGTAGCACAATGACGTACATGGATTGTTCTAAAAGTGTTTGAATGGGCTTAACAGGGATTAGAAGTTCATATTATTTTTTAACCAGAAAGTAATGCATTTGTTCAGATTTCTATAAAATTAATATTAGTGGGCTCTAAAAAAGTACATTTGCAGCTTGCGCATCCATAACCCATTTTTAAGGGTATAATTAACAGTTTTAGGACTTAATATACAGTTTGCAACATTACTGAAGTTAACTGGAGCCGAGGAATTAGTGGGTATGTTATTTGTATTGCAGTCAGAGGAAATGTTGGAGCGGCAAATTGTTGACGAAGAAGCAGTCTCTTCTGCAATTTCAGAAACATTTGATAACGTCTGAGCAGGAGTACCAGTTTTCCCTTTCATAATTTGATTGGCAACTTGACATTTTTTGGCAATTGACTGATCTACATATCCTTCCGGCACGCTTGTTGAGCGCCAACCACCATGTTATTTTAATGTTAAAATGTCTCCTCCAGCGTTTGCTAAGAGAGATGCAGATGTTCTTCTCAAACTATTGTCCGGTTTATAGTTCTGGATTTTGAAACTTCAAATATTTGGTCACGTTAAAGGGTATTTTTGACATGGCATTTCCCACAATTTGTACTGAGCATTTAAATTTTTTATAACATCCTCATCCAACACAAAAGTGTCATTTTCCTCCCTAGTTAAACAAATAGCTATTCTAGCTCGAAAGACAAAACCAAGCTTTTTAGCTGCTTACAATGCAATACTGATTAACTAAAGCATAATATCAGCTATGTAATTGTATCAACGACCATTATATAGTGTGTACAATTGATCTCGTTTTAATAGAACGACGCCACTGTTTTCCCAATATTGTATAATGGCAATTAAAAAAAACATCTTTTTAATTGTTTATGTCACTACTTTCAAACTAATAAAAGATTTAAATCTATTCCACGGTAGGCTGCAACTGATTATTTATATAAATAATAGCGTCATTTTGCAACAGCAATGACAAGTATGCTGATATTGGCCTACTTAAAATTGGCTGTATTTAAACCGTGCCACTTGTTTGTTTATAACAATAAAAAGTATCACTGCAATAAAAATAAGTGTTGAAATACACAACCGGTGTCACAAAATAGTCCAGTAACCAGGTAACCAGATAATCGGTCTGTTAAGGTTCCAGTAGTATTATTATTCCGAGGAAGAAGTGCGTCCCTTTACTGTCCAGGTACAAAAACCTAGAAAACCACTTCTCTCGCTCAGTCATCCTAGGATATCCAGATTATGAAACAAATTGCCTGCAGATGTTTTCCCTTCCCTTCCCAAGCTCCAATCCTTTACATTCCTTGTCAATAGATTACATTTTCTACCAAAAGTACTTTTTAAACAAATGCAAATAACAAAATTCATAATTTAAATACATAGACTACGCAAAACTGCATCAGGGCTAATACGATAACAGGAAATTAATGTAAACAACAATACAATTTTCAGCATCAAAATAATGTGTTCAATACACGTTTTGTGAAACAACTAAATCTGTTGATCCCATTTTGCAAATGCAAAATGACCCAATAAAATTTTATTTTATTTCAATAAGCCTAAAAAAGGATTTTATAAAAATAAAAAAAACATGCAGGTAAATTAACAGAGAATTAATAAAATTATTCATACTATACCAGATTTTATCTATTCTAATATGCCCAAGAAAAGGGCCTACTAAAATATGTATACACTTTTACATTTAAATTTCTTAAAAAATTATAAAAAGTTGCTGAATAGTCACCAATAAAGTATGGTTTAAAAACGCATTTAAAAATAAAAGTCCACATTTAAGTTCAACAAAGGTTAGATTCAATGATATTAAAACTTACAAATAAACCCTTAAAAATGTAAGTTGGATTCCATCCAACAATAAATAGAGGCACATCAAACTTTAACTAAAATAATACAAAATATTTTATATTACCTATGTATATTTTTAAAATTCATTTTTAATCACAATTTCAGTAGTTACAGAACTGAAAGCACTTTCTAAATTGTTGAAGTAATAGCGATAATAAAGTGTTCTCATAACAAAAATAATTATTTTATTTCATTCATGATATTTTTGAAGTAATATTGTTCAAGTAATAGGGATAATGAAGTGTTCTCATAACAAAAACAATTATTTTATTTTATTCATGATATTTTTTACCTAAATGTATGCCCTATAACTTTAAATTAGTTGCTTTTAATAATAATATACAACCATTAAATTGACTAAAAAAATTATCCTTCAGACAAATTTAGTCATCCCTGTTGAAAAATTCATGCCAGAAGTTGAAAGATTTGTCACTTTGATCCCGAATCATGAAGTCAAAGTATTAAGTGGAGACAAGGAATTACTACCCTCTGAAAATCAACCCTATTAGAGGGAAAAATCATGGCGACGGTTTTTCTAAATGCTTCAGAAGTATGTAATACTGATTGACGATTTATACCGCGAGCATAGTCAGGATTACACTGCATGATGTGGCGAACTGTGTGATGATGATGATGCTGGAAAGAAAAGGGAGAAAAAAAACTCATACAATAATAGAAGATGAAAGTAAAACAGAGCATCATGAATTCCCTAAAGATGTCAAGACAAGAGCATTCAACATGAACGCATGAGTAGGTCTTCGTATATTAAAATAATTAATATAAAATGCACTAGCAAACAGCATGCAAGTACAACAAGATCGCTTAGAAAAACAACAAATTTGCGTGCTAATAACAGAATTGCGCAATTTATTTTGATCCGTAGTAGTAATAATAACAACGATTGTCACTTTTAAATCAACAAACATTTAAATGAATACCTGGTATTTCATTAAATAAATGAAGTTTAAAAATTGTTTATTTAAAATATACTTTTCATTATGTATGAACTGCGGGCCAGGTGATGCTATTGAATGATATTTATATGCGAAAAGGGGGACAAACTTTTTTACATATTTAGGCTAAAAAATCTCTTTATATGCACAAAGTTAGCGAGCATTCTTTTATATTGACAAACACGAGCTTAAGCTTCATTTGCAGCATTTGCAAAGTCAAAATTAAAACAGGAATTTACCACACCGAAAAAACTTTTATCCAACAATTTGCCTTCGCTTGTTCCCGTGTTAAATATTCCCCATACATGAAGGTATTTTTTGTTCCGGAATGAGATGACATAGTAAATACATGTGAACTTTCTGCACCAGTCCGATGCAACTGAATTTCACGAGTTGAAATAACATGGCGGGTTTAATTGAAGTAATCCAATTTGAGCATTTACCATTTTCGATTTGTCCAATTTATTCCTTTAAAAAAATGGTGGGATTAAACAGATAATTGTTAGTTTTTAGATTAAAGGTCAAAAAAACTACCTCGTTGTAAGCTTTTAAAATGTTCCGCAGGTCTTGAATTATACCTAAAACTAGAAAAGGGTGATTAAGGTTCTGCAAGGTATGCTATTAAATTACTCTTGTCAAAAATTTGACATATTTGCATCTTCTTAAGAGAAAACCTTGAATATGGTTTATACCCCCCAGCGGTAGAAAGTTACTGTTCATGGTAATTCAGTACATGAAGCTCTATTCATTTCAAAATGAACTACCTGAGAAGTTAGTGGACTACGACCAATTTTCGTCATGTTTTATCAAATTGCGTAAGTTTATCTACAGAGACCGGTAATGTTAATTGGAAAAAGCGCAGTGGCCGACCAAATGTCCGAATCAACGAAAAAACTGAGGAAGTACGGCAAATTATAGAAGGGCAGCCTCGTTTATGGATAACCTACACAACAATAATAATAGATTTGCTAAGACATTTTTCAGCGACGAGGCATAGATTCACCTCTCTGGGTACGTGAATTCGCAGCAGATGAGAATGTGGACCTCAAATAATCCACATTTATTTATAGAAAAGCCTCTACATCTTCAGAAAATTGGCGTCTGGGCAGCGATAAGTAATCGGATACTTTTTGGACCAATATTTTTTGAAGACACTCTTAATTAGGATCAATACCTAAAAGACATTTGAACACCATTTATAGAGCAATTAGATGACGACAAGGTTATTTTCAGCAAGACGGAGCCAGCCCATCCACGTGACTCTACATAATTTAAATTTTTTGCAAGAATTTTTTGAGGACCGAATTATTAGCAGGAATATGCCAGTAAGCTGGCCACCTCGATCATGCGACCTTACCCCATGCGATTTCCTTTTATGGCCTCATATTAAGAATTCAATTTTTAAAACCCCATGTCCAAATTTAGAGGAGCTACAAGGGCGAATCACTTTAAAGTTTGAGGAGATCAACAACTCTCCTGAAAAACTGAATAGTGTTTTGAATTCTATAAAAAAAAGAATTCGAATTTGGAAAGGAATATGAATATGAACATATTTTTTATTGCATAAATCGTTTAAGGAAGTCATTACAAACCCAAAACAATTATTTTGAAGAAAATTACTAGGATAATGTAGCTGTAGCTACGAAAAATGTTTACTTTTCGGTATAATTTATTACAATTTAAAAAGCAGCCACCTGTCCTTAGTGAAGAATGACGTCAGGAGATCAGCAAAAATAAGTGTCAGTCTACAGATTAACGTAAATCTTAACCTAAAGTCCAACAGGTTTGTTTTTCTCGGAAACAGTGAGAGGGAGAGCAATCGAAGCTTGATAGAGGAATAGTGCAACTAGCTTTGGTAAAAAATTCAGCTATACAGGATATTTCGTTTCAAAGCCATTAAACGTCAAAGTCGCAATTTCCGCGATTTCCTTTGAAATCGGGTACAGGTCGCAAAAGTCAATTAAATCGAAGTGGGTTGGAGGTTGTTGTAGAGGACCCGGAGCTTCAGAACTCTATTGAAACGGGTGAGGATCGAAAAATGGCAAGTAATTCTTTTGAATTTTTTTAGGTCGAAAAATGTCATTTGCAAAGATCCTCTTTGGTACCTAAAACCTCGAAAACAAAACGTCGGATCGAAAAACGAATTCATAAGTGGAACTTTAAAACCTCAAATACTTTATGTTTGCAATACATTTACCTAAACCTAAAATCACTGGAAAATATTGGGGAAAAACTGGAAATTTCGATTTTTGACACAAATATTTCACGGTTTTTAATTTTTTGTGGGGTCAAAATGATTCAAATTAAAACCCTCTGTACGTCATCGGAAAGAGCTCGTCAAAATACATGACCTTAATATTTTTTAGTTTCTTCATTCTTTATAGGAAGGGAGCAATCGCCGATTAAATTTCAATTTTTTGACTTTTTTTGCCCTCGACATCGGTACATTTGAGTCACTCTGTATTTTTTCTTATCTAATTTTTTCCCAATTTTTCAACACTATCTTATAAAATCACGCTTAAAAATGAATATCGAATGGGGCATCCAGGAGCGTATTTAAGGGGTAAAATCCGAACTTTTTTTATTTTTTCCGACAAATCCTAGTTTTAACCGACATTATTCAACACTATTTTCCTTATTTAGTTATTCTTTTTGGGTTTATTTTACCCGTTAATTATCTAAGAATATCTCCCTCTAATTTAAATCGCTTATTTTTTCGTTAAAGTTATAAATAAATAATTTTATTTGCATCGGGAACATGCAAAATTTGAAAATTTTTGAATTTTCGAATTTTCGAAGATTGTTATGAAAACAAAGAATTACAGTTTATTTACTCGAAATTATTAAGATATGATGTGTCACAATTTCGCCTGTATGGCTTAATACGTCACTGCCAATGAGAAAGAATGAATAACAACGACCAACAAGAATTTTGTTTGCTGGAATTACTAAAAATTTTATTTTCAAGAAAATGCGTATGACACACAAAGTAAACAAAAATTTGGGAATATTTCCAGTTATTTTCAAATTTCTATTTTTTCCAGAGGTGTTGTGCACTGCGAGTGGGCGGACACTGGTGCTAATATGTTTATATTAATTTTTTTTACTTCATTGGTTTATCCGATTTTAAATGATTTCGTAGGTAAGCAATGCTTGAATTCCGTCATTTTCTATTCAACACCGAAGTACGACTGTGCATGATGTTGGATACGACGAAATTGAACTGTTCTTGATTCTTTCCTAATTGTTTAATTCAGTAATAATAATTTTTATACCTATCAAAAGCATTTCTCGCCATTAAATTATTGTATATATGTATACATAGATAAATTGAAGAACCTTTAAGCTAAATTAAATAATAGATGGAACAAGTGACCCTACTGAGTTGTAGTCTGTTAAATAAATATTAAACAAGCCAATTTGGGGTTAGTGAGGCGCGAACTCATAAACATTTTATAACTTAAATTAGCACTTAGTTAAGGTCGTAAAGGTACAAGTATCGATATTTTGCCCTAAACAGAAGGGAAGGGTGCGCTGTTTATTAGCATAAAACAGCAGCGTATTTGGAATTTCGTTTCCAGGGGGAGGGGTCCATGCCCATAACGATATGCTTTGATGACCGGGGCACAGTGTAACGCATTTGATATTTCGTGGACATAGGGCAAAACGGTTGCTATCGAATTTTAATTTGTTTTGTCTCTAGGTTATTCTTAAAATGTCTGAAGTTTAGACGTTTACCAGTTTTTTTCAAATGTATCACCGTAAAGTACTTCCTATTTAAGCAGAAACTTAACTTTTCTGAGAGCAATAAAAATGATGCGAAACATAACTAAAAAAATTCGTAATGCGTTCTATAAAAAATTTAAAAGCAATTTTTGTTGCAGCTAAAGTATGCTAACTACCCTTAATATTTCCAAATTTTAGTGCAAATATTAGCAAAGTTTACTTACATATGGAATTTTAAAGAACCGTGGTCCTACACAGAAAAAACTGCTCTGCTATTTTCGATAATAGTACTGTTTTTGAACACTGTCACATTAGTTATATTAAAGTTAATATTGTCTCAACAAAACATCATTGAAATAATAATAAAAAAATTGCTTTAAATATAGACTTATTATTGGACTTCAAAAGTATACCTACTTCTTTGAAAACTATATTAGCATTATTTCAATGACCAAAATACTACTGGAATCCAATAAATTTCTGATATTCCTTGGAGTGTAGAATTGTTAGAGCCAAAATATTAAACTATTTGATTGGAATGCTTAAATATAATTGGGCGAAAAATAGCTATTTGTAGGCGGTGTGATTCAAATTACAATATATTTTATTAAACGAACAAGAACTACGATTTAAATAAACAAATATACAAATTAAGTCAATAATCCTTATATCATTTCAATTAAAATAAACACTCCTTTAAAACATATAATGTATTGGAGAAATAATAAAAAATATTAATTCAATGGGTCCTATTGTTGGCTGAAATATTATTATATTGCTCAGGTTGCCGTCTATGTAACGTCTTTAAAATACATTAGGTATACCACAAAAATTAATTAAAATTAATGAAACAATTTATTCTGTGCGTGTTAGCTTATACTGTTCGGTTTTTTTTTTTCAACAAACATCTTTTCTGATGTTAAATTAAGTAAATTTTCTTGAAAAACAGCTTCTTCGAAAGATGCTTTTTCGGAAATGGATCTACAAAAAAATATATTTTTTAGAAAACAGTTTTTGTAAATTTAAATTATGAACTCTGGCTTGGAAAATGTCAATAAAAAAGTGACAGAAAGACCCTGAACTAACCTAAACGAATCGTTTTTGTGTTTGGTCAGGTTTACGATTCCTTGTGTCTGCTATGTATTTGTTGAGAAAATACTTTTTAGAAAAAGTGTGGTTTCAAAAAAGTGTTTTCGAAAAATTTTCATATATGAGTCCAAATGGATTGAAGGTATAAATATAAAAAATGCTAGGATATTGGTAAGTTAAACTGACAAATCGTTGTTTTCGCAAGAACAGGTTTAGATATTTCGTACATTATGAAATAGCGTACATTTTTTAGAACAACCCTAAATAATATTATTATAATTTTTAACAATGAAGATATTGTCATTAGGCTATAAAATCATAACAAATAGTATTTTAGTACGTCATTAGTACTCAGCATTCAGTAAAGCTACTGTACCAAAACAGTCATGGTTTCACGGAAGGGGGCGCGGAGGCGCCGTTACGGCGAGGGGGGGCTTGCGCTCCCCTAGCCCCCTGACGGCACGCCACTGTCAATACTCTGTCACACTATTATAGACCTATATGATTCTTAGTAGCATTCGCAAAATATCTGAGCATACACCTGATAAAACAGAACAGAGCATCGTATAGCTTTGGCTGTGAATCAATACAACCCAGTTGCCTAAACCTACGCTACGTCGATATTTTCCAGCTTTTGAATGAACTTCCAGAAACAGGGAGGAGTAGAATACGGAACTTCCTTTCCAGAGCTAAACTGGACTGTAAATAACATGTTCCACGCCACTTTGGGAGTATATACCTACCGTTATATAAGTGACGAGTGATGCAGGTTTTATTACTGCCTGAACCGAAATTAATTTTGTTTTAAACTGAAATAACTAGGATTTTGTAAAATAGAACATAACGGATAAATCAATGATGGTTGCTTTATTTATCACTCAAATATTAATAAATAAATTTTAACATTACCAATACACGATTGCTTTGTTAGCCCATTTAGATACATACAAAGCACTTTAATAGAATTAAAGTCAATCATTGTTATATATTATGAGTTTTCCCGTACTTATCAGTGCACATAAAACTATCACGGTGTGATTTTAATGTTTTTTTTTATGTTAAGCGGCTTTATTTTAGGAAAAATAGTATCAAAATTTTGTATAATCTTCTTTCAAGTCCTAAAAACGATATCTTCTTAGTGGAAGATATTTTTAAATAGCTCTAATAATCCTGAAAAAAGATGAAAAAATGAATTTTTCGTCAGTTTTTGGTACATATCTCTTAAATGATGCATTCAAATACGATTATTTATAAGTTAATTTTAAAGATAATGCATTATCTACAAATCAAAAAAAAAAATTGCCTCTCTATCTACATCTGTTCAAAAGATATAGGTAATAGAAAGTTCAAAAATTCGAACAAAAAAGTTATGGAATCAGAATGTTGTGTATCAGAATCTTAATAATTATGAGGTATGATTAAAACTGTTCATCATTTTCAAAAAGTTGACTCAATTTCAAGAAAAATAAAAAAATCATCTTTTATCTGGAATAAAACCAAAGATAGGATCGTCGGAAACTGTATGTCCTCGCTGACGGGACGGTGTTCAGTGCCTAGGTTATGGAAAGGCTCTGATAGCACAGCCAGTCAGATGGCCCTAAAGCTAATAAGGATTATTCGTCCTCTAATGGTCGAGGCCTAACTAGTTAAAAGAACAAAAACAACACCCTGCTTCTGGTCATATGGAACATAAGAAAATGATGTTATAAGGCTGGCTCAGGAGTTCCTAGAGGAAGCTAAGCTTAAAGGAACTTGACCAACAAAAAAAGATAAAAAGTCCAAGGGGTTGTGAGACAATTTAAGTGCCCCAACAAAGAACAAATCAGCCAACAAAGTTTACTAGACCTCTTTTATAAAAATTACTACAGAAGATCCCCAGATTCATTCCAGACTCAAACTCTCTTTTCTCGCTCATCGCCGCGCTGTTAAGGATTTTACTCTGAAGATAGCCCCTATAGTTTCCCCATTGACTGTTCCTAACAGAACAACAAGAGGCGCGTTACTGTCCAGCTACAAAAGTATAGAACATCTCACTTCTCTGGCTCATTCATACCTAGGGTCTCCAGATTATGGAACAAATTGCGTGCAGATGTTTTCTCTTCCCCTCCCAACCTTCCCTTCTCTTTAGTCGCCCACGGTACAATAGTACTCAGGCTTGAAGTCTACGTGGGTCGTCTCATATAAAAATTCAGGCACTGGAGAAGATAAATGCGAAGAAGTTTCATCTTTTTATGCAATAACATGAATGATACAAACATATCTAGAATTTGATACCAGTGGTAGACAAAGAACGGGGTATCAGGCACAAGTAATGACAGAAAATGTTTTTAAGATGGCTGCTAGTCGCCATTGTAAGTGAAGCACAGTCGATAATTAAAAATGTATCGATATTGTTATCTTCTGGTTGGATTAACCAAAGATCCAACGTACTACTGATCTCATTCGGAACCTACAAATGCCTATTAAGGGCAGTATCAAATTCTGTCAAATTTTTACATACTGTTTTAGTAATATTACTAACTGCTAAGTGCCTGACTGGTTTGTTTCGTATTGTATTAGTTATTTCGATCTTGTGCCATACAGAGAAAAAATCCTTTTGCGAACATTAGAGTAAATATGAGGCCAACAACCAGTACATGTTTTTGGTTATAGGCCCGTTATGCAATCCGAGGCCCCTCACAACTTCAGAAGGTGTTTTTCCTTCATAATTTTTGTTTTGCATGCGGTAATAATGTTAATCTGCCGATCGCCTGAAAGAACCTATGAAACATTTTTTGAAATAAAAAGCTTAGAATCTCAGTTTTGCAAATAAAGAATGTTTTTATCTTGTACTATTTTAATACCGCAGACAAAGAGCCCTTATGATTTTTCTTTATAAGCTGCTTAACGGTTCAGTGGACTGCAGGGGCTTACTTGAAGCTGTTTTGTTTCGCGTACCATAATCGAACATATAGAACTAACTACGGTCGCAGTGCTTTCATCGATAGGCTGTTATACAACTATAATAGACATTTTTTAAACTATGACATTTTTGCCATAAGTCTTTCGGTATTAGGGTTTAAAGCCGTTTTGGCAACGTGTCCCCAGTCAAATAGTTGGGGACTTCTAGTATGTTAAAAAAAAGCCATGAAATCTATGCAATCCCGCAAAATTCAGCTTTAGTAAAATTTGTTCCAGTTGCCATACAAAAATTCATAACGGCACTGGCCTACTTAGAATTAATGATTATTTATTGTCTCCCTTTTCAAGCAAATATTGGTGAAGAATAGTACAAAAAATCAGAGCCTTAGGGCTATACTGTTCTGATCTTCGTTAATTATTTTACCGCTATTTTAAAATTAAAATTCAGAGAGGTTGGAAATTTCTAAACCTCACGGAGACCTGAATCTATAGGTATGTTCATTTATGTTGCACAAACCGGCATTTACCTACACTATTTTTCATTTTTAGAAGACACCCATTAAAAAAATTAGTGCAGGTTCATGCAGTTTGGTGCAACACAAAAGAATAAACCTTATATTAAGTCAGTTTCGTAGAAAATTATAAAAAATATAACAAAAACAAGATAATTATTGTCGCTTGATGAATAAAAATTTTCTATTCAATCGCCTAGCCTATTCATAAAAAGGAAAATAAAAAGTGTGAAAAATGTCAAATAATAAAGTCGTAACGATACAATAATAATTATTTTTATGCTGGAATTATAACTTTATTTTTATCTCTAAATCGTTTTATAATTTTATGTTACGGAGTTATATAAACCATCAAAATGGAACTAAAATTGAATGGAATTGAAAATTTATGTTTATTTTTAACACGCCATTTACAAAATGCTTAGAGTAAGTTATTATAATAGCACCATTTAATATTAATAATATGTCACCAGCTGTATGACATACATAACGTAAGATAAAAACAAAAGTTCTCAAAGTATGCCATATAGGTGAATGAAAAATAAAACTGTCAAGTTCTGAAGTTTTTATTTTTAGGAAAATTACATTACTGTCATTGTCATTGCACAATACTGAATTTAAAAAAACATGTACAACAAAGAACCTAAAAATTATAAATTTAAACCAAATGAGAGACGTTTCCACCTTCTACTTCCAAACATGTTCACATTCTTTTTTTTACAGCATCAGAAACATTAGTGAGCACTTGGGAGGAGTTACTAATCTTCTGAAGTGTATTTGTAATAATTCTAGCCCGTAGGTTTTATAAATTTTCACAAGGGGTTTGCTTGAATTTTTAATGTGTGCCCATAAAAACAAGTCGCACGGCGTGAGATTGCAGGACCGTGGTGGCCACCTAACTGGCATATTACGACTAATGATTCGGTCTTCGAAAAATTCTTCCAAAAAATTTAAATTATCAAGAGTTACGTGAATTGGTGCGCCGTCCTGCTGGAAGTAGCCTTGTCGCATCACTTCATCGCCTAATGCGTTTACAATTTTTTTTTAAATTTCATTACGGCATTACGTCGAATTGAGAGTCCCTTAAAAAAATCGGTCCAATTAACCTTCTTTTCGATATATCACTTTCTGTGAATGCAGAGGCTTCTCTCTAAAGAAATGTGGATTTTCAAAACTCCACATTCTTATTTGTTAAGAATTTACATAACCAGAGAGGTAAAACCATGCCTCGTCATAAAAAAAAGTTTTTTTTAAAATGCCCTTTTATTATTATGCAAATTATCCATAAACCTCTCTGAAAATTATATTCGCTGCGGCTTGTCGTTTGGTAACAATCAAACCCAATCAAACCCAACCAAACCCAATACCAACCGCTCCTCCTCCTTCACACCCAACTTTAGAGAAAAATTACATCGCCACAGTCTTTCGAATTTACTCGATACCCTGTATAAGAAACAATAAAATCTCTTAGTATTTCTCTTTAATATAGTTACAATGACTAATTTGTGTAAAAATAGACCTTTCTTTACCCCTTCATTAACTTTTTGTTTAAATTTCTATTTACCAAGATCGATGAAGTAAAGACGACATTAAATTATTTTTAATCATATAATAAGCTCTATCACTGATGCCGTCGCGTCGTTCCTGGCGTAACGTTTACTAGAAAACATTTTCTTCATTAACCCAATTTTATTTAACCTAATGAAGTTTACTGACTATGGGAAAATGCTTTTACGAAACGTAGTCAAGGCAATGAATATTGATTTACGAAAAAAAACTAACTAACGATATATTACACTGTAGCCAAGAATTAAAATAAAATTTAACAACAAAAAACAAAATTAAGCAACTTTTAAAGGTAATTAAGCTCTTTAGCAAGGAATGGAAAAGAGTTAAGTAAATTTTATGAAAAAATCCAAAAAGTGTCTGAAGGAAAAAAAAACGAAAAAGAAGAAAACGAAAGACAAAGAAAAGGGAGAAATTTAATGGGAAACTACTCGCAGAGAGCTGTGCAAACACAAGTGATTTGAGTGGCATTACAGCTTTATTTATTGGTTTGCGGTCAAATAAATAAAATAAATATATAAGGCTTGCTTAGGTTTGCTTGGGCGCCAGCGCTAGTGGCTTTCCCTTGTCGTTGATTAGGTGACGTTTCGTATTGCCACAGAGATATAGCTACAGTCAGAGCTCTTAAAAAGTATTTTATAATGTAGCTTCTTCACAAGATGTTATCTTCTGAACAAAAATTTGGCAAATAAATATATAAATGCTCTTATTTAAAAAATGTAATCATTTATTTTTTCTAAGACTCAATTTTGAGCCGCTACAAAGGTATTATGGAGGGATTAAACTTTTTTAATTTTAACTGTATATAACCTCAGCAACTCGGCAAGTTATAAAATTGTTGAAATTCTAATTTAATTGATATTGGAGGAGCTTTTAACTTTAAACCTTGTGTTTTCAACTTAAACTGTGACTCTAAAGCATTTTTATAAAGGGAAAATTATTTTTTATCTTTCAAATTATAGTGAAAAATTATTGGATCATTGCCCAGGTATTGTAATAAAACATAATAGTAGAGAACTAGTAAAAATCTAAAATAAACATTTACCTTGACCATGTTGTCAAGTATTACAATAGATATGTAATATTTTTTAGAGTAGGTGGAACCAAAATAATTTTTCTTTCAAATTCCTCAATGTAAATGTCTATGTGGTGGGGTTTAGAAGAGGACAAATGGACCAAATTTTGCAAATCCCAACTATTCTCTCTCACACCTTTCCAGAATACTAGTTTCTAGATATTGAACAATAATGACACCTGTGGATATATTTGTCAATGTCTTTATTAAATAAAGCAATTATTTAATTTAAAATACTGCTCATCAAAATGCTATCTACTGAACAAAGGATTTTTATAGTCCAGTGTTATGGGGATGGACAAGTATCATACCGCTACGTCATGGAACAATTTAGCGAGAAATTTGTAGGAATCCAATAACTGAAATGACAATCTACAACACAATAAAAAAGGACTGGTTCGGTTTTGAATCTCAAGAAGAAGAAGAAAAATGAATAAAACGATGCTGCCACAGTTTTAGTTCTTCAGTCTGTTGTAGAGAAACTCCTGTGATGTCCCTTATAAATCGTGCTAAACATCTTATAGAAGTTGGGAAAAAAACTCATATTCAGATGATTTTAAAAGAAAATAAATTATTTCCGTTTAAACGACACTTTAACTAAACATTGGAAGTGGGAGATAAAGCAGAAAGACTAGATTTTTGTTCATGGGTGGAAGACCAAATTTTAAGTGGAAATTTTTACAAATTTATTGTTTTCTCATGAATGTACACTTTCTACTAATAGAACTGTAGCATCCTAGCATATCAGGTACTGGTCTCGAGAAAACCCTGAATTCAGAGTAATGAGGCAAAAACCATATTTTACAAAAGTGAACGCGATATCTGTCCATAGCATTATAGGCCCATATTTTTTTAATAGCACTGCAATAATCTTACGTAGAAATGCTGGATATATTTTTTAGCCATGAACTCGAAAATTCGCCATAAAATTTTCGCGAAAAAATGTATTTGAAACGAGATGGTTGTCCAGGTTGTAATAGAATGGTTTCGCCGCAGATTTAGTCCGAGGTGGATTGGTGGAAATGGCCCAATTTTGTGACCCCCAAGGAACCCCGACTTAACGTTGGCCGATATGTTTCTAGGGGGGCATTTAAAACAAATTGTTTATGCCACTCCAATACCAAATAATATTGACTTGCTAAACGGCAGAATTACCCAGGCTGTTCGTTTAATACGTATAATACCCCAGGAAGAAATCAGAAATTCCTTCAGATTTTTAAGGATGCAATTAGAAAAATGTATTTAATATAGGGGTGGAGTTTTAAATTTTGATATATTTATTGTATTGCTTAGTTTATATCATATTCTTTTGAGTTTAATTAAATGTTCGTACCTATTATTTAAAAATTGCACTTGAGTAAGAATTATTTTGAATTAAATAATTGATTCATTTAATAAAAACATTGACAAACATGTCCATAGGTGTGATTATCGTTTAATATGTAGAAACTGGTACCTACTCTGGTTAACGGTGTGAGAGAGAATAGTTGAGACTTTAGAAAAATAATGTGGTGTAACTCGTTACTTTTAATATTTAAATTTTTTAATGAAATCTTGTACTTCGACTTAGGGTTTAATTTAAATCATATTTTATATTTGTTCTTTTGGTAGAAAATGATAAACAAGGTATGTTTACTATTAGGCAAAATAACGTTTTTGTATTTTTTATGCTCCCTGTATAAAAAATTTAATTTTTCATAGCGCGAATCATATTTATTTTACATGCAAAAACTTTTATTGGAAGTGACATTTCACGTATCTTGCAAAATTTGGTCCATTTGCCGATTGCCCTCTTCTAAACCGCATCCGCGAACACATTGTATATATAATAGCTACTATGTAGATTGTATTAGATTTTACTACTAAGATTTTATTAGATATTTATATTTTTGCTAGAATTAGGCTATCTATTAAGTAAGCTTAAAGGCAAACGATTTGACCAAAATGTTAGAAATGTCAAGTTTAATTTTAAAATCATTCCTGCTCTTTAATCTAAAAATACAAACATCCACACATTCAGAGACCAAGTGATGATGCCAGTTGAAAATATTCCTTTACTAATTTTATTTTGCCTTTTTAAATTATCCGAAAACTTTTCGGGGTAAAGTGTGTCAGAGGCTGAACACAGAATTACAAAAGAAAATAGTAACAATCAGGTTATTTTTATACATATGTAACCTCATTTGAAAAATAGTTCTCTTTAAAAAAAATAGCAGTTTTTTGGCCTCGGCCGTTGCTTATTTAATCAAAGCAGATTTTATCTTAATAACAACATAACAATAAAATGGAATCATAATATCAACAAAACTAGCTAGTAGATACATACATCAAGATTTCAGAGGGGGCTCATTTGAGCCCCTATTCTCAAATCCGGGGAAGTCGCAGGTGATGTTGCTAGGCACCAGCCAATCGTAGTTTCCATACCTTGGCAACATCACCGAGGGGAACGACGGGAATGTTCCCTTAAACTCGGAAATAGGGCACCAGATGAGTAAAAATTGCACGTAAGCGACATTAAATTTTAACATTTCGGTTTGCTATTTTAAAAACAGAAACATTAAAAAAGTATATTTTGCAATAAAAAGTCCTAATTTATTTTTATGCGCAGTTGTATAAATACTGTTTTATTAGAACAATTAATAGATGCCATGTTATGAATGAAGAACTGTTTATAGTTAAGGAATTGTTTGTCTGCAATTCATAAAGCTGTGATGTTATTCCGTTTTGTTCAGCATAGCTCATATAAATGAAAGACGCTTATCTAAAGTTTCTGTTTAGTAAATTCTGTTGAGCCTTCAAAATTTCCATGAAAATTACTTGCTACAACAAGATGAAAATTGTTTGGGAACATATTTTAGTTGATTTGCTTACATAATGCTTATGATGTCATTACTGTCAGTACTCTGCAAAGGGTTACTTTAAATGTAAAGGCAACAGCGTTCAGTAATGTCAAGTTTTCACCAAACCAACTAGTATATAAATCCTAAAACAACTTTTGTTTTCACACGACAAAAAATTTTACGGCCTCTGTAAAATAACATACGTAAGTTCGTCATTTTAGCCACGTTTATGAGGCCTAATCGCCTTAAGAGTATTAGCGATTGTAGTTTTTATTGATTAACTTCACATTGCAGGTTGTTGCGGATAAAAGCATTGTGCCACACTGCCAAGAAATAATTTAAGCTAAAAATACTTGTACTTTAAATGCTACATAGATATTACCAGGGTAAAACAATAAAAGGGCGTTTTAAAAGGTTCTAAAAGCAACACCCACAATTTGATGTACCTCTTTCTATTTCTTTTATTTTATTCTTTACAACTATTGGCTTGTATGTATTGTACTACACTAACAATTTTCAGATTTAAAAAAATATTTACCTTTTAAATCAGTCGAATTAGTTTGAGGGCTCATAATATCATTCAAATAGTGTTCCAAGCCTCGCATATTTTCTAAAGGGCTACTACCATTCGCATTAACAACGCCACAACGATCCTGCAAAAAAAGAAAAAATACTTTAAACACTTTTATTCAAAAAACTAAAGTAATTTTTTTGTGATTCAGACGCTTAAAGCTGCTTACAGCGAATTTACTTTAGCGAATATGTCAGGACGTCAAAGCTTTATATCGTGGCGACATCAGCAGAATTTGGCAAAGTGTTATTTCTTCACACATTTTTGATTTCCGTTAGTCTTCGACTCTTTACCGATTTTTCTATCTCCTTTTTGTCAGCCCTCCACAATACCAAAACGAAACTCTTTCCTATACACGTGTCTTGTGAAGTCATTTTATTGTATGGTAACTACGTCAACAAGACGTTTAAGTGGTTTTTATTCAAAGAATGGCTTAAATATTTGACATGCTCCTAGCCAATGAATAATTGAGAAGCCAAGTACTTATCTGATTAGTTGACAAATATTATAACAAATTGTGCTACTGGGGCAATAGTATATTGCACTTCAGTATCATGCCCCCTGCTTAGAAATATTTGGGGTCGTAGCTTGGACCATGAAAGCTTAATTAAGTCAAACTGAGTGCATACAGGGCGTAAAACTGTAATTAGACAGACGTATTCTATCCCCAAAAAGCTGCATGATACTATAGAAACAGAAATCTCAATTAAAAATTTTAAAAATATAACAAAATTTCCTTGACTTTGACTCAAAATTTTATTGTTAATCAAAAGGTTGTTTTATACAGTTATAGGAATTAAAAATATATAAATATAACAGGTTTAGAGATAACGCTTCTAGTTAGTACCTACTTAGTACCCATATACATACATATATTGCGTACGAATCATACTCAACTATTTATTTCTCATTGTTTTCCAAAGAACTATCAAACTGATTAAATATCTTTTCATTTACCTAACAAAGGTGATAATTACTTTGCAATTAAAAATTATTAAGGATAACCATGTCCCAATATTTCCCGAGTGCAAAAACATATTCACTCAAGGCCAATAGAGCAAAGGAAAATTCAGAAACTTATTTTGGAAGAAAAGTTAATCTAGAGCCAATTTTAGATAACTTTCGAAATACGGTGCCCAAAAACCTGAAATATAATTTTTTAAAGAATTCATATGACTATAAATTTCTTCTAACACTTTTTTTTTACTTAAAATTTAAAAATTTTCGACAAAATAGTGTCAAATTTGTTTAGAAAAAATAATAAATAAAGTACCTAAGCATGTTCATTTTTTAACCAAGCAAATAATATTCAACTTTTTTTCGCAAATTACAAAATATTTTTCTCTTTACCAAAACATTCCTAGTAGGCTCACTATTAAAAGCCCTGAACTTGGCTTGGGTCCCGCAAGTAGCAACAAAGGTACTTATACAACTTTAAAATTTCTCCAGCAGCTACTGATATTTTCTATCTTTGCTTTTTCGGGATAATGTCCACCATCCTACTTTTTCTCGTTGCCCGAAATATATGTATATGAGTATTTAGCGGTCCTTGTGGGAACATTTAGTTTTTGGTTCCTAATGGTAACGACTGAACTATACTCCCTGATTTGGAAGATTGTCCAATCGCGTATCAAAGTCAAGGTGATTTTAGTATGTTTGATGCGTATTCTTTCGTCCAGGCATGTGACATTAGTTAACTTTGCTTAGCCAGGACAAGGAGCCATTATAATTTATTACTGTTGTAAATCACAATTAAACTTCTGAGCAGTTTTAATGTTAAACCCAACTAACGCCACTAACTTGTTTTAATTTGTATTTAAACATGTAACACCTTCATTGATTGTGTCCATTACATTAAAAAAAAGTATTAAAGTTGCTGATTGGTAACGCTGTCAACCAAGACGTTTGGTTAGACTGTTAAAATGATCTTGGTCCCGTTCCAACCATTAGGTATTGTAAAAATTGCACTTTCAGAATATTAAACTGCAGAGTTGCCATCCACTGGGTTAAAAAACTATAGTGACAATAATTTGAAGGAAGAATTATTGAATTATATTTGTTTCTTCAACATCCAGTGCCCTTTTTTGCATCCTAATAATGCCATTATTAGTAGGTAGCTAGTAAATAAGTGAAAATAAAACTGCTCCGTTTGCAAAACAGAAAATGTTGGTAATCTAATAGCAATGACTACGTATCGCGATAAGAATCATCTGCATACTTTAGGCAAAAATCTACGCTACTGAAGCAGAATGCCAGATCTATATTTATTTCTTTATAACCCATACGATCGGACTCATGGCCATTTCTATTTCCAGCTCCGCGCTTACCTCACCTGAGTGTCTAGCACTTGCTCTTCGTAGATTTAATAGGCATATCGCTATCTACGCTTACACAAATAAAACATGTCTTCGACGTAAATAAACTGTTCTTCCAGAAGACGCCACGTGTTAAATAATCTGCTTTAATGTTATGCAGTAAAAAATAGCTTGTTGTCCTGAAAACATTACAGGCCATGCCTAGTTTATTTCTCTAGCAGTTTCTGCAGTAAAGTAGGGCACAAAAGGTCTCGTGTCAGTTGCCTGGCGTAGTAATACGCTTCATTATTATCAACAAAAATTGCTAGTCATTGTAATGAAACATTCTGATAAAACAGTACTTATAACAATTATCGTTATCTAGATTTTTGTTTAAATTTATTATACGCCATAAAGCAAAACAAATCTACTTTAGTTACAATGATACACACATACATAAAATGCCCTTTTGGGAAGGAATTAACATATTTAGGATGAAGCACAAATTAACAAAACTGCTGGGGTTTACTAATAAAAACAAAACAACATAAAAGAGTTAAATTTATTAAATAATAAAAATGTCACATTACAAAGTAATACAGTAAATGAATTGGACAAATTTGACAGGTTCAGGAGCAGGATCAGCGGGTAGAGCACAGCAAGCAGATGGCACAAAAAAACAAAAACAAAATCAGCAAAACTATGGATTGAGCACACGAGAGCAAATACTGGAGTTGCATGTGGCGTATCACAGATTAATATTGCTGTAAGTGTGCCACTCTTTACCTGGAAAGGCAGCAACTCCCGAGCTTCGTCCATGTTGGTAATTTCAAAGGTAGGCGGTTGAGGAAATGGTCCTTTTCCAGGATATGAAGTACTTCTACGGAACTTAACGGGAGAGATCACCTGCTGAGGTTGGTTAAAAGTCGGACTTGGTTTTCGACCAGGTGGCATTCCCACCCCCATTTGTTGCAGAGGAGTCAAATTTGGTACACTGCGACCTCGGTTCCAAGCAGAGCCGCCTGAAGCGGCCGACGTAGCACTTGGGTTCCAGCCCTGGCCCGGCGGCCCCGAAGGTGCTCCCGTCCACGACCCGAAGCCTTTAGTGTATAAAGGATGACTCGAAAGCGATTGTTGTCGTCCCATTTGTGGCGGAAAATTATGGCTAGCGGTAATGGCTCTTCGAGCTTGATTGGTCTGATTTTGACCCATATTTCCTCCGAACAGCTGCTGCTGTTGATTCGGTGAGGGAAAGTTTTGAAATCCCATGCCATTTACGCCGGCTATATTGGGCACGAATCCCTCCTCGATTGCAGTGGACCAGAGGGCCCCTGCAGGAGTTGTTGGTTCCGCGGGATGAAAAAATGCCGGAAGTGACGGTACCGACTTGCTGGCGGATGTCACTTGGTCGGCTAGCTTATCCGAAAGGTCTTTCACGGTGGAGCTAGGTGGTACTTCGCTGTCTTTGGCCGTAAGAGATGACGGTACGTTTTTATCAGCTGATGTCGAAGTAGTTGTCGTGATCGCGGCACCGACAAGCGACGACACGGTATTAGACAACTCATCTCCGTTAGAGCTGCTGACAGCTGCCACACTTTTGTTTGAGGAATCATCTTGCATTATCGCACTATAACTCTTTGGCTGGATAAGAATTTCGTTACCGTTACTGCTCGTGGTCGTAGGTGTGGACGAATAAAAAATTGTGTTTTGATTTGACTTCGACGAGTTTACGGTTATTTCCACTGCACTTAACCCGATGTTCGTATTGCCACTTAAACTAAATTCCCCCATTAGTGCACGTCACTGTCCTGAAGGCCAGTCGTACGGTGTCCCGTGGCTTGGTTATGTCATACACATACACTCGTCGTCAAATTGTGAACATGAACACTCAACCAGTGAACCACCAGCCCACTTTCATGTTAATGTCACTGTTTCTGGCAGAGCCGACCGCCGTCCACGACACCCGAGTGCGGGCGATTTCCGACGATGAACAGGCGGCGCGCTCCAGTGAAGAGCGATAGTAGAGGGCGCGCCGACGCTCTTGGCCGCCGCAGCCGTCTAGGGCGCGCGCACCTGATCGAACAGCTGATGACGCCACGTTGAACGACACGTCTATTTGTAAATACAGCCAGCCGTTATCTATCCCTGTAAGGGGGCGCCACACGAAGCCATCGATAGCTGCACGATGTAGTAGTGAGTTTTCGCAACATATCCTGGATGATTTTATCGATATCGTCATCTCTTAGCATATCAATAGATCACACTACTATACTCCAGTAAAGCAGTGAGAGTTCTGCGAAAATTTCCAAAGGTCTATTTTCATCATGCCAGCCTTATGTTATCGTCTTTGACGCAGCCGCTGCGAATGACCGGACTATGGCCAATATTTCTTGTGCAAAAAACCTAATCGCCTCCTAACACACTTTTAAATTAACCAAGATCTTGGGTACTCGCACTAAGCTCTTGAAGCGCCCTTGAAAAAACTTAACCTATGAGGACTGAAAATCAATTTTTTTATAGGGGCACCCTCACTTCGACGCCCTAAGCTTTTGACGCCTTGTAGCGCCCTTGGGCCCTTGGCGTCATATTAAACATCACCCTGCTTCTCCTCATGGACGGCGCGGCCGTGTGGATACAAGGAACAACAGAAGTGATTCCTCTTCGGTTAAATTTCTAATATTCCTCACAGTGTTGTTCCCGGTGGGGCTAAGATTCTTCAAATAATCCGTTTTCCGAATCCGAGTCCGAAGTTATAAATGCCAGAAGTATCTTTAGAAGGTGGGCAAACTTCTTCCTGCCCCCTGCGTGATGGACTCTTCGATCTCTACCAAAGTTTTCATAAAAACAGGGACAGAAAGAAATATTTTTATCTAGTTCGGTAGCCCTTCCCTTCCATCGGTAAACTCACTCCCTAGTTACTTTTCCAACGAATTGCTTTTTCTTGAATGGTGCTGATACTATTGTTGTATTCACCACTATTATTGTGATTTATAATATGATTTACTGCAGGTTTTTATCACTTGTTATTTGGATGCAATAATCACTACTGAGTACTGACATCTTTGTTGATCGCTATATACATATTTTTGCCTCTAAATTATAAAACCTATACCACAATTTTGCTTCGTTTACTCTAACACACTATCTACGACAGCATTCGACTATAATTTTGATGTTACAATCATCATTTTTGATGTCTTTGTAAATTAAAACGGAATAAAGGAATTTTTAACGGTCATCTATTCAAACATCTAACCGAATGCGTCAATGGTACCCAACTAAATTGATTTTTTATGTTACAGCGCCACCTTTGAGACGCCAGTAGAGACCATGATGTAGGGAACTGTATCTTTCAATAATCAACAGCATCTCCAAAATAAGCCTGCAGACCTAAATAGGGATGCACAAAATTCAGAATACATCGAAAATCGAAGCATCGAATTTCCATCCATCGATATAGCAGAAACATCGACCCTAATTCATCGATGTTGAAAAACCATCGACTGAAAGAATAAACTACCTTTATTGTCCATTTTATGGGACATTTTAGCAGAGCTTTTTTTTTAAATAAAAGTTTAGGTTAACAAATTTTGAAACAATTTCATGTACAGGGTCTTCAAAAGGTTTTTTAAAACATTGATTTTATTATACTTTTACCATTGACTAAATAATACCTAGACGAACACTGCCGTGCAACGAAAGGCGGGTCTCCCTTGAGACATTTGGTGGGTTTACTGGTTTATGGTTTAAAAGTTTGTTTGTCTACCATTATATAAATATACTATATACTATGTATCTACATGTATATATAATGATGGACAAACAAACTTTTAAACCATAAACCAGTAAACCCACCAAATGTCTCAAGGGAGACTGGCTTTTCAGTGTATTCGAGTGTCTGTCTATATTCTTTATAGTCTCTGCTTTTACCCATATAAGCCCTTTTATATTTTCTTGGGCGGATTTTGGGACGCATCATCACTACTATAACTTGACATTTTTAAGAGAAAATACAATTACTTTGCTTACACCTATGCAATCTGCATAATATGCAACGTAAACGCAATGCCCCGGTGATTACCCGATCGTGCGGACCGCGCCGTTTGCATTTACGGGGAGATATCGAAAAAAGTTCAGGGCAGCGCCGTCGCAGCGCTGCTTTATTAGTGCTGGGCGATGTTCATCGATGTTTTTTAAACATCTATGTTTTGTTATTGATATTCGATGTTTTGCCATCGATCTTAGGGGTCACAAACATCAATGTCAATATCGATGGTTATCTTTCGATATTCGACCATCGACCTTCCGTTCCGAATCTACTGACAGAAGAGCCAAATTAATAAACATTATTTATTTAGTTTTAACTTTTTTATTTTTTAAGGGTACACAATTATTTTGTTTGTTTTTTTTTTAATCCAAAAATGTTTGTTATTTCTTTACAGTTATTATTTAATTTAGGACTTGTTTCTGTTGGTTGAGTATATTTAATTTTTTATCAAATACATTATAATATTTATATCTGATTTAAGTTATTTATTTTACTTCCCAAACTTAATTTATGAAAATTCTTTTCAAAATCGATGTTACCTTAACATCGATGTTTTATCGACATCGATGCCTGCTTTCGATGTTAACATCGATGCCAAACATCGATACGTATCGAGTCGATGTCCCAGCACTAAGCGCTGTATATTTACAGGCGTCTAACTTAAATAACTACAATAAGTGCTACAATCGACCAAAATTTTTAAATAATTCTAACAGCTTGGACGTAATTAGGGGGGTCTTGGGGCTAAGACCCCCGAAATATTAACTAGCCCCCAAAATATGTAGTTTTAGCTCTGCCAATAGTAATTCGACCTAAAACCCCCGAGTAGCCCCCCCCCCCCCCCCCCCCCAAAAAAAAACCGAAGCTAGTTACGTTTATGGACAACAGATTGATTTAATTTATATTTTAGACAATTTAAAATTCTAGAAATCATTTTGAGTAATACTTAAAAAATCGTCAAATCCTGTCCTCATATCGTGAGATTCGATACAAAATCGCGTAATCGTAATCTCACGACAAATCGTGAGATCTGGCACCCGTGGTTCTAAAGGACAAAACCACAGACGACCTTAAAATCACTTAAAATTTTCTGTGACAAAGCATAAAAGAGCAAATAATATTATCTTGTGTCAAGGGGATAACCGGGTATTCCCAGACTCTTTGCGGCTCGTTCGATCATCTGTATATAAATAGAAGTGACTGCGTTCAATAATTTTGAAGGGCATAAATCAAGCTATGCATGCAAGTAGGTATTCCAAGTATAGTTATTCGGCATATTTATTATTTTGATTATTTTAGGTCAATTTAATTTTTGCAGATATTTTGATTGGCATACCTACTTGTAAAAAGATCGTATTTTTAAGTACGATCGCACCAATGGGACGTACATCGCACAGAGAGTTAAAAAACATATAAATACGATTTAAATCGTACGGTTGGCAGCACTGGCTTGTATAGCTTCGAAAGAGCTTTACAGCCCCTTTGGTGGCTTGGAAAGCCCTTTCAGTATTTCAAGCCACCACCACAGAGCTTTGAAAAGCCCTCAAAAGGAATTGAAGCTCTTTTATAAAGGAATTCAAGCCCCAATAAGCCACGAGCTCTCGTTATAAAAAGGGCTTCAAGCTATGTAATTGAAAGCCTTTTTTCAAGTCACAAGCCCTGCCCAGCTCTGCATAGTATTTGGTTGGTCATCATGTAAAAATATTATAAATAATAAAAATAATTTACATTGACTAATGTTTTTTCAGGATCAATCCCGTAATCCCGGGATTTTGTTTGTTCGGTCCCGAAAATCCCGGGATACAAATATAAATCCGGGATTGTAAGCCCTAATTTCAACTTATGCTTAAATAATTCTGAATATGAATGAATTAATAAAGCTTAAATTATAGTTTACATTTAATTAAAACTTATATACCAAATTGCTTGCGCAATGAAGTGAATATTCCAAATATTTTTGTTTTAATTAAAGGATTGTGAAATATAATTTTTAAATTCAAATATTTATCGTTTGCTTTTTTACATAAAAATAAATTTTAAAATATTTGGGTTGGGAATAGGTTAAAAACGGCAATTTATTTTGAGCGCAGTGTATTATGATGAAGAATCTGAAGAAGAATCATCTCCACTCTTCACGCTTGAATCTGCTACTGAAACATTAAGAGAAATTATCATCTGAAACGCTTCGGTAGAATGTTTTAATAAAGAAACGCACTGTACAACAATAAAGGAGCAAACATCAGCAATAGTTTGTTTTGCTGTTTAAAAGTATAACATTCCTACTTTATTAACTTATAAAGAGGTCAGTGTGGAAGCGCGTGGAAGTAACCTATAATACTACCAAAATAGTATAATGAATGAATTCCGAAATCTATTTGTAAGAACCTATTTATACAAAGTATGGAAAAACCATACCACAATATAAACCAAATAAGTTAAGTACATCCCTGAAGGTATTGAATCCAAAATTAAGCAAAGTTTGTAACGCGGATACTAAAAGAGTATTGACTTCGCAAAATCGTATCAATAACTAAATAAAGTTTAACAATGTGTAGTTAAGAAATATAAGCAAAGGTAATTTCAATGTTCAATTTCATATTTTGAATAAATGCCAAGTTTCTGGGTTCCAGGTCCCACTGTGTGGCGTTTTGATTTCATCAAGTGAACGATTAAAAAGTATAGAGGATTCAATAAAACAAGCTGTTTTTTAAATAAACATTTATTGCCAAAAATTTACATACAAAACACAAATTTCAGAATAACTTCAGAATAAATTTAACGACGTCTATTTTTCTTTTTCTGGTTTGCTTTCTTCTGATGTTGACTTTGCTTGTTTTGTGCACCTCTGGGAGAAGGCTCAACTGTTGATCCAGGACTGTCAGAGGTTTCATCAATTTTTTTAGAAGAAAAGTCACTAAAATTTAATTGTTATTAACAATCATATAAAATCACAAAACCATTATAACTTACTATTGCTCAGTCTGGCCATGTGATGTTCCTTGTGAACCTTTAATAACTTCTTTATTCCTTCTATCTCTCTTCTTTCTGTAGCCTGTCCTTTCATACTTTGGCAACCATCTTTCCGGATCAGGTTGTGCATTGGGGTCATAGTTTTTAGGCAATTTGCCTTTCCTCTTCTTGTGCTTTCGTTTGCTTTTTTGAGCATCATCAGTTCTTGGAGTGCTGAAAAATAATAATAAAAAAATAGTCGAAGCAGAAAAATCACACTGAAAATATGCAATACCCTGGCTGTGAATCGCCCTTAACACCAGGACTCTTCTTTAAGTTAACAGGAGCAAGGGTTTGAATACTTTCAACATCAACACCCTTTGACAGCTCTTCAATTGATGGTAGCTCCTGGCTTAGCTTAAGAGCTTTTGCTTTATCAAACTGGAATAAAAGTTTAATATTAATCTTTATTTTTCAAAATGGAAGTGCTGGCTTTACCTGTGACAATGCTAGCACTAATTGGGCAGTAATTTTCTTATCATCCTTATTGGCAGAGAGAAGCTCTTCAAGACTGTTGGCAGCCACTTGTGGATGGCCATTTCGGATATGAAAGTCAGCAGCTTGTTTCCAAAAGCTTGACAGATCTGCTGACCTTATCTTCTTTTTCTTATAAAACTCAACAGTCTTTTCAAACACTTTCAGGGCAGTTGATTCATCGCCAATTCCTAAATAGAGAGTAGTAAGGGCACCCACTATACCAGGTTTATAAGCTTCTTCTCCAAGATTTTCCAATATCTTACAAGCTTCTAATTTCTCCCCCTTCATTAAGTAGAACTGTACAATGCAGAGATTAACATACAGTCTACTGCTTTCATCTTTCTCCCCAGTTTTCAATAACTCAATGGCTTCACCAATCTTATCAGCCTTTACCAAGTTAAGAGCTCTTAAAACAGTGGCAGGAGTTGAGAGCTCTGGCCAGGTAGCCTCAACAGTTTTACAAGCCTTTTCGCACTGATCAGTCTGGTTAATATAATAATTCAAAATAGCATTATTTAACGCAATATATTTGCGCTGAGCTGAAGGCAGCTTGTGAATTAAAGAATCATTAAGAGCTACTTTCATCTTCTTCTTAGAGTCAAACAAATTTTGTTCCTTGTTTATACAAACAATATTGTTACTTGCTACTGCTTGTAAGGCAATATCCTCTAACTTTAGTTTTAAATTGGAAGAGTATAAAGCTTGGGCCTCTTTAATTCTACCTTGTTTGTGATAGACAAAAGCTAACTGTATTCTAAAACAATAAATTTGGACAATAGACTTAAAACCCAGCTTCACAGAAACTACACAATTCTTTAAGAAAATCAATCACTTGTTAGGTATTGTCTGCCCAAGATTTCTGCAAACGGCAAAAGAATTTAAAGAATGCAAGGAAAGGCTTAATCAACGTTGCAAATCTGTTTGTAAACCAGATGTGGTAAGAAAAGTTTAAATCTTATTAATGAAAAATTAAAGTTTTTTAAAACTGGTTTACAAACTGGCAACGTTGTTTAAGCCTTCCCTTGCATTTTTTAAATTCTTTTGCCAGTTGCAGATATCTTGGGTAGACTGTAAAGTACTAAATTACTACAAAACTTACTTGATTAATGCCAATTCAACAGCTATTTCTTCCTCACTAATATCTTCATCTTCCTCAAACTTTTCCCTGCAAAGTTTCTCACACTGTTTTAGTTTTTTCTCTGCCTCAAGATAGTTTTCTGTAGCAATCAGCATGCAAGCTTTGTTATAACACAGCTCATACGGAGTATCCCTTAATTCTTCAATATCATCCTAAAAGTATAACATTTACTTAGAACAGGGCCTAATAATGTCCCACATAATGCAGGTATAATTTGTAATAAGCTAACTACCCTATTGCTGGGATCCAAAGGAACCATGGTAGCATACAAATTAGTCAGCCTTTCTTCTTCATATTCATCATCTGTATTTTTTATAATGTCTTGATAGATAGCGTTAGCTTCTTGATATTGTTCTAAGCGATATAAAATCTGAGCCTTGAGTTCCTTAGTTCGGTAGTTAATTTCCCCATTGCTCTTTTCAATGGTTTTTAAAGCATCTTCGTGCTTATTTAAACGATAATAGCAATAAGATTTCTCGAATATAAGATCCCTAAAAGCACAATTTCGTAAAGGCTGATTCAAATCTATGGGCTTGTCAATCTAAATATCAAGTACAACACTTACTGTAAATATTCAGGGTTTTTGTTAATTTGGGCGATAGCTTCATCAAATCTTGAGAGTTCAATAAGGCACACAATTTTACAATTAAATGCAAGGAATTCTTGCGGCGCTACGCCCAAAACTACAATAATTTGAGTTAAAAATCCATATGTTCAACAATAGTTTAAAATTACTTACTTTTGTTGGCAGCTTTTAAAGCTCGTTCATAGTCGCCGTTCTGGCCAAATTTATTTAGTTCTGCGTATTGCGTTGCAATTGTCTTCTCTTTTGAGGATTTTTCAGTCATTTTACTTGAGTTTATTTAAAAATAATACTCAATTTTCTTATAACCATGAAAATAACTGTCAAAGACTGACACTTTCGCCTGACGTTACCTAGGCTGTGTACCGTTGTCAATAGGGATGCTAACGATACTTCGATACCTCAAAAGTATCGATACTTTTGCCATAGTATCGAGTACTTTTGGCATCGATACTTTTATAACGATACCAAGTAGGTATCGATACTTTTTTTGCAGTATCGGATCGAAACCAATTAGTTACTTTACTACCACCGCCATCTATTATACCTTAGTTAAAGTGATATTTAATTCCAGTTTTATTTGCACTGTTGTTTCTTGAGGTAATTCGATCCGTGGCTCATTAGCGCCTTAACCAGAATAGAATATTTATTTTATTAGCGCCTACTTTTAGGTTCCCATGTTCCCACTCTGATGTTGCAAAAAATATAAGTATATGATGCACTATAATAGTAACACGTTTACCAGTTTTCTTGCATTAGAAATGTGGTTCAGAGGTAGAGTATCCGCTATTGAACCGATAGCTTGTGGGTTCTATGCCGGGCTCGGCTGAATTTTTTTTTCAAAAACATTGGTCATTTAAAAAATTAGATCGGCACTAAAAGGTGTATCGGCAACGATTTTAGCACTTGTTCAGGTGCAATTTTTTTTATATTATTGGTAATCTCGTATGTACTACCTACTTAAAATCTTAAGCATGGACAAATATATTTGGCAGGCGCTCCTTTTATTTTTACATGTAACGTAACCTCTATAATCTATTCTACTAATTGTGCATGGTGAAGTAATTAATTAGTAACTGTATTTTGTTTAAATTTAAATATGCAACCGGCAAAAAGTAAAATCACTTTCTTGAGTGTTATTCCCAAAAAAATTTTGTGTAAACCTTTCGATACCGATACATGAGAGTATCGATACTTTTTCGGTAAGTATCGGTAGGTATCGATACTTAGCAAAAAAGTATCGATTTGGTATCGGTATCGATACTTTTTATTATTTTCGCATCCCTAAATCCCTGGTCCTTGTTTGGAGCATTTAAGGTTAATACGGGTAAAGCCAGTGCCGTAACTAGCTCATGATGCGCCCGGTGCGCAATAAAAAAAATTGATAACGTTTTTTGTTTCAGTTACATACAAATAAGATTCTAGAGTCTAGAGAGTAGGTAAACCAATTTATTAAAACGAGCCAACGAACAAAACTATAACAAATTAGAAAACAGTAAATATATCATGTACTATGAAGAAACCTCGTACAAATCTATTTTTTTTATCTATTTATTCTCAATCAACTTCTCAGTTTATTGCAGAAGAAATAAAAATGTACCTAAAAATAATACTATTATAATATAAAATAAACCCATGATGCATATTATTTATAAGAAAAAAATTTAAATTAAACAAAAAGTAAGCTCAAGCACAGTCAAGAAAGTTATTTTAGGAAATGTTTTTTGAACGAAATTGAAATAAAGATAATTAATAAAAGATGGTTGGTTCTAGGCGTAGAAATATGTTAATATATTTAATTAATTTTGTAATTTTTGACAAAACCGTACAGTAAAGAATATCTTCAGGTGGGGTGTTTGACTGAACATTAAACGTAAAAACTTTTACAAAATCTAACATTAAGTTAGTTAATTAAACATTAAATAGGAACTCCTTTTATAGTCACACTTTCCTGGCTTTCCGTGAAGCAAAATCATTAATAATAAAATCAAATAGTTGAGATTTTCTTGCTACAGAATTTTCTTATTGCTAAATTCGATGTTACCTGTTGACCCATAGTCGATCTCAAAGATGTTTTTATTAGTTTCAGTTTCTGAAACTTCTTTCGCATGATGTTATAGTCACTGGTAGCGTTAAAAATATTTTCAATGCAGTATCATTATTTGGATAAGTTTCCACCAAAGAAAAATCATACAATTATTGGAGCTGATCTAATATATGAGGATGTTGATTCGCCTGAGAAAAGCTATCATTTGCCTCAAAATTTTATACTTTCTATTTCACTTAAAAATTCTACCTTGTTCGTGTCATTTTCATATTTAAAAGCTAAATGCGTAGCTTGTTTTCCTATTTTCTCAGTATCAGTGTTTTTCAAGCTGTTAATTGACTAAAAACTAAAATCTTGCACTACATATCGTTGAGTTTTTCGAACTTCCATTCTAGATCTTTCAACAAATTTTACATCATTTTGTCGAAAATTTTTTAATTTTAAGAGAAAAAAATGTGTTAATACAAAGTCATAGTCATTTGAATTTTTTTAAACCTAAAATATAATTTAAAAAAAATTCGAATGACTAATTTTAAATGATGTAAAATTTGTTTAGAAAAAATAATAAAGCAAAAATTGAACTTTTTTTCGCATATTACAAAATATTATTTTTCTTTACCAAAACATTGCTGGTAAAAAGTAGGCGCACTATCCAGAACCATGAACTCGTCGTAATGTTTTACCAAAGAAAATTATAGCTACGCATAAGAACGATCATGCTCATATAAACGCCATATACCCCTCGATGGATTTTCTCTTTCGGAGAGAAAATCCATCGGAATTTCAGACGTAATCGGCGGCCGCGTGCAGTCGAAATGCTATCCGTTGTTGCCTCGTTTCGCTTGCTGTTAAGTTGCTTGTTTGACCGCCGCGCCGTCGAGAATTATTTAGAATTTAGAATATCTCTCGACGGTGGTTTGACCGTCGCGTCGGACGGGATTTTGTGAAATTCGAAGCCTAAAAAGATGGACAAGTGGTAATATGCGTTCTTTAGGCAATTTTAAATATCTGTTGGGCTCAAGAAAATCTTTGATTTAAAGGGATATACTACAAATACAAAAATAAAACCAAGAACACCAAAACATACTTTACAATTATTTTTTGGTACGTACACCATCAAAATTTTGCGTAAATGCGATAATCATATTAAAGAAAAAACATATATTTTTGAGTTTTGTAAAAGATCGGAGGATGTAGAGATAAAATTTATTAGATATCCAAAATATTACAGATACATACAATACATAGGTAATTAACTATTTTTAATCCTACTGAATTTTTCATAGCGTCGCCGGCGGTGACTGATTCACTGGTCAACACTAATTATATTGCCAATAATATTTGAGAGATTTCTAGGTAATTTTGTAGTGCTGATTACGAATATGAAGTCCAATTTTTCTGGATTGGCTCTCGTTTTGGATATAATTAGCTAACTAGTATAAAATAAAGGAAAATTCAAAATTAATAGAGTACCGGTGCCCATAAGCAAGTTTCACGAAAAATGACAATGTTTTCGAAAAATATAAGCGAAAAATCAATAAAACCCATAAAGATTTTTATTCCGTATAATAACAAAGAAATCCAGTAGTCTAATTTGGAAAATTACAACTAATTCGTAGGGAAAAAGCGCTATTAAGCAGAACTGGCGCAAGTAGACAAAAATCTGTATAGCCGGTCACATGCACGCGCAGAAACAAGTAAGCAAGACTGATTGTCCAGAAAAGTAGAGTTTTCACACATATCCTCTTATAAAAAGCACCCGTTATGTCTAAGTTTCTTAAAAAGTGATGGTATCTACTATCTCAAAAACTAAAGCCAATTTGGAAAACCTACTTTTATTTTTTACTTCAGCACACCTGAATTACCCTAAATGCGTTTAAAATACTTGGCAACAAAAATTTGTTAAAACTTTGTTGGGACGTGATTAATAGTTTGTGGTTGATTTCTTTGAACTGGTTTATGTGACTGATATCTTAAGTTAATTTGTTGCTCTACCAGATAATGATTGAGTACAAGTGATGTAGCGTCTTCGATGTTTTTTGGATTTTTTAGCATTAATAAGGTTCGGAGTTCTGCACTCGCGTTAGACATTAATACAGTAACTGCTGTAACCTCGTTTTGGTTTATAAGTGCCAATTTTGTTGCTGCATTAATATCGTCGTCAGAATTTATTTTGAGATTCAGACGCATTTTTAATAGTTTTACAACACTGTCTGTCTGTAACAAGGGAATGTCTTATTGGTCTGCTTAATCACAGATTACATGTATGCTTGGACGTCCCTAATCCCACTCTACAACGGTGGTTGTCGTCTATAAGAGCCGTACTAGTAACTTGATTGTGTGGACTAAAGGCAAGAACCCTTACTCCGAGAGCTGCAATTTTGCTGTTGTGTGCTAGGGTTGAGTGAAAGCGTTCTATAGGGATATTGCTGTTGGTGCTATATAGAGTAGTGTAATGAATTTCTATGTGGTATATTTTGCGTAGACTTTGGATGACGTCATTCTTCCATTCATGTCCATTGTCTACCGTTATCCGTTTAGGTAAGCCATTTTTAAAAGTTTTACAACACTGTCTGTCTGTAACAAGGGAATGTCTTATTGGTCTGCTAAATCACAGATTACATGTATGCTTGGACGTCCCTAATCCCACCCTAACAACGGTGGTTGTCGTCTATAAGAGCCGTACTAGTAACTTGATTGTGTGGACTAAAGGCAAGAACCCTTACTCCGAGAGCTGCAATTTTGCTGTTGTGTGCTAGGGTTGAGTGAAAGCGTTCTATAGGGCTATTGCTGTTGGTGCTATATAGAGTAGTGTAATGAATTTCTATGTGGTGTATTTTGCATAGACTTTGGATGACGTCATTCTTCCATTCATGTCCATTGTCTACCGTTATCCGTTTATGTAAGCCATTTTTAATAGTTTTACAACACTGTTTGTCTGTAACAAGGGAATGTCTTATTGGTCTGCTTAATCACAGATTACATGTATGCTTGGACGTCCCTAATCCCACCCTAACAACGGTGGTTGTCGTCTATAAGAGCCGTACTAGTAACTTGATTGTGTGGACTAAAGGCAAGAACCCTTACTCCGAGAGCTGCAATTTTGCTGTTGTGTGCCAGGGTTGAGTGAAAGCGTTCTATAGGGCTATAGCTGTTGGTGCTATATAGAGTAGTCTAATGAATTTCTATGTGGTATATTTTGCATAGACTTTGGAGGACGTCATTCTTCCATTCATGTCCATTGTCTACCGTTGTCCGTTTAGGTAAGCCATTTTTAAAAGTTTTACAACACTGTCTGCCTGTAACAAGGGAATGTCTTATTGGTCTGCTAAATCACAGATTACATGTATGCTTGGACGTCCCTAATCCCACCCTAACAACGGTGGTTGTCGTCTATAAGAGCCGTACTAGTAACTTGATTGTGTGGACTAAAGGCAAGAACCCTTACTCCGAGAGCTGCAATTTTGCTGTTGTGTGCTAGGGTTGAGTGAAAGCGTTCTATAGGGATATTGCTGTTGGTGCTATATAGAGTAGTGTAATGAATTTCTATGTGGTGTATTTTGCATAGACTTTGGATGACGTCGTTCTTCCATTCATGTCGATTGTCTACCGTTATCCGTTTAGGTAAGCCATTTTTAAAAGTTTTACAACACTGTCTTTAACAAGGGAATGTCTTATTGGTCTGCTTAATCACAGATTACATGTATGCTTGGACGTCCCTAATCCCACCCTAACAACGGTGGTTGTCGTCTATAAGAGCCGTACTAGTAACTTGATTGTGTGGACTAAAGGCAAGAACCCTTATTCCGAGAGCTGCAGTTTTGCTGTTGTGTGCTAGGGTTGAGTGAAAGCGTTCTATAGGGCTATTGCTGTTGGTGCTATATAGAGTAGTGTAATGAATTTCTATGTGGTGTATTTTGCATAGACTTTGGAGGGCGTCATTCTTCCATTCATGTCCATTGTCTACCGTTATCCGTTTAGGTAAGCCATTTTTAATAGTTTTACAACACTGTCTGTCTGTAACAAGGGAATGTCGTATTGGTCTGCTTAATCACAGATTACATGTATGCTTGGACGTCCCTAATCCCACCCTAACAACGGTGGTTGTCGTCTATAAGAGCCGTACTAGTAACTTGATTGTGTGGACTAAAGGCAAGAACCCTTACTCCGAGAGCTGCAATTTTGCTGTTGTGTGCTAGGGTTGAGTGAAAGCGTTCTATAGGGATATTGCTGTTGGTGCTATATAGAGTAGTGTAGTGAATTTCTATGTGGTGTATTTTGCATAGACTTTGGATGACGGCATTCTTCCATTCATGTCCATTGTCTACCGTTATCCGTTTAGGTAAGCCAAAATGACTATAGAATTGCAATAGTTTGTTAGCGACTTCTATTGCGGTTAATGATTTTATAGGATAGCCTTGACCGTATTTAGAGAAACTGTCTATAATGGTAACGAAGTACTGTCCGTGGGTTTTGTATGTATCGGCATAGAGATGGTCAAAGGGTTCATAGTCTAGTGGTGTGGGTTAAAATACTAATTTTGTGGGATATCTTCGTTCAGTTTATAGCAATTTGGATCCTTCATTAGAGGGTGTGTCACTTAAGATAATGATTGAGTACAAGTGATGTAGCTTATTCGATATTTTTTGGATTTTTAGCATTAATACGTTTCGGAGTTCTGCACTCGCGTTAGACATTAATACAGTAACTGCTGTAACCTCGATTTGGTTTATATGTGCCAATTTTGTTGTTGCATTAATATCGTCGTCCCCCCCACCGTATCCTCGGTTTGACGTACCGGAGGGGCTTGCGAGCTTCATTGACTCGGAGGGCTAGGCCAGCTAGGTTCAACCATGCTGGGAAGGTCTCCGAGGTTAGAAGCCAGACTAAGAAGGATACAACTGCACAGTGGTGCCCACACTACAACACTACACATTTAACACCAGCTCACTGCCTGTGAGTGAAAGCGTTCTATAGGGCTATTGCTGTTGGTGCTATATAGAGTAGTGTAATGAATTTCTATGTGGTGTATTTTGCATAGACTTTGGATGACGTCATTCTTCCATTCATGTCCATTGTCTGCCGTTATCCGTTTAGGTAAGCCATTTTTAATAGTTTTACAACACTGTCTGTCTGTAACAAGGGAATGTCTTATTGGTCTGCTTAATCACAGATTACATGTATGCTTGGACGTCCCTAATCCCACCCTAACAACGGTGGTTGTCGTCTATAAGAGCCGTACTAGTAACTTGATTGTGTGGACTAAAGGCAAGAACCCTTACTCCGAGAGCTGCAATTTTGCTGTTGTGTGCTAGGGTTGAGTGAAAGCGTTCTATAGGGATATTGCTGTTGGTGCTATATAGAGTAGTGTAATGAATTTCTATGTGGTATATTTTGCGTAGACTTTGGATGACGTCATTCTTCCATTCATGTCCATTGTCTACCGTTATCCGTTTAGGTAAGCCATTTTTAAAAGTTTTACAACACTGTCTGTCTGTAACAAGGGAATGTCTTATTGGTCTGCTAAATCACAGATTACATGTATGCTTGGACGTCCCTAATCCCACCCTAACAACGGTGGTTGTCGTCTATAAGAGCCGTACTAGTAACTTGATTGTGTGGACTAAAGGCAAGAACCCTTACTCCGAGAGCTGCAATTTTGCTGTTGTGTGCTAGGGTTGAGTGAAAGCGTTCTATAGGGATATTGCTGTTGGTGCTATATAGAGTAGTGTAATGAATTTCTATGTGGTGTATTTTGCATAGACTTTGGATGATGTCATTCTTCCATTCATGTCCATTGTCTACCGTTATCCGTTTAGGTAAGCCATTTTTAATAGTTTTACAACACTGTTTGTCTGTAACAAGGGAATGTCTTATTGGTCTGCTTAATCACAGATTACATGTATGCTTGGACGTCCCTAATCCCACCCTAACAACGGTGGTTGTCGTCTATAAGAGCCGTACTAGTAACTTGATTGTGTGGACTAAAGGCAAGAACCCTTACTCCGAGAGCTGCAATTTTGCTGTTGTGTGCTAGGGTTGAGTGAAATCGTTCTATAGGGATATTGCTGTTGGTGCTATATAGAGTAGTGTAATGAATTTCTATGTGGTGTATTTTGCATAGACCTTGGATGACGTCATTCTTCCATTCATGTCGATTGTCTACCGTTATCCGTTTAGGTAAGCCATTTTTAAAAGTTTTACAACACTGTCTGTAACAAGGGAATGTCTTATTGGTCTGCTTAATCACAGATTACATGTATGCTTGGACGTCCCTAATCCCACCCTAACAACGGTGGTTGTCGTCTATAAGAGCCGTACTAGTAACTTGATTGTGTGGACTAAAGGCAAGAACCCTTATTCCGAGAGCTGCAATTTTGCTGTTGTGTGCTATGGTTGAGTGAAAGCGTTCTATAGGGCTATTGCTGTTGGTGCTATATAGAGTAGTGTAATGAATTTCTATGTGGTGTATTTTGCATAGACTTTGGAGGGCGTCATTCTTCCATTCATGTCCATTGTCTACCGTTATCCGTTTAGGTAAGCCATTTTTAATAGTTTTACAATACTGTCTGTCTGTAACAAGGGAATGTCTTATTGGTCTGCTAAATCACAGATTACATGTATGCTTGGACGTCCTTAATCCCACCCTAACAACGGTGGTTGTCGTCTATAAGAGCCGTACTAGTAACTTGATTGTGTGGACTAAGGGCAAGAACCCTTACTCCGAGAGCTGCAATTTTGCTGTTGTGTGCTAGGGTTGAGTGAAAGCGTTCTATAGGGATATTGCTGTTGGTGCTATATAGAGTAGTGTAGTGAATTTCTATGTGGTATATTTTGCATAGACTTTGGATGACGTCATTCTTCCATTCATGTCCATTGTCTACCGTTATCCGTTTAGGTAAGCCAAAATGACTATAGAATTGCAATAGTTTGTTAGCGACTTCTATTGCGGTTAATGATTTTATAGGATAGACTTGACCGTATTTAGAGAAACTGTCTATAATGGTAACGAAGTACTGTCCGTGGGTTTTGTATGTATCGGCATAGAGATGGTCAAAGGGTTCATAGTCTAGTGGTGTGGGTTAAAATACTAATTTTGTGGGATATCTTCGTTCAGTTTATAGCAATTTGGATCCTTCATTAGAGGGTGTGTCACTTAAGATAATGATTGAGTACAAGTGATGTAGCTTATTCGATATTTTTTGGATTTTTAGCATTAATACGTTTCGGAGTTCTGCACTCGCGTTAGACATTAATACAGTAACTGCTGTAACCTCGATTTGGTTTATAAGTGCCAATTTTGTTGCTGCATTAATATCGTTGTCCCCCCCACCGTATCCTCGGTTTGACGTACCGGAGGGGCTTGCGAGCTTCATTGACTCGGAGGGCTAGGCCAGCTAGGTTCAACCATGCTGGGAAGGTCTCTGAGGTTAGAAGCCAGACTAAGAAGGATACAACTGCACAGTGGTGCCCACACTACAACACTACACATTTAACACCAGCTCACTGCCTGTGAGTGAAAGCGTTCTATAGGGCTATTGCTGTTGGTGCTATATAGAGTAGTGTAATGAATTTCTATGTGGTGTATTTTGCATAGACTTTGGATGACGTCATTCTTCCATTCATGTCCATTGTCTGCCGTTATCCGTTTAGGTAAGCCATTTTTAATAGTTTTACAACACTGTCTGTCTGTAACAAGGGAATGTCTTATTGGTCTGCTAAATCACAGATTACATGTATGCTTGGACGTCCCTAATCCCACCCTAACAACGGTGGTTGTCGTCTATAAGAGCCGTACTAGTAACTTGATTGTGTGGACTAAAGGCAAGAACCCTTACTCCGAGAGCTGCAATTTTGCTGTTGTGTGCTAGGGTTGAGTGAAAGCGTTTTATAGGGATATTGCTGTTGGTGCTATATAGAGTAGTGTAATGAATTTCTATGTGGTGTATTTTGCATAGACTTTGGATGACGTCATTCTTCCATTCATGTCCATTGTCTACCGTTATCCGTTTAGGTAAGCCATTTTTAAAAGTTTTACAACACTGTCTGTCTGCAACAAGGGAATGTCTTATTGGTCTGCTAAATCACAGATTACATGTATGCTTGGACGTCCCTAATCCCACCCTAACAACGGTGGTTGTCGTCTATAAGAGCCGTACTAGTAACTTGATTGTGTGGACTAAAGGCAAGAACCCTTACTCCGAGAGCTGCAATTTTGCTGTTGTGTGCTAGGGTTGAGTGAAAGCGTTCTATAGGGATATTGCTGTTGGTGCTATATAGAGTAGTGTAATGAATTTCTATGTGGTGTATTTTGCATAGACTTTGGATGACGTCATTCTTCCATTCATGTCCATTGTCTGCCGTTATCCGTTTAGGTAAGCCATTTTTAATAGTTTTACAACACTGTCTGTCTGTAACAAGGGAATGTCTTATTGGTCTGCTTAATCACAGATTACATGTATGCTTGGACGTCCCTAATCCTACCCTAACAACGGTGGTTGTCGTCTATAAGAGCCGTACTAGTAACTTGATTGTGTGGACTAAAGGCAAGAACCCTTACTCCGAGAGCTGCAATTTTGCTGTTGTGTGCTAGGGTTGAGTGAAAGCGTTCTATAGGGATATTGCTGTTGGTGCTATATAGAGTAGTGTAATGAATTTCTATGTGGTGTATTTTGCATAGACTTTGGATGACGTCATTCTTCCATTCATGTCCATTGTCTACCGTTATCCGTTTAGGTAAGCCATTTTTAAAAGTTTTACAACACTGTCTGTCTGTAACAAGGGAATGTCTTATTGGTCTGCTAAATCACAGATTACATGTATGCTTGGACGTCCCTAATCCCACCCTAACAACGGTGGTTGTCGTCTATAAGAGCCGTACTAGTAACTTGATTGTGTGGACTAAAGGCAAGAACCCTTACTCCGAGAGCTGCAATTTTGCTGTTGTGTGCTAGGGTTGAGTGAAAGCGTTCTATAGGGATATTGCTGTTGGTGCTATATAGAGTAGTGTAATGAATTTCTATGTGGTGTATTTTGCATAGACTTTGGATGACGTCATTCTTCCATTCATGTCCATTGTCTGCCGTTATCCGTTTAGGTAAGCCATTTTTAATAGTTTTACAACACTGTCTGTCTATAACAAGGGAATGTCTTATTGGTCTGCTTAATCACAGATTACATGTATGCTTGGACGTCCCTAATCCCACCCTAACAACGGTGGTTGTCGTCTATAAGAGCCGTACTAGTAACTTGATTGTGTGGACTAAAGGCAAGAAACCTTACTCCGAGAGCTGCAATTTTGCTGTTGTGTGCTAGGGTTGAGTGAAAGCGTTCTATAGGGATATTGCTGTTGGTGCTATATAGAGTAGTGTAATGAATTTCTATGTGGTGTATTTTGCATAGACTTTGGATGACGTCATTCTTCCATTCATGTCCATTGTCTACCGTTATCCGTTTAGGTAAGCCATTTTTAAAAGTTTTACAACAATGTCTGTCTGTAACAAGGGAATGTCTTATTGGTCTCCTAAATCACAGATTACATGTATGCTTGGACGTCCCTAATCCCACCCTAACAACGGTGGTTGTCGTCTATAAGAGCCGTACTAGTAACTTGATTGTGTGGACTAAAGGCAAGAACCCTTACTCCGAGAGCTGCAATTTTGCTGTTGTGTGCTAGGGTTGAGTGAAAGCGTTCTATAGGGATATTGCTGTTGGTGCTATATAGAGTAGTGTAATGAATTTCTATGTGGTGTATTTTGCATAGACTTTGGATGATGTCATTCTTCCATTCATGTCCATTGTCTACCGTTATTCGTTTAGGTGAGTCATTTTTAATAGTTTTACAACACTGTTTGTCTGTAACAAGGGAATGTCTTATTGATCTGCTTAATCACAGATTACATGTATGCTTGGACGTCCCTAATCCCACCCTAACAACGGTGGTTGTCGTCTATAAGAGCCGTACTAGTAACTTGATTGTGTGGACTAAAGGCAAGAACCCTTACTCCGAGAGCTGCAATTTTGCTGTTGTGTGCTAGGGTTGAGTGAAAGCGTTCTATAGGGCTATTGCTGTTGGTGCTATATAGAGCAGTGTAATGAATTTCTATGTGGTGTATTTTGCATAGACTTTGGAGGACGTCATTCTTCCATTCATGTCCATTGTCTACCGTTATCCGTTTATGTAAGCCATTTTTAATAGTTTTACAACACTGTCTGTCTGTAACAAGGGAATGTCTTATTGGTCTGCTTAATCACAGATTACATGTATGCTTGGACGTCCCTAATCCCACCCTAACAACGGTGGTTGTCGTCTATAAGAGCCGTACTAGTAACTTGATTGTGTGGACTAAAGGCAAGAACCCTTACTCCGAGAGCTGCAATTTTGCTGTTGTGTGCTAGGGTTGAGTGAAAGCGTTCTATAGGGATATTGCTGTTGGTGCTATATAGAGTAGTGTAATGAATTTCTATGTGGTGTATTTTGCATAGACTTTGGATGACGTCATTCTTCCATTCATGTCGATTGTCTACCGTTATCCGTTTAGGTCAGCCATTTTTAAAAGTTTTACAACACTGTCTGTAACAAGGGAATGTCTTATTGGTCTGCTTAATCACAGATTACATGTATGCTTGAACGTCCCTAATCCCACCCTAACAACGGTGGTTGTCGTCTATAAGAGCCGTACTAGTAACTTGATTGTGTGGACTAAAGGCAAGAACCCTTATTCCGAGAGCTGCAATTTTGCTGTTGTGTGCTAGGTTTGAGTGAAAGCGTTCTATAGGGCTATTGCTGTTGGTGCTATATAGAGTAGTGTAATGAATTTCTATGTGGTGTATTTTGCATAGACTTTGGAGGGCGTCATTCTTCCATTCATGTCCATTGTCTACCGTTATCCGTTTATGTAAGCCATTTTTAATAGTTTTACAACTCTGTCTGTCTGTAACAAGGGAATGTCTTATTGGTCTGCTTAATCACAGATTACATGTATGCTTGGACGTCCCTAATCCCACCCTAACAACGGTGGTTGTCGTCTATAAGAGCCGTACTAGTAACTTGATTGTGTGGACTAAAGGCAAGAACCCTTACTCCGAGAGCTGCAATTTTGCTGTTGTGTGCTAGGGTTGAGTGAAAGCGTTCTATAGGGATATTGCTGTTGGTGCTATATAGAGTAGTGTAATGAATTTCTATGTGGTGTATTTTGCATAGACTTTGGATGACGTCATTCTTCCATTCATGTCGATTGTCTACCGTTATCCGTTTAGGTAAGCCATTTTTAAAAGTTTTACAACACTGTCTGTAACAAGGGAATGTCTTATTGGTCTGCTTAATCACAGATTACATGTATGCTTGGACGTCCCTAATCCCACCCTAACAACGGTGGTTGTCGTCTATAAGAGCCGTACTAGTAACTTGATTGTGTGGACTAAAGGCAAGAACCCTTATTCCGAGAGCTGCAATTTTGCTGTTGTGTGCTAGGGTTGGGTGAAAGCGTTCTATTGGGCTATTGCTGTTGTGTGCTAGGGTTGAGTGAAAGCGTTCTATAGGGATATTGCTGTTGGTGCTATATAGAGTAGTGTAATGAATTTCTATGTGGTGTATTTTGCATAGACTTTGGATGACGTCATTCTTCCATTCATGTCGATTGTCTACCGTTATCCGTTTAGGTAAGCCATTTTTAAAAGTTTTACAACACTGTCTTTAACAAGGGAATGTCTTATTGGTCTGCTTAATCACAGATTACATGTATGCTTGGACGTCCCTAATCCCACCCTAACAACGGTGGTTGTCGTCTATAAGAGCCGTACTAGTAACTTGATTGTGTGGACTAAAGGCAAGAACCCTTACTCCGAGAGCTGCAATTTTGCTGTTGTGTGCTAGGGTTGAGTGAAAGCGTTCTATAGGGATATTGCTGTTGGTGCTATATAGAGTAGTGTAGTGAATTTCTATGTGGTGTATTTTGCATAGACTTTGGATGACGTCATTCTTCCATTCATGTCCATTGTCTACCGTTATCCGTTTAGGTAAGCCAAAATGACTATAGAATTGCAATAGTTTGTTAGCGACTTCTATTGCGGTTAATGATTTTATAGGATAGACTTGACCGGATTTAGAGAAACTGTCTATAATGGTAACGAAGTACTGTCCGTGGGTTTTGTATGTATCGGCATAGAGATGGTCAAAGGGTTCATAGTCTAGTGGTGTGGGTTAAAATACTAATTTTGTGGGATATCTTCGTTCAGTTTATAGCAATTTGGATCCTTCATTAGAGGGTGTGTCACTTAAGATAATGATTGAGTACAAGTGATGTAGCTTATTCGATATTTTTTGGATTTTTAGCATTAATACGTTTCGGAGTTCTGCACTCGCGTTAGACATTAATACAGTAACCGCTGTAACCTCGATTTGGTTTATAAGTGCCAATTTTGTTGCTGCATTAATATCGTCGTCCCCCCCACCGTATCCTCGGTTTGACGTACCGGAGGGGCTTGCGAGCTTCATTGACTCGGAGGGCTAGGCCAGCTAGGTTCAACCATGCTGGGAAGATCTCTGAGGTTAGAAGCCAGACTAAGAAGGATACAACTGCACAGTGGTGCCCACACTACAACACTACACATTTAACACCAGCTCACTGCCTGTGAGTGAAAGCGTTCTATAGGGCTATTGCTGTTGGTGCTATATAGAGTAGTGTAATGAATTTCTATGTGGTGTATTTTGCATAGCCTTTGGATGACGTCATTCTTCCATTCATGTCCATTGTCTGCCGTTATCCGTTTAGGTAAGCCATTTTTAATAGTTTTACAACACTGTCTGTCTGTAACAAGGGAATGTCTTATTGGTCTGCTTAATCACAGATTAGATGTATGCTTGGACGTCCCTAATCCCACCCTAACAACGGTGGTTGTCGTCTATAAGAGCCGTACTAGTAACTTGATTGTGTGGACTAAAGGCAAGAACCCTTACTCCGAGAGCTGCAATTTTGCTGTTGTGTGCTAGGGTTGAGTGAAAGCGTTCTATAGGGATATTGCTGTTGGTGCTATATAGAGTAGTGTAATGAATTTCTATGTGGTGTATTTTGCATAGACTTTGGATGACGTCATTCTTCCATTCATGTCCATTGTCTACCGTTATCCGTTTAGGTAAGCCATTTTTAAAAGTTTTACAACACTGTCTGTCTGTAACAAGGGAATGTCTTATTGGTCTGCTAAATCACAGATTACATGTATGCTTGGACGTCCCTAATCCCACCCTAACAACGGTGGTTGTCGTCTATAAGAGCCGTACTAGTAACTTGATTGTGTGGACTAAAGGCAAGAACCCTTACTCCGAGAGCCGCAATTTTGCTGTTGTGTGCTAGGGTTGAGTGAAAGCGTTCTATAGGGATATTGCTGTTGGTGCTATATAGAGTAGTGTAATGAATTTCTATGTGGTGTATTTTGCATAGACTTTGGATGACGTCATTCTTCCATTCATGTCCATTGTCTACCGTTATCCGTTTAGGTAAGCCATTTTTAAAATTTTTACAACACTGTCTGTCTGCAACAAGGGAATGTCTTATTGGTCTGCTAAATCACAGATTACATGTATGCTTGGACGTCCCTAATCCCACCCTAACAACGGTGGTTGTCGTCTATAAGAGCCGTACTAGTAACTTGATTGTGTGGACTAAAGAAAAGAACCCTTACTCCGAGAGCTGCAATTTTGCTGTTGTGTGCTAGGGTTGAGTGAAAGCGTTCTATAGGGCTATTACAATACATGTGTGCGAACCACGATCAGAAGTTTCAATTTAAAATAGGTTGCAACTTACATTTTCTTCAGTGGAACGTCTGAGTTGGTAAAAAAAGGTATAAAGAACAGCCTAAGTTTGAATTACAAGACAGAGATGCCAGGAAAGGTCAGAAAACGTGAACGTCCGAAGGGACTTGGAAATACAGTAATAAGGTTGAATCGCAAAAGGGCTTAGAAAGTGAAGACTTAATTTTAGGAAAAGTTTGATGTTTATTTTTCTTATTTCTACTTAACGTACAATACGAGTAGATTGGGAGCCTTATATCTAAAATAATGTGGCTCTGAAAACACATTAAAAGTAATTTTTTAAGCAAAGAGCATAAAAATACAGGTAATAAAATTAATACAAATTTTCATAAACAGCTGAGACTGAAATAGTTTAGGCTCAAGCAAAACTATTAAAACAATTAGAATCGATTTAGTGGAAAATTACACTTTCGTTTTTACTTTTATGCTGTTCAATTGTAGTGCCAAAAAGTTTTGATTTAAAATATTTTTCATTTAACACAGTCATATTTTCTCATTTTTGGCACACGTAAAACTTTATCTGAAATTTATCAGGATTAAACCTAATTTTTTAAAGCGCCTAGTTTCATTAATACGGAAAATCATTAATTAACATTTTTCTACTTTCAAATTGGGCATAGGACTTCTTGTTAAGATTAATGCCAGTTTAATAGCTAAAGCACAACCTTTTTTTCTTTCTGATTGCATTTTATATTTTTGGTGTCAAAACAAAAATATTAACAGCCAGATTTTCCAACGCTAGTCCGGTCCAATTTAACAACCAAAACTTTTAAACTGACAAGAATAAGACAACCAAGTTTTATACTATAAATTTGTTTCAGACTATTTTCGCAAATTTATAAAGAAAAGGGCAATTTTAGTACGTACTTTCCACAATAAAATTAGAGATCTAAATCCATTTTAACAACACGTTCCAAGATGAAAGTCATGTGGAGACCAAGCAAATCGCTGAAATATTGGAAAAACTCATAAATTTTAAACGGTGACTTATTGACACTGACTAGTCAAAACCTAACGGATCAACTAAAAAATCTTGATTTAAACCAGTACTAAGTCCTAAACCTTTTTAGTAAACCTGAAAGTAAAAGCTCAGCACTTGTGAGCATCCGTCTTCAGCATATCTCGAAAACTGATGAACTATTAGTCAAAAATTCAGTGTATGTACTATTTAAGTACTATATAAACCCATAAAATTAAAATATTTAAATTAAGTTGCTAGTCGACGGTAGTCGTGTCAGTGCTGTTATTATTATTAAAAAATTCAATTAGCGTAACAAACAAACCGGATCAAAACTAAAAATATTCTTTGAGAATCTTGTATATTTCCAAAATTATCTGCAGAAACAAGTATGGAGACTTGTATAATATCAATTTAAAACTTAATTTTAGAATAGATGTATTCACTAAAATCAGTTAAATAATTTTACTGATATCAAGGTTAAAGATCGTTAGTACTGAAAATCAAATTTAATTTAATAAAAGAAAATGTTGCACCCTAAAGGTTTTCCGCAATGATATAAATGTTGTATAAACAATAATCGATATCTTTTCTAAAATCTCAAATGTGTTTAGGAATTACAATTTTTTATTAAACAACTTTATAATAAAAATAGGTGAATGTATACCTAACAACGTGGTTTTATAAAACAACCAATGTTACTGAGATTATATTAACAATTAGATATTATTGTGGTACTACGTAAAAACTTTATATATTTTTTTACGTATCAACAAAAATATTTACCAAGGAGCCATTCATAAATTACTTAACGCTAATTTTGAGTAATTTTACCACCTCCTCCCCTCTTGTAACGATCCGTAACGCAGCCTTTCACCCCCTCATCCCAAGTTACGTAACGACAAAATTCTATCACCCCCCTAACTTTATAAAAAGCGCGTACATTCAAATAATAGGATACCAATATTCTTTTAATATTTTTTTAGTACACAGAGAGTTACATTTATTAAAAATCTGCAATAAGCGTATGAAGGGGAAAAGATAGTGAACTGTAATTGGTAAAGTTACGTAACGGTGCCTTAAACACCCCCAGACCCCTCCGTAACGGCTAGTAACGACCATATGAACCCCTCTCCCCTTTCAGTGTTACGTAATTTATGAATGGCCCCCAATAGAATGAAAATACATTTGAAGTAAATTATTTGTAATTTAAATTACATTTTACCAACTTTGCAATATCAAAATTGTTTAGTTTTATTATTAATTTCGGCTACACTTAAAAAGGAGAAATTAAAAACACCCTGTAAAAACACAACTAAATGAAATTGTCATCAATTTTCATGGAATAAATTAGACCATTTCAATAAATTTTGAGTTACCTAAACCTAAGAAATCAACAGATATACCTACCCCTTTTATATTAGCGTAGTTTATTAACGCGCTATGATGTAGAACCTGTTGTATTTCTTATACGAACGTAAAATTAAAGAATCCGACAACTCCGAAATCAAATTTTGCTGTAAAACTGCCGGTCTGCATATTTGGCCAGCGCCTCTCGCGGTCTACCGAATAGTCTCGCATGATACTTCTAATGCGTAGCTATTATTTTCTTTGGTTTTACTTCGCGAATTAGAATCACTTTAGAAGCAAATTCAAAAACAGAAGATTTTGTTATAAAATCATATCTATGATTGCTGATCTAAAATTGTATAAACTTGATATTCATTGTTTATCAAATTTTTATTTAAAACGCGCGTCCCGGCTTTGAAGTTTTTCGCAGACCGTGACGTCATACTGAACCCGAAAACGAATTTTTGAATATTCGACAAATGGTACTTTCAGGATTTGGGATAAGGTTATCCAAAACCTCAACCATATTGAGGTTATGTAATATTTGACGTTTTTGATAACCTCACTTCCTTGTTTCTTGCTTTATAACCTAGGTTTTTTTGGTGATATTATTTTTAAAATATACGAGGAAATAATGTCATATGTCCTTGCTAATTAAATTTATTTGAATAAACACGTTAAAGAAAGTTTTAGAAAGTGCTAGTTTTTATAAAAGACCTTTGTTTGTTCTTAGATACACAAAGGGATCCTAAAAGTGTATAAGAAGTTTCCTTTGATGAAGTTGGCATGACATTTTTTCACTTAATACCCGAGCAGCAATAGACGTCGATGCCTCGCCCTGAAGGATAGTGTACAAGATGAGATTAAACACTTTTAATTACTTTAATACTTTTAATATGACATTGAGATTGAACAAACCTTGATGTCTGCCTCAAGTACCAAAATATGAAGGCAAAACATGTACAATGTTCATCTTTAAATATCGCTAAAAATAAGAATTTCACCATTAACATGTCGGAAGATTGCCAGTAAGCAGAGCCTTGCATTCAGAACCTCATCAATCTTTTTTGGAAGTGTAGGAACATCAACGAGACTAATTCTCTGTAAATGGTAAAATGTAGGGATGTTGCTGAGCTTGTCTGAAAACTACTTTCTGAAGAGGTGTGTATATATTTTTAGTTATTTTTAGTTTTGTTCTTAAGTTCTCTGATCTAGAATTATTTAGAACCTAATTCCACAATTAATTTTGAGTAAAACCTGTCTGTATTAACATTTAAAAGGAAATCTCTATATATAAAAGAAGAAACTGACTGACTGACTGATTTACCGTCGTATCAACCCACCGACCACACTGCTGGGTCTAGAAACTTTAAATTTTGCATAGAGTTTTCTTATACAACATAAGTATTTACCTCAGCATTCACTAAGCAAGGGTTTTTTAAAATCCAACCCTTAAGGGGGTGAAACAGTGGTTCAAACTTTGTATGGCTACAAAATATTAGATGGTCTTATTAACTCGAAACTTCATAGAAGTACTTAAAAAAAGAAATGTTTAGGCACATGTTTTACAGTTTTTAATAAATCAACCCCTAAGGGGGTGAAGTGGGGGTTCAAAGTTTGTAATGGAAGTTAAGTACAGGATATAATGTTTAAAATTTAAGACTTGTTAAATTGAGAGATTGGAGTTTTTTTCTCAAGTGATGTCTTATCATCATATAAGATCATATAAGATTTATAAATGGTTGATTAGGTACTTTCCTTGTTCTAGTGTAAAATAGTGTTCTTTTATACAATGGTTTTTTCTACCCCCTTTTGTAAGGGGGTACAAGGAAATAATCTACAGACTGATATTTTTGGTGTAACTTTTGACTGCTTCAAACAATTTATTTCAATTTTAAAAATAAGTTAATGTTTTATTTCGGACAAGTGTATAAATAACTAGGGTACAGGCCGCCCAAGGGGCCTCTAAAGTGATCGCTGTTCTCAAAAAAATTTTATATTTCTATGCCCTGTACTAAGAAAGATATCACACTTCTTTAGACTGATAATCGAGAACAGATTACCCTCCATATATACATCTATACATAAACCCATACATACAGTCGTACATACATACAAGTATATATTACATAGTTACACATATTCTTAGATGATTAGGAAATAAAATAAACCCAGAAAGAATTGGCTAATAAGAAAAATAATATATAATAATGCTGGTTAAAGGTAGGTTTTGATTGAAAAATCTAAAATAAATTTAATTTTTACCCCTAAATACACTCCCGAGTGTCCCATTCGGTTTTTATTTTAAATCTTATTATCTGTTGACCAGATATCGCTGAATAAGTTTGAGAGAATTGGTAAGAAAAAATACAGAGTGTGTCAAATGTGTCGATGTCGTGGACAAGAAGTCACCAAATTGAAATTGAATCGTCGATTGCTTCCTTCCTATAAAATAGTGAAGGACTTAAAAAATATGGCCATCACGTATTTCGACGAGCTCTTTCCAACGATGTAAATAGAATTTTGATTTGGATCCAATTTGACCCTTAACAAGAGAAACCGTGAAAAATTTGGATCAAAATCGTAATTTTCAGTTTTTCCCAATTTCCAGTGGTTTTAGGTATAGGAAGATGTATTGCGAAAAGAAAGTACATATTTAAGATTCTAAAGTTTGACGCGTCAAACCGTTTTTTGATTCGACCTACCGTTTTCGAGTTATTAAGTACCAAAGATGGGCGCAAATGGCATTTTTCAACTGAAAAGAAATCAGAACAGTTAGTTCCCATTTTCCGATCCGCGCCAGTATCAATAGGGTTGTGTAGCTCTGGGTCCTCCTCCGAAAATTTAAATCGAATTACACTTTTGCGACCTAGCTGTACCCGATTTCCACGGAAATTCCGGAAATTTCCATTTTGACTTTTAATTGCTCCGAAACGAAACACCCTGTATAACTGAATTTTTTTACCAAAGCTAGTCCCACTATCCCTCTATTAACCTAGAAAGTTTGAACTTTTCTACTCCAACCGTTTACGAGAAAAAAAAAAGTGGGAAAGTGAAAATGTGGAAAGTGACGTCATCAACATCCGAACATTTCCTCGATCACAGAGCTCCTATTCTTCAAGCCGAGGAACGAATTCGCCGGGGATGTTGCTAGGGTAAAACCAATCGTAGTCTCCATACCTCGGCAACATCACCGAGTGAACGTCCTCTTAAACTCAAGAATAGGACTGCAGGGGAATATACAGACCACTCGTGCACCATCCTTAGATATTCTAATAGAAAATCTATGGACGGTGACTCGGGAGAGCAGTCTGTATACTCCAATTCAGCACCTGTCCATCCGCCACAGCTTTAAACAAGTAGCTCTTAAACTGCTTAACTTAGAAACCAAACTTGGGGATCTTTGTAGTTAGTAAACAGTAATAAGCAAATACAGGCTTGACGTATAAAATACTTACCATACCAATACGTGCCAAACATTTTTCCGAGCCCATCAGAAGAAGTATCAAACGAAAGCTCATTACTTTTCGACTAAAATTTTTACTTAACTAAAAAAAGGTTTAAATGCTTTTCTTCTTGTTCTCCAAATAAAATTATATCGTAATGAAGCCAATGTCTTGAGAATAAAATTTCAGTCACAAGAATTTTTCCAGTCTCTTTTGATGAGTTCAGAAAATTTTTCTGTCGTGCTCCACTCGTATGTGATAGAATATTATTCAAAATAATTAATATTTATTTTTTATAGAGTAGAGTGGAGAGTCTGGGTTCAAATTTCGATTATGCCAAGGCAGTTTATGGAACAAAGAATGCAAAGGAGTAGAATCGAAAACAAGTCCTGAAGCTCAAAAATAGTCATAATTTCATATTTCTTTAGTTAGTGCTTCTCTATGTAAAAACAAATAATTTATGTTATTCATACAAGTTATGTTTCAATTAAATGTATTAAATTTGCACATTAATAATGTAATTTATTGTTTAACAATATTTTTATTAAAAAAATATTAAAGCTAATGATTTTGTTTTATTTGTCCTTGTCCTTGCCCAATCTCCATCTATCAATTTCCTAATTTTTGGAGATACAGGAATCCCAGGAGGTTCTCCCCTAAAAATTAGAAAATTTTGCGTAATCCGGCAACGTGGCTTATCAGGCGCAGAAAAGTAAGTAAGTATTTTCAGCTCCTGAAAGGCGATTTTACCAGATTGTGCAAAACTTCCTAGTTGTCAGGGAAAAATCTCCTCGAATTTCTGTGCTCCTAATAAAAATATCTTTAAAAAATTGTAAATGTTGCACAATTTCGCGCGTATCAGGACAGAAAATACGTCCTCCCGTTTCTGCGATCCTGATACAAAATTCAAAACTTGCAAAAATGCAAAATTTCGAATTTTTGGTATTTTTATCAGGAGAGCAGAAGTGCGAGGAGGTATTTTTCTGCCCCTGGTACGCAGAAATATTATTTAATTAAAACACGAAATAAAATGCAAAAATTTCGAATTTTTGGTGTTTTTATTAGGAGAACAGGAGGCGAGGAGGTATCTTCTGCTCCTGATACGCAGAATAATTTATTTAAACAAGAAATAAAGTGGAAAAGTTTAATTTTTGGGATTTTGATTAGGAGAGCAGGAGTGCGAGGAGGTATTTTTCTGCTCCTGGTACGCAGAAATATTAATTAAAACACGAATCAAAATGCAAAATTTAGAATTTTTGGTATTTTTAATAGGAGGGCAGAAGTGCGAGGAGGTATTTTTCTGCTCCTGGTACGCAGAAATATTATTTAATTAAAACACGAAATAAAATGCAAAATTTCAAATTTTTGGTGTTTTTATTAGGAGAACAGGAGTGCGAGGAGGTATTTTCTGCTCCTGATACGCAGAATAATTTATTTAAACAAGAAATAAAGTAGAAAAGTTTAATTTTTGGGATTTTGATTAGGAGAGCAGGAGTGCGAGGAGGTATTTTTCTGCTCCTGGTACGCAGAAATTTTAATTAAAACACGAAATAAAATGCAAAATTTCAAATTTTTGGTATTTTTATTAGGAGAACAGGAGTGCGAGGAGGTATCTTCTAAATTCTAAACTTCGAGTTTTTGATATTTTCATTGAAAGACCAGGAACGTGATTGGTATTTTCAGCAGTTAATAGGCGATGTTGACAGATTTTGCAAAACTTCCTAGTTGTTAGGGGGAAATCTCCTCGAATTTCTGTGCTCCTAATAGATAATTTAAAAAATTGGAAATGTTGCAAAATTTGGCAGCACCGCGTATCAGGGCAGAAAATACCTCCTCGCGTTTCTGCGATCCTGATACAATATTCAAAACTTCGAGTTTTTGATATTTTAATTAAAAGAGCAGGAACGTGATGGGTATTTTCAGCTCTGGATAGGCGATGTTGCCAGATTGTGCAAAACTTCCTAGTTTTTAGGGGAAAATCTCGAATTTCTGTACTCATAATAAAAATGTCTTTAAAAATTTGGAACTGTTGCACAATTTGGCAACACCGCGTATAAGGGCAGAAAATACCTCCTCGCGTTTCGGCCATCCTGATACAAAATTCAAAATTTCGAGTTGTTGATATTTTCATTAAAAGAGCAGGAACGTGATTGCTATTTTCAGCAGTTAATAGGCGATGTTGCCAGATGGTGCAAAAGTCCCTAGTTGTTAGGGGGAAATCTCCTCGAATTTCTGTGCTCCTAATAAAGATATCTTTAAAAAATTGGAAATGTTGCACAATTTGGCAGCACCGCGTATCAGGGCAGAAAATACCTCCTCGCGTTTCTGTGATCCTGATACAAAATTCAAAACTTCGAGTTTTTGATATTTTCATTAAAAGAGCAGCAACGTGGAGGGTATTCTCAGCAGTTAATAGGCGATGTTGCCAAATTGTGCAACATTTCCAATTTTTTAAAGATATCTTTATTAGGAGCACAGAAATTCCAGGAGATTTCCCCCTAACAACTAGGAACTTTTGCACAATCTGGCAACATCTCCTATTAACTGCTGAAAATACCCATTACGTTCCTGCTCTTTTAATGCAATATCTAAAACTCGAAGTTTTAAATTTTGGATCAGGATCGCAGAAACGCGAGGAGGTATTTTCTGTCCTGATACGCGGTGCTGCCAAATTGTGCAGTTAGTAGTACAGAAATTCGAGGCGATTTCCCCCTAAAAACTAGGAAGTTTTGCACAATCTGGCAACATCGCCTATCCAGAGCTGAAAATGCCCATCACGTACCTGCTCCTTTAATGAAAATATCAAAAACCCGAAGTTTTGAATTTTGTATCAGGATCGCAGAAACGCGAGGAGGTATTTTCTGCCCTAATACGCGGTGCGGCCAAATTGTGCAACATTTACAATTTTTTAAAGATATTTTAATTAGGAGCCCAGAAACTCGATGAGATTTCCCCTAAAAACTAGGCAGTTTTGCACAATCAGGCAACATCGCCTATTAACTGCTGAAAATACCCATCCCATAACGTTCCTGCTCTTTTAATGAAAATATCTAAAACTCGAAGTTTTGAATTTTGTATCAGGATCGCAGAAACGCGAGGAGGTATTTTCTGCCCTAATACGCAGTGCTGCCAAATTGTGCAACATTTCCAATTTTTTAAAGATATTTTTATTAGGAGCCCAGAAACTCGAGGAGATTTCCCCTGAAAACTAGGAAGTTTCGCACAATATGACAACATCGCCTATTAACTGCTGAAAATACCCATCACGTTCCTGCTCCTTTAATGAAAATATCTAAAACTCGAAGTTTTGAATTTTGTATCAGGATCGCAAAAACGCGATGAGGTATTTTCTGCCCAGATACGCGGTGCTGCCAAATTGTGCAACATTTCCAATTTTTTAAAGATATTTTTATTAGGAGCACGAAATTCGAGGAGATTTCCCCATGAAAACTATGTAGTCTTGCACCATCTGACAACATCGTCTTCTGTGTGCTTCTGTGGCCCTGACAGAAAATAAAAATTTCGGATTCTTGATATTTTCATTACGAGAGCAGCAGGGGCGGCTGGTGAAATTTCAAAGTTGTATATCTCTGTTCCTACTTACAGGACCCGTACCAAATTTAGAGGTTTTAATAGTGAGCCCACTGGGAATGTTTTGGTAAAGGAAAAAAACATTTTGTAATTTGCGAAAAAAAGTTAAATTTTTGGTGTGCCCCTCCTAAGAAAAAAATGAACACGTCTAGGTATTTTATTTATTATTTTTTCTAAAGAAATTTGACATCATTTTGTCGACAGTTTTTAAATTTTGAGAGGAAAAAATGTGTTAGTAGAAAGTTATAGTCATCTGAATTTTTTAAAGCCTAAAATATATTTTTAAAAAAAATTCAAATGACTATAATTTTTTACTAACACATTTTTTTCTCCCAAAATTTAAAAATGGTCGACAAATTGATGTAAAATTTGTTTAGAAAAAATAACAAATAAAATACCTAGACGTGTTCATTTTTTTCTTACGAGGGGCGCACCAAAAATTTAACTTTTTTTCGCAAATTACAAAATGTTTTTTTCTTTACCAAAACATTGCCAGTGGGCTCACTATTAAAACTACTAAATTTGGTACGGGTCCCGTAAGTAGGATCAGAGATATACAACTTTGAAATTTCACCAGCCGCCACTGGAGAGCAGAAAGACGAGGAAGTATTTTGTCATCCTGATACTAGACGTTGCCAAATTGTGTAAGATTTCCTTGTTTGTAGGTGAAAAGCACCTCGAGCTCCTGTGCTTCTGATAAAATATTCTTAAAAGTGGGATAGTTTGGAAATTTGGTAACGTCGCGTATCACGGCAGAAAATACCTCTTCGCGTTTTTGTGATCCTGATACAAAATTCAAAATTTTGGATTGTTGACATTTTTATTAGGAAAGCAGAACGACAAGGAGGTATTTTTTGCTCTTGATACTAGATGTTGTCTAATTAAGATTTCTTAGCCCCTAGGTAAAAACCTCGAGTTTCTGTGCTCCTAATAAAATATCCTGAGAGATGGGAAATCTTACAAAATTTGGCAATGTCGCGTATAAGGGCAGAAAATACCTCATAGCGTTTCTGGCATCCTAATAGAAAGGCAAAAAATTTGTTTCAGGCTCACAGAAGTGCGAAATGGTATTTTCGGGTTCTGATAAGCGACCTTGCCAGATTTTCCAAAAGTCCTAATTTTTAAAGATATTTTTATTGGGGGCAGGAAATTTGAGATTTTCCCCTAAAAATTAAGGAGTTTTGCACAATCTGGCAATAGAGCCTATCAGGAGCAGAAAATACCTCCTCGTGTTTCTGTGGTCCTGATACATTCATTAGGAGAGTAGAAGGACGAGGAGGTATTTTCTGCTGCTGATACCAGGCGCGGCCCGTGAAATTTCACAGTTGCATATCTCTGTTGGTACTTATGGGACCCATACCAAATTCAGGTTTTTTAATAGTGAGCCTACTAGGTTGGTAAAGAAAAAAAATATTTTGCAATTTGCGAAAAAAAGTTGAGTTTGATTGGGTTTGAATTGACCCACCTGGGTAAAAAATTTGCACGCTTAGATATTTTATTTATTATTTTTTCTAAACAAATTTTACATCATTTTGTCGACAATTCTTAAATTTTAAGAGAAAAAAATGTGTTAGTAGAAAGTTATAGTAATTTGAATTTTTTGCAACCGAAAATTTAAATTATTTTTCGGTTGAAAAAATTCAAATGACTACAACTTTCTACTAACACATTTTTTTCTCTTAAAATTTAAGAATTGTCGACAAAATGGTATAAAATTTGTTTAGAAAAAATAATAAATAAAATATCTAAGCGTGTTAATTTTTTACCCAGGTGGGTCAATTCAAAAAATCAACTTTTTTTCGCAAATTGCAAAATATTTTTTTTCTTTACCAAATCATTCCTAGTAGGCTCACTATTAAAAAACCTGAATTTGGTATGGGTCCCATAAGTAGCAACGGAGATATGCAACTTTGAAATTTCACGGGCCGCGCCTGGCTGATACTATACGTTGACAAATTGTGCAAAATTTCCTAGTTTTTAGGGGAAAACCACTTAGAGTTTCTATGCTCCTAAAATATCCTTAAAAGATTGTAAATTTTGCATAATTTGACAACGTCGCGTATCAGGGCAGAAAATACCTCCTCGGGTTTCTGTGATCCTGATACCTACCATATTCAAAATTTCGGATTTCTCAAATGTTCATGGGGGGAGCAGAAACACGAGAATTGCCACCAAATTTTGCAAAACTCACCTATCTTTTAGGGATATTTTATTAGAAGCACTGGAATTCAAGGAGTCACGTTACCACACTATATTTAGTTTTCCTGTCTTATTCCAAAGGAGTAATAAAACAACATGTTTGTTTAAGCGTTTATTTTGAAACTCATTTAATATTACAATGTTACAAATCACTTTAAAAAACATTAACATATTAAAATTACCACAAATATAATTAAGTAGTAATAAGGAAAATAATATTATTATTCTGCTGCTGTCCTGTGACGTCATACCAAAATCAGCTTCGCAAATTCGCTGTTTCGTTCTTATATAAATAGCACTCATCGCACCATCGGTATGTGGCACTTGTTTTTGAGACGGATAGCCAGCCTGATGCTGATTAATACCGACACTCTAGGAAAGAAGAAGAAGTTGACAACAAACGTCACGGCTCCCGCCAAAAATTCAATCCATATTTCCTGAAAATTAAACAAATTATTATCAATTCCTTGTGTTTTTTTTTTCAATTCTTCTGATTAATATACGATCGTTTTATTTGTTTCTTAACAAAATTTTAATACTTTACGGCTGAACTTGCAGCCATAAAACACTAAAATGGCTCTCCGATTATCAGAAAGGTCCCAAGCGATAAGACCATTTTAACAATTATTTGCAAATAACAAATTTATTTTATAAGATATAATGTATAAAAGTTTACTTAAACGGCTCTCCTCTTTTAGACTATCATGCAAGGGGGAGACTTTACTAATCCAATTATACAAATTTTAAAATAATATAAGCGTTAAAACACAAAAAAGTACATAATAACTTTAAAAAAATGCCAAATAACTCCACTAAACCATTAATAATTTTTCACTCTTTTGATTCGAGTACATTTGTAGGTGTTTCGAGTGTATTTCTCTGGTATTAGTTACGTATCCTGGTCGCCGTCACTGAAAAGTATTATATTACACAGATAAATTCTGGAAGAAAGTAGAACTTTGTATTTTTCGTATGTTATCATGTTTACACTTTGTTTATATGATATTTATATTTTAACAGATAAGAATCGACATTTGTTTATTAGTAATTTTTGTCGAATTATATCTTGGTTGATAAATTACGATATTTGCTTATACAAGATTATTTTCAAAGATTTTATCTTTATTGATAAATTTCGATTGTTGCTGACAAGGAATTATTACCGTAGTATATCCATAGAAAAATATTTAAGGGGGGAAGTATATCTTTTAATTTTCTTTTAAGTTATATTAAATGACATGTTATTTCACAACTATGCATGTATTTTTCTCGAAAGATATCAATGTTTACAAATAAGTAGAAACTATAAAAGCGTGCTAGATTTAAGACGTGCTAACATTTATAATTCAACATTTTAATATTTACTTTCAAACATTATTGTTCAGAATATTCATAATTAATTAAACATTGTTGTACAAGTTAAGAGTGCATCTAGCTGATTCTGGAATACTCTTACATTAGGTGCTTGCATGTAACCAGCTCTTGTGTTGTTAATAAAATATTAACAGAAACCAAGAAGAGTGTGAAGAGTTGTGAAGTGCCTGTCCAAAGTACACAACACAAGAAACATAACTTATTTCTATAGTGGCCCGGGACAATCCGAGAACCGGCGGCGTCGTGGGAGCCCGCAGGGGGGGCCGTGGTCATCCCTTAGATTGTGAGATTGTCATACTTTTTAATTATTAGTAATAAAATCTTTAAAAGTATATATGTATATTTTTTATTTTCCCCCTCTGAGAAAAAAGTCTGCGGGCGCTCATGGGCGGCGTTGACGGTCACGCGCGCCCCGAAAGCGATATTGGTGGACCGGCGACAATTTCGTCATATATTTGTTTTTTAACTTCCTAAAGCGCGTATGTTCGTTTCTCCACAGAAAACATAGCTACGCGTAGCTATGTCTTCTGTGGTTTCTCTCTTAGTTTAAATGCATTTATACAGTTTTCTATTTCCATTAACGTTTAATCAGAGAATAACCCATTGGGTTATTCTCTGGTTTCACAGTGGAGAATTACTGTACCTAGTTAGTTCTGTAACAAATTTACAAATTTACCAAAAAAAACATCCACAACATATTTCTTGACTAGGGAAACCGTAAGTAGATAGATCAAAATGCTAGAAAATATAAGTGAATAAAATTATAAGTTATAATATAATATAATTACGAGTTATTTCACTGATTTCTCAATGAAATGAGTAATTCGAAAATACGATTTTAGAAGAAAACGCCAACGTAACACAATGATTCATGGAATACAGGTTGCCATGAGGTTGCCAGTTTGTCAGCTTCCCGATTATTCATTACAACTCTGCCTTTCGTTTTATGGCTAGAACGAAAGTAACAGAGATAACAGACCGATTTATCATTGTGTACGAGCAAGAGGACATACGATCCGAGCGGTGCATTCGTTGTGATCCTAGGCATTGTTACCTATACGCTTGCGTACCCATGCCACTCCTATAACAGTGTTACGTACATTAGTAACTCATTTGTGTTGCTTTAGGGACTTTCGTTGGTTCATTAACATCCAAACTGTTTAAAATCCAAAAATAGTGCGGTTAGATTTTTATACTTTTTGTTAATTTATTTGGATTACTCCAACGATCTATTAGTAAAAGTTACTGTTTTTATTCCTTATTATTACACCGCTGTCGGAAAAAGTTATGGTTACTCACTACATCGGCTGGTAGTTCTCTGTCTATGTCTAATGTTGGTACCCAGGTACCCAGTGAGTGTAGTGAAGAAAAGATAGCTTAGTTCTTTGTGCCTTCCAAGCCTGTTTGTGGTGGTTATTTTAGTTTTAAGTTATTTAAATGTGAGAAGTTCCTCTAAAATCTGCAAAATTAACCGGATAATGAACTTTGTGTTATGGACTTAGCTGCTCAGGACCTTTAACAACAAAGATATCAGCAAAAAATCTTGCTAGAGTTAAAGATGTAAACATTTATCTTAGAAGAGAACCTGTAGTACCTAAGAAAATTCTTATATTTGTGACAAAGTGTACATATTGGTTTATAAAATGGAACAGTGGAAAATCATATTTTTTCTATTTATATTTAGTTTACGAAGGAGTGGGTCACAGCTTACAACATCTAGTTTTAATAGAGGTAAGTTTAAATGTCCATCTAAAATGGTACACATACCTACCTATCTAAGAGTACTGTTATTTTGTCTCTGTACCTAACATCTCCGTAAGAACGCGTTTTATGCTAGAGCGCCCTAAAGACTTCTTTTTGGCTTTTTTCCCATTAACTGATGCATAAAGTTACACTTGTTGCCTTCATTATACTTTATAATTATGCGAGTACTAAAAATAAAGTAGGTAAATGCTTGATTTATGACTTAAACAATTAATAAATTCCCATCAGTTCAAATATATTATAGTAGTATAAATTATTGTAAATTAGTGAACAGCCACATTTTTTTAAAGAAATTAGGTACTTAATATCCTCGGCAATATCCGATATCATACATTTTATGTAGTCAGTTTTTATTAAAAAATATTGATTTTTTGTTTTCTATAAAAAAGAGGTAAAGAAAAGTCAGTTACCTAAACGTAGGTACCCCCCGCTAATTTCGTATCCTGGAAAGGGGGGGGGGGGCAGACAGCCTACTCGGGGGACGAGCTGACAGAGGGAAGGGCAGCAAAAGGAACCATATCTGATTGCTAGATAACCTTTTTTTTTGGTCAACTTTTCTGCCTCTGGGTCCTGGCTTGATTTCCCAGGATGGTCTTACGATTTTGCATTACGTCACTATTAGAAAAGTGGTATTTTATTGTCTTATTTTCCTTTACTTAGTTGGGTTTTTGACCCCACAAAATGGATGTTAAAATAATTAGCAGGGAGCTAGAACCAACAAAACAATCATAATGCCCCATAATTCGAGGTTAATTCATTATCAATATAGATTTAAGATTTTATTGAAGAGAAAATGGTATAAAGTAGCTATGGTTATCAATTATCAGCTAGGTTTTAAGTCACGATTATGTTTATGATTATCATATTTTTAAGGCAGTTTATCTGTAATAAAGAACTTCCTTAATACTTCTTTCTTTTCTCTAAAAAATCAGATTTTACTGAAATTCAAATATGCTAACAAAAAGCTGTCCCTAATTAAACAATAAATAAGACATTTGATCTTAAATTATTAAGAGAATGATATGTGTACACATTAAAATCTTTAATAAATAATGTTTCTAGAGTTAATTATCTACCTATACATTACATGGGCATGCTAGCAATTATTTCATTGGTAATCCAATTAATTTTGTCCCCACTTTTTTTCTATTACTTAAATAAAATAAATATTTTATAGTTTTAAACTATTAGGTATGGTATGATTATCAACTAAATTTTAACAGCTCCTAACATCATTATTTATGAAATAAATAACAGGATACCTCTGTCTTTTTCTAATTTGAGTTTTTTTTTCTGATTATTTTATGTAGGCATTTATATTTATAATGGATGTCTTTTATGCAGTAATTGCAGTGGCGGCTGGTGAAATTTCAAAGTTGTACCGTACCTATATCTCTGTTCCTACTTACAGGACCCATATCAAATTTAGGGATTTTAATAGTGAGCCTACTGGGACTGTTTTGGTAAAGAAAAAACACATTTTATAATTCGCGAAAAAAAGTTGAAGTTTTTTTATAAACTATATTTAAGACTTAAAAAAATTCAAATGACTACTTACTTATAACTTTCTACTAACACATTTTTTCTCTCAAAATTTAGAAACTGTCGACAAAATGATGTAAAATTTGTTTAGAAAAAATATTAAATAAAACACCTAGACGTGTTCATTTTTTTCGTAGGAGGGGCACACCAAAAATTCAACTTTTTTTCCGAGTTTTTTTCGCAAATTACAAAATGTTTTTTTCTTTACCAAAACATTCCCAGTGGGCTCACTATTAAAACTCCTAAATTTGGTACGGGTCCTGTAAGTAGGAACAGAGATATACAACTTTGAGATTTCACCATCCGCCACTGCTTTTATGTGCAGTAAATGGATATCCACATAGTTCAAATAAAATCTACACAAAGACTTCTGAGTACCTACTACCTAATCATTTATTAAAAACTAGCTTGCGCCCGCGACCTCGTCTGCGGTATAACAATTTTACTTCATTACAAATTTTGAACCCCCCTTAGAGGTTGATTTATTAAAAACTCTAAAACACGTGTTTAAACATTTATTTTTTAGAGCACTTCTATGAAGTTTTGAGTTAATAGGAGCATCTAATATTTTTTCTCCATACAAAGTTTGAAATCCCTCTGAATTTTGAAAAACCCTTCCTTAGTGCCTACGTTATACAAGAAACTCTGTACAAAATTTCAAGTTTATAGACCCAGCGGTGCAGGCTGTGCGTTGATACGTCAACCAATCAGTCAGTCAGTCAGTTTCTTCTTTTATGAGAAGATAATCATGCCATTTAAGAAGAAAACTAGCAAACAAATTACTTAATAATAAATATAAAGTGAATATCAAAGTTATTGCTTTTTCAAGTAAGGTTTAATTAGGTTTCTACCTGTAAAAGCCATTTTACAAGAACCTGAACTTATAGGTATGTAATTTACTCGGTAATTTATAAAAAATTAAAATTTCATTAGGTCCATAAATTATTGAATGATTTAAAAAAGTGTGTAATCACAATCACATTCTAGCCATACCTAATTAGGTGTATGTAGACCTAATGTTTAGTTAATAATCTAAATTAGGATATTTACACCTAAAAAAGATAAACTTATTTTTTATCAATTACCTACATTACTTCAGGTTTGTAGAGGGTTTTCTGACAGATATTCTTAAAATCTAAATTGTGTCATTTCTTGATAAGATTCACCTATCTATATTTAAACCTGTTGAAATATTGATATTTACTTTTTTGTCATACTTTATAATTGCTTAGGTACCTATATTAATCAATATGTATTTTGCTAGACTGGCAATTCTGAGGATAAGTGTATGTTTGTGGTGTGGTAATTATGGTAATGTTATAACTGAATAGGTACTTCAAACACAAACATTACAGAACATTTGACACCTAAAGTATAATAATTATTGCAGTCATGCTAATGCCAAAAAATTAATAATAAGGTTCAAACATATGATCTGACTCTAAATACGAATTAGTAAGTCCCTTGTTGGTGGCGTTAAATTTTTTAATATTTTCTTGCTAAATAAAATACTAAGTTCTCACGCCATTAATATTTTCCCATGCTTTCCATATGCAATTGTGTAGTGAGATATATTTTACAGCGCTACTATATTAAATTTAATAAATACATATATAATATATTTTTCATTATGAGCTACAAGTGTAAAACTTCTGAAGCCTGAAATTTATTCCATATCATGTTCTGGTACTAATCTTTTATTTAAATGCAAACTACAATTATTGGATTTAATGATAGTACCTTTTAGCGCTGTGTATTTAGTAGAGTTTTAAAGAAAGAGAATGGGACTTTAGGGCCTTTTATTATAGGCTGTTTTTACCATCTGTTTGAAAATGGCTCCACAGTGAAATAAGAGCCCTGGAAGTTTGTTCAGCAGTAATTTAATGCTTTTTACTTATATGAATTGAAACTCTAACTTGCCGTAATGATATTCTTGCCCTACCTTCTCTAGATTTGACCTTTACCCGTCTTTTTATGTAAAGGAAATAAAGTAAGTTTTTAAAATAAAATTTAAAATATTTTAAGCTACTGCCTACTGCAATTTTCTTTTGTACAATAATTTTTTTCCGACTTCACAAAACAAAAAGCACTAAAAATTATGAAATAATATTTTTGCGTATTTATAACTGTGGTTAATATTAAATTTAATTTTGTTCGAAGCTAGGTAACTTGTACACCGAAGTTATGAACTTTGAAGTAGTAATCATAATAGTAATAATAATAATAATAAGCAAAAATTAAGAAATGCCAATGCCAATGGGCGTATTAGACTTAAATATTTCAAATTAATTTGTACCGAATGCTTCAGTTAACTAGTGGGTGAGGAAATTTTACCCTAACAAAGATATTATTCATGTCTGTGAAGTTGGCCCCCCAAATGTAAAATTTATTAAAAATTAATGGAGTTCTGAGTTTCCTATGAAGAGTTCTAGAGTTATTTTCACTTTTTATTAATAGTTCCGTTAAAATAAAAGTAAAAACACTAGGGATGTAACGGGTACTCGGTCTACCCGGCCAAAACCGGGTACCCGGCCGGGAAGGCCGGATACCCGGTTTTGCCGGGTTCAGGTGTTTCCCGGTCGGGTACCCGGTTTTTTTATTATGTTTTCTATTTTTGATAAAATAAAACATAAAAGAACTGAAACGGTGTATTTTTGTGATGATAAAAAATACATAAAAAACAGATTTTAAAAGGTTATAATAATAAACTTTGTTAAAACATTTAATAACTAAAATCAATTAATGGCAAATTGTGATGAAGATAAACTAAAATTTCACCATTCTCAGAGGATAGTCGGTTTCGGGTTTCTTCATAAATATTACCCGCTTCTGAAAACAACCGTTCACTAAATATTGTTGAGGCAGGTGCTGAAAGAAACTTTTTAGCAAGCTTTGCTACATTAGGAAATCTCTGCGAATTTATTTGCCACCACGAAAATGGGCTTGACTGTCTATCAATTAACGGCAACGCCAAATATGAACTTATTTCATCCTCCACGTCCTGTTGTATGGTTGGTGCTTTAGCAGATGATTTTTTATTTGTATCTCGCGTGTTTGCAATACTGGTAAACACATCCCAAACTGAGCGTTTATCTTCTCTAGGTCTTTTTGATGAGGATGGATTATCTGTATACAAACTAAGAGGAACATTGTCATCTGAATCTGAATTGGATGACAAATTAACTTCATTATTTTGGATTAACAAATTTGCTTCAAGGATATATTTTATTACTTTTTCCTTCAAATTATCTGTGTCAGTAAAAAATGCAACCAGATAATTATTGTTCGTGTCGATATTCGAAAACCTTCGACTTAATCCTTCCATAAGATTTTCTTGCATGGATCCTAAGCCTGGAACTTGTGTTTCTCTTAAAAACCTCTTTAGCGAAAAAACTGTAGGAATTACTTCCGATATAGTACAGTGTGTACTGCTGAAATGTTTAGTTGTTTGTTCAAATGGTTGTAGCAGCTCCAGCAACTTTTCTGCTATGACCCACTGATTAGAAGTAAAAGAAGATATTGCCAATAGTAATATTCCGCAAGACCGGGTACCCGGGACCGGGTACCCGGCCGGGTACCGGGTTTTACCTGATCTTAATTGACCGGGTACCCGGTTTGGCCGGATCCTAAAAAGCGCTACCCGTTACATCCCTAAAAAACACTGTTTTCAAAATGCGGTGCTAACTTCACGCAGCCCCCCATTGCTGCAAAAACAAAAGTTTGGCCACAGTGCTTAATAGTTCTAAAGGAGTTCTACAGTTCTTTGTGATTTTCGAGGCCAGAACTCTTACCCAAAAAATTCTAATACATGTTTTGTGCTTTTTGGGAAGGAAAAAATTCAGCAACAAAATGTCATTAGCTTTATGCAGAACTGTAGAACTATTGCAGAACTAACGGGAACTCATGAGTTTTAAACCAGAACTCTCCTTAAAAAAATTCCATGGGGGACCAACTTCACACTTTTTTAACTGTCAATAATTTAAGTTGTAAACAAAACAATACCATTCTAATTCTACAGAACTGTAGAACTATTGCAGCACTAACGGGAACTCATGAGTTTTAAACCAGAACTCTTCTTAAAAAAAATTCCATGGGGCCCAACTTCACACTTTTTTAACTGTCAATAATTTAAGTTGTAAACAAAACAATACCATTCTAATTCTACAGAACTGTAGAACTATTGCAGCACTAACGGGAACTCATAAGTTTTAAACCAGAGAACTATTCTTAAAAGAATTTTCATGGGGACCAACTTCACACTTTTCTAACAATCAAAAATTTAAGTTGTAAACAAGAGTTCTGGTTTAAAACTCATGAGTTCCCGTTAGTTCTGCAATAGTTCTACAGTTCTGCATAAAGATAATGACATTTTGTTGTTGAATTTTTTCCTTCCCTAAAAGCACAAAGCAAGTATTAGAGTAAGAGTTCTGGCCCCGAAAATCACAAAGAACTGCAGAACTCCTTTAGAACTATTAAGCACTGTGGCCAAACTTTTGTTTTTGCAACAATGGGGGGGCTGCGTGAAGTTAGCACCCCATTTTGAAATCAGTGTTTTTACTTTTATTTTAACGGAACTATTAATAAAAAGTGAAAAGATCTCTAGAACTCTTCATAGGAAACTCAGAACTCCATTAATTTTTAATAAATTTTACATTTGGGGGGCCAACTTCACAGACATTATTATTCTCTTATTAGACATGCCTCAAATGATGATATTCCATAAGAGTTGTTATACATACATGCTCGGCTTTATGGTACTGACTACTGATACTAAATCTATTGTTATTCCGCTGCATTTAATATGGGTTTATTACTATAAATCTTAACTTTAATAAGACTTAATTGAGGTTTAATTAAGGTTATTCTTAAATCATTTTCGGTTGTTTGCTGGTATGTCAGATTTATTAGTTTAAGTTTATTGCCCTCATTTCGGTAGGAGTTGCTGCTTTGATTGATTCGTTGAAAAATACTAAAATAACTTTGTTTTAACATCTTTAACATACATTGTTGCAAAAAGTTTTCATAGTTAATCCATAGTTATGCTGACGCTAATACTCTTCGGTTCAACATTCAGTTTTCCAAACAAGTCTCGAATCAGTAGCTGGATAATAGACGTAGATCTATCTATGCCCTATCCCTTTCGCCAAATATCCAGCTAATCTTAGATTGGGGTGCCAAAAACCTTGTTCGCTTCAACGCTTCCAAAACCAACACAGTGTTGCTCTCTGCCAAGCAAAAAGTCCAGTAACACTTGTCCCATCCATGTGAATCAAACCCTACAGAACAAAAAAACGTTCGATCTTGTTGGCGTCGCTTTTGAACATGATCTCAGCTGGCACAAACACATTACTTCAATAGCCACATCTGCAGCTAAAAAGCTTGGTTTTCTCTTCCGAGCCATAAAATACTTTTCCCCTTCCAACTTATACAGTCTATGTTTACATAATAAGACCTAATCAAGAATCCTGTTCCCACATCTGGGGAGCGGCATCACCTTCAACTCTTAACATCATTGATTCTATGCAAAAGAGAGCCATTCGACTCATCAATAACTCAGTCCTCACAAGAAAACTCTAAATTCTGTTTTTATTAAAAACTAATTGACTGACTAAAGTTTGATTTAGAGGCATATTTTAAAAGAGTCAGAAAGGAAACCCCACCCAAGTAAATATATGAAGATTACTCCTGTCTCAATAAAATAAGATTTTTATGGGGCTTTCAATACTAAATTTTTTAAAGGCAACCTATAAATAAAATTTGTGTGAAGCCAAGGCAGTTCTAGGTAATTCAGTTCATACTTTTGCATGTGACTCATCAAGTTTTGTACTATAACGACGTCATTATTAATAAATGGTTGCAACATTTTAATGGGACACATTCTTGACCTTTAGCACCCCTTTTATTGTACCAATTTAGCAACTCAGTATTTTTTGAGGCAACCATATTTTAAGATAGGAAGTAAGAAAAGTTTCACTGTTATTCCCGCTTTTTAAATGTTACAGGGTGTCTAAAAAAACGCTAAACATTTATCACGTGTTTCATTGAAAACGTGTTGTAAAATATTCCAAATTTTAAGGAAATCCATATTGTATAAACCCTAATAAAATTTATTTGCTGATAATTTTGTTTCGTTGAGGGAAGGTATATCTTATCTCCGATAAGATAGTGTTGTCTGTGATTATTTAGGTTGGTAATAGGTATTTCTATATATTTATCTAATTTCCTACCAACTTATTGCCACTTAAAAATGGCTGTACGCAATGCATTAAGGACATCACACCCAAAAGATTTTCTGAATAGTATATAAAATTGTCTAGTTTATGACCTTTTTTTGATATACAAAGAACATTTTGACCATGCCTGAGACCATGTTTAACTCGAGGTCTAACTATTGCTTTCACCTCGATCTTTAATATAAGTCACCGACTGCGTTTACCTCAGTTTTGCTTAACTTATATGAGTAACGTATTCATTACTGGGGTCAATATTTGAGAAATAAAATCACTCTGTATGAATGAATTTGTACAAAGTTTTTTTTTAGCTGGATACGACCTTTATTGAAGAACCAGTCCTAATTTATTTTCTCTGTAAATGAATCTAAACGTGTAAACGTAGCCATTTTTTGTAGTTGTAATACGAAAGACAAATGTAGCACGAATCAATACATTAAAATAAAGCTGTATTACTTGTTTATCACAGTCAGTAACCAAAGGACAACATAACTTTCTTACTGCTTTTATTTAATTCTAGTATAAAGATACCTTGAACTCAGTTCGTTATTTCTAATAAATATAACAAGAGTTGTTCAAGAAGTTAAAATAATAAAATTATTTTAGAAAACTAAAAATATTACGATTTTTTTGATGTTGGGCTACTCTGTATTATTATTATAAGAAAAATGTTCTACTGTCATAGCTATTTTTAATTTAATTTCTACCTATTTACTTACTTGACATAAGTATACGAATTATAAAAGTGTCCCATATTGTATTATTCCAGATAAACAACAATAATTATTTTATTATGCTAGCTTGCATCTGTTTGAAGTGCTCTAAATGATAGAAACATTGCTATAATCCATGCACTTTATTTCTAATTCAAATGTTAATAAATATAAATAAATATATACAGGGTATAAAAAATAGTGTTGCAAAAGAAGATACACGAAAGAGGAATACAGTACGGGAATTGGATAAGAAGAGATAACGTAAAATAAAAAAAGCAGTCAAAATGCGGTGGAATCAATTACTACTCTTGAAAGGTAACATAGGTAAAAAGGTATATGTGAATGAAAAATAGAACTGTCAAGTTCTGAAGTTTTTATTTTTAAGAAAATTACATTATTATTATTGTCATTGCATAATACCTACAGAATTAAAACAAAAACACATACAACAAAGAACCTTAAAATTATAAATTTAACCTAAATGAGAAACGTGTCCGCCTTCTACTTCCAAACATGTTCTCATTCTTCTTTTTACAGTATCAAAAACATTGGTGGGCACTTGGGGGGAGTTGTTAATCTCCTAAAATTCATTTATAATTCTATCCCGTTGTTCTTCTAAATTTTCACAAGAGGATTTGAAAACCGAGTGTTTAATGTGTGGCCATAAAAAAAGTCGCACGGCGTGAGATCGCAGGACCGTGGTGGCCACCTGACGGGCATATTACGACCAATATCGGGATTCGAAAAATTCTTATAAAAAATTTAAATTATCAAGAGTTGCGTGAATTGGTGCGCCGTCCTGCTGGAAGTAACCTTGTCGCATCTCTTCATTATCTAATGCAGCTTTTCCCAAACTTCGTTGCTTGTCGACCCACTTCGAAAAATGATAATTTCTTGCGACCTACGTAAATTTTCGAACAAAAAACACAGAGTAAAAAGAACAGGCTTTAGATTAGAAAGATTTAAAAACATTTGTTTGCGACCCACCAAAAACTAGTTTGCTACCCACAGTTTGGAAAACGCTGGTCTAGTGCGTTTACAAAATTTTCTAAAATTTCATTACTGTATCGCGCCGAATTGAGAGTCTCTTCAAAAAAAAATCGGTCCAATTAACCCTCTTTTAGATACGACCTCCCACACGCCAACTTTCTGTGAATGCAGGGCCTTCTTTATTCAGAAATGTGAATTTTCAGAACTCCACATTCTCGTTTGTTGATAATTTACATAACAGAGAGGTAAAACCATGCCTCGTCAGTAAAAAAGGTTTTTTCAAATACGTTTTCATTATTATGTACCTAAATTACCCATAAACCACTCTGAAAATTGCATTCGCTGTGGCTTGTCGCTTGGTAACAATTCTTGGACTGAGAGACGATAAGCGTGCATATGCAGGTCACATTTCAGGATTGTAGTGCAGGTTCCGTAAGATCTACTTGCTGGCTTAAACGCCGAATAGGGGTTTGTGGGTGTTCATTAACAATTTGCCTCAATTCTTCTACTTTTCGTGCAGTGCGAACTTTGGGTCTCCCACTGCCTTCCTTTCTATTCACACTTCCTGTTTCTCTAAACAAAGCCACAGATCTAGCCAAAACTTGGCAAAACTGGTCGAAATCCATGACTATGTGTGGAAATTCTGTTTGAAAATCCTGAATGGCGTCCCGTGTTGAATAAACCCACTGGCCATTAACCCTTCCACCATTTCGAGAGTAACTTTCGACCATAAAAGCTTGTTGTTCTGCCGTAATTACCTACCATCTTAAATTTTCTTAAAAATGAAAACTTCAGAACTGGACAGTTCTATTTTTTATTCACCAATATCTTTTACCTATGTTACCTTTCAAGAGAAATAATTCAATACTAATTGAGCGGCATACTTTGGGGGCGTTTTTTTTTATCTTACGTTAATAATTAATTATAACATTCAAAATATGAATATAGGAATTTAAAAGAATAGTTAAAATTATTGAGAATGTTTTAAACGCCAATTGTCTGTATTTGTTAATTATTTATAAATATTCTGACAATTAATTGTTCTCCATTTACGGTCCTATAATATTATTATACTTCAGAGTCCCAGGAATATTTTATAAACTATATAACTGTATATATAGAACAATGATTTGTTCTTTTACAATTTACTATTTAGATATCGACTTTTCAAGATTTAACAACAAACACAGTAATCGACTTATTACCAGATAAGTGACGCATAAGTTGATTCTTTGAAAAGGAATTTATATTAACCACAAAGGTTTTGCAACCATTTTTCCGGTATTTATAGCTCAATCGGGTGGGTGACACGATAAAGCAATACGATTATTTCACGAAAATGTGGTAACGAAATTATCCGGAGTAATTTGTTAATAATCCAGGTTATAACTGGAAGCCCGGAAGTCGATTTTAAATAAATTGCTATTCATAAAACGGGTCATGTTGTGGTTTTTAACATACTATGTGACATTATTTCTATTTTAATAATTTGGAAAATAAGAACCCCTTTTTCCCTTCCCTTTTTATGGCATCAGTATGGAAGAATATACCTATACTATGTCAGCAAGTGCTAAGGATGCCAAATGATTTAATTAAAATAATTCTCAGCTATTTCTACCGATATAGTATTTTATGAATTTATATCCAACTTGTCTCCAATTTTCCTTCTTTAAAAACTAACAGTGCTTTTGTGTTATTCATAAACACCTCCAAAATCCCACTTAGTAATTTGCTCATTCACTTGTGCGTGAATAACAGAATTTTTAGTCAGTAGTAGAGTATGTATGTCATCGTATTTAAACAAATTGAGACATGGTTGTGGCATTTTTAATCATCCACACTGTTATTAGTCACACATTGAAAGTTTCTAAAACAGTTAAAAACAATAATATGCTTTTATAATAATTATTATTCCCATAGTTGGTGAAACAGTTTTGTTCTCTACACTGCAGTCAGAGACATTATCAGATTTTAGGAAGTACTGTGAGACATGGGGCATTTTCTTATTTTGTCATATTAAAGAAAGGCCATTTTAAATAGATTGTTTCGCCGTAGAAGGTAAAAAAATAGTATATTGTTGATTTCAGCATTGCTCCGAAGTTGATCAAACCCTCTATTTTTTCGGTGCCTTAAATTCCTAGGATTAGAATCATTATCTTTAATATGAGCGAAGTGAAGTCACACGTGGTTACTGTCCCGTGACCCAGTTGCGATATTTTATGACTAAAAAGAACAAAGAATGAGGTTTGCTTCTGAAGGACAGAACCACAGATAGTTTTGCGACAAACCATTAATTTTCGTTATAAAAAAATCACTATTCCTGCAAAGCCAGTGCGCTTTTGGACTTCTTGTAAAATTTTACGTTATAATCTTATGCTCTGTCAATTTCTCAAAAGATAGTTTTGCACCTTAGATATAGGTATTTGTGGGGGAGGGGGCCGTGATAGTACTTTTACGAGTACTTTTACTAAACAAAAACTACCAACGAAGATTTTTATTGTTATTTTAAAATATGGGACTGTCTATTAATTATAGAAAAAGTTTCTAAATTCAAATTGTTGTTGATACTGTTAAACCGTGAGAAGATTTGTGTTCTTGTTACCTTGATTTTATTATTAAATAGATTAAATAGAAAAGCCCTTTGTAGCAGTAATATATTAAAAATTAGCACACAATTTCAGTGTTTCTCAATGATTGTTTTGGGAAACACTCTACATCTTCGAAACCATTTACCAAGAAAGTTTGTGGGGGCTACCCTGCTACCATTGATACTACCATGGATTAGTAGTTTTAAAACTGCGGTTTTATTGTGATTTATTCAGTTCACGCACGCTTGTATTATACATATATTACATTCATATAAAGTGATTATACATAACTACTGTAGAGGGCATAATTACGCGTCTACAACGCCTTTATGCGAGAAGAATAAATTAAAATGTATTGCTTCTTAGTTTTTACGGGTGTTTCCTTTATTATTCAATCAGTTACGGCCTTTTCGTGTGGTCTAAAGCAGCTGAACGAGACTATTAAGAACTTAAACACCAAGAAGCAAACAAAAGCGCATAACAATAAATGAAAATGGGCACACATACGGATTCTACTTCTATTTTATATTTGCCCTTCCGGCTCATAATATCGCCTCATTGCTTGTAATCTAAGAGCCCATTAACGTTAGTTAACAAACAACACTTTGCACGTGTAATAGTTTTTATTAAACGTGACTTTTCTTCGAAGTATAAGCGCAAGAGGTTTTTTTGGTAATTTTTAGGTTAGATACCTTCAGTCTTCACTTCTCGTAAGTTAGGGAATTGAGGCCCATAATGTCAATGGGTTCTTGATACAAATGTTTTTTGTCTTTAGCCGAAATTGGTAAAAATCGTTGTTACACGTACATACGTTCTTCCCACTATTAGTGATTTATAATTATATCGTACCACGAGTGTGTCATCAAATTGTTTACCCTTCTTCTCGTTATACATCAGTAGTGATTCCGATTCCGTTTATTTTGTTATTGCATTACTGAGTAATGCGGTCTAGGGCCTTCCCCCAGTTCTGTTTGACTATGTTTCACCTATGTATAGGTATATATCAAAATGTCTAAATGAATGGCAGGCGCGGCCCGTGAAATTTTAAAGTTGTATATCTCTGTTGCTACTTATGGGACCCATGCCAAGTTCAGGTTGTTTCTCGGGTTTTTTATTGGTGAGTGTACTAGGAATGTTTTGGTAAAGAAAAGAAATATTTTCTAGTTTGCGAAAAAAAGTTGAATTATTGAATTGACCCACCTGGGAAAAAAATTAACAGGCTCAGGTATTTTATTTCTTATTTTTTCTAAACAAATTTTACATCATTTTGTCAGTTCTTAAATTTTAAGAGAAAAAAATGTGTTAGTGGAAAGTTATAGTCATTTGAATTTTTTTAAACCTAAAATATAATTTAAAAAAAATTAAAATGACTATAACTTTCTACTAACACATTTTTTTCTCATAAAATTTAAGAATTGTCGACAAAATGATGTAAAATTTGTTTAGAAAAAATAATAAATAAAATACCTAAGCCTGTTAATTTTTTTCCCAGGTGGGTTAATTTTTTTTTGGCAAATTACAAAATATTTTTTTTCTTTACCAGAACATTCCTAGTAGGCTCACTGTTAAAAAACCTGAACTTGGCATGGGTCCCATAAGTACCAACAGAGATACACAACTTTAAAATTTCACGGACCGCGCCTGATGAATGGACTATGTAGGTTTTATTCTAGAAAATCTGATTTCTTGATATAATTTTGAAAAATGTACAATAAATAAGATTCAGGGTTGATACAAATCATGATTTAAAAAAAAAATCTAAAAGCGATTTAAAAAAAAACATTTTTTGATTTTTTTTCTAAAAATTTTATTTTGGGCTAATTTTTATTAATGCACATATTTTCTAACTGTTCATATCTTGTTGAGTCAGACTTATAATGAAAAAATATTTTTAAGCGTAAATAATACAGAAACGAAACAAAATTTGACAAGTCGAGTCGAAAAAATTCCGCTTGCAAAGACTTGCGGAAAACGCTCGGCTATATAAATGACACGCGCCTATTTTATTTAGCATTTTTACGTATGAGAGTAGTGTAGCACGAAATTTTTTATCATGAAAAGTCGGGGTAGAAAGAAATTTAGTATTTGGCAACATTTCATAAAAAAGAAAGTGGTTGGCAAACAAGGATACAGAGCTGTGTGTAAAAAGAGTGTGGTAAAGAGGTGCAAGGTTTAGCGGATAGACTAAAAAGTCACTGAGAAACCTGCAAAAGTTAAACTAGTGGTATTAGTGGTCTTGGAAGTGATTGTGAATTCCAGCCTGGAACTAGCCAAAATGAAGTTATCCAGTCGACAAAGAAACAGAGAAGGGGCAAGGGAAATGGAGGTGGAAGTGAAATAGTGGAAGTAGCAGGCATTTGGGTTCTTTTGTTGTGCGAGCTTGTCAATATAAGAATAAAGAATTGGACATGCAAATAACTAAAACCGTTTACACAACAAACTGCAGTTTTAGATCGATAGAAAATAAGAAAGTTCGAAAGGTCATAGAAATGTTAAGACCAGGTTACATTCCTCCGTCTAGATTTCAGTTATCAATGTCAACTCTCCTAAATGAAATATTTGAAGAAGAAAAATCTAAATGTTTTCACAAGTTATCTGAACAGTCTATTCCCATGTCCTTGGGTGGATGGTCTAATGTTCACAATGAGCTCATAGTCTGCGTGTTAGGCATTCCACCCACTGTAGACCGACAAGATTGCAAAGTCAACCCAATGTGTGTGAAGTATTGCCGACTAAGCATAACAAAAACCTATATTGAAGTCACGGATTTCATAAAATACTTCGTTTTGGTGAAATGAGTTGAGATCATTCTTTTCTTTGTTAAGCTCTCAGATTGACATTATTCTATTATTATACTAATTATTATTGTACGGGGCGTTTCATTTAAGTTAGCCCCTAATGTCTTAAGCCAGTCCCTAACATGTGTCGTTTGAACAACAGAAGATGGAAACGGTGTTCTTTTAGAAAGCATAGATACATCCGGTCATCCCCACATGGCTGATTATCTTGCAAAATTGGCTATTGACTCAATAAAAATATATTCGGATGAAATAATTAAAAATGTAACAGCAGTACAGTGGTGGAGGTCCCAAGAAAATGTTCCAGAAGTTATGCAAGTACTACCTATAGTGACTTCTGTTTTGTGTGCCTGCATCTTCTGCAGATATAGAAAGGATGTTTTCTTCCTATGGACTCGTTCATTCAGATAACAGAAGCAGACTAGACAATGAAAAGGCAGCTAAACTAGTATTCCTTTTTAAGCATTATAACACTTAGGTATTATAAAAGCGCGACAATATTTTATTTTTACTTTTAGGTTTTGTTCTCTATTATTTTTTTTTGTAATAAAAGGATTTTTTCAACGCTTTATTTTTGTGAAAAGCACCTACATTAATTTTCAAGTATTATAATAAATATTATAAAAATAAAAATTCATCAAGGTTTGTTTTTAAAATTAAAAATCTCTAGATTCAAATCATTGTTTTAATAGCTGATTTTAATCAACTGATTTAAATCTCAACCCTATAAAAATATACTACAAAATTCAGCTAAGTTGTTATGAATCCCGTTTTAAGAACAATTTAATTTAACATATTTTTATTCTATTCTATAAATTATTGCGACAGCAAGGATGCCTAATCTACTGGCAAAAGCTATTTTTACTTGGTTTTGATAGTTAGGTGAATATACTTCGATTAAGATATGACGCCATCGATCGGTAAGGATCAACGGTTTTCTGTCTCGATACTCATTTAAAAGCAGGGACGTACTTATTTATATTTTACATTACCTGTATTTTATTGGAGACTGCAGATAACGTACCTACTGTTTCCGGGTACGGCTAATTAAATCCGAGCCTGTATTGACACAGCGCTACAGCAAATTCCTCGAATGCAGAATGTAAGCGAATGTTAAAATACAAAGTTAACGATATTATACCTGGTAGGCGAGGTATTATTAAAGTAAATACAAAATTTAAAACCTTTTGTAGCTTGTAATTTTTTTCATTTAAACACTATGACAGCTATAGGCGTGTGCAATTTGCCAGTAGGTACCTAATGCTTACCGTTTACTGCACACTTTTAAACGATAATTTAGATTAAATTGACAGCACTAATACGGTGTTATAATTATTCTGAACAATTTGTTGCAGCCAAAAAAGGCGTTATATTTTTTCTTAAAAACTCTGTTGGGTTCAGATCTGGAGAAAAATAAATATTGTCTCGCAGCGGAAGCAAGTTTAGTACCTGGACCGCTATTGCATAATGAAAATACATTTTAAGCACTTAACCGACTTATCTATTTTACTCTTTAATAACTGATGAACATTATTAGAAACGTTCAAAGCTATTAACTTGTCACTTCCAATTAAATTTTCCACATATTAAGGCTAAAACTAAATTTTCAGATTGACGATTGTACCGTTGTTTACACTGTGCATTCCGGCTGATATGGGGAATGCCTGCAGTTAATCTAAATATTTGGAAACGTAAAATTTGTGTTAGTTTTGTGGAATACCAACAGCTGTACAAATGATAGCAAATCAGCAAATTTTGTTGTAAGGCAGGTTTTCTGGAGTTACATAAGAAAAACTAGCGATAAGGAAAGTCAAATAACATAATGTTGATATGTGTATGCTTTCTTTAAAATGCATAATGCTAAGTGAGAAAGACAGGAGATCTCCCAGGAAGCCTTTAAAAGTAAATGAACCAACAGTAATAAATAAATAGGGTGGCATAGAAAATATCACGTTTCACAGTTTCTTCTGTTACACAAAGTGATTTATTTTAAAACATATTCAGAAAACTATAAAAGGCTCTAAAAGGACCGGTCTTGAATATCACGAAAAATCGTAAAAACTCATTTTGCTTAGAGTATATTATGTTACATGTACCTACTTGTTAAATACCCATGTTTAAAGTGTCGGGTTTGGCTTAAAAACCATAAATCTTTTAGTTCTTTAAAATAGATCCTTGTCTGAGGAAAAGTCGTGATCTTGTGAAAAGAGATAGACTATTTTTATAACTGAACAAAACTAAAAAATACACTTTCTTTTGATATGCGTAAACCTTTATTGATTTTGAAGGTTAGGTACTATACAACGAACAATACGAATCAATATAAGCCAAAAAACTCAGCTAATTGTTAAGATATTATTAATAAAGTTCATTAAATGACGTTCTATGATAATGATGTTTTAATGTACCTACATACCTACAGTATGTCCGCGAATGGGGTTTAGAAGAGGACAAATGGATCAAATTTTGCAAGATAGTGGGATTTGAACCTAAAATAATTTATTTTCTTTTAAGATTATCTGAATATGAGATTTTTCCACAACTTCTAGATGTTTAGAACTATTTCTAAGGTACATCACAGGAGTTTCTCTAACAGACTGAAGAACTAAAACTGTGACAGCCTCGTTTTGGTCATATTTCTTCTCCTTCTTGAGATTCAAAACCGAACCAGTTCTTTGGAACTTTTTTTATTGTATTGTAGATTGTCATTTCAGTTATCGGGATTCCTACAAATTTCTCGTTAAATTGTTCCATGATGTAGCGGTATGATACTTGGCCATCCCCATAGCACTGGACTACAAAAATCCTTTGTTCAGTAGATAGCATTTTGATGAGAAGTATTTTCAATTAAATAATTGCTTCATTTAATAAAGACATCGACAAATATGTCCATAGATGTCATTATTGTTTAAGATGTAGAAATTAGTACTCTAGTTAAAGTTGTGAGAGAGAATAGTTGGGACTTTAAAAAAATAATGTGATAACACCGGTTACTTTTAATATTTAAATTGTTTAATGAAATCTTGAACTTCGACTTAGGGTTTAATTTAAAACATACTTCATATTTGTTCTTTTAGTAGAAAATGACAAACAAAGTATGTTTACTCTTTCGCAAAATAACGTTTTCGTATTTTTTATGTTCCCTGTATAAAAAATTAAATATTTCATAACGTGATTCTTATTTATTTTACAAACAAAAACTTTTATTACAAGTGAAGATTTTACATATCTTGAAAAATTTGGTTCATTTGTCGTATTCTAAACCCCATCCACGGATATACTGTAGACAAAAACACAGCTCATGTTGTTACTGTTTTTGATCGTTTAATAACTTTAATACATTTAAATTCATTGTTAGTTTTGTCTATCAATAAGACATTTTTTAAAAAGAAAAACATACAGAGTAGGCTGTCGCCAGTGAGCTGATGTACTCTTTATTTCAAATACTATCTTATCGATATCGAATAGTGATATTATTAGTTTAAAATTTACTGCATGGGGTAAATTTCTCCAACAAAACTATGTCAACTTCTTGAGTTTTTATTATTCCAACACCATGACTTTATCCTTTAAGAAATCAGGGCAAAGTTACCTGAGTTTCAAAATATTTAGCCACCTGTTTAAATCAAATGATGGGAAGGTGGTTTGTGACGTCAGACCAGGTGGTTAAATTGGAGGATTCTTTAAAACATGAGTGTAAAGTGTACCTTGTTATAGTTGTTAGAAAGGCTTTTAACATAAAGCAATAAAATAAAATAAAAATTAACACTAATCAAATGAGATAAATAAAAAATAAGCAAGCGTTCGTTTTACTGTTTCAAAAATTACACTGTTTTAAAATTTTTGCTGTTTTGTCAGTTTATAGCTTTAACTGGCAGCCTGCTTTAAAAAGGTTATAATATATTAAGCTCATTACCAGTTTAACATTAGATAAATAGGAGTAGATAAGGCAATTTCTATATTAAAAAATGCTTTTAGGAGCGGAATGTTAAGAACTGCATCTTTGTTCGATTCTCAGAACTGGCATTCCTGCTGATTCATAAAACATGTTCCACTATATCTTAGTGTGAATATTTCAACATTTTCTGCTTTGTCCGGTTGTTGGAGTGGGTAGGGAAGCGAACTCAAGTATTTTAGCACATTTCCGTTATGTAGATTTAGGACATGCTTTTATTTTACAGGGTTACACAAAGAATTTTTTAAAAAAATAAATAAAACGACTAGGTATCCATTTATTACGTGATTAAAAAATAATTATTTTATTCTGCTAAAATGTTTTAAAACCAACTGATTCTTGGGATTCAAATGACTTGTGATGTGGTCATTCTTGTGGGTTAAATTCCAGCGGAATGAGTTGCGTATGTCGGTCCCATCTGCGCTTCTTTACCAAGTTGAAAAGCATATTCTGAGAATCAAGCTCAAGAAGCACCCGAACGAATTTTTCTTCCAACTTACACACTCTCCATGTTTCCCAAATAAGACCTAGAGTATTGTTCCCACATCTGGGGCGCGGTATCACCTTCAGACACTTAACATCCTTTCGATTCTATTCAAAAGAAAGCCATTCGACTCATCAATGACTCACTCCTTAGAAGAAAACTCCCTTCTCTCGCTCATCGCCGCGCTGTTGGAGATTTATCCCTTTTATACTGATACTTCCCCGAATTTTGCTCGGAAGAACTAGCCGCCGTAATTCCTCCCTTGACTGATCATCACAGAACAACAAGAGGCGCGTTACGTATGCATCCCTTTATTGTCTGGCTACAAAAACTTAGAACATCCCACTTCTCATGCTAGGGTCTCCAGTCTCCAGATTATGGAACAAATTGCCTGCAGATGTTTTCCCTTCCCCTTCCAACCTCCATTCCTTTAAATCCCATGTCAATAGATTACAGTTCCCTTCTCTTCAGACGCCCACGGTACGTTAGTACTTCGGCTTGAAGCGTACGTGGGATGTCCCAGATATAAAAAAAAATGACGCTTTTAACAGTTAGAGCAAAATAACAGTACTATTCTCCACGCATAGTAAGTTATATGCATTGCATTTTTGTCTTTTCTCTTTTAGTCGACAGTGATAATTCAATAGACTTTGTGTCCCCAAATTCGCCAATTAAATCAAAAAGTCAGAAAATAACGACAGACAGCAACAAAAAGCCTATGTTTACAAACTGTGATACATACAAACCCTCAGTTAAGGAAGAACAAGAAGCTAGAACTTTTGTTACGAAGGTAAAATATCTGATTAGAGCTAAGAGGGATTAATATTATTTACTGTTTTGTAGTGATTTTATTTGTAGTAAAACAATAATCGTTTTAGGTTCACGCTGAAGATAATGATCCACCAAACGCTGGCGGAACAGTAACTTACAAAATAGTTAAAAGAGATGGTGGTAAAGACTACTTTTTAATTGACAATGCAACTGGAGAAGTCCGTACTAATTCTATTTTTGACCGTGATGAACCGTTTAGACAAAAGGAACTTTATTTGACGGTACAGGCTACTGATAATGGACGACCACAACTCTCGGATATCTGTACTTTTAAGGTAACGATACTGGACATAAATGACAACTATCCTCAGCTTGACCAACAAGAATATACGACACAAGTAGCTGAAGACCTGAAACCCAATAGCGAAGTTGTAAGAATATTCGCTTACGATATAGACGATGGTAACAATTCCAGACTTACATATTCTTTTCAAGATAATGTCCCCGAATTTTCCGAATTCTTTAGAATAGATCCTGATACTGGCGTTGTCTATCTGACACAGTCATTAACTGCGTCGAAAAGAGATACAAAGTTTATAAACCACGTTTATATTAGAGACAATGGAGTGGATCCTAAAGCAGTAGAAGCAGTAGTGTCAATAATCGTTGTAGGTTCTGATAAGCAACCTCCACGTATCATCAGTCGTGTTCCTGAAGGTGATTTGATACTTAGGGAAAATTTCAGTGACTACCAGGCCCATCTAGTTACTATTGTAGCAGAGTCAAGTATAAACGACAAAGAAGTGGCGTTTGAACTTATTAAGGGCAAAACAATGCAAACAAATAAGGACCAAACATTTGTGCTGATACCAAGCACAAAAAATGCCTACACCGCATATATCATGTTAGCCCGTGCTCTGGATTATGAAACTGTAACAGAATACATTTTAAGCGTCCGTGTTAAAAATAAAGACCTCATGGACACCTCCATCAATATTCCACTTAAAATACTTGATGTAAATGATGAATTGCCAAATTTTATTGAATTAATCAAAGGAAGTGTTGTGGAAAATGATGATCCTGGAGCGCAAGCGATGGTCGTTAGAGCCATTGACAAAGATGGAACTTCAGAAAATAATATAGTCAGTTACGAACTGCTTTCTCACTCTGATATATTTGAAATCGACAGGCAATCGGGAGTAATAAAATCTTTGGAAAAATTTGACAGGGAGGCAGTAAGTGTATATCACGTGAAAGTAAGAGCTTATGATAACTCTCCTAGTGCCTTGAAACCAACAGGAGACCCAAATGAGGCAGTACAAACATTTCAGATCAGTATTGAAGACAGGAACGACAATAATCCAAAATTCACTCAATCTATTTACAATTACACTGACATTTTAGAAAATTCTGATATAGGAAAAGATGTCGGCGAAGTAAAAGCAATAGATAAAGATAGTGCTTCCCTTATTACATACAGTATTATCGAAGGAAACACAGATGATGCCTTTTTCATAGAAAACACTACTGGCAGAATTAAGGTGGCTAAAGAACTAGACTATGAAAAGATAGAGCAATATATGTTGAAAGTACGTGCATTTGACGGAATTTTTGAAGATACTGCCTTTGTTGCTATTTTTATTGGCAATGTAAATGATGAGATTCCAGTCTTTGAACCACATCAGCAGGTTATTCGGATAGAAGAAGAATCAATTCCCCCAGACTGTATTATTACAGTCAAAGCTTATGACCCAGATATAAAAAATAAAAGTGAAAATCAGCATATTCTTTATAACGTGGAGGCAGATTTTCTGAAAGTTAATAGTGATGGATGTGTGATGCTCACCAAACCTTTGGATAGAGATAGACCTTTTGGCAGCCCTTCAAGACAGGCTTTTATTTATGCTTACGATAATGATGGAGGGCCGAATTCCATGAACGCCTTTTCTGAAATAATGATTGAATTAGAGGATATAAACGACAATGCTCCATTCTTAAATATCACTGAGGTCGTTTGGTATGAAAACCAAGACCCAGCAGAGTTTAATGTCATTACTGACTTAAGTGCAGATGATTATGATGGTCCCAATAACGGACCTCCCTTTATATTTCAACTTGCTGATGAAGCATCAGATGACATTCGAACTAAATTCAGAATTGTTGATGTCACTCTTTATGCAGAAGTTATGTTTGATCGGGAAGAGCAGAAGTACTATGACATACCCATTCTTGTGACTGATAGTGGAAGACCTCCACTTTCTAGCGTAAGCATTTTGAGGGTTATTATAGGCGATATGAATGATAATCCAGCTCAAGATGGTTCTAGTGAAATATTTGTCTACAAATATGAAAAACTGCAAAGTGACATTGTAATTGGAAGAGTCTTTGTGGATGATCCGGACGATTGGGATTTACCAGATAAAGTTTTTATACAACTTGACAATTTTGAATATTTCCGAATGTCCAGCGATGATCGGGGAATGTTAATCATGACGAGCATAACACCAGGTGGAGATTATTTCTTGAGATTTAATGTTACAGAGGAGCATCTTCCTGTTATTCCACGACATACGGTTTTTGCAAATGTTACAGTAACAGTCAAAGAAATACCTGAAGAAGCTGTTGTTAAATCAGGATCAATTCGTATCTATGGATCAACCATAGAAGAATTTGTAGAGAAACCTGTAGTAAGTTTAATTTATTTTTTCAGTGGAGGCTAAGTTAATTATATGTATATTGCATTTTAGGGTGGCAAAAGTAAGAAGGAACTGCTAAATCAACGCATCTCCGAAATAGTAAATGCAACGCTAACCAATGTTGACGTCTTTACAGTGTTGCAATCTCCATCAAACAGCTCATTAATAGATGTAAGATTCTCTGCTCATGGTTCACCATATTATGCTCCAGAGAAGCTTAACAACAAAGTTACAGATTCTCAAGAAAAGGTACATACTATTTTGTCTCTCTCTTCCCTTTTTATAAAATATTTATTGCCTCTGTTAGTGTCTGGTATTTTTTATAACTAAAAATGTTTAAACATTTTCAGCTTGAAAGAGAACTTGGCGTGGATTTCGTAATGATCAGCATCAATGAGTGTCTCAATGATACTTTATGTGGATTGGGAAATTCCTGCTCAAATAAGTTGAATATTCATGATGAACCTGCAGTAGTTTTTACCAACAGAACGTCTTTTGTTGGTGTTAAGGCACTGGTCGAAGCAAAGTGTGAATGCTTGGAAATAATTCCTCGAGAATGTTTAAATGGGGGCTTTTTAGATGATACAGGGGCCTGTATCTGTGCTTCAGAATTTGAGGGACCCTATTGTGAAAGACTTTCAATTGCATTTAGAGGAAACGGCTGGGCAATGTATCCCGGCTTTGAAGCGTGCAATGCATCACTTATTACTTTGCTGGTGTCACCTCAAACAGATAATGGACTTATTTTTTATGCTGGACCTTTGACTTACAGACATGCTCTGCTTTCTAAAGGTACTATTATATTTGACAATTAAATTAAATGTATCAGTTTTATTAATAAATATACCTTCTTTTCAGAGTTTATATCATTAGAACTGCGAGAAGGAATTCCTGTCCTCAAGATTGATAATGGTTTTGGACCAACTGAAGTATCATTAAAGGATAACAATAAAGACAATAAGGATGTTAAAAGATTGAATGATGGAGCTAGTCACAAAATAAGGATAACTTTCACTTACAGCAAAGGAGATACTGTAAGTTTTTCGCTCAATATTTAATTAATGTTTCCTTTACAACATTTTTTTTGCAGATAATTGAAATGGAGATTGATGACTGTAAGAGCAATTGTATCCAAGTTCAAAGTTTACCATCAGGTCTGCTTACTATTAATGGCCCTCTTCAAATTGGGGGTATGAGTAAAAGGTTTAGTGATGAACATACAAAACAACTTTGGAATTCAATCTTCCCCACAGACATTGGATTCAACGGTTGTATAAAAAATTTCACTCACAATAATATGTATTACAATCTTGGAGAACCATCTGATCTGTACAATGCGTTTCCTGACTGCAACTATGCCATGCAACAAGCCGTTACATTTGGAATTGACTCAAATTTCTTAGTGGCAATTCTAGTGTGCATTGCTGTTCTCTTCTGTAAGTACTTATTTCTCTATTGAATCTTTTATTTAATTCATTAACTGTTGGTGAAATCATGTTTATCTATTTCTAAATTTATTTACAGTCCTGCTCCTCTCTATTGAATCTTTTATTTAATTCGTTAATTGTTGGTGAAATCATGTTTATCTATTTTTAAATTTATTTACAGTCCTGCTCTGCTCTATTGAATATTTTATTTAATTCATTAATTATTGTTGGTGAAATCATGTTTATCTATTTTTAAATGTATTTACAGTCCTGCTCCTCTCTATTGAATCTTTTATTTAATTCATTAATTGTTGGTGAAATCATGTTTATCTATTTTTAAATTTATTTACAGTCCTGCTCCTCTCTATTGAATCTTTTATTTAATTCATTAATTGTTGGTGAAATCATGTTTATCTATTTTTAAATTTATTTACAGTCCTGCTCCTCTCTATTGAATCTTTTATTTAATTCATTAATTGTTGGTGAAATCATGTTTATCTATTTTTAAATGTATTTACAGTCCTGCTCCTCTCTATTGAATCTTTTATTTAATTCATTAATTGTTGGTGAAATCATGTTTATCTATTTTTAAATTTATTTACAGTCCTGCTCCTCTATATTGAATCTTTTATTTAATTCATTAATTGTTGGTGAAATCATGTTTATCTATTTTTAAATTTATTTACAGTCCTGCTCCTCTCTATTGAATCTTTTATTTAGTTCATTAATTGTTGGTGAAATCATGTTTATCTATTTTTAAATTTATTTACAGTCCTGCTCCTCTCTATTGAATCTTTTATTTAATTCATTAATTGTTGGTGAAATCATGTTTATCTATTTTTAAATTTATTTGCAGTTCTGCTCCTTGCTGTAGTAGTGCATAGACGTCAGCATGCCAATTTGAATGAAAGAGATATTGATGACACTACAGAAAATATAATTAATTATGAAGACGAAGGTGGTGGCGAATGTGATGCTAACTACGACTTGTCTGTGTTCACGAAACCTCCGATTATATCAAACCAGTTGCAAGGAAAAGACAATGCTGATCTTAATGCGACTGAGCCCGATATAAGCGTATTTCTGGACACAAAGAAGGATTCCTGTGATAAAGATCCCGACAATTTACCTTACGATGATGTTAGACATTACGCTTATGAAGGAGACGGAAATAGCACAGGGTCTCTTTCCTCACTTGGTTCGTGCACCGATGATGGCGACTTGGACTTCAACTACCTTTCAAGCTTTGGCAAGAGGTTTAGCAAACTGGCGGATATGTATGACTATGATGGCAGCGATGACGATACCCAAAACGGCGGCGACGAGGCTTGGTGCTAGGTTAAGTAAATCTTTAACATTTTTTGTACTTAAATTACTGCGTCTGACCAAAGATTTTTTTGTGTGGGACTAAAGCGTTAGTCGTCGCGTGTAAATATATTAATCTTAGCTAGATTATAGACTGAAGATTTTTTTATAAGGTTATTGCAAATGTGATATCATAGGTTTTTGCGTTTTAGCGATATTTTCCTGTGCCAAATACATAGAGACAGAGTAAGTTCCACTAAAATACAAAAACAAGCCATAAAACGTTTGCGATATTCTTCATATATACCGACAATATTTTTGAACGGTAAGAGAAACATTCCATAACTACCTACTTTGGATGTTGCTGATAATTTGGCATTTAAAAAAAACAATTTAGGTAGGTAGATTATTAAAAGACTGCTTCTGTTTAATTTATACAATGCAACAATAAGTTGATTCGAAATAATTAACAAGTCCGTTTTTAGTTTAACAAAATTTTACCTGATATGACTTAAGTGATTTAATAGTTAATTACTAATGAATTATAATCAAACTTCCTGTGACATTAACTATATTTGGTGCTATAAGTATCCTTAATATTTTTGTAACTTTTGCATATCTAGACAGAGTGTTAAATTTTATTAAAGCTGTTAAAGGTCTAGGCCGGTTAACTATATGAAAAGTGCCCCAACGTCGTTTCCATGTTCTTTCCGCGTAAATTATTGTTCTTTGACACAAACATTTTTACACCAAATTTCAAGCCCCTCTCAGTAATGAGGGAGATATGGGGGTGGCAACCCTTAACTTAAAAATTCATTATCTTTAAAACTATTTGAGATATCTCAATGAAATTTTAACTGTGAATAGTTATTTATAAGGTTTATGTAATATAATTTTTCCAGATTTTTATCTCGTTAATAGGTAAATGGTAAAAAACAAGATGTTTAATTTTTAGGGGTGGTTTATCATACTTACCCCCGGAGTGACACCAACTAAAAAAAATTAGTATAATCGTCTATTCTCTAGTAATAACATAAAAAAATTACACAAAGCTCGAATAGGTGGAACGTTATTAAAAAAATAAAAATCAATGTGTTATTCCCGATTCCTTCATTTGTACGGCTTTTAATTCGCCAAAATGCTTCATTTTATATAAGTCACATTGATTTTTATTTTTTTAACAATGTTCCACCTATTCGAGGTTTGTGTAATTTTTTTATGTTATTGCTAGAGAATAGACGATTATACTAATTTTTTTTTAGTTGGTGTCACTCCGGGGGTAAGTATGATAAACCACCCCTAAAAATTAAACATCTTGTTTTTTACCATTTATTAATGAGATAAAAATCTGAAAAAATTATATTATATAAACCTTATAAATAACTATGCACAGTTAAAATTTCATTGAGATATCTGAAATAGTTTTAAAGATAATGAATTTTTAAGTTAATGGTTGCCACCCCATATCTCCCTCATTACTGAGAGGAAGGGTTTGAAATTTGGTGTAAAAATATTTCTGTCAAAGAACAATAATTTACAAGGTAAGAACATGGAAACGACGTTGGGGCACTTTTCATATAGTTAACCGGCTAGCTAGACCCTTTATCTTGTAAGTTAAAATGTAAAGGCAAGTCTAAGAAAAAATATATATATGTGTTTTATATTAAATTAAAAATTTTATACAGGGTAAGTCGGGAGGAACGGACCAAATTCTAGGAGTGTATTCTACACGTAAATATAAGTCAGAAAAATCCAAAAGTTGTTATCCGATTTTTATTGTTTTGAAATTACAACGTTTTAAAAATACGATAAAGATGCTTTATTTTAATTTTTTTAGTTGGTGAGAGGTGATAAAACAGATAATAAAACGTGTAGAATACCATTAGATATTGGTGCGTTCCTCCCGACTCGCCCTAAATACAGGGTGGTCCATAAGTAATGGTACACAGAGCAACAGCAGATTTCTTATGTCAGAATAATGCGATTTATTCAAACTTGCCTAATTCCAAAGTTGATAATAACCAAGATACAGGGTATCAAAATTTTACTTTTGTTTTCAACTTTTTCCAATAATATCTCGACAAAATGACGTATTGGCCCGAAATTAGGGATTTGGGGGTTATTTGAGGCGAGGAATTCAAATTCGTCTATACTTTTGATGTCACTAGTAGAGGGCGCCACCTACGGCTTACCGCACTTTTTTTAAATGGCATAACTTTTTCAAAGCTTAGTATTTCGATCTGACTATCTAAAAAATCGATTATCCTACTTCTTTTACATCAGAAAGGTATACTTTATTGAAGTCGCTAGGAGTAACCGTTTTCGAGATAATCGCATTTGAAATTTCCTATGCAATGTTTGGTACATAGTGCAGCAGCAGACTCCCCAGGTCAATACAGTGCAACTTTGTTAAACTTACCCAATCCAAGGGTTGATAATAACCAAGATACAGGGTGTCAGAATTTTGATATTGTTTTAGATTTTTTGGAATAATTCTTCTTTGGCAAGAAATGCAAATTCATCCATAGTTTCTATCGCGCCAGTAGAGAGCGCCACCCAGTGGCGGTAGGTGAATTTTTAAAGTTCTATATCTCTGTTCCTACTTAGGGGACCCGTACCAAATTTAAGGGTTTCAATGGGTCCACTGGGAATGTTTTGGTAAAGAAAAAACGTTTTGTAATTTGCGAAAAAAAGTTGAATTTTTGCTTCGCCCCCCTGGGAAAAAAATTAACATGTTTAGGTATTTTATTTATTATTTTTCTAAACAAATTTTACATCATTTTGTCGAGAATTTTTAAATTTTAAGAGAAAAAAGTGTGTTAGTAGGAAGTTATAGTCATTTGAATTTTTTTAAATTATATTTTAGGTTTAAAAAAACTCAAATGACTGTAACTTTCTACTAACACATTTTTTTCTCTTAAAATTTAAAAAATTCTCGACAAAATGCTGTAAAATTTGTTTAGAAAAATAATAAATAAAATATCTAAATGTGTTAATTTTTTTCCCAGGGGGACGAAGCAAAACTTCAACTTTTTTTCGCAAATTCCAAAATATTTTTTTCTTTAACAAAACATTCCCATTGGGCTCACTATTAAAACCCCTAAATTTGGTACGGGTCCCGCAAGTAGGAACAAAGATATACAACTTTAAAATTTCACCTACCACCACCTGCGGCACATCGCGCTTCTTTGAAATGACAAAACTTTTTTGCGGCTTATTATATCGATTTTACTATAGAAAAAATCGATTCTCCTACTTTTTTGATTATAAAAAGTGTACTTTCTTTGGGGTCGCTGGGATTAACCGTTTTCGAGGTAATCGCATTTGAAATTTCCCTTGCTTAGTCATATTTAAGTTGAATGACGCTTTCAAATTTGGATGAATTTGCATTTCTCGCCCCAAGAAGCCCCAGAATCCTTAAAATGTATTTATTAATTTAACTATGTACCATTGCATACATTGCATAGGAAATTTCAAATGCGATTATCTCGAAAACGATTACTCCTAGCGACTTCAATAAAGTATATATTTTTGACGTAAAGTAAGTAGGATAATCGATTTTTTTAATAGTCAGGTCCATATACTAAGCTTAAAAAAAGTTACGTCATTTAAAAGAAGTGCGGTATGCGGTAGGAGGCGCCCTCTACTAGTGGCATCAAAAGTATGGACTTCTCTTAAAGAAAATTGGTTTATTTTTGATAAATGTATACCTTTTATAATAATAAAATTAAATACCTGTCTAGATGCTGAAAATATCAAACAAAGTGTGCCTTTGTGAGAAATGACGAGTGTTAGAATAAATAATAATTGGACCTATAAATGAATTTTTGGCTAATAAACGTTCTGCCCCTTGTGTGTATTTATAAGATGGCGTTTTAGCAAAAATATACCCAAGGAGGGACATGACAAATACTTATATAACACTAAAAAAGGGTTGGAAACCTTACAAAAATTTCCGTCTTAAAGTTAACAGTTTATTAAAATATTTTGTGCTCATGAAAAGGCCAGACCTCTACCTACACAACAGCAACTTAACACTGATGATGAGTAAAACGTTACGAAACGTTAGACATGCTCCAGTTGAAGTAACATTAAAAAATCATAAAAATAGGGGCAAGAAGTATATTTTTAAAATGCGCCTAGCTTTAGAACAAACCAAATCTTGCTAGTGCCTTTGACATTAATAAATTTTGCTCAATTTAAGCTGTTAGTAGGTCTTGGATTTTATTTCTCCTTCTGCTGTGGGTATTTTTGTACTCACATTTTTTCTAAACTTCACTTTTCGGATTTATATTGGAGTACCTACATATCTGTAGCAGGCGCGGCACGTGAAATTTTAAAGTTGTGTATCTCTGCTGCTACTTATGGGACCCATGCCAAGTTCAGGTTTTTTGTGTGGGCCTACTAGGAATGTTTTGGCGAAGAAAAAAAAATATTTTGTAATTTGCGAAAAAAAGTTGAATTTTTGAATTAACCCACCTGTGGGTAAAAAATTAACACGCTTAGTTATTTTATTTATTTTTTCCAAACAAATTTTACATCATTTTGTCGACAATTCTTAAATTTTAAGAGAAAAAAATGTGTTAGTAGAAAGTTAAAGTCATTTGAATTTTTTTGAAAATTATATCTTAGGTTTAAAAAAATTCAAACGGCTATAACTTTCTACTAACAAATTTTTTTCTCTTAAAATTTAAGAATTGTCGACAAAATGATGTAAAATTTGTTTAGAAAAAATAATAAATAAAATACCTAAGCGTGTTAATTTTTTACCCAGGTGGGTCAATTCAAAAATTCAACTTTTTTTCGCAAATTGCAAATTTTTTTTCTTTGCCAAAATATTTCTAGTATGCTCACTACTAAAAAACCTGAACTTGGCATGGGCCCCATTAGTACCAACAGAGATATACAACTTTCAAATTTCACGGACCGCGCCTGATCTGTAGGTTGTTGGCTAAAAATATGTATGGCAAAATTAATTTGATAATTATCTGGCAGTTAAACAATTTATGTTGAATTTAAAAGACTCGAACAACGGTAGTGTAATCGTACACTTATGCGGCTGTGAAAACACTAAAAAATAATGTGTCTCAGCTTCTATATAAACTGTTACTTTTTTCAAACCGAACAAAATTATATTTTAAGGGTTAGTTTTTCAATTTCTTATTCACAAGGAATATAACAGTGTTTAAGGTAAATTGTAAAATGGGCCCAAGTTATGTGTGCAAATAAATACTTTAGGTATACAGTAATTATCTAGGTTAGTTTGTATTTTTTTGTGTTTAAGCTCAAAAGTTGAGGCAACAAGGCAGGCTTTTGTAAAAATAGTAATTTGTCCGTGAAATATATTTTTTTACGCTACTTGCTTATAATAGTTAAACAGTAAAGTAGTCATCACAGACTTGTTACTATTTTTTTAAAAAACCAAGCTAGTTTACGATAATACAATATTCTTAATATTAAAGGTACTACTTTTACGTATTAAGTTAGCTGTAGGTTAGTGATTTGTAAATTTTCAGCTTTGAATATGTTATTTTACATTCCTTTGTAACTAGTTCTTTTGTGATTTGTTTGGCAGCCATAGGAATTTTATGTTTATTTGATGTTTTGATAAAATTATATTATTTGATCTCGCTTTTGAGACCACTTTAGTTAGATATTCATATATTGTTTATAAATTATCATTCCGATGTTGGAGGCTGAAGTTAGTTTCCAATATTTCAAGAAGTATTATGCGTTATTTAAAATAAACAATAAATTTTCCGTATTTTCATAATTTATGTTTTACTTTTATGGGTAGTTTTCATAAATTTACGTGCCTTGCAACAATAGCTATTTACAGACTATAGGTTAAAGACACTGCCATTTGTAATTTGTGTATTTTTCAATAAATATATTTTGCAGAAAAACATACGTTTATTTTGTAGACTACAACACAGCTGGGAAGTAATGTATTACTTTTGTAATCGAATTAATCGGTAATGAAAACTCGCGATTCTAATTTGCTTCCATGTTTATTGCATTACCTAACGAATTTCTTTCTGTTCAACCCAGATTTCTGGAGCCTAAAATGATTTTTAACACATTTAATGAGGATTTTTTTAGTGGGGGGAACCTTCAAAAGGCACTGGGACTTGACCTCCTCGTATCGACACTAGGGATGTTTATATCGGAAAAAAATATCGATATTGTAAAAATGTATTAAATCGGATATTCGATATATCGGTAAAAAATAGCGATACGTTCTCAGAAAATTGTCCTTTTTAGATACGCTAATGCCCGGTTCTATAATAGTGAGTTAAGCTTAGATCAACTAAAACTCTGATCAGACTGAAACCTTCCCATATAAATTGTATTGCTGTTAAAAAAATACATTCAGTTTGACAGCAATGCATTTGTTATGGGAAGGTTTAGGTCTGGTCTGAACAGAGTTTTGGTTGAACTATAGGGATGGCAATTTTTAGAAAAACATCGATGTATCGACATCGTTAGACATCGGTGGACGTCACATCGATGGGTTCGAAACATCGAAAGAAAAACATCGATGTTTCGATGTATCGACATCGTTGGAAGTCACATCGATGGATCCGATATAGAGTCATTTAACATTTAATATTATAAATATATAATATTATAAATTATAATATTATAAAATAAAATGTATTAGCCAAAAATGTATATTAAAATATATTAATACTTACCGTCAAAGATATATTATCAGTCTTATCACTTGTTTTCGTTTCCCCGCTGCTGGCATTTCCGTTATGCATTTTAAAGTGTCCTCTTAAATTTGAGGTATTACCTGACGTTTTAATAATTTTCCCACACATCTGGCTTCATTCTTGCTTTGCTTCACAAAATATTTCCATACTTTACTTATTGGAGGCATTTTTGAAATGAGAAATTAATTACAAAAACAATTACAACCACAGGGGAAGTCCCGAATTGAAAAATAAGACTGTCAAGTACTCGGCCGACTGACTGCCGTGTCAAGGGCACGACGCTGCCAAACCTTGCGCTCATTAAGAACTAATCAGCTGTTTATATTTAAAAATGCATGGCATTCCTGGTGGCTTTGTACTGCGCCGCGATCGTAAATTATTGTGGCAACACAGCGTTGACTCCCATTCATAAATTTAGGGCACGTGAAATGTATTTCTATCATTCTTCTTTGTATATACGTAGAAAAGGACACAAACACACTCACACTCAGTTCGCGCTGGTTCTACCAATGGAAAACACCATCAGTTTTATAATCGTCGCACGTTCACACGAACACGTGTTGAATGGAGTTCGATGTTTGTTCGTTCGATGTTCCAGTTGTTACATCGATATTTAAAACATCGATGGAAAACATCGAATTTTTAAGTTCGATATATCGATGTTTTCAAAACATCGATGTATTGTTGCCATCCCTATAGAACTAAGCTTATGCTTGTACTGTTGCTGTACACTACATGCTGTACAACCAGGCATTAAACTGTATCAAATTTTTAACTAAAATATTATCAAGTACGTTTTCGACGAGGCTGTATGCTATAACGGCAAATACAAACAACAAAACAGACATTTGTAAACAACTAATTTTAATTAAAAAAAATAGAGTCAAAATTTTGTTTATTTAGAATATTTATAGCATGATAAAAACAATAGACTAAAAATGGGTTATTTCTAATAAACACACATAGAGACTTAATAATTATAAAAAATATATATTATTGAAAAGAAATTTAAGGTTAAGTATCAAATGTTTTGGTCGTAACGAACCGTAAATTAGTAAATTGCCCGAATTGCCCGTAAATTTCTTATCCAGTTGTGATTCATTGGTTGCGATAGCCTGCCTCTTGCTTGTCACCATCCAGCTACTAAAGCTGGCGAAGAATATCGTATCCGATAGCAATATTTTAATATCGATATATCGGTATAAAAAATATCGCCTAAAAATATCGATTTATCGAACAAAAATTATCATTTATTTTATGTCGATATTTTTTCAGCATCCCTAGTCGACACCGTAGCGCCGGATTTTTAAATTACGGGCTAAACCTACCCGCCTGTACTTGTATTCGTTGCCTATCCCACTTCTTTCTTCCTTCCGCATCCGCATATCATGAAGCTGAGGGTTGTCTTATTGTACTGTTCTATTGTCTAAAATCTTTTTTCTTCATATCTCTCTAATATAAGCGTGTATCTTTTCCCAGTTTCCTTTGTCCTTCAACATTGTTATGGTCATGCATTTGCACGTTTACCTGTTGTCTTTCTACCACCTTGTGCATTTAAATAATGTGTGTGCAACTGCATCAGTTTCACCACAATAAATGCAGCTGTCATCCTGAGTTTTTCCTATTATATTTGTCCCGTAATAACCTGTGTTAGGTAGTCCTAATCCACATGCCTATATGTGCAATTAACCCACTGGTGGATCCTAGGTATCCGGTTGTTTTGTCCACTGTGCTACGGAGCCTAGTTGGTCCCACTCCTGTTGCCACAGTTGCATAGTGTTCTCCCTCTCTTTTTTTCGCCTGACTTCCTTTACCATTTCTTCTTTAGTGTAGCCTCTTTCTTTCCAGTGTAAGATCTATAGCGGCTATTATATATATATATATATATATATATATATATATATATATATATATATATATATATATATATATATATATATATATATATATATATATATATATATATATATATATATATATATATATATATATATATATATATATATATAGAGAGAGAGAGTTGCCACCTGTCCCGGATTCGCCGGAATCATCCCAGAATTCTAGGCTACGTCCCGGCAACAAAAAATGTTAGCCGGGACCCGGGATTGTCCCGGAATCATATATTGAAGCAAAAAAATGTTATTTACAAAATTAATAAACATGACTTATGTTTTATTATCTTATCCATCAATGTAAACATATCTAATTTTATATTATCGATATTGCGGTGCCATTCCTACCTATATTCCCATCTGCGTTCTGTTTACGTCCAGTTAGTTGGAGTAGCTTACCCTTTTAAGTAATTCGTTCTTATTGATTGGTATGTACTCGATATTATTTTCTTCTTAGTTATCGTGTATTTTAATGTAGTACCACAGATTACTCCTAGGTAGTACTCTATAGCTTTGGCGACTAGCAACTTGTAGTTTTTATAAAAAATGGTGAAGGTGCAAGATTTTGGAGATGACGTCCCGGGTAAGAACTCGCGTTACGACAGCCAAATTAAAAATTTTGAAAAACTTGCAAAGTTGACGAAAGTTGTTCCTTACATCGTGAGAAATATTTTTTGTCGAAAAACTTTCTCTCTAAAACCAATGGTTCAGCAGTTATAACGAAATAGATAATTAAATTGTTTATTACAATTGATTGCGCTAGAACATCTAGACCTAATTCTTAATGTTCATGATTTTTTTCAGATTTTTCTGAGCGATCCCTTTGGTGATAAGGGTGCCAAACCCAAGAAATATTTTAAAAATGCATAAAAAAATTCGTCATATTATATATTGTTGAATTCGTGCTTCAATAAGCTTTCATTTGACCCTTACACGATGCCCTTGAAAACTTTTTTTTGGTTTCCCAATTTACCCCCCGAAATTAACCCCCAGAATCAAAATTGAAATTTTTATAATTCACGTCTATAATTCGGCCACCACACTTTATCTCTGTGTTAAATTTCAAATTTTCACGTCGAACAGTTCCAGAAAAGATCGCCTGTGACAGACACATGAACAGACACCGAAGTGGTTCCATAAGTATTCCGTTTCACGGAACACTAAAAATAAGGTAAGATTCCAATAATAATTTTATAGAAACATATCTTAATCTTATCAGTATTTTTTTAAAATTAAGTAGGGTTTATCGCCAAAAAAATTACACGCTATTTCAGTAATTTAGACTCCGACCTTAAGCGGCAAATTTTCAGAATTTTCTGGAAGACTAAAAAATCAGGTAAAGGGGGACTAAGGTAATCTGCACATAAATAAAACACAAAAATACAAATACTGATTTCATATTATTTAAAGAAACAGATTTTTAATTGTTTTCTAACAAAACTTTAAAATTTATTTTTAAATTTAAAAAGGTATAAACACATACTAAGAATAATGCACAACTGAAAAATGATATGTATAAACTATACCAAAAAATTTAAATTAAACACCTTATATCGAAAATTTGAGCTCTTAGATTGTTAAACAATTTCTTGCACGAACAACTTAAAATTAAAAATTTATTAAACGATCTAAATACTATCAAAATTTTGTTTTCTTTGATTTTTAAGTTTTGTTGACATATAAAAAAAGCTTTTATCATTATTTTTAAGCACATTATGAATAAAAGTTATACAATCTCCACAATGTTTACAAATTGGTTAATTTTAAAAAACGGTAAAAAATGCGTAAGAAATAACAGTAACATTATTATCAGACATTTAAAAGAAAACTTAAGTATTTATTGCCTTTAAGATTTTATACATGGTATTACAATATTTAGGTACGATTCCACCGAAGAGGCAGGTAATCTGCGAAATCTAGTCCTTTAAATGTAGCAGTAGACAAACATCAAAAAGGTACTCACTTCAGTAAGTGATTAACGAACTAAAAATACTACCTATATCGCAAATTGCGGCCAGCGCTTACTGCTTTATAGGAACCATACCTTAAGGGTGATCAGATGAACCCATGCGATACTACAGAACTAGATAAGTCAACTGAAACTTTGACAACTAGTGGTAAAATGTCGATCAGTCTGATCATCCTCTCAATTGGAAAATTCTGTTTATGTCTATCCCTAATTACTAAGTTAGAAATTTGTACCTGTGGTACCTATTTTAAGTACTAGCTCTTTCTGGGCACTGTTTAACATTATTTTATTCTTTAATGCACTAATTCCTGACTTAAATTTATCACATTGTTTTTATTACAATTTGTAGACCTTTCACTATTAAATATAGTCACAGACATATTTTGCCTACTTTAAAGAAGTGTAGACGTTATGGACTTGCAATAATTCGTCTATATTCAAAGGATGTTTATCAAATTTAATGAACCTTAAACACGGAGATTCCTAGTTTTGGATAAAATATGTGCTTGTGAAAAATATTTAAAAGTAAAGCCTAACACAACTAATATTTTGAAAATACGAAAACGTTATAAAGAATACATTTGGAAGTGCATTATATTTTACCATCTAAAAGTAAAAAAACCTTTTTTTATGCAACGGTAAGTCTATTCTAAAATCACCTCTTTTTATAATTGGTTATTATAAACACCAAAGTACCGCACAGAAGAGACCGAGACTCTACTATTGCACGTCAATATATATTTTTTTAAGAATTACATGGGCTACAAAAATAAAATTTTATCATTAGTGGTCTTAACCAAAACTGTTATTTCTTACTCACAAAAATTTGCTGAATAATATACATTAGCTGTGATGAAATTTAAGACTAACCTTAATGAATAATTAAAATTCTTCTAACTGAACTACAAGTAAATTAATTATTATGAAAAAAAATTTCAATCATTCCGACAGCTAATTATATACTATCCCGCCAAGAAAAAAATGAAATTACCTATCTAAAAAAGAAAATTACTATTATTCCAAGTCAAGACACATGTAGATTGGTGTTCTATATTTAGGAATATTTTTTATTTCAGTCTAGGCTAACGCAAGTCATTTTTTTGGAAAACATCACAGGTTACTAAAAAAACATCCCTAAATGCGGAATTTTTCACGACGAAATACTAAACTATGAAAATTTTCCACACCAAGACTTGACTTAATTTAAATTAAAAATATACAAAATGGGATTTTTATTAAAGGCAGTATTACAACAAAAGACTTCAAGTAAGTTCGAAGATACACAAGAGTCCAGTAACAAGCTTTTATAAACCTTAAAAGCATTTTAAATGAAAAAGTGACCACTTTAGAATTCTTCATATTGATTCTTTTTCTGCTACAGGGTTATTTTCAACTGAGATTTTAACTACTGGTGAGCATTCAGTGCTTAGAACTTTTTTTAAGAAAGCAATTATTAATAGTAGACACTAAAAGAGAAATATGTTCAATATTTAATTAATATTGCCATATTTAATTGTATGCCCTGTATATTTATAGTTAATTGAATGCTTAGTTAAGGAAGTTAATGCCGATATACAGTGTGGTAGTCCAAAATGTTTCAGGACCAGAAACAGGGCAGATACAAATTTTTTTACATAGGTAAAGCAATTATTATCAATATGCCTACATTCAGAAACAGTTCTGAAAATGAGCGATTTTTGCCGTTCTCGCAGATTCCCAATTTTTGGTAATACCAGAGACTATAAAGAATATAGACAGACACTCGAATACACGGAACAGCCGGTCTCCCTCGAGACATTTGGTGGGTTTACTGGTTTATGGTTTAAAAGTTTGTATGTCTATCATTATATATACATGTAGATACATAGTATATATATTTATATAATGGTAGACAAACTTTTAAACCATAAACCAGTAAACCCACCAAATGTCTCAAGGGAGACCCGGTTTTCGTTGCACGGCAGTGTTCGTCTACGTATTATTTAGTCTATGGTAATACCTACCCACGGCATTTCGGTATAATCATTAAGTAATAAATATGTTGCCAACTTGTTGCATAATAGTACTTAAAAAATGTTAGCTGCTTACCTCACTCTTCTGCAATTTTAATATCCTCAACTTCCTTGAAGTACTTTATTTGCCCAATAAACAGGGCAAAGAACCAAAACAAACAATACATGCAAAATAGCGTACTCTATTACCTACATGGAAAAATTATGTCAACATGACGGACTTGCTTTGTATATGGCAGGTATTATTAAGGCTTTAAAATTCCTAGTTACCTTGGTTGGATTATATACCTTACTTGAGAAATATCCTTATATTCTCTGTATATTAAAACGCAAGGTTTTATTGACTGTTGGTAGAGCCAACTTAGAGTACCTAATGTTTACGCAAGCTTTCAGCACAAGTATGTTTAGTCCTTCGTCGTGGTCTTGTGAAAAGAGACAGACTACCTGGTTTTTTATTACCGAACAAAACTAAAAAATTAACTTTTTTCTAATCTATTCTCAAAAAACGTACTAATTGTACAACATTTATGCCATGTATTAATAGTACCTTAACAATTAGTACGTTTTGACATTATATTGCTTAGGTTTGTATATTAACCTTTAAAATCAACAAAAAAAATGATTTTTTACTGTTTAATAATAAAAATAGTCTTTCTCTTTTCAAAAGTCGCCGACCTTACAAAAACCTTTTCGAACGCCAACCCAATAGTCCAGTCGTTTTTTACCACAATGCCGTGCAACTCAAACCCCTTATACAGAGTGTTTGTTAACTAATTAAAGGTCCTTTCACAAAAGTAAAAAAGTACATCAATAGGAATTCGTAATTTCTTTTTTGACATATAATTTTGATTAAGATAATTATTAGATTATAACGCCAACACTCCTTGTTAAATTACGGGCTTTATACATAAATATACCGTTTATTAATTCAAATTTTACTTTTTAAACCAGTTCAAAATTACTTTTTAAAAAGCAATATGCCCACAAAACGAACCAACTTTTATCTCGAAAACGAAGGATTTCCAATGCTACGCTTTTAATAAAGATAAGTAAGGGATGACGAAACAGATGTCACTCTTTCTTGCAAGAGCTTTTAGCTGCTAAAAAAATATAGTCATCAGCATGAGGTAAGTGGGGTCAAACTTAAGTACCTCAGTTGCAGTAGCAGCTAAATTACAAAAATAGGTCTGCAAAGTATTAGAGCAACTTTAGAGCTTCTCTTTCTTATGTTGTGACGAGCTGGGCACTTATCAAAACTATAAACAACAGTTTTATGGTTTGGGTAAATGATTGTAAATATAAATTTGTTTTATGAAGTTCCAATAGAATTGTAGAACCATATTTGTTCATTCATATATTAATCCAACGCGGGTATAGAAATGAAACTCGAAAAAACCATGTGAAACTATTATAAATACTAAATAAATGACAGACTATATACTTTTTACTAATATGATGTTACAAATATTTTTAGCTATTTCCTACTAACAAACCCGTTTTAATCTGCCACAAGGACAATGACTTGTCTTTTTAGCTGCAAATAGAAAAATCAGGGTCGACACAAAACAAAAATATTTAGGGAAAACACAATCCACAGATGTTACAAACACCAAATTTAAAAAAACAATATAGATAAATATCCACCAAAATACATTTCACTTTTCCATGTACGCAACGAACTGCCTCTATATACTAGTAATTTTAGATTGTCTTTACTTATACAGGGGTGTCTTAGGTTAAATAAATATTAAGGGAACATAATGATAATGAATAAATACGAATTTGAACTATATATTACGGAAATTCCGTAAAAATCGTTAAAAACGGATATAGAGGGTATCAGTAGACGCCTGAATAATTGATTTAGAGATTTAGTTTTTATTTATTTTAGGTTATATTTATAAGTTTTACAACAGTCACGATAAAAAAATGTCATCAAAATTTGACCATATAATTTACTATTAGGAATAAACGTTTTGTTCCCTTAATTTGCTACAAAATCCTAAAGAACCGCTGTATAGTTAATATTTTATTAATAAGTCCACGATAGTAACAATATATACACTAGCAAATGCTAACAAGTAGTCTCAAGTAACAGACAGTGGCATACCGCGAGACACACCGGGGGAACACTATGGCAAATGGTCGCCAAACGGATTTTGGAGTTAATATTTGGAGAGGGTGGGGCACTTTTGCAGGGAGACGACTTGGGGGTTTTTACTTTTGATTCTGGCTTCGCACTTATCAGTTCGTTAGCCGCCCCTGCTTCTATGGGCTATAGAAGTTTTTCTCCAACGGAACTTGATGTTCCCGAACTGAATGTGCAATCCTCGCCATTCAGTAGTTGTCAGTTGTCCAATTCAACTGTTATAAATTGTTTAAGTCTTTCGAGATAAACAGGGTAGAGTTCCACATCATTATGGCCTGCACCCTGTAAATTAAAACGTGCATTTTAGGCCTGCCGAGCCACCATTACTGGTCGTTTATTCATACAAAAGCATGAGATTTCTTTAATTAATACAGAGTAAATAAATTAACCCAGAACCGACATTATTGTATTTCGACTTCAATTAACTTAATGCATTTGTTGTTTACAAAGTCATAAACGCTCAAAATAAAATTTTTCCATGACTTGACATAAGATTATTCTCATGTGCAGACCAAGAGTTAATTACCTACTTAAACAGTATCCCCCATCAAGTTTTCAACATAAGGAAACCTATAATTAGAATTGATTTTTCACTAAATCTTATTTTTCTGCTTGTTGTAAAACTAATTTTGACTATATACTAAGATTTAACAAACAATAAGATATAGAAGGGATGCAAAAAACACAATTATGGCTAATCTCTATACACATCCTAGGAGTATTCATTTTAAAAGGGATTATCTGGTCGGGTGATCTATTTCAGCCAAGAAAATCAATGTATTAATCGGTATGAACTCCTCAACGAGGTTAAACACACACAGGGGTAACAACAGAATAAAAGTATAGTAATAGGTAAGTAAAACAGGAACTTAAAAGAAAAAAATTAGGTGCAAGCCAGTCCGATACTGGTCCTGTTGGTTTATTCGGTCCTAAGGTGCGGAAATTATGGACAAACAAAATATACGCGAGATGCCTGTTAAAAAAACTAAACCTTAATTTGAATTCCGCGATATCCGCACTTGGATCAGCATTACAATTAAGCTATTTGCAATTATTAAATCTTTATTATACTCTCGCCACATATTTGTATATTATCTTATAAGTACATTAATCTTTTATAGAACATTGAATAAAAAAATGACTATATTTTTCTAAGACGAAAAACGTTTTACAATAGTATACCATTTATAAACAGCATTGTTTCAGAATTAAAATCATGCATATCTAAACACTTTCCCAAACTATCTTTGTTATAATTAGACACTTGTAAGTGTGTCAAAGTAGTTATTAATGGATTTTAAAAAAATACAAGCAGTAAAATTGTTTGTGTTTTAAATTTAAGCAGTATTGGCTGGGTGTTAAAACAATTTTAAAGTTTGGTTTGGTTATAATAACAGTTGTTTAATGTTCAAAGCTGGACTCTAATTATAAAAATTCATTTATTGTGTTAAATTTCCAATGACTGTGTTTACATGGCATTATTTATTAAAATAAATACAAACACGCTATTTGTTTTAAAAATAAATAAATATATCACCGTGCACAAAAAAAATCTTGCTTTTAAGAAAGCCTTGAATGTATACAGGGTGTCCGAAAAGTCTTAGTATGGGCAAATATCCTTGCTATTAACAGAGATCGAGACACCAAATTTAAGGTGTATCTTATTGGTTAATAAATCTACTTTTTTTATGTAATTCAGCTTTTTCAACCCTCTTGAGTGGTGACGCTAGGGAGTTGAGGTCAAAAATTTTAAGTGCAACCCTATGTCGTGTGGTACCATTGGTGGTACTTCATTGTAAAGGTCTTCAAAAAAGAAACATTTTAAAGCAACATTTTATTCGTTTTTAAATGGCAAGCCTTATAAAAATTAAAAATTGTCAAGAAAACCTGGATCTCGTTAACAAATTAGAAAAAGATATAGAATAGAAATAGAGAAATAAATAGCAATTACAAAAGTCAATAAAAAATTTTCATTTAATTATACATTAATGGAAAAATCCATTTTTGCTGAACATATTTAGATTACAATAATAATTTATTAAGCAGGTAGGTAAGTATAGAACCTAATGGCTAATGTTATTCTTCCAGGATCTTTAATATTCAAAATAAATAATTCTTACAGAGCAACTTAACTTTGCTTCTGATGAGTTATTTATAAGGTGTTGATAACAAAAGATTAAGGAAAAAGGAGAATATCATTGAGTAGCTTATGTGGCATTTGCACTAGTTATATTTAGACGAAATGTTAGGAGAGGTGAGGTATCACCTTCTATATAAATACTTACCAATTCTTTTCTTCCTACATGAGAAGATGAAGATAAAAAAATCGGTTTTTAATTTAAAAGCATACCATTACTTATAAGTAAAAAATGGAAAATAGTGCTTCTCTGACTAACAGATAAACATTAAACAACATATACTCTTACATTTTTTATATTTTTCACTTACCTCTACCCAAAGCGGTTCAACGGCTTTCGGGCATTTTTCAAAAATTGTAAGCCCATGTGAAAAGTCTATAACTTCATCTTGTGTTCCATGAATAATAAGAGTGGGAGACATCACTTTGGGAACTTTATCGATACTGAAACAAGACCATTTTATAGATAACATACATTATATGTTGAAGACATAAAAGGACAATTATTGCACTTAATCTGGAACTAATCCACAGTAATATGAAAAATAAAATGGGAATTTCCAATTTAGGTTCAAAAAAGCCTGAGTAATCATGTTAAAACAATAGCATGCAAATTAAGAGTTGCAAAATTTATTAATTCAACTCTTTGGTTAAGTGAAATTATAAAACCAAGGGAAGTAATTAGTATTTCAAAATTTTTATTTGGAGTAATAGCATTAAAAATATTGCAATAATCAACTTGCGTATTCATTTAATTTATAGAGAAGGGAAACTATTGCTTGTTATAAGTATTCTGGTAAAAACTTGTAAAATGATTATAATAATTAATCATTTAAGTATTATCATATTAAATATCAATGACATTGACAGCTTTAATTATTAAAATTTTTGTACTTTTTATCTTAAATCAAATGGACTATGGACATGAATTAATATTTTTCATTAAAAACACATAAAAGTAAGGATTTTAAGAATGTTTAATTTGGTTATATCATTATCAGTCACTGCTCCAAATTTATGTCCTGTTAGAAATGTTTGCTACATATTCTTTCCTTTTCATACTCTGCCACATGTACCAGCTACTTAGACCTTTATTTGATCAATTTTTATCCTGGGTATTTCTAAGTGCAAATACCTGAAAGCTATCTTAACGTTTTTTTTTAAATGAATTTATCTCATTTTCCAAGAAAGCTTAACAATAATCTTTATGGCTTTGGATGATGGAATTATCTGACTGATAACATGAAATGACTATGACAAAGACTACAGTGTACATTCTTTATTTTATGGAAAAGAAATATTTTTATTTTATCACTGCTGCTCCTATTTTCTTTAAACATTTTTATTAATTTATAGAATTGTAAAGCACAATTCAGTACAAGTCCCTGTGGTATAATTTTAAATAGTTATTGATATCCATGTGCTTTTAGTTAAACCCAATTCAAAATTTTTAAATTTTGTTAGCAGTAACATTGCCCTTTAGAAAACTGTAATTTATTTTGTTAGTACATAGTTCACAGGATCTTTTAAAAAAAATCAAATAACTCAAAACAAGAAGCAAAATCACAAGAACCCTTGTGTTAATAAGTAGCCTCGTAAGTAGCTTTCGCCCGCGGTATAACAATTTTACTCCATTACAAATTTTGAACCCCCATTTCACCCCCTTAGGGGTTGATTTATTAAACGTAAAACACATGTTTAAACATTCATTTTTAGAGTACTTACTTCTATGAAGTTTTGAGTTAATAGGACCATCTAATATTTTTTCTCCATACAAATTTTGAACCCCTTATTCACTCCCTTAGGGGTTGAATTTTGAAAACCCCTTACTTAGTGGATGCCTACATTATGTAAGAAAACTCTGTGCAAAATTTCAAGCTTCTAGACCCAGCGGTGTGGGCTGTACATTGATATGTCAGTCAGTCAGTCAGTTTCTTTTATATAGGTATATAGATTAGGATTTATAACCTTTGTAAGTTTACATTAAAAATATTTACCTGGGAAAGGCATCAAAGAACCACGTTCTTTTGGTATTAGGAAAAGCTACTTTCATCCCAGAAATAAGGGGAGAATGTAATATCACAGCCCCAACTTCATATCGAGCGGCTAAATCAACAGTAGGTACAGTGCCGATGCTCTGACCATATAAAATAATATTTTCAGGACTAATTCCATATCGAGTTCTCAGAGCTTGCCATGCAGCATCAATATCTGCATACAAATTCTTCTCGGAAGGCTTTCCTCCGCTAACTCCATATCCTGAATAATCATAACTAAATATGTTACAGTTCATTCGGGTGCCTAAGCCCCAGTAAAAACTACTCATTTGTCCGAGATCTACAGCATTAGCATGTGAAAAAAGTATTGTAAACCTAGCAGTACTACAACATCTTATAAACAAACAGGCTATTCTATTTCCTCTGGTTGTTCTGGTGTAAAAGGCATCAATGTATTCTTTTTCTCTTTCTGTGAATTGCCATTCTGCCCGCTCTGTGAGGGCAAAACTGCACTTGCCGTTTTCATCTGAGACAAATTCGTACGTTGGCTCTGGTGGTATGAATGCTAATTTTGCAGCTATCCTGCTGGGACAAGGCGGACAACAAAACAAGCAACAGAACTCACTGAAACTTAGACCGTTCATTTTTTTAAACACAAGTTTACGCCTAAACAAAGAAAAATTACTTTTATAAACTAATACAAATTTATAAATTTATTATTAAAACAAAACTTTGTCTTTCATTGTTGACAACGCCATTTTAAAAGGCACGTCCACCAACGCAACACCGTTCACTCACCACCTCTACTTCTTCACAAGTCAGTATGTTGGCATCTATGACGTCATGTGAAAATTAAAATCTCTGAAATTTAACTATTTTTCGTACGATCTATTAGTAACACAGTACTTATTAATGTTACATTTACGTTGAGTCAAACTCATATTAAATTGAAAAGCATTTTATCTTGATTATATTAACTATTTTTAAATCTATTTTTAACTTGTTCATAAAAGACTTGATCGTTTGTAGTGCTCCTACTCCAACTCCTGTACTCCAAACCAAAAAATATGTAATAGGTTTATTCTCCAAACCTTATTTTTAAAAGCAGGCAATACCTGAAATCACCCAACCAAGAGTGAAAGGGTTCTCTAACTCTCAGCTTTTTTATCAGAGTCTCATACAGATAAATTAGATCAGCAAAAACCTAGCAAGAAAAATTAGGAAACAGTTTTTGGAGAGGATATGTTTTGGTGCCTTTAAAAATAGAATCCCTGTTAGAGAAAGTGCAGTTGTCTGCAGCACAAATGAATAAACTTAAAATTCAATGACCCTGTACATGGTTACAGTAGCTTATTGTGGTTACAAACAATGAAACATTTTAAATCAGTTGACCTTCTAATTAATTTTAAAAAAGCTAAGGAAATATTAAGTTTGCTACCTGTCCTGTTCGTTACGAATGTTACGATTTACGATCCAGCGTTGAACTGGAAAAAATAATATTGTAACTGTAAAAATCCTTGTTGTCACTGCATTGTATACAGTTACTGTGCCATCAGCTGATTGTCACAGTCACAACCAGTTGTCAAAAATCCACCCAAAAATGGTATGAGGCATGGCTACAACAAAGTTATTTACAAGATTTTTAGGTAAAACTAAAATAAATAACGTAAAACCAATTGGAAAAAGTCCTGCCAATGTTAACAGAAATTATCCTACATCATTTGTAAGCATTGTCAGTGGCGGAATTGTTTTATATGCTGCCTATAAATTTCGTTCTACAGGGAAAGTGCATGCCGCACAGTTAAAAAATGTAAGTTCTCTAAATTCTTATGTATTTTTTAAGAATATTTTAAATAAAACCTAATGATCTAAGGCTAAAATACATGCCTTCTTTGATCATACTAACAAATAGGTCTTAAAAATAAATAAGTTATTTTTAGATTTCCTGCCAGTCTTGGATTGTGTAAACAAATATCAGATATCTTCTTAAATAAACTAACTTTAAAATGCAGCTTTTTACAAAAATTGGCTATTAGGTAGTAAGGAAATATTTGTTTTTAAAGACCTAATCTATAGGCCTTTGTTTAGTTATTAGATAGATTGGTACTTTATTATTTGAATAATGAATCACTAGTTTTAAATTACTTAATACTTTTTTCCTGAAAATGTGTGAAGAGAATTAAACAGTTCATCGGGCCTTGATATACCTATCGCTTTGTCTATCTTTAGGAAGAGGAAACAAAGGTAGTTAAATTAACATCCAGGGAAAAGAGATTTATTAGATTCTCTTCAGTAGAATATGATGGTCAACTTTATATGACCCCACAAGATTTTCTTGAATCTGTGGTTGAAGCTGAACCTAGACGTAAGCTATATATCTTATTTTATCATGATGAAGTTTAATCTGTAATTTTTTTAAGCTCGATTTAAAAGAAAAGTCTTGACCCAAAAGGATGTTGAGAAAATTAAAGAAACCACACCGCCTTTAGGTCAAGGTAGTCCACATTTGTTTAGAGCTTTAAGAGATAAAGGTAGTTTTATTGGCTTATAATTATTTTCCTGACTTAATCAACTTTCAATTTTAGGAATCATTTCATACACAGAATATTTGTTTTTGCTATCTATTCTGACAAGTAAGTTAAACATATCAGTGTAGAATTCTGTAGTTAAAATACTATCTGATTTTTAGAACCACAATCAGGTTTTCGCATAGCATTTAATATGTTTGATACGGATGGTAATCAGAGAGTTGATAAGAATGAATTTCTTGTGGTAAGTATTATTTAAACTTTAACACTAAATACCTTCTTTTTATTTTTTTATACAATTTTTATTTTTATTTTTTGCGCCATTTCCCTCTACTTAGATCAAAAAAATGTTGGCTGGAAAAAAATTTGAAGATACTGCACCTGTAAGTGAAATAGAAGCTAAGCATTTTCAATCATGCTTTTCTGTCATTTTGTGTAACAGTTTGATTTTTTTTGGTGTGGTTTTCAGTAGAATGGGCTGTACTTTGGGCAGCGGTAAATACTGATATATGAAGCTTGCAGCTTTGTTTTAAATAAAAATTAAGCTACAATCTACAATAAATAAAACTAAAAAATCTATTGGTTAAATTATTAATTATTTGAGCAGGTATTTTAATACCCAACAAAGTTTATTTTGGCTGCCACAGATACAACTCCTTTGTGTTTAATACTAAAACTTTTTTCGGCATTTTTGAGTAAACCTTTTAGTAAATAAAAGGTAAACATTTTTTTAAGCTAATTACACTAAACTTTGGAAAATAAATATGACCAAAAAATGTGTCGTCCTTTTGTGAACAGTGTAATATTTTCCTGTAATGTCTTACTGTATTTCTTCTTACTCTGTTTCATGCTTTATTGATTTGTGTTCTTTGTTACACATAAAACAAAGTGTGAACTAATATCGTTATACATGAAATCATTTCATAAAATACTACAACTTGATATTTATTTAGATGGAAAAAATATTTAGTCATGCTTGGAAGGGAAAAAGAGGAATGCAACCTGAAGCAGAGCCTCTACAATCTACACCTGTTCAAGAGCAATATGTAAATGATGAACAGGGTCTGCAAAGACAACATGTTGTAGACACAACATTACTGGTTCACTTCTTTGGGCCCAAGGGCAACACAGACCTGAATTTTGAAAGTTTCAGAAAGTTTATGCTTCACTTACAAACTGAGGTTTTGGAACTAGAATTTAGCGAATTTGCTAGGGGTCTTCCAACAATTTCTGAAGTCGACTTTGCAAAAATTTTGTTGAGGTACACCTATTTAGATACTGACCAGTATGATATGTACCTAGACAGGCTTTTAGATCGACTTAAAGATACCCAGGGAATTACTTTTGAAGAATTTCATGTTTTTTGTCAGTTTTTAAATAATTTGGAAGATTTCAGCATAGCTATGCGTATGTATACCTTGGCTGATCATCCTATATCAAAAGGTAAAAAGCCTTGTGTTTATTGTGCTTGTTTTTTATTTCTCTTTGTTACTCGCTTTTCTTTTTTACTTCCCTCCCTATAATGTCATTTACAGTTACACAAAAGTCTAATACACCCTTAAAATTTGTAGTTAGATTATAAAGAATTACTATTTAAGGATTTATTGAGCCAGATGATCGACCTGCATGACCTTTTGGTATTTTAACACAAAAACGAAAAATAAAAATTTATGATTACACAAAAAATTATACACTATCCTACAAAAGTAAACATACAGTTACAATAACATGCAAAAGAAGCTTGTAAAAAGATGTTTGTGTTAAAATTGTTTGGAATACAAACTAATACTTTAATTGCATTAAAGACACCAAGGAATAAATATCTGTATTTTACACAGGTCGAAAATGTCAAAATGTCATCTGGAAAAGAAATTTCAGGAGAAATTCGGTATTTAATAGTAAAATTGCGTAAGGAGGGTAAATCTTATGGTGCCATAGCAAAAATTATTGGTTATTGTCGCGCAACAATAGAGACAGTTATAAAAAATTGGTAACGTCTTTAATAGGCCCAAGTCTGTTAGACCAAAAATATTAAGTGAACGAGATGGTCAAACAATTTAAAAAAAACAAGTGTAATCCGAAAACTAGTGCTCCAAAACTTGCCGTTCGTGTTGAAAACGTAACGGGTAAAACTGTAAGTGCCAAAATTGTAAGGGTTTTAAGGTCCAGTAGACTGCATGGCAGGGTTCCAAGAAAAAAGCCATTAATATCCATGAAAACTAGACTTGACTTTGCCAAGCAACACATTGTTAAGGATGTTGATTTTTGGAAAACTTATCCTATATACCGATGCAAGTAAATTTCAATCATATTTGAACCAGATGGTAAGGCAAAATATGGCGAAAGGTTAAGGAAGAATTAAAACCCGAAAAGTTAGTACTGGCTGGTGAAATTTTAAAGTTGTATATCACTGTTGCTTACTTGTGGTACCCATGCCAAGTTTAGGGTTTTTGATAGTGAGCCTACTAGGAATGTTTTGGTAAAGAAAAAAAATATTTTGTAATTTGCGAAAAAAAGTTGAATTTTTGCTTTGACCCCAAACCCCCCCCCCCCCCCCCCCCTGGTTAAAAAATGAACACACTTAGGTATTTTATTTATTATTTTTTCCAAACAAATTTTACATTATTTTGTCGAAAATTTTTTAATTTAAAGAGAAAAAAATGTGTTAGTAGGAAGATTGTCATTTGAATTTTTTTAAACCTAAAATATAATTAAAAAAAAATTCAAATGACTATATCTTTCTACTAACACATTTTATTGTCTTAAAATTTAAAATTTTTTGACAAAATGATGTAAAATTTGTTTAGCAAAAATCATAAATAAAATACCCAAGCGTGTTAATTTTTTAACCCGGGGTCAAAGCAAAAATTCAGCTTTTTTTCGCAAATTACAATTTTTTTTTCTTTACCAAAACATTCCTAGTGGGCTCACTATCAAAAACCCTGAACTTGGCTTGGGTCCCGTAAGTAGTAGTAACTTTAAAATTTCAACAGCCGCTACTGGTTTGAGGCTACATGGCGGCTGAGGTGGGTAATCTAATTTTTATTGAGGGTGTACCACCGGCAGTACCAGAATATTTTGTGTGAAAATCTATTGCCCTCAGTTGGACGTTTGGGATTAGGACCACAATGGCTCCAAACATACTGCGGCACATGTTAAGGAATGGATCCTACCTAACGTACCGAAACAACTACATTTACCTCCCCAGTCGCTGGATCTAAACCCTACAGAACACCTGTGGGATGAGTTAGAGCGGAGAGTATGAAAATATGACATTAGCAACAGACACACAAAAAAATGTTTTGCAGTCGGTTTGGGCTGAAATTACCCGCGTAACTGAGAATTTACTTTTATCCATGCCTAGAAGATTGAGAAGGTGGCCCAATAAAATATTAAAAAGCTAGTTTTTAAAACACATTATTTGTATTTTGTGTTTACTTTTGTGAGTGTTTATGTACTAAATATTTCTATAAAGTTCAATTTTCTTTTTTTAACGTTCTATTTGTGGTATTTATGATCGTCTGTAAAAATGAAATTCCTAAAAGAAAACCTAGCTTTAAAATATTACATATTTTAAGGGTGTATGTAGACTTTTGTGAGTGACTGTATACCTGGTGATAGTCCCAACTTTCAGACTGTCACTATGTGTACATTTTTGTTAAAAAGAGGATCTACTTTTGTTGTTCATTTTTAGATGAGTTCCACAGAGCTGTCAAAATATGCACTGGGACAAGTCTAAGTCCTCACTTAGTAGACACGGTATTTGCCATTTTTGACGAAGATGGGGACGGGCTCTTAAGTTATCGCGAATTTATCGCTATTATGAAAGATCGTCTACACAGAGGATTTAAAGTAAGTCTTACCCATGAAACTATTTTGTAGTTCTAATATTTATTTTTCATTTTCAGTCGTATGCAAAGAACGAAGGTTGGCAAGCATTTAAAAGCTGTGTTAGACAAGAAATGAAGGCTGCATAAAAGCTAGTCAAAAATTGAAAGTTGTTTGCCAAATATCTGTAGTTTAGGGTTGTTGTCCATAACTGTACTTATGTACTTTTTTACATTGAAGCTCTAGTGGTTGTAATTATGGTGATCCAATTGTTAAAAAATGGTTCAAAAACTATCGACTGGAATCACAAGCTAGTCATTATTAGGGCTGGGCGATTATCGAAAAAGATAATCGATTTTTGATTATTTGAAATAATCGATTATTTCCGATTAATCGAAACTAATGGATTAGTCGAAATTAATGGATTAATCGAAATTAATCGAAAAATCGATTAATCGACAAAATCATTAATCGATTAATCGAAAAATCGGTTAATCGAGAAAATCGATTATTGAACTCGTCGAAATTATGTCATTACTAATAATGACATAATGAAAGCGACTCCAGAGCTTACCACTTGCCTATCTTGAACACAATTCCGGCGGGCGATTTAAATTTCAGACCCGTGAAAATTAAAGGAGCGCGGATCGAAAAGCATTCAAATTATTTCGTTGAATACGTCTTTCATCGTCGAGTTATGACTATAAAAAGGAATCGATTAATGGAATAAATCGATTAATGGAAAAAATCGATTAATCGAAAAGTCGATTAATCGAAAAATCGATTAAACGAAAAGTCGATTAATCGAAAAATCGATTTAAATTTTTTTTTGTAATCGTTCAATCGATTATTTTGCCCACCCCTAGTCATTATTCTGTATTTAGTTAGGTAACCATGGTCCTAAACGTGTGCCATTTAGTACAATAGATTACTTATTATTTGTATTTTGTGTGATATTCTAGCTTATTGGATTGTTATAGAAATGGTTGTTAATTTTTCTAGTCAAGTATTTATTTTTTCTTGTTAGAATATGATTACCTACGGGTTAATCTCAGTATTTGCATTTGCTGCCATGACTTGTTAAATAATATTAAAATGAAATAAAAAGCTTAAAAATCATATTGGTTTTTATTAAAATAGATGTGTGACATATATAAAAATTATATATTTTTGAAAACTAAGTTGCCCAAAACATCGCTAAACATACTACTAATCGGACATTAAACAATACAGGAACAATAGCCCAAGACCTGTATTAATAATCTTAAATATTTTAGGCCAAGCAATAGAGCGATTTGTCGTGACATTAATACTATTAGAAAACCGCCTGTGCCATCATCTGAAAGACGATCCGTAGATGATTTCTGTTATATTTCCAACTCTGAAATTTTTTCCTTTAATTTGTTATAAACATTTTTAAGCAAAAAACGCGATTTTTTTAGTTTTTTGCTTATAAAATGGAAAGTAATGAAGCAATCTTAATGGTGTAAATGGACGATTTGTAGAGAATAGAAATACGAACAAAATGAGAGGTCGAACGTCCCGATCGGATAAGTAGCAACGGAGAAAATTCGGAAAATTAAGAGTTTTTTTTTAAATTCAGAAATCGGTCATTTTTAAACGGGGCGGGCTCAAACTTTGGAAAAAAGTAGTAATTTATAGCTACTTTACGTGTGCAAAACCCCGACGATTAGTTTTGCCACAATCGTAATTTTAATTTTTCAATACACAATTTTGCAACAGGTCTGGATGCTCTATGGATCGTCCAAATTTAATTATTGAAACGTATTTGAAAAGTACAAGTTAAATTGAACAAAATGTACCTATATTTTAATTTTTCCATAAAATGCTACGTAACCGGTTGAAAATGCACGTAAAGATGCGCGAAAATGGCCGAGTGCGCGAATATTGGCTCTCCTTTGCTCCTCCGCTCTCCCCGCTTTCGCGCGCTCGGCCATTTTCACGCATCTTTACGTGCATTTTCAACCGGTTTCGTCGCATTTTGTGGAAAAATTAAAATATACATTTTGTTCAATTTTACTTGTACTTTTCAAATCCATTTCAATAATTAATATCGGACGATCCATAGAGCATCCAGACCTGTTGCAAAATTGTGTATTGAAAAATTAAAATTACGATTGTGGCAAAACTAATCGTCGGACAGCGTCGGGGGTTTGCACACGTAAAGTAGCCATAAATTACTACTTTTTCCCAAAGTTTGAGCCCTCTCCGTTTAAAAATGGCCGATTTATGAATTTTTTTAAAAAACGTAATTTTCCGGTTTTCCCTGATTTTCTCCGTTGCTACTTATCCTATCGGGACGTTCTACCTCTCATTTTGTTCGTATTTTTATTCTCTACAAATCGTCTATTTACACCATTAAGATTGCTTCATTATTTTCCATTTTATAAGCAAAAAACTAAAAAAATCGCGTTTTTTGCTTAAAAATGTTTATAACAAATTAAAGGAAAAAACTTCAGAGTTGGAAATATAACAGCAATCATCTACGGATCGTCTTTTAGATGATGGCACAGACGGTTTTCAGATAGTATTAATGTCACGACCAATCGCTCTATTGCTTGGCCTATAATAATCATTAAATATTTAGATGTAGCATTATAATAAGCAAAAGACATTCACTGCAGTGTAATATTTGCAACATACCAATGAGTCTAAAAACAATTATTAGAGCTATGCTGATAATATCAGAATATTTGCTATTGTTCAATGTCTTGGTTTTTTCAGTTCCTAACATTTGCATGCCCTTAAGGTATAAAAAGTTGCTATAAATATTTTTTAAAGAAATAAAATTAAATTTGAGTCAGTTTTCTAACCTAAAATCAAATGGAAGCTAGATTTTTAATTTTTCCATTTTTTTATCCTTAAGGGATGCAACTGAAAGATACACATTAAGTACAACAAACGCAACATTTATTTAATTTGGGGTACATTTAACATCTATCGACATCGCATTTAGTTAACTAAAATAAATTAAAAACCCAAAATTTTAAAACTAAAAAGGATTAATACTTTAAATCACAATGAAACATTAACAACAAGCATTTGAATGTAAGGGCATTGTATATCCGGGCTTAACTTCAGCTACTTTTTGCTTTACTAGGTATATACTCAAAATTTCTGCTACTTGATGAGGTTGGTCTTCATGAACTGCATGCCCAGTTTTGGCTAACACTTGCAGTTGAAATTTACCTAAAATAAGGTCCTAAGCAATCTCCGAACGTGGAAAAATAGAGGAAACAAGTACCAATAAATTTAAATTTGAAGTAGATGATTCACAAGTAAACTGCTGCTTACCCTGCATCTGACCGACAGTAAGCTTCGTATCTAGCCCATGAATATTAGCCAAAATTAATACTTTCGGCATCCTTGAGCCTAGAAACTTTTCTGAGAGACCCTGGAACCACTGTTGCCAGTAAGGTTCAGACTTACTCAAGTCAATTCTCCACCTATATTTTGATCCATCATCTAATAAAGAATATATAAATTATATTTTTGATTAAAATGTCCCAGAGGCGGCTTATATATATATATATATATATATATATATATATATATATATATATATATATATATATATATATATATATATATATATATATATATAGTGAACTTCGGATATAACGACCTCCGCATATAACGAACCCGGCTATAACGAACTATCGGCTATAGCGAACCCTATTTTGATTAGTTTTTGCTTGTGGAAGTTCGGTTATAACGAACTGTCGAAATTTCACGTACGTATCACTTCCATATTCGTACAGTAACGGCCGAGAATAGCAACCATAGAGAAGCGACAAAGACAATAGAAGATTTCACAGGGCATGTGCGACGATAATGTGGACTTCTGTCTATACCGCATCATTAGTGTGACGAAATATCTTTCTCCGTTCAATATTGTGGATACGTGTCTGCCCAAGGTCAGCAAAACTGGTTACCCTAAATATCAAAGGCACCGACACGTTTTGTCGCTTCTCTATGGTTGGTATTCTCGGATAACGGGTCGAGAAGCGACCTGTCAGGCGCCATTTCAATTTGTAGTTTAATTTAGGCAATAGGCGAGGGAATATTGTTCTAGCATGGAGCAGAGCGCGCCAAAATTCAGCAAGCGAAAGTTTATAAACACTTGCAGAAAAAGTTGACATAATTACAAAACTGCAAAATGGGGTTGTAAATGCCTAAATCTGTAGGGACTATCAGTTACAAAAGTCACAGACTATTAATATTCGTAAATTTTAATAATAATAATTTTGACAACAAGAGTGTTGATTGAGTCTGGTGATTACTTACAAATTAAAATTGAAAAACATGTACTAGAAAAAAGAAAAAATTTCAAATTACTGATTTTGTATAAATTATACAAATATGTATGTTTAATAAGTACATAATTTAAAAATACTATTATGTGTTGATTATAACAAACGACTCACAAAAAGTACCTATACATATGTATGTACATAGTACATATTTGTTTTATTGTCTGCATTTCGGATATAACGAACGCCCTGCTATAACGAACTGTTTAAAGATCCCCTTGGTGGTTCGTTATATCCGAAGTTGACTGTATATATATATATATATATATTATATAGTGTCCGGCAAAAAGTTGGCCTCATAGGGAAAACGTTTTTATTATTGATTTATCAGAAAATTTTATTCATGATAAAAGTTGGTGCATTAGGAAACATTAATTTTGACAACTTCAAATTTTAGGTAGAGTATACAGGGTGCTCAAAAAATGTCAAATACAAATAAATAATTCAATATCTGCTTTATGTGAATTATTCTCTTCTTTATAAAGTGTAAGAGAACATCTGCAGATGTTCACAATAATATTTTATTGCATAGAGAATATATATATATATATATATATATATATATATATATATATATATATATATATATATATATATATATATACATATATATATATATATATACATATATATATATATATATATATATATATATATATATATATATATATATATATATATATATATATTATATAGTGTCCGGCAAAAAGTTGGCCTCATAGGGAAAACGTTTTTATTATTGATTTATCAGAAAATTTTATTCATGATAAAAGTTGGTGCATTAGGAAACATTAATTTTGACAACTTCAAATTTTAGGTAGAGTATACAGGGTGCTCAAAAAATGTCAAATACAAATAAATAATTCAATATCTGCTTTATGTGAATTATTCTCTTCTTTATAAAGTGTAAGAGAACATCTGCAGATGTTCACAATAATATTTTATTGCATAGAGAATATATATATATATATATATATATATATATATATATATATATATATATATATATATATATATATACATATATATATATATATATATATATATATATATATATATATATATATATATATATATATATATATATATATATATATATTATATAGTGTCCGGCAAAAAGTTGGCCTCATAGGGAAAACGTTTTTATTATTGATTTATCAGAAAATTTTATTCATGATAAAAGTTGGTGCATTAGGAAACATTAATTTTGACAACTTCAAATTTTAGGTAGAGTATACAGGGTGCTCAAAAAATGTCAAATACAAATAAATAATTCAATATCTGCTTTATGTGAATTATTCTCTTCTTTATAAAGTGTAAGAGAACATCTGCAGATGTTCACAATAATATTTTATTGCATAGACAATGACTTTAAAAAAGTTAAGTGTAAAATAAAGTACAAGCATATAATAGAGAGTTATTGTAAGGGGGTACTCATCATTGCCATTCTGTCCAACATCGGGTGTTCCGCAGGGCTCCAACTTGGGCCCCCTCCTCTTTATTCTTTACGTGAATAGTTTAAGTCAAGTAATACAAAATTCATCATACCTGCTTTTTGCAGACGATTTAAAAATTTATTATAAAATTAATTCATTGAATGACCAATTACCAATTATAGTTAGACCTGAACAGAGCTGTTCATTGGTCGGAAAAAAATAAATTGCCATTCAATATTTCAAAATGTGCAGTTATTACTTATTCGCGATTAAAAGAACCCATATCATTTAATTATATTATGGAAGGAGAGCCGCTGGCCAGAGTTTGCATGGTCCATGACCTTGGTGTGATTTTTGATGCCAAGTTGACATTTAATATTCATGTAGTAACGACAGTCAACAAAGCAATGCAAATGTACGGATTTATCGTAAGAAATACTCGGGATTTTAAAGACCCGAAGTGTATTAGGCTACTATATATATCACTTGTTCGTAGCTTGCTGGAATATGCAAGTGGTGTATGGTCTCCCTTTTACCACTGTTATAAGTATCTACTGGAAAGGGTTCAGAATAAAGTTGTTAGATACATGTACTACAAAGAACCTAGGATATATGATTTTATGCTTTCGGTAACATGGCTGTGTGAGAAATATAATTTAACAAGATTGGAAAAAAGGAGAAATAGTTTTGATATTCTGTTTCGGTTTAAGATAGTGCATGGCATTGTTGATGATCCAACTTTTTTAAGTAGAATTAACTTTAATTTACCTTCCTATCGTATAAGACACATTAACACATTTTATTTGTCTACAGTGGCTTTAACAAATAATCATCTAAATTCACCATTGTTTAGAATGTGTCATGCGTACAACAGAATCCAGAATGAGTCAGTTATTTTTAATATTACCTACTCCCAACTTAAGAGAAAACTTAGGGAAATTCTTTAATTGTATTTTTTTGGAATATTATACATATATAATGTTATTTAGTTTATAGTATAATTTAGTATGTAGTTTATTATAAGTGCTTTGTAATTGGATTTGATCTGTAAAGTGCTTAAATAAATAAATAATTATACAAGTAAAAAGTTAGCAAATTCTTATGTATCTCGACGAGCTACCCAATGGCCATTTTTAATAGTTTTTTGCAATTATCTCATTAACTACTGAACGGATTTGGACGACCAAAGACTCAAATGAAAGGTTTTTTTAATACCTATAACTTTCCTCTTGACCACTTTTACCTACAGTGCAAAAGAAAAGAGCTACGGACGAAAAACTAGTTTTAGCATATTCAAAAATAATTAAAAATCATAGCAACAATTTCAGCTGTTACTGGTATAGCAGATATCCTCAGACATGCCTCCCCCCCCCCCTACAACCTAGAATAGTCAAAATGCTTCTAAAAATTTTTCCTCAAAATCGACCTTTGGTGAGGCCCCCCACCCCCGAAAAAACGAACACGTTTAGGTATTGTATTTATTATTTTTCCAAAACAACTTTTACATCATTTAATCGAGAATTTTGATTTTTTTTTGTAGAGAGTTATAATAGTCATTTGAATTTTTTTAAACCTAAAATACTTATAATTTAAAAAAATTTCAAATGCCTATAACTTTCTACTAACTAATTTTTTCTTTTAAAATTTAAAAATTTTCGACAAAATGATGCAAAATTTGATTTAAAAAAAAATACTTAAACACATTCATTTTTCAAAATTTAACTTTTTTTCGCAAATTACAAAATTTTTTTTTACCAAAACATTCCCAGTGGGTTCACTATTAAAGCCCCTAAATTTGGCATGGGTCCTGTAAGTAGGAACAGAGATGTACAATATTGAAATTTCACCAGCTGCCACCGAAATATATTACATTCTAAATCAATCAATTTAAAAAAAAAATAGTATCAATTCTGTAGTATTAAAAAAAATGCTCCTTTAACACCAGTATTTTATAACTTTATACTTATAATAGCTATATAGAAAACAAGATTAAATGTACATGTTAACTTACCCCCTTCATAACTTGTTCTAGGGATTTTAAACGCTTTACTCCCTGGAAGAGGAGGTTTGCTATCAACTTTTGCATCTTGTTGTAGAGTTTCATCTTTATTGTTATCAAAATCTTCGTCAACTTCTGTTAGTGCAAATTCTGATGCTCTCAGCTCCGTACCCGAGGCGTTTGCTAAATTTGTACCATCTATCTGATCAAATTCTTCCCATTCATCACATGCTGATGCACCTGTCTTTATACTAAAATATTAAACATGTTTACTACAAGGAATTGCGTTTCTGAGTTTTTCTTACTTGGTAATTTGTCCAGGCATCGATACTCGAGCTGCTTCTAAATTGTGACACTGGCCTCCTTTATAGCTAAAATAAAAGACAATAAATAAGCTTCTAAGGAACATAGCTACTCTTAAAGGCAAAGTCTTTAACTTACCACCACTGAATGGCATGAGGAATACTTTTAAAATGGGTGGGTCTACCCCTTAAAATACTCTGCATTGATGACAGGGCATCTAATGCTGTACCTTCAACTACATCAATTACACACAGGCCTACCAAGCCGTCAATTTTATATGAGGCATTTACTGCAATAGCCCCTCCCATACTGTGGCCTATAAGGACCATTGCTGCTTTTTCCCTGTCACAAAGAATGTTAGCTACATCTACCACATCTCTAAAAAATTCAAAAAGTGACCTTTAACAACAGTTTGATTCTTGCAAGCAACAATATCTTACCCTGTTAAGGTTTCAAGAGAAAGATCAGCATCATTATTAGTTTTTGTATTGCCATGGCCTCGAAAATCAAGAGCTATGATTTGGCACTCAATGTTTTGATATATTTCTTTCTACAAAGAAAAATTCTTAAAAACCTGTTTTGTTTCTACTAGTTTTACTATCTTACTGCAAAAAGAGCCCACGTTAATCCATTATATCCACCTCCATGCAGACAAAAGAGTATTGGTCCCTTTGAGCCCTTGGCATAAATATGATGCTGACCAGAAGAGGTTTCAATGTATTCCTCTTTGTCAAAGTAATCCTGCCATTTAAGGGGCGAATAGTTTGGTTTTGAAATGCTGAATTGTGACGGCAATCTAAACGTTTTTATGTTAGCTATATAAAACTGTACTTGTTAAAATAGAAGTGTACTTACTGTCTTTTGTGGTGGTGAAGTCCAAGTACTGATTTCCTTAAGTCTGACATTGTGGTAAAATTTTTTTGTACAGATACAATACCAATTATTCTATTTAAAAATAGTTACAAACTTTGGTTTCCCGGGTGCGATTCTTACTGTGTCACTTCTATGCGAGAAAATGAAGGCTATTTTAAAAGACAAGCTGTTTTCTACATAGTTTGTTATTCAGAAATTTAAGTTAAAGTTGTGTTTCTTATATTATTAAGTTTTGCAACATAACCTCTAAAAAGGCAAAACGTCAAAACCTTTAAGTGGCAGCGACTCCCTATCCATTGGACAGACGGAGGTTTTAATTTTTCCGTCCGATATAACTCCGGTAAAAAATGAGAAATAGGACGAGTGACTTTTTTTCTTATACACGAGCCCTTTGCTTTGTTCTTGAATGGAAATTGCTTAACTGCCAGCCCCTGCATAATACTACGGACTCCAATTTGAACACCACCCAACAGTTTTTTTTAAATATGATAATATATTTATATTCCAGTACCTACGTGACATTGTAAAATAGTTTATTTTTATACGCTGACACTTAGCTTAGAAACTGTATATAGGTATCATCACTAAAGGGCTCACCCTACCTGAAGGAAAATATAAAAAAATAAAGACACATAAAGTTCAACAGTCTATTGGTAATTATAAATATTCATACACTGTACATAAATTTCAATATTTTATGAATACCTATGATTAGGGTTCCGGCGCATCCGCCAATATATAAAAAACATTTAATAGAAGATTTTGTAAAAGACGAATGTTTATGGAGCGTTGGTAGAATCAGTAATGAATTACTGTGCTGTAATCTGGGGTGCGGCGTACTCAAGTGCTCTTCATGACCTGGAGGTGGCTCAGAAGAAATATTAAAGGTAATACTGTTTAAAAATAACCGTTTCTCAACTAACAACCTATTTAAGGAGGCTAAAGTGCTACGAATAAAACAACTCTACATGAAGAATATGGTCAGATATCTCTTAAGTAACAAAGCACAAAAGATCTTCGTGAGGCATGACCAAAATACAAGATTTACAGAAAACAGGCCGATCGTCACGCCGAAAACATATCACAATGTAGTGCAACAAAGCATAATGTACATGGGCCCAAGTGTTTAACATTCTTCCCAATAATCTTAAAGATCAACCATACAATAGAATAAAGAATAAACTTATATCCTGGTTGCTGATAGTGTAATATAATGACCTAAACCTAAACCGTTTCATCACTCTCTCTTGTTGTTTTGTTAGTCATCTCTCGCTATATGGCTACCCCTTAGTAATGTAACTGTCTGTCAGCAAAACTTTGTGAATGGTTTGGGATTTGAATTCTGTTAACTGTGTAGGAATTAAGTGTGGGTGTTCCCGATCCATACGAACAAGCCACTGGCTCATTGCCTCATTGTATGTCTCGGGAATGCCTTGATACTCTGAAGAATACAGAGTGTAATTTTTAATGATTGTATTTGATTAATAATAAATTTATCTTATCTTTAAAAAGTTGAAGTCTTGTGAACACATAATAAATTAATTCTTAGTGCAGGATCAAATCAAGCATTAATTAAATGTTAGCTATATACTCATAATAGAACAAAAAAATTTTAACCAAGCGTTTTGTAGTTGTACGAATTTATAGTACATTTAAATTGACAGTGCCCGCAGAAAGTACTGAAATTGATTAAAAATAATTTATTTTGTGAAAAACAGTACATTTGAGAGGATTTAATAAAAAGTAAGAGTACACAAATTTACGATCTCAAAAAGAGTACATGATATGTACTCTTACAAAAGTACGGTTGGTAACCCTACCTAATAAGCTGTGGTGATTAAATGATTTCCGAATAGTGGGTGTTACCATAGACAAAATAATACCCAGACAAACACTGCCGTGCAACGAAAAGCGGGTCTCCCTCGAGACATTTGGTGGGTTTACTGGTTTAAAAGTTTGTTTGTCTACCATTATATAAATATGTAGGTATACTATGTATCTACATGTATATATAATGGTGGACAAAGAAACTATTAAACCATAAACCAGTAAACCTACCAGATGTCTCAAGGGAGACCCGCTTTTCGGTGTTGTCCGAGTGTGTCTATATTCTTTATAGTCTCTGGTATTACTTAATTCACAACACAATGTCGGCAATTTATTTCTTTATTAAAATAATAAAAAGGACGGAGGATCATAAAAAATCAATAATTATATTTTACAGAATACATAATTTGTAATTTATAATCACAATCACAAAATTTTGGTGCATACATAGGGACATGTGTATGTAAAAGTTCGTACGTATCGGGTGTTTTTTAAAGGGTTACAACGCGATATCTCGAAAACGGTTTAAAACATTGTCATGAAATTTTGGAGAGTTAATAGGGAGATGCCCAGTCAACACAAAACCGTCCCTGGGACGTAAGTCTGGGATATATCCTACATCCCAGGGACGTCCCGGAATGTCCCATAAGATCCCAAGGACGTCCCTGGGACGTCCGTTTGGAACAGGTCGGGATGTATCTGGGATCATCCCATAAAGGTTACACAGGACATATATGGGATCATCTTAGGGCCTTACTAGGACGTTATAGAGACTATATTTGGGACGTATACCTATAGGATCATTGTTGGACATTCCCTACCCTACGCCTTAAAGGGTATGGATACATTTTATAGCATTTTCAATTTACTGCAATTTCCCTTAGAGAGGAAATTTTGGTATTTCCCATATCAAATCGTTCCAACACGGTGAGATGACAGAATACTTATTCAATTCAGACATAGATTAGGGTTTGTTAATTCAGATTCAGAGTGCAAAGAGTAAATATTTAACATTATTTTATTGAATTACTGAAGTAGCATGACACAGGCAGCGCCATCTCCTAGCAATTCCAAACAGTCCTAGTACTGACACAAAAAATACTTTTTGGGGTAATGTAGTCATTATAATATAGAGTCATCAATACAATAAAGATTCCAACAGTATTTTGTTTTTACACATTATAAAAACATTTTACCAAATTAATTTTTTTTTAATCCCATTGCGGACGTCCTTGGGACGGCAACATGAGACGTTCGTAGGACGTCACTTTTTGACCAATTTGGGATCTTTCTAACGTCCAGGGGACGTCTTAGCTGGGATCATCCCACCTGGGACGTTGCGGATCAAAATGGGACGTCCTGGGGATGTTTGTTGTTTGCTGGGTGGGGGGACATATTTTTTACATTTACATCATCTCTCTATTTGGAGGCGTGGGGGGGGGGATTTGGAATTTTAAATGGGATGATGTACTTTTGTTTATAAAATTCGGATCTACGTAAAAAACTACATATATGTGAACAATTTTTTTTTGATTTGCTCTTCCGGTTACGGAATTATGGTTAACTAAATTTTGATTGAATTTAAACAATAAATACATTTTACCAATAAATTAAGTTCACTTGTTTCAGAATTATTATTCGTTTCCATGGAACTACGTTATTTTTACTTAAGTCAGTTGAGAATTTTGCCGTTTTAACGATTATTTCTGTTTATTGCTCAATTAAACATGGAAGCGAATTTGAATGTGCAAGTTGTTATGTTGTTAATTTTGGGAGAGTGCAGAAAAAACTACAAAGCTGCACTAGGCTGGTCCGGTCTACTGGCCCGCTATAGATCCTCGAATTTGACCCCCCCCCCCCTGACTTGTTCTTGTGGGGTTTTATAAAGGACAAAGTGTTGGCGACTGCACCTACAACTTTAGATGATACGAAAGACCGAATCCGCTTTGCCTGCTTATTAGTGACACCTGAAATGTCACAGCGGGTACGAAATTCATTTAGAAAAAGAGTGAGAAAGTGTTTGGAAGTTGAAGGGGGACATTGCGAACAACTTCTCAAGCAGGACAGACGATAAATAAGTTGAAATTAAGTGCTGAATATTTTTTTTTATTTTATAACCTAATAAATCATAATTCCGTAACTAAAAGAGCAAATCAAAAAAAATTGTACACACACGTACTTATGTAGATTCGAATTTAATAAACAAAAGTACATCATCCTATTTAAAATTCCAACGTTACTACCACCCGGCTCACCCCTCAAAATAGAGAGAGTGGGTAAATGTCAAAAGTATGGTTAATTTTCCATGTGGCGTCCATGTTGGCCAACAAACTTAATTTCATTTTGACATGGTTGGCCAGCTGTAAAATTTTTGACAATAACATTACAAGTATATTAAGTATAGCTTCATATTATATAGGTATTTTTTAACGTATTAATAAAGTTTCAAGATGTTTTATGATTTACTTTAGGAAAACAATATGTAAAAATAATAGTGATGTCCTCTGACAGAAAAAATGTCACCATAAATCTTCCAATATATTAATCTTCTGAATAAATTCATTATACACGGTGAGCCTTTAAATAAATGACTGAAAATCGCTTGCAGGATATGAAGCTATACTTAATATACTTCACGAAAATATTTTAAACAGTTTTCGAGATATCGCCTTGTAACACCGTAAAAACCTCACCCTGTATAATAATAATCAATTAGATTCTTTAATATGAGATTCTTAAGTATTTGCCTCGGTATTTGCTTAACAGGAAATTAATAAAACAGAATTACATATTTTTTGTAACAATACCTTTCTCAATCATGTAGTCAAGTTCATATAATATTAATTCACACATTTCATTAATTTTTTTAACATAATCCCAAAATGGCAGTACTTTACAATTTTTGTAAAATATAAAAGTTGGATTAAAGCAATATCTTGTAAAATCTGGAAAAGCTTCAATGCTTAGATGAGGCCAAAAGCTTTCCAATTTATGTATATAGATGCCATTGTCTTGTAAAATGTCTTCAACATGCTCACTTCGGCTGCTTGAAATTAAGAGATAAATTTTATAGTTTTTGGAATGTTTAAAATTGCTTTTTAAGATTTCTTTTGCATCTACCATGCTTTTAAGTTGCCTTACTATTGAAAATAAATCCCTTGATCCCTCTTCGTACAAAAATACTCTCCTTTTAAATGAGTACTTAATTTTGCTTGAGGCATATAATTTATTACTGGCTTTTTGCAAAAGAAATGATTCAGGTAATGAATAAATGTTACTGGTTAAAATATGGAATTCTGTATTTAAAGAAGTTAACTGCATATCTTTGTATAAATAATTAGTGGCGGGGAACACTCCACCTTGATGGATAAAGCCATAAAAAATCAAAAGAAAACAGTTCAAAACTAGCCATAATTTTAATAGTTGATAGGTGTTTTTCTTTGTTTTCAAATCGGTTTTATTTTCTTGAATAGCAGCTTCAGGTACTTTTACTAATATGTTGTCTGGTTCAGGTAGAATCTTTCCACCGTGGAGATAGACCAATGGTAATATGACAGGAATTAAAAATCTTGGCTCTTGATGAGGAAAAATGGATAAAAGTAAAACTGGACTTATAAATGACATTGTCATAAGCATTTTTATACTCCGTATTGAAGGCAATGAGTTAAATTTTCTTTGAAATGCCCTAAAATAATCGTTATTGATATGTTTGTTAAAGTACTCAAGTATTTTACACTTACAAATAAACATACTCTCCAAAGGTATATAGTGCCAAAATTCCCAAGACATTAAAAAGCAAAGGAATATTTATCAATAAATGTAAATATCTAGGGTGTAGGCCATGTTTAGCTAGATTTTCTGAATTTATATTATACCTTAGAAAATTAAGTGGTGTGGCTACAAAGTTATTTATTGAAACATCAAGCATACCAATTTCACCCCATGTAATGTAACCATAATAAAAAGAATCAATAACAACATTAAATATCACTGCAGGTACACAGCACAGAGAAAAAAATAAGATTCTGGTATGAAACTGAGTAACAGAAACCCGTTTATTTCCTGCCCCCCTGTATATCCAAAAGAATACTGGCACAACTGCGAAACATATAAAAGTAGGTCTGTTAAAAAGTCCAAAAACCGTTATAGTAGCTATAAAAATACAATTTCTGTAAGTGTCCGACACTAAATAAAGTTTCAGCTTGTAGAATTTTGCCTTTTCTGCGATAGTAGTACTTTTTTCATACCTATATTTAATATATTCTTGCTTACGCAACAGCTCATTGGAAAATGTTTGGCTCTCGCAAACAAAATAAAGCAATACTGAAAACAATATGAGTTCAATTGTGTTCGAGAAGGTTCTAGACCCATAAACTAGGATAACATATGAGGTACTTAGAATTAAAAGTCTTGTTTTGTATTTTTCATTATTTGTTATGCAAATTTTGCACAAAGAGAAATCGACAATAAAAGAACATAGTGCTGTCAATAACCTAGGTACCACTAGAAGAAAATATGGTGAAACAATATTTGCTGATAAATATTTCATTGCTAGGTTATTTATGCCTCCTAAAAATATATAGCACAGTCCTGTTGTGAAATATGGAATGGTTATACCTCGGATTGGTTGGGTAGTATTAAACTCCCATGGCGGACTATGTTCTACATCAAAGAGTCTGCCTGAAACAGTGATATTTTCTGTTATCGACAAATCACACCAAAAACTATCATCTTTTTTGGAGCTTAGACTAAGTACGAATCTAAAAAAATTGGCTTTATATGCCTTAAACTATGGAAAATTAAGTGCGATTTTTTTTATATATATTTAAACAGGCTTATTAAGTAAAAGTAAAAAAGACAAACCTGCTAGAACTTCCACAGATTGAAAATATTCATCAGGGTGAATATATCCACTTTGTGGAACAAGCACCAAAATAATTCTAAGGGCTCCTAGGGCGTACAGTAAGTAGTTTAACTTTTTAGATTTTTTACGCTTTGCCATAGTAAAGTTTTACAGACTTTTAGTCATTTTTTATAGATAAATAACTCATTTTTCTGCTCTTTTAGAAATCCTAAAAGCAATGATAAAGTAAGGTTAGGATCACATAAAGTAGGGTTAGGTTAAACGTCAAAAGTAGTGTTTAAAGGTAACTATACAGTATGTGTGGTTTGATGACCACGCCCTTCTGTGAATCCCTGCGGCCGGCGCGGCGCGGCGCGGCGCCGCGACGCAATACTCGCATTCTCGGTATGCTGCGAAACTCGAATCATTTTATATAAATTACCCTGTAACTTTTTATTAAGCGATTGAAATTGTTTTCGTAGGCGTCTGAAAAGAAAGGAAAAATATTATAATCTATTGACATGGGATCTGCAGGCAAATTTGTTCCATAATCTGGTAACCCTGGGCAGGGCCGCCGCTAAGGTGTTGGCCGCCCGTGTGCAACTCATTATTTGCCGCCCCCTTCTAGGTACTCATATTTAACGAAAAAAGTGATTCCTGTCTTTTTAAAATAATAACTAAGTGTTGCCAATCGCTTACCCCACTAATTCCGTTTAGTAACTGTCGGCTGCTTTCATCACTACAAAACAGTTTACATGGTGCACAAAAAACACTGAATAAAGTAACCACGGGCGATGTATTTTGTCTTGATTAGGTAACGTGCGATAATAGTAACTTTCTGAAAATTTTCTGTTATTTCTATCTCTCTGAAAGTGAAACTTTTTGATTTGCGGAGGAAAATTTTCAACAATAAATTGAACTTCACTTGGATTCATTTTTGCAGGCCATTTTCCTGGATCGTTCGAAACCAAGTATAAGCTGGATGAGCTTTCTACACTGCATTCTGGATTAACTTGACTTGTGATGGTTTCAGCATCAGCACTCGCACTATTGCCACTATTGCTATCACTGTCATTAGACCTTCCATCATTGCCATCACTATCTGCAGGCGAATTTATTGGTTCTGAAATAGATTCGATTTCTTTTTCGCCACCTTCACAAATAATTTGTTTTGAAGCTGAAGGACCTAAATTGATATCCGACTTTCCTTTATTTTCTGGTCTCAAAAATGATTCTAGGGCACCGCTAAGTTTTTTTTTCTCCTCGGTTTTCGCTTCCTTTTTCTGTCTATATTGAAAACCCGAAAGTCGTTTTCTTTTTCTTTCGGACATTTTAAAATAATCACGAATCACGAAACACTAAAAAAATCAAAACAGCCCGAATTCAACAAAATTAGCAAAAGACACTTTATATTGTTTCTTTTGTTTGTCCAAATACTAACTGTAACCAGCACCCGTAAATAAAAATATTTTTGATAAATATTAATGGTAATAATTAGTCTATTCCCGACGCACGGTCGCGTTAAAGAAATTGTGCCAATTGTAAATTATGTTCAAACTAATTGCCGGTAGAGCGGTAAATAGGTAACTACAATAAGTGAAAAGAAAACCGAGAATGTATTTTTCCCTACCATCAAATAATTCCGCGTATCCATCACATAAAGAAAAAAAAACAATTCAAGTCAAAAGAAGCCGCGAAGTCGCAAACCGCCCTAAATAAACAAGCGAAATTTATTACTTTACGAGAGCCGCTAATGCTGCACGTCGACCAAAAATAGTTGCCATAAGCAAAACGGCAGTTTTGGAGATAGATACCATATACGGTAATAAATTCTGTAATCTTTGGTAATAATTCTGTTTGGATTAGAATTAATTTCAGCGTTATAGACTCAAGTTAGAAAATAATGAAATTAATTTTAGGAATATTCGGTATTACAATTATTAGAGAAAACAGAATCATTATAATTTGTTTTTGTTTTCTTTTTGTGAAAGCATTATCATTGGTTCCGCCCGCCGCCGCCGCCCCTATAATTGGCCGCCCGTGTGCGGTGCACACTTTGCACACATGGTAGCGGCGGCCCTGACCCTGGGTTGGGTCCAGCTGGAAGCTGGACATCAGTAAAGGGAGAGTAAGGGGAGAATTATGGCGGCTATACTAGATGTGGGAACAGTACTCTAGGTTGGTTCTTATTTGGGAAACATAGAAAGTGTGTAAGTTGGAAGGGGAGAAGTATTTTCTGGCTCGAAAGAGAAAACCAAGCATTTTAGCTGCTGATGTGGCTATTGAAGTAATCTGTTTGTGCCAGCTGAGATCATGTTCGAAAGCGGTACCAACAAGATCGAACGTTTCATTGTTCTGTAGGGTTTGGCCATTCATACGGATGATGGGGTAGGTGTTGCCAATTTTTTGCGTGACAGGAAACAAAACTGGGTTCTGGAGAAGTTGAAAGTACCACGGTTTTTGGCACACCAGTCTAATGTTAATTAACTAATTAAGATTAATTTTCCTCCAAGCTATCGTTTCCCCTGTTGGGGATCAAAATAAGCTAAACCAAGAATCTATCTAAAAAGATTTGACAACAACAATAATGATCCCGAAACTATTCATAAAGTTTTTCAGTCAGTACTTACAAACTTGTTCTATTTTATGTACTTGATTATTAGCAGTCGTCCCAGAAGAAAACTACAATCACTCTCCGCTCTCAAGATATACAGAATGTCAAAATTGCAAGTCTCTTTTATCAATTTAAATAATAAATAAATAATTGAAAGGTAGAAGATGAATTCTTCTTCGGCTGAGGAGGTACCGCCCAACACTTAAGGGGCTGGTAAAATCCTTATGGAAGTGAATGATAAAAAGTATTGGGTGTGTAAGTCCGCTTTCCCCTATACAGGGTGTTATTTAAGTACATAGACAAACTTTAAGGTGCAATTCCTTGTATGATTTTAAGACAAAAAGTTCCTATAAATATGTGGTCTAAATGTTTAGATTTTCGAGATACAGGGTGTTCATTTTTTCGCTTTTTTTTTTCGTTTTTTTAATTTTCCTTTCACAGTTTTAGGGATAATTAATGCAAATTTGGCACAAATAATACTTTTACCAGTATCTATGAAATAACGTTATTAACATTTAAAATAATCTACAGGGTCCTCGTTTTCTTGTGTCCATGCCCACTTTAGGCCCCCGATTTTCTTGCTACGACGTCACTGAATAGGTTTGAGAATAAAATCTAATTTATCATTTTATTCTTCAACATTTCACCCTCTTGAAATTTTTCACTATCTCTTACGGCCTAGAAGTTATTTTGAAAAAAATAAAAGAATGCAGTGTTGTAAGATTCATGAGATAACGTTCGTTATTGCCTTTCGAAATCTAGAAGGTGATAATTAAAACTAAAATTAGGTTAATTTAAAGGAAAACTTAACGGAGGAACACTTAACTTAAAGTAACTGCTGGAAATGGCCACCCTCGACTTCAACGCATGCATTTGTGCGCCTCACCATCGACTGGCGGACCCGCTCAAAAATACCATACGACGCGACGCCGACGCGACGGTGAGAAGCGCAAATGCATGCGTTGAAGTCCGGGGTGGCCATTTCCAGCAGTTACTTTAACTTTAAGTTAAGTATTCCTCTGTTAAGTTTTCCTTTAAATTAACCTAATTTTAGTTTTAATTAGCACCTTGTAGATTTCGAAAGGCTATAAAGAACGATATCTCATGGACCTTACAACACTGCATTCTTTTATTTTTTGCAAAATAACTTCTAGACCGTAAGAAATAGTGAAAAACTTCAAGAGAGTGAAAAGTTGAAGAATAAAATGATAAATTAGATTTTATTCTCAAACCTGTTCAGTGACGTCGTAGCAAAAAATGGGGGGCCTAAAGTGGTCATGGCTACAAAAAAACGAGGACCCTGTAGATTATTTTAAATGTTAATAACGTTATTTCATAGATACTGGTAAAAGTATTATTTGTGCCAAATTTGCATTAAGTATCCCTAAAACTGTGATAGGAAAATTAAAAAAACGAAAAAAAAAAAATCTAAATCTCGAAAATCTAAACATTTAGGCCACATATTTATATGAACGTTTTGTCTTAAAATCATACAAGGAATTACCCCTTAAAGTTTGTCTATGTACTTAAATAACACCCTGTATATATGCCTATGGTACCTTGATACTTAGGCCTGGAGCTTTCGCAGGATATCCACAGATAAAAATATCATAAATATAATCATTAAATAAATTGTTTTGACATGGTTTCCTACTGAACAATTATTGTGACTTTCCGGTATCCCAAGAGCCTGTATATCAACTCCTTTACGGGGGTAGGTCATGAAATAAATAAACCAATCAATTAAGAAAAAAGTTACTATTAATTGATGAAGAATTTTACAGAGAAAAAAATTAACCTGAAATGGAGACTTACAGTAATACACAAATAAACATCTAGATGAATAGGGTAATAAATATTAAAATATAAAATATCAACCTTTTAATACACTCAATCAAACACATGTTAAACAATATCTAATAAAAAAATGAGAAATGTAAGTAAACACTTTTTGTGACCAAGCATAAATTTACGTACAAAATCTATTATATTAAAAAAGTCTATTTAAACATAACTAGATATAAACATATTCTTAAAATTACAAACTTATCGCTTAGGTTAATATTATTACATTTATACTTAGTTGGTATTGCATCTTGATATTCAACTAGTGCAAAAACGATTACTTTAGCACTAGATACTTAACAAGAGAAAAAGCCTAAATGACGACACTAGGGCGAATCTTCAAAACAGAAGGATTTTTTGACCTCAAAGAGCATTTTCCAGACGTAGCTTGTAGCTACAAACATAGAGATTAATTTACATTTAAAATATTTTAAAACCGCCCACAGGATATGTCTGCTAGAAAACGATGAATAGATTTACTCGTACCCACAGTACAACGCCAGTTAAGTAAGCTAACTCTAGTACTCTAGTTAGCTAGCAACGTAAATTGATTTAGCTAACTGGTGCTCAAACAGGCGCTCATCTGTGTAAGTTCTTTTAAACTAAAAAATTTAACATATTAGTTGCCTCTTCTTTGCAACGCAGTTGGTCGAAAAAGAGAGGTAACACTTTAAACTTTTTCTAAACACATAAAGGAATTATACTGTTCGAACATGTGAAGATCACAATTAGCCATGGATAATGTTGTTACCCCACAAGTGATTTTTAAAGTAGCTAAATTGGGGATCCCATCGTTGGAGTCAGCATTCTTGCCCTCAAAGTCTTTATGTCGTCCTCTATCCTGATCAGAAGTCGGAATTTCTAAAACAAAATTAGTTTGCCTAATTTTTGCCATAATATAGTGTCTTTTAAATTATGATAGCTCAGCACCTGAGCAGGATGGATAACATTTTTGTTACAGTTTTGTTGCCATAAGCATCTTGGAAATGCTGAAGAAGGTATGTGTATAGTTTAATAATGTTAAGAATTATGCCTTACAAATATGTAACAATATATTTTATTGTATATAAATTAAATAGTATTATTTGGAAAGCTGGAACTCAATATTTGGAAAAGTAAGTAGTGATACCCATTCTGCTAACGCTATTTGACATGGAAAATATGAATGATATGGGATGGGTCCTAGTTACTATAAGCTTCAAGTAAACTATTATGTTAGTATTGCTTACCGTTTCTCTGTCACCAGGTGTAGTCACCCAGAGATACACCATGTATCCAGGAATGCAAAGCATTGAGGTCAGTGCCGTAAACCAGCCAAATAGGTGAGCCCAGAATGGAAATTCATAATTCAGATATTTTACAGGCGTCCACTGAATTAAGTTAAATATAAATACACCCTGAAAATAAAAGCATTTGATAAAATAATAGCATAGTTGATATTCCAGAAAATTCTACTTACTATGCAAATGACAGGAGTTGCAATGGTCCAACAAAACTTCCACCAAGAGATGGGGTAGTAACCAATCATATCTTTAATACCATCATAGAATCTGTTTGCTCCAAACGCCCAAGATACCGCTATACATTCAAAGAATATCAAAAACAGCAAACTGAAACCGCTCACTGCATAGGAATCCAGAATTTGGAAAACGTACATTCCTCCCTACAAAGAAGAATGCAGACAAATTGTTGCTACAGGCAGTAGGAGGTACACTTACCTGAGATATACACGATAACCCTACCAGATATGATAGAAAGCAGACAAAAGCAATGAAGATTTCTTTTCTTTTTCTAAGGAGTTTAGGCCACTCGTCGATAATAGCAGTAACGAATCCTTCCATGGTGCAAAACTGCGAGTCCAAACCAATAAGTAGGATCATAAAGAAAAATAGGCACGCCCAAAGTGGAGATCCTGGAAGCTGTAGAACGGCTGATGGATAAGCCAGAAATGCGAGTCCTGGACCTACAAAAGAAAAAGACAGATACGTTTTTTGTTTCATTACAAGCCGGTCAGTTTTTACCTGAAGCAGCAACGTCAGCTACTGGCTTTTGCTGTTCGTGTGCCATAAATCCAACTACGGAGAAAATCACAAAACCAGCAAACATACTTGTACTGGAGTTGACTAAGCATACTATAAGCGCATCCCTAGAAATATAAAAAATTGTACACGTTCAAATGGCGGGAGCTGCAAAAAAATCACTTTGCTTAAAGGTACAAATATGGAAAGTGATTTAGCTGACAACTCCCCTACAAACTAAATATTGCTTTTGGTATTACTTGTAAACGTTGTTGGTGAATTTATTGTAACTACCCAAGGCCACCAAGGTACCCAAGCCAAGTCCATAGGAGAAGAAAATCTGGGTTACCGCATCAATCCATACTTGAGACTCGCCGAGCTTGTTAATGTTAGGCATGACGTAAAATTTAATACCTTCCATTGCCCCTGGCAAGGTAACACCTCTAATTAGTAAAATGGTAAGAAGCACGTAGGGAAACAGTGCTGTAAAATAGACAACTTTTCCAGTCCATTTTACACCTTTCCAAATACAAAAGTAGCAGATTATCCAGACCAGAAGTAGAGTCCCAGCAAGTTCCCATCGGATTGAGCCTATGTGCTCAATGCCATCAGAGATTTGGAGAGCTCTGCGTCTAAAATAAGAAGGTATAATTTAGGTGAAGTATACTATTTTAATTATTGCATATCTTACTCCCAAAATTCCTTAACAGGATCTGCTAACTCCGTTACAGAAACGTTATATTTGTTAATCGAACAGAATTTTGTCAAAGTGTTATTGAGGTTGTATTGGTCCCAACAAGTCAAAGTACTTCTATCGTAGGGGTTGACGCAAAATTTCGTGTTCCAGTAGTTGTTGCAGGTTCTCCAAGGAACGTCTAAAACGAGAGATAAATAGTTGCGGTGCTTTCGAAAAATTTTAACCCTGGATCACCTACCTGTGCGTAGCGACATGAAAAAATAAAAAATTGCCCAGGCTAAGATTACAATGTAGTAGATATTCATCCAACAAGACATTACGGCTGCAGCATAACCAATACCTAAATTAAACAAGTATGCATTATACCAATAACTGAATGATCATTATTACTACCAGATAATAGTTCAGGGTAGCTTATACCTAAGCTACCTTACCTTTAAAAATGGGAGCAATTTTAAATACGCCCAATCCACCAATAGTCATCATTTGTCCTAGAGCCAGTTCCATAAAAAACATAGGAATACCCGCCAAAATAAGTGTTATGAAGTACGGTACTAAAAAAGCCCCACCGCCATTTTTATAACATAAGTAAGGAAACCGCCATACATTTCCTAAACCTATGGCTAAACCAACTACAGATAAAATAAAGTCCAGTTTGCTAGCCCATGTTCCTCTTGGGGGTAAGTCTCTGTGTTTAATAAATTGTATTTGATTAACAGAATTAACGATACTGGTTAAGGGTGGCAATTCGATTTCTTCGTGCCTGTTCAGGTGAAAGGTGTTCTTAAGGCAATCATGCGTTTCGGACTCTTTTCGATTGGCCATTTTCAGGCTGTGGTGGTCTTCGGTTTACTGACTAGTTGATGAAATTGTCAGCTCATCACAAACCTGAAAAAAAGTCGCTTTATATAGGTAAAATTTGGTTAATTATTGTAAAAGGTTGTTTTTTAAGGTGGGTCCAGACATGACGAACGAACACGAACGAGCACTGAAAAAATCAAACGACGAAACGAGTACTGACGAGCGCCGAAATACAAGACGACCACGTTTCCATGGCCTGTCGGTAAATCAAAGGATTATGTTCGTTCGAGCTTGTTTGCAGTTGTTATATTTGCTCGTTCGTCATGTCTGGATCCACCTTTAGATTAAAGTCAGTCGCCACACAATATTAAGTAGCTAATGCTTTCATCACAATAAAAATTTGTTAGACATTAAAATTTAGGAAACCTTTTTTTGCGTGTGCAAAACATGAAAAAAAAATATGAACAATAATATATTCGACTTAGCATTGGCATACCGTCACAAACAGACAGTGGGCGATATGTTAAGTTTGGTCCGAATAAAAAACATTTAAGCTGTACATGTAATAATTGAGTGTGCATATAAACACTAAAATATTTTTATGACATTTGGTTTTGTCATTGTGTTGCTTTAGTGAGGTTTGTTCAAGAAATATATTACAAAAATGTGTTAGTGTCTAATATTACATCTATTATTAAGCATATTATTTTAAAAATCGCATAAGTAAATGAAAACATCTTCTACATACTTAAATTTGTCCTACCAAACTTATCAGGTCAGCCACTGCGTACCGTGACGGTAGGCTGATGCGAAGTCGAATATTAATTTAAAAATTAATAGGTAAAAGTATACACTATACACATGTGTCTTAATTAAACATTATAGCCAGGCCTGTAGCAAACGAAGATGGATTCGCAGAGAAGGACCATGTATGTACAAAAGACAGTTCGGTCTCTAAAATAATATCCAAACTGTAAAACCTAAAATGGAATTGGTAATTTCAAATATTTCAATAGTAATACAGAGAGAGAAGCTAATTGACACTGAATATTAATATAAAAAAAATTTAAAATCCAAATTAAGAGTTCTGAATTTAGGTAAATCATTTAACTGAATAATTTTATTCTGATTAACTAATTAAAGTTGGCAAAATTTCACAGGAAAAAAATTGAAAAGTCAATAAATGACGACCGAATACTAATTGAGTGTAAAGCTCAATGTGGGATGTAATATATACACATTATCTAGGGCATTAATATTACATAACTGGTTATATCCGTTAAAAAGTCTATTTGCTTTAGCCATTTAGCAATGGTCCCTTTTATAGAGCCTCAAATCAGACGTTTGTCATTAGTAAATTGTTGTTATAGTAGCGAATTATTAAGTACTTTATTGATGATTGTAGTGATTGTACTGATGCTATTTTAGGTGTCTCGTTTTAAATATAACCTGTATATATCCATATACCATAAACTAAGAAGGATATCACACGGATAATGACGTTGAGGAAAACACTACCCTAAATTCTGTTTCTGTTAATTTGTTATTTCTCTATATGACACTTTAATCTATGATTTTAATATTAGATCAGCAAACTTGAATATATATATATATATATATATATATATATATATATATATATATATATATATATATATATATATATATATATATATATATATATATATACATACATATGCATGTAAATATAAATAATTTTTGTTGGTTTTACGGTGGTGCGTCCAGAAAATATGCTTAAGGTGAACTAGATTTTAAAAATGAGTTATTCAGGCTATAAAAAACGTCATTTTGGTTAATCAAAACTCCAATTAAGTCAAGAAGAACTATGAATATGAACACATCATTCATTAAACTCCTGTTTTAAATTATTATGTACCGTTATTTGTCAAGCCGCGTTGGATATTCGATAATGGTATCATTATCTACCGGTACTAATACGAAAATTCTGTAATGCATCTTGGCATTTCGAATTGGAGCAACATCCTTTGTGTTCCAAGGGAATAGCATTTGCTGGCGGTAGCAAGGGAGAGATAGAAAGTAAATTATTTATAAGTGCCGCAAAAATGTGCTGTAGAGAAATTACAGTCTGAAATAAGTAAAAAAGAAGAATATTGGTATGTTATATACATATGTACGTGTAATAGACGTGTGAATTTCTGTTTATTTAAAATATACGAATTAACTAAATATATATCTGCTTTCAGAAACCTAGTTATAAAAGGCACTGCCATTATATGGTACATTTAATTTATATTGTTTAAAAACACACTCATTTATGTGTGTGTGTTTTTTGGACTAGCTGAGTTTTAGAACAACAGCTAACGCTTTATTATTTCATCTTAAACTTTTAATTTTTTTTTAAACCTAGGCAAACAATGGACAAAAAGGATATCTTAAATAATTTTTGTCCTTTTTGGTAATTTAATACCTTTCAAACACCTGTTATATTCAAAATATTACATTGCATAATATTTATATACGAGCTTTTCCTTTTTATTGAAACTTACGAAATCTCTAAAGTTCATAAAAATGTGAGAATTTATTTTTTTAAACTGTTCGAAATAGAATATTCCAAAAATTGTTTTTTAATAAAACATCAATCATATTTGAACCAGTTGCCACAAAAATCATTAATTTTTTCTATGTTTTCCTGAAAGCACACACAACATTTAAATAAAAGATTAAAATTAACTAACATTTCTCAAATTCAATTCAAATTCAAATCTAAATTTATAAAGTATATGGAACATTTTGATTTATTTCTAATTAATTTATTTTATATAAAAATAATGGATATTTTAATTTTAAAGTTTAAAAAACTGCATAGCAATTAACAAAAAAAGCCTCATGTAGTCCTTTCAAAACAAGAAAGGTTCATTCCACTTCAGATCCTACACAAAACACTAAAAACTACAGAAACTTACAGGTTCCACGGTTAAAATTCCCTCGTCGCGTGGACACAAAACACAAAACCTATTGTTACACGGCACGTGAAAGAGCAGGTTACTCCGGAAAGCAATGTGCTCTATCCCGTATAATGGTCGGGCAAAACTGATTCGTTGAAATCTGCGATAGCGCGCGAGATCCTGCTCTTTTACTCTATCAATTAGTCTTACGAGGGATATACCACCACTGAGCCTCTCGTTGTTGATAACTTATAACGCACTGATTCCGTCTAAACTAGTAACTCTATGGAAAATAGAGCAAGGAAGGGGGTAATTGAAGAATTTTAGAATCGCTCTATGGCGTTTGATTGTTCCTTAAAAATTTGTTTGCTAAATGGTGTCAAATTATATTAATTTTATTGGATGATTCAGATTCACAGAAGAGTTTGACTCCCTTATTTTCTTCCTGCAATTTATGAATTATGCAAATATATACCTGATGACTCAAAGAGATCCTTTAAAGACTCCAGTTTTAAAAAGGAGGACAAATGCGGATGTTTCATATTACAATTTGTATAGACTTAAGCTTATTTAGTTAGGAAAAATGGAACATTTATGGAATCAACTTAATCTTTGTTTGTTCCTCTATTTGTCCTAACTTGATAACCTATAAATACTTTATACTTATGTCAAGCAAAAACTAGTAACTTAAGGAATTCGAATAATAAAGCTTCATTTGACCCAACCCAACCTGTTTCTACGGCTGTCACTTACAAAGCTGTTATTAAAAAGTGCGGATTTACTGCGAGGAACTACCTACCCGATGGTCCAGATCTCGTCCCAACTGACCATTTTTTATTTCCCAAATAAACAAAAACCTACCCACAAGGCAGAGCGGCAGAAAACTTCGCAATCAGCAACTCGCTTACCCATTTAATCAGAGAGCCAATATACTTTCCCCGCTTTTCTACCCATAATCCAAATCCACTAGATCTTTTTCTTACCACCCATCCTGAGCCATACTTAACATCTGTATGCGCTCCCCTTGGTCGTTCAGATCACGGCCCCATTACCGTCTCTTGTCCCATACATCCCGACTTCGTTGAAATCATGCCAGAACGCACGATCTGGCACAACAATTCTGCCGACTGGGATGGTCTTCGAAACTTCTTCTCTGCTTTCCCTTGGAGCCCTGTCTGTTTTTCCACTCCCGATTCATCCGAAATTTGCTCTCATATCACAGATATCATTCAAGCAGGTATTAAAAGTTACATTCCACATATGTACCCGCAAGAAACCTAAACTCCACCATCAAAAGCCATGGTTCTCCAAGGCCTGTGATAAAGCCAGGCTAAAAAAGTCCAATCTCACGAAAGGTATCTTCAAAATCCTACACCCAAAAATCGTCAAACTTTCACCGAGGCAAGAAATCAATACAACCAAACTATCTTAGAGTTCAAAAATGCTTTTAACAACCGCATAAAAGATAAAGTGCTTTCCTGTCCCAACGGCAGCAAATCTGTCTAGTCACTTACCAGAAACATTAGTCAAGACTTCCGTAGAAGCAGTTTTCCTCCCTTGACCTGTGAGATCGAAATTATCTCCACCTCTAAAGGGAAAGCTGAACTACTTGCCAAACAATTCGCTGCTAATTCCACCCTAATCCCTCCCGCCAATTTCGGCCTTCCAACCGCTACGTTTGTACCTCACAAAATGCCTCCTGACATAATACTTAAGGTCAAACAAGTTCAAAAAATTCTTCTATCCCTTGACACCAAAGATTCCTCCGATTTGGATGGCATACCATCAATTGTTCAAAAAAAACGCGCTCCGCAGAACTTGCACCCATCTTAATTCATCTTTTCCAGACCTCTTATGACAAGGATATCTTCCCAGATAGCTGGAAGACGGCTCATGTGCAGCCTGTCCCGAAGAAAGGTTCCAAGTCCCTTACATCCAATTATAGACCTATCTCTCTTCTGTCTGTATGGAGAAAGCGATCAACTTGCAAATTCTACAATATCTAGAAAAACACAAAATCATCCACAACAGACAGTACGGATTTCGTCACCAAAGATTCACAGCTGATCTCATTAACTTTGTCACGCATATCTGGAACAAGTCTTTCGAATTTCATGGCGAATCTCAGATTGTCGCTCTTGATATTTTAAAGGCCTTTGACCAAGTATGGCATGCTGGCTAACTTCTCAACAAACTACCTTCTTACGGTCTTCCTACCAAACTAATCGGCGCATATCTGTCGTGGTGGACGGTCACTCATCTAACTTCCATCCTATCAATGCTGGCGTCCCCCAAGGTTCAGTCTTGGCACCAACCTTATTTCTTCCTGACCTTCTTTCTTCTACTGTCAATCCCATCCACAGTTATGCTGACGATAGTACCTACTCTTTACTCCAATATTCATTTTTCCAGACAAGTCTTGAATCAAGAACTGGATAACAGACGCAGATCTATGCACCGATCCCTTTCCCAACACCTTCAATTAATCTAGGACTGGGGTGCCAAGAACCTTGTTCAGTTCAACGCTTCCAAAACCCAGTCTTGCTCACTGTCACGCAAACAATCTGGCAACGCTTACAACATGAACGGCCAAGCCCTACAGAACAGCGAACAATTCAATCTTGTTGGCATCGCTTTCGAACGTGATCTCAGCTGGCACAAACATACATTACTTCAGTAGCCACATCGTCAGCTAAAAAGCTTGGTTTTCTCTTTCGAGCCAGGGAATACTTCTCCCCTTCCAACTTATACACTCTCTATGTTTCCCAAATAAGACCTAACCTAGAGCACTGCTCCCACATATGGGAAAAGGCATCACCTTCGACACTTAACATCCAAGATTCTGTCCAAAGCAGGGTCATTCGACTCATCAATGACCCAGTCCTCACAATAAAACTCCCTTCTCTTGCTCATCGCCGCGCTGCTGGGGATTTATCCCTTTTCTACCGCTACTTCCACGGATTTTGCTCTGAAGAACTAGCCGGTATTATTCCCCCCTTGACTGTTCCTAACAGAACAACAAGAGGCGCGTTACGTATGCATCCCTCTACTGTCCAGCTAGAAGAGCCTAGAACAGACCACTTCTCTTGCTCATTCATACCTAGGGTCTCCAGATTATGGAACAAATTGCCTGCGGTGTTTTCCCTTCTCGTCCCAGCCTACACGTCAGGCGCGGCCCGTGAAATTTTAAAGTTGCATATCTTTGTTGCTATTTTTGGGACCCATACCAAATTCAGGTTTTTTAATAGTGAGCCTACTAGGAATGTTTTGGTAAAGAAAAAAAATATTTTGCAATTTGCGAAAAAAAGTTGATTTTTTGAATTGACCCACCTGAGTAAAAAATTAACACGCTTAGATATTTTATTTATTATTTTTTCTAAACAAATTTTACATCATTTTGTCGACAATTCTTAAATTTTAAGAGGAAAAAATGTGTTAGTAGAAATATAGTCATTTGAATTTTTTGCAACCGAAAATTTAAATTATTTTTCGGTTGAAAAAATTCAAATGACTATAACTTTCTACTAACACATCTTTTTCTCTTAAAATTTAAGAATTGTCGACAAAATGATGTAAAATTTGTTTAGAAAAAATAATAAATAAAATATCTAAGCGTGTTAATTTTTTACCCAGGTGGGTCAATTCAAAAAATCAACTTTTTTTCGCAAAATTCAAAATATTTTTTTTCTGTACCAAAACATTCCTAGTAGGCTCACTATTAAAAAACCTGAATTTGGTATGGGTCCCATCAGTAGCAACAGAGATATGCAACTTTGAAATTTCACGGGCCGCGCCTGCTACATGTCCGTATAAATAGACTACATTTCCCTTCTCTTCAGACGCCCACGGTTCGTTAGTACTTAGGCTTGAAGTCTACGTTGGATGTCATCGATAAAAAAAAGGCGGTCGTAGAGAAAAAGAATTTAATAGCTTCAAAAAGTGCCTTCAGCCACTGTATTAAATATTTTCCCCTTAGGAAGAACATTATTTCCTTTCTTATTTTTCCTTCGCCAGACCAAAAATACACAATCCATCCTCACCACAGCATTAATTTGTACAAAAAAGGTCATTTCGAGTATATAAGACTTAACTTGACCATATATTTGTTTTGACGGCTGTTACTTCCAACGCTGTTGTTAAGAAATGCAGATTTACTGAGGTGAACTACCCACCCCATAGTCGGGATCTCGTCCCAAGTGACTATTTTGTTATTTGCTAAATAAAAGACAACCGTAAAGGAAAATAATTTATTAGCTTCGAACAGTGCTGCAGGCTGTGGTAACCATTCTCACCAGAGCATTAATTTGTACAAAAAAGATCATTTCGAGTACCTATATAAGACTTCACTTGACCATATTATAGTATTTGTTGTGACGGCTGTTACTTCCAACGCTGTTGTTAAGAAATGCGGATTTGCTGAGGTGAACTACCCATCCAATAGTCGGGAACTCGTCCCAAGTGACTATTTTTGTATTTTCTAAATAAAAGGCAACCGTAAAGGAAAATAATTTATTAGCTTCGAACAACCATTCTCACCAGAGCATTAATTTGTACAAAAAAGATCATTTCGAGTATATAAGACTTCACTTGACCATATTATAGTATTTGTTGTGACGGCTGTTACTTCCAACGCTGTTGTTAAGAAATGCGGATTTGCTGAGGTGAACTACCCATCCAAGAGTCGGGATCTCGTCCCAAGTGACTATTTTTGTATTTTCCAAATAAAAGGCAACCGTAAAGGAAAATAATTTATTAGCTTCGAACAGTGCTGCAGGCTGTGGTAAGCAATTTTGTAACCATTCTCACCAGAGCATTAATTTGTACAAAAAAGATCATTTCGAGTATATAAGACTTCACTTGACCACATTATGGTATTTGTTGTGACGGCTGTTACTTCCAACGCTGTTGTTAAGAAATGCGGATTTGCTGAGGTGAACTACCCATCCAAGAGTCGGGATCTCGTCCCAAGTGACTATTTTTGTATTTTCTAAATGAAACTCAACCGTAAAGGAAAATAATTTATTAGCTTAGAACAGTGCTGCAGGCTGTGGTCAGCGATTTTGTAACCATTCTCACCAGAGCATTAATTTGTACCAAAAAGATCATTTGAGTTACAACTTTTCATCAATGATACCTAGTATGTTATTTTAACTAAAGATAAGTAAACAGCTGAACCCTATCGTGGTGCAACAGGACAACATTTTTTCGCTACGCTTCTAAGAATCCTGCGAATAAAACGGCATCCCAAAGATAGTGTCTTGCTCTATTTAACTCTACCCTTATCCATCTTTTAATAGCCCTTAATTATAGGTAAAAACGATAAGCAACTCTTTGAAGTTGTTTAAAAGTGCGAGACTGGCTCATTTTTCGAAAAAGAAAACGGAAGTAAACAATCGGTGTTGTACAGCTCCCCATGGGCGCCATGTTATAATCACCGTCAATGATCGTTCCAAAGGGGGGCTAGTTTCCGATCTCTCTATGCATAGTTATTCTCATTTGGGAAGGGGGACTTTACCGAGGTCCTTTTAAAAGTTCAACAATAATTGCTCATCATGAATTAACTAAAACAAATTCGAGAAAAAGTAATTTTTTATAAAAACTTTTGTTTCTAATTTATTTATTTATTTTTTAACGGTAACTCCGTTATTACAATAAAAACAAACAAACAATATATGTGTTATTAAATTTTTCATAATAAATGCATGCATTATTATTATTAAATCTTTCACAAGGTGACGGATAACAAAATAAAACTACTTAGGCCTAAAACATATAAAATTCAAATACCCTAAATTACACAAAGCAAATCTTTTACTGACAAAACGTAAGATCAAAATAAAAACGTCCTCAAAGTATGCCGTGGAATCAGTCACGCATGTCTTGAATTATTACGCTTGAAAGGTAACATAGGTAAAAGGTATAGGTGAATGAAAAATAAAACTGTCAAGTTCTGAATTTTTTATTTTTAAGAAAATTACATTATTATCATTGTCATTGCATAATACAGAATTAAAAGAAACATATATAACAAAGAACCTAAAAATTATAATTTTAAACTAAATGAGAGACGCATCCATCTTCTACTTCCGAACATGTTCAGATTCTTCTTTTTATAGCATCAAAAACATTGGTGAGCACGTGAGGGTTTGTTAATCTCCTGAAATTTATTTGTAATTCTAGCCCGTAGGTCTTCTAAATTTTCACAAGGAGTTTTGAAAACTGGGATTTTAATGTGTGGCCATAAAAAAAAGTGGCACGACATGAGACCGCAGGACCGTGGTGGCATATTACGACTAATTATTCGGTCTTCGAAAAACTCCTCAAAAAAATTTAAATTATCAAGAGTTACGTGAATTGGTGCGCCGACCTGCTGGAAGTAGCCTTGTCACATCTCTTCATCGTCTAATGCGTTTACAAAATTTTCTAAAATTTCATTACGGTATTCCGCCGAATTGAGAGTCCCTTCAACAAAAATCGGTCCAATTAACCTTCTTTTCGATATGGCCGCCCACATGCCAACTTTCTGTGAATGCAGAGGCTTCTCTAGAAAGAAATGTGGATTTTCAGAATTCCACATTCTGATTTGTTGAGAACTTAGATAACCAGAGAGGTAAAACTGTTCCTCGTCAGTAAAAAAGGTTTTTTTAAATAAGTTTTCATTATTATGCAAATTAGCCATAAACCACTCTGAAAATTGCATTCGCTGCGGCGGCATGTCGTTTGGTAACAATTCTTGGACTGAACTTAACGATAAGCATGCATATGCAGGTCACATTTCAGGATTGTATTGCAGGTTCCGGAGGATACATTTGCTTGCTGGCTTAAACGGTCAATAGGGGTTTGTGGGTGTTCATTAACAATTTGCCTCAATTCTTCTACTTTTTGTGTAGTGCGAACTTTGGGTTTCCCACTGCCTTCCTTTCTATTCACACTTCCTGTTTCTCTAAACAAAGCCACAGATCTAGTCAAAACTTGGCGAAACTAGACGAAATCCATGACTATGTGTGGAAATTCTGTTTGCAAATCATGAATGGCGTCCCGTGTTGAATAAACCCACTGGCCATCAACCCTTCCACCATTTCTAAATTAACTTTCGATCATAAAAACTTTTTGTTCTGTCGTGATTATCATATTTAATTTTCGTAAAGTTAAAAGCTTCAGAACTTAACAGTTCTATTTTTCATTCACCTACAAGGCCGTAGCCAGCGAGAAATTTCGGGGGAGGTGTAGTGTCCGTTCGTTCTTCATCCCTCGTCAAAACAATTAGTAGCCAGTTTCTCAAAGCATTTTAATCAAACCAGTAAATATTGGGGACCCCCCCCCGGCTACGGCCTTGTTCACCTATACACCTTTTACATATCTTACCTTTCAAGAGTAATAATTCAAGACATGCGTGATTGAGTCCACGGCATTCTTTGAGGAAGTTTTTTGTGATCTTACGTTACTAAATTATTATATTGCTTTTTAAAGCAATATAAAGGCATGGACAAGTCCAACACATTGCTACATGGCTAAAATATTTGATTAAGAAACATGTCTATAATTTTAGCTTCAAATTTCCAAATAATTGCAACTTAAAAAAAGCTTTAAGGCTTTTAGTTTTAAAATAATTTAGTTAACCTGTCCTCGGACTTTCGGCTATGCTCTTTGCCTTTGCAATACCCTGCATTTAAAAAAAAACACAACGTGTATTAATTAAATCTGCGGTTTATAAATTTGTCAAAGTTCTGACCCCATTGCCAGGTATAAGTTCCAAGATGTCCACTCCTATTTTCATTATAAACAATATTTTAATTCTATTTTGCGCGAGAGCCTCATTATCCTTGCTATGCCTAGAAAATCAATCAATTAACAATAGTCATAGTTGAAATTCTATTTCAATACAACATTGCAATACTAAAACAAACATTTATAGGTATACACATAAACGATGCCAGCTGTCAGATATCGGTGTTAATTTAGAAGAATGAGCTGTAATATTTAAATGTTTATGGGTATATAGCTGTACACTGTACGTCCCAGAAATCACATTTCCTGGTTAGACACATCCTCTTAATAGGGCGCGGAGAAGGAAGTAACTGATGGAATCGTATATACAGGCGATTTTTAGAAGTAGGACCACTAAATTCGTGAAATGTTAAGGAATTTTTGTAACGACAAAGTGTGAACATTGTTTTACAATTAAAAAAGTATTGCATTGCATTTTATAGCAAGAAACGGCTTTTGTAGCACTTCAAATTTCGTAAGCAGCAGACTTTTTGCAAAACCTAAAATATTTTGAGGGTCAAATTTTGTGCCATCATCGGGCGTCAAAAAGTTGCTGATCTGCAGTTTTAGCTCTTATTTTTATAGCACAATAAGGCTCAATAGGCGCTCCAGAGTATGTATCAGTATTTGAAAAATAATGTCACTCAAATCGGCTAACAATGTCACAACTACAATGACAAAATAAATTTGTAAAACTTTCCGTTAAAATCCGGTTTATAAAATCTACCTAAACGACGACAAAAATATGGGACATGCATAATTTTCGTTAACAAGTAATAATGCCAAGCAATTTTCTCATTTATTTTATTAATTTGTATGAACCTTTTTGTTTTATTCCTTTTAACGCAAAACGAGCTATTAATTTTAATGTTTTTCATAATAACCACGATGATATGTAGAATCTATGCCGTGTTTTTTACTTTCAATTCATTTTTATTAAATTTTAGTTTAGTAAAATTATTTAATTTAAATTGAGATATTAATTACTAAGTCATTACGCTAGTAAATTTGGCTTTGTTACTGTTTGACAATTCTAGCGTAATTTTTTTTTTGGTAAAACAAATTTGAAACGTAATATTCCCCTGAAAAATAAAATGTTGGCAACTTCGCATGCGCGCGCGCGTATTGTCAGGTTTTCGGATGTTAGAGGAAATTTTTAAGTTGTTCGATTAAACCAAAAGAAAATTATACTACTCCAGGGGTCACCCATTCGAATATATTAAACCATTTCCATAACACCCTGTATATAAAAACCTACTAGATTTCGATAAATTTCAAATAAGCTCTTCACATGAGTGAATACAAGAGTTAATTTTAATATAGCCTGCTGGCCTCTTCAATTTCAAATTTTTTACCAAACAAATTTATTTGTAGGCATCTACTCACCAAGTACCTACTCCGAGCCCAACGGAGACCTTAATTACGAGGCTACTATTTACAGAAGTCGTTATTGTGGAACCCTGGATTCTGAACATCGATGTCATCACGAAGAAGAAGAAGAAGACGAAGAGTCAGACAATGAATAGGAAAAAACAAAATTATTAGCATGTTGAGAATGAAATATGAGATCAGTCTCATATTTCCTTCTCAAATTATTCAGTTTAGAATTCTGAAAATGCTGTAGATAACCAAAAAATATGACATAATTTGTATTATTCTTTATAATTTCCAGACGTTTATTGTATGTAGTTTTATTTGTTTTGTTTATTACTTAATTATTATTAAATTGCTCATTAAATCTGTTTTTGTTTTATATTACTTTGGTTCAGAGCTGGAACGATTGCAATAAAAAAGAAATTCATCCCTGATGATTACAATTACTTGGCTAAAAAAGTAATCAATAACTTATTGCTGATTACGAGTAAGAATTGTAATCAATTCTTGATTACTTATGTTTTTTTATCTTTGTAAAACCCACTAAGGCAGCAAGACTAAGTACTAAGGTACCGGTAATTATAGTTTAGGTTTAAAAGGATTCAACTGACTATAACTTTCTACTAAGGCATTTTTTCTCTGTTTAGAAAGAATAATAAATAAAATACCTAAACGCGTTAATTTTTTTCCCACGGGGAGCTCAACAAAACTTCAACTTTTTTTCGTAAATTACAAAAGGTTTTTTTTTCTTTACCAAAACATTCCCAGTGGGCTCACTATTAAAACCCCTAAATTTGGTACGGGTCCTTTAAGTAGGAACAGAGATATACAACTTTGAAATTTCACCATCCGCCATTGCCTATACCTACATATAGAAACTTATAGGGCAGTCTATTTATCTTTTAACGAAAGAAAAACGCCCAAATGTGACAGAACATTAAGTTTTTAACCGTCTTTAAATTGTGAAAATTAGTTTTCATGTGGAACTGTGCTTGGTGAAAGTGGAGAGAGTTAATAATCGTAAGCTCCTTTGCTTGTATATCATTCATCATGACTAAATAATTAATTTTTCTAGATATTTTAATAATTATTAAGTCTTCCATGTCCTATATATATAAAAATGTACGATATCTACGTAACTATTGCCCACAGAACATTTTCTTGTAAAATATTTGCTTTCAAAATCATTATTGATAAATCTGGTACGTTAAATATTTTTTTAAACCACACAGAAGTACTCCATATTTACGCGGAGCGGCAAATACTCCGGTGCACTTTCCATCTGTACGTCAATGGCACTTTCAGAGCAATAAACTGAATGCAGCGATCTCTGCGTAAAGTCGGAACACGACTCCTACTTTTGACAGTTTTGTCAAAACAACAAGAAGAGGTTAGAAAATTAATCAATTTTTGAATTCTCCAGCAGCAATTTAAAGTTTTTCTAGTTTTTTCCACAATGTTATGACATTAACTTTACTTATTTCTCTAACCATGATTGCATGGTATCGGAGGGTGGTACGTGCTTCAAAATTCCTGTGGTAAGTCTTTCAGTTTTCACACAAGACTTCTTGCTTATCTGACTTGCCTCCGTTTTAAGTTCTTCCATCCGATTGCTTTTCTTCAAATGTCGCCTTACCTATCTTTCTATGACCTACAACCACTTTATGGATGCCAGTTATGTAGCCGATGTTTGTATGGGGCCTATGTTTTGGTTTGTTGATAATTTTACTAATGCTATTGGAACTGTAAGTATGCTTAGATGATACAAAATTAATTAGATGAAAGCAAACGCGAGCTCTGACAGATTCCTAAAAAAATAATTTTTTAGTTACTGGTTACAGCAGTTATAGCCCTTACAACTTCAGTAATTTTAATAGCGTACTGGATTGGAATACCATATTGGTGGAACAAAAACCACTATATGTGTATATTTTTAATAGTTTTTGGGCACTGGCTACTTCTTAATATTCTTTTTAACTATTATATGGCTTGTACAACACATCCTGGCTTCCCTCCCGAGGTAAGAAAAAAAAGGTTGTAATGTTTGTCTTTCAGAAACTGAAAAAGGTTTGTAAAAGAGATCAAATCTGCCAGCATGTTTACAAAATTTTTAATTTCAGGGTGAATTAATAACAGAGGCTGTAAGTATATGCAAGAAGTGCATTGCTCCCAAACCACCACGCACACACCATTGTTCAGTATGTAATCGATGTATTTTAAAAATGGATCATCATTGTCGTATCCTTTTTTTGATCATAGCGATCTACAAAACGTTTTTTTTTCTTTATTACTGCTAGAATCCAAATATATTACAATTGTTAAATTACAAACTTGTTTTTATCTTATAGCCATCCTCTGGGTACATAGTTTTTAATTTCCATTATGTTTTACTTCCTTTTAAGTTAAATTTAGAAGAATTTTCTCATTGTTTCCAAAAAATATGAGTATTATTTTTCTTAACAGTTTTAACAGCCTGGCTAAACAGTTGTGTAGGTTATAAAAACCATCGATACTTTTTCCTCTATATGGCCTACATGGTTGTTGGGGTATTTTTTGTAATTATTGCTGGGTGGGAAATAGCATATGAGGCAATATGGTTGAACTCTGAAGAGGGTGAGGATCCAGAGTTAGAGGGCCATTCTGTTAAAATTAACAAAACTGGGGCCCTCATTCCTGTGGTAAGGTTTTCTATGTCTACAGACGTTTTTTAACTGTAGGTTAATATAAACATTTTGTTGAAATATTGATTCCTAAAAATGTATGCAAAATTGAAAAAGTTCAAAACCATTTATAGCTTTCTGTATTTTAATTCTGTTGGTTAAGTTCCAACTGTGACCCTGTTTTTAGACTGGTACAGTAATGCTTGATGAAGTGTTTTTGGAAGAGCATGAACTTGAGCCAGTTAATCCATATAGAAGAAAATCGATTATCTATATGGCTCTTATTAATGTTGGTAAATATTGCAATGTCATTGTATGCCCTAAAGCATTAGAATGCTGCTGTCAGTTTCTAAAATTATGTCAGTTTTATAAAGAACAGGAAATGTCCTTTAATTTTAATCCTGTTTTTTTGAGGTGTTCTCTTTGCACTGGGTGCTCTGGCAGCATGGCATGGTTCGCTTATAACTAGAGGGGAAACCAGTATAGAAGCCAATATTAATAAAGCTGAAACTTTAAGAATGAAGGAGTTGGGAAAAACTTATAGGAATCCTTTTGATTTTGGACCTAAAAGAAATTGGATCTTTTTTTTAGGGTTAACTGAAGGAAGGTAATAACTTTTATATGGTGTATATATGTTGTAGGGATTTAAATTTCGTACTATGCTTGCTATAATTGTCTCCTTTTTGTCAGAACATTTTGGAGACACATCGTTTTTCCATCCATCTATGTACCAGTTGGAGATGGGTTAAGTTGGTACACTGTTGAGAGTCAAGAAGCTTGCAAAAGAAAAAATGAAAAGAGCCAAAATGAATACTGGGATATGCCTACCAGTTCTGATCAAATATTTATAAAATGTGGTCCAGTAAAAAATAATTTAGATCATTTAATCAAAAACAGCAACCAAAACACAGTATTTGAGGGTGAAAAAGTTAATTAGAAGAAACCAATTTAACGTTTTGCTTTTATTTTATCTAGTCAGGAATGTGGTTAATAATTTGTTTATGCAGAGCATTTTAACAACAAAACTTATTTCTTTTGGTATAATAGATGTCCTAAAATCTGTTGACTGCTCTTGAAGAATTATATATTTTAACATTTATTGTAAGGACGGTAACACTGAGTTGAGAGGGAAACAAAAGTTTAAAGTATAACCTTTGTTTCATGGGTCCTCAAAATTCAAAATCCACATGTGAGAAATAAAATTTACACAACATGTAATATAACAATAATTTTGGAAATAGCAAACATCCAGGATGTAGTCAGATTTACCTTCAAATATTTTCTTTGGGTCGGTACTTCGCTGGAAAAAAGAGTGAGTCGTGTCCTTAAAATAGAAAACCACATTCTAAATAGCATGTAAGTTTTTTATATTTCATTTTATTATACAAAAATGAAATACTTTTTTTTTAATGATATTAATTTATTAAATTCAGTTGAATATATGAGTGGAAAGGTAAAAGTTGAAATAGGAAGTCTTACCGGTACATAATTTATTTTAAGTTAGTATAATGAAGTTATTTAAACAGGGTGAGTTTTTTGAAGTGTTACAGGTTACAGGACAATCGCTCGAAAACTGTTTAAAATATATTTATGAAATTTTGGTTTAGAGGGAGTTAATAAGGAGATAGGGGGACATACTTAAACAAATTTTTGACATTTGAGGGGGGGGGGGGTAACTTTGGAATTTTAAATGGGATGATGTACTATTGTTTATAAAAGTCGAATCTAGGTAAGAACGATGTATGTGTAATTTTTTTTTGATTTGCCCTTTTGGTTATCGAATTATGGTCAACTAAATTTTGATTGAATTTAAAAAATTAACAAATTTTAGCAATAAATCAAGTTCACTTGTATTATTATTATTCGTTTCCATGGAAATGCGTTATTTTTACTTAAGTCAGTTGAGAATTTTGATCTTTTAACTATTATTTCTCAGTTTATTGCTCAATTAAACATGGAAGCGAATTTTAATGTGCAAGTTAATATGTTGTTAATTTTGGGGCAGTGCAGAAAAACTTACAGAGAAGCTGGTCCGGTCAACTGGCCTGCTAGGTCCGCGGATTTGACCCCCCTTGACTTTTTCTTGTACTGTTTTATAAAGGACCAAGTGATGGCGACTGCACCTACAACTTTAGATGATATGAAAGACCGAATCCGCTTTGCCTGCTTATTAGGGACACCTGAAATGTTACAGCGGGTACGAAATTCATTTAGAAAAATAGTGAGAAAGTGTTTGGAAGTTGAAGGGGGACATTTCGAACAACTTCTCAATCATGACTCACAATAAATAGGTTGAAATTAAATTGTAAATAATTTGTTTTTATTTTATAACCCAATAAATCATTCCGTAATCGAAAGAGCAAATAAAAAAAAAATTGTACACATACGCAGTTTTTTACGTAGATTCGAATTTTATAAACAAAATACATCATTCCTTTTAAAATTCCAAAGTTACCCCCACCTCTCAAAACAGAGAGAGGGGGTAAATGTGAAAAATAAGTTTAAATATGTCCCCCATCCCCCTATTACCTCATTCAAATTTCATGAAAATATTTTAAACCATTTTCGAGGTATCACCTTGTAACACTTAAAAAAAACTCGACCTGAATAGGTATTGAGATAACTCGAACTTAAAATATATTTGTAAGATTAATGTAAATGTTTAAATTTACCAATTTATTATCTTACTGTAAGATTTATAACTTCCTTAAAATTGGTAGGTAGATATTTAATTGTAAGGACTCTAAGTCTAGTCAGCATTTTTAAGGTACCTTTGGACTGTAAAATTAATTATAATACCCAAGGGTTTGCTGTCTTGTAAGAGAAGAAACTTTTACAGAACAAACTGCTATTATTATTGAGCGGACTGTTTTTGTCATATTTAAACAGTAGGTATTTCATTACAATTATTTGTGAATAATAAAGCAAATGCAACTACTTTCTGTCACCGCCTTCATTCCTACAAAAATAGTTTTGTAACCATTTTATTGACAAATTTATTTCAAATCTTTATTATTTATGTTCTGCAAAATTTTGTAACAATATTCTAAGACTGAGGCTGTAAAAACATTCCAGGAAATCAAGTTACCTATTCACGGATGCTCAAAGTTAATGTTGATTTAAACCAAATAAAACATTTTTTGTTACAATAGTTTTTTATTATCCTTAGAAATAGTTGCTTATTATAAATGTAATAAAATATCGGGAGGCAAGTACGTTAAAAATATTTAGTTAACTTATTACCATATTTCGTTCTCAATCCAGCTAACATACTCAGATACTTTGGTGTATATACCTGGGGTATTGACTAGCCCACAGAGCTTACCAAATGAAGTAACACCTACTACATAAAATTTGCACATATTTCCTTCTTCTCTTATGAACAATGGTCCTCCAGAATCACCCTAAAATATATTAGTACATATGAGTCGCCAGGTATATTATATTAAAAACAGCAGCGACAAAATAACTATTGGTAAGAGAAAGAGATTTTAGCATTTAACCCTTAAAAATGGATAAAAAAAAATTACCAGGCAAGTATCCACTCCTCCTTTGAGTTCTCCAGCACACAACATTGTATCTACAATGCCCAGTGGTAATTTGTTTTCATCTATATAGGCTCCAACGCATTCTTTTTTGTCATAAATATTTAACTGTACTTTTAGTAATGTATTACTAGGTCGCTCCGAGAAACCTAGGAACATAAAATATACGAGTTTGAACCCGTCGAAATTTGACGGAAATATATACCTACTTGTTAAATCAGATTAAGGGTTTGAATATATTGTAAAGAATATAATGTAAATTACAGGATGTCTTTGAAAACAACGTTATAGGTTGTTCGCCATACTGTCAAGAACTGTGTATTATGTCAAATTTAATTGAACTTTTTTAGTACTTTATACCTTATTTAGACAGAAAATTCTTAGTGATGGGTCAATGGGAAGGAGAGCCCTTTAAAAAAAATCAAGCTATGTTTTGTAGGAGCTTCAAAACAGGGGAGACAAAATATGATCTTTGCGTTTTAAGTACCTAACTAAATTTTTTTCTATTGGAAATAACTCTGCGTCAGTGCTATATTATAGAATTTACCTGTCTGTCCCCATCCTGTTGCTGTAGCAACTCTTTGTTTAATAATCGTTTTCGTATTTAAACATGCAGGTCTTATAAATTTTGTAAACGTCACTGTTATAGTTGTCGACACCAACGCTATGTCATTATATTTTTGTGGATGTTTATACTCAGGATGGATCTTTATTTCTCCTATCTCATAGTCTTTGTGTTCCGATTCGTCGGTTCTACTTAAGTCCGACTCGCCCAGACGAACCCACTTTGCCTCGCTACTAAAAACAAAAAAAAAACAAGCCCCAATTATTAATAATTTACTTGATGGTTTAATATAATCGCGAATTGCGACAATTGTCCTCATTGGTCAATTTCACATTAAAATTTGAATCTCACCACTTAGAACATTATTCACTTTTATATGAAACAATACTAAAGGTACACCTTGTGACAGATCAGACGTTGGAAATACCGTGCATATCTGAAAAATTGAACAGTCACCAGGTGTACATTATTTAGTGCCCTTTCTACTACACAGATAGACATCTAGTATATCCATGTGTTGTACCAGCCCATAAAGAATATAGACAAATTGGTGGACAAACAAATTCTTAAACCATAAACCAGTAAACCCACCAAATGTCGCGAGGGAGACCCGCTTTTCGGAGCACGCCAGTGTTCGTGTATGTATTATTTAGTCTATGGTTGTACACAAAGCACTAAAAACGAGACCAATTTTTTTTTGTTATATTACAAGGTATGTACCTTCTGGAGAACGTGCATCGTGCTGCTGTGAGTACCCATTTGTCACTTATTAAAGTACCACCACACCTCCAATCAGGTAATCCTTCATCATTAGGAAATCCAATAAGAGCCTGAAAAATAAAATTTCGGTGAAATAAAAATTTCCAGAAAATCCTGTATGTCCTACCATGAAGGGAAATTCTCCTGTTCTTGCCTGGGCACCACCAACTATAAGAGTCACGCTGTTATACTTACACTTGGGCACGTTAATGCTGATGGGCTGTATCTCTGTGATCAAAGGAATCGCGTAGACTACGTCTGTCACTGCTTTTGTGTATTCGAGACATTCTAAAACAAACTTTTTATTAAGTTTGGTAAAATTATTAACTCGTGGCTCTAAAAATCTTGTTAAGAAAGTAATTGAGAATTATTGCCTTTACGTCAATGAGATGGTTGCCTTGCTGCGTATCTACCTGATAAAATCTTTAAATTTTATGTCTAATTATTATAAAATAAAAGATAAAACATTCCTAGGTCAAGACGTGTAAACATCACAAGTTTTCTTCTAAACTCCGTCTTACTGAAATATTGCACAAGGTGCTAAGGAACCTGAACAGTAACTCTTACTTTCTTCACTTTTCCTTACAGGTCCGCCAAAAAATGGGGTTTTTGATAAATTTGGTGGCTCTTCTGAGGGAAACAATATGGCGCCTTCGTCTCCTCCTCCTCCTCCATTTGCTAATTGCTCATTTGGCGAAGGGCTAATTGGATCTAAAAAGTAATATTTAGATATTCTCTATTTTCGTAAACCATTTTCGATCTCAATATTTAAAATATATAAATTTACTTGTATGTCTTACTTTCACAGCAAACTATGATAATCAGTTGACGAAAACTACATATGGTGGGGCTAATTCCTTGCTGTGCTTGTTTTTCTACCGGTGGACAATCTCTTGATATTTTACATATACCGGGTTTGTTAGTAATTTTAACCGTACATGGGGAGCCAACTAAAAATTACCAATCATTTTTATAGTGTTTAACAAATCTAATATCAATTTGAGTACCTTCTTGAGAACGACATCCTGATTTAAAAAATAATAACAAAAAAAATACTTTTCCAAGAAGCAGAACATCATTTTTCACTGTCATTTTGATTACAACACAGCACTGACTTCAGATTTAACACCCAAGCATATTTCTGTTTTATTTTCAGCAAAAATCTTCTCCGAGTACCTCATTAATAGTACTGGAACTACAAGTCAACAGCATCACTATTCACACATTTGTAAATAAGCCCCACATCGAATGCTGTTAATTTTTAATCTGAAATTCCCACAACGTGCAAGTCGGTTTACTAACTTAAACCGATGAACATCATCTACAAAATCTGTAAACAATTATTATTTTTGCTATAGGTGAGTTGATATTAAAACGCCTAAGACTATAACTTAATTATAATTGGTTATAATTCTACAAATTCCAGTTTTTCAACTTGATATTTGTTTCAGTCTTGTTTACCATGATATCTACGACCAGTGGTAGAATATTTAAGTTGTTTTTGTATTTTTTCAAATATTTTAGTCTCTCACTTCTTTCTTTGAACATTGCTATAAGGACTTTTTACGTTTATTTTCAAATTTTGCTTGGGTATTAGAATATGTACTAGAATAGCAGTTAAGTTGTTATAATGGTTTATTCTAATTCTAAGATCTTCCAATGGAAGACCTGGCGGGATTTGCGTATATGAACACATATCTGCATCTGTTTCGGTATTACATAGCTAATAAAGGATAAAAATATACTTCCTGCGTAGTAGGTAGTTTATAAAAGACGCTATACTCGTATCTCTCTAACCCAGCAAGTAAAATTCTTTTTCAAGAATCAGACTCCAATGCCAAGATAAAACTGGCCAAAATTCCCCGTATAAAGATTTAAGTTATTTTCAGAATGCCCAAAGTTATTTCCATGCCGCAGCCACTGAACTCTTAAGATCTTCCACCGGCCAAACATATATGGGACCTTATGATTGACCAATTCACCACGTCAGCTCCAATTCCCCAAGAAGAAGCTAATTATTTAAAGGCGCCTAATTCAATTTTCACCAAGATTAATATTGTATTTTTTTTATCTGAGACAGCCCACGCAGACTTCAAGCCTAAGTATTAACGTACCATGGGCATCTGAAGAGAAGGGAAATTTAATATACTGACACGGGATTTAAAGGATTGGAGGTCAGGAGGGAAAGGGAAAACATCTGCAGGTAATTTGTTCCATAATCTGGAGACTAGTGGAGACCCTAGGTGTGAATGAGCGAGAAAAGTGGCTTTATAGCTTGACAGTAAAGGGATCAGAGCTGGTCAAACCACTTGATAAAAGTAGTGGAGTATAACTACTAACTACCTTATCAAAAAAGTAGTTTAACCACTTGGTAGTTAAATTGCTTCTTTAAAAAAGTAGTTAGACTACTAACTACTAAGTAGTTAGAAGTTAAATATTTAACTACTTTTTTAACTACAAACCAAACACAACATCTACCGTTGTAGCTCAAAAAACCAGCGCCGTAGTCGCACTTACAAGAAAGATTAAAAAATGGACTTGAACCAATAACATCAAATTCAAAATTCAAATAAAATAAAAAACTTTTTATTGTTTAAACTTTATTTTAAAGTTACCTCTCCACTGACTTAAATTTGAACATATAAACTGTTCAGGTTGGGTACAGAGTTCCTTTTTGGTACAAAAACACAAAACTAAAACATATTAGGTAATAGGAATGGGAGGTATTTAAAAAAAAAAACAGTAAATTTGGATTTTTTGAAAACTTTCAAACCCTGCAAATTCTATATTAGGTTTGCAAATCGCTTGGAATCGCTTGGTTTGGTGGGAGTTAATAGGGAGATTGGGGGACATATTCAAATATATTTTTGACATTTACCACCTCTCTCGATTTTGAGGGGTGGGAGGTAACTTTGGAATTTTAAAAGGGATTATGGGACTTTTGTTTATAAAATTCGAATCTATGTAAAACCGATGTATGTGTAAAAATATTTTTTGATTTGCTCTTTTGGTTATAGAATTATGGTTAACTAAATTTTGATTGAATTTAAAAAATTAACAAATTTTAGCAGTAAATCAAGTTCACTTATGTTATTATTATTCGTTACCATGGAAATGCATTATTTTTACTTAAGTCAGTTGAGAATTTAGATGTTTTATCTATTATTTCTCAGTTTATTGCTCAATTAAACGTGGAAGCGAATTTTAATGTGCAAGTTGATGTTGTGAATTTTGGAGGAGTGCAGAAAAAATTACAGAGAAGCTGGTCCAGTCAACTGGCCTGCAGGTCCTCGGATTTGACCCCCCTTGACTTTTTCTTGTGGTGTTTTATAAAGGACCAAGTGATGGCGACTGCACCTACGACTTTAGATGATATGAAAGACCGAATCAGCTTTGCCTGGTTATTAGGGACACCTGAAATGTTACAGCGGGTACGAAATTCATTTAGAAAAAGAGTGAGAGAATGTTTGGAAGATGAAGGGGGACATTTCGAACAACTTCTCAAGCATGACAGACGATAAATAAGTTGAGATTAAATGGTAAATAATTTTTTTTTATTTTATAACCTAATAAATCATAATTCCGTAACCGAAAGAGCAAATCAAAAAAAAAATTGTACACATACGCAGTTCTTTACGTAGATTCGAATTTTATAAACAAAAGTACATCGTTCTATTTAAAATTCCAAAGTTACCCCTATTACTGAAAATAGAGAGAGTGGGTAAATGTGAAAAATAAGATTAAATATGTCCCCCATGTCCCTATTACCTCATCAAAATTTCATGAAAATATTTTAAACCGTTTTCGAGATATTGCCTTGTAACACTTAAAAAAACTCAACCTGCAGTATTTAGATAACTCGAACGTAAAATATATTTGTAAAATTAATGTAAATGTCTAAATTTACCAATTTATCATCCTACTGTAAGATTTATAATTTCCTTAAAATTAGTAGGTAGATATTTAATTGTAAGGACTCTAAGTCTAGTCAGCATTTTTATGTTACCTTTGGACTGTAAAATTAATTATAATAACCAAGGGTTTTGCTGTCTTGTAAGAGAAGAAACTTTTACAGAACAAACTGCTATTATTATTGATCTGACTGTTTTTGTAACATTTAAATAGTAGGTACTTTATTACAATTATTTGTGAAGAATAAAGCAAATGCAACTAATTTCTATTTCGCTATTATAATATTTTAGGTCACCGCCTTCATTCCTACAAAAATAGTTTAATAACTATTTTATTTACAAATTTATTTTAAATCTTTATTATTTATGTTCTGCAAAATTTGGTAACGATATTCTTAGGAACATTCCAGGAAATTCAAGTTACCTATTCAGGGATGCTCAAAGATAATATTGATTTAAACCAAATAAAACAATTTTTGTTACAATAGTTTTTTATTATCCTTAAAAATAGTTGCTTATTATAAATGTAATAAAATTCGGAAGGCAAGTACGTTTACGTTACGTTACGTTAATATTTAGTTAAATTATCACCATATTTCGTTCTCAATCCAGGTAACATACTCAGACACTTTGGTGTATATACCTGGGGTATTGACTTGCGCACAGAGCTTCCCAAAGGAAGTAACCCCTACTACGTAAAATTTGCACATATTTCCTTCTTCTGTTACGAACAGTGGCCCTCCAGAATCGCCCTAAAAAAATATATATAATATATATATATATATATATATATATATATATATATATATATATATATATATATATATATATATATATATATATATATCACCAGGTACCCTATAAACAGCAGCGACAATATAATATCTATTGGTGAAAGAAAGAGAGTTTAGGATTTAACCCTTAAAAATAGATAGGAATTTACCAGGCAAGTATCCACTCCTCCTTTGAGTTCTCCAGCACACAACATTGTATCTGCAATGCCCAGTGGTAATTTGTTTTCATCTATATAGGCTCTAACGCATTCTTTTTTGTCATAAATATTTAGCTGTACTTTTTGTAATGTATCACTATTGGGCTCCGAGAAATCTAGAATCATAAAATGTACGAGTTTGAACCCCCGAAATTTGACGGAAATATATATAGTACCTACGTCTGTTAGGTATATGAGATTAATATTGATTTCAATCATGCATATATTGTAAAGAATATAGTGTAAGTTACAGGATCTCTTTGCAAACAACATTACAGGCAGTGTAAGAACTATATATTACAGAAAATTAATTGAACTTTTTTGGTACTTTATACCTTATTTAATGGGAAAAAGAGTCCTTTCAAAAAAAAAAAAAAAAGAATCAAGCTATGTTTTGTAGAAGCTTCAAAATAAGGGAGACAAAATAGGATCTTTGCTTTTAAGTAACAAAATTTTTTTCTATTGGAAATAACTCTGCGTTTATGATATATTATAAGTTACCTGTCTGTCCCCATCCTGTTGCTGTAGCAACTCTTTGTTTAATAATCGTTTTTGTATTTAAACATGCAGGTCTTATAAATTTAGTAAACGTCACCGTTATAGTTGTCGACAACAACGCTATGTCATTATATTTTTGTGGATATTGATACTCGGGATGATTCTTTATTTCTGCTATCTCATAGTCTTTGTGTTCCGATTCGTCGGTTCTACTTAAGTCCGACTCACCCAGACGAACCCACTTTGCGTCACTGCTAAAAACAAAAAAAAACGAGTCCCGATTATTCATAATTTATTTGATGGTCTGTATACTTAAGTCTTGTTTAATATAATCGCGAATTGCGACAATTGACCTTATTGGTCAATTTCACATTAAAATTTGAATCTCACCACTTAGAACATTATTCGCTTTTACATATATGAAACAATACTAAAGGTACACCTTGTGACAGATCAGACGTTGGAAATACCGTGCATATCTGAAAGATTGAACAGTCACCAGGTGTACATTATTTAGTGCCCTTTCTACTACATAGATGGACATCTAGTATGTCCATGTGTTGCTATAAAGAATATAGACAAATTAGTGGTCAAACAAATTCTTAAACCATAAACCAGTAAACCCTCCAAATGTCTCGAGGGATACCCGCTTTTCGGTGCACGCCAGTGTTCGTCTATGTATTATTTAGTCTATGGTTGTACACAAAGCACTAAAAATGAGACCAATTTTTTTATTATATTACAAGGTATGTACCTTCTGGAGAACGTACAATGTGCTGCTGTGAGTACCCATTTGTCACTTATTAAAGTACCACCACACCTCCAATCAGGTAATCCTTCATCATTAGGAAATCCAATAAGAGCCTGAAAAATAAAATTTCGGTGAAATAAAAATTTCCAGAAAATCCTGTATGCCCTACCATGAAGGGAAATTCTCCTGTACTTGCCTGGGTACCATTAACTATAAGAGCCACGCTGTTGTATTCACAGTTGGGCACGTTAATGCTGATGGGCTGTATCTCTGTGCCCAAAGGAATGGCGTGAACTACGTTTATCACTGTTTTTGTGTATTCGAGACATTCTAAAACAAACTTTTTATTATGTTTGGTAAAATTATTAGTTCATGGCTCTAAAAATCTTGTTAAGAAAGTAATTGAGAATAATTGCAAGGACGATTGCCTTTACGTCGATGAGTTGGTTGTCTTGCTGCGTAAAATCTGCTTGCTGATAAAATCTTTAAATTTTATGCCTAATTATTATTATAAAATAAAAGATAAAATATTCCTAGGTCAAGGTGTATAAACATCACAAGTTTTCTTCCAAACTCCGTGTTACTGAAATATTGTACAAGGTGCTAAGAAACCTGAACAGAAACTCTTACTTTGTTCACTTTTCCTTACAGATCCGCCAAAAAATGGGTTTTTTGATAAATCTGGTGGCTTTTCTGAGGGAAACGATATGGCGCCTTCGTCTCCTCCTCCTCCTCCTCCTCCTCCTCCTCCTCCAATTGCTAATTGCTCATTTGGCGAATGGCTAATTGGATCTAAAAAGTAATATTTAGATATTCTCTATTTTCGTAAACCATTTTCGATCTCAATATTTAAAATATATAAATTTCGTTGTATGACTTACTTTCACAGCAAACTATTGGTATAATCAGTTGATGAAAACTACATATGGTGGGGCTAATTCCTTGTTGTGCTTGTTTTTCTGCCGGTGGACAATCTCTTGATATTTTACATATACCGGCTTCGTTAGTAATTTTAACCGTACATGGGGAGCCAACTAAAAATTACTAATAATTTTTATAGTGGTTAGCAAATCTTAGTCGATAGAAAACATTTTTGCTTGAGTCGCCATGCGGCTTTTAAAGCATTTCTTCTTATTCTTGAAATAATAATAATAATAGACCTTCCTATCTAGTAGTAATCATAATTAATGAATTTTTAATATACATCATATGCGTTCTTGATATCATAGATCGAGATAATTAATTTAAATGCTAATTTGCCCGTTCTTAATGTAATCTTTATTCTTAGAAAAAAACCCGCATTATCAAAAATCCCCAATCCATTGCAACTAATGACGTAACAACTTTATTGCTTTCTTATTTTTCATAATAGGATAATTATTTTATTAACCGTTAACTTGCACCTATTGCTTTTTTTCGGAAAGTGTTAAAATATTTCAGGAAAGCTTAGAGGAAAGAGGGGTAGAGAAAATTGAAGTGGTTGAGTTTATTTTCACAATATAGATGCTAGTTTTTAATATAAATTTAACACATTTAATTTTTAAGATGGCGACTGGGCAACATCGCCACTTCGAGAAAAAAATAGATAGGGGTTGGGGGGTAATAAGTCATTTGAAAAGTCTTGTTGGGGAAATTATTGTGTAAGAATTTGAGAGCATTAACAGTATCATTAACAAAGATGTGGCGGCGTGTCGGATATTTAGCACTTGGATATTCGAAAAAAAAAATTAAGACGAAACTAAACTTACCTTTTAACTGCACAAGGTGTTAAAAGTGGTCTCCGTTTTTTTTTATCCAAGACATCCCACGTAGACTTCAAGCCTAAGTACTAACGTACCGTGGGCGTCCGAAGGCAATTTGTTCCAAAATCTGGGAACCCTAGGTATGAATGAGCGAGAGAAGTGGTCTGTTCTAGGCTTTTGTAGCTGGACAGTAAAGGGATGCTTTCATAATGCGCCTCTTGTTGTTTTGTTAGGAACAGTCAAGGGGGGAATAATACCGGCTAGTTCTTCAGAACACAATCCGTGGAAGTACCGGTAGAAATGGGATAAACCCCCAACAGCGCGGCGATGAGCGAGAGAAGGGAGTTTTCTTGTGAAGATTGGGTCATTGATGAGTCGAATGGCCCTTTTTTGGATAGAATCAAGGATGTTAAGTGTCGAAGGTATTGCCATTCCCCAGATGTGGGAGCAGTACTTTAGGTTAGGTCTTATTTGGGGAATATAGAGAGTGTATAAGTTGTAAGGGGAGAAGTATTTTCTGGCTCTAAAAAGAAAACCAAGCTTTTTAGCTACCGATGTGACTACTGAAGTACCTAATGTGCTTGTGCCAGCTGAAAGCGTGTTCGAAAGCGATGCCAACACGATCGAACGTTTCATTGTTCTGTAGGACAGATTACGTTGCCAGATTTTTTGCGTGACAGGGAGCAAGCGTTTTGGAGGCTAAGTTTCCAACATGTTTAAGAGTTCTGTCAAATTATCATGTAAAAAAGAAACCCAACGACATGGTTCCCCCAATATTCCAGCTCCCACATTTACCTTTTCTGGATACTGTGTATGGGCTTCTCGATATAGGTACATGGGGATTTCCGTCACTCCAGTAGCGAACACAGGAAAAACAACTATATTTGTAGTTATAATATGTATCTTATTCTGCTTCTGAGTCACTTTCACTGGCTTCGCTATCTTCAAGAGTAGTCGTGATATTATATTCTGACAAAGGATCAGTGTCGTCTGTAAACGCAATTTAATGGTACTGTTATTAGGGGGAGGGGGGCAGAGTGGGCAACGCTCACTCTGAAAGAAAAAGTTGCCCACTCTAGAAAATCAGTCAAATCATTATCTTGTCTACTAGAAAAATTTTATATCATAAGTTTGTCCCCCCCCCCTAAAACTTTAGTTGCCCCCTCTGAAATCAAAACCTGGCTACAGGCCTGTGTTATTAGCTAAATGTTTTTCTTTTTTATTGCTTATTTTTGGATGAAAAGCTAGTAGGTAAGGGATCCGATGTAATGATCAAGCGATTCATTAGATCAGAATTTGATTTTAGTCGGGAAAATTTTCTGGTAGGTATTAATTGTTCTTTGTGCCTAGCTTCCACACACTCTTCTGACATTTCATCAATTGGTATATTATTAAATTGAGAGACAGCCTCGTAACCGTGAACAAGTGTCTTATGAACACTTGCTTTTGATGTCACTAGTAGAGGGCGCCACTTACGGCATACCGCACTTGTTTTATATAACATTACTCTTTTTGAGCTTAGTATTTTGATCTGACTATTGAAAAAAATTGATTATCCTACTTCTTTTACGTCAAAATTACACAACCCTGCTTTCTATTTAATTGTTTCTTTCGAAATGTCGCCCAGCTGCTATCTTTAATAATAAAAGTGTGAAACTTATATGAAAAACTATTATTTCTATTGTTATTGAAGTGTGCCCCTTTTAAAATTTTTATGTTTACTGGTTTAAAAAAAAAGGTGGAGGTCATTCTTGGGCACCACTGTATATTTTTAAAATTATTGATTGTGTCTGTTGCCCAGTTGACTTTTAATCATCCTACAATAATTAAGAACTGCTGACGTCCTGCGATTTTATTTCTTTTATTTCAAAATATATGTTTTTTTTTAAACTTTTCAACAAGCTTACAAACTTGCTTAAACTCCTTTGAGGCTAATAAAGAGCTCTTGGTGGAGTTAAGCAAGCTTTTGTGCGTCCAGTGGCTATAGGCGCTCTAGCCCCCCCACCGCACGCCATTATCGCCTTGTAAAGAAATTACAAAGCTTGCTCTGGTCAATTTTTGGGTAGGGCGAATGACCACTGCTTCATATACATATGTAGAGCATGATACTAAGTATCATGTATGTAGAGTTTACCAGATGCAAAAATTTTCACTATATTACATTTGGTTATGGAAAAACAGTGTTGTTTTAAAAATTAGGCAAAATACCACATTCTTTAGTTTAAATTTTGTAAAAATTGTAATAATCTTTTAAAGAAGATACCTGAAATTTCATATTTTTAATCCTGCTAATTACGTTACAATAACACTGTAATAGTATAATTCTATTATCCATGTTAATTAGTTCTTTGTTAGCCATGGGTTTTTACCTTATACTATTTTAAATATGCAACTTTTTCTGGTTGTTAAGAATTAATTATCTCAAGTTCAAATATTATGTAAACTCGACTGTATTCGAGCTGTAAAATACCTATCTATAGCTGAAAGACAAAACAATTTGAGTACCTTCTTGTGAACGACTTCCTGATTTAAAAAATAATAACACAATAAACACTTTTACAAGAAGCAGGATATCATTTTTTACTGTCATTTTGATTACAACACAGCACAGACTTCAAATTTAACACTCAAGCATATTTCTGTTTTATTTTCAGCAAAAATCTTCTCCGAGTACCTATTATTAATAGTACTGGAGCTACAAGTCAACGGCATCACTATTCACACATTTGTAAATAAGCCCCACATCGAATGCTGTTAATTTTTAATGTGAAATTCGCACAATGTGCAAGTCGGTTTACTAACTTAAACTGATGAACATCATCTACAAAATAAGTAAACAATTATTATTATTTTTGCTATAGGTCAGTTGATATTAAAACGCCCAAGACTATAACTTATTATAATTGGTTATAATTATACAAATTCCAGTTTTTTAACTTGATATTTACTTCAGTCTTGTTAACCATGATATCTACGATCAGTGGTAGAATATTTATGTTGTTTTTGCATATATTTTTAATTTTTTCAAATATTTTAGTCTCTCACTTCTTTCTCTGAACATCGCCATAAGGACTTTTTACGTTTATTTTGAAATTTTGTTTATTTAAAAAATATCTATTAGAATAACTGTTGAGCAGTTATTACTTTATTCCTGCTATTTCTTTTACACCAACCGGTGGTTATAATGGTTTATTCTAAGATCTTCCAATGGAAGACCTAGCGGGATTTGCGTATAAGAACATATATCTGCATCTGTTTCATTATCACATAGTTAAAGGATAAAATATACTTCCTGTATAGTAGTTTATAAAAGACGCTATACTCCTATCTCTCTAACCCAGCAAGAAAAATTCTTTTTCAAGAATCAGACTCAAATGCCAAGATAAAACTCGCCAAAATTCCCCGTATAAAGATTTCAGTTATTTTCAGAATGCCCAAAGTTATTTCCATGCCGCGGCCACTGAACTCTTAAGATCTTCCACCGGCCAAACATTTATGGGACCTCATGATTGACCAATTCACCACGTTCAACCCCAATTCCCCAAGAAGAAACTAGTTATTTAAAGGCGCCTAATTCAATTTTCACCAATACTGTAATTTTTTTTATCTGAGAGAGCCCACGCAGACTTCAAGCCTAAGTATTAACGTACCATGGGCATCTGAAGAGAAGGGAAATTTAATCTACTGACACGGGATTTAAAGGATTAGAGGTCGGGTGGGAAAGGGAAATCATCTGCAGGTAGTTTGTTCCATAATCTGGAGACCCTAGGTATGAATGAGCGAGAAAAGTGGCTTTATACCTTGACCGTATAAGCATCAGAGTGGTTTGACCACCACTTGAAAAAAGTGATGGAGTATAATTACTAACTAATTCCCCAGTATTCAACATAGAGAGTGTGTAAGCTGGAAGAGGAAAATTTCCTGAGAGAAAAACTCCTAAGACTACATTTCGTTAATTTTACTTTTATTTTAAATTAGCTGCAACTTATAAATTATTACAATGGAGTGAAAATGAATGCTTTGGTTGCTAAATTTCTTCTTAACAAAAATTTATACCTCAACTCTTTCTAGCCAAATCTGTTTTATTATTGTAATCCTTTACTTAGCAAATTAATTAATTGTTAATATACTTCCCAAAATAAATATAGATTTGTGACTTAAGTACCGATATTTTTACCAGCGACCACTACACGAATACAAATTTGTTACTCGATTTTTTGACTTTTTAAATGAAAGTCTGCATTGTTCCTTGTATCTTGTATCCACAGAACTAGAATGAATGTAAATTATCCTTTATACAGTGCTAAACTAAACCATAACCAATACAAATATTATACATAAAATTTTCCTTGAAAAAAAATAATAGTACAACGGTAAGGTACACTTTTTGGGTATGCCTTTTTTGAAAATTTAGTTTCCTTGCATAAGATTCATTCACAGAAGTCGAGTTGTACAAGATTTGTTACACAGTCATTCATATTGTTTATTTAATCATTGTAATTAAGAAAATGGCTTGTAAAAATATGACTAATAGACAGGAGCGTATTTAAAATTAAATTAAAACCCAATCAAACCCAAGCTGAATCATTAAGAATGAAGGAGTTGGGAAAAACTTATAGGAATCCTTTTGATTTTGGACCTAAAAGAAATTGGATACTTTTTTAGGGTTAACCGAAGAAAGGTAATAACTTTTATATGGTGTCTATGTTGTAGGGATTTAAATTTCGTACTGTGCTTGCTATAATTATCCATTTTTGTGAGAACATTTCGGAGACACATCCTTTTTCCATCCATCTATGTACCAGTTGGAGATGGGTTAAGTTGGTACACTGTTGACAATCAAGAAGCTTGCAAAAGAAGCAATGAAAAGAGCCAAAATGAATACTGTGATATGCCTACCAGTTCTGATCAAATATGTATAAAGATAAAGTGTGGTCCAGTAAAAAATAATTTAGATCATTTAAAAACAGCAACCAAAACACAGTATTTGAGATTGAGAAAGTTAATTAGAAGAAACCAAGTTAACGTTTTGCTTTTATTTTATCTAGTCAGGAGTGTGGTTAATAATTTCTTCATGCAGAGCATTTTAACATCAAAACTTTTTTCTTTTGTTATAATAGATGTCCTAAAATCTGTTGACTGCTCTTGAAGAATTATATATTTGAACATTTATTGCTAGGGCAGTAACACTGAGTTGAGACGGATGCTCAAAAATTATGTTGATATAAACCAAATAAAACATTTTTTTTACAATAGTTTTTTATTATCCTTAAAAATAGTTGCTTATTATAAATGTAATAAAATATCGGAAGGCAAGTACGTTAAAAATATTTAGTTAACTTATTACCATATTTCGTTCTCAATCCAGCTAACATACTCAGACACTTTGGTGTATATAGCTGGGGTATTGACTTGCGCACAGAGCTTACCAAAGGAAGTAACACCTACTACATAAAATTTGCACATATTTCCTTCTTCTGTTACAAACAGTGGCCCTCCAGAATCACCCTAAAATATATACATACATGAGTCACCGGGTATCCTATATTAAAAACAGCGACAAAATAATAACTATTGGTAAAAGAAAGAGATTTTTTAGCATTTAACCCTCAAAAATAGATTAAAAAAATTACCAGGCAAGTATCCACTCCTCCTTTGAGTTCTCCAGCACACAGCATTGTATCTGCAATGCCCAGTGGTAATTTGTTTTCATCTCTATAGGCTCTAATGCATTCTTTTTTGTCATAAATATTTAGCTGTACTTTTTGTAATGTATCACTATTGGGCTCCGAGAAATCTAGAAACATAAAATATACGAGTTGGAACCAGTCGAAATTTGACGGAAATAGATATAGTACCTACATCTGTTATATCAGATTAATGATTTGAATCATGCATATATTGTAAAGAATGTAATGTAAGTTACAGGATCTCTTTAAAAACAACATTACAGGTCATTGCCAAAAACTATATATTACCTCACTATTAATTTAACTTTTTTAGTACTTTATACCTTATTTAGACACAAAATTCTTAATGATGGCTCAATGAGAAGAAGAGTCCTTTCAGAAAAAAAGAATCAAGCTATGGTTAATAGAAGCTTCAAAATAAGGGAGACAAAATATTATGATCTTTGCGTTTTCAGTAACTAAATTTTTTTCGGTTGGAAATAACTCTGCGTCTATGCTATATTATAGAAGTTACCTGTTTGTCCCCATCCTGTTGCTGTTGCGACTCTTTGTTTAATAATCGTTTTCGTATTTAAACATGCAGGTCTTATAAATTTTGTAAACGTCACAGTTATAGTTGTCGACAACAACGCTATGTCATTATATTTTTGTGGGTATTTATACTGAGGATGGACCTTTATTTTTCCTATCTCATAGTCTTTGTGTTCCGATTCGTCGGTTCTAGTTAAGTCCGACTCACCCAGACGAACCCACTTTGCGTCACTAGTAAAAACAAAAAAAACGAGCCCCAATTATTCATAATTTACTGTATGGTCTGTATGAGTCTTGTTTAATATAATTGCGAATTATGACAAATGTCCTCATTGGTCAATTTCACATTAAAGTTAGAAACTCACCAATTAGAACATTATTCGCTTTTATATGAAACAATACTAAAGGTACACCTTGTGACGGATCAGACATTGGAAATTCCGTGCATATTTGAAAGATTGAACAGTGACCAGGTGTACATTATTTAGTGCCCTTTCTACTACACAGATGGACATCTAGTATGTCCATTAGGGTGTCCGTTATTTACCAAGTTGATTTCTTTTCTTGCGACGCCCCCTAAATTTTTAGTTTATCGTCTAAAAAGAACTGTCAGACCAAAATAAGCCCTTAATTTTCAGAAGAAACCGTGCCCTTAAGACGATACATTTCCCATTTAAATTATATGGGATTTTGAGACTTTTTACAATTAAATTTTTTTTCTCGGACAAGATGACTTATAGCCATGAGACATACATATTCTTATAGGAAATTGAACGCTCTACAAAAAAGGTCTCTTATAATTTTTCGATTAATTCACTCCTTCAAAAGTTATTCAAGGTGAAATTTGAACTCTATGTACATTTTCAGCTTTTTTTACTTTTACGGCAAAGTGATTATTATTTCGATAAAAGTTATTAGTTTATTTCTAAAAATAGATAATTCTGGTAGTATTAGGGTAAAAAAATTTTAAACATGGAAAATAATATACCGCATAACAGGTAGGTGGTTCTGGTTTGAATCATTTTTGAGACCATTCATTTATAACACGCAGTCAACTAATTTTTATTGAATTTCATAAATTTTTGTATACTTGCATGAAATTTCCCTTCAATACAGTAAGTGACTCAAAATTACAGTACAAGCATTCCCGCCAACACACGGATTTTCTATTCACGCAAGCGTGCTAAGTCGCATTTAGTACCTTGAATAACTTTTGAACGAGTGAATTAATCGAAAAATTATGAGAGACCTTTTTTGTAGAGCGTTCAATTTCCTATAAGAATATGTATGTCTCATGGCTATAAGTCATCTTGTCCGAGAAAAAAAAAATTAATTGTAAAAAGTCTCAAAATCCCATGTAATTTAAATGGGAAATGTATCGTCTTAAGGGCACGGTTTCTTCTGAAAATTAAGGGCTTATTTTGGTCTGACAGTTCTTTTTAGACGATAAACTAAAAATTTAGGGGGCGTCGGAAGAAAAAAAATCAACTTGGTAAATAACGGACACCCTAATGTCCATGTGTTGTACCAGAGACTATAAAGAATATAGACAAATTGGTAGACAAACAAATTCTTAAGCCATAAACCAGTAATCCCACCAAAGGGCCGAGGAAGACCCGCCTTTCGCTGCACGCCAGTGTTCGTCTGTCTATGTATTATTTTAGTCTATGGTTATACACAAAGCACTAAAAACGAGACCAATTTTTTTTGTTATATTACAAGGTATGTACCTTCTAGAGAACGTGCAATGTGCTGCTGTGAGTACCCATTTGTCACTTATTAAAGTACCACCACATCTCCAATCAGGTAGTCCGTCATCATCAGGAAATCCAATAAGAGCCTGAAAAATAAAATTTCGGTGAAATAACAATTCCCAGAAAATCCTGTATGTCCTACCATGAAGGGAAATTCTCCTGCACTTGCCTGGGTACCATTAACTATAAGAGCCACACTGTTGTACTCACAGTTTGGCACGTTAATGCTGATGGGCTGTATCTCTGTGATCAAAGGAATGGCGTGGACTACGTCTGTCACTGTTTTTGTGTATTCGAGACATTCTAAAACAAACTTTTTATTAAGTTTGGTAAAATTATTAATTCATGGCTCTAAAAATCTTGTTAAGAAAGTAATTGAGAATTATTGCAAGGACGATTGCCTTTACGTCAATGAGTTGGTTGTCTTGCTGCGTATCTACCTGATAAAATCTTTAAATTTTATGCCTAATTATTATAAAATAAACGATAAAATATTCCTAGGTCAAGGTGTGTAAACATCACAAGTTTTCTTCTAAACTACGTCTTACGGAAATATTGTACAAGGTGCTAAGAAACCTGAACAGTAACTCTTACTTTGTTCACTTTTCCTTACAGATCCGCCAAAAAATGGTTTTTTGGGTAAATTTGGTGGCTCGTCTGAGGGAAACGATATGGCGTCTTCGTCTCCTCCTCCTCCACCTTCTCCTTCTCCAATAGCTAAGTCATTTGGCGAAGGGCTAATTGGATCTAAAAAGTAATATTTAGATATTCTCTATTTTCGTAAACCGTTTTCGAACTCGATATTTAAAATATATAAATTTCGTTGTATGACTTACTTTCACAGCAAACTATTGGTATAATCAGTTGATGAAAACTACATATGGTGGGGCTAATTCCTTGTTGTGCTTGTTTTTCTACCGGTGGACAATCTCTTGATATTCTACATATACCGGGTTCGTTAGTAATTTTAACCGTACATGGGGAGCCAACTAAAAAATACTAATAATTTTTATAGTGGTTAACAAATCTTAGTAGGTAGTAAACATCTTTGCTTGCAACGCCTTGCGGCTTTTAAAGCATTTCTTCTCATCCTTGAAATAATAATAATAATAATAGACCTTTCTATAGTAGTAGTAATTATAACTAATGAATTTTAAACATACATCATATGCGTTCTTGATATCATAGCAGTATAACTGAGATAATAATTAATTTAAATGCTAATTGACCCATTTGTAATGTAATCTTTATTCTTAGAAAAAAAACCCGCATTATCAAAAATCCCCAATCCATTGGAACTAATGACGTACCAACTTATTGCTTTCTTATTTTTCATAATAGGATAATTATTTTATTAACCGTTAACTTCAACATATTCCTTTTTTTAGGAAAGTGTTAAAATATTTCAGGAAAGCTTAGAGGAAAGAGGGGTAGAGAAAAGTGAAGTGCTAGAGTTTATTTTCACAATATAAAAACTAGTTTTTAATATAAATTTCACACTTTTAATTTTCAAGATGGCGACTGGGAGCCACCGCCATCTCGAGAAAAAAAAAATAGTTGGGGAGGGGGGGGGTATTTCGTAATCTTATTTCGTAATTTGAAAGGTCTTGTTGAGTAAATTATTGTGTAAGAATTTGAGAGCATTAATAGTATTATTAACAAAGATTCAGAGATTCATCACTTGGATATTCGAAAAAAAATTAAAACGAAACTAAACATACCTTTTAACTGCAAAAGGTGTTAAAAGTGTTCTCCGTTGTTTTTGCCTAAGACATCCCACGTAGACTTCAAGCCTAAGTACTAACGTACCGTGAGCGTCTGGAAAGAAGGGAAATGTAGTCTATTGACGCGGGATTTAAAGGATTGGGATGGGAAAGGAAAACATCTGCAGGCAATTTGTTCCATAATCTGGAGACCCTAGGTATGAATGAGCGAGAGAAGTGGTCTGTTCTGGGCTTTTGTAGCTGGACAGTAAAGGGATGCATACGTAACGCGCCTCTTGTTGTTCTGTTAGGGACATTCAAGGGGGGAATAATACCGGCTAGTTCTTCAGAGCAAAATCCGTGGAAGTAGCGGTAGAAAAGGGATAAATCCCCTACAGCGCGGCGAGAGAAGGGAGTTTTCTCGTGAGGGCTGGGTCATTGATAAGTCGAATGGTTTGGATAGAATCAAGGATCTTAAGTGTCGAAGGTGATGCCGCTCCCCAGATGTGGGAGCAGTACTCTAGGGTAGGTCTAGGTATGAATGAGCTGGACAGTAAAGGGATGCATTCGTAACGCGCCTCTTGTTGTTTTTTTAAGAACATTCAAGGGGGGAATAATACCGGCTAGTTGTTCAGAGCAAAATCCGTGGAAGTGTCGGTAGAAAAGAGAAAAATCCCCAACATCGCGGCCATAAGCCAGAGAAGGGAGTTTTCTTGTGAGGATTGGGTCATTGATGAGCCGAATGGCGCTCTTTTGGATAGAATTAAGGATGTTAAGTGTCGAAGGTAATGCCGCTCCCCAGATGTGGGAGCAGTGCTCTAGGTTAGGTCTTATGTGGGAAACAATACATAGAGAGTGTATAAGTTGTAAGGGGAGAACCATTTTCTGGCTCGAAAGAGAAAACCAAGCTTTTTAGCTGCCGATGTGACAACTGAAGTAATGTATTTGTGCCAGCTGAGATCGTGTTCGAAAGCGATGCCAACAAGATCGAACGTTTCATTGTTCTGTAGGACTTGGTCATTCATGTGGATAGGGTAAGCGTTGCCAGATTTTTTGCGTGACAGGAAGCAAGCATTTTGGAGACTAAGTTTCCAACATGTCTAACAGTTCTGTCAAATTTTCAGGTAAAAACGAAACCCAACGATATGGTTCCCCCAATATTCCAGCTCCGACATTTACCTTTTCTGGATACAGTGTATGGGTTTCTCGATATACATGGGGATTTCCGTCACTCCAGTGGTGAACTTCAGTTAATGAAAAGAATATAATATAAGAACCTAATTTAAGGAAAAACAACAATATTTGTAGTTATAATATGTATCTTATTCTGCTTCTGAGTCATTTTCACTTGCTTCGCTATCTTCAAGAGTAGTCATGATTTTATATTCTGAGAAAGGATCAGTGTCGTCTGTAAACGCAATTTAATGGTACTGTCATTACAGCACAATTTAATGGTACTGTCATTAGGGGGGGGGGGGGCAGAGTGGGCAACGCTCACTCTGAAAAAAAAGTTGCCCGCTCTAGAAAATCAGTCAAATCATTATCTTGTCTACTAGAAAAAATTGACATCATAAGTTTGCCCCCCCCCCTAAAACTTTAGTTGCCCCCTCTGAAATCAAAACCTGGCTACAGGCCTGTGTCACTAGCTAAACGTTTTTCTTTTTTATTGCTTATTTTTGGATGAACAGCTAGTAGGTAAGGGATCCGATGCAATGATCAACCGATTCATTAGATCAAAATTTGATTTTAGTCGGGAAAGTTTTCTGGTATGTATTAATCGTTCTTTGTGCCTAGCTTCCACACACTCTTCTGATATTTCGCCAATTGGTATATTAAATTGAGAGGCAACCTCGTAACCGTGAACAAGTGTTTTATGAACACTTGCTTTTGATGTCACTAGTAGAGGGCGCCACTTACGGCATACCGCACTTCTTTTAAATAACATTACTTTTTTTGGGCTTAGTATTTTGATCTGATTATTGAAAAAAATTTATTATCCTACTTCTTTTACGTCAAAATTACACAACTCTGCTTTCTATTTAATTGTTTCTTTCGAAATGTCGCCCAGCTGCTATCTTTAATAATAAAAGTGTGAAACTTATATGAAAAAGTATTATTTCTATTGTCATTGAAGTATGCCTCGTTTAAAATTTGTATGTTTACTGGTTTAAAAATAAAAGGTGAAGGTCATTTTTGGGCACCACTGTATATTTTTAAAATTATTGATTGTGTCTGTAGCCCAGTTGACTTTTAATCATCCTACAATAATTAAGAACTGCTGATGTCCTGCGATTTTATTTCTTTGGTGGAAAATCCAAGAAATTACACCCAATCAATTTATGAACTATTTGTGAAGTGATGATTAAAGATCAGCAAATAATTTAACCGCAAACTCTATTCTTGACGTGTTTATGCAGTAAAAATATGTTGTTTTTTTTTAAATTTTTCAACAAGATTACAAGCTTGCTTAAACTCCTTTGAGACTAATAAAGAGCTCCTGGTGGAGTTAAGCATGCTTTTAGTTGTGCGTCCAGCGACTATGGGCACTCTAGCCCCATACCCCCGTGCGCCCCTCCGTGCGTCATCGCCTTGTAAAGAAATTATAAAGCTTGCTCAGGTCACTTTTTGGGTAGGGCCAATGACCACTGCTTCATATACATATGTAGAGTTTACCAGATGCAAAAATGTTCAATATATTTGATACATTTGGTTATGGAAAAACAAGTGTTGTTTTAGAAATCTGGCAAAATAGCACATTTCTTAATTTAAATTTTGTATAACTTCGAATAATCTTTTAAAGAAGATACCTGATATTTCATATTTTTAATCTTGCTAATTACGTTACAAGATCACAGTAATAGTATATTTCTGATATCCATGTTAATTAGGTCTTTGTTAGCCATGGGTTTTTACCTAATACTATTTTAAATATCCAACTTTTTCTGGTTGTTAAGTATTAATTATCTCAAGTTCAAATATTATGTAAACTCTACAGTATTTGAGTTGTAAAATACCTATCTATAGCTGAAAGACAAAACAATTTGAGTACCTTCTTGAGAACGACATCCTGATTTAAAAAATAATAGCACAAAAAACACTTTTACAAGAAGCAGAATATCATTTTTCACTGTCATTTTGATTACAACACAGCACTGTCTTCAGATTTAACACCCAAGCATATTTCTGTTTTATTTTCAGCAAAAATCTTCTCCGAGTACCTTATTAATAGTACTGGAACTACAAGTCAACGGCATCACTATTCACACATTTGTAAATAAGCCCCACATCGAATGCTGTTAATTTTTAATCTGAAATTCCCACAACGTGCAAGTCGGTTTACTAACTTAAACTGATGAACATTATGTACAAAATAAGTAAACAATTATTAATTTTGCTATACGTCAGTTGATATTACAACGCCTAAGACTATAACTTAATTATAATTGGCTATAATTATACAAATTCCAGTTTTTCAACTTGATATTTGTTTCAGTGTTGTTTACCATGATATCTACGGTCAGTGGTCGAATATTTATGTTGTTTTTGCATATTTTTTTTATTTATTCAAATATTTTAGTCTATAACTTCTTTCTCTGGACATCTCTATAAGGACTTTTTACGTTTATTTTCAAATTTTGTTTATTTAAAAAATATCTATTAGAATAACACTTGAGCAGTTATTACTTTATTCCTGCTATTTTTTTTACACCAACCGGTTGTTATAATGGTTTATTCTAAGATCTTCCAATGGAAGACCTGGCGGGATTTGCATATATGTATAAACATATATCTGAATCTGTTTCATTATCACATAGGTAATAAAGAATAACAATATACTTCCTGTATGGTAGTTTATAACAGACGCTATAGGTACTCGTATCTCTCCAACCCAGTAGGAAAAATTCTTTTCAAAGAATCCGGCTCAAATGCCAAGATAAAACTGGCCAAAATTCCCCGTACAAAGATTTAAGTTATTTTCAGAATGCCCAAAGTTATTTCCATGCCGCGGCCACTGAACATTTAAGATCTTCCACAGGCCAAACATATATGGGACCTCATGATTGACCAATTCACCACGTCAGCCCCAATTCCCCAAGAAGAAGCTAATTATTTAAAGGCGCCTAATTCAATTTTCACCAAGTTTAATATTGTCATTTTTTTTATCTGAGACAGCCCACGCAGACTTCAAGCCTAAGTTTTAACGTACCATGGGCATCTGAAGAGAATATAGTGACACGTTAATATACTGACACGGGATTTAAAGGATTGGAGGTCAGGAGGGAAAGAGAAAACATCTGCAGGTAATTTGTTCCATAATCGGGAGACCCTAGGTATGAATGAGCGAGAAAAGTGGCTTTTATAGCGGGACAGTATAGGGATCAGAGCTGGTCAAACCACTTGAAAAAAGTAGTGGAGTATAACTACTAAATAATTTATCAAAAAAGTAGTTTAACTACTTGGTGATTAAAGAGCTTCTTCAAAAAAGTAGTTAGACTACTAACTACTAAGTCGTTAGAAGCTAAATATTTAACTACTTTTTTAATTACAAACCAAACCAAATATCCACCGTTGTGGCTTAAAAAAACCAGTGCCGTAGCCGTACTAACAAAAATGATTAAAAAAAGGACTTGAACGTATAATATCAAATTCAAAATAAAATAAAAAACTTTTAATTATTTAAGCTTTATTTTAAAGTTAACTGTCCACTGACTTAAATTTAAATATAATTATTAATACAGTTCCTTTTTGGTACAAAAATACAAAACTAAAGCATATTAGGTAATAGGAACTGGAGGAATTTAAAAAAAAAACAGTAAATTAGGATTTTTTGAAAACTTTCAATCTCTGCAAATTATATATTAGGTTTGCTAATCGCTTCATCATCATCATCATCATCAAACAGCCATCTGCGTCCACTGCTGGACATAGGCCTCTCTTAGTGTATGCCACTCTGCCCGGTTCTGTGCTGCATGCATCCAGTTTGTACGGATTCTTTTTAGGTCATCTGTTTTGTTGGTGGCCTGCCTCTGCTTCTGTAGGCTCCGTGCCTGGGTCTCCATTCTAGGATACGCTTTGACCATCTTCCATCGGATGCTCTTGCAAGATGGCCAGCCCAATTCCACTTCAGGTTTGCGATTCGTTCTATCACGTCCGTAACGCCCGTTCTTTGACGTATAGTTGTGTTAGGCACCTTATCCCTCAAAGATAAGCCCAACATTGATCGCTCCATAGACCTTTCAGCAACGCGCAGCTTGTTCACGGTTTTTCTGGTAAGCGTCAACGTCTCTGCCCCATAGGTCAATACTGGCAGGACACATTGATCAAATGCTTTTCTTTTGAGACATATAGGGATGTTTGTCTTAAAGATATCCTTAAGCCTACCAAATGCTGCCCATGCTAAGCCTATCCGTCTTTTTAACTCGCAGGTTTGGTTATCTCTGCCAATTTGTACCTCATGCCCCAAGTATTTATAGGAAGCCACCTGCTCGATACTTCAATTTCCCACTGAGATGCCATCGCTTAAGACAAGGTTGGTCATATATTGTGTCTTTGAAAAGTTTATTCTTAGACCAACTTCCTGGCACGAATCGTGGAGATCCTTTAACATATTCTGCGCCTGGTATACGCTATCAGCTGTTATGACAATATCGTCAGCGAATCTCAGGTGACTTAAGAGCTCTCCGTCGATGTTTAAAGAAATCATTCTTCTGCTAATCGCTTACTGGGGTGGAAATGCCAGACGAAAAATTTCCGAGAACTTGTTCTAACGAGATTTTTGGCACGCGTCGATGTACATTATTGTACATGTAATGTAATGAGGTAATATAGGGAAGTAGTTAAATATTTTTAAAAATATGTAGTTAAATTACACAAGAGTAGTTAAAATGCTTTAAGTAGTTAGCACTGAGTAGTTAACTACCTTTTTAACTAGTTTTTTCTGACTATTTTATGCAGACTTAAAATAATCGAGTATAACTACTAGGAGAAAAAAGTAGTAAGAATACAACTACTTTTACAAAAAAAGTAATTAGGTATGTAGTTAACTACTTTTGTAGTTAACTACTGCCCAGCTCTGAAAGGGATGCATACGTAACGCGCCTCTAGTTGTTCTATTAGCGGATAGTTCTTCAAAGGAAGTATCCGTGGAAATCCGTGGAAGTATCGCCAGAAATGGAATAAATCCCCAACAGCGCGGCGATGAGCGAAAGAAGGGTATTTTCTTGTAAGGACTGGGTCATTGATGAGTCGAATAGCTCTCTTTTGGATAGAATCAAAGATGTTAAGTGTTGAAGATGATGCCGCTCCCCAGATTCCCCAGTATTCTAGGTTAGGTCTTATTTTGGAAACATAGAGAGTGTATAAGTCGGAAGAGGAAAAGTTTCCTAAGAAGGGTACAAACTACAGTAATTCGATAATTTTGCTTTTATTTTAAATTAGCTGCAACTTATAAATTATTACAATGGAGTGAAAATGAATGCTCTGGTTTCTAAATTTCTTAACAAAAATTTATACCTCAACTTTTTCTAGCCAAACCTGTTTTATTATTGTAATAATTTACTAAGCAAATTAATTAATTGTTAAAATACTTCCCAAAATAAATATAGATTTGATAATTAAGTATCGATATTTGCGGTTGTGCTGTGACCACTACACGAATACAAATTTGTTACTCGATTTTTTGACTTTTCAAATGAAAGTCTGCATACATCATTGTTCCTTAAATCTTGTATCCACAGAACTAGAATAAATGTAAATTATCCTTTATACAATGCTAAACAAAACCATAACAAATAAAATACATGAAATATAGTTTTTCTTGAGAAAAAATAATCGTACAGCGGTAAGATACACTTCACTGGGTATGCTTTTTTTGAAAATTTTGTTTTCTTGCATAAACTTCATTCACCGAAGTCGTGTTGTACAAGATTTGTTACACAGCCATTCATACTCTTTATTTAATCATTGTAATTAAGAAAATGGCCTGAAAATATGACTATTAGAGTTTGGTAAACTTTACATGCCAAGATATTCTTTGAACTATAAAAACCTTATTGAAGAACAGAAGTTACAAGAATATTCGGTAATGCGACAGATGCTGATTTGTGTCAGTTATTAAGTCATTTTTAAATAAAATTTCATTGGAGTGTGTCTATCTTTTTATTATTTATTAAATAAAGTTATAAATACCACTATAATAAATACGCTTATTAGGCAGGCTCTTGCGGTAAGCTTTGCATCTGATGTGCAATTCAATTTTACGTCATTTAAAATACTTTCTTTGGATTAGCTTAGGATTGAAGTAACAATTTCAGTGTTAATAAGCCTAAATTATATTATATTATTCGGCTTGTATCTTAAAAATGGCAGATTAGGCTCTCTACTAAGAAGAACTTGAAACTACACCCCTATCTCTTTTGAAGATATCCATAGCCTTGAGAAAAAATAAATAGGTACACCCTTCACTAAAGTTCTAGCATTTAAAAAAAAACCTACCGACGATAGTGGTTTCCACCAGCACTATCACCCTCAGTATATTGTTTAAGAAAATCTCCCAAACCTTGGGTTTGAAATCTCAAAATAGTACGATTGTTTAAGTATAAAGCAAACATACTTCTGCCTAACAAAGTATCGGTAATTCCTTTAAAATGGCTTTTCGTGGTGGCACCACAAAAAGCCTTTTTTGGGCTATTTGCAATAAGGCCCTGTACCAAATATGCAATAAATATGTTACGTTACTGGAATAAATAAGTAACGAAAATGAGGTAAATTTATATAAATCAAACCCAAATAAAACACAAAACGGTAAATTCCACTTTTTTTGTAAGAAATGGACAAGCGACAATTTAAATTAGCTTTTACCAAAATGTTGCATTAATCTCTAATCTTCTAAATCCAATTTGAATTATAGGAACAATATGTGTCGGCCATATTAAAAAAATGAAGCGTTCCAAATTGTTGAATTATATAAACAGTTTAGCTTATAGAATTATGATTGTCAAACGAGGTAAAGAATAAACTGACTAAATAAAACATGAAACCCGAAGTGAAATTTTTTAATGCAAACCGCATAACTGAGTTAAGAGTTATTGTTAAAAAATTATGTTTCAATCAATTCGATTCCTAAATTGTTCCATTTCGTGCACTTCCTAAAAACCTGAAAATAAAAATATTAACCGTTTAGTTTCTCTCTTTTTGCGATTTCTGCTTATTTCATATAGATTTTGTGCAGTTATGTCCCCTCTCATTACAATATTGGGCTTAAAACATTCTTCGTATAAAATAGGGAATTGGCTAATTTTTGTCAGTCCCTCTATAGCCTTAAGAAGATTAGTTTAGGATTGTATGTTTCGTTGGTGAGTGCATGAATTAGTGCATTAATTGTGTTTGTGTTCCATTCCATTCCAACTGTGTTTTTAATAAAACGGATTTGATTTTTTCAGCTAAGGAAGATGATACTGTTTTCGATACTCATCGTACTAAGTGCTCGTAAGTAGACTTTTCATACTATATATTATACATATATAAATAATCTAATATTTTCATGATAATTTAAAATCTTGTAAGCCATGAAAATAGTAGACTGATGGTTCAGTTCAGCATTAGGGTATACATCATACAGATCAAAATTTGGCATTTTCGACGTTCTCTTGAATTAAGAAAACATTTAAAAGTTCAGGGATTTGAAATTTTTTTATTACATCTTAAATATATACTTTACATTTTAATAACATAAACATATATTTCCAATAATTCATGCCAGAAGTTATTTAAGATTATTTTAATATGCTCAATTATTGTTGCACTGTACTGTTCAAAAATTTTGAAAATAGATACTAAAGTAATTTGAATTTTATACAAAATATACCTCTTTTCTCAATTTTTGGAACATAAAATATAGAAATATTGATTACTTTAAAAGAATCACCTCGCTCTTAGTTTTATTTTCTTTTCTTTTAGTGATTCCATCCTCTCTTACTCACGAATTTGGCGACAACGATTTAAATGGTCTTTCCAACTTTGACATTGAGTATCATTCAGATATTCAGACTGGTGGTGGTAGCTCGGGTGGTCAAGCTGGTTCAGCAGGAGGCAAACAGCAAGGTCTCAGTGTTGGATCCAGTTTAAGGAGCATTGCAGAGGGATCTTCCAATACGGCCAAAGATGCAGTGAATAACCAAGATGCTGCTGGACACCAAGCAGCTTACGTTGCAAAAAATACATTGGCGCAGTCTGCAGCTGGAGTAAGAAAGATACTTAATATGTTAGTCCAATAGAGATGAAAAATAATTTGAAGAACATCTCGTTAAGTTTTTAAAAATAGTATATTCAGACTATCGCTAATTAGGAAATGCTGGAATTTTTATGACTTTACTAATGGTTCTCCGTGTCTAAAATTAGCTTAAATTAGAAATAATTTTCTTAAAGAACAATCTATTTTTATACGGTTTTGCGTTAGCAAACTAGTTTTTAAAAGCAATCAATTTTTTATGTGATATATTATAACTAATTGAATTGCTAAAATGTTTTATGTTTAACATTTTACAATTTTATTTTCGGTTCTGTATTTCTAGGCATCAGCTACAGCTCAAGCTGCACTAGCAGGGAAACAAATTATCCTTCAAGGACTCGAACAACAATTCAGGGACGCACAGACAGGGTTGATGGGCGAACAACAACAGCTCATGAGTGCTCAGAGAGCTGCAGATTCCACAGCTCGTGCTGCCCAAGAAGCTCGTGCACATGTTAATGTTTTGCAACAAACGCTGAACGCAGCTCAAGCAGCCTCCGAACATGTAACTCAAGCTGCGTCAGAAGCTGCAGGAGAACTAGCAGCACAGCAAGCTATGGTGGGTTCTGCAATACAAAGATTGGATCAAATTGGACAACAGCTAAAGAGCGTTAGAATTGACTTCCAGGCTACTCAAGCTGCTGCACAAAAAGCTCAAGCTGCTGCACAAATTGCTGCAGCCAATGCTGCGGCAGCTGCTGCGAAAGCTGCGGCAGGTTTAGCTAAGGCTGCCCAGCTCCCTCCACCTCCTCCACCACCACAGTTACCCAAAGATAACGGTGGTGGTGCCGGTGGTGCGGGTGGTAACGGTGGTGCAGGCGGTAAAAGTGGTGGCGCAGGCGGTAAAAATGGCGGCGCTGGAGGTAAAGGAAAACTCCGCGAATTTTTTAAACGTTTTGAATATGAATGATAAGGTTATATAGTTAATAAATTGTTTTGATACGTTTTCTTTTAATAAAATTCCACAAAACCTAACGGGTATTTTTCTATGTATTTAGTTACCATGTATGCTGCTCATCCTCTCCACCCAAATAATTTCTTATAAATCCACATTAATTTACAGTTTGCAATGATGATATTCATAATCATTTTATTTTTTTGCTTTCCAAGGAATCAATAATTTTGTTAATTCTATGCATTAAGGCAACTCTGCCGTCCTAGGATAATTTTAGTTCTATCCTTTAGGATGGCTGCGTAGTATACCACTGTTGGGAAACTTAATAAACTTCTTCATGCCATAAAAGAGTTAGCAAAATGACAAAAATTGGCACCAAGACTGAGCAAACCGCTGTGTAAGAAACAGATTAGTGTTTTGTTTGCACTACACGATAATTTTTTAATCATTGCATCCAAGGAAGAGGATAAAAAGGGCAGAGGGATTTATTATATAAAACCTTTGATATTGTTAATATTTAAAGTAATGTGTAAATAAATATATTGTAAATTGTTTGGATTTTATTCAATTATAAAATTACTATTATGTTTCCGGTGGTAACAAATCAGTTGTTTAAATGTAACTGCGTTTTAGAAAGAGGAAAGGCCGCGTTGATGATAATATATAATAGAACTTAAAAAAATAGACTCTAATCGGCTAATTCGAGCAGTTAATGTACAGAACCGTGTTTAAAAGAAGTTTCATAATAGCTAAAAAAAATGCATTGAAAATATTGTCAATTTGCAACATTATAACCTACTTTACAGAAATTTATTCTATTTAATAAAAGGCCTAATCGAAAGTTATAATTTGGTTACCTAATAATTAAAGTAATCGCTTTGTATTCGATCAATGATAAATAATTTACAAAATATGTAAATTGCAATTTGGTACTTAAGCAAGAATTATTAAAGAATATCTTATGGTTCTGCATCATCATCATCATCATCAAGCTTATGCTTTCAGGAGTAGGAAGAGGCTACATTTTATCATAAATAAATGATAAATATTATAAATATGGTAACAACTTAAAAATGGTTAAAATTATCAATAATTAACATAATTTGGTGCATCGCCACAGGAGCGTCCGTGATCTCTGTCGAATACGGTTAAAACCAATAGTCAAATATTTTAAGCTTACAGCGACATCTTTTGGTTAACATTGAATATATGTAGCCTCGCAAGAACCTAAGCGAAAGTCGATTCCTGCTACACAAACTACATAAAATTCAGAAAATCTGTAAAGCAGAATTAGTTTTATAGATTTCTAAACTGACATAGAAGTCAACGATTATAGTACAAGATGGCTGGAGTTCATTTGAATTCCTGCAAAAGCTTCACGTATTGCCGTTCCACAATCTAGCTTCAAACCGGATACACTTCTGGAAAAATAGGTACAGGGTGAGCACCTATGCAAATCTTTTAAATCAACAGCGATTCGTTTTACAAAAATAATATTTTGTATAGAGCCAAAACCCTTAAGGTTGGAATCGAAGTAATTTATTTCCATCGCATGGTACCGACATTTAAACTAAGAGTGACAACTTCGCTTCACGGTCCGTCGTCTGCTTCATTGAGAAATCTGAAAGCCGTAATTTTGTTTATACTTTCCAGGTAGTTCGGAATATACGTGTGTAGTGATATTTTATGTGATTTTTGTGATTTTTTCTGACAGAACTTTTTCCATAAGCTTTCCGGAATAATGCATCAGTGCCAACTGGGTGGAATGGGATTCTTCTCATCCTGAACCGTCGTTTCAGAGGTTTGCTTGGTGGAAGGAAAGCCATTACGCTAGCGCGCTGAGACGGAATTATTCCGGTTGGTCTTTGTCCTAGACACTCACAATATCTGAAGCAAACGAAAGACTTATGAATAAATGATGTTTTCTCCTCTTGCTGAAGATCAGTGGAAAAATCTTATTTAGGTGGACCTTCCATAGATTTTACAGGGCGGAAAACTTTAAAAAAGAAGACTTCTTATTACTCCTGTCGCTCCAACGCGCGGATTTATGAAAAATAATAATTCGTATATAGCATAAAGCTGATTCTTAAATTTCTATTTCAGTAAAGAAATGAAAAATATTTATGCCCTGAAAGCATAAGCCTAAATTTAAAAATTTCCATAATTTATGATGGTTTTGTAATAAAATGTTTTTATAATATTTTATACATATATTTAGTAAGTTATTTGCGTCATATTTACTGTTGAGGTAGGTAGGTATGTATGCACCTACTTCAAGAGTACACCTGTAATAAATGTTGAAGACTTTTTAATTGATCTCCCATCAGAAATGCTAAGTATATGTGTTTTTAGTTACTTATCAGTGATACCGTTAACAGTTAAAGCAAGAATGACTCGCCACTAGGTCACCTTTCTTTAGTCTTAGCAGTTTCAGCGGATAGGTAACACTAAGTGATATTGCAAATACTGACCACGCGCATGCACGTTTTTTAAATATTCGGAAAGTGGTGCGCTAGTGGTAGTTAATAACTTTTTTTTTTAATTTTTAAGTGCAAAAATAAAACAATGAAGTGTGTTAGTCTTTTATTGTTTATTACAATTTTTGGTAAGTTATATTAGTAAGATTTTATTTGAGCACTTGTTAAGTTGGGTGAATATTTTATTCAATGAAATTAGAGCGTATCGTCATGACAAGTTATTCAATAAAATTCTTGTTTATGTTGTGAGATATATTTTAACCTCTAATATGTGGATTAAGGTTATTATTGGTTTTAATCTATAGAAAGTTTAATGAAAAAACCTTTTTTTAATCGTACTATGTCTTCGTTGGTCAACTCGAATTAGGCTGTCAAGAAATATTACTAAAAGGCGTATTTGGCATTTAATACTTGTTTATTCTGCAATATCGATAATATTTGCCGCCTTACTACACCACAAACTTGTTTTTTTATTGTAACTCATGGAAGATTATAGCTGTTCCATTAAAAATGGGTTGATTCTTAAAAGCAACAACAAATTTAAAGTACGTTTTACAGAAATTATTTATGAAAACTATTTAAAACTGTTGATAAGCTACACAGAAGTTTGTCCAAAAATAAATCTGGTATTATCTACCCTTTAATCTGAAATATGTTTAAAATAAACGTGTTACTAATTTTATGAATGTGAGCGTACTATTAAAAACTAGGCTATACCAGTGGGGAAATACAGGAAATACACCATTTTTCTTTAATTTCTTGAGGTTTACTTACTCACGGGATATTTCCGATTAAAAGTAAGTAATTATTTGCTGTTTTAATAATACTCAGTTTTCCTTTGATGAAAACAGCTTATTTCAAACCAACTTTTACTGTAGGATAGAATATTTCCATGGTGTTTTTTAGTAATATTTTTTTGTTGGCCCGACATTGAAAAAATATTCTCTAGGTCAAATTGCAAGTGGGGGTAAAAAATTAGCAGAATATAGAATAATTCATGATCAGGGTAAAAACTTCTCCCTTAAGTACATATTTTTTAATATTATATTTTAAAAGTATAAAATAAACCAATGATATGTTCTTAAAAGCTAGTGGGCGTGTTAAGTAGTGCAGTGAAGCATTTAAATTTAACTTAAAAGTAAAATTTAAATATGGTGTATGGCTACACTTATTAGGAAGTGTAGAACTTACTTTTTCGCTTTCATTTGTTATGGTTTCAGATTCTTTTTATAAACTTTTACTTTGAATTAAAAATACAGAATTTTACCGGAACATATACTGGACAACGCAACTTTCTTAAAATTGGTAGTTTAACCCTGTTAATATGCACCAGACCACCTTTGATACAATAGAAAAAAGCCTGTAAATGTTAACAGTTGTTAGGAATACATATTAATAGAAAAGTGCAAAGAAAATAAGTGCAATACATAGCAAAGCAGCTACGGAAAATTAAAATGTAAAAGTTATTTTATTATAATTATAATATTCTTACTTCTTTACAGAAAATTGAGTTATTATTTGACCTTGATAATATACATATGTACAGGGGCGTCAAAAGCTACTCTCTAATCAGGAGATAACGTTTTTGATTTCAAAAATAAGTAAAAGATAGTTATATGAAATGTCTGTTTTTAAATTTTTGCTTTCTATACCATGAAAAGCTGCACATAATCTGTACTAAAATATATTTTAGTCTTTTTTTTGAGCATACTGGTATCTAAATAAGTTTATTAGCACTCCATCTTGGCTTAACTAATTATTGAAAAATTTTAAAAAGGCGTAATTTAAAACGCTTTAATAAACTTGTAAGAAAGATGACAACATTACCTAAAGCGGGTAACCCGTCAGTATTCCCATTTGGATGAACTGCCAAAAATACCCTTATTTCACAAAAATATTGTTATCTATTCACTGGGGTACTGATCAAATTGTGATTTATTTCTGTTAAAATATATTGTTATAAAATGACGGAAATCGTTTACATTCTTTTGTACAAATCAAAATAATATTTCTTCTAAAGTCAAAGTGACATTATCTTTCTTCAGCTATGTATTAAAGCTTAATAGGTTCGTTTGTAGACAGTAGTAGCTAAGCACGATGTTTAACCCAAAAGTCTTCCCTCTTGTTTTCTTTTTAGATTTGTTGAAGTGGTGTTGCGTAAATAATTTAAGCCCAAAATGAAAATCCTAGATCAATAGTTTGGAAAGAAAACTCGATTTTACTAATTTTTTTTTTGGGTTAAGCGGTTTTATTTTATGAAAAAGAGTAGCATCCAATTTTTTTAAGGTGTATAATCTACTTTTAAGTTCTGAAAACGATCTCATTAGTGGAAATATTTAATATTAACGTTAGGTACTTAGTGAAAATATAAAATTGATTCATTTTAATTTGATTTTCTTTAAATGAATTATTTCTAATGCATCATTTTATCTTTTTAAATAGAATTGAAAATAATTCATTTAAAGAAAATTAAATTAAAAGAAATCAGTTTTAAATTTTCACTAAGTACCTAAGTAAAACTCGAAATAGAACTAATAATACAGCTATTAAATGCATTTCGTCATAATGCTCTAACCGGTTGGAACTGTCAACACCGTCGCGTCGGCGCGGCGCGGCGCCAACATACAGGTTCCGTCGATCCTATCTTTGGTTTTATTCCAGATAAAAGATTTTTTTATTTTGCTTGAAATTGAGTCAACTTTTTGAAAATGATGAACAGTTTTAGCCATTGCTTGTAATTATTGAGATATATCACTACATTCTGATTCCATAATTTTTTTTGTTAGAATTTTTCAACCTTCTATTATCTATCTTTTGAACAGATGTAGATAGAGAGGCAATTTATTTTATTTGTAGATAATTGCATTATTGTTAAAATTATTTCATAAACCACCGTATTTGAAGGTACCAGTTAAGAGGTAGGTACCAAAAACTGGCGAAAAACTTCTTTTTTCACCATTTTTTTCAGGATTATCAAAGCTATTTAAAAATACTAAATATTACCACTAAGAGGATTTCGTTTTCAGGACGTGAAAGAAGAGTAAATCGCCTTATAAAATTTTGATACTACTACTTTTCATAAAATAAAGCCACTTAACATAAAACAAATAGTAAAATCAAGTTTTCTTTTCAAACCATTGATCTAGAAATTTCGTTTTGGGCTTAAATTACTTAGGCAACACCACTTTAGCAAAATTTGAAAAAATGGTAAGACCTTTGCGTTAAACTTAGTCGAGGCATACCGTGTAAGAGACCAAAAGCCTTTAAGAAAGGGATATTTTAAAGGAATAAAAAAAACAATAACAGTACGTAAAGAGGGTAACCCTAAAATATAATTAATTTAAAAACGGCCATATTTTCTAAAACTTATTATAAAATTGATCGTTAACTACGTAGATATGCTCCAAGTTTACAACCAGCATGTTTTAGCTTAATTTTTAGATATTTTTTTGTACTTGCAGAAATGTAGCTAGCATGCGGTAATATTATTGCTTTTTAATTCCTCTTGAAAGTGTATGTAAAATTTTATAATATTTTCAAGTTTATATGTAATTAAGAATGTATACATATGTAATCTTTGTACAGCATCTTTCTATAGAATTAATCTAACCTTAGAAATATCCAGAAACGACAATTTATTCAAAATATACACGATATTATCTGCTGATTAATGTACAAAACTAGGTTAGTGGGTATGTATTACAATTCAACCAAATATCTTCTTCGTTCGCCTATACAGATTTCTTTTAAATACAGGTGCACATGGTTCTTTTAATTATAACATCCTGGTTTCACCTCAAAACTTAGATTTTGGTTTCTTTATGCAGCAAATCAAATCGAAATAAATTTTAACAGTTATAAACAAATTATGTCGGTGGAACTTTAGGGAGAAAGTTGTGGGTAAAACTCCAATGACATATTCAAAATCCGTTATTTGGGTCTGAGATATGACTATCGCATGACTTATAATAACGTCAAAAAGTTTAATGACAAGAGAAAGATAATCTGTAAATCCGGAAGAAAAGAAAGCGTTAGTATTTAAAAGAAAAAGATTGCCGTCAATTCAAATTCTTTTATAGTTTAAACATGGTTAGTCACTAATATATTGCGGACACAATAAATTTCTTTTTGATTCTGTCTGTACAGAATTTTAAATGTAAATTTCTGCTTACCTCTTCTCTTTTTATTTTTAAAGAAAGTTTAAGAATTTCAAAAGGACTGAAATAAATATTAAGACGACAGATTTCTGAGTTTACTTACTTTGTTCTAGAACAAATTTTATTTGTTATCATGTAATATTTTAGTAGTTTTATTGGCCTGAAACACGTAAACATAAAAATATTATTCCTTCTTTCTATAATAACAGCTTAAGCAAAGCTTTTAAATATTAGATATACGTAAAGGCCAATTTTCGTCAGATTTCGACAGTTTTAACAAATTATCAAATTATATACTAAATACGCAATTTTTTTTAGGTTGAAACGAATGATATCAATTAAGTTAACTTAATTTTTCACATTACTAAATTTGGGTTCACAACTAAATTGTAAGCTTTGATATCCATGAAAAAATGTTTTATAAAAAATTATTCGTTACATTTTGTAAGTATTTTGCTGCAACAAATTTTGACGCAATTAAAGTGAAAGATTTTTTATTCTGTTTTATGATTATTATGATTATAGTTTTTATAATTTTTCTCGTATCATCTCCATCACTTGTTGTGTAGAAGAAATCTGTATAAGTATGTAAAAAAATGTAGTTAATAAAAGAAAATTAACATTTGATTTGCAGGCGGCATTTTCCGGCATGGCCGATCGACCTGCGTTTTGGAATCTAATTTCGGATTCACCCTCAACTGTGCTTTTAAGAAATCAGGCTTGTTCCGAGTTCGAAATCTTGGTGGTGTTAAAGCTCACATTGGCCTGGGTAAATCTATCTTCAACCTTTGTTATTATTTGTTCATTCACAGCCTTGTACATAAGCCTATCATTTAGCACAACCAAGCAGCAGGTCAGATCAAAAAATTCTATTCAAAACATTCTTCATCTGTGTATCAAAAAAAATCTTAGTTTGCTAATTTTACAGCCACATTTATTTTATTTAATATTACGCATAGTATATCTTCATTAGTTTCTTGACTTGCTTCTTTGACCGTGCTCTCATCACTGAGGTAGTACTTTTTGTAGATTTAATTGTAACACTTCTACGTAAATTATTTTTAATCGTATTAATTATAAAATATTACGAACAAATTTCAAAAAAGGATAAGAGGGGTAAAGTGGAAGATTGAAATACTTCCTATTTCTATTGGGATCTTTGCTTTGCAAGAAAGGGCACCTTTGTAGTCAAAAGAAATGATTAAAATGATAAATTATTGTGAAAAATATATAATTTTTTCGGTCATTGAAAAATAATTTGCGATGAAGTGTACTTTTGCCAACTTTCACTGCACGGTCTCACCCAATCATTGTAAGTAATAATCTAGTAAAATTTTAACATAATGGAGTAGTTTGGCAGCTAATTTTAACAATATTCGAGTTAAATAAAGAAACACCCTGATGTATAGTGTAGTATTACATTAGTAAGTAAAACTAAACATAACAATATTCATTATACTCTTGTAACAGAAACAAAGCAAGTCTATAAAAATGCATGCAAACCCATCCTCAACTAGATAATTAGATTGCATTGAATCCAATGCATAACAAATGATTTGTCCATGATCCAATAGTACAAAGAACTAATTTAAAGCAAATAGACTGCTTTACATTAATGACCTGCTCTTTTTAACGTCCAATCCCATCCATAGTTATGCTGACGATAGCTCTCGAATCAAGAGCTGGATAATGCACCTATCAAGATCTCCAATTAATCTTAGACTGACGTGACAAAATCCTTGTTCAGTTCAACGCCTCCAACACCCAGTCTTGCTCCCTGTCACGCAAAAAATCGGTCAATAATTACCCCATCCACATAAATGGCCAAGCCTTATAGAACAATGAAACGTTCGATCTTGTTGGCATCGCTTTCGAACATGATCTCAGCTGGCACAAACACATTACTTCAATAGCCACATCAGCAGCTAAAAAGCTTGACTTTCTCTTCCGATCTAGAAATACTTCTCCCCTTTCAACTTATACGTTCTCTATGTCTCCCAAATAAGACTTACCTAGAATACTGCTCTCACATATGGGGAGTAGCATCTCCTTCGAATGTAGAAGTCGCAAACCTAAGAAAAATCTTTAAGTAATGTAATTTTTCATAAAAAATGTATAATACCAAGTTGTCTTTTTATCGATTGAATTATAACAAGTGAAAATCCCACTTCATTCTTTGCGCAGTTTAGCCCAGTGTAGTTTCTTATAACATTATTACTGACATACTTTTTAAGCTGGACTTTTTATACTTTTTTAAGAAAGTGATATTTCCTAACTAAAGAATTTTACAGGTTGGCACGCATCATATACATATGTAGGTAGTAGTCTATAGCTGTAAAAGCTTCGTGTGTAACTAATAAGGTAACGATCTAATATTATTTCTCTAATTTTATTGTTTTATGTGCTACAACCATACCTACTTTTATTGCATTACTTTTGCAAGAAGGAAATGTTCAATTCATTTTTTGTATTGTTTGTTCATCGCAATGAATATATTAAATTATGCCGATTATTATCTATTATGCTGTTATGCCATAAAAGACGTTTTGTCAACTAAATTAGTAATTTTTCTGTAATTTGAGTATCTTCCCCGACAGCTGGAAGACTGCTCGTGTGCAGCCTGTCCCGAAGAAAGGTCCCAAGTACCTTCCATCCAATTATAGACTTATCTCTCCATTCTCTGTTGTCAGCAAAATTATTGAGAAAGTCATCAAGTTACAAATTCTAAAATATCTAGAATAATACAAAATCATCCATGACAGACAGTCACACATAACTGGAACAAGTATGTAAAATTTCATGGCAAATCCCAAATTGTTGCTCTTGATATTTTCAAAGTCTTTGATCAAGTATGACATGCCGCACTCCTCAACAAACTAACTTCATATGGCCTTCCTCCCAAACTATGCACCTGGATCGGTAGCTTTCTATCTAATTGACACATATCTGTCGTGGTGGACGGTTACTTATCTAACTTCAATGCTGGCGTACCCCAGGGTTCAGTCCTGACACCAACCCTATTTCTTCTTCACATTATTGACACTTCAACTCCAATCCCATCCACAGTTACGGTGACGATAGTACGATCTATGCACCTATCCCTTTCCCAAGATCTTCAATTAATCCTAGGCCGGGGTGCCAAGAACCTTTTTCAGTTCAACGTCTCCAAAACCGAGTCTTGCTCACTGTCACGCAAACAATCTGGCAACGCTTACAACATGAACGGCCAAGCCCTACAGAACAGCGAACAATTCAATCTTGTTGGCATCGCTTTCGAACGTGATCTCAGCTGGCACAAACACACATTACTTCAGTAGCCACATCGTCAGCTAAAAAGCTAGGTTTTCTATTTCGAGTCAGAGTACCTAGAGTACTGCTCCCACATCTGAGGAGCGGGATCACCTTCGACACCTTAACATCCTTGATTCTATCCAAAAGAGGGCCATTCGACTCATCAATGACCCAGTCCTCACAAGAAAACTCCCTTATCTTGCGTTGGCGATTTATCCCTTTTTTACCGATACTTCCACGGATTTTGCTCTGAAGAACTAGCTTCCTCCCTCGACTGTTCCTAACAGAACAACAAGAGGCGCGTTACGTATGCAGCCCTTTATTGCCGTTCTACAAAGCCTAGAACATCCCACTTCTCTCGTTCATTCATACCTAGGGTCTCCAGATTATGGAAGACTATGGAAGCCTGCACACATTTCCCTTCCCTTCAGACGCCCACAGTACGTTAGCACTTAGGCTTGAAGTCTACGTGGACTGCCTCAGATAAAAAAATCTGAAATTGCTTCGAGAGCTTAAGTCGTTTGACGTATCGAGACGTTTAAAAATGTTTACTGTCGTCTAGAAAAAAAAATTAAAATTCTGCTTCCTCACAGGGATTTTGGGTGTAAATTAAGTATAGTGAACTAATTTTTAACATTTAATTAAAGTCCATGCTTGGTTTTAGTAAACGCCCAAAGTAGGTTTTAGGAGAATGAATTGTAGGTTTTTAGTTTTAGAGCAAAAATTTAACTTAATTTTTTCGTCTCCGACTGATGTTTTACTCTGGTTCTTTTACTTTCATCTCAAGGCATCATATGCAGTTGGGAAATCGTTCTTGTAAGATTTGTTTAATGGTCATTGCGAAGGCAACAATATTCAAGAGAATGCATTATATCAATAATTAATTCTACAAAAATCCTTGTAATGTGTGGATACAATCACTATTTTTTATGGTCTTTGTGTTTATTAAAAATTTATTCTTACTTTATTTGTAAGGTTTATCTCATAATTTAAAATAAAATAATCCTGTTTACATTTGCGTTTACAATTTAGTTAATTATAAAATGGATAAAAAAATTATAAAAACGCTTTTTAGGCCACAAAAAGTTTAGAAAACTTTGACCAAAAATGCAATGGACCAAATTTTTCCTTATAAAATAAATAAGATTCACGTTATAAAAAAATTACTTTTTTATACAGGGAGTATAAAAAATATGAAAACGTTATTTTGCATAAAAGTAAACATACCTTGTTTATCATTTTCTACCAAAAGAACAAATCTGAAATGTTTTAAATTAAACCCTAAACCGAAATACAAGATTTCATTAGAAAATTTAAATATTAAAAGTAACGAGTTTTACTACATAATTTTTTTAAAGTCCCAACTATTCTCTGTCACACCTTTAACCAAAGTTATAATTTCTACATACTAAATAATAATGACACCTATGGACATGTTTGTCAATGTCTTTATTAAATGAAGCAATAATTATTGAAATTAAAATAGTTCTCATCAAAATGCTATCTACTGAACAAAGAATTTTTATAGTGCAGTGTTATGGGGATGGCCAAGTAACATACCACTACATCATGGAACAATTTAGCAAGAAATTTGTAGGAATCCCAGTAACTACAATGACAACCTACAACACAATAAAAAAAGTCCCAAAGAACTGGTTCGGTTTTAAATCTCAAGAAGACGAAAAAAGAAGAAGAAGAAGAAGAAGAAGAAATATGACCAAAACGATGCTGCCACAGTTTTAGTTCTTCAGTCTGTTAGAGCAATTACTGTGATGTCCCTTAGAAATCGTGCTAAACATCTTCTACAAGTTTTGAAAAAAAACTCATATTCAGATGATCTTAGAAGAAAATAAATTATTTCCGTTCAAACCCACTTTAACCAAACATTGAAAGAGGGAGATGAAGCGAAAACACTATAGTTTTTTGTTTTTGAGTGTGAGAACATATAACATATTCTTTTGAATTTAATTAATTGTTTGTATGATTTTGAATTAAATAATTGCTTTATTTAATAAAGACATTGACAAAAATGCTTATAGGTGTCATTATTGTTTAAGGTGTAGAAACTAGTTCTCTGTTTAAAGGAGTGAGAGAGAATAGTTGCATTTATTTATAGCGAAGCGAACAAATATTTTAGCGCCCTCACTGCCCATTGACCAATTGATTTTTGGCGAAGCGGTCGCCTCACCGATTCATGCTAGCGCCGGCCCTGCATTTGTCCTCTTCTAAACCCCATTCCCCATTTTTAACGAAGTCCACACTTTAATAATTGTTGATATGGTTGCTAAATAACAGCTTAAAAACGCTTTTTGTAAATAATACACCCCATACAGTTTTAATATACCTTATATAGTGCCTCTCACAGCATTTAAATCATAAAGCGGATATTAACATTTTGTATAAAGTACTAATACAACATCTTGTTTCATTTTTGCACAAAAAAAAACATCTACGAAAAATTCAATTACACTGCATTGGTCATTTATCATGATATATAGTTAAGGCTACTGAAAAACTTGACACAACCCAGTTCTGTTTATGTTTCACTTTTCAGGTTTTAGTGTGGGAGATGAATTGGGCTTTAAAGAGTCCCTCAGTAATACTGAAGTCAACCGACGAAGATCAGCACAGGTGTCCAAAATGCAAGCGCAATTGATACAGGCCACACAAAAGCAACAAGAACAGAAAAAAGCTAAATTTGTTAATCCAGATAAGGTAAAACAAAGTTTTTACCTGCATGTTATTATATTATCTAATTTTTTTAATAAACCAGGAAAGTGTTGGTTCGGCTGGTCGATCCTTATAACAGAAAGCTTAAGTAACAGTAGATATATTTTCACACTTCCTTGTTTATGCAGGACATAAACTACGTTTCTCTCTAAATAACGGTATAACAAAATAATCGATTAAAGATCTTCTAGCTTACTATAAATTACCAGAGTAGAATTGGAAAATTTTTGACCTACTTATAAGGTCTAAATAAAAAATTGTTGAACTTAAAGGCCAAAGATTTAATAATTGTAACAAAACGTATCTATTTGTATTCAAGATTTTTTAAAAAGTTAAATTAGGCTTGCTTATACAGGGTGTCTGGAAAAGGTCTGTACAAAATGCTACCACGTATTCGTGAGACTAAAATAAGACGATTTAACCCAACTTACCTATATCCAAAAGTGTTTCGTTAGGGAGATACAGAGCCCCAAAGGGGTACTTAACGATTTACTTTTTTGGCTCTAACTTTTGAACCGACTTGTATAATTTAATGAAATTTTAATATTTTATGTTGGCCATAAAGACTCATAAAACCATACTACAGTAGATGTTTGAGATCGTCAGGGAAGTCAGGAACGGACTTGCCACCACACTCGTTGGGCCAAATTTTTGACAGGTATCATTTTACAGAGCTCAAAACTGATTTTTTAAATACCTTGGTCATTCCTCTTTAAAAAAGGTACTCTACATTTATTTCGATAAAATTAGCCGTTTTCGAAAAAATTAAGTTTTTGTATAACACGTTATTGAAATAATTTTATCAGAATACTACAATAAAACGCCTGTCGTTTTTATTTCGTTAACAATGTGTTATTGACAACACTTTTCAAAATTGTCTGACTGATTATACAAGAATTAAGTAATGTAGCATTATTCCTATAGCGAATGACATGCATCTAATTTATGGACAAGCACTTGGCAATTGTGTGGAGGCAAGAAGAATTTATTCTGGTACATTTCCAAATCGACGTTTACCGCCCCGAAGAACTTTTGAAAGGCTGGATCGTAGCTTAAGAGAAACAGGTAAAAAGTAAAGTGAAATAAAATAAAATGCTAAAAATAGCGAATCTTTTGCTAATCAATTTTAGGAAGTTTTTTGCCGCGCCGTGGTGGAGAAGGGTCTCCAAGAAGAGCAAGACACTCTCAGTTAGAGGAGGAAATTCTGGATGAGATTGCTGAAAATCCCTCTAATAGTGTAAGAAAGTTGTCGGTTCAAGTTCATGCGACAAAGTGGGTTGTTCATGAGACCCTTCGAGAACAACTGCTACATCCGTATCACGTCCAAAAGGTACATGCCATGTCTCCCGCTGATTATCCTGCAAGAGTCAATTACGCAAATTGGTTTTCTCAACGATTTAGGCAAAATCCAAATTTTGCTAGTATTGTTTTGTTCACGGACGAAGCCGGTTTCACCCGAGACGGTGTAATAAATTGCCATAATTTGCATATCTGGCATGAAGATCCCATTTTTAACATTTTTCTGTTTAAGCGATTTCTAAAATATCAAAAAGATTCAGTTTTAAGTACTTTTTATGATTTAACTTTACCTGTCACTAACACATTGATAACGAAATAACAACGACTGGTGTTTTATTGTAGTATTGTAATATTATTTCAATAACGTGTTACACAAAACCTTAATTTTTCCGAAAACGGCTAATTTTATCGAAACAAATGTAGAGTACCTTTTTTAAAGAGGAATGACCAAAGTATTTAAAAAATCAGTCGCATGAACTTGAACCGACAACTTTCTTACACTATTAGAGGGATTTTCAGCAATCTCATCCAGAATTTTCTCCTCTAACTGAGAGTGTCTTGCTCTTCTTGGAGACCCTTCTCCACCACGGCGCGGCAAAAAACTTCCTAAAATTGATTAGCAAAAGATTCGCTATTTTTAGCATTTTATTTTATTTCACTTGACTTTTTACCTGTTTCTCTTAAGCTACGATCCAGCCTTTCAAAAGTTCTTCGGGGCGGTAAACGTCGATTTGGAAATGTACCAGAATAAATTCTTCTTGCCTCCACACAATTGCCAAGTGCTTGTCCATAAATTAGATGCATGCCATTCGCTATAGGAATAATGCTACATTACTTAATTCTTGTATAATCAGTCAGACAATTTTGAAAAGTGTTGTCAATAACACATTGTTAACGAAATAAAAACGACAGGCGTTTTATTGTAGTATTCTGATAAAATTATTTCAATAACGTGTTATACAAAAACTTTATTTTTTCGAAAACGGCTAATTTTATCGAAACAAATGTAGAGTACCTTTTTTAAAGAGGAATGACCAAGGTATTTAAAAAATCAGTTTTGAGCTCTGTAAAATGATACCTGTCAAAAATTTGGCCCAACGAGTGTGGTGGCAAGTCCGTTCCTGACTTCCCTGACGATCTCAAACATCTACTGTAGTATGGTTTTATGAGTCTTTATGGCCAACATAAAATATTAAAATTTCATTAAATTATACAAGTCGGTTCAAAAGTTAGAGCCAAAAAAGTAAATCGTTAAGTACCCCTTTGGGGCTCTGTATCTCCCTAACGAAACACTTTTGGATATAGGTAAGTTGGGTTAAATCGTCTTATTTTAGTCTCACGAATACGTGGTAGCGTTTTGTACAGACCTTTTCCAGACACCCTGTATATCATCAATACTCTATATAGGTATTAAGTAAGCACGTCAAGAAGAGATTTCTAACCATTTATAAAAATCAAAATTGTCATCTCTGCACATTGTCTCATTTTTTAAAATTATTTTCTCTTAAAATATAGTACATATTAGTTTGTTTAAATACCAATGAAGACATAAAATAATTGCTTACCAAAGGCTATATTAAGTTGCATAACCCTGTTTATTTAAAGTAACATTAAACGTTTTGCTATATAGGTCATATTTAAAAATTAATGTTTTGGAGTCATTTTTGAGTGAACGTTAACAAATTTGCAATGAACAAACATTTGATATTTCTGTCAATATCATAAAATTTATTGGTTAGGTAATAGGTATTTCAAATTTTGATAATTATTTTGTTTAATATATTCGTATTATTAATTTTACAAATATGTTGTTTTTGTTTACTTTGGTCTATGGGAAATGTTATGTTTTGCCCCATGCCAAATTTTATTTGCCCGCCACAGACAGAGAGAGAGAGAGAGAGAGAAAGGGAATTTAAAAAAAATCTTGTACTGAGACACTCAAGGTGGCAAGTTTTTAATATATATATATATATATATATATATATATATATATATATATATATATATATATATATATATATATATATATATATATATATAGGTATTTGCCATTGTGTTATGTTGTTAGAATTACTCTAATAGGTCTAAAGCGTCTAATATAAAAATCTGTCGTCGATTAATATATAATTCTTAATTTGTTGGAATATTTTAAAGGTTAACTATTTTTATTTCTTTGCAAAATGAGTTTTAGCTTTGGAATTGTGTAAACTATTACCAACTATTACGATTAAGAAGTGATGTAAGTCAACAAATTAATATATAAGGTGGGGCTTAATGACCAGCAAGCACAAATTTCGAGATGATAAAACAGATAGTTGTAGATGGATCTGTTTATAATTTATTTTCATATTTTCTTCATACAGACATTTGAATGAAAATAGATTTTCTCGGTTTGATAATTGGGCCGTTTCATTTCAAGGTCTCGTTACTTCCATTTTAGGGGGCACGCCCTTAAATCTTTTTATGACACTCTCAGGCTTATTTCACAATTCCTTAAAAGCTCCTCTAGATCCATCATACCACACACTACACACGTTTTGTTTTATTAGGGTGAAGTTAGAAAAGTCGCATGCGACACGACAACGCAAACGGCAGACAAATAATAAGAATAGCAATAGAACCGACCACGTATTGCCGGTAAACTATATATATATATATATATATATATATATATATATATATATATATATATATATATATATATATATATATATATATATATATATATATATATATAGATATATATATATATATATATATATATATATATATATATATATAGGTTGAGCCCGCGACTTCGTCCACGGTATAACAATTTTACTCCATTACAACCTTTGAACCCCCATTTTACCCCCCTGGGGGTTGATTTATTAAAAACTGTAGAACACATGTTTAATCATTTATTTTTTGGAGCACTTCCATGAAGTTTCAAGTTAATAGCTGCCGTCATAACGCAGAGGGCAGTAAGTATATATGGGTTCCCATATAACATTACTGCCCTCTTCGTTATGACGGCAGATAGGACCAACTAATATTTTTTCTCCGTACAATCTATCGACCCCCTGAAGGGACCCCTTCAGGGGTTGAATTTTGAAAAATCCCTTCTTAGTGAGCCTCTACATTATAAAATAAAACTACTGACCAAATTTCATATAGCTTCAGCGGTTTCGGCTCGGCCATGATGAATCAGTCAGTCAGGACATGTTATTATTTATATACATATGTATGCAGAAATGCTTAGAATTTCAATATATTATGTATATATATATATATATATATATATATATATATATATATATATATATATATATATATATATATATATATATATATATATATATATATATATATATTTGAACGTAGACTTTCACGGATGGAGAAATGTGAAGAAATATTGATCCGGGAGTACATCCGTTCGTTTGTTAAATTCCTGTTGGAATCTGGCAGACGTTTCGCCAAGGTCTCACTTGGAATTATCATTGCTTACTCGTTGCTGTCAAGTCGTAAACTGATCAGTTACGACTTGACAGCAACGAGTAAGCATTGATAATGCCAAGTGAGACCTTGGCGAAACGTCTGCCAGATTCCAACAGGAATTTAACAAACGAACGGATGTACTCCCGGATCAATATTTCTTCATATATATATATATATATATATATATATATATATATATATATATATATATATATATATATATATATACGATGAAATATATACTGTAAGTAACATTTGTGGACAATTCTCTATAATAAAAGGCGATTTATATTTCTAAAACTTTTTTTTAACTGGGTACATATCCGGAATCCCTGCTGTTATCTAAACTAAATATCAAACGCATTATTAACGTGTGGGTGTGGGCTATTATTGTGTACTGTGAAAAATGAAAATGCATTAATTTTCTCAGTTTGGGAGTGTTATGCATTGCATGCTTTCAAGGTTGTGCAAAAAATGTGCCAATTGTAGTCAAGAAAGGGTGATTTAAATAGTATGTCATATCGTCGCTGATCTTACCAAGGGGCGAAAGCGCCAATTTGCTAATTTTACAGGAGAGCATTTTAAAGAAAATAAGTCCTATTTGGAGCACGTTCTTTCTTTAAGTAGTTTACTATTATTTTACTCTATTATGGTATAAGGTAGGTCAAGATACATGCTTGCGAAAGACATGTATAGAATTTGAAAAGTTATGCCCTATCACCCCTAAATAGGTACTAAATGGAGGTTCGCCCATTCGTCAGATTCTTTTGAATAATATATGGGATATTCGCCTGCTTTTGTCTATTAACTTGTGAATTAAACAAAAAGCGTAAGTGGCCTGTTAGGGATTTTATTTGTAATAAACGGTCGAGAAACAAAAACTTATTGTCAAACGCCATCAAAAGTATATTTTGAGCAGTATTTATTTAAACCTAAACATAAAACAGAAACTGCTTTTGCTAAAAATAACAAAAAAATTATATTCTTAATGCTAAATTATTACACACGTATTAATAGTAATAAGTATTAAATGATTATAAACTAAGAAAGCTGTTATGTTTTTAATAACGGAAACAATAACTAGTTTTAGTAATATTAAAAAAATAAAAAACAATAACTTCTACAAATTAAAGAAAAAACATATGTTTTAAACTTGTGGAAACACACAAATTGTAATAGTAGCTACTTAGAGATGTGCCATGAGAATGTTCTCAGGGGAATATTTTCGGGGAATGGTAAATTACCGAGAATATTTCCCAAAAATAAATTCTCGAGAATGGTCCATCTCTATAGCTACTAAAAGTAAAAATTTCATTTAGTTTATTAGTTTTTAACTTAAATAGTAATGTTCGAATCTATATTAAGAGCCTTTAGCTGTTAAGCGTAACAGCCAAAATTGCTATTGTGGGATCTAATACTTAGGTGAAACTCCATTTTGTGGATGTTCGCCCCTGCGTCTGATCCTAATAATGTGTTTAGTGTCGCTTATGCCTATAGACGATTTGCTGTATACTGAAAACTACTAGAGCTGGACGTTCGCCAGTTTGTCAGATCATAGATACCTGTAAATGTAATCACATCATGTACCTAACTCAAAATCGAAGGAAGTGTCGCTTTCGCCCCTTGGTAAGATCAGCGACGATATGATCTTAATATAAAGTTTTATATGAAAATCTAAAAAATGTGAAAATATTCATATGTATGTTAGCTTCATGGTTTAGAGAAGCCCTTTTCTGTTAAGTTTGTATTGATTATTACTAATAATGTTGCCGATATATTATTTAATAAAAGGTGTTGCATCGTCAGATCTGGCCCAAATTACCTTTGTAGTCATAAAGAAATAAAACAATTACACAATTTCCTTTTTATTTAATTGAAAAGTAATTAATAGCCTATCGCATCTTACAGATGTTAGTTAACAATTCGTAACGGGTATCACATTAACCCACTTTGACAAAGTGTGTTAAAGATTTTAAAAATTTTATCTGCACTTTATTTTTTTCTTCGCAAAATCGTGTTGCTTCGCTGTTGGCTAAAAAATAAATTGATTGTTATAATCTGTGTTTGCTTTGCTCTTGGAGCAGGAAATAACGCTGTTTAATCGACAACAATGACTAGCAGCAGGTTGGATCAGCGTAATTTTCTATAGTTGCTTAATTAATTTGACGAAAATTAAGACATCATAGCAGGCTGGCATTATAGCGAATTTTATTCAAGTAGGTTGCAAATACTTAAGTTTTACCAACACTTAATATATTTTTATCAAGAAGATAATCTGTGCCTCATTTTTGCCGCTGGCAGGTTCATTTTACATCTGTCTATTAAATTAACATAGGTCAATGGCTTGGGCAATGTTAAACGAATATGTGCTGTAGCATCAATTATTAAAAAAATCACTACTACTAATTTTGTAACAATTATTTGACGTATTCTCCTTTTCAAAAAACTTTGCAGCATTTTGCAATTTTGTGATATAACCTGTTTTAGACATCTACATGAACAAAATATTGTTACGAAAACCTATAATTTTTAATAGTTTATTTGGCATCAATGAAAAAGGCGATAACGTTTCTTTAAAGAAAATATTTAATTTGTGAATTGCCTATTGCGTTACATAAGTTAAGTAACTTATTCAACAGCAAAAGTGTATACAGGGATAGTTCAGATTAAATTTTCTATTAGTTCCTAAATTTGTTTTTGATGTCATTCAAAATTGTTCAAAGACAACAAGGCAAAGAAACAGTTACGCTGACGATAGTAATCCTCACTCCAACATTAATTTAGATGCAGATCTATGCACCTATCCCTTTCCCAAGATCTCAATTAATCTTAGACTGGGGTGTCAGGTAAAAAATCCGGTAACACTTACTCCATCCACATCGCTTTCGAACATGATCTCAGCTAGCACAAACACATCACTTCAATAGCCACATCAGCAGCTAAAAGTTTGGTTTTCTCTTTCGAGCCAGAAAATACTACTCCCCTTCTAACTTACATACTCTATATGTTTCCCAAATAAGACCTAACTTAGAGTACTGTTCCCACATCTGGGGAGCGGCAGCACCTTCGACACTTAACATCCTTGATTCTATCCAAAAGAGAGCTATTCGACTCATCAACGACCCAGCCCTCACAAGAAAACTCCCTTCTCTCGCTCATCGCCGCGCTGTAGGGGATTTGTCCCTTTTCTACCCATACTTCCACGGATTTTGCTCTGAAGAACTAGCCGCTATATTCCCCCTGACTATTCCTAACAGAACAAGAGGCGCATTACATATGCATCCCCTTACTGTCCAGCTATAGATGCCTTCCAGTTCTTTGGCTCATTCATACTTAGGGTTTTCAGATAATGGAACAAGTTGCCTGCCGAAGTTTTCCCCTACCAGCCTTCAATTCATTAAATCTCGTGTCAGTAGATTACAATTCCCTGCTCTTCAGACGCCCACGGTACGTTAGTAATTAGGCTTGAAGTCTACATGGGTAGTCTCAGATATAAAAAGTGAGAAAGCAAGTCAAAACAAAATTTTCAAATAATGAAACAAGCGCAAAATGAAAAACGAATAAGGCAAATAATAATTAGTGTAAGACATATAGCAGAAAATAAATAGAATATAAATAAAAACGATCTATGCTAATTTTCTGCCCCTCTTATGTTAATATTATTATAGGACACTTTTGGCAATATGAAGAAATGGATTTACTCAAGTGAATACAAATTATAAGAGAGATACACATTAATATTAATATATTTCTCAGACCTTGTAAAATAAATAAAATCACTTGTTCAAATTAGCGTGGTTTACTTTGTTTCTGTATTTTGCTAGAGGATATTGCACGAATATAATCGTTATAGTTTAAATATTTTAATTACCTAACCAGTTCTATAAAGTTTATTAGGATTTTTTTAGGCAATTTATTTGTTAATCTCGAGTGTTCCTTTTAGAAATACAAGGTGATTTAGTCAAAAATCTTTCTCTACGAATAAAAAAATATTTTAGTACCTATAATTAATTCTTACTGCAATATATTTATATATACATGGTGTTACAAAAAGATGTTAAGAAATTTTAAGAGCAAATTCTAGATCAAATTCATTAATTTCATTATTTTTTGCAAATCACTCACAGAAACACTTTATCTTTCTAGATGGTATCAAGCAGATCAGTGTCGTCACAACCAGTAGCATCTATTGAACCAGTACCAGTATCTGCAATGCATGTGGTGTCACCTTTAGCAGCTGGCGCTGTGCGCCAGTCAGATGATTCTTCCTCTGGGGTACCACCATTCAAACCCATTCCTCCAGCAGCTGAACGCCCTTCTATTACTAAATCTGCTTCTTCCCAACCAACCTTAATGGGTATTGCTTTTCCTGCTTTTAACGCTATGCCTTCTTCTTATTCTAGATTTTCCGTAGATACTTCTAAGCATCCTGTAGACCCTGCTATAGCGAAAGTTATGGCTGTGGTAGCTGTACCCAAAAAGAAAGTTTCCCAGGTAACCAACGATAAAGTGGGTAACGGTTTTTCTGACAGGGTACTGTCTGTAGTTAGCAATGAAGTAGATAAACCTGTTCCTCAACATTCCTCTAACTCTTTACAAGCTCTTCTTTCTGCTAATAATGTGACAGAGGAAGCTCTTGAGTTGGCTTTGTTGCAAAGGCAGCAGATATTAGCAAAAATGAAAGGTAAAACCTCCACTACTACATCAACGACCAGAAGGCCTGTAACGTCCAAGTACGCCAACAGCGTTGGTAAGGTTATGAATGCTCCAAAAGAGTACTATCCTGTGGGGTATGACAAAAATTTTGATGATAATTTTGCGGCAAGGGTGGATTTGCCCGACACAACATTCTACTGTGGTGATCAAAAACATTTTCCTGGTCTCTATGCTGACGAAGACCTTGGCTGTATGGTGAGTGTTGTTTACGTTTATAATAATTATTTTTGTCCCCAAAAAATTAAACGGGATTTTAGGCATAGCCAAACTGCTACCAATTAAAATCACCTAATTTAATCAACCATCTGTCAATCATGAAACTTCCTTGATTTACTAATTATATGTTTATTTCATTTTTTATTTATATTCAGATAAATCACTTCGAATATGGACATGATATATTGTTTAAGTTTAGGTAGGTAGGTATTACTAAAAATTTCTAAATCAGATTTAATATTTAAATACCACAATTACATTTTTTTTTCAAGTCTAAAAGTAAGGCATTTTTTTCTTTACTAATTAAATTTCAAAGTTCACCTATTGGCATCGATACGATTTAACAATATGAACTAGTAATAAATAATGGGAAACCTATTTACCATCATTAAAAACCACTTAAAGAGAAGAATGGCAGACTTTGCATTTTGCAAATCACGTTTTCTTCCCATGATCAAGGTTACACAGATTTTCATTGCAACTGTGATTAAATATATACATAATTTATGCAGTTACCATTCCTATTGCTCCATTAATATGTTATATGAATATACAGGGCGTTTCTAAAATTGCTTAAGAAATAAGGGTAGCTGCTACAATTTTTATACACATCCTGTATATAAATTTGCAGTGTTTTGTGGTTCCCAAAGCTTAAAATATATACCTACATATTAGTTTTCGGGGCAAGTATTTATCCAATTACTAATTAGTCAAGTATTTTGCAAGAAGAAATTAAAGGTGTACATTATTTTCAATTTGGTTTTTAAGTGACTACACTATAATTACTAAATGTTTTCTAATCTCAGGGACAGTCCTAATTTGCTTACTATCTATTAAACAATTTACAATATGTTTATTTAATAGTTATTTAGCTTATATATTAATGGTGTGGAAATGTCAAAATTTAACAAGTTTAATTGGGGATAAGTAGAATATTATGCAATTAACTCAACTTCTAAGTTACCGTACCTATATATTATTTTTGACAACAAGGAAAGGTGGGTATACTCAAACATTTATATTTAATTAATTATAATTCCTCGACCTTTGTTCTTTTTATTTCTTTTAAGGTCAATAGTTATTGTTTTTATCTTGCATTAACCAATGCATGGTTTTATGCAAGTGCTGGTCATGTAACAACACGCAAAATAATTATTTTTGAAATGATAGACACAGGTAGGTACATTTATTTTGCACTGTAAATAAAATTTCTCCGAAAATAATTTAGGTGTGAAATATAAAGCTGTTTTATTGCAAGATGTAATTTTTAAAGATGTATTTACAGAGAGGTTCTTAAAATGAGTCTTGGGTGAAAGTACTGTGGAAGTAATATTTTAAATCCTCTGTCAGTAATTACAAAGTTATTTTGTTTTAAATTCGAAACTACTTTACGCTGACGATAGTGATCTATACTCCAACATGTTTCCAAACAAGTCTGGAATAAACTTGTTCAGTTCATAGCCCCCAAACCCAGTCTCGCCCCTGTCATGCAAAAAAACCGGCAACACTTACCCCATCCACATGAATGGCCAAGCCCTACATAACAATCAAACGTTCGATCTTGTTGGCATCGCTTTCCAACATGTTCTCAGCTGGCATAAACACATTACTTCAGTGGCCACATTACCAGCTAAAGAGCTTGGTTTTCTCTTTCGAGCCAGAAAATACTCCCCTTCCAACCAACCTACACACTCTATATATAGTTCCCAAATAAGACCTAACCTACAGTACTGTTCCCCATCTGGGGAGCGGCATCACCTTCGACATTTAACATCCTTTATTCTGTCCAAAAGAGAGCCATTTGACTCATTAGTGACCCAGTCCTCGCAAGAAAACTCACTCATCACTGCGCTGTTGGGATTTGTCCTTTTTCTATTGATATTTCTACGGATTTTGCTGTGAAGAATTCCTTCCTTGGCTGTTCCTACCAGAACAACTAGAAGCGCGTTACGTATGCATTCCTTTACTGTCCAGCTATAAAACCCTAGAACATTCCACTACTCTCGCTCACTCAGACCTGGGGTCTCCAGATTATGGAACAAATTGCCTGCGAATGTTTTCCCTTCTCCCGTGTCTCCCTCCTCTTCAGACGTACTCAAAACATTCTTTCTTAATAATTTTGGAAAGATATTAATATTTTTTCTTGTAGGTGTTCCATGTTTGTGCATTAACTGATGATGGTTTAATAATGAAGAGCTTCCTGTGTCCAGAATCAACATTATTTGATCAAGCAGTACTAAAGTGCAACTGGTGGTTTTATGTGGATTGTAAGAATTCGAAAAAGTTATACGATTCGAACATTCCAATTTCAAAAAGCTACCAGCTTATGAAAGCACTGACGTTCTTTTCAGCGTATAAAAAAGAGACGGCGTCCTCAACAACGTTAAAACCTAGTAAAGAGTGATACAAGTTATTTATAAATTAATTTTTTGAGTACTTTTATGTAAAAAAGAAAAACCCCTATGTTTCCCTTTTTGGTTATTTTGAAAAATATATTTTCTAGTCATAGCAGTGCGTTTGGGTGGGTAACCGTATTTATTTGATAAATTTATTTATTTTAGTTGTAAGATTGAATGCTAAATAATAGGCTATAAAAATATAAGAGTCACTAGCGTACTAATTACTTCTGTGGTTAGGTATGTTGTACAAGGAGTGCCGTGTATAATTTAATTGAAAATATTGCATTCCTTTCATTTTATTATTTTAAAATAATTTAACTATCACGGAGGAACGTTATTTTCTTAAATTTAGGAATTTTGCATAGGTAAAAATAATTATTCTAAAATCTCGTGCCATTTTCAATATACATACAATAATAAATAATTTTAAAATAAATTAATAAATCATTAAGTATTTGCTTCTAAATAATCCAAGGTGTCCTGGTTAAAAACTGTGAAAGCCATGAAAAATCACTAGCGTAACATTTACTGGTTATATTATTTTTAAATTTAGTCAATACAGTTTTGTGTTAATTTAGTACATAAACAAATATTTTTATGAACGCGTATAACACAGATTAGTCGATAATAATTTATTACCCAATTTGTGAGAAATGCTCGTACCATGAAGGGTAATTTAATAAAAGAAAAATATATCTGTACAGTACTTTAATTAACTAGATAATTAAAAATGTATTAGTACCTACTATTAATCTTTGTAGTTAGACGCAAAATAATCAAAGGGGGAATTTTAAAGCTCAACCTCACTTTACGTTTGTAGATATTACTAGTGTAAGTAGATAATATAGTACCTATTAGTATTAGTTTCCAAATATAATTGTAAGAAGTATGCATTAAAGTAGGTATGTAATTATTACCACTATACATACATACATTTTTTGATGTCGTTGTTTTACTTTAAATTTTTTTATTGGTCGATTTAAATAAATAATTTGATTTTTGTATTTTCCTTAATTATCTCCAGTATGGTCTGTCAGATAAGTCATCTAGTATTCTCGCAAGCACCCTGGGGTTACTCTAGTTAGGTCACAATTTTTAAGGAGAAGTCTATAGACTCAAACCTAAACAAAACTTTTTTTATTTGATTCTTACGGCCGTGGATCATATAGTGCCTCATTGTACCGGTCCTCAACTACAATGAACATTTTATCAGCTGTATTGAGTGTTGAAAACACCAAATATATGGCCCTTAACCGACGTGACTCGAACGGTTGACGTCGATTCTTCCCTTTAAACAAAACTAATGATTTTTAAGTAGTAAAGGAGTTTCGATACTGTGCTAAATAACTCTACATATTTTAAGATTTCTGCTATTTAAGGCCTTTTTATACTGAGGTTTAAAGCCCTTACCTAGTAGGAGAAAGCCCTGGAAATACAAAAAAAAACTCAACATAATTTGTTATTACTTATATGTATTTATTAGTCTACAAAGTGTTTTTACATAAATATCACTAAAGGAAATTGCACCTAAAGGCATTCACAGTATTTTTACACTAAAATAATAAATTAGTGTTTATTAACTACTACTGCACATTTTTACATGGATGTACAATATACCTGTATTTTAAAATGTTGGTTATTGGCGGTTCTACGAGTTTATTCACTACTATGCAGACAATAGAGCAGAGCGAACAGTTTCAAAAAGATTGAGAAATTTTAATTATTTTCAATAATATACATTTTCAAAGTTTATTAGTGTTTTAGACCAGCAGATAATGCACAGATCATAAATTTTCAACCGGGATTTGAATCTTGGATTCAAGTACTTAAAAATCACTTTCTACCAACCTCTTACTGGTTTCAATATATTTTACAAATAACATTTACAATATATGACAATTAAAATTTTTATTTAGGGATATTAGTCCATCTTAGTCATACGATAAGACCAAAACTTGTACACTTAAATTGGGTTATTACACAAAATTACGTTACTTTATTTCCATCATCACTTGATGTATATATAGTCCCGCTTTGGGATGAACAAGTAGTACAATCCATGGTTGGTTTAATTCCAATAGACATGTTGACAGGGCTTCTTAATAAAGGATCTGATTCATCTGCAATGTAAAATATTACTTTTTTCCTTACTAGAAAAGTTTACTTGTATACTTGACTATAAATCCAATACTTTTGATGTATGGTTGATTGTGGAAAGTATTTAACATAAACTAAGTACATACTGAAAATATCAGCAATAAATATATACAATACGTCTTTTAAATCATTTTTACCTGATCGACAAAGTAGCGTTGCGAAAAATAATTATCAGTGCAGTGTATCAGTTTTATATGGTCTTAAAATTAATTTTTCTGTTACTTTTTTGTGCTGTAAACCATGAAATATTAATAACAGCAAGGTTAGAATAACAAAATTTGGAGCAAATTTGGAGGTTGGAATTCCCTGACGTTTATAACGTCCGTTCCGGTAAATGAACTTTTAATATGATCCTTAATTGACCGTCAATCATGTTCACACTATATGCAACTATTTATATGTATTATGATAAATTTTTTTATTAACTCAAGTACCAGAACTATAGTTAATACTAATGGCTTAAGTTTGTTTCAAAATATTCAACAGTTTGTATATTTTGTCATTTGTGAGACCGATTGTCGGGCATTTAAGCATTAGATTAAAAGTCCATTGACCAAAAGCGGAACTTCTGGATGCCAGCGTATTCTAACCTCACTTTATTTTGAAAACGGACTAAGAGACGCTCAAGAATTCTTTACTATTTTGTGAAAGACGCTTAAAATAATGGTAAAATAGATTCATATTGGATAATATTACGCAAGAAAACATCAGGAAACGTAATTTTACGGAAGAAAATAAATACAATATGTACTACACCTATTCATTGAAGATAGAAATTTGTTAGACAGAAATATTTTTCTAAAATTTAATTTGCGGATAAGGTAATGCATGTTTTAAAAATATTTATTGCTGATATTCTCACCTTTACGATAGATGAGAATGCAAGATCTCATCTAACAAGGTACCTATAGGTAGGTCTCACCATAGTCAATCAGCTAGCTACACATTAAAAATATTGGACTGTGTAGTAAACTTCTTAGGAATAAATCACAATACATTCATAAATAGTCTCGCTAATCAGCCCAGTTACGTTGAATCTAACTTAGTTTTACCCCAAAAAGAGAGTATGTATAAAAAATAACTCTGGTTTGGAATTTCATATACCTATTTCCTCAGAAAACAATAATATTACTTAGTTTTACTTTTTTAAAGATATTTTTATCTGTGTACTGATAGTAAATGCAGATTATAATAAAACAAACTTCTGTAATTTTGCTGAGAATTAGTTAAAGTGCAAAAGTATTAATCTTTTTAAAGTTGTGTATTAACAAAGCAAGCTCGGGTATCGTAAGCATGAGTCAGTGAAGCAGCTGATTCTGTGCTAATTTAAAGAGAGTGTTAATTTCGTCCAAGGGGCTGAAGCAATCAGCTAAAACAGTGTTTCCTTTTGGTCGTCACCTAGCTAACAAGCGAGAATTGGAGCATTCAGTAGGTAAAATACCAAAGAGGCGCAAATTTTGCCCAAGTATGAATACAGTAAACAAACACCATAACTTTTTTTGTTATTATTGCCACCTACTGAAAGTGGTTATTCTTGATGTGTATAGTCTTTTATTTATAGTGTTTATTCGTTTTTACTTTTAATATACATATATCTACATTTGTTAGTATATATCGAGGTGGGAAACCACCCTAGGTATTCTAGTGTACAAGTTGAAGGCAATGAAGGTGTTTTTTGGATAAATCTTGGTATTACGTGTCAATCCCATGGTAATACTTGTTATTCTCAGGTAATAAAGAATATCTGGTATTACCGAGGTATTCCAGAAGTATTATAAGGTAATTCTGTGGTATTACATAGGTATTCTAGCGGTATTCCATAGGTATTACGAGAAATATTATTATATTCCTATATTTATTAACTAGCTTTCGCCCCCGGCCCGCGACATCATCCGCAGTATAACAATTTAACTCCATTACAAACTTGAAACCCCCATTTTACCTCCTTAGGGGCTGATTTATTAAAAACTGAAACAAGTATTTAAACATTTATTTTTTAGAGTACTTCTCTGAAGTTTCGAGTTAATAGGACCATCTAATATTTTTTCTCCATACAAAGTTTGAACCCCTGTTTCATCCCCTTAGGAGTTGAATTTTTAAAACCCCTACCTTAGTAGATGCCTACGCTATGTAAGAAACCTCTGTGCAAAATTTCAAGTTTCTAGACCCTGCGGTGTAGGCTGTGCGTTGATATATCAGTCAGTCAGTCAGTTTCTTCTTTTATATATGTAAGTATGTAGATAAATGGCCTAAATGCATATACTAAAATAGGTCCACTACATTTAAGCTGTGTATTAACATCATCTTAACAGCTCTTAACCAGTATATTAACCTATAAAATCAATATTTCTTTAATATTGTTCAATAGTAACAAAAGTTTCTGCTCCAAATTCCCTAATATGCATTATACCCCTTAAACCAAAGATTTTTATTGGTATAATTGGAATCTTTTACATAATATACCGTTACAAGATAGCAGTGGCGTCTGGTGAAATTTCGAAGTTGTATATCTCTGTTCCTACTTACAGGACCCGTACCAAATTTAGGGGTTTTAATAGTGCGCCCACTGGGAATGTTTTGGTAAAGAAAAGAATCATTTTGTAATTTGCGAAAAAAAGTTAAATTTTTGGTGTGCGTGTGCCCCTCCCAAGAAAAAAATGAACACGTCTAGGTATTTTATTTATTATTTTTTCTAAACAAATTTTACATCATTTTGTCGACAGTTTTTAAATTTTAAGAGAAAAAAATGTGTTGGTAGAAAGTTATAGTCATTTGAATTTTTTTAAGCCTAAAATATATTTTTTTAAAAAATTCAAATGACTATAACTTTCTACTAACACAGATTTTTCTCTCAAAATTTAAAAACTGTCGACAAAATGAGGTAAAATTTGTCTAGAAAAAATAATAAATAAAATACCTAGACGTGTTCATTTTTTTCTTAGGAGGGGCCACACCCAAAATTCAACTTTTTTCGCAAATTACAAAATGTTTTTTTCTTTACCAAAACATTCCCAGGGGGCTCACTATCAAAACCTCTTAATTTGGTACGGGTCCTGTAAGTAGGAACAGAGATATACAACTTTAAAATTTCACCAGCCGCCACTGCACGATAGGGCAAAAACTTTAAATTTCCTACATGTATGAAGTTAACTTACACCTCTCCATTCAAAGTTTCGAAATTAACGCCAAAGCCCTGCCAATTTACCTGATGAGAATTTACGGTGCAGTTTGTTTTAGTAGTTGGAATAAATTATATCAATCTGATTGAAAAGCTATATTTAATTTTCGGATTGCGAGTTAGTTTATTATGTTATAATTAATCTTTTTGATCCCGAGTGCTCCACAGTTAAATAACTTACAGGGATGTTTTATAGTTTTTATTGGAAGCGATAAATTAGACGATTTTAACAGTATTTCCAGTTTATTTATGGCTGGTAAATTTTTTTCTTTAGCTTTCCTGTTTATACAGCGTGTCTAGAAACCGTCTTAACAAGCAGAACTTTTTATGAAGAATAACTTTTTTCCGTAAAGTCCAAAATAGAAAAGTTTCCCATTTGTTAAGTTAGTTTCTGAACACGCTGTATATGACTAAGAATTATTATATAAAAGCGTAATTTCCTGTAAAAACATAATTAAGAATATACAATGTTTTACCTGCGCCACCAATTAATAATCTTCTATGGAGATCTTGTCTATACAAAAAGTTAGTTCTATCCGTTCCATCAAAAGGCAACCTTGAAAGGTTCCAAATTTTGTGGGAAAACGACGGGAAGTCTTCTCGCTGGCTCGTTAGGGGTGTTTGTGGACTAGTAGAAGGTTTTACAACCTGCTAGAAAAATATGAGATGCTAAAATACTAGTCTGCAATTAATTTTCGTTTGAAAAAATAACTTAGTAATATTACAAGGTATTTGATTATTTCTCTACAGGGTTATTTAGCATATGATTGATAGCACCCAGGTCCACCCAGGGTCCTCTTGGGGTCCGACGGTAAATGTTTGGTTCGTCTTCCCCCAAAATGAAAACCCTAGGAAATTTTGTGCACAAATTTCTCCCCAACTAAGCTGTAGGGCTTCTCTAATTTGGGGGCTAATATCTCCCCCCCGTCTCGGCGGTTCTGATATCACCACAGATTATTCGTATTGTGGGTAAATCATTGTAAAAAGCCCATAGTAAACCTTGGCGAAGCTGGTTCGACTTGTAAACGAAATTAAAAAATACGTGATTTACCGACAGATAAAGGGAAAACGATTTTATTTGGTGCTGATTGCCGTGTCAGATAATGAATAATTGAAGTTATACGTAACAAAACTCCATGTCATAAAGCGTGGAAAATCACAATAACAGTCGACAGTTGTTCAACTTTCTGATTGTTTACTGATATGTCCAGCGCTGATAAACTATTAGGACTAAATAAAAATTAATTGAATCACGAAAGTTTTAAATAGCGAATCCCCATTTTTCTTATTTATTATTTATACTGACGTGACCCACAAAATTCGTCGATTAGAAACAATAAATACAATAGGTAATGTTGTGATAGTTTTTAAAAAGTTAGTTCTTTAGAAAATATCATAAATAAAGTGGGTAAATAACATTTTTCGGGAAACCTGCTTAAAAATTGCTGTCTCCCACTCTTATCACCAAAAGAATCGCTCAGAAAAATGTGAAAAAATCATTGAGAATTAGGTGGCGATTGAGCGAAAATTATCAAAAAGTTGAATTTTGATTCTGGAGGTTAATTTCAGGGGGTAAATTAGGAAATGAGAAAAAAAATTAAGGGCATCGTGTAGGGGGTCAAATAAAAGCTTATTGAAGCACGAATTTAACAATGTATGATATAAAACGCTTAAAAATTGCTGTCCCCCACTCTTGTCACCAAAGGATCGCTCAGAAAAATCTGAAAAAAATTATGAACATTGAGAATTAGGTCTAGATTGAGCCAAAATTATCGGGAGTGAAAAATTCTAGCGCAATCAATTGTAATAAACAATTTAATTGTTTATTTCCTTATAACTACTGAACCATTGGTTTTAGAGAAAAAGTTTTTCGGCAAAAAATACTTCTCACGATGTAAGGAACACCTTTTTTCGTTACACATTTTTCAAAATTTTAATTTGGCTCAGTCAAAACGCGAGTGCATTACCATTATTGCTGTCCCCCACCCTTATCACCATAAGGCCCTCTCAGGAAAATGTGAAAAAAATCATGAATATTGAGAATAAGGTGTAGATTGAGCCAAAATTATCAGGATTGAATAATTCTAGCACGTTAATTGTTTATTTCCTTATAACTGCTGAACCATTAGTTTTAGAGAAAAAGTTTTTCGACAAAAAATATTTCTCACGATGTAAGGAACACCTTTTGTCCTTACAAGTTTTTGAAAATTTTTAATTTGGCTGTCGAAACGCGATTGCATTACTATTAATAATTTGTGGAGGGCTGATGACACGGAACACTAATTGTGCAAGTATAGCTTGCACTTGACCGATTTTTTGGGTACAGGCTGTACTCGAGCAGTCGTCTAGCTGTCTGGAAAAATCTTTTCTTGTCATAGGACGTTTGAAAACGACGAGTTAGGATGGCTGCAAGTTCTGAAAAGCATTTTTGTGACGATGATTATGGCTGTACCTATTTTATGAATGGGATAAAATATAGTAATTATAGGTATTTACTTCTCATTACACAGAATAAAAAGGGAACTGTTTTTAACCGTTTTAGCGTTTACCGTTTTGCAAAATTTTTAATTTGGCTTTAATTGTGCAAGTATAGCTTGCACTTGACCGAGTTTTTTCCGCGAAGTGTAGATGATGGGCGGAAAATGTTCCTTATTCACCCACCTTTTGTTGTAAGTTGGGGGGCGCAAGGGAAGTTAAATTTTTCACCCAATTTAAGTTTAACGTTTCAAAATGGCTACTGCAACCCGTATTTTTCTAATTACCCTGGAATAAAGTGAACAATGACTGGTCTTACAGACTTTAATTTTAGTTACGTTGTAGGTTTCATTTAATTTTAGGCATGAATGACGGCTATTTTAATATTCGCGGGACGCCCGAAAGGTCAGCCGTTGGCATTTTGGCCGGTGTGATTTTATCATTCCGTCGTAATATTTAGTTTTTCCCTAAGGGTAGATTTAGCGACATAAAAATGCATCATTATATTTTGAATTGTTAAAGGGAAGCAACCCTTGCTAGTATTAAGCAGTTTATATTATACAAGCTTTCGCCCGCGACTTCGTCCGGGTGGTTTAGATGATAATAGTGTAGTTTTGATGTCATGATTATGATTACATGAGTTATGTTAGGTGGGAATTTGTAAACAAAGCCCTTTCCAATGATATCCATAATTAACTTACAAACTTCGAACTCCCATTTCACCCCCTTAGGAGATGATTTCTAAAAAGTTGTTAAACATGTGTTTATTTTTTAGCGTACTTTCGCGTAGTTTCAATAGAACCGTATAGAAATTTTACTCCATTACAAACTTTGACCCCCATTTCACTCCCTTAGGGGTTGATTTATTAAAAACTGAAAAACACGTGTTTAAATATTTATTTTTTAGAGTACTTCTATGATAGGACCATCTAATATTTTTTCTCTATACAAAGTTTAAACCCCGATTTCATTCCCTTAGGGGTTGAATTTTTAAAAACCCTTCCTTAGTAGATGCCTACGTTATATAAGAAACCTCTGTGCAAAATTTCAAGTTTCTAGACCCAGCGACGTGGGCTGTGCGTTGATATGTCAGTCAGTCAGTCAGTCAGTCAGTTTCTTCTTTACGAAAAACCAAAAATCACTTAAAATTTCACTACAACACGTATAGTCTGGCCTGCTAAAAACTTTACACACAAAATACTAAACCTTGACAACTGTTTAAACCATGAATGGACGGGACTACCACACGCGCTACGGAAAACAGCGACTTTCCCACTCTCCCTCTAAATTTCCCCACCACGTTATGGAAAAAATCACTAAAAATGTATTTATCTATGGCATGTTCACGATACTTCAACGAAATCTCGCGGAAATCCCCTTTTAATGCCCTTAAATACAAACCGTGGCATAATTCCGAAGTAATTCTAATAAGATCGATTTATATTCAAATTTGGTTTGAATTGCTGCGATAAGAAACACCAAAAATTAAAGAAAGTTAACTTTGAAGGGCTGTAAGAGTTTTTTAAAATGCAGGTAGTAAATCCAATTAAAAGTTTAATGTAAATAATCACTTTTAGGGCGCCTCCAAGTCCCCAAATAGGCGCGAAAGGCTATTCTTTTAAAGTTTTTATTTTTATAGCCTGACTTTTAAAAACGCTTTTGTTATTTTTTTCCAGTGAAATATTTTACATGGTAAGTAAAGCCATGAATAGTGCTAACTATTTACCTCACAGGTAAAAACTAAAATTACCGTGGAATATTTAGTGGTGGCTGGTGAAATTTCAAAGTTGGATATCTCTGTTCCTACTTACAGGACCCTTACCAAATTTAGGGGTTTTAATAGTGAACCCACTGGGAATGTTTTGGCAAAGAAAAAACATTTTGTAATTTGCGACGAGAAGTTTATTTTTTGGTGAGCCACCCCTGGAAAGAAATTAGCACGTCAAACCCAAGCAAACCCAAACAAATTTTACATTATTTTGTCGAGAATTTTTAAATTTTAAGAGAAAAAAATGTGTTAGTAGAAAGTTATAGTCATTTGAATTTTTTAAACGCAGTGGCTATATGTCCGCCGGCGGAAGGTTACAGTTAGGCTTAGAATTCCGCCGCAAGGCGGACTCATGCAAATAATAAGAACTTATCCGCCGTAAAAATTATAGTGCGGCGGAACGCAATGGTTGATAATTCATTTTCCGCCTTTAGACGGATTTTACTGCATAGTAGCTAAGATCCGCCGACAAAATTTTGGCAAGCTTATAAAATTTTTAAAAAAATGGGATAAAATTAAATCTACTAAAGTTGATTTGCTGTTCATTACAAAAATAAAAACAACTACTCATGTACTAAAAACTGTAATATTATAAAGTCCAACCTAGACAATGCCTTTCAAAGATATAATTAATAATAAAACATAATTTCCTAAAAACCAAGGGAGAAAAATTATTCGTCCACCAACATTTTTTTTCGAAATTCGTCCAAACATGCCAAAACTAATAACGTGTGTGGTACCCTTTTGATTTTATAATTTGTTGTAACCTGTTAGGCATTGACTCTACCAGTTTTATAACAAAACCTACCAATTTTTGATCATACTTCTTGACATCTTGCTTTTAACGCCTCTTTGTTGGAAATTGTATGTGCTTTTACCCTTTCTTTTGGTTCCCTCCATAGATGTTCATTCAGGTTAACGTCTAGGGATTGCGGTGGCGTTTCCAAACTCTTGGTATGCTATACAGTATCCACTTTTTAACGATCCACCGCTCTATGCTTTGGATGTTGTCTTGTTAAAATAAGAAATTGTCTCCAATTCACATTTTCTCAGCGCGTTGTCTCAAATTCTTTTCTAAAATGTCCAATGTCTTAAGTAATCAATAAATAATAATGTTTGTCAGGTCACAGAAGGTCTACTTCCTTGTCAGATAGTAATAACACACACATGCAATACAATGCCGGCGGTATCTCATATACAAACCAATAATTCCGCCGGCCGGCGGATTAATTACCATTCCATTAAATTGTCCGCCGATAAAAATATTATATTTACGAGCCGCGGCGGAAAAGTGTTATTTTCTAAAGACTTCCGCCGCTTGGCAGAATGTTCCTGTATTACAGTTAAATTTCGCCGAAACATAACCTATAACTTTCACTCTACATTGTAAAAGCTCGTGTGTAGTTGTATTATATTTTGTTACCTAAAAAATGGAAAAAGATATAAGACTTGGAGAAGGTTCCGAGTCCTATGAAGAATTTGTTGAAGTACTAAATAGATACTGTGATAAAAAATATGTATCATTATATAAACGAGAGGCTAGAACTATCTCGGGAGCAAAGAAGGAAACCAACGAAAATACTGAAGAACCAGAATAAAATTATTTCAAAAAATTTTGTAATACTTAAAATTGCATACATGTATTATGTTTATTTTGTATTAAATAAATATTATTTACAATGTAGCCCTGAAGGTGAGTACAGAATTATTTTTCTTGCATGTGTGTGTTATTATTACTACCTGACAAACATTATTATTTATTAATTACTTAAGAATTTTGTAAACCTACCTAAGTACCAGTACATCTTATAGATATATAATTATAAAGCTTGCCAAAATTTTGTCGGCGGATCTTAGCTACTATGCAGTAAAATCCGTCGAAAGGCGGAAAATGAATTATCAACCATTGCGTTCCGCCGCACTCACTCGATACTATATTTTTTACGGCGGATAAGTTCTTATTATTTGCCTGAGTCCGCCTTGCGGCGGCATTCTAAGTCTAACTGTAACCTTCCGCCGGCGGACATATAGCCACTGCGTTTTTTAAAACCTAAAATATAGTTTAAAAAAATCAAATGCCTATAACTTTCTACTAACACATTTTTGTCTTTTAAAATTTAAAACTTGTCCACAAAATGATGTGAAATTTGTTTAGAAAAAATAATAAATAAAATACCTAAACGCGTTCATTTTTTTCCCAGGGGTGGCTCACCAAAAATTAAACTTTTTTCGCAAATTACAAAATGTTTTTTTTTTCTTTACCAAAACATTCCCAGTGGACTCACTATTAAAACCCCTAAATTTGGTACGGGTCCTGTAAGCAGGAACAGAGATATACATCTTTGAAATTTCACCTGCCGCCACTGGGAATTACACTTTTATAGAGCATTTAAAACAGCTGATAAAGACTATCTCCGCATATTCAATGACTGAATATACTGCTTGCCATAAAAATTTGCAACACCCTGTATAAAGCAAAATATCTTTATAATTCTACGTTAGTTTAAAAGGGCTAATCGAGTTTAGTAAATGGTAACATTTTGGTTCTTCTTACCTTTTTTAAATTTATTTTTGAAAATAAACAATTTTTTTGTACCTGTGTATTGAAATTTTGCTAAAATAAATTCAGTTTTATCGCTTGTATGCCTTTAAACCACTTGTTAAAAATGCCCGCTGTTCAAAGGCCACAGCAAAGACATTATTAATTTTTTGTAGCTTGGTCTTAATAATCAGTTCGAAAATTTGATGAATTATTAGTTTCACTCAATCCAACCGTTCCCCAAAAAATTATTTAAAAATATAGGTAAATAATTGTGTTAGCGATCCTCTGGGACTGAACTAACACATATACTGTATAAAGGTCAAATAATTAGTATGTGGTTTGTTAGGAGTTACTAACAATAGTTTTAATAAAGATAATGACATATTATTTTAAAAAAGCAGACCTGGAGAAGAACAAAAGCTAAAGCAATAATTATTGTGAAGATCGAAACGGACTAATCCTGTTAAATTAAATCCTTAAAATTCGCAGTCTATTTACGGTCGAATTGGGAATGAAATTTCGAAAGGCTGTGTATAAATTTTTTATAAGTCTTCCGCTTAGCGCAAACAGAAGTTATGTAAATATAAAAGCGTAATGGAATTCTTACAAGTAAATTAAAGTCGACTTTATAATGAATACAATCTAACAAATGAGATTTAACTTGACAATAGATTAATTACTGTTTCTATAGCCAGATGAATATTTAAAATATCCAAAACGAATATACACAATGCTAGTATTGAATTTACCTACTGCATACAGACAGTGAACGTTTAAGGTCTGACTGGCCTCAAGGGAAAATGGGAAAAATGCCTAGAACAAGTCTTCCGTGCTTGGCTGTTTCTGTAAGTGGGATTAGTTAAAATGTAATTACGGGCCGTTTTTTAGAAGAAGAGATTAAGTCAAATTTAAGCCCTGGTTACTATGATACTATTTAGCTAAAGAAAATGAACATGTGCACTTTTAACGAGCGGAAAATAATTGCATTTAAAAGGAAGGAATATTTTGCTTCGCGAATATTTCAATGAAATTTTGAAAAAATTAATTAAGTCAAGTGTCTTTTTCGAAAAACAATTTTCGAAAATGAATTTTTTTAAGCAACAGCTTTTGGAAAAAGTAACGTACTAAACCTAAGGAAACCTGATGAAACTCAAAAAAGGTTCGTTTAGGTTTGTGCAGGATCGTTTTTCGTCTTTTTATTTAACATTTTCCAAACTAGTAGAGTTCGTTCGTATCACCGTATACAGACAAAGACGGTGGTTCGTATCACCGTATATTCGTGTTAAGATATTTTTGAAGGTTTTTTTGGAGATTTGGAGGTAAAAAGGGGAGACTGGGAAATTGCCCAAAAATGTTAACTAATGTGTCATTTTCGGGGTTATTGAGGTTACAAAATCTAATTTTGTCTAACATATGTTTAAAAAAATAACGGGGGTACAAAGGAGCGATTAGCAATTTCTCCAAAAATGTTAACTAACTTTTCGGGGTTATTGAGGTCAAAAATTTAATTTTGTGTAATATGTTAAAAAAATTGACGGCAGGGGGGGGGGGATTAAAAGGGGCGAGTGCCAATTTCTCCAAAAATGTTAACTAATGGCCATTTTCAATATAACGGATTTAAAAAAAATTACGGCGTGGGAGGGGGGCAAAAGGAGCGGGTGGAAAATTATTGAAAAATATTAACTATGTCATTTTCGGGGTGACTGAGGTCTGAAAATCCAATATTACATGGACATTACAAATTTAAAGAGGATCAGATGATGGTGGAGGAAGAATAGATGAACTAAAAGAAAAATTACTAAAAGTCGAACGCAATTAGGCTGACCATTAGGCTCAGTGATAAATACCTAAAAATATTACTCTTTATTAACAATTTATTAATATTAAGGATTCCTATTACACTTTAAAATTGCGCCGACTTCAAAGTTTAGAACTTCGGTGTACAAGTTACCTAACTTTGAACAAAATTAGTTTTACCAATAACCACAGTCATAAATACGTAAAAATATTGTTTCATACTTTTTAGTGCTTTTTCTTTTGTGAAGTCGGTTGAAAAAAAAATATTTGTACTCTTGATATGTAGGTAAACGGTATAGGTGAATGAAAAATAGAACTGTCAAGTTCTGAAGTTTTTATTTTTAAGAAAATTAAATATAGTAATCACGGCAGAACAAAATGCTTTTATGATCGAAAATTACTTCAGAAATGGTAGAAGGGTTGATGCCCAGTGGGTTTAGTCAACACTGGACGCCATTCAGGATTTTCAAACAGAATTTCCACACATAGTCATGGATTTCGACCAGTTTCGCCAAGTTTTGACTAGATCTGTGGCTTTGTTTAGAGAAACAGGAAGTATGAGAAAGACATAGTCATGGATTTCGACCAGTTTCGTCAAGTTTTGACTAGGTCTGTGGCTTTGTTTAGAGAAACAGGAAGTATGAATAGAAAGAAAGACAGTGGGAGACCTAACGTTCGCACTGTGCAAAAAATAGCAGAATAAAGGAAAATTGTTAATGAACACCCACAAACCCCTATTCCAACCAGCAAGTAAATGTATCCTACGGAACCTGCAATACAATCCTGAAATATGACCTGCATATGAACGCTTATCGTCTAAGCTCAGTTCGAGAATTGTTACCAAACGACAAGCCGCAGCGAATGCAATTTTCAGAGTGGTTTATGGGTAATTTGCATAATAATGAAAATGTATTAGAAAAAAACCTTTTTTACTGACGAGGCATGGTTTTACCTCTCTAGTTATGTAAATTCTCAACAAATGAGAATGTGGGGTTCTGGAAATCCACACACATCCTAAATTCGCAGAAAGTTGGCATGTAGGCGGCCATATCGAAAACAAGGTTAATTGGACCGATTTTTTTTAAGGGCCTCTCAATTCGGCGAGATACCGTAATGAAATTTTAGAAAATTTTGTAAACACAATTAGACTATGAAGAGATGCGACAAGGCTACTTCCAGCAGGGCCGCGCACCAATTCAGGTCACTCTTGATAATAAAAATTTTTTGGAAAAATTTTTCGAAGACCGAATCATTAGTCGTAATATGCCAGTTAGGTCCTGCGATCTCACGCCGTGCGACTTTTATGACCACACATTAGAAACTCGGTTTTCAAAATCCCTTGTTAAAATTTAGAAGTCCTAAGGGCTAGAATTGCAAATAAATTTCAGGAGATTAACAACTCCCCCCAAGTACTCACCAATGTTTTTGATGCTGTAAAAAAAAGAATGAGAACATGTTTGGAAGTAGAACTTGGACACGTCTCTCATTTAGTTTAAATTTATAATTTTTAGGTTCTTTGTTGTATATGTTTTTTTTTTAATTCTGTATTATGCAATGACAATGACAATGTAATTTCCTTAAAAATAAAAACTTCAGAACTTGACAGTTTTATTTTTCATTCGCGTATACCTTTTACCTATGTTACCTTTCATGAGTAATAATTAATTCAAGACATGCGTTATTGATTCCACAGCATACTCTGAAGACGTTTTTTTCTTGATTTTACGTTATCTATTTGATTAGACATCAATAGTGGGTTTGTCCCTCAATGTGGAGGGAACGTTAGGCAGACTTAATGCTATTTTAAATGTCGTAGCTATATAGCAAGGTTATATTTTACGTAGATTTTGTTTTTCTTATTGGGCAATTTTTAGAAATAGCGCCGCGACAAAAAAGAAAAGTCAAATCGTTTTGTGACTGGATGTTTACGTAAAACGCTTAATTTAATGTGACATTTCAGAACAATAGGACTGGCACTTTTTTAAATTACTTTACTAAATCGCTTCAGGGAAATGTTACGCGCCCCATCCACTGTAGAAAATCACTCGTCGACTTTTACTACGTGATTTCAAATTAAAATTTACATAATCTGGATGCAGTTTCTTGTTAACTAAATTTCGTTTTGTACCAGCCGTACTTTAAGATCCTATGCCCAATTATTTTCTTGTTAACAACAGTCTTTAAAGTTTTAATAAAAATACTTGCTTTAGTCAAAGACAAATAGGGTTTGTTAGAAAAGAAAACAAGAAGAAGCAAAATTACTTACTTAAGAAAAGTATCTATATTGCTCTTTTGAAACTAAAGCACGTGTTTTACGGAAGAAGAAGCGAAACGTTAAATTGAAAAATACGACTAATACGTCCCATTAGCAGTAACAATAATAAAATAAATACACATTCCAAGTTAAATGAGTTCTTATCCATGAGGGAGTTGAGCTTCGCAGAATCTGAACAGCGGACGAATGTGTCCCAATGGAAACATACAAACAGTCGATACCGGGCGCTGATTTTGTACATGATTGCCTTTTTATATCGCAAAACAAGACACGTACACTTACAAGATAACAGGGTCATTTTGAAACAACTTAAATGTCTGTCTTGGATCGTTTCATCTAAAAATAATGACGCCAGATTTCATAATATGGAAATTCTACAACTTTTTCTGTTTTGTATTTACGCCTTTATTTTTATCTTGTTAGGGTTTATTGGCAGTTAAGAAAGATTTACAGGGAGTGCGTTTCGGCACAAATATACCTAACAAAATAGGTTTACAAGTTGTCTTCGTATAAACTCTTGAGTTTCAACCATTCATTCATTACTAACTTTTTGTTTTGGTTCGTATTGTTTCTAGATATTTTAGAAGTTGCAAGTTGATGACTTTCTCTATAACTTTGCTGATAACAGAGAGAAGAGAGATAGGTCTATAATTGAATGGGAGGGACTTGGAACCTTTATCAGGACAGGCTGCACACGAGCAGTCTTCCAGCTATCAGGGAAGATATTTTACCAGGCGCGGCCCGTGAAATTTTAAAGTTGTAATTATATCTCTGTTGCTACTTAGGGTCCCATGTCAAGTTCAGGTTTTTTAATAGTGAGTCTACTAGAAATATTTTGGGAAAGAGAAAACAGATTTGGTAATTTGCAAAAAAAGTTGAATTTTTGAATTGACCCATCTGGGAAAAAAATTAAAGTACTTTATTTATTATTTTTTCTAAACAAATTTCACATCATTTTGTCGACAATTCCTAAATTTTAGGAGAAAAAAATGTGCTAGTAGAAAGTTATAGTCATTTGAATTTCTTTAAACCTAAAATATAATTTAAAAAAAATTCAAATGACTATAACTTTCTACTAACATATTTTTTTCTCCTAAAATTTAAGAATTGTCGACAAAGTGATGTAAAATTTGGTTAGAGAAAATAATAAATAAAATACCTAAGCGTGTTAATTTTTTTCCCAGGTGAGTCAATTCAAAAATTCAACTTTTTTCGCAAATTACAAAATATATTTTTTCTTTACCAAAACATTCCTAGTAGGCTCACTATTAAAAAACCTGAACTTGGCATGGGTGCCATAAGTAGCAACAGAGATATACAACTTTAAAATTTCACGGGCCCCGCCTGGAAGACACCCTTGTCATAAGTCATAAGAGATCAGGAAAAGATTAAGAGCAACCCTGAAATTACTGATTGCTCTAAAGTGGAAATAATGTTATCCAAGCAAATCTGTTCTCTTCACAAATGTTGACCATTTTTATAAAATTTATATTGTCCTGTTTTCATCACACCCTGTATAGGCCATCTTAGATTGTTTAATGACACCCTTACTTTTAAGTCAAACAAACCTCTTTGTATGAGCGAATTTTTTTTGGGAAAAAATAAATAATTAGAAAAGTTATTCTAGAAGTCGGTAAGATCGTTCCAATTTTTCTAAATACGATCCGTTTTTTAATTCATATATTTTTAATAATAACTACATACTTATCCATATAAATTGTATTGATAGTTCTTTAATATTGTAACCCTTCATCCAATGATGTAACGACACCTCCACATATTCCACACCGAGGGGGGAGGGGGGCAGCCTTTTATGGGTCCATTCATAGCTACCTGTCTATCCGTTTTCAATGGAGTTTTTTACAACATTCAGCGAAAAATTTCTTAGGTTTAAATAAAATATTTGAAACATCGTTAGAGAAAAATATTCTGTAAAATTCTGTAAAGCCGTTGTTGTAAGAATCCTTATTTAAAGACCTCTCAATAATTGCTTTACCTTTAATTTTAGAAAAACGTCATACTGCAGCGTATACGAGATATTTGTTTTTAATCTTCGTGAAAGGTTCCGTTAAACATAAACACTTAAGTATTAAGTTACATTTGATTAAAAAGACCAACACATTAATCGAGTTGGAAAGGGTGGATGTACACATACATACTCCCTATACATATTTACCTTTCCGCCATGGATATTTACACTTCCGTTTCACTTTTTTAGTTTTTCCTCATTGATTGTCTTAACATTTAGTGTCACCTTTAATCCATTTTATAAATTAATTACTTTTTCTAGGACAATAAAGGACGACGTCGTTTAATTATTGGATTAAAAGTCATTAAAATGTTTTTAATTAACGAAAACGTGAAAATAGGTAAATTTTAAGACGTGCAACTTTTTTTAAATTGTGAAAAATTGAGCTATACCGCTTCGAACCAATTTAGGTTCATACAGTGTTTACTGTTTGCGGTTTTTCTTGTTTACAGTATGCCAAATACTGTATTCTCTTCTTATCGCGCAAAAAACTAGACATATTTATTTTAGGTTGGACAAAAATATAGCAACTTTTTCATTTTTACTGTTCCATTGGACACTGTGAATTCGAGGGGGATAGTTACTTGAAGCTTTCTTGTTCCTTATATCAATAGGGGTTGTAGTAAAACCAGTTATATGGCTATGAGAAAAATTATAGTTTAGCGGTATAAAGAGGGAGACAAGCAAGTGAATATTACTAAGAGTTGGCGCCTGCACAAATCAATTGTCTCTCTAGGCAAATGCCACCTTTAAAAACCCAAGCCGTGTTAGAAGAATGACTAGAAAAACTGACAGGCGCATTGTTCAAATGTCGAAAAATAATTCATTCTTTTTCTTCAGTGCAAATAAAAGCTAAACTGGAGGAAACCGGACTTGCCGACATTAGTTTTTAGAGATTAGTGGATAGTGGATTGTTTGGCCGAAGAACTACGAAAAAACCACTGCTGTCCAAAAAAATATGTGAAGTCCTGGTCAATTTGCTGAGGAGCACCTTCACTGGACCACAGAACAATCGAAAGGGGTAGTAGTGACGAGTCGAAGTTCAATTTACTTCAAAGTGATAGGCCCTGTTATGGTAGACATCTTGTAGGCTCAAGATTGGACAAAAAGTTTATTACACCCACTGTGAAACATGGTGGAGGTTCCATTATGGTTTGGGACTGTTTTCTGGTTTTGGAGTGGTCTCTTTCATCCGATACAAGGAAATATGGATCGTTTTATGTATAGGGACATATTAAATAATAAACTAATTCCATATATTGATCAAACCATACCATTGTGCAACATTTTTCAGCATGGTAATCAGGGTTGATAAAAATACTGATTTTTTTTTAACAAAAATCAGCGATTTTTTTTTAAATTATGATTTTTTTATAAATTTTTTATTTTGGACTAATTTTTATTAATAGGTACACATATTTTCTAACTGTTTAGATCTTGTTTAGTCAAACTTATAATGAAAAAATGTTTTTAAGCGTAAATAATACAGAAACGAAACAAAATTCGACAAGTCGAGCTGGAAAAATTCCGTTCGCGACTTCGTCGAAAATTGCAAAGACTTGCGCCTATTCCAGTTAGTTACCAGTAATATTATTGCTTATGAGAGTAGTGTAGCACGAAATTTTGAATCATGACAAGTCGGGGTGGAAAGGAATTTAATATTTGGCAACATTTTATAAAAAAGAAAGTGGTTGGCAAACTAGGATACAGAGCGGTGTGTAAAAAGTGTGGTAAAGAGATGCAAGGTTTGGTGGATAGACTGAAAAGTCACTGGGAAACCTGCAAAAGTAAAACGAGTAATGTTAGTGGTTTTGAAAGTGATTGTGAATTCCAGCCTAGAACTACCCAAAATAAAGTGATCCAGTCGCCAAAGAAACAGAGAAGGGAAATGGAGGTGGAAGTGAAAATAGTGGAAGTAGCAGCCATTTGGGTTCTTTTGTTGTGCGAACTTATCAAGATAAGAAGAAAGAATTTCACATGCAAATAGCTAAAGCCGTTTACGCAACAAACTGCAGTTTTAGATTGATAGAAAATAAGGAAGTTCGAAAGGCCATAGAAATGTTAAGACCAGGTTACGTTCCGCTGTCTAGATTTCAGTTATCAACGCTCCTAAATGAAATATTTGAAGAAGAAAAATCTAAATGTTTTAACAAGTTATCTGAACAGTCTATTTGCATCTCCTTGGATGGATGGTCTAATGTTCATAATGAGCCCATAATCTGTGTCGTTTTAACAGCAAAAGATGGAAACAGTGTTCTTTTAGAAAGCATAGATAAATCCGATCATGATACGGCTGATTATCTTGCAAAATTGGATATTGACTCAATAAATAAGTGCAAAAATGAATATAACTGCGCATGTAAAGCTACTAGTGTTGTGACAGATAACGCGGCTATCATGGTCAGTATGAAGAAAAATTTACCGAGTCGTTAAATTATCCTATAATTACATATGGTTGTTCGGCGCACTTACTTAGTTTGCTTTCGAAAGATTTAAAAGTATCTAAGGTAAAAGAACATATAGTACCAATTGTAAAATACTTTAGAAATGCCCATTTGACAAATGCTTGATACAAAGAAAAAGGAGGCAAGAAACTAGTGTTACCTCAAGACGTTCGATGGAATACTCTTGTCTTGAGATTTATGTCAAGGAGTGGCCAAACTTGTTATGAATATATGAAGAGCATAAAAAAGAAATTGATTCAGTGATTTGCAAAAAGGTATCCGATATCTATATTAAAAGGATGGCTGAAGATTTCTTACAGCTACTAAAACCAATTTCTGTAGCACTTGATGCAATACAACAGAAAGATGCATGTTTATCTCAAGCAGTTCAAACGTGGAAAAAATTAATGGCTACTTTTGACAGCTTTGAAGAGGAAAGAAGTTTGCATCAATATCAACTATTTAAAAAAAGATATGACCAAGCTTTAACTCCCTTTCACTTCAAAAATATTCATTACTGGCTGAAGAAAAGAGAGATGCTCTAAATACTGTTGCCGAACATTTTGCAGACACAGGCTTATTAGTCTTATTACTTACCATTGATAATTAAGTTGGAAGCCAGGTCGGACCCTTTTCACAAAACTATGTTTTCGGATGAAATAATTTAAAATGTAACAGCAGTACAGTGGTACAAATTATACAAGTGCTACCTATAATAGTGATTTCTGTTTTGTGTGCCTGTGAATCTTCTGTAGATATAGAAAGGATATTTTTTCTCTATGGACTCGTTCATTCAGATAACAGACTAGGCAATAAAAAGGCAGCTAAACTAGTATTCCTTTATAGGCATTATAATAACACTTAGGTACATGGGCGCCCGCAGACTGTTTTCTCAGGGGGGCAAAATAAAAAAAACTAATATATTTTTAAAGATTTTATTTGTATTGATTTATACAAATACACAAATAATTAAAAAGTATGACAATCTCATGGGGGCACGGCCCCCCTGTCCCCCCTGCGGGCGCCCATGCTTAGATATTATAAAAGCGCGACAATATTTTGTTTTTACTTTTAGGATATGTTCTCCATTTTTTTTTGTATTAAAAGGATTTTTTAAGAGTTTATTTTGTATCAACAGGAGTTAAAAGTTATATTTTATGAATAAATATGTTTTTAATTATCCTGATTTTAGACATGTTCTATATTCAAAAACTAATTGAGTCCATGTCACGAAGATATGCAGACGTTGTTAAGCAGAGAGGGTACTACACCAAGTATTAATATCAAAATATTTATAATTTCTTCACTCAACAGAATCTTATTTTTTGTTGAAGTTACTATTATTTTGTCCAGCCTAAAATTGAAAGATATCTTCAAATTTTCAAATAAAAAGAAAATATCGCTATTTGTCATACCATAAATAAGAACATTAGTCAAGCAAAAACATTTGGGCCAACCTAAGACGAGTGCTTTCATGACAAAATTTTTCAATTTCGTAAAAAGTTTATATAATTATGACCACTACTGTATGTGCCGTAAAAGTAAAAAAATATATATTACCAATAAAATATACTTACATCTCTCGAAAAAACATGTTATTTACAAGTTTTGTATCTCCCTCTTTTTTGACGTTGAATAGATTGTTGATCTTAAAGCATAACAACGTAATATTTGTGTTCGGTGATTTGTGAATTCACAATGAAAAAGTCTTAAGCTCTATGTAAAGTAAAAAGGGCTTTAAATAGACGTATACAGGTTTTTATCAAATTAATTTGCAGTGGTTTAATTTAATTGTGACTGTACCTGTAATCCGTTACTAATACTCTTTTTTTAATGAAGGTATGGTATTGGCAATAAAATTCACTCATCTTTAGGCTATTATTATGAGCACGAGGGGCTCCTATAATTGCGTCAATTCATACCCCTCCCTGGGGAAAAAGCCTCGTCACGTATTAGTTCCGTCCTTTATAAAAACACAAAAGCAGACTGGGATTTGTACTTTTATCTTTATCTAACATTCGGTTAGCGGTTCTTTTTCGGTAAAGTGCCTATTTATTTCTAGTGTTTCTGTTTTTTATTCATGTAGGGCAGTAAGAAAGATTTTAATAGGGAAATAACTTTTTGCAAATAGTGTAATTCCCACTTAAATAATGACAGTTTACACAACTCAAATTGTTCTATATGAATTTGAGAAAAAAACATCCCAGATTAGTAAATCAAATAATAAAGTAAGCTGTAGTTCTTGTTGAGCAACCTCCTCGATATTTAGAGACTCTGAATGGCACACCTGCCCAAGCCTAAAATAACCTGGGGAAACTAACCTTACACTATGTAACTGCTAGTAGAGTTTGGGCTAGAGATGGGCTACCAGTTGCCCCGCTACTCAAAAATAAGAAAAGCAAACCTGAGCAAAACCCATTTTTTAACAAGACTGATTATCTTTTTGTAAAGGGACAACATTCCTATTTTATACCTAAATTTTTGATATCTTTTTTTTTATCTGAGACAGCCAACGCAGACTTCAAGCCTTAGTACTAGCCTACCGTGGGCGTCTAAAGAGAAATGTAATCTATTGAGAGGGGAGGGGAAACACCTGCAGGCAATTTGCTCTATTATTATCTGGAGACCCTAGGTATGAATTAGCTAGCTTTTGTAGCTGAACAGTAAAGGGATGCGAACGTAACGCGCCTCTTGCCTAATAGCAACCAGTTCCAGAGCAAAATCTGTGGAAGTATCGGTAGAAAAGGAATAAATCCCCAACAACGCGGCGATGAGCGAGAGAAGAGAATTTTCTTGTGAAGACTAGAATATTGATAAATCGACTGACTATCTTTTGGATAGAATCAATGATGTTAAGTGTCGAAGGTGATGCCGCTCCCCAGATGTGTGAACAGTACTCTAGGTTAGGTCTTATTTGGGAAACATAGAGAGTGTGTAAGTTGGAAGGGGAGAAGTATTGTCTAGCTCGAAAGGAGAAAACCAAGCTTTTTAGCTGCTGATGTGGCTATTGAGGTAATGTGTTCGTGCCAGCTGAGATTGTTCGAAAGCGATGCCAATAACATCTTGTATTGTTTGGATATATGGCAAAATATTACTTAAAGTCTGACTTTCTAATCTTTGTGACTCAACTCGAGGATCGTGATCCCCATCAAGAGAATATCATTATGTAGATTATTTCAAATGGTTAGGTATAAGGCAGTGGCGGCTGGTGAAATTTTAAAGGTGTATATCTCTGTTGCTACTTACGGGCCCATGTCAAGTTCATGGGTTTTGATAGTATGCCTACTAGGAATGCTTTGGTAAAGAAAAAAATATATCGTAACTAGCGAAAAAGAGTTGAATTATTGCGGAGTCCCCCCTGAAAAAAAAATTTAGCCATTTTATTTATTATTTTTTCTAAACAAAATTGACATCATTTTGTCGATAATATTTAAATTTTAAGAGAAAAGAATGTGTTTGTGGAAAGTTATAGTCATTTGAATTGTTTTACACCTAAAATATAATTTTAAAAAAATTCACATGACTATAACTTTCTACTAACACATTTTTTCTCTTAAAATTTAAAAATAGTCGACAAAATGATGTAAAATTTGTTTAGAAAATATAATAAATAAAATACCTAAACGTGTTCATTTGTTCCAGGGGGGGGGGGGGTGGCGGTGGGTGTCAAAAATTCAACTTTTTTTCGCAAATTACAAAATATTTTTTTACCAAAAATTCCTAGTAAGCTCACTGTCAAAACCTCTGAACTTGGCATGGACCCCGTAAGTAGCAACAGAGATATAAACCTTTAAAATTTCAGTAGCCGCCACTGGTATAAGGTTATTCCGGAGGTTCTCCGAGAAGTATTTTATGCACGAAGTTTATATGACGTAGGTGATCATGAGAAGGCTACCAGCGCAAACCTTAAACTGAAACGCCAGCACCTTGTAGACTCAAAAAGGACACGATCAGCTGTCGACATTGGGGAACCCACTGCCGCAAAATAAGAACTGGGATAGATATGTAGATATAAAGAAAAACTGACAAGGTACACTTGGTTAAAGAGTATAGACGAAGATTATACTACAGAAACGATGAGCATTACTTTGACCTAAATTTAAGTAAAGAATCAAACGTTACCTGAAGGAAAATTAAAATAACCCTTATCGTTTTTATAGTAGCAGCTTTAAATGTTAATATAGATAGAACAGAAAACTAATATTGCACTTACCTTTTCTTCTTTCAAATCCCAACTTGCAGTTCTCTCGGTGTTATCATCCGTAGTCTCGATGTCCACTTCATTGTCACTATCTTCAGACTTCTGAGAGTCGTTATTTTCCACAATGGATTGAACAGGTTTAAATGCTGATTGATATGTTTTGTCCATAGTGAAAAAGGGATTTTCCGGTGGAAAAATCATGGGGTTACGCTTGAGCCATGAAAATGATGAATATGAAGAGAAAGCTAAGGGTTTGTGACAGATCAGATCCATGGCAACTCGAGAGATGGGAAGCGAGAGGTCTTGACAATGGGCTATGCGTGGAGAAGGGACAATTGGCTGGTTCTGAGGTTCTATTTTGTTTTGCTTGGAGCTCTGAGATACTAAAGAGGAAGAGAGAAGTCTCTTTCTGGTACCGCCATTGAACATTGCTTTAACATCTTCCCAAGCATAAATAATTTCTTCTGGAGGGCCACCACTAAGCTTCATATGCCTTCTCCATGAATTAAAGTTAGCAGCATCTGGTTGAACATATTTGTCATTAGCACTTAAACGATGAGAGTGAAAAATAAACTTGTTTGGTGAAAAGAACAATCCACAAATAGAGCATTTAATACACTTGGCACGAGACGAATTATATCTGGAGGGTAAAAAAGAGCCACTACATCCCCAAGCACACTCGTGGTGAACAGAGAAAGCAAAGTCATCTGGTAGTCTTGGCGGAGCATTGTCTCCAAGGAAGCTTTTGCAGAGGCGTTCAGCTTCTCTTCGGGTAATCATGCCACATCGTCGTGAAGAGACTGGCATTGCTCCAGCGCGACGAAGAATTTCAAGTTGGACCGGGGTACATTGCACACAAGTTATCCCTAAAAAGAAAAGCTTTATTACTGGAAAGCCTTAAATGAATAAGGATGATTGGTATTTTAAATTTACAAGCAATTTACGTCTTATACCAAAAAGGTACTACCTAAGAAACTATCCAGTTTACCCTAGCTCTAACTGTAGACTTTTGTAACATCACCAAAGTAACTTCTATCAGTGAAGTCCAGATAGAGCCCGCATCTTGAGGAAGAGCAAAGGTAAATCCTTTAAATATTCCGAAAAAATTATGAGATATCTTTTCTTAACTTACCCAATGCTACTCTTCTATTGTGTATCTCATTATAACTAAAGTGTTTAAGAAGAGTGTTTGAAATCTGAGCTAAGCATAATCTTTCTTGATTCTCTATAACCAGAGATACTATAGGTACTCCATATAATACTACTGTTGATACCTGAAACTATATGTAACAAAAAATAAACTAAAAAGAGGTGTGCCCAGATGTCATTAACATGAGAGTTTTTTTTTAACTTTTCTGTAAAAATATGTGTTGGACTTAAAACTATAAGACTACCATCAAAACATTACTAAGATGACATACGCCACGAGACAAGAATTAAAAATTGTTTTTAAACTTAATTGTTTATAATTAACAGCTACCCGAAAATCCTTTATTAGTTTGGGGCCCCCAATTGGCCTCCAGGGCCATAATCCTTGATCAAAGGAATAAAATTGATAAGTGAAAATTTTACTGTTATTTTAATAAGGTAATTGTCGATAGTGTGGCAATTTTGACTTCTCCACATTATAGATATCCCCTAGAGGACAAAAATAATTAAGAATTTCTATTTTTTACGTCGTTGCAAATTTTGCACGAAATTTTACTGGTACATAGTATACAGGTTGTCCGAAAAGTCTTAGTATGAGCAAATGTCTTTGGTATTACTAAGATAGAGATACCTAATTTTAGGTGTATCTTATTGGTTACTTTTTTTATGTAATTTAACTTTTTCAACCCGCTTGAGGGGCTACACTAGGGAGTTGAGGTCAAGAATCTTAAATGCAACCCTATGCCGTGTGGCACCTCATTTTAAAGGTCTTCAAAAAGAAATATTTTACCGCAAACCCGAACCCAAGGTCCGTATCTTATTTCGATTTTAAATGGCAAGCCTTTAAAAATTAAAAATCGAGAAAAAAAGTAAAAAATTTAAATACCTTTATTTCTCTTATTTCTTTAAGTTATTCAAAATGACCACCATGGACTTCTTGGCAGTAATAAGGTCGATTTTTGAACTTTGCCAAGAGGTAACACCTGCCATTCTCGAAAATGTGAGAAGTGAGTTCCAAAGTCGACTTTATTACTGCCAAGAAGTTCATGGTGGTCATTTTGAGCAACTTTCAAAGTAATAAGAGAACTAAAGGTTAAATTTTTTTTCACGATTTTTAATTTTTAAAGGCTTGCCATTTAAAAACGAATTAAGATACGGACCGCACGTTTGCGGTAAAATGTTTCTTTTTTGAAGACCTTTAAAATGAGGTAACACACGGCATAGGGTTGCGTTAAAAAGATTTGACCTCAACTCCCTAGCGTGACCCCTCAAGGGGGTGGAAAAAGTTAAATTACATAAAAAAGTAGATTCATTAACCAATAACACCTAAAATTTGGTGTCTATCTTTACTAATAGCAAATACTTTTAGGACACTCTGTACATATATAATGATTTGAGAATTTAGCAACAAGGGGGGGGGGGGGGCATGTCAAAAAAAAGATAAGAAATTTATTTTTATTCCCAGAAACCATGAACGTGGTTTGGAACATTTAGTAAAAAAAATTTTAAGCGATATAAATTATTTTGCCTATATATTCAAAATGCAAAAAGGCAGGTCTGTAATTAAATACTTTGAAATTATAAGCTTTATTGCCATGATTTAACTATGGAAAAGGAAACTAATAATTATATTAGGAAGATTTTCCGAAACACAGGGTAAAATTAGCTAAATTTAAAAAATGAGAAACATTGCTTAAACAATTTAATTGTAAAATATTTTAGTAATCGCCCAGGACTTGTGTGGTCATTTTTAGTTTGCCGCCGTCTTAAAATTACCTATATTTTTCGTAACATAAGTTTTCTACACAGATTTTTTTAATTGTTAAGTAGCGACAATCGGTCAGTAACTGTGTTGGGGTTTCCTTAAAATATAAAATTATTTTTTTCCTATTATATTGGAATACATTTTGTGGTTTATTTTGTGAAAATAATTTCCAATTAATTAATAAATGGAGTACAAATATTTGTTGGGCATAAGTTAAAACTTAAGATCCTCGTTTCCCAATTTTGATAATGAAATTACTATTTTTTTATGTTTCTGATGTGACCATGAAAAAATTTTAGGTAATTGTAAAAACTTGACTTTTTAAAAAGCTAAAGTTCCTATAAAATTATCACAAAAAACTCTGCACCTAATTACGTCATTCTTAAACACATGCATACAGGGTGTCCGAAAAGTCTTAGTATGGGCAAATATATTTGCTATTGGTCAAGATAGAGACACCAAATTTTAGGTGTATCTTATTGGTTAATAAATCTACTTTTTCATGTAATTTAACTTTTTCAACCCGCTTGAGGGGCTACGCTAGGGACCTGAGGTCAAAAATGCAACCCTATGCCGTATGGTACCTCATATTAAAGGTCTTCAAAAAAGAAACGTTTTAGCGCAAACTCGAGGTCCGTATTTTAATTCGTTTTTAAATGGCAAGCCTTTAAAAATTAAAAATCGTAAAAAAAAATTAAAAATTTAAATACCTTTATTTCTCTTATTACTTTTAAAGCTGTTGCTAAACGTCGATTTTGGAACTCACTTCTCACATTTTCGGGAATAACAGGTGTTACTTCTTGACAGAGTTCTAGAATCAACTTTATTACTGCCAAGAAGTTCATGGTGGTCATTTTGAACAACTTTTAAAGAAATAAAACTATTTAATTTTGTGTTTTGTCTCGATTTTTAATTTTTAAAGGCTTGTCATTTAAAAACGAATTAAGATATTGACCTCGGGTTTGCGGTAAAATATTTCTTTTGTGAAGACCTTTAAAATGAGGTACCACCAGACCTGTAGACAGGTTTTGATTTACGTAATCATTTAAAATCACAATGATTTCAGTGATTTTCTAGAGTGGGCAACTTTTTCTTTCAGAGTGGGCATTGCCCACTCCGCAACCCCCCCCCCCCCCCAGCTACGGGTCTGGGTACCATACAGCATAGGGTTGCATGTACAATTTTTGATCCCTACACCCTAGCGTCGCCCCTCAAGGGGGTTGAAAAAGTTAAATTACATAAAAAAGTAAATTTATTAACCAATAAGATACACCTAAAATTTGGTATTTCTAACTTTACTAATGGCAAAGATATTTGCCCGTACTAAGACTTGCCGGACACCCTGCATACAAAAATATTTGTTACATATTTTAAGAGGTATTTGTCCATTACCTGATTGGGTTTTGGAAGAATTTCTTTTTTTAAAGGCAGGTCCGAAGTTGGCGATTCCATCATGGGTGGTTTAATGGAATTCATCCTGCAACGTAAAATGCATATTTAGGATAGAATCCTGGGCTGCACGCATTGGTAATTTTCTTAAACAAAAATACTTACGCGAATTTTTTCACCAGCACTTTTTATAAACAGTTTTTAAATAATATAACACATGAAAATGTTTTTACAATATTTCCACCACTCACTTTTTAAACTAATAATCGAAACGACTCCGAAGACATCCGGGGTGCGAATGACAATATTTCGCAACGTGCAAGATTACCCTTTTCAAGCTCCGCCTTGAACACTGGAAACGGGGTTGTGTTTACATTTCAACCCTCTACTTTATCCAATAGAGACGGGAGATCGGAAGCCGGCATCACCAACCCTTAACTGATGACCAATGGTATTTTGGTTTCTCGCGCCAGGTCTTTATTAATATTAAACACGACTTTCCTGATTTATTTTTTGTCTTTTGATGTAATTTTAAGTTATATTACTTTTGTCATTTCTTACCTTAATTTAGACTTGCAAGTTTTCAATACCTGTGAAAATTACTTTTTAACCGAAATTTCAAACAAAAGAATTACTGTTCCTTTAAAGCTTTGTTCCCATTCGTATGTGCGTATAGAAAGATACAAATAGATAAATAAAAAGTACTATGTATGTATATTTAATCATAATATTAGAAGGGTTGTCTTCACTTTACAACCTGCATGGCAAAGCTACCTCTCAATTGACTGGCCAAATGCTTGAGTACCTCAAGGTTCTTGAGTACCTCAAGGTTCAGTTCTGGTACCAACCCTATTTATTCTTCACATTAATGACCTGATTTCTTCAACTACCAATCCCACCCACAGTTACGCTGACGATTTTACTTTTTACTCCATCATTCATTTTTCCAGACGGGACTCGAATCAAGAGCTGGATAATAGACGCAGATGTATGCACCTATCCCTTTCCCAAGATCTTTAATTTCTCCCTGTCACACAAAAAATCCGGGAACACTTACCCCATCCACATGATTGGCCAAGCGCTATAGAACAATGAGACGTATGCTCTTGTTGGCATCGCTTTCGAACATGATCTCAGCTGGCACAAACACATTACTTCAATAACCACATCAGCAGCCAAAAAGCTTGGTTATCTCTTTCGAGCCAGAAAATATTTCTCCCCTTCCAAATTACACACTCTCTATGTTTCCCAAATAAGATTTAACCTAACTTCCCACATCTGGGGAGCAGCGTCACCTTCGACACTAAACATCCTTGATTCTATCCAAAAGAGGGCCATTCGACTCATCAATGACCCAGTCCTCACAAGAAAACCCTTCTCTCACTCATCCCCGCTGTTGGGGATTTATTTCTTTTTACCGATACTTCCACGGATTTTGCTCTGAAGAACTAGCCGCTGTAATTCCCCGTTTGACTGTTCCTAACAGAACAACAAGGGGCGCTTTACGTATGTATCCCTTTACTGTCTAGCTGCAAAAGCCTAGAATATCTCACTTCTCTCATTCATTCATACCTAGGGTCTCCAGGTTAGGGATTCACGATCTAAATCGATATCTTGGAAAGATCGATTTTTTCCAAATGAAAATCGATTTTAAGAATCGATCTTTAACCCTTCGATCCTGCAAGGAAATCGGCGATTTTACGAAGAATCGATTCAAATTATATTATTACATAGTTTTGAATGAATATCTTATTTTTTAGATCAAATGTTTTCTACTTTATTAGTTTTCAATAAATTATTGTGTTTTTCATGACAGTATTTTAAATTAAATATTTATCCCTCCATACCCTTCTATAACTTAAAAGTAAATATAAGAAATCTATGATTTAAATATATTTTTTTAACTACAACTGTACAACTTATACTTAAAGAGTTTTAAATAGCATTGGTTTGGAATGGACACTACTCTCCCGGCTCCCCTTTCGAAAGATCGTTCTCTAAAGGCGATCTAAATAGTGAATCCATTTCCATGATCACGATGTAAGATCGATTCGAAATATCGATTTTTTTAGATTTGGTGAATCCCTACTCCAGGTTGTGGAACAAATTGCCTGCAGATGTTTTCCCCTCCCAACTTTCAATCCTTTAATCCAGGCGCGGCCCGTGAAATTTTAAAGTTGCATATCTCTGTTGCTACTTATGGGACCCATACCAAATTCAGGTTTGTTAATAGTGAGCCTACTAGGAATGTTTTGGTAAAGAAAAAAAATATTTTGCAATTTGCGAAAAAAAGTTGATTTTTTGAATTGACCCACCAGGGTAAAAAATTAACACGCTTAGATATTTTATTTATTATTTTTTCTAAACAAATTTTACATCATTTTGTCGACAATTCTTAAATTTTAAGAGAAATAAATGTGTTAGTAGAAAGTTATAGTCATTTGAATTTTTTCAACCGAAAAATAATTTAAATTTTCGGTTGCAAAAAATTCACATGACTATATTGACTATAACTTTCTACTAACACATTTTTTTCTCTTAAAATTTAAGAATTGTCGACAAAATGATGTAAAATTTGTTTAGAAAAAATAATAAATAAAATATCTAAGCGTGTTAATTTTTTACCCAGGTGGGTCAATTCAAAAAATCAACTTTTTTTCGCAAATTACAAAATATTTTTTTTCTTTACCAAAACATTCCTAGTAGGCTCACTATTAAAAAACCTTAATTTGGTATGGGTCCCATAAGTAGCAACAGAGATATGCAACTTTGAAATTTCACGGGCCGCGCCTGCTTTAATCCCTTGTCAGTAGAGTACGCTTCCCTTCTCTTGAGACGCCCAGGGTACTTTAGTAGACTTAGGCTTGAAGTCTACTCTAAAGGGCCAGCAGCCCAAGTTTAATAATAACACGATATCATACGATACGATATCAGAAAAAATCACTTCTGCGATATGTTATATAGTACCTACTATTATGTTTTTACCAAGTGAGACATATACGTGCGTTAAGGCACTACCACCCAAAAGCGGAAAGGTCTTATATACTTCAGGTGTACCTAAAATGGAGGAATAAGTCACAGCTATTTCACACCAAATTCATGTTTATCGTAAGTGGTTTGGTAGCAAGGTAACAATAAAAAATTGTTAGAGCTATCACTAGATCTTTTACAATGGTAACCTCCTCGCGGATCGTAGGGAATGGACTTCGACAAACCCAGAGTTTTCTCCGGGGACAATCATATAGTACACCGATGGATCAAAAACCGAAGCAGGAACCGGTGCAGGAGTACATGGGGTCGGGCCAAGGAGGGACATGTCTTTTTCCTTGGGGAAGTACCCCACGGTATTCCAAGCAGAAACCTACGTCATTTTACAATGTGCGCTGGAAAACAATAGAAGGGCTTACTCAAATAAGCGGATCTATATCTGTTCAGACAGTCAGGCCGCTCTGATGGCACTCTCATTGCACAGAGTCACTTCAGGACTGGTATGATAGTATGGTAGTGCATAAACTGCAATAAACGCTCTTGGCGCGCTTGCTGCCAGAAACTCAGTCAATCTCAAGCCGACGAACTTGCTAGACAGGGATCGGCTACACCATACAGTGGCCAAGAACCGTCTCTCGGGATGCCTAAGTGCACGGCACGAGAGGCGGTAAACAGATGGATCAAACACCAACACAAAGTTCACTGGAACGGAGTACAGGGACTGAACCACAGCAAGGCCGCTATAGGAAATCCCAATCCTAGACTCACCAGACAACTGCTAAACCTAAGCAGGATCCAGTTGAGGACAATCGTAGGGGTACTAACAGGACACATGACTGTAAAGGACCTCCTCAAAAAAATGAAACTGTACCAGGGAGACCTTAGCTGTAGATTATGCGGTAGGGACAGGGAAACAGTTCAGCACATAATCTATAATTGCAAGTCTCTAGATCGCAAGCGCCACCAACTATTCGGGCAACCAAAGCTAGAACCGGATGAATTGATCACTCACTCCCTTATGGACCTGTACAGGCTTGTGCAGGAAACTGGGATAACAGAGTGGGTGTAATAAAAGTTTATTGGGTAGGCACAATAGGCCTCTAATGGCCGCAGTGCTTCCGATCTCGGACGGAGCCCAAGGGAGGAAAAAAACTCCTCTACCACCAAAGGAAGGTGGTAGAGGAGCTAGTCCTCTACCATTTGTAGTTTCGCTGACAATTTGAACTTTTAAACTTCTAGCGATTCAACTAAGGTTTATAGTATTACACTATGTATAGGATCAAGTCAGATACCGGCTTCCTACGTTAATTTTTTTGAAGCAATAACCCTGGTACATTTTTAAGTAAGATTGCCAATTAATTTCGTTTACTTTTTATTTCTTTCGATTTCCAGAGTGTATGTACTCCTCAAAAGATGCGAAAATGAAAAGAAGTGTTGGGGTTTTAATAAAAAGAAATTCGAAAAAATAAAGGTTTAAGTTTAAGTATCTTATTCATTTCCATTTTTAAAAGTGGGACTTTAAAAGGGGATCCTTAAACAGAACCCAATACGGATGCTTCTTAAAAAGGCACAACAGCAGGAGACTGAAAAAATCTGTAATTGATTTGACATAAAACACGGATTTTAACTAATCTCTATTGCGGTGTGTTTTTTAAGGGTAGTTTATTTGGTTTTACAGGGCGTTGTTCAACTTCACCGACAACATTTTACAAGTTCTTCATCAGTCTTTCTCATTTTTTTGAGGTGATACCTCCAAGGGCAGTGTCCGGTGAGAAGGCAGGTAACCAGTCTGAGCATGGGCGCACCCAGGATTTTGTCTTGGGGGGACTGATTTGTCTTTGGTTGGAGGGGGGCTAAATAACGCAATTCGGTGAACTTCTTTAATTAGTAGTGCACTTTTTAAATTGTTGTGTGTCTAGGATGTTGGTTGGGGGGGGGGGGCTCCAGCCCCTTCCCTGGGTGCGCCACTGAGTCTGAGCCCACTCTTTTGAAGCTTCAGAAGATTTTTTGTGTAGTCCCAATCCCAAGTCAGGTTAGAGTAGAAGGTACATGAAGCTAGTGCCTTTATAGCTGTCTGGCTATCCGATAGAATGTAAATTTTTGCTCCTTTAAGGCCTTTGTAAGCACATTCTGAGGCGCATAGATCTATGACGTGTATTTCTGCTTGAAAGATGGAAAGTACTTTGCCCAGAGGCTTTGAAATTCGGCATTTTGTTCCAAAGACCCCCTCTCCTACCCCCTCTGCCATCTTTATCTATCTGTGTACCACACCAGCGAACCTTTTTCAAATTGTGACACTTTTTCGCTCATACTTTGACGGTCGTTCATAACCACTTGAAAGACGCGTTGAAAGTCCAACACTTTGGGCATTGAATCAGTTGGTTTGGTCACCCTATACCTACATATACGGTGGTTTGGTCGTTTGTTTGGTGGTTTGGCCCTCCAACTGGATGTCTTTTAACATTTTGATCTCCTGACTTAAGTTTTTCTTATTTATTTTACACATGCACATAATGTTTTTTGGAGTATTGCCATTTGAAATAATATGCAGAGTGGCATTTTTTGGGGATATGAAATAAAAATGAAATAAAATAAGTATTCCGTCATTCCGTATAATGCTAAAAATAATTACCAGATAAATGCTTTAGAACATATAAATATCAATTTTAGAATTTCGTTTTCTTTGCGTTGCGGTTGTTCAAATATTCAAAAAAAAATGTCCTTTCAAATAAATGTATTTGAAAGAAAAGAAAAAATGGTGGTGCAAAATAACTAATTTTCACTTTTTACAAAACGTTGGTTAATATAATTAGCAGTTAATAATTCTCACTGCTTTATTTTTCCATACAATAATTGCCATTTATCCACAATTAAATTGTAGCAAATGTCCAATTTAACCTAGGAGTATAATGCAATATATGATACATACATAAACCGCATATATACGGTAGATGCACATATTTTCAATCACTGTAAATACCATTACGTAAGCCAGGGTGTATTCATGTGGCATAATACCCACGGCGCTTCAATTATTGCTATTATTGAGTTACCCGAAACGAGAGGAAGATTATCCCGGATTTTAACATGTAATAGAAGGAACTTCTAAATGTATGTAACGTCTATACTCCTCTAAGCATTCTGAACTCTTTCTGCGACGAAATGAACTAAAGTTTAGAAAATCCAGACCCTTTGCCATAATCCAGTCAGTGTGTGGGGGTTTAAAAGGCCAATATCAAAATTTTTCGTTAAGTAAGTTTTCGACAAACTGCAATTAGTTTTTGTTTGTAATTGTAAACAATTTTTCTTTTCAGAATTTGTTTGAAGGGGGTTCATTTTATTTTCGATATGTTCTTTTTATAGGCGTATATGATTTCTTTCACTTTTCTATAGAAAAAGGCATAAACCTGATCTACAGAAATATGTTATAATTTTTTTTACATCAATATATATACATATGTTTTTCGACTATTACCTTTTTTTTATAACAGTTTTCACCCCTTATCCCTAGACTTTTTGTAAATTTTTAACATATTATACGTGTTTTGGTACTCTTTTAGCAGGGATGTTTTTTTCATCTGAGACAACCTACGTAGAATTCGAACCTAAGTACACCGTACCGTGGGCGTCCGAAGAGAAGGGAAATGTAATCTATTGACGCGGAATTTAAAGGAGTGGAGGTTGGGATGGGAAGGGAAAACATCTGCAGGCAATGTGTTCCATAATCTGGAGAGCCTAGATATGAATGAGCGAGAGAAGTGGGATGTTGTACAGATGGACAGTAAAGCGATGTAAATATACATAACGCGCCTCTTGTTGTTCTGTTAGGGGCAGTCAAGGGGGGAATTATTCGTTCTTCAAAGCAAAATCCGTGGAAATATCGGTAGAAAAGGGACAAATCCCCAACAGCGCGGCGATGAGCGAGAGGAAGTAGTTTTCTTGTGAGGGCTGGGTCATTGATGAATCGAATGGCTCTCATTTAGAGAGAATCAGGGATTTTAAGTGTCGAAGGTGATGCCGCTCCCCAGATGTGGGAACAGTAATCTAGGTTAGACTTATTTGGCTTCAAGCCTAAGTACTAACGTACCTTGGACATCTCAAGAGATGGGAAATGTAGTCTGTTGATATGTGGATTTTTTTCCATTTCCCAATTTACCCCCTAAAATTAACCTCCAGAATCAAAATTCAACTTTTTGTACTTCATGCCTATAATTGGGTCACCACACTCCATCTCTGTGCTAAATATCAAACTTTTACGTCGAATAGTTTAACGATCACCGAAGTGATTCCATATGTTCCATTTCACGAAACACTACAAATTCAGAAAAGTTTTAATTTTTTAACAAGTACAAGAGTTAGGCATTCCATGACCACAAAACCCAGTTTAGGGGTGCATACGAAAGAAATCCTAAAGCTTTTTTTGGCATTTATAAGTGTAGTGCCTAACTAAACAAATTTATATCTTATCTAATTTAATAAATATCGAAGATTCTTTAAAACACACTTAATACTGTTGTCTTGTGAAAAGAGGCATACTATTTTTTATCATTGAATTCAGGCATAATTCGGATAAACTTACTAATTGTGGAGATATTAGGCAGATTTTGCCAGTAGAAATTCTAAACACGCTAACCCCTAAACGCTAAAATATAAAGTGATGTTTGAAACATGCGATTTATGAAAACCTTAAAAATTGAAGAAATGGTAAACGCCTTCGTCATTTATGGTCAGTTTAGAAAGTCAATTAGTAAATGTAGCAAAAACTCCTATTAAAGCACCACTCTAAACTTTAGCGTTTAGGGGTTGGCGTGTCTGGAATTTCTGCTTGCAAAAACTCACTATTATTAATTCATGGCCCAAAAAAAGTCAATTATATTTTCTGGGCAGGCCTAAAGGTAGGTACCAAACTATGTTCACTACATTTAGGCCATGTACTAGTAATATCTTAACAATTAGTCAGATTTTTGGGATTATATTGTTTTGTATTACTCTGTATATACTTACCTTTAGTAGCAACACAACGTTGTATCAAAAGAAGCTGTATTTTTAAAATTTTATCCGGTAATAAATATCGCCAATCCCTTTTTACAAGGCTCCGTCCTTAAGGTTCAAACTTCGCAAAGCCTTTTATTTGCTCTTATTCAAGACCTTAAATGAAACATCTTGTACACTGGACATCTGGCACAAAGAAAAAATCCGGCATCACTTACCCCATTCACATGAATGACCAAGCCCTACAGAACAAGAAAACGTTCAATTTTGTTGGCATATCTTTCGAACATGATCTCAGTTGGCACAAACACATTCCTTCACTAGCTACATAAGCAGCTAAACAGCTTGGTTTTCTTTTTCGAGCCAGAAAGTATTTCTCCTCTTCCAACTTACACATTCGCTGTGTTTCCCAAATAAGACCTAACCTAGGGTACTATTCCCACATCTGGGGAGCGGCATCACCTTCGACATTTAACATCCTTGATTCTATAAGATGCGCGTTATATATGCAGCCCTTTACTGTCCAGCTACAAAAGCCTAGAAGCCCACTTCTTTCGCTCATTCACGTCTAGGTTTTCCAGCTTATAGAACAAATTGCCTGCAGATGTTTTCCAGTCCCCTCACGGCCTCCAATCCTTTAAATCTCGTGTCAATAGATTACATTTCCCTTCTCTTTAGACGCCCACGGTACGTTAGTACTTATGCTTAAAGTTTACGTGAGCTGTCTCAGATAAAACAAAATTCTGGATTCTGTTTCTAGCAGTTTTCGAGATATGGTAACGATGAATCAGTCGATTTACCTCTACCTGTACCTATATAGATTAAGAAAAATTTTAATAACGTGTCTGCAGCTAAGCTGTTAAACTTTCGTACCATTTCATATCCCTTTCAATTTGTATTGGTTCATTGACCATGAAGGGCACAAGTAAAATGCGCTAGACTTTGTTGAACGCGTTATGTTATATGAGATCCCTTGGGTGCCATTCCAGAATTTGGAGATTCTTACAACATACGGCTTACAACAGATTCACTTTATCCTAACTTTAGCTTTATTTATCTCCTGCCGTTTTTCAAGTCAAAATTAATTCTAGCCGTTCCCCGTGAACAATATATCAACGTGTTAAAGCTAAAACGATGTATTTCGTGTACCTTGTTAAAATAAAACGTAGTTTTGTTACTTTTATTCAGTTGTCAAGTTTCACCCTAACCTTCCCTTGTCTTTAGCAATCCGAGAACTATAATACAACAAAATTAAGGATCCAGTTAGAAGAAAAAAAATATATAAAAGCATTTTCAAATGATCTATTTTTTTTTTGATTAAATAATAGGTAAGCCCTATCATAACCTTTCTCGCGAACAGAGGCGTATTAAGTCATAAAGCCGCCCTAACCTGCGCCCAATTCAGGTTGTCGATCTTCTTCTAAGTAAGTTGGTAAGATCTTTTCTAAAGCTAAAAATTTACTTACAGTTTACCCACGTGTATATGAAAGAAGGGGACCTTTGGCGGCATTTGACATAGTTTTCATTTTTAGGGAATATTTATGGAATCCCTTCGGTGTCCGCCCGTGTGTCTGTCACAGGCAATTTTCTCTGAAACTATTCGAAGCAAAAATTTGAAATTTAGCACAGAGATGTGGTGGCCAAATTATAGACGTGAAGTATAAAAACTTGAATTTTGATTCTGGGGCTTAATTTCAGGGGGTAAATTTGGAAATGGAAAAAAATTTCAAGGGCATCATGTAGGGTGTCAAATGAAAGCTTATTGAAGCACGAATTCAGCAATATGTATGATTTAATGAATTTTCTTTCGAGGATCTGCATGCGTATTCTCGCGATCGCTAAAAAATGGTTTTATGGCGGAGATATGGTCAAAGTGATAGTTTTTTCGTACTTCTCGTGCCTAAATTGCCTCGAAAACAAATTTTCGTAAAAATGCTAGAGATGACCTCAAATGAAAATTTTCACATATGCATGCATGAGAATTTTGCGAAAAATATCTAATTTTTTCGATCAAATTTACCATACGAGAAAAAAATCTAAACGTATTTAAATAATTGTGGAAATAACCATATCGATAGGAGATTTTATGTAGAATTCGATTCTATCAGAGTTAAAGCAATAGAAAGTGTCATTTTTTCCGGAAAATTCAGTTTTCCGGACCCATGTCGGATGGATCCACCCCGAGAAATCGACAACTTTTCTTCCCTCAAATAGGAACTCCGTCAACATTTTTTACTTCATATAGGTCTAGAATCACTGTTAAAAATTACATGTGACAGAATTTTTTCGATTGATCAAGGAAAATCGCGAGAAAGTGCCTCGAACGTCGAAAATAGGTCAATTTTTAACGGCTGTAGAGAATTCTCTAGCTGATATAGATTAACCAATTTTGGATATGTTGTGAAATGATCCATTCTCTATCGAATGTCGAAAACCGAAAAAGGCTGTGTTTTTTTCTTAATTTGTTATGAATTTTCTTTCGAGGATCTGCAAGCGTATTCTCGCGATCGCTAAAAAAGGGCGAAAAAATTGATTTTATGACGGAAATAGGATCAAATTGATAGTTTTTTCGTATTTCTCGTGCTTAAATTGCCTCGGAAACGACTTTTCGTAAAAATGTTAGAGGGCAGTGCCGTAGCTAGGCTAAATTTGACTGAAGGCAAGCCAGGATTTTTGCGCCCCTATAACAAGACCTAATTACCTTATAGACGCTATAGTTTTACTATTTGGCGCCCCTAGGCAAGGGCCTACTCTGCCTACACCTAACTACGGCACTGTCTATGCTTTAGCAGGGTTCGGACTGACCTGGAAAACCTGGAAAACCTGGAAAAGTCATGGAATTTAAAACCCGTCTAAAAAACCTGGAAAAGTCATGGAATTTCGTAATTGTACCCAAAATCCTGGAAATTTGTTACGGCAACCTGGAATCCTTTGTATTTTTTTCAGCACCAAATTGATTTCCAACCAATCCATGCAGTTTGTAACAATACACAAAATTTTCTAATTTCAAAATTTATGAATATTCTGTCCGTGTCTCGCCACGAAAAGTTCGTTTTTCCCCGACAACTTTCGAAGGATCGAAGGCAGCCACGACGTGCAATATTATTTTATCCTTTTCTTTCGATAATATGTTTAATGAAGTTTAAAAAAGGGCATCAGATCTTATGTCGTAATTGTGGCCAATAATTATTTATAATTAGTCGAAGTTTTAAAACAGGCTGCTGAATGTTGTTTTTGACGTTATTTTGTATCAATTAGGTAATTAATTACGTTTGGGAAATGAGAAGAAGTAAAAATATCTCAAAGAAAGTAAAGATAGCGAGTCAGAAAAATTGTGTTTCCTTAAAGATTGTCGTTATTTTATTAGCGCTCTAATAAAGCCCATTGAGCGGTCCCCATTGAAATTTAAAGCTGAAAAACTGTTTAGTTGTTTAGATCTCAATAATTTATTTAATGACATGTATTTGTCAAAAAGGGACTTTAATCAATTGTTAGAAATTTTTACAGATGGTAACTTAATAGATCTTGAAATTGCAGAATATGCAATGTGTCAAATAAATATTTTTCTAAATAATATAGACACTCTTAAAACTGCTTATGAAAGCTACAAAATTTCACCCTTAAGACTGGATAAGTTTTATGGTAATATATTTTTTAATAAAATGGAGTACAAGGATTTATTTTTAATAATAAAAATGATATTATCTCTTTCCCATGGCAACGCCGACGTTGAAAGCGGCTTTTCAATTAATAAACATATGTTAGTTGAAAATCAGATGGAATCTTCTTTGATTGCTCGACGACAGGTTTATGATGCCATGCTTAGTAAGAATGGGGCCCGCTGGCGTCGAAATTACTAAAAAATGAAATTTTACTGCAAAAACGCCCATTTTAGATACACACAGGCTATCGAAGAGAGCAAAAAACGAGATGACGAAAATAATAGAAAAGCCGAAAAAAGAAAAATAGTTATGGCAGAAATAAATAAATTAGAAAAGAAAAAACTTAAAATAAATGATATTGCTACTTATTACTCAAAAAATATAGATGCAAGGTTACATAAACTTAGAGAACGGGTATAAATGTCCATATAAATATATCACCGCCAAATTTCGATTTCCATATCTTAAAAATATTATTGTGTAAGACTAAAATTAACAATTGCGGGACTATTCTGTACTCCTTACGGCATGGTATTTAGATTACCACTATCATTACGGTAAAACCAGTATTTAAATAATGGATTGATGCTTTGCATAATGAGTTGAGTTGTAATCATAACTACTGAGTCGGTAGTTATTAGCCCTGTTCGCAGAACAGTCTCAAACCAGTCAGAGCCAATGAAATTACTGGAAACCAGTCCGCAAACTGTCACGTTACCAAATACCTAAAATTTGATTGGCGCTGATCGGTTTGTGATTTCTCTACGAACAGAGCTAATATAGCTTAGATACATTTTTAGGGTTTCTTCTGCTGAGTCGGTAATTATTATAGCTTAGATACATTTTTAACGTTTATTCTACTGAGTCGGTAGTTATTACAGCTTAGATACATTTTTAAGGTTTATTTTGTTTCTATGATTTTGAAATTAATAAAACATTGCCACTATTTTCCATTTAATTTGCCAGACATTCATCCAAACTCATAATGGTCAGAAGGAGAACAAATGCATGCACGATCCACGTGAATGCTACTTTTAAAGGTCGAAATTCAAAATACCTCCAGTGCAGTCGATTTGAAGTCATTTGATTATTGTGCTCAATAGAAAAGGTAGCGTTATGTTTCGTGCGAGCGTTTGATTTCTTTTTCGTTATCTCCATTTTTGTACTGTAACCTACATATCAGTAAGAAAAATTAAGAAATAAAATATATACTAAACTATTTTTAACTGACCTGGAATATAACGAAATATTGCCTGGAAAACCTGGAAAAGTCATGGAATTTTACAGCTGTTGAAAAGTCCGAACCCTGTTTAGCCTGTGTTACTGGTATTTATAATTGTAGATATAAGTATTAACCCACAGTAATTGCTTTATTTTAGAGTTATGTTTTGTCTTTTTGATTTTACTCCCTAGACATTTTTTTCAGTGTAGCGAAATTCGAAAAAATTGAATTGAAAAATATAAACCTTAGATACAACATTTCTAGCTTGCTTTATAATCAGTAATCACCAATATTTACTGGTAAAAATGAAGTATCACTTTGTCAGAGACATATTGACTATGGTATAGACAATGGAGCATCTGATTACGCGTTATAGCATATGGTCATAAAAAATTGATTGAGCACGGTAAACATTTTACAGTAATTATTCTGAAGTCATAACAATGACTGCTATCGCAAGCAGTATCAACAAGGGTGAGTTTTAATCTCTTGTCTATTACAAATAAGAGACAGTAGCGTTCAAGAAACGAGGCAGGGACGCCCCCAAAGCCTTGTACAAAAAGGATTTCAATAGCAAATATTACAAAAATAAATATTGCAACATAAACCATTATGCCTACATATTCTACAAAATATTATAAACAAAAACAAATATTTGCCGTCTATGATGGGTCTTTGAAATGAATTATACCACAAAAATATGAATAATAGGTCGATACTTATATGTAATATAAAAATGCAAGCCTTTTTTGGCATTTTTGATTTCCATGCTCTTAGATTGTTTCTGAAAATATTCCTTACACATCTCACTGGGATATTGTCAAAATTTGCGCCGGATCGTTTTGGCTTCTAAAGGAATATATAACTAAATGTTTTCTTTAAATCATCTCTTTTAAAAGTAATTTTTTTCGAAAACGGATTAACAAAATTTTTCAAAAATATTTTCTCGAAAACACATAATATTACGTACATGTTTAAAAAATGTCCTGACAGCTTGTTCAAAGACGCTTTTATGAAAACAGATTTATAAAATATTTTTTAAATATTTCTTCGAAAACACGTACATATTTCGAAAGTAAATTTTTTCAAAAAGATCTTCAAAAAAATTTTTTTTTAATGTAGGTACATTTTCGGAAAATATACGTTTTTGAAAAGTGTTTAGAAAACACGGTCACTGCGTCATTTCACCTAGTCTACCAACTCTTCTGGATTCACCCTATTATCTTATTAAAGAACTATCTGTGACTCATTTGTAGTACGCTACTGATTTCTAGTGTAAAGACTAAACAAGTTCACCTATCACCACCCCTATTTAATTCTGTTACTTGTTATTATGCCTTTAAATACCCAACCCCGCAGTTTAAACAGAAGGCTTGGTAAAGCTATACTTAGCAATTAATTCTGCAAATGATCCTAAGTCGTTCATCCTTTAATATTTAGTCCCTGTTCAAAGCAGTTGATTGTCAATTATTAACTGTCTATTTTACCGATAATTAAATAAAAATAGTATATTTTTGACAGATATACCTAATATGTGGATTCAAAATTTTCCTTAGTGTTTTCACTATTTTTTCTCAAGGAATAGTAAACCTACTACTTCGTACCTACTACCTACACTGACGATTAGTAGAATTTGGTAGAATCATATTATTTCAAAATGTCACACTTACCCATCTGCAGAATGGCCAAGCCATACAGAACAATAAAACGTTCGATCTAATTGACATCGCTTTCGAACATAATCTCAGCTGGCTCAAACACATTACTTCAATAGCCACATCAGCAGCTGAAAAGCTTGGTTTACTTCTCCCCTTCCAACCTACACACTCTCTATGTTTCCCAAATAAGACCTAACCTAGAGTACTGTTCCCACATCTGGAGAGCGGTATACCATCGACACTTGAAGTGATCATTTGCAAAACCTCACAAGTCCATCATTCTTGATGTAGAGAAAAACAGTTATTTCTTATATCGTCTCGTGGAAATAATTAATTAATTGTAACAAATTTTAGGGATTATATACATATATTTAGGACAATGTTACCACTGACTATAGAAAAAAAATAGTTTGAAAATCTAAAAAACACGCTTTTATGAGTAGCGCACTAAAAAGTTAAAAATAAATGATTTCCTGTTATAGTTAGTCTGTTAACTTGTACAGATATAAAACATTTGGTCTTTAAATAGGTACCTAATTAAATTTAAAAGCGTGGGGCGCACTTATATAGCGGTGTAATAACTGCGCCCCACGCTGTTAAATTTAATTACCTATTTAAAGACCAAATGTTTTATAGCTGTACAAGTAAATTAACTATAAAAGGAAAATATTTGTTGTTAACTTTTTAGTGCGCTACTCATAAAAGCGTGTTTTTTAGTTTTTCAATGAATTAGGTTTGGACATACACGAGGTCCCAAAAATAAAATTAATTTTTTATTATCGACTTTACAAAAAAAGTACCTTCAATATGTATACCTTTATAAAAAGTTCTACATTGTAAAAAAACATGGTTATTCAAAAACTTGATGTAGGCCACTTGTAAGGCACTTTCGAAATAGATTTTCGAGAAAATATTTTCGAAAAATTTCGTAAATCCGTTTTCGAAAACGCTGTTTTTCCAAAAAAATTTGCTCTCAAAAAAGACTTTATTTGGTTATTTGTTTCCTTTAGTAAGGAATGTATTGAGAAGCCATCTCTAAGAGCATGTAAATAAAAAATGCTGAAAATGACATTTTTTAAATAACATATTCGTATTGTAGATCTGTTATTCATGTTTTTGTGGTTTAGTTTATATGTATAAGTGTATGTCCACATGTCTGTGGTTTCTATACAATTTCAAAGTTGTAAGATCAAGGTTAGGATGTAGGCAAGCAGAATTACATAGTTGTATGAAAGGTAAAATATCATGTTTCCAGTTACTAAATGGTATGTCTCACTCACTCAAAAGTTAATTGATTTTACATACAACAGTGTAACTCTAAGGTAACGGTATATTATAGACCTTACATAGACGGAAAATATTTGTTTTTGTTTATAATACTTTGTAGAACATGTACGAATGGTTAATACATGTTACAATATTTATTTTTATAAAATTCGCTATTGAAATCCTTTTTGTACAAGGGTCTAGGGGGGGGGGGGGGGGGGTGCTGCGCCCCCTCTTAAATCCGAGCCTCACTGTACCCCAAAGAGATAAAAAATGTAATGTTATTTAATCTGTTTGCAAATGGTAGCTGTCAACTGGCAAAAACTTAAAATAACCATTTATTTTCGGTATTTTTATAAAACGATCCAGAAAAATTTGGAATCAATATTATGCTTAAAGGTAACCCCAAAAAATTTGCTATATCTCGGAATAATAAGGGCGGTCAGATTTGAGGTATAATTGAATGTTGGATGAATAATGCATGGGCGACCACAAGTCCCCAGGGACGGCGTTGGGCTGCCTAACGCTGGCGCGCCGCCCCAAACCTATCGGACCGTGTTTGGTAAATGAACTGACACGTCACTGTGTCACGCTCTCCGCGCTTTATTTTCAATTATGGGATGCTGCCAGAGCTTCGTGTAGTTAAATTAGCTTGTCAAATTGTTTTAGTCTCTACTCCAAAGACCAACTGGAATAAAACTGATTCTGGACCGAAAGTTACACGGCTTGGAAGCTGGACATTTTGTTTTAGAGGCAATTTATCTTTTATAAGAAAATATACAGACTATAAAAAGTTACAATAGCCCTGTTTAGCAATCCTCCTGAATTTGTTGTTAGCCAATTATAAATTTTATCCTTCAGGATTTAAATTTTTTTTATGTGGAACAGGGAACAGCCTAACAGGCTACGTAGAACTAACCATTGACCTTAAGCAAGAATACCTAGCCTTTTGTTTGCTTCATACATTCTACGTGTGTACGACAAATAAACTTTTTCTCAAGCTGAAAATAATTATAAGACCAAATCTAATCTGTTTTGATTTTGAGAAACAATTGATTATATTTTCTGTGTCAATATCTAATTCTTAATGTACCGGGTGATCTATTATATTTTGCACCCCCCCTTATCTCGGTTATTTAAAGAGATATCAAAAAACTTTAAATATATAAGTTTTAGGGTTTTTTCTGAACTTTCAGAGTAAGATAAAAAAAAAATTTTAATCTTGCTAATTGCACTACTTGTCAATAACAAACATCTACAGTTTTTGTCTTCCAAAGCCTACTTAGGTATTTTTAAAAATTGTAATTATTAACCTTATTCTTGAAAATAAACTTTATAAACTATATATATTTGAAATCAGCGTAAAATTTTCTTTCGAAACAAAAAATAATATACAGGGTGTTCCATTACAAAAAACATAGGTTTTGTAAATATAACTCAACTTTTTTGGTAAAATTTTTTTTTTATCTTACTCTGAAAGTTCAGAAAAAACCCTAAAACTTATATATTTAAAGTTTTTTGATATCTCTTTAAATAACCGAGATAAGGGGGGGTGCAAAATATAATAGATCACCCGGTACATGTAGTACTCGTAATGGTAGCCCAAGGGCCGTTCCTGTGGCATCCTGTTTCTAAGTCATGTTTTTAAACTAAAAGCGAAAAATGTGCGTTCAGCTGACGCTACACTGACAGGTAACGGAAGCAGAATTTGTAAAAGAATGTAACAGTTTGGGTAGAGGTCTTTATCAGATAGTTTATAAATTTCTATAACCATTTATTTTCGTCCCTTACTTTGGTTTGTCTAAGAAGTTTTGATTTTCATTCATTAAAAATTGTTCAGAGTTTGACGTAACATCTCTAGATAACATTTGCTTATAGTTTTCCCACAGACAGCTAAGATACGTATTAATTGTTTCATTATCAGACCTTAGCAAGTTATTTGGTAATAAAATGAGCCAGGGGGGCAATTGTCCCCATTGCGCCCCCTTGGATCCGCCACTGATCGGTAGCTTTCTCTCTAACCGGCGCATATCTGTCGTGGTGGACGGCCACTCATCTAACTTCCATCCGATCAATGCTGGTTTACCCCAAGGTTCAGTCCTGGTACCAACCTTATTCTTTACATTAATGACCTGCTCTCTTCACCTACCAATCCCATTTACAGTTATGCTAAGGGGTCATCCATAAATTATATCACACAAATTTCATCGTTCTCTGACCCCCTCGGCCTTGTCACAAGTAATCACATTCGTGTGATCCCCCCTATTGTGACGTCACTCATTGTGCAATTTGAAATTTAGAACTTGATTAAAATAGCACAATTAAAACAGATTAAAATTATATTTTAGGTTTAAAAAAATACAAGAATTGTCGACAAAAATGATGTAAAATATGTTTAGAAAAAGTAATAAATAAAATACCTAGCGTGTTAATTTTTTCGCAGGTGGGTCAATTCAAAAATTCAACTTTTTTTCGCAAATTACAAAATAGTTTTTTTCTTTACCAAAACATTCCTAGTAGGCTCACTATTTAAAAACCTGAACTTGGCATGGGTCTCAATTATAAGTATAGCAACAGAGATATACAACTTTCAAATTTCACGGGTCGCGCCTGAAAGGGGGGCATATTATGTGACGTGCTTCTGTTATGAACAGTCAAAGTGGTTATATAATAAAGGTTCTTCTGAGCAAAATTCGTAAAAATATTTGTAGAAGGGAGATAGCTCACAACAGGGCAGCGATGAGCGAGATAAGGGAGTTTTCTTGTGATGACCAGCTTTCTTTTGAATATAATCAAGAATTGTTGAAGGCGATGCAACTCTACAAATGTGATAAGAATATTCTAGGTTGTTCGGTCCTATTTTGAATAGGTGAGGAGTACCTATATCTTGACCAGGGTTTTCCTAGAGTAATAGTTCCTTAAAATCTTAAAGTTGGGAGGGTGGAGAGGGGGGAAGGGGCAACTGAATCGACGCCCATTTTTGCCATTCGATTTTTTTTTGATTTTGTTACCTAATTGATTAGGTTGGGTACCTAATTGATCATTACCGTAATAAAAACAAAAAAAATAGTCTTTATTTTAATAGCATATTGAATAGGCTCATATAAATTGGGTTTTTATGGATGCTGACACGTGCGGGAACATGGTGTGAACGCAACATGCTAGTTATGGTCAAAAGTGGTTATTATAACGATAGGTCCCTCTCTTTTAAGCCGCTTTAGCTCTTGGTTTGCATTTGCATTTCAAATTGTTGGGGTTAGGGAATAATAGGTCTGTTTCTGTATCAGTTTATAGTTTCGATGTTTTTACCCAAAGATGTACATATAAGAAAAATATAAACATAATATGAAATCAATAATGGGATATTTCCTCTTTGTTTCGTAATATATGTCTTATATGTAAGTGCTATTTGTCTACAATTTTTTGGAACACGCTATGTATTAGCAAAGTTTAAATAAATTAAGATAATTCAAAATAATAGATACAGTTGTAAGTAGTCATTTAAAACAACTGTTTTACTAACAATATTATATTAAATAAAGAAAACTAAATTATGACTAGTAAGATGAACAAGAATAGATGGGTAGACTCATAAAACAAATTTAAATAAAGATGAGATTTTAAATAAGACATAATGGAAACAGAGTGGGAAGAGAATGAGAAAATCGGAAAATGAATAATATTTGTGAATAAAGACATAACAATAATGCCGGTGCGGTCTGAGTCTCCGAAATACAATCATTCTACTCCAGTTAAGGTTTAGGTTGGTTTTAGTTAGTTGTTTCTCGACGTAGTTTACTGTCGAGTGCTCGCGCTCCGTAACAAGCTAAACTGATTACACAACAATCTGTGCTAAGCCAAATAGAGTTTATAATTGAAAAAACCACCCGGCCCAACTGGAGCTAGGCCGAAATCGACCTTCGGACCAAATTGCTTCTTCCGCTGTGATTATTTAGTTATGCCTGCAATTTTATAAAAATTATATTGTTTTATGCTTTTAATTAAACTGCTTAACAAGGAGTAATGCTTCGCTGTATTTAGAATTCCGTATCTATTTACTTCATACCCTAGAAAGGACGTTATCTTCTTCCGATAAACAAAATAATTACGACCAACACGAATAGAGGCTGAGAGACTGGTGCAAATTACTGTGCGTGCATTGTTGGCTCTTAGTTCATCATTAAAGAGAATTTTCAAAAAGTAGTATGTTCTAATATTTTAAAAAATCAAGAGACTTCCTCTGGGGTGCAGCAGTAAACACAGCCCCCAACGCAAATGCGGTAAATTATGCTCCTTTGCTTCTGTTCTAATTTATTTGTTATTGTTTATAATCACTGCTTATTGCTTTCAAATATTAATAACTAATAAAAATCAACATTTATTGTTTAACAGAATAACTCATTTCGCATCAAAATCAAATTATAAATTCAGGTGACAAAAGTATTATTGTCAGCCTTGATATTAACTTTGGCTTACCTACGAAGAAAATTTAAAAAATTAGCAGGTATTTCGTTCGCAACTTGGATAGTTACTTTTAAAGTATATTTATGCGAAATAATTTTTAATTCGAAATATTTCAAAAACGATTGAAAACCCGCATAGGGTATGTTATACAAAATATGTCTAGAACTTCTCCTAGAATCCAAAAATATCATAAAAATCATACCAACTAATTTAAAATAAGCGAGAAAATCGATGTTTTATACTATATTTTTTTTATTCGATGCTCAATTGTTTTGCCGATGATAAGACGTATATGAATGATCCATAAAAATCCCCAAAACTTTCACATTTAAAATGTTTTTTTATGTTCTGACAGCCCACGATTACCGAAGTCTAAGTACTATGTACCGTGGGTGTACTGGGGAAATCCGACTCACACATCCAGAGCTGGAAACATCCGCACGGACTTCACCAGCCCTTTAAGAGGATGTGTGGGGTGGTACCACCTCGGTCAAGGAAGAAATCCTCTACCACCTTCCAATTAATTAAGAGTCACAAAATATCCATGGTCGAAGCGGGATTCGATCCCGCGCCTCTCGGTTGCAAAGCTACTTTCAAAGACATTTATTTTTCAATTTTTACATATTTGTCCCTTATTTTACATTTATATACATATATATATATATATATATATATATATATATATATATATATATATATATATAAAAGCGAGGGAAATATTGGGGAAGCTGTCTGTAAGATTTGTGGTATTTTGTCACAAATGAGTTGGCAGGTCCCTGGTCTGTGAACTCTTTGTTTTTTCTTTTTTCTTCTTTTTTTTTCTTAACTTCCAAGTTTCCCACCTATTAACTTGGTTATGTGCTACTGACGAGTGCTAATAAGCACGAAACACGTGTCTAGCACTACCTTACAGACAGCTTCCCCAATATTTCCCTCGCTTTCATAACTGGTACTGTCGCTATTTCTTTGCCTTATATATATATATATATATATATATATATATATATATATATATATATATATATATATATATATATATATATATATATATACATTTTGCTATATACACATTTATAGTGTCCAAAGTACAGTAAGTGCACTGCGCACAAGCTCACTTTGGAGACAACGCGACCAGGGTGCGGCCGGGGCTCTTGGTAAAATTACAGGACTTAAAAAACGGCAAAAAACAGCATCCACCGGGTGACCTTCAGGGCTATAAGAGACTTAATTTGTCAAGAGACTTGAAAATATGTACAAGCATTCTGTTTTTTAAAGTTTGCCACTAGAATTTTGCTGGAAAAAGTCTAACAAAAAAACCAGCGGGTTGCAAAACTGGCGCCGTACCAACTCGGCCACCGGAGACCCAATCCCATATTTCCCATCCCATTCCCATCTTTAAAATTAAGAAAGTTATAAGGCCTGTTCAGTTTTATTTGGATATCCCTGTACTAGAAATGTAAGCGTAAATCATATTGATAGTCGTACAAAGAGAGCATGTTTACTATTTTTTAAACGCTTTTTTGACCTATGTATAGGTATATACAATTCCAATGTGGAGCTCACAGTGAACTAAATTATTAAATTAATGTTCATAGTCCCGGTAGGCCCGGACAGGCGCGGATTCAGGGGGGCCTGAGCCCTAATCATGGCATTAATTTATTTTACGTATTTTTTAACCCGCTATAAAATTTGGTACCATCGGCTCGAGTCGCCCCCCTCTCCATCAAAATCCTGGATCCGCCACTGGGCCCGGACCTGGGGTCCCACTGTCAGAGGGGCCCCTCGCTCGGCCTAAGTGACACTATATCTATTCAGATACCTAGTACAAGACAAAAAATCTTTATTTGCAAAACTGAGAGGCCAAACTTTTTTTATTGCAAAAAAATACTTTCGTAAAGAAATCCTGATAGGTAACTTAATAAGCAAAACAACCTTTTTGAAGTTTTGAGGGGCCCCGGATTGCCTAACGGGCCTAGGGCCACCTATAACCAAAAATAGGCACTGTACACAAAGCTATGAAATCATCTATCTATCTATATAAAAGTATAGTGGTTCATGGAACGCTTCTTACTGAAATAGTACGAAAATGTTCATCTGGATAGAATCACAGGTGTGGGAGCAGTACTCTAGGTTCGGTCTTATTTGGGAAACATAGAGAGTAAGTTGGAAGGGGAAAAGTATGGTCTGGCTCGAAAGAGAAAACCAAGCTTTTTAGCTGCTGATGTAACTATTGAAGTAATGTGTTTCTGCCAGCTGAGATCATGTTCGCAAGCGATACCAACAAGATTGAACGTTTCATAGTTCTATACGGCTTGGCCATTCATGTGTAAGTGTTGCCGGATTTTTTGCGTGACAGGGAGCAAGTAAGACTGGGTTTTGAAGGCGCTAAACTGAAAAAGGTTTTTGGTACCCTAGATAATTGAAGATCTTGAAAAAAGGATAGGTGCATAGATCTACGTCTATTATCCAGCTCTTGATTCGAGACTTGTCTGCATGGAAAAATGAATGTCATATGAAGAGTAGTATCATCAGCGTAACTATGGATAGAATTGGCAATTAAAGAGAGCATTAAAATAATGCAAAATCCAGTAAAAACTTATATAAAAATAATCGGTACCTACATTTTCTACTACATAGAAAAATTAAAAAATCCTTTATAAATTAGACAGTTTTTGATCAATTTAACTCAATAAGGTACTATAAAAAATAGGTTATTAAACATTTTTTTTATTCTCCCTTACTTTTTACACTTACTCGTTCTTAAATAATTTTATTGTCAAAGTATTCAAATACAAATCTATTTATTGAACCCAGGTTCACAATATGAATGGTTTTATTGGGGCTTTTTAATTGGTTATAATCGCTTTTTAAAAGACTTGGGGAAAAATCAGTTTGTTTGTTACTCTCGTGCCGGAAAATTGTAAATAAAAATTAATGGGAGCTTTAGAGAAATCTACAAAAAAATTTAGATACAGGTATTACTATATTTTGCTTTTATAAATGCTTTGGCAGGTAAATTTTTGTGAATGAAAAATTAATGATATGAAGTGCTTATGTTTGGTTTTTGTGTCATCAACGCTAAAACGGTTAAAAACAGTTCCCTTTTTCTGTGTAATGAGAGGTAAATACCTATAATTACTATATTTTATCCCATTTATAAAATAGGTACAGCCATAAAGATTACGTAACTACTACAGTACTATTATACTAAACCATACCAAACTATTCGCTGCCAATTCCGCCTTTATTCCTCCTGCATCCTGCTATCCTCCCTCTTCCAACAGCTGCATTCGTTTCCCATTAAATAACTGAAGAGTTTTTCTGTACATTTTAAGACCACAAAAATCTCTAGTTTGTATGGCATTACCATCAATCGTCACAAAAATTCTTTTCAGAACTTGCAGCCATCCTAACTCGTCTTTTTCAAACGTCCTATGACAAAAGATTTTTCCAGACAGCTGGACGACTGCTCGTGTATAGCCTGTACCCAAAGAATCGGTCAAGTGCAAGCTATACTTGCACAATTATTGTTCCGTAACATCAGCCCTCCACAAATTAGTAATAGATAGTAATGCAATCGCGTCTCGACTGAGCCAAATTAAAAATTTTGAAAAACTTGTAGGAACAAAAGTTGTTCCTTATATCGTGAGAAATATTTTTTATCGAAAAACTTTTTCTTTAAATCAAATGGTTCAGCAGTTATAAGGATATAAACAATTAAATTGTTTATAACATTTGATTGCGCTAGAACTTTTCAATGCTGAATCTAGACCTAATTCTCAAGGTTCATGATTTTTTCAGATTTTCCTGAGCGATCCTCTTGGTGATAAGTGTGGGGGACAACAATTTTTCAGCGTTTTTCCCCGAAAATGGGGACAGCAATTCTTAAGCGTTTTTCCCTAAAAGAATACATCATAAATATTGTTTAATTCGTGCTTCAATAAGCTTTCATTTGACACCCTACACGATGCCCTTGAAAATTTTTTCCATTTCCTAATTTACCTCCTTAAATTTACCTCCAGAATCAAAATTCAACTTTTTATACTTCTCGTCTATAATTGGGCCACCACACTCTATCTCTGTGCTAAATTTCAAATTTTTACGTCAAATAGTTTCAGAGAAAATCGCCTGCGACTCTGTGACAGACACAATGACGTTTACCCAAGTGATTCCATAAGTATTCCGTTTCACGGAACATTAACAAAGTTTCAAGTCCTTCCGATCTGATTATCAACAACCCTCGTCTCCCTGTTTTCTGTAAGATAATAGAGAAACCAACTTGCTCCCTCTCGGACGGCACTGGTTCAACAAACCAAAAAAATTATCACTAATCCATACTGCTTAATTTAATATGGGACGATTGTTGTCCCTGCGCATGCACCATCTATTAAACCTGGAATTTCTCAGTTCCTGCTGATTATGTATGGCTCAGTAAGAATGACCATTCTTTTCCTGCTCAAGTTTATGGTTACTGTTTACAGTCCTACGCAATAGAAGTAGTTTCAAAAATATAGATTAAAAGTAATTTGCAAAATGCCAGCTCATCGTGTTGTTAAAGCTAGAAGGACTTCTGCCATTTTGGAACTTGAGCCCCTGGGGCCTAATGGATGCCTCCTAAGCAGGGGATTGTAGGTTCGAGTCCCACCAGGGGTAAGAGCTTTTTATCTTACAACAATAAACTTTATTTTTTCAAATTTGGAGAAATAATGTTACAAATTGAGTTAGAGAACAACTAAATTCTTGCCAGGTAAAAACACTTTTGAAATGAAAATTAATAGTTCTTGCTGAAAGGAATACTACTTACCTAAATAATAAGTATGTTGCTGGCTTGAGGGCCTTGGGCAACACACTTTTTATGAGATAAGAAAGCAAGAGACTAAGACTGTAATGAAAAATTAAATTTACTTCAGAAAATCTATATCTATATAAATTATAAATGACGGTCTGCCTCTGACTATGTACAATATATGTGACAAAGTTAGTCAGTTATCTACAGAGAAATCCCCCTAAAAAACTTAAACTGAATAATCTCGTATAAATAAATCTTTAAATAGCGAAAAGATTATTTTAAAAAATTTAAAATATCCACATACTCTTTAAATTTGCCTGGCAGCAAGCAGTGACATCTAGGTATATCTCTGAAAATTATATGATGTATAGTTGGTTGCCATTTGCCTCGACCAGTAACTGTCAAAATGTTCAACGAATGATGAGCATAATTTTCAAAAGTTTTCAACTGTTCTGTATGTTCACAGAATGATCAGTTTTTAAATTGCAGTTAGCGTTTAAGATTGTGTAAATTTCTTGAATTGCTGCATGTTTATCCCAATTGTATAGGAATTATGCCACTACAACTAAAGTTTCTAGGGAAAATCTTTGCCTTTGTAAATATATTAGAGGATGCAATCTAATTTTCAGGTGAGTCTTTTGTGCGAAAGAGTACCAGCGAATATTTATAGCTTTAATAGGTTATTAATCGATATAAAAACATTATTATATTATATATTCTTATAAAATTGATTATTCTTATAAAGTAAGGCATTGTAGTTGCAACTAGATTTAATGATATTGATGAGAACTTGTAATTTGAAGAATACAAGGTTATTATAACTTTATTATATAATAATCTGGCCAATTCTTGTGTTATTTTGACACCCGTAGTAAGAGATACATAAAAATTTTGAACTATAAATTGTATTTGTTGATTTGGGTAGGTAGATATATTTGATTTGAAGAGGTTTTGGTTTAACCCTAGTCCACAGAGCAGTTAGGAAAATGTTAATTAGGGTTGTTTTTCCAATTTCTCCCTTATTTTTATTTTCAATTATGTAAAACCCATCTTCAAAGCAACTGTTCATAGGTAAGACCCTTCTCGATGGAAGTTGTTGCCACTCACCCTAACTTGAAATAAAAACAGTTTTAAGGTGTAAAAACCAAGCTTTTTCTCCAAAAAACGTTCTCAGATTCATAATTTGTACTTCAAATTATGTTAGTTCCAATGGGGTAATTTTTGGCATATTTTTCTTTTTTCGACATAATCTTTTAATAAATAACAAACAACGTCGTTGGTAACTTGGTAACGCTTTCTTCGTCAAGTTACTAAGGTTAGAATGTTACTTCGTTACTTGTGGGACATCTACACGTATTTTATTTTACTAGTTAGTGGCCTCAAGATCTTATGAAATGGCATTGATTTATTGGTTTCTTTCTATGCGAAAGGTCACCTTTTTGCTATTCGATACTGTAATTGATTATAAACATAAAATCAAATACTAAAATTTAGAAAATAAGTAAAAATAAGACGAAAGTTTCTTCCAAATATGGGAAATAATTTTACAATTAACATGGAGGAAAATTTCAAGAAAAATCAAGATTTTATCACAGAGATGAATAATATCAAGGTAAGTAATGTTAGATATGTGATACTAGGAATTAAAAGAATATAATAATATATTGTAGATAGAAAGACAGCTCCAGATGAGAAACCAAATGAGAGAAAGAACAGTTGCCCTTGAAATAGCTAAGCAACGAGAGCTTTTCTATTGGATCGGAGCTTTTTATGCTACAAGTCTCGTAGGAGCCCTGGCTAGGTAAACATATAACATAACCAAAACTAGCACAGGTTTTTAACCCTTTATTACTTCCTATATGTGTGCAAAACTATTTTTACAGAGCTGTTATATAGTTACAGGTACAAACGAAAGCTTTCTGTTCTAACACCATTAGTACCCCTGACTTTTATATTTGCTTACCAAGCTGATTTAGCTTACGGAAATAAGCTTCATAGAATTTTAGGTTAGTAGCATGCATAAATAAGGTTCTAGTATTTTTCATTTTAGGTGTTTATAATTTTTAGTGGAAGCTGAACACATAATGCAATTCGAAGAAGACCTGTTAGAACTACCTTTGGGTGTACCGACACCCGCATCTATAGATTTAAAGAGAATGCAAAATGAAGAACAAAAGAGACTACATCCTCATTTACCACCATTATAATGTAGTTTATTAGGCCTTATATTTTAGCCTTTGTCTAGTCAGTAAGTAGTAAAATAATAGACAGTCTGTCAATGTCTTTCATGTGATTTTTCTGGAAGCAAATTTTAAATGTTAAAAAAAGTCGCATTTTTAGCATGCATAAGTTTTAAAGATGAATACATATCTCTTTCATAACAAACATATAAATATAAACTATATGTGTGTATTCAAGTTTCCCTATATTTAGATTCTTATAACAGTTAAACTAATAATAAAAAGTATTACAAATATTATCAAAATATGTATAGCTGTTATTCAGTTAATATCTACTAAGATAGGCAATTGACCAATTCTTGTTATTTAATAAATAATTTGTTAGATAGGATCTAAAAAATTGAAGTATTTTGAGACAATATTAAATCTAACGTTTTGCAATAAAAAAATTGGAATATTGCTCCAAATATTTAGTCCTGCATAGGTACCCAGTTGATGAAATTATGAAAAGGGCACACTTTTTAGTACTTAAGAAATTGACTTTCTGCCAGTCAATTAGCCTTTTACATAGGCCTACTTCCGATCTGTTTGGTCTAGAATGATGAAATTGGGCCTCATATTTAATGATAATCCAAACATGAAATAATAAAAATAAAGATATTGACTGCCATTTGACTACTTTTTAGATGCCCAGAAAGATACAGAATTTGTTTGCAATAAATATTCTTAACTCTACTAAATATGCTTGTAATATTACATAAATGCTAAATGTCACATGCATGTTATGTAAATCTTATATGTTTGTATAAAATTTAACATATACATAATATTTACGTAAAATCACAAGTGTATTTGCTGAGTAAATAATTTTAAATTTAGTCTGAGTAATTTATAAAGTTAAATTTTAATTATGCATGTGAAAAGCTTCCATGGTTACATATTTTTTTTTAAATTTTAAAAGTTACTATGGATTTGCCATATTTTGATCTATATTATAGTTGTAGATATTGTCTTTAATTTTTTTACGCAGGGGGTATTTGTAAAAAGGAAAATAAAACAAGTTATTATGATTATTAGTTTTTATTTTATTTGTTACACATTATTGTTGTATATCCAATTAACAATTAACACTCAATACGGTTTTTCCAACATATTAGTTTTTATTTCATTTGTTACACATTATTGTTGTATATCCAATTAACAATTAACACTCAATACGGGTTTTCCAACATCTAACATCAATTGATATATGGGTAAACCAGACACAGAGTAAAATTCGTTGGTAAAGTGACAAGGTTTTTTTTTAAATTAATTACGATAAAATAACCAACCTAATACAATTCTTAGGTCCCACTGTATTAATTTCGTTCAATTTTAACACGGTTTTACTAAGAATTGAGTTCTAACAGTAATCGGTTAAAACTGAATAAAATAAAGATGGTAAGACACAAATCATATTATAGGATAACCCTTAGGATTCTCCACTTTTAGAAGACCTTGTTATTATCCTTTGCTGGATTAAATGAGTCGTATAGATGCAAAACCCGCCAAGTCATTTCCAGCTGATTTTGAGATATTTGAGAAAAACCTCTAGCAGGCAAATAATAATGCATATTTGACAAATGGTATTATTAGGGGTTAGTTTTAGACGAAAAACCTATTTTTTTAAACCCAAAATGTTAGTGTTAAAAATGTTACTATTTAAAAATGACTTGGAGTTCAATTTTAAAAAACACTATAATTATTTCAATGCAGCTAGTCTGTTTTTCAGATATAAAAAAACGAGGTAAACGGAAAAAGTATTTTTAGATTATATCCTTAAGTCAACATCTTGTTCAAATTCCTCATTTTGACAGCAAAAATTTTGGTCAGTATTTTCTTGCGAGTCTGGAATATCCTCGAGATTATGGGTAGCTTCTTGGTCAATTATATTCTTATAAAACTGTAAATTGGGCAATCCCCGTGATGCTTGCCGAACAAGTTCCTTACAGAAGCAGCTTTTTGGGGATCTACAGCACAAATACATAAGCGTGACTACCTTCGGTTTTTCGGGGGGCTTCTAGGTCGAATTGCAACTGACAGAGGTAAAACTACACAGTGGCACATATTCTTGGGGGGCTTAGCCCCCCAAGCACCCCTCTAGTTACGTCCATGCCCACATTTCAAATTATTTGCCTAGCCATATCGATTAAAACATGGTCGGTGGTATTAAACATATCAAGTGGTACTAAACAAATCAGGTGATACCGGGATACCGCGCTGCGCGTTTATTGGTTGAAAATGCCTTGGCGGAATATGCACTTGAAACTCTTGAAAGATTGTAACAGCAGTTGGCGGGTTTTGAATTTACATTATTGTCTGTTCGGCAATGGTTCGGTGTAGGAGAACTTAAACTATATAGACTAGTAGTAATAACTCATATTTTTAATTTTTTTGACTTGGCGGGATTTGCATCTATACGACTCAAATAATCTTAATAGAACCCAAATAATTTCTGATTGTTATAGTAACTACTAGTAAAAGAGTGGCTAAATAAAATTAAGGTAATTGCTAATCTCCACATTTTTTGCTTTTAAAATATAAGAATTGTCGACAAAATGATGTAAAATTTGTTTAGAAAAAATAATAAATAAAATACCTAAGCGTGTTAATTTTTTTCCCAGGTGGGTCAATTCAAAAATTCAACTTTTTTCGCAAATTACAAAATTTTTTTTTTTCTTTACCAAAACATACCTAGTAGGCTCACTATTAAAAAACCTGAACTTGGTATGGGTCCCATAAGTAGCAACATATATACAGCTTTAAAATTTCACGGGCCGCGCCTGGAATGAACCAGTTTTGACGTAAGAAATTGAGTAAAAAATGTATTAGATCTACTAAAAACTCTAGTCACTTGAGCTAGGAAGGACCTTAAGCTAACATCTTACATAGTTATTTCTTAGATACAAAACAAATACAAAAAGGCTTATTAAATACGAAGAAACCTACAAAATCCTAACTATATCACAAAAAGGATAGGTAAATCAATAGGTAGTAGCTGTTTAGGTAGCTATTATAAATATAACAGTCATGTCTTATTGACAGGGTTAGACTTACCAGGTACAGTGGTAGCACAAGCAAAAAACGCTACAGGAGTTTATTTATGGAACACCGTGTATCACATAATTATATAAGTTGTGTTCAGTGCCGGCTTATGAAATTTCAAAGTTGTATATCTCTGTTCCTTACAGGACCCGTACCAAATTTAGGGATTTTAATAGTGAGCGCCCTGGGAATGTTTTGGTAAAGAAAAAAAAACATTTTGTAATTTGCGAAACAAAGTTTTTTTTAGCCCCCCCTAGGAAAAAAAATGAAGGCGTTTAGGTATTTTATTTATTATTTTTCTAAACAAATTTTACATCATTTTGTCGAGAAAAATTCAACTTTTTTTCACAAATTCCAAAATGTTTTTTTTTTCTTTACCAAGACATTCCCAGGGGGCTCACTATTAAACCCCCTAAATGTGGTACGGGTCCTGTAAGTAGGACCAGATATACAACTTTGAAATTTCATAAGCCGGCACTGGTTGTGTTTAAGATTCACCAGTAAATAATTGTCGATGTTGCATTTTGGCATGCACGGTAAATTTAACATAATATAATGGAGGGTGGTAGAGGAATTCTTCCTCGGTCAAGGTGGTAGGTACCGCCCCACACATCCGCTCAAAGAGCTGGTGAAATCCTTAAGGATGTTTCCAGCTCTGGATGTGTATGTCGGACTTCCCCAGTACACCCACGGTACATAAGTACTTAGACTTCAGTCTTCGTGAGCTGTCAGAAGATAAAAAAAAGTATTCTCTAAAATTCCAAAAACTTATTGTCAGTAGAATCTTTTATTTTCAACGATAATACACTCTTGAGCAAACCAGGTGCGTCTTAAAGAAGTAAAATAATACTGACAAATCTCTAATGAGTTAAGTACATCATACAAATATTGTCGAAGTGGACTTTACTATATTTTCTTAAATTGACAGCAAGTTCTAAATTTTCAGGACCTATTAATTCAAGACCGTTTTTATTTTTGGCAAAACAACTGCTACGTGGAATGTAGAGATCTACTTTATCTGAAAATATTTTTTTCGTTAAGAAAATATATAATACACAAATAACATTTATAGTTTGCTCTGCTATCTCATCTGTGTTTTCAGTTAAAGCTATTTACCACAATTGCCTTTTGGCATTTATACTTATTAATATATTTATTTTAATACACGTATTAATACACTCATTAATCCACTTATTAATACACTTATCCTAATCTAACATATGAGCCGGTCAGAGCAAAAGTGATCTAACTGCATGGCGGTTTGCTTGTGCGTTATACCACTTTTCCTCTGAACGGCTCATATATATGTTTCTCTAAATTTAAGATAATGTATATCTTTACTACCCTACATCACAAAAAGTAACAGGGTCGGTCACCTCACCTATTAGCCAGTCAACGTTTAAGTTCTAAATTTTCAGGACCTATTAATTCAAGAACGTTTTTATTTTTGGCAAAACAACTTCTACGTGGAATGTAGAGATCTACTTTATCTGAAAATTGCTCTTTTTTTTTCGTTAAGAAAATATATAACATACAAATAACATTTATATTTTGCTCTGCTATGTCATCTGTGTTTTCAGTTAAAGCTATTTACCACAATTGCCTTTTGGCATTTACACTTATTAATATATTTATTTTAATACACGTATTAATAGGTACACTCATTAATCCACTTATCCTAATCTAACCTATATATGTTCCTCTAAATTTAAGATAATGTATGTCTTTACTACCCTACATCACAAAAAGTAACAGGGTCAGTAACCTCACCTATTAGCCAGTTAACGTTTAAGTTCTAAATTTTCAGGACCTATTAATTCAAGAACGTTTTTATTTTTGGCAAAACAACTGCTACGTGGAATGTAGAGATATACTTTATCTGAAAATTGCTGTTTTTTGCTCTGCTATGTCATTTGGACAGAGTGTTTTCAGTTAAAGCTATTTAGCACAATTTCCTTTTGGCATTTACACTTATTAATATATTTATTTTAATACACTCATTAATCCACTTATTAATACACCTAATCTAACCTATATATGTTCCTCTAAATTTAAGATAATGTGTGTCTTTACTACCCTCCATCACAAAAAGTAACAGGGTCAGTCACCTCACCTATTAGTCAGTCAACTACAAACTTAAGATTTTTTTTCAGTTTAGCAAATAGAAATTTGTTTCATGTTAGTAAATAACCAACTTTGCTTTCGTGATAAACTTTTAAAATTAATTTTAATATTATTTTGCTACTCAATCACCTATTTGTTAAGACTGAATTCTAGCCCTAAAACATTTTTTTTTGTATGAAATGTTTTGATCACCGCTGAAAATCTTTCAATGGTTATTGGAACAAGTATTAAATTTATATTTTTTAATTGGACAACGGGAACGGGCTAGAAATCAATTTCCCTTATGAAGATCTTTATAATTCAACGTGAGTTCGAAATCCGTTATTTTATTTATATTTTTTGTGGTATCGCAATTCAGATGATTTTAGCTAATAGTATTTTAACACAATTTTTAATATTGTTAATATTTAATGGAAATTTGGCATATTTTTACCTATTGCTTCAATAAATTAAATTAAGGCTAAAAAAATAGCGAATACGTTGAATTTTAAAGCCTATTTAGAGAGAGGAGCTTTTGACCTTTTATCAGAAAAAATTACCAACAATATAACAACCTTATTTAATTTTTCTTGAGATCAGAGGTTACCGTTTTATCCTTCTACACAAATAAAAATACCATTGACTTTATTAAAGATCCGTCTCGATAATAAGTTATTACTAACTGACAAAAATACGTACTCTTTCCAGCCATTATCCTACATCTAAAATTCGCACAAACAATATATTTCGTTTTATTGAATGATATAATTCAAATTTTTTAAAAAAACTAAATGGATAAGACAGGCATAGATACATAGTGAGTAAAAGTAAGCCTGTTCCTTGTAATAAAGATATTAAAGAAAAAGTTAGAACTAGGTAGATATGTAATTCCTTATTTAACATTATTTTTTATTAAACTTCCTAAGAATATATAATAACAGTCCTCCAAAATTTGAATATTGTTTAGTATCTATACTTTGTCATAGACTTTATTCAGTCATTAACGCATTTTTGTAGATTTTTACTTGTTTTATATTTTTATAAATTCTTTTATAGTATATATTTTCAAGAAACTATATCCTACGAGTTGGACCTCAGGTATTGTTATGTTTCATGTAAATATTAAAAAATAAAAATTATTCTACATAAACATGTAAAAAAAAACAATAAAAAATATCACAGATTTTTTAAAAAGTAATTAAACTAATTACCGAATATGTTTAGTTGTACCTAGATTTTCAATCACAGCAAAAAAATATGGCTTTTTAGAAATTGCAATTTTGATTGACATTTTACTTGTTTTGAAATTTTGCCAAAAAGCGTGTATTTGATATACTTTGAAAAAAAATCTAGAGAGTTTTATTACCTAAAATATGCTAAAAAGGTCACGTCAAATGAAAAAGACTTTAGTCATTAAAAAAGATTTAATAGATGATTTTGGGTTACTTACACAAACTAAGTAACCCCAAAACAACAGTTAGTATAACTTTTTTTTATCTAAGACATCCCACGTAGACTTCAAGCCTAAGTACTAACGTGGGTGTCTGAAGAGAAGGGAAATGTAGTCTATTGACACGGGATTTGAAGGATTGGAGGTTGGGACGAGAAGGGAAAACATCTGCAGGCAATTTGTTCCATAACCTGGATACCCTAGGTATGAAGGAGCGAGAGAAGTGGTCTGTTCTGGGCTTTTGTAGCTGGACAGTAAAGGGATGCATACGTAACGCGCCTCTTGTTGTTCTGTTAGGGACATTCAAGGGGGGAATAATACCGGCTAGTTCTTCAGAGCAAAATCCGTGGAAGTAGCGGTAGAAAAGGGATAAATCCCCTACAGCGCGGCGATGAGCGGGAGAAGGGAAACATAGAGAGTGTATAAATTGGAAGGGGAGAAGTATTTTCTGGCTCGAAAGAGAAAACCAAGCTTTTTAGCTGCCGATGTGGCTACTGAAGTAATGTGTTTGTGCCAGCTGAGATCATGTTCGAAAGCTACGCCAACGAGATCGAATGTTTCGTTGTTCTGTAGGGCTTGGGCATTCATGTGGATGGGGTAAGCGTTGCCAGATTTTTTGCGTGAGAGGGAGCATTTGGAGGCGTTGACCTGAACAAGGTTCTTGGCACCCCAGTCTAATATTAATTGAAGATCTTGGGAAAGGGATAGGTACATAGATCTGCGTCTGTTATCCAACTCCCGACTCGAAACTTGTCTGAAAATATGAATATTGGAGTGAAGCGTGCTATCGTCAGCATAACTGTGGATGGGATTGGTAGTTGAAGAGAGTAGGTCATTAATGTGAAGAAGAAATAGGGTTGGTACCAGGACTGAACCTTGGGGGGACACCAGCATTAGTAATATTCCTTTCAGGTGTCTGACGCCCCGGAGCGACTCGCCCCGGAGTCACTCGACACCGTTCTGAAAGGAACAAATTGACAAGTTTGACATTAAGCTCAATTCAAGTAATGCATGAGAGGGCAGGGGGGATAGGGCTCGAACGGTTCAGGTGCTTGATGCCCCAGTTGAATGGAACAACTGTGTGCGGCTCAGGAGCTGTACGGGAGCTCCTCCTTGGGGTGAAAGGAAGATACCTATTGATAGGATGGAAGTTAGATGAGTGACTGTGAACCACAACAGATATGCGCCGATTAGAGAGGAAGCTGCCGATCCAGGTACATAGTTTGGTAGGAAGACCGTAAGAAGGTAGTTTGTTGAGGAGTGCGGCATGCCATACTTGGTCAAAGACCTTGGAAATATCGAGAGCAACAATCTGAGATTCGCCATGAAATTCAAGAGACTTGTTCCAGTTATGTGTGACAAAGCTAAGGAGATCAGCTGTGCTGTGGATCTTTGATGACGAAATCCGTACTGTCTGTCATGGATGATTTTGTGTTTTTCTAGATATTGTAGAATTTGCAAGTTGATTACTTTCTCCATAACTTTGCTGACAACGGAGAGAAGAGAGATAGGTCTATAATTGGATGGAAGGGACTTGGAACCTTTCTTCGGGACAGGCTGCACACGAGCAGTCTTCCAGCTATCTGGGAAGATACCCTTGTCATAAGAGATCTGGAAAAGACGAGTTAAGATGGGTACAAGTTCTGGAGCGCATTTCTTTAGAACAATTGCTGGTATGCCATCCAGACCAGAGGAATTTTTGGTGTCAAGCGATAGAAGAATTTTTTGAACTTGTTTGACCTTAAGTATTATATAAAAGTTATAACTAGGTAGATATGTAATTCCTTATTTAACATTATTTTTTATTTTTTTTATTAAACTTCCTAAGAATATATAATGACAGTCCTCCAAAATTTGAATATTGTTTAGTGTACTTTGTCATAGACTTTATTCAGTCATTAACGCATTTTTGTAGATTTTTACTTGTTTTATATTTTTATAAATTCTTTTATAGTATATATTTTCAAGAAACTATATCCTACGAGTTGGACCTCAGGTATTGTTATGTTTCATGTAAATATTAAAAAATAAAAATTATTGTACATAAACATGTAAAAAAAACAATAAAAAATATCACAGATTTTTTAAAATGTAATTAAACTAATTACCGAATATGTTTAGTTGTACCTAGATTTTCAATCACAGCAAAAAATTATGGCTTTTTAGAAATTGCAATTTTGATTGACATTTTACTTGTTTTGAAATTTTGCCAAAAAGGGTGTATTTGATATACTTTGAAAAAAAATCTAGAGAGTTTTATTACCTAAAATATGCTATAAAGGTCACGTCAAATGAAAAAAGACTTTAGTCATTAAAAAAGATTTAATAGATGATTTTGGGTTACTTACACAAACTAAGTAACCCCAAAACAACAGTTAGTATAACTTTTTTTTATCTAAGACATCCCACGTAGACTTCAAGCCTAAGTACTAACGTGGGTGTCTGAAGAGAAGGGAAATGTAGTCTATTGACACGGGATTTGAAGGATTGGAGGTTGGGACGAGAAGGGAAAACATCTGCAGGCAATTTGTTCCATAATCTGGAGACCCTAGGTATGAATGAGCGAGAGAAGTGGTCTGTTCTGGGCTTTTGTAGCTGGACAGTAAAGGGATGCATACGTAAACCTCTTGTTGTTCTGTTAGGGACATTCAAGGGGGGAATAATACCGGCTAGTTCTTCAGAGCAAAATCCGTGGAAGTAGCGGTAGAAAAGGGATAAATCCCCTACAGCGCGGCGATGAGCGAGAGAAGGGAGTTTTCTCGTGAGGGCTGGGTCATTGATAAGTCGAATGGTTTGGATAGAATCAAGGATCTTAAGTGTCGAAGGTGATGCCGCTCCCCAGATGTGGGAGCAGTACTCTAGGTTAGGTCTTATTTGGGAAACATAGAGAGTGTATAAATTGGAAGGGGAGAAGTATTTTCTGGCTCGAAAGAGAGAACCAAGCTTTTTAGCTGCCGATGTGGCTACTGAAGTAATGTGTTTGTGCCAGCTGAGATCATGTTCGAAAGCGACGCCAACGAGATCGAATGTTTCGTTGTTCTGTAGGGCGTGGCCATTCATGTGGATGGGGTAAGCGTTGCCAGATTTTTTGCGTGAGAGGGAGCATTTGGAGGCGTTGACCTGAACAAGGTTCTTGGCACCCCAGTCTAATATTAATTGAAGATCTTGGGAAAGGGATATGTACATAGATCTGCGTCTGTTATCCAACTCCCGACTCGAAACTTGTCTGAAAATATGAATATTGGAGTGAAGCGTGCTATCGTCAGCATAACTGTGGATGGGATTGGTAGTTGAAGAGAGTAGGTCATTAATGTGAAGAAGAAATAGGGTTGGTGCCAGGACTGAACCTTGGGGGGACACCAGCATTGATAGGATGGAAGTTAGATGAGTGACTGTGAACCACAACAGATATGCGCCGATTAGAGAGGAAGCTGCCGATCCAGGTACATAGTTTGGTAGGAAGACCGTAAGAAGGTAGTTTGTTGAGGAGTGCGACATGCCATACTTGGTCAAAGGCCTTGGAAATATCGAGAGAAACAATCTGAGATTCGCCATGAAATTCAAGAGACTTGTTCCAGTTATGTGTGACAAAGCTAAGGAGATCAGCTGTGCTGTGGATCTTTGATGACGAAATCCGTACTGTCTGTCATGGATGATTTTGTGTTTTTCTAGATATTTTAGAATTTGCAAGTTGATTACTTTCTCCATAACTTTGCTGACAACGGAGAGAAGAGAGATAGGTCTATAATTGGATGGAAGGGACTTGGAACCTTTCTTCGGTACAGGCTGCACACGAGCAGTCTTCCAGCTATCTGGGAAGATACCCTTGTCATAAGAGATCTGGAAAAGACGAGTTAAGATGGGTACAAGTTCTGGAGCGCATTTCTTTAGAACAATTGCAGGTATGCCATCGAGACCAGAGGACTTTTTGGTGTCGAGCGATAGAAGAATTTTTTGGACTTGTTTGACCTTAAGTATTATATCGGGCATTTTGTAGGGTACAGACTTAGCGGTTGGAAGAGCGAAATTGGGGGGAGGAATCAGGGTGGAATTGGCAGCGAATTATTTGGCGAATAATTCTGCTTTCCCTTTAGAGGTGGAGATAAATTCGTTGGCGGAGGTCAGGGGAGGAAGAGTGCTTGTACAGAAGTTCTGACTAATGTTTTGGCAAATGACCAGAAAGATTTGCCGCCGTTGGGACAGGAAAGCACTTTATCTTTTATGCGGTTGTTAAAAACATTTTTGGACTCTAAGATAGTTTGGTTGTATTGCTTTCTGGCCTCGGTGAAAATTTGACGATTTTCACCGACCTTGGAGAACCAAGGCTTTTGATGGTGGAGTTTAGGTTTCTTGCGGGTATGTGGAATGAAATCTTCAATACCTGCTTGAATAATGTCTGTGATGTGAGAGCAAATTTCGGAGGGATCGGGAGTGGAAAAACAGTCAGAGTTCCAAGGGAAAGGAGAAAAGAAGTTTCGAAGACCATCCCAGTCGGCAGAATTGTAGTGCCAGATCGTGCGTTCTGGCATGATTTCAGCAAACTCGGGATGTATGGGACAAGAGACGGTAATGAGGCCATGATCTGAACGACCAAGGGGAGCGCATACAGATGTTAAGTGAGGCTCAGGATGGGTGGTAAGAAAAAAGATCTAGTGGATTTGCATTATGGGTAGAAACGCAGGGAAAGTATGTTGGTTCTCTGATCAAATCAGCTCGTTTACGTTGGAATTAAATTATTTTCCAGTAGGTACAGCATTTACTTTTAAGCAGTATTTTAAAATAACGGTATTCAAAAGTTGTGTACCTTCAGCTTGAACCCGTTTAATTGTCGTCTGCCATGATTGTAATATTACTTGAAGGCGATTGCTCATCAAGTCCTTGATTGGGTGTATATCGCACCTGAGGTTCTTTAACAGACTTCCTTTTAACAGGCAACGGTGTATCTTGTCTAATAAAATACACCCTATCTAAATCCTGAGTGCTGTAACTACCAGGTATTGGTTCATTATGTGTTACAGATTCATCTCTGTGACCTAGAAAACTATGGAACAGGTTGCTATATGTGTATTGACAGGAGTTGCCAGTTGGCCCCAATGTAGCTAAAAGCGAGCCCAAAAAGAATGTTACGAGATCCAGCTCACTGCCATGAGTAGAACCGAAAATACCCCGATTTGAGAATAGGGTAAAACTAGCGAAAACGTCATCAAAAATCCTGCAGCCGCTGTAGTTACCCCGGCCATAAAAGACGGACCCATAATGCAAGAGAGGGCATAACGAGTGGCATCTTTCCTACTTCCTGCCATGTTTTGTGGACACATTCTATAGTTGATACAGTAATCTAAGCTAAAATCAACGCACAAGCCAATTGCCGTGGAGACGGCGATCGATTCTAAGATGTTTAAGGTCCATCCAAGCATTACTAACGCAGCCATAGTAGTGATAATACTAGAACTAATTGTACCAATAGCAAGTGCGCTTATCAAAGGGTTCAAAGTGGACATAAATAATACTGCTGCTGCTAAAGCCATAGAGACAAAAATAGCTATTTTGGTTCCCCTATCCAATTCACGTTGCAGATCATAAAAATCTAAATCACTATCAAAGAACCCATTTTTCATGAAGGGCGGAGCTGTCTCTAGCTGCTTTTGCATCCATTTATTTACTGAAGTGTAAAATTCATTGATATTTTCGTACGACATTGAAAAAGTATAATTGCTATTAAATTCTACTACAACCTTTATTGTCGGGTTATTTTCCTTTGAAAACAGAACACCTGCCGTCTTGGAATAAGTATAATCTGCTGGACCTCTATATATTTCAGTCATTTCTTCAATGATCCACGTATCAAACACAGTTCTACTACTTAAATGAAAATTCAGAAACATCACAACATGATGTCAAGATTTTGTTAGTAAAGTCGTCAATACAGTTTCTGTTCATCGGCGATCGATTCTAAGATGTTTAAGGTCCGTCCAAGCATTACTAACGCAGCCATAGTAGTGATAATACTAGAACTAATTGTACCAATAGCAAGTGCGCTTATCAAAGGGTTCAAAGTGGACATAAATAATACTGCTGCTGCTAAAGCCATAGAGACAAAAATAACTATTTTGGTTCCCCTATCCAATTCACGTTGCAGATCATAAAAATCTAAATCACTATCAAAGAACCCATTTTTCATGAATGCGGAGCTGTCTCTAGCTGCTTTTGCATCCATTTATTTACTGAAGTGTAAAATTCATTGATATTTTCGTACGACATTGAAAAAGTATAATTGCTATTAAATTCTACTACAACAACCTTTATTGTCGGGTTATTTTCCTTTGAAAACAGAACACCTGCCGTCTTGGGATAAGTATAATCTGCTGGACCTCTATATATTTCAGCCATTTCTTCAATGATGCACGTATCAAACACAGTTCTACTAAATGGAAATTCAGAAACATCACAACATGGTGTCAAGTTTTTGTTAGTAAAGTCGTCAATACAGTTTCTGTTCATACTTTTCACGAAAGTCTCGATAAAACAACTGGTCAGTGAAATGCCGGGGATTGGTCGATAGAACGGTTGTTCTTTAATGGTTTTGCAAAAATCATAAAGCCAATTTTGTGACGCAGGTTCAGCCATATCAAAGTTGGGATCTAACTGTAGACTGCCCAAGTTGGAAGGATTCAAATAGTCACCATTATCTGTGGGGTGTACGCCCCATACAAATCTTAGTGGCAATGTATATTCATCCATGTACATGACTTGCTGATTGCGAAGTTTTCTGCTGCTCTGCCTTCTGAGTCAGTTTTTGTGGATCCTAACCAATCCTTGCTATGGACGTTGAAGTCGCCTAGGACGATAACCTCAGCGGAGGGAAATTCGGAGATGAGATGGTCGACTTTTGCCGAGAGAAAGTCAAAGAACTCACATTGTAGGATTTGTCTGATGGGGAGCGATAGATGCAACAGATTAATTTAGTAGAAGATTTAAGGGCGAGTTTTAGCCAGAGAATATCGGGCTGGCCTGATTCCAGGTTCAGGAGTCGGTGCAAGAAAGACTGCTGCGAACGTAGGCACATACCTCACCATGAAGACGAAAAGATGACAGAAGTTCATAGCCTGGAAACAGGAGATGATTGGTTGAGGATTTGGAGCTGATTTGGGTTTCAGTCAGAAAAAGAATGTGGGGTTTGCATGATTGGATATAGTGGTGGACAGAGTCCAAATTGGAATTAAGCCCGCGGATGTTGGCAAAGGTTACTATGCTCTTGAAATTGTTTTTTTTTTGAAGAGATGGATAGTTAGAAGAGAGAAGGAACACAAAAGATAAGAGAAAGAATGACAGTCTGAAGAGGTAGGAAAAGAAAAACCGACTCACGCACCCAGGGCTGGAAACATCCGCTAAGATTTCACCAGCCCTTTAAGTGGTTGCGCGGGGTGGTACCTCCTCGGTCGAGGAAAAGATCCTCTACCACCTACCAAACTTACCAACTTACTTTTGATGTGAATTATATTCACAACATCTACTTGGCGATCATATTTATAAACAAATTAAAGGTATAGCCAGCTGACTAATTATATCTAATTAGTCAGCTATCTAAGTAATACCGTTAATAAAAATAATTAGGAATAAGCAAACTCTTTTAAGTGCCAATAAACAAAAAATATAACTGAATGAAAAAAATTCTGATAATGCTGACCTTTTTAGTACTTTTTCCTAGTTTTACTACTTAACTTCTGGTTTAAAAATGAACTAAAACCAAACCGTTGATAGACTGTGTCAAAAATTTCAGTTGGCTTTAAGTTGATAAATTTTTCTATAAAAAAAAATTGTGATAGTTGATATCTTTTAAAAACTGATTTTTGTGAGATTTGTTTCCAACGTCAGCTCGTTTACGTTGGAATAAAATTATTTCCCAGTAGGTACAGCATTTACTTTTAAGCATTATTTTAAAATAGCTGTATGCAAAAGTTGTGTACGTTTACCTTGAACCCGTTTAATTGTCGTCTGCCATAATGATTGAAATATTACTTGTAGGCGATTGATCATTAAGTCCTTGATTGGGTGTATATCGCACCTGAGGTTCTTTAACATACTTCCTTTTAACAGGCAACGGTGTATCTTGTCTAATAAAAGACACCATATCTAAATCCTGAGTGCTGGAACTACCAGGTATTGGTTCATTATGTCTTACAGATTCATCTCTGTGACCTAGGAAACTATGGAACAGGCTGCTATATGTGTATTGACAGGAGTTGCCAGTTGGCCCCAATGTAGCTAAAAGCGAGCCCAAAAAGAATGTTGCGTAGATCCAGCTCACTGCCATGAGTAAAACTAAAAATACCCCGATTTGAGAATAGGGTAAAACTAGCGAAAACGTCATACCAAATCCTGCAGCCGCTGTAGTTAACCCTGCCATAAAAGACGGACCCATAATGCAAGAGAGGGCATAACGAGTGGCATCTTCCCTACTTCCTGCCATGTTTTGTGGACACATTCTATAGTTGATACAGTAATCTAAGCTAAAATCAACGCACAAGCCAATTGCCGTGGAGACGGCGATCGATTCTGTTTAAGGTCCATCCAAGCATTACTAACGCAGCCATAGTAGTGATAATACTAGAACTAATTGTACCAATAGCAAGTGCGCTTATCAAAGGGTTCAAAGTGGGCATAAATAATACTGCTGCTCCTAAAGCCATAGAGACAAAAATAGCTATTTTGGTTCCCCTATCCAATTCACGTTGCAGATCATAAAAATCTAAATCACTATCAAAGAACCCATTTTTCATTAAGGGCGGAGCTGTCTCTAGCTGCTTTTGCATCCATTCATTTACTGAAGTGTAAAATTCATTGATATTTTCGTACGACATTGAAAAAGTATAATTGCTATTAAATTCTACTACAACAACCTTTATTGTCGGGTTATTTTCCTTTGAAAACAGAACACCTGCCGTCTTGGGATAAGTATAATCTGCTGGACCTCTATATATTTCAGCCATTTCTTCAATGATGCACGTATCAAACACAGTTCTACTAAATGGAAATTCAGAAACATCACAACATGGAGTCAAGTTTTTGTCTTTTAAAAAACTGATTTTTGTGTGATTTGTTTCCAACGTCAGCTCGTTTACGTTGGAATAAAATTATTTCCCAGTAGGTACAGCATTTACTTTTAAGCATTATTTTAAAATAACTGTATGCAAAAGTTGTGTACGTTTAGCTTGAACCCGTTTAATTGTCGTCTGCCATAATGATTGAAATATTACATGTAGGCGACTGATCATTAAGTCCTTGATTGGGTGTATATCGCACCTGAGGTTCTTTAACATACTTCCTTTTAACAGGCAACGGTGTATCTTGTCTAATAAAAGACACCATATCTAAATCCTGAGTGCTGGAACTACCAGGTATTGGTTCATTATGTCTTACAGATTCATCTCTGTGACCTAGGAAACTATGGAACAGGCTGCTATATGTGTATTGACAGGAGTTGCCAGTTGGCCCCAATGTAGCTAAAAGCGAGCCCAAAAAGAATGTTGCGTAGATCCAGCTCACTGCCATGAGTAAAACCAAAAATACCCCGATTTGAGAATAGGGTAAAACTAGCGAAAACGTCATAAAAAATCCTGCAGCCGCTGTAGTTAACCCTGCCATAAAAGACGGACCCATAATGCAAGAGAGGGCATAACGAGTGGCATCTTCCCTACTTCCTGCCATGTTTTGTGGAGACATTCTATAGTTGATACAGTAATGTAAGCTAAAATCAACGCACAAGCCAATTGCCGTGGAGACGGCGATCGATTCTGTTTAAGGTCCATCCAAGCATTACTAACGCAGCCATAGTAGTGATAATACTAGAACTAATTGTACCAATAGCAAGTGCGCTTATCAAAGGGTTCAAAGTGGGCATAAATAATACTGCTGCTCCTAAAGCCATAGAGACAAAAATAGCTATTTTGGTTCCCCTATCCAATTCACGTTGCAGATCATAAAAATCTAAATCACTATCAAAGAACCCATTTTTCATTAAGGGCGGAGCTGTCTCTAGCTGCTTTTGCATCCATTCATTTACTGAAGTGTAAAATTCATTGATATTTTCGTACGACATTGAAAAAGTATAATTGCTATTAAATTCTACTACAACAACCTTTAGTGTCGGGTTATTTTCCTTTGAAAACAGAACACCTGCCGTCTTGGGATAAGTCTAATCTGCTGGACCTCTATATATTTCAGCCATTTCTTCAATGATGCACGTATCAAACACAGTTCTACTAAATGGAAATTCAGAAACATCACAACATGGAGTCAAGTTTTTGTCTTTTAAAAAACTGATTTTTGTGTGATTTGTTTCCAACGTCAGCTCGTTTACGTTGGAATAAAATTATTTCCCAGTAGGTACAGCATTTACTTTTAAGCATTATTTTAAAATAACTGTATGCAAAAGTTGTGTACGTTTAGCTTGAACCCGTTTAATTGTCGTCTGCCATAATGATTGAAATATTACTTGTAGGCGACTGATCATTAAGTCCTTGATTGGGTGTATATCGCACCTGAGGTTCTTTAACATACTTCCTTTTAACAGGCAACGGTGTATCTCGTCTAATAAAAGACACCATATCTAAATCCTGAGTGCTGGAACTACCAGGTATTGGTTCATTATGTCTTACAGATTCATCTCTGTGACCTAGGAAACTATGGAACAGGCTGCTATATGTGTATTGACAGGAGTTGCCAGTTGGCCCCAATGTAGCTAAAAGCGAGCCCAAAAAGAACGTTGCGTAGATCCAGCTCACTGCCATGAGTAAAACCAAAAATACCCCGATTTGAGAATAGGGTAAAACTAGCGAAAACGTCATAAAAAATCCTGCAGCCGCTGTAGTTAACCCTGCCATAAAAGACGGACCCATAATGCAAGAGAGGGCATAACGAGTGGCATCTTCCCTACTTCCTGCCATGTTTTGTGGAGACATTCTATAGTTGATACAGTAATGTAAGCTAAAATCAACGCACAAGCCAATTGCCGTGGAGACGGCGATCGATTCTGTTTAAGGTCCATCCAAGCATTACTAACGCAGCCATAGTAGTGATAATACTAGAACTAATTGTACCAATAGCAAGTGCGCTTATCAAAGGGTTCAAAGTGGGCATAAATAATACTGCTGCTCCTAAAGCCATAGAGACAAAAATAGCTATTTTGGTTCCCCTATCCAATTCACGTTGCAGATCATAAAAATCTAAATCACTATCAAAGAACCCATTTTTCATTAAGGGCGGAGCTGTCTCTAGCTGCTTTTGCATCCATTCATTTACTGAAGTGTAAAATTCATTGATATTTTCGTACGACATTGAAAAAGTATAATTGCTATTAAATTCTACTACAACAACCTTTATTGTCGGGTTATTTTCCTTTGAAAACAGAACACCTGCCGTCTTGGGATAAGTCTAATCTGCTGGACCTCTATATATTTCAGCCATTTCTTCAATGATGCACGTATCAAACACAGTTCTACTAAATGGAAATTCAGAAACATCACAACATGGAGTCAAGTTTTTGTCTTTTAAAAAACTGATTTTTGTGTGATTTGTTTCCAACGTCAGCTCGTTTACGTTGGAATAAAATTATTTCCCAGTAGGTACAGCATTTACTTTTAAGCATTATTTTAAAATAACTGTATGCAAAAGTTGTGTACGTTTAGCTTGAACCCGTTTAATTGTCGTCTGCCATAATGATTGAAATATTACTTGTAGGCGACTGATCATTAAGTCCTTGATTGGGTGTATATCGCACCTGAGGTTCTTTAACATACTTCCTTTTAACAGGCAACGGTGTATCTCGTCTAATAAAAGACACCATATCTAAATCCTGAGTGCTGGAACTACCAGGTATTGGTTCATTATGTCTTACAGATTCATCTCTGTGACCTAGGAAACTATGGAACAGGCTGCTATATGTGTATTGACAGGAGTTGCCAGTTGGCCCCAATGTAGCTAAAAGCGAGCCCAAAAAGAATGTTGCGTAGATCCAGCTCACTGCCATAAGTAAAACCAAAAATACCCCGATTTGAGAATAGGGTAAAACTAGCGAAAACGTCATCAAAAATCCTGCAGCCGCTGTAGTTAACCCTGCCATAAAAGACGGACCCATAATGCAAGAGAGGGCATAACGAGTGGCATCTTCCCTACTTCCTGCCATGTTTTGTGGACACATTCTATAGTTGATACAGTAATGTAAGCTAAAATCAACGCACAAGCCAATTGCCGTGGAGACGGCAATCGATTCTAAGATGTTGAAGGTCCATCCAAGCATTACTAACGCAGCCATAGTAGTGATAATACTAGAACTAATTGTACCAATAGCAAGTGCGCTTATCAAAGGGTTCAAAGTGGACATAAATAATACTGCTGCTGCTAAAGCCATAGAGACAAAAATAGCTATTTTGGTTCCCCTATCCAATTCACGTTGCAGATCATAAAAATCTAAATCACTATCAAAGAACCCATTTTTCATGAAGGGCGGAGCTGTCTCTAGCTGCTTTTGTATCCATTTATTTACTGAAGTGTAAAATTCATTGATATTTTCGTACGACATTGAAAAAGTATAATTGCTATTAAATTCTACTACAACAACCTTTATTGTCGGGTTATTTTCCTTTGAAAACAGAACACCTGCCGTCTTGGGATAAGTATAATCTGCTGGACCTCTATATATTTCAGCCATTTCTTCAATGATGCACGTATCAAACACAGTTCTACTAAATGGAAATTCAGAAACATCACAACATGGTGTCAAGTTTTTGTTAGTAAAGTTGTCAATACAGTTTCTGTTCATACTTTTCACGAAAGTCTCGATAAAACAACTGGTCAGTGAAATGCCGGGGATTGGTCGATAGAATGGTTGTTCTTTAATGGTTTTGCAAAAATCATAAAGCCATTTTTGTGACGCAGGTTCAGCCATATCAAAGGTGGGATCTAACTTTAGACTGCCCAAGTTGGAAGGATTCAAATGGTCACCATTATCTGTGGGGTGTACGCCCCATACAAATCTTAGTGGCAATGTATATTCATCCATGTATTCATCCTGTAAATATTTGCAGAATTAAAATTAACTCAACAGCGAATTTTATAAAAATCAATATTGTAACATAAACAATAACCATTCCTACCTATTCTAGAAAATATTAGGTATAAAAAAACATTTGCCGTATATGTAACATGAAATGAATTATACCACAAAAATATAAATATAGATCAATACTAACACGTTACATAAAAAACGCAAGCCTTTTTTGGCATTTTTGATTCACATGTTTTTTGATTATTTCTGAAAACATTCCTCACAAATCTCACTGCGGTTTTATCAAAGTTTGCGCCGGATCGTTTTGACTTCTAAAGGAAACAAATAACCAAGTACTTTCTTTCCAAAAAACATTCTTTTGAAAGCAAATTTTTCCGAAAACGGATTAACGAAACTTTTTTAAAAAAATTTCTCGAATACACATATTTCAAACGTAATGTCCTGACAGCTTTTTCAAAGATGCTTTCTTGAAAACGTATTAATGAAATATTTTCTCGAAAACACACTCGAAAGTACATTTTTTCAAAAATATTTTCAAAAAATAATTTTTCAAAAACAGATACATTTTCCAAAAATATATTTTTCCGAAAATAGTATATAGAAAATTAAATTATAAACTCTAGTAGCGTGGAAAATGTTAATGGCAAAAAGACGAAAAAAGATCCTGAACAAACCTGAACAAACCTAAACACACCTTTTTTGGGTTTGATCAAGTTTCCTTAGGTTTGGTATGCTACTTTCTCGGAGATTACGTTTTTAAAAAGCCGTTGCTTCAAAGAATTAATATCCGAAAAATTTTAATTTCGAAAAAGATGTTCTTTGAAAAAATGTATTTTTAAAAAGTGCTTCAAAAAAAATTTGAAAAATTGGTTTTAGAAAAATTGTACTTTCGTAAGTACTCGTATATCCCTCCAAATGAGCAGAAGGCATCAATAAAAAAAATGCTATAATTACACGTTCATATTAATGAAACAATTTGTCCTGTCGCGTGTAAACTAAGATGACCATGAATTAATTCTGTACATTGTGTAGAGAGATAGATAAATTTTCTTTAAGTATAGATAAAGATTTGAGTAGAATCTGAGGGAATGAAGTAGATTTTAATTAAATTATATAAAATAAGAGTTGGCAATTTTTACTTTACGTTTATAATAGGCGATTTTAAATCAGAGACCTAGTCATGACTACGGCTGACTACACAATTTCAAATCAGATTTTATGACGTCATACGGAAGGTAGTCTTGACCTAGTCTGCTATTTTCCTGACCACGATTGCGAGCATGGTCAACCCCATATACTGTCATTTTTGTCAATGTCAATTTTTATATTTATATTTGCGAAAGGGTTGTTTGTTTTGATTTATGTTTTTCCATTTTGGTGGCAATGCAAGCCGAGCTGGAAGCAATTAGAGAAAGAAATACCGACAAAATTGTCTTTTCCAAAAGGCGAGAGATATTCTTATGCGGCTGATAAACGGTAGAGCGGTAGAGGTAGAGGTCTTTAATTTTATGGAAGTCAGTAGTTCAGCGATACCTTGACCAGGCTTAAATGTGTCCTAAACAAACAAAAATTTGTCGGAAAGAACAAAATGACGTAAACTACTAAGTTAAAAAGCAACGGGACAGAAAAAATGAGCATAAAACAAATACTTAATAAACTGAGGTTAGTTTTACCACTGATGTGATCTGTCATTCAGTGAATAATAAGAAAGAAAACGAATTTAAATCAGATTTCTCGGTGACGTCATTTTTGTGACGTTTGATCATGAATACAGGTGACTAGGTCAGGCTTTTAGTCACTGATTTAAAATCGCTTAATAGAAGTGGTGCAAGTTAATTTTAATTTTCCAAACTCGGCCTCTTCAAAAAGTATTTTAAAATTTTAATGGTAATTTGAAAATTATATACAATTTTTGCTTTTATTCAAAGCAAAACTACATTACGATACATTTTTTCACGTTGAGTGTTTATTTTAATTATAAAAGTTTGTCCCTTAAAAGAGAGTAAGAATGATTTTGGAAGAAGCTTTAATGACCCATATGAAACCAGTGCAACCTCCATATTTTCTGTCCTAAAAGTAATAGCTGTGTTTTATTTCTTAGAGAATTTAATAAAATTTCTGTAAAAAACCGCTGGTCTGACAAAGACAAAATTTATTATTTTTTTATCATCATTAAAGGGTGTTGCCTACATTTGGTATAGTAATTATATTGAACAACCAGAAAACTTTTTAAAAAATTGAGGGAAGGTCTTACGAGATTTTTTATTTGAATTTGGAGGGAAATATGGAGTATCAAAATTTTAAACAAACAGTTTGAAGCAACTACAAGATAATTTTGATGTAAATACAAATCTTTTTAATAAATTGGATATTATATTATATAAATAACCTTATATTGACAGAAATAAAATCAAAATTGTCCTCACAACAAGTCGAACCAACAACCAACCAGTTACTATATTTAAAAACAGAACTCTAGGACGCTTTTATTACCTCCAAACCCTTTAAGAGCACAAAGTCTATTTGTTTAAAAATAAATAGGTCAAATGGAAAAATAATAAAGAAAAATCTAAAAATTATTCTTTTACATATCTTTACTTTTACATAAAATAATATCCACAAAGAGTTTTTTTAGAAAATTTTGTTTGAAGTAAATGTTATTTATTGTATCCTGACGTTTACAAGAAGTAAACATATTTTTCTTTGTATTACAGTAATAATGAAATAAATCAAAACGTTTGTTAAAGTGTGCATTTCATATGTACATATATGTACGTACGTATATTTACGTTTCTTCGCATTTATTTCTCTACTAAACTTTTATTTGAGAATATAAAATTTTTTAGCAAAAAAGGTGCTTAGTTATACATAACATTGCAAATATCACGTTTGTTCAATGCTGCCATTTTCTCTGCAACATAGGGAACTATTTCAGTTATCGCAAAAATTCGACATAAATGGCTAGCAAAGTTAATAAGTTCACTAGTTTTTGCCTTTACTAAGCCTATAATTATAACTAGACGGTACTCGACTATATTTTATCAATAATGGAAAAAATAAATAAAAAAAATGCTTAATATTCTATTTAAAATTACTTACTAGTGGTATTAGTTTAAAATTCTAATTTATATAAGTGGATAGATATATACCTGATCTGTAAGACGACATAACACAACCACTGACAAATGTGAAACAAAAACCAGACACATACAGTAACTTCGACTGTCGTAACTATACTGTTTGAACAGTTAAATTTTAACGTAAGTTTTCGAAGGCATAATAGGTTTTCTTGAAATTAATTATCCTTTTCAGATATCTTTGGCTATTGTGCATTATCATAGGATACAAAAGAATTATAAAATAAAATGTTTCTTAATTGCATTTATGACGCTCTAGATTGTACAATTCACACACTGTGCGACGGCGAAGAGAGAGATTGGTTGCGTTTACGCAGTATATATTTACGTTTACGTAAGATTTCAGATAAATTATAAGAAATTAAATCCATATTTTTATACAATTATAGTATAATGTTAAAAAACATGCATTATTAATGTATACCAAATTATTTTTTATCTCCAATAAGTCTAGAGAAGAGGTGCTTCCCCGATTTCATGGACCGCATCCTCGAACTACTACATACTAAAAAACATCAACTTCAGTCAATCAAAAATTACCCGCAAGATACAAACCTCTTCTCGTAGAAACCAAAATTTGTCCTTATAAACCATGTCATATTTCTCGAAAGGATGATTCGATGATAATAGCTGAAACTCCGTTGAGCTGGGTAGCTTGAATTTTGGATATATGAAAACAATTACTGCCCCAGCCACAGTTATAGTTGTAAAAATAGGTATCCAAACATATTTAAACTTAATAACGAGATTTATTATAAATTCCTTTTTACCCTTCCATATTGAAGCTAAAATAAGAAAATTATGTCGTATGTGTTGCCGATAACGAATTTGTGCCTATAAAACCTTACTCACTTAGATATGTGCAACATATTCGTGATAAGTTCCCAGTGGATTCGAAATAGTAGTAAATTTGACTAGCCATGAAATAGCATGGATTAGAATAGTTGCAAGTAGACTGTTCCCAGATTACTAAGCATGCCGGAAAGCAGGTCATCATTAGAACAAAGTTAATTATTATTGCTGTTCCAGCAAATATGCTAAAAAACAAACAAGTTAGACATTGAGCCGTTTTATTCTGGAGGGTATTACCTAAAGCAACTTATAGCTGTAACAAAGCTAACGTAAGAACCCCAAAAAGCAACAGCAGTTGTCAAAGTTATCACAAACATGGACTTAAATGCATGGTTAAACGTATTAGATATTATTTTATATATGTCGTTATCGTCTAATTGAGCATTTTTGCTTTCTTGCCAAATTTTACAAAAAATAAATGCATCATCTGCTCCGATTCCTAAAAGTAAAAGTATATTTTTCATTAAAAAGAGTGCTTTAAAATCTTTCAAGTTAAACATATAACGTTTTATAATTAGCATTAAAACCATTATAGTACTTACCTATGCAGATAACAATAGTCAATAGGTTCATAAAAGGAAAAAATGGGATTTTATATACGACAATATATAAAAAATAAGTAATACCCATTGCAAAAACTGTAGAAATCATTGTCATCATTGTTAAAAATACTGATTCTGTGTAAATCCATACACACGCAAATATAAAAAATGCACCAATCCCCATCAGCCAAATATCTTTAAACAAGTACTCATCAAAAATTATGCTTTTTATTCCCATATTCATGGCTACTATTGAGACATCTTCAAATTCGTTGTCTATATTCTCAATTTCGTGGTAGAGTGGAACACTGGCAATACTGGCAGCAATCGGGAGGAATATTATAGATTCTTGGAGAATATGAGCTGTATTGTTTGAATCCTAAATAAAAGAAAATGTCCCTAAGCTTCTTGTGTTTATACAGCTTCAGGTTTGCTCAGCTTTTCTCAGCCAGCAATATTCTATGTTATTTTTATAGGAACAGGCGAAATATTTTCCTGTAATATGTATTTAAATATTTGTTTGTACTTACGTCAGGTGATAAAAAAGAAGTACTAGTTAAATAATTTAGTATGTTCAAAACTGCGTCATCCTTTAAACATTCCCTAGTAATTTTACAATTATTTTTTCGGAGACAGTTCGACTTGTTCAACTCGTTGCGATTGAAATAAGGGGCACACCTTCGCAAGACTGTTTTTGTTTCATTTACATCATTTTCCTAAAAAGAAATTTATTTTCATATATGTATAACATTTGTTGAAAATACAAAAAATATACCGACAAGCCTTTTTGACTTCCTAAAAGGACAAGCGAAAAAAAATCACACGTTTCTAAATATCCAACAGTTTTGTCAAAACAAGAAGAAAATTAAAGGAGAATTTCTACAAAATAAAAAGCATCGTACCGTTATGCTCAAACAACTGCTTCTTTCATGAAGTACTGCTATGTAAGTGGGTAATGACCATGGTGTACAACATTTTCCCGCCATTTGAGTGTTGGAAATGCATAGACTAGGAACATTCTTCAAATTCATTAATTTATTTTCCAACTTGCATATTGATAGTAAGTTTTTCCAAGTAAAAAGATCTTGTTTATCCTTGGTACTTACTACCATATGCACGTATTTTTCATCTGCAAATAATAAACCATGGAATAAGAAATATTCTGGGGCAACTATTTGATTAAAACTAACCGGGAGATCCGCAGAATTGCTTCTCGGTGTGTTTCCTCCTGGGGATATAGGCCGTAATGTCTTTTAAAATCTTCCACCTATTTGTATTTTCTGGTCCTTCTGTTGCATTTTTCTCATATAAAATAACCTGCATAACAACGTCATATTTAGCCTAACTTTAATAAAATAAACTACTTTTAAATTGCAAATAAAATTAGCCACTAAAGGTTTTACCAATAGACCAAGCCTGTATTAAAGACACTTATTATTTATAAACTATTCTGGAAGCAAACAAAGAGCTATGTGCTTCATCTCATCTCTGTAAAAATATTTTACCAAAGCAATAATAAAAACGTCATCTACCAACATACAGTCACTCACAAAAGTCTACATACACCCTTAAAATTTGTAGTAAGTGTATAAACCGGCGGTGGTAAATTGGGCGCGAAGGTTACCTGCTCCATTACATGACCTTGTAAACTGGGCGCGTGGATTTTAGGGTCCGTTTAATCCTATAGGTAAATTGGGCGCAAACGTAAATTGTTAATACAGGGTGTTATGAAATTCACTGCATATATTGAAACCAGTAAATCCAGGTATGAATTCGGACTGAATAAATGTACGTTATTTCTTTAGAGTTATTATTTGATTTGGGATTTGTTTGTGTTGGTTAAGTATATTTAATTTTTTATTAAATAAATTCTAATATTTATATCTGATTTGTTATTTATTTTACTTTCCAATTCCAATCTTAATTTATGAAAATTCTTTTCAAAAGTAATATACATCGATGTCTGCTTTCGATGTTAACATCGATGTCCCAGCACTACTTCTTGAGGAAAAAATTGACAAAGATGCCAAATAATGCCATAATGAAGACAAAGATGAAACTAAAACATTCCAAGAACAGAAAGAGACGGACACAGAAAGCGAGCAAGAGCGAGAAAAGCAATAAGTCTATTTCGTAGTTGTCAAAACAAAAACATGTGTGGTGAAGAGGTTCTTTGGTGATGTCGGTAATTTTTTACGTTTTTGTCTCCTATATTGTGTTATTAATTGTCGAAAACCGCTTGTTGATGCGAATAATAATATCGAAGGCAGAAACCTACCAAAAAATAAGTAATAAATGGGTTATTTAAAGGTTAATTTATGCAGACCACTTTAACTTTAAATTTAATTTTGCTTTAAAAAATTTTCATTGAAATTTAAAATTAAAGTAAAATTAAATTAAAGTTGTGGATAAAAGCTCTTATGCCTTCATGTGTATTTAGCTCGTACTAAATTAAAAGTAAAGTTAAATTAGGGTTAAATTAAATTTAAAGTGGTCTGCATAAACCCACCTTTTACTCTTTTTGTGGTGCAGACAAATTTTAAATCGTCACGCTGAAAGAACTTTCACGAAGTTTGTTTTAAACTCGGTTATAAACAATTTATTGTTTGATTTTTAGGCAGAAAGTTTAAGCGCTAGTAAAAATTATGCTCATCCCGTTAATAAAATTAAATAACATAACAGGTAAGTGACTATTATTTGTGTTAATGATAGGTACAACATAGCCTATTTCGTTCTGTTTACAATTTCAACCGTTTCACAAGTGGTCCATATTTTCCGATATTAAGTAAAGAAATTTCTATTAAATAATAATAAAATACACATTTCTGGTTAAAAATGCATCTGTGGAATTAAAAATACTTTGGATTGCACTAAAACTGATAAAAATGAGATGTCACACTATTATTTCAGTTTGGCAATGCCCCGGCTAGATCATTTGTTTTTTCTTTATAATATTAGAGCATATGACGTCAGGCTCTTTAGAAGCGTCGGATACGGGGGTGGTTTAGGGTATTTTTTTAAATAAAAAAAGTGTGCGATTTGAGGGGAAAAAAGTATTGGGTATGTCTGTAGACTACCCCAGGAGCCACTCTTTCAAATATATGCAGTAAATTTCATAACACCCTGTATATAGGTATGAGTGTGCATTATTCCAGTATTAAAAAAAAACAAATAGTGCACTTTACTTTATGTATATAAAAAAAGGCACAAAATATACATTATAAATATAAGTAATGCAGTCTGTTTATTTCTCCTAACTTATATTTAGTAACAAGATTATCAAGCGATGCTAACTTAGCTTGTCCATTTTTTTTATCTATGCGCTATCAAAAGTAGAAATAAACTAAACTATCAAGCAAATTGACCTGAGCGAGTAAAGTAAATTAAATTTCGGAGTATTTAGGTATATATATATATATATATATATATATATATATATATATATATATATATATATATATATATATATATATATATACAGGGTGTTTCAAAAAACATGTGCCATCGCTCAAGGAGAGATTCGTTGTAAGAAACTAAGGCAAAAAGTTTATATAAACATGGGTCCGCAGATGCTTCGTTTCAAAGATACAGGGTGTTAAATTTTTTAGTTTTTTTCAGTTTTTCCAAAATATTTTCAAAATGGCTTCATCAATTTTGATGAAATTTACAATGTGTAAAGTACTTAAATTAAGCATAATTCTGACCATGCAAAGACTTTGACATTTCCTCCAGGGGCGTACATATGAGAAGACGGTACAATATTTTTCCAATAAAAACATGTACGCCACTGATTTTTTCACATTTTCTTATATCGGCCAAATAGTATGTTAAATTCTTAACAAAACTTATCTCTTCATATTTTTTCAGTTTTCATTTCGTTTAGGAGATAAATGTAATTTTATTAACCGTCTTACTGGTTTAGTTTTCCCAACCATCGGTTTTAACATGTAAAGACCATTTAACAATTTAACGTCCTGTATCTTTGAAACAAAGCATCTGCGGACCCATGTTTTTTGAAACACCCTGTATATATATATATATATATATATATATATATATATATATATATATATATATATATATATATATATATATATATATATATATATATATATATATATATATATATATATATAAGTAATAATTGTTAAGTAATTATCTCATACAGGCAGGTGCTTAAAAATTTACATGTTATGATCACAGACCCTTTGAGATATACAGGTAAAGGGATTATTTTTGCGCCCAATTTACTACCGTCCGTATAAACAGATAACTATTCTAAAAATTTAGTGGGCAAGCAAGCCAGATGATGGACCTGCATGACCTTTTAGTATTTTAACTAACATACAAAAATTAAAAATAAAAATTTATGTTTTCACAAAATATTATACACAGTAAAACCTACCCCACAAAAGTCATACAGCTACAGTAACAAGCAAAAAAAGCTTGTAAAAAGATGTTACAATTCAAGAGCCGCCGGGAAAAACGACGAAGCTCACAAATTTGTAAATTTTTAAGTGTTTGAACTTGAAAAACAATAATATTAAAATATAATATGGAAAACACAAATCCTCAATATGTCGCAACTATCCTTTTAGTAGTATTTTTATATATTTGAAACTGAGTTGAAAAGCCTTGGACCACTAGACAAACGATAATCTTCTTATTTTATTGAGTAAAAGTAATAATTCGTTGTAGAAAAATACAAAGATATACAAATACTTAAACTTGAAGAAACTAATATAAGCAAAATAAAAAAAAATCCCAACTTTATCAGGAAGTCTCGACAAAAAGCTTTGAGATTCTTCGCTGCAGTATTTAGCTAGTATGGCCAAATCTCGATATTTTTCCGATTTTTACTTGTCTAAATAACAAAGTTTCGCGATTTTTCTTTCATTTGAAACTAACGAACCAAAAATAATATACTAAAAATTACTTCGTCAAGTAAGCACATCGTGGTAAATTTGGAGCCTCAGCGTTATATCGAGTTACGCATGGAACTTCATCATTTTTTCCGTTTAAAGGGATTTTTTTAATGCAAAAATCTTTGAACTCCCAATCTTTTCCCCTTTTTATGTACATTAAAATATTTGCTTCTATATTACCTAAAATTTGATCTGAACAACTCATTTTTACCATCGTTTTTCCCGGCGGCTCTTGAATTGCTTTTCTTAAGCATACGAACTAATATACTTTAATTGCATAAAGACACCAAGGAGTAAATATCTCTATTTTACCCATTCCGAAATTCTCACCTAGAAAAGAAATCTTAGCGGAAATTAGTAATTTAATGGTAAAGTTTCATAAGGACGGCATAGGCGAAGGAACGAGATGTTCGAACAATTTTAAAAAACGATAAGTCTAAAGGCGGCTACAGACGGCATGGCAAGCCCTGGCCAATGCCGCTCGTTAAAACGTTGGCGCATCGTGTGGATGCAAAACATATGGCAAAGCAAAGCCAACGTTGGCGCTGGCCAGGGTTCGCCTAGTAAGCGGTAATTTCGACACACATCAAAGGGACTTGTTGAAGCTCGCCAGTGGGCTTGATCGCCGTACACACGTATTCAAAATCACTTGCAGACATTCTGCAGGGATTAATGAACTTTAGAGATGCCTCCTTTGTCAAATCGCCAAGTAAATCACTTATTGTACCTAAAAAATTATTTGTAGTGTGAATGTTCATTTAAATATTATTTAGTTAACCTACGTTGTCCTACTTAGATAAAGCGAATTAGTTCACCACCTGCGTTTTTTTCTTTTTTTAATAGTTTCTGATAAAAATAATGCAGCTGAACTTAAAAGTAGAGCAGACGCTGCTATCACTTCATCATCGGACTCCATTTCGTCTGTCTTGTAGGTACACTTGTAGAGATTCGCTTTCACTTGCCTCGAAAACACTGGCAAAGATAAAACATGTCGTGTGTACGGTTGTCGGTGCGCGAACATCAAGCAAAGACCAATGTCTCTACAAACACTGGCTGAAACGCTGGCCAAGGCTTGTCATGCCGTCTGTAGCCGCCTTAATCCGAAAACTAGTGCTCCAAACTTGCCGTTCGTGTTGAAAACGTAGGTAACAGGTAAAACTCTAAGTGCTGAAAGTGTGAGAAGGGTTTTAAGGTCCAATGGACTGCACTGCAGGGTTCCGAGAAAAAATCCATTAATATTAAAAATAGACAAAAATGACCTGACTTTGCCAAGCAACACATTGATAAGGATGTTGATTTTTAGAAAACTGTGCCATTTACTGATGAAAGTAAATATGTATAACATATTTGGACCAGACGGTAAGGGAAAAATATGGCGAAAGGTTAATGAAGAATTACAACCTGAAAATATAGCACCCAGAGCTGGGCAAAGCCCTCGACAAAAGGGCTTGAAACTCCAAGCCACAAGCCCTGTTAAAAAGGGCTTGAAAGCCCAAAGCCACAACTCATTTTTAAACATGATGGGCTTTGCAATTCCCAAATCACTTAAAAAGGAATTGCACCGAAAGCAACAAGCCCTTTTTTGACTCAAAAAGACTCAAAGCGGTCATAGATTTAAAAGGCCGCCCAATAAAATATTAAAAAGTTAGTTTTTAAAACACATTATTTATATTTTGTATTTGTATGTTTACTTTTGTGAGATGGTGTTTAACATTTATTTAGTTCTTTTTGCTCTAAATATTTTTATAGTTCCACTTTATTTTTTAGACGTTCTATTTGTGGTATTTATGATATTCTATAAAAATAAAATTCCTAAAAGAAAAAACTGGCTTTAAAATATTACAAATTTTAAGGGTGTATGTAGACTTTTATGACTGACTGTATCTAGTTTTCGTTTAGTCATTCAGGCACATTATAAGACAACTCACCTTTCCATATAGAGTTTCATTTTTGGGGTCATCCTCAATTTCATTGTTAAATTCACATTTGCTTTTTTGCTTTCTCTGTTTTATTCTGTCTCCTCGTCTCCGAAAGTGGGGTTCGTTTAAAAGAGTCGCGTTTATCATATCATTCTTTCTCAAATCTTCCTTATCCCAATTTTCCAAATTTCCATATACAGTTTCATTTTTGGGGTCATCGTCTATTTCATTTTGCAATTCATATTTGCTTTTTTGCTTTCTCTGATTTATTCTCTCTCCTCGTCTCCTCAAGTGGGGTCCGGTTGAAAGGGTCGCATTTATCATAGCTTTGGTTCTCAAATACTCCTTAGGATTTTTAACTAGAAGTCCAGACGCTCCGGACGACTCTTTTTCTAGGTTACGCCAGGCAGTAAGGGTATTTGAAATTGGAGTTCCACGAGTCGAAAAACCCTGGAAAGTTTCATGGCATTAACCAGTAGCCGATTACGACATTTAGGGGCCCGAGGCACAACTCATCAGACGGGTGCCCTAACCGGGTTTCTAATTATTATTAAAAATGCAAAGAAATAAACTCTTCGCCCAGTGCCATAAAAGACCGTTCACAACTCGAGAGGCAGGGACTATTTTTTATTGTCGTCTAGGTGCCCTCTTGCTATCCGCAATTTCTAGAACCTTACCAGTGATGTTAACACGTAAGGAAATTCCCTATTCGTAGGGAAAATTTGTCGAAAAATGGCCTGGTAGGGAAAAGGGGCAGAAATTTCACAATTGTGGCGGCTGGTGAAATTTTAAAGTTGTATATCTCTGTTGCTACTTACGGCACCCATGCCAAGTTTAGGTTTTTTAATAGTGAGCCTATTAGGAATGTTTTGGTAAAGAAAAAAATATTTTGTAATTTGCGAAAAAAATTTGTGCGGAGCCCCCCTGGGAAAAAAATAATACACTGAAAAAAGAATACCTTGGTTGAAACGCATTTGCATTTAACCCAATGAAACCGCCACTTTGAATAGGGCCAAATATTCTTTTAAAAAAATGTATTTATTCTCTTGATATCAAACCATTATATGATTCTGAATAAATAAAATATGCGTTTGGCCTGAGAGTAACGGTCTGTTTCCAAAATGCAAGATTTCTCAATTTTCTTAATAATTTATTATCTTAAAAGTTTAGGTTCTTAATTAAAGAGTACATTTTGTTGAGTATCTTCAATTATTAATACAGAAATTTAAATGAAATGACTGACTTCTTAATTGTAGTTTCCCTATTTCTTATTTATATTATTGGCTGAAAATCCTGGTTTCTTGCCTTAACAGCATCATGCTTTAAGGCAAATAAAATTCTTTCCAAGCAAAATTGTAAAGTTCATAATAGAAACTAAGTTATATTTGATGATAGGTCCTCGGTTTTTTCGTTCAAGAACGCCTCGGATTTGATTTAAACTACTGGTACTTTGGTCCGAATGTAGAAATTTCCAAACGTTTCGCCTTCAGTTGCACGAGTCACCTTCAAGTAGGTTCACCAGTGGACAAAAAATCGCACACATAAATAATTCACAGTCTAAGTTCCAGCCGCCTAAAAATTATAGACTGTTAATTTGATTTATAAGAATTTATTATAAAAATCTGAAAATGTGATTACTATAACTACATATTACGTGACAACATAACCAATTTGAACAAAAAGAACATTATTTTTATGCATACTTACATCTTTTTTCAAATTATCCATACCAATCTTAAATCTAATGATATCTCCAAAATTATCAGACGTTAGCGAAGTAATCTGCTCCTCTGTTTAATAGACGAGCAGCTTTGGCTCACTTAAGTTTTGTTCTAAAAATATTAATTAATTGGTACACGATAATTTTATACGAACCACCGTGCAATTTGGCTTATACTAATATCTGGCGCAAGTAAAACACCTTGGATTTTGATAAAATAAACTCAAATGTGATAATTAAATCAAAATGTAATTAACTAATTAAATTATTTAACTTAGTATAATAGCAATTATTTATTACTATTACTATTAAATGATATTGATTACTTAATTGATTTTTGTTAATTACACTCCCAATTGTGTGGAAGCAGACTCTAACAGCTTGTTTAGAAAGATTGGTGTCTTTAACAAAAATTACGGTCTTTATTACAAAAGAGGGAGAGCCTCAAACAAAGATTTATAAACTTTAACTAAGAAATAAGTCTTTTATTTTAAGCACAAGGCGGATCTTGAAACAAGCTGGTTTTAGTTTTAAGGACAACAGAACTTTTTATAAGATAATTATTTTGTCACGAGGGACCTTAAAAGTCGGACGCCATTTTTACAACCTAGTGCTATATACAGGAGAGTGATAAACGCTTAAATAAAAATATTATACTGCCTAACAAAAACCATAGCAGCATTTTTTGAGCTAAGTTTTTATTTTTTTGTGTCTTACGTTCTTAAAAGGACTGAAATAACACAGCACTTAATTGGGTTGATACGTTTTGATTTTACGGTCCGTAAACTAATAGCTCCATCACATATAATATGAACTGAAATAATGCAGAAATAAGCTATACATACCTTCGAATTTCGCCACGAAGTGCCCAGATTCCAATCTTCCAGTAACTGATGAATTGCCATAATTACCGCTAAGAGCACAACACAGTTCTTCCCTCATCAAGGTTTGTTGCGCGACTAAATTTTGGTCGGTGTGCGAGGCTTTGTTAAAAACCCTTCGCGAATTATCCAGAACGCAAGTGACATGTAAAGCACAGGGTGTCCAGCCAAATTTGCAGTATCTTGTTTAAATAGCTGAATCTATGTGAACAGATTTTGATACAAGGGTTCATTTGCTGTAATAGTTATTCAAGAGAATTTGTAAAATACTTTAAGAACCTTCATGTTCTTATGGGAAAAGCAATTCTGTTAATTCAATGTCTTTGCTTTTATTATAAGACTTAATTTGTTAAGATCACTGAATATCTTGACACAAGTGGAGCTCTTTTTTCAGTGCACGATTAGGTATTTTATTTATTATTTTTTCTAAACAAATTTTATATCATGTACTTTATTTTATTATTCTGAAGGTAAAAGATATAGTATCTTTCGGTTAATTATAAATCTCCACAAAACATTTCTGTAAAAAGAGACCAAGTTTTGCTTGACCGGAAAAAATAATGACCTACAAGATTAGGTCATGTTCAATTCTATAGTAAATTACTGTTTTTGAAAAATATTGTCTAAAAAACCGCCATAAGTTACATAAATGGTCATTTAATTTTACTGTAACTTTGCGTCTGATTTTAAGTTAATTAGAAAAACAAAAAGTTCGTTTTGTAAATCACAATATTTTTCAGAGATAGAAATTCTTAGTTAGAACATATTTTTTGGCTTTTACGCAAAAATTACTAAATATCTAACAATTAGAAAAGACAAAGAAAAAATTCTATGTCGCTAGTATTGGAGGAACTACATCTGTTCCTACACAATACTTTAGACATTAATTGCTTATTAAAGAAAAAATCTTTATGAAAAATTTAAGTTCATAAAGTAGCAAGAAAAATGAGATCTTTTAAAATACAGAATTCTAAAAAAATAAAAAATTGTCATAAAATGATTTAAAAAATTTACTTACATCTCAATCCTGTTTACAATATATTGTTTCGGCCTTTTTAGGCCTCATCAGCTCAGGAATATGAGCTATTAATCTAATATTTAACTATTTTTGTTATAACAGAGAAATACATTTATGAAAAAAATATAATGTCAAAATGACTTATGAAGACACAAGAAGTCTTATTGTTATATTTGTTGGTAAAATACCTTAAAAAATTAAAAAATTCTGGCCATACAGGTATGGTTTGTTAAGCTTAGTTTTTATTTTTTGCGAATAATCTCAGTTAGAACATATTTTTTGGCTTTTACGCAAAAATTACTAAATATATAACAATTAGAAAAGACAAAGAATAAATTCTATGTCGCTAGTATTGGAAGAACTAGATCTGTTCCTACACAATACTTTAGACATTAATTGCTTATTAAAGAAAAAATCTTTATGAAAATCTAAAAATATCTAAATTTACATAGCAAAAATTTAAGTTCATAAAGTAGCAAGAAAAATGAGATCTTTTAAAATACAGAATTCTAAAAAAATAAAAAATTGTTATAAAATGATTTAAAAAATTTACTTACATCTCAATCCATCTCAATAGAAATTCTTATTGAAATTGAACTTCAAAGCATTTTACCTCATTACCTTTTGCGACCAAGCAAGGAGGGTCTCTTTTACAGCAATTGGAAACAATTTTATATGTCAACTAGACAACGATCCAAAGCATACAGCGCGGATCGTTAAAGAGTGGATACTGTATAGCTTACCAAGAGTGTTGGAAACGCCACCGCAATCCCCAGACGTTAACCCCAATGAACATCTATAAAGGGAACCCAAAAAAAGAGTGAAAGAACATAAAATGTCCAACAAAGAGGCGTTAAAAGCAAGATGTCAAGAAGAATGGTAAAAATTGAAGTAGGTTTTGTTATAAAACTCATAAAGTCAATGCCTACCAGGTTACAACAAATTATAAAATCAAAAGGGTACCCCAGACGTTATTAGTTTCGGCATGTTTGGACGAATTTCGAAAAAAAATGTTGGTGGACGAATAATTTTTCTCCCTTGGTTTTTAAGAAATTATGTTTTATTTTTGAAAGGTATTGTTTAGGTTGGACTTTATATTACTGTTTTTAGTACATGAATAGTAGTTTTTATTTTTGTACTGAAAAGCAAATAAATTTAAGTAGTTTTAATTTTATCCCAGTTTTTTAAAAATTTTATATGTGGACGAATAATTAATCTCCCCACTGTATATATTTCACACAAGCAGTAACTGCTTCAACTTTTGGATAAGGTTTGGCGCACATTTCCCATTAATATACGCCAGAACCAGAGAAAAACCAGTCTTGGTTTTTCTCTGGCAGAACTAGCAATGGCAAAAAGTAGTATCTAACAATATTACTCGCAATGTGACTGAAATAGGCAGTATAATATGACTTTTTACTTAGTTGCTGCCATTTGGTTCCACAGCAACTTGCAAAATAGCCATAAATTTTGAATAATAAACTTTTAGTTTGCTTTTATAAGAATTACTGATTTTGTTACATTGGTTTTTAATATATCTATTGTTTATTTTGTATTTGTTTTATTTCTCTTAACTTCTTCGCCAATTTACCTCACTTTTGCATAAATCTGAATTTATTAAAATTTAAATTAAAATAAATATTCTTGTATTAATGTTAAAGTAAACAGCGGTAATTAATGAATACTCATAAAAACCAAAGTAATAATAAAACTTATTTCTTACAGAAATAAGTTTTTTTAGTACTACAACTTCAAACTTTTCCACTTAAAATTAAATTAAGAATAAATTTTGGGGAAGCAAAAAACCTAAAGTCGCAATAACTCCAAAACATTGGTTTTGTACTTACTACCTTTTACTTTAACAGGGCAGATTTAAGGTAGGCGCAGACTGGTCGATTGGCCAGGAATCTTTTATCGGTTCACGAGCTTCGTGCTGGTGCGTGGGTGTCGATTCAGTCAAGTGAGCACGCCCGTTCGAATCGCACTGTAGAATTTTGGATATGCAAATGAATAAACATGGAGGACGAAGTGCTAATAACAAAGGTGTAATAGTAATATATTTTTCTATGTAAGATTTATATAAACAAGAGATAGTAGAATAGGACATACCTTTTAAATTGATTTCACTTAAACACTACATTTTAACAAAATGACTTCAACAGGGTTTTAAACTAGACTGATTTGTGGATGTTTACAGTAAAGAGCTTTGGTTTTATTATTCCAGATGTTTAAGGGTAGGGACACAAAAATTTTGCTTTTATTTTCGTTTTACTTTTTTATGATAAGGTTGTTGTAAATGGTACTTAAAAACATCTGGAATAATAAAACCAAAGCTCTTTACTGTAAACATCCACAAATCAGTCTAGTTTAAAACCCTGTTGCAATAAGTCATTTTGTTAAAATGTAGTGTTTAAGTGAAATCAATTTAAAAGGTATGTCCTATTCTACTATCTCTTGTTTATATAAATCTTACATAGAAAAATATATTACTATTACACCTTTGTTATTAGGATTCTGATGATGGTTTAGAGATGAAATAAACCGAAACGTCAAAACCATTTCAAGACTTTAATTTAAACTGACCGAAAGCCCAAGAAGTACAATAAAACTATTTAATCAAAAACGGTCAAGAAACCAATATTACTAAGTTACTACAAAACTATGTGAATCCTTCGTTTTTTTCTTATGTTATTTTCTTCTTCCGCCAGCAACATACTAATTATAAGAATTTCTTCTTCGTTATCAGTCACTGTCACTCCGCATGACTGAGCCTAGACCCGTCTTGAGAGCAGTGGCGGCGCCAGGGGTGGGCGCGGTAGGGCGAAAGCCCAACCCAAATCGTTCTCGCCCAATCGTTCGCCCAAACTGCTAAATCGAGCATTTGAGCAAAAAATGTATAGAAAAATCCAGTATTTAAAATTTAAAAAAATAAACCATCGCTTTCAACATTATAAAGTATGGACCTTATAAATTAATAACCTCAACTATTTAAAAATAATTGAATTGTACCTACTATTGTCCTATACCTACATAAACGAATAGAGGAAATATATGTAGCTCATGTTATTGCATTTTCGGCACGATATACAATGCGGCCCCTTTGTTTTAAGCCGCTTGTCGATCCGGTCGATCGAAAGGCCTTTGTATGTGAAAATCAAAATAAAAAACGCCCTGTCGGCACTACATTGAAAAATTAGTGAATAATGCAATTCGGTGGATTTGTTCAATTAGTAGTGCACTTTTCTAGTGTTTTGTGTCTAGGATGTTGGCTGGGGGGGTCTGCATCCCCTCAGCCCCCCCCCCCCCCGGGTGCGCCACTGGACTGATTCATCATCGCCGAAACCGCTGAAGCTATAAATATGAAATTTGGTCACTAGTTTTATTTTATAATGTGAAGACTCACTAAGAAGGGATTTTTTTAAAAATTCAGTCGCTAATGGGGATCATAAGGGGGTTTAAAGTTTGTACGGAGAAACATATTAGATGGTCCTACTAACTCTAATACTCTAAAAATAAATGTTTAAACACGTGTTTTACAGTTTTTAATAAATTAACCCCTAAGGGGGTGAAATGGGGGTTCAAAGTTTGTAATGGAGTAAATTATACCGAGGGCGAAGTCGCGGGCGCAAGCTAGTTCACAATAGAATTGAATATGACTGCATCTTGTAGCTCATTACTATTTCCGGTCAAGCAAAACTTGGCCTCTTTTTACAGAAATGTTTTCTTGAGATTTATAATTAACCGGAAGATACTATATTTTTTTATCTTCTTAATCTAGATTGATATCAGAGACTATAAAGAATATAGACAGACACTCGAATACACTTTACTGGTTTATGGTTTAAAAGTTTGTTTGTTCACCATTATATTTTTTTTATCTAAGACATCCCACGCAGACTTCAAGCCTAAGTACTACCGTACCGTGGGTGTCCGAAGAGAAGGGAAATGCAGTCTATTGACACGGGATTTGAAGGATTGGAGGTTGGGAAAACATCTGCAGGCAATTTGTTCCATAATCTGGAGACCCTAGGTTTGAATGAGCGAGAGAAGTGATCTGTTCTAGGCTTTTGTAGCTGGACAGTAAAGGGATGCATACGTAACGAGCCTCTTGTTGTTCTGTTAGGGACATTCAAGGGGGGAATAATACCGGCTAGTTCTTCAGAGCAAAATCCGTGGAAGTAGCGGTAGAAAAGGGATAAATCCCCAACAGCGCGGCGATGAGCGAGAGAAGGGAGTTTTCTCGTGAGGGCTGGGTCATTGATAAGTCGAATGGCTCTCTTTTGGATAGAATCAAGGATCTTAAGTGTCGAAGGTGATGCCGCTCCCCAGATGTGGGAGCAGTACTCCTGGTTAGGTCTTATTTGGGAAACATAGAGAGTGTATAAGTTGGAAGGGGAGAAGTATTTTCTGGCTCGAAAGAGAAAACCGAGCTTTTTAGCTGCCGATGTGGCTACTGAAGTAATGTGTTTGTACCAGCTGAGATCATGTTCGAAAGCGACGCCAACGAGATCGAATGTTTTGTAGGGCCTGGCCATTCATGTGGATGGGGTAAGCGTTGCCAGATTTTTTGCATGAGAGGGAGCAAGACTGAGTTTTGGAGGCGTTGAGCTGAACAAGGTTCTTGCCACCCCAGTCTAGGATTAATTGAAGATCTTGGGAAAGGGATAGGGACATAGATCTGCGTCTATTGTCCAACTCTTGATTCGAAACTTGTCTGGAAAAATGAATATTGGAGTGAAGAGTACTATCGTCAGCATAACTGTGGATGGGATTGGTAGTTGAAGAGAGTAGGTCATTAATGTGAAGAAGAAATAGGGTTGGTGCCAGGACTAAACCTTGGGGGACACTAGCATTGATAGGATGGAAGTTAGATGAGTGACCGTCAACCACAACAGATATGCGCCGATTAGAGAAGAAGCTGCCGATCCAGGTACATAGTTTGGTAGGAAGACCATAAGAAGGTAGTTTGTTGAGGAGTGCGGCATGCCATACTTGGTCAAAGGCCTTGGAAATATCGAGAGCAACAATCTGAGATTCGCCATGAAATTCTATATATGCATGTATATACATTAGGGTAGTCCATTATATATTGGTAAAATTAAACTTTAAGAAAAAGACCTAGGCACCCCCTAATTCTTTTTCATATGGTACTAGATGTCTTTTGACAAAATTTCGTATCTGTACGTCACCCAGAAAGCAGTGCTCAAAGCTCCTAAAAAAGTAGAGATAAAAGAAAATTCCAAATTGTTGGTATTTTCAAGAAAAAAAACAAACAAAATAGCTTGTAATACATAAATTTGTATTTAAATAATCATTTATCATGTAAACAAAATATTAGCATTAGATACAAAGTAAATGGTCCATAGACAAGTAAAAAAGTCAGTCCTTTGAAGTACTTGGTCTCATAATTTCTGCCATAGCTTGCTTAGTCATTTCGGTGGGAATCCGTTTGCGGTTGGCTTCTACAACCTGTAGCAACAACTGTTTCTCTTCTTCGTCATTTGTTATTAGTTTGTTAAAATCTTGAAATAATTTCACTCCCCTTTCAGCAATGTCATTAACTACTTTTAAATTTTTTACAGTTTCTTTACCGTTTATGTATTCAGGGTTTTGATTCCATTTACTAGGATGTAATGTGATAAATGAACTATTAATTTCCAGTTTTGACAGGAGTTGTATGGTTCTTGAATTGGCAAAATCTGATAATTCACAATTATCATGAAGTAAATCTGGATTTCCTCTTACCATACGAATTGGTGGAACAGCTGTCATTTTATTCACAATGTTTAGTTTTTCTTGTTCGCTTACTTTGTCTGAAAACAGGGAGATACCAACCAACTCATCAGAGAGGTACCACAAGTGAAACTGTAGAGCTTTTCTTGCAGTTTTACTTATTTCTTCATCAAAAATACTGTATTTTCCGGCATCTTTCCAAAGGAGCAGGTCATTGATGGCGGAGTGCGCAGGAACCGGTGCCTCTATCCAGTTCCTCACGTATAACAATGCTCCAAACTTGACAAATCTATGTAAGTTCACCTTTTCTTTATGTGTAAGTTGGAAAACACCCTGATCCTGGAAAAGGTACAATTTAAAGGCGTATATCAGTTTAGCCATCCAACGAGCATGGTGTATTGGTCCAGGCGCTCTCCAGTGAACAGTTTTCAGTGAATGGCCTAGGACTAACAACGTCAATTCGATTAATTCCATATAGTCATCCCTAGGTTGGTCTTTTTTCTCCAGCATTGGAACCAATGAGTTGATAGTGGAGTTTTTCAAGCCCTCCTCTTCAGTGGCAATAATCAAAAATGTATAATTCTCTCGATCAATAGATTTCCAGGCTTCTTTAAATCTTTTAAACAGAGGAATTTCAGGTGAGCTGGATGGACCTAGGCATAATGTAAACACTTTGCTTAGAATGATTTCTAGTACATGATGGCGACATGCCAGCCACAATAGCTCCTTTCCCACTTCATTTTCAATCTTAGAGCATGCACCATTTTTTGTTTCAGTGTTTACAGATGTCGTGTCGAAACCCATTCCAATAACTTTGTCGTGAAGATCCCATTTTCGAAGAACATTATGTACTGCATTGCCACAATTTACACCTGTGCCAGAAGCAAGTTTTGGAACTCCAAATAATTTTTCTTCGCCATTTGCACAAGAAACTAGCACTGGTAATCTGTCTACCTTTTCGGAATTCAGAATGTCAGGTAAAATCTTGCCGTCCCAGTGAACAACAATTGGGGGCTTTCCTTCAAAAGTTGTCTTCAATTCGTCAGCTAAACTTTGCCGTGCTTGCTGCCGTTTTCTTTTAATGGTACTGCGCGATAATGGCATACTGGCAGGATCGTGTCCAAGTGCAGCAGCAATTGGGGCAATCAACCTTACGGCTTTACGATCCGAAACTTTATTTCTATCTAAGGCTCCAGTCACATGTTGGGTAAAAAGGTGTTTTTGTGACCTTGGTTGTGAAATAGTTTCCCTACCATCTTCTGATTTTTGCAGCGGTCTTGTTTTCTTAGATGAAGGTTGATAACTTTCATCGGCATCATCAGAACTGTTGTTGGAGCTTAAACTTTCTTGTAAATCGGTATCAGTTATGTCTGGAAAAGAAGACGCAGATATAGCAGAGGCTACTGCAGATTTTGCTATTCGCGCTTCTTCCTTTTCTTTTCTCTGCAAAATTCTCTGTTGCTTTTTAATGTACAGCTTATCTTCAGAGGTAATTATCATTTTCCTGACAGTTCTTTGATCTATTAAAAATTCTTTGTCTTCCTGTAGCGCTATTAAAGTAAGGGCTTCAGCATGAGCAATATCAAATAACTTATCCAGTTGGCCAACAAATGACGATTCTTTTGCTTTTTGCGTTTCTGATGTACGTCCTTTATTTTTTTTTTAGAAGTAACCATTCTGAGTGTAGTTTTTCAAGTTTTTCAATAGAGTGTTTTGTTAATTTAGTAGGGATCAATGCTTTCTGCCAAACAATATTTACTTCTTCAATTGTGATGTGACTAGCATTTCTTACAGATTTTCTCTGTTGCAGATGAAAATGGAATCTCAACAAAACTTCCTTTGCAGTAGGTAGCTGATTCTTCCCAGTTAAAAGTTCTATGTCTTTTACACCTAACAAATAAACTCTGTCCTTTTGACGTGTAGAAGGTACTGCCATGTCCACATTGTCCACCATCTTGAATTAAAAGAACTTTAAATATTTTTATAATCCTGAAACAAAATAGTCTATTTTAGAAAAAAAAATCAGAAATCTTTTCGAAAATTCCAGAATACCTAAAAGATTTGGGTTCTCGAGCACTGTGCGCTCCTTACTCTAGGATGCTAAAACCATTTCTGTTATGTAATATCACTCATGTAATAACAATTCGGATAAAATAAAATGGTCTACGTCAACCTGGAACAAAATAAACTAATATTGTACCAAGAGCCAATATTCCGAAAAACAAAATTCTTGAGCACTGCCTTCCCCTCCTTGTAAAATGCTGCTATTTAGGCAGGTGCATACCACTATCAAGTGTAACAAAATGAGATGGTGCCTTGGCCTCTACGTTCAAGTTGAGTTTTTTGGACCACACTAATATACATAGTATACATTTTTATATAATGGCTGACAAACAAACTTTTAAATCATAAACCAGTAAACCCACCAAATGTCTGGGAGACCCGCTTTTCATTGCACGGCAGTGTCCGTCTAGGTATTATGGATATTGCAAAACTCGCCTCCTGAGGGGGTAAAAGCAACCCTTAAAAATTAAATTATTTTTTATTTTAAAAACAACTAAGTTCTAAGGAAAACGCCAAAACACGTCAATTTTATTTTATTTTTTTACATAAAACTACTTTTTTTCGTGCTGACTCAGGATGGGAAGGAGAACGATACGAATTCAAGCAGGGATGACCATACTATGGCTGGAAGGGGAAATAAGAGTGTAATAATAATAATAAGGACATTTAGTATTACTATTAATTATTACTGTAATTGTACTGAAATAAATATCTAAATATTAGGGTCACTTTAAGGATATTTAGTTAAAGCAAAGAGAAAATGTTACAGTATTAGGCCACAATAAAGGGGCCACCCTGTACCAAAGATGTCCTACAACTGTCCATAAATGCAGGGCCGTTCCTTTGTGCCGCAGGGTGCAAAATAAAATTTACCGTGCAATATTAAATCGGGGAGGCTATATGGAAGATATAAAAATTTGAGAGTTTATTTTAACAAAAGTACTTAAACGACAACAAATAACACCCATAGAAATGTAGATCGAGATTTTCAGTTAACATCTTTGTTGCGTACGTCTGAATGAAAATGAAATGAAATGAAAATGAAAATCTCACTCTAATTAAGGGATTCTATATAATGCACATGCTTACTGCTCAGTGAAATTCTCACTTTTACGTCAATTTACAAAATACATCCGTGGTACACCCATGGTACACCCGTAGCCACTAGCAGGCATGCACATTTATAATCCCATAATTAGAGTGAGATAGACCCACTTTCATTTAAACGTATGCAAGAAAGATGTTAATTAAAGATCTTGTTCTACATCTCGACCATAGGGTTAACGTTGTCCATTTATCCAAAAATATACCTGTCCCTCCTTAGTCGGTAAACGATTCCACAACGTCGGTTATTGTTATTGTTATTATTCAAATTTCCGGTGACGGGTGCCGTTAGTCGTCGCATTCCGTACTACTTGCCTTTAGTCATATTCCAACCACTGCACCTCTTACAAAATTATGCTTGGTGAAAAAGTAGTCGGAAGTCAGAAAATTGCTGCTTGGGTAATCTTTGCTATGCATTTATTTCCGATATTAATATACTTTAAGTATTTTGAAATAGGTTTTACAGATGTGCAGAGCAAAGATTATCATTTTTCTTAAAAATTAGTCTCGGTTCCCCTATAGACAAAAATATCAAACGTAAGCAGTATAATACAAAAGAATATTTAAAATTTAATAATTAAATAAAAAATGATATTGAAATCTTAATCCTTAAATATCACAACCTAATTTAATTAGTAGTTACTTAAAAAAAAGTTAATTAATTTTGCATTTTGCTTTTATTCTAAAAAGAGCTTATTTTGGTAGTTGAAGCCAGACATATTTTGAAGCAGACAAAAATTCTTTTTGGCTTTAACATATATTTTTGAGAAAAACAAACTTTTGTAATATATTATACTTAACATTTGACAAGTCGATATCGGGTGAACAACTAAAAAATATAGGGTGGCCGTTCAGTGTGGCAAAGCACAATAGCTCCGTTGTTATTTAAAATAAACAAAAAATGTTAATATAAAACTAAAGGACAGTAAGTGGCCTACACTACAAAATTACTTTGTTCTCTATAGGGTAGCTCAAAAAGGCGAGACGAACACAAATATATATTTTTTAAATAGAATATCCTACATATACTCGTATTTTATAGCATTTTTGTATTTAAAGAACCAAATCGAACAAAGTTACTATTATGTTTTCTATCCCTAAAACCTACAGTTTTTGCGCTATTGGTATTCAAAAAATAACATTTTTTGCGTTTTAACAGACCACTTTACGGTATGACCTGGAGAGAAACGGCTTGTACATTTCCATCTTAGTTTTTCATTTTTTATTTAACAATGATATCTTTTAGTTTATCTGTTAAATCGGCGGTTTTACAGGGTTAGCAGCTAAACCGGAAGTTGGCATTTTTTAGTAAAGAATGAAAAATTAAGATGGAAATGTGCAAGCCTTTTTTTTTAAGTTGTTCCATAAAAGAGCTGTCAAAATGTGAAAGATGCTATTTTATAAAAATCAATATCTTGGAAACGGCAGGTTTGAGAAATAGGAAACATTATAGCAAACTTACTTAGTTTGATTCCTCGAGTACAAAAATCCTATAAATCACATAGGGTTCCATTAAAAAAAATTATTTAACCAAAGATAGTTTTGAAGTATTGGCCTTTAAATTTTGTTCTAACATTTTGTGTTTATTTTAAATAAAAACGGTGCTATTGTACTTTACCGCATTAAACCGTGACCCTATAATATATTAATTGCGGAGAAAAGTGCTGGGCAAAGGTATTTGCCGATTTTTTTTATGAATACAGCTGTACATTTCAGAAAAATACAATATATCAACAAATATTCAAATTAATAATTTTTTTTGTAAATAAAATTTTTTTCATTTTTCTTTCTTTATACCCCTTATCCGACCTCTACTTCTTAAAAATACTACATTCGACAAATTTTAGTTTTTTTGCTTAAGAGATTTCCAAGCCGTAATAAGTCTGTCAGTGACCTAAGAATTTTAAATAGTGCAAAAAAAGTGGGACAGTCGATTTTTACCAACATTTTCAATATCTTGTAACTTTTTTAAAAATTAATTTTTTCGATGCGGTTTGCGGCAATCGAAAGCCCTTTTTGTTACGAAGCAGAATATACTTTTCTAGAAGTGGCGTACCGCTGGGAGGAGGGGGGGAGGGTTTACACCATTACACCCCATCTACATGCTATTATTATAATATTATTAACAAGGTGTTATACAAGTATTATCGTTATTTTTATAAACATATTTATATTTAAATGCTATTCAAATATAAGAAAAGATTTCCTATTTTAGTAATGAAATGAAAAAATCACAATCATATTTACATATTTTTTAATTTCTATTAAAAATGTGTCTTAACAGTGTTAAAAAAAATAACAAAATATTATTTCTCTTTCTAGGAGCATACTTATTTTTATATTGTATTTACATAAGTACTAATATATTTGCTATTTTACAGGACCGACCTTCCAAAAAATATTTTTTCCAATAAGTCTTAAAAGCCATGTGTGGAAAAAATGTGGCTAGTACCCTTTTGGGAAATCAACGAAAGGGGTATTCTTTTATACATGGACTTTATTCATATAATCTGGGCTAAATGTAAGGTACTTTTTCTTTTAAAAAGGGGCTTAAGAATTAAGAGCAAGAATAATCTATTTATTTTTTTAACATATATAAAGGAGCTCAACTGGAAAAAGAATTTTGGGGATCTATGTATGGTAAGATGGTAAGAAAGAACAAGCTATTCTTGACTGAATTTTCTTTTTTTCAATTCATAATTTTTATTGCAGGATGAGTAAAAAGGTTTACAAGTTTTGTTATAATGTTTTGAAATTTGTTTTTCATAATTAGGTAAAAACTAATGTTTGGTATTTAAATGTGTGTTTTGTGTTGTATCAGTGTGTGTTAGTATGAAAGAGGGTATAACCAAAATGTGTTGGTTTGAATGTTTTATGCTTGTAAAATTTTAATTAAGTTAATTAATAATTTACATACCTACCACATGCTTATTTTTGAATTGCGGTATTAAATTTTAGATTAAGTTAGTACAATTCATACAAACTACTTATTTTATTTTATTTTATGTTTTGCGTTTGTATTAAATAAGCAAACGAGCACGTATAAACATTACCAAGTTCATTATAAATAAAACACGAATGAAGAGGTAGACAGTCCATTATTTATTTAATTTTGTTATGTCAGCAGTGCAGCAGTAAGTTAAACTTGTTAAAGCAAAACAGTTCGTATTTATTAATTAATAATACCATTCACCTAGGTTTTTTTGCTAAAGTTAAATTGTAATATGTATACTGTGTATTAAAAATAATTTAAAAACAAGGAAATATAATCAGCCTTATTCTGGTGCACATTGGTTAACTGGTAAAAATTGATTTGTTTTGATATTGGTTATTGATAAAATAAGATATTGAAATCTTCCCATATTCTGGTGACACTATTGAAATCTACAACCTTGATGACAGAAATCTAATAGATATCTGTTTGTAAAATAGGCGGCAACATTGCATACCTTTAGGAATTTTGAGAATTTGTTCATTTTTCGTTATCATACGTCAAAAGATTTCGACATAACTTTTAAATTGGTTGTTTTTCGTATGTTACACAGTACACGGAATGTGTGTAATTTGTGTTGGTTTGTAAAAAAAGGAACATGAATTCAGTTCTAAAATCTGAAAAAAAAGAACAACCCGAAAACAATTTGATGTATACCTCGCATTTCTGGAAAAACATCCAGTTTTACTAACGGGAAAGTTAGCCCCTTCGGAAACACTAAAAAATTTAGAATGTCTTTGGGAGGGTCTTGAGTACTTAGTTGGGAAACCTATTTTATGATTAAAATTTTCTATTAAAATGTTGGTTACTACTTCTATGCAGCGGCTAACAGAAGTCTGACTCATTGGGCAGTTTGTGTCCATACCTACTCCCTTTTGATATCACCCTTGAGCATAAAAATGCAAAGCGCACAGTACTACCAGGGGCTTTGGAATAGCTATAGATTCCCTTTCTGCGTCTGGCAGAAAATTGCTTATTTCTGCGACTAGATGCCTTGCTGTAACTTTATTACAGCGATACATTTTCTTAAAGAAGCCATCTGGGAGGTCGAAGGGATCTGAGCTTTCCCTCAGATTTTTTCGTAAACGGTTATATTCAATGCTGCAAAGGTTATATCTAAAAATTTACTTGGACATATGAAACCTAACTTATTTACCTTTGAATTTCATTATTTAACGCTTGAATCAGTAATGGGAAGTGGAGGACGTTGGCCATGATTAATTAAATAACCAATATCTAATCTCAAAAAAGTGATGTTCGCAACTTCTTTAAATTATCAATGTCTAATCCACTTTATTGAAAAATGTATGCTCTCGCGAATTGCAAATATTGGAAATTTTTAGATGTCTAATATTTCTAAATGACCTTGGTTGTTGTTCAATATTGAATCGACAACCAATAATTTTGACAAACGCCAGAATAGCAATCCACCATATCTCTTGGTTTTTGGTATCTAATCAATTTCCAATGTGCACCAGAATAAGGCTGAATGAGTTAAAGCTTTGCAAATGTGGGTCATTCCAGGGGCGGCTCTAACCTAGTTGGAAATAAAATTAGGTTCCGATTTGAAAATAAAATACAAATATTTATATACCCACAGTGTGTAAATTGAAAATGCGAAATACGAAAATACTTCGGTTAAACTAATAACATACAGGGTGTCTAAAAAGTCTTAGTATGGGTAAATATATTTGCTATTAGCAATGATAGAGACACCAAATTTTAGTTGTATCTTATTGGTTAATAAATCTACTTTTTTATGTAATTTGACTTTTTCAACCCCCGTGGGGGGACCCTAGGCAGTTTAGGTCAAAAATTTTGAATGAAAACCTATGCCGTGTGGCCCCTCCTTTTAAAAGTTTTTAAAAAAGAAACATTTTACTGCAAACCCCGTATTTTAATTCATTTTTAAATGGCAAGCCTATAAAAATTATACATCGTAAATCGTATAATCGGACGGGGCATAAGTCGACCGTTAGTCGACCTCTTGTGCCATACAGTACCAGTCTGCGCCCACATTTATTTTTTGTTTTGTGGGGCACTTTTTTTCTAACTTTTTCGACTTCTTCATTTGTCGTTTTTTATATTTTTTGTTTTTTGGCATCTGCGCAGTAGACCAAAATGCGTACCACGCGCAAACAAAGAGGGCTAGACATGCGCACGAAATTTCAGGGGATTTACATTGTTGTGCTTTCAAGAATATATCTCCAATAGTAAAACTACAACTACGTATTTAACATATTTCTACGATTTTATGACGTATTACTTTTTTGAACATTCTTAACTATGTGACATTGTGACACCGTACAAGAAGAATATGGGATGAAACATCAGCAAATTTATTTAAAATATATAATCACAATTTTACGGTGGTACGGAACCCTATACTCGCACTTGGCCGTTTCTTTATTTTACACAATCACAGCAACGCCCATGAATAAAATTATTTTTGTCAAATACCGTATATGTACGTACTTATTTTCAGCATTGATGCCTCTGGGAACAGACCAACTGTGCCAGCCTTACTAATCAGTTATATAACCTATACGCACTGACTTATTTCCGGTATGGCAGCCTCTTGTTATTTATTCAAATGTTAACCTTACCATAGTTATTGAGACTTTTGCGTCCTGTGAAAAATTCACAATATTGTATGTGGCACGGAACCCTATATGCGCGAGTCGAACTCGCATTCAACCGTTTTTTTTTATTTCACACAATCACGGTAACGCCCATGAATTAAATTATTTCTGTCAAATACCGTATACGTACGTACTTATTTTCGGCATCGACGCCTCTGGTAACAGACCAACAGCACAGATTTACCCACAATCTGTAAATCTGTGCCAACAGTGCCTGTCTTACTTATTACGTTAAAAGTTGTTTAGAATAACCACCATGAACTTCTTGCCAGTAATAAAGTTCATTTTGGAACTCTGCCAAGAAGTAACATCTGCCGTTCTCAAAAACACCTTTAAAATGAGATACCACACGGCATAGGGTTGCATTTAAAATTTTTGACCGCAGCTCCCTAGCGTAACCCCCTAAGGGGGTTGAAAAGGTCAAATTACATAAAATAGTAGATTTATTAACCAATAAGATACAACTAAAATTTGGTGTCTCTATCTTTAGTAATAGTAAAGGTATTTGCCCATGCTAAGACTTTTCAGGCACCCTGTATGGTATATCACTGTAACCGAAGTATTTTCGTATTTTGCATTTTCAAATAACACAATGTGGGTAAATAAATATTTGTATTTTATTTTCAAATCGAATCCTAATTTTATTTCCAACTAGGTTAGAGCCGTCCCTGGAATAACCCAAGTTTGCAAAGCTTTAAATGAGATTATGATACATTTCAAAATGAATCAGGGTCAGAATTTTTTTATATATATCCAACATCTTTTTACAGTTGTGTTACCCAATAAAGTCGATTATTATTACTATCAATAAAATTTAAATATAGCGTACAATAATCCTTACCATATGCATTTGGTAATTATGTATTTATTTTTATGACTAAAAGTCATATGTTTTCCAAATAGCGGGACATGGAAGATGACTCTGAACATAGAGTTGAATGTTCGCCTATTTGATGGTGTTATGTAGATATATGATTATTTGAAATGACTAAAAGTCATATGTTTTCTGTGTAGGGGAACATGGAAGATGATGAATATTCGCCTATTTGATGGTGTTATGTATATGATTATTTAAAATGACTAAAAGTCACATGTTTTATGAGTAGGGGAACATGGAAGATGACTGAGTACAGAGTTGAATGTTCGCCTACTTGATTGTGTTATGTATACCGTTATTTGAGATGACTAAGAGCCATATATTTTATGAGTAGGGAGACATGGAGTATGACCCTCATATAGGGTTGACATTGCCCTATTTTTCCTATTTTACCTGACGCTGGGAACCCTGTTATAGCGTTATTAGCAAAAGAGATTTTTTTTATATGTACGTACATATTTTTCAATCGAACTTTTTTAATCCATCCAAGAAATAAAAAAAAGTTTTGTCTTGATAAACTGGCGAAACAGAGTTAGTGAATTAATATTTAATTAGTAATTCGTTTTTAATTGAAAGAGTCTCTTCAGTTAAGCTTTAATAACCTTTTATTAACACATATTGTTTAAATCCGTTCGTACTGTCTGGAACAAAACTTAATCTCGATATTAATATTAAATTCGTTTAAATCTTTGGAAAAGATAAATTTTATTTGTAACATATAGGATCCCGGAACCCTGTTATTAGCCAGTGGCGGATTTAGGGGAGCCCTCCCCCTGAAGTCCTGTACAAAAACGATTTCCATAGCGAATTTTATAAAAATAAATATTGTAACATAAACATTAACCATTCCTACATATTCTACAAAATATTACGAGTATAAACAAAAACAAACATTTGCACCGCCGGTAAGGCCTTTTAAATGAATTATACCACAAAAATATGAATACGTATATATGTTACATAATCAAATCAAATGTTATATAAAAAATGCAAGCCTTTTTTTTGGCATTATTGATTTACATGCTCTTTGTTTCTGAAAACATTCCTTGCACATCTCACTGCAATTTTATCAAAATTTGCGCCCGATCGTTTTGACTGATAAATGAAACAAATAACCAAAGGGTTTCTTTCCAGAAAACACTCTTTTGAACGTAAATTTTTTCGAAAAACAGCTTTTTCGAAAACGGATTAACGAAACTTTTTAGAAATATTTTCTTGAATACACATAACGTAAGATCAAAAAAACACCGCCCTCAAGGTATGCCGTGGAATCAATCACGCATGTCTTGAATTATTACTCTTTAAAGGTAACGTAGGTAAAAGGTATTGGTGAATGAAAAATAGCACTGTCAAGTTCTGGGGCATTGGGAGACCGAAAGTTCGCACTGCACAAAAAGTAGAAGAATTGAGGCAAATTGTTAATGAACACACCACAACAAACTCCTATTCGGCGTTTAAGCCAGCAAGTAAATGTATCCTACAGAACCTGCAATACAATCCTGAAATGTGACCTGCATATGCACGCTTATCGTCTAAGCTCAGTCCAAGAATTGTTACCAAACGACAAGCCGCGGCGAATGCAATTTTCAGAGTGGTTTATGGGTAAGTTGCATGATAATCAAAACGTATTTGAAAAAACGTTTTTACTGACGAGGCATGGTTTTACCTCTCTCGTTATGTAAATTCTCAACAAATAAGAATGTGGAGTTCTGAAAACCCATATTTCTTTATAGAGAAGTTGGCGTGTGGTCGGCCATATCGAAAAGAAGGTTAATTGGACGGATTTTTTTTTTTAGAGACTCTCAATTCGGCGCGATAACGTAATGAAATTTTAGAAAGTTGTGTAAATGCATTAGATAATAAAGAGATGCGACAAGGCTGCTTCCAGCAGGACGGCGCAGAATTTTTCAAAGACCGAATCATTAGTCGTAATATGCCAGTTAGGTGGCCACCACGGCCCTGCGATCTCACGTCGTGCGACTTTTTTATGGCCACACAATAAAAACTCGGTTTTCAAAACCCCTTGTGAAAATTTCGAAAACGTACGGACTAGAACTACAAATAAATTTCAGGAGATTAACAACTCCCTCCAAGTGCTTACCAATGTTTTTGATGCTGTAAAAAGAAGAATGAGAACATGTTTGGAAGAAGAAGGTGGACACGTCTCTCATTTAGTTTAAATTTATGTTCTTTGTTGTATATGTTTTATTTTTAATTCTGTATTATGCAGTGACAATGACAATAATGTAATTTTCTAAAAAATAAAAACTTCAGAACTTGACAGTTTTATTTCTCGTTCACCTATACCTACATATGTTACCTTTCAAGAGTAATAATTCAAGACATGCGTGATTGATTCCACGCCATACTTTAAGGACGTTTTTGTGATTTTACGTTATTTTGAACGTACATTTTTTGGAAATGTCCTACCAGCTTTTTGAAAGATGCTTTTTAAAAAACATTTTTTCAAATGTTTTCTTAACAACACGTATTTCAAAAATGTCTTAAAAAAATAATTTTTAGAAAATAGGTACATTTTCCGAAAATATATTTTTTCGAAAACAGTATTTAGAAAATTAAATTATGAAGCTTGGAAAATGTTAATAAAAAAAGACGAAAAAAGATCCCGAACCTTAGGTTAAGTATGTTACCTTCTTGTAAATTACTTTTTTAAAAAGCCGTTGCTTGGAAAAATTACTATCCGAAAAATTTAATTTCGAAAAAAATGTATTTTTGAAAAGAGCTTTAAAAAAATTTTGAAAAATTTGTTTTAGAAAAATTGTGCTTCGTAAGTACTCGTATATCCCCTTAAATGAGCAGAAGGCATAAATAAAAAAATGCTACAATAAGATGACAAACTGTTCTGGTTTTTTTTTCAACATCTTTTTTGATGTTTAATTAATTTAATTCTTTTTTTAAAAAGAATCTTTTAAAAATATATTTTCCGAAAATATATTTATTAGAAAACATAGTTTTTCTAAATTTAAATTATGAACTCTACTGGCTTAGAAAATGTCAAAGAAAAATGACAAAAAGATCCGAAACTAACCTAAATGAACCGATTTTGTGTTCAGTCAGGTTTACGTTTCCTTGTGTCTGCTATGTTACTCTGTAGTAAATTACTTTCAATTACGTTTAATATGAATATTTGAAGTCTTTTTCGAAACAATGTTTGAAAAAACGTACTTTCTAAAAACATTGTTTCTCAAAAAAATGTAATTTCGAGAAGTGGTTAAAAAAAATTCGAAAAGTTGGTATCCGAAAAAAAGTTTTGAAAACATTCCTAGTTTTCGAATAGGTAACTGTATTCGAAAATATATTTTCGAAAAAACGTGCTTTCAAAAAATTTTCGTATCAGTCGAAATGGACAGAAGGTATAAATAAAAAAAATGGTAGAATTTTGGTAGGTTAAAATGACAAACCGTTGTGTTTTCGCTAGAACAGGTTTAGATATTTCGTCCATTATGAAATAGTGTACATTGCTTAGAACCCTAAACAATTAAAAAATAATGTCGCACGCGAACTTGCCCGTTCTTATGTACTTTGATACTTACCCCGACGAAATTCTAAATCCGCCCCTGTTATTACTGCAACAAGTGGTAAATTTTGAAAAAATGGTTCACTCCCTTCCAAAATTTCAAGCAATGAACTTAAGCTTATTTTGCATTCCTTTGTAAATTTAATAACCATGTATGTGACAGACTTTCACTAATTACGGAGTTAGGCAGGCAACAATAATAGACCTTTTAACACCTTGCGGTGTATTGAGACACGAGTAACAGGTTTTTAATAGTTTATTAACACTTAATATGTACACAGGTATTTATAAGGATAGTAACAATGGTAATAGATATATCGTAGGAGCGGTACTATCAGGGCTCACACCTAGAGCGCCCGAGTAGTAGCGTCGCGTTGGGTACTATCAGGGCTCACACCTAGAGCGCCCGAGTAGTAGCGTAGTGTTGGTCTCCGGAGCTGTAGTCCCTGCAAAGCCAAAGATCCAACCAGGATGCTGAGGTAGAGGCGAGAGAGCGAGCTCGAAGAGAACTGCCTTTCGACGGCTTTCGATGTCCAGCGGGCCGGGTTTTGTTGACTTCGGCGGCCGGCTGGTGACGTCACAGGTGGAAGGGCGCGCGGGACGGCTAGCTGGCTTCGGGGTGCGTGAGGGTGGCGCCGCCGAGAGGGGTATTACGGAGCGGCCAGTTACTACCGAGGTTAGTGTTTGTTACAATTCTCCCCCTCAGAGTCTAGGAATCGTCCTCGGCCTAGACTCTGTGGTTGTGGGTGCGGTCATCTTCCGGGGGCGTCCTCGTCTTCTGAGGGGTATCGTCGGGGCGGGGACCGGCAGCGGCGTGTCCATAGCATCTTCGGGAGGTCGGTAGGGAGTAAGGGCTGATGCGTGGTATACTCCGAGAGGTACTGTCGGTCGGTCGGGATGAGCGATCTGGTAGCTAGTGGGTCCTTTTTGTCGAAGGATGAGGTAGGGTCCATCTCGTCGTGGAACCAGTTTTGACGATCGTTGCTTGGCTGCATTGCTTAGCGTGTGGGCCGCGACGTACACGTAATCTCCGGGGCTTAGATCGGGTGAGGGTCGTCGATGCGCATCAGCTTGGTTTTTCCGTCGATCCTGTTCTCGTTCGTGGGTTTCTCGTGCTTGATCCAGGGCGTCGGCCATGCGTAGCACGCGAGGGGTGACCTCTTGGACAAAAGTTTCTTGTGTCGTGATGGCACGTAGATCATGGGTTACACCGGTAGGGGTTCGTAGTTCTCGGCCGAACGTCAGGTAGGCTGGTGAATACCCGGTTGATTGGCAGCGAGAAGTATTCATGGCGAACCGGATGGCTGGTAGCTTTTCAGACCATGTGGTTTGATCCGTGCCTACTTGAATGGCTAATTGTGTTTTGAGGTCTCGGTGTCTTCTCTCTACAGGGTTGGCGGCCGGGTGATAGACAGGGGTTAGGCACTGGTCAATCCCTAAACAGTAGGTGAGGCATTACATGACAGAGCTGATGAACTGTGGTCCATTAACACTAATTACACGGCGGGGTACCCCATATCGCAGGCAAATCTCATTGACCATGGTCCAGGCACATTCTTCAGCGGTGGCTTTCGATAAAGCGAATAGTTCTATCCAGCGGGTGGCGGTGTCTTCTATGGTCAGTATCCATCTTTTTTTCTCGACGCTTTCCGGTAGTGGTCCAAACAAGTCCATGGCGATGACCTCGAATCGTTGGTGCATCACGGGGGTGTGCAGGAGTCCGGCTGGCACTAGGTTGGTCGGTTTATATTTCTGGCACTCGGGACAAGACTTTACATACTTAGCGACAGTATGCCTAATTCCGGGCCAATAATATTTATGCAATAGCTTCTGAAGGGTTCGCTCAACACCATAATGGCCGGCTGTGGCGGCATCGTGATGTTCTTGAAGGATCTGGGTCCTTTGGTCTCTGGGAACTATGAGCTGGGCTTCCTCGGTGTCGTCATCAGGGGAGTAACGGTACAAGACTCCTTGTGAGCAGAGGTAGCCTCGGGAGGTCCAGGGAGCGGTGGACTCCTGTGTTCCTTCATCGAATGCATCTAATATCTTCTTTAATTCTGGGTCGGCTTGCTGGCTCTCTCTCCAGGAAGCAGCATTCATGGTGGGTAGATCTAGGCTGATAAGACAAAGTTCGGGCGAGGGGTCCAGGTCCTTTGACTAAGGTGGTCTGGACAAAGTGTCGGCTACGACGTTAGCTTTTCCCGGTACGTATTGTATCTGTAGGTGGTAGGGCTGAAGCTGCAAGGCCCATCGAGCAAGTCGTCCACTAGGTGAGCGGAGGGACATCAGCCATTTCAGTGGCTGGTGGTCGGTAATGATTATGACCGAGGTTTCCTCTAAGTACCCTCTGAAGCGACTAACGGCCCATACAATGGCTAAGGCTTCTCGTTCCGTCGTGGAATAATTCCGTTCGGGGGCTGTCAAAAGGCGGCTGGCGTATTCAACAGGTCGTTCATCCGTTCCCTCCCCCTGGAGTAAAGCGGCTCCTATTGCGTAAGCGCTGGCATCTGTACGGAGGGTGAATGGTTGTCCGTGGTCGGCCGGTCTTAGAATAGGGGCGGAGGTCAGAGCGTCCTTTAGCTGGCTGAATGCCTGGTCCTGATCGGGGCCCCATGTCCATGGTGTCTTCTGGCGAGTTAATTTACTGAGTGGCTGGGCTATTTTGGCAAACTGTTTAATAAATTTCCGATACCAACTGCAAGTTTGCAGAAAAGTTACCACGTGCTTGGCATTGCGGGGTATTGGGAAGTCCATGATGGCGCTGATCTTGGCAGGATCCGTGTGGATTCCTTGGGTGCTGATAACCTGGCTTAAATAACGAGTCTCGGGGCATCCGAAGCGGCACTTTGGACGGTGGAGGCGGAGCTGAAATTCTTTAAGCATGTTAAATATCAGGCGTAGGGCGTGTATATGTTCGTCGACGTTACTGGAGAGAAGAATCAAGTCGTCCAGGTAAGCCAAGAGGCGTAGGTCGGGAAGGCGACGCCGAAATTGGTCCATCAGTCTTTGGAACGTGGCGGGGGCGTTGCGAAGGCCAAACGGCATGCGGCTGAACCGATAGGTGCCAAACGGGGTCACAAAGCACGTCTTGTCCTTGTCCTTTTCTCTTATTCGGATTTGGTGATATCCAGCGCGAAGATCCATTGTGGAGAGGCAGCCTACTTGACCAGTTGACTGGAGCAGGTCGTCCAGGCGAGGCAATGGATACTGGTCGGGATTCGTGGCAGCGTTTAAACGGCGGACATCTATGCAAAGTCGTATCTCTCCTCCAGGCTTGGGTACTAAGACGGTTGGGGCAACCCAAGCGCTTTCGCATTCTTGAACAATTTGGTTGGTCATTAATTCTTGAACTGCTTGTCGTAAGAGTTCACGTTTCCTAGGTGTCACTTGGTAAGGGGGAACACTGATGGGAGCATGGTCTCCGGTGTTGATTCGGTGTTCGGCAAACGGGGTGGCTGGTCCATGGTGAGCGAACACAGAGTCGTTCTCGGTGAGAAGATGATTCAGCGTCTGGCGCTGCTGGGGGGTAAACTCACTGGCTTCATCATCGCGGAGATCCAAGATGGCGAAGGTTAGTGTTGATTCACTCTCTTCTCTGGAGTCTGTCCACATGGCGTCAATTGTGTCCATGGCGTCCTGTAGCATGTACCCATAGCGTGAAAAGGGGTTTAGCTGGAGCGCCTCGACGGCCGTAGTGGGTGGAGGTTCAGCGACTGGGGTCTCTACACATGGTCCATAATTGTCGGCTAGACCAGAGTGGTAATCGCTGATGAACATCCCTTCTGGTTCGGGTAGGTGGATCAGCTGTGGTGGTCCGGCGATGTCTGGAGTTGGTACGTCAGGGTGAGTCGGCGTGGCCTGCAAGGGAGACAGCATGGGTGGAATGTAGAAGTCGCTGGCGATATGATCCATCGAGAGGTCTTCCTGAGCTTCCTGGCTTAAGAGCGTTAGTGTCGAACCGTCCCCTTCCTTTGGGGAAAATGGGTGCTGATTACAGGCGTCGTCGTCAAAATGCCATTGTTGCCTGATGAAGTTGAGAACAAGTCCGGCCTTGGCGATGAAGTCGATCCCTAGTAGAGTTTGTGCGAACGGGGCATCGGGAAACGCACAAAAGGTGGTTGGCACCATGCGGCCTTGTAGGGTGACGGATACGGTAGCCATTTGCACTGGTTTTGAGCGAGTATTACCATCGGCTAAGGTGACGTTCATGGTTCGGGTCTTGAACTTGTAGCCTTGTTGTTGTAGCAGATGGTATAGAGAAGATCCTGCGAGCGAGGTGCGGGCCCCTGTGTCTAGGAACGCCGATCCTGTGCTACCATTGATAAAGATCCTAACTGCTGGATGCGTCTGGTTAGCGAGAGATACAAATGAAAAGGCCAAAGCTGGTTGATTGCCTGGCGTGGGATTGCAGGTGGGACAGTTTCTACTAATAAAGCCGGGGCGTTGACAGCCATAGCATTTGAGCGTGTCATCCTTGAGGGCTGAGCTGGCGGGAGGTGCGTTTTCCTTATTCGCTGGGTTGCGCAGGCTGGCTGCTCTCTTTCTGCACACGGAGACGTCATGACCTATGTTCCTGCAAAAGAGACAACGGATCTTCGTTCGTCGTGGCTTAGTCGGAGCGGTCTCGTGTGTTCCTGTGTGGTTGCTGGTTATACTGATTAACCTGGCGTGACTCAACAAATCGGCGAAACTGTGAACTGCTTCACGTGGAACTCGGTCGCGGACCGTGAAGGAGAGTAAGCCGTAGAGCATGTCGAGCTGCACAGTCTCTGCAAGCGGTATTTCTAGTTGAGCTAGCAGAGCTCGTTTCTCGGCGATAAACTGGCCGGTTGGGGTATCTTCGTCCTGCTGGGTTGCGAAGATGTCCTGATAAATTTTATAGGCAGGTGGCCGTGGAGCAAATTCGTTGCGGAGCAGTGACTTAGCGGATTCCCAGGTTGTTGTTGAGGTCCTGATCCCTGTCCACCAGGTATGTGCGAACCCTTCTAGCAGAAGCGCTAGGCCTCGAAGCGCATTTTCGTCCGAGATTCCTTCGCTTTGTTTGTAAAATTCGATGCTGTCAAGGAAGTCTTCAACTGCTTCTCGCGAACCTTCAGCGAACCTAGCTGTGCAATGGGTAAAATGTTTTGCAGGCGGTGGCGGTGGTTGTAATCGTTGTACCAGTTGCTGCAAGTCTTCGGCTGTGATTGCCATAGCTGTTTGACGTCGTGTAACCGGAATTTTAACTTAGTTTTGACTGTAGATTAATGCAAGATGGAACACTATCACTTATTTGTTCTCGTGCCCCTACGTTGAATCCAACCAGGATGCTGAGGTAGAGGCGAGAGAGCGAGCCAGAGAAAAGAGCGAGCTCGAAGAGAACTGCCTTTCGTTTCGATGTCCAGCGGGCCGGGTTTTGTTGACTTCGGCGGCCGGCTGGTGACGTCACAGGTGGAAGGGCGCGCGGGACGGCTAGCTGGCTTCGGGGTGCGTGAGGGTGGCGCCGCCGAGAGGGGTATTACGGAGCGGCCAGGTACTACGGAGGGTAGTGTTTGTTACAACCTCAATTATTTCCAAATTGACCAAGAAAGTCATACAGTGTGTCACCGAATGAATGACCTGTTTGTAGATGGAATTTTCCAAAAAGACAGTATATCGGCCAGAAGAAAAAAGAATTACCTACCGGGTTTATGTTGTTTTAAACGCAATGGCTTTTACACTTGTGATAGCAACATTTTATAAATTAAACAATTTTATTTATGCCCTAGACATAAATTTTAAACGCAGTAATAATTATTGTTTACCTCAAATCGTTCATAATGTCATGAAACTAAGTATTGATTTTCGTACTTAAAACATCCTACATAATATTACCTAATTTTACAAAATAATACTATTTTGAATTAAACCAAAATTAGTTGCCAATTCATATAATTAAATCGATTGGAAACATCTAATTAATATTTTGTTTCTAGAATACTTATTTTCAGAGAAAAATCATAAAACTCATTAAAATAAGGGCAACGCGTGAATTATATAAGTAAGAAAAGTACTAATGTACCGCGGGCGTCTGAAGAGGAGTGAAATATAATCTATTGATAAGCGAGTTAAAGGATGTCTGGTTGGGAGGGGAAGGGAAACCATCCGCAGGCAATGTGTTCTATATTCTGGAGTATGCATGAGCGACAGAAGTGGGATGTTCTAGGGTTTCGTAGCTGGATAGTAAAGGGATGAATAAAAACGATTTTTTTGTTGTTCTGTTAGGAACAACCAAGGGGGGAATGATAGCGGTTAGTCCTTTTGAGTAAAATCCGTGAAAATACTGGTAGAAAAAGAACAGATCCCCAATAGCACAGTAATGAGCGAGAGAAGGGAGTTTTCTAGCAGGCGCGGCTCGTCCATAAGGTCATTTGATCAATGACCCACCTAAATTTATTTTTACTGATCCACCTAATAATTTATTTTTTAAAACCAAAAAATAATTATCTTTTCTTTTAAAAAAGTGCAACTTCCATGCGAAAACTCCCCAATAAAGAATCAAACCAAGCTCGCGTTGGCGCAAATAACCTCCAGCCTACTTATAAAATAAAAATAAAAAAAACCCTGGGGTTTGCTCAGGATTCTTTTCTGTATTTTTTGTTATATCATTAAAAACAAAAACTGATCCACTAATACTGAGCAAACCCGAGGGTTACTATTTTATTTTATAACTATGCTGGAAGTCATTTGCGACCGGATACCGTTTTTGTCACGTTACTCTCGCACACGCTCGGCGAAACGTGGTTTATGATATTTGCCCAAGCTTGAGATTTTGAATAGTACATGAGATTACCAATAATATAAATGATATATAAAAAAAATTGCACCGGAACATGTGCTAAACTCGTTGCCGATACACCTTCTAGAGCCGTTCTAATTTTTTTGACAAAAATTTAAAAAAAAAGTCCACCCAAGCATGGTCTCGAACTCACGACCTCTCGGTTCATAAGCGGATACTCTACCTCTGGACTACGTTACTAATGCAAGAAAACCGAGAGCAACGAGAACACAAAGGCATCCTATTTGCGATAACGTGTGCTGTTTAGCCAGGGTGTTTTGCGATCGCAAGTGGCGTTTATAGAACCCGATGCTCGGCATGACCCGATTCGCGATCACGTGTGGCGTATAGAAAAATGCCTCCGAGCTTGGGCCGTATTTCAATTTTAAATTGGCCTCATAGGTTTATATAGACTATATATGTAAATGCATTAAAACTAAAAGAGGAAGAAACATACACGCTTTAGAAAATTAAAAAGAGACAAAATTTGTCGACGGCCCATCAATAATATCGCTTTCGGCCCGAGCGTGGCCGTCGCCGGCGCCGCGCACCGGTTCTTGGCTTGTCCCGGGCCACTATGGAAATAGACTTGAAGCGCCTTCGTGAAATATACTGTTGCAAAAAATGAAAAACATTTGAATTAGAAAATGAAAAACTAATTACCTAATATGCGCATTGTATTTTCACAGACTTTTGTTTACAGTTTATTACGTCGTGCTGGCACACTATTAAAGAGGTGTTTCGGCTTTTCTAATTTTGTTGTGTAAATATGTGTATTTTTGGATATTATTTGATAACAGAATTATGATGCTGGCTAATTCTTTGAAAATCGATACATTCAACACCTCTTTACTTAGCCTTAGGAATTCTTTTAAATGCTAAGGCGTTTTTTCTGTGTGTAACATTTTATTGTAAACTAAATTATATATCGTACAATGGTTGACCAGTTAAATAAAAAATAGATAGATATTTGTGTTGTCCTTCGTGTAGCAGTGTTTTTTACTAGTACTTGAGTACTTGTGTTAATAATGGCTTTAGCAGTGCAAGAAACTGTTTGCATTTAATTTTAAAAAGCCACAGCAAAAATGCAATTTTAGTATTTATGTTTTTTTGCGGTGTTTATTTGTAGATAAATAATTTCTTGGAAGAACTAGGCACATTATTAAAAAACTTTCCTTAATTAAAAAAGTGTATTTTGCTTGTTATGTTGATATTACGAGTTGCCCACAAAATTTGCTCCACCTGTAAAAAAACTCACGGGCCGCGCCTGTTTTCTAGTAAGATCATTGATGAGTCAAACGGCTCTCTTTAGTCTTTTGAATAGAATTAGCGATTAAGTGTCGAAGGTGATGTCGCTCCCCAGATGCGGGAACAGTATTCTAGGCTAACTATGGGAAACTTTGAAAGTGTATAAATTGAAAAAGAAGAAGTATTTTTTGGTTCGGAAGAGAAACTTATTTTCCTTTATACAGAAAGTTGGGAATTACCTATTATTATACAGGACTGCAAAATTAATTTTCCCTAGCCAAAAGGGACTTTTATAGAACTTAACTATAATATAGTTCACACAGTAAACATTCTGTAGTATATACATTAATTTAATATAAACAAGTACATATCTGTTTCTGTTCTGATATAATACTGCGGTCCTAAGCAAAAACACCGCAAGTGCCAAAAATCAAAAATTGAATTAGGGGCTGGCTGTAATGGATTTAGAAGGGCCTATATTAGCTATTTGCGTAACAAAAACACCGCATTTACCACTAAATATATTTTATTTCAGTTAAAATTAATGATGAGTGATGGGTGATTTAACTACGTATTTTTGTAAAAAAAAAGATTGCCCAATTCCTAGCATCTGCAATTTAAATTTAGAAACTAATAAAACAATTACTTTTTTACAGTTTATATCCATTTTTTATAATTATAATAATAAAAACAAAATATAATTGCTAGGTAAAATCACAACTATTTTGCAAGGGTTTGAACATTATAACTCGATTTATTCCAAATTGTTATAATCGCAGATGCGGTGGTTTTTCTTAGGACGGCAGAATAGTAGACTAGCTTTCGCCCGCGACTTCGTCCGCGGTGTAACAATTTTACTCCATTACAAACTTTGAACCCCCATTTGAACCCCATAGGGGTTGATTTATTAAAAACTGTAAACCACATGTTCCTACTTCTGTGACGCTTCGATCATCTAATATTTTTTCTACATACAAAGTTGAAACCCCTGTTTCGCCCCCTTAGGGGTTGAATTTAAAAAATCCTTCTTTAATGCATATCTACGTTATAGAAGACACCTCTGTGCAAAATTTCAAGTTTCTAGACCCAGCGGTGCGGGCTGTGCGTTGATACGTCGGTCAATCAGTCAGTCAGTTTCTCATTTTATGTATCGAGAAGATTTATGAAGGTAATAATTTTTTTAACAAATTTGCAGCTGTTTATTGTTTATTTGAATATCATGGTTTTAAGAAAGTTAACTTCAAAGCTGAAGTCTTAATTAGGACTGTGGGAGAAGTTTATTATATTTTGTAATAAAACTGTCCTTAATAGTAACTAGCATTTCACATGTGCAACAGAGTATAGTCATCAAACTGTTGAATATCATATAAACATTTGATTGCTTTAGATAGTTACAAATAGACCATCTATCTTTGTTAATTATTAGTCAGTAGCGGCTTATGAAATTTCAAAGTTGTATATCTCTGTTACTACTTACAGGACCCATACCAAATTTAGGGGTTGTAATAGTAAGCCCCCTAGGAATGTTTTGGTAAAGAAAAAAAACGTTTTGTAATTTGCGAAAAAAAGTGATTTTTTTTTAGCCCCCCCTGGGAAAAAAATGAACGGGTTTAGGTATTTTATTTATGATTTTTTCTAAACAAATTTTACATCATTTTGTCGAGAATTTTTGAATTTTAAGAGAACAGAATGTGTTAGTAGAAAGTTATAGTCATTTGAATTTTTTTTTTAATTATATTTTAGATTTAAAAAAATTCAAGTGACTATAACTTTCTACTAACATATTTTTTTCTTTTAAAATTCTCGACAAAATGATGTAAAACTTGTTTAGAAAAAATAATAAATAAAATACCTAAACGCGTTCATTTTTTTTCCAGGGGGGGAGGCTAAAAAAATTCAACTTTTTTTCGCAAATTACAAAATGTTTTTATTTCCTTTACCAAAACATTCCCAGTGGGCTCACTATTAAAACCCCTACATTTGGTACGGGTCCTGTAAGTAGGAACAGAGATATACAAATTTGAAATTTCATAAGCCAGCACTGATTAGAGGGGAAGGGCAGATATACAAATTAAACCAACAATTTACTATTTATATAGTTTGGAAATATGACAATGCTGACAAAAAAGTTTAAACCAAAAGAAATTTTTTTGGAATGAATATCTTATAAAATTTTATATTTTCAAAGGTTTGGTAAAATTTTCCCTAAGAGAAAAAAAATTGATAAAAATATGTTTTGTAAATTAAAAATATAATAATTAATCCTAGCACAAAAATTTCAGTGAAAAATATTTATAAACTTTTTTTATATAAGTTCTGTGATATACTTCATTCTTATAACAAAAACCACTTCATTTTTATGTGATACCTATATGTAGCTTTAAATAGCAATGTTCCTATAAGTGTTAGTGTTAGTGCACATTAATAATTGTAGCTGTTTCAAAAATATATTCGTGCCTACTTCTAGTTGAACCAATATTAAAACAGAAGTACCTTTGTAAAAGTTTTTAAATTTTCACAAAATATTAATGTAGAATTAAAAAAAATTAGTTATTCTGCCTGTGTACATTAAAACAAATTACTACATACATTTTTATTTATCCTATAGGTACTAGTACGTGGTAAATTTTTTAAAAGGTGATATTAGAGACAGAGAAGAATATGTAGGTAGTTTTAATCCAAAGTAAAACTCTTCCTAAATTACATTAACATACATATTAAGTGTGGATACTTATATACCAATATATACACGTATATAGATATACCTATACATAACCTTTCAAGCAAAACTAAGGTTAAATAAATATTAATACAGTTGCTAGGAACTTATAAAATAAAATCTCCATGATAATTACTAAACAAAACTTACCTTTTGGGGGTCTTGAAAATTTGGAAGGTCCATTATTATTGCAGTAAATGGCAAAATCAAACAAATACATGATACTGCTGAAATGACCATCAACACAATGTAAGGATGTTTTACTATAAAGCTTGTATAATTCATTTTGCTAATTTTTTAATTTGGTATTTTTCTTCTGTTTTTATCTCGTTTCTATCTAAAAATTTAGGATAAATAACTAGGGGGTAACCCTAAAAATTAATAAGTACCTTTAACAAAATTCACTGATATGATATCTACCACTCTAATGATCAACGATCATGAACAACTGAACCGTGCCACAGCTAGATCGTAAATGAAACAAATTTGCAGTCCAGTTTGATTATAAACTTGTAGCTTGGTAGAGTAGGGAGGTTGTAGGCAGTCTTTAAGGGATGAACAAAATAAACCCTTGACAACATGCTCGCTGGCACCATGGAAACAGGAAGGAAATACCCTCTCTTCTCTGGCTGGCACTCGTCTTATTTTGGAAGATGTAGGTAGAGGTTAAAAACGACGGACAAATTGCCTCGCTCACGTTTAAAACTTTATCTCTGTCTTTCCAAAGCCCACAGAGTGAAATAAGTATATATCGATATCACAGTTATTGTTCTGTACACAACATGTGTATTGACACTATTGACGAATGATTGGTTGCATTTTCTGGGTGGTTTATTTCACCCTCCGCCCACCCCATGTAATATGTTATGTTAGGTTAGGCCTATTATGACATTCCCATAGATTCTTCCATTAGACCAATCCTTTTAAGCCTATTATAATGTGTTGCCGAGATTAAGTCCGCAAATCGCTAGCATTTCAGTTTAGGATCGTCGAATTCGAGGGAATAAACCTAATCATCCACATTAATAAGCTCTTTAACATATTAGGAACCCCCTAATCCACGATAAACTCTGGCAACCCCACCCAGATAACCCACATTAGTAGGTTCTAATTATAACGCCTCCAGGCCTAAATGATTCGGTAAACTCCGCGCTCCCGGGATTATTCTTAGTTTAAACTTAGTAAGATAAAGATAAGTTTTCATAATCCTAATTTTTACACAGCTATTTTGCCTGAAACAGTAATGTCAGGTTGCCGGCATTTGGCGTTTTCGGTTAGGATCACCCTTGACAATTAACGGATTAAACGTCAAGTGTCACCAATTTGGTTGACAAATGAAGTGTTTAATTGTCAATCGTAATTATGCGGAAAGTTATCCGTTGCTATTTCAGATGGGCAGTATTAACTACATTACTTTTGAGGATGACGGTACCTTCCGATGTGCTTTCATTTCCGGAAATATACCCATACTACCAGACGCAAGATACTTTGCTGAAAATATAACGGTTAAAAAAGAGTAAACTCTTTTAACCATCAAATTTCAAAATGTTTAATTCACAACTGGAAAGAAAAAAAATACAGGAATTTCACTTCAATACATTTTATTTTTCTTGTTTAACAGTAGCTCACTTATCTTCAATATTGCAACTAACTACATACCAGGAGGAAGAACTGAGGTACATATAACTCAACACTATAACTTACAGACAGACTAGAATTAGAAACAGATACAAATAATGACAAAAACAAGTATAATTATCTATTAAAATGCTAGAACATACCTACTTAACTTTCTTAGCTTCAGCTATATCTTTCTCTTTAAAGTGCTCATTTATTCTTTTGGGTACTTCAGCAAACAGCAAGGTACCACCAAAAACTAGAATGGTACCAAACCAGTGCGCCAGCGTAAATGGATTTTGAAAATATACTATAGACAAGATCAAAGACAAAAATTTCCTAAGAGTTATGACTAAAGTCACAGTTAAAGAGGTACATTCTGTAGTCAAAACATATACTGAACTGATACACATGTACTGTGTTAGGACATTTAAAAGTAAATATAACCATATTATTGGTATAATTGTATTGGTTAATGGAATTGTGTAGAGATCACTTTTTGTTGCCAGACCAGAATGTTCCCATATACTACTGGCATACAGCAAAAATCCAGGAAGAGAATACAGATGCTATAACATAAAAAATATTTCAACAATATAAAAACAGGGAATGATGTTGCTATTCACTCTGGCTTTAGGGAAAAAATCTTTATTTTTAGTGATTACTAATGAAATTTTCCGTTTTTTTCCCTGACGGTTTTTAAATACCCTGGTATTTCCCTGTTTTACCTGATACTGGGAACCCTGCATATTTTTTTTAAGCTTTAAGTTAATAATATACATAATGTTTGTATACCGTATAATAGAGTGCTTCCTCAGGATGTTTTCCATGTTCTTTGTACAGCGTCTCTTGATAAATGCCCATTCTAGCTGATAAAAGTAAGGCACCAGTCAAAAGTAAGATTCCTATCAACCACCAGAAAAACTGATCCACATCTGCAGTCACATTTTGTTGGTTAGCATGGGCTCCTAAATTTTCTTTAAGATCACAGTCAGCACATGCCTAAAATTTTCAGTTAGGTAAGTGCTTCTTTCTATTGATTTAGTAAAGAAATCAACTAACCTTTCCAATGTCTTTGGACGAATAGAGTGTACAAATAATAATTCCTGAAGTTATCATAAGTACCGATAGATATTTATCCCAGGTATATTTTTTCTTTAATATTAGAATCCCCATGATCATATTTGCTATTAATGATCCCTAAAAATGAAATATAAAAATAGCAGCAATTTTTTTCATTACAAAAGGGACACTTTATTTAATTTAATTTAAAAATGAGAATACTTACAGCCCTAAATATCATATGCAATGGTACAGGGATATTAAAATCAAATGCCCAATTGTTTACAACACTAGTAATAAAAAAGAAAGTAACTAAAGTCAAGTAGGCTCGAAGCGGAACCTTTGGCTCAATTGTACCAAATTTTGAGGTAAATATAAAGCCATGGATGGCTATAAATAGGAACTGTAAGAAAGTTATTAAATGGCCAGCACCTGGATCCAATCTAAAAAATAAATGACATTAAAAGAATATTTTTGGCAAATTTCTGTTCCGAGAGCTGTAAAATTTTCAAAAGTATTCAAATATTAAAGTAGGTATGTATGCATTTTTAATAGTAATTGTTAAATAATTGTTTCCAGAGGGCTCAAACACAAGAATAATAATAATTAAAAGTGCTTTATTAAATTTAATAAATAAGAAATAAAACTGCTCTACTTAAAGAGAAACCCCACAAATTTTGTTTTTTTGTTTGTGATCAAAGGTGTAGGTAATGTTTAATTACGGAGGTACAGGATTTAGAGATTTATTGTGATAGTAGATTTACTAAATAGGTACACTTAAAGAAGTAGGTATATACTCACTTAATGATATATTCCAGAAATACATTATTTAACATACATCCCACTAATACTGTAAATATTGCTAGTGTGGCTTTGGAATTCATTTTTGGGGTTCTACTTATTATTTTTCACGTAGTATCACTAAATTAAGATGCCTCCTAGGTAGTGTTGTCCAACTGAATAACTGGCAATAACTAAATAAAAATAAGTTAGTGAATTCATAAAATCAAGTGCATTATACTATACTAACATTAAATTACCAACTCATCACTTTTATTTAGGTTTATTATCTGTATAGTCAAGACGTTAAAGATAATTTTTACCAAGTCATGATAACTGATCAACTACGAGATTTAAGGATAAATTATGCAATATTAGCTTCGAAAATAAATACTATATCTTCAGTATTTCAAGGATTTTTGATACATAGTGGTTTATATACTACAAAGTGCTATCAGACCTTGAATTTTGCATAATTAAACTTGACCATGAAGAAACTTTAGTCGTATATCCAGCAAATTTGTATCCAAACCGAGAGCGTCAATAGTTAATTGATTACTACAAGTTATCATTCATTATATTTAAATAAGTTAGCACGAGAGATTCTTATTTCTAAATAAACCTAAAACTTACAAGATAACAATCAGTCCATTATCAGTCCTATTTCACTAATTAAATCAACTAAAAACCTCATTTTTAGTTAATATTACCGAGAATTTTGATTATTCTAACCTATATTACAACCATCTGTCAGATATAATGGCCGTTGATAAATGTCCGGGTAACGGTGTAAATGACGATACAGATATATCTCCGGCAATAAAAATGATAGCAGTCGACCATCGTCTTTGCAACCGTTCGGGATTAAAGAGCAGCACGACAAGATTTAAGATTTTGTAAGCTTAATTCAGTATGAATACTATGAATTAATATATAAGTGATAAATTAATATTAATCTTTCATCCGTCAGAGCTAAACGTTACATTTATGTATGTAGACTAGCAAAAGCGCGAATCAACAAAGAACCTTCACACTTGCTTGTGAGAAAATATTTATTTGTAATGCTCCCTTTTGGTTTTTAAACAAAATTGTTAATTTTGAGACGACAAAACAATAATTTCGGGGCAGGACCGTAGTTAGGAAGGGTCAGTAGGGTTCCTGGTCCGGCCAAAAATTGTAGAGGCGTGTGTTACTCGGCTTTGCTTACTTCCATTCATTGAACTCCATAACAAACGTTCGTAGATGGAGTTCAATGCTTCCATCACGGTAGAACCCATTTCTCTACTCTGCTTCCATTATCTCTACCTCTGGCGCATTTAGAATCGACGCCCCGTGGGTAAAAATTAACTTGTCAATGACGCCACGGCCATAAGAAACAACGGCTGGCCGCCTGATTCTGTACGGTCGGTTGTTTACCCGGGAACACCCGGGCGTCGATTCTGAATGCGCCCCACAAACAAACTTAGAGGTTCCACAACCCATCGGTTGCACACCCTTAATTTGTGGTGAGAAATAATAATAATAATATAAGCAAGAATAAGAACGTGGCGTCCTCTTCAGTCGATTTGGTAACTGCTATAACGGGGAATGTTTTCATGGTTTTCATATCAAACCCTTTTTATTTTCTTTGGTTTTCATTGCGGTTTTGTCTTTAATGTCGTCAAGTAAGCACTTCTTCCCGTTAGAAATCAGCTGATTGCAGGTGGCTTCCTTTTAATTTAAGTAACAAGGGTGCGTTATGAAAAGTAGCACATTTCTATTGGTTGAATTCATGGGTGGGTTTATTTAACCAATTGACACGCTATGAATAGTGCCGTATTGCCCGTATTACATGCCAGTTTTAGGATAGAATGTTATTGTATATTAAGAAATTCCCGATACATCAGATTCTATGATTTTCAATTATTGATTTTAACAAAATTTGGCACATTTCGGGTTGCCTACACTAGGTGATCATCATGATCAATAAATTAATAAGAGTTTCAATGTCCCAGTTGCATGGGATAAAACCAACCATCATTAGCACTGCTAGAAATAAGCAAATGTATTCATATACATATAAACATATATCAACTATTGGTAGAGAACAATGATAGCAATCACTATTTAAATAAAGGGTGTCCTTTTAAAGGGCTTCAGCCCGGCGTCTTGTTATAGGGGGGTCCACGTACCGGCGCAAACGCAAGCGCGCTACACAGTGGTGCACCATCCAATGGATCGGTGTAAGGTCGTTGATTTCAAGCGCACAGCGCGTTTTGTCGTAAGAGTGAGTGGGTTGCCTGGTACGTCTACATTGATAAAAAAAGCTCGATTTTAAAAGCTCAAAAAGGGAAGAAACCAATATGAGCACTCCAGTTAAAAAGGTCCCTATTCATTTGCAGGTAAGCTTTTAAATTTCCGGGTTTTAACAGGTGTGTGTTGCATAAGGGAATGATTTTGATTTTTTATTTATTCATACTAGTCGCACTTTTGCAAGTCATAAAGGACCCGATCGTGCCTGTAATACAGTGTGGCATATTAAAAAGGGCTTACAAATTTAAGGGAGATATCGCTGCTAACAGGGCGGAAATATTAAATCGTCTTATTGACCGCTTGAGCTTTTTTAGCCGGCAACTTGCAAATTTAACACCTTTTTTTTATTGACGGAGCCAAAATTAGATTTGAGGAAAACAAATAGTCCCGTAGTGTAATAATAGCGCATAACATAAATTTTAATTATTGATTGAAGTGCCTTGTATGTTTAAAAACTAAAATTAAAATCTTACTTTTTAGATTTCTATCGAAAAGTGCATTCATATGGTTGCTATTTAAACGGGTATTAATAAATTTAAAGCTGTTTAAAACAATACAGGAAAAATATAAACATGGGTCGAGTGTATTTCCTGAATTAATTTATTTTATTTAAACCAAATTTCCATTTATACCATCGCACTATGGTATAAACGCAACTTTTTTGTGGCCAAAATTAAAAATTACATTTAATGTAAACCATTTTACAAAAATAACATTTATTTGGTAAAATGAAGTGAAAATAAATAAGATATGGCTGTTAAATCAAAACTACAGGAAAATGAAAAAAATTTTTTTTAGTCAATTGCGAATTTTTTCTTCCACTTGCGTGGGGAGGTCGTCGTGACCAAAGCTACTAAGAACATAGTCCAAAACCGCTGATATTTTGTCAAGTGCATTTGTTTCTTGACGCCAGACATTGAAAAGGCCCTCATTTTAAAAAGTGTACTGTTCTGAAAATATATGTACATTTAACCGTGTGGCACCTCGTGGCAAGTAAACAGTATACGTTTGTATTTAGCAGGAATAGGCCTACCACCACATACATTTAGAAATGCTAGCAAGTGCTAGCGATTTTTTAAAAGTTAACCTAAATTTCTTGTTTATAATATGTATGTACATATATAAACATTTTGCAGTCATTTAATATTTTTGGGTTACGGTTCTTAAAATAATCATGTAAGGATTTGTTTTTGTTATAATTAAGTATAGGACATACCTTCCTTCAATTGCTCATCCTTAAAACTTCAGTATTTTACCACACGCCACTATTAATCAACAACTACTTTTCATACTTATAGTTCATAACCGAATCCTACTTAAGCACTGTACAAGCAAAACATGCACTTCAAGCATCCTTAAATTGAAACAGCATTTCTAAATGGGAAAAATACTGCTACATTTATTTAATGTGGTATATTTGCGGTACATTGTGGTTGAAAAGGGGTCAGAAATCAAAAGTGCTTGCACAGGTTTTTGGCCAAAATTTAGGTGTTTATATACCATTGTGCATCGCGATGTTCTTATTTGTTAAAGACATGTGCGGATATCCGCTCCACGCTCCTTTGATGAATTTAAATTATTATATCATCATGATAATTTAATTAATCCTGAATAAATAATTCAGTGTACTTCGCGCTTAAGTCGTACTATAGGAATTAATAATAGTTTATGTAGCTTAAAATTAATGTGCAACTAAAACGCATGAGTGTGTATAAGTACAGTTTTCTTAAATATGGCTTAATTGCAAATGAATTCTTATGACACTAAATTTATTCTTAAGGCATCTAGTTTTTCTGTTAGTATTTTGGTGATATTTCAATTATTTACTTGCCCTAACATAGCAGCGTTTCTAATATTAGAATAGTTCTCGATAAAAGTTATAATAAAATTTTATTAATATCTGTATGAATATGTTTAGCAAACATCAAAAACATTAAAAACCTGTTTTAAATAATAAACGAAGCGTCATTTTTTATATATAAACTTTTATTTGCTTTTAACGTGGGATCATCAGTGTTAGAGGCGGACGACAAAACATTTTTGATGTCGTCTGTGCCCTTTATACCTATCTATTTTTTAAAGTAGTACAATACATAGTACGTACAATAAAAGATGTCAATAAGCTACACTGGCCTCATTTTTCTAAAATAAAGAGGATAATCGATTCCAAATATTTACCAAATTTAATGTTTTGTGTACCAATGAATTAAGAAATTATTTTAATCTTATCTGCTGCATCAATAAAAACAAGGCTCGCATAGCTTAGCGCTAAAAACTTAAACGGATTTTCCTATATTTTTGTGAATCAATATTGCATATAAGCGACAAAAATTACAAAAAAAACTTATGTCTAAACAACATTAATAAGCGTGTGAAAATCTTCAATGTATGTGTGCATTTTTTCAGAAAAATAAATATGACATCATGCAATGTGCGAAATATATGCTCTTTACCATCCTACTAAGACGTAAACTTTAACTAAATAGGCGGTATATTTATGTTTTTGCATTATTGAGTGCTTGTCAAGCTTGAAAAAAGGCAGAAATTTTGTTTCCATTAGATTTTGTGTTAGTTCCATAAACGTTTGAAACGTAATTTTCTTTGGTCGGTGATTATTACTGATTATGATGATTATGATCTATTTAGTAACGCCTTCAATAGAAGGTATAAATTTTAAACATTTTTATTGACTCCATCAGTTTTTTTTACCGTAAACTACTTTTTCCAGTCATTGATTTTAAATGTATGTATGCACTTATGCAGTGCCTGCAACGTTTTCTTTATTTTTTAAGCAAAGAAAGTTGAATATATGGAAAAAACTATTTAGTATTAATTATTAACTATCTGTTTATAAATTTATTAAACATGCTGCCATAGTGTCCTTGCTGCGTCAATGTTATATAACATTTGTAACTACCAAAACATGTTTTTAAGTTTTTTAATTTGAAAGTTAGTGTGTTGCTGAACTAACATCTAATCTAATGTATATAATATTTGTTTTAAGCTAAGTTTGGTATATTTAGCACATATTAATTTAGATTAGGGTTATCTGTTCATTTAAAACAAAAATATCACCAAACTTCATTCAATGTTGATTCTATTAATAACGCAAATTTTGTGTATTACATGGGTCAAGTATTGATGAGAGAACCGTATAACTACATGACGAGAATATATCGTCGGTCTCTCTAACAAACCAACTTAAACATAAAACAGTTCAGTTTTCCTATTAATAAAATTTTCCTTCAATTTCAAACCCTATAGTCAGGTTGTCAGTTATTACGATTTTTTAACTGTTGCCACGTTAAATATATTCAAAAATTTCATAATATTCGTTCTACTTACTATATTGGCCACAGTGTCTTTGGCCTAGAATTGGCAAGATTAAGTTGTTTGAAACATCAGGAAAATACAAAAATGTGCGCAAAACTTTCGATTGATTCTCATTTTTATTTGGTCGAATTTTGACCTTCCAAGTAATAAAAAGCGAGTATTAGGTTAAGAAATGAATAAATTACTATAATTTGTACTTTTTATAAACTGGGGTTCGAAGAACTTTCGAGGGTTGAATTTAAAACAATAGCGTAACAGTTAAATGTAAAAAAGGATGTTTATTTAGAGCATTAATAGATGAGGTATTATTTTTAAAAGCCAACAATGTTCAAGCAACCTTATGTAGATAGAATAAATACATGGGTGCTAAAAATAAAATTAGAGTACTTATAGAAATAATCCGCCCAGCTGTTTGCCGGATATCTGAGTTATACCGGAAGAATTCAAAAATTTAGGTACATCGACCAATAGGGAGCACAAAATTTTTACATTTTAATGTACTGGTGTTGAGTTTTTGAGGGTTTTGGCATTTGGATAGAGCAGTAGCATTTTCATTGGTTTGCTTGGGTTAATTTTTTTAATTTGTAGAATATACCACGGAAATATTTAATTTTATTTGTAATAACACACCCATAAGTATAATAATTATTATGGTAATTATAATTACCACGATGTTGTAACTGCATAACAAAAAAAGTACTTAGGTACCGACAAAATAAATAAATTTAAATAAAAGGAAATTATTTCTTTAAAACATATCGGATTGACGACCCCTTAACGACGCTACTGTCAACCTGTGAATTGACAAGGAAGTATGTTAAAAGTTTAATTGGCATAATTGCCATTCGACATGGTACTCGGCTATTTTTAAATAACTAGCAAAATACATGCCTCAGGATGACACATTTGTTTTTCAAAAAAGCTGTTTATGTTTCAGCAGAGTAATGTTTTCAAAATAAGTTTAATCTTACTGTGTGCCCACTCTATGATTCGGATGCCTAACAAGCAACATGCTAATAATGTCTCCGATATTTTCGTTAAAAAAGGTTTAAACCCATAAAGCTCCCACAGCCTTTTGAACTTAAATACCTTATTCTTATTAGCCTTTGACAGATTCCTTTTCTAAGCTCTTTAGTAGATATTTTTAGATTTTAGTCATTTAAGTTCAGTTTTATGGGATTTGTGATGTTTTGGTATGAGATTATAGATAAAAAGGGGGGAAGTTTGTAACGTAGATAGAGGGGTGAGTGACACCCGGAGCGGGTATCAACGGTATCACCCCATGGTAGGGTATGAAGCTTAAAAAAATGAGCCGCAGACGAAAATTTTTTGGGTGCCATGCCCAAACTAAACCATTTGGGTTATCTACTTTTGACGACAAAATTTCAATTTTATCAAGAATCTATTTTTTTCACATTATTGTTGATACTTCTGGATTTTTAAATAGGAAAAATTTAGAATGGGCAATTTTTTTAAAATAATTATTAGAGTCCTACAATTAAAAAAATCTATACCTACCTATGTTTAAAATTTCACAAGTAGATAAAAATTCTTGCTTGAAACGCTTATTTATAAACTTGTATGTACATATACATACTGGGGTTCTTAAAAATAATTAAAAACTTCCGTTTCTGCTTTTGTCAGCTTCGAAGTCAAGGATTATTTCATCGAAATCAATTCTTCTGGCTATTTTATTTTCTACTGGTAATATCGCAAGATTGCTCAGCCCTGTTTGTACCTATTAGATATTGTGAAACGTAAAAAATTTATGATGTTTAAATTTTGAAAAACTCCTCTCACAAGAAGCCAATGATACGCAAATTGTTAAAAATAACTTTACCAATAGCTAGAACCAGGTTAAGAAGTGATTCGACAAAATCCCATTCGATTATAAACTCCAAAAAATTTAAAGCAATCCAGTTTTTGCTAAGGTTCTTCACAAGTAGGGAATAATTTTCTTTTATTTTTATTGTAAGTATCGTATCTTTACAATCACTAGGCACACTAAACACTGACGCCACAAATATAAAACTGAACAATACTCTTTTATTAACTGAAATATTTGGCAGGGATAGGGTTGGCAGACGTCCCGATTTTATCGGGACAGTCCCGATTTCAAATGGTATGTCCGGCGTCCCTACACACTTCAAATCGGCGATTTGTCTCGATTTTTAAAATTTAGTTTTAGTTTAAGTGGTACTGACTGTTCTTAGTTTAAGATGTAGGGTTTTTAAAGCATATACTATATTTTATACGTTTGATTTTCATAAGAAGTTTATATTTTTGCTTAATGTATGCTTTTCTGTTCATTTATTAAATAAATATTATTTCATATATTATTCATATATTAAAAAATAGCATCCCGATTTTTTGACCCAAGTCTCGATTTCTAAGCAGCCTTCAGACGCTGATAACCCGATTTTGAAGATGTTGGATCTGGCAACCCTAAACCAATACTTTTAAAATAACAGTATATTCAAAGAATAATTGTTACATAAAAAAAGCGTTCAGGTCACCACGTTGCCTTTAATTTATGACCTTTGGTTGTAGATTTTAAGCAATTCTTCCCTAACATGTGTTTTTCTACGAACAAATTTAATGCCCTTCGCCTTTCTTTACCCATTATCATAAATAACGGCACAATATATAAATACCAACATAAAAAATGCAATGAATAGTGGTTCGTGGAAGCCGTGGTTTGTTCACAGAAATTTAAAAATGCCTGCGATTTGGAATATGAAATTTATAAAGATTAGCTTTGTTTTAGATTATACTAATGAGAAATAATAAATGTTTGTTTTTTTACTGATTTTTATGGTTACATTTTTCATGAGCTCAAGCCTACTGATGTCCACCCCTCTTGGTTTGGTACCCGGGGCGGACCTCCCCCCCCCCCCTTGCTATGCTGCTGCGAGGGGTTTATCAATAATTAGTAAAATATATTTAATTGAGGACAACAGTTTTAAAAAAATGTATTAATGACACGAGACCAGAGACAATACCAGGAACCCTAATTCATGACGCTGCGCTGGAAGCCAGAACTACCTAATATAATAAAGTAATAATAAATTTGCTGTCGTCTTTGACGTTATGGTTATGACTGTTTTTCTATGCCAACTATCTTTACTGCTATCATTGCAAGGAGGCTTTATTATTGTTACACTGGTCGAATAAACCGTTTTAATTAAAAAAGTTTTGGTATCTTTAACCTGCGAACACAGAAGTTTTACCGACCGTTAGGATAGAGATAAAAGCGTTTCGCAATGGGTTGGGTCGCGTAGATAATAAATACAGCTAATACACCTGCTGTACGTAATGTCATTGGCGTACCTTATTATATGCATTAATAAAATCACTTCACGATAAACAGTTTTTACTAAGAAAAGTCCAGGAAATCTTATAATCCCGATAATACGAGGCGTATACATTATGTCCGTGGATGGGATTTAGAAGAGGACAAATGGACAAATTTTGCAACGTACGTAAAAATAAGAGTCACGTTACGAAAAATTTAATTTTGTATACAGGGAACATAAAAAATACAAACACGTTATTTTGCGTAAGAGTAAACCTACCTTGTTTATCATTTTCGACCAAAAGAACAAAATTTAAATATGTTTTAAATTAAATTCTAAGCCGAAGTACAAGATTTCATTAAAAAAATTAAATATTAAAAGTAGATAATAACGAGTTTTATCACATTAAAATTTTTGAAAATTTTAAATGCAACCCTATGCCATGCGGTACCTCATTTTAAAGGTCTTCAAAAAAGAAACATTTTACCGCAAATCTGAGGCCCGTATCTTAATTCCTTTTTTAAATGGCCAGCCTTTAAAATTTAAAAATCGTAAAACAATTAATTTTAATACCTTTATTTCTCTTATTACTTTAGAAGCTATTCAAAATCACCACCATGAACTTCTTGGTAGTAATTTAGTCGATTTTGGAACTGATTTCTCGCATTTTTGAGAATGGCAGGTGTTACTTCTTGACAGAGTTCCAAAATCGATTTTATTACCCAACCCAACCTCCAAAGCGTCACCCCTTAAGGGGATTAAAAAGGTTAAATTACATAAAAAAGTAGATTTCTTAACCAATAATATACACCTAAAATTTGGTGTCTCTGACTTTAGTAATAGTAAAGGTATTTGCCCATACTATGACTTTTCGGGCACTATGTATATATATCAAGAAAAGACTACTAATAATAAGAAATAATTTTGTATGTATTGGTATATAAATATACAACAAATTAATAGCTCCCTTCAAATTCTTGTATTGTCGCCATTCTTGGAAAAGCACCAATTTTGTTAACATATATAGCGGTACTACCTAAAAAAATTAATAATAATATAATTAAAGCCGGGCCCCAACCCACATACATTTTTTTGTTTCATTATCTTCACTAATATGTCATTCATAACTAAATAAATCTAATAGCTGCAAACACCTGCAGTCTTTCTAAACACCAATATAAATATTAAAGAAAGAAACCTCTTATAAAACTGTCTCTTTTGAAAACAAATACGTTTTGATACAATTATAATACAATAATACAATTGGTATAGCGAAATTATTGTATTAACCTTCCTCATCACTAGCCATGGGGAAATTTGAACTATATCGCTTTTAACTTAGAAATATGGACTGTTTACTGCAGACAACAAACAGTTACTGGTAATAATAAAATAGGGCAACTGCCTGTGCGCTCAGACTTTATGGACCTATTATTATGGCCCTATCCTTTTCTTTATAAATTCTTTTTTTCCCAGCGGTTGCTTTAGAATGTTACAATCCCCATAAACTATTTGAATGGTGCTGATTGCTCTATTTTATTGATACCTTTTTTCGCGTTAAATATGCTTTCTATATCACAGTGGGCCCCATAGAAAGATATCGGCCAACGTTAAGTCGGAGCTTCTTGGGGGCCACAAAATTGGACCATTTCTACCAATCCACCTTGGACCAAATCTGCGGTAAAGCCATTCTATTCCCTCGCGAGCGCAATGTGCTGGGCAACCGGGCAACCATCTTGTTCAAAATACATTTTTTGGCGAAAATTTAATGGCAGATTTTCGACTTCATCGCTAAAAAATTTATCCAGGATTTCTAAGAGAGATATTCTATTGCAGGCCTATAATGCTTTGGCCAGATATCGCGCACCACACGTTCACTTTTGTAAAATATTGTCCGCCTGATTGGGGATTTTCTCCAGACCAGTACCAGACATACTGGGATGCTGCAATTCCATTAGTAGAAAATGTACATTCATCAGAAGACATAATATTTAAATTTATAAAAATTGAGGAGTGACATTTTTACGTATCTTGCAAAATTTTATCCATTTGTCCTCTTCTAAACTCCATCCGAGGACAAACTGTATGCCAAACTCACTGTTTCCTACTGTTTTTATTTTAAGCTATTCAAGAAAAACTGTTTTTAAAAGATATTTTCGTCTTTAGAAGGCAAAACTTAAATAACAAGGCTGAAGTTGACCTAGACTTGTTTAGTTTGCCCTGTTTTACATCACCAAAAAAAAGCCATAAATTAAGTTTCTAAGAACTAAAAAGTTGGTTTAGCATATACATATACGCCTCACATATACCTACATATAAGTAAAAATAAAACATTTTTAGAGTTCCCAAAATCGCTTGCTTATCCGCCAAGGTAGGATAGTAAATGAAGATGGAATTATTGAGGAAGATGTATACATTGAAGATGGCATCATTAAACAAATCGGAAGAAACCTCATTATCCCTGGTGGTACCAGAACCATCGACGCCAGGGGAAAGTATGTGATACCGGGAGGTATCGATCCCCACACTCATTTTGAATTCGAATTTATGGGTGCCAAGTCCGTTGACGATTTTTACCAGGGTTCTAAGGCTGCACTTGCTGGTGGTACCACCATGATAAGTAAGTAATATGACTATCTAACTAAAATGATGGTGTTTTATGTCATTTTATGTACAGATATCTCGAAAACGGATTGAAATATTTTAATGAAATTTTTGTGAATTAATAGGGAAATGGGCGGACATATTTAAACATAATTTGGACATTTACCGCCTCTCTATTTTAAGGGGTGAGGGGTAACTTTGGAATTTTAAATGGGATGATGTACGTTTATTTATAAAATTCGAATCTACATAAAAACTACGTATTTGCTCCTTCTTGACTAAATTTTGATTGAATTTAAAAAATAAATAAATTTTACCAATAAATCAAGTTCACTTATTTCAGAATTATTATTTGTTTTCATGGAAATGCGTTATTTTTAAGTCAGTTGAGAATCTTGACGGTTTAAAGATTATTTCTCAACGGGCCCGCTAGGTCCCCGAATTCGACCCCCCTTGACTTTTTTTGTGGGTTTTATAAAGGATAAAGTGATGGCGACTGCACCTACAACTTTAGATGATATTAGAGACTATAAAGAATATAGTAGACCGACACTCGAATACACCGAAAAGCCGGTCTCCCTTGAGACATTTGGTGGGTTTACTGGTTTATGGTTTAAAAATGTGTTTGTCCACCATTATATATACATGTAGATACATAGTATACATATTTATATAATGGCAGACAAACAAACTTTTGAACCATAAACCAGTAAACCCACCAAATGCCTCAAGGGAGATCCATTTATCGTTGCACGGCAGTGTTCGTCTAGGTATTATTTAGTCTATGATGATATGAAAGCCGAATCTGCTTTGCCTGCTTATTACACCTGGAATGTTACAGCGGGTACGAAATTCATTTAGAAAAAGAGTGAGAAAATGTTTGATATTTGAAGGGGGACATTTCGAACAACTTATCAAGCATGCCAGATGATAAATAAGTTGAAATTAAATGGTAAATGTTTTTTTCCGTAATTCCGTAACCGAAAGAGCAAATAAAAAAAAATTGTAGTAGTTTTTTACGAAGATTCAAATTTTATAAACAAAAGTACTTCGTCCTATTTAAAATTCCAAAGTAACCCCCACCCCTCAAAATACAGAGAGAAGGCAAATGTTAAAAATATGTCCCCCATCTCATGAAATATTTTAATTTGTTTTCGAGATATTATCGCTTTGTAACACTTTAAAAAACTTACCCTGAATAATTACCCAAAATATATGTAATTTATGACGTATTTATATAATAATTTTTTAGTTGACTTTGCCTTTCCAAAACCAGGGGAATCAATCTTAGACTGTTTTTATAACTACCGTCAAAAGGCTGATGATAAAGTGTGCTGTGACTATGCTCTCCATATGTGTCTACCTCACTGGTCTGACCAAATTAAAAGAGAAATGGAGATTCTTTGCAAAGAACATGGTAACTTAAAGCTTACCCCTTTTAGTCTGAAAAAGGGTTGGACTGTGTTGTTTTCTCCATGTTTCGACGAGTGTTTCGATGACTCTACGGTCTCATAAGTGCTAGTTCCTCCACTTTAACATCACAGAAGGGACGTCGAAACGCTTTGTGAGGTGGAGGGGGGGTCATTAATATATGGAGAAAATAAAACCCGTTTTCATTCTAACAGGAAGCTGAGCTTCTAAATACTCATATTCTCAGTTTGCTTTAATTAAATGTGTGTAAAAAATCTAAAATTTTCATGACAGGTTGTAACTTTTCCTATTAAAAATATATAAAGGGCAATAATAAAAATTATTTTTAGGTGTTAACTCTTTTAAAATGTTCATGGCCTACAGTTTTATGTTGAGTGATTCAGAGTTATATTCTGCCTTCGAACAGTGTCAAAAATTAGGTGCTATAGCTCAGGTTCACGCAGAAAATGGCTCAATCATTGCCAAGAATGTTGAAAAACTTTTAGCTCAGGGAATCACCGGGCCTGAGGGTCATGAATTGTCTAGGCCTGAAGAAGTGGAGGCTGAGGCTGTTAACAGAGCCTGCGTTATTGCAAAGCAGGTAATAGATTTTTATTATTGCAATTATCTGCATGTTTCTTGGTTTTTACTTTGCAGCATTGAAGAACACACCAGTAACAGTAATATTTGTATATTTTTGGTTGCTAAGATTTTACGGCCGCATTTTCCTACCCTGTATAAATCCAAACTGCTCTTCTCCTATTTACTTTTCCTCTATAAGTCTCCGTTCTATGATATTTTCCTAAATTTTCATGAACTTGGTGGAATGTCCCCCTTTTCCTTATAAATAGGCCCAATAATACTGGATCTTTACAGACTTAGTATATTATCTGGTCACTTTATTTGTTGCTGGTCTTCATCTCCACCTCTTATCGTCTTGTTCATTCACAAAGGCCTACCTTAAACTTTATTCATTCAGTACTTTTGATATTTTTTCCAAACCTGAACAAATCTGGGTAAAGTTAATCCACAATATAAAGAACTCTGGTATATCTAAAGCAAGTTTTTACTATCTATTGCCCTGGTTTCATTGCCCCATAGTGCACCATACAAATTTTTAAGATTTTAAACCCCAAAATAAAAATAGCTATCCAAATTCCTGTTTTGCTAAATCATTTTCAGGTGCTAGAGGCAATTATTTTCATCATATGATGATCAAAATAATTGCAATTACCTTTTAATTACGTTTTTTAATTATTTTCGTGGGTGGACCCTTTACAACTAGCGGGTTCATTGACCTTTCATTCATAATAATATTTTCAATCATAATTTTCTAAACAAAAATGGCCGCTGGGAAGAGCATCCAATCAACGCCGACCCGTAAGAATTTCATTCATAAATTGTAAGTGGCCCTAAAGGTCTTTTTTTAATTTCCTTATGCAAGAGAAAGACAAAAAACCCAAATAAGAAAGTTTCAATGAAGCGTCGTTTGGTGGCGCTGCGAAACTGCAGTTGTAAATGTCAAAATGACAATTTGGTTATTTGAATTTTGCGTTTTTCAACAATTTCAAAGAGTTTTTCAGTGTTTAAAATTAAAAAATTGTGTTTATATTGCGTGTGATGGTGTCTTAAAGATAGAGGAAGTGTTTACGGCCAAAATTATAGAAAGGGGCATCATTAGTTTACGCGATATGCCGTGTTTATTGGCGGTACACTCACTCACTCACAGCACTTGTAAGTTTTGTTTCTTATTTATTTAAATCTTTATCAGGGTAGGTATTCAATTAAGTTATAAAACTTTGATATTGGCTTAGAGGCAAGTGGGAAATAGATATTTAAGTAAAAAGTAAATGCCCATATAGTACATATTTTAGTTTATTTTAGATGATGTGCGCGTTGTGGTTTTGCCTCTGAAATTCTGCAGACTTTTGTCTTAAAAATTCTTCCGTTTCAGCAAATTTCTAAAAACTTCTCTAAAGGACCATAAGACCTATCTATGTATGTCAAATACTTGGTGCTGTGAGAGCAAATTAAGGCCAAAAAGGTGGCCTTGGGCATTTTTATGTTACTGTCATACTCTCATACTCCCATGTATCTAAATATATTTATTTTCTTCTGATGAATTGCGAGCTGAGATTTATTTTCGTAATATATATAACCGAGGGGCGGCTCACTCCCTTAAATCTGTGTACATAATATTGTTAAATCACATTAAATCATTTTAAATCTTTCTTAAATCATTAGATTTTTTGATTTTTTTAAATCACTTACATCAATTTAAATGGCTTTAAATCATTTGAAATCAAGGTAAATCACTTTAAATCATGTAAAATCACCATAAATCATCAATAAATCACAAAAATCACCTAACATTCGTTAAATCATCATCACAATTTGGCATCACCTACAGTGCTGGGCAGCGCGTTACAGCAATTAAATCGTGTTAAATCAGATTAAATCAATACTGATTTAAAATCTGTGTACACCTCTTTTGGAAGTTAGCCGCCCCTCGGATATAACATACCTAATAATTTAGAATATAAATATATATTTTATAAATATATTCGATTAGGTCTTAACCTAGTATGGTTAAAGCAGTAATAATTAATTTGTTTTGCATGAACTCATACATTTTTTTATCGCACCAACTAAAGAATATGTAGCAGTAACTTCTGTAGTTATGTAGTAGGTACTTATTACGATAAAACTTTCTACGCTTCCTTATAGGTAGATTGTCCCCTATACGTAGTGCATGTTATGAGTCCTTTAGCAGCTCACACCTTACAAAGGGCCCGTGAGAATGGCACCCAGGTGTATGGTGAGACCCTGGTAGCAGGTCTCGGTTCTGATGGAACCCACTACAAGCACGAATGTTTTCAGCATGCTGCTGGGCATATTCTTAGTCCACCTCTTAGGTCAGATCCCAGCACCCCGCTTGCCCTTATGAATCTTTTAGCACAGTAAGTTAGGACTTTTATTTTGTTTTTATTATTGTACTGAAATTGACCAATGGCTCTAAAGTAAGAGTTTTTTTTATAGGTTTATATCAAAAGTTGCTGGTGGTACAGCAAGCTAAGTGGTCAACTTCAGTTAAATTTTTTGTAGAAACTCGATTACTTCTACCCTTTTTTTCACTTCACAGTTTTGCTTCTGTTTCATGTTTGCACTACATTTTTTTACCATTTTACATAATATGTCATTGTTCTGCTTGTTTCTTTAGTAATAGTTTAATACCTGTGTTTGTGTTCTGCTTGCATAATAATTGTATATTAAATATATATAATAAAATATTTACTGTGGTACCTAACCACCAAATGAATTTTAATTAGGTACCTACATATAATTTCATCTACCTGTAACATATAATTCATAATACATATCATAAAATCTCCTAAAACTTGTTAATTACATACCTGTTTTATTTCAATGGATACTTTGGCTATACAGGTAAATTTACCAATCTACCTGGTTCGAGTTTCATCACAAGCGTCAGCCAACATGATCGCTGAACGACAGTCAGAAGGTCAGCGGTTATTTGGGGAGGTTGAAGCCTCCTCAATTGGGGTCGTGGGTAATCCACGCGACCCCAAATTGGTCACATCACCACCTATAAGATCTAACCCTGACACTTCTAGCCAGCTTTTGCAGTTGTTGTCATCGTAAGTGTGTTTACTAACTCCATAACTTGTGCTAACTTTTGTAGCGATAACTTGTACTTCTCTATAGCTCTGGATATGAATTAAAAGGCAATATAATGCTTGTAATTCGTAATGTTTTTGGATCCCACAGCTATAAAGAAGGGTTTTAATTATCTACGTCACTACATTATTCATTGGTCAACCTGATAATTCATCCTAATTTATTTTTTCTAGTTGAACTTAATACTAAATCTTTTCTCTAACTAGATCAAGAACATTTTTATGTTAACACCTCTTTCACCACAATATTTTGGACAAGACCATAATAGTAATATCTGCACCAAAAATGACAACTAAATGCTAATAATAATATATTTTTTTTATTTGCGCACTTAGGGACATTCTTCAGTTAGTAGGTAGCGACAATTGTACCTTTAATAAAGCCCAAAAAGAACTAGGAAAAAATAACTTCACAAAAATACCTAATGGCGTTAATGGAGTAGAGGATAGAATGTCAGTAGTTTGGGAAAAAGGTGTACACACAGGCCTTATTGACCCAACAAGATTTGTAGCAATTACAAGCTCAAATGCTGCTAAAATATTTAACCTCTACCCTAGAAAAGGTTGTATTGGGGTAGGATCAGATGCAGATATTGTCATCTGGAATCCTAACGCCACTAGAACCATTTCAGCATCTACGCATCATCAAGCTGTAGATTTTAATATTTTCGAGGTAAGTTGTTATTACTGTTTTATTATTACATGTCAGACTTACACTAATCCTTATTTCCCAAAAATATGTTTTAAATTGGTTGATAAAACAGGCAACATACCATCAGGCTTGCGCATTGTAGGGAATGGTATGTCATGGTGTGCCGGAATATGTAATTGTAAGTGGACGAGTGGTGGTAGATGAAGGGCAACTAAAGGCAGTCGAAGGATTTGGCAAATATATCGACACGTCTGTTTTCTCCCCATTTGTCTATGACCCACAAAAAGTTGTTGATCTTAAACCACAAAAAAATGGTATTGCCGAAGAAGAAATTCAGAACATAAGAGAACTTGAAAAGGTTGGTTGAAATTAACTACCTTCCATGCAGCTTCAGGTTTAAGTTAGAAAAAAAATAAACAGAAAAATTTCTGTTTGTAGATTCATTTCGAAGAAAAAGTATGTCAAACACCTACACCTACACTACCTGAGTCAGCTATCGGCACACCGACAGGTAGAGGGGCAAGGCCAGAGGGCCAAAGAAATATTCAAGAGTCAACATTCTCAGTTAGTGGTAAGCAATTTTATGAGCATTTGTGGTAGATAACAAGGGATCAATGTGATCATTAAAACTTACTTGCGTTTTTTTTGCAGAAGATCTAGATGTTGAAAGAAAATCGTGCATTAGAGTGAGAAACCCTCCAGGAGGCAAATCTTCCGGTTTTTGGTAATCTACCACTTCATGGCAGCTTGCTTTCATCATATTGCTTTTTTGACATATTTAAAGCGAAATTTTTGAATATGTCAGTCACATGTATTTGTTAAGTTGCTCAACAATCACACATTTGGTTTTATTGAAAGTCTTATTTAACTGTGTTCCTCTTTCTTCATTTTACTGTACATCTAGCTCTCTTTAACTCTCCTCTCTTTTGCTCTATCTCTGTATCACTTTGTAGCTGTCAAATATTTAGCCCCCTATTTTATCCTCCTAAACAAATACAGTGTAATTGACATTTCTAAACCAGTTATACTTAATTAAGACTCTTATAGTTACAATAAATATACCAAAGCATCATTTTTAGTTAATATTGATAATTTATTTTACAGATTATGAATGGTGACCTGCAATCGCCTTGATCTTACTCTTAATCGCAACTGATTAAAATAAGTATCAATGCAAATGCGGAGTACCATATATGAGTTTGTTAAGTATTGAAACGTACCTGTTTTTATTATTTTTATTATGGTGACTGTGTTTAAAAATACACTGCTCAAAGAATGCATAATTCAAAGGTACTTTTATCACATTTTTTGACAGTGTATTTGAATTTGTTTTTAATCGTTATGACACTTACTAACAATATAGTTAGTGTGTGATTATGGGTACTGCTGTTTTATACTGGACCATTGATAAATTTTTTTTAGGGGATATAAAGATCAGTTAACTAAGCCAAATTAGAGACTTCCAGTTTTTTCTGACTTCTTATGGCTTATCAAAAAAAAAAAAATTGAAACACTGCCTTAGTCGCACTAATTTGCGGGTATATATACTTGTATGCATCTAAATTTATGAATAAGTCCGTTGTATGAAGAGTCAGTAACCAGACAATATGAAGTGCAATACGGGACTTTTTTTTATTAAAGTAACGGACCAGGAAAATTTGAAAAATAATAATTTGCCACTCTGTCTTTAAAATTTCGAAATTTAAATGATTGGTTTCCAATGGCGGCTGGTGAAATTTCCAAGTTGTATATCTCTGATCCTACTTACAGGACCCGTACCAAATTTAGTAGTTTTAATAGTGAGCCCACTGGGAACGTTTTGGTAAAGAAAAAAAAACCTTTTGTAATTTGCGAAAAAAAGTTGAATTTTTGGTGTGTCCCTCCTAAGAAAAAAATGAACACGTCTAGGTATTTTATTTATTATTTTTTCTAAACAAATTTTACATCATTTTGTCGACAGTTTTTAAATTTTGAGAGGAAAAAATGTGTTAGTAGAAAGTTACAGTCATCTGAATTTTTTTAACCCTAAATATATTTAAAAAAAATCAAATGACTATAACTTTCTACTAACACATTTTTTTCTCTCAAAATTTAAAAACTGTCGACAAAATGATATAAAATTTGTTTAGAAGAAATAATAAAGAAAATAACTAGACGTGTTCATTTTTTTCTTTGAAGGGGCACACCAAAAATTCAACTTTTTTTCGCAAATTACAAAATGTTTTTTTCTTTACCAAAACATTCCCAGTGGGCTCAGTATTAAAACCCCTAAATTTGGTACGGGTCCTGTAAGTAGGAACAGAGATATACAACTTTGAAATTTCACCAGCTGCCCCTGTTGGTTTCTTAGATAGGTTTAGAATGGTGCTACTTAAAAACATTCTTAATTAAGTTTTTGCAAATATCTAACAAGTGTTTAGCCAAATAATAAACTTGGAATGGTAGAAGGCATGTTATAGGAAGTTAATAAAAATAAATCTATAAATGGTCTTTCTTACTAAGGCCTCAGGGGACAAATTTTCGTTGTTCAAATTTCCATTTTGGAAAACTGTATATATGGAAATCAAAATACTTAAATGCAAGTAAGAAGAGGTAGAAATATTTAGCTTATTGGATAGTTTTAATTATATTTGACCACTAAATTGTGTTGGTAGCTTCTAAATTCGAGGATCTATATAGATTTTGTATGTATTATGTGAATTGATAGGTAAAGCTAAAACTGAGAATCAATGTTGTGTGCTCTAGTTATGATTGTTAGAATAAGCGCTGAATATTTTATCATAAAAGTTATATTTTTGTTTTGTTAAAGTTCATATAGCTATTTATTGTTAAAACTAGTTATTTTCAAAAAATTTATAACTTATACCTCTATAATTTATAGTTTGTTGCACAAATTACCGAAGTGAATTTTATTTAGATGAGATCAACTCTAGAAAAGAATCTTTTTGTATATTTTTAATTTGTTTTATAAAGAAAAAATTGTATTACTTGACGAGTTTCTTTTTCCAATTTCCCTATTTTCCTATAAAATTTGTTAGAAATAATCCTGGAAACTTAACGAAAATTTCACCTGAATTAATTTATTTTCTTTCAGAAATCTCGAAGGCCAGAAAATTTTTGGATATTGCCGACGTCGCTTGTAACATTTTCACATTCTCAATTTATTTTTCTCGAAAACGATTGATGTCAAAACGCTCAGACTGTTTGGGTTAATAGTGGGACGGACTTTGGTAAAAAATTCAGTTATACAGGGTGTTTTGTTTCGAAGCTATTAAACGTCGAAGTCGAAATTCCCGCGATTTCCATTGAAATCGGGTATAGGCCGCAAATGTGGATTGATCCGATTTAAATTTTCAGAGGTTGTAAAGAACCCGAGGCTACAGGACCCTATTGATTTTGGCGAGGATTGAAAAATGAGAAGTAATTGTTTAATTTTTTTCAGGTAAAATGCCATTTTCAAACTTATCTTGAGTAGATACTTAATAATTCGTTAACTTGTAACAGTTTGACTCGTTGAACTTTAGAATCTCAAATACTTTCTTTTTGCAATACATTTTCCTATGCCTAAAACCACTGGAAATTGGGAACATTTTGAAAAAACTTAAAATTGCGATTTTTGGCCCAAATTTTTCACGGTTATTAATTTTTTTAAGGGTCAAAATGGATCCAGATCAAAATTTTATTTGAATCATTGGAAATAGCTCGTCGAAATACGTTGTTTCCATATTTTTTAAGTCCTTCATTCTTTATAGGAAGGGAGCAATCGGCGATTAAATTTCGATTTTATAGCTTTTGCATACGACATTGGTAGAGTATTCATGGGCGCCCATGACTGTATTTATTTATTTGAATGCATGTATGTTTGTTATATATATATATATATATATATATATATATATATATATATATATATATATATATATATATATATATATATATATATATATATATATATATATATATATATATATTAAATGTAAATGCAAAGATTAACTTCTTCGCTAGTGCAGTAAGAAGGCCATAAAATAAAAATTTTTTTTTATTTTACGGCCTTGCTGCACTAGCGAAGAAGTTAATCTTTGCATTTACATTTAATATGTTACCTATAGGCCAAGAAAACTTTCCATTTTCTACTATATATATATATATATATATATATATATATATATATATATATATATATACAAGGGCGTACCCAGGATCTGAAATAGGGGGGCTGACCAAAAAAAAAAAACAATGGATTTTGCATTTCTCTTTTTACTTACTAAATTTTGACATAACTCGCTTAATTTTTACTTCAATAACAATTTTCTTGGATTTGTCGCAAATTTATTTAAAACTTGATTTTCAAATTGCTCTCGATTTGATTTAATTAAATCACGATGCACACTCATCAGACATAATCCTGTTAGCCTTTCCTCTCCCATGGTACTTCTCAACCAAGTCTTCACTCTTCTAAGAGTACTGAAGGATCGTTCTACAGTGGCCGTGGTGCATGGAATTGTGATTAAAATCAAAAGTGCCTGTTTTAGGATGGGATAAAAAACATCGGTCTCGTCGAGAAGGTCAGTTATTTCGACATCTTTTAGCTGGTCCTCAGTTGACTTTTTTTCCTTCCACAAATTATACCATAGGTCCATTTCCGCAGTAATATCATCCAATTGATAAAACTGGGTAAAATATTGTGCATTTTGTTCTACTTGATTGGTTTAGTCGGTGTCGGAAGGCTCATGCATTTTCCCCGAATCCCGGCGCTCCGCAGCGTGTCGAAGCTTCGCGCTGCGTCTCGAGAATTCTCCACGCGGCCGGGAAGAGTCAGGGGCGGACTCAGGGTCATTTTCGTTACAGTACAATTTAATATAAATTTCTCACAATGTTTACTAGTGTAACGTAACTGCTAACTACATAGACGTTTATCAACAACTAAGTAAATTAAGTCTACTTGCAGTACTTGCACAAACAAATTAACATCCCTGATAGTGCCTACACCAAATGAAAATAATTAAATTCCATTAGAAAAACAACACAATACAACAAATTCACGACTTTGCAAGGTTAAGATTTCGACGTTCCGAATTCGGAGTCGGACGCAACGGATCGGAATGTCTCCCACTCCACTCTATAATTCGGTTGGCAAAACAAAAATAACAAACGGCATCGGCACTCGGCAGTGCACTCGGCTGACTCGGCAGGTGCAAATGGCCAGGGTCGTAATAGAAAATTCATATTTCTTGGCTAATTCCGCCAATTGCAAATCTAATAGGCTGTGCAGTGCGCTGCGTTTGACTTACGTATATGAATATATTTTAGTAGTAGTGTCCTATATTTTTCGGTTTTGTAATTTTTTTAGTAAAACCATAGTGGTTTATTTTGATTTTTTTATTTTCTGCACTTAGCGGTGCTTTTTTATAATTTATAAATTTCTAGGGGGGGCATAAACCACTCTGAAAATTGTATTCGCTGCGGCTTGTCGTTTGGTAACAATTCATGGACTGAGCTTAGACGATAAGCATGCATATGCAGGTCACATTTTAAGATTGTATAAGGGGTTCCGTAGGATACATTTACTTGCTGGCTTAAACGCAGAACATGGGTTTGTGGATGTTCATTAACAATTTGCCTCAATTCTTCTACTTTTTGTTCAGTGCGACCTTTGGGTCTCCCACTGCCCTTCTTTCTATTCACACTTCCTGTTTCTCTAAACGAAGGCACAGGTCTAGTCAAAACATGACGAAAATGGTCGAAATCCATGACTATGTGTGGAAATTCTGTTTGAAAATCCTGAATATCGTTTTGTATTGAATAAACCAACTGGCCATCAATCCTTTTATCATTACTAAAGTAAGCTTTGATCTTAACTGCTTTTTGTTCTCCATGATTACCATATTTAATTTTCTTAAAAATAAAAACTTCAGGACTTGACAGTTCTATTTTTTATTCGCCTATGCCTTTTACCTATGTTACCGTTATAATTCAAGATATGCGTGACTGCGTCCGCGGCATACTTTATGGACTTTTTTTTTATCTTACGTTGCTTAGGGCGTTATAAAATAACCAAATGTTTGGACTTAATATATTTTTGTATACAAGGAGAAAAACATTTTTTGAAGATTTTATGTAGATACATCAAATTACCGTATAATGGTGTCAATATTCTAAAGGTTTAAACTTTTTCTTTACTTGTAGAAGACAGCCTAGTGCCGCAGCTAGGTGTAGGCAGAGTAGGCCCTTGCCTAGGTGCGCTCATGGCCAGGGGCTGCAAAAGTGTCTATTAGCTACGGGCGCAAAAATCCAGACTTGCCTTCAGTCAAATTTAGCCTAGCTACGGCACTGAGACACCCATTAGAAAAGGATCAGTGCAGTTTCATGCAACAGAAACTCACAGACCTTTATATTGTGTGTACATAACACGTAATACATCCATTCAGTAAAAGAAAGTCCAAAAAAACTCCAGTTATGCTAAAAGTCAGCCAATACTATCGAGTTCAAATTGTTTAATCTCTTGCTTTTATACTCCCGATTCTCCTAAGATAGGCAGTATCTAATGAAAATGACTAAAAAGGGCGTCTATCTATCCTCGGAAGACCCTTTGCTTGAAAACACTAATCTCTGTAATTCCTAATCACGATATTATTCTGTTTGGTAGTGATTTTAATGTTGATTGCTTATCAACTCATAATGGGGTTACTGTTTTAAATAATTACTTAAACAAATATGGCTTATATCAAATTATTACTCAGCCGACGCGTATTACTAACAGCACTGCGTCTCTTCTAGATATTATTGTTACTTCTTCCTTGGATTTTGTTCGAGATCCGGAGGTCATAAAAATGGATGATATCTCTGATCGTTGTCTGGTAAAATGTAATATACAATGTAAAAAATCACCAACGACTATAAAATAGAAGACTTGTCGTGATTATTCCAGTTTCAATCATGATGCGTTTCTTGCGGATATGTATAACTCTCATTGGGACACTCTGTATTCATTAAGTAATGTCGATGAAATGGTTAATTTTTTTACTGTGGCTGTGAATGAACTTTTTGACAGGCATGCGCCTTACAAGACGTCTCGTCTGACCAAGTCTCCTGCTCCTTGGATCACGCCAAATATTAAATATATGATGCGCTTTAGAAATAAAGCCCGTTCCAAACACAAAAGGTTAAAATCTGAACAATCTTGGAACGACTATAATCAACTTAGAAATCTTGTCACTACCTCTGTTCGTCATGAAGAACGAGCTTATCTAAGCCATCAGTTTAGGACTAATCCCAAAGGATTTTGGCGCACTCTTAGATGGCTTAATATCAACTCTACTGCGGACTTTAATCCTGGGACACTGGTACACCAGATGAGTTTAACAGGTATTTCTTGGATAGTATCCCTCCATCTAGTACTCAAATTGATAATGGTGTGATCATGAATCATTATGAAACACCTGTACATAAAAATGAATTTAAATTTTCTGCGGTGGCTGCTGAAAGGGTTGAAAAAATAATCTCGCAGTTGCACTCTGATGCCAGGGGAGCTGATGGTTTGGACCGGAAAAGTATATCTTTATTACTTCCTTATTTATTTCACCACATAACCTTTATAATAAATTTTAGCATCTCTTCTGGCAAGTTTCCGAGTCAGTGGAAAGTGGCAAATGTTCTTCCTGTTGCGAAGCGTAATGACCCACGTGAATTATCTCACTTCAGACCTATTAGTCTGTTACCCGTTCTCTCTAAAATTCTGGAAAAGGTCATTTCTGAGCAGTTGAGTGATTATTCTCTGCGGCAACAGATCATTCCCCCAACACAGTCGGGCTTCAGGGCCCAGCATAGTACTACCACAGCCCTTTTAAAAGTCACTGATGACATCTTCCGCGCTTCTGATGACAGTGAGTGTACTTGTTTGGTACTACTTGATTACAGCAAGGCCTTTGACACTCTTGACCATAATATATTATGTACCAAGTTAAAATATTATGGACTTGCCAATAGTGCTGTCAGCTTCCTTGGGAACTATCTTTGTGATCAAAGGCAAAGGGTGCTATTTGATAGTACACTTTCTGCCGCGCTAACCGTGAATTGTGGAGTGCCACAGGGCAGCATTTTGGGTCCCCTGTTGTTCTCATTATATACGGCTGATTTTAATGAATATATTAAACACTCACAGTCACATCAGTATGCTGATGACCTTCAACTCTATTACAGCTTCAAACCTGATGATGTCGCTTCGGCTGAAACACGCATCAATGAAGACTTCAATCATATTTACCAAATATCGAAGGCGCATAATCTTTTATTAAACCAATCCAAAACCCAGCTACTCATATTTGGTAAAAATAATAGCGATATTTCAAAAATCATTACTATAAAAATAAACAACGTCAAAATAACCGCCACTGACTCCTGTAAAAATCTAGGAGTTTACTTTGACTCTGAATTAAGATTCAAAAACATGTCTCCTATTTACTTCAGAATGGGTATAGTAAGTTAAAAACGCTCTACATATTTAAAAAAATTTTAACTGTACCAATAAAACTAAGACTGTGTGAATCGATTATTATGTCAATTTTGTCGTACTGTGATGTACTATTTTGGCCAGCATTGTTGCTCGAGGATAAGTATAGTTTGCAGAAGCTTCAGAATGGCTGCCTGAGGTTTTGCTACGAAATTAGAAAATTCGACCATATCACGCCAGGTTTCTTGGATTCTGGTTGGCTAAAATTGGAACAAAGATTTGTTATGCACTTGTGTACATTGGTGTTTAAAATAAGAGAGACGCAGCTGCCGAGCTATCTGTCTGACAAACTTGTTAGGGTCTCTGATATACATGGGAGTATGGGAGATGGACACGCCATGGTGATCTATTCTCTGTCCCCAGACACAGAACTGCCGTATTTCAGCGCTCATTCAGCTACAATGCTGTAAAATATTTTAATAATATACCAGCGAAAGTTAAGGACTGTTTAAGTGTTGACATGTTTAAAAAACATTTTAAAAATTATATTCGGACATCTGATCAGTAGCACCATTCCCTCCGATCACTCCGCCCTTTTTGAACAATTGATCTGCTTAATTCTTGCCACTGCACACAGAGATCGCAGGTCCCAGGTGATTGCCGCACTAAAAACCGTTTTTCATTTTTCTGTTTTTTTTTCCTTTTTATGTTTTATGTGTAATCACTTCTCAATTTAGGATCTTCTAATATGCTGTTTTTTCTTTTCATTGATACTAAATTATATTTTTGCTTTGAGTTCATGTTTTTCATATTTTTACCTTTAATCTCCTTGTGTTTTTTTTACTAAGTATATGCGTGTTGAGGATTACTAATCTGTTTTTCTCTTTTTTTGTTTTTACTTTATTCTATGTGAATTTCTCTCTTCTTGTAGGGTGGTTAGGTGAGTAGCTGTGCTAGATCTCGCCACCCGTTTCCATTACTTTGTGTATTGTTATTATGAATATTAAATAAAGGCTATTTATTATTATTATTATTATTATTATTATTATATATTGGTATTCATTCTAGCCTGCAAATTAAACGATTGTGACAAGTGACGTAATTTTCTTATGAAAATTAACTCGTCAGTTTCAAGAATTGGACCCTTGGATTTGGGAAATGTACTTGCGAATTTAGCGATTTAACAAACAAAAAGACAGTAGTAACCTTATATTAGTGTAATAGAAGAAATCGATTAAGAAGAAATAAATCAAAAAATATTTTTTTTAGAATTTCGGAGAAAAAGTGCAAATCCAGATATTCGCCAGATATTAACCCTTCCTTTTGTAGGAGTGTGATATCTTTCTTGGTACAGGGTCTAGAAATACGAAATTTTCAACGAGGATAGCGATGACTTTAGAAGCCCTTCGGGGCCTATTGGGGGTTTACAGCCTAGTTTTAAATAGTAGTAGTAGGGAAAACTATCCATCAGTTTAGGATGGAGCCCAGAGCCGTAGCCAAAAGCAAGTTTTCGGGGGGGCTCATAGTATTTTTACCAGGGCCGATATTTTGTATTCTTATTTTATTTACCAAGGACGCAGCGAATATATTTTAAGACATGCATTTCTAATTCTATGGTGCGCTGGACGAATGAAAACTATAATTGCTCATGCAGCAAACATTTTCATAAACTTGCAGCAATTTTATTTATTGGCACGCGCCGCGCGCCTATACAAATAACATATTAAAATAATATATAAACAAAATAAACTAAACTTAAATCAAAAGTTTCAGAAAATATGAGGAACTTTTTTATAATATACAGGGTGTCCGAGAAGTCTTATTTGGCAAATATCTTTGCTATCGGTAAAGATAAAGACACCAAATTTGGGAGTATCTTATTGGTTAATAAATATACTTTTTTATGTAATTTAACTTTTTCAACCCCCTTGATGAGTGACGCTAGGGAGATGGGGCCAAAAATTTAAAATGCAACCCTGTGCCGTGTGGTACCTCATTTTAAAGGTTTTCAAAAAAGAAACATTTTACCGCAAACCCGAGGTCCGTATCTTAATTCGTTTCATTCGTTTATCTTCATTCGTCAAGGGGGGAATAATTCCGGCTAGTTCTTCAGAGCAAAATCCGTGGAAGTAGCCGTAGAAAAGGGATAAATCCCCAACAGCGCGGCGATGAGCGAGAAAGGGAGTTTTCTCGTGAGGGCTGGGTCATTGATAAGTCGAATGGCTCGCTTTTCGATAGAATCACGGATGTTAAGTGTCGAAGGTCATGCCGCTCCCCAGATGTGGGAGCAGTACTCTAGGTTAGGTCTTATTTGGGAAACATAGAGAGTGTATAAGTTGGAAGGGGAGAAGTATTTTCTGGCTCGAAAGAGAAAACCAAGCTTTTTAGCTGCCGACGTGGCTACTGAAGTAATGTGTTTGTCCCCGCTGAGATCATGTTCAAACACAGTTATATTTATGAATCACATTAGCGAATATTTTTTGTGTTAAGGTTTATTTACTAATGATTTGTTTTTTGAATCTCTGGTTGAACGGATCATCAGTACATACTTTCTTTCATTAATATCTTTATTTCCAACAAACCTAAAATCCCTTTAAAATACCTTTACATTTTTACCGGGGCTCAATTTCTTTTACCAGCTAGAACGCCTTGCTAGATACCCAGGGCAACTGACTGGCATATATATGTTTTAGACTAATTTTTAATTTTTTATAATTTATCTGAAATCTTACGTAAACGTAAAAAATTGTACTGCCTGTTACGCCTTTACGTAGGTTGCTATTGACCCCGCTTACAGGCAACGACACGCGTTACGCGTGAAACCGGGCAAATTTAATAGAAGGCGAGTGATCTTTCTGCCGCCTTGGGCGAGTTTTGCATATTTTAAGTGTATTTACAGATTTTTCGGGGTGCATCTCTTTTTTTTTGCAATGGAAGGTTTTTAACAAGTTGTAATAAGAGTAATAGGTCTAGGACTAGGTATACAATTTATTTTTAATTATTTTTATCGGATAGCTTCACCTTTTATCATTATTCGCACCACTGACTAAGTTACCTTTTCATGATATTTTACTACATTCCTAATCCTCTATTAAAGCGGTATTATATTTGGCGAATGCGCTGGATTTTCACTTTTTCCCACAAATTCTTAAAAAATATTTTTGATTAATTAACTCTTCTTACTCGATTTCTTCTATTACACTCATCTGTACTGGTGCTGGTTGATTCTGTTTCGGTTTACCTGTTTGTAGGATATTGGGTTGGCTATAAAAAGATATATGTATAAGACTTTAGGGACGGGGGGGGGGGGGGGGGGTATACAATGATTTTGGGGGGCGCCTAATTACTTTCCTTCTATTAGAGAGTATAGTCATAGTAGTTATAGTAGGCAGATGCGGATTTAGGGGGGGGGCTCAAAGCCTTGTACGAAAAGAACTTAATAGCCAATTTTATAAAAATAAATATTGCAGCATAAACATTAACCATTCTTACATATTCTGTAAAGTATTATAAACAAAAACAAACATTTGCCGTCTATGTAAGATCTTTGAAATGAATTATACCAGAAAAATATGCATAATATATCTATACTAATATGCAATATAAAAAATGCAATCTTTTTTGGTATTTTTGATTTACATGCTCTTAGATTGTTTCTGAACACATTCGTTTACACATCTCACTGTGATCTTATCAAAATTTGCGCCGTATCGTTTTGACTTCTGAAGGAAACAAATAACCAAATCGTTTTTGGAACGAAGAAACTTAAAATAAGAATGTCTTTCAGATAGATTTAAATAATTCCCTTGTTTGTACGTTATAGGGTTTTAAACAATGATATAAGAAGGTTCTAGGTTATTAGGCTATAAAATCATAACAAATAGTATTTTAGTACGTCAGTATTACTCAGCATCCATCGACGTCAGTATTACTCAGCATCCATCAAAGCTACCGTGTACCAAAACAGTTATGGTTTCATGGAAGGGGGCGACGGCATGCCACGGACTTGACAGATAACAAACTATATTGTCATTGTAATTTTCGGATTTTGAATTTGATTTAAACAAAGAGAAAATAAACAATTTCTAAAGTTTTCTCATTACAATTGTTGACCCCGAAAAGAAAAACCACCATGACTGAAAATGCTAATCAAGGTGTAGTTCGAAATGTTTCAGTTAAACTACCAAGTTTCTGGGATAATGATAGCGCTCTTTGTTTCGCACAAGCAGAATCAGTTTTTAAGACGAAGAAGGTGATATCTGAACTTACTAAATTTCATTTTGTTATATCAGCACTGGATGCTGAAATAGCTTGGAAGTCAGAGATTTATGATTCCACCCACCGATCATCCATATAGTACCTATCTTAAAGAAGAACTTATTAAAAGAACTTCAGTGTCAAAACGGGAACCAATTCACCGTCTTTTCGCTACAGAAGAAATGGGTGATAAAACACCTTCACAATTCCTAAGAAAGCTACAGCAAATTATAGGCGACACATCTATGGATGATTCAATCCTTAAGGAAATATTTATGAAAAATTTACCAGCCAACGTCAGGATGATTTTAATATCTTCTTCAGATCAAATTTTATTAAAAGATTTAGCAGAAAAAGCAGATAACATATTAGCAGCTGTATCCTGTCAACCTAATATTCAGAAAATTCAATCTGACATTCAAGATTTGACAATTGCTGTTCAAAATTTATCATTACCTTGGGTATTTACTCAAATTTAAATATACTCGCTATTTGCCCATCACTGTATACACAGAATATAAAGGTTTCTTAGATTCTGTTGGACGAAACTGCACTAGCCTGCGCTGATTCTGTTATATTAATGTCGATAAACACGTTTAGACCTTCAGAGTATTTATATTATAGGGTAATTTATTTTACATAAAATTGCCGAAGACTGTTTTCTTCCTTGTATACAAAAATATATTAAGTCCTAACAGAGCTCTGGTCCTAACATATGATTATTTTATAAAAAAACATATCGAAGAGGACTTGATATATAACAAGTTAAAGAAATAAAACTGTTCAAAAACCCTTGTAAGTTAAGTCAGCTTTCACTTTCATGGGCTAAATTTAATTTTAACTTTATTGCGGATGTTTTGGCGCTGAAGTCGGTCTTTGAAATCTAATTTAGTAGATTATGAAATCAAAATTTAACCGCTTCAATCAGGTTCCGATATATCGATTTAAATAACATCGCATTTTTTACAATTTTATAGGAGATGAACAAATTTCCTTTGATGTGTTTTTCCAAATTTCGTTTCTTTCATGTTTCTCGTATACGTTTTACAATTTTCTTTCAATTCTTACAGTACATTAAGACCGTATTATGCGATTTATTAAACATGTCTTCGTATTTTTATTAAACCCAAACAATCATCATAAAACATGATATTGAAACACTGTTTTTGAAAGTCTGCTTCGTAATCAGCATCGGATAACAATAAACCCTGTGTCTAAAGTAGGATTATGCCGTCACGTGTGGTTAAAATATTTTTTATATTTTGATATGTGGAAATCAAAAACTTTTCAAAATATCATACATTAAGTTTAAAGTTTTCAGTTATCAGACTAGAACAATTTTTTGCAAATTCTAAAAAATGATGAAATATGCATGCAGATCAACATGCAGTAACGAAAAATCACTTGCTTTAGTATTTTAATTAAATCTAAATTTTTAATATACCAACTAGAAAATACCAAAATATAGCAAGGTTATTTAATGGACAAAATGACTTATTTTTACGATTTTTATCTTCCTTTTTTAAGTAAACCGTTTTATTACAGTTAATTTTTATCTACCAATAAATAACTCCGTTTTACTGGATTATTTAATATTATAAGGTTTATCAAAAAGTCGTGATTTAATTGTGGCTTAAAATTTTAAAAATTTCAGGTAACATTGCGCAATTTTTATATTTGGAATTGCAGTTTGCCAAATGATTGTCTTGTGATTATCATAATGTTTTTTTTAATTTGTTACTTAAATGTGCTATAGTATTTGATGCAAGCAGAACATAAACGATCCAGTGCGAGTTCCAGTTGGATTTTTAAAGTAATAAGTAAATATATTGGCGACAATGACGTGAAAATCTTGTTACAGCCCTCATGGTCTCACATCTAGTGAGTATGGGAGCTGGCAATTCTGGGGCTCCTGAGCTGTATTCCCACTTTGCTTCAACTTGTCTTGGACGAGGTCCCTTATTTCCCCTTCCCTCTGGCTTTTCTTGGCCAACTCTTGTCTTTCCGACCCCAATGCTTTAATGCTGTTCTTGCAACTCTCTTCTTACCTTCTAGGTTTTACGTGATTTGTGTTGAAGAATGGATGATCTGAGCTAGTCCCGATTGTTTATGCTCCCCCAGTGCAAGCGACAAGAAAACCCTACTAGGGTTCATTCATGGCAGCGAGGTGTCTAATGCTAACACAAGCACCATGTTTGTTGTTGTTGCTTCCAAAGCTCAAGAAATAGGAAATGGGGGAAGGGGGGGGGGGGGGGGGTAAATAATGCAGGTCTTGCTATAGGCCAGATCAAACAGCGAACATATGGTTTTTGAAGGTAAAGAGAGTCTTTTTGCTGCAGCAAATACTTAAAGCTTGGCAAAATTAAAAAACAATTCCCTATTCTGTTTGCAAAAATTTGGCGAAGTGTAATAGATATTATTTTCAATTTTTGCTGGTCTCAATAAAGTAAGGTCCCTAACATTTCACCTGGTGCCAATGATTTGTTTTGGTTCTAGTCAAAGCTATTATCCACCAATTCCTTGGTTTGTTTAAGTTCTTGCTATGTGAAAAATAGATAGTTTTTTTATTTCGTGTATGTTTGTTTGTTTTAATTCTATTTTGTGAGACTTATTTTACTGTTATGGTTGACCTCAAAACAATTTATAAAGGGTGGCTAAAACTTTTTTGGTGCTCCCCCCCTCCCCAAATTATCTACGTCCCTGACTGAAAGGGTTTTTGATAAATATGTTTCTATTATTTACCGGAAACATCTTTTTGGCGTTAAAAACTAATGATAACGTAAGATAAAAAAACCATCCTCAAAGTATGTACGTCCGCCAATCAATCACGCATGTCTTGAATTATTACTCTTGGACGGTACCATAGGTAAAAGGTGAATGAAAAATAAAACTGTCAAGTTTCGAAGTTTTTATTTTTAAGAAAATTACATTATTGCTATTGTCATTGCATAATACAGAATTAAAACAAAGAACCTAGAAAATATAAATTTAAGCTAAATGAGAGACGTGTCCACCTTCTACTTCCAAACATGTTCTCATTCTTCCTTTTATATCAAAAATATTGGTGAGCACTTGGGGGAGTTGTTAATCTCCCGAAATTTATTTGAAATTCTAGCCCGTAGGTCTTCCAAATTTTCACAAGGGGTTTTGAAAACTGAGTTCTTAATGTGTGGCCATAAAAAAGTCGCACGGCGTGCGATAGCAGGACCGTGGTGGCCACCTAACTGGCATATTACTACTAATGATTCGGTCTTCGAAAAATTCTTCCAAAAAATTAGAATTATCAAGAGTTACGTAAATTGGTACGCCGTCCTGCTGGAAGTAGCCTTGTCGCATCTCGTCATCGTCTAATGCGTTTACAAAATTTTCTAAAATTTCATTACGGTATCGCGCCGAATTGAGAGTCCCTTAAAAAAAATCGGTCCAATTACCCTTCTTTTCGATATGGCCGCCCACACGCTACCTTTCTGTGAATGCAGAGACTTGTCTATAAAGAAATGTAGATTCTCAGAACTCCATATTCTCATTTGTTGAGAATTTACATAACCAGAGAGGTAAAAAAGGTTTTTTCAAATATGTTTTCATTGTGATGGAAATTACCCATAAACCACTCTGAAAATTGCCTTCGCTGCGGCTTGTCGTTTGGTAACAATTCTTGGACTGAGCTTAGACGAAAAGCTTGCATATGCAGGATTGTATAGCATGTTCCGTAGAATACATTTACTGGCTGGCTGAAACGCCGAATAGGGGTTTGTGGGTGTTCATTAACAATTTGCCTCAATTTTTCTTCTTTTTATGTAGTGCGAACTTTGGGGCTCCCGTTGCCTTCCTTTCTATTCACACGTCCTGTTTCTCCAAACAAAGCCACAAATCTAGTCAAAATTTTAAAAATCCTGAATGTTGAATAAACCCACTGGCCGTCAACCCTTTTACGATTTCTAAAGTAACTTTCGATCATAAAAGCTCTTTGTTCTGCCGTGATTACCATATTTAATTTTCTTAAAAATAAAAACTTCATAACATGACAGTTCTATTTTCCATTCATTCATGTGGGGCTACATGTAGTCGAGTTTTGTGCTAGTGCCATGAAGGTAAACCCTGAGATGAAGCATCAATGCGGAATCCGATCAGCTCCAAAAGGACACGCAGTGCGGTTACTTAAAATTTTTAAATTTGTAAAATTTGGATTTTTACAGTTACTCATACGGCAGGGCTTCGTCGTTCTAAATGTAGTCAATCAGCCGAGCCGCTGCTTTGTATAGGCTTGGTGTCTGACAATTTTTCTGTCTAACAAGCCCCTTAGAAAACTTCTTAAAATCTGTTATTTGGCAAGCCTATGTTTTCGGTTTGTTAGTGTCTATTTGGCACGCAGATTTTACCTGGAATCAGTGGAATGTTATATTCTGTCCTCAATCACCACTGTTTCAAGCCATCTTGCTCACTTTGCCCTATGACTCCAAGAGATTATTTAATTAAATCAATATGACGGTTTCTTTTAAAGTGTTAGAATAACGTACAATAATAAAGCGAAATTTTTCGGTACTTAAAGTACTAAAGCAAATTAAAAATGCCTGATTTCCCACCCTGCCGCAGGCACCGTGGTCTTTTGTAGCTCTACGATAATCTACAAGCCCTGATTCAGGCTAATTTCTTTTGACGTATATGCGGTAGTTAATTTCACCCAACCAGAATTTGTCGGGTCATTCTATTGTGAATAGGGAATAAAAGTACCATTTCCGGTCGCAGGTCAGAAGGTGGCACTAGGACTTGTAGAAGTGTTGACTGTGGAATGTATGATTCCGATGGAATTTTTTATGGGTTTGCATAAAAAAATCTAAGCTAAACTAAAACTAACTGTGGCACAAATAGGAGCCAGGATAGTATATGCTTTAACGATGTCTTTAAAATTTTTTCTGAATTTGTAATAATGCTAATTAATATTTACTAAAAGCAGATTTATTTATGTAATGGCGCTTCGATAGACAAACTTGTTGTTAGATATCAATCTGATTTGCCTGGCCTTAATTGTTATTCTACTGTTTCCATTATCTTAAAAGGCATTAATTTGTCTTTTAAGATTTATAGAGACATAGCGTTTCAATTAGACTTTCTCAAAAACGAAGATGGAGTACCACAGCTAGGACAATGATCAGTTGCAGCTGACTGGTAAGTGATACATATTAGCTGCATGCAGTTACCACCGCGCCGCGAATTGGGACTGTTAATAATATCTGTAGTGTTAGTGAGACATGGGTGTTAGTGATTGAATGGTGGTTTATGGTGGTCAGAGCCTTGTCTGTAAAAAACGAATTCTATAAAGGGACGGTGAGATTAACAAAGAAGTAGGAGACGCTGTTAGGACGACGTTGTCCCAAAATCACCTAGAGGCGCATTGTAATTCAAGTAATATGAATCAACGTCACCATGGAGCCTAGTCCTGCACAGCATCATACAGTGGGCATTTGTAAAGGACTTCCGGGACGTCAGGATTGGAATGCATTTTTTCGACAAAAAATATTTGACACGATGTAAGGAACAACATTTTTAATTTGGCTCATTCGAAACGCTCCCCAATTAGCTCCGCGCATACGCGATGTGATACGGCGTTGGTGCCATCGGCGGCTGGTAGCGCGGCAGATGGGCGGATATCGGGCGGCCGAGGTTTGCTCAGGCTAAGTGGTGGGCTGATGGCACGAAACACTAATTGTGCAAGTATAGCTTGCACTTGACCGAATTTTTGTCTTATTTTGTAGGTACCGTAACATGCACCCCCAAAATTCATCAATAAATGAAGTAGATTTCAAGTAGAAATCGATATTCATACACATTGAAGATGTATACTTTCCATGAAATGCCACTGGGATTATTTTCTTCAAGGTTCGGTTTTATTTTATAAAAGAAATTTTACTGTGAATGTTTAAATGCTTTTTACTGGTGTAGAAAGTTTTCCTAAATATTTTATAGCGGGAGCAAATGCACCCGTTGCATCCCCCTATGGTCGCACTTTTCTGTTTATTTTATTAAAGCAGTAGCTTTCAGTAGAATATAGAATCCGATAAAAGAAAAATACGTAAGCGGTTTGTGTTGTTACAACGGACAACCCTTATTTTTTACAAAAATCAGTTAAATTTGATTGAAAATCCGCATTTAGAATCATCCCTTTGGGGTAAACACAATGATCGAAAATGAAAGGTGACAATTTTATGCGATGTTTTTCTTGTCATTGTGTAAAATCTAGCCAGCTGTTAGATCTAGCATCAGAATACGTAATTATTGTAAAATGAGGGTTGAATTTTACGTAAAAGGGGAAATTTTCGGCAAAGGGGTATAGGCCGATGACAAACATCCATTGAATGGGAACAGGTCACCGGTTTTAATCTTTTTTCCAGATTTCTGTAAAATAGGCACGCGTGGTACAATGGCTTTGTGTCTAACGCAGGTCTTTTATTATATCTGTCATTCCACAAACAAGTCCTTTGTAATAATGGCTCAATCTTTTGTAAAATCCTTCAAAACGGTAACAGAAAAGATTAAATTGATTTTACCCCGACGGCACGCACGCGGCTTTTTGGGGTGAAATTTCACAAATGCACAAATAAAATAGCAGTTTAAAGGAAACGGGGTAAATTTATAAAATTGCACAGCCGTTCTATTGTCGCAGATCCCCGATTTAATCTGTTTTTATACAAAATTTCGGATTTAAGGTGATTTATTTGTTCCTCTCGCAAACACAACTGTTTCGGATTTACTACCCTTCTTGAATATTTATTAAAATAATGTCTGATATATCCCTTTATTTTATACGAGATACAATGTAAGAAATGGGTAATTTACAGTATAACCTATTTCTCAATAAGAACAAATTTTCCGATGATTAAAATTCGCAAATCTTAATGCTTTCTAGCTTAAACCAGATTGAGGCAAATAATAAATAACAAGTAATAATATTATTTTATTAGGTATTTCCGATCATTTTTGTTTTATAAATCTCACTTATCAACGACAGAAAAGTAAAATTCTGTTAGAACTTATGTAAAAATAATTTTATAATAAAATGCTCAGGCTTACAAGTTAAAAGCTTAAATAAAAGTTTTGAATTTTTTTTTAACGAATCAGCCCTAAATGAATGAATGAAATAATGGTAGTGACGTAATGCCCTGTAGCTTTTAAACAATCAACTTTCTATGCGTTTCTTCCTCATTCCTGTCATTTCTATATTGATTATCCTAATCTGTAACTGTAATACAAAATTATTTTTGTAATATTTGATCCCATAATCATAATTTAGTGGTTGTCTTCAGAACAATTAAACTTTTCATGCTTGGCGTGTCTGTGTTCTTTTTCTATAATTATTTCCTTCTTGGACGCTCTACTGAAGAGTAGTAAAATTCACATGTTTCTTATCATTTAGTCTGGGTATAATTTCTTCATACAAAATATAAATTTCATTAGAAATGATTTTTTCCAATGGATCGTGTCTGCCTAATGAATTTATGAAAAAGATCAATTGAATACATTAAAAAACTATTAAAAGAAAAAATAGTCCATTATTTTTTCCACCAATAAAATATTTATTAATTAGAAGCTTTGTGTGGTAATTTATTTTAAATTACTTGGTATAGCCATAGGTTGGTTGGAAAATTATAAGAATTTGCTGCAATATTAATGTGGTATATGGTTTATTATTAATTCCCCCAAAGTCTCTACATGTTTTATAAACAAGGTTATTTTATTGTAATATTGCTTGTTTGGACCAATTTATTGGAAGACTTTGAAGCCAAAATATGATTTCGATCTCTGTACAGGCGCTGTTAATAAATTAAATTATCTCATCTACGTCTCTGGTAAGACGTGGCCAAACTTTCTAAAAGGTCCTTGTATGTATAAAAAATTAAACTGTCAGATACAGCGTCTCCTAAAAACTAATTCTGGAAATTTATTGGCTTAATATTAGTAAAAACGGGAAACAAAGATGCATGAAAAATCCAGTAGGTAGAAAAATATCTAAGAGTATAAAGAATAAGGGCCATATAAGAGGGTTTTCATTTCATATTTGGAAATCTAATCTGTTTCATTAAGTTTCTTAGGGTGTACGGCGTTCGTTCAGTTTCTTTCCACAGTGAAACAGAGGCTATATAGGAGAGTCGTAAATTTACTGAATTGTGGATTTGGAAAAATATAGGTTTATCCCATTTCTTTTATCAGGGGTGGCAGCTAAATGACCAGGGTGAAATCTATATACTGAAATTTCTAAAGTTTCCTTCGAGATTCGCCAACGAAGTGTTCTCCCGTCCTTTGTTAATTATATTTTCAATGATTTTTCCCTTTTTCTACTAAAATGAACCTTACAAAAGTTTTCTGACAAAATGGCCTAGAACAAATCCCTTAGGGCTTTTATTTAGATAAAGAAAAGTGCAGAAAAATAACAAAATAAAATGTTTAAAATAACATTGTTAATACTTTGTAATTCGAAATAAACACACGTTATGTAACGTTACTAAAGTAATGTCTGTATATTTGTTTACCAACTCCAGTTGGTAAGTACTAAGTTTTACCAAAAATTATATTTTTAACATGTTTTAAAAAACCTTATGGAGTATGGGTAGATAATAAAAGTTGTCAGATAAAGTCTCAAAAAATGATCATTTTACTAAACTGTATTTAAAATAATTTTTAATTTATTTCCTAAAAATAAGGTTTATTAGAGCACTGCTTCTTTGGTTATTAAAATAACTATTTTTCTGTATTTTCAAAGGCCACTCTAACATGTGTGTGCAGATTTGACACTAGTTGTATAAAATGTTCTACAAAACCTTTCCTGCGACATTTTTATTTTTAGTTTTTACCAGAGAGGAGTGATTAAACATGAATCGATATTGAGACGTGTTACAGCCGCATCATAGTTTTCTCTATTTGGGTTTTGCAGAATTTGTATTTTCACTCCACAAGTTGCATTGTTTTATTAACTTTACTGTCATGCTAATTGTTAAACACTGCGCAGACCGACGTCAGCATGAATTTTAATTTCCTCGACTCATCGTGCTTGTAAATATAAATGTTGAGTAAATGATAACTATGGCGATTATAAATAAATTTTGACCTAACGAACACAAAAAATCATCTATATACGCAAGCTGTACACGACCTTAAATTTCGTATTTTATAAACTTTACTATACACTAAAAACTAGGAGTAAAAAGTACTAAGCAAACAATATTTTAATATTATATTTGATTAATTTAATCTTATCAACCCGGCAGGTGTATGTGGCTAATTTTTTTATTTACCCCGTTCTAAAATTAACGCGTATCGATTTTATTTTTATTTAGAGACCTAACTAAGCTGTTATTTTAGCTTTACACGAAGTTAATTTACTTTTGTATAATGATCAGAAAAAATAGCTTTGGACGGAAACACTTTTCATGATACCCTCAAAGAATAAAACGAGATCATCTTTTTAAGTTATAAGTCTTTGACTGGATACATATTTATTTTGGGTAGATACCTATCTTATCATCTTTTTAAGTTATAAGTCTTTGACTGGATACATATTTATTTTGGGTAGATACCTATCTTCTAAAACCGGACACGTTTGTTAATTATTTTCCTAAAAAAATGTAGGTCTCATTCAGCAATCCCTTACATAGTATGTTTTAGCTGTCTTAATGATGCCAAATATATCTTTAATGTATTAAGTTGGGAAAATCATTTAGGAAAAATCACCTTGTCAAGATGCCTTCCTTTAGTCCGCTCCACACCATATAATTTAATATGTCCATAGAAATTGTTTGGATTATGTTCCCTAGAAAAGTAATTCCTAAATCTGGCCTCCCATAAATCAAGATTTAACACCTTTGAATTTTTGATATGGTGTTGATTTGGATCAAAAGTTGAGCAAACCCGGTATACCAGCGCGGAGGCAGCCATATTAACAATATAATTTTTCATAAATATTTCTGCCTTCATTTTAAAAAGATTAAAATCACAATTTTCATCGTGGTTCGCTAAAGATATGTAAGTTCTAGTTGATCCATCTGGCGAATTGGGAATTAATTAAAACAATTTAATATTTTAATATAATAATGTATATTTAATAAAAATATATATAAATAAAGAAAAATATAATAAAAATAAACATGTAAGTACAATGTTTCTGACTAGATAAAATGACTAAAACCGGGATACATAAAATAAATAATTGTCGGGTATGTGTCTAGTGTAAGAATAGATTTTTATACATTACTAATTAATTTCTACAAATACACACAATTTAATAAATATAAAACTTAGATCGCCTATCTAAGAATAACAATAATTTTGGACACTGTGCGATATTTAAAGTAAAATGCTAACATATATTTTATATATTTTGATTTAAAAAGAGGTTTTGTTAACTCCAACGCGAGAAATGTAATATAAATAACACATAAGAATAGACTAGCTTAACGCAATATATATTATATAGAACCCGTATATTAATATTTTAACGAATAATTTTGGTGTCTCGATTCCTGCCCTGGAAGTTCCGGAACATCCTAAGAACAACTTATTTTATATTTTAACATTTTAATTCTAACATCCCAAGACAGGCCCCGTGATTTTGATTTTATGCTCATTTTACTTAATCTTAATTAATGAAACCTTCAACTTCATTAGTCTAGAACTATCATTTTCTATATTTTTTTTTTGGAAAAACATCATTTTATGTTACGGTGATGTCATAGCGGCGAGTTTTTCTTCGAACTATGAAACAGTTATATATTTGGCAATGTAGTTAATGTATTCTCTTAGCAATTAACTATGTATTGGTCCAAGTTTTATATAGATATAATCTGGCAATATATTATGAGGTAGATATTTTCCATTTGTTAGTTTGTAGGAAGCTCAACATATGTATGAGTGTCAAAAAAGCGTACAACACCCATAGAAGAGTGTAATCCTTGTAAAATAAAAATAATCTGACAAGAGTAACGCCAAAAAATAAAGTAATTATTTAAGCCATATAAGCCATGACAAAAATTGTATACGCTATTTTTGACACCTTATGTTTTATTGAAAATTTGATAAAAAGAAAATTTCTAAATATGCAGGATGGTCGTAAACAAGTAGCAAGCTATTTTTAAAAAACTTTTTCTGATCTCGGAAACTGACTTCTATAAAATAAGCAATGAATTATAATCTTAGCAATAAAAAAAAATTGTAACTAATCCTTCGTGGTTTTATCTTAAAAATAAAAAAAATATATTAATCCATAATTTTTGAGTAGGTTTACGTTTCAATATAGTATATTAAAGCATGATGTCAAAAATGATTCTGAAAGTTAATAAAATATATTAATTGATTACTAAAAGCTTTGACTTTTAAGGTGTTTTGACCATCCTGAATACTAAGTTGTATTTAATGCATACTATCATAGTTATTGTACTGCACGGTTCTTTAGCCTTATACTATGTGATGTTTGTACTTTTGCTGTGTAAAAAGCAAAGTATACAAATATAGTAATTAAATAAATGTAGAATTAATTATTTCTTAATAACAAACATCTTTAAATACTATGTAAATATAGACTTTTTATTTAATGCATTTTATGGTTATTTCAAAGGTAATAAAAGCAACGATCTCGCAACGCACCATTAACCATTCAGATGATTTTCCAAATTTAGTTTTGGTCTTGTAGGATATATTTTTTGTCAAAGGTTCCCAATTACAATGACATTTTCACACACGTTATTTATATGCATGTATTGTTACACACAAGTACAACTCCAATTGTTACAATCCCGCGTGTGCTTATTCAAATTTTCGGCGTCTGCCCCCCTCGAAAAATGCATAGGAAATGGTGCAAAATTGATTTTATCCCAGAATTCTTTCTTTTTCATCATTTTTAGGGGTGAGTCACGCTGGGCGCGAAATTAACATAATACGCACAGAGTAACAAGAAATCGTTGATTTGGCCGTTCACCAATGTAATTTGATACCATTGACTGCTAAAAGTCTTTGTACTGTAACTCATATAATTTTATTTCTAACGAGAAATGATAAATTTGACTGTGTAAAAATGATAAACAATGTGACTTGCATAATAATATAACTCCTTTTAACAGTTATTTTTCTATTTAAAAACCCATCTTAAATTATTACGCGGGCAATTATTTTAATACTGGATATTTTGATCATATTTAATATAATATTAAAATGGTTTAGTGAATTACTGTACTAAAATTATTATAATAATACTTATTAAGGTTTAGTTATATTTCTTAAAACATATTCGGCATCATTAATAGTAAAAAAGATTTGCAATAGTGAACTTTACTGAGTTGAACAATATCATATGTATTTTTGTAACCTTATTTTCTTCTAAAATCGTATTTTACCAAATCTTTTATTTCTCTATTTTTATACTAGAAGTTTGGATGCCGAAAATAAAAGAAAATTAAATTAACAAATTTATTTTCGGTCTTTTAGTTAATTAGGGTTTGTATTTTCGTACGTCTACATTTGGTTCATCAATAACCTTCTGAAATAATAATTATGCCATAGCAAAACCAATTCTATACAGAGTGTTTAAAAAAACATATGCCATCGCTTAATGGGAGATTCTTTGAAATAAATGAAGGCAAAAAGTTCATATGAACAAGGGTCTGCAGATGCTTTCTCTCAATGATACAGGGTGTTAAACTTTTTTCATGCACTTTACTTGTTAGAACCGATGTGCAATTATACAGGGTGTTTCGATATTTTTCCGACGAATTTAAACAGGTGATTCTTTGACCAAAAATAATGAAAGTTCCAAATAATATAGGTCCGGAAACGGTTCGTTTCCGAGATACAGGGTGTTAAACTTTTTTCTTCGGATTTCCTTATTTATTTTATGCGCGCTTAAGGATTATTTATTAAAAATTTGTAGGTGTGGTACATATTAAAGTACCTACAGAATTAACCTATTGCCATTTAAAACTATCTTCAGGTTGATATTTTTTTTGGAGTCACGGCTTTGACATTTTGACACTTTGACACCCCGAACTTTTATTTGATTCGACACACTATCCTTTTGTATAAAAACAACTTTTTGGTTTATCTTTTAACTTTTTCATTTATTGCACTTTTTTCATATCTTATCGGCTGATATTAGGCAAAATATGATGTAAACATTGGTTGGTGACAATTTAAAGTTATATGTCTCTGTTGCTACTTACGGGACCCATGCCAGGTTCAGATTTTTTAATAGGGAGCCTACTAGGTATGTTTTGGTAAAGAAAAAAAAACAATGTGTACTTTCCGAAAAAAGTTAAATTTTTACTGCCCCCTGGAAAAAAATGAACACGTTTAGATATTTTATTTATTATTCTTTTAGAACAAATTTTACATCCTTTTGTCGAAAAATTTTAAATTTTAAGAGAAAAAAATGTGTTAGTAGAAAGTTATAACCATTTTAATTTTTTTTATGTTTAAAAAGTTCAAATGACTATAACTTTCTACTAACACATTTTTTTCTCTTCAAATTTAAAAATTTTCGACAAAATGATGTGAAAGTTGTTTGGAAAAAATAATAAATAAAATACCTAAACGTGTTCATTTTTTTCCCAGGAAGGGCTCCGCAAAAATTCAATTTTTTTGGCAAATTACAAAATATTTTTTTCTTTAACAAAACGTTCCTAGTAGACTGAACATCAAAACCCCTGAACTTGCCATTGGTTCCGTAAGTAGCAACAGAGATATACAACTTTAAAATTTCACCAGCCGCCACTGGATTTAAAGTAGGGCCAAATTTTTAATATGTCAATTAAAAAATAATTTATTTACCTAATAAATTTTAATTTAGTGGCAACAAAACATATTAACGATAAAAGCATGGCCACAAAAATTGTCAAAAATTCCTTCCACCACGGTCCATACAGAGATTAAGTCGACGTAGAAACGACTGCCGTACATGCTCACATATTCCAGGTATTTGCCTTACCTCCTCACAAACCGCCTCTATTCTTTGGAGCAACTCTGCATCATTTTGAATGGGAGTATCATAAACAGTTTCTTTAATATGCCCTCAAAGAAAAAAATCCAATGGGTTTAAGTCCGGTGACCTTGCCGGCCAGCGAATAGGACCATTATTGCCAATCCATCTACCGGGAAATGCATGATTGAGAAAATCTGTCTCTACTCTTGATAAATGTGGGGTGCACCGTCGTGCATATATTATAACATATTTGATCTAGTTTGAAGTGGGACATCTCCTAATAAAGCTGGCAGTACATTATCAAGAAAATCTCTATAACTTTTGCCATGAAGACGATTAGGTAGAAAAAATATGGCCCTATAAGATAATTACCGACAATGGCACACCAAACATTTATACTAAATTTTTGTTGGTGAGCCCTGGGTTTAATAGCATGTGATAGATAGTTTTAAATGGCAATAGGTTATTTCTGTAGGTGCTTTAATATGTAACACACGTACAATAATCCATAAGCGCGCATAAAATAAAAAAAATAAAAAACAAAAAAAAATTTTAACATCTTGAAAACAAAGCATCTGCAAACCCATGTTCATAAATAAAGTTTTTGTCTTAAAACAACCTTCCTTTAAGCAATGGCACATGTTTTTGAAACACCCTGTATAAGATAATAAGAAAAAATCTGCTAACGTCAGCCGACATATGTAAAAAGCAAATGGAATTAATCCTCATTTTTAAACATGCATGCAAATCATTTTGATTTCTTTACAATTTTTTCTGCCCTTCAAGCGATGTCCCTTATGTTTCCTAAATTCTGTAAACAGCTGCTAAGGGCGCGTGGTCAACTGTACCCTCCTTTTAAAATGTGTATTTTGCCTGTCCAACTGAACACGTCCTACACAAAAACCCCTAAATTTTTTTGGTGAATTTATGCATCTGTTCAACTTTTATTATATTTTTAAGGTAGCCCTTACTTGCGTTGCATATAATTTTAATTTTAAATCGACCTCAGACTTTCCCCTGTATAATTTTTTCAACAAAGGTTTAGACAGGATGTTGTACCTATATATTCACCCTGGAAGCATATTATTCTGGTCGACTTAAATGTAAAATTTCATTTTAAGCGTAAAACAAATTTTTAATATGATTTTTTATTCATTATTGGGTATTTAAGTCACGTGCACGTGGTGCGGTAATCAATTTAAAATATTTAAAAATTAACTTTGCGTCAACGTTAGATGAAAATGTTTTTAACAGTAGATGTATTGATTCAGATTGTAAGGTTTATACAGGGTGTTTCAAAAAACATATGCCATAAAGGGAGATTCTTTGAACGAAACTAAGGCAAAAGTTCATATGTGAACATGGGTCCGTAGATGCTTTGTTTTAAGGATACAGGGTGTTAAATTTTACTCTTTACTTGTTAATTGCAATTATCTCCTAAACGAAGCGAAAATTAAAAAAAATATATATGAAGAAGCAATACTATTTGATTGAGATACGAAAATGTGAAAAAATCAGTAGCATACATGTTTTTATTTAAAAAAATATTTTACCGTCTTCTCATATGCACGTCCCTGGAGGAGTCTTTTCATAGATATAATTATGCTTAATTTAACAACTTTACACAACGTAAATTTCAAAATTGAGGAAGCGATTTAGAAAATATTTTGAAAAAACTGAAAAGAATTAAAACTTTTTGAAACAAATTATCTGGGGACCCATGTTCATATGAACTTTTTCTCTCAGATTCTTTCAAAGAATCTTTAAGCGCTAGCACATGTTTCTTAAAACACCCAATATAACCATTTTAGAATTTTGAAAATTACAGTTAATAAAAGATTTACAAATGAATTGATTATAAGCCCAACTTTAAATGCATTTATATTTATTTTACAACATAACAAACATATCATTTTATGAAAGCACCATTTCCTCGCCTTTCTAATCGTAGTTTTAAGAATTCATAGTATAGAAGTTACCCCACTATTAACTCTTGAATAAAATGCCGAGCATTGATATAAGCACACGCCAAATAGGCATTTTCTATGATTTTGTATTTGTACTTATTTAGATAATATAGATATATTTCATAGCACCTAGGCTTTTTTTGAAATCAGCAGGTCGTTTGCAATTACCAAAGGCACACAGCTTAGTATATTATAACTAGTAATTAGCAAAAGGTAGTCAGTTTGTACTATACAATAATTTAAACAATATGTTTTTCTAGTTTATGAAAATTACCGATGGCACACTTTTAAATTTCACCATTAAAAAATTCTTTGATTCGTAAAATATTTATGTTTGATGATAAAAAAATTGTTGTTCGAAAATGAAACAGTAATAAAGCACTCTGAATCTTTTAAAAATGCACCAACTCATACAGGGTGTTAAAAGTTTAACTACAATTTGTTACTTTCCTAATTCTCATTTTGACGTCTCCCTGTATAAGTAAACTGTTGACGTAAAGTAATAAGTGTAATAACTGAAGAAGCTCTACATAATATTTGTTCAGATTTTCAATAAAAGTTACCTGTGGTTTATAAAAAGTAATAGGAACTGAATAGCTTGCTGATCATGCATTCTACGTCAACTATGGGAGATAAATTTTGATAAAGACCTGATAATTGTTGAAAAAAGTCGAAATATATGAAATTAGCAAGGACTACACGGATTAATAAGCTATGCGTTAAATGTTATGAAAAATGTACAGGGCAATTCAATATGTGGACATATTTTTCCTTATTTTATAAAAAATTATTAATGAAATTAAATTCTCTTCAAAAAGTATATCTCTGGCGCTCTCATTAATGTAATAGGTAGAATTGTATGTTTCTCTTAAATGTTATAGAAAATTTTGAAAATTCCTGAGGCACATTATAAAGTAGTTTAAAGGGTCCATGTCTAATGTAAATGTATATATTATGAATTCACCATTGTAAAATGGTTTGTTAATATATTCAATATAAAACAAAATGCCATTTCTTAAGGACAGAGTTTTGTGAAAAGAGATGGACTATTTTTATTATTGAACAAAATTTTAAAAAAGACAGTTTCCTTTGATATAAGCTTTTGCATTTCTGAAGGTTAATATATAAGAAGTAATTCGAAGCAATATAATCATAAGAAACCTACCTTTTTTAATTCTGTCCATTAATAAAAAATATTCTGTTTCTTTTCACAAGACCACTCCCTTAAAATTACTTTCGCAGGCGTAAAGGATGTTGACAATTAAACAAATTCTACCATATACTATGTTCCTAATTTCGTATTACCCTGTACTTTTGCTGCGGTAAAAATTATTTTGTAAATATTTTTTTTCACTGTTCTTTGCCTTAATACTGTTTTAAAAACAATATTATGTAAACATTTTATCAATAAAAGTAAAAAATCCTACAATTAACACATTGATGAATACTATACATATAACTTGAAGAGAACAGTTGCGAATTTTATAAATATATACTCGTATATGGGTACTAGAAAAGGCAGTTATACCTTATGTAGTTAATTAAAAATGTAATAAACTGATACACAGCCAATAACGTTAAAAAACACCTAAACGTATCGAAAGGAAAGGGCAACTTTGTCATTATTTCTAGTTCAATAAGGCTTTAGAGTTTAGAGTGTCAAATATATTTCAATTATCCGTCAATGTGTTAACTGTTAAGAGCTCATAGATGTCCTTAACTTACCAAAATGCTATTATTATAAACCAATACACAAGCTGATACAACGCTAGAAAATACCTTAATATTAATTTTGATTTTCTCATTTATAAAATAAGCCTCAACATATTTATATATGGAAGAACCAAAACTAGTAGTAATTTTTTTTATAAATCATCAATAAGTCAACAATCGCGATTATAGAAAAATTTTGAGTTTGATTGTTGTATAACAAATTGGCAGGCAAAAATTATTTCTAATATGGTATCAAAAATTGACAATAATCCCATCAACTGTTAGATTTAAATCATTAGTAGGTTAAAAAATAGCATAAAAGTCATTTGTCATAATTTGACATTACAACTGACGTTTAATCTGCGCTTTATCTGTCACGTGCTCAATGAAAACAAGATACAGCCTACACATAATCTATGTTCTTAAAAATATATTAATAATTTTGAAATTTCTGCTAAGCACTAATACTCTTATGAAACGTAAATAAACTTAGCTTTTCAAAAAATTTTAGCACCTGCCAATCATTATACAAGCTTGTAGAAATAATAAATTTGTGTAAATATTCTCTATTTTAGCTCTATTATTTTAATTTATAAGCATACAGGGTGTTCTACCGGTTTATCGATGAACGATAACTTATTTATTTTAAATATTTTTAAACTTTTTAATGCGATTAGAAATTAAAGGATGCAGAATTTAAAACTGTTCTTTTAATCTTATATTTTGCCTCTTCTAAACATTTCCTTGAGATCGACGTACTTTATATTGAAGAGAAATAATAAAACTGTCATCCCCCAAGCATCTACACATTATTTTTTAAAATATTTAGAACCTAAAAGCAATCGTCAGTAAAAAAATCGTTAAACCGCCCTGTATAAAATTTACTGCATGCAAAATATGATAAAAAAGATAATGTCGTGTAGTCCAGTTAAAAGGTAATTTTTCAAAATAGTTTCAACGGAGATTTAGCACATCAGAATGTTTTTCCATGCCAAACCAATTTAAATATGTTAATTTTTGAGATAGAACTTTCTCTTAAACAGGCAACAGACTGTAAGATTACCTATTTTGGCAGTTTTTATTTATTTTATAGACACTTTTAATCCTATAAACGTTTTTGAGAATGGATAAAAATCCATTTCATGAAGTGAAAATAGAACTTTCAAAAGAAAAACGTATATTGTATGTCTACAAGATATTTCGGTACGTCTTACAGCTTCTTAAATTGTTTAAGAGGGTATTTCATTTTGGATTTCGAAATAATATATTTTGAACAAAAATTTTAAAACTTATTATAAGCTTATGTATATGCGTATGTACAACACCAAAACTAGATAAAGGGAATTTACTATAATGATAAATCTACTATTTTGAAAAAAAGACATTTTTGTTATGTGTTGGTTCCTAAGCAGCTAAATAAAACCGGGATCTGGAGTAACTGGTACGATAAGTTGATATAATGTCAGTAAGTCCAAAAGATGCATTTTTTTAATAGAAAGTAGAAAAGAGGGTTTAAACAAAGCATTGTCTTAAATATGTTTTGCATTTTGTTCTTTATTTCAAATAAAACTTGACTTAAAAAATGCAAGTGTAAAATTATGTAGAAAACCTTGCTTTAGACTGATGTACTTTAAATAATAGCAATGCCTTCGAAGTCCAGTTTACAATACCACCTTAAATTATAATAGCTTCTCTTAGACATACAGATTTTTTAGTGGTTGTGGAGCGCGCTGTTTTTGACAAGACAAAACGCGCCGTCTGTAGAATGCCGCTCCTGCTGTACGTCTTAAGAGTACCATTTTTAGTTAAGATCGATGTTTGTTAACCTGAGATTGTAACCGAATTAAATTCGTATGTTTAGATTCAATAATCGAGAAATTTTTGTAAAGGCTGTTAGCAAGAGATATTAATCCTACTTCTAAATACTACTAGTCAGGAACTCGAGAGAAGGAAAAATATGGTCCTGTTAGGCATTTTTAAAGCCTACTTGGACCAATGAGGCTGATTGTACTCGTTTCAGCTAAACCCTGAGTTATTGTGGACTGAAAAAAATGACTGAGTTATATTTTTGTCTAATAATTTTTTTCTCTTAAGTTCTCTTGCGTAGAAATATTGCTGTGTATTATAAATTTAATTACAAAACAGTATTCTTATTTTTTTAAACCTACTTCAAAAAATCACAGCTCCAAGAACTTTTTATGATACATCATAAAAAACTCCAATTACTTTTGTTAATTTATATTAATAAAAATTTTTCAACAGATGGGTAAAAATCAATCAGGGAATATTATAGAAATAAAAAAAAATATTCACTTTAAATTCTTAACCCTTTTTTTAATCTGAGATAGCCCACGTAGACTTCCAGTCTAAGTACTAACGTACCGCGAGCATCTGAAGAGAAGGGAAATGTAATCTATTGACAATCTATTGGGAAAACATCTGCAGGTAATTTGTTCCATAATCTGGAGACCCCAGGTATAAATGAACGAGAGACGTGGAATGTTTTAGGCTTTTGTAGCTGGACAGTAAAGGGATACATACGTAATGCGCCTCTTGTTGTTCTGTAAGGAACAGTCAAGGGGGCTGGTTCTGCAGAGTAAGATCCGTGGCAGTATCGGTAGAAAAGGGATAAATATGCAACAGCGCGGCGATGAGCGAGAGAAGGGAGTCTTCTTATGAGGACTGGGTCATTGATGATTCGAATGGCTCTCTTTTGGATAGAAGGTGATGCCGCTTCCAAGATGTGGGAACAGTGCTCTAGGTTAGGTCTTATTTGGGAAATATAGAGAGTGTGTAAGTTGAAAGAGAAGAAGTATTTTCTGGCTCGAAAGAGAAAACCGAGCTTTGTAGCTGGCTATTAAAGTGATGTGTTTGTGCCAGCTGAGATCATGTTCGAAAGTGATGCAAACAAGATCGAACGTTTCACTGTTCTGTAGGGGTTGGCCATTCATATGGATGAGGTAAGTGTTGCCGGATTTTTTGCGTGACAGGAAGCAGGATTTTTGGCACCCCGGTCTAAGAATAATTGAAGATCTTGGGAAAGGGATAGGTGCATAGATCTGCGTCTATTATCCAGCTCTTGATTCGAGACTTGTCTGGAAAAATGAATGTTGGAGTAAAGGGTACTTCGTCAGCGTAACTGTGGATGGGATTTGTAGTTGAAGAGAGCAGGTCATTAATGTGAAGAAGAAACAGGGTTGATGGTATAGGACTGACCAACATTGATAGGATGGATGGATGGAAGAAGATGAGTGACCATCAAACCCGATTAGAGAGAAAGCTACCGATCCATGTACATATTTGGAAGAAAGACCGTAAGAAGATAGTTTAAGGAGTGCGGCCTGTTTGAATTTAAAAATCTTGCTATATGATAACATAATTGTTAAATTGTAAATTTATAAGTGAGTTAGTTTGAAAGCTGTGAAAGTCCCTGGGATTGGCTTTTGTATTTTAACAAATATTAGATTTTTGCCTTAGCATGTAATAAAACTGAGTTTTTGTATATAGCTTTGAAACAATTGTAAAAATTATTTATTTTAATTCTTTTTGACATCGTAGGAATTAAAAATCAGCATTGAATGTTAACTCCGTTTTCACGAGTTGAAAAAAATTATTAGTCCACATAACTAAGTCATTTGGGGTACGTGAAATATAAAATCTATGAGAGAGACAACTTTCTAGTCCTGATCACACCATTTGCTCAAATACTTACTTAAAATAGAAAGAAGCGTACAAATTTTGATTTTCTGTTACTTATACGTAGCTGAGCTTGCCATAATTCAAAATATATTTTATACAACTTTAGAAAAATTAGCCATTTAGGTAAAAAAGAACACTATTTGACTGTTATGGTAAATGGCGCTTGAGAGAATAAAGATGTCCCTTAATTTTTAAAAACTGACTGTTGAGCAAGCTACATCTATAAACTTAATACATACATACTCTTTTGTGAACTAATATAGTATTTTTATATCGAGATATAAAATAGGAACTTCTTTAAACATCACCTAAAGCTTTCTATCGTACAAAACATCATTTATCTCGATATATTTTAAGTGAAAATCAACAGATCATATATAAAATTTCACTCAGTCTTTCTGTATTTGCATAAAAATATGTGCTCATATGTTCCTCGTAATATACGAGGTGCCTTTGCAAATATAGGAATACGCTTATTTTATAATATATTTTATGATTATACAATAATTATACGTAAAAATAAAATAATAAAAATCACAGGAGTCGTGGAATCGCCATCGATTTGTTTTTAAAATATATAGCACATCTACATAAAATCTATGCAGGACATAGTCTGATCAAGTAAGATCTTTTTACTTATCATGGCGGTTTTTCTATTTATATTTTATATAGATATTTTGCGTTATTGTTAATGTTACCCTATTCATCAATGTTATAAATTTTAAACTAGAGATCTACATAAATACAGAAAAAACGATTAACTGAATGACGATTAATTGAAATTGGAAATTTTACATTTTGAAAGGTACATTTTAATAAAAAAATATATTTTGTACATAATTTATGATGATTAATGTTTGGCTTGTGTTTTTAATGTAAAAGTCAATTAAATCCCACTTGATGTATACCCACTTAAAGAAAACTTAATCGGAACAAAACACCCGTACTTGTCAAAATTTCAAGTAGATATTTCAATTATTTTTTTATTGGATAAAAAACTAAATATAGGCCTACTAGGTCTTATACAGAGTGCAGCAATCATTTAGACATTTAAACGCACTGTATAGGGAGCAAGTTAGATCTGGAGAGTCGAAATCAGCAAAAAACTTATGCAATGGATGAAACCAACTGGAATGTGTCCCTAAAGGTGTCCAGATGAATGTATGAAACTCTTTATAAAAATGTTTTGTTGCTATTTTTTTTTTACTACCAAGAATATGGCAAAAAAGTGTTTTATGTCATTTTTCGGTTTTTCCGTCATACCTCAGTTAGTTATTAAAATAGCAGAATGCCGCTGGCACTACCGGAAAGGTGAGAAAATTTTACACAATTTTGCTAAGGCACTTTTTTTTACGACCAATAGATTCGTCAGTATGTAATAAATAAAAAACCACTCAAAAAGTAAGCGCGCGAGCATTCAATGGATGCGCCGGTATATACGCATAAGCTTCGCGAACTATAAACAAATGCTCATAACTTTTGACTAATTAAAGATATTTGGATAAAACAAAATAGCACGTATAAATAATCGCAAGATAATCCATTAATCATATTTTGAAAGTATTTCGAATGCTTGAATTTCCGGTATTCTTGTTTAAGTGTGACATATGAAAACACGTTTTTTTTTGGAAAAAAACGTGCAAATATATGCATATATTTGGAAAATATATGCAAAAACGATCTTATGTATGGTTAAATGCCAATAGAAGACATGTTTATCTACAGCTTTACCATGTTTCAGATAATTATCTTTTTTCATTATCTTTTTATAACAATTTCTTTATAGCGATATTTTCATCTTTTGCCAGATAACTCAAAATAACTGAATAAGAACCTATGGATACACCCCCCAAAGAATTCGTAGATAGTGGTGGTCTTAGGAAGAGATTACACTACTTACTTTTTAATTTTTTAAAATTAGTTTATAAATACAGAGCTTGAATCAACAAAGTGGAAAATTTCACACTTAAGCAAGAAACCAGAAATTCAAACATTCGAAATACTTTCACAATATTATTAATTGATTGTCGTGGCGATTATTTATACGTGCAATTTTGCTTTATTCAAATATCTATAATTGATCAAAAGTTATAAGCATTTGTTTAAAGTGCGCGACGCTTATGAGTTTATACCGCTACTTTTTGAGCGTTTTTTTTTATTTATTAAATGCTGAAGAATTTATTGGTCATAGACAAGAGTGCTCAGTAGCAAAATTATGTAAAATTTTCTCACCTTTCCGATGATGCTAACGGCGCTTCGCTATTCTAATAAATAACTGAGATATGACATAATAACCTAAAATAGACATTGTTAATAAAAAAAATTAACATCAAGATATTTTTATAAAGAGTTTCATACGTTCATCTGGACACCTTTAAGGAGTGATTCCAATTGATGTCATCCACTGCATAATTTTTTTGCTTATTTCGATTCTCCAGATCTAATTTGCCTCCTCTACTGTAAATATTCTTATTTGATCTTAAATTTAATTAATTTTACGTACTGCTTCTTTCAGTAATAATTTGTCATAAATATCATATTTAATATGGCCGCCAAGAATTAACGAATATCAAATGACACACTGTGTTATATGTAAGTGAAAATTGTCTAAAAATGTTAATTACAGTCATTGTCCACTTTAAAAATTGACAAGTGCAAGTCAAACCTTTAAAAATCTTATTTGATTAGACTAGATAGATAGGATCTAGTTAGGCCGGGGTAAGAGTAAAAGTAACAGTCAAGGGGGAGGGTTGTTTTTGAAGCATAGGTAGGAAAACAACAGATGGCACGACTCTACGTTCAGAGGTAGATTCCTCTAACAAAAAAGCTTGCATCACATACCCAGGAGATCCCAAAGAGTTCTCTTCGTTTCCAGCCTCAGGACCCTGTTGAGGCAACGCGTAGGTTGTGGGTAGCTGAGATTTTTTAGCTACATCTTTCAGGGACTGACTCACCTCCATTGGCAATTCTGCTATGCTGATTTTTGGTGTTACCTTCTTCAGTTTCGCAGGCTGGAACTTGGTTTGATCAACTCCATCTTCTTGTTTAATGCTTGCTTGAACGCGTCCTTCTTCTTCCAAGTTTTCCTGAGGTTGGGGTTCCTTGTTCATGTCCGAATGACCATTGAAGAGAGGTGGAAGGGGTAAAAACGGATGTTGTGTGTACATGTGACGTTGAAATAATTCTCTATCTAAGAAAGACTGAGGGCACACCGGGCATTTGAGAGGAACGTTTTCGTTAATTGTATGAGATCTTTCGTGAATAAATAATAAAGGTAACAGCGGTGAAGTGAATGGGCAATAGGAACATTGGTAAGATTTGGCGTTTATGTCATCGGATCCAAAAATACTGGACAACACATTTTGAATTCCCACATTTTTCGGCGTTAAATCGTGACCCCCGTTAGGAATCTTTAAATTTGGGCTAGCTCGTTCAGTTTTGATAGGTTTGGAAGCTTTTGAATTTTGGCCGAAGGTCTGCTGTAATTGTTGCTCTAGCTCAGACCATTTCTCCACTCCAGCTTGACCGTGGTCGCTTATCAGATGAGCTTTAAGCCATTTTGTACTCCTGAATCTTCTGCTACAAATCGGACAAACTTCGGTGAAGTGAGTAAAGTATCTGTGACTTAAATCGGCTAGGTCTCCAGGTTTTAGGGCTGGATCTGGCTCTGGCATTGAAATAGGGGGCTGTGAAGGTGCTTCTCCTTCAGATTTTCTGGGCTGCAAAAGACTAGCGCCATATTCCACAATGCCATGGGTGTTGTGTTTGTGCACCCGAAGGAAATATTTGCTGCACAATTCTTTGTTGCAAATATCACACACAACACCTCCTATTTGCGCTCCATTTTCGATCTCGATTCCATGCATTCTCTGCATATGCGTCTTCATAAAATATTTATTACAGAGTTCTTTATTACATATTTCGCAATAACTACTCGTTGGGGTCACGTTTACAGACAGTCTACGCTCAGGAATACCACTAGTGGACATAAACATTCTGTTAGCCACTTTGTCTGGTGAAGGTATTTCGTTACTACACTCTTCCTTACTACTGTCTGGACCTATGGAAATATTAGAATGGGCTTCCAAAATGTGCTTTTTCATTTCTTCAGCATTCTGAAGATCTTTTCCACATAAATCGCAAAGGGTATTGTTATTACTATTTTCAGAGTCACGGCTTTTCTCAAAATCTGCGGGATCTTCAAGAAGCATTCCATGCTCTGTTACCATGTGTGCGTGTAAATAAAATCGGTTCTCAAACTCCTTGTTACAAGAGCCACAAGTAGTTGACACTTTTGTAACATCCAGGTCATTTAATTGAAGAATCATGGTCTGCAGTTTTTGAAGATCTTCACTTATAGCTTCTGCGTTTATGGATTTTTCTTGCCCTGGTGTTTTGCTTACTTCTGAAGATTTTTTGGATTCGTCGTTTAATGCAGAGAAGGTTTCTAAATGGGCATCTAACTCCTTTGGGGTCATTTTGCCGTGAACGGTAAAATTGTGCAACTGAGACAAGCTAGCATTTTGAAACTTAATGCCACATATTTCGCAGCTGATATCGTTGGGTGAGGTAGTTCTACGGTCATGTAATGAAGACTGTTCCGTTACAATAAGATTTAAAGGGCTAGTTTGTACACTAGATGGCCACGAGTTGCTACCCATTCCATCCGCCTTAGGATCTCTATCGTCGGGGATGTAGATTCCATGACGTTTCATCTTATGCGTGCGTAAAAAATATTTGTTACAATATTCTTTGTTGCATATTTCACAGAAAGCTTTAGGATTCATTACGCCTATTTTCTTAAGGCGATTTGAGAGATCTAACTCTCGACTAGACTGACTAGGAGACATCTTTACAGAATCATAAAAGATTACGTTTCCGTCAGAGTCATTTTTAGCTGAGGTAGATTCGGTTTGTGTATTACTAGGACTAGAACATATTTCGGTTGCTTGGTCTTCCGGTAGCAGTTTATCACTTTCACTAGAAGACGACGGACCATTGGAGGTTGGAACCGAAACTGGATTTTGGACTTCGTTCAGCTCACTATCGGGCAAAACCGGCAGAGTTTGTTTGGAAAACTTATTAGAAAACGAACAAGGAAAAACTACACTATAAGGATTTATTATAGTCGTTGAAGTTTTCAGGTCATTTTTTACTGATACGTCTACACTTGGCACGGAGGTAGGTAGCTTCATGTTCATATTTGTTGCGAATGTTGGAATGTTAACAGTATTTGGCAGTTGTTCAGTAGTTGTAATGTCAGTGTAAATTCCATGTTTATTAGCTTTGTGGGTTTTTAGAAAATACTTGTTGCAAAATTCTTTGTTGCATAAGTCGCAGTAGGCGTCCGGATTAAAGATTCGAATAGGCTTTATCTGAAGGTTGTCAGGCTGACTGAACTGTGACATGGCCATAAATACAGGATTTGCGGTGCTAAATGGCATTCCCTGTACGTTAGGGCTCATCCAGTCTTTGTTCTGTATCTCCCCTGTCCACTGCATGTCCGGCCGTGGCATAGTCAAGCACAGGGGAGTATCCACAAAAGGCGTAGAAGGAGTGTTCGTTCTCGCATCTTCATCGGGCTCCCGTTTAAATTCTGCAGGATGATGTTCACAGGATATATGATTTTGCACCTGTTCAGTCGATTCAAATCTTAAATGGCACACGTGACACCTAAAGTCAATATTTTCAGGCGAACTGGACTCTGCCGGCCTTGCTTCCAAATAGTTTGGTCCAGAGATGGAAGTATCGCCCGCACTTGATTCTGGCTCCGAGTTATAGATTCGTATTGGAGTAGACTGTTTTCTGCGTTTCTTGCAGGAATCCGAAGTCGAGGGTAAGCTTAAACACCTTTTTGAGCTTCTGGCCAACTCGAAATCTGATTCGCTGTTTGATATTTCTTCTTGTACTGAAGAGTAACCTCCATGTAGTGGACCAGTGCTTGAGGGTATTGTGACAGATGTCATCGTTCTTCCTTGTAGGCGACATGCAATAATCGTATAGGTCCCTGGAACAATGGAAAATCCGTATGAATATTTTTATTAATTTTTAAAAACTCAGTTGTATATTGGTTTTTCAATAAGAGCGTGCCATTATTATTTCTACGCTCTCGTTTATTAAAGTACGTCTTTCAAAATCAAGAAATCAACATAGGAAATGGAAAAACGGTTAAGGATTATAGTAAAAATTATAAATATAAAATTATAATGTAAAAAACTTTGATTTTTCAATAAGTAGAAGCAAATTCGTTTTAAATTTATCAAAAAGCTTAAGTACCTCTAAATAATTTTTGGCCAATTTATTTCTGAAGATACTGGGGCCTTGGGGCAAGCGATAACACTATAAAAATGTAAAAAATCAAATCTCCTCGAGTTTAACAATGTCGTTGATAGACCAATTTAAGAGTTATCGCATTATCTAAATCAAATCGATATCCAATAGAAAACTTTATTTTTCGGTCCGAGCTTTAAATAAAATAAAAAAGGCCCCGACAAAAAAATATGCCGCCTGAAAATACGAAGAAAACGTTTTTTAAAATTGATGGAAGGGTCGTAAAATTGAATTTACAAATTGCGTTAAAATCGTTCTGTCATTTTATTGGTCAATTTAAAGTGAAATTCTATTTAATATATTGATAACCTGATGACAAAGGGTCAAAAATTGCGATTCAAAGAACAAATAATCAGCAAAAATAGCTTAAGAAGGACAGAGGTTTCAAAATTTGACATTAACTGACTTTCCCGAAATTCTTTGTTAATAAATATAACTTCGGTTAGTGGAAATAAAAAATTAAAATAAGTTTATTCTTATGCCTATTTCAATCACTTAAAGAGGTTTTTGTAGGAATAATACAAATTCGGTATTATTAGAAAAGCAAAAGGTAACTCCATGTGTGCGTTGTAAAATATTTTTGCATAAGACAGAAAAATAATAATAAATAATCCATATATTTTTCAAAAAGAACACTAAAATGACAAATCTGTTAGAAGACCTGCATAGCTACCAAAACAGTATGTCTTTGAAGCGAAAGCATTTAACTATTAAAAGAAGGATTGCTGACAATGAGGCTGCTCTGTTTACTTACGAAATTACAAAATTACAAAAAAATATTGCAAGTAAGGTATGGATTAAAGTAATAGTAATTATTACTTGTAACTATTTTTAAGCATTACAACAATATTGGGGATTAAAACTTGACAGTCAGTCAAAAGTGTCTGAGAGTAAGATTACGAAAATAATTTTAAGTGTAAATTAACTTACATAATAGACATAATGCAGTGTTTGCTATTAAATAACGATAATTTCGTTCAGTAAAAATTGGCTTTAAAAGCAAACTTGACATATTATTTAAATTTGTAAAACTCTTTGAACTCTGAAAGCTGCCCAGTATACTTCACCCAAACCAAAAAAAAAAGAAAATGGACAAATTTATTTTTGCAGTTATCGAAGAAAATCAATAGGTCGGCAAAAGAGTAATATCAAAATACATCGACCACACATATATAATATTTTCACGTTTGCCAATATTCGCAGAAAGACAGGAAGAAAAGTCCTGCTAATGGCGAAATCATTAAATATTTGTGAGAGAGAACTATAGCAAGGAAGTATGATTCATGCTACGTTTCCCTCATTTCGGGAATATCGTTCGCATAGCCGTGTCTTTCAGCTGGACGCAAGGGGACTGACCAAAATAAACAACTCTGCGAAATATTAGCACTTGTGAGAAAGTTAGCTGTTTTCCCCTTTTGTTTAATGAAAGGCGATATATAGTTTTCAGAAACTAAGACAGAAAACAAGTCGTTGCGTTATTAGCATATAAATTATTTTAAAAATATATCGTTATATTAACAAATACGATATTAAAAATCGAATAGAATTAATTAAATAGAAAAAATAGATCTTAAAATGAGTTCTCTTCAAAATTTGCACAACGTTTGAAGTAACATGAAATCCAAATAACAGTATAACTTCAGTTTTTGACCTCCGTCAATTTTAACATAAGACATTTTTTTCCGTCAAAAATGTTATAATGAAAAAATAAAGTTCTTGTAATAAAATCATAGAAAATAGTGACAATACCATATAGATTTTATTTTTAAGAATAACAATATATATTATAACGTTTTTTGAGTACATCCTTGTAGAAGTGCTAAAAGTAAATTCCACTAATTTCAAAGTTTCTAGAATTATTCCCAAATTATGTATAAAATACTGGAATTCTAGGAATCTCCGGCTAGATGATGGCAAGATGGCTGTTTCTTTAAATTGATGACCAATTTACTTACACGAAGATATAGTGATTTCGAATAAAGAATTATAAAGTTTTAATTTAAATATACTTTTTTCTTATCATGAATTTTTTTTTAAATTGATGGAAGAGTCGTAAAAATGAATTTACAAATTGCGGTAAAATTGTTCTGCCATTTAATTGGTCAGTTTAAAGTAAAATTATATTTAATATATTGATACAATAATGACAGTGTTAAAAATTGCGATTTAAAGAAAAAAATAAATCGTAAAAAATAGTTTAAAAGGACTGAGATTTACAAATGTGAATATGACATTAATTGACTTTCCAGAAATTCTTTGTTAATATGACTTCTGTTTTTTTATCTGAGACAGCCCACGTGGACTTTAAGCCTAGGGCGTCTGAAGAGAACGGAAATGTAATCTATTGACACGGAATTTAAAAATTGAAGGTTGGTAGGGGAAGGGAAAACATCTGCAGGCAGCACATTCCATAGTCTGGTAACCCTAGATATGAATGAGCGAGGGAAGTGAGATATTCTAGGCTTTTGTAGCTGGACAGTAAAGGGATGCATACGTAACTCGCCTCTTGTTGTTCTGTTAGAAACAATCAATGGAGGAATTATAGCAGCTAGTTCTTCAGAGCAAAATCCGTGGAAGTATCGGTAGAAAAGGGATAAATCCTCGACAGCGCGACTATGAGCGAGAGAAGGGAGTTTTCTTGCGAGGACTGGGTCATTGATGAGTCAAATGGCTCTCTTTTGGATAGAATCAAGGATGTTAAGTGTCGAAGGTAATGCCACTCCCCAGATTTGGGAGCAGTACTCTAGGTTAGGTCTTAATTGGGAAACATAGAGAGTATATAAGTTGTAAGGGGAGACGTATTTTCTGGCTCGAAAGAGAAAACCTAGCTTTTTAGCTGCCGATGTGGCTACTGAAGTAATGTGTTTGTGCCAACTGAGATCATGTTCGAAAGCGATGCCAACAAGATCGAACACTTCATTAGAGAGTGTGTAAGTTGAAAGAGAAGAAGTATTTTCTGGCTCGAAAGAGAAAATCGAGCTTTGTAGCTGATAATCCGGCTATTAAAGTAATGTGTTTGTACCAGCTGAGATCATGTTCGAAAGCGATGGAAACAAGATCGATCATTGTTCTGTAGGGCTTGGTCATTCATGTGGATAGGGTAAGCGTTGCCAGATTTTTTGCGTGACAGGGAGCAAGACTGTGTTTTGGAGGCGTTGAACTAAACAAGGTTCTTGGCACCCCGGTCTAGGATTAATTGAAGATCTTGAGAAAGGGATGGGTGCATACATCTACGTCTATTATCCAGCTCTTGATTCCGGACTTGTTTGGAAAAATGAAGAGAGCTATCGTTGGCGTAACTGTGGATGGGATTGGTAGTTGAAGAAAGCAGGTCATTAATGTGAAGAAGAAATAGGGTTTGTGCCACGACTGAACCTTGGGGTACGCCAGCGTTGATAGCATGGAAGTTAGATGAGTGACCGTCCATCACGGCAGATGTGCACCGATTAGAGAGAAAGCTACCGATCCAGGTACATAGTTTGGTAGGTTGGTTTGTTGAAGAGTGCGGCATGCCATACTGGAAATAAGATAGATGACATGGTTTTTTTTCTTTAAAGAAGTATTTCTTTGTATTAAATTGACGTATAAAATTGACTTACTCTAAAATAATTTTCTTTGTAAAAATTACTGCAACCTAAGCTGGTTTCAACAAACCTAAGCCCCGACTAGCCTTGCTGCCCAAGTTATTTTTAGTTTAACAGCATTAGCATTAACAGAAATATTTGAGTTTTGGGTGTAATAATTTGTGCAGTACATTCCGTGTTCAGCGTACTGAAATACTTCTATTTGAAATGGCTTTCTTTGGACGCCTATGTTCATCTCCCTCCTTATCCGTTCTCGCTATTTAGCCAGTTTCCAGGAGAAATAGCAAATATCGAGTAGGAAAGTGCACTTGCAGGGGGCGACAATAATAGAAACTTTTATTAACACCCGCATTTGTAATTAAAATGGTTTTTATTAGTTCTCCAAGAAAATCGATACTTTTTAATTACGTGTAGTTTATATTTTGAGCTGACGCTTTTAATTAATATACGTGATACAAGGTTTCGTTCGGACCCCTTACACTATACATATAGAAATAAATAATTTATAAGAGTGAAAAATTTCGTTTGTTGGCTAAAAATATAAAATAGCATTTTCTTGCAAATGGTAGAGTTAAGCATGAATAGTTTGAATAGCTGCACTAAAATTTACAACTGCTGTACATAAATAGCACACTTACTAATTTTTAACACGTAATATGCACTTTGCAATCCCGCAGCATTTTTAAAAAATAATTAAATGCGATTTAAATTTCTCTTACGAATTATATTAGTTAGTTCTCTTTGCAAAAATTTTGGAAAATTAAAAAAATTACTACTCAAAAGTAATATAAGGCTTACTGGAGTATGCAGGAAATTTCGTTTAGGAAGAGGAGTAGTAAAATTTCGACTAAAAAAATCAAGTGCCTCACAGAAATTTTTTTAAATGGTATAAAATATGGGATCATTGGCGCGCACAAATCTTGAGCCTGAGTGTTCAGAAAAAAAATCGGTCGAGTGCAAGCTATACTTGCACAATTGTTCCGTGTCATCAGCCCCCCACCTAAATTACTAATAGTAGGCAATTCACTCGCGTTTCCACTGAGCCAAATTAAAATTTTTGAAAAATGTGGAAGGACATCCTGTTCCTCACATCGTGAGAAATATTTTTGTCGAAAAACTTTTTCTCTAAAACCAATGGTTTAGCAGTTATAAGGAAATAAACAATTAAATTGTTTATAACAATTGATCGCGCTAGAATTTTTTTAATTCTGATAATTTTGGGTCAATCTACACCTAATTCTCAACATTCTTGATTCTTTTCAGATTTTTTCCATCCTTTTGGCGATAAGGGTGGGGGACTGCAATAATAGTAATGCACTCGTGTTTCGACTAAGCTAAATTTAAAATTTTTAAAAATTTGTAAGGACAAAAGTTGTTACTTACATGGTGAGAAATATTTTTTTTTTCGAGAAAATTTTTCTCTAAATCCAGTGGTTCAGCAGTTATAAGGAAATAAACAATTTAATTGTTTATAACAATTGATTGCGCCAGAATTTTTCAATCCCAATAATTTTGGCTCAATCTAGACCTAATTCTCAACGTTCATGATTTTTTCAGATTTTTCTGAGCGATCTTTATGCTGATACTGGTGGGGACAGCAATTTTTAATCGTTTTTCCCAAAAAATGCACACATATATATATATGTATGTATATATATATATATATATATATATATATATATATATATATATATATATATACATATATATATATATATATATATATATATATATATATATATATATATATATATGTATATATATATATATATATATATATATATATATATATATATATATACAGCGTGTCTTCGGAAGTTCTTACCATATGGAAAAAAATTTTATTATTGATTTTATGAAAAAAAGTGTCTCTTCATGAAAGGTTCTGCATCATGAGAAAATAGCATCGCCGTTCCGAAATTTGACTTAGGATATACAGGGTGGCTCAAAAAGGTAAAAGTCTTAATCCACGTGACGCTAAAAAGGCACAAGATCGTTATTCAAAGGTAAACTGCCACTGTAAATGTAAGTTAATTTTTTATTATCGACTTTACAAAAAAAGTAATCTTCATAAAAAGTTCTACATTGTAAAAAAAGAGTATGGTTATTCAAAAACTTTATCTAGGACATACAGAATGGGTAATATTTTTTAATTTAAATTGAGATTTTCAGCTTTTTGAGCCACCCTGTATTGTCCTACATCAAGTTTTCGAATAACCATGCTCCCTTTTACAATGTAGAACTGTTTATGAAGATATGTTTTTTTTGCAAAATCGATAATAAAAAATTAACTTTAATTTTGGCACCTCCTGTATGTTCCAAATCTAATTCACTAACATAAAAAAATGTTAACTCTACTACATTTATAATGGCAGTTTACCTTTGAATAACGATTTTGTGTTTTTTTAGCTTCACGTGGATTAGGACTTTTACATTTTTAAGCCACACTGTATATTCTAGGTCAAATTTCGGAATGGCGATGCTATTTTCTGATGATGCAGAACTTTTCATGAAGGGGCACTTTTTTTCATAAAATCAATAATAAATTTTTTTTCCATATGGTAAGAACTTCCGAAGACACGCTGTATATATATATATATATATATATATATATATATATATATATATATATATATATATATATATATATATATATATATATATATATATATATATATATATATATATATATATATATATATATATATATATATATATATATATATATATATATATATATATATATATATATATATATATATACAGTGTGGTCCATTAAGTGTGCTACAAATGGGAATTTTTTTTATTGGTTGCACAACCGCAATATAAATACCGCAAAAAGTTGGTGCATGTCCGATAACCATATTAGGTGCAATTAGAATGGCTTCAAGTCTAACAGCATAGAGGGCAGGCAAGAAAATATAAAAATCGTTCATGAGTACAGTACCCTTATTTCGAGAAAAACAGAAAAAGATTTTTGAAAACGTTGTTTAGAACTAGAAGATATGTGCATTCTGTTGTGCAGATGTCTGTTGCAACGATCCTACTCACAAGTTTCGAATTTCTCAAATATTCTTAAATATAAGGCAAATACATGCTCATCATTATTAGAGAAGTATTTATTATAATTACAGGAATTAACTCAGGAAGATTCCATTTTACTTATTTTCATTTGGGTTAAAGTTTTTCTTTTTGTTTTTTACGTTTGAAAGCATTCGCATATTAAATTAAGTTGAATAATTTTGTTATAATTTTTTATAAATCATAATACATATTATATTTAGTTAATTAAATTTATGAAGTACTTTGTTTACAAAGTCAAAAAAGAAACCTTTTAACATAAATTATTTTGGCCCTAACAAAATCCTAACAGAATACGAAATGATTATCTTGACAAATAATAATATAAATACGGAGAATTTTCCCCTTAAAGCATTTCCCATGAAAAAAGAAAATATAAAATTTTATGTGTATGTTAATGATAGATACGATCACTTTTTAATTTTTCTGTATATATATTTTATTCGAGGGTAATTCATTTTTGTGTACCCCATCATAGATAAACTATTAAATTTTAATATTTCCCGAATCTAAATTTTATATTTTCTTTTTTATTATTGTAGTTTTATAAAAGTTAGATTTATAACTAAAAGTTTTATTGTTTTCCCATTATAATAATGTATTTTTTTAGAAGATCTTTATATGAAACACGTAATAATTTGAAGTTAACTGAAGTTCTAGGAAAAATATAGTTTATCAATAAATAATACACAAACAAAAATTTTCGACTGTTTTGACGCAAATTGATTAAATTTCCATTTCACTTAAATAGTTTTTATTTTTAAAAGCAGTTACGGTAATAGTTTAAAAATTAAGTACTTTTGACAATTTGATCCCACTATTATATACCCGGCTTTATCTTACCATAATAAATAATATAAAAGTTATTAAACTGTCACTAACCTCCAAAGTTAATCACACAGCAATCAGCAAGGTGTATATAGTAACTCACATTTGAGCGCACATTTAAAAACGTTCAAGGCACAAACACATATAGTGTGCCCTTCGGCGGACACCACGCACAGTATCAATAAAAGGGCCGAAAAACGGAATCCCATGGCCAAAAACTACCCCTCCCTCCCCTGCTCATTTCAACCAGTGAAAAGGCACCCCCCACTCCGCGTTTCAACCCTGGCGCAATCACATCTTTATTTCTAATGACGAACGAAAAAGACAATGTTTCAGAGGCGGGCAATTATTCTTACAAAGTAATATGAGTCGGCTGAGGAATTCTACCGATTATTTTATTTTGTAAATTTTTTATTACCTAGACATTAAGATCACTGTATGGTTCAGAAAATGGGGTGTATGACAGTTACTAGTTTTAAGCATATACAGTACGACTATGAAATACATGATTCTTGCTTTAACTCAAAAATTAGATTTTTCAATAGCTTACAATAGCTTTCAAGCCCTTACCATCGAGATAAATTAAAGCACCTTAAATCCTCTAGATTCAGGACACCCTATCGAAACTAAAGGTTGTCTGCTTTTGTAAAAATAATATTTTTTGTTCCTTTACTCGAGAACATTGTACATAGGTATATTGGAAAAAGGGTAATTTGGATAAATATCATAGGTTGTGAAATACGCTTGATCTTCTATACAGCGGAGAACTCTAAAACAATAAACTCTGTTAAACTTTGCCGCAGAACGTTAACTTCAGTGAAATAAATTTTTATGTGTAGCTTAATATATTGAAAAAGCACTTCCAATATAGCATGCATGGAGGGCAACAAACAACAACAAAAAAAATAGTTCTGTCGATTTTTGCCATTATCTAAGACTGTGGGGTTAATTGAAATGATATTTTGCATCTATAGTTTCATCCATGGGAGAAGTAGGTGTACTGTTTATCTAATAAACAGGGTAGGCAATTTCATTTAGCATAAAATACATTGTATATTTTACTATTGCTTTACTCACCTCATTATAACCGAAACAGTCATTATTATTCAAAGAAAACTCAAGACGGTGACGCCTATGGCTTTAAAAAACATTGCGTGTGTCTTTTCTAAAGCCCATCATTTTTTGGACTAGTTATAGCAGTTCGAACTTAACATGCCCCGTTAATTTTTAATGAAATAATTGAATAATAGAACTATAAATGACTTGGGTAAACTTGGGTATCTTATTAATAATTTTTGTAATGATCACTGAATCCGAGGTCTTCAAATTTTTGTATCGAATTTCTTTCCATTGGGGGTTTGTTTTGTCCTAAAAAATACGAATAAGGTATACTTTTTAATTTAATTTTAGTCCTATATTGTTTTAGTAACAATTTAGTTTGTGTCTACCTTTCTTGATTCTGGAAAAATTAAGTTTAATTTATTTTATTGATATTATTGTTGTATGTTGTTGTGTGTTGTATGTATATATATATATATATATATATATATATATATATATATATATATATATATATATATATATATATATATATATAGGGTGTTTCCTAACCTCTCTGACAAAAGAAAGGAGGAGAATCCTCACATAATTTTAAGACGAAAATGTGTTATAAATTTTTTTAGAATGTCGCTTTGTTTTCGAAATACAGGGTGTTAAAGAAATAAAATTTTATGCGTTTTTTTTTAAATTATTAATTAGTGGCAAGCGATATTCCAGTGATATTTAGTACACATAATAAGGGGTTTAAATACTTTACTTTGTGTCCATTTTAAACTTTTCAAATAGTTCAGTGGCGGAGATCCGGGTAACGAGTACCATAATTTCGCAAAAATAAATAATACGGGCCTGTTTAGCATTGAATATTTTGATCTTACCCAATGTGAAAAATAATTTTAAGCAAATTACGTCTCTTGCGTTTTTCTCCTATCTCTTAGGGTTTTAGAGTAAAATGTAATTTATTTGCTATGTTACACGAAGTACCTAGTAGTTGATACAGTATCAATAAAAATCATTTAGATAAAATTATTTAAAAATCTTACATAATGAACTCACATGAAGTCAAGTAAACTGCTGAAAATGTCCTCCATGAGCCAGTAAACACCCGCGTACCCTGGATATCACTGGACTATTGCTTGCCAAAAAAACGCATAAAATTTTATTTTTTTAACACCCTGTATTTCGAAAACAAAGCGACATTCTAAAAAATTTTCTAACACATTTTCGTCTTAAAATTATGTGAGGATTCTCCTCCGTTCTTTTGTCAGAGAGGTTAGGAAACACCCTGTATATTAAATGTTCTTCGCTACCGGAGCACAAGAAGACCCTAAAATGATAAATGAAAATAATATCAGAAGGATTATTTTTTGATTCTGGTCTGGGTGCCTCCCCCTCCCCCCCCCTCCCCCGCTAACGCGATTTCTGGGCCCTTGCTCTTCATCAGGCAGGGTGTCTGAAGAACAGCCAACATTTTTCGGCTGCAAACACATTTTTGGAACAACACTGGGTGAGCTAGTTGGCGCGAGCCACTATATCTTACCCATCCCAAACGAACCAATGGATATAAGGTCTCATTTTGATTCCGGTAAAAATGTTGTCTGTTCTTCAGATACCCTGGGTGTATGCCTCCTGAAGAAGGGTAGGGGCCCAGAAATCGCGATAGCAGGAGGGCACCTATACCAGAATCAAAAAATAGTTCTTCTTATTTTATTTTTCATTTTACGGTCTTCTTGTGCTGCACTAGCGAAGAAGTTACTCTTTGCATTTACATTTAATATACTAGCTATATATACCGAAGAAATTTTCCATTTTCTACTAAAGGTAAAAGGTATAGGTGAATGAAAATTAAAACTGTCAAGTTCTGAAGAACAAAAAGCTTTTATGATCAAAAGTACTTTAGAAATGGTATAAAGGTTGATGACCAGTGGGTTTATTTAACACGGGACGCCATTCAGGATTTTCAAACAGAATTTCCACACATTGTCATGGATTTCGACCAGTTTCGCCAAGTTTTGACTAGATCTGTGGCTTTGTTTAGAGAAACAGGAAGTGTGAATAAAAAGTGGGAGACCCAACGTTCGCACTGCACAAAAAGTAGAAGAATTGAGGCAAATTGTTAATGAACACCCACAAACCCCTATTGGGCGTTTAAACCAGCAAGTAAGTATCCTACGGAACCTGCAATACAATCCTGAAACGAGACCTGCATATGCTCGCTTATCGTCTAAGCTCAGTCCAAGAATTGTTACCACATGACAAGCCGCAGCGAATGCAATATTTAGAGTGGTTTATGGGTAATTTGCATAATAATGAAAACGTATTTGAAAAAACCTTCTTTACTGACGAGGCATGGTTTTACCTCTCTAGTTATGTAAATTCTCAACAAATGGGAAAGTGGAGTTCTGAAAATTCACATTATTTCTTTATAGAGAAGTCTCTGCTCTGCATTCACAGAAAGTTGGCGTGTGGGCGGCCATATCGAAAAGAAGGTTAATTGGACTGATTTTTTTTGAAGGGACTCTCAATTCGGCGCCATACCGTAATGAAATTTTAGAAAATTTTCTAAACATATTAGACGATGAAGATATGCGACAAGTCTACTTCCAATAGGACGGCGCACCAATTCACGTAACTCTTGATAATTTAATGCTACTTTTTTTTATGGCCACACATTAGAAACTCGGTTTTTAAAACCCTTGCGAAAATTTAGAAGACTTACGGGCTAGAATTACAAATAAATTTCGAGATATTAACAACTCCCTCCCAGTGCTCACCAATGTTTTTGATGCTGTAAAAAGAACAACGAGAACATGTTTGGAAGTAGAAGGTGGACACGTCTCTCATTTAGTTTAAATTTGTAATTTTTAGGTTCTTTGTTATATATGTTTCTATTTTAATTTTGTATTATGCAGTGGCAATGACAATGAAATAATTTTCTTAAAAATAAAAGCTTCAGAACTTGACAGTTTTATTTTTCATTCACGTATACCTTTTACCTGTTACCTTTCAAGAGTAATAATAATAATTCAAGATATACGTGATTGATTCCACATACATTGAGTACGTTTTTTTTTTGATCTTACGTTATGTATCCTATTTTTTAAGACAAAACAAACCCCCAATGGAAAAAATTTCGATTAAAAATTTTGAAGACCACGGATTCAGTAATTATTACAAAAATTATAAATAAGATACCCAAGTTTTTTTATATATAATTAATATAATATTATATATTGCTTTTTAATTATTTGCTTTTGGCTTGATTTAGAAAAAGTGTAAACCCAAAAAACTTTAGTGAATTATATTCAATAGGCTCTCTAGCTTTGATCAAATTCCAGCTAACTAAAAATTATTAATTTTTAATAAGACTTGTTAAAAAACTAGGCCATATGGTTAGTTAACAATTTTCATTGTTATAATGGAAACAGCTTTATCTATCCTTATCTTTATGGAACTATAACGGTGTATTATTTATGGATGAAAATTCGTAATTTTATTAAACATGACGTAGTTTCGAAGAAAAGCTCGTTTTTGATTGGTTTAAATTCATATAAACATAAAACCTTATCTGTTATCAATTTTCATTTTATCGATTTGTTAATTTTATCTGTACTTAATGATGCAGTTAGTCGTATAATTTAATAATTAAATACATTGCTAGCCTGAAATGTTACAGAAATAAAATAGATACCTTAGCTTATTTCTAAAAATTAAAAACCAACAGTATTTGCATTTGCACCCCATATGTATTTCCTGAAAACAACAGAAATTCTTCGTTATATATATATATATATATATATATATATATATATATATATATATATATATATATATATATATATACAGGGTGTTTCCTAACCTCGTTCGTAAAATGAAAGGGGTGAATCCTGACCCAATTTTAAGACGAAAATGTAGTATAAATTTTTTTCGGATATCGCTTCATTTTCAAAATACAGGGTGTTGAAGCTTCTTTAAAAAATCGCTTTTTTATTATTATCTTAAACACCCCTTACCCGATTTTGTTTAAAATTGGCAGCTTTATTTCAAGTGGTAAGGGCATAATTTAGCGCTAACTAGATTCAAGTTATCAAATCCAGTGGCGTCCAGAGAGGGTTCTTAACGAATAAATTGGCAAAAAAATGTAAGCCACTGACTTTTTTCAAATTTTGATATTTTTTCCGAATTTGGCAACTAAAAATACAACTTTTTTGCCTCTTGAGTTATTTTCGTATTTTGCTTGGTTTTCGATATCCTGAAAAAATAAAAACCACTTTCATGCATGTCCACGAACAACAAAAAAATAAATCTCTAATCGGCAATAAATAAATTTTACTCTCCAGCAAAAATTGGATTGTACTAGTTCTTTTTGCATTTTAGTTAGCGCTAAATTATGCCCTTACCACTTGAAATAACGCTGCCAATTTTAAACAAAATCGGGTAAGGGGTGTTTAAGATAATAATAAAAAAGCGATTTTTTAAAAAAACTTCAACACCCTGTATTTTGAAAATGAAGCGATATCCGAAAAAAATTTATACTACATTTTCGTCTTAAAATTGGGTCAGGATTCACCCCTTTCATTTTACGAACGAGGTTAGGAAACACCCTGTATATATATATATATATATATATATATATATATATATATATATATATATATATATATATATATATATATATATATATATATCTTTATATACTTTCCATTTAAAAAATTCAGAAAATGTACACCCCATTTCCAATTTTTCTTCTTTTTGTCTATCAAAATTTGCGATATTTTTTTCCAAGTGCATTAGCTTTCATTTTCTTGCTGAGTACTATTTTAGATTGCTCACGCCGTTCCCAAAATTTAGACAGAATAATTATTAATAATTATAATTAATTATGTTCTATTTAAAAAATTCCTATTTAATTTTTTCAATAGGTATATTAAAAAATTTGACACTTAAACGAATAAATATGGACAGGAAATTAGCAATAAATAAATTACTGGAGTATGACTGAGACTATAAATAAAATAAATATTTGTTTGAAAAAAAATAAATTGTACAATAGTCGCGTAACAACATTTGAGTAAGATATTATCACATTGCGTGGGAAAACTACCAGGAAAAGTCAGTATCTCCCTACACGCATTGCATGCCTTGTAAAATCGTATCAATGTTTAACACAACAAATATTATTTAAAATTTAAAACGTTTCAAATTTCGACAAATTCGAGTCCAATATTTTACATAGACTACGTAAGAATTATTTAAATTGAGACCTTTTAATTTATATTTGTTGTGACAGTAGATCATAATGTAAGTTGAATGAAGTTGCCTTACTTATAAATTTTAAACATATTTTTTTTAAATATCACATTTGCAGCGTTCTTTTAAAGCATGATTCAAATTATTCTAGGGGAATTTTTAAGTTGGTACCTGTATAGATTTAAAAACTAGAACAGCTATTAAAATCGTTCGTAAAACCTGCGCCACTGAATAGCCATACAATAAATCGATTTTATTTTTAGTAATATTTAATAAGAGAGATAAGAAACAGTTTGTATCCCAATAAAACCACCTGTATTTACCTATGGAAATAACAAAGGGAAAGAAAGACTGGTATGGCACGCACAAATTTTAAATAAAAACGCAACATATTCTAAGAAGTAGGGGAAATATTGATCATCAGATAAAGGCAACATTGCTATCAGAAAACATAATTACGAATGAAAAACATAACGGACAACGCGAATAGGGGGGAGGTACGGGGCGGAGGAAGCTTCAAATGTTGGCCTTGCGGCCAGCATGCTGACTTTTTAATTTAAAAATCGCTGACCCTAACAATAGAGGTACAAAACTATCGATAGTTACAGCTATCGACAGGCGTCAACAACCCAGCTATTATTATTATCGATACCATTCGTCACTTGTTTCAATTGTCACCTATTTTACAAAATTAAAAACGAATCTCAACGTAACGCTTTGGCATAAATAATATAAATACAATCTTGTTTTTTGTTAACCTTTTAGGAATAGAATTTTGCTTGAAAGAAAACTCGAGATAGTGCATCTATAAGCCTAGCAAATTGCAATACAATTTTCGCAATTTATTGAAAGAATTTAAAATTACTTAAATTTGTTCTTACGATTATTGTTGTTAGCGTAGTTTTCAAACTCAATGGCCCAAGACCTAGATTTGCTTGCCAATAAAATATTTAATTTAAAATATTCAAATGTCAAAACATCTAGATAGGAAAAAAATGTCCTTAAACGCAATATTGTTTAATATATCTCGATTAAAATGAAAATAAGATCGGCAAGATATGGTCTAGCCTCGCAATAAAAACATAGGAAAATATGAAAAATTTATAATAATTTGGTCAATCACGAAGGAAAAATTTGACACGAACGTTGAGCCTTGTTTGGCATATATATATTGACGTAGATGTAGGGGCAGTCAAGTGTATTTGAAAAAGCTTTTTTAATCAAACATAAAAATTTAAATTAACGCACATATTGGAATTTAACAGTGCTTCAGAACAAATTTGTTTTAAAACAATCTTTTCATATAAGAACAAATTTTAAAATTTTTATATGATAATTTAATATAAATGTAACTGATTTAGGAGCTGAACTAAGATTTTTTCAAAAGTATAAGAAAATGAATGAGTTTAATTTTAAAATAGTTTCATATTTTAGGCGAATGTTTTCTTCCTACTGATTTTAAAAGTAGACCTGATTAAGTAAAAAAAGACAAATCTAGGAAAATACCCTGTAAGATGATGTGAGAATATTATATTAAACTTAATAATAGATAATAATTAATAACATTCTAATTTAATTATGAAATTTAGAGGGGAAATTTTAAAAATGTGGTTTTCTCTCAATTTTTCATAATAATTCACCCAACCGAGTACTGCACTGGTAATTTTTTGATGTTATGTATAGATTTCTTATCAAATCTATTACATACAAATCAAATTTGCTATAAAAATAATATTTTAATAATTTTCCTTGTGAAATACAATCTTTTTTTACAATAGGTAACTATAATTTTTTTTTAAATCTAATACTTTTCCGTAAAATAAATTTTATCGATGAATAAAATTTTTTTAGCGAAAAATATTAATAAATTACTCATAACTTCAAATAGGAAAAGCAAGATTTTCTTACGTGTCCCTAAAAATAAATTACACAAGAATATGCCGCCTATAAAAGCATGATCCGCTCTTTTTGCATGCAATGCAATTTTGTTATCAAGAATCGTCTTAGCACCATATAGGTCATTGATTTTTATGTTATTACCTGCTATGCAAATATGCTGTTCAAAAAAGTATCAAAAAATGGCATATTTAATAACGTAAAACATAGTGCAATGAATTTACGCGTGTCCTGAAATATTCGTAAATGAAAATATAAACACTTTTAAAGGATTGTTTTCAGAAAAAGATAATGCTAAAATTGTATCAAACTTTCAAGTTGTTATTGAACCAGTAACGAGAATTTGGGACAAATTTTTCCTAGAACCTGGTATTCATCCAGTCTCAACCTGGTTCCTACAGGTCCATAAGAAAGTACAATGCACCAAGCAGAATAACAATTTGAAATTCCGTTATAGATAGTAGCTATGACCTTCTCATCGGTGAAGATTTTTTCCTATTTAAAAAAAAAATGAGGTCGGGCACTCCCAAGAATTGCCACTACATAAAAATTGCAGTTGTATTTTTCTAATCGTACCGATTTTTAAGAATTATTGAATGTGACGGCAGTTTTAAATTTTCGACTGAATTAACTAGTAATCGTAAAAATAAAAAACAAATTAGTGAGCTAGATAAAGTATTCAACGAATTCACAGTCTAATCCATAACAGCGATGCGTATGATCTGCTGTAATTATGTCCATTCGGACATGATCTTTGCAGGTCGTACGCAACCCAATTATGACAAATATTATTATTAACATGTTAGTTAGTAATTCTAATATTAAGAGTCTTGATAATTAATTTTCAGTTTTAAACACACACACACACAAAATTAATATTTAATAATATTAATATTTAAAAGTACTGTAAAAATTAAAGAACTAAATTAAAAGTGTATTATATATAAGAATAAATTCAGAAGAATTCGAGGATCTGGAAATAACGTGAAGTTATGTGTACGATTTAATTTATCTTTAGAAAATATTGGATGATAAAAGAGCCCTACTTCACTTTTTTATTAAATTGGGCGACATATTAAAAATTCTTATTGGGATTTCTTTAATCGAATTTGAAATAATCATAAATAATACAAATATTTTAAAGATAATTTCACAAAATAAATACCATATTAAGTAGAAACATTTCATTTGGAATCTAATACCACATTTGTAAACATTTTTTATATTGTTTTGAAATTAATATTCAAAATATTTTCCTATAGTACTCATTAGCATGCAATTTTAACGATACGGTAATAACGATCTTAACTTTTACTTAAAGTAGAATCGACTAATCATACATTCCTAAATTGTGAGACAGAAGTCAGTGGTTTTGAAAATTATCTTTTTTTAATAATTCTGGGGGTATTTATACTCGTTCAACACGAAACAAAATTTGAAAATTATTTGCAACCGTTTATGTATAACAGGAATCACTTTATAATTAGGATAATTGGAAACTTCGTAAGGCGGTAAATTTAAATATTCTACTTTTTATATTTTAAGAATATATGTACGTATTTAAAAAAACAAATGGAGGCCTGTATTTGCTTGTTTTCTCCACTTATTTCTGGAAACTGATGAATTTGAAAATTTTTAGTGTCCTAAAGAAGAACAATCTGAGATGAGTAGTGTCAAATCCAGTAGTGTGGTTATTCTTTTGCGACTATTTAGATTACAGGTAGTCACGTGAACTATAACTAAATATATACGGAAAATAACGTGACTAAATAAAACAAATTTTAAATTACAGAATAATAAATTACCAATTACTGTTGATTTAGTTTAAAAAGTGAAGGTTTATATTATTTATTGTATTTTATAGGCCTCTATATTTTATTTATTTAGAACAATCACGATAGAGGAATCACTAGTAACTTATTTGACCATAAAATGACGAGAAAATGTTAATAATAATAATACCAAATTTAATTCGTAATAAAATCATTTCTCTTTAATTATTTAAAAAACTTTTTTTATATCAAGTTAGACGCGGCTAGCTATTCCTCACGTATTTTACTTCGAACGACGCGACGGGAAGAAAGTGAAAAATAGACATTGACTGATGACTTACGTATATGATGGTACTATTCTCTCAACCCTCCTTTAAAGTTCATGAGCAAGTGTTTAGAATATAGGGTACTATTTAAAAAATTAGCGGGGGCTTGGACTAAGATTTTTTCTTGGTAAAACTATTAATTTTAAATTTTGAATATAGTTTTTAGTGTTCCGTGAAACGGAATACTTATGGCATCACTTCGGTGTATGCTCGTGTCTCACAGGCGATTTTCTATGAAACTATTCGATGTACAAATTTGAAATTTAGCACAGAGAGTGTGGTGGCCCAATTATAGAAGTGAAGTATAAAAAATTGAATTTTGATTCTATGATTTCAGGGGGTAAATTGGGAAATGGAGAAAAATGCTCAAGGGCATCGTGTACGGTGTCAAATGAAAGCTTATTGAAACACAATATATATGATGTATTTTTTTATTCGTTTTTTTTTAGGCAAAAACGCTTAAAAATTGCTGTCCCCCACCCTAATCACCAAAAGGATCGCTCAGAAAAATCTGAAAAAAATCATGAATATTGAGAATTAGGTGTAAATTGCGGAAAAATGATCAGGATTGTAAAATTCTAGCGCGGTCAATTGTTATAAACAATTTAATTGATTATTTATTTTCTTATAACTGCTGAGGCACTGGTTTTAGAGAAAAAGCGTTCTCACAGAAAATATTTATCACGATGTAAGGAACAACTTTTGTCCTTACACTTTTTCAAAATTTTTAATTTGGCCCAGTTAACTCAGCGCATAAGCGATGTGATACGGCATTAGTGCCATCCTCAGCGGGTAGCCCGGCAGATGGACGGAGATCGGGCGGCAGAGGTTTGCTCAGGTTAATGGCACAGAACACACCAATTTTTTTTATCTAAGACATCACACGTAGACACAAGACAAGCCTGTACTAACGTTCCGTGGGCGTCTAATGAGAAGGGAAATGTAGTTTATTGACACGGGATTTAAAGGATTATAGGTTGGGGCGGGAAGGGAAAACATCTGCAGTTAATTTGTTCCATAATCTGGAGACTCTAGGTCTGAATGAGCGAGAGAAGTGGTCTGTTCTAGGCTTTTGCTGGACAGTAAAGGGATGCATACATAATGCGCCTCTTGTTGGTCTGTTAGGAACAGTCAACGGGGGATAATACCGTTGAAAATAATAGGCAAGTATAGCTAGTATCTCATTGTTTCGTTTATATTCCTACCAAACTAGGCTAAACAGAAAAGTGTCCTAAATTAAATTTTCTAATCAACTAAAATTTGAAAGTAATCGGGCTACTCTCAGTTTAGCGATCTACAACGCTTTTTTCTTTTCCTTATTTTTAACCAAGGAATTGTTTTTTTTTTATTAGGGCCAAGTGGTGTTCTTCGATTTTGGTAAGCAATCCAGTGTTAATAAATAAACAATGCGAACAAACACTTTTTAATATTGCAAATGTATGGGGTTACATAAGTAGGGCATTTTTTTAAATTTCATGTTTTTCTTTCACTCTTCATCATCTTTTACGGGACTGGTAGTAAATCAAAACAGAATGAATTGAGAAAAAATCTTAAAAATTTTAAGATAAAGTGGACCGTGGTGCTTTGAAAAATATTTTAAAGTTTAGTAGTTTATGTTTAGCTTTTAATTTATAAATAATTTCATTTTTGAAAAATTTTGATGAAATTAATAAAATGTGGTATGTGGCTTAAATTTAATTCTACATGAGGCGGAAAACGATAAATGAAGTGTTTTAAATAAGGGACAACACTATTGAAATAGTGATATGCTAAAGATTTAAATTTTAATGTTTTGTGAACAGTAGCGTAGCAAAGGAGGCTATAAGGGCTGGAGCTTTTAAACAACCTACCCGCGGTTAAATTCAATTACCGACAATGTCACTAAAATAATATGAGGTATATTTGTTTAATGTAGAACTCGGTTAGTACCAATGTGTAATTTGAATTACATGTTTTAACGTGGTTTAAATGTGAGTGAGCAATAAATAAACTGAGTCATAACGTCATAAGCCAAAGCGATGCTAAAATTTGTAATCATTCAAAGCCAAAAAATCCTTCCGTTATACGCCAAACATGATAAAAGAAGTTTCTTTCGACACCCTCGCTGACGCTTATGTATATCGTTTATTGCTCCACTGGCCACATCTTACGAAGGGGAAGTTTTTCCACGGCAAGAGTTGACCGACCGGCATAGGCATAGTAGGCCTTTAGTAAGTATATGTGTGTGAGTGCGTGTGTTTCTAGCATGGCCAAAACGGATCAATAATCCTCCCACACTGGCAAGACCACTGGTCAGAAAAATGGCCAGTCGCGCAACTTTCATTTTAAGACACAAGTGACAGACACGAGACACGCCTAGCCAAAAATACTAATTCTTTTCCTTCTCCGTTGCCTTAGCGATTAATTAGATTTGGCCTGCTACCTACCTCCCCGTCCTTTTCTTTCGCTTTATCCCCCTACCCCCATATATGACCGGGATATTACGGAAAATGCCTCGGATTTTCACATCTCGCACGTCCCGATAAAAATAAAAATTATAGCTTTAATTAATAATCGCTAATTTACCAACTTTCTTATTAAATTTTTAATTAAAAACCTGTCAAATTAAAATTTTAAAAAGTCATTAGATATTTACTAGCACTGAATAGAAAACTTTCTTAAAATAAACTATCAAATAGGAAATATATAGAAAGGAAAAGTGAGCAAGAGATGCAAAAAACGTAAACAAGAAAAGAAGAGCGTGAGCGACAGAGTTGCTGGTGCATAGAAAAAAGACAGGTAGAACACGTGCATCAGTTCATGCATAAATAATGTCCATTTAAATCCCGATTCTGCTCAGTGCAACCGAATTTTGTGCAGTTTTCCTCTACTAATCGGTGACGTTAAGAGTCTTTAAATATAAAATACCGACTTTATTATATCGATTGTTTCATATTTCGCTATTAAACTAAAAATACTAATCATAACACACATCCTACGCACATTTAAAACTATAGTTTTATAGTGAAAAATGCATTTTCACCCCCCACAACAGTGTGTTTCGCTTGCTTTGGTAGTTAACCTTAAAACCCTGCTCGGAAAAGCGCTTCCAAGCAAAGTTTATTGCTTTTGCATGAATCGCCCGAATTGCGGGGGTGAATCAACACAAACATTCTATTAAACTTAAAATTTATAAATGTTTTCCTTTAAAAGGGTAAAAACTCACCAAAGACCGTTCGCCAAGTTTTAAAAAATTGTCATTGCTGGCACACTTGGCACCTTATACGACACTGGCGAGGTGTACCTACTGATAAATTAAGGGACAGCCTGGAAAATTGGACGGTGGTGCGCAACTCCATCAAATTTAGATGACAAAAAGCCGTTATTTGTTAAAGAAGTGCGTCGATGTTATGTTTCCACTTTATCGCATATTTTTTTCAACCGCAAGAGCTTTTACACTGAAGAGACATTTCTGGCTGGTGCATGGCTTTTATTATGGTTCTGTTATTGTTTTTCTCGGGCCTCTGTTAATTCCATCCCCTTCCCTTTAGAGCTTTGCTGTCGACAGTTTTCGGAAGGGTAGTTATGGAATAGAACGTTTAATGCAATTATTTTTTAATTTTGTTTAATTGGTTACTCCCATACAGCTGGGAAATTAATTATTTATTATTAACAAAATGTTTTAAGCTCTGTAGAATGTAGTATCAATGTGCACAGCAACAGCATTCTGTTAATTTTGCAGTTCAAGTTGTTTTAAAAACTTTTAAGGTGTTAGTCGATGTTCCGAAGATGTCCGCGATGGTGAGACAAAGACGTCTTTTTCCGACGGGGAGAGCCAGAGTTTAAAATACGAATGAAAAACTCAGGAGCATGGTAAAGTTTTGGCGCCCAACGTCGGGCAAAATAAAACGAACCATTTATTTATCTTTAAAAAATTTAATATATATTCTGATTATCATTCGATAGTAATTTATAAAAAAAATTAATTGCAGGCCCGGATTACTCTTAAAAGATAAATATATGTATATTAAAATTATTATTCCATGTAATTATATTTTTGTCCATATGTAAGTTTCTAAAAATATTGCTTGTGTTTCAAGTTGTGGATGATTTGTTAAAATAATTAGATATGAATTAAATTTGGGAATAAAAATGTTAAATTAAAAGAGCATCTGTCAAAAATTATTATTTAGAAAATACTTACGGGGTAATTGATAATAATTACCAAAACTTAAGAAATAGATTTTGTCAGTACGGACAATAATTATTAAATCACAAAAATAAGGTAGTGATAAGGTTCTAGTACTGACCTTGTTGGACGAAATGGTTTCTTTATAGAAAGCTGACGGTAGTCCGTAGTTTTAAATGAAAAGATTTTTATCACATACTTTGAAAGTACAAGAATTTGGTAAGTAGAAATACTGTGTTTTTTTTTAAATTGGACAGACAGAAAATTTAATTTTGTATTTTCGAAAAACGTTATGTTCCAAAACTGTAGCATGTTTTTAATTTATGGCCAAAATCGTTCAAATAAATAATACTATTGTTAAGTGAATCTTATTTGCACAATGACAAAATAACCAAAAATTTTGTTTTGTGAATGATGAGACATCTAAAATTAACTTCTTTTTAGTGCTCCGTATAACGGAACACTTTTGAAATTACTTCGGTGTCCGTCCGTCTGTCTGTCACATGCGATTTTCTCTGAAACCATTCGACGTTAAAATTTAGCACAGAGATAGAGTGTGGTGGCCCAATTATAGACGTGGAGTATAAAAAGTTTAGTTTTGATTCTAGGAGTTAATTTCAGGGGGTTAATTGGGAAACGGAAAAAAAATGTTTAGGGCATCGTGTAGGGTGTCAAATGAAAGCTTATTGAAGCACGAATTCAACAATATATATTAATTTTTCTTAACATTTTTCGGGAATAATGTTAAGGGGTAAATCGAGAAATAGAAAAAATGTTTTCCAGGGCATAGTGTAGGGTGTCATATGAAAGCTTATTGAAGCAGGAATTCAACAATATATGTGATTTGTTTTTTATTCCTTTTTCTTAAACACTTTTCGGGAAAAACACTTAAAAATTGCTCTGCCCTCACCCTTATCTCGCAGAAAAATTTGAAAAAAAATCAGGAACATTGAGGTTTAGGTGTATATTAAGCGAAAATTATCAGGATTGAAAAGCTCTAGCGCAATCAATTGTCATAAACAATTTAATTGTTTATTTTCTAATAACTGCTGAACCATTGGTTTTAGAGAAAAAGTTCTTCGACAAAAAATATTTCTCACGATGATGTGGGGAACAACTTTTGTCCTTACACGTTTTTTAAAATTTTTAATTTGGCTCAGTCGAAACGCGAGTGCATTACTATTAATAATTTAAGTGGGGGAACACTAATTGTGCAAGTATAGCTTGCACTTGACCGATTTTTTAAATTTTTATTAACTTTAAAAAATAGCGGTCGAATATGTTAGGAAAATAGGTAAGTATTTTACATATTTTTTATATTTTCGCAGTTCTTTAATAAAAAATCTTAAATCTCTTTTATAACATAGCTTTCTTTTAAATAAATAATAATAAATAATATGTGTTGTAACAATAAATTCATTCAAAATTTTCCAAAATGACCTAGCGCAACAATAAAGAGGAATTTAAAAGTGAAAATAATCTTTTAAGCTCTTGAAGGTCGCAGAAAGGACAAATATTCTTATCTTTTAAAACTAATGAATGAACTAATGCAACAAAACAAATAAAAATCGGCAGGCATTACAAAATTTATTAAATGTTTTACAGCACCTTTTGTTATACCATGTTAAATCTCAATTATTATAATAAATATTATATCTAGATTTTATTATACACGATATTTTTGCAATAAACATATAAAATATGTATCACATGTTTGCAACTTTATATAGTTTTTGATGTCTTATACCTGGCGTGTAACTACATTATTTAATATTCAGCTATTATTATTATTTAATATATTTATGTGAAATTAAGAAAAAGGTAAAAGTAGTTTAAATCACGAACTTTATCGATTGTTCAGATGAATGGGGTACTAGTTTCGCGGTGTAGGGGTTGTAGAGATTTCTTCTTTTTATAAAATTAATTTTTACTCTCTTATATCAAAGTTAACCAATAAATGGGAATATATGAAAATTTTGTTAACGTTGCTTTTAATTACACCAGATGTCAAATCATACAAATATACGCGATTTTCTCTTATTAACAAAAGTCTATAAATCAGGCTCTAATGATGTTTATTTACTGACCTACATTTTAACTATTGAGCAAGGCCTTTAACTTGCTAAAAAATTGTATTTATTGCGTGTGATAAAAAGAAATTGATTTGGCCTGTGTTTATTGCAATGTTATTAATTTTTTCAGGGCAAAGGCCTAGATTCGTGTCAATTTATATTTTAGGTATGTACGAACCATAACGCAACAGTAGTTTGATCTATAAAAAAGTAAGTACATAAGGTGTGGAGTCTGTTGAATGAAACAATTTTTCATATTTCCTCTATAGTCCCTATTTTCTTTAGTATTTTTCATTAATTACAAATTTCTGCAATTTGCAGTCTAAGTACATATGCACTGCTTCTTATAAGTACCTGTATTTTAACAAGCTTTCTTTGGTAATTGTATTTTAGTCATAAAGGAATGATCAAAAATCCATGCCAAATATTTATTTTGATGAGATAAATTTTACTATGAAGTCTTAAAAGATAAAAATTCAAGACACGAGACAGGTTATAAACTTTTAAAATATTTTATAAACAAATATAATAATTTTGGTAATCGATAATCTCCGATTCCGTGTGATACTTGATATCTATTTCGTGTCTTGCAATGCATAAATAAAATTTATTATGCAATAAACAAGAACAACAAGCGTTCCAGTACGAAATTAAAATAAAAATTTTATCAATGAATTATTATCGAAAAAAGCCAAGAGATACCATCGTCAAATGTTCGAAAATTATAAATCCAGATTCAAGACTCTCTTCTTTTTCTCGTCTCGTCTTGTCTTGTCTCTTCCCGTCCCGTCTCTCTTTGTCTTGTTTCGTCTCGGCTCGGGTGCTTTTCTCTTCTCGTGTCTTTTTTCTCAAATATATAACATTTTTGTCTGTTTTTTATTTGGTACATATTTTCATCCTCAGAATGCTTATATTCTTCTTCTTGCAAATATTCCTAAATGTACAGTCAAAGAAAGGAGCGAAAGAAGGTGGTCCGATATATCTTCCGTTTTGTCCTTTGAAAAGGTACAAAATGCCAGGGACGGAATTACGAAATCATTCATTTTTCGTTAAAATTAGAAATTTACTTCAGCAAATCAAAAGCAGATTTAACTAGAAAATAAAATATTCGGTCGCACAAACTTGTTAACAGAAAAGTTATATATTTGTAACAAAAATAGTACGCATATTTTAGCAATCCGTTCCGCTCTTACTGCTAAATATTTCGAATTGTTAAACAATTATTTTATAAACACAATTTTTTTTTGATATGGAAGCAAAAAGTTCATTGAAATATTGACATTCTAAGAAGGCAGAAAATGCAGGCCAGAAGGACGCATTGAATGGAAATATGTAATATTTCAGAAATTCACGCTTTTTGATGAATTATCTAGTTCCATTCAATATCTCGCTAAGACAGCTATTTCAGGACCGAAATTAGCAATTTTAATAGCAAACCATAACAATAAAAAACAATTACTTAAAGTTGCTGTAATGTAACAAAACTACCAGAGCCTTCAATGCAATTATCTACTTATTATGATTAGAGTGAACTGACAACAAAAAGTATTTGCAACTCATGTATTTACTACTTAAAAAAGTGTTCAATTTTATTAAACTTCCTTAATAAACACATTTAATATGTCTTCCGCATTTTTTTATTACTTTTTGTATAAATGTTCTATTAATTAAAAGAGGCACGGGAAACCCATACGCTTCATTTTCTGCATATTAATTATACGTCTTCTACAAAGCAAACAATGGCAGTGGTCATAATTTCACAGGGGAAAATTTCGTTGATAAAAGAAAATCCTGAAAACCTAAGACTTAAATAGTTTATGAGATAATTAATATGTACTCTCCGTAGACCAGAAGGACGAAGCACCCAATAAAAAATTCGGGAACTACAATGAGTGTCAAATCAATGGCTTGGTGTAAATGATATTATATTATTTAGTACTATATTTCCTTTAAGTGGAGGGGCTAGGTCAGGGTAGGACTAATGATTTTTCTTTCGTTTTTAAACGTTATATACATTTTTTATATACTGAATTTCGAAACCTACAAATAAAGATATAAAAACGTTTAAATATTTTATTTTTGATAGGAATTGATAAAATATAAGGCCCTATGAAGACCTCTTTTTACGCTGTCCATTTGGTTTTTGCAAATGTAATGTTGAGATATATGTATATCTACTATTTTTGAAAAAGACCGGTTTTCCATATTTAGCTTAGATAAGTGTTTTTAATATGATACCTCTACAACCTAATGATTATTTGTTTAAATATGTCATTATTTACAAGTTGGGGTTTACCATACTTATATTTTATTGGTTCATAAACAGGATATTTTGCTATATATTTTTACGAACTAGGTTTTTCTGTTTTGTGATTAATGCGAAATTTGTTTTTTTTAAATCTCCACTTGAAACTACTCCAGATCAATAAGACACAACCGATAACAAAATCTCGAAGTAAGCAGTCAAAACAAGACTGTTTGAAAGCAGATAATATTATAGTTTAATATGACCTAGAACAAGCTATTTTTTACCACTATTTCGAGTAAAATAGTTGTAAAAGATTTTCTCTTGAAAACAAAAAGTGCTGGCTACAGATTCATTTTGTCCATCTTGTATTCAAAATCTCTTATTAGTTCTCATATTGACTTGTTTTGGGCTATTCCAGTCCTGCATTATAATCAGTCGGCATCAATGTTCCCCGAACGAGATAGGTTTAAATGATTTACCTGAGATATTTAAAAGACAAATTTACTTTAGTTAGTTGTAAGTTGTAAGTGAAGTGTAGTAAGTGAAGCTGGTTTGACAGAAACACCTGTCTGGTTTGACGTACATATACGTGCACCAGATTACAGACCTGGATCACTTTTACTTTTGCGACCGGTAAGCTGAGCTTTTTTGATGCAATATTTGTTTTAAAGCAAATTTCGTGGGGTTTTGGAAGTTAGGATTTTACCAGCTTTTTGGAAAAATATTTAATAGTATTTGTTTTACGTGTTTTTAAAAGAATATGCTTTTCAAGTTTTGGCAATGAAATTAAGTTAAATTAATTATATTCGATAAAATATAATGTTGGTTTTTAATTTATTATTCATTTTCTGTGCTCATGCCTAATCTTGAAAGTTTTTATATGAGCACAATTTAAGGTTTTGTATTTCTGCAATTTTTTTATTTTATCTGATCGCCTTTTCAAAGCAAGTAGCTTAAAGCTTGATTAAGAGGATTAACAAGTTTTAGAAGCATATGAGATTTCAGAAGTAGGTACCCTTACTTAATTCGAGATAAGTTTTGCAACTAGCCGATTATACATATTTGGAAAATTGGAAGTATTTTATTTTGAAACAGTAAATGGAAAATTGTTTTCCGTTTTATTTAAACTGCAGTTCTTACAATAACTAAAACATTCTGGTATATTGCTTCTCAAGTCTCCAAAATTAAGAATTGTTTAAATATGCGTAAAATATCTCTTGGTCTGTTCTCTAAGACAATAAAAAAAATTTAAATTTCTAAAAGTATCTTATTATTGCATGCAGAGCAAAAACTTATTTATGCAGCATAATTATTAACATTTTTTAAAGAAATGAGCCTTTGATAGTAATATTGACAACATTACGTTTGATTATACACGAGTTTTGTAGCCAGAAAATATGGTAAATCAGCTGCCACCAAAATTTAAAAAAAAGGAAGTTTCTTAAGTGCATATGGAATAAAGATTATTTTTATGCTGAAAGGTGGCTAAGTCTATTTCTGGAAAATGGAAAGTTTAACGTCATTTTCAGTTTTGGAGTTGTTAGAATCAGCTCGATATTGTTTACGGAAATTTACCTATATCATATTCTAAATAATAACGTATGATTACTGAGGATTCTGAAATAACCTTGCATACCCTTATTCTTATTCTTGTTAAGTACCCACTGAAAATTTTGTCAACCAATGCCCAATAATTGTGGTGAATACACTAGTTTGTAAGGCCAGCACAAAATGTATAAAAGAAATACCTGAAAATTAATATAAATGGAATAATAATTTTTTTAATCTGAGACAGCCTACGTAGACTCCAAGTCTAAGTACTAGCGTACCGTAGGCGTCTGAAGAGAAGGGAAATGTAATCCACTGACAGTGAAATTAGAGGTAGGGAGGAGAAGGGAAAACATCTGCAGGCAATTTGTTCGATAATCTGGGACCCTAGGCATGAATGAGCGAGAAAACTGGGATGTCCTAGGCTTTTGTAGCTGGACAGTAAAGGGATGCATTCGTAACGCGCCTCTTGTTGTTCTGTTAGGAACAATCGAACAATCAAGGGGGGAATTATAGCGGCTAGTTCTACGAAGTAAAATCAACGATAGTAAGTGTCGAAGGAGATGCCGCTCTCCAGATGTGGGAAGAGTAAGGTTAGGTCTTATTTGGGAAACATATAGGGTGTTTAAGTTGGAAGGGGAGAAATATTTTCTGACTCGAAAGAGAAAACCAAGCTTTTTGCTGTTGTGACTATTGAAGTAATGTGTTTGTGCCAGCTGAGATCATGTTTGAAAGTGATGCCAACAATATTGAATTGATTTGTAGCAAAATGGGCAAAAACTCTCATTTAAGTAATTCTATAAAGAAAGAAATTTTATCGGTATGTCTGTGTAGGAAAAGAAATTACTCCAAAGACAGCTAAGAAATGATTAGTTGAGTGCCAAATTAATGTAAATAAAAGTACTAAAACAAAAGATATTAAAAATAAAATCTCCGTGAAACCACAAATAGTGTTAAAAACTAAAGAATGTTTTAATAATGAAATTAATAATAATGTTTAATTCTTATTGCATAATCAAGGAGAAGGTTTCCTTAGACTTTTTACTGTGTTTGTGGTTGTTTACGTGTTAAGAAAAATAGTAAATTAAAAGAGAAATTTAAAAGGGAGAGACGAAAAGAACACAATGATTTGATGACAGAAAAACTAGATACTTTCTTAAAAAAAGTTTAAATGACCGATATATAGGTAATATTTTTCATTGTTACTAGTCGGTCATCTTACGGCATATTTTGCTCATTTTGGCACACATTGTGATTTTATAGCTTATTGAAATTTATAGCACAATTGTTAGTTTTCATTATAAATAATTAACTTTACATTTTTTTGAATAACTTTTTAAGTACGTTCTTGTTTTATTTATAAATATTGATTTGTTTTATCCTGGGTTAAAAAGAAGGTTATATTAATAATTATTGTAATAATTCATATAATCTAACATACTTTTGAAGTGGTCTACTTAAAAAAAATTAAACAAAAGGAAAATTTAGCCTTTATGACTTCTCTCTTATCCTTATCTAAACGAATACTTAGAAATGTCACTTTTCGTCATAAGTCAGTTTTGTGCAAAAAATGCAGGTAAGCCGAGGTAGGCGGGGGGTATTCGGGAGGGAGCAGGAGCCACTACATATTTTTACACGATATACTACGATGTACTATCTTTTTCAGTATATAAACATTATTTAAACTTTTTGAGACAATTCAGTTTTCATTAAGGCTAAACTAAAAATTACAAAATACCCTACTTTCTGTTACTACTGATAACTTTCTGTGCAGCAGGGAATTCTACGACTTTTTAAGAAAAATTAATTAGAATAATGTATGCCAACCTGCTGCGTGATATCTTAGGTTTCAAAAATACAAAACAAATACTGCTTTGGGTGTTAGTGTAGGTGTAGTCAAAGTTACTACATGTCCCTGAAAAACAGTTAACAACCCTTGAGGAAATTAATACTGTTTGTTTTTTAACAAAGAAATAAATAAAAAGGTAAACACGTTGTAAAGAACTGACCGTTTGAGTTTTCCTTGCGTAAATCAATACAAAATAAGTTCAAAACCAACACTTGTAAGTTAAAATAAGTGTAAATCTAGCCTCTAGAGCAAAGTAAACACTTTAAAACCCTAAATGACAAACAATAAACAAGATTTAAAAGGAATAAAGTTTCGGTTGAACGGCCCTGTGTAGTCGGTAAAAACGTTATAAAAACCAAAACAAAGAGAAAACTGGCAGCTACTTTCAATATAATTCTAATAAAAATTACGTAATTTAAACTATAATAAACCGATCTGCTATTGTTTAGTCTTTTGATTTCAATACAGTTTCTCGTATTTTTACACCTTTTGCAACTTATAAATTTACCTTGTAAGGTATTGAAACAATAATCAACAAAAATGGGGAAATCAGAATCTATTTGAAGCCAGTAGCGCAGGGTTCTTCGGTCGAAAATGTCGCTGTTCTAAGCCACTGGTTCTGTGTTGCCCGGTATGTTTGTATATGTGTTTTCGCAATTATCTCGAGACAGATTAAACCAATTTTTATGGGCCTTCTACCAAATTTTGATTCTCAGAAGTGGATTTATGGCACTCCTGATTTCTCTGAAATCCACTTAATAAAAATAAAATTTTCACATCTTTGAGTGTATGGAAGTGGATTAAGGAATTTCCTGTACAATACACAAAAATTTATTAAAAAAGTGATTTAAAACAAACTACAAATCCGCAATGTTGACGAGGATGTCGCGGTTTCTACAATTTTTTCTTTAAATTTTTAAAATATTTGCGATGAAAGTTCAAAAATTAATCTAAAAACTATGTCGGTGCACTTAATTTATTAAGATATAAACAAATTACTTTTACATCCATAGGTACTTGTAATAAATCAATTTTTACCTTTATTCAAATGTTTAGCACGTAGTTTTTATCGTAGTACATTGACGTCAGTTGATATTTATTTGATATATATATATATATATATATATATATATATATATATATATATATATATATATATATATATATATATATAGAGAGAGAGAGAGAGAGAGAGAGAGTTTTTATATATTCTAGATTGCATTTCAATTACATTGCAATCAAGAAATTCGCGATATTACATTTAAATAACTATTTTTTAACACTTTTTAAAGGATCCTCCTATGGTATATTGGTATTTAGTAATAGAGAAAACCTAAAAATATCATTGGTGTTCTAGATCAGTCATAGATCTTTAAAATCTATAATTATTTGTCGAAAATGAGGGTAGATACATCCCACTACTTGAATCATGGGGAACGACGCACGTACACTTCATCCGAATTTAAATTGTTTCAGATTTGACCTCAAGAGTAAAACCTATTTACTGATAAAAAGTAAAAACCTATTAAAACAGTTATTTATCAGTAAAATTTCATTTATTTAACTATAAAAAGTATTTAAAGTACAAGTAAACAGCTATTTATCAATTAAAAATTCACTTTTAAGGACATTTCAAGATATTAATAAAACGTATGAACAAACTTTTAACTACTTTAATGACATTTTTTAATGGTCATATAGAATGGATAGCAAATACAGGGTGTCCGAAAAGTCTTAGAATGGGAAAATATCTTTTGTTACATCCACATTTAGGTGTATCTTATTGGTTAATAAATCTACTTTTTTATGTAATTTAACTTTTTCAACCCCCTTGAGTGTTGATGCTAAGGAGTTGAGGGGAAAAATTTTAAATGAAACCCTATGCCGTATGGTACCTCATTTTAAAGGTTTTCAAAAAAGAAACATTTTACCGCACACCCGACGTCCTATAACATTAAAAATCTTTTAAAAAAATTTAACTACCTTTATTTCTCTTACACTTTAAAAGTTGTTCAAAATGACCACCATGAACTTCTTGGCAGTGATAAAGTCGATCATGGAACTCTGCCAAGAAGTATCACCTGCCACTCTCGAAAATGTGAGAAATAAGTTTCAGATTCGACTTTATTACTGCCATGGTGGTTATTCTGAACAACTTTTAAAGTAATAAGAGTAATAAAGGTATTTAAGTTTTTTTTCACGATTTTTAATTTTTAAAGGCTTGCCATTTAAAAACGAATTAAAATTAAAAACATTTAAAATGAGATACCACACGTCATAGGGTTGCTTTTAAAATTTTTGTCCTCAACACCCTAGCGTTACCCCTTAAGGGGGTTAAAAAAGTTAAATTACATAAAAAAGTAGAATTATTAACCAATAAGGTACACTTAAAATTTGGTGTCTCTATCTTTACTAATAGCAAACATATTATTTGCCCATACTAAGACTTTTCAGACACCCTGTATAAGTCGATTTAAGGTAACTACAGCGTTTAGAGAGACCATAGTTTAATAAATTAAAAGATACAATAAAGTAATAATTTGCTACAATCATTTTTAAATGGTTTTAGACCTCAGGCCCGTAGCCAGGGGGGTGCCAGGGTGGGCTGAGTCCCCCCTAGAGCTGGTCTGAGCCCCCCCTAGAAAAGTTACCTATATTTCTAAACGAAAATGTTTATATCGACGTTGAAACGTGCAACACCGCTTTAAAATTTAAGTTAAAATTATTTGTTTAACTTGTTTTTTTAATTACTTTTAAGTACTTTGTTTATTGTAATTCGTTTGCCCCCTAAGACGGAGGACTTTTGAAATATGTAAGTAATGTTACCTAAGAGAGAGTTCCTAAATACCTATTTCTTATTTATTTATTTGTTGGTAGAGTAAAGAGTAAATTTTAGTTTGTTCAAAATGATTCTTACATTCTTAAATATTATAACCGTTTTCTGTTGTAGCTTTTTCGCTTGCTCTTCCAGAGCACCTATTTTTAAAATAAAAGGCACGTTACTCTTATTAGATACGGGTTAATAAGTAGAGATTTTTTATTTTATGATAAAGTACATTTTGAGTTCATTTAAAATGTTTTCTTATATATGTATATATATATATATATATATATATATATATATATATATATATATATATATATATATATATATATATATATATATATATATATATATATATATATATATATATGTATATATATATATGAAAAGCAAAACTCTATATGTATTTTTAACGTCTCTACACTATAATGTAGAGACAATATTAAGCCCCCCAAGATTTTGCTTAGCCCCCCATAAAAAGCAGGGCTGGATACGACCCTGTTAGACCTGCAAGCCATTTTAAAGATATTGGGCTTTAGTTAGTGTGTTTTAGCAATAATCTACCATTTTACTATTGTAAGTTGCATCTACGCAATTTAAAAGAAAACCCATTTTACTTATAGAAATTTTTTTTGAAATAACTGCATATCTAAAAAATTCCTATTATTAAAAATACATACCTCCGGTATTGAACATGCTTATTTATTTCAGTGAGTTTAAAAAATTCTATACGTAGCAGAATAACGTACTAATTTTATTTAATAGTCCCACAAAGCAATAAGCATTTATTGTTAGGATAAGTAACTTAACAAGCGGAACTTTTACCTTATTATTTTACTTTTTCTAAATTAAACAAAGATTTAGGTCCTAATTTAAAATTGTAGATTTGTCCATGTTTTCTCATTTAGCATAAGTGTACGTTTGATTATCTTGTTTATAAATTCGCAAAAAGAATTTAAAGAAACTAAAACAGAATTGGTCATATAGGCACTTATTTACTGTTGCTAAGTGTAAAGTGATAAAATCCAGAAAAGTGTAGTAGTAAGTAGTAAAAGTAAGTACATAAAATACACTTCATTCGATAACTTGTGAGTCGACTTATGATGTAATTATGAACATTGTTGCAATCTATATATATTTGAAGATTCTTTTTTTGAAAGAAAGGACTTTTCTCTCCATTAAGCCATAACTAAGAATTTTGTCTCTAAATAAGGCATAAAGTACCAAAAATGTTCAATTAATTTTGACTTAATATATAGTTCTTGACACTTACATTTATTCTTTATAATATCTGTATGAGTCAAGCCATTAATCTAACAAATATAGGTAGAATACAGTATATATTTTCGTTTTTTCGTCGAATTTTGACAGGTTCATTGTGTTTAAATTAGAGTATTAGTGCTCGAAGATATTTCATCGTAATTTTTTTTTAAATCTTTATGTTAGTTATTTTTCGAAAAAGACAAGAAAGGAGAAAGAGTTAAACAAAAATTCCAACGGCTACTCAATCACACCTAAATATAGGCTACATAGTGTTAAAAATGTCACAGTGCCTCTACGTAAATCACAATAATGAGAGAAAATGTCTTATTTAATTCTGATTAAGACCTCAAAAGTTGCTAATAACAATAAATTAGCACACACTGTGCAAATATTTTACATCATTAGATATCTCATGGTATATTAGTTTTGTCTAAAAAATAAAATACCTTTTTTTATATCCGTACCATCATCAGGCTTGAATAGCAAACTTAGTTAGCAAATACTGGATAAAATTGATCTTGGCGTAAGAGAATGGATTTCTTTTAGAAAAAAGTTAGCTAAAAAGCTTGGTTTTCTCTTTCGAGCCAGAAAATACTTCTCCCCTTCCAACTTATACACTCCCTATGTTTCCCAAATAAGACCTAACCTAGAGTATTGCTCCCACATCTGGGGAGCGGCATCACCTTCGACACTTGATCCTTGATTCTATCCAAAAGAGAGCCATTCGACTTATCAATGACCCAGCCCTCACGAGAAAACTCCCTTCTCTCGCTCATCGCCGCGCATCCACGGATTTTGCTCTGAAGAACTAACCGGTATTATTCTCCCCTTGAATGTCCCTAACAGAGCAACAAGAGGCGCGTTACGTATGCATCCCTTTATTGTCCAGCTGCAAAAGCCTAGAACAGACCACTTCTCTCCCTCATTCATACCTAGGGTCTCCAGATTATGGAACAAATTGCCTGCAGATGTTTTCCCTTCCCGTCCCAACCTCCAATCCTTCAAATCCCGTGTCAATAGACTACATTTCCCTTCTCTTCAGACACCCACGGTACGTTAGTACTTAGGCTTGAAGTCTACGTGGGATGTCTTAGATAAAAAAAAAGAAAAAAAAAGTTCAATTTCTTTCTCTTCCTTCCTAAGTTATACAAATATGCAACTCCATGTTTCCATTTTGCAAAAATAAACCCTCAGGTTTGAATTATTTATCAATATGAAAATACCTATATGTTTGTTTGTACAGCAACATAGAGACAGTAAAATGACTTACTAGTCAATATGAACCGTAAATAAGTATTAAATAAGATTTGCCAACGTGCAGATACAAGTCCAGTGCATTGTTTTGTCTTGTTTAAAAAGGCTTTTCCATTAATACTCTTAATTTCACTGAATCATTTGTCACCTTATCATTAATAATATTTTTACGTAGTCTGGCTGTGACTCTCAACGTCAAAACACGTTTTCCTTTTACTTGAAATAAATGAAAACTTTTTTAAGGTAAGATATTATTATATTACCTACTCCATTATAAACTTTGAACCCCCATTTCACCCTCTTAGGGGTTGATTTATTGAAAACTGTAATACACTTGTTTAAACATTTATTTTTTAGGGTACTTCTATGAAGTTTTGAGTTAATAGGGCCATCTAATATTTTTTTCTCCCTACAAAGTTTGAACCCCTGTTTCACCCCCTTAGGGGGTTGAATTTTGAAAAACTTCCTTAGTGCACGCCAACGTTATTTAAGAAACCTTCCAGTACACCCACGGTACAGAGTACTTAGACTTCAGTCTTCGTGGACTGTCAGAAGATAAAAAAACTTCCATGCAAAATTTCAAGTTTCTAGACCCAGCGGTGTGGGCTGTGCGTTGATGCGTCAGTCAATCAGTCAGTCAGTTTTTTCTTTTATATATAAAGACTAGTCACTCAAAACAGAGTTACAGTGTTCCGTGCCATCAGCCCCCCACTTCAATTATTTATTAATGGTAATGCATTAGCGTTTCGACTGAGCCAAATTAAAAATTTTGAAAAACTTGTAAGGGCAAAAGTTGTTCCTTACATCGTGAGAAATATTTTTGGTCGTAAAACTTTTTCTCTAAAACCAATGCTTCAGCAGTTACAAGGATATAAACAATTAAATTGTTTATAACAATTTTGATTGCGCTAAAATTTTTCCATTCTGATAATTTTGTCTCAATCTAGACCTAATTCTCAATGTTCTTGATTTTTCAGATTTTTTGAGCGATCCTTTTGGCGATAAGGGTGGGGGACAACAATTTTTAAGCGTTTTTTTCCAAAAAATGTTAAAAAATGCATAAAAACCCGCATCATATACAGGGTGTTACAAAAAGATGTTAATAAATTTAAAAGGCAGATGCTACATCTAAAAATATGAAAATAAGTTTATATAAACATGGATCCTCAAACGCTTCTTTTTCGAGATACAGGTTGTTTACTATGTTCACACCTCAAGTATTCTGAAGAGAGAAATATGCGAAGACGATTTAGAGCATGTATTGAAGCACGAAAAACCCGTTTCCAGAATCTACTATAAACTTAAATCAAAAAGCACCGTTTTCTGAAAAAAAAAATATTTTAAAAAACTCATTTTCATTATTTGTTTTTATTGTAAGAAATAAATTAATTTTTATCTCGAAAATGGTGCGTCAGAACAAAAAAGCTCAGGAGACACTTTTGACGCAGAATTAATTGGGCTTAAAGGAAACGATATAAATTTTGCAAAAAATCAGTAGCGTGCCATTTTTTTCGCTAAAAATACAACTTACCAGCCCGCACGCCACTGATGCAAGTAATTTTGAAAATAAATTTTTGCACGTAAGGATACCCTTGGATTACATACTGGCGTGTACCAAAATTCATGTCAATATCTTAACGCATTTTCGAGAAATTAAAAAGAAACATTTAAAAAAGAAAATATTAAACACCCTGTATCTCGAAAAAGATGCGTTTAAAGATTCATGTTTATATAAACTTATTTTCATATTTTTAGATGTAGAATCTTCCCTTAAAATTTCTTAACATCTTTTTGTAACACCCTGTATAACTTCGTGCTTCATTAAGCTTTCATTAGACACCCTACACCCTTAAAAAAAAACCCAGTTTATCCCCTGAAATTAACCTACAAAACTAAAATTCAACTTTTTCATAATTTCCCTCAATATACACAATAAAATTCTCAATATTCATGATTTTTTTTTTGATTTTTCTAAGCGATGCTTTTGGTATAAGGGTGGGGGACAGCAATTTTTAAGCCTTTCTTCCTAAAAAAAAATAATAAAAAACCCTTGAAACCCTTGATGTTTTTTCCATTTCCCAATTTACGCCCTGAAATTAACCCCCAGAATCAAAATTCAACTTTTTATACTTCACGTCTATAATTGGGCCCACACTCTATCTCTGTGCTAAATTTTAAATTTTTACGTCGAATAGTTTCAGAAAAAATCGCTTGTGACATAAGTATTTTTTTTCACGGAACACTAAAAAGCCTAAAAAAGTAACTCCTCAATAGAAAATACGGCGTGTAGTTATTTGTTCTGACTACAAAGAAAACTTAATGATAACGATTGGCAAATTATTGCAGTTTTTTAGTTCAATTTTTTAATGTCTGCTAGGTAAGTTGGTTCTATAGGTACCAAGACTGCATTGTTCGCGCGATCGTCGCGAAGTCAGTACCTGAATTTCCGATCAGCTCAATGCAATAATATACTATTGCGATTTTTACGCTCTTATCAAACCCTAATAAAATGTTAGTACTTATTTTCTTAACAAAATTGACTTTAGTGGAAGATTTTTATCAGTGACTCCTATTAAATTTATAAAGTTAAAACAAAATTTTTGTGCCAGTGTCATTTATTTTTAAGGTATTTCGTTAGCTTCAAAAATTCTTTGATTTATTGTGACATGCTGTTAATTCAGTTTATCTATGCTAGCTTTAAATCGTTATAAAAACATCAATACTTTTAAGATCTGCCATTGGGATATTTTCCAGTAGTCCTTAAACACTTCAGAAAAACTCTTTGTTTTATGAAAACAATAAGATTTGTGTAAATAATTCTAGTAAACAAAAATAAATATTAGTCTATGTCAAAGGCCTTGTCCGCAATTTTTCAAGTGGTTAGTTATTAAAATCAAATCAGTACGAAATGCGTCTTAAACAAAGATTTTTATAAACAGATTGACACTACTGACTGGCTCTTAAAAATAAAAATTTCGATAAAAAATTGTGTAATCACTAATCAGCATGATATTTTATTTCATGAGAGGTAAAACCAGAAAATAGTACAGTTCATATTTAATTTCAATTATTTTTAGTAGCTCAGGAGTTGTTTGATTCAAGAGTTTTATTTATGTCTCAAAAATACGTGGGATATGAACATAAAAATTTTGTATTTCTGTACTAGAACAAAAATTCAAAAATCAGCATTCACCAGCTGATTTACAATTCTTCGGAGAAACAAATTAATTCTATGTGTACTGATGAGCAATCACAAGGCTCATACACTGATGAAAGCATTTTTGAATTTTTATTCCAGTACAAAAATATCGTAAAAAAATAAACTTAAACGATTTAAAATAATTAAGGAAGTGACAATGAATCACTAGATATATTCGGAGAAAAGAAGAAATTTTTAAATCCGGTTGTAAATAAAACAAAATGTCATGGAGAAATGACTTTCTTCAAGAATTAAAATATCGGTGAATAAGAAGTAATTTCAGATAAAAATATTTAAAATTTAATTACCTGTAATTTTTTTATATTGAGTAACGTGCATATTTTCGATGATATAAATAATATTGAAGGTAGTAAAAATGGTGCGTTACATATTAGTTTTACAATAAAATTAACGATAAAAAAATTATTGCAGGAAGAATTAAATTTCTTATCCGTTTTGACCTTTGCAAGCGGAGTTGATAGATTTATTTAGAGCTTTTTACATTTATATAGTATCTTTTTGCATTCAGTATTACCACCCCATATGTAGCTAACTGTGCCTAATATCATCATATAATACAGAGACCAATAATATTTGATTTGAAAGCCTTACAGACGTCAATATATTTTGTTGTGTTTCAAAGATTTTTATTAAGGTGACGTCAGTGGTAAATTAAATGCTCATTGGGTGAAAACTCCCAACGGAGTTGGAGTAAGGTAACTTTTGTTATCTGACATTTTTTTAATGTCAAGAGACTAAATTAATTAAATAATAGATCATATACTTTAAGTTTTAAGTGGGTATTTTAATAAATCATTTTAAACATACCACATACATAGTTATAAAAAATATAACATACGAATATAGAAATTTTATGATTTACAATAATATACAAGTGTTTTAAAAGTTAATAAATTTTAAACGAAAATTTGTGTTCCCCAAAACAACAAGCAGTTTATTTTGTTTAAGATTAAAAATTATAGGTAAGATAAAACTCAGTAATACTAATTTATTGAATCCCCCAATTGACTTTGGAATTAAGGAATTAAAGGATCAAGTTAGATGGATGGGGTTGTTACTAATACATTTTGTTGTATCGCGAGTACATAGTACAACTTTGCAAATATTGTAAAAACCCATGGATTCATAATTACATACATATAAAACATGTATGTAATGGTGAATGCTTCAATTTATGGTTCTGATTCCACTGAAAGAAAAGAACCCTTGACTCTACACCACTGACTAGTATTATTTCAGCCTCTTTTGTTGTAAAAACTGATTTTTAAGCCCCTTGGTCTATTTTGGTTTTAAAATGAATTTCTTTTCAAATTCTCTGGTACAATATTTTAATTGTCACGTGTAAAATTAGATGGCTCTTATTAGTGTAAGTGGAATTTTTAAAAAAATACTCCTCTGTTTTGTCATATTACGGCGCTTTTTTAACAACATAAGAGGCACATGTTATTTTTAAATTAATTGATTTTTAAGCCCGTTTGTCTCTCTTGGTATTAAAATTAATCTTTTTTCAAGTTCTAAGATTTTTTGTTAAGATATGGTTTACGTATGTAGGTAATTGTTACGTATGAAATTATAGGCCTGTTGTAAATGGTATTTTCAAAACGTAAATATAATTAGAAAAAATAAATGGGTAACATTATTTCTTATCAACATTTTTATTGTTTGTTTAATACTCAGTTTCCACATATGTACTACAAGACTTATCTTGAGCGATCTGCCGTCTTAGTTTCCTTCCGAAACTGTTGCACATGTATTTCGAAAATTGGAAGTCATATGAAACAGAAGTTTTTATCAATAAGAGGTGTTTTTTTAACTGAATCCGGTAGACTTGACCGTTGCAAAATTAATGTCTTACATTAAAATCCTTCAATAAAAATTTCTCACATCGTTATTGGACTCTTAAGGCAAGTCGTAGACGTTCAGTAGCATTAAAAATATTTTTTTACTCCATATCCTTTAAGCTTTTTTTGAACATTAGTAAGCAAGTGAGAAATTATCAATTTCAAGAATTTTGCTAATCGATCGTCGACAACAAAATCTCACTTTTATAAAGATAATATCAATTATTATTGCGTATATTACTATAAAATGAAAATTACCAATCAAAAGTTAACAACACCATTGAGAATAATACATAATAATTTGAAACTTGTGTTAAATTTAAAACCACAGTAGCAATAATTCTTGCTGCTTCACATTGCTTTGGTATATGTACAGTTAAATTAACTCTTTGAAAGAGACTTTTCAGGTTATTTTGGTTTTTACATTAATGTCTTTTCAGTTCTAAGATTTTCTGGTAAGATATTTTAATAGTCGCGTGTGAAATTAGATGGTTCTTATTAGTGTAAGTGGGATTTTTAAAACTTACATCTCTGTTTCGTCCAGTGGCGCAGCCAGGGGGGGGGGGTTAAACCCCCCCAAAGGCCTAAAGATTACCCTACCCATTTCCCAAATTAACGAAAATAAAGCAATATTTGTCAAAATTTTTTGTCAACATCCCCCCCCCCCCCCCCCAGCGTATTTGTCACAATTTTTTGTCAAAACCCACCCCCCCCCCCCAGAGCGTATTCCTGGCTGCGCCACTGGTTTCGTCACATTAGGACGCTTGCTGTTTAACAATAACAGGCACATGTTATTTTTAAATTAATTGATTTTTAAGCCTGTTTGCATGTCTTGGTCTTAAAATTAATCTCTTTTCAAGTTCTAAGATTTTTTGGTAAGATATGGTTTACGTAGATAATTGTTACGTATGAAATTATAGAACTCTTGTAAATGGTATTTTGAAAACGCAAATATAATTTCAAAAAATAGATGGCTAACATTGTTTGTTTTACTGTTTGTTATTTATATTTTCATTATTTGTTTAATACTCAGTTCCCACATACTACAAACTTATCTTGGGCGATTTACCGTCGTAGTTTCCTTCAGAAACTGTTGCACATGTATTTAGAAAATTGGATGTCATACAAAACAAAAAAATTTATCAAAAAGAGATGCTTTATTTTTTTTAACTGAATCCGGTAGATTTGACCTTTGGAAAATTAATGTCATACGTCAATCTCTCAATAAAAAATTGTCACATCGTTATTGGCCTCTTAAGGCAAGTCGTAGAAGTTAAGTAGCATTAAAAATATTTTTTTACTCAAGCTCTTTTAAGATTTTTTTGAACATTAGTAAGCAAGTGAGATATTATTAATTTCAAGAATTTTGCTAACCGATCGGCATTATCGGCAGCAACAAAATCTCACTTTTATCAAGATAATTTCAATAATTATAGCGTATATTACTATAAAATGAAAATTACCAATCAAAAGTTGACAGCACCACTGAAAATAATATAGAATAATTTGAAAATGTTGTTAGATTTAAAACGACAGTAGCAATAATTCTTGCTGATGCACATTGCTTTGGTATGTGTACAGTTTAAATCAACTCTTTGGAAGATACATACCTTTTTAGGTTATTTTGGTTTTAGAATTAATCTCATTTCAGTTCTAAGAATTTCTGGTAAGATATTTTAATTGCCACATGTGAAATTAGATGGTTCTTATTAGTGTCAGCGAGATTTTTAAAATATACACCACTGTTTCGTCATATTAGGACGCTTTTTGTTTTAACAGTGTAACAGGCAAATGATATTTTCAAATTAATTGATTTTTAAGCCCGTTTGCATGTCTTGATCCTAAAATAATCTCTTTTCAATTTCTGAGATTTTTTGGTAAGATATGGTTTACGTATGAAATTATAAGACTCTGCTTATAAATGGTATTTTGAAAACATAAATATGATTACAAAAAATAGATGGCTAACATTGTTTGTTTTGCTGTTTGTTATTTATATTTTTATTATTTGTTTAATACTCAGTTCCCATATACTACAAACTTATCTTGGGCGATTTGCCGTCTTAGTTTCCTTCACAAACTGTTGCATATGTATTTCGAAAGCTGGAAGTCATACAAAACATAAAAAATTATCAAAAAGAGGTGCTTTATTTTTTTTAACTGTATCGGATAGATTTGACCTTTGGAAAATTAATGTCATACGTCAAAATCCCTCAATCAAAAATTTTCACATAGTGAACATTAGTTAGCAAGTGAAAAATTATTAATTTCAAGAATTTTGCTAATCGATCGGCAACAGGGCTTGCAATCCCGGGATTTCTAAATTCCGAGATCCCGGGATCTCGTTAATAATTCAGTCCCGAAAATCCCGGGATGGGGCACTTAAATTTCAGAAGAAATAAATTATAAAATATGGTAAAAATCAGGTAATTAAATTAACGCTTCAAGCATTATCGCACTATTGTTCCTAAAAAGAATGTTTACCGCGTGATATGGCCAACCCTGGAAGATTCATAAGTACTTAGGTAAAAAAATTTAAATTATTTTTACTTCTTATACTGTTATGTGTCCTCTGCCTTAACTTCGTTTTGTTTTTAATTTAAAATTACAATAATACAAATAAAAATGTTAACAATTTTTCGGGATAAATCCCGGGATTTTGTCTCTTTGATCCCTAAAATCCCGATAACCAATTATAAGCCCGGGATTGCAAGCCCTAATCGGCAACAACAAAATCTCACTTTTATCAAGACAATATTAGTAATTATTTCGTTTATGACTATAAAATAAAAATTACCAATCAAAAGTTGACAGCACCATTGAGAATAATACAGAATAATTTGAAAGTTGTGTTAGATATAAAACGACGATATAGCAATAATTATTGCTGCTGCACATTGAGTTGTTACGTGTACAGTTCAATCAACCCTTTGAAGGAGACTTACCTTTTCAGGTTAAACCCACGTGGATGCATCCCCTTGCTTCACATTTCAACAGATCTGGAGACTTTGACTAGTAGAATTACCGCTGATATTCTGGGTGGTATTCAGCCTATTAGCTTCCGAAGGGGTACAAATAGATTGCGGGTAATGTATATTTAAATTATTTTTAAATCGGTGCAAACCATAAACTTTTTGTTCTAGACTTAGTTAGTTTTGTTTTTATCCACTTGAAAAAAACACTTTTTGATTGATCAATACAGAAATACATTCTGGCCAACAAAATACTCGTATATACATATGTTTAGAATCTGTACACCTATGTATACCTACGATCAAAATAAGAGCTCTTAAGGGTCGCCGCTTTTGTCTCTCGTATTAGGGAGTTTTTTGCGTATGTTTTTTGCATTAGATTTACCCAAAAAATAGGAACGCAAATCGTACAGAATAAGGGTGTGTCAAAAGTGGACACGCGATATCTGGGGCAATTGACCAAATAAAAAAACATGTATATTGCAAATATTAGTTCGAAAGTATGCCCTTCCTACAGGCTTCAAAAATACGTTGTATTAGGAACAAGAAATGAGACGTAATAAAAAATTCTAAAGCAAATGCATTAGAACTAAGCAAACCAAAATTTCGGTAGCTACCAAAAATTACAGACAGAAATACACTTGCTATAGTTAAATTTTGAATGTAAATATTATTTTTGTACACTGGATATTGGTACTTCTAAATGTAGATGACATTTATCTGGCATATGCCCCAAAATACAGAATATAAGAATTTTAATTAGCATATTCTGTGCAAGCAATCAATGGAATTTTTCAAATTTCTTTTGTTTAATTGTTATTAATCGGGTTAAATGATTTTTTTATTTGGTTTGTATCCTAGAAGTAACCCTTCTGAGTGTAAAACGAATATGCATTTTACAAGAGAGAGAGAGAGAGAGAGAGAGCTGTTCCCCCTCTACTACGCCCCTTTTTCATAATAATAGTGACACATAATAATGTATAGCATATTATTACATTATTATCAATATCAGTCAAGCGACAGAAAAATGCTAAACAGATTTAACTTTAATAATAAACGTCAAAAAGCTTAGCTTTTAAGTTTGTGATAAGAAAAATGTTGAGTGGTGTAATGATAACCACTTTTATATAACTTTTATGTTACGAACTCAATTATGCCATTTTTATTCACTATAAAATGCGTGCCTAGCAGGCGTCATTGATTAGGTCTTTATTTAAATGGCACCTCACGACATTTTTTTTTATTTTATATAAACACTTTAGTAGAGAAAGTGCCTTGTACAGATTTACTTGAAAATTTTCTTGCGCTTCGATTTTTCCCGTATCCAGTGGGTCAGTATTTAAGAGAATATAACACATACCAATATTAGTGTAAATTTGCCATATTTTTGTGAATCGGTTCACGTTTGGATTCGTTGGTGCTCCAAGACGAAATGTTTGTTGCGAATTGTACGAGTATTTTAAATATTATTATGTCTTACACTAACATTAAAGTATGAGCAACCATAACCATTAAAAATCAATGATGGTGAAGCGATTTTTATAACTTTGTTTATTTCTACTATTGTTTGAGAAACAAAAACGGTGGCTTGTTTTTCTTCAAACCTTTTTTACGCGAATAAATTAAATCAGGAAAATGCAGGAAATCTGTATTGTCTATAATTGTAAACGTATCTTGATTACTTTTTTCTTGAACTACACTTTATACCTTTATACCTCAATGAGTTATTTAAATTAATTTGTATTTCCGCCTTACAGTTTTTTGGATAATTAACTAAACAACATAAGAAGCTAATATTCATGTAGGCATAATAACTTCCGATGTATATTTTTTGACATCGTTATTGAAAAGAAAATGATTAATAAAGACTTGATTAAATAGCAACTATAAGTTAGTGTTTTGCAAAACTTGTGGTTATAATTTTAGCCTTCAGGCATATTTTTTAAGAATTTGTCTAAATGAGTACTGCATACTGTATTACTGGATTTTAGGGCCAAAAAATAATTTTCTAGTGTTTGACAAATACTATTGACTATTTCTTTAGAATACAAAAAATTTTCTTTAATATATATATATATATATATATATATATATATATATATATATATATATATATATATATATATATATATATATATATATATATATATACATATATATGTATATATCCTTTGGTTAGAGTCACTTTTTAATCACGATTTGTTGTCTACTTTTAGCCATGAATATTAAAAATCCAGAGGTATACCACTCAACTGAAAGTTTTGACTCGCAATATTTTTCTGATAAGTGTGATAGTCCAGAACCGGGCCAGCTCACTACAACTACTGTGATCAGTCTGTCTCCAGATTTTAATTTTAAAAAGGGGTATGATCTTGACGATAAGCCATGTGGTAAGTCTTTTTAGCTTTACGTATAATTAATTTTGCTGAAGGAAGTTACAAATAAAAATAATGCGATTTTTTTTAAGGTTTTGATAAGCAAAAATCTATAGAATCGGTTATTTCAACTACCACAGACTGTGAGGCAATATTAAAGAAAGAAAAATGGTACTCCGTGACTATTCAAATATTCATACCATTTATGATTGCTGGTATAGGTACCATTGGTGCTGGTATAGTACTTGGAAAAGTTGAAGTAAGTAAAAAGTTAAATTTTTATTTGGAAAAGAAACACTAACGGGATATTTTTTTCAGGAATATAAAGTATTTCGCGAAATTAGAGCTCTTTATGTGTTAGTACCGGCACTTTTAGGTTTGAAGGGGAATTTGGACATGTGCCTTGCATCAAGACTATCGACTCAAGCAAATTTGGGAAACATGAAAGGAAAAACGGAAGTTTTTAAAATGATTATTGGTAATATTGGGCTCGTTCAAGTGAGTTGTTACATATTACATCGTAATTTTTCTTCTTTTGTTATTTCATTCTTCTTGACCATTAAGGCAAAATTTTTGATTCAATAAAAGGAAGGCATATTTTAATGTAATAAGGCCAAAACCGTTTCAGTTTAATCTATTTTATTGTAGGTACAAGCAATTGTTGCCTCGTGCATAGTATCAGCTTTTGCAATCACTGCATCGGCCCTCTTGAATGGACATTTCTCATGGAATCATGCTTATTTAGTGGCAGCATCCTCTGTATTAACTGCCACTTTGTCTTGCTTTACACTAGGTAAGAAGATAAAAAAAACTGTTAAGGTCAAAGGGTGTAGTACTAGTTACAAGATTGGAATATCTATCTAAGTTCTCTATTGCTGGACGATGCTTGACGAACATTTACATAGGCTGCAGAACAGGGTCGTAGCTACAATAGGGCGGATTAGGGCGCCGCCCTGGCAGACGAAATTTTTGCCCTAGCCATGTTTTAAAAATATTAAGCCTGAAATTTATAAAATATTTAAATTATTAAAATATAATAAAACGTTTTTCGTTTTAAATGTTTTGATTTTATAAAACGAGAATTTAAACGTTGATTTTTAGTTAAATATTTGATTTTTGCCTTGTGAATGTTTTTAATTTTAGTAAGAATTTGAACATTGATTTTTAATTATAATGTTGATATTGTAGAGGAGGCCCGTTAGATCTGGAGGGTCGAAATAAGCCAAAAAATGTAACAATTTTTTGCAAAAGAGTCGATTTTTTTATGTTTCTTTTTCGGTTTTCTGTCATATCTCAGTTATTTATTAAAATAGCGGAACGCAACCCAAGCTATTTGGATAAAACAAAATTGCACTTATAAATAATCGCCAAGACAATCAACTAATCATATTTTGAAAGTATTTTAGATGTTTGAATTTCCGGTATTCTTGTTTAAGTGTGAAATTTTCCACTTTGTTAATTCAAGCTCTGTATTTATAAACAAATTAAAAAGTAAGTACTGTAATCTCTTCCTGAGACCACTATCTACGAATTCTGTGAGGGGGTATCCATGGGATTCTTATTTTTTTTGCGAGAAATTTTCAGTTGTCTGTTTTACGAAAAATATATTTTCGCGTGTTCGCCGCTTAGAAAATCCAATCATTATTTTTTGTAATTTTTTAATTTTAAAAATAATACGGTAGTTATCAGTGAGATAAAATGTCTACTTTCAGATGGTGTGATTGGTTTTACTAAAACTTTAATTTTTCAGTGAGGTTTATTGGCATAAAATTGAAGTTATCTGGAAAACGATGAAAATATCGCTATAAAGAAATTGTTATAAAACCATAATGAAAAAAGATAATCATCTGAAACCTGGTAAAGTTGCAGATAAATATCTCTTCTATTGATATTTAATCATAGATGATATGATCATTTTTGCATATATTTTTATAAATTTTGTTTTTTTTTTCAAAAAAAGAAGGTTTTTTATATTACGCGAAAAAGACTTACCTTATTACAAAAATATATATTTTTAAATTTTTATCTCTGTAAAATATTTGAAAATATTATAGGAAAAGATATTTTGGAAGTTTAGACATAGAAAGGGACGGAACGATTCAGATTAATAAAATATTATTACTCATATTGAAAAAAAAATATTGTATAAGTCGATGAAATATAGTTTTTTATATTTGTAATATATAATAATTGTATATTTAATGAAAATGCTATATTACCTTAAAAAATGCATAAATCAATATGTATAGTTACTTAATTTTTTTCTGTCTCCCTATAACAACGATCAGTGCAAACAAATGTTATTCATTAGTATTTATTCTTAAAGAAAAATTAACGTTGACTAACTGTTTAAACTTCCAAAATATCGTCTCTTATAATATACTCAAATATTTTACAGAGATAAATATTAAGAAATATAATATTTTTGCAAACTTATAATAAGGTAAGTCTTTTTCGCGCAATATAAAAAACCTCGTTTTTTTTGGAAAAAAAACAAAATTTATGAAAATATATGCAAAAACGATCATGTATATGGTTAAATATCAATAGAAGACATATTTATCTAAAACTTTACCAGGTTTCAGATGATTATCTTTTTTCATTGTTTTTATAACAATTTCTTTATAGCGATATTTTCGTCTTTTTCGAGATAACTTCAACTTTATGACAATAAACCTCACTGAAAAATTAAAGTTTTCGTAAAACCAATCACACCATCTGAAAGTACATGTTTTACCTTATTGATAACTACCGTATTATTTTTTATATTGAAAAATTACATAAAATTGGTTTTCTTAAGCGGCGAACAAGCGAAAATGCATTTTTCGTAAAACCGACAACTGAAAATTTCTCGTAAAAAAAATAAGAAGTCTCTGGATACACCACTTACAGAATTCGTAGATAGTGGTCTTAAGAGGAGATTACAATACTAACTTCCTAATTTTTTTAAAATTTGATTATAAATACAGAGCTTGAATCAATAAAGTGGAAAGTTTCACTCTTAAACAAAAGTACGGGAAATTCAAACATTCGAAATACTTGAATTAATTGATTGTCTTGGTGATTATTTATACGTGCAATTTTATTTTATCCAAATATCTCTAAGTGATCAAAAGTTATAAGCATTTGTTTATAGCGCGAAACGCTTATCACTATGGAGCACTCGAGCACTGCATTAGCTGGGCGCTCGCGCTCCTACTTTCTGAGCGGTTTTTTATTTATTAAATGCTGACGAATTTATTGGTAAAAGAAAAAAGTGCTCAGTAGCAAAGTGGTATAAAATTTTCTCATCTTTCCGATGGCGCTTTTTTAATAAAGAACTAAGATAAAAGTTTTTGCAATAAAACATACAAAGAAGACATTTATTTTTCTGCATAAAACACGTATAGGGAAAAACTTGAGTTCTTAAAAATATCGCCCTGGCAATAAGCAGCAATGACCTGGTACCAACAGAGATCTGGCCACGGCCCTGAACTTCAGAATGTATACTGACATAAAGGTTTTTCTTTCAGATTTTCTTCTAATATCAGTTATCTTCATATCACACCGCATAAAACTGAATCCGGATAATTTAGCAACCCCAATGGCAGCTAGCATTGGTGACGTAGTTTCACTATTAGTTCTATCAATATGGGCACGTCTTCTCTTTGAAATTCATGGTAAGGCTAACTTCTGACAGTATCTCCTGTTAGTTAGGGACCTCTTTATTCTTCAAATATTTCACTCTGGTGCCACACACATACACACAGAGACATGGACAAATATACGACTTACTTCAGAGAAAAAAAATTATTAGGAATAAAAAATTCGGTCAAGTGCAAGCTATACTTGCACAATTAGTGTTCCGTGCCATCAGCCTCCCACTGAACCTGAGCAAACCTCGCCCGATCTTCGTCCATCTACTGCGCTTCACGCCGCCACCGGCATCAACGCCGTATCACATCGCGTATGCGCGGAGCTGAGTGCGAAGCAAATTAAAAATTTTGAAAAACGTGTGAGGGCAAAAGTTGTTCCTTACATCGTAAGAAATATTGTTTGTGAAAGAACTTTTTCTCTAAGACCAATGGTTCAGCAGTTATAAGGAAATAAACAATTAAATTGTTTATAACAATTGATCGCGCTAGAACTTTTCAATCGTGATAATTTTGGTTCAATCTACACCTAATTCTCAATGTTCGTGATTTTTTTGAGATTTTTCTGAGCGGTCCTTTTGGTGATGAGGGTGGCGGTGGCGGACAGCAATTTTTAAGCGTTTTTCCCGAAAAATGCATAAAAAATACATCATATATTGTCGAATTCGTGCTTCAAGAAGCTTTCGTTTGACACCCTAACGATTCCCTTGAATTTTTTTCAATTTCCCAATTTAGGTACTCCCTGATCGAAATTAACTCCCAGAATCAAAATTCAACTTTTTATACTTCACCCAACCACACTCTATCTCTGTGCTAAATTTCAGATTTTTACGTCGAATAAGTTTTAGAGAAAATCGTCTGTGATAGACGGACGGACGGACACCTTTTGCTAATTTTAGCACGGAATTCTAATTATTAGTTAACATTTCGAAAATACTAAAAAATATGACCAAAAAATCATATATTACCTAAAGTCTGAAGTAGGCATTATACGCCCTGTTTAATATGTATACAAAAGTCGACATGTATGTATATTTTAGATACTCATCAGTGGATACTATTCACAATACTAGGAATCTACATCTTTCTAATTTTACCCGGGTGGATACTTATTGTTAGAAAAAATGAATACACCAGTAAAATTTTATATTCAGGATGGATACCCGTTCTATCAGCTCTGTTCATTAGTGGGTAAGCATATTTTATTTTTTTTTAAATCCTCTGCTTTAGTTTTCCGGTCTTAGGAAATTATTTTTGTCTGATGGATATTGTGTCGATATCCAGCGCATTTGCCATCGGACAATATTTTATTCATTTAAAATTTTAGAGCTGGCGGTTTAGTTCTTGATTTAGCTGTCAATGAATTCCCGGGTTACGTCACTTTCCAACCTATTATAAATGGCATTGGAGGGAATTTGGTCTCCGTCCAAGCCAGTAGAACATCAACTATGCTTCATAAAACTTCTCTTAAGGGAGTAATTCCTCCACATACCAAGCAGTGGGTAGCTCCATGGACTGCGTTGTTTGCAGGAGGTAAGGAGATGTTTTTTAAATTACACGTATATATGTTACAAATTGCCTATACAATGTTTAATCATTATATGTATTTATTTTTGTTGCAGTGTACCCAGCAAAAACTGCTCGAATTTTGCTAGCAATGTCAGTTCCAGGGCAAATAGTTTTTGTGTTATCAGCCGACTTAATATCCAACGAAGGGATTCTTCTAGCTAAATTTCCATTTGTCGCGTCCTATTTAACAGTTAGCCTTTTACAAATAATGATTCTCCTGTACATCGCTCATCTCATGGTTCATACCATGTGGAAACATAAAATCGATCCTGACAACTCAGCTATTCCATATATGACAGCCCTAGGTGATCTTATTGGATCCACTTTGCTACTATTAGCGTTCATGTTCCTAAGAGCCACTCATCAAGAATACAGTCCCGTGGGGTAAAAAAAAATAACAATAAGCCGAGAGTTACCTATCTCTGTCCAGTGGTTGTGCGTTTAAACAAAAATTAATATATTTTTGATTACTTGGCACAAAAACTAGTGCTTTTCTAGTGCAGAGCCGCAGTCAGATATTTTTACTAGAACGGGCTTATGTGAATCATCCCCCAAACTTGCTATGAAGTTATCATTGATTAGAACTGTATTAGAAACACATATACGAAAATATTTGCCATATTATGCAAGGCTAAAAGTTAATTATAGGCTTTTTCTTTGTTTTGAAAAAGGATTTCATCTACTGAGTTCTCATTCGGCTACATACGTCTGGTTCTGTGAAAGCTTTATTAGTTCCAAAGCATTAGACAATAAGATTTACTCGTGTTCTTAGGATAAAAATGTTTTTTTTTAAGATTAAATAAGAATCTATTTCCTATTCCTATCAGTTCCTAAATAACTTTAGACCTTTCGAGACTTTGAAAAAGCGCAATGACAGATGTACCTAATTAAAAAAATATACCTACCTAATTTGAAAATTCCACCATAACATTAAACAATTAGACCAATTGATTTACTTTTCGAAGTTTCTTTATAGGCCAAGCAACAGAGCAAAATAGCGATTTTTTGACATTAATACAATTAGAAAACCGCCTGTGCCATCATCTGAAAGACGATCCGTAGATGATTCCTGTTATATTTCTAACTCTGAAATTTTTTCCTTTAATTTGTTGTAAACATTTTTAAGCAAAAAACGCGATTTGTTTAGTTTTTTGCTTATAAAATGAAAAGTAATGAAGCAATCTGTAGAGAATAAAAATACGAACAAAATGAGAGGCCGAACGTCCCGATAGGATAAGTAGCAACGGAGAAAATCCGGAAAAACCGGAAAATTAAGAGTTTTTTTTTTAAATTCATAAATGGACAATTTTTAAAAGTAGAGGGCTCAAACTTTGGGAAAAAGTAGTAATTTAGAGCTACTTTATGTATGCAAAACCCCGACACTGTCCGACGATTAGTTTTGCCACAATCGTCATTTTAATTTTTCAACACACTATTTTGCAACAGGTCTGGATCCTCTATGGATTGTCCGATTTTAATTATTGAAACGGATTTCAAAAGTACAAGTAAGTTTAGTTGAACAATATGTATATTTTAATTTTTCCATAAAATGCTACGAAACCGGCTGAAAATGCACGTAAAGATGCGTGAAAATGGCCGTGCGCGCGAAATCGATCGAGTTAGCGTGAGAGAAGCGGAGCGAAGGGGAGCCAATATTCGCGCGCTCGGCCATTTTCATGCATGTTTACGTGCATTTTCAAACGGTTTCGTAGCATTTTATGGGAAAATTAAGATATACATATTGTTCAATTAACCTTGTACTTTTCAAATCCGTTTCAATAATTAAAATCGGACGATCCATAGAGCATCCAGACCTGTTGCAAAATAGTGCGTTGAACAATTAAAATGACGATTGTGGCAAAACTAATCGTCGGACAGCGTCGGGGTTTTGCACACATAAAGTAGCTATAAATTACTACTTTTTCCCAAAGTTTGAGCCCTTTACGTTTAAAAATGGCCGATTTATGAATTTTTAAAACTCTTTTCCGGTTTTTCCGGATTTTCTCCGTTGCTAGTTATCCTATCGGGACGTTCGACCTCACATTTTGTTTATATTTTTATTCTCTACAAATCGTCCATTTACACCATTAAGATTGCTTCATTACTCTCCATTTTATAAGCAAAAAACTAAAAAAATCGCGTTTTTTTGCTTAAAAATGTTTATAACAAATTCAAGGACAAAATTTCAGAGTTGGAAATATAACAGCAATCATCTACGGATCATCTTTTAGATGATGGCACAGACAGTTTTCTGATAGTATTAATGTCACGACAAATCGCTCTATTGCTTGGCCTATTAGGTCTTCATTTTTACAGATGACCCAATGTGTGCGTCTAAATCTGGGCTAAGAATGCATTTTATATACTACGCGATATTTTATACTCATAATTTTAAGCATTAAGGATCAGAGGCTACACGAGATATTCGATAAAAAACATACGTTTCCGACTGATTTCTGTTCCCCTTAAATATCGATCTTGTACCTCAAATTTAGCTAGCAATTCCTGCTAAATTGCAGCAGCACACTGTGACTTAAAGTATTAATAAAGTACTTAAAAACGAAACGAAATGCGCATTCGTCATTTTATTTATTTTAGTAGCATTATTACTACTTATTTGTATAAGTAATTTTAAAATCAAAGTTCATCTATATTTTCCTATTCTAAACATTTTACAAAGTATGCGGAAAGTAAAAAACTTCAAATATCATTGGCTCTTGGCGATAGTCTAAGGGCGTGGTTTAAAATTTTATCTCACATTTTTGGATGAAATAGTACGATTTTTGAAAATTATTTTTGTGTAAGTAACTCCATACGCATAGATTTCAAAAATAAGAAACCAACTTCTATGCTATAAAATGATGAATGCGCCATTTAGTCCAATAACAATATTTATTAATTAATGTTAGTTCAAAACTGTTTTTACTTATTAACTTATTTATACTAATCTTTAAGTATTTTTTTGATTAAATATATTTATTTACATTCCAACGTCTTTTATTAAGTTAATAACAACCCAAGAAAATTGGGATTACATGGCTGAATCACAGACACACACTTGGGTATTTTAAAAACACAATCCTCTGCCAGTACTTTAACATTTAAAGATTTTCTCCCTTCTTGTATGATAAATCAAAGTTTGCAGATTATTTTGTGGTAATACCTAGGTTACTTAAAAGCTGGATCTTTTTTTTTATTATATTTACTGCTTCATTGGTGACTGCACAAATTCTAATATGAAAATGGGTTTTATTATTAGGTAAACAGAAACCGAAACTTTGGTTTAAATTTTTATTACAGCAAAAATTACGGTAAAACTGAAATGTGAGGCACCTAAATCTTCCCTTGTGTAATACACTTAATCTTTACCATTAGTAGCGAAAATATACAACAAATATTTTAAACATCATTAATGTGTAGTACCACAGGCAATAAGTTATATTGCCTGTTGTAATACTTAACCAGGTTTAAACCAAAAATTTCAACGAGTAATTTCTCAACTTTTAGCAGCTATATCAACTAGTCAAGTTTCTATCTTCCTGAGTTATTCCTTTGCGGCAGTGTCCAATCTGCGTAGAATTATTAGTCCTAGGGTTGAAGTTTTAGGTCAAAAAGTCGACTTATTTTCGTCAAAAAGTCGACTTATGTCGTCAAAAAGTCGACCCCCAGAACTATTGGCAACGTACAATAAAAGTTTCTACTAACTGGCAAATCTTGCCGTTTTTCGACTTCCCAATTCGTCATTTAGCCACAGAAAAATAAAAGGTTTGTTACATTAAGGGGGCAGACCTAGTTAGAATTTTGAAAAAATCGATTTATGTTGTTTTGCATTTTCTAAAAGTGGAATATTTCGAAAGTATTCTCTGAAAATTTCAGACAAATCGGACTATTATTTATAGAGATAAATAATTTTGAATGGAGCCGACTCTAATGCCTCATGTCAAATTTGACAGCAGACGTATCGCTTGACCCTTGCTCGACCACAGCTAAAAATCACTGCTGATGCAGCTACTAAAGCATTATATGGTCCTGGAATAGACGATTCAGTGTTCAAAATAAATTCAGTTCTAAAATAAATTTTTTATCTGCATGCAAATCGTACTCAAAACTTTAAACGCGTTTTTCTCGAAACCATGTTTTCGAAGTCGGTGATCACTGTAACTTGAGAACGGCTTTCATGATTAGTTTGAAATTTTTCTCACTTGTTCTATATATAATTGTCCTCCGGATGGACGAAGGATATGTTTTTTGGACGATTATATTTTTTTTTATAGCCGAAAATGTGAGTGAAATTTTGGTCGAATAAACAACTTTGAATTTCAACATCCGCCATTTTTCGAAAAATCAAAATTTTTCAAATCCCTTCGTCCATCCGGACTATGTCATTAACTAATGATTCCTTTTTTTGTTTTTTTGCTTTAAGATGATCCACTGACGAGCTGCAGTGATCACGGCAAAACCTTTTTTTTTTTGGACCCCTCACAAATTTGCTGTATCCCACGTATTTCTCCATATTTAGTCTTGAATAATTTTTAATATTTTCTTCAAATACATATCTTCCATGTGGAAAAACATTTGTCATTAATTATTTTAAGGTGTTGCCAAAAAAAATCCTAAATAAAGAGCTTTTTTGGACGTTCCAACTGGGTCTACCCCCTTAAGCCAGTAACAACATAAAATTCCTTGCCTTTATCCATCAAAAAAAAAATTCTGTAACATCTCCGATTCTTTAAACGGTGACAAAAAAATCGCATAAAAAAGACAAATTTTTGAAATGACAGCATTGAACTTTCCGATTCTCGCCGAAAATCCTCGTCCCCGCCCCGAAAATTTCTTTCCATTCCCGTTTTTCTCTTTTTTTTCAACAAAAAAAATGTCAACTTTTTTGGAATGACAAGCAATTATTCGCAGTCGACTTTCCGATTTCCCCCGTATATCACCGCATCTGCTCGACAAATTAGTTGTTCCTTTTCACGAAAAACAGCAGCCATGGTTTCCACCGCCACCTATCCCCCAAAAGATAAACCCTATTTTTTTAAATGACAGTCAATCAGCGGTCGACTGTGACCGAGTGTGTTCGGGTGCCCAACTTCTTATACGGGGTCTAATCAATAAGAAATATACGGGGTCCAATCAATAAAAGAGCAAAACTGATTTAGTACAATCCGATAAGACCCCAAGTTTTGTTACCTCCAAAAAACCTAGCCAAGTTCATGATGTCAATAGTATTGACATCATCACCACATTTTGCCGCCCCTAAATGTAATAATTTTACCTAGATTTGCTTTTGAAATTAAAAAATAAGACAAAAATGGCGACTAAAATAAAGCAGTATTGAACGTTATTTTATTGAATACAAGAAAAAAACATGAATCACTTTTAAGACTTACTTTATCTAGCGATATATCCTAAGTTAACCGTATCATACATACTATATCTTTTTATTTGGTTGTCAACTTGCCGCCTGCGACACGTGCCCCTTTTTGCTCCCCGTAGATCCGGGCCTGCACAACGTATCAACGGCTGCATCTCTTCTTGCAGAAGGTCAAAGAATATTAAGGAATGAACAGAAACGCAAATTTCAGTTTATATTTTTATTAGTGCAAAAATCATAGAACAAACATTTCTTTAAATCATGTTTAAATCAAAAACTAAAGCTGAAATACAAAAGTAAATATAGTAACAAAAATATGAGGGATCTAAATCACTTTTAATTGTCAAGAAGACAATTGCTAAGATTTATGGAGTCCTTTATAAGTGAAATTTTTGAGACTGGTAAATACAGATTTAGCATCATTCTTATTGTATATGCATTGTATTAAACAGAGCGTGATCAATCTAGGGCTGGGCGATTATCGAAAAAGATAATCGATTTTTGATTATTTGAAATAATTGATTATTTCCGATTAATCGAAATTAATCGATTAATCGAAATTAATCGATTAATCGAAAAATTGGTTAATCGAAAAATCGATTCATCGACAAATCGATTTTATTTTTTTTGTAATCGTTCAATCGATTAATCGATTAATAATCGATTATTTTGCCCACACCTAGATGAATCCTAGCCCCTATGAAAGCTAAAAAAATTTGACTTATACAGTATAACAACATACTTGGGCTATTGTCTTTTTGTTACCAAAATATACATTAAAGTGAAAACATCTGTACAACGTTGGAAGTTAAACTATATAGCAAAGCATGTCAATCGGATTTTGCGTAAAACACGTCATTTGTACAAGACAATAAAAAAATATCCTAATCTCAAATAGAGTAGTAAGCAGATCCATTTTAATGTCTAATTGATTAAATATATTTATTCAAAAACCTTATCTAATACCCAACAGTGCATCGTTCTGACGATTAAACCTTATCAAAAGAAGTGCTAGCATACCAAAAAAGAAACATTTAATATACTTTACATACAAAAGCCAGCAGATGTTTCAGATGGCTTTGGTAACGTGTTGTGGTTGGCCCTCAAACAATATTCATCCACTGTTTAAGGATCGACCAAAACCGCAACCGAATCCCACCCAAGAACGTCTAATATTTTCTAATAGATTAAGAAGCTCGAAAGTCAGGAAACGTACATATAAATATTATGTATGTGTATTCCTTTATAATCCATATTATTATTAGATAATATGCATCTGCAGTAATGTAAGCAAAATCTTTTCTTTGAATATAAAACAAACATGACCGACCCTCGTTGAGCAAGCAGTTTTTTGTTAGAGAATAAGATTTCAAAGTATTTTGCTTACAAATTATACAGGATGTTGATTGTTCGACTAAATTATGCTATTAACACCCTGTTTATAAGAAACCAAAATCAGCAAAAATTACAGCCTTTTATCCGCGATGAAAGTATGAAAAAGACTGTAAAAACTCCGATTTTGAAAAGTCCTTTTCTGTTAGGTAGGTAATTCCTGTGATCTCTTAGTTAAATATTTTTTAGGACTATTATGTTGCTGTGTCTTTTAGATCTTCAGAATTCTTAATAGGCAAAAATTTTTTCCTTCACAAGTTATATAAAAATTAAAAATTTGGTTTGTGTTGTGTTTGTGTTGTGTTTGTGTGTGTTGTGTTTGTGTTGTTTCCGGTTTTTAATTTCTATTATTCCCTTAAATAAATCCCGTAAGGGTTGCTATGTATTTTAAGTAATTAATTTACTCTCTCATGTTAATATTATTATTTATTCAAGAGAAATAAGGATGAGCAAAAACCGAAATATAGTCCTTTTAAAGATGTGTAAATATTAATGAAATGCCATATCTAACCAAGTTAAACCACAAGAATGAAAGGCAACCTGTATAAAAAATGTAGTATGAAACACATTAACAAGCAACAATATGCAACAAAGATATAACCACTTAAATAGCACCGCCCCCCTATTTGGCAGAAAGCTTTTATTTTCCAAAATTGACACATCTAGCTTATCTTCAAAAATTACTCGTTCAAAAATAGCATCTCCCTTACGTATTACAGTTAATTATTACCATCGATAGCGAAAAATATAGAACATTTCAAACATATTTAAATGCGCAAATATATTAAAGGCCACTTAAAAAAGATTTAGACCAGAAATTTCAACAGGTAATCTCTTAATTATCTGGGTTTCAAGGAAACACTCGTAGGCTGGCCATTACTAGTCAAGTTTTATGTGTTTTATGTTAATATTCAAGCTGCGCAGAATTATTGGTCCTAAGAGCTGAAAAAATTAACGAATCTTAATTCAAAAAACTGACTAGTCTCGAGCGTAACCTTTAAATACCGTAAATAGCTGCTCTCAATTTTTATTGACTTGTGTGGTTTATGGAAGTTCAAAATAACTTACAGCTGTTCAAAAGAAATACAAAAAAAAAACGAGCATGAAATGAACTGAAAGACATTGTCTCGTGATGTTTAAATTATTATGTTGCCAATTTAGTACAAGGTAACAAGCAAGGTCAAAATTTAAAATATATCAGTCAGGATTAAAATACAGTTAAATTGCACAATATTCTGTGCCAAAAACAACTTAGAAGTGATTTTAAAAATTCATTTATTAAAAATTTGTATATAAAGGGAATTGTTTTGTTCGGTGTTATTAACTTAGTCAGCACGCTTGTGGTGTACATGTACATATATAATATAAATATATATATATATATATATATATATATATATATATATATATATATATATATATATATATATATATATTACGTAAATTTTATATAAACTTGTTCATATAAGATTTATGTAATATATACATATGTAACACCATATGGATTGCTGGGATGTGATTTTTTTTTAATAAGGTTGGCTGACGGAGATACCTGAAGGTTTTTAAGGCATATATTCAAATTTTATTGGCAAAGAACTGAACTTCAGTCTTAAAAGCGTACTTGTGCTACTAGTACGAATAAATTTTGCTTGAAACCTTGATTTTTTTTGTCGCTATAACTAAAACTATCCTAATTTGTCATGAAAATGAGAATAAAAATGATATTCGCAGAAAATATGGCAACAACTTCAATAATTAAGTCATTAGGCAGTGTCACAATAAAAAAATATATAAATATCGTAATAATAAAAAGTTCTAAGGAAACTAAGTTTCGACAGCTAACTCTAACTAAAACCAGCGAAAAGTTCTTAAATATATAAGCAAAATGTAGTAACCTTAACTATTTTTACATTTTTAGACTTAACTATGAGATATATTGGCCATTAGGGCAAAACAAACGTGTTGGGGAGTAAGTAACTAAAGTTTAGTAGGGAAACAGAGCAAAAGTACATTTGACATGTCCCCACTTTTAGAGGTCCCCTAAAAGACGAATCAAAACGGGATAGTGTATATAACGTAAGGAATTTGTTTTATCCTAAGCCAACAGTTTTAAACTTAATAGAGACTATAAAGTATAATACAATAAAATTACAGTGGAGTCAGCACTCAACAAAACCATCACAATTTAAAAATTGTACATAGTTATTATTTTTAAACTGTAATTAACAACAAAAATATATTACTATATAATATATTAAATTCATATTTTGATTAGCGAACGAACATTAGAAACTATCAAAAACAAATGGACGAATTGCTGCGACCGAATCACAAAAAAATAAAGTCTAGCACGTGTACTAAGTTTAATTGTCAACCAAGTAAATTTAAACCTAGAAAATACATCATAAATTAATATGAAGTTCCACTTAAAAAGAGAGATAGAAGAGACCACACTCAAACCTAGTTAGTTCATGATAAATTTTCTAAACGTAAGTTGCCATTGCATTGTTGTTGGTACCGGGTGTTCCAACAGCACCAATCTGCTTCATGTTACTCGGAACATACTGGCCAATGAATGACCCGTCTTCAGTGAACCGACCTAAAAAAATTTTCGGTATAATTTCACTCTTATACGGGGTTCGATTTTAAAACCTAACGGGGCACATGATGCGCAACCTATGAAATATTTAGAATAATTTAGATAAAACACCATACAGGGTGTCCGAAAAGTCTTAGTATGGGCAAAAATCTTTGCTATTATCAAAGATAGAGACACCAAATTTTAGGGGTATCTTATCTTATTGGTTAATAAATCAATTTTTTTATGTAATTTTATTTTCACCGACCTTGAGGAGCGACTTGGGAACTAGGGAGTTGAGGTCAAAAATTTTAAATGCAACCCTATGCCGTGTGATACCTCATTTTAAACGTCTTTAAAAATTAAATATCGTGAAAATCAATTAAAAATTTAAATACCTTTATATTTCTCTTATTACTTTAAAAGTTGTTCAAAATTACCACCATGAGCTTCTTGGCAGTAATAAAGTCGATTTTCGAACTCACTTGGCAGACGTTGAAGTCTTTGCATGGCGTAACTCATCCAAATTTTCGGGCTTCGTTAGGTACCTATACTCGTTCTTTTAAGTATCCCCAAAGGAAAAAAGTCAAGAGGGGCAAGGTCCTGAGAACGAGGTGGCCATTCTCTCTTGTTGTTTGTTTACTCATCTCTCGCTATATGGCTACCCCTTAGTAATGTAACTGTCAAGAAAACTTTGTGAATGGTTTGGGATGTCTCCATCTTTACTAATAGCAAATATATTTGTCCATACTAGTGAGATAATCATCTCAAGCAATTTTATGTTAATTGCCAGTTTTTACAAATATAGAATATAGGTAGATACTGTAATTTCTTATCGATATCAGAAGTTATAAAACGCTCAAGAAAAAAAAAATTAGGAACACGATTAATCTCCAATTTTTGAAAAAAATTACTCTGCGACATCACAAATTTTAGTTTTTGAGTTATGTCCTTTATAATATGATAAGATACGTTTTTTTTAAGTAGATATTTGCCCATACTAAGACTTTTTGGACACTCTGTATAGCAGGCGCGGCCCGTGAAATTTCAAAGTTGTATATTTCTGTTGCTACTTATGGGACCCATGCTCAGTTCAGGTTTTTTAATTAGGAATATTTTGGTAAAGAAAAAAATATTTCGTAATTTGCGAAAAAAAGTTGATTTTTTGAATTGACCCACCTGGGAAAAAAATATCACGCTTAGATATTTTATTTATTATTTTTTCTAAACAAATCTTACATCATTTTGTCGACAATTCTTAAATTTTAAGAGAAAATAATGTGTTAGTAGAAAGTTATAGTCATTTGAATTTTCTTTTTAATTATATTTTAGGTTTCAAAAAATTCAAATGACTATAACTTTCTACTAACACATTTGTTTCTCTTAAAATTTAAGAATTGTCGACAAAATGATAAAATTTGTTTAGAAAAAATAATAAATAAATACCTAAACGGGTTCACTTTTTTCATGGGGGGGGGGGGGGGGGTGGTACACAAAAATCCAACTTTTATCTCCAAATTGGTTCAGGGAAGCTGGTGGTTCCCCCGTTTGGATGGCCCGCAAGCCACTGATTTAAATGTTTAATTTGGATAACGATAGTTAACCAAAAATTTAAACTATACAAAATTTGTTTTACAGTTCTTTGCCACACACCAGATGGGATTTTTTATTTTTCTATTCATGTAAGCATCATAACATATTCATCCAAAATTGTTATTTGATATCACTTGCTTTTTTACTAAGAAAGAAGTGTTCGGAAAATACTGTGCTGGGGATTTACTATGCAGGGTGACTTTTTTAAAGTGTTAAAAGACGATATCTCGAAAACAATTTAAAATATTTTCATGAAATTTTGTCGATTTAATTAGGGAAATGGAGGGACATATTAAAACATATTTTTGACATTTACTCCCTCTCTATTTTAAGAGATGGCGGGTAAATTTGGAATTTTAAACGGGATGATGTACTTTTGTATATAAAATTCGAATCTTTGTAAAAAACTACGTAAGTGTACACAATTTCTTTTGATTTGCTCGTTCGGTACTTGGAATTCATGAAAATATTTTAAACAGTTTTCGGGATATCGCCTTGTAATCCTTTAACAAATTTACCCTATATACCTACATTAGAGTGCTTCGTTTTAGACGACTATTTTTTTTTTTGGTCCATTGACGGAATAATGTTATAAACATATAAAAAAAAAATTCTCACCAAAGATGAGCTCTTAATTTTAATTTTAAGAACTTGCTGAATGAATTTGAAAATTTCCATTTAATTAACACGTAAATTTTATTTTTTTTTCAATTATCTATAGCTTTGCGACATTTCATGATATTTAATTGGCAATAGGTGGAAATTACAGAGGAATCTTTCCTCTTTAAAAGTGCCTGTAGCCAATTTATATTTTGCAACCGACCTCGCCAGTAAAAAATCTTGAAGTCAATTTTTTCTCGAATTTCATGTTTTTTTTTTTATTTTTCTCATAAACCACTAACTTCAGAACAAAATTGTATTTGCGTTTTTTATAGGGAATTTAATTTCCTACAAAAAAAGTTATGTAAGCTAAACCGTAGAGCTAGTAGTTTTCGAGATAAATCCAACTAAACATCTCAAAATTTGAAAAATCGCTGTTTTATCAAAGAGTTTAGTACTTTTTAATGAAATCATTGCTGAAAAAATATATAATGTATAAGAATGAAATATAAAAATATATATTACACATTGGTAAGTAATCACCAAAAATATTTCGTGTAATATGAAGCCGTTTCTTATTAGCGTATGCTAGATTTCAATACTTTTAATAATATTATGGCTGACGAAATATATAATATACATATACCTACTGGTAAATACATTTTTACCAGTAATACGGTAATAAGAAACGGCTTCATCTTACACGAAATATTTTTAGTGATTACTTACTTACCAATGTGTAATATATATTTTTATATTTCATTCTTATACATTATATATTTTTTCAGCAATGATTTCATTAAAAATTACTAAAATCTTGGATCAAACAGCGATTTTTCAAATTTTGAGATGTTTAATTGGATTTATCTCGAAAACTACTAGCTCTACGATTATGGCTTACATAACTTTTTTTGTAGGAAATTAAATTCCCTATAAAAATCCTCACATACAATTTTGTTGTAAAGTTAGTGGTTTACAAGAAAAATAAAAAAAAAATGAAATTCGAGAAAAAATTGGCTTCAATGGCGAGGTCGGTTACAAAACATAAATTGGCTACAGGCACTTTTAAAGAGGAAAGGTTCCTCTGTAATTTCCACCTATTGCCAATTAAATATCATGAAATGTCGCAAAGCGATAGATAATTGAAAAACAAAATTAAAATTTACGTGTTAATTAAATGGGAAATTTTCAAATTCATTTAGCGAGTACTTAAAATTCAAATTAGGAGCTCATCTTTGGTGAAAATTTTTTTTATATGTTTATAACATTATTCCGTCAATGGACCAAAAAATGGTCGTCTAAAACGAAGCATCCTAACCTACATATTACTTTTTTCTATTAAACTGCTTAGGGATGCAAACTTATATTATTTTAATTTGTAGACCATGGTATAACTTACACTATATAAACCTAAACCAAAGTCCAATCGACTCATTAGTGGGATTTCTTGTAACAGCTGCGCACTCACACACCACTAACCTATATTTACCAACTTTTACTTAGACTACCCACTGACTAGCACCAAAATAAAGTGTGTTAGTACAAATTAGTAGAGAGCAAAAAAAAAAACAAACAAATCTTACATATTAAACCAATGTCGCAAACCCTTGTGATGTCGTTTCCCCCTGGCCTCTTTTTCGGCCATACTGGCCAATGAATGAACCATCTTCATTCATACCTTCTACAGAAATTATAGAAAAAAATTTAAAAATTAAAAATAAAATATAATTTCTAAAATAAATATAATAACTAAATAGCGTGCAACTATTATAATGAAAAAAAAAAAGAACATAAACTTTATTAAAATATAATAATTAAAACTAATTTAAATTATTAAAAACCCTTAATTGCATATAACCGGCATAAATAATATAATTACCTGTATCCCCGTCTCCATATTCAGCCATGGAATCAGTATCGCTTTCTGGACCAGCTTTAGGCTCACTACTCATAGAAGCTCTTCCATGGGACTTATTATCCAATCTAAAGATATATTTCGTTGAAGAAAGATAGGAAATATATTTTAATTATACTAGGAATAAAATCATCGCCCAGAACCCATAAATTTGTTATTATTGTCTTGTAATTTATTTTCTGTAGCTGGATCCTAAATTACAAGTAGATCAAATACACCAATACGCGTTCACTTTTCGGCAAATATGCAAACGTTGCCGCATTAACCTATAAGGTATATTCATTCATCGTCAGTCACTAGTGAAATAATTTTGTCACTTACTGAGATAAAAGAAACAACAAAATGTTTAAATTAATCGGCTAAAATACGAAACATTTTAAATTCGTGAATATAGGTATTGAAAATAATTTATGTCTGCACCTAGTCGTGGATAGGGCTGGGCGATTATCGAAAAATATAATCGATTTTTGATTATTTCAAATAATCGATTATATCCGATTAATCGAAATTAATCGAAAAAACGATAACATTTATATAATCGATTAATTGAAATTAATCGAAAAATCGATTAATCGAGAAATTCGATTATTGAACTCTTCGAAATTATGTCATTACTAATGACATAATGAAAGCGACTCCAGCGCTTACCACTTGCCTATCTTGAACACAATTCCGGCGGGCGATTTAAATTTTAGACCCGTAAAAATTAAAGGAGCGCGGATCGAAAAGCATTCAAATTATTTCGTTGAATACGTGTTTCATAGTCGAGTTATGATTATAAAAAAGAACCGATTAATCGAAAGTCGATTAATGGATTAATCGAAAGTCGATTAATCGAAAAACTGATTAATCGAAAAATCGATTAATCGAGAAACTCAATTAATCGAAAAGTCGCTTAATCGATTTTAATTTTTTTTAATCGATTATTTTGCCCACCCCTAGTCGTGGACCCATACAGCGCTCTATCCTCTAGAAAAATAGAAAAAGTCAAAAGCAAAAAAAGCAAAAAGACGGCGAAAAAATTTTGTTAGTAATTGTTAGTTTTAAAAGTTTATCAAATTAAATATAGAAATTTACCAAAATAATAAAATGTTTTTACGAAAAATTTCAAAGCCAAAATAAATTTTTCTTACAATTATTACCGAATTCCATATAATCATTTGGGCACAGATTGCGGCAGAAATCACTTTGGATATTAGAAATCCACCGGTATTGATACCCACCCCCATGCAGGAAGAGAAAAACTAAACCCAAAAAAGAAAAACAACACTGTCTTACGGTTGAGAATATTCATGGAATCCTCCTTCATCCGGGTAATCATGTCTTCCATTAGCTTGTTCCCGTTCGTGGACAGCGTATTTTCCACCACGATTTCTCTTAACAATGCACACTATAATCAAAACCAACAGTAAAAAGACTATTGCCAGCATCATTCCTATAAACCATCCTGCTGTTGCAACAGCTTCCTTCGCGGTTATAATGATACCATCATTAGTGTACACTTCTTGCGGTTCACTGTCAGTTGAATAGTCACCATCAACTGATGTGACACGAAACTCGTAAGTCTCTCCATTTACTAGGCCAGGAACTGAAAAAAAAATACAATTATCGCATCCCGATCTTTTAAAATATATTAGCACTAACTAACCTTCGGTAAAGTCTTCATTCAGTTCTGAAGGGGTATGTAAATACTGCGTTTCTCCCCTTTTCTTATATTTAACATAAAAGTGAGTTCCTGGTTTGCCATCTTCACTAGGTCTCCAATGTACCCTAACTGAAGCAGCATTTCCATTTCTAATAGGCTCCCACTCAAAGCTTGGGACACCAGGCTGGTGGGATCCTAAAGGTTTTGTACTTCTTTCAATAAAGTAACGTTTAGATTCACCTGCTCTAGTAGTTGCACTTATGTAAATACGGTATTTGGCACCCTTGTCTGTTAACCCTGAAAAAATATTAAATAATAGACGAAAGTTCAAAATAAAATACAGAACAATACGTATTTTCACACAATTTGCACAAAATAAATAATATCCAGAAGGCTATCCCCGATCCCGTGATCGCCGCCTGCTCGTGACCTTCGAGCGCATCTAACCCGAAATTCTAGCCCGAAACTGCCAGTGCAGTAGCGACTTTCACGTCAAGAGGTATCAAAAGCACGCTGTTTGATGGTGCGAATAAATTCTATAGATTTCCGCAAGAGGTTGAAAGGTGATATAATACTTATGTAGGTAAAGTACAGAGTGTCCCAAATTAATTGTTACTACGGGATATTCCAGTAACTGTTAGACATAGGTAGTTGCCGTTTTCGTGATATTCGTTACTGAGACACAGAATTAGGTATTAATTTTAAATAAAAAAGTTAATAGGAGTGTAACAATATAACCTTGTACAATCGACTCGAAATAATCACATGCTTTCTTAAAATACTTTGTATAATATATTTACATAAAGCTATAAAATTAGAAATCTAAGAACAAATTCTAATTATAATAAAATGACCATTTCTGAAAATATAAATTTCAATTTTAAACTGTAAAAACGGTAAAGATAGCTAATAAAGGCAATTGTTAATTGGAATATTAGATTTATATGCTTCTTTATCTTCAGTAAACATTTCCGAAAACTCCTAATTGTAAAACAATAAGGCAGGTAATAACGGCTTGGGGTAATTGCAATATGTAATAGGTTACGGCGGGGGTCAACTAGGCGCAAAAATATCTCCTGTACCTGTATCGTCGAGGTATAGTGGGCAGGAGCTTCTCTTCAGGTAGTTAAATGCAATATAATAGGTAACTGATAATATTCTGAGAAATTATAGATAATGCATTGGCATTTTGATTCGGTTTCAGTAATAAAAAGTTAACGTGGAAAAGAGTTGCTTGTCTTAGAAAATTTTATATTTTCAAAAGACAACAGTTTCAAAATGTGGAGAAATTTCCGTGTGGTGTAACCAGAAAGGGTTAAACTGTAAAGCCAAAGTTTATGCTGTTGGTCCTGATAACGTAATCTTAAGAAACGATGGCGCTCACAATCATGAGGCACATGAACAAAAATTAAATAGAAAAACTGTTTCTAATGCGTGTAGAAGGAAAGCTGAAGAAGATATATTCGAAAGGCCTTCTAATAGTTGTAAAGCATTAGCATCTCACTTGCAACGACCGATGTCAGTTACATTAGAAAAAATGTTTGTAAGATATATTATTTCCTAGGTGCGCCTATGGCAATATCATAAAATTTTGCTTCATCGCTGACTCAAGGTCCCTCGGCATTAGATGCTTAGATCAAACGAACCGCCTGAGAGATAGCATTCTGGTTAGTATATTTATTCGTGTGCCATTTGCATACCTGCTAACTTGGCTCTAAGCCTGTTGGGGTCTCTTATTTGAGGCGTTCTGGGAACGGGATTTCCGACTTTCAAGTTATCGTCCACTCTAGCATAATAGATGTTGTACCCAGTCAAGTTGCCGTTAGGCCTGTCTGGTTTCTCCCATTTAAGCAAAAACGCGGATGAACCTAATGGCACAGCTTCTAAAACGTCCATTTCACCTGGAACACCTAGAAAAGACAACATTTATTAATTTACATTAACCCACAAGTGAAGATTTCCTATGTTACCTTCTGGAGTGTGAAAACTAAGAGTCTCGCTGCGAGGGCCGTTGTGCCCTCTGTTATAAACATACACCTGAGCATAATTTTTAGAATTAGGAACGAACGTGTTTACAAGGGCTTTTGCATTGCCTCCCTGAACCTGAATTTCATTGCGAATGGGCGACTGATCACTCCACGTACTGATTTTATAACCCATAAAATGACCTAGAAAAAAAATTGACTAGTACCTCTTCAAAGCTAATACTAAAGGCACAATCTCTTACCCCTTACTGATTCCACAGGTACAGGATTCCAGCTCAAAAGAGCATCAGTAGGACCTTCCACATTTAAGACTGTAAAGTTTTGAGGTGCTAGCTCAGGCTGGCTCTCTCCAGAGAATCCAATAACTTCTTGGGGCGAAACATTCGCTTCTCCTTCATCATTTACAGCCCAAACTATAATTCTGTACTGTTGGAAAGATGGTTGATTGGTTACTACAAGACGTCCAATTCGCCAATCAGTGATATATTGAGGCGGGTCGTATACTTTTCCAGGAATGTCTCTTTTGTAATAGATCCTGTATTTAAAACCAGGAGCGTTGTGCTCAATCTGAGGCATTGGGGTCCAGGTAATGACTAAATTATCGGGCTTATCACCCTCACCAACAACATTGTCGGGGTTCTTATGCGGTTTTTCTCGGGGAGTTGAGCAAACATCAGAGTGAGGAGACGGTAAGGATTTTCCAATTTTATTAACAGCTATAACACGGAAAGTGTAGTTAGCCCAGGGGCTCATTGGAACAGTATACGTCGTGTCTACAGCTGGAACGTTGTCATAAGCAACTTCCCAGGAATCAGGAGTAAAACTGGTATTATACTGGATAATGTAATGTAAGATTGGTGCTCTGTTATCTCCCTTTGGTGACCAGTGTATGGTGGCTTCCATCCTCTTACAATCAACGGCGATGTCTCCAGGAGGGTTGGGAATGTCCTGGACAGTGAGTTGCGCCTGTGCAGAAGCTTCGTCTAATTCAGTCCTAGCTACGCAAGTATAAGTACCAGAATCTAACTCGATCGTTTTCGTAATAGTTAAAGAATAATCGGACGATTTAACAAATCGTGGTTCGGCTTCGAAGTCGATTGGCTGACCAGTCTTCAGCCATATTATTTCGAGATCTAAAGATTCATCAGTTACAGCGTTACATCGGAATGTGGCTGGAGTTCCAGATTCTACTTCATAGTCCTCTGGACCGTCGGTGATATACGTGTGAGCTAAAAATAATGAAAGAGCAAATCAAACACAGTTACTTTCATGGACAAATAAATAAATTCAAAAATACCAGTTTACGTTTAAACATACATTTAACATCCAATCTAGCGCTGGCACTAGCTTTCCCAAGCTTATTTTCCGCGTAACAAGTATAGTTCCCTCTATCATCAAAATGTACATCAGTAATAAGCAAATCCCCGCTTTCCTGTACTTTAAATCGGCCTCCTGTCAATTCTTTTCCATTATGAATCCATTTAATATTAGGTCTAGGTGCGCCCATCACCTTACAAGTCATATTGATGCTTTGGTTGTCTACTGCATCTGTATCCCTGGGGGCTTCAGTAATTTCTGGAGATAGTGCTTGTACATTAACATAAACATCTTTGTAAACGTAACCTAAAGAGTTGGTGGCGTTGCATCCATAGTTGCCAGTGTCACTTTTAACCAATCTCTCGATGATAAGCTTTCCAGGCTGTATTTTACGCCTATCGTTTGGAGGAGCGCGTTCAATAGGTTGACCATTATAAATCCATTTAATATCTGGCTCTGGGACACCACCAGCCTCACAACGAAATTCGGCAGTTTCATCTTCTGCTGCCGTAATGACTTTAGGCTCTACTTTGAAGTATGGAATAGCTAAAATGAAGATGGTTAAAAACACCGAACTTTTTTGCAATGCTATTTTAGTTATTACCCAAAACTTGAAGGTTGATGGAATAGGATTTAGAATCACCAACTCCATTACTAACTTCACAAGTGTATGAGCCTTCATCTTCAAAATCTACTACTTTTATAATAAGAGATTTTCCATAACTGCCTTGTGTTACCCTATCCGTAGATCGAATCTTGTCCCCATCTTTATACCATACAGTTTGTGGTAGGGGCCTTAAAATATAGGTCATCACTTGTTGATATGAATAAGAATTATTGTGGCAGTTTTTATTTTCAAGCAAATTCAATTTAAAACAGAAAAATTTGTTTTGAATGTTCTCATTTCCTAGCGGAAATACTATTGATTTTAGCGTAAAACTTTTAAAACACGCCAGCTAACCTTGCACAAACTTTTATGATCATAAAAAATAAAAAGCTACACAATATTGCTTAAAATGTGAGAAAAGTAAATTGAGTACTTCAGCATTTATTTTCCAACACCTAACATATTTTGCTAAAAAATCTTTTTGTGATATTAAAACGAAGAATAATAATGATTACATAGAATAAAAAGCAGGCGGGGCTCGTCCCTAAGGTCATTTGGTCAATGATACACCTAAATTTATTTTCGATGATCTACCTAATAATTTATTTGTTAAAACCAAAAAATAATCATTTCTTTCAAAAAAGTGCAAGTTCCATGCGAAAACTCCCCAAGCAAGAATCAAACCAAGCTTGCTCCGGACTCGCCGTATTTTAAATTGACCTCATAGGCGTATATGGACTATATAAAATGTATTCAAGCTAAGAGAGAAACAAATATACGCGCTTTAGAAAGTCCAAAAGAGGCAAAACTTGTCGACGGCCCACCAATAATATCGATTTCGGGGCGCGCGTGACCCTCAACGCCGTCGTACATTTAAGATAAGCTTACCTAATTTTATTTTAAGATATTTAGGTAATTACTAATAATAATAATTGTAAGTGTGCCTATAAAACATTTAAACCTACAGTAGTTACGACTGTGACAATAACTTAGCAACGCAGCACTCGACGCATTAATATTTCAGAAATGTATCCATGCTGCCGCCAAGCTCTTGTTCATCGTTCATCATTATTAGTCGCCGGACTCGCCGGCATTTGTTAAGTTGAAGAAGTGTTCCCTCTTTCTAGCTAATTTCTTGTTTTGTTTGGATATTATTTGATATTTGTGTTGTGTCCTTTGTGTAGTACTACTACTTAAGTACTTAAGTTACTAATGGCTTTAGCAGGGCAAGAAATACTGCAGTGTAAAATAAGTAGTGCATTAACATTTGAAAAACGTTTAGAAATTAAAGAAAAATGGATCTAAACCAGAAGACGAAAGACAGCAACAGGTAGTTGAAGCTAAGTATGTACAATAAGCGCTTAAGCTATGTTAAGCATTGAAAAACCTTTTATTAGAAGTATTTATAATTTTAATGAGCTAGTGATTGAACATTTCTCCCAACAGAAGGATAGAAGGATCGATTTGATATACAGACACATTTAACTACATAAAAGGTGAGTAAATTATATAAAAAAATAATATTAAAAAGGTTTGTTTGCACATAATTTTAAAAAAGTCACAGCAAAAATGCAATTTTAATATTTTATGTTTTTTGCGGTGTTATTTGTAGGTAAATAATTTCTTGACAGAACGGCACATTATTAAAAACCTTTATAAATTAAAAAAGTGTCTTTTGCTTGTTACGTTGATATCACTAGTTGCTCACAAAATTTGAGCCACCTGTAAAATAAACTCACGGGCCGCGCCTGGTAAAAAGGTAATGTTATCAATCAAAATTTAGGATTCTTACAGACAAATATATATCGGGTGTTTCAAAAAACATGAGCCATCGTTTAAGGGATCTTTCAAAAAAACTAAAGCAAAAAAACTTACGTTCCACTATAAATGCAAAACAATTCAACTCGTTTTCCTCGATAGGCAACTTCATTCTTTCTTGTGACATACTGCAACTCTGGTCCGACCTTATTTTGATTAGCAGATACACCAGTTGGTACTACATTCAATAAAACCCTGTTTCCATATTTGTACTCATGTTTTGTAGGACTAGTAGCCGCACAAGCATACATAAAGTTATCGGTGTTATCAGTCAGAGTAAGATTAGAGAACCAAAGGTTACCCTCTGGATCCAAGGTCATTCTTGATGAGTTTATGGTTTTAAAGCCTCCATTGGTATACATAATTATCCACGCGACGACTGGTTTAGGCCACCCATCTGGAGGTTGACATGTTAAGTTGAATGGTTGCCCCTCTCTGCCTGATAAAGATATTGGAGGGGTATTTTTGAAGGAGTTAAGTTCAGCCTTTCTCATAAATACTGAGTTTGAGGTCGCAGTGCCATATTGGTTCTCGGCAAAGCACTGATATTGTCCTATATCTACGTCAGATGGCTTGGCAATGGAGAGAGTACCACGTCCAGTTTGTTGTGAAATGCGGTCGTCATAAGCTTGCCAGTCAAATTTCTTTCCGTTCTTTACCCAGAAGTATCTAAAATAGAGCAAAAGAAAAGCATTATGACCACAATAAATCAGATATTGTTATAATGGACTTACTTCGGGGCTGGCTCTCCTTCAGCTTCACATTCAATATAAAACGGCTTGTCGTTTTCCCCATTCTGTTCTACTTGGAAAAGAACTTCGTCTGTAGGGGGTTGCTTAACTATTAAGGGCGGCGAAGGAACTAAAAATGGATAAATTAATACTCATGTCTTCTATTATGGCCGCCTTTTTCTTACCTTCTCTAGCAACGCAACAATTACTATAATAATAAACTATAAGTATAAAAAAGTAACAGCCTATCTTGGACTTCATGGTTGTGTGTATTGAGCTACACCTGAAACTAAGAAAGAAAAATAAATTATGGGGGTTATTAAAAGATAGTTAAAAGAGAATAGGCGCAGAAAAGAACCACGAAAAAAATTATTTACGCTTAGTCAATGACAGACATTGAAAATATTAATGTATCGTGTGGGAGTGTGAATAGGGAAATATAATCTTAAATGATTGGAGGTTGGGAGGGGAAGGGAAAACCCCTGCAGGCAATGTGCTCCATAATCTGGAGACCCTAGGTAAGTATGAATGAGCGAGACAAGCTCTTGGTTTCTGTAGCTGGACAGTAACGGGATGCATATGTGACGCACTTCTTGTTGTTAAAGGAGTCAAGGGAGAAATAATAGCGATTAGTTCTGAGCAAAACCCGTGGAAATATCTGTAGGATAGAGATGGATCCCCAACAGCGCGGCTAGAAGCGAGAGAAGGGAATTTTCTTGTGGCGATTGGGTCATTGATGAGTCGAATGGCTCTCCTTTGGATGAAATCAAGGATGTTAAGTGTCGATGGAGATGCTCCTCCCCAGATGTGGGAACAGTATCTGATTTGGGAAACATAGAGTGTATAAGTTAAAAGGGGAGAAGTATTTTCTGGCTCGTAAGAGAAAACTAAGCTGAGATCATGGTCGAAAGCGATACCAACAAGATCGAACGTTGCTTTGTTCTGTAGGGCTTGCGCCATTCATGGGGATGTGTTATGTGTTGCTGGATTTTTTGCCCGACAGGGAGCAAGACTAGTTCTTGGAGGCGTTGAACTGAACAAGCTTTTTGGCACCCCAGTCTAAGATTAATTGGATATCATGCGAAAGGAAAAGGTGAATAGATCTGTGTCTATTATCCAGCTCTTGATTCAGTTAATTCAATCAATTAATGTAGACGATTAACATATTTACAACGCCAATGTATATAGACGCTCTGATATATTTAAGATTTAAAAACTTGCCAATGTCTCTATCGTTTACGAAAAATCCCGCTAATTTATTGCCTAAAGTTGCTAGTATTTAATGTGACAGCATACTACTTTTAATCCCTTCTTTGTCTCAGTAATTAAGATTTGCAGTACAGTACCCATTTCATCGATTTCCACAGAGTCCGCTCCAAATAAATGTGTGACTAAATTTACATTAGGTATATGGGAACAAATCAATTTACGCACCACCAAAATAAGATATTCGGAGATGAGGCTGATAAAACTAGTTAATGTAGGTCAAATTAGTTAGCACTGTTCTAGCAAACGAAAATAATGTAACAAAACTAGACTTTGCTCTTGCGGTTTGTTTTTTTAATTGACCATACACATTCCTCCATATTTACTTCGAAATGACTAAATTTAAAACTTTTAAACACCCTGTATGTGTTTTCTGGAAAAACTATTGATTTAATTAACCCTAATTAATAATGCAGGATAATAAAAATAGCTAAAACTCATTAGGCCATCCAGCTTTTCTTACAATATCCAACCAAACCAATAAAATTTTAAACCCACAGGGGGTTATTGATGATCAATCATTTATTTTTCTTTTGTTTTGTCAATCTATCGATTTCCGATTTAGTAAGAGGGCAAGTCGATCAGATCCGGAATAAAAATATTTAACTTGCTGAGTGATGGTACAGTAATAATAATCAATCTAAGAAAAGGCCAGATTTTACTTTCATAACTAAATTTAATCAAATGTATTAAAATAGATAATAAGAAAAAACTGTTCAACTGTGCCTTTCACCATCGTTTTATTGCTAATACAAAAATTCGTTTAATATCGTTTACAATAGTTTTAGGAACTTTCAACTCTTTACAGAATTTCCTCTTCTTTTTCGACAGTTCGAGTTCTTGGCATACGACCCCTACTTTCAAATTTTTTCTTAAAGCTTCCACTTTCCCGAAGATGACGCCCTCTACCGGCTAAACGAAGCAATTTCGGATATAACTAAGGGCGTGTACCGTTGTTAACTTCCTTTACGGTTTTGTGTCCCATAACTATCGGTATCGGTAAGATTAGAACGCGGTTCCTGAAAAATATGTCATTAATGTCACCGAAGACCGAAGCAACCGATGCCACGATGCTTCCTCGCTGGTTTTCCAGTTTGTTATGCCATTTTGTTGTTTATGTTTTGCTATTTTATTTTAATTTATTTTTTCACAAATGTTAAAATCATCTGTTTTAAAATGTTGGAAGCAGTTATTTGCAGTATGTTTTTAGGTTGAGTCGATATCCGTAAAAATAAACAGAAATCTAACAGAAACGACCGATCTGCGTTCCGTAGTAAAACCGGTTCTTTCAGGAACCAGCGTTACCATTGGTTTACCACATTATACCGAGTGGTTAACCAGATTTGACAACGGTACACAGCCTAAGTTGGCTTAAATCGACCTGTTTTGACGTCAGGAGTCTGTCACCAAACGTTGTACACGTATTTTTCGGACACCCTGTATATATTTTTGCTTCAACCTTTGTAGTGCTACTGCTACATGCTATTATCCTCTAAAACTATTAGCCTCGGGCATACGACTAAAACTGCAGAAGCCGGCTCTGTCCTGAAATAATCCCGCTGGAACGCCAGGACGTCGCCTCTAAGTGACTTTAATTCTTTTTGACTGTTATCCCACTCAAGCTGACAGCAGGCTCCATTCAATTTATTTTCAGACGTTTGTTTCGGAAAAATAATGATTTCCAAGTCCGGAAACATCGAATCGAAAAGGCAAATTGAATTTTTAATGACAACCAATTGTTTTACGTACTTTTCGGGGCTTGTTTTTAAAGGAACTTTGGTTTTATAAAGTTTTTACCCCTCGCGAGAGCTTGAGCTCTCAATGTGCGAACGTAAATATTTTATACTCCTCTGTTGAACAAAAAATAAAAATTTTAACAGTTTCTCGAAGTTTCTTAAAGTGATTTATCGCTATTACAAATTAAAATTTCAGTGGGATCGTTGTATTTGGGCGTATGGCGTAAAAGGCGAATTTTACTTCGAAAAATACCTTTGGTTTGTAAAAATACAGCGTGTCCCATGGAGTTCCTGCCACTGACATTTGAAAAAAAAATCACTTTGGTGTAGGAATGTTCTGCATATTAATAAACAAAGAATCCCTATGGAGAAAATCTAAAAAGATACCATAGCATACAGGGTAGCGATAAAAACGTAAAATATACCCAAGACTAAAGTACCCTGATTTAGCAAGATATAACCCAGTGAGCAAAATTTGGTCTCATTTAAGGAATAAATACGTAATTATTTCTTTGATCTACATATGTGTCTAACCAAAAATACACGTGTCGTAACTGTAACCTTTATGTGTCTTTTATATGTGGGAAGTGAAGTATCGTGACACGACACATTTAAGGAGAAATTCAGGAATTGTTTCGGCACTTGTGCCTTCACTTGTCAATTTTTGAACAACACCTTACCGACACAACTGAATAGTAATGTCTGCCTCAGATCAGTTATTATGTCTGCCACAAATCTCACTATTAGCTTAAAAGCTATGAACTGCTATACACAAGTTAGGAATAATTGTTCTTTTTTTATATTTAATGTTTCTTCCAGATGAGCATTCTTGGGAATTTATTAACGACGACTAAGCTAAAACAAATATGTCAAAATTCTGATTAATAATACCATTTATAATAATGACCTTTTCCAGCCACCAAAACTCACTTTTCTCTTGCGATGAAGAATTTTTCGTACAGTTTTTCCGTATATCAACAATAGCAACAGGCGCCTTCAAAGAAATAATGTATAATGAAAATATTCTTCCAAAATATTGGTTTCGAAAAATAAAAATTTAATAATTTTGGTTATGAACAATAACAATGATTTAATGAGTAATATTTACAATTGACTCATTAAAGATTAATCAAATTATTGTTTCATTTTACAGAAATAGACAATTTAAACTTTGGTTAAAAAATAAAAAAAAAATAAAGAAAAATATGACCGCACCATGCAAAACTCCCTATTTCTGCCTTATATGTGTAAAAATATGTAACTTGGGCTATGTGTAACACACTTCCTTCTCGGTGGTACACAATTCCCACTTTTCTTTTTTAGTAACACAGATAAGGAATCTGGTAACACTACTCTGGATTTAGTATAAATCGCCGAGATAATGGTCAATGCTAATAAGCTTGTTGTCTTAATATGGGAATATCATGGTATCCATTTCTTTATTGTGCCAACAACAGCTCACACGGGTGCCTTTAGGAAAACCTTGGGTAACATTTCTATTTTGTGTCACAAACAAATCCACTATAAAATTTCCAGAACACAGTACCTACAATGTGTCACACCACACATGCCAAAGGTACGTATTTGTGTCTTTGGTAGACACAGACACAGTGCCGACATTTTTTTAACACAATTCCTACAGCACGTTACGCCTCAATTTATGTAACAATGCCTTGTGTGTGAATGCAATTCCTACAACGTGTAAAAGAACACACAATTCCTTTTTAGTGCAAAACTGCAAACCGGTTGTGACGTCACTTAATATTTTGTGTGCATTTTGGCTTTGGTCCTGAATAAAGGAAATACGACCTAACAGCGACGTCGCCAATGATGCATACCCTTACAAGTTATTTAAGCCGTTATTTAAAATCCCAAGACTTCGATGAGAAATTTGGAAAAAGTACTGCCTGGAAACCATAGACGCTCTGTTTGTAAATCCACTGCTGGAAGAGTTCTTAAAGCAAATAATTTTCATCCAGACAAACCTACCTTTGCCCACACGTTGAAACCTGAAGACTTTAATATTCGGTTTGATTTTTCGGCTTGGTATCAAGGTATGCATGAAGATGACCCGTCTTTTTGCAAAAAAAATCATATTTTCTTAGAAAGCATGTTTTAAATCAAATGGAGTAGTTAGCTCCCAAAATTGTTGTTGGTGGAGTACAGCTAATCCGGGATTTGTTTGGGTTTGCTTGGATCATGGCCATGCCATAGTTCCCGAGCTGATAACGAGTTTCTTCAGGAAATGTTCCAGGGGCGTTGCATGGGAAGATTTTCAGAAAATCATTGGCCGGCGAGGTCGCCGGATCTGAACCCACTCGATTACTTTCTTTGGGGATATTTCAAGAAAAAAGTGTATTCTCACCATATTCTCACCGACCTTTTGAAAATATCGACAGTTGGAAAGAGTAGTAACCCGATGTGCTCTAGAAATTCCTCAAGTTGCTTTGAGAAAAGCTGTTTCAAAATTTCCTAAGTTAACAACAAAATGCATCGAAAAGGAAGGCGACTATATTGAAGTTATTCTTTCTTTCTGTTTTATATTAGAGAATGATTTCAAATAATTCTTTAAAATAACTTTTCTTTGTATCTTGGTAAATAAAGGTATCTACTTTATTCCTGGGTATATTTTACGTTTTTGTCGCTACCCTGTATACTATGGGACTTTTTAGATTTTTTCCATAGGGATTCTTAGTTTATTAATATGCAGAACTTTTCTATATCAAATTGATTTTTTTTTTCAAATTTCAGTAAAAATTTTTCTCAAAATAAGGCAAGAACCCCATGGGACACGCTGTATTTTTACAAACTATAGGTATTTTTTCGAAGTAAAATGTATACATAAAGTATATCTATGATTAGCCCTGCAAGCCTGATTTTCTTGGATTTAGTAAAAACATTACCAAATAGAATCTGCTGGAATGTAAAATCTATTACAATCTAAAAAAGTAAATACAAATACATAAATTAATATTAGATAATAATTCTGACTACAATAACCCAACATAGCTGTGAAATAAAGGAACAATGGTTTTAATTTTTTGAGTATCTACTCTCATTTCATTAATGAAAACAAATATATATTTTCTTCTAACTACAAACTTCTGCAGGCTGTCTAAAAAATATCATATTACAACCACATCGCTATTCATCTCAACACTAAGCTAGCATTTTTTAACAAGTTGGATTATATTTTTAGCCTTTGATTTATTATTATTAAGTAAGTTCTTCAAACTTTATTTTCTCGGAACATATTGACGTAAGAATAAATCCGAAAAGTGCAGCAGACAGATAAAATTGGCAAACTTTTCTCAACTACGAGATGAAAAATGTTTGCTTATTTATTTATTTGTCAATTCTGTTTATTTCTCTAATAAATTGGCTAGTTTTAAAAGTTATGTATGACCCGTCCATGTTCGTGTTCAAAATAAACTTTTCATTTGACAAAGAAAATCTAATTTTAGAAGTTTTATTCGTAAATAGGTATATTTTACAAAAACCATAATTTTTAAGAACGCCAAGCCCCAAGCAAAATTGCCTTTTTCGGTGTTATATAGCAGGTAAAAAAGGGTAACATGTTACCCATTACTAGATAATCAAAAATATTAAAAAAAAATAACTTTGGGAGACTTGTTTGTGACAATGTTTGCGACTCAACAATAAAGAATCGTATGTATCATCAAAATTACAAAATATAACTCCAGTAGCACGTTTCTTCCTATATATGCTAGTTTTTAAATATTATTCCAAATATTGATGAAGTGAAAAAAACTTCTTGGAATTTCCACGGTAGTCCGACTCTGTCTTACTTCCTGACTCTTGCTATTTTATTTGCAGATGACTTTTTCCAGGCACTACTAGATATAAATCTATTTTATTTTCCTTTATAAGCTAAAGGCGCAAATTTTCTAGACAATTGAATCAATTGAAATTTTACTAGCATGCAATCGTCCGTAAAATTAGCCGAGATTTTTTGCGAGAACGTTCTAATGACACATTACTGACATTACTTACAGACTGGCCTTCTTTCCTTATATAGAAAACACAACAATTATAATAACAACCTCCTTTTTTTTAAGATGTCATACTTCTTACATCCGTTTTGTAAGATAAAAACGAATTGGATAACGTGTATTGTACCTAAAACTGTAAAACATTGTTCTGATAGCCATGGAAAAAGTTGCGATAAAACAGAGTAATTTTTTTAATCAAAGCATTATTATTACCAAACGCATAGACTTTGCAATAAATCTTTGAAACTGTGCATTTCGTGGCAATAATATACAACCTTTCTCCAATTTTTTTGTAGATGCCTTTATTAGGCCATGTCCTGTTAGAATATCGATGACCAGTAGATCAGTTCATGCTTTTAAAGCTCGAGAAGCTTTTTGTGTACTTTATTGACTTCTTTTCTCTAACCACATGCACATTTTTAACAAAGTGGTTAAATATGCACCGATAAAAAATACTTATAGGGTTGCAAAATTGGGCAATCTTAAAGAAATGGACGGTTTAAAACGCTGCAACATATCTTTAATAGGACAACTTCGATAATTATTTACTTAAATCGGCAAAAAACTTCCCAATTATGCAAAACAAGCAATAACTGACTTTAATGGTCAAACTTTCTATGACTGCATATGTAAATATTTAAAATAGAAGATCATATAGTAAACTCTATTATTATTATACGCTGTGCTAGGAGAATTAAAGTTTAGATAAAGCAGTCTTAAGGTGGTTGACCCTACTGCACCTTATTTATTTTCATTGTTTCCATAAAATCGTCTGGTACGGTGGAGACCTGGCGTGGCCACTAAAAGCTGTTATACTATCCAGAAAAATTTTGGCAGGGTCAATATACATTTCGTTATTATGTCGCCCCGACAGAAACGCGATATTTCCTTCCAGCTATAATTTCTATATTAATGTATTTGCTGCTTCACGTGGGACTTTCCCTCGTTGCATTAGCTTTAATTATATTATAATTTATAAAGACACACAAAAAATGGGTCAGAAAATACATATTATGTCGGTATGTATGTTTTAATTGAAAACAATTTGATAAACCAACAAATTTTTAGATTTATATATTAGTAAGGACCATTCTGAAGTTCAGAAGGGGCACATTTAGAATTTCGTTTAGGGTGGGGGGGGGGGGGGGGGGGGGCTGGGGGGCGCAACCTCACCTCGAGTTACACAAAAGTACAGACCAAAAAAAAAATGACGGGCAAGCCCGAGTGCGACATTACTTTTTTATTGTTTACGGTTCTAAAAAATGTACCTATAGACTATTTCATAATGGATGGAATATCTAAACCTGTTCTTGCGAAAGCAGATCGGTTTGTCATCCTAACTTACCAATATTCTAGCATTTTTTAAATCTACTCATGCCTTCTGTCCATTTGGACTAATATATGAAAATTTTTCGAAAACACATTTTTTCGAAAATATATTTTCTCGAAAACAGAACTTTTTCAATAATACCTCTATTCGAAAACTAGGGATGTTTTCAATTTTTTTTTCTGAAACCAACTTCGAACTTTTTTAACCACTTTCTGAAACTAATTTTTTTCAAGAAAACATGTTTTTAAACATTGTTTCGAAAAAGACTTTGAATATTAATATTAAAAAACAACACTTTTTTAAAAATAATTTACTAGAGTAACACTGAAGATACAAGGAAATGTAAAGCTGACCAAACCCAAAAAAGGTTCGTTTAGGTTAGTTTAGGATCTTTTTGTCATTTTTTCATTGACATTTTCTCAGTAGAGTAGTCAGTAGAGTTCATAATTTACTTAGAAAAACTATGCTTTCTAAAAAATATATTTCCGGGAAATTTAAAAGGTTCTTTTTAAAAAAATATATTTTCGAAGAAGTTGTTTTTCGAAAAAATTTACTTAATTTAAAATCAAAAAAGATATTTGTTGAAAAAAGAAACAGCTAGAAGAGTTGGTCATCTTAGCTTACACGCGACAGGACAAATTGTGTGATTAATATGAAAGTGTAAATATTGTAGATTTTTTTATTTATGCCTTCTGCTCATTTGGGGGGGGGGGGGATATACGAGTACTTTCGAAAGTACAATTAGTCTAAAAACAATTTTTCAATTTTTGTTTAAAGCACTTTTCAAAAATACATTTTTTCAGAGAACATCTTTTTCGAAATTAATTTTTTTCGGATAGTATTAATTTTTTCGAGCAACGGCTTTTTGAAAAAGTAATGTACCAAACGTAAGGAAACCTGATCAAACCCAAAAAAGGTTCGTTTGGGATTGTTCGGGAACTTTTTTCGTATTTTTTTCTTTAATATTTACCAAGCTACTAGAGTTCATAATTTAATTTTCTAAGTATTGTTTTCGAAAAATATATTTTCAAAAATGTACCTGTTTTAAAAATTGTTTGGAGACATTTTTGAAAAAATGTACTTTCGAAATAAGGGTTTTTGGAGAAAATTCAAAATACGTCATAAATCCAGTTTCTAAAAAGCATCTTTGAAGAAGCGGTCAGGACATTTTTGAAAAAAATGCAGGTTCGAAATATGTTTTCGAGAAAATATTTTTGAAAAATTTCGTCAATACATTTTGTAAAAAGCTGTTTTTCGAAAAAATTTACTTTCCAAAGAGATGTGAAGCCAAAACTATCCGGCGCAAATTTTGATAAGATCGCAGTGAGATGTGTAAATATTTTCAGAGACAATCCAAGAGCATGTAAATCGAAAATGCCAAAAAAGGCTTGCATTTTTCACATTACATATTAGTATTGATCTATTATATTTTTTTGATATAATTTCAAAGACCTTACATAGACTGCAAAATATTTATTTTTGTTTATATTTTGTAGAATATGTAGAAATGGTTAATGTTTATGTTACATTATTTATTTTGATAAAATTGGCTATTGAAATCCTTTTTTTACAAGGCTCTGGGGGAGGCCTGCGGGGGGTCCTCCCTGAATCCGCCACTGGGGTGGCGTAATTGTGTTTGCCAAAGCCTTGTTTGTATCTCTCAAATAAACTTTAAAAAATCTGAAGCAGATATTGGGCCAAAAATTACTAAAAAAATACTTTTCCTTGGTTAAAATTTATTCGAAATCATTTTATTTTTTATCTGGCTGAGATTTTAAATGTCGTTAGTTGCTATTAAGATTCTACTAGTGTGGACCCATGTAGGCATAATTATTTTTAGCCAATTTCTTAGTCAGGTTGCACCTACCTACACATTAATTAACAAGGCCATCAAATGTTTACTGTTATTTAAATTACTTAGCATCAGGATGTACAGACATAAAGAATTCAGGATGTTACAACTAATTTTTTTGGACTACTGTTAATAATTTTGCAACATAATATTAATAATAATATTAATAACAATGTAGGTAATAAAACTAGAGAAATGGGTAATGTTTTAAAAATGTTCTTTTAAAGGGCAGCACAAGTAAAGTACAAAATTTCTAGAAAATCAATATTTAGGTCTACAAAACACTGGCCTAATGACTTGTTAAAAGGGATACCTATAAATACACTTGAAACTCATTAGTTTACTCAATGAGAAAAGCTCTATTCATATCCACTTTACGCAAATGATTGCCTACCCATTAACTGCTACAAGTGCATAAAAGTTAACCTCTGTAACCCTAAATCTAGTTAATTCACATTCCTACGTTTAATTAAGACCATATCCCAGAATACTTAGCTACAAAAGTATCCTGGGACCATATCTAGGCAGAATAAAATCAGACAAAACCACAGGATTTATCAGTGATGTTTACATTGACTCAGAAAATTGCCGGTAATATCAGTGAATCACCTTTGTGAGTCTAAATAAGATTGGGAACAAGGAAGGAAATGGGGGTTTTGATAAGGCTTCGCCAAAATACGAAGCGAAGACCGCCGTGTTACGACTGAATACTTACAATGCAGAGAGCTAGTTATTAGACCTTATTGTTGTAGAGTAATGTAGAGAATAATGCATAAGTTTGTTAACCTAGATATTTGATGTATTTATGTGCATTTATAAACACAGACATGCCTTTATTTCTTTAACACTGCAATTATTAAAAGTCAGATATAAAAAGATGTAACATGAATAATAGTTTTATGCCAGATTCATTTAGCTGTTTTGAACTTTAAACAAAAAGGCTCATACTGAATTATCATTTACCGCTTCTGTTCTATTTATGCAGCTGATATTCTATCTATTCCAGACATTTCCAGAAATACAATTTATAAAAAAAATTGATTTTTCAATGAAATTTTAATTATGTCAAAACTTTCCATTCATGCATTTTACGCAGCATTTATTAAGTAATTAAATAGGTATGAAATAAACGAACATTTGTCAGATATGGACCAAAAAAGGACTTAAGGGGGAGGAGGATTAAGGCAACAAAATTTATTCTATATAACACAAAATTTTGTTAGTTATTCTTGTTTTTTTGTAACATTTTCTGATAAAAGCTCTCTCTTTACAAAACTATGTAGGTCGTAGGTAATAAATATACTAACAAATTAAATCTGATGGCAAATTTAACGCTTGGGAAATAGAAGTTAATTTTTTCATAATGATATTCCTGACAGAATGGCGACTACCCAGTAATCAGGAGATTTAATGTCAAAAAGCGTGGGTATGCCATTGTTAAACCAGTTTTTAAAATAACAGAAATGTTAAAAAATGGGGAGTGATTACTTATATTGAGCCGTCACCTCAAATATTTGCTGTACTGCAGTCCAGAGTTTAATATTTATACAGGGAGTTTATTTATTTATACACAATTTTACAATGGTTTTTCTAATGTAAATTTTAGAATGATTTTGGACTTTTTAGTTTGTACATTGTAGTATATTATGTGGGGATATTTGCAATAAAAAAATAGTTTACCATTATATCAGGTGAAGCAGTTTTACGATGGTTTTTCTAATGTAAATTTTAGAATGATTTTGGTCTTTTTAGTTTATACATTGTAGTACATTATGTGGGGATATTTGAAATAAAAAAATATTTTACTATTATATCAGGTTAAGCAGTACACAAGAATAAACATCATTAAATATTAAAGTTATCAAATTATTCTTTCATTTTTGGAAACAATAGGGCTTTCAAAAAATTTTAAAAAACACTCTTTTGCTAAAAGACATTTTAAAATTTATAGCTTTTATATCACTTAAATTTCACAATGCTGTAAAACCTATTATTATAAAATCTATGTTTCCCACAATTTTTTAATATAGCAGTGCCAATAAACACACTGCAGTTATTTTTTGATATGTAGGCAATACTAAATTTTTGAACTGAAAATTATATGCTGGTATTTTGAAGTTAATTTGTACTAAAAATAGTTTTAATCAAGAAACATTTAATTACCTACTGGGTATAATCCCAAAAACAACAATTAGTGTTTAGTGTAAACAATTTATCAATTAAATGCTAAATTAAAAGTTTATATTCTAAATTTAAGGAAACAAAAATTAGATAATTTCTGATTAAAATAAAAGTGACATCATACAAGAAATGTTGAAGTCAGCTCAAGGAAACTCGTATACCCTTAAGGCATATAATACATGAATATATTTAGCCAAATGTCACATTTTCAAATTCTAAAAACAGAATTACCATTGAACTATTAAAAAATAAATAGATAGATTAAAAGATCAACAGCATCATAGAGGAATTCTTAATGCCAGTATACAAATAGACTAATCAAAATGAAATTATAAGATGACATCACTCAAGAATATATTTAAAGTAGTAAATTGGCCTACAAAATGAGGTGGGCCCTTTATTAACATGAACCAAGCTACAAAATTTAATAGTTTGTAAAAATTGGTCTTTGGTTTATGTTTTGCCAACTAATACAAAACTTTATGTCAAAAATGCTATGCCTGGTACCTACTAGGTTTAACAGGCCTTTGAACAAAAAATCAGTAATAAAAATATATTTGTTTTTATCAAATTCCGAGTGTCTGCTACAAATATCAACATATTTACGATGTATTGGAATAAAACTAAACGTATTTGACCTAATTAGAACAATTTTAATGCAAAATTAACGACGAGCACATACAAAATAACAGGTAACTGGGTGCAAAATCAAAACAAGCTAGTTCCACTGACAAAATCGGGAACGTCATTCATAATATAATAAATTATATTTATTATCTGATAATAATTATCTGTATAACTAGTGATTAGGTATTTTGATAACGATAACACTTACCGAAAATAGCTTAAATAGAGCAAACGGTCTTCATAACGATTATTCACTAGACTACAGGCACACACAACAGATGAACAGAGATAGGTGCGGCTTAGCTTGGAACGTGTCAAACACTAGGCAAAAATACAGTTTCAAAACACTCTTTTTCTTCAGTTATCGGTATGCTTTTTTTTGATTCATTGCATATTACGAAGAACGTATAAATAGCTATTATTGTATGGTGGTTTTAGGAAGAAGTGAATCACTTTTCTTGTATTTCAGTTTAGTTTGGTAGGCGTGGTAAATACAGTTTTATTCCAAAGTGACACCTAACGCACGCTTGGGAACCATTTTCGAATGGAAATTGTCAATACTCCGTCGGCGCTAGCATATTTTGTGTTCTTTAAGTGAAGCACTGAGATTCACGCCTGCACTTCGGATTGTAACCGATAGATGGCAAGCCCAAATCAATAATTACCGAGACATTCGTTAGCATCTTAGACGAGGAACCCACTCTGGCCCCTCACTAGCTACGGGCCTGCCTCAAGAGCTCAGAGGCCACTTTAATATACCTACTGAGCTCAGAGGGCACTATAGCAGACCTAAAGAACGAAGAGGGTACTATATTAGAACTGAAAAGCTCAGGGGGCACTGTAATAGACATGAAGAGCTCATAGGACACTATAATAGGACTGTGTAGAGCTCAAAGGGTACTATTAATAGGCCTGAAGAGCTCAGAGGATACGTTAATAGACCTAACGAGCTCAGAGGGCACTATAACAGGCCTGAAGAGCTCAGAGGGTACTCTTATAGACCTTAAAAGCTTATAGGGCACCAGAATAGGCCTGAAGAGTTCAGAGGCCTTCATAATAGGCCTTAAGAGCCCAGAAGGCACTATAGCAGGCCTGAAGAGCTCAGAGCAAGGGCGGATTTAGCAATGTTGTGAAAGTTGTATATTTCTGTTGCTACTTACGGGACCCATGCCAAGTTTGGGTTATTGATAGTGAGCCTACTAGGAATGTCTTGGTTAAGGAAAAAAATTTTAATTTGCGAAAAAAGTTAGATTTTTGCGTTTGCGTTTTTTTCAAGGCGGGGAGGCAAAAAATCAACTTTTTTTTCGCAAATTACAAAATATTTTTTTTTCTTTACCAGGACATTCCTAGTAGGCTCACTATTAAAACCCCTAAACTTGGCATAGGTCCCGTACCTAAGTAGAAACAGAGATATACAACTTTGACAAAATTGCTAAGAGCGCTCTTGGCTCAGAGGGCACTATAATAAGCCTGAAGAGCTCAGAGGGTATTGTAATAAGTCTGAAGAACTTAGAGGGTACCTTCTATAGTAGGACTGTGTAGGCTCAGATATTAGTAGGTCTGATATGAGCTCAGATGCCACTATAGAGAGCATTGTAACATGCCTGAAGAGCTCAGAGGCTACTATAATAGGCCGAACGAGGTCAGAGGGAACAATAGCAGGCCTGAATTGCTTAAAGGGACTATAAATAATAGACCTGAAGAGCTCAGGTTTGAGGCATTATACTCTAGGACTGTGAATGCTCAGAGGGCACTATTAGTAGGTCTGAAGAGCTCAGATGATACTATATAATAGGCCTTAGAGAGCATTATAACATGCCTGAAGAGGCCACTATAATGGCCTAACGAGCTCAGAGGGAACTATAATATACTTGATGAGCTTAGAAGGTACTGTAATAAACCTGAAGAGCGGAGAAGGCATTATAATAGGCCTGAAAAGCTCAGAGGACACTATAATAAGCCTGAAGAGCTCAGAGGCCACTATATTAAACCTACAGCGCTCAGGGTGCAGATAGCAGGCCTGAGTAGCTCAGAGGGCACTGTAATAGACCTGAAGAGCTCAGAGAACACTGTAATAGATCTGAATAGCTCAGAGGGCACTGCAATAGATCTAAAGAGCTCAGAGGGCACTGCAATAGACCTGAAGAGCTCAGAGGGCACTGTAACAGACCTGAAGAGCTCAGAGCATTAAAATAGGCCTAAATAGTTCAGAGGGTACTATAACTGGCATTAGAAAAGCTCAGGCGAACTAAAGAGGGACACGAAAGCTTGTCTCTTCTTCAAAAGAAGATTGCAAGAGTAAGTATAAACTTGCCCGATTCTTTTGTCATAATTTTTACCAATCAATAAATAAAATACATGAAAATTGTTGAACAAATTTAATTAAAACATGAACACTTTACAAGCAAAAATACTAACAGGGAACATAAAATGACAGAACACTTCTAAATAAAATGGTTGTATGCTATGCATAACTATAAAATAATCTCAGATCAACAAAAACATATATTAGAGCCTCTATCAACGGCAAAATTACCTTTTGATGGATTATTTTGTGTATTGTTGTAAATGTAATTATTTTTTTAAAGTTTGAATTGTGTTTTTGTAGAAATAAAATATACAGGGTGTTTTCTAATTGAATGTCAATATTTAAGGGGGCGATTCTTGGGTCCATTTTAAAAAGGAAACTTCATATGAACGTATGTCCTAAACGTCTTAACTTTTGAGATACAGGGTGGTAAAGTTTTCAAAAATAAATAGTTTTTTATTAATATCTGTAATTCCACTTTAGACATTTTAATTAAATTTGGCATACATGTACTATGTATCAAGAGGCATTATTTAGTGTACCCCATTTTCTTATTTCCACCAGTGGCGTTCGTACGGAATTTCCCCTGCCTATTTTGGCAGACATTGATGGTACGCCACTGATTTCTCGTAAAATTAAAATTATTCCTGAAATTCCCAATCATTTCTAAGCAAATTTGATCTCTTGAATTTTTTCAATCGGATGCACGGTTTTCGCTTAAAAAAATAAAAACCTTTTCTCTGCATGATCATAACAATATCGTTAATATGACAATATCACCATGCAGAGAAATAGATTTTATTTTTTAGATCAAATTTGCTTAGAAATGAATTTAGGAAGTTAATTTTTGAGATCCTTATTCATTTCTAAGCAAATTTGATCTAAAAAATAAAATCTATTTCTCTGCATGGTGATATTGTCATATTAACGATATTGTTATGATCATGCGGAGAAAAGGTTTTTATTTTTAAGAAAAAACCGTGCATCAGATTGAAAAAATTCAAGAGATCAAATTTGCTTAGAAATGATTGGGGATTTCAGGAATAATTTTAATTTTACGAGAAATCAGTGGCGTACCATCAATGTCTGCCAAAATAGGCAGGTGAAATTCCGTACGAACGCCACTGGTGGTAATAAAAAAAATTGTGGTACACTAAATAATGTCTCTTGATACATAGTACATGTATGCCAAATTTAATTAAAATATCTAAAGTGGTATTACAGGTATTAATAAAAAACTATTTATTTTTGAAAATTTTACCACCCTGTATAGCAGGCGCGGCCCGTGAAATTTCAAAGTTGCATATCTCTGTTGCTACTTATGGGACCCATACCAAATTCAGGTTTTTTAATAGTGAGCCTACTAGGAATGTTTTGGTAAAGAAAAAAAATATTTTGCAATTTGCGAAAAAAAGTTGATTTTTTGAATTGACCCACCTAGGTAAAAAATTAACACGCTTAGATATTTTATTTATTATTTTTTCTAAACAAATTTTACATCATTTTGTCGACAATTCTTAAATTTTAAGAGAAAAAAATGTGTTAGTAGAAAGTTATAGTCATTTGAATTTTTTGCAACCGAAAATTTAAATTATTTGTCGGTTGAAAAAATTCAAATGACTATAACTTTCTATTAACACATTTTTTTCTCTTAAAATTTAAGAATTGTCGACAAAATGACGTAAAATTTGTTTAGAAAAAATAATAAATAAAATATCTAAGCGTGTTAATTTTTTACCCAGGTGGGTCAATTCCAAAAATAAACTTTTTTTCGCAAATTGCAAAATATTTTTTTTCTGTACCAAAACATTCCTAGTAGGCTCACTATTAAAAAACTTGAATTCGGTATGGGTCCCATAAGTAGCAACAGAGATATGCAACTTTGAAATTTCCCGGGCCGCGCCTGCTGTATAGCAAAAGTTAAGACGTTCAGGACATACGTTCATATGAAGTTTTCTTTTTAAAATGGACCCAAAAATCGCCCCCTTAAATATTGACATTCAATTAGAAAACACCCTGTATAGGTAAAGTGGTAGAGAACCGTTGATATAGGCTCCAGTGGAGTCAATAATTACCATCGTTTTCAGCTAAAGAAAAAACTAAGAATGCATCAACACAATTGTTATTTAATTTCAAGTGTCTTAGGTGCATTCTTAAAAATAAAAAATCAATACAAACGAAAATAAATTACAGAACACAAACAGAAAACAACTGGAATGACTAGTGGTAATAAGTACAATACAGTCTTATAAATCATGTGAAGACATCTTTTATATTCTGGAATTGTCTTACAGCCAAATCCACTGGCAAGTCAAACTTGTATTTTGTCAAAACGTCCAAACTCTTTAGACTGTCTTGGAACCCTGAAATTTGTTTTTTGTCATTCAGAATTGATATTAATAAATAAACACAGAAAATTATATTATTATGTTAAGTTTCATGGTTCTACATTTACCTGTTTTTGCAACATAACTCCAAGGAAGGTAATATTCCTTGACTAGTTGGTTGCAAGTAAAAATCAAGTTTAACCAGGGAACAAGCTTATTGGCACTAAAAAATTAATTACTGCTCAAGTTAAGTACAATAAAATTTTTTAAATTAAAAGAGCCGAAATTTTTTTAACTTTTTTGCAAAATAAACATTAACTTACTTTAAGGCAGCACAAATAAAGGCCTTAAAATGGGAATCAAAACTTCTCTTATAAGGAGTATGTGTTGAAATAATGCTCCCAATGGCACATAACATGTTATGCTTATTACTGTTGGGCGAAGCACCTGCAATGTCCAAATTAAAACTCTGAGATAATTTTCGGGCAGGTGTTGAGTTGTATTTTTCTCCATTTTTCAAATGATAATACTCTAAAATAATTTCCCAAGCGTGAATATGAGTATTTGAAAGAGAGTTTCTTCGAGGAAAGCATCCAATAAAAGGGACCAAACTGTTGCTTTGAGCTGTACAAGAACCATGCTGTATGAGATCTCTTATACAAGGTGTCAGGTACTTCCTAACTGCAGTGGTAAGCTGTATATTACATGAGGAAATTGACTGAACCTCAGAGTCACTAGTATAGTCTCCTTGATTTGGGTTTGTATTAAATGACTGGTTGTCTTCAGCTGCTTCAGTCAGTTCCTTTACACGTGCTATAGCCATTTCTAGCCTTGCCCGTAGATCTCTAAATAAATTTAAAATGATAAAAATCATACAAAAATATAACTATCTAACTTACCCCCAATGATTAACTTTCATAGTCTTCTTGAGATCGTTTTTTCTAAAATGAGATTTAGCTCCACAACCTAACTGCATAATGGCAAACATCTGCAAAAGTGTTGCTGTTTTTTGGATTAGACCCAAGGTAGTTTCACTACGGAAAGGTTTCTTAACTGAATGATATGCACAACCACAGCTACATTTTTGGTTCCCATCATGTTGTATGTAACTTATAAAACGTTCTAAATCAGCTACTTGAGTTTTTAACTGAGCTACCAGGTGCTCTTTTACTTTTAATGGGCTTATAAGTTGATCTAAAGCAAGGTTTATCTGTTGTTTCACTCCTTCTGGAGTCATCTAAGTTAAACAATAAAATAATATTAATCAAAATAAATAACTTACTTAAAGGATAAAGTATACCTGATGATAACTTTGTTCATCTAATTCAAGATTCATTCTAGTCTTCAGCTCATTTAAAATAACTCTTTGCCTCTCCAAAAGAACATCTTGTGGTATACCAGCCTCACCATTTTCAAAGGCATATTGTTCTAACTCCCTTAACTGACTTTTAAGTCTATCTATAAGCTCTCTCTGCTGAGTACGTCTCAATCTGACTGCCTCTGCCAGGCTAGCATCGTCCATCTTTTCTTTAACCAAGCCTACATCAGGAATACCTCTGAAAGCAAATTCTTCCAGGGATTTTAAAAGTTCTTCACGGTCTTCTAAAGGTGAATTAACAACTTGTCTTAAACGAAACTGAACTTGGGCAAAGTGAGTTGTTAGTGCAAAGAGTGAGGAGTTAAGAAGTTCTTGTTCATCCTCCATAGTTCGTATTTTCTCAACAGCATATCTAGATGTTTAAAAAAAGCCAAAACATTGTTAGTACGCTAAGCCATGCAAAGTTATGTGGATAATAAGTTAACTTACTGATGGTGCTCATCGCAGAAGCTTAATTTATCAAAATCAAAATCTTCTTCATCGTTTGGGGCCCCCAAAGGGTCCCATCGCTCTCCAGCAGGTTGTTCTTCTGGATAATGATCTGGTGTTCCTTCCATTTTATTACAATATTGAAGCAATTTACGATTGCACTACCCACGCTTTTGCTTCCTATTGTAAAAATTCATGGCTGCTTTTTAAGTAAGTAACGTGATAACAGGAAATTATTTATGATAACATTTTAGTTCTTTAAAATTTAAATTTTTATGATATATTTACAACAATTTTGACTTAACAAAACGTTATTGGTGGAGGTTTGTTTGGTTTGACGTCACGACTTGACGTTTACGTTCGATTATTTGACAATTAAGAATGGTCCCCGTTAATCATCCGACAATCGTATGAATTACGATTTGTGGTAAAGATTCGATATCTCTACCTGGCCTTTGCCTTGCCTCCAATAGTGGCTAGAGCACCTCCAAAACTAATTTTTTCACCTATATATTACGGGATGAATACACGATTTATCCCTCACCTGTATCGTCAATTTTTCAATGTCTATTTTTTCCATCCAAGCCAAAATCATTTGGAAATTTTTTAACGAGTATAGTTCAGCCCCTTCCAAGCCAAAATCATTTGCTTAAATTATTATCGGTCCTAATGAAGATCCAACTTCGTTTAGGAATGACTTCCCCCCAAAATAAAATAAAATAGCCCTTCGTAGGTCAAGAAACTTTAGCACCCTTTTGATTTCCTTCTGATTCTTTTGCTTGTAGTCACTTGGGTTTGATGAGGGGCTACTATGCATTACTGTCAGTAATTCCATGGCTCACTGTCATAAAATGAAGACGAAGAAGTCCAGAAAAATAGTTCCAAGAATTCAATTATTAATTATCAAATTGTTCTGAAGTTCTCGTCCAATATTTTTATATTGTGATAAATAATAACGCCTCTGCCAATTCAGGGTCCCGCGATTTTTTGAATAGAACTGTTTCTAAAATGAAGCGCTTTGGGTCCATTAGGGAATACCCTGTGGCGGATTTCAATGTGAAGTTAGTGCGTTCATGTGATACCGGTATGCCATAAAAAATATTTTGGTATATTAAAATTTGGAAAAATTCGTCGAATTAAACAAAGTTTTTGGCACCCCAGTCTAAGATTAATTGGAAATCTTGCAAAAGGGTTATGTGCAGAGATTTACACTTATTATCAAGTTCAAGATTTGAGATTTGTTTGGGGAAATACGTAGATACTGGAGTGGAGAGTACCTACTATCATTAGCTTAACTGTGGATTGGATTAGTAATAGAAGAGAACAGGCCATGTGAATGAGAAATAAGGTTGCGCAAGAACTGAACCTTGGGATACTTTGCAGACAAATAAAGGGTCTGTTCAGGTTTGCTAGGATACTCCAGTTGCAAGTAGATGACTAAACGTCCGCCACGAATGCGTCAACTAGAAAGGAACCTAGCAATTCAGGTACACAGTTCGAGAAGAAGACCGTAATTTTGTTAAGGAGTGCAGCATGCCATACTTGATCAAATGCCTTGAATATGTCGAGGGTAACAATTCGGGATTCGTCACGAAATTCTCGGGGTTTGTTCCAGTTGCGTGTAACGCTTCTATTGATAATTATTATCGATCGCTTTTTCGCTGATTTGCGTTTTCGCTAGCGTATAAACAAAAACAGTGACAAACAATTTAAGTAGCTAATTTAACCCCAAATAGTTAAGGTTAGTACCTATGTGGTTAACGTAACAAAATACCGAGGCCTACTGCAAAACTTCTCTAATCCACCGGAAACTGATCTTGCGCACTCGAGTAAATCATGTTTCAGCTGCAGCCCGAGACTTAGTCGGGGTTTTGATCATGTTCTCAGTTCCCAGAACGTAAAGTAATATTCGTGCTTCGTAGCGGTGTTTTTGTGCTGGTTGCCGTGTTTACCACGGGATTTCGGTTTCTTCTGCTCACTAGGAAAATATTTTCTTGAACTGGAGTGCCTGTAGAACTGGAGACACTTTGTTATGTGGACTACCTATCAATCTGCATTAAAATAAACAGTGCGAAATAGAGTGTTTACAAGTGCTGTTACATTTACCGCTGCTGATTTTTTACCTGACAGGTTTGTAAAAGTATTCTGTTTATTTTTTATTAGTATTAGAACTGCCTACGTTTCTATTTTAATGCCATATGTAGGAATAGCCACAAAATTATGTTAATTAGCATATTTGTTTTTGCTCTTTAAAGATAATTTTTATTAAAATTAATTAGATGGTATTTTTGTTTCTACGAAATGTAATATGCTCAATAGGTCACAGCAGCGATGGACTTAAACGTTAAAAAGGGATACATATTATACATACCTTAATCGCAAATACGCTACAGCGCGAATTCGCTGATCTCACCCCTAATGGCAACGTCGCTAACAATTCACTGTTCACCGAGTCATTAGCGCCGTTTTCAAATGTTCACAAAATCATAAGTTTTTTAGTTGCAACTAATAATTAGAGGTTTTGGAAACAATTTATTTTCGTTGCTGAGAAGGTTATTAGAGTTTTCCACCAGGTTTTCCCTTTCAGTTTGATAAAATATTGATTTTTTTAATTCGTTAGGTAACTTTAAATTTGTTTATACACATAAAACAAGGATTTTGATTTTCTGTCAGAGCCTAAAAGAATTATATACCTATATTATTTATAAATATATTAGACAATTAATTTACATGTTAATATTAGGGAGATAGGATAGGTAGAACTTTTTACTTAAATCCTATATTATTATAGGTAAACATAGCTGTATCAAAGGGTTTTTATGAAAATAAGATACTTAGGAACTGTATTAAAAATCTTTGAAAAGGATGGCTACAAAAATTATTACATAAATTAATATTGACAATACCTACACAAGTCTTCCAAAAATTCTGTTTTTCGTAATGTATGTAGCTTTACCATAATATTTAATGTTTTTCCTAATTGTCTAAACGAATATTACAATTAAACAAAATTAGCAAATATTATAAACAAGGAAGATGGATATAGGACAATTTCCTTGAAAGGGTATTAAACTGTGAACAGCATTGTTGTTTATTTATTTCTTTGGTTACTAAAGTTTTTAGAGAATTTAGTGCTTAGAAATAGTTTATCTGGGAATGCTGCTGTATATTTAATATTTATGTTTCCTTTTGCTTGCAAAATTTGTGTCACAAATGGTTACTAATTTTAACTATTTTGTGCGACTTTACTAACGTCAGAGACTATAAGAACCGCAAGTCACAGAATATATGCATATAGGAAGCCTTATTAATAAATGTCGCCGCGGGGATTTCCCATATTTTTAGATTTAAAAATGGTAATTATCAGATACATTTGTAAGTGTTTTTAATTATTATACGTCTACCTAATTATCTTGTTGTAAGTACATGAAATTATCATATTGTTATCGCAACGTGTCTGAAAAAATTATAGCTGTGTGAAAAAATCATGGATCAATGTATTTACCCCAACCCAAACCAAAAAGAATTCATATGAAAGAGGACGTTTAGTCCTCAAAGAAAGATATCCTCAGCTTGGCCTTTCAAAGAATTTCATCAATGGTTTACTTCACCCTTTCTGCCAGTATCTTCGAGTATTATTCTTATTCAAATTTTCTTAATAATCTGCAAAGTTTTTCTTCCTGCCAGCTTTATATGTATATACCTAAAAGAAGAAACTGACTGACTGATTGACTGACGTATCAACGCACAGCCCACACCGCTGACTCTAGAAACTTGAAATTTTGCACAGAAGTTCTTATATAATGTAAGTATGCACTAAGGAAGGGTTTTTCAAAATTCAGCCCCTAAGAGGGTGAAACAGGGGTTGAAACTTTGTACGGAGAAAAAATATTAGATTATCCTATTAACTCGAAACCTCATAGAAATTTTTTGATTTATTCCAAAAAAAATCAAAAGAATCAGCAACCCTGAGAAGTACTCTAAAAGATAAATGTTTAAACATGTGTTTTGCAGTTTTTAATAAATCAACCCCTAATGGGGTGAAATGGGGGTTCAAAGTTTGTAGTGGAGTAAAATTGTTATTCCGTGGACGAGGTCGCGGGCGAAAGCTAGTCTCTATATGTATATAAAAGAAGAAACTAACTGAGTGACTGATTGACTGACATATTAAGGCACAGCTCACACCTAGCTAGGGTCTAGAAACATGAAATTTTGCACAGAGGTTTCCTGTATATCGTAGGCATGCACTAAGGAAGGATTTTTCAAAATTCAACCCCTAAGGGGGTAAAACAGGGGTTCAAACTCTATACGGAGAAAAAATAGACGGTCCTATTGACTCGAAACTTCATAGAAAAATGGGGTTCACAGTTTGTGCCAGGGATAGGTATTGATAGTATCCTAAAATCAATCTTTGATTTCTGCATAAATATTGGATCGAGTATTTAGCTATTTAAATTTCCCAACTAGGAAGGAGCTGTATAAGATAAATTATAACTATTTTTTGTTCTCAAATAATATGCTTATGTTTATGGATGTCATTTTATATCTTAAAACCGGCTTGAATTTTTTATCAATGCTCTTGCGTTACACAGAACCTAGATCACTGAATTGCCAGACGCAGATCTTTTCAACTAGAAGTAGACTAGTCTATAGAGTGGACTAGTAAATTTTAAATAATTTATAGTTCTGGTGGAATTAATTCTCTAATTTCTGTACTACACTTACACATAGGTTTTTAAATAAAATTAAAATTTAATTTTAAACCTAAAAACGCGTCTTTGTTGAGAAAATTTCTTTTTTACCAAGACATTCTCCGAACCAAAAATTTTTGCAGAATTTTAATGGGGTTGTCCAGTCATTTCGCCTTTTTAATAAATATATAATATTATCACACAATCAGTCGATTGAAACAGGCAAACAAAAATATTAAGGTTTAAAATTTGGCTAAATTCAAAAAATTCAGTTTCTGACATCATCATATGAAAAACAGCTGAACGTAACGGCAACACCGTTTTAGTGCTAACAGGGAATGTTTCTATTTTTCGTAGCTCCTCTAGCATTTTTAAGCTTGAAATTTAATTTTATTTTGAAAATTATTTCGAACTGCTTTAGTGTTTTTAAATATAACGATGAACTATCACAGAAATAACAGTAGGGGGGGCTGGCGGTAATAAGAACATGGGGTAATAAGAACGGTCAAACATTTCTGCTGAAAAAACTTCTATACTTAAATGGTTTTAAAAATATAACACGTAATAATTTATACAACCAGAAGTAATTCATACTGCTGTAATGTAGTATTTTGTGTTGTTTTTTTGAAAATCTATGTTGTCAGTATTTTCTACTCTTTAAATGTCAGTAGCGGCTCATATAAAAATATATATTTCTAAGTTATATAACAGTTTGTGCCTTTTAGTATGAAATTATCTTTTCTTTCTCCCTTCATTCAGTGAATTACAGTTAGTATTTCTTTGATGCGTATACATATCTGTTTTAGTTTATAAAATGTTGTGCATTAACTGTTTTCTCAGTTCTCTAAATATATCTGTGTAATAATGGTTCAGTATAAGTTTGATATCATAACCTTGATGACCAATCCACTGTTATATAACGGTTGTTTTGGGTGTCATTTAAATAAAACTTTGAACCTAACGAATGAATGCGGAACATTGTGCAACAAAAAGAAACAAATAGTAAAACTCTGAAATCACAGAATTTACCAAGTTTCCACATACAGACACAGGAAAATAACGGAGCTGCATAAAGCTAGCAGTGAAAAGTCAGCGGAAATTAAAAAAAAAAACAAGAGAATTTGTTGCTAATTAGTTGCCAAAGCATCAAGTTTGTTGCTCAAACCGATCTCTGAAAATCGTGAACACTGCTAGCTTTACATAAAGATAAGTAGCGGGAAAATGCGAAAATGAACAATACTCGTATCAACAAATACGGTAAAATTTGTTGCTGCAGGACGCTGCTAAAAAGATATCGAAAAAAAGAGAAGATTTTGAGCTTTTTTTATAATTAAGTTTGATGCTGATCATGCTACCTTGACACGCGATTATTATTGATAATACGCTGGATTGGATTTTGTTGCTAGTCAAAATATTTACTTAAGTTTCAAACAGAAACAGCAACAAAATAGAAACAAAAGATCGGCTGAGTCTGTGAATCGGTATGAATATACTGACCATGCTAGCTTAACACTCGATTTTTCTCGGCTAAACACAGATAGATTCTGTTGCTGCTCAGAACAATGGTTTTCCTGTTTCTGTTTGAAATTTTTGTAGATATTTTGACTAGCAATAAAATCTAATCCAGTTTATGATCAATAATAATAGCGTGTCAAGCTAGCATGATCAGCATCAAACTTAATTTTTTTTTACAAAGCTTTGCTTTTCCTGCAGCAACAAATTAGCAACAAATTTTACCGTATTTTTTGATACGATTATTGTTCATTTTCGCATTTTTCCGCTACCTTTATGTAAATCCATCAGTGTTCACGATTTTCGGAGATAGGTTTGAGCAACAACAATTCTTTGGCAACTAATTAGCAGCAAAATAGCAAAAAATTCTCGTGTTTTTTTTTTAAATTTCCGCTGACTTTTCACTGTTAGCTCTATGGAGCTAAATAACGGGTTGGTATTCACACAGAACCGTATAAAAGTGGAGTTAAGGTTCTTGACAAGGGTCATATTAGCAAACTTGAATTCGTCGCAAAATTTGTGCAGCAATGCCAATTAATTTATCTCTTAAATTTGGGTCCTCCAACATGGGACTACGTCACCAGAGGCCATCTCCCCGTTTTATAATGAGCGATTTTTGATCGCTATTTTAAGGGGGAATTTGATTTTTCTAATTTTTTGGGGATAAGCATTTCGAGTAGAGTTCTTTTATAATAAAAAAAATTCTGGATAGGCCCATTTTTGAGTTTAAATCAACTTTTCAAATATATGCCTGATTGTTATTGTTATATCACCCTGTATGAAGTAATGCATACCCACCTACAACCTACTTTCATTACCTTCAAATGACAAATACAGGATGTTTGCAGAATTCCGTAGCACAGTTTGAAAAATTTATATTTCCGATGGTTGCAATGTATTAGGTCCATACAATTATGGTATATAAATTACGGTATGACCCAGAATACAACAATGTTATGTCACTTCATGGATTGTATCAAAGGAGACGTAAATATACATGCGGTGTTCCCAAAATGATTTAGCAAAGTTGATAGGTTAGCACTACAAACAACATAGCTTTTAGTTAAAAGTTTTTCGTGGTAATTAAAGACGCATGTTGTTAATATTCATTAAAAAACATATACCTAATATACTTGTTCGACTCTGTATATATCTTAAACATTCAACACATTTATTTAAATACCTAGGTTTGCTGAATGATAATATATCATAGCATAATATTTTTTAGCCAAAAGCTAAATTTAATTTTAATGCATACGTTCTTGGGCTATTTGAATAGTGAAATTGCAGGAAAAAGCTTTCTATTTAGTCAGTTTTGATAAGAATCTAGTCATGTGTAAATATATTTAAAATAGTTTAGTTTGTTGTGTTTTGCAGATCTTTTTTATAATTAAAACTTTTCTAGGTTTATGTAAAATCCTGTTATGATACGTGGAAACCTACTATACTTGGCTTAGGTAACCGGAATAACCACTACAAATTCTTGTTGGTAAAAACTGAACTTATGGAATGTCTATTAAAGAACTGCAATTAGCAGTTTCCAACCTCACTTAATTTAATATTTATAAAATAATTTAAATTGTTACAAAACGAGGTTATAATGCCCATTGCAAATTAAATTGTTATTGGTAAGTTCCCTAGTTAACACTTAAACGTGAAAAATTGCAAAAATATAATTTAACCACAAACTGCAAAAACCGATATGGTTATCAAGTCAAATCGAACTTAAATTCTATTATCTGAAGTATTCTGTATATTAGTTTGGATTACGTAATTAATATTGTTATTAAAATTTATTTATGTCTTTTCTTATAGAAATATAAGTAATAGCACTTTCTCGCTTTATTTATACTAGGAAACAAGTTTTATGCTAAAGTTAAGTATACTAAGCCCCCCCCCCCCCCAAAAAAAACAATTTCCAGCCATGGTAACGTAATCGATGCTGAGCAAGTAGTAGCCAAACAAAGAAATCCTAAATAAACACGTATGCAAACATTTTAAAGAGTCAGATTTGTGCAACTCTATTTTGAATATCTTGTTAGTTGCTTATCCAAATCTAGCTATATGTAACTTAAGGGGGTTGGGAGTTATGTTTCCCGTCAAGGTTTTATTCACAACTTATAAAATGGTATTTTCATTATAGCACTAGGTGCCTTTGTTTCAATAGTCCACGATGTGCCTCGACTAAGTTTTTTCAGGTTGTGTTAAAGTGGTGTGGCCTTAGTGATTTAAGCCCAAAATGAAAATTCTAGATCAATAGTTTGAAAGGAAAACTCGATTTTACCAATTTTTTTTTAGGTAAAGCGTCTTTATTTTATGAAAAAGAGTAGTATCAAAATTTTTTAACGCGTATAATCTTCTTTCAAGTCCTGGAAACAATATCTTCTTAGTGCAAATTTTTAATATTTTTAAATGACTGATAATCCTAAAAAAATATGAAAAAATGAGTTTTTCGTCACTTTTTAGTACCTACATATCTCTTAAGTGGCCCGTCCAAATGGAGGATGGAGTTTTGCTTACTTGGTGAAAATTTAAAATTAATTTCTTTTAATTTAATTTCCTTTAAATGAATTATTTTCAGTGTATCATTCTATATAAAAGGACAATTGAAAATAATTCATTTAAAGGAAATTAAATTAAAAGGAATCAATTTTACATTTTCACTAAGTAAGTAAAACTCGAAGAAAACTATATAGAGCTATTAAATGCGTTTCGTCAGCGCTCTACGCGATTGGCTCTGTCAACAGCATCGCGTCGGCGCGGACCTACAGTTTCCGATGATCCTATCTTTGGTTTTATTTGAGATAATAGATGATTTTTTTATTTTGCATGAAATTGAGTCAATCTTTTGAAAATGATGAACAGTTTTAATCTTAAGTTATAATTATTGAGACATACTTATATCACATCATTCCGATACCATAATTTTTTTGTTCGAATTTTACAACCTTCTGTTACCTACTATATCTTGTGAACAGATGTACGAATTCATAAACCATCATATGTGGACGTACCATTTAAGAGATAGGTACCAAAAACTGACGAAACTCATTTTTTCATCTTTTTTTCAGGATTTTTCAGCTATTTAAAAATATGAAATATTTCCACTAAGAAAATATTGTTTCCAGGACTTGAAAGATTATACGCTACTATACTACGATACTACTCTTTATAAAATAAAGCCGCTTAACCTAAAAAAAAATAGTAAAATCAAGTTTTCTTTTCAAGCTATTGATCTAGGATTTTCATTTTGGGCTTAAATTACTTAGGTCACATCTAGGGATTGCAATCCCGCAAAGTGGGATATCGCAATCCCGCGGGATCCCGCATCATTTGACGGCCCCTCCTGGGGGATTCCGCACCAGCTATGCGAATCCGCATAGCCACGAAAAGGCTGTAAACTCTTCAAAAATAACGCGAAAACGTATATCTGCCAAATATCCGTGGTATTAAAACATGAAAATTAATGAGACTGCTTAGGTATTATAAGTATCTTATTTACCTTACAATCAAACTAATGTGATTTTCTATAAAAACTAGTAGACTTATTATCTCAGGTAGAAAAATAATAAACATTTAAAATTCATTTGTCCAAAGTTACTTGTTAATTTAATTGATAATAAATTTGACTGATAGTATAGTTAAGAGAGGCTAGACTTTAAATTACATAATTTTGTTGACTGAAATATTGTTAATGTTTGATATTTATACTAAAAAATTAAAGTTGGTTTAATAATTAATGAAATAAACGTTAATTTATCGAATATTATAAAATTAAAAAACCTATGCGGGATCCCGCGTATAAACATTTGAAGTTCATGTGCCCAAAGTTATTTTTTACTTTAATTAAGAAGAAATTTGATTGATTTATAGTCATAGTAGTATATTTAAGAGATGCTAGACTTTAAAAATATTTTTTTAACTGAAATACGGTTGTTTGTTGATTTTTATAATAAAAAATTGAAGTTGGTTCAATAATTAATTAAATAAACATTAATTCCTCGAATTTTATTAAATTTAAAAACTTATGCGGTATCCCGCGGGCTTAGAACCAATCCCGCAAATGCCCTGCGGGATTTAAAACACTGCGGGATTGCAATCACTAATCACATCACTTAAATAAATTCTGAAAAACAATGGAAGTGGGAAGACTTTTGAGTGGAGGCACACCGTGAGTCATCATCAGTCGATGAGTGACGTATTTTTAAATTTTAAATATTATTTTAAAAATATCTACCACAATATTTATATGACAAAATTATTAAAATTTGTTTATTTCTCGTCGCTGAATTCCTTTTGTGCCAGATAAAGCTAAAATTTTATTTTAATTTGAAATTTTGAAAAGTCAAGTTCAGCAAAAAATATTTTTAACAATGACCTCAAATCTTAGAAACGCCTCTACCAGTCCTCTTTGACAACACAGGTAGTCGTATTATTGCCAGATTATTGCCTTCTTGGAAGCTAAAACACATTTATTGCAAAATTATTAATAAAAGTCACTTTTATTACAAATTAACTGTTTATAATTTATTGTGCAACTCATGTCTATATTGTGATATATTACGGCAATATAAACTATGTGAAGTAATAAAAATAATGAAATGCCAAATACTTTCGGACAATTTCGTAAATTGAACACATTTAAAAACCCGCATATTCAAATAAAACATTCTTTATAAATTTTAATAAGTGTTAGCCTGTTTAGCGAGGTGTGTAGAGTGTTTTATTTAAAATAATATGCACCTAAATATACACAGAATGATTTTTTTCTTAAAACAGAAAAAGAAACCTTCCACATCCGTATATATATATATATATATATATATATATATATATATATATATATATATATATATATATATATATATGTATATATATATATATATATATATATATATATATATATATATATATATATATATATATATATATATATATATATATAAAGCTATTATATCGGTTTTTAAGAGCTTCTAGATACTTTCCTCAGTTAGTTGTTAAGCTAAACAACTCATTATAGTTATTGCAGCATTATTTATTATTAACCTTAATATCAAGTATTTTTCGCGATTTATCAAAATTTTGCCATTCTCCAAGACAACTGGTATAAACCTTGGGCCAAAGAACATTTAAAAATTTCTCTGGAATTAATTAGAAGCTTTCGGTGTTAATTAGTAACAATTAACTTCATATTTTACTTAATTTCAGTGCCTTGTTTATTTTAACAATAGAGAAGGTGTTCGCCTAACTACGGGTCATTAAATTTAAGTTGGTTATTTACTTGACTTTTGACCAACAAGGTTTGAGGCAGTACAGGACAATCTTCTTAAAACAGCATGTCTTTTATATTATATACGTAACAATTAGTAGTCAAACAAATTCTAAAATTGAAAGAGTTTTACCATATTACTCAGATTACCAATTGTTGATAGAAACAACTGTAGGTGTGGAGGACCTGTTCTCACAGTAACCATTGATAACAGTCATAAACCATCTTAAGTAACTAAAAAACAATATCGTGAATTAAGTAACCATGCTAAGACATTTCTTTGCAGCCAATCAAAGTTGATCTCTGATCTTTGACCTAATAACTGCCCAACCAGCAGGTGAAATCGGATTGCCACTTAAAAATTACTATTGTCTAGGAAAAAGAGAGCTTCAGAAGTAGCTAATTAACGTTACGTCTTTTCATACTCCACCTACACTTTATTTAGTCTATTATTTAATATAAATACGAAAGTCCTTTCATATTCAGGAAAATTATAGGTATAGTAAAAATGTTTTGGTTGCATGGAATGCAAAAGCAGTATGGAGTCTGATGGACTAAACCATTTAGAATTGGTTACAGAAAATCAGAAGAGCTTCTGTTTACCAGAACTGTCGCCACCTTGAAGCACATATCGCTTTTTAGAGCTTTTTCTTTAAAAAATTTAAAAAATTCTGAAATATGTCTAATACTTTTAAATAATAAAGTTCCTTGTTCTAAACAATACACATTAACAGCTTGGGTGTTAAAGAAGGAACTTTCTGCTCTCAAATAAACAAAGCTTTAACAGTATAACAGTTTAAAAAATAAAATGTGATAAAAGATCCATTTGTGCAAATACATAAACAGTTACTGACCTGCCGGCATTGAACTATAAAATTATTTATGTATTTGTATATACAAATGAGAACTTTGTACACTGTGTACCAAAAAGATCTATCTAAAGTAGAGCATTTATATAGTATTTAGCCTAAATGTTTTTACATACATATTACAATACTATATAATATATTACTATTATTATACATTTACATATTACTAGAGATCTCGAAGAGGACGCTGTGTAAAATTTATACTCCCTTATTTCGAGGATTGTCCCCCCCCCCCCCATGAAGAACTGAATTATTTAAAAAAGTTTTTCTTGTTTTTGTCAAAAAAGTGGTAATACTATTGTAAACATAATAATTCTGTTAATTGACGTTTTAGCATCTTGATATTCTGAGAATTAACTTTTTTTCGTTTGAGTGTAACTGTTTTACAGATTGTATTTTCGTATCATTTTTGTTAACCGTTATTTATAACTACTTAGCATGTATTATTATTACACAAGTAACATTTACTGCACGAATGTAACGCAATATAATTGTTCATAATTTGTGTCTTCTCTGATTTACGTTATATTTTGTTTTTATATTCTTTTTAAAATAAGATTTCCTTCGCCAAATAGGTCAATTAAAACTTAGTTGCAATATTCTCGTTTTTGCTGCAGCATTTATTGGCAATTTGTAAATATTTACTATTGCCTATATCATACACTGATCCTCAAAAAATACCGCTTAGTACGTAAAACACACGTAACTGCAAACGACTCTGTTCAATGCTATTTCCAGATTTGATAAGGCGGGAGGAATTCTATTTTGTTTCTAAGAAATAGAGTACTTATCACCCAAAAACTCATTGCGTAGCTCTAGAGAACAGTCTAGGTCTTGTTTCATATAATCGCGAATCGTGAAATGCGAATATTGGTCAGATTGAAATTTTATTGTGCAACTGAGAACAATATTCGCGATTCGCGTTTATATAAAATAAAACTAAGCATTGCATTTCAATACATAACTTAATTTTTCTATTGTTCCCCGACTGTCAACGCTCACTAATGTATGTAACTAATAATAAAAATGCACATATAAGAAAATTTCACTTTTGTTGGGAAATAGAAAGTTCGTAGTTGTACAGCCAAAATGTTTTTATAATGCTGAATTGAAACGGGTTGCGTGTATTGAATGTAATTTTTTCCCAAACTTTTAAAATTTCATCCTATTCGCATTCTAAGCGACCTATTGTTTGCCGTAATAGACGAACGAAATCCGTAACCAATGATTTCCCTTATTTGTCACTTTTATTCACGGCCATAATCGGAGTTACGTTATGTTTCAATTATTTCGACTTGAATACATTTGCAATCCTATACCTCATGATAAGCATAATTATTTCTGATTAGTAGTAGTCGGAATTCTTATATTTATATACGGTTGTAGTCTGAGTCCTTTATCTCCTCAAATCTATCCACTCTAACTTCTCTGGCCAATAATTTTTATTATGTACAAGCTTAACAGAAAAATTGAAGTGTGGACACTCCCGATTGTATACTTTTCAAATTCTGTAATATCTTAATCCCTGATAAATCTCCAGGATTGCAGTTCTGATTAATCTTACTACCAGGTGGCACCTTGTTTATTATTTGTACATCAAATATTTTTATAGACAAACCCTAATTTTGGCATTTTTAAATTTTTTTATCTGGGACCCATCGCGACTTCGAGCCTAAGTACTACCTAACGTACCGTGGACGTCTGAAGAGAAGGGAAATGTTATCTATTGATACGGGATTTAAAGTATTGGAGGCTGGGAGGGGAAGGACAAACCTATGCAAACAATTTGTTCCATAATCTGGAGACCTTAGGTATGAATAGGAAGTTTCCTATGTCAGAAATATCGAGTATCTTCAACATCATTTAATAGTATTTCACTTAACTTGTCAAACAAAAAAAAATTATCTCGATATCTTCAAAATTGACGAACTTATTCAATTTCTTATTTAATAACTTTGCGCGTGGCTTTTATCGGCCGTGACGTCAAAATACAGAACTCTGTCGCCCCATGGTCGCCGGGCTAGCTGCCCGCTGCTGCTTTCGCGTGTTTACTTTAATGCATTGGTGGATCCTGTCCGGTAAGAATAACACTAAAGATTAAACGGGCGCCTCTTCCGCTGTTGACGGCGTTGTGTATTTTGACGTCATCGAGCGTCAGCCAACGTGAGCGTAGCATCTCAGACTTTGAAGGACGATAACTTTTTTATTTCTACAGATAATTAAAAACAAAAAATACATATGTTTTTTACATTTTTAGGACTATTTATTAAGAGAAAATGAAAAAAAAATGGAAACATCCTAATTGGTGTATTGTAGGTTTCTGTAGATGGACAGGAAAGGGATGCGTAACGCGCCTCTTGTTGTTCTGTTAGGAATTGTAACAGGGAAATTATAGCGGCAAGTTCTTCAGAGCAGTGTCGTAGCTAGGCTCAATTTGACTGAAGGCAAGCCCGGACTATTGCGCCCCTATAATTAGCTTATAGACCCTATGTTTTTACTATTTGGCTCCCCTAGGCACCTAGCTACGGCACTGCTTCAGAGCAAAATCCTTGGAAGTATCGGCAGAAAAGGATAAATCCAAAACCAGCGTGGCGATGAGCGAGAGAAATGACTTTTCTTGTGAGGACTGGGCCACTGATAAGTCAAATGGCTCTTTTGGATAGAATCAAGGATGTTAAGTGTCGAAGTTGATGCCGCTAAGCAGGCTCGAAAGGGAAAACCAAGCTTTTTAGCTGCTGATGTGGCTATTGAAGTAATGTGTCTGTGTCAGATGAGATCATGTTCGAAAGCGATGCAAACAATGCTCAATAATTCTTCACATATCATTACTATTCATCGCAACTACAGACACTAGAACTTTATAATTAGACGACCAATCTTTTGATCTATTTCAGACACAACATTAAACATGTGGCACATGACTAGTTTTTTCTCGTAAAAAAATTCATGGTATGAAAATTTTTGCCTACGGCATTCGTGATTCGTGAAAATTTAACGGCTATTTCCTTTAGGCATATGTCAGATAGCGTGTGTTATAAATATATAATTATTTTAAGCTCTCAATGGTGTATCTTGTTGACATTGACGTCAGTATGGAGTTAATGCATAATATATGTAGGTATCTACAATATTCCATAATATGTTGTACAGTTAATACTGATCATTTGTCTTTAACAAGCTGATGAGACGATAAACGTTCTTTAAAAGTAACGTTTACAGATTTTCCGTATGTTAATGGCCCTTTGAAACGATACAGCCAAGCAGTTAAAGACATAATATTAAATCACCTGATAGAAAACATTCCAGCTTGAACATTTGGTACTATTGATATTGGGGAAAATACTCAATCCGTAACGGATTTTTTATTGACTTATCTTTATAGTGTGTGTACCCAATGCAAGTTTCCAATTCAAGTCGTTATGAGCTCGTCTAATTCATAAAAATCCCATAAATACCTCGGAATTCAAAGTAATACTTTGCAACATTGTATCACAACGACGTATTTATTATGTGCTTGCCGTTGCCCTGTTTACCTTAAATATTGAGAACATTCAGGAAATGGTAAAATACTGCTTACCTTATGGACATTGCCTTTATTGTGTTCTTACAATCTGTATGTTTATCAGTTGGTATGCATAACATCGTGTTTTACAGGGGTTTTCTGGATGTTTCTTTTTAAACGAAGAGGTATATTTGCAACTTTAATTATATCTTAATTAATTTTATGTGTGTCTTGGCCCATACTTTTACCTTTTCTGGCTATTTTATAGTGGTATAGTCTTATAAATAAGTTTCCGACATGGTATAACTTACCATGTGTGCGTATATTAATAAAAAAATTATTATTTATAATATTAATTAAAGCTAGGTTTCTAGTTTTTTCTAGCTTTTCATGCAAAAATGACCGCGGTTGGTTACCACTGCACTTTAAGATAGTTAAGTAAAAGGTCAAAAGACCTTGGCATTATATAAGAGAACTTAAATATTATTGTAATTTTAAGCATTCCTTAGCGAACAACATACTTCACCGCTTTTTATATATGGCAGTGGTTCTTTGGTTATTTACGTCTAATACACAGCAGCTGTTAATGTCAAATTGTGTCAGTAGTCCTATTATATCTATAATACCAATTTTTTTTTTATATTTAGAACGTGAATATCAGTCAAGCAGAAATAAAATCCATTATATCTCTTTTGTTTATTATTGCTTATTTTTGCTAGACAAGTATTTATTTAGTTAGTTTAATCTTATCGAAAATAAATGAATTATAATAAAAACAGATTTATTATGATCATATAATATTTGTAAGCTTCCGTTTGTCGATTTATTGCCTTTTATACATTGTATGTACATATGTGCTTGAAACTTTGAGTAGAGTTGATCCATGATCCACCAATTTTGAATAGGGGAAGGAAGTTAGTTCTAAAATTTACAATAATAACAAATCTGGTTTACATTCGACCCACACGAGGAATGAAGAAAGATATGTTGTGGTGACACTCGAAACATTGCCTTGACATTTGAATATCTGTATAAAATTTTGAACTTAATTGTCACCTTTTCCACTTTAAGAAAATTAATTTGAATATTAGCCTTGGGGCTAAGATACGGAATATGATTAAAAGGAATATTTTCTTTGTAATGTTGATTTTTTACGCGTATACTATCATGCAAAATCGATTAGTTTTTAAAATATTTTTTAAATCTTGTAAGTTTTACTAATGATTATGTATCCTTTTTCCGACTAAGGACCGAAAAAATCCCCAACTTTAAGACTATCCTGTTTATGTCACAATATTGCAGTTTAAACAAAATCTTACAATGTCATATGATGGCTTATCTTAATTTAATCAAAAGTTAAAAAAAAATTGAGTGTAACTGCACTGGAATTTTACAGGATTAAGATAAGAGTTCTTATTTGCTAGAGAATCCAGCAGAGATTACCTCTTCTAGAAATAGGTTGTAAAAAATGCCAGGATTAATGCCGTTTATTAGTATAAGTTGTTACTCTGTCGTACCTATATTAAATTTGAGAAAAAAATAATATAGCAATTTTCATAACTTACACTATTAATTGAGCAAAAGTAGAGCAACAAAATGGTTATTCCTTTAAACAGAGACTTATAAAAAAATTAGTGGAATTTAAAGAAATATCCATTTCGTTGCTATACCTACCTTTGGCCATTAGTGTATTTTTCTTTTCTCGGAAAATTTTTCGGTTATTTTTGTCAGAAACGTCGCAAACACTCGATTTGTTGTTGATTTTGAAACAATAACATGACCTTTGTTTTAAAACGAATGTTCACTTGGTTCATCACGTTCATTTATATTAATTCAATTATGTCATTTTTTCTCATTTAATTAAGATGACAAAAATATTAAACAGAATCAGTATCGGCATTTTTGAAGGCGTGCGTTTGATGTAATAAGTGGCATGTTAGAACATGGATGCATTCATGAATAAAATTATTTGGACATATTTGTTTCATGCGAAGGCCAGCTAATCTATTAAATAAAAATGTATTTTTATAGCACAATCAAAAATAATTAAAAACCAAAAATATGAATCTTAACATGTAATAAATTAATTAATTTTCATGACATAATCAGCAGAAATCGCAAAATTTTACTAAAACGCTTTTCTTTTAACTAAAACATAGTAGGTATATGCAAATGTTATTGAGTTTTAAGGTTTCATCATGCTCGCTGAACTATTCTTGTTTGTGCAGCAACGCTGCTAGGGGCGATTCCCAACTCCGCCCGGCGCCAGGTACACGAGGACAGACAGTACCCATCTCCGCCCCGAAATATTTTCGCTCCCTTATCTAACTACCTAACTCCGCTCCTAATCCTTAATGTGAAATAAAACAAACAAATCAATTAGGAACCTTTAATGTATATAAAATTACAAATTTACACTTTGATTGTACTGGTAAGAAACAATCTTCCTTCCTCCTTAACAATTAAGTAGAATATGCATATAATAATTTTGTAATCTTCTTTAAATGCAGTAAACACAATTTATATTATTTTATTACTTTAATACTCTAATCGGATTTTCCCAAACTCGCAAAAATAAAGTAAATACGCTCGGGGCGGAATTGGGGTGCAGGATTAACATACCTGAGAGATCACTATTTTTGGAATAATTATGCGGGCGGAGTTAGGCACTGCTCGCTGCTAGAGCCCTCTTTCTTTTTAATAAAGGTAGGTATAAATTAAGATTTAAATTCCAAAGAATATTTTTATTGAAAAAGCTGTTTTCAACTTGGTATATCCTCATCTAACTCAGGTTTTCTTGAACAGGTTTTTTCCTCAAAAAATCGCCACCAAGCACGCGAACAAGAATCTGAAATAATTTTGTAGCCAATTATACAGGGTGTTACAGATTATAAATATATAAACTGGTTTAGTAAGAACTGAATGTTAGAAGGATGTTGAATTTTTGCTTTTGCTTAAAGTGCTAGTATTTCAACTTATACAAGACGTTCGTGTCATTCTAGAAATAATTTCTTGGAAACAAGGCGTTTTGTTGTTGAATGCATTTTTGCGGTTAGATTATGTTACTGAAGTTGCTTAGAATATCGACTCTTGCAAATTTCCATGAAACAAATTATTTCTGCTAACTCAAATGACATATTAACTCTTTTACACCGTCATGATTTTGATATAATAAAAAATAATAATAAAATTGCAAATTACCTTGTAGTTAAGTTAAAGAGTCATTGACTTCAAACGTTGTAAAACAAAAAAAATATTATGATTTACAAATTTACAACGAAAAATGTGAAAGCAAATGGTTAAACGTAATCATCAAAAAAGAAAAAAAAATAAGTTAACTTACTGTAATACATCACTGTCAATAAGTTTTTACGCAAAATTGTTATGTATTGATGTAATGCAATTTATAGGTTAGGTTAATTTGGATTTAACGACGTGCTGTAACAGATTTCTTTTTAAAGATAATTACACTTAAAAAAATATTTGTTTAAAGTTTTACCACCTTACTGCGAACAGTTGCCCGGGTCTTTGACACGTTTAAAATGAAATTTTTGTTTGCTTTTGCTTGCGTTCAAATGCAGCTGATTTTAAATTATGATTTTTTAAAAGGTTGTGAATAGGTATATTAACAGCAGCTTTGCTAAGCTTAAGAACCTAAGCATCGATTAAAGTTAGACTTTATTTTTAAATATTCTTTGTTTTTTTGTTATATGATGGGTGACTTAAAGCCTGTCAGTAAATTTTAAGTTGCTAGCTGCAGTAAAAGTATTGCTTTAATTTTATTAGTTATAAGTGCCACAGGAGGGGTCTTGTGCATAGTTGTTTTCACATTAAAACAAATCAGGAAAGACATAAAATTAACATAAAATATTCCATTTTTCAGTACCTTTATGTTGTGTTTATTTCTTTATGTTATTATAATTTCTTATGTCAATTTACTTGTTTAATAGTTAGTATTCGTTTATAACTTAACTTATAAATAAATAAAAATTAATTATACAGCGTGTCCCACAGAGTTCTTGCCATATGGGAAAATTTTTTACTGAAACAAGACAAAATATCTAAATTTATGAAATTAGGTAAAACAAGAAATTATTTTTTAACAAAATCGCCTTTTTTCAGTCTCTTTGTTTGTCGTATTTTCTCGATTAAAGTCTGGTGATTCCTTACCGTGGAGATTTGTAGCAACTGTTTGTGTTTGTCACAGTAAACTTTTTTATGAAAGCGAGATTGTAAAAACATTAAACACATTTGACATTTATGACATGACACAATTCTTGCTTTAAATTACCTTCATAATAAGTTTCGTTAAAATGTCTAAAATAGATTCTTGCATTTTTCACATTAAACTTATCTTCCCGTTTGCACAGACGCTTCCAAACACTTTGTGGTTCTTTGTTTTTGGGGAAGCTAAAAACTTTAATATCGGGCATAAAGCCCTTGCATTGATTGTCCACATCACAACCATGCACAACACACCTCATTTTCACTTTTAAACTCTTAAAAGTGATATAAAAACACCAAAAAATAACTTTAAAACACAACGCGATCTTAACAAAGACGTGTCTCGTTTACAAAATATGGCGAAATAAGGGTACTTCATTCGTGGGTATATTTTACGTTTTTGTCGCTACCCTGTATGGGTCTTTTCAGATTTTTTCCATAGAGATTCTTAGTTTATTAATATGCAAAACGTTGCCGCACCAAAGTGATTTATTTTCAAATTTCATTAAAGAATTTTCCCAACTGGCAAGAACCCGTGGGTATGTCCTAAAAACGATTACAATTTCAAGTTCATCTTAAAAACAAGCTTCTTTCCTAATGTTGCGGTAAGTAAGATCGGAAATAAATTAATGTTGTTTATTTTACTTCTAGTTTTCAAAAGCTTTTGCTTGGCCGTGAAATTCGTTTCTTGCATTTGTTTATGGGTTCTGGAAGTTTTCTAAAAATAGAGGCTTTTGTTGTACGGGCAAATTTACATTGATCGTGAATTTAGCAGCTTATATCCTGTTTTTCGTAAAATCTATTTATGTCTCCCCCACGGACATTACTCATTCCTATTCGTGTAGAGTTGTTTTTTAAATATCTAATAATATAAAACTTTAAATTTTGCTACGTACGCACATGTACATAATAATCAGGAATCTATCGTCAAAAATTGTGGAAATCTGGAAGGAAACTAACCTGTACCTACTACATTGAAGTATGTAATAGGTCTGTCAAAGTACAAGCAAACCCTACTTTCTCATATCACTTAACGTTATTGCAAAATTTATATGGGTATTAAATAAAACGAAATTCCCTTTTAGGTCTTTTAAATTTACCGAACTGTACATGGCACATGACATAATATTATAAACAATAATATACAGTCTCGTTAATGTTATTGCCAATTTAGATAACAATAGTCTTGTAACACTTTATCGGCGAATGACTGAAGTAATGGATACTTTGCACAAGTGTGTACAGTAGCGGCTGTAATATGTAGGCAAAATGTTACAGAATAAATGAAATTTCACCAGTCCAACCATCGCGCTTAATTTGAGCAAAAAAGCACATTTTAATCATTCATAATGCAAGAAATGACTTAAAATGTTCATATCTTAATATTATGAATTCATAGTTATTCAAAATAAAAAGGATTGGTAATAACCTCACTTTGTTTGAAACTTTGTAGAGTAACAATTTTATAGAATAATAAATGCTTACAAAAACTGGTAAGGTGCACTACAAGGAAAACCTCAATTTATTTTTTGCAAATGGAATGATACAGGAACATAATCAGGGTAATATGTATATTATTTACATTAATAATAGATCGATTTGATGTTGATATTGCTACTGATTTGTGAAGGTCGACAAGATTAAGTTAACCTTTTTCAAATATAATAATCATTGTCAATATCAATAGGTGATACGTATTAATCGGATAATTTAAAATGAAAAAATGGTTTATTTTAAAGTTTAAAAGTAGCCATATTTATGATCTTTTATGATCTTTCCTGTAAATTATTTAGGCACACTATTAAAACTGAAAACTTTTACCTGACTTTTAAAAGCGAACAGGTAGGCATTGGAAATACTTTTTAAATGGCTTGAACTCACCTACAGGTGAAACCTAACCTTTGAAGGTCGGAGTTTTTAATGAGTCATTATTTGGTTTCCACGAATCAGCCATTCGATTTTGGCTTTTTCAAATCCGCCATGAAAGTTGCTATTCTTGTTTGTCTGTCACCTAATGTAATTATGCAAAGCAAACTTGTAGGATTGTGGTTTACTTAAAGCTAATTTCAACTGTATTATATCGTACTATTTAGGTACATATATGTAATAATGATAATGAAACACTTTTTTACTGTATGTATACCAGTTTTGTCGGAAATCAATTGAAAATTTTTGTTTCAGATACCTGTTAGGATACGTCTTACCAAACAACAGATGACTGCTAAGGTAAGGCCCATCTTTATAACAAAGCTACTTATAGATTCTTGCTTGCGATTGTTGTAAATTGTAGAAATTGTTGAAATTTTATACATAGAAAGCAGCTTCTTTGTCATTCTATTGAATTTATTCTCTGATAACCTCCTGTCAAAATTAGCACTTTAATTAGAATTCGTTAATTATTGTTTTATCCAGTATTGGAGAAAATTTAAAACGTAGATAATTTTAATTAATGTCAATGCAAACAAGCCGCCTTTGCTATTATTTTGCAAAACATGCACAATGTTTATAAAACACTTTGTTTGACAAAGGCCGCAATTAAGATAACGCAAAATAAACTTTGGTACTTTTTCCAGATGTTGGAGTGCAATCTAAAATAAGGTATCGGGTGTATAATTTAAATAATTGAAAGAATTCATTTAAAAAAATGACGAAAACACAGTAGGATAAACATTTAACCTGACAAAACGGCTCTTAAACGGATCCCCAGCTATTGTGTATTACAAATATTTTGCCACTCTTTTTATGTTTTCTTGTGTATTCTCTTATCAGTACCACACTGACTTAAGACCACCTTGTAATACAAAATGTGTGCCACTTCTAGTTTTACAGAGTATTTACTTATTTTACGGCCATAATAATGTGTGCAAGAGATAGAGAGTACAGAGTAATAAATTTTAATTTTGTTTAGGCATTAGCACTTTTAGGAACACATTTTCTTAAATGCAATGATGTAAAATTAGGATCATTTTTTATTTGTAACCAATGATCAGTGATTTTCATATTGTTAGTCATGTAACTTTTTAATTACAAGAGTCAATAAAATTTAAAATATATTTGCACCAGAACTTATTGAATGAATGACATTGATGTCTTTATTTGCGATGAGTCATGTCATGTATAATATTACCATAAAGTTTTGGACTTTCTATAAAATTACATCTATATATGTATATAGTAAAAAATGGGAAATTTCTTCGGTCCATAGGTAATATATTAAACATAAATGCAAATATTAACTTCTTCGCCAGTGCAGAACCGTAAAATGAAAAATAAAATAAGGACTATTTTTTGATTCTGATCTGGGTGCCCTTATTTTTTTTTATTTTTCATTTTACGGTCTTCTTGTTCTGCACTAGCGAAGAAGTTAATCTTTGCATTTACATTTAATATATTACCTATAGACCGAAGAAATTTCCCATTTTTTACTATTGTCGTACAATGGTGCACTGTCGAAGAAATTCGACATATATATACATATATATACATATATATATATACCTACTTATTGGTTTGTGTTAGCAGCCGAAGATTTTTGGAGCGACACTGAGTGAACTAGTTGGCGCCAGCCACTACGTCTTACCCATCCTATTCGAACCGATGGATATAAGGTCTCATTTTGATTCTGGTAAAAATATTGTCTGTCCCTCAGACACTCTGGGTGTGAGCCTGTCTGATGAAGGGTTAGGGCCCAGAAATCGCGATAGCAAGAGGGCACCCAGACCAGAATCAAAAAATAGTCCTTATTGTACTTTTCATTTTACGGTCTTTATATATATATATATATATATATATATATATATATATATATATATATATATGTATATATATATATATATATATGTATATATATATATATATATATATATATATATATATATATATATATATATATATATATATATATATATATATATATATATATATATATATATATATATATATATATATATATATAGTAAGCCGTAGATCCACCACAGCATATTTTATTTAAAATTGGAAGGTAAATGACGCCATTGTCATTTTCAAATTCATCTGGCATTTGGCAACTTTATATTTAAAAATCCTTAATATCCATTAAAAAATATATGTATATATTTATATCGATTGGCTACATCTTTAACAGTGTTTCTGTTGCCCCCGGTATTTTTATTTTTAACTATGATTTAACATATCACGCCACGGCATGATTACGTATTTGTTAATTTTTTTTTTAGATTTTATGCCTTGATAGATAAGAGTTGTTTCTTTTTGCGGTTTCAGGGTCACAAGTATACTTATCAAACTAATTAGATTTTTTTGAAGAAAAAGTTTAGCTAAGCGTATACACCAAGTGACATTTTTTATTTTGGTACAGGAACTTATGATTTGGGTGTGTTTAATTTGTTTACCATAAACATATTTAAAAAATTATGATTTTTAATAGTAACTTTCATATTTTTAATTAAAATAATTGATCAAAGAATGCGGCAGTAATCAAAACTCTTAGATTTCTGTCAATTTTTTGTTTTTTTTTAAATTAATACTAATACGGCGTTCTAAAAAAAATAGTTGCTTAAATATGTCAAAAGTATCTGTCACATGTCGTTTTTAATATACTGTATGTCGGAATGCAAGGAATAATTTCCAAACCTATCTGATGAAAGGTAAGAGTCTTGAAATCGCGATAACCTTGTTTCCTTTCTACTGAGAAATTATCCTTTGCATTTTCCAGTATACGACCTATAGACAACAGTTCCTTATAATATATGTACGTTATTATATTTTAAAGGCATATGTATCTGTATATTAAAGGTTCTTAAAAAAACAACAGTGGACATATCTTATGCTAACAAATGTTAATTGTGTTTAAAAAATTCAGGTCAGATGGTCCTCTGTAATTTGCCGAAATTCTATTCTGTCCATTCATGTGTACGTTGTTGAAATAACAATCTTAACGCAAATAAATATTCTTGTTACATGATGTCTTTTATGGTACCGTTAGATATTACTTAACTGGAAGTAATCGGATTAAAAGAATTTCTTATTATTAAAAAACTGTCTTGGTCTGTTGCCACCTAACGACCTATTAAAGCGCAAGAGTACCGTATAAATAATAATTATTTAATTGTTCTTCTTGAACATAGTATTTTATCAACTTATCACTGAAGTCACCATTATAAACTGGACATAGAATTTTAACTTTATCGGGTATGGCCAAAAGTTATTTTTATCCGTCTTCCGTTTTTAAACATATAATTAATTACCTTATTTTTCTGGTTATTTTGTCAGGGTATCTTGTAGAAAGGAAGAGAGAGAAATAGCACGAAAAAGAAAGAGAAAAGGGGTCTTAAACAAATTTTTTATTATTGTAGGGCAACACAGTGTTGAATGGAAATATGCGCAACGTAGTTTTGCAAGTAATTTGTTTAAAAAGCTTACTATAATCTAAGTACTTTACCATAATTAGCTATTCCTAATGAAATTAAAAACATATTTCTAAAGAAAATATGTTTGTTTGTGACACTGCAAAACGTGGACTTACAAGAAGTACTCCGGGAAGGAGTCGTTATAGTAATTGTACAGCGGGTTACTGTTTTTACTGACTATTAATGTCTGTAACTTAATTAAATCACCGTGTTAACTCTTTTTATTCTTTTCCATAATATTTATTTGAAAAATCGTTGGGTCATTTTCACAAAAATGATTTTCATTGTAAAGGATTCTTCGCGAATTTTCGATAATGTTAATACATATATCACTTAGTGTGGATGGTGAGAAAAAATGGCCCTTAATTATTCACCTCCTTCTCTATCTTTTTACGTGAATATGTTTGTCGTTTTTAGTAGCTGTGATTGAGCCATAAGGTTGTGTCCTTACAACATCCATTGTTTTAAAATCTTCTTTATGAAGAATAAGTTCCGACATAATATATAATTATAATATCTATTGTCATTCACAAAAATACTCCCCAAGTTTCTTCTTTTTATGTTAACTAAAATTATTGTTATTTTTTTAATTGCCTTTAAACATGGAATTGCAAAATCCGGGCTTCATTACTTTCAACAAAAAGTGCATCACTGCTTCTTTGTTTTGTGTATTATAATTGGTAATTAATTTCTGCTTCCTCGTTGTAGCTGTTCTGGGTAGAACTACATAATAGATTTCACTTAGTCGTGAAGCTACTGACCTGGATTCAAGTCTTTTTACAAATTTATAGGGCTATAATTAAATCATATTGAATAGATCGGCTTAAAAAGCATTACAGAATGTTGTTAAAAAACAACAATGGCATTCGATTGTTTTGTTGAAGTGTTAACATAATTTAAAATTATTGTTATATAAATTTCTTGAAAAATTTAGACCATCTTATAGATACAAATTCCGGGTAAAGTGCAGTTATTAAAATGATAGCTTTAACACGTGAAGTAATGGATAGAAGTTGCGTCGTTTGTATTTTATTTTACAAAAATTCGGTCAAGTGCAAGCTATACTTGCACAATTAGTGTTCCGTGCCATCAACCTCCCACTTAACCTGAGCAAACCTCGGCCGCCCGATCTCCGTCCATCTGCCACGCTACCCGCCGCCGCGCCGACGGCATCAACATGGTATCAGATAGCGTATGCGCGGAGCTGAGTGCGCCCAATTAAAAATTTTTAAAAACTTGTATGAACAAAAGTTGTTCCTTACATCGTGCAAAATTTTTTTTGTCGAGAAACTTCTTCTCTAAATCCAATGGTTCATCAGTTATAAGGAAAGAAACTTTTAAATTGTTTATAACAATTCACCGCGCTAGAATTTTTTAATCTTGATCATTTTCGCTCAATCTACACCTAATTCTCAATGGTCATGATTTTTTCAAGATTTTTTGAGCGATCCTTCTGGTGATACGGATGGGGGACAGCAATTATTAAGCGTTTTTCCCGAAAAATGATTTAAAAATGCAATAAAAAATTTATCGTATAGGTATATCGCTAAATTCGTGGTTGAATAAGCTTTCATTTGACACCATACACGATGCCCTTGAAATTGTTCTTTCCATTGCCCAGTTCAACTTTTTATACTTCACGTCTATAATTGGGCCACCACACTCTATCTCTGTGCCAAATTTCAAATTTTTACGTCGAATAGTTTCGGAGAAAATCGCCTGTGATACACAGGCCTGTGACAGACACATTTACGGACACTTAAGTGATTTCATAAGTAGGTATTCCGTTTCACGGAACACTAAAAATGTATCTGTATTTTTAAAAGGAAGTAATATTTAATAATATGTATACAGTTTTTTTATTAATGATAATCCAGATTTCTTATTAAATTTGTCGGTTGACTACACACTACAAACGTAAAATTAATACATTTAATAATAATAAATTTAATTTTATTAATTTAAGATTCCAATAACAACAAGGTAAAGGTTGGTCATACTTGACCAGTTAATATTGTGTTTTATGATCTTCAGCGTTAGTATAGTATTAGCTTGGCGATGGTCCGTTTCAGTTAAACCAAAATAATGCCTCTTGGATTTATGACCCAATGCCTTTCATCTGTCAGATTTGGCAACTGGCTAATATATCTTCAGGAATCCCACATTGTTACCGATTTAGGTATAACTGGCAATTAACAAATAAAAGTATTTCTGCTTGCAAACGCGCGGTAGATTGCGAAACACTATTAAACCGTACGAATTCAAAACTTCCTGCAATTAGGATTTTGTTGTTTTATAAATACTTTCATTTCCTCGATTGTCAAAAAAAAATTGTCACTCGTGTAAAATTACTTAATCGCGTTGCGGTAAACGATGTTACACAAAACTTTTACCGAAAAAAGAAACTCTTATTAAACCGTAAGAGTGGATTTTAATGGCAAATTAAAGAGATTTTTTTATTATTTTACTGTATTTATTCTCATAAGATCTAGGTAATTATTGTATAAATCATATTTTTATTAATAATATTGCCACATTCTTCTAAGTTACTTTTTTTTCTGGCATATTTAACCCGACCTACAATGTAGAACAAGTAGTTGCAACAAGACGTCACTTTCTTCATATTATTAAAATTAATATAAAATGTAGCATTATCACATTATGCCCCTTGGCCAACTAGAAGTGCTAAATACCTCAGGTCCCAAAGGATAATAAAATGTTGTAAAAACGTGTTATGTAGTCATGCTCGGGAGATTTAATGTTTGTTAAAGTGTGACATTGTATCAGTATTTTAAGTGAAATCTGATACCTATCTTGTCATTTGACGTAAACACTTTAATGGCGTTACCTGACTGCCATGTCCTTTGGTGAATTTTACAGTAATAAACAGGTTGTAAATGAATAGGGTGTAGACCGCCCAATCGACTTCCGAGGGGCCTTTAAGGTTATCGCTGTCATTTAAAATTTCGTTTTTCTAAAACCCCTATGCAAAAATTACAAAAACTTAAAATTTGGTGAAGACTAAAGTGTCCAAACATTTCTAAAATGTTTTAGGTATCTACTCTTGAGAAAAGTGATTCAAATTATTTTCAGACACTTACGTTAAAGAACTACTAAATAGTCGTGTTTTAAAATCGACTTATGAATCAGTTCTTCAAAACAAACTGTCATGAACTAAAAATATTAAAGAAAATTTAGACTGGCTTAAATTTAGACCCATCTGAGTCACTGTATTTGCCCACAGCCTAAATAATTTTTTATATTTTTCATATAATCCATGGGGAGTTCTTACACGAAGATCTTGTAAGATTACTTAAATTTTATAAGAAAAAACTGAGACTTAGAGCTCTGCAAAAAAGTTTTACTTTTCTAGTTATTTTTCAGTATACAGAGGGTATTTTCAAGATTTGTGAGTATTCTGCAACTTTGTAGCTTTTCAGTACCATTATAGGAATAAAAACTTAATAGGGGCATCACCATTACCACATTCTTGCGGCTATCTCGCTGTGGAACTCGTTGCAAAAACCATACCATTCAACAAGTATTTTATATTGATTGACCTGTATTTGAGGCGTATGCAAAAAGTCACTGTAAAACAAAGCATGGGATATTAACCTCAAGGTAACAATCATGATTATTAATGTGGGTGGAATGTGTAGATCATTAGGATTTGCACGCCAACCTTTTGAAATGCGGTAATATTGCAGTAAAATGATGCATTTTTGTTCAAGAACAAACAAAATCTGTAAAGCTAATTTTAAAATAAATTAAATTCCACACTAGAGAAAGTTAACTCTGTTCAGTTCAGTCTTCGCTTTTTATCGGCTGTATTGGGTTTTCTAGTGGTTCTTTCCTTAGGGAAGTGAAAGAGCCCTTCTCAGCTATCCTGAGCTTTGGCATTGTATCCTGAGTTTTTGCATTGTTTTATTAAATATCATGAAAAAATAACCTTATTAAAGTTAAGTTTGGTTGGCTATCTCAAAACTCCTTTTATTTGGGCTATAAAGTATGGTTCTTTCGAATTCCACTAAAGATACTTTAAATACCAACATGGGTACTGGTCCACTCTATAAGAGTATTTATATGAAAAGTTGGTACTAAAATACCGGTGGAATTTGTAATATATATCACCTATTAGTTTAATGTGAGTTTCGAATGCCTTATAGCAATACTGGTAAACCAAGTAGCTATAATCAGACAAATAAATTAACACAATATAAATTCTAGCATTCCAGTCGGTTCTTCTGCCTTCTGCATTTCAGAGTTATCTTTTAAAACCAGGTTTAACCAGAACGTTGTTAACAATTTAAACATTTTCTAAGCCACACAAAGAAACTGATTCTTAAACTAAGGTCCAAGATTCTCTTAAATATTTGCATTAGGTTTTAAATAAGATGAAATCCAAATAAGAGTAAAACTTCACTTTAGACCTCTACCAACTTTAAGACAATATATTTATTGGATCAAAAATGTGCTTTAACTTAAAGAAGTATTATCAAATTGAGCATAGACTTTGTTATAATGTAATATTTTCTTTTTCAAAAAAATGAGCTGACTTCACAAAAGAAAAAGCACTAAAAAGGATAAAATAATATTTTTACGTATTTATAACTGTGGTTAATGGTAAAGTTTACCATTTTACCAGGTAAACTTAATTTTGTTCAAAACTAGGTAACTTGTACACCGAAGTTCTAAACTCCGGTTAATTTTTTAAACATCAAAATTAAGAGTTGCATTCTTTATAGCAAAATTCTAATGTTCTTAATGTAATTCTTTGTAGAAGTACTAAAAATAAATTCCAGTGGTTAAAAACTGTATTTCGCTTTAAAATTTGTCGGCGCGGCATGGTCGGTCCTATTGCTATTCTTATTATTTGTCTGCCCGTTGAGTTGTTATGTCGCGTGCGTCTTTCCTAATTTCACCCTAATAAAATAAAACAAGTAGCAACGTTCGTCTTAGTTTCTGTGACACTGTTCTTTAGTGCTTGTTATTGGTTCAGTCACTAAATCAGTGTGTGGCATCATGGATTTAGAGGAGCTTGTTTTTTTATCTAAGACATTCAAGCCTAAGTACTAACGTACCGTGGGCGTCTGGAGAGAAGGGAAATGTAGTCTATTGACTCGGGATTTGAAGGATTGGAGGTTGGGACAGGAAGGGAAAGCATCTGCAGGCAATTTGTTCCATAATCTGGAAACCCTAGGTATGAATGAGCGAGAGAAGTGGTCTGTTCTAGGCTTTTGTAGCTGGACAGTAAAGGAATACATACGTAACGCGCTTCTTGTTGTTCTGTTAGGAACAGTCAAGGGGGGAATAATACCGGCTAGTTCGTCAGAGCAAAATCCGTGGAAGTAGCGGTAGAAAAGGGATAAATCCCCAACAGCGCGGCGATGAGCGAGAGAAGGAACTTTTCTCGTGAGGGCTGAGTCATTGATAAGTCGAATGGCTCTCTTTTGGATAGAATCAAGGAAGTTAAGTGTCGAAGGTGATGGCACTACCCAGATGTGGGAGCAGTACTCTAGGTTAGGTCTTATTTGGGAAACATAGCAAGTGTATAAGTAGATATAGATATAGATGTGTATAAGTTGGAAGGGGAGAAGTATTTTCTGTCTCGAGAGAGAAAACCAAGCTTTTTAGCTGCCGATGTGGCTACTGAAGTAATGTGTTTGTGCCAGCTGAGATCATGTTCGAAAGCGACTCCAACAAGATCGAATATTTCATTGGTTTCTAGGGCTTGGCCATTCATGTAGATCGGGTAAGCGTTGCCAAATTTTTTGCGTGACAGGGAGCAAGACTGGGTTTTGGAGGCGTTGAACTGAACAAGGTTTTTGGCACCCCGGTCTAAGATAAATTGAAGATCTTGGGAAAGGGATAGGTACATAGATCTTCGTCTATTATCCAACTATTGATTCGAAACTTGTCTGGAAAAATGAATATTAATAATTAGCATTTTAAGGAATTGGGATAATATAAGCCTTTAAAGAAATATTTCTTTGAATTATGTCCAAGTCAAGATTTACTTATGTTAAAGTAATTTTCCTTAACTGACCAGTGTCTTTTTGTGTGTGTAGGAGTTGGGTATTTTATCGATAAAATAAATGATTAATTTCATTGTAATATAAATCTTAAATAAAAATTTTTGTTCTTGATAAAATAATGCAATCCAATATCACGGTCATGAAAAACATAGTGAAGCTGGTTAGCCGATCTGGTCAATAAGCGGACCGTTGTTTCGTCCACCATTAGAGGAAAAGGTATAAAAGGTGGCGGGCAATAAGGCATAACCGTACTTTAGATAGATCAAGAAACTACATAACCTCGCCAAGGTCGCATACCACAAGCCTGCTGAATTTATACTGAATGTAATCATTGGACCCCATCAGGTAAAAAAACCTGAACTCATCAAAACATTGTGGGGCCCATGTGTGCTCCAATCCACATATCAGTAGCGTACCGAATCTTTAAAAATTACTACTGTAAGGTAATACATATCATTGATTTCGAGTCAAGTATAGAATCCATTATTTTCATTTTGGAGCAATTAGGAATTCCCATGTTATTTATGACCCGCCAAACGATACGGTTCCCCACTTATTTTTTGTGAACGGTTGTTGCCAAGCTTTTAGTTTTAGTAGAGTATTTTCTGATTGATGCGAGTAGACTCTACTAAATTACCGCAATTACTGTTGGTTAATACTACTTATCTACAGTACTAAACACCACAGGCTAAAGCATACGACTAAGGATTAATAAAATATACCAATAGACAATTATTTTTCGTCACAATAAATTTTTAGTAAGTTATTTCCATCGTATGGTGCTGAAATTTAGAGTGAGAGTGGCAACGTCGCTTCACGGGACGTCGTCTGCTTCATTCAGACTTCTGAAAGGCGTAATTTTGTTTGTACTTTTCAGGCATGTCGAAATATACGTGTCTATACTGAAAAAACAATACTTTGGTTGAAACGCATTTGCATTTTACTTAATGAAAAGGGCCAAATGAATATTCTCTTAATTTTTTTTATTATTCTCTTGTTATCGAACCATTATATGATGAAATGAAATAGGCGTTTGGCCTAAGAGTAACGATCTGTTTCCCAAATACAAGATTTCTCAATTTTCTTAGCCTAAGGAATTAATAGACATATAACTGAAAATAATCATTTATTATCTTAAGAGTTTAGGTTCTTAATTAAAGAGTATTTTCAATTTTTAATACAGAAATTTAAATGAAGTGACTGATTTCTTAATTGAAGTTTCCCTATTTTTGATGAAAATCGTGGTTTCTTGTACGGCAAATAAAATTATTTCCGAGCAAAATTGTAAAGTTCATAATAGGAATTATCGATACCATTCTTTAACTCCAAAATTCCCAGACGTTAGCGAAGTAATCTGCTCCTGCTGTTACGCCACTGATTTTTAGTCATACAACGTGCATATAAAAACACAGCCCCTGTGGGCATACAAGAAACACTCAGCCCGACAAATTGTCCCGAAAATGAAGTATTATTAGTCATTTGTATTGTAACACTAAGTCACGAGTGGACAATGCACGCTTGTAAAATTCTCTTGTACATGTGACGGTAATTACTATTATCTGTCTTTTTCTTATTTGCTGATTTTAGACTCTCTTGCAGCTAAGGAATTGTTGGTCTGTTCTGTCTCTGTAATCTTTTACAACCAAATGTCACTGTAGTATAAAAGAATATCCAGTTCCCAGAAAGATGACTATAGTGGATGGTTGGCGAACCATACTTATTGCCATTCCAGTCTTTTGTTAAATATCTTTTAAAGCCTGTGTTTTTATTTGCCCTATGAGGGTATAAGAAATCTATATTATTATAGCTTTTTATCTAATTGTAGCTATACCTATTTTTTTATCTGAGAGAGTCCCCGAGGACTTCTAGACTAAGTACTAACGTACTAAGTCTAGAAGTACGTACTAACGTACCGTGGGGGTCTGAAAAGAAGAAAAAAGTAATCAATCTGGAAACCCTAGGTATGAACGACTGAGAGAAGTGGGATGTTCTAGATTTGTGTAGCTGGACAGTAAAGGGATGCCTCTTGTTGTTCTGTTAGGAACAGTCAAGGGGAAAAGATAGCGGTTAGTTATTAAATATCGAAGGTGATGCCGCTCCCCGGATGTGGGTACAATACTCTAGGTTAGGTCTTATTTGGGAAGGGGAGAAGTATTTTCTGACTCGAAAGAGAAAACCTAGCTTTATAGTTGCTGATGTGACTATTGAAGTAATGGGTTTGTGCCAGCTGAGATCATGTTCAAAAGCGATGCCAACAAGGTCGAACGTTTTCTTTGTTCTGTAGGGCTTGGCCATTCATGTGGATGGTATAAGTGTTTTCGGATTTTTTGCGTGACAGGGACTAAATAAATTGTAATGCCTATAATGTACGTGCATAATATGTAGAATTTTCCTATCATTTTTTTTTTCAGTCAGAGCATGTATTTGGCTTTTTACAAAGTTTTATTCACAATTCACCTGTTAGTTTGTTTGTATGTATGTATGTATGTTAATTTAGGTCAAATATTGCAATCAAATTTCGACTAGTTCTAATTACGCTAGAGCTTTGAAATTCTGCACACGTGTACAAGTCCGGCTACAATGCAATATAGTATATCTTATATGGTTCTAAATCCAAAATGGCGGATGTCCGAAGATGGTGGATTACCTTTTTCTTGACAATCCCCTTGATATGAGTATTAAATGAATGAATGAATGAATTATGTGACGTCACTCTAAACCCAATATGGCGGACGCCACAAGATGGCGGATTACCTTTTTCTTTACACTCCCCTTGCTATGGGTATCAAATGAAAGGGTTTGACGAGTAGAATACGATAACAGGTAAAAGGCCTTGTAATAATGATGCATTATCAGAAATGCAAAAGTTAGGACCTAACTAACAATTTGAAAATAAAATCTTATATAAAAAACGCTTTTTAAAAACAAGTTTTTATTATTTAGATATACTAAAACGGAAAAATTAAGTATAGTTTTTTCATTGGGGCAATGCTTTATGTTATTTATAAGTGGACGTAGTTCGCGTGGGTGGATCCTAATAAAAGTAGTATCAAAGTTATCATTGAAACAGATATAATATATAATGTTAAATTTATTGTCTTAAAAGCTTTTCGCGCGAATAGAAAAGGAAAAAATTCATACTTAGGTAGTTATAATTTCTGCCAAACAAAATTAATTATTGTATGAACTTTTCGCGTGCGACAAGCTTTCAAGGCAATACATTTAACGTAATACATTATATCTGTTTCAGTGATATCTTTGATGCTACTTTTATTAGGATCCACCCACGCGAACTACGTCCATTTATAACTAGCATTCAGCATTGCCCCAATGAAAAAACTATACTTATTTTTTTCGTTTTAGTACATCTAAATAATAAAGCTTGTTTTTAAAAAGTATCTTTTACATAATATTTTATTACATTACACTTGATGCATGTAATACACACATTACACCTGTACTATCTTCTACATTTTTTTTCCAAATCAGGTCAAGTAATTTGGCTTTTCATTGTTGTCTTCTCCTGGAAAAGGTGTTTTGAACATTTGGTATTGGTGAGAAGCAGGGAAATATATGTGACACATTTTGTCTGCATCGCTGGCATGACAGGAAGCGCATGTTTTCATTTGTTTCCGCAATATTCAGTGACATGGAAAGATGGGACATATGTACGTTCATATATATCACGTACTGGTGGTAAATTGTGTATAATTTTGTAGCTTTTAATTTGCAATTTTCAGCATTACATTACCTATTTTGTTGTTTTTTTTTTCAATTTGTTGTAGGCCCCCTCTCTTCCGACATAACTCACAGAAGTGTGTATAAAAGTCTTTGTAGGCGTTAATGTTTCAAGATGAAAAAATATCTATTGAGTTCAACCGAGCATTAAATTTTAATTTACTGTCCGTTTGGGGTTTTGGTTGAGGTATGACCGTTCTAGTAACATCAAAATAAAATGGGACCGATACGGAATATGATCTTTAAAGGAACACACAAAACTACACTTTTATTTATTTCATAATTCTATGAGCTTAATATTGCTGAATGAAAAATAAAAAAGAAAAAACAATAAAATTATGTGTTAGGGCATAGACCTATTCACAGAATAAATTAGTTTATATAAAATTGGTTTTGTTTGCTTTTTCGCTTTATTTTACACTATTCTATTTAATGGACATGCTGTTTAATGTGTTTAACATATAAATTACCTATAATTTTAAAGTTATTTACTATAGCCTCATATTTATATTGACCAACAAACAAAATTCTATAGTAATAATTTTTTTTAATAATAATAAGGCATAAATAAATCATTTTGTTTTTCATTAATTATCGTTTTTATAAGTTCTAATTACAAGGTTTATATTTTATAGTGAGCACAGCAATTAAAATAAAAACCATAACCTATTTCGTTTGATTTAATGCAAATTCGTCTGATTTTAACAGTTTTGTTAAGATCTGTCACTTTATTGTGTTAATTTATATTTATAAGAATCTTTACCATAAATTAATACCAAGAAACTTTTTTTCTCAAGCTTTTTGAAACCTAGATGACCAGCTGACATATTATGGAGATTTTTGTGAATCCCTTTTTCCGTAAGACATGTGCTCTCACGTCAACAACAAAATTTATCGACTATACTTTTAAATTTGTATCACAGAGACATTTTGTGTTAAAATCCTTCGACACTTATTTTTACCTAATTTTCTGGTAAGGTTTGTCTATAAATAGTAAAAAAGAAAAATCTTAAAACATACAAATTTTCATTAACCAGTGGTCTGTATCTCAAATATCTAAAAATGTGTTTAAAATAATGCAAACAAGTGACCCTCATAATACACCTGATTATTACATTTTTTACACTTTCTAATTGTTGTTGACTCCATTTATTTTTATTTTAAAGAGAACTACTTGGTGAGAGCTGTTTCATATTGTTTCAATGTTTTAATATAAAAATGTAATTAATTGTATGCATTTCTCTTAAGTCAATAAAATAATAAGGGAAACCGTTATAAAATGTACACGAACGCACTTTTTAAATAGGTTTTAAAAAACTATGTGAAGTTTTTAACCTTAAAACTCAACAAAATTATGAATAATACAGATTTAATGTTGCGAAATATCACGAACCCTTTTATTTCTTATGCCTTATATTCCCTTTAAACTTTAAAATATAATATTTCTGTATTAAAAAGATTTACAGACTTACCAAATTTTCCCAAATACTAACCTGTCAGTCGTGTACCACTAAGAAAAATGTTAATCTTCCAAGAAATTTATCATAAACAATGGTCGAATTGCGAAAATTTCGTATAAACTTCTTTAAGACAGGTTATATAAATTATGGTTTATATAGATTACTTACCTTATTTGGTCCATAAAATATTGCGTAAACTCCTGAAAAGTCGATTAAAATTGTTTTTTAATGGTTGTAATTAATTTAGTAATTACCTCTATGGCTTGCTTGAAAAATATAATAAGGTATATAGATACTATGTCATGCATCTTAAGTAAGATCGCTTTTTCGTGGTATATTTTTTGGGTTCTTACTAAACTGGGAGATTTGGGATTTAATTTTTGTTTCCTTTTAAAGTTTTTTACATCAGAAATAGTATTTTAACTGTTAATGTTAGAGCAGAAATCCTAACAATGTAAAAACAAGGAAATATTTGCATATCACAGTATGATACTTCTTTGTTCTTACGTGACCCTGGTATACTACTAGAATGGAAAATATGTGCGTATATATATCTTATAAATATGATAATTTTATTAGGTAGAATGAAGATGATCCCAAATCTAGTTTACTTTTATTGCCAACAGTAAAAAACTTGATATATGACCTTATTGGTCAGATCTTGTATTCTTTATGATTTTAGTGACATATTTTTTACATATATTTTCAGCAGTTTTAAAGTTTTATGAATTTTTAGAATTTTATTGTTGTTATCTCTACAGTAGTGAATATTTTATGTTCTTTTGGGAGATAAAAACAAAAATTCCAACTTGAAATATCTCTAAAATTAAAATCAAAAACCCGAATTGAATTAAAAATTGCATTTTAGTACAATTAGGGTTGAAATGCTTTTTAAAAATTTAGTAAAACATTATTTAGGCAAGAAGTAAGTTTTGGGTTTGACTCCTAGATTATTAAGGTTTGTTCATGCAGATATAGTGTTTTTGGTATATGGTGTGGTCGTTTTATTGTTGCCCAAATACTGGGAGTGATCATCAATCATCAGCATAAATTATGTTACCTGACTAACGAAATTTAACTATAAATCAACAAAATGTTTTGGTAAACAACATCAAATTTAACATTTGGTCACAAATCCGCAGAAAAAATTGATGCTATAGTCTATAGTAGTCTATAGTACAATATTTTCCAATAGGATTAAAATGCCTATAGCAATAGCTTTGTTGTACGTTTTTGAGCACATCTATAAACTGTATATTTATGGCACATAGACTATAATTAGTATTACAGTACCTACTGTTTATTTTAAATAATACCTTTGTAATATAGTGGGTTCTTATTAACATGCATGGTCCTATATATGAATATTGCCACAGCAGGACCGCATTCTCTTTTTTTAGATGCTTGGTGTAGGGGTTGTATTTTGCCAGAAATACCAGCTAAAACTGGTGCATTAACATTAAAGGCCCAGCCTTTAAAACAATTTATTTTAAATACTGCTTTTGTTACATAGTGGGTTTTTGTTAACATGCATGGTCCTATATATTGCCTCAGCAGGACCGAATTCACTTTTTTAAGATGCTTGGTGTAGGGGATATTATTTCGCTAAAAATTTAATATTTGTATTTGTGGTGTAGGAGTTATTATTTTGCTAAAAATTTCATCTAAAACTGGAATTATTGCCTCTACTTTTGTTATAAATGAGGTACCTACACAACCTAAATATGTCTAGGTGGTTTAAATCTCTTGTGTTGTTTATCACTCAGTAGTCTTATTTTCCTGCCCTAGATTGTAGCTAAGTACTTAAGACAACATCATTTAGAAAATCACCACATTATAGCGATTTTTTATGTGGATCACCTCACATTTGCTGCTTAAAAGCCGCTTGATTAAACCATTTAGTGGTTGCATTTTAACAATAATAAAAAATAAACGATCTAATTCAATGTCAAAATATGATGCAATTGAACTGCAACCGGTCCTGTTGAAAGAATTGTTGAAATTCCAAAGAAGTACGGACACTAGTTTGAACCTATATATTTATACTGGTATTAAAGCTAGCCAACTGCATAAGATATTATACTACTACAGTTTTGTAATGTCTATATGTTATCTGCTTTGAAAATTGTTTTTTTAGTTAAGTATTCTCCATGCATGCAACCGGCTGTTTGGCGCCATCACTGAAAAAAACTGAAATTTCAGATATTATATTATTTTAATTACAGTGACGTGACAGTGTCTGACAGCGTTTTTATGTACTATTAATTTTATGGTATGAAAATGTTTTTAACACTCTTTTAGTATACTGAAATACTGAAAACGTCTGTTAAGTTCCACTAGTTATAAATGATTTTCTTTATAGAAATCGAAAATTATTTAAGCTTATTACAGTGAAAAATGGCCACTTACATGCGTCTCCAAAATTAATAGTACTACTGTAAAGATAAAGTCCAAGCGGGATCAATTTTTTATTATTATCTAACTATGTGCCATTAACGTCATCAAAGTGTTTGGCATAAAACCGACAGTCGAAAACCCTTTCTAACAATAGACCTTAGAACTAATAAAATTGTATTGTTGCAAAAAAACATTGGGACAACTGCAAATGATTTAGTACCATTAACAAGTGCAATTTAATACCTATATGTGAATAATATTTACATTTTTTTGTTTATATAACCAAAGTACTAAGCAAATTCCTTATGCATTGCATTGAACACGTCTTGTATGGTACGTATGTATATGCAGGTAGGCAGGTTTATAATGTATGCATTGCGTACTTTCTAACATAATTATTATTATAAATGACTATTTCTTATTAGTTGAAAAATAATTACACCAATATTATTCACTTTTGTATTTTGCAACCAATAAATGGCTCCCCTGGCATTTAGTTTTAAAACATTTGAGAAGCCGGGGTAATTGCTATTTAGTAAGTAGCGCGGTAGTTTTGCAAAAAATTCTATATTCCTTTCCTATTCCTTCAGTAATTCTAGACAGGTTGAAATAACTATGGTATTTTGAAGGTAATATTGAATAATAAGTTGTTGAGAAGTGGCTGCTTAAAGGTGCACCCACACTTAGGCGAAGCGTCGCGAAGCGAAGAGAAGAGAATTTTATCCATCCAAGAACTTTACATGCAATCAAATGGGAGCCCGCACACTGATGCGTCGAGAAGCGTTGTGCGGGCTTCCATTTGATTGCACGTAAGTTTCTTGGACGGATAAAATTCTCTTCTCTTCGCTTCGCGACGCTTCGCCTAAGCGTGCGCGCACCTTAAAACTGCATAACAGAGAGCGTCCTTGGGCAACCTAGTTCATATAAATTTTACTATGGATTCCCTCCTCCCCGTCGCCCCGAGGATGCAATTTGCTGCAGTTCTGATAAATTTTAAGAATGATTTTGATAAAGTATTTTATAAAAGATTGCTTATTTTACAAATTCACGGTAATTTTGCTTGTATTAACATAAAAATGCTGGGTACAATGATATGTAACTGGGTCATAGGTACTGTATTATAAATATCTCACCTCGCATTTATATAATCTGACATAAGATCCAATTCTCATCAGTTCACAAATATTCATTTGCAAACAAAAGGCTGTTACGCTGCATGGAATAAAATTTTCTCTTTGCGTATTGTTTTAATATTTTTTTTAAATATTTTTTTATTGCTTTTTACAGTTACAATATTAAAATAATTATGTTTATAATTACTAATCAAGCATTGCGAAGATTTATTTTTTTCTGCTCTTTGACTACTGACTTTGCAATAACCTTTTACCCCATCATCACATTTTAAAAAAGTTGCTAATTATTTTAATTTTTTTAAAAGTATTTGATATATTTGATGTTGTAAAAATCATAATATTTTCAAAATTTTAAGGATTGGGTAAGCCAGTCCAGTCTCTAACAACATTTAAATATTATTAAAGACCCTCAGCTATATTCTATTTGGTTGTGTTTGTTTTGCGAATATTCTACATAATGAACTCTTATATATAGGCTAGTGCAATTTACATATTTATTGTGCTAAACTTAATCCTTATTTAAGAATTCTATTTAAATTCTTGTTTTTTAAGTGAAAGCCTTCAGTTATAAACTATAGTTAGAGGCATATTAGCGACCTAGTCAAATTATTCTGGGTAAACAATGCAATATTATTAATTTTATATGCTATTCTTTGTTACAGAAATCAAAATAACAAGCATGAAACTTTAAATGAGTAAATATGGACAATCACGACCATGAAAAGGAAAGCAACGAAAGAAGGGTAAGGCCTATTTTTTTTAAAACACTTTTCAGGTGAAATACCTTAAATTTTAATGTAAAAAAGCCATAAATCTGCTCAGTTATGAGTATGAGTCAGTAAATGTCGGAAATTTCGAGTTTATAGGATTCCTAATTTAATGTAATCTGTTCGACTTTTGTGAGATGACAGTATTTATGTCTTTTTTTAAGTTCGTGCTGGATGTTGATCGTTCTAACTTAATTTACATTTTCACATTATATGCCATACCCATCTGGGAATAAAACCAATGATTCAGAATATAAAACCATATTGTAACTGTAATTATTGGAGATAATTCTATTATAATAACAATAGAACGTTCCAAAGCTTACAAAACAACATACAGTAGTATTCAAAAGTTTGCAAGTTTCTAATACCATTGATGAGTTCAATTTTCTTGTTTTAATAGTAGATTTAGAGGACAGTAGGACTGCAGCCCCACTGTCGCCCTCTGCCATGGAAAAGGGTTGTTTCAGTTTAGCTAATATCTTAGATAACCACTGCTCTTGTCTATGTCCAAGTTGTGTTGAAATTAATTTGTGATGAATTTTTAAAAACTTTTTAACAGAAAATGGCACTTATGTAAAATATGCTCAGCTGTCAGCCAGGGGATCTTCCTAGTCTTTTGTGGTTTATCCAAATAAGAATATTTTCTATTAAAACTTATTGCAACTCCTTCCCTACTTTTGCCATTCACTGTAATAAAACAAATCCCATTATAGATACCCAGTAATAAAGTAATTATTTTGTATTTTAATCCCGTATATGCAGATTAACATGGGTTGGTACCAATGTAAGTTGAATTTTACTGAAAAACCTTGAAAACTAACCACATTTATTTATTGTGACATAACAGCGTGTAGGTATAAAGCCAACAATGAAACTGAAACATTGAAACTGAAGAATGTGTTGTTATTGTGCCATTTAAATTAAAAATCAGCAGACTCACCTTTATTGTGTTTTTATGAGCTTTTTTTTTCATTGTATGATGGTACCCAACAAGTTTGTGAGTAATCCACAGTAATCATAGGGCACAGTTTGTCATACTTAACAAATTTATATGCATAAGTAGGTACGTCATACACATTTATGTATGTATGATGTATGTGCAGAGTGCTTGTGTGTGGATAATAATAAAAATTCCACATACCTGCAAGAAACATAAACTCCACCATCAAAAGCCCTGGTTCTCCAAGGTTTGTAATAAATCCAGGCGCAAAAAAGTCCAAGCTCACACATAAAGTGCCTAGAATCCTAGAACATCCCACTTCTCTCGCTCATTCATACCTAGGGTCTCCAGATTATGGAACAAATTGGCTGCAGATGTTTTCCCTTACACTACATTTCCCCTTTCTTCAGACGCCCAGGATACGTTAGTACTTAGGCCTAAAACCTACGTGGGCTGTCTCAGATAAAAAAAATGTTTAGTTTTAACTTTATATTTTTTTCGTAAGATGTTCTTAAATTATAGTTAAAATGTTTGTGCTGTTGTGTTGCACGAGACTGCACTAACATACACTTTTTTGTTATTTGTTAAAGACGCTCATTAGAAAAAACTAGTGCAGATTAGTGCAGTTTCGTGCAACACAAAAGAACAAACCTTAAATGTTGCTTAATAACAGCCTGTTTACGAAATTATCTCTTAAGGTTGATTAAAAAAATGCTGAAACTGTTGGCATTGATGGTTTAGTATTAAAACTTTTTTGCTTTAATATTACGAGTATTACATTCGTTGTAAAGTGACAAAACAAGCACAAATATTCACAAATAGAAATGTTACTCTGTCCGCGTTATAAAGCTCACGTGCATCATTCCTCATAAGTTTTTATTCCTTATTCGGTATTTAAAATTGTTTAGGTAACGTAATAGTAATTACACGGTTGCATCCGGCTTCTGTCCGAGAAATATCTGATTTAAAAATTTCTTCATATCTGTTGCAACTTGCTTAAACGACTACCATTCTGCAGGATGTGGAAGAAATTAGCACGGAGTTTGATGGTTACGGTCTTATTCTGTAATTGCCGATTATCCACTGCAATTAATTTTTGACTTAGTTGTGTTAAAAAAAAAGTTAAGTAATTTCGGGTAACATCCTTTACCGTGTCAAACTGTTGACATGCTTATTGCCATACACATAGTTATCAAAAATGGTAACAGAAACTCTGCGTTTCAAGTGCACTTTTTTGTAACCTCGCCTAAAGTATAGCCTTTATACCACGCATGTTTAACGGAAATATGGCAATACAGCTTTTACCTACTACCTTGTTTGTTTAGTCTAGGCTTACGGTAAAAGTAATGCCACAATATACCGTGTGTAACCAAATCTTAGAAAAACAAATTAAGATATTTGCGCTTTTCGCACGTACCAGTCGTTAATAGGCAGAACTATTTTGATTTTGTCGGTTTTTATTGGTTATAAATATTGCACTTGCCAAGCTAATAATAAACCATGTTTATTATTCCTCAAAAATGACATTTTTAGGAGGCCATTGAAATATTTGAAACCCAAGAATTCTACGGCAGGTAATATCCCTTGATCTGATGGGACCGTATACAATGGCGTTTCTGACACAGGTTTTCTAGTTCAGAAATGCGTTGAAAACGTATTTTAACCCGAATTTTGCTTGTATCTCTATTGTTTTGTTATTTCTTGTTTTACAGAATTCCAACACTGAATATCTCCCAACAAAATGTCGGATAACAAGACCGCCTCCCCCAAAACCCGCCACCAATCCTTTGAAGTTTGTAAAAGTCGCACCATGTCCGCTATTTCAAAAAGCCCAGGAACAAATAAAAAAGGTCGAAGAAATTAAGAAAGAACGGAAAGAAATCCGAGACGAAACGGAAGACTGGCAACAGGTGGGCGCATTCATTTGTATTTTCTTCATTATAAATCGACGTTCTTCGTCTAAGAGTCAGTTTACCGAAAAAAAAAAGAACCACATATTATCTTGTGGAAGCAGAAAACTTATTCTCTTATATAATATGTCCGTGGATGGGGTTTAGAAGAGGACAAATTTTTTGCAATATACGTAAAACCGTCATTCCTAATAAAAAATTTTTGCTTGTAAAATAAGTAAGATTCACTTTATGAAAAATTTAATTTTTTATACAGGGCTCATAAAAAATACGGAAACGTTATTTTGCAGAGGTGTAAACGTATCTTGTTTATCATTTTCTACCAAAAGAACAAATATGAAATATGTTTTAAATTAAAACCTGCACTATAAAAATAACTTGGTAAATTTCAGTTATTTTACGTTGGTCACAAATGGACCTATGTAAAGTACCGTAAATTTGCAGAAACATCCTGATTTTACTTCCCTATATTGTCAGTAAAATTTACTAATAAGTTAAGTACATTTTTACACAATATATTCATTATTAATTTGTTAATATCAATAACGTATACCTAAAATTTCCCTTTTAAAATTATATATTACCGAAATAAGTTAATTTCCGTAATCGGAATATAAATTTATTATATTTACCATTTAAAATTGCCTAACATAATATTTAATTTTACTACTTAATTTTGCTATATATATATATATATATATATATATATATATATATATATATATATATATATATATATATTTAGAAAATTTACAGCTACTGTAAGAATTATATTTTTTTCTTCTTTCTAATTTCTTAATATTATGTAACAAATTATTCGTAAATAATTGTGGATCTTAAATAAAAAATTCTTTTCGTAACTAAAAATATTTGTTCAATTTAGGATCGACAATAATTGCGGATAAAGCAAAAACTCGTTATAGAATAAGAAATTAGAAAACAGAAAGAAATAGAAAGTAAATTTACGTAGATAGTTCCACTGCTGCATTTTATAACTTTTTACTAGAAAAAGTTGGGTATCTATACACAAAATATATGAAACGTACAACGAACTACGCAAAATCCTTGTTTATTGTTGCAAGATTCACAAGGAAATGACGGTAAATGCGTTGCGTTTAATCTCGCGGCATTTACAGTAATAAGTAATAAGTCATGCGATTCCGTCAACAATTGACTTGTATAGCCGGGCGGCGTGCCAGATTTACAGAACATATAACGTAAAAATTGGCGCTAATTTGTGACGTATAATATTTCGGAATATAAATTGTATTTTTAATTTGTAATTTTACTTTGCTTTGTGAAATTAAATATTTTATAAGTGATTTTCTTTTAGGAATTAAATTTGCATAACTTATTTTGTGATAACAAAATAGCATAATTTATTAAGGAAAAATAAGCAATATCTTATGGAACCAGACTAATGTTACAGTCATTTTTTGCAGTGTGAGCCGAAGTACAAGATTTCATTAAAAAAAATATGTATTACTAACTGGTACTCTGGTTAAAGGTGTGAGCACAGAAGGTGTGAGAGAGAATAGTTGGGAGAATGTGATAAAACTCGTTACTTTTAATATTTAAATATTTTTATGAAACATACCTTGTTTATCATTTTCTAGCAAAAGAACAAATGTGAAATATGTTTTAAATTAAACCTTAACCCAAGGTTTAATTTAAAACATATTTCACATTTGTTCTTTTGCTAGAAAATGATAAACAAGGTATGTTTACTCTTACGCAAAATAACTTTTTCGTATTTTTATGCTCCCTGTTTAAAAAATTAAATTTTTCATAACGTGAATCTTTAGGAGTGACATTTTTACGTATCTTGCAAAATTTGGCCCATTTGTCCTCTTCTAAACTCCATCGGAAGACATACTGTAGGTACATATACATATGTAGATCACATATTAATTTCAATAATTTTATGTTAAAATCTTCGTCTTGTTTTATTTTTATAGAAACCCATTTTGATTTTTTGTATGTTACAGAATTTGGACAATTGGAAAAGTAGCCGAAGAAAAAGACAAGAGCACATTATAGAGAGGGTAGTGGAGGTAAAAAAATTGACTGAACAAGAAGAATTAGAAAAAACAAAAAGAAAAAGCAAGACTTTTAATGAGATGCTAGAAGAAAGGTAACCAAAAATAGTATATTAACTAACTAGGGTACCTACATACCCCCAATCGGCCCTTAAGGGGCCTCTAATTTTATCGCTGTCATTGTTTAAAATTTCGCATTTCTAGACCCTGTATAGATCACACTCCTTCGCAGTGGCGAATCCAGGAATTGCCTCTGGAGGGGGTTTATACTCTATATATACGCCACTGCTCCTTCGGACTGATGATCGAGGACATACATACATATATTCTTAAAATAAAATAAAATAAAATACCCAGAAAGAATTTTTAAATAAGAAAAATAGTATATAATAATGCCAGTTAAGAATTTTAACTGAAAAAATAAAAGAAAATCAATTTTTACGCCCTAAATACGCTCCTGGATGTCCCACTGGATATTTATTTTAAAGCTTGATTATCTCTTGATCAAGTACCGCTGAAAAAGTTTGAGGAAATTATATAGAAAAAAATACAGAGTGTGTCAAATGTACCGATTGTGGGCAAAAAAGTCAGAAAATCGAAATTTAATCGTCGATTGCTCCCTTCCTATAAAGAGTGAGGACTTACAAAATATGGATATCACATATTTTAATGCGCTCTTTCCGATAATGTAAATATAATTTTGATTTGGATCCATTTTGACCCCTAAAAAAATTAGAAACCGTGAAAAATTGGAATAAAAATCGTAATTCTTAGTTTTTCTGAAATTTTACCAATTTCCAGTGATTTTAGGAATAGGTAGATGTATTACAAAAAGAAAGTATTTGAAATTCTAAGGTTTGGCGTGCTTACGTGTTTTTCGTACCAACCTACCGTTCTTGAGTTATTAAGTACCAAAGATGGGTCTACCGCAGATGGCATTTTTCGACCCAAAAGAAATCAAAACAAATTACTTCCCATTTTCCGATCCTCACCAATATAAATAGGGTTCTGTAGCCTCAGGTCCTCTACAACCTCCCAAGATTTGAAGGGAATCGATTCACTTTTGCGACCTTTACTCGATTTCAACTGAAATCACGGAAATTTCGACTTCGACGCGTAACAGCTCCGAAACGAAACACCCTGTGTAACTAATTTTTTTAACGAACATAGTCCCACTATCCCTCTATTAACCCAGAAAGTTGGAATATAAAATATAATTGGATATATTGGATAATATAAAAATGTTAACCGACAACACATAGGTGGTTTTCTCTATTTGATTCAAGTCGTACGTACCGCCAACCTATAAGTTTATTTTTATCTTAAGGAACCAACTGGCCTATTGAATAAAAGTGTGAGTGCTTAAGTCACTTCATCCTAAATTAATTATTTAAACAGGAAAATTTTTGGATAGGTAACATAATAGCTTAACAGCTAAAATGCTTTTCTAACATCAACTTGTCATTCAGTTGTTAAATCTCTTAGGCGTACTTAAAAAGCACTTCTTTAAAACCATCACAGACATTATTTGACAACCACCTTTTAAGGATATGTTCAGTTCTAATTTTTATAGATTTAGGGTACACCTTTAGAATAACTAAAGCTAACATTCATTTGCTTGTGTTATGCCCTTTAATAGCTTTAGATTTCAGGGTGGGGAAATAAAAAAATATGTCGTACGCTACTGGTAAATCAGAACTGCTCCAATTCTAATTAAAACTAGATCTTGCATCGCATACCTTTGCGATGCAAGAGAATGTTGCGTTATTTATAGACCAATAGTTCAAAATTTAGACATCTCGTTGCCTCGTACTCCATAGGGGTATTTTTAGATTTACTTTTGAGAGTTTTGCCATTGGGATTTATGTAGGTAGGTAGGCATGTTATTTTGTCGGGCCTTTTTATTGTACAACTGGCGTAAAAAGAGCTTGCCTTCAATAGGAAAAATGAACGGAAAAGTTGTGCAAAATTGCAGATTCTACATTAGGAGTGTATTTTTTTCTACCGCTTGGTGTACCAAAAAGGTTAGAAACCAGATCCTGTTTGGAAATGTCGTTATTTTTAACTAGAGGTAATTTAAAACCTAAAGTAAAGAACATTTTATAGCTTATTGCTACAAAAATAAAAAAAATGTTTAACAATAATTAAATTACGGAAACTAAACCTTCGCGTTCTGTAAAATTGCAAGAAATATACTGCTTTAATTGTTTTACTCCTAAATTTCCGCCTATTCGGTAACTTCAAATTATTAAACTACCTACACTATTATCATATACAGAGTGTCCCGTTCGTACACGGTCAAACTTCAAGGTTACAAACCACTTTATGGTTTCTAATTGCGCACGAAAGTAACAACCTGTACAAATACAACTGTCTAAAAAAAAAATCAGAAAAACCTTCCTCCCATTCGGCGTCTGATAAAAAAAGACAGATTGCTTTTATTATTCAACAAAATTTTAAAAATACAGTTCATATTGTAATGAACTTATTTATTGTTAAATGCAGTATTGGTATAATACCTACATTTAGGCCATGTTTCACAATATCTTTACAATTAGAAAGTCTTTGTATACCTTACGTATGCTCCCTTGTATACAAAATTAACGTTTTCATAAGGATAGTCTTATATATTTTACAAGCAAAAACTTTTATTAGGACTGGCATTTTTACGTATCTTGCAAAAGTGGGTCCATTGTCCTCTTCTAAACCCCCGGACATCCTGTATTAGCCTTTAGAATCAACGAAAATTAATATAAAAGAAACCGTATTTTTAAAAATTTTTTCAATAAAAAAAGTAATCTCTACAAGACCACTACCGGAATTTGATTCCCTGCCCGGATTTTTTTTTTAAATTCCGTTTAACTCTTCCAGTTCTAATAATGATAATAAGCCCGTACATGTTTTGCTGACAATTTTTTACATTGTCTGGTATCGGCAAGAAGTTGGTTATCGGTTATCTAGAGATCTTTGTGCACACATTTAATTAAATTATGATTTTGTAAATTCTCTGCCTTATGAAATTATAGAAACTGCAACATTTTGTCGTTAAAATTTTAAAATATAGTCGTTTAGAGACACATTCAATTAAATTAAAATAACCTACCGTGTAAAGATCTGCAATTGCATCTTACAAAATAAATAAATAGTGGGGCATTGCTCGATTTGTGAGTTAAAGACCTGTAAAAGCTGCTTGTCGGGAGGGAGATCGTAAACATAGTAAAAAATAACCTTGAAATCTAATTTGAGTCTAATAAAAAAGATTCCCTCGACAAATATACCTCTTTAAGTTAGAAGACTGTTACAAAATAGCTATTAAAAAATCTACAACCAACTATAATTATCTGTTAAAAAATCACCTCGAGGTAGCTCACATTAAAAGTAGTAGCGCTTTTTTAATAACTTATAATTTTAGTTTTTAGTTTTACAAAACTAATCTAAATTCTTGATAATTAGGCACCTATAACCTACTTATTTATTGGCTGTAAGTAACGGTGCTGCTCGCGAAAACATTTTACGAGTTTCAGTATACCTCGGATTTTACAAACAATTCTTATAATACACTATAATGGAAATGAGGTATTTGTGTTTAAACAATTAACCATGAATTCCATTTTTGTTTTTTAATGTCCCCGAAGCGTATTACATCGATTTTATTGCAAAACTCTTTTTCAGAATTTAGAGCTTTTGTTGCAGGCACGTATAAACAGAGGAGTAACCAGGCAGGTAGCCAGGTCTTGATTTCAGAGGGGGTAACTAAAGTTTTAGGGTGGGCAAACTTATTTTAATTTAGGCAATTATTTAAAATCACAATGATTTCAGTGATTTTCTAGAGTGGGCAGAAATTTTTGAAAATACATCTTTTGAAAGCACGATTTTTGGAAAATATATTTTCTCGAAAGCAGAACTTTTTCGATACTTCAGTTATTCGAAAGCTATGGATTTTTTCAAATTTTTTTTATTTCGAAAACCAACTTTTCGAATTTTTTTAACCACTTTTCGAAACTACATTTTTTTAAGAAACCGTGTTTTTAGAAAGTAAATTTTTTCATATATTGTTTCGAAAGAGACTATATATGAATATTCATATTGTCTTTAAAATATATTTTCGTAAAAGGATCTTTCCAAGAAGCTGTTTTTTACAAAAATGTACTTAACTTAGCATCAAAAAAATTTTTTTTTTGAAAAATCAGAGCAGTTTTAGCCTACACGCGACAGGACAAATTGTTTGATTAATATGAAAGTGCAAATATCGTAGCATGTTTTTATTTATTCCTTCTGCTCACTAGGGGGATATATAAGAGTACTTACGAAAGTACAATTTTTCTAAAATCAGTTTTATAATTTAAAGTCTAGCATCTCTTAACTATACTACTATGACTATAAATCAATCAAATTTCTTATCAATTAAAGTAACAAGTAACTTTGGACAAATGAACTTCAACTGTTTATACGCGGGATCCCGCATAGGTTTTTTAATTTTATAAAATTCGATAAATTAACGTTTCTTTAATTAATTATTAAACCAAGTTTAATTTTTTATTATAAATATCAAAAATTAACAGTATTTCAGTCAACAAAAGTATGTAATTTAAAGCATAGCCTCTCTTAACTATACTACTATGACTATAATTCAGTCAAATTTCGAATCAGTTGAAGTAACAAGTAATTTTGAGCAAATGAACTTCAAATGTTTATATAGGTTTTTTAATTTTATAAAATTGGATAAATTAACGTTTACTTAATTAATTATATTAAACCAACTTTACTTTTTTATTATAAATATCAAAAATTAACAGTATTTCAGTCAACAAAATTATGTAATTTAAAGTCTAGCCCCTCTTAACTATACTACTATGACTATAAATCAGTCAAATTTCTTATCAATTAAAGTAACTTTGGGCAAATGAACTTTCAGTGTTTATTATTTTTCTACCTGAGGTAAAAAGTCTACTAGTTTTTATAGTAAATCACATTAGTTTGATTGTAATGTAAGTAAGTAAGATACCTATAATACCTATAAGCAGTCTCATTAATTTTCATGTTTTAATACCACGGATATTTGGCAGATACACGTTTTCGCATTATTTTTTAAGAGTTTTCTCATGGCTATGCGGACCCGCATAGTTGGTGCGGGATCCCCCAGGCCGTCAAATGATGCGGGATATTGCGGGATTGCAATCCCTATTAGTGACACCTGAAGTGTTATAGCGGGTACGAAATTCACTAAGAAAAAGAGTGAGAAAGTGTTTGGAAGTTGAAGGGGGACATTTCGAACAACTTCTCAAGCATGACAGACGATAAATAAATAAGTTTGAAATTAAATGGTAAATATTTCTTTTATTTTATAATCTAATAAATCAGAATTCTGAAACCGAAAGAGCAAATAAAAAAAATTGTAGGTACACATATGTAGTTTTTTACGTAGATTCGAATTTTGTAAAGAGAAGTACATCATCCCATTTAAAATTCCAAAGCTTGCCCTCACCCCTCAAAATAGAGAGAGGGGGTAAATGTCAAAAATATGTTTTTACATGTTCCCCCATCTCCCTAATAACTCACCATAATTTCATAAAAATATTTTAAACCGTTTTCGAGATATCGCCTCGTAACACTTTAAAGCCCTGTATAATTTGGGGATAACCTTTTCGAATGGAATATTTTTGTTTTATGAAATAAAAAAAATTGCTGGACATTGCGCCTAGAACCATTAACACCACAGCCACATATTCAACTAATTTTACTGCTCCTTTTTTTTTAGTTTGTTAACTAAAGCTCTTAAGAATCGAACTCTACCAAAAAACAAGTTTCTCAAAATAATCCGATTAATTTTATAATCCAGACTATGATGTAACACGCTCGTAGTCCGTTAAAATCCCTATGTGTTCCCCTATTTAATGAGAAATCATAAAAATTAACGGTATTTATAGAACAAATCCATGTTTTATGTGTTTAATTTTAACTATACCTTGTTTTCTATAGTTAGCTGGCCACTTATAATTTCAATTTTGACATTCATATTTTTAATTTATTTTTAATAGCGGAACAGCGGGATTTGTTCTACACAACTATTAAACAATTGGAAACGCAGGATTTTTTATATCACTACCTAACCATGAATCTGTGGCATATATTTTGGGCCCAAAGTCAACAAGCTTATACTGGGTCGAAGTCCAAGTTTTCCGCATCAAAACATATCAAAGGCGCGGAAATTTTCTCTAAGTGACGGACAGAGTAGTCGAAAACACTGCCTTGTTTGTTGTTATTATCACACAGGACAGGGCTGCTGTGTGTAAAATCACGATCATAGAGTCAGCCCCCCACTTACACTATTAATACTAATTCAATTGCGTTTCAACTGAGCCAAATTAAAAATTTTGAAGAACTTGTAAGGAGAAAAGTTGTTCCTTACGCATCGTGAGAAATATTTTTTGTCGAAAAACTTTTTTTCTGAAACTAATGGTTCAGCAGTTATAAGGAAATAAACAATTAAATTGTTTATAACAATTGATCGAGCTAAAATTTTTTAATCCTGATAATTTTGGCTTAATCTACACCTAATTCTTAATGTTCGTGATTTTTTCAGATTTTTCTGAGCGATTCTTTGGTGATAAGGGTGGTGGGGGCAGCAATTTTTAAGCGGGTTTCCCAAAAAATGCGTAAAAAAATACATCATATTTATATATTGTTGAATTCGTGCTTCAATAAGCTTTCATTTGACACCAATCGCCTGTGGCAGACACATGAACGGACACCGAAATGATTCCACAAGTATTCCGTTTCACGAAACACTAGAAAGGGATAAAATGATACATTTATATGTTTTTTAAATTTAAAAGTTATGATGATAAACACAGACCTAAGTTTAGGGAATTCAGATTATAAACAACTTCGTTAAACATCAAGTTTCGATTTTTCTTTAGTTCAATATTCATGCTACTTAATATTTTCTGCAGTTTCCTTGTCTAACAACTAAAATTGTATAATTTTTTATTATAAGCAACATTTGTCTTCAGTACTCTAATTTAAACGTTTTATAAATTTTTTAGAAATCAGCCCCTAAGGGGGTAAAATGGGGTTTCGAAGTTTGTAATTTAATTATGGATATAACTAACCTAACCTAGCATAACTCATGTATTCATAATCATGACACCAAAACTACACTATTATCACATATACCACGCGGGCGAAGTCGCGGGTGGACGCTAGTATTCAATATAGACATTGTCAACAAAACAAAATTTTAATTGAGCGCGCGCATTCGCCAGCCAGTTAAAAACTTAAGGAACAATTTTAATAATTTTGTAAATAATAAGAGGCGCACTCGCCATATAGTCAGGAATTAAGAAATAAAAATTTCTCCAAACGATTAGAATGGGCGCATTAAAAGCTTCAGGAACAAAACGCGTTTGAAGTCTAAGCCTCCATTTTATTGTTACTATATATAAAATCAATAAAATATGACAAACGGGATTTTTTCATTTCAGAAGTCAAAAGGGCAGAACGAAATTTACAATTCCAATCTATAACGATGACGATTCCAACGACTTAAGTGATTATGGTATCGGTAGTAGCAGTTCCAAAACCAATAGCATAAAAGACGCGGACACAGATGACAGTTCTAGTATTCTGGTATAGTTTTGTAATAATTAATTTATAATTAGTCTAATGTAATTATGTAATTTTTCCTTTTAGGACGAAAAAGATCATCAGAATTTTGACTCGCCAGCATCTAAAGACATATTGTCGCCTAACCAAAGTCAGAGTGAAGATGAAACCGTAAATAGTTTTTCGAAAATCAAAGAACCACAATCTTCGTCATACCTCAATAATAATGTAACCCATACTTTTACCTCTTCTGGAAATATTAATATTTCAAAACCAAAACCTGCTGTGCCGCCTAAATCGTCTACACTTAGTCTTGACAATAAATTTAGTGAAAATAACTTTAACAAGGATAGTGCGGAACAATATACATATGAAGGCGCTATTCAAGACTATAGATCTAGAATCCAGAACAAAATAAAGGTGGATGACTCTATTTTTACTAAGAACAAACAAGTAAATAAATCTAAAGAGTTTTCAGAGGCTCAGAGCGTGCTTCCTAAGGGTGAAATTTCGAAGAGAAAGGGACTTTTCGAGTCCTCCAAGTCTGTTGAAATTTCTCACATGGAATCCACCAGCTCTAGAAGATTATCCGAAGACTTTGCTGCGTCAAGGAGTATTAAAGATCGTTTAAAAAGCCTTGAAAACTTCAGCGATTTGTCGGCGGCAAAAATTGATAAAGGTGAAATACAGGTATCAGTCAAAGAGCGTTTGGCGAATTTTAATAAACAAAATAACGTAGAAAATAAGGTGATCGAAAAGACAGAACCAAACAAAATAAGTAATTATCTATTGGATAAGTCAAGTAGTACTCCAGCTTTTGAAAATCACAGTAAACCAGTATCCGTCTGGAAGGCGGAACGATGTTCTAGTCCTGAAGCTGAAATTTACATGAATAAACTAAATATGTTTAACCGTGATTTGGACAATCTTATGGGTGGTAAAATGGTGGAAGATAACCTGGAAGACTACTGTACCTCTAACTCAAACTATCCTCCATCCACATCCTCTGTGGAACTAACAGGAGTACTGTCGGATAGAGAAGACAGTGGAATCCACACTGCCGATGTATCATGTTCAGTCAGTCAAGCTGATGAACCTATTGATACTGACAGTGAAGCCATTTTGAATACAATACCTAATTGCATTGAGAAGCTGAAGAAGACAGAAGAGGAAAATTTAAGAAACCAAATTATTAATGAAGAACCCCTCAGTGAAAGCAATAGTAGCAAAGAAGAGATTAATCAGGAGCTAGTCAGCAACGGTGTAAACGAGAAAATTTCATTCACCAGGGAAGAAATTGTTAATTTTACTAAGGATTTCCTAAACTCTTTAATAAAAGATGCTACTGAGGAGATTGCTGCTCAGAAGGCGCAAAAACACATTGAAGAAGCAAAGAAAGAGCGTCTAGATAAAGAAAACCTGGCCTTAAAAACAGAAGAAAAACAAATAAATCGAAATGCAGAGCACCAAATAAACACAGTACCTGAGCTTCCCAAACAAACTCCCAAATCTGTAATATATGAAAATGTGGAGTTTAAACCTTTACCTACTATACCTGTAGACTTTATTACTGCAGACTTTGTGATGTCACCACTCAAACTAGTACCACCAAAAGAGAGGCCTCCTCCACCACCACCACCTGAAGAAAACACACCACCAATCAGGCCTGTGAGAAGACTTAATTCAACGAAACGAATTAAGAAAGAAATTCACAGTAAACGATCCAGTTTTTTAGGACTTGAAGATACAAACATTGATCTTTTGGATCCTGATCAAATAATTGAAAAACCACCTGATATTAACACTTTCCTGCAAAAAGAACAAAAACTAGAAAAATCGTTGTACAAGAAAATGCAAGAAGAAACGAGAAGTGGTTTGTTAAGTAAGGTTGAAAGTCAAGATTCCGGTTTGGATATTGATAGAGGAAGGTTGTCCAGTGATACTTGGTGCAGCAGTACTCCTAGTCATGAGAGACAAGATAGTGAGGTAAAAATTATTTTAAATTTACCGCTATGTTGCAATTTTAGGTTTATATAACCTGCAAAATCCAGCCTTAGCAAGACTAAGTTTCATTATTAATATTTCTTATTTCAGCATACGAACAGTATAACGTCAGAAGAAGACGAAATAACGAAGAAAGAACGTGAAATAATAGAATTGGTGGAAAAGGAAGAAAAATCAAGGGACAAAATTGATTTTATCAAGAGTCCGACAACTGCAAGCCCATCTCCCAAAAAAGAACTAAATAACTTTGAACCTACTTTAGGCAGTGAGCAGTTCAAAAATCCCTATTTTCCTGAGGTAATAATAATAACAACTATGTTTTTACATTCATCTATATTATAATAAAATCATACTTATTAAAATGTTTATAGAACCAAACTGTGGATACATGTTTTTGTGTTTCATTTTTAGGCATCGTCTCACTACTTAAGTGACCAAGATTCAGAAGTATTAAAAGTAGAACAGGAACTTCGGCAGCTAGAGCAAGAAGAACTGGAAAGGAAACGTGAAACTATTTTGTTTAGGGAGAGTCGCAACAGAGCCAGGCTTGCTAACAGGCATTCCTTAGAAAATATTTGTGACGATATTTATCCCACTTACGCGAATACAGACTACAGAAAGTCAATGTCTGATCTTCAGCGCATGCCTTATGAGTTTAGAAAGTCCATTAGCGATGTACCATCGGCTTACTACGAGAATCAAGATCAAACCCAGTATAGAAAGTCAACAACTGATATACAACATGCATACCAAACTTCTGCTCCTGAGCAAAGAGAATTTGTGAGCAATAACCTTCTAGCAATTGATCATAGGAAATCTATGCCAGAACTACAGCACGATGCACGCAGATCAGCGTTCATATCACCACCCCCTGTAAATCGACAGCCTATAATGCCCAGCACTAAACCGCTAAGGACAATTCAAACTCCTAAACCCAGGATCCTCACTAAACCTAGTCTGAAAGCACTGAGTGCTGTGCCTAGGAATAGGCACACTGACAACTGGATAACTCCAAAAGCTAATCCTGACGTTAAAAGTTATAATCAGCATTGGGTTTTTCAGGTAGTTTGTTTTGATTGTTAATGATTTTGACACAATACTTATAAGTAGTCCATGGATTCTCGGTCGAGACTCAGTGGCGACTGGTGAAATTTTAAAGTTGCTATCTCTGTTGCTACTTACAGGATCCGTACCAAATGTCCATACCAAGTTTAGGTTTTTTAATAGTGAGCCTACTAGGAATGTTTTGGAGAAAAAATAGTTTGTAATTTGCGAAAAAAAGTTGAATTTTTGCGGAGCCCCCCCTTGGGGAAAAATGAACACGTTTAGGTATTTTATTTATTTTTTCTAAACAAATTTTACATCATTTTGTCGAAAATTTTGAAATTTGTTGTTAGTAGAAAGTTATAGTCATTTGAATTTTTTTTAAATCATATTTTAGGTTTAAAAAAATTCAAATGACTAATGCTTTCTACTAACCCATTTTTTTCTCTTCGAATTTTAAAATCTTCGACAAAATGGGGTACAATTTGTTTAGAAAAAATAATAAATTAAATACCCAAAACGAATTTTTGCGGAGCCCCTCCTTGGGAAAAAAATGAACACGTTTAGGTATTTTATTTATTATTTTTTCTAAACAAATTTTACATCATTTTGTCGAAAATTTTGAAATTTGTTGTTAGTTGAAAGTTATAGTCATTTGAATTTTTTTTAAACCATATTTTAGGTTTAAAAAAATTCAAATAACTATAGCTTTCTAGTAACCCATTTTTTTCTCTTCAAATATCAAAATTTTCCGACAAAATGGTGTAAAATTTGTTTAGAAAAAATAATAAATAAAATACCCAAAGGTGTTAATATTTTTCCCAAGGGGGGCTCCGCAAAAATTCATTTTCTTTTCGCAAATTAGAAAAATATTTTTTTTCTTTACCAAAACATTCGTAGTGGGCTCACTATTAAAAAACCTGAATTTTGTCTGGGTCCTGTAAGCAGCAACAGAGATATACAACTTTAAAATATCACCAGCCGCCACTGGTCAAGACATAAAAAAGATCAATACTTACAACACTGTTACGCCGACAATGTCGTGTACTGTTCTATCTTTCTACAATTAGAATTAAAAATTAATAATATGTTTATTCCAGGAAGCTGAGCTAAGGAGGATACAGGAACAACAGCAGAAAACGACGGCTGCTAGTAAAAATAGCTGGCAACAAGGACGACAGGAAAAGCCCCTTCCCGACTCTGTTATCCAAACAATTACCCAAAGAGTTCAAAACAGAAATAGTCTTAACGAAAGAAACCAGCCTATAAGAAGGTATAACTAATTACAACTCCTGATAAACTAAGTGAAAAATGTACATGTAAAGACATACAAAGTGAATATTTTCTAGGACTGATGTGGTCTTAAACAAAGACTACAACCACCATCCAACCTACGTTAACCACCCACAAACTGTAAGTCATGCTATGCCAACCGTGCCTTTTTCGCCACCCGCTATTGATGACAATTTACAGGATAGAATGTTGAGTGTCAGCGGCAAAAAGAAGTGTTCTTACTGTAGTAACGAATTAGGTAAAAACATTTTACAATTTATTATTTACAATCTTAATTTTCTGCTTTAGAATAAATACGTTAATAATTTTTCTTTGCCTTCCAGGCCGAGGAGCAGCTATGATAATTGAAAGTCTTTGTCTGTTTTACCACATGGAATGCTTTAAATGTTGCGTTTGCCACATTCAACTCGGCGATGGGCGGATAGGTACGGATGTCAGAGTACGAAACCAGAAATTGCACTGCCATAATTGTTACTCTAGTGACGATGGTGTCAAGTTTAGTTGCGTATAATTGCCTATATAAATTCATATTATGCTGATTAGCTTTGTAAATAACAAAAATACTTTAAAGATTCTAAGCTATAATCCTTGACAGAAGATCAATGTTGTTTACCTTCTCTTTTTATTATTCATTTGGCTTCTTGAGGTTGTAAAGGAAGTAGTATTTGATGCTCTTTGAAGGCAACCCCTGCCTTAATATCCTTCATTTAAGAAGAAGAGCAAACATGTCGATAGGACAGCTTATTTGTATAAATACTTATAAACAGCTTTAATTATAGAAGAGACAAGTTTTTTTCTGCCCCTTAAAGTAAAATTAGGAAATTGTGACCATATTAACAGGGCTGCAAGTACCTGTTAAGTCTATGGCCCCTACTGGCGGCTGGTGAAATTTCAAAGTTGTATATCTCTGTTCCTACTTACAGGACCCGTACTAAATTTAGGGATTTTAATAGTGAGCCCACTGGGAATGTTTTGGTAAAAGAAAAATCACTTTGTAATTTGCGAAAAAAAGTTGAATTTTTGCTGAGCCCCCCCTGGTAAAAAATGAAGGCGTTTAAGTATTTTATTTATTATTTTTTCTAAACAAATTTTACATCATTTTGTCGAAAATTTTTAAATTTTAAAAGAAAAAAATGTGTTGGTAGAAAGTTATAGTCATTTGAATTTTTTTTTAAATCATATTTTAGGTTTAAAAAAATTCAAATGACTATAACTTTCTACTAATACATTTTTTTCTCTTAAAATTTAAAAATTCTCGACAAAATGATGTAAAATTTGTTTATAAAAAATAATAAATAAAATACCTAAACGCGTTCATTTTTTTCCCAGGGGGGCTCAGCAAAATTCAACTTTTTCCGCAAATTACAAAATGTTTTTCCTTTTTTACCAAAACATTCCCAGTGGGCTCACTATTAAAACCCCTAACTTTGGTACCTCTCTTGCAAGTAGGAACAGAGATATACAATGTTGAAATTTCACCAGCCGCCACTGAATTGACCCCCCTTATAATTCATTTAAACCCTGGGTATACGAATGTGCTTTATACAGTTAGCTTTGTTATCCAGTGACCTAAGTAATGTTTTGTAATAGAAAATCTATAAAAGAACAAATAAGTTATACTAATTAATCTTTAATAAACTGAGAAAGTCAAATGGTCTTTACACCAAAATATATTTATAGTTATTACAGAACTTAAAGTGTACACCTAAATCTCAATTCTTGTGTGTCGACTTTACACGGTGTACGAAAAGTCCAAATTTTGGGTGTATCTTATTGGTTAATAAATCTTTTTCATTTTAACATTTAACTACGTAGTAGTGGTCAAAAATTTTAAATTTTAATTTAAAATAGAAATATTTTACCGCAAATCCGAGGTCTTTATCTTAATTCGTTTTTAAATGGCAAGCGTTTAAAAATCGTGGGACCGATGTTCTTACATTACCAGCGTAGTCCAGAGGTATAATCCCAGCGAGTTGACCAGAAGGTCGAGGGTTCGAATCTGTGTTGGGGCAAGAACTTTTTTTAAATTTTTTGTTATTTAAAAAATTAGATCGGCTCTAAAAGGTTGTTCCTCGATAAAATATTTTTAAAATTGTTGGCAATCTCATATGTACTACAGCCTGCACGTGCGTAGACAAATATCGTATTACTATGTCTAGTCGCCAGTATTTTATTTATAAATCGTAAAACAAATAACTTTAATACCTTTATTTCTCTTATTACTTTAAAAGGTATTCAAAATCACCACCATGAACTTCTTGGTAGTAATAAAGTCGATTTTGGAACTGATTTCTCACATTTTTGAGAATAGCAGGTGTTACGCCTTGGCAGAGTTCTAAAATCGTTTTTTACCGGCAGGAAGTTCATAATGGTCATTTTGAACAACTTTTAAAGTATGTACTTAATAGGAGACATAAAGGTATTTAAATTTTTAATTTTTATCCAAGATTTTTAATTTTTAAAGGCTTGCCATTTAAAAACGAATAGATCCGGACCTTAGGTGTGCGGTAAAATGTTTTCTTTGAAGACCTTTAAAATGAGGGCATATAATTGCATTTAAAATTTTTGACCTCAACTACCTAGCGTCACCCCTCAAAAGGGTTGAAAAAGTTGAATTGCATAAAAAAGTAGATTTATTAACCAATAAGATACACCCAAAATTAGGTGTCTCAATCTTTATTAATAGTAAAGATATTTGCCCTTACTAAGACTTTTCGGACACTTTGTATATATTTTCTGTAGAGAATGTATATGAATTTATATATAAGCACCTTTCACATGTTTCTGTTTTGTATATAAAAGTGTTTTTTTTTTGTAAATATATATTTAAATGTTACATTGTATTTATGTTTTGTAAAATAACAATATTGTAGTATGTTTCTTTGTATAAGAGAGAGCAACATTTTTGCAGGTTAAAATGTTGTTTTGTACATCCATTCTAAGGGGTGGTTATATTTTAAAAATATTTTGTATTTTTTTTTTCAAAATTTCAAGCACCTGCCCCTTGGAGAATGTTAAATTATTGACTTAGGTAATAGGACTGATTTTTGGAGAAAATTTTTACAAATTTATATACTTAAATCATCTTTAGATGTTAATACTTTTTTTATTACATTTACATTTTGTTATCAATATATATTACTAATAAAGAAAACTAAAGTGCCAAGATTCTGTTAAAACTGAATACCGTATAGCCTTATCTTCCTTAGACAAATCAATAACAATATATTAAAATAAATTTAATGAGAAGTACCTACTAAAATTCAATTGTTGGGACTAAAAATGGTTTTTCGTTGTTAAATTGCCTGCCATTAATGAGGTTTGTTAGAACCTTAAAAATATTACATCAAACTAGTTTTCGTATTTTAGGAATTTCTTAATAATAACCAGGCGCGGCCCGTTTTTTACAGGGTGGGGCAAATTTTGTGGGCAACTAGTGATATCAACGTTTAATTAATTAATTATTAATTTAATAATTAATTAATTAATCAATTAATTAATATAATTAATATTTATTAATTTATTAATTAACATTTATTAATTAGTAAATTAATGAATTAATTGATATAATAATAATAATTAATTATTAATTAATATTATTAATTAATATTTATTAACTTAAATTCATTAATTAATATAATAATATTAATTATTTTATTAATTTAATTTAATTAATCTAATTTGTTGGCAACTAGTGATATCAACGTCTAATTAAGTGAAGTGACATCAACGTTTAATTAAAGGAAGGTTTTTTTAATAATGTGCCAAAAAATTATTTACCTACAAATAAACACCGCAAAAACCATAGAATACTAAAATTGCATTTTTGCTGTGACTTTTTTTGAAATGTAAACGATAGTTTATGCAAATACGATGCGCATATTGGGTAATTAGTTTTTCTTTGTCTAACCCAAATGTTTTGCAATAGTATATTTCACGGAGCGGTTCGAGTGTATTTCCATAGTGACTCACACTAACATATTCCGAAACTAAAATGGTTAAAATCAAATATCTCTTGACCGGAAAAAGATTTCGGGGTGAATATATATTATAGTTTAAGTGATTATCTATCTGGGAAAAATAGACACAAAGCGCCCCTCCTATTGGAAATGCTCTAAAAAACAGGTCAAATTCGGCATTTTTTGCTTTTTTTTTCGTTATCGTGGTCGCTGCTTTTTACTGCGTGTTTTAATTTGACAATCATGGATTTTTTAATAAACTAGACTAAAAAGCTTTTATCTGACTTTTCTAGAAATTTTTTGGACCCATTTTTCATGGAGTTAAGAGTTTTTGAATTACGTTATTGCTGTGGAAATATGCTAAAAATTAATAAAAGAAACCCTGTCAGTTTCAAAAACTCCATGAAAAATGTGTCTAAAAAATTTCTAAAAAAAGCAAATGAAAGCTCTTTTAGTCTAGTTTAAAAAAATCACGTTTATCAAATTCCAACAGGCAGTAAAAAGCAGCGACCAAGATAACGAAAAGAAAGCAAAAAATACCGAATTTTACTTGTTTTTACGGCATTTCCAATAGAAGGGACACGTCGGGTCTAGTTTTTCCGGATAGATAATCACTTAAACTACAAAACGCCGTTTGATTCGTCCCGAAATCTTTTTCCGATGAAGAGATATTTGATGTAGTCCTTTCGGAATATATTATTCTGCGGCGTCGACAGTCACGCGCGCGCTGAAAGAGATATTATAGGTCATATATTTGTCTCTTTTTAACTTCCTAAAGCGCGTATGTTCGTTTCTCTCTTAGTTTCAATGCATTTATATAGTTTTCTATTTCCATATAAACCTATGAGGACAATTTAAAATACGGCCGACCAAATAATCTTACGGACAAACCGCGCCTGGTAACAAATAATAGAACGATAGCCATACTGAAAAAATAAGTTGCAAATTTTTAAAAACCCCATTTTTTAAAGAAATTTTTTTTAGTCCCCGTAGTCTTAACTTACTGTCATAACAGCGTAAGTTTGTCAAATTATATATAAAACTATGCCCTTGGTACATGTTAGTAATAAAGTTAATCTTTAAAAAATTCCTCTAAACAATAAAAATGTTTGTAATTATTATTAGCAATATTCCTCATTATAAGGTCTTTAGCTATTTATTTGTCGTTTTCTTTATAAATGTTTGGTAGTACTTTAAAGATAAATACAGTTTCTTTTATTTTCTGGTTATTTTTTTTACCAAGGAAAATAAACGGAAGATACAAGAAGCAACTTATACCAAAATATAAAAAGTCTATAATAATAGTATATCTATAGATGAAACCATTTAAACCCTATTATGATATACTGTATAAATTTATTATAAAGAAATGAAATAAATTTTAAAGTAGATGTTTCATCCATTTTATTGTCTAAATACTAAAAAAATTGTATTCTTCGTCCCATTTCTTAGCTCTCTACAGATCCTGTTAAGTTCCCTACAACTTATTCCGTTTAGTCTTCTATAGGTCCTGTTGGAATGGCATGGAACTTGACTTTTTTGAAAGAAAAGATAATTATTTCTTGGTTTTAAAAAATAAATTAGGATCATTGAAAATAAATTATTAGGTGGGTCATTGACCAAATGACATTAGGGACAAGCCGCGCCTGGCATATAGGAATGTAGAGAAAAAAAATATGCAAGAACTACCTAACTAAGTACCTAAAATTTGTAGTGTTCTAATCAAATCCAATGGAGGTGGATCTGGTGCGTTATAATTCCTATACAATACTGAAATGTCAGCTGAATTTAAGGTATTTTTCGACAGCAATGACAGCCTAGCTGTCAGTGCTTGACAGGCTTGGGGGTACAGGCCGCTCGAGCACCGCCCATAGATATTCTAATAGAATATCTATGGACGGTGGCTCGGGAAAGCTGTCTGTATACACCAATTCAGCATCTGTCCATCCGCCACAGCTTTATACATCTCTTAAACTGCTTAACTTAGAAACAAAACTTTGGTATATTTGTGTAATACAGGCTTGAAGTATAAAATACTTACCATAACAATACGTACCAAATATTTTTCCGAGCCCATTAAAAGAAGTATCAATCAACAGCTCATTGCTTGTCGACTAAAATCTTCACTTACTAAAAAAAAATTTAAATCCTTGTCTTCGTGTATCAGGACAACAAATAAAACTGGGTCATAATGATGCCAATGTCTTGAGAATAAAATTTTAGTCACAAGAATTTTTCCAGTCTCCTTTGATGAGTTCAGAAAAATTTTCTATCGTGCTACTACTTCTACTCGTATGAGATATATTATAATATTGTTTAAAATAATTAATATTTATTTTGTATAGAGTGGAGTGGAGCGTCTGGGTTCAAATTCCGATTATGCCAAAGAAGTTTATGGAACAATGGATGCAAAGGAGTGGAATCACGAACAAGTCCTAAAGCTCAAATATAGTCATAAGTTCATATTTTTTTAGTTAGTACTTTTATGTAAAAACAAATAATTTCTGCTATTCATAAAAGTTAAGTTTCAATTAAATGTATTTGTACATTAATAATGTAACTTATTGTTTAGCAATATTTTTCATTAAAAAATTATTAAAACTAATTATTTTGTTTTATTTATCCTTGCTTTTCTCAACTCTTAAGATAAAAATAATGTTTTTCCAAACTGATCAATCATACAGAAACGCGAACCGGTTTTCCCCTAAAAACTAGGAAATTTTGCACTATCTGGCAACATCGCCTATCAGGAGCTGAAAATACCTACTCACGTTCCTGCTCTGAAAATATGCAATGAAAATATCAAAAACTCGAAGTTTTCAATTTTGTATCAGGATCACAGAAACGCGAGGAGGTATTTTCTGCCCTGGTACGCGGTGTTGCCAAATTGTGCAACATTTCCAATTTTTAAAAGATATTTTTATTAGGAGCACAGAAATTCGAGGAGATTTTCCCCTAACAACTAGGAAGTTTTGCACAATCTGGCAACATCGCCTATCAAGAGCTGAAAATACCCATCACGTTCCTGTTCTAATGAAAATACCAAAAACTCGAAGTTTTGAATTTTGTATCAGGATCGCAGAAACGCGAGGAGGTATTTTCTGCCCTGATACGCGGTGCTGCCACATTGTGAAAAATTTCCTATTTTTTAAACATATTTTTATTAGGAGCACAGAAATTCGAGATTTTCCCCTAAAAACTAGAAAATCTTGCACAATCAGGCAACATCGCCTATCAAAAGCTGAAAATACCCATCACGTTCCTGTTCTTCTAATGGAAATATCAAAAACCGGAAGTTTTGAATTTTGTATCAGGATCGCAGAAACGCGAGGAGGTATTTTCTGCCCTGATACGCGGTGTTGCCAAATTGTGCAACATTTCCAATTTTTTAAAGATATTTTTATTAGGAGCACAGAAATTCGAGGAGATTTTCCCCTAACCACTAGGAAGTTTTGCACAATCTGGCAACATCGCCTATCAAAAGCTGAAAAAACCCATCACGTTCCTGCTCTTTTAATGAAAATATCAAAAACTCTATGTTTTGAATTTTGTATCAGGATCGCAGAAACGCGAGGAGGTATTTTCTGCCCTGATACGCGGTGCTGCCAAATTGTGCAACATTTCCAATTTTTTAAAGATATCTTTATTAGGAGCACAGATATTCGAGGAGATTTCCCCCTAACAACTAGGAAGTTCGGCACAATCTGGCAACATCGCCTATTAACTGCTGAAAATGCCAATCACGTTCCTGCTCCTTTAATGAAAATATCAAAAATACCTCCTCGCACTCCTGTTCTCCTAATGAAAACACCAAAAATTCGAAATTTTGCATTTTATTTCGTGTTTTAATTAATATTTATGCGTACCAGGAGCAGAAAATACCTCCTCGCACTCCTGTTCTCCTAATAAAAACACCAAAAATTCGAAATTTTGCATTTTGTTTCGAGTTATTAAATAATATTTCTGCGTACCAGGAGCAGAAAAATACCTCCTCGCACTCCTGCTCTCCTAATAAAAATAGCAAAAATTCGAAATTTTGCATTTTATTTCGTGTATTAATATTTCTGCGTACCAGGAGCAGAAAAATACCACCTCGCACTCCTGCTCTCCTAATAAAAATACCAAAAATTGGAAATTTTGCATTTTATTTCGTGTATTAATATTTCTGCGTACCAGGAGCAGAAAAATACCTCCTCGCACTCCTGTTCTCCTAATAAAAACACCAAAAATTCGAAATTTTGCATTTTATTTCGTGTTTTAATTAAATACTATTTCTGCGTACCAGGAGCAGAAAAATACCTCCTCGCTCTCCTGCTCTCCTAATCAAAATCCCAAGAATTAAACTTTTCCACTTTATTTCTTGTTTAAATAAATTATTCTGCGTATCAGGAGCAGAAAATACCTCCTCGCACTCCTGTTCTCCTAATAAAAACACCAAAAATTCGAAATTTTGCATTTTATTTCGTGTTTTAATTAAATAATATTTCTGCGTACCAGGAGCAGAAAAATACCTCCTCGCACTTCTGCTCTCCTAATAAGAATACCAAAAATTCGAAATTTTGCATTTTATTTCGTGTCTTAATTAATATTTCTGCGTACCAGGAGTAGAAAAATACCTCCTCGCACTTCTGCTCTCCTAATAAAAATACCAAAAATTCGAAATTTAGCATTTTATTTCGTGTCTTAATTAATATTTCTGCGTACCAGGAGCAGAAAAATACCTCCTCGCACTCCTGCTCTCCTAATCAAAATCCCAAAAATTAAACTTTTCTACTTTATTTCTTGTTTAAATAAATTATTCTGCGTATCAGGAGCAGAAAATACCTCCTCGCACTCCTGTTCTCCTAATAAAATCACCAAAAATTCGAAATTTTGCATTTTATTTCGTGTTTTAATTAAATAATATTTCTGCGTACCAGGAGCAGAAAAATACCTCCTCGCTCTCCTGCTCTCCTAATCAAAATCCCAAAAATTAAACTTTTCCACTTTATTTCTTGTTTAAATAAATTATTCTGCGTATCAGGAGCAGAAAATACCTCCTCGCACTCCTGTTCTCCTAATAAAAACACCAAAAATTCGAAATTTTGCATTTTATTTCGTGTTTTAATTAAATAATATTTCTGCGTACCAGGAGCAGAAAAATACCTCCTCGCACTTCTGCTCTCCTAATAAAAATACCAAAAATTCGAAATTTAGCATTTTATTTCGTGTCTTAATTAATATTTCTGCGTACCAGGAGCAGAAAAATACCTCCTCGCTCTCCTGCTCTCATAATCAAAATCCCAAAAATTAAACTTTTCCACTTTATTTCTTGTTTAAATAAATTATTCTGCGTATCAGGAGCAGAAAATATCTCCTCGCACTCCTGTTCTCCTAATAAAAACACCAAAAATTCGAAATTTTGCATTTTATTTCGTGTTTTAAGTAAATAATATTTCTGCGTACCAGGAGCAGAAAAATACCTCCTCGCACTTCTGCTCTCCTAATAAGAATACCAAAAATTCGAAATTTTGCATTTTATTTCGTGTCTTAATTACTATTTCTGCGTACCAGGAGCAGAAAAATACCTCCTCGCACTTCTGCTCTCCTAATAAAAATCCCAAAAATTAAACTTTTCTACTTTATTTCTTGTTTAAATAAATTATTCTGCGTATCAGGAGCAGAAAATACCTCCTCGCACTCCTGTTCTCCTAATAAAAACACCAAAAATTCGAAATTTTGCATTTTATTTCGTGTTTTAATTAAATACTACTTCTGCGTACCAGGAGCAGAAAAATACCTCCTCGCACTTCTGCTCTCCTAATAAGAATACCAAAAATTCGAAATTTTATTTCGTGTCTTAATTACTATTTCTGCGTACCAGGAGCAGAAAAATACCTCCTCGCACTTCTGCTCTCCTAATAAAAATCCCAAAAATTAAACTTTTCTACTTTATTTCTTGTTTAAATAAATTATTCTGCGTATCAGGAGCAGAAAATACCTCCTCGCACTCCTGTTCTCCTAATAAAAACACCAAAAATTCGAAATTTTGCATTTTATTTCGTGTTTTAATTAAATAATATTTCTGCGTACCAGGAGCAGAAAAATACCTCCTCGGACTTCTGCTCTCCTAATAAGAATACCAAAAATTCGAAATTTTGCATTTTATTTCGTGTCTTAATTAATATTTCTGCGTACCAGGAGTAGAAAAATACCTCCTCGCACATCTGCTCTCCTAATAAAAATACCAAAAATTCGAAATTTAGCATTTTATTTCGTGTCTTAATTAATATTTCTGCGTACCAGGAGCAGAAAAATACCTCCTCGCTCTCCTGCTCTCTTAATCAAAATCCCAAAAATTAAACTTTTCCACTTTATTTATTGTTTAAATAAATTATTCTGCGTATCAGGAGCAGAAAATACCTCCTCGCACTCCTGTTCTCCTAATAAAAACACCAAAAATTCGAAATTTTGCATTTTATTTCGTGTTTTAAGTAAATAATATTTCTGCGTACCAGGAGCAGAAAAATACTTCCTCGCACTTCTGCTCTCCTAATAAGAATACCAAAAATTCGAAATTTTATTTCGTGTCTTAATTACTATTTCTGCGTACCAGGAGCAGAAAAATACCTCCTCGCACTTCTGCTCTCCTAATAAAAATCCCAAAAATTAAACTTTTCTACTTTATTTCTTGTTTAAATAAATTATTCTGCGTATCAGGAGCAGAAAATACCTCCTCGCACTCCTGTTCTCCTAATAAAAACACCAAAAATTCGAAATTTTGCATTTTATTTCGTGTTTTAATTAAATACTATTTCTGCGTGCCAGGAGCAGAAAAATACCTCCTCGCTCTCCTGCTCTCCTAATCAAAATGCCAAAAATTAAACTTTTCCACTTTATTTCTTGTTTAAATAAATTATTCTGCGTATCAGGAGCAGAAAATACCTCCTCGCACTCCTGTTCTCCTAATAAAAACACCAAAAATTCGAAATTTTGCATTTTATTTCGTGTTTTAATTAAATAATATTTCTGCGTACCAGGAGCAGAAAAATACCTCCTCGCACTTCTGCTCTCCTAATAAGAATACCAAAAATTCGAAATTTTGCATTTTATTTCGTGTCTTAATTACTATTTCTGCGTACCAGGAGCAGAAAAATACCTCCTCGCACTCCTGTTCTCCTAATAAAAACACCAAAAATTCGAAATTTTGCATTTTATTTCGTGTTTTAATTAAATAATATTTCTGCGTACCAGGAGCAGAAAAATACCTCCTCGCACTTCTGCTCTCCTAATAAGAATACCAAAAATTCGAAATTTTGCATTTTATTTCGTGTCTTAATTAATATTTCTGCGTACCAGGAGTAGAAAAATACCTCCTCGCACTTCTGCTCTCCTAATAAAAATACCAAAAATTCGAAATTTAGCATTTTATTTCGTGTCTTAATTAATATTTCTGCGTACCAGGAGCAGAAAAATACCTCCTCGCTCTCCTGCTCTCCTAATCAAAATCCCAAAAATTAAACTTTTCCACTTTATTTCTTGTTTAAATAAATTATTCTGCGTATCAGGAGCAGAAAATACCTCCTCGCACTCCTGTTCTCCTAATAAAAACACCAAAAATTCGAAATTTTGCATTTTATTTCGTGTTTTAATTAAATACTATTTCTGCGTACCAGGAGCAGAAAAATACCTCCTCGCTCTCCTGCTCTCCTAATCAAAATCCCAAAAATTAAACTTTTCCACTTTATTTCTTGTTTAAATAAATTATTCTGCGTATCAGGAGCAGAAAATACCTCCTCGCACTCCTGTTCTCCTAATAGAAACACCAAAAATTGGAAATTTTGCATTTTATTTCGTGTTTTAATTAAATAATATTTCTGCGTACCAGGAGCAGAAAAATACCTCCTCGCACTTCTGCTCTCCTAATAAGAATACCAAAAATTCGAAATTTTGCATTTTATTTCGTGTCTTAATTACTATTTCTGCGTACCAGGAGCAGAAAAATACCTCCTCGCTCTCCTGCTCTCCTAATCAAAATCCCAAAAATTAAACTTTTCTACTTTATTTCTTGTTTAAATAAATTATTCTGCGTATCAGGAGCAGAAAATACCTCCTCGCACTCCTGTTCTCCTAATAAAAACACCAAAAATTCGAAATTTTGCATTTTATTTCGTGTATTAATATTTCTGCGTACCAGGAGCAGAAAAATACCTCCTCGCACTCCTGTTCTCCTAATAAAAACACCAAAAATTCGAAATTTTGCAATTTATTTCGTGTATTAATATTTCTGCGTACCAGGAGCAGAAAAATACCTTCTCGCACTCCTGTTCTCCTAATAAAAACACCAAAAATTCGAAATTTTGCATTTTATTTCGTGTTTTAATTAAATACTATTTCTGCGTACCAGGAGCAGAAAAATACCTCCTCGCTCTCCTGCTCTCCTAATCAAAATCCCAAAAATTAAACTTTTCTACTTTATTTCTTGTTTAAATAAATTATTCTGCGTATCAGGAGCAGAAAATACCTCCTCGCACTCCTGTTCTCCTAATAAAAACACCAAAAATTCGAAATTTTGCAATTTATTTCGTGTATTAATATTTCTGCGTACCAGGAGCAGAAAAATACCTCCTCGCACTCCTGTTCTCCTAATAAAAACACCAAAAATTCGAAATTTTGCATTTTATTTCGTGTTTTAATTAAATACTATTTCTGCGTACCAGGAGCAGAAAAATACCTCCTCGCTCTCCTAATCAAAATCCCAAAAATTAAACTTTTCTACATTATTTCTTGTTTAAATAAATTATTCTGCGTATCAGGAGCAGAAAATACCTCCTCGCACTCCTGTTCTCCTAATAAAAACACCAAAAATTCGAAATTTTGCATTTTTGCAAGTTTTGAATTTTGTATCAGGATCGCAGAAACGCGACGAGGTATTTTCAGTCCTGATACGCGCGAAATTGTGCAACATTTACAATTTTTTAAAGATATTTTTATTAGGAGCACAGAAATTCGAGATTTTTCCCTCACAACTAGGAAGTTTTGCACAATCTGCCAAAATCGCCTATCAAGAGCTGAAAATACCTTGCTCTTCTAATGAAAATATCAAAAACTCGAAGTATTGAAATTTGTATCAGGATCGCAGAAACGCGAGGAGGTATTTTCTGACCTGATAGGCGGTGCTGCCAAATTGTGCAAAATTTTAAGTCCCCTATTCATAGGACGGGAGCAATCGACGATTTTTGCGACTTTCGTGCCCACGGCATCGGCTTTTATTGAAAATTTGGCCAGGAAGCATACCCAGGTTTATTTTTGCATGTCTTCCCTTCTAAACTGTCGCAGTCGGAGGATAAATAAACAAGGTAATCCTTAAATAAAACAAAATAGTTCAAACAGTTAGGTTTATTTAACTAAACTTAGGAATACTTTAACATTTAGAATAAATATAAATTACCGTGGATGTCTAATGGTCGGGTTTTTACTACCTTTAGTTAAATTTTTCAGTTGACTGGTCAAACGATACATTTAAACGTCTAACTCCTAACATTTAAAGGTGTCCCAATACTTTGATAGTTAAATAATCACACAAATTATGATTCATTTTACATTTTGGTGTTGCATAAAGCAACAAATCTTGGTATTTTTCGTGTTTAAAAAATACTATTAAAGTATAAGCTCAAAGCTCAATCTCCCTGTTAACTCACCAAAATTTCATGGAAACATTTTAAACCGTTTTCGAGATATCGCCTTGTAAAAACTTACCCTGCATAGAATTTTATTTCTTTTTGGTTTTTAACTAACTGGTAACGGTTGCAAAGGTATTTTATCTTTAAGAGAGTAATCTCTTGAAATCAGGACACAGTTAAATGTTTTCTTGGTAATACTACTTTAAAAACTGAGCTACGGGTACCATTTCAGTAGCAATAAATAAATGAATAATAATACCGCATATATTTGAAAACCATAAATTTAACTTGTAAGGTTTATTGGTGATGATTCAAATTAAAAGTAACTTTTTAAAAAATACTAATATCTTTTTAAAAATAAAGTAAAAAAAAGTAATCCAACTACCATATTATAGAAACTAAACACAAGGAAAATAAATAGCAAGCGTAAAAACATGCTTAGAACTTAAAAATAACCTACTTTAGAAACGAGGTTAAAATATACGAAATCTTTATAACAAAAATAACATGAAACAAATAAATATTTTTATCACATCGTCTTTACAAAAAAGATGTTAGTAAATAGTCCGGGCGCTTATATAGAAACCTTTCACACATATAATAGACAGTTGGACCGCAGTGGCGGCCGGTGACATTTTAAAGTTGTGTATCTCTGTTGCTACTTACGGGACCCATGCAAAGTTCAGTTTTTCATAGTGAGCCTACTAGAAATGTTTTGGTAAAAAAATATTTTATATGCGAAAGAAGGTTGAATTTTTGCTATAGTTTTAGTTATAGTCATTTGAATTTTTTTAAACCCGAAACATAATTTTTAAAAAATTAAATGACTATAACATTCGACTAACACATTTGTTTCTCTTAAAATTTAAAAATTTTCGACAAAATGATGTAAAATTTGTTTACAAAAAATAATAATAAAAAGCGTATTCATTTTTAACCAGGGGTGTCAGAGCAAAAATTCAACCTTCTTTCGCAAATTATAATTTTTTTCTTTACCAAAATATTCCTAGTAGGAGCACTATTAAAAAACCTGAACATGGCATGGGCCCCGTAAGTAGCAACAGAGATATGCATCTTTAAAATTTCACCAGCCGCTACCGAGTTGGAGATTTGCAACATGTTAACAATATTTATAAACATTTTTAATGTAGAAAGTGTTAAAGTCTGTGTCTTAAAATCAGAGACGGACTGTTTAATTATTGAACAACATTAAAAAATACAGCTTTTCTTGAACTAAACTTCTGTTGATTTTAAAGGCTATATACAAGGAATAATATTAAGCAATATAATCTCAAAAATACGTACTAATTGTTAAGAATTCAGGCGAAGCTTGTCCATAAGGTCAATGACCCACATAATAATTTATTTTTAAAGCCAAAATAATTATCTCTTATTTAAAAAAAAAGTGCAAGTTCAATGCGAAAACTTCCCAGTAAAGAATCGATGTAGCTTTGAAATTTCACCAGCCGCCACTGAGTACTAGTACTACACTACTACACAAAGGACACAATACAAATAATATCCAAAAAGTTTAAGCAAATACAATGCGCATATTAGGCAATAACTGTAATTAGTTTTCCTTTGTCTAACCCAAATGTCTGGCAATAGTATATTTAACGGAGCGGTTCTAGTATATTTCCATAATGGCCCGGGACAACTCGAGAACCGGCGGCGTCGACAATCACGCACGCGCCGAAAGCGATCTTATTGGTGGGCCGTCGAAATTCGACGTAGAGTGGTTTCCGAAATATAAAATAATAAAATGCATGGGAATTAGGGCTGGGCGATTATCGAAAAAGATAATAGATTTTTGATTATTTGAAATAATCTATTATTTCCGATTAATCGATATTAATCGATTAATCGAGAAAATCGATTAATCGGACTAAATCGATTATTGAACTAGTCGAAATTATGTCATTACTAATGACATAATGAAAGAGACTTCAGCGCTTACCACTTGCCTATCTTGAACACAATTCCGGTGGGCGATTTAAATTTTAGACCCTTAAAAATTAAAGGAGCGCGGATCGAAAAGCATTCAAATTATTTCGTCGAATACGTGTTTCATAGTCGAGTTATGATTATAAAAATAATCGATTAATCTAGAAATCGATTAATCGGAAAAATCGATTAATCGAAAAAATCGATTAATCGAAAATTGATTAATCGAAAAACCGATTAACCGAAAAATCGATTAATCGATAAAATCGATTAATCGAAAAGTCGATTAATCGATTTTAAATTTGTTGTAATCTTTCAATCGATTATTTTGCCCACCCCTACCAATGAGGTCAATTTAATATACGGCTAAGCATGGAGCAAGCACCTTTGATGCTTCACTTCACTGGGCTTGATTCCTTATTGGGGAGTTTTGGCATGGAACTTGCATTTTTTTGGGTTTTTAACAACAAATTATTAGGTGGGTCACTGACCAAATGACCTTATGGACAAGCCGCGCCTGGTTAAGATACTGGCCCAAATGTCGTGGAGATAACTTAGTACATACATTTATGATATTTTAATAATTAGCAAGTTCTTTGGGATTAAGTATATTGCTTTATATTATTCTTGGTATTAACAATAGTTCATATCAGAAGGAAGTGAATTTTTTTCAATGATGTTCAAGTCATTTTTCAATAACTGTTATTAGCTATTTTAAAATGTTGTTTAATATTTTTGTATTTTTGTATTATTAAACCTTTTTTTTATGAATATGAAAGTAACAATGAACGAACTGAAATTAAATACATAAAAATATTACACGTGTATATATTTAAAAAAACAAACAGTAAAAAAGCATAATTTAAACAATTTTAAGGATACTAAGCCACAGCAAAATCTTTATTTATTCAATTTCCAAGTTATATTTTAGGGAGGATAAGACTTTCTATACAAACCACCAGAAGGACACATATTTTACTTTTGTTAAATTCTATAACTATAGTTACAACTAAGGCCATTCTTTAATTCGACAAGAGCCATCGCTCCTTGAATTTCATCACTGGATATTTCCTTACTTTTTCCTACAACGGAAAAAAATAATTATATCCTTTGAAACGCTCCACTAACAGATATTATTACACAGCAAACGATTCGAGTCGAAACGTTCAAACTTTCTGAGTTTATAGGGGGATAGTGGATAGCTTTAGTAAAAAATTCAGTTATACAGGATCTTTCGTTCCGGAGCTATTAAACGTCAACGTTGAAATTTCCGTGATTTCGATTGAAATCGGGTACAGGTCGCAAAAATGGGTCGATTCGATTTAAATTTTCGGAGGTTGTAGAGAACCTGGGTGTACAGAACCTCACTGATATTGGCGAGGATCGGAAAATGGGAAGTAATTGTTTTGAATTTTTTTAGGTCGGAAAATGCCATTTGGAAACCCATCTTTGGTACCTAATAACTCGAAAACGGTGAGTCGGATCGAAAAACGGTTTGACACGTCAAACTTTAGAATCTCAAATACTTTCTTTTTGCAATACATCTTTCTATACCTAAAACCACTCGAAATTGGGAAAATTTGAGAAAAACTCAAAATTACGAAAAAAAATTTCACGAATTTTGAATTTTTTTTATAGGTCAAAGTGGATACAAATTAAAATTATATTTATATCGTCGGAAAGATATCGTCGAAATACCTGATATCCATATTTTTAAGTTCTTTATTCTTTATAAAACGAGAATAAAAGTTAGATTTTGTGACTTTTTTTACCGACATCGGTACATTTGACACACTCTGTATTTTTTATATCTAATTTTCTCAAACTTTTTCAGCGTTATCTGATAAAGGGATAATCAAGCTTTAAAATAAATACTCAATGGGACATTCAGGAGCGTATTTAAGTTGTAAAAATTGTTTTTTTTATTTGTTTAATCAGAACCTATTTTAACCAACATTATTATTCAGGGTGTTATAAAATTCACTGCATATATTTGAATGGGTGACTCCTGGGGTAGTCTACAGCCATAACCAATACTTTTTCCCCTCAAATCGCACGTTTTTATTTAAAAAAATTCCCTAAACCACCGACGCTTCTAAAGAGCCTGGCGTCAAAGGCTCTAATATTATAAATAAAAAACAAATGATCCAGTCGGAGCATTGCCAAACTTAAATATTATTGTCACATCTCTTTTTTTTATCACCGAAAATAATTCGTAAGTATTTTTAATTCCACAGACGCATTTTACCAAAAATGTGTATTTTAATTTAATAGCAATTTCTGTACTTAATATGGGAAAATATGGACCACTCAGGAAATTAGGTTGACATTGTATGCAGAATGAAATAGGCATTGTGTATGTATGGACATAGTGAGCAAAGTTCTTTAGTGGTCTTATATGAAAAAATAAAACTTTAATTTTTCGCTTACCTCCTTGTACACAGACCAAAACTGACGGACGCTTTTGATTTTGACTTTCAGTGACAAGAGAAACGTCAGCAATCGTCGGTTCTTCACCTTCGTCAATATAAGATTCCTCGCCCCAGTTTATTGGGCAAGCCAAGTCAGTAGTTGAATCCCACAATCTTTGGTCTTGTGCTGCTTCACGCAGCCACCGTTTTTTTGGTAATTCTGATGGCTTCGGCTGCGGGGATTCTGCAAATAAAAAATATCACATAAGTCAATACAGCTAGTAATATTAATAATTTAAATATAGTAAGTTTATAATAAACGACAAAAAATTCTTCTTATATAAAAACTATGATTGTACCTGCACTCATTTCATTTTCAGAGCCTCCAGAATTGCTACAAATGGACGTTTCAAGGTCCTCAAGATCAGATTTTGGAGAATTCTCAATGTCATCAGTACCAGCTTGTGAACAGCCTGAAAAATATGCAGAGCTGCCACTACTAAACACCGATTCTTCACGTTTAAAAAGGATGGATTTCTTTGGAGTTGTATCTAGGTTTTCATTGGATTTTGGTGAACTTTTGTTCTTTCTAAAAAAACACACAAGAAAGTTCTGAAATTATTAAGTCAGCATTTAACTAATATTTTCCTTTGCACCTAATAGGAAAATTTTAGTTAAGTAAAATAATGTATTGTATGCTTAATAAAATTTGTGTGTTAATTTTTATCTTTTCTTTACCTATCAAAGTTCTGAAGCCACTGTCTTACTTCGGCACTATGGGTCTCATCATAAGTTTTATCATGGTTTGGCTCAGGTTTGGTAATGAATCGTTTTAAAGTAAACTCCGGATGATCTGGACAGTGTCTGTTAGCATGAGTAAAACGACGCGAACAATTCGGAGCAGCACAAATAAAAGGCTTTTCTCCAGTGTGGAGCCTCTGGTGTGTTTTTAACTGGCCAGACTGAGCAAATTTGCGAGTACAACGGGGATAATCACATATATAAGGTTTTTCCCCTAGAAAGAAAAAATTACCTGTATAGTTATGTTTTTATTATGGTTCACTTCAGCTAGAATGTACAGCTAACAGCGACCCTTGAAAGCAATTGCTTTGCTAACCAATATGTTGTGTTTAAAATAAATAAAGACAATGGATTTTTTTCACAGAATACACTTTGTGCATAGGAGTTGGCCATCGATGATCACACTTTTAAAATTGAATGCGCTTTTTTTAGGAACCATTCATCATTTTAAATAACAAAAATATATTGTTTGAAAGACCCATTACTTAGTATCCTTTAAAATTAGCCTACATGATCAATACGGATTACATTTCATTTAAACTGATGACGGGTTTCTAAAAAAATGCATGTGTGAGGCGACCCACCTCACCCATGTGCATAGATATCTACCTGATTTCTATGCATTATTTTCAAAAATAAGTACATAAAAATTAAAGTTTAGGCACCTAAATGGAAAATGGACCAAATAAACAGAATAGAGCAGAAAAATGAAGATTATTAATTTAACTAAACATTCTAAAATAAATTTAAATACCAATGCTGATAGGTTATTGACCTTCTTATGGGGACCTAATATTTACAAGGTGGGTTGGTATTTTCCTCTTTATTTTTACATTATACACTATATTGTAACATTTTATTGCATGACAGAAAAATTGTGGAGAAGCAATCGTGACAGAACTCTTAGGGTCATAATACATTAAAGCCTTTTGACATTATTAAAAATTTACAAAAAAATTGTAGTTATTTTGTGTTTAAATTCCTGACTTTAATTAAAATACCCGAATGATAATGATGATGATGTTTGAATAGTGAGCAACACCCAACAAAGAAGTTTGTCCAGTTATAGATTTAACTTTCAAAATTTCAAGGTACACTGACTTTTAAATGCAGACTTTAAAGGCCACACACCTTAACCAAACATGCAGGTTTATACAGGAGTTTTTACAACTTTTAACCATTCATTAAAGGGCATTAAATATTTTAATCAGGAACCTTCTATGCCTAGGTTTTTAATGAGCTACGCAAAGAGAATATATCAAAGCGATTAAATAATCAAGAGACATTTAAATAACGGCAGTATTTAAAGTTCAAGATGTCCTCACCTGTATGGGTTCTAAGATGGGCTTGTAGAGATTTTTCTCTGGGGAACACTCTGTTGCAGTACATACATTTTATGGAACTGGGGGAGGTGGAGCCTTCTAAAATTAGGGTATTCAACAAGTCAGCCCTAGGCCTTCCTCTGCGAGTTTCCCCAGGCGAAATAACAGTCTTTTCACTGAGGCTTGGGCTACCATTTTCGAGTGCTTTGTCGCCGATATTAAAGCTTGTAGACTTTAATATTCGACTACTCGGTGTCACTACCACTTCACTATCACTATCAGACGAGAGTTTATTTCTTTTGGGGGTTGAATACATACTTTTTCACTAATTTGAGCCAGTTTTTCCGAAAAATAACCCACAGCCACAATCAAAACAAAGATGCCGTCCGATGTTTAGATGGCGCTGCAAAATGGAGGGAAAAGTTTTTGATTAGCACGTTGACATAGGGTCTCATTTTTAGGTTTAAAACAAAATCCTGGGTTTAGTAAGCCTTGCACTTTTACTTTTATGTTTTTAGTTATTCAATCTGTGCATTTTAAAATCGGTTTTTAATTTTCATTAAGGTTTGAAAATCAATCTATAAAATACCAATCCAATTGTCAAATACGTGTAGTTTAGCCATTGTCTTTCAGATGTCGCCGCCAAGAAGTGAACTTATGGTAGACAGTAACGACAGTAGGTGTAATATATTTTTAGCAGCGATAAAATCAATCAACTTCCCGAAATAGGCCGACGCCGACGCTGCGTACCTCGTATCGACGTATCATCATGTGTATTCTATTGATGGCTCACGAGTGACACTAGGTGCTCAATATATATATCGTCTCAGATTTTAGTCCGAGTCTTTAAGTCGTCGATTTTAAGACAATTAAGTTTGAGTCAAATTTAGCTTTAGACAACAGTTAAAAATGTCCAAATAAAAGGTTGCCCCAGCTGGGAGTCGAACCCAGGCCTCTGAACATAGTTCAGTGCTCTGCCACTAAGCTACCGGAGCTTAATAACCATTTGAACTATTAACGTGCTTCTTAATTATTAGAGCTTTTAGCCACCAGAGAACCAACACAACATACTACACACCATTTATTAAAATCTTTAGCCATTATAGAGAACTACCCCACACAGCAACGTTCACACATTAAGACCTGTTCCACACATATTGAAGCTATATAACTTTTAATCCACGGGCGAACGCCCAATATGAATTTTTTCAATCAACGGCTCTTGGAAAAATTGATTTACCAGAAAGTAACGTACCAAAGCTAAGGAAACCTGATCAAACTCAAAAAAGGTTTGCTTAGGTTTGTTCGGGATTGTTTTTCGTCTTTTTTTATTTAACATTTTCCAAGCTAAGTTCATAGCCTAATACTGTTTTCGAAAGAATACATTCTCGGAAATTGTATACCTACCTATTTTTAAAAACTAATTTTTTTAAAGGCATTTTTGAAAAAATGTACTTTCAAAAGAGCATCTTTTGAAAAAATTGTTAAGATATTTTTGAAAAAGGTATTTTCGAAATAGGTTTTCGAGTAAATATTTTCGAAAAATTTCGGAAATCCGTTTTCGAAAAAGCTGTTTCTCTAAAAAAAAATTCTGTAGCAAAAGACGTTTTTCGAAAAAAAAAACCCTATTTGGTTATTTGATTCCTAAAGTAAGGAATGTTTTCAGAAACCATGTTAAAGCATGTAATCCAAAAATGTTAAAAACGGCTTGCATTTTTACAAGCTTTTATTTAACTTCACATGTTAGTTTGTATGTATGTATACGTATAAATGTTTGTATGTATGTACCTACATATAAGTTTGTATGTATGTTTGTTACTATGTTTAGGTCAAATATTGCAATCAAAATTTTGACTAGTTCTAATTAAGTCAGAGCTTTGAAATTTTGCACACGTGTATAAGTCCGGTGACATTGCAATATAGTATATTTAGTATTGTTCGAAATCCAATATGGCGGACGCCGGACGCCCCAAGATGGCGAATTACCTTTTTCTTTACACTCCCCTTGACATGTATCAAATGAAAATATTTGATGAGTAGAATACGATAAGCTATGTGACGTCATTCTAAACCCAATATGACGGACGCCACAAGATGGCGGATTACCGTTTTCTTCACAGTCCCCTTGATATGGGTATTAAAGGAAGGAGTTTGACGAGTAGAATACGATAACAGGTAAAATTTCTTGTAATAGTGATCAGAAATGCATTGGTTAAGACGTAACTAAAAATTTAAAAATAAAATCTTGTGAGAAATACTTTTTAAAAACAAGTTTTTATTATTTAGATGTACCTACTAAAAAGACAAAAAAATAACTAGGTATAGTTTTTTCATTGTGGCAATACTAAATGCTATTCATAAGTGGACGTAGTTCGCGTGGGTGGATCCTAATTAAAGTAGTATCAAAGTTATCGCTGAAACAGATATAATATATTAAGTACCTATGTTAGATTTATTGTCTTAAAAGCTTGTCGCGTGAATAGAAAAGACAAAAATACAAACTTAGGTATCTACTTACAATTTCTACAAAACAAAATTGATGCCTGTATGAACTTTTCGTGCGCGACGAGCTTTTAAGACAATATATAAATTTAACATAATACCTATGTTACCTACATATGTTATCTGTTTCAGTGATAACTTTTATTACAAATCCTTTACATAAATCCTTTTTGTACAATGCTCTAGGGGAGGGAGGTGGGCTAAATCCGCGCCTGGATACAATAACCTTCCTTCTAATAAACTTCCAACTATTCCGAAATTTTCTCCTATTAAATTTAGCCTTTTAAATAGAGCTCCTTAAATATTGATATGAAGCGGCTTAATAAACTTTCATTCATGATATTTTTCGTTGTAATCCGCGTGCAAGTAACAACCACTTTAAGTCAGTTTTCCACCCAAGTCACCCCGTAGAATTCTCAAAGGTAATAAATTCTGATAGGTCAGAGAGAACGTAATTTGACGAGTGAATATTTCGGCAGAATTCGCGTCAGAATTGTATGCCCGGCTTACATATACCTTACCTCGGATTCCCTAAGGGTAGTGTTCTACAAAGTAATTTGAATATGTTTGAATTCATCGACCTGTGAAGGTTTATTGCATTTGTGTGTTACACGAACTTTTTGCTAAGTAAAACTGTTATTGTGTTAGGTTTGGTTTCTCAAATGCTGTGACTAACTTTCCCTCAGTTTTAAATCAAAGAAAAATAAAAATAGGCGTAGTGCTGAAAAGTACATTATGGTTTTTTATTTTACATTTTCTTGTATGTGTGCCTTATAATATTTGTTGACATCATATTAAATAAAATTAGTAAAATTAAAATTTCGGACTTCCACTGTCTGAAGCATTCATTGGTGTTAGCAGAGAATATAATAACTTAATAATAATAAGGCTGCCATTACTAGTCATTAGAAAGATCACCTAATAAAAAAGATTTTCCCTTGGATGGAGCCCCACTCTAACCAACAACCTCTCCCACTGTCTTAATAAAGGCAGTGAGGAGACTGCCCAAGATCTAATATACATAGAAATATATAAAAGTTATTAGGTACTACCAAAGAAAAATATAAGCTACGCCTAGCCCAGTGGCGGCTCGTAGCCTAGAGCATAGGGGTGTCAACAAATAATTTTAAAAAATCGCATTCCATATTTTGCGAAACAAATATAAAATAAAAAAAAGGTTCATTGGTGTTAGTCATTAATTACAACACATGCATTTACTGGAACATATCTACTTGTATCCACTTGTTTGTTGTGTTTGTTGATACTTTGACGATATGCGGAATTTAATCGAAAGGCGATATTAACTGTGCCCAATAAAGCAAGTTCAGTCGAACAATGAATGTGCAACTTCGTGTTTCTTAATCTTTTGATGTAAATGTTTCAGATTTGTGTAGGTATTCTACCTTCGTCCATGTTTTATCCATACCTTCTGAATAAAATAATAAGCATGAAAAGCAGAACAGTGCATTCAAAGTTTCACAACCGCATAACTAAATAACGACAAAACGCAAGAAATAACATTTAGCTTTAGTAGCGCATCCATTGAGGGCAATTACGTCAAACTGTTGGGTCTTTTGCTGGACGATGGATTAAAATGGTCTTCTCATATCGATAATCTTTGCTCAAGATTGAGTGGCCAAATTTATCTGCTTAGGCAACTTAAGAAAACATTCGATAAAAAAATCCTGGTAATGGTTTATTTTGCCAACATTCACTCTCTGCTGAGTTATGGTGCAGTTATCTGGGGTAACGCATCCCAATCCGGCAGAGCATTTAAAATGCAAAAGCGGGCAGTCAGGACTATAGATGGTCTTGGCCCCCGTGATTCATGTCGAGCAATTTTTAAAAAACTTGGTATTATGCCTCTTCCTTGTATTTATATTTATCATACCCTCCTTGAAATCCACTCCCACTCTGAAAGATTCACCAAACTATCATACAATCATACGTACGGTACAAGATCTTCGAACACGTTGCTGATTCCGAGGTATCGACTTGTAAATGCTGAGCGAAATGCATTAAATGTATCTCTGTATAACAAACTTGGCAATGCTGTAAAAATATTAAACTACATAAAGTTTAAAATTAAAATAAAAAAATTTTTCTTAGAAAACTGCTTTTATTCTGTTAATGAATACATGGAGGCACCGTCTGTGAGCTAAATACTAGTATTTATATGTTTTTTTTATGTGTTTTTTACTAAAAATAAGAGTATTTTCTGTATCTAGTTGGTTACAATTGTTATTTAGTAATGTGATATTTATTTTTATGCATTTTTCCTTTGACTTGCAACAAACATGTAAAGAATGTAACGTTGTCAAATAAATATATATCTATCTATCTATCTATCTATCTATCCACTGATTTTTTTATACACCTCTTTGGAGAAATGTCTTGTAAAGCGACGATTTGCTGTTTTATCCGATCGAGAAAGGTTCAAATCAGGGATAGGTCTTCAAGGGATTTAATCTGATTTTTTTCAGCCAACGAAAGCCTCGAAAAATCACTTTTTAAAAGATTTTGCACGCTATTTGCCATTTTCCACACATTGAAACGCCAAACAATGTCGCGAAACGAATATAAACGCCAATCGCCCACAACACCGCGGAGTAAAACACTGGACTGCTGGGGACTGGGCTCACCTGCCGAGCGCGTTTTCGCGTACTAAAATCCCGTTTATGAAACCCAAGCAAACCCAACCGAACAAAACCCAGCGAACGTCATCGAAGTTGAATTCTGTGACTTAAACAATTGTAGCCTCGATGCAATGATCCAGTGCAAATTTAGATAAGGAATGTTTGTAGAAACAATCTAAGAGCAAGTAAATCAAAAATATAAAAAAACTTTCATTTTTCATATTACATACCTATTAGTATTGATCTATTATTCATGATTTTGTGGTATAATTATTCATTTCGAAGACCTTGTATAGACGGCATACTTTTGTTTTTGTTTATAAAATTTTGTAGAATATGTAGGAATGGCTAATGTTACAATATTTATTTTTATAAAATTTGCTATTGAAATCCTTTTTGTACATGACTTTGAAATCCGCCCCTGCCTACTATGACCACATACTCTCCAATAAAAGGAAATTAATTTGGCGTCCCCAAAATCATTGTGCCCCCCACGCCAGTAAAAGCACGGCACGCCACTGAAGGGCATCTGTTCTTACATAATCTAATGCCATATTTGTTTATTGAAATTCTGGCGAATGCGCAAAAGATAAATTACTAAACTTATTTCTCTATAAAAAAATGTAAAACCCGCCTCAATTAAAAGTCCTTTTTGAGGCATTATGCGAAGGTCGACTTTTCAAGTTTTGAATTTTTCTGTAGCCATACTTAAACTAATATTTTTTGGTCTTTGGCGATTTAGAAAAAATTCCAACATATTTTTACAGCTTGTAACATATTTTTTTCTAGCTTGCAGCATTTATCTTGTGGTCAAGTTTGGATGTGCCAACTTTGAATTTCTGTGTCTTTGTCGCATCGTCAGCAACCCAGGTTTAGAGAATTTCAAATTATGTAGGTTGAATCTGAACATACAATGTTCTAGTACATTTCCATTGAATGAAACATTTGATTATTTAATTAAGTTGTCCTGTCAAATGACTCGTTGCTGTTCGTAGGAACTGGATTTTACTAGAAATATTAAAATACTTATATATAAAAATAACTATTCCTAAAGTAGTTTCTCTAATAAAAGTAAATAATGTACAGCTGATGACAGTTCTAACCTTCAGATGTGCATTATATTTACATTTAGAGACAAAAGAAAGAACTGTCACCAGGTAAACACTAAAACTTAAATTTAAAAAATAAAAATCAGGGTTATGTCTTAAATTCGTATATTATTAACCCCTTTATTATAGTAAACAGATTAATTTTTAAGCACTAGTAAGGGGATCCGTTTCAGCCAATAGGGTGGATTAAACAAAGGTGCGGGAAGGAAAGACGAAACTCTTTTTGACATATGTACATACGTATGTACATATACAATGATGTTCTAAATTGTGATTAAAATAAAGGCCTTCTAGTACACCCTAGTACCTCCTTAAAGCAATTATTGCTGATATGGGATTCGCGACACCCAGCCAATAGCGGTAACATATCAATGCATGAGGTCGCAAAAATAGAAATAATAATAAAACCTGTTGTTTACGTAAAATATCTGCGCATTTACGCAAATGCACACGCAAGAAAATGATAAGTTGTAACAAGGGGGTTCGCAGCGAAGTTATTTCTTTTTTAACTGCCTTAGGACTAAGGTTTACTACGAGTTTGAAGGAATAATGTAAAACAGAAATGCAATAAATAGGCAATTTCAAAATTTGCGTTGTACCTACAATTCTGAATTTTTATAGGGACAAAAACCTACAAGTTTTACTTTTATAACGCGAAAGTATTTGTCAGGGAAAAGATTTTATCTTACGTATATTTGCCAAAGCACTTTTCTTGTTCCAAAATCATTTATCATAAAATTCTGAGCGACTCCACGACTTGAAATTACGTTTTCTCATGTATCAGATTTTCTGGTGGCTTATTGGTTGTTAAATAATTGCCAAAAAATATCCTTCTACAATATCTTCCAGCATGTCGTAGAAACTCCTTCAAACATATTGTTACCAACTCGAGAAAAAAAGTGTTTTCAGATTACGAATCAAAATTCAAATATTGTGTAGCGTAATGTCTCTACTTGTTTTTAATTATTTACTGGGTTTATATAATGTTGCAGTAATATATACATACGTACAATTCATTAAAGGTGAAATAAAATTTAAAATTTTAAAAAAATATTATTAGAGGATTCCTACTATGCAAGTTTATTGTTATATTGCATTTTATTGTTTGTCAGAGTTTGTATTATTTATATTTGACTAAACAGTTTATGTACGGACTACGGATGGATGCATCCATTATCTAACTGCTTAAAAATAAAATAAATTTTAAAATCAATTTTATAAACAAATTAAATAACGTTGTTCTGTTTTGTTTTATCAAAAGATTTTCAGCAAACAACATTTTTTAATATCCGCCTCAATTTGAAATTTAACCCAGAGAAATAAATATACGACACGACTAAACAATATTGATAACGTCAATTAACTTAAATATCATTACTAGGAATGCGGACCAAGTAAATTTCAAAAGATAAATTTTGGGGCAGGACTGAATTTAATGAACTTCTTGAGCTGCTGTTAATTCATTTAAAAATTATTTAAAAACTAAATTTAGGGAAAGCTTCTCAATATTTCGTGGGGATTTATGATATTCAATCTCATTTTGCTGGGAAAATATACGTTAGGATAAAATATACAATTTGAAATTCTATATTTAAAAAGCTATGTTTCTATGGCAATATTCAATTAGATTTGAATGCTGCCGCTGCTGGTGGAAAAAGCCAAATGTGACAAAGTTAATTGCCACGCTTTTATAAAAAATAAAAATGCACTCGATAATCAGGAACTGCGACTGTCAAATAAAAACAATATTTTTCCGATTCGAAAAACAAATTTATTATTACGAACTTTTGCAAATAAAAAGCTATCGAAAATCGGTATTAAAAACCAGTAAAAATTTAAGTAGCGTAAAAAATTGTTTGGGCCCGGCTCTGTGACTCTAAGATTGCTTTGCTCAATAACAGCTCGTAACCTATTGAACTCTAGATAAGAAGTTGTCATTTTGGGGTCTTAAAATGAACTTAAGTGGTTCTGCTTTATTATAGGTTCTGGGAATTAAACTACTTTATTTTTGCCTTCATTTAACTGGAAGATTGTTTTTTAATGATAGCTACAAATTAAGTACCAGTTTTGTTATAAGGTGTAATTAAAATAGTGTCAATGCCCAAGTCAAGATGAAAATTGTGTTTTTTGGCGGGCTGATTATCCAGCTATTTGTTTTAGTTTCATCACAATATAGCAGTAAGTGTTTTTAATATATCTTTTTTCTTTATGCAAATTAATTGTTTTTCTGAATTTATGCGAACAAATTTAAATACACTTGACTAATAGAACTGCACAAAAACGTCAGCAACCAAATATATGTAAAACTGACACTTTAAATATAGACTACTTATTTTAATTTTTACTCCTACTCGTACATTATATTTGAAGCTCTAAGAACAACTAATTTGAGCCACTATGCAACTACTGTAACCAATGAACGCAGTGGTAAATTTATATTTTCTGGTAAGGTTCTGAATTTATTTAAGAGTAATTAATATTTATACATTTTTTTTTAAATTAACGAAAAGCAAAATTTGCAATGCTTCTTTTCTTTTTGGAGAAACTAGATTTTATGCCTTTGTTTTTTAGTATCTTGCGTATGTTCCTTTTTGTTCAGTATGCTCTTTCAGTAAGCAGAGAGCAAATATTGGAATCCTACAATTAATTTAAAAAAATTGATCATGTATGGTTCACTTTTAGTGTTCCGTGAAACGGAAAACTTATAGAATCATTTTGGTGTCCGATCCGTCCGTCCGTCCGTCTGTCACAGGCGATTTTCTCTGAAACTATTCGACGTAAAAATTTGAAATTTGGTACAAAGATAGAGTGTGGTGGCCCAATTATAGAAGTGAAGTATAAAAAGTTAAATTTTGATTCTAGGGGTTAATTTTGAGGGGTAAATTGGGCAATGGAAAAAAAATTCATGGGCAATATGATGTATTTTTTATTGCATTTTTTTAAAACATTTTTCGGGAAAAATGGTAAAAATTGCTGTCCCCCACCCTTATCACCAGAAGGATCGTTCAGAACAATCTGAAAAAAATCATGAATATTAAGAATTAGGTCAGATGTAGAAGAGCGAAAATTATCAGGATTAAAAAGTTCAAGTGCGGTCAATTGTTATAAACAATTTAATTGTTTATTCACTTATAACTGCTGAACCATTGGTTTTAAAGAAACAGTTTTTTGACAAAATTTTTGATTTGGCCCACTCAGCTCCGCGCATACGCGATGTGATACGGCGTTGGTGCCGTCGGCGGCGGGTAGCGCGGCAGATGGACGGAGATCGGACGGTCGAGGTTTGCTCAGGTAAAGTGGTGGGCTGATGGCACGGAACACTAATTGTGAAAGTATAGGTTGCACATGACCGATTTTTTAAAATTATTTTTTGACTTTAATGGGCGTGTTTATTTATCTAGATCAGTAAACTATTTCTTATGGGATTAAATAATTCACATAAAAAATATATAAATATATATCTAAAATATAGAAAATAATAATTGTGCAATAAAAATTAAAAGAAAGGTTTTTGAATAGAAAGTAAATTTTCTATTATCGTCGTTAGTGGCATATAAAATAATTAAAAAAAAAACGTAGTGCATATAGTTACATGATATCCAGTAGCATTTTATATTGAGAAATACTTTATGCTGATGACGCTAACCTTATTGATAACATTTTTCTATGCTAATTGCTAATCATATTGAAAAATAGATATTTCTGTTATTCCATTATCTGTCTAAACATACTACGCTTTTGCTGACTTCTCAAAATTGGGAAATAATAATTTTAAAATCAGAAATACATGATTTTATGCAAAAGCTTTTGTTTAACTTGATCTAAAAAGTCGAGATCAAAATAAATCTTTAAAGCTGTACCTATGTATAATCAAGATATAAAGCCCTTTATGCCAAAACAAATACATTGACCTTAATTTTGTTCTGTTTGGGTTTTATTTGTTTTTAAATACGTTTGTAGTTAATTACTATCCTAAGTTAACACGTGTATGAAATGTGAAGTTTGTAAAAAAAACATTTATTTGATTAAAAGTATGAGAAAAAAAATTCTGTTGTTGCTACGCAGTCAACGAACAAAATGTTTTAGTTCCGACAACTAAAAATTAAAAATGTGAGTGGCACCACAGGGCTGTGCACTGCAAAACAATTTTTAATTGAAAAATACGCAGAATACTCTTTGTAAAAAGGCAGCTGAGAACACTGAGTGCTAAATCTGTGTATAATCCTAACGATAATTATGTTGGAAAAATGAAATTTAATTTCAACGGATCGTTACAGAAACCTACTATCACGATATTTCTATACGATTATCTTCAACAGAACTTTGCTCCTTGTCATTATAGTTAAATAAAAGTACAAGCAATAAAAATAGTGTCAATATCAGCCACATTTGAAAAATTTTAATTACAAATTAGCATGAAAATTAGTTAATAAGCACACTTCAAATAAAAGTATGAAATGTTACAAGCAGAAAAGGGCAAGTCTAAACAAAAAAATCGTTTATACAATATTTTGTAAGTCAATTAGAAAAAATCAGCATGTTACATATAAAAAAATTTTGTTGTTTTAATTTTACCCACACATTTTCGACAAAGCACTTAAATCGTTAAAATTTTAACGACCACATTACGTCCCTGGACGTTTTAAATGAGCAGACAGTTCAATTATATCTCCCCTTCTATTATAAATGGTTAAGTTGGAAATTTCTGTTTTTAAACACTGGTGAGTTTACTTGCTACTTAATTTTGTTATTGGTAAATGAAAAACTTTATGATTTCGTAACTTCCTTAGCTGTGTCCGTGACAATAGGGAACCTTACTGCTTGTTTGCTTGTCAGTGATACAAAAACAGAAGAAGCAATGTATATAGATGGCCTTACATACTAGCAATTATAATTTAAAAAGCCCTAACTCTTAAGGTGGGTTTATGCAGACCACTTTAAATTTAATTTAACCCTAATTTAACTTTACTTTTAATTTAGTAGGAGTTAAATACACATGAAGGCATAAGAGCGTTTATCCACAACTTTAATTTAATTTTACTTTAATTTTAAATTTCGATAAAAATGTCTTAAAGCAAAACTAAATTTAAATTTAAAGTGGTCTGCATAAACCAACCTTTATGTCAAAAAATAACTGCTTTAAAACTCAAGAATAAATACTGGTAGTACTCTGCTCTTGAGTAACCTCACTTAACAGAGAGCCACAAAACGGCTTATCTCTCTTGTTAGCCGTCTGTATTTAAAAAAAAATAGTTTCTAGGTACTGCATTAAAAATTGAGAAATTCATCCTCATGACTTTGTGGGGCTTGATATCTCTATTATCTTATAATGTATATTGTATATTGTAATTAGTTTTTTGTGTGTAAATTTTTTTTAAACTAATTAAGGAACAGAAGTTATTGCTAGCTTTTCGGCAAGCACTGTATATTCAATCAATATCAAGCAGGTACGAAACCAGCGATATACTTTTATATGCATCTAGAAAGATTTTATGTTTCTTTTGGGTCATAAAGACTAGACAATATTTTTCTAGTATAGGAAGTAGCTAGCTTTATGAATCCCTGGGGAATACTTAAAGTTGTATAACCAAAAACATTTTTGGTTTCTTTTGCTGTTCTTAAAATACAGTATTCATATGCAAAAAATTCAACGTTTAAATTTAACGTAAATTAAAATGGAATTTATGAGTAATTTTCTAGGAAATCTCTCAAACTAACAGTATAGTTTTAAAGATTTTTTCAAAGGTCTATTTACCTGTGCTATAATCTGCACATATACGTAAATATAAAAAATAAAATATGTTAAACCACGTTTGAAATGTATTGCAAAAAATCACATTACGCATTTCATCATTGTCAAGTATTTTCCGGTACTCTTGCCATTGTATGTTTTCGTACCAAACAAATATCAGCCTTTAGCCTTTTAGAAAAGTTTCTATAAAAATTTGATATAACTAACAAAAAGCCGTTGTTCCGTAATTGCTACGATAATTTCTCATTTACATAAATCTCAGAATACCTTTTAATTGCAAAATACGATTTAAAATAACATCAAGTTTTGATTAATTACAAGAACAACTATGAATATAAAGCATGATCCTAATGCAATTTTCCGCAACAAACTTCGAGTTAAATTAAGAACCAGTGTAAGTAAACGAGAGACGACATACCTTTTGTCTCGTCAAAAGCTAATTTTAAAATATTCCCTTTAAAGCTAAAGGCTGGTATACTGTTTTCACACAAAATATAAACAGGGTAAGCTATAATTTTTATGCGACTTCACAAAAAAATCACTAAAATGTATGAAATAATATTTTTACGTATTTATAACGGTGGTTAATGATAAACTTAATTTTGTTCAAAGTTAGGTAACTTGTACACCGAAGTTCTGAACTTTGAAGTCGGCGCAATTTCACAGTACAAGGATCCGTAATGATAAGTCATAATAAAAAAAATAATGACACATACGGGTCGAATTGATAACCTCCTCATGAAGTCGGTTAAAATTTCGTAATAAACTGAAATATTTTTGTTCACATAGGCGGTCGATTTTCAAAAAAAAAAAAAAAAACGCATACCGGACGCAGTATTTTTAAAATCTCATTTTTTGATATAATTTTTTTTTGTTTTCTTGGTAAGCAAAAATAAAAACATTTTCTAAGTAGTAATCCTTTTTTGTCTGAGACAACCCACGCAGATCGAGCCTAAGTACTAACGTGCCATGGGCATCTGAAGAGAACGGAAATATAATGTATTGACACGGGATTTAAATGATTGGAGGTTGGGAGGGGAAGGGAAAACATCTGCAGGCAATTTGTTTTATAATTTGGAGACCCTAGGTATGAATGAGCGAGAGAAGTGGGATGTTCTAGGCTTTTGTAGCTGGACAGTAAAGGGATGTATTCGTAATGCGCCTCTTGTGGTTCTGTTGGAAACAGTCGAGGGGGGAATTATAGCGGCTAGTTCTTCAGAGCAAAATCCGTCGAAATATCGGTAGAAAGGGGACGAATCCTCAACAGCGCGGCGATGAGTACGAGAAGGGAGTTTACTTATGAGGAGTGCGTCATTGATGAATCGAATGGCCTCTCTTTTGAAGAGAATCAAGGATGTTAAGTGTGAAAGATGATGCCGCTCCCCAGATGTGGGAACAGTACTTTAGGTTAGGCCTTAGTTGGGAAACATAGATAGTGTGTAAGTTGAAAGTGGAGACATATTTTCTGGCTCGAAAGAGAAACCCAATAGGGCTTGACCATCCATGTGGATGGGGTAAGCGTTGCCGGATTTTTTGCGTGACAGGGAACAAGACTGGGTTTTGGAGGCGTTGAACTGAACAAGGTTTCCTGCACCTTAGTCTAAGATTCATTAAAGATTTTGAGAACGGGATAGGTGCATGGATCGGCGTCTATTATCCAGCTCTTGATTCGAGACTTGTCTGGAAAAATAAATGTTGGAGTGAAGAGTACTATCGTCAGCGTAACTGTGGATAGGATTGGCAGATGACTGCTAATGATAAGTAGTAAGAAAAAGAACTTCTGGGTATTTAAAAATAAAATACTCTATCTCCCCTGACTTTGTGATAGGATGTGACGACAATGTATTGCAAATGTTCATACTTTATCGATTTATAAACATTTGTTAATTATAGTCCAATTACCACTACCTATATGTATCTCAGAAAGCTTTCTTCATATAAATGCAACCTTAACTAAATATTTTGCAAGGGTTAACAGTAATTGTCAGGTTTATTAAATGTAAGGCGACCTTAATTCTACCAGAGTAAACTTCGATATGATTTTAGGGTTTGAATAACAAACCCTTGTTCAATGTTCTGAATTATTCTAGCCCATATCTAGTGTAACTTCCAGATGAGAAATAATAATAGTATATCAGGATCCCATAAGAGAGATAATTTAAGCCAATTTCATCGGATTTAGTAGATTGAATTCGCAATGGGTCGATTATCAGGTGAAGAGCTATTATAAATGATCGATTTCCTTTACGGAATAATAACGAAATACGTTAACCCTTGTAATACATAAAAAAGAAGCTTAATAAAATTAACTTTTATAATTTTTAGGGATGAGTAGACTAGAAAATTTCATCATCAAAATTTCGTGTACTTTAAATTCAGTGTTAAACAAAACTAGTTTTGTTACAAAGTCACCAATAGATCCAAAATATTAAGATTTCCAAAAAAAAAAATACAAAGCAATCGCCATTTTCTGAGATTTCTGCGAACGATTTAGGTCATGGTCAGATAAATTTTAAATCACTATTGTTTTTATTTTAGATCCATTAAAAGATCCCCATATATGTGGAATCCCATCATGTTCTAAGATAGGTAAGTTAAAAAGCATCAGTTTTAGAAATTTTAATTAACAAAAATAATTATGTTAATTGTTTTAAATTCTTTTAACGAGGACATATTTTACAAGAGAAAAAGAACTTAATCAATTTATGTAATAAAAAACATTTTACAAATAAAAAATAAACAAGGTAATGCAATCAGAAGGGTCGTGGAAATATGACGGGGTCCGTAATTCATTCCACTTGTCGTTTAAATATTTATCTAAAACATCATAAGGAAAAAAATTAAATAAAAAATACGAAAGCTACATTAAAATCCAATTACTTTCTTAATACAAAGAAATTAAAAAATGTATGAAGCAAATACGATAGACAGTATGAAATAAGTATACCTAAATTGTATTTTTTTATTGTTTTAGTTCTCTAAAATATATGAATAAAATTTTTTTATTAATATTCCAAATTTTTGTGGCTTGTTCTAAGAAAATTAAACCCTGCACATATATTATTTTAATTTTATACAGAGCGGGTCTATAATACCTGGTTCTAGACGTAAAGGACGTTTCAATGACAAACTAGGAACAATGAAAATTAGAGACAAATCAGCGCCTAAAAGTTTTAGAGTAATGGAAGTAGGACAATTAATATAGAAATTAGGAAATCCTGGGATGAATCCCATATTCCTGTTTATTAAAATCATTTGTGAACTAAATAATTCTAAAGCTCTAAAACAATTAGTTACAAGTTTAACAGCTAATTTTATTCCATAATACCATAATAACACTACATTTTCAACGTACACTAAGTATATGAGCGGGAAAATAGACCAAAATTCACGCGGAATAAACTCACGAGCTACAAACAAGAAATGTCACTTGAAAATGCCATTATGCGGAGCGGTATACTACCCTATACATTTTCCAAGGTGAAAAAATGTAGCCGGGAACATAGTAAGTGTGTACAATAAGATAACGCCTTATGTATGCGATACTATTGTGTATTACACTCCATCTTCATGGCATTATCGTCTTACACTTTGTCATTTTCTTGCCTACGTCTATTGTCCATATGACGCTATTTACTTCTCCTTAAAGTACTTTCTTTCAACTTAAGATAATATATTTTATTAGGTTTAGTAACAGTATGTGGGAAATTATAGGCTGTTACTGTTATTAAAATTTCCAGGTGTTTTTTATTACTTATTTTAGTTAAGTTATACGAGCTTAAAAATATATATTTAAAAAGTGCTTTTTGTTTTTTATTATTGCACCTACAGAGAACAAACACTATTTCGGCAATTAATATGGTTCTTAGTCGTAAGGATAAAATCGAGTGGATTGACCTCCTGTATATCTTTTTAAAGATCTAAGTATTCTATAGACTGTCTACGATTTGTATCAAAAGACTGCCACTGGGGAACGAATTCTATGATGCTGCACTTAAACTTACAAAATCCCTAAGAGGCGCAATTCATTTTCTTATTTAGTACTTGAAAAGTTGCACAACAGAGCCTTTAAAATAAGAGCATATGCACACCCTGTGGAAAAGAATAAGTATAAGAAAACTTGAAGTCTAGATTTACTGCAAATAGTATTCGCAGTAGATACAAAAAAGGAACAAACCATTTGAGACCTCCCTAAATTTACTCCGTTTCTTTAAAAATCCACCTAAACCCTTGAGAGCCTAATGGGTTTTTCTTTAGAATACAAATTTGTCCATTTCACTACGATGTGAAAATTATACTATAATTTGTTTTCAGGTGATAAATTTGCCTAGGACCTCGGCAAATGCCAAGTCCGTATATATTCTGTTGACAGAGAAAATATAGCCGTTCAATTAATTTTTTTACTATTCCTGTTTTGTTTTCAGCTTTATTTCAGATCGACAAACTTACCCAACATGCTTGTTAACAAAGTCTTTGCGACTCGAATAAAGCACACAAAGTAAAAGCTTTTTCAGCCTATTAGTAACTGTTTTTTTTTATAAACTGTTAGATCTATAGACTTAAATTCAAAATACATATGCATCTGAAGCTATGTAAGCTATAATCATTAAGGCGCGCCAGCACGATTACATTCCATGGGTATCGGTTTTATAAACAGTCAACTGTGTTGTTAGAATAATTTATAATTTATAAGATAAGGGATTTTTTGCGACCTGTACACGGTATTAAAATTTCTATAACCGTTTGTGCGGATCAATGGTTATAGGGGAGGGGAAGGTGTTATGGCGTCAGCGATGACGTCATGGTTGTCAACCAAAAATGGCGCGCCTTAAACTCATAAACATGTCATTGTTAAACCTGCACCTATCTACCCCCCATTTTGTTCTAAAATTATAATTGAAAATTTATTATTTAATTTCGTCTTTTAATTTTCCACTGTAGTGCAATCTGTTGATATAAAGATTTTATTTTTAGATAATAAATTTAAGTACAATCCTGGTAGATATTACAGATATAAGTATTCGATCGAAGCACGCAGTATATTTAACGGGACAAGTAAAAACGAATCAACCTTATATATCGATGCTGAGGTTACTCTTAATTTCCTAACGCCATGTGATGGCTTGCTGACCCTTTCAGACATAACATTAGGAGAAATTGTCCCAAGAGACAATGAAGAAAATCCTACTTCCACTAATAGTCAGCTATTTTCCGACATGATAAGCGAACACACGCTTAGGTTCGCTTTTAAAGACGGAGTTATCTCCGAGATATGTCCGAGAGAGGAAGAAAAAAGCTGGCCTTTAAACTTCAAGAGAGGAATTTTATCGATGATCCAGAATAGCATGAAAAGATTTGATTTGGATTTTTCTGGTGAAGAAGAGGACGTGCGAGGGGCGTGCTCCACCAGTTATAAAGTAATTGGAGCTAAGGAAACCAGCTTACTTATAGAGAAAACTAAAAATCTTGAGAGTTGCACTGATAGAATCAAGTTTAATTCTATTGTGCAGTCAACACCACTGGCCAACTTTCAATCGGTTAGTATATTTATCTTTAGAAACTTTTTACATGAAATTTAATGTAAATGGAAGGTACTTAAAGTTGAAAAAATTAATAAATATGCCTCTGATGGCATGTATTTACAACGTAAAAACATTCATATCAAACTTTAGCTGGGGCAATCATCACAAATATTATTTTATTTTTAAAAAAGGACTTTGGTATTATTTTGACTAAATGTTTTTGAAGAAAAAGTGATAAAAATAAATATAGCGCATGACGCAAATTCCGAATAAAAATGATTTTTGTCCAAAGTTATCGATATTTTTCTTTGACCACAAAATTTAGGTACCTGATAAATAATTTCTATTAAAACAGTACAATTGACTGGCGACAAGATATGCATAAACCCATTTATTCAGTCGATGCAGATTTTTTAATTAAATGCGGTATAATATATTGATTTCAATCGGGTTTACTCAAACTTTTAATTATAAAGTGATTATGGGTCAGTCTTTCAATCAATTGTAATTTTGGAACAAGTTATCGCACTTTAAAATTCCTGTGCTGCCTTCAGACCCACATAATATGATTATTTATGATAATTATTATATTTTTAAAGCATACCCATGACGTTTTACTATTCTAAATTTAACTTAAATATGCATTAGACTAAGCGATTTTAAATTTTGGATATTTACAACGGACCAAAAAAAAACTTTTTTTGGGTTAACTATATCCAGACTGATACTTGAAAGCCTTACACTCTCTTAACGACGCTATTGATAAAAGTCCAATAATTAAGTCCGCTTAAAAATTTCGTTTTGATCGAGAGATTACATTGGATTTATTTGATAAATGATATTCTTGCAAATGAGTTTGCCATAAATATACTCTGATATAGCCAAGCAATTTATTTTCTGGGATCAGTTTTGAAAAAATGTATTTATCTATTTTGTATGTAAATAAATCCGACCATAAATTTGTAGGCCAGTAAAAATATGATCCTGAAAGCCACATAAAAGAAAATTATTCATAATTTTATAAAATATGACATACAGTTTTTACTTAACGTGTTTTCAAATGTGACAGGCAGCATCAAATTTAATATTAATAGCTTGTTTTATTTTCTTAGAAAATTTTATTAAGTAACCTTATAGAATAAAAGAGATAATAAAAAAATTTCAGCTTCTGAAACACTATGTACTATATCCACATAGAAATATTTCTAATTCAAGAATGTAATGACGATGTTTGTATTTTACCATAAGAAAATCACACTGTATATCCTTTAGAAGTTTTAATCACAAGCTATACAACAAATAAAAAATTAACTGAACTTGACTTGCTCCTTGCTTTACTTATCAATATAAAATTCATATCATTTGAGAACCCAAAGTCCATGCATAATGTATCAAGCTTTTCAAAAATAACGTTACAAGCAAGAATTCGAAAGAATCGCGCTCATACGCAACTCTACTAAGATTAGTTTAATACGCACACCTCATTGATTTCCTTTGATCAGTATTTGTTTTCTTTATTTTTAATCGTTGTGAACAAATTTTCAATAATGTGACGATTAATTTATTATTTCATATAATATGCTAACTGGCAACGTAATAACAAAATGATGTTGTAAATAAAAGATAACCCGTTGTATAAAGTCCAGTAATCACAACACGACAAAATATTTGGATATTCAAACCAGAATGCAATTTAAAAGGTAACGACAACCATTGATAATATGGCATTAATTATTCAACTTCAAATACATAATCGATAATTATTTTAATTATTCTTTTATGAAAATATTACATTGATGTATAGATATTTCAATTATAGTATTGTATAAATCAACGTTATTGTGTTTAACTTATATGAATTTAGACATTTAATTGATCGCGCTAAAAATAAATAATTAATTTAAAGGAAAATAACTACGCCAATTTTTAACAGGTAGAAAGGGCCATATTAATAATTAGATTTGGCACGCCTATCAACTTATTCGCACCTAATATGTAACGAGTATTAAAACTTAAAACCAAAGATCTCATGCAACGTTTAAAACCAATGCATTAATATGAAAAAATTAACTTTTATTTAGTTATCAAATATCTATGCATCTATGCACCTAAGCTCAACGACAAGCTTAACTATGTTTAAATTAGACCCTTAAAGTTACTTAAATTTAAACACTATAAAGTTTCTTGATAAAAAGCTTGAACGGTATTCAAATAGAACGAACGGTATTCAGAAGTTCTTGCATCTTAGGAATGTATGGTATTTACATCTATGAATGCTTGATATTTTTCTTTAAAAATAGATATTGTTTTGAAACTCCATTTCAGCATCAATACAATACCAGAACTAGAAATTATTAATCATTTGATCATTAGTGAGAAGAGTTCACATTATATGTGTCTAAAACTGTTCAATAAACTCATAACATAACATAACAACAACTCAAAGCCTTAAGACATTTAAATGAGAAATTAAAAAGATGTTAATTAATTTGGAACCATATAATTTGAATGATTTTCTTGGATAGTATAAATACAATATAGGTAGATTCGTTTAAGTTATAAGTAAATTTATTTTGACACCATTTCACTTTATGTTCGTAACATAAACTTGAAATAAAGAAAATAAATAAATAACAATTTCATATATATTTGCATCTCATACACATATTAATAATGTAAGGTCATAATTATTATTTGTTCTCGCCTTATTTACTCGCCCTGTACACCAATAAAAGACTGGAATATAATAACCAGGAAAAATCCATTGTGAAAAAATGTAAAAGCGCTTATTGTTATGCCCCAAATCTTAATTTGCCTTTCTCATCTTTTTGCGATTTAAAACTTTTATTAATTAACTTTTACTTTCCAGAGGACAAAAAATCAGGATATCCTAAAATCGACGAGTCGTTGCGTCTTATCTATCGACCACAATATCTATAACGAAATATCTTGCGAGGAGAATTTTATTTTAGAACCTTTCTCCAATAATGCCGCAGGTGCCAGCTCAAGAGTTATTCAAAAATTGGCTTTAAAAGAAGAGGGTGAAACAAAAATGTTCGATGAAGAAAATGAGATATCAAGGAGAGCGAATTTAAAATTCGACCATTCAATTCCTAAGCAACCGACAAATGGGGACTTGAAAACAACGAGGGATCTAATCAAGAAATTATGCAAGGAAAGTCAACTCGATTCGCAAAGCGATTTTTCTGATTTGTTTGGAAAGTTCATTTATGGATTAAGGAGCTTATCGCATCCGGCTTTGTCCAGCTTTTACGCTCATAGTGCGGCTACATGCCCCACAGCAAAGTAAGTTTTAGTACGGAAATAGGTTCCTGCACTTTACAGCAATTTAACCCTAAAAGCTCTAAATAGTTCTAACCTGAAATATGTAATTATTCGAAAAAAATTAGAAGTCACGAAAAATAAATTGTAATAATAATTTTTTTTCATTATAAATCTTTTAATTGAACAAAAATAAGAAATGTTTTGTGATCCAGGGGCTCTAAAACCTAAAATTCTAGTAACAAATCAAAAGGTAACCTTTTTCGATCACAATAATTCTCGATAGTGCCCTTAGTCTCTAGAACTTTCTATAAAGGTATTGTAAATGTCTTTTATGAAGTGTTTTAATAGCTAATACTATATAAGCAATCAAATAATAAAAATAAATTAGGAAAATATCAATTTACAACATCAAAAAAAATCTTTCTCTCTGTCACGCATACTTCATAAAAATATGTTTAACCGTTGACAAATATATTTATATAAACTTCATCAAAATCGCAAAGAACGGTGGAAATTATGATTGCGTTAAAAGAAATGCGAGAGCGAGCAGATTATTGGTTATTTTTGCTTTTATTTTTGTTCCTCTTTCGTGTTCAATTGGTTTGATCATAAGGACGAAGCGAAGGTTTCTTCCAAAAATTTGTCATTTTAAATTTACCAGTATACTTAAAATATCTTATAAAGAATTCATCATTTTTGATAACGAGGTTATTAACTTATTCTAAGGAGGTATACTTTAACGTGGTCTCCGAACCATGGTCTATGGATGCGTGTAAATTCATAATTCATCCACACCTCATAAGATATCTGATTCTATCCAGCCCGGTTACAACAAAATATTACACTCTAAAAGTGTATACTAAAAAACTCTTCTTGAATCGGTAAAATGTAAATTTTTTCTATAAGTTCCACCCCTTCAGTGCCTTGCAGTAAATCCTGTTTTTATTGCTCCCTTAGGATATTGTCAAAAATCCCTTAAAAATATTTCATGCAACCCAAAAAGAATTCCCAACTAAATATATTTTAAAGCTCTTTTTACCCACGAACTAGGTTTAGTCGATGCACTATTTTATAAAAAAAATTGCGCCTAAACCCTTATACAAACTAATTCATGTTTTCCAAGTAAACTTAAATCCGGAGATTACTTTTCATGATTACTTATTCTTTCACGAACTTTCCCAGATCTACGAAGTCTAAATAAATGATGACATTTATAGGCAAGCCATATTTTTGATTGAGTTTCACTTTGCAAAGGGACTGTGAACATATTTTTTGTTCCCTTTACTTTACTCATTCGTTTTTGGTTGCTTTCCTTTTCTTTATTATTTTATGGGGCTTTGGTAAAACAAAATTTATAAAAATTTGAACTATGTATAAACTTCGAAAAAAGATATTAAATTAAAAAATGCCTGTTTATAATTTAGTACAACCAAAAGTAATCAATAGATACAGTTTAGAATCAGAAATAATGATTCTTTGTTCGTTATTATGAAAAGCTCTTATTTCTTCAGGTTGCTAAAAGAAATTATATGCTGTAATACGGAGCTTACTAATAATATATAAAAACATTACTCAAGCTATTAAATATTTTTCTTACTTTTAGGAAACACATTTTAGATGCACTGCCATATGTAAATACAGCAGGTTCTATGGCTCTGATGAAAGATGTAATTTTAGCAAAAACTATTCCAGAAAGCACAGTAAACGACTGGATGATGTCTATAGCTTTTATACCAAATCCAGATGAAAATATGATGAAGTCAGCTTTAATAGTTTTGAGAGAAAAACAATTTTCTCCGAACGTTGCCTTAAGTATTGCTTCGCTAAGTCATACGTATTGCAACCTGCATTCCAATTGCGAGAAAAGCGAGTCCGTGCACTCGATTGTGGAACATTTTGAGAATTATTTGTTGAATCTGATGCAAGCAGATACTACGGATAGAGAGACTCAAGACAGCGTAAGTTTGCCAGTAAAACTGAAATGTACAGGAAAAAAAGACACCTTAAAGTAGTTTCATGAATCGATTCACATGTATTTTTAAATTAAAATATTTTATTATGGGAGTGTCACGTTACCTAATATTTAGTTTATATTTATCCATTTTTACAATTGCAATAAATCTAATTATGTAGAAAATGCTTTGCAGGTGTTACCTTGATTATCCTAAATGACAAATACATCTAAAGGACTTAATTAATGTAAAAATAATAACTCAATAAGAAAAACAAATGAAGCTGATACGTCCTAAAAAACTAAAAACGTGTTTTAGAGCCACGTGTGGAGTATATTTTTCGAAAGATACTTAATAACTATTTACAGTTAATAGATTTTTGCAAGCTTTGGCGTTTAAATCTTGATTGAGATATAAAAATGTCTTGACCGCGCCTGGGCATATAATCTAAAATTGTTTAACTATTAATACATTATTTTAATTATTAATTACTTCCAACTTAATTAGGTAAAGCAAACAATTACAGAAAAAAAGTTAATTATTATTTAAACAATAATTTATTTTTCAAATAGCATCTGCAAGTGAAATAAACATTTGTTCATAACTATTATTGTCAATTAAGGAATATTTTAATAGTAAATTAAATTAATCAAAACCAATATGTATATTTCCAATTTAATACAAACCCAAATTTTTGATTAGATATACTCTCCTATATTATAAATTATAAGATACCTACTCGAAATTTATAGATATTAAAAAAAAATTTTCTCGTTTTAATAATAATATTTAAATACATTATGCACGATAACTAACCAACTGATAATAATCACATTTCCCAACAAAAATCCATTTTAGAATTTAACCAAATATACCAGCGGTAAATTTAGGTTTTTCCCTTATCGGAAAAACTTTTTCTCTAACATACAAATACAAAAGTTGTAAAATAAAATATATCTGTCGTAGATCATGGTGACACTCAGGGCATTGTCTAGCATAGGAGTGGTATCAGAGAAATTCGAGAGAGAACTTTTTAAACTTGTGGGTGATTCTAATCTGGACGTAGGTATACGAGTCGCTGGAGTTGAAACTTTTAGGCGCCTTCCCTGTGAAAAGCACAGAAGTTATTTCGAAAGTATATTAAGGGATCAGGATCAAGAGAGCGAAGTTAGAATAGCTGCATATCTTCAAGTGATGAGATGCCCTAGTTACTTACTAGTTCGCACAATTGCATATAATTTAAGAAATGAGGAGGTAAACCAAGGTAACGCCAGACATTTTTAAAGCTTATTTTCAGCTGAGTACCAGAAAAAGAGGGAGTAGCTTATATAAAAGAATATATACCGTCTTTAATTTTACCCTGTACATTGTCATTTTTAGTTGGCGCGTTTATCTGGTCCCATCTGCACAACATAATTAAATCATCGGATCCACTGAAAGTTGAAATGCAAAGTTTACTTTCCGAAGAAGATCTCGTCCACAAATTCAGTTCCGATATTAGAAAATTTTCTCATAATCGTGAAGGATCCTTATATTTTGAGGAGCTTAATATTGGTACGAACTTTATATCTTTGTTTTTTCGCTATTTATGAGCCACAAATTATAAAAATATTGGTTAGGGAGCTACTGGCACGTTGTTTTTCAATTAGTAAGAGCCAACAATTAAATTATTAAAATTAAAAAATAGAACCAAAATGGTAATAAAAAACAACTGCTTTTAAAATTTATTACTCAAATAAAATATCTGCCTAAATAAAGTTTGGGAACCATTTTTAACCCCCGTTAAGTAAAACAACCCTAGTTTTAAATTTGTTGGAGAACACATCATAAAATATGCATGTTACCTTTCCTTTACATTAAACCGTTATAATTCATTTTTTCTTCACAGGTGGCAACTATGAAAGTAATGTTATATTTTCACCCTCATCCTATATACCCAGAACTGCCATGTTAAATCTTACAGTTGATTTATTTGGGAAATCTGTCAACCTTCTTGAGGTAATATATTATAAAATAATCACTGTTTTTTTAACCACATTCCTTATGATTTAAAAGGTTCACGGGAGAGTGGAGGGCTTCGAACGCTATTTAGAGTCGTTTTTCGGACCAGGGGGAAAGACCAACTTTATTAAGGAGAAAATTGAAGAATATAAAATGAGATGGGCCAGAGAAGCTAGCGAAAATGACCTTATTGAAAGTAAAGTACAAGAAATGGCAGATACTGCTGGAAATATCAAAGAAGATCCCAAAGTAAGTTTTAAAAAAGCTAAACTAAATTTTCTGCACTCTCAAATTTTCAATTATATATATATATATATATATATATATATATATATATATATATATATATATATATATATATATATATATATATATATATATATATATATATATATATATATATATATATATATATACATATACAATACAGGTTAGAATATTGTAACTTAAAATGTTTTTAAAAGTCCTATTTTAACGTATAGTTTTATACTTAGAAAAAATCAATTTCCAACATTTCCAACAAGTCTGTTAATTAGCTATGAAATAAATTTTGTAAGGAATAATTTAAATACCGTTTAACTTATTTAAAGTTTAAACAAACGAAAAAGTCATCATTAAATACGTTTTTACTGTTTATTATGACAATATTCTCAAAAGCATTCATCCCTGTATTTATTAACAATCAACTTAAGCTGAACTTTGCACAAAAGTTCTTTAAACTTTTTTTATTTATCTTTGTGAATTCGTAAATTTCCCGACAAATTTTTAGCAACTTTTTCATAAAAGCAGCAAACTTTCTTTGGAATTATTTTTTCTTCTCAAGACAATTTTTTTTACAGGTAGCTCTCGGACTCAAAATCTTTGGAAACGATTTAAAATATGCCACTTTTAAGGGAGACAAAGAAATTCTAAAAGCTCTGCAATCTTTTAATCTGCTTAACCACCTCAAACATATTCTGTCTGGAAAGGTAAAACTGTGATATTTTAGAATTGTGCGTTATAGAATTTAATATCCTTAAAACGATTAATTTTTTGAATTAATACGAATGATTGGCAATTTTTTAACTTGTTTTGGCTCCTCTCTATCTTAAAAGATGAATGTTATACTATTAATTATAAATATAAAAAAATTACAACAATCTTTAATAAATGGTAAGGTAGTAAGGTTATACGCTAAGCTATCTTATACGACAGAACACATTAAGAACCTTTTTAAATGAATGAATATTAATTTTTTCATATAACCAGGAATTTTCTGGTTGTTTTTAACTCACCCAATACATATTTTATGGCTAGTAAATCAGCCCTTGTAAATTATTTTTTTTTATCTTTTATCATCTTCCCAATTTTCGCTACTTTACAGGAAATAACCTATAAAAAGGACACGATGTTCCTGGATAGCAACTATGTTGTTCCCAGTGGGGCAGGGCTCCCGTTGTTTCTCTCAGCATTAGGCACAGCATCGGTTAACGTTAAATTATTTGGTTCTTTAAAAACAGCGGGATCCTTGAAAAACAAAGAACTTGATCTTGTTGCTAATTTTGAACCTACTGCTTCAATAGATGTATCAGCTGAAATGTCTTTAAGCGCTTTTTATGAAAGCACGGGTATTAAACTGAAAACTGATATGCAATCATCCCTTGCTGTTAAAGGAGACGTAAGGCTTCGGGGAGCTAAATTAGTTAGCGTAAAATTTAGTTTGCCTAAGAAGAATGCTAAAATCTTTGGAGCAAGGTAAGGCAATTTAAAAACTGTTAGATAGGGTGTTATAACAATAACTTTATGTACTTATTTAAAATGTAGATTATTATTACAAAGTCGATTCACAATAGTATAAAAATATTAAGGCAGCCTACTGATACAGATATATTAAATTAAGCTTCTCGGTCATAAAATATTACCGGAGTATATTTGAATTTTAAATTTGTTTGAATGCCAATAATGGTATTTTAAAATTAATACCTATATTATTAAATAAATTATCTCAAACGCATTACAGAATATGCACCTATTACGGTTTGAGCAATAAAACATGAAATGGTGTTCAAACATTTATGCCGTGCGTGCGGACAAATATATAAACATTTAATTACATTTTATCAAAATCGATCACCTGCACACCAAATAAATACATAGAATTGTTGTTGTATAAAAGATTTTAAACAGAGTAATAACGTTGTAAAACTTGAATAATTGTATAATCGGCTAATATTTAATAGAAACTAATTTATTGTGGCCTAATAACAAATATAATTCGGTAAATTACCTTTTCGACATAAAATAGAGAACTATGTTTGTTTCTAATATAATTATATAGTACAGTTTACTATATAATAGTATATCCAATTATAATTTTATAAAAAGCAGTTTACCTGAGCAAACCCACTTAATTAAATGCAAATCTGTCAACGTATATGTACAATTAGTAGCAAAATGCGTTTTGTTTTTACTCCTTTTTAAAATTCCTTTTCCCTTTTTTCCTAAATTAAATAGATTACTCAGATAAATTGATAAACTGCGCAGAGATGCGGTGATTTTTAAAGAGGAATAGAAAAAAACTGATAATAAATTTTGTTGAGAATATTGGTTTTATTATTTTATAAACAACTATAAATATAAACCTTATTATATATAAAATTGTGCTTTGCTAGTCAAAGCCGAATAGGAATAAAGCGGAATTGCGAATTTACAATTAGACAATAATATTCGTTTGCAAATAATCGAGCTGTTGACAAATATTTTATTAAATAATAAAAATAATTTTAATAAATATGTGTACTGATTTCAAACAAAGCAATGAATTTTAATTTGTATACAGACCTTAAAAAAGCTAATATTATTGTGATTATTAATCCTTGTAATGCTTTCTTTATGACTTTTAGATCAGAACTGTTGGTAAGGCAAAATAAGATTGAAACACCCCAACAAGGACTAACTACTATTACAGTGTCAAACTCAGTATGTTCATGGCCAACATTTTCGGAAGCAATTGGATTAAAGCTATGCACTGACTATAGCTTCAGGAACACCACTAATATTTTCACTGCCCCCTACTTCATATTAGCTGGACCATCAAATTTTCAGATATATATTCAGAAATCTGACCCTACAGCTAACATCTACCTGTTTGAGTATAAATGGACGGAGCAGCAAGACTTAAGTGTAGTGTCTTTAATATTTGATACTCCCGGATCAGCTGTGCAAAGACTTATGCATGCCAATATTACTATCGATCAAACTAGTCACAATCTCACCATGTTAATGCAATCCTCAGCTGGAACAGTACTAGCAAGGGGCAGACTTAAGAATACTGACGATGAAAAATTTATGCAGGTAGCCAATCTGCTATTGTTGTGGTTTATTGTGTACAAGAACTAAAACTTTATGAATGATATGATATGATAAAATAATCTTATTTTAGATGACACTAGATATCAACGACAAGAAGCATTTTGACTGGAGTGTTGCTTATGAAAGAATTAAGAAAACAAATGGGTATATGTATAAACCCAAAGTATATTTAGGAGTAAATGGTGAAAAAGTGTTAGAACTACAAGGTATTAAGTAACCTTGATACATTTTTTATTCGTATTAAAGGAAATGTATTAAATTTCGATAAGATTTTGACAAAACATAATAAAAGAAACCATATCGAAAATAAATATTTAAATGGAAAAATGCTTCCTTTACCCAGCCATTAGATCCTTATTTGTAACTTACTTAATCGAAATACTTATTATTATTGCGAAGCTTTTTATATTTGTTCTACTTACATACCATAAAACACTGAAATGAGTTGCTCCAGTCCCCAGAATTGCAAAAGATCGATTATTTTTGGCGTACCTTTAACGCAATAAACAAACAGGCTGCAAGCTTAAACGACTATTCAACGAACAAACACCAACAGCATAATTTTAACCTCTCCAAAGGGTGTCCGCGAGCAGTATAAGTAATATTGCAGCCAACAATAGAACCCATTGAATTAATATTTTTTATTGGAGTGTTTATTTTAATTAACATGATATAAGGATCATTGACTTAATTTTTAGATTTTCTATTTAAACTGTAGTTCTTGTTCGTTTAATAAAATATATTGTAATTTGAATCACACCGCCTACAAATAACTATTTTTTGCCCAAATATATTTAAGCATTCTTATCAAATAATTTAATTTTTTGACTCTAACAATTCCATACTCTAAAGAATATTTTGGTTTTTTGGTTTGGAATTTTTTGGTTTCCAATAATATTTTGGTCATTGAAAAAATGGTAATATAGTTTTCAAAGAAGTAGGAATACTTTTGAACTCCAATAATAAGTCTATATTTGAAAAAACTTTTTTTTTATTAGTTCAATAATGTTTTGTTGAGGAAATATTACCTTTAATATAACTAATATGACAGTCAAGTGGTCAAAAATAATCCTATTATTGAAAATAGCATAGCAGTTTTTTCTGTGTATGTAGAAAATATTAATATTAAAATAACGATACGAAACCAAAACTAATTAGCGAAAATTGGGGTATAACCTAATCGAAATCCGATTTTAAAGAAAGTTCCGCACACTTGTAAACGAATCCAAATTCCCGGTTATGTCGGTCTATATATCATGTAACGGTTAGCTACGTTACAAAATTATGGGCCCTTTTGCACGTAATTGATTGTTGTCAGAAGTTTAATCACATTTTCTTGCCTATCTGAACCGAAGTAATTAGTACCTTTATATCGATATGAACATCCTATTCTAAATTAACTTTTTTGTCTAGATTAATAGATAAAGTCGACTTGAATAACTAAATTATATTTCAAGTCGGAATACACATCAGTTATTCCACTGTTTTCCCTTTATGTTAAATAACTAATAGCATTAAATTTTCAAGATTATAGTTTTTCAGATTGATAAGGAGTTGATGTTTCAATAATAGTAATTAGAGTTAATGTTAGGTTGTAATGTAACACTTTGCTTTAATGCCTATTTCTTCTTACAACAACAACGTCTATTAAGATTAAAATTTTAGGAAGTGACTCCGCTGCCGGCGCCGGTTCCCAAGATGTTGATGCATGGATACCGGCGCCGGCACCCGAGTACAAAATTTCTCGGGTGCCGGCAGTCCTAACCTAAAATAAAAATAGTTACGCCTTTTAAATGATATGTAAACATTGTGTTGTTTTAATTTAGCGTATAAACTATAAAACATAAAACTAGGTGATCAATTTTCTTCATATGGAAATTTTAATTGCGTTTTGGTGGACTACAAGAAAGCCGCAAACAATTAGCTTTGGTTGCTGCGTAATAGCAGAACAATTGACAATCAAAGACAATGAAATCCTAATACTGTGGTGGATATTAATCCGGCTCTGAAATACTATTATCTGCGGTTAGCCTGTGTTAAAGGTGGATGACCATTCAAGACAAAAAATGAAAAGTCAACAAGGAAGTGTTCCACGTATAAGCAAGGCTGCCAGGCTAGCATTTTCTTGAAAGTAAGTGAACATAAACAATTTCTATGCATCATGGAGCTTGAACAAAATCACGATCATACTTCCTCCAGAGCTTATTTCAATTCTCTTGCAAAGCAAAGACTAAATTTGCCAGAAAATGTCTAACTTTACTACTCAAGAAGCCTTGACGATTGGGGCAAATAAAAAAATCATTTAAGATAACTTAATTAGAGAAACAGGTTGTAAAACGACATTAAAGGCTATCACTAATCTTGGAAATAGTAGCAAGACTAAGGCAAAGAATTTTGAAGAATGCATGTATATTTTAAGAAGGAAGTAACCTTGCTGGGTGCCGGAACCGGCAGCCGAGCTGGGTGCCGACAACATTAGAAAATTAATGTCAAGATAAAAAAAAACTCAATCAAAAAACAATAATTTATTATAGTGTAAATTTTAACGAAGCCTAAATCTTGCTTCAAAACTATAACGATTATTATTCTGCGAATAATATAATAATCTTCATTCTCGTTCGCCAACAAACAAATACCACACACAATCCCACTCCGGCCGCTTCCATCTTCTACCATTATTATGTAAGTCGCAAACCTTAGATTTACCAGACAATAGGTATCTACCATCAGAGACTATGAAGAATAGAACTATCAACTTGGAAAAATAAACCCTTGAAAAGCCCATTTTAATCAACTAAAATCGCAAAATCAATACAATGGAATGAATTTCTTAAAATATGCATGCATTCTTCAAAATTCTTTGCCTTAGTCTTGCTACGATTTCCAAGATTAGTGAGGTCCTTTAATGTCATTTTACAACCTGTTTCTCTAATTAAGTTATCTAAAATGATTTTTTTATTTGCCCCAACCTTCAAGGCTTCTTGAGTAGTAAAGTTAGACATTTTCTGGCCAATTTAGTCTTTGTTTTGCAAGAAAATTGAAATAAGCTATGGATAAAGTATGATCGTTATTTTGTTCAAGCTCCATGATGCATAGAAATTGTTTATGTTCACTTAGTTTCAAGAAAATGCTAGCCTGGCAGCCTTGCTTATACGTGGAGCACTTCCTTGTTGACTTTTCATTTTTTGTCTTGAATGGTCTTCCACCTTTAACACAGGCTAACCGCAGATAATAGTATTTCAGAGCCGGATTAATCCACCACAGTATTAGGATTTCGTTGTCTTTGATTGTCAATTGTTCTGCTATTACGTAACCAAAACTAATTGTTTGCGGCTTTCTTGTAGTCCACCAAAACGCAATTAAAATTTTCATATGAAGAAAATTGATCACCTAGTTTCATGTTTTATAGTTTTTACGCAAAATTAAAACAATACAATGTCTACATATCATTTAAAAGGCGTAACTATTTTTATTTTAGGTTAGAGCCGGCACACGAGAAATTTTGTACTCGGATGCCGGCGCCGGTATCCATGATGGCTGCCGGCGCCGGCAGCGGAGTCACTTCCTAAAATTTTACTTAGAATATCAGATGCCTTGGTAAAAACTATTTTCTCTTCCAGGTTCAATAGATCTCATAAGCAAAAAAGATATCTCTCAGTATACAGTGGATTTGAAATTTCATACGAAACGACTTACATCAAAATTATTTGGCTACATATCAAAAACAGAATCTTCCATTGGAACAGACTTGCACCTGGACTATAAGTTTGTTAATACAAAAGAACAAAGAGTTACCCTTAAATTTAGTCTTGCTAACAGGTCTAGAAAAAATCTCGCTACTATTATAGGTACATGCGATCTTCAGTCAACTGCTTATCCAAATTATAACTTTTATAGCAACGTCACGTTTCAAGTGAGTATACAAATAAAATTAATTATGTTACTGTCATTTTCAGATACGTACAAGTACTATGCTTTTGAAATAAGTTTTCTCTCTCATTTTCTTTCTCTAATTGGGTTAAGATTTTTTTATCATTATTTTAATTTTCTTGTTGTGATAACCTGTCTAAAAGTAATTAATAAAAAAATTGCTATGTTTAGCCACTCATTTTGGATACAGTGTATAAATATAAATATCATATTTCCAGACCAAAATTACTGGTGGTTAACAAAAAAAGAAACAAAAAAGGCAGATTTTATAGAATTAAATCCGTTTTGTCTCGGATTTGTGATGTTTATATGACATTAACGAATAACATGTCAGTCTTCGCTTGATTTATTTTATTTCTCAAGATACATTTTTATAGAAAAAACGATGGTTCATTTGCGGCTTCTTTTCAATAGCTTAGTAGATTTAATAAATATATAAGCAGAACATTAAATAAGGATAGAAAAATATGATGCTCACTGCAATTTTTTTAATACACAGAAGTGATTGATTTAACAATATGACTAAGATGTGCCCTTAAGTTTTAATTTATCAAAAATTTGCGTCTAAGAATTTGCCGCTTGGCGTTGTTCAGAATTAATAAAATATTTTAAATAAACCAATTACCACTCAAGTTCCTTGGAACATTCTCTATTTAAATTAATACATTTTGCGGCAAAGATATAAGACATTTTCATGCAAATAACTAAAATTTCTAAAGGGTCTTATAATTTTATTAAAGAAATTCTATGTATTTTTATAACTGCAAGATTAAAGCCTGATATTTATAATTAAAAAAATAATTCTAAGATATTTACTGTATTTCAGAGAAGCGGCAGTCACGTGGAATTTAAAGTAGGCTTAATCCAAAATCCACTGCCTCTGGATGATCCGAATTCAGATTTCGAGAGTCTCAAATTTGATTTTATATTTTCCCACAAGGCTTTTACTGATAGTAAGCAAACAATTAAGGCTGTAGCCAATGTAAAACGCAAATCTAGCAATTTAGATATGAAAGGGATGATATTATATGAAAGTATTAATGCTGATATTAACATGGAACTCACAGTTAATTACGGAAATAACAAACAAGTTTCTGTTACGATATTTTGGTCACATCCACGTACAACATTGGAAGAAATTAAAGCTCATGTTAACATTACAGTGCCATCTTTTACTCCCATGATTTTAAAGATTGAGATAAGTGAGAAGAAAAGTCGCGAATATAAGGTGTGTTATATGGTATTGTTTATTTCTTCGTACTTATTAAGTATACAACTAGCCAGAAATTTTGCACGAACTAAAGAAATCTCTATCAAGCTAGCAGAGCCACAACTTCTTTTCAAATTTTTTCTCAGCTCATAATTTTTGACTGTTTTATTACTAATTAATTACCACATTTTTAATTTTTTGGCTTTTCGTTTTTTTAAAAAAACTAGTGGCTCTGTTGGCGTGAGTTCAATCTAGCAGAGCCACGCTGAAAAACCACAAAACAAAATTATTTTCCAAAATAGAGAAAAATGGATACTACTCCATTTAATTTTTAAAAAGGGATGGAACCAGGATAAGAGTATTAAAAATGTTTAGTTGTCAAAACATCTACCTCTCACATATTTTATGTCACTTAACAGCGATCAAATTTTGACCCAGCAAAACTTGTGGCTAGTTAAATTTTTGACAAAAATCGTCGTAGTATGAAATAAAAATAAAATTTCTAGCTTGATGTGAGTGGAACTTGGTTTAGTGGTCACAGCGCACAAGCAGTGGGATTCTATCAAGATACTAGTACTGCAGCAGCATCCAACCATCACGTAAAAGTTTTTGTAAAATCGCCAAACTTTAAAGACATCAGTGGTGATTTGCAGTATTATAGAGATAACGAACAGTTTAAAGTGGACCTTAAGGTAAGGACCTTCAAGTAACCATCAACATTTAATAATTTTTCTACAATTATAAATTAATATAATATTTTTTAAATACTAATAACTAAAATTTAAAATCTTTCAATATTGTTAAAGACTGTTTAAAAGCTCCGCTTCTAATAAGTAATTCATCCCTGTCCTCCCTTACAAGCATTTTGCTGGGGATGACAAAGGGAGGGCTAATTAATGTATATTTTATTAAATTAGACCTCAAGTTCGCTTTTACGATCACAATTAGCTTTATCAATATTAAAATCTTTGTTCAACAAAGTTCCAATAATATTTTCTAATGTTTTATAGATTTATGCTTTTTTAAGATGAGTAAATTTTTAATTTCTCGATCTTTTCTCAAAATATTAGCTTTTCAGTTAAGAATCATTAGACCGCAAAAGATCAGCTATTGAAGCGGATACAGAATGAGAGAAAAAAAGAGCTAGAGGAAAAAGGACAAAAAACGAAAAAAGAAAGAGCGCAGGACAGGAGGGGGCTGGGGGGTGGGGGGGGGGGGGGTGGGGGTTGATTCCACATCCAGAGCAGAAAAAGTCCGTGGAGACTTCACTGGCCCTTTAAGAAGGTGTGTGGGGTGGTACCTCCTCGATCGAGGACCTCTACCACCTGGTTACCATAGAAAGTGCCACACCACTGTCCTCTTATAAACACGATGAGAGAAATATGAAAATACAGCCAAAAATCAAAAAATAATCAGCTAAACAAAGAAGTAAAAAGATATTAACAAAACTTGGAAAACATCGTAAAATGTTGTTTTGGTTTCTTACATTTAAAAACTGACAGGCAAGACAGAATGGACAACAATATTATGGAAGAAGACAGAGAATAACAGACTATGGATTCGTTTATCGTCGCAATTATAAAGATTCGTTTAACAATTATTTTAAACTTATTATAACCCAGTATATAAGTTTTTCTTGCTAGGCTGCATTCGAAATAATGCTACTAAATAGGAAGTTGCACTTGGCAGAGCTATACGTTTTTTGTAATCAGATTTATTATATTTAAAGTGTAAGAAATGCTTGCAGATTTATCGAAGCAGAAACAGATTCACGACTAAGCCTCTGTGAGTAGGAAAAGACAAGCAGAATAATGAGAAAATGTCTACCTTAATTATTAGGAACACGTGGCGAATGATTGCCTAACTCTGACAAGAACTTTACTTTGCTTACCTACCTTAAGATTCAAGTCCCATATGTCTTTGTCACCCTTTCCACACGAAATATTACTTCAGCGTTGCGGTAAAAATTCGTTCTTTTTTGATGCCGTGCTTTTAGATAACTTGAGTAATTATTTAAAAACACGAATTAAAAAATTTGATGAAAGATATACGTCCTAAATTACATAATCAATACCTACCAGTTTAAAAATATTTTATGCCTTCGGCGACAGGACGGCGTTTATTATGGTTCTATTTTATTATTGTAAAATTTGATATTGTTGTTTTAGCACCGTGCGAAACTGCTTTTATAATTTTGTAAATTGAAGTTTTAACCATTTCATTAATGCCTTCAATTCCATGTACAGCGGTTCGTAAAGTCCATAAGTTTAAAGGGCGCATTAATAATAATTTATTAAGAAATATCACTCACGCCCATCATGTTTGTATTATTTTTGTTGTTTTGAAATACTACTACGTCATTCTGATTAAAAATTTCTGTTGTAACATATGTACCTTTCAAATATTTAAACTTAGCTATTCCCGAAAGGGCCTGAGAGATTAAGGTAACTTCAAGAACTAAATTTTTCTATAAAAATTATTTAAAATTAATTCCCATATTGTTCATAATTTCTGCTAATATGACTGTGCCTTAGCTAGCTATTCATAATTTTAGTTGATATCACTGACACTTAAGTTTCATTGGAATTAAAACTTCAATGAAACTTTAAAACTGTAATAGTGTAATTTTTTGTAGTAATTTAAGCTGATAATGGTTGATATTTGTTGTTTTCGCGATTAATAAACCTTTAAATATTTTTTTGGACGACATTATAACGTAAACAATACATTGTTTGGCTATTGTTTCAGGCAATTCACGACGAAAATGACTACCAACTTTTTGTTAACCACAATACAACGTCGGCGGAAGAGATGCACACAAATGTTAAAATAAAGTACAAAACAAAGCTGTATACCCTCAATACTGCAGTTAACACCGGAGAGCATTTCAAAATCACGACTGAGCTGCATATTGATCAGTAAGCTTCGTTTGGTTTAACAATAATGCTGTTGGAAGAATATGCAATATAACAGAATTAATTTAAAATCCGAAATAAAGTTGTTTACTACTGTTACATTTTAAATCAAAGTTGAAATAGTTTAAATTCTATTAATTATACGAAACAAAAGAGCATACTTTACAAAGCTGCATTTTCACGTTTGAAACCTGTTAATTAGAGTAATAAACAAAAAGTTAACCTGATACGCTCATTTATTTTCAATTAAAACATAACAAGTAGGCCTTTGTGGGCCCGTTAAATGAAACTTGATTTCCCATTAAAACCTATGAAAAAACAAAAATTTCTTTCATTACCTTTGTTACGATTTCTATTAAATCTCTTTTCATAGGTTAAGGGATATTGAATTTTCTGTATGGATAAATAACGAAGAAACCCAAAAGGCCCTTGGATTTGATATAAATTGGGACGCTAATAGAGATCCCAATCAAAAACTACTGGTTGCAGCCAATTTTACCCAAGCAGCGGATTTCAATTACGACGCGGATTTGATTGTTAGCTATCCGGGCCGCACTATCATTGGGAAATATCAGTTTCTGCTAAAAAGTAAGCAACTAGTGCTATAATTGTTTTTACTGATATTAAACTGTATAATGGAGTATTTATGATTTACCGTATTTTTGTGATTTAGTAAAAACAAATTAAGATTTTAATGAAATGTCCAGATTCGTATAAATTATAGGGATAAAATAAAAAATTTACAAGTGAAATGTGTTGTAGGGCAATAGCAAGAAGTTTTGTGTCTCAATATTACTTTGAATTATAAACTTAAGTTATTTCCAAGATAACACACGAGTTTATTTCATGTACATTACTATGCCTAAAGGCTCAAGAAAAATTAAAAAATACAAAAATTTCTCATTAGAATGATAAATAGCTAGTCAGTCAGTCTGAGATTGTTATTAACTGATAACCAAAGTAACAAATGTAACACTCCTTAAAAAATTACTTATTTCCTTGACGATTTACCATTCAGAACGTCGAAAAAACTACAAACGCTAAAAAAAAATTTAAATTTTCCAAAATCCATTTTAAAGAGTTCAAATTGAATGAAATAAACTATTCATTTTAGTGGGTCACATCGATATGCTGGCCAGTGTCTCATGGGATGACGGAAAATCGTTCGCTATTAATTTAAACGTCATATACAGATATGAAAACGAAATCTTTTTTGAAATATCATCTAGGCTTAACACTCCACTAGACTCTTGGAAAAATATGAAGCTAACTGGCATGTAAGTCTCCAATTTAAGATATTTAATTAGTATTGCAATATTTAATAGGGTATTTTCTTTAAATTGTACTGTTGTAGTTTTGAACATGTAGGAAATAAATACAGCTTAAATGGAGCTATTACGTGGGAACCAAGGCAAAGAGTTGCTATAGATCTTTTTGGTGACTATAGGTCAACTGAATATGACTTTGACTGCAGGTACAGTTGCTCGGTGCAAAGTACACTGGATCGCATTCCAAATATTAATACTACTCTGAAACACTATCAAAATGGTAGTAACTATATTACGAACGTTTATCTATTGGTAAGATGAAATATACATATTTTACTATTATACAACTATTATTGGTGATTGAAACATTTAATAAATTGATCTGTTTTATTTTTTATGAAAAATAATCCATTTATTTCAGCTTCCAAGTATAATACTACATGTTTATAAACATAATTAACAAACCCAGCTCAACTGGATTTTTGTTTCATGTGGTTATTAATAAACCATTTCCGGTGATATTTTTTTGTATAGCCTATTTTTCCAGTTTTAATAATATTTAATTTTCATTTTTAATTTTTATGGCCACAAAATCGGAACTTAATTCAAATTTAAGAGGTTACTTGAAAACTTAAATAATTTTAATTATTTTATACCGTAATGTAAATTTAATTTTTGATTATGTAGTAAAGTACGGTATTGCTTTTATGTTAATTAGGCTAAATTCTTTATGTACGGTTTATTTACAATGCAATCAAAAGTAACTGACGGCATTTATTTATCATACATTTTCAAAGTATATTAAAAATGTAAGCATGGAGAGATGTCAAAAATGTAAATAATTAGCATTTAATGCAAAAATAATTATAAATGAATCTTCTTGACGTTTTAAAAAAAGATTTTCTAGACTTTTTGAAAATTTAGAATGCTTTTAAGTACAACAAGCTGGTGGTTTTTATCTTAAGAGGTTGGAAAAAAGAATACTTCCTGAACCCCAAATAAATAGACGTTAAAAATCATTATCACACTACGTGTTTGATTTAAAGATATATTCCTTTACTTTTAGTATAATCCAGATTTCGTTATTGATGTTGACAGCAAGTGGCAGTTAAAAACAAATGATAATTTTTCAAATTTTACCGGAACCGTCAGAACAGTTACCCCATTCCCTGGAATGAAAAAGGGCGTTTTCGTCAGTAAAATGTATTATACCTCCGATAAACATCTTAGAGGTGTTGCAGAGATAGATGTTGACCACAAAAAAATACTAGTTGATATGGAGGGGAGATTTAAAAAGCTCACGGACAGTATGTTTATAGCAAATATTACAACACCAGATGAGAAATATGAGTGCCGTTATCAGCTGTCTAAAAAGGATAAACATTTCGTAGCATTAATTACTTATCCCACAGGAAGTTTAGGAACAGAGGTGATGATAGGTTTTAATAACCTCTCTAATTTTAATGTGAAACTTTTATTGGCAACACCAGTGGACTTCTTGCAAAAAGTTCTAGTAATTGTAAAATTAAATACAGGCGAGGTAAGTTTGTATAATTGTAATTTAATAATCGCTGACAAATTTTTTATCGCCAAAATATTCTTATAAGAAGTTAGACATGTTTTATATTTTACACTTTAATGTAAGATTTTTATCTTGATATGGAAATAACTTTTATATTATATAAAATGATGAAATATTAAGAGCTTTATTCTTTTTTATTCTTTATTATTCTAAAAGACTTCTTTGTGGCAACGGTATTCAGGGTTTTTACCTCATATCTTGCGGGCGAATATAAAATGTTTTATGTTGTCGTAATATGATAAATAAAAAGTTTTATACACTCTAGAAATTTACAAAGTAGTGGGAATAGATGCAGTTGCATTATATTTTAAAATAAATTTAAATAACCATAATATAGTTTTTTGATACCACGATAATAAACAAAGAAAAATTTACATAAATTTCATTATTATTACAGTTATGGTTCTATATGAGATATTGATTTTATATTTAATATTAAACAATATTAAAAGTTAAAACTATTTCTCTTACAGGGTGGCTAAACGAAAACGAAACGTCGGCCTTTTTGGGTGTTTCGAAGGGGGAACTTTTTGAGCACCTACTCCAACCCCCCTACCTGCAACCTCTTGGCCAGGGTAGGCCTCACCAATAAAATCTTAAATGGAAAGGGGGTCCAGTTGCATCCCGTTTGAAAGGTCTTTCGATTCTATTTATCACCATATCTAATTTATGCCCTTGTACTTGGGTACAAGGTATGGTTTTTAAATGATTTAATTTAAAATTTCTAAAATTTTCTCGAAAATTGCTGGGATTAGGTAGGTAAAATCGGGCTCTGAAATTAAATTAATAAAGTGTAAACTAATTTAGTCCTAGACCAATTTTTATTTAAATACCCTTAAGGATTTAAATTGAAATTGGTTTATTTTATAGAATAAATAATAAATTACAGAAAAAGAAAATTAAATAATTTGAAAACCGCTGAATTAAAAGGGCATAAACTAGGTATGGTGATAAAGAGAATCGAAAGACCTTTTAAAAAAGTTCAACTCGACCCCCCCCTTTCTATTATAGATTATTTTTATAGATTTTAGGGGTGAAGCCCACCCTGGACAAGGGGTTAAAGGTAGGGGTTTGAGTATGTGTTCAAAAAGGTTCCCCCCGAAAACAAAATTGACGTTTCCGAGCGTTTTTTTCATAACAAAGAGTAAACACCCAAAAAGGCCGACGTTTCGATTTCATTTAGCCACCCTGTATATTTTCTAGCACCAGGCTGTGAATATTCTATAAAAAATAGTACTAATACAGTAGCTACACGGAAAAAACACTATTGTATATTGAATTGGATAACCATTCACTCAATGACATACTCTATTCCGTATTGCACAATACAAATTCGTTTATTTCAATGATTGTTTTACCATTGTTAACCAATAGATTGCTTGAAATATAAGGTTTCATTGGTTTCTAATGGATCGTTCAAATATAACAATTATTTGATGCTTGTAATACCCTGTTCTAAATTCAATGCAAACTATCATTGGTTTCACTAGAACTTTATTTGTAAGGATATGAACCTAGTTTGATGCAAAATAGCTATTATTGTTTCAATTACCATTTACAATTCACATAAAATAGACTAACCAAGAGAGATTTGCAAATAAAAAACACACTTATTACTGCAAAGCTATTTAGATTTGTTTTACTTAAAATAAAACACTGAAATAAGATGCTCCAGTCTCTAGACTTGTAAAAGATCTATTATTTTTGGCGTGCGACTATTCAACGAACAAAGAAAAATTCTAACCTCTCCAAGGGTGTCCGCGAGCAACAGAAATAATATTTCAGCCAACAATAGGGCCCATTGAATTAATATTTTTTATTATTTCTCCAATACCTTATATGCTTTAATTTTTGTTTTTCGCCTAATTATATTTAAGCATTCAAATCAAATAGTTTAACATTTTGACTCTAACAATCCTACACTCCACGGAATATTACAAATTTTTTGGATTCCAATAGTACCTACTTTGGTCATTCAAATAATGGTAATATAGTTTTCAAAGAAGTAGGTACACTTTTGAAGTCCAATTATGAGTCTATTTAGAGCAATTTTTTTTTTTTTGATTATTTCAATGATGTTTTGTTCAGACAATATTAACTTTAATATAACTAATGTAGTGGTCAGAAACAGTACTATTATAGAAAATAGCAAAGCAGTTTTTTCTGTGTACAACTATTGGTAAGGAGGGGACATCCTTGCAGTCACTTACGTAGTATGTTTATGAAGAGTGCCCATAAACTTCTTTCTTTATGTTGATGATAACGTTGAGATTTACAGAAAGGATGAAAAAAAAAACTAATAAACTCTACTTTTTAGGCAGACTTTCGCATAGGCTGGAACTCTCTTTTGTTAGGATTTTCTGGGGTATGGCATTATGTAAATATCATTGACTTCGAATACTCATACAAGATTTACACACCTATAAAGGATTTTGAGGAGAACGGTGTTGTCGGCAAACTTATAGTCAAAGAAGGCTTAGACTTTGAAATTTCCTTTAAGTTATCCTTCTATAAGGTTTGTATAGTGCCAGGTTTACATGTATATGATATTTTAAGCATTTTTATACCCTTAAAACATAAAAGGTTGGGGGTGAATTGATAGAAGTAATTTCTCTTGCGCTAAGAATTTTGTAGAAATATGTTTTGAGATAAAAAAAATAAAAACAAGTTTGACATACGATTTAAAAGGCAGCTTATTGAATTTCAAACTACTATTTACGATTTCTGTTAGTGTAAAGGCCTGTCGTATTTAAACCATTGATAAGGGAAAGTCTGAATTGAAACTCTGATGGCTTAAACGGAAATCCAAAATGATTACTTATAAATTCGTGACCCATCTTTGTGTGGAAAATCACTTCAAACTTTTCTCAAGGCAGTTCTCTAACAGAATTTTCATAATAGATTAGCCTAAGTCTGTTTACTATCGGTTCAGAACTCTTAGCTTAACAATAAGTAAATATAACACCCTTATGCCATGCCTGACAAGATTACTAACATATGCAAGTGTGTGCAAAATTAAATAAAATCTTTGCTAAAATGCAAATCTGCTTTATGGTAATCCATCCGAAGATAGTTAGGGGTATTATTGCTTAGTACAGCTCGGTGATAAGATATTATCACTAGGGTGAAAACAAGAGCGTTTATATGCCTCCCAATAATTTATAACGGAAATGCAAAATAATCGATTGCAAATAGACTGAGACTTTGTGATTTTTAAAGTTTTATGTTTAGATTACTTTAAGGGCAGTATATCACCTTTTTCGATTCCATGTTTATAGTTTTTTACTCTGATTATGTATATCATTACACTCTGAATTATTCGACACATCTCCTTAATCATATAATTACAAAATTATGTCTATTCAATCAATGTAACCCACAAAATAGTTCATTAGTTAAAACCACCGAATAAAATCATTTAAAATACATAGAGCATAACAGATTTAATGGTATTAAACGTACAAAATAAATTAATAGAACGTGTGTAAAAATCAAACAAAATTCCCAAGTAAATTTACATAATTAAAACAAAAAAAGCTTATTGAAAATTCAAAATTCAACATTTAATTTTTGTAAAATATCATCCCGCTATATTATCTCCTCTGCTTATTCAGATCCATGCTTTTTCCTTTTATTCCAAGCTGTAAAATACTTAGTATTCATTATAAATCTTGCTTAACACATTTATTTTCAACACTTAGAAAAGTACGTCCAGGCATAAGACTTGCACGACTCCAGGAATAAAATGAATCATTATAATTCTTTTAAATATGTTTTCTCTTAATCCTTCCTTTCATCCTAGTGTTCTTAGATTTTTTCGTAATCCCTTTTATGTCCTTGTGTTTTAAAATGCCTGTTTCCATTTCAAATGCCGCACAGAACTTGTGTAACTTCTCCACAAAAAATGCTATAATTCTAAAGGAATAACTTTCAAAAGTGATTACGATTAAGTCCACAAATATTATGCATTTTTGTTATTTTTAAAGATAAATAATTAAAAGGCACAAAGGACACACATTAGTAAAGATAAATTGAGTCGCAAAAATAAAGTATATGTAGGCTAATATTTTTTTAAATTTTGTTCACGGAGAGAAATTTTCACTCTTTTCTCGAAATCTGTTCCGAAAAAAGAATGATCTTAGTATAACACGGGTTTTCCCTTAATTCTACTGTTAACTAAACAACATGTTTTTTAGTTGGGAGTAAAGTTAATTGGAAAGCCGAAATCGACGCCATTAAAGGAATTAGGAATTAATGTTGGAGACGTGTACTATTCGAAACTCGTACACAACAGCGACAAAGATGACGATTTCCTAAGCTGGGAAGGGTTAATAGAAGTGGATGCAGTAATATATCCGACAATGAAAGGCCAACTGGAGATAGACCAAGAAGGATCTATTTATATTCTTCAATCAAAAATTCTCTTACCACATGGATTAGCTACGATATTTGACGAATTTGAATACATTGTAAGTAGAACAAAAGGAAATACCTAGTTGGTATGTAAAAGACCTTTTCGACATTGTCTGAATGTTTATTTTTAGGACATACGTTCAATGAGTAACACCTTACGAATTGTAACTCCATATAAAACCTTTAAGACGATAAACTCATATTTTAAATTAAATATAATACAAGGTCAAAAATATTTGTTTAACCTTGAAGCTGTCTATGAGAATGACACCAGAACTATAAAGGTAAGTAATATGTAACTTTCATATTAAGTAAACGAAAATATTTTTGTGCTTATTTAGTTGTTTTATCCTCAAACGTACCTACATATTTAATATGGTTTGTGTTTTGTATCAGGATAATACAAAATTGAAATATATTACTTCTAATTTGATTTTAGTCAGGTGTTTTAGTCGAATATAATGTAGACCAGCTAGATGTTCAAGAACGAAATTACAACGTTAGTTTAGAAGTAAATACCCCGTTTAAAGTTTTCCCAAAGTTAAAATTGTTTGGGGCTTTTGAAACCGAGGAGAATTTTTATCGCACCAAGCTATTATTCAACACAAATAGGAGTGATATATCTCTGGATGCCACAATGGAAGTAAGAAATTAAATAAATGCTCTGACTTTAATTTGAACATTTGTCTATAGAATTTAGTTTAGCTACATTTAGTTTGGTTAGATTATAAAGCAATATGTATACATACATATATGTACGTATTTACAAGAACTTGTTTTCTATGTATAACCAAAAGGACTCTTTTATACAGGGTGGTTCAAAAGTCAGCCGCACCAGAAAAAATAATGATTTATGGAAATACATCATTCTCGTCACATATTGCCATCATTTTTTTACATAACTGTAGTCTTCTATCATAATTATTCTCCAAAAGCTCCTTTACAAGGTACACTTTATATGGATGATACTTTGACTTCTCACAAATCTTAAGACGGTTGACTTGGCAGCATCGTTATTTAGAGCTAATGTATTACTTGAGGAATGAGGATTTTCATTAATAGATATAGTAAGTTTTTTATCTTCATTTAAGGCAGGTGGTCGACCACTTTTAGGTAAATCTCTTACTGTGCCGTTTTCCTCAAATTTATGAATTATCCCACTCACAGTTGACTGCGTAATTGGATTTTCAGGATGCTTTGCATTAAATAACACGCAAACCTCATGTTGGCTCCGTATTCTGTCTCCGCAACCCAACATTATCAAAACTTCAATACGTTGCCTCTCTGACCATACCATATTTAGTAAAAGCACACAGAAGCGCTTTAAAACTCAATAAGCAGAGTACTAAATTTATTTAATTTATATATATATATATATATATATATATATATATATATATATATATATATATATATGTATATATATATAGAGTGGTCAAAAAAGTTTGCACCAAATGGAATTTTATTTTATTTGACATTTCTCAGAAAATTGTATTCTTGAGAAAAGTTGGTGCTGGCCGCGTAACCTCTAAATACGGTGACAGTATTTGTAACATTTGCGTACTAAGGTTATTGAAAAAAAAAAGTTCAAATCGCTGAAAAATAAACTACCCCTATTTTTAAAAATTGATGAAAGCGTTATAAAGAAAAGTTGCTTAGAATCTCATGAAAATCTGACATACAATTTAAAGTTACAATTTTAAAGCTTTTTGTTGCACACTGTTCCAGAAAATTCGCATTGAAACACAAAAAGTAAAATTTTATGAAAAAAAGAAATCATTAAAACTAGCTACTAAAACTTAACAAAAATGATCCTTTTATTATTTTACCGTGGCATAGATAAGAGTTACGCATTTAAAAAAATAAAACGAGTAGGTACTCGGGAAAAGTAAAATTGTGAAAAATATTTTAAACTTTTTTCTTTACAATTTTAACTGCAAATTTTGAATTTGGGACTTTTAAGCGATCCTAAGAAACTTTTCTTAATAAAGTTTTCGTCAATTTTTAAAAATAGAGGTAGTTTATTCTTCAGCGATTTTCACTTTTTTGTAATTTATGGCCTTAGTACGCAAATTTTAGAAAAGCTGTCATCGTATTTAGAGGTTTTGGAACAAGCACCAACTTTTTTCACAAATGAAATTTTTGGAGAAACGTCAAATAAAAAAGTTTTCCATATATGTATATATACATAAGTCAAAGAGATTAAGAATAAAAAAAGGGGATGAATAAAAATATATAACAATGTTATTTTATTTATCAGGTAAGCAATATGCAAAATAAATTCAATACATTCTGGTTGGTTTCCCGATATAAAGCACCAGATTTGCTCTTTATATATTTTTATAGGATTTTTAAAATACTCTACATAAAAAAATTAAATTACATTATAAAGATAATGGTTTATTTGCTTTTTAATGAGCTTCTCAACGAGCCCCCACTTGACATAGGTTGCCATTTAAAAAAAAGTTTAAAGGGTTGAAAATATTACAGAAAAATGATGAGGATAAAACTTCTGACTAGTTATCGAACATCATTATTGTTCAGCTATATAATAACAAACCTTTGTAAATAATACTCTTCGTTTAGTTCCTAGAAATACGAACTACAAAGCAAACTGACTTTTGCGGAAAAGAAAACATAGATGACTGGTTAGATCCTCTTTCACAAACATATGCGTAGGAGGAGCCGATAATAAGCTTATGGACCTAAAAAGTCGATGCAGACAACAAAATCAGAGCAACAAACAAAATAACCACAGTAAATCTAACAAGGTTGCGGTGGGCGAGGCCGTGGGACAAACTCCAGTTAGTAATCTAATTAATTGGGAAATAAGTCAGGAAGTTCTCCCCTATCTTTAATGCAGCAAGTTCACGCCTTAGTTGAAATTCAAGCCAACAAATCTCTCAAACTAAGGAAATTTTATTGATAAACTCCAGAATAGCTACATACATAAATATCAGGCATATAAACTATTAGATTACATAGATAAATTAATTTTGAAGTCGTTTTTATACTCTTAATGTATACTTTTTTTAATAAGTCGATGTTTTTCCAGAATAAATAATAGTAATTGCATCAAACCAACCTTTCTTAGAACCACAATTAAACTAACAACCGGGTAAAACAGAAAACAACCAAATGTACAAAACGCTTTATAATAAAATGTTGCATATTAAGCAAGAGGGAACAGGATAGCATATTGCTATGGAATTTAGCACAGGATTATCTTGACATCCCGGTGTTCCACACATTGGGACTTGTAGTTTACCCTTACCACAACTCTAATAATTAAAGCAAGGCTCTATTAAGCTTTTACGGAGAAGTTTTGCGCCATGTCTTTTTGATTTGCGCCCCGCCTACATTTCTAATTATACGCCACACATTTAAAACAACACTTATTTCATATTAAGATTTCTCACAAGTGGTTTGCGTTGGGACAATTTTTCTTTTCATATGGAACATGTTTTTTAATTTGATTCCGATTTCCTTTAATTTGGTCATTTTATATTTATTTATTTAGTATTTCGTGAAACGAAATACTTATGGCATCACTGTGATACTATATACTGTTCGATGTAAAACTTGAAATTTAGCACAGAGACAGAGTGTGGTGGTCCAAATATAGACGTGAAGTATAAAATGTTGAATTTGGATTCTGGGGGTTGATTTCAGGGAGTAAATTGCAAAATAGAAAAAAAATTCATCATGTAGGGTGTCAAATGAGAGCTCATTAAAGCACTAATTCAACAATATATATGACGCATTTTTTTTTAGGGAAAAACGCTTAAAAATTTCTGTCCTCCACCCTTATCACCTAAAGGATCCCCTCAGAGAAATCAGAAAAAATCATGAATATTGAGAATTAGGTGTAGATTGAGCAAAAATTATTAAAAAGTTGAATTTTGATTCTGGGGGTTAATTTCAGGGGGTAAATTGGGAAATGGAAAAAAAATTATAGGGCATCCTATATGGTGTCAAATGCAAGCTTACTGAAGCACGAATTCGCCAATATATATGATGTATTTTTTTATGCATTTTTTTAACATTTTTGGGGAAAAACGCTTAAAAATTGCTGTCCCCCACCTTTATCACCAAAGAGATCGCTCAGAAAATTCTTTAAAAAATTATAACCAGCTTAATTAATTCACGTGTCTTAGCGTTTTACTCAAAATGACGCATTAAAGAAATATTAATTTTATGCGGGAGTTCTGAACAACCCTGTGTAATTAGTAGCGCATTTCTAAGGATTGAAACGAATAATTGGCAATTATTTCATCTTCGTTTTTCAGTTCATCACTAAGCCAAAAAAATAAGAAGTTTGGATACAATGAACTGAATATTGCTGCGACTAGAAGAAAATATGTATTGTATATTATTTTAATTCTTGAAGTAAACCTACAATGCCCTATTTCAGCCTTGTTAGTTATCACTCCAGACGTTTGAGTGGTTATATTATGGCTCCCTTAAGATCCCTCTTTACCGCAGCTCTGCTTCGATTGTCTGCCAGAGATGACATCGTTCACTACACCGCATTTAGACTTTCTTTGCTTCAGAAACTTTCCCGCTTTTAATTTATTGGCTAACTTTCTTTGTGTCACCTTAATGCTATTGATAAAAAATTAATGCAAGACTTGTAGAAGCCGGATTGAAAAAATTTAGTATTACTTTAAATATATTATCTTATTAACCAGAGACAAATATATTGATTATTTTATTTTCTTCAATTTATTAATTCTCGATTTTAATAAATCCTTATTAAAATAATTAATTTTTACATTTACTTGAAAATTCCAGGGTTTAAGTATTTAATTACGGTAGGTATTTAATTGAGGGTTTAATGATGGAAAGGGGGAAGCTGTAGCAATTAATAAACATCAATGTCAAAGTCAAAAGGCTGATCATAGTCTTAGCAGAAAGGTCTTGCCAAGGGTTATCGAACAACAAAGTTGTCAGAAAAAATCTTTTGAAAATTTTTAATGGCTGTTACAAATATTCCAAGTACTCCCAACGAAATAGATTTTCTAAAAATGAAAATTAATACGGTAAAAGGGTCATGGCCGCAACCCAGATGAACACTAGAGAGTAACAACATTTTGCTTTATGTATTAGACTCAGATCTAATCAAACTAAATGAATAAATTAAATTAAAATTGTACTGGATGTTTCCTTGTTAGCAAATCAATTTTTTTTAAGATTGACGAAGGATGGATGGGCCTAAACTCAGACTTTTATGTAGAAACTCCCATAGTAGCTATTCCACAGTGTCAGTTAGTGGTAACTAAACTCGCTTCATATTCTGAAAATTACATACAAATTCGATTAAAGGTTCCTGAAAAATTAAAATCCGAAGTAAGTATTTAACGTAAGTATAAGGAACGGTTTTATTTTACACATTTTTATTAACACATATTATGCATTTAAATTAAATTGAGTTAAATATAGATACAAACTTTATATGTACTTTTAGGTGTATTTTAAAACTTCCTGGCTCATCAGATCTCTTAATCAGTTCCGAGCTGTTTTAGAAGTCGAAACTCCCTTTAAGGGTTTTGAAAATACCAAGATCGGCACGGACTTCTTATCTACTAACCTTAGATCAACTTTGTGGGCATATGCTAACATAAATCCAATTGAAGGAGAAGTAAACTCGACTATTGAAAATAATTTTTTGACAAGTATTTCCTTGCTTAAGTTTAGTAATAAAACGTAAGTGTGCATTATATCAATGGAAACTGTTTAGGGAGATTTTTAAATAAAAGAATTTGACTCCATCAAACAATAACAAATAAAACAAATTCCTGTTTCAAACATATTCGTTAGAAATCGTGGTGAGGTTTAAAATTCAAAATTCTGCCTGTCAAAGTTTTTAAAAAATACAAATTTATGTTTTTAAAAGACAACTTACTTTTATCTTTAAAGACAAAATGAAGGGCAATAAACAAAAGTGTTTTTATAGCCATGTTCACAATTTTGAACTATGTTTTTTGGGTCACAATATTGTCTTTTAACACGAAAGAAAAATAAACCAGACAGACGTTTAATGGCGACAGGATTTCCTCAATAATTTTTAACGAGTGAGACATAAACTCATTGACCTTATTTAATCCTTTGTTTAAATAGTCCATGTGTAAAAGGACACCTCTAAGCACTACGGCTATTAGGCGTACTATAAAAACCCCGTTGTCAGATATAAAGATTCTTATCTTTTTAACTAACTGGACGTCCTTAATGGGTTTCAGCTGAAACAAATTACCAACCGCGTTTTATTTTAGTAACTTTTAAGGTAATTTGCTAAAAATAATCAGTTAAAGTTTAAGTAGAAAAGTTTTAAAAACTTTTAGTAAACAGAATATTTATAAATGGAAATATTACGAAGGTTTAGAATACTTCAAAATTTTATTTAGTATGTAACTTTATACGATAATTTTTATTGTATTAGAGTTTTCAATGTTTTCTCTTTATATTAATATACAATATTTAATTTTTGTAGAATTTCTAACTGCTTTTCTTTGCCTTTTTTTCTAACAGGAGCTATTATTTAAAATTACGACTCCCTGAATAAGAGTAAATTAATGTTTTTCTTCGTGCGGTTGCTGTGTATATCTTAAATATAGCAGGATGTATTTTGAATAAATACCAAGAGAAGATTTCCTTCAAAATTAGTTCTAAGAAATCCTTTAAAATGTATAAAATTTGATTTTCCCTTTTGCGCCTTTCCAAATCTTTGGGTAATTGTTTTTTGAGCCAAGTTTTCTATTTACAAAGAAAATGGAATGACACCCCTTTCGTTTTCAAAGCAATGTGTATTTGTTTTCAGATTTCCAGTAAATATAAATTGCAAAATCTTGGCGCCGTCTCCAAATCAGCGTGAATTTAATGGGAGTTTAGTACTCAGAGATAAAGTATTCAAAATAAATGGAAATGCAAACCTTATAGGAAGTTTACCAGTGAAACTTTTAATCACTTTTACTCCTCAAGATAATAGCGTTCCTTTGACTTTTCAATACAATCTTGAAACAACGCTAAAAGGCTACGAATTAGTTGGTTCTCTGAGTTATTTTAGCAGATTGACCCATTTTAAGGGTAACGCCATAGTGAGCAATAAATTTAACTGGGAAATTAATTTACAGGTAATTATTTTCAAAACTTTTACTCCTTTACAGACATTTCTGCTTTATTATTCTACAACTTTAACTATAATTTTATTTTTAACATTTCTAAAATTCTAACCATGGGCGTTTGGAATTTTTACAGGAGCACAGGACCAAGCCAATTATGTTTGGTAATGTTAGGTTACAAGGCCGACAAAAATTTTGCAAACAAAATTAAGATAACACAACAGAGGGGCTAAACAGATCTCAAATGTGATTTTTTCCTCTCAAAAAGTAAAAAAATGACAATATATCAGCATGAAGTTGGGGCCCAATTTGTAAAATTTTGAATTAAAAAACTATTGCTTTTTTTCTAACAGTAAACTGCTAATTCTGTTCTTTCACCCCATACAATATACTTTAAATTGAGTGTTAAAATAAACTTCTGTTCCAGGTTCATCCAGAAAATTCCGAACCGATGCTAACAGTTCATGGAATTGCAAAGGAAACAACAGGAAGTGCCAGTTTGGATATTGATTGTACAACCTCCATTCCTAAGCTGGAAAATCCTAAATTTGGTGTAAATTACAGGTAATTTATTTGCTTAGAAATTTCGCACGAAGTTGTGAACAAATATTTTTCAGATTTAGGTTACACTATACAGGCTGATTTAAACCAAATTAATAAACCCAAGGTGAAAAAGTATAGTTTTATTCGGTTTAAACTTTTTAACCATCATTTGAGCAGTTGGAATGTCAATTAACTTTTTTTGTTATAAAAAACTACAAACTACTTTTCGCGTATGATATAATTAAAGATGTCAAGTATAACTAATTAGTGCAAGTGCAAAATTGTAACAAAGTGAAACATAATATGAGCAAGGCTGACCAGAACATTAAATTCTATAATTTATCACTTCATAATAAACGTCAAGTTAATTTTATTTATTGAGCTCTACAGGTATCATTTTAAACGTGTCATTTTGTTGCTCTCTAGACGCCAATATATTACACCTTTACGTTGTGAACACAACAGTTTTGAATAATAATGGTTATCGAAAAACTATTATCCAGATTCGGTAATTATGATAATAAAGTTGCTTTAAAATGATTTATGATTAGTAAGGCATCACTCTAATCAAAATATCCAAACCGAACAGAAAAGAAAAACAAATTTTTAAGTTAATATAAGAAAATTACAGTAAAGCAACGGCAAATTTAAATCTTAATATAATCTGTAGTTAAGATTCATAAGAATATTTATCTTCAATTAAAATAAAATGCAAAAATAAATTAAAAAATTTGCATACGTACCAGAGTTATGGAAATATTGTTTTAATACGATTAAGTGAAACAAAATTTCTACATTCGTCATATCTAATGGAAATTGTTATTTTTTTGTCAATGCACGTTATAGCTCTTAAATTAAAGTATGTGAATGGCATTTCCTCGGAACATTGACGTTACTTACCTACTTACAACTTCAGTTCTTTAAACTATCATGTTTTAAAATCAAAGACAAAAACGTAAGTAAGTACACTGGTTTCTTGCAAATAATTTATAAAATATTATTTTTCCTACAGACTGAAAGACTAAAAAAGCCTTTCTATTTCCAAGAAGAATTTAAAAAGAGAAAACTTGCTTTCTAGTCAACTTAAATATTGAGTTAAGTTTGAGTGGTCGGATGCAATTGAAAATTTTCACCTGAGCAAACTTAAAAAAATTATGATCCTGGAGAAGATTTACTTTTAAATTTAAAAGGAATTTCTAGCTATTTTTATAAAGATGGATGTTGTAAAAAACATAATTTTTTATTAAAAAACCAGCGCCGACAAAATTAAGCATGGGATGGAAAATGAATCAAAAGCTGTTAAAAAGTATATTAGATTTTTAAAGTTTCTGGGAATATTCTGTGACTTAAAAAAATTTGATTTTGTTTCTTGAATGTCCTGTGGTTTGTCTCTGTATGACACTATTTTCTTAGCTCTCAAGAGGCTCTATATAACGCTAGAGGATATTTTGAACTAACTGAAGTACAGGGAAGTATGGACGTTGAACTTATATGGCTATATTTGGAAAACATGTTTTTAAAAGCGATCGGAAGGTACCGCAATCCGGATTATTCCAGTTCCTCAGGAGTAATAGTGTTTTACAAAAATCCAGACAAACGATTTGACGAACTGGACACCGGTGGTGATATTAATATTGATCGATTATGGGAGTAAGTTCATGTTCCTGTATTGTTTTTGTTTGTATAATATTTTATATAATTATTAAAATAATAAATATTCGTAATTGAATTCGATTAGCTTTTGAATTAAACTACAACATCTAAGTAAAAAATAACAAATTAATAACATTTTAGGGCAGGTGCTAACGCTTCGCTAAAGCTGCCGGCGAAGAACAACATAAGCTTGGAAGGCCACTTAAAAATTCCCAACGACTTTAAGGAAACCCACAGTCTGTTTGCAGAATTAATTTATGCTGAGAAACTCAAGTTTATTGATTATTTACTCAAATACAGAAGTACATATCCGGTTAGAAAATACGGTTCCTGGGCCAAGGTAAAATAAATTTCCTTTAAGATGACAAGATTAGATAATGAGTTGACGTAAAAAATATTGTTCGCTATTTTTGGGCTAATAATTAAGTAACCTATTTAAAGACATTGGGCTTGTAGGTAGGACTTTACCAATGCGAGGTATTGTAGATCTATTATCTTCAATAATTATAAAATAACTATATATTAAATTATTTTATTGTATTTGTTCCCGTAACACTTTATATCAGAAAAGCTTACCAGCCACTGCATTGCCACAATATACGATTTGACTAGCGAAAAAGCCATCAGGCAAACTTACACCTTAACAAAAATCACAACCTAACAAGAAAGTTACAAATTTCAACCAATTGCTCACGATTTCCACAGCTCTAGTTTCTTAAATCCATATTTCAGGTTTCCCTGGAAAACAAACAAAATATATCAGGGAACGTTGTAATAGAATGGGATGGCAAGGAAATGCACAACCAGGCCAATTTAAAGAAACTTAATAAATCCATTGAATTAGTTTATAAATTGAAAACACCACAGTATTTGGACAAACAACTTTTTGTTGCAGAAGCTACTTACAATGGAATTGGGAAACATCATAATATTACGTATGTAAGATTATATATAACGGGGTATTATGAATAATACAGTGTAATATAGCGCGTATGGAATCGCATTACCTAACTACACTCGTATATGGATTATAATTTTATAAATCGTACGCCTAAAAATCTTCATGATTTCCAATAAGTTGAAAATTTTTTTTACAAATAAGGAAACTTGGGGGTACTTAGCACCCCCAAACAAAATTTTTGGCCGTATAGGTACTAAATAGGATCTAGGGCTTAAGCACCCCTGAACTTAACTGCCTAACTACGCCTATGCTGCCTTGAAACTTTCCTTAAACTCCCTGTATTTCGGATTGTCGGATAAGGAATCAATTCGAAGGAATTAAAACTTCTATTCGTTCGAATATTTGGTTATGTTAGTGATTTTAACGATTTGGGCATTTCTTGTTACGAAACTATACACTTTAAACTTAATTTAGATGTGGAATATCACGAAAAAAAAGCCATCCGATGATTGAAACCAGAGATAATGAATTTATAATGTGACAGAGACAAACAAACTATTAAAATTTATAAGTAACATAAATCGGAAGATAATTTTTGTATAGTATAAACAAGCATTAAAATAATATCTTTAAATGACCATGTTGAAAAAATGAACCCTGTATATTTCATTTTATACAACTTTGCCAGCGAGGACATCTTGTTAATGCTTAAAGTAAAATAACTAGTTAGTTCTTTGTAAATAAATTAAAGTTATGAAATAAAGTGTAATCAGGAGAAATGAGGTAGCGCAAGGTTTTCAAATTATGCTAAACAGAAAGCGTTGTGCTTTTCTCTAAAGTAAATTTTAATTTATGTTTATGTTACGGTAGATGACTGACTCGAAACAACTTACGAAATTTCTCTACTTATATGAAGCAGAACAACAAGAGATAAAATAGCGCATGAAAATTAAATAAAGGGTAAATTATGATCACAACAAAATATCTATCCAGGGCGTAATTACATTTTTTATGTCGGTGACTGTGACATAAAGCAACTATTTTAGCTTCATAAAGCTAGCAGTGAAAAGTCAGTCAAAATTTAAAGAAAACTACAATGGACAAACTACGTGGAATATTTATTAAATATACATAGGTACTTTACATATCGCATGCACATACATATATCCATAGGAATCCCTCTAGATATAACTAACCTAACCTAACCTAACTCATGTGTCATGTATTCATAATCATGACATCAAAACTACACTATTATCACCTACACCACGCGGACCAAGTCGCGGGAGAAAGCTAGTATGTATGTGTAAAACTATTCAATAAAAATAAAATAATTTTAACTTTCTTTGTGGTTAAACTTTGTTATGAAGCTAAAACCGGTTTTCGGTTTAAAACACCCATGCCCTCAATTATTCACGTCCATGAAGTATCTAGTATCAAAGATGCTCAACTTAATGGAAATTAATGTAACCACTAAACCGAATAGTAAATGCTGTCGCCATTAAATACAGCGATATATGTGTTGACGGTATTTTATTTATTAGAAACCACGGACAAAATATATAATAATTATCCAAAATTTGGAATAAAACAAGATTTTAAAGGAACAGTTTAATTATAGGGCGAATTATTTTTGTTTGCTATAAAAACCACTGAAGAGACTTATTGCTATAAGATAACGTAAGATAGAAAAAACATCCTCAAAGTATGCCGAGGAATCAATCACGCATGTCTTGAATTATTACTCTTGAAAGGTAACATAGGTAAAAGGTATAGGTGAATGAAAAATAGAACTGTTAAGTTCTGAAGTTTTTATTTTTAATAAAATTAAATATGGTACCTAATCACGGCAGAACAAAAAGCTTTTATGATCGAAATTTACTTTAGCAATGATAGAAGGCTTGATGCAAGTGGATTTATTTAACATGGGACGCCATTCAGGATTTCCAAACAGAATTTGCACACATAGTCATGGATTTCGACCAACTTTGCCAAGTTTTGACTAGATCTGTGACTTGGTTTAGAGAAACAGGAAGTGTGGATAGATAGGAAGGCAGTGGGAGACCCAAAGCTCGCACTGCACAAAAAGTAGAAGAATTGATGAGGCAAATTGTTAATGAACACCTACAAACCCCTATTCGGCATTTAAGCCAGCAAGTAAATGTATCCTACGGAACCCGCAATACAATCCTGAAATGTGACCTGCATATGCACGCTTATGATCTAAGCTCAGTCCAAGAATTGTTACCAAACGACAAGCCGCAGCGAATGCAATTTTGAGAGTGGTTTATGGGTAATTTGCATAATAATGAAAACGTATTTGAAGAAAACCTTTTTTTACTGACGAGGCATGGTTTCATCTCTCTGGTTATGTAAATTCTCAACAAATAAGAATGTGGAGTTCTGACAATCCGCATTTCTTTATAAAGAATCCTCTGTATTCACAGAAAGGAAGGTTAATTGAACCGATTTTTTAAGGGACTCTCAATTTGGCGCGATACCGTAATGAAACTTTAGAAAATTTTGTAAACGCATTAGACGATGAAGAAATGCGACAAGGCTACTTCCAGCAGGACTTCGCATCACCAATTCACGTAACTCTTGATAATTTAAATTTTTTGAAAGAATTTTTCGAAGACCGAATCGTTAGTCGTAATATGCCAGTTAGGTGGCCACCACGGCCCTGCGATCGCACGCCCCTTGTGAAAATTTAGAAGACCTACGGGCTAGAATTACATATAAATTTCAGGAGATTAACAACTCCCCCCAAGAACCAATGTTCTTGGTGCTGTAAAAAGAAGAATGAGAACATGTTTGGAAATAGAACGTGGACATATCATTTAGTTTAAATGTATAGGTATTAGGTTTTCTGTTGTATATATATTTTTTTAAATTCTGTATTATGCAGTAACAATGACAACAACGTGATTTTCTTAAAAATAAAAACTCCAGAACTTGAAGACATGCGTGATTGATTCCGCGGCACACTTTGAGGACGTTTTTCTTTAATCTTACGTTATGTATGTTGGGGTAATTCTGTAACTTTTTCATTTTATGCTCAGCTGGGAGACATACAGTATAAATAAAATTGCAATAGAATAAAACATTTGCTGAAATATCTTTCGTGATTCCAGATGTAAAACTTTCTATCCTGAAGATCTATCGCTGGCATATGGCACAATAGATTATGTTGAACTGGCAAATATGTTCGGCATGTTTAACGTATCAATGCCATACAAATCGCTTAATTTTACTGGGGCAGATTTCAAAACTGAAACAAATAGGTAAGTTTCCAAGTTAACACAGCAACGACGTTCAAAACGTTATTTATAAATTACTGTAAAGGCCCGTTTAAAAATTGCTTTCTCGTTTTTTCTAAAGTTTTAAAACTTTGCCTACGATACTTATAACTTAGTTATAATTACTTATTGGATATTTCTTTCTTAATTTGTCGAATAAACACCTTTATTTATGAATATGTTTAAATAATCTGATAAGTACCAATTTAAAATTAATTCAAACAATTAAATTAAATAATAATCGTGTATGTAAATAAATTAATTATAAACCTAAGTGTAACTAAATTAACTGTAAATTGAAAATTTATTTTCAATTTACAAACTGCATGAAAATAAATCCATTTTATGTATTAAAATAGACTATTGAAGATATTTTTAATGTTTGCGCATTTTATTTAATCATATTAATATTTTTAATAAGCAAATATGTAAATTCAATGACGCACCTCTATTACGGGTAACCTACGTTCTTTAAAGATATGCCTGTAATTTTTATATATATAAAAAAACATTTCAAGCATAGTAAATATTATATCGGCAAGGAAGAAGTTATAATATTTAAAGAGACATTCATTAATTTTGCTCGAATTTAATTAAAAACAGTAATATGTGGATATTAAAACATGAGGTCAATCAAATAACATTATGGTGTAGGTAACTAAATATAGGAAGCATTGTAACAGAATATATGCGGTTATTAGATTCGTTTAATGTCAGTCGATGATAATGGTTCGAACAAGTTTTGAATTTCAGTTCACATAGTTGAAGTCCGGTCTGCTCGGTTGGAAACCTGATAAAAAACGACAAAGTAGTCATACGGCTAGAAATAATTAATCAATTAATCATTTAGTTGAAAGAACAGGTAGTTCATTATATTAATCTAAGTTAAAATTCTCGACGTGGTTTTAAAGATGCCGAAATAATTTCAAAAAAACTTTTAAATATACTCGGGGTTTGTTGTATCAGTTTAGGAAACTAAATTATAAAACTAATAAACGTAGAGTTCTTTTAAATTTAATATTCTAACCGAGCTGAGTTATGATGTACGGCTCGTCGCGTGGAGATTTAATTGATGTAGCGTTAGGAAGCCACTACTTTTCCAGGAGAATGTCGAGGTGCCTAAATTAAAATTTTCTTTAACATTTTCAATTTTGTACTTCGGTATATAGCTCATTAGAAAGTTTCCTGCTAATACAGTGGGTATTCTTCAGTTAAGCGATGGACTAAATAAAATATATATTTTTTTATTTTAGTAACGTTTACAATAGGTACATAAAAGTGTTTTGGGCTAACGGGACCGCCCTTCTTGACAGCAAGTGTGACATAACAACTAGAAATACCGACACAGAAAAGAACTATAAGGGAAATTTACTTGTCGAAATGCCTCTGGCTACTAGACATATTGGAGTTATCGATTATGAATACGACGTAAGGAGTCTTGAACTTTTTCTTATTTATGGAACTAAAGACATTATTATTTAAATTCTTATATTGCAACTAAATTGAATTAATAATTTAAGAAAATTTTAAATCTATTTTTCCAAAAAGTAAAATGTTTTAACTGTAATTTTTGTAAGATAATTTTTTGAGGCTTGCTTAGTTAATACTTGTGCACTGATTTTCGTTCACTAATATGGGAAAGTTATTTTATACACACAAAACAAGCGAGTTTGTGGTTTGTCCAGGTTTGTTGAAGTAAATTTGCATCTCTTTAAATAAATAAAATCTCATTTAGTTAAAACCTACTTATTGTATTGTATTATATACTTGGTTAAAAATACATTTTTAGAATGAATGAATAACTTTATATTTTAACAAAAGAAAATAAGGAACTCTGCAACTAACTAAGTTCAAAAGAATCCTTTTAACACAGCTTGTTGCTGGTGTTGTATGAACATAACTTTTCCGGCCTCGCAAAAACCCTGAAATCTTTAAATGGATTTCGAGCAAGCAAAAAATAAATGTTAATGAATGAGTTTTACAGAAAAAGGCAGAGCTCAGCACAGGCCAGGCCACAGTGCAGTATAACAACGAGAGTGTTCTCGAAGGAAAGTATAATTGCTTGTCCACATCACAGGCGGGACAGGAAACGGATAATATCCACGTGGAACTCTTGAATAAAATGGTCCCCATCGGAGCCGACTATGTACACAGACATGAAAGCAGTACGCCAGGGGACGGTTACAATGCTCTAACTGTGGTGGGTGCATCAAATAAATCAGTCGCTCCCATAAAATCCTTTGTAATCTATTACCCGACTTGCATTACCACTCTCCGATTTCTCAGTCACTCCAACCTTCCGCTATATTAAACCTTTTTCGAATATCCCGTATTGCCAATGCATCAAGCATTCTTTTTCTAAAGTTGTTATTTAATTTATTACCTACTACATCTTTCACTACGTACATGAGCGTGGAAAAGTTAAAATAAATTTCGCCACCAGATAAAAATAAACAAACTCAAGAAAAACCAACTCTGTCTAAAAATGTAAATTTTCTGCATTATCTCAAAGGAAGATTTAATTCGGTAAGAGAAATATTTTGAGAAATAACAGAAAGGTCTAAAAATTAAGATATGGACAAGATATTCTATTTATTTGTAGTTCTCTTAATACTGTGAACAAAATTATGCATTTTTAAAATAATATTTTGTTTGGAAATTGCATATAATAAAAATGCATATATTAAAATTGCTAATTTTTGCTACTAAGTAAATTTGAAAAATATTTTTTTTAACGAAAATTTGCATGCGTTGACAGGTCAGATAATTTTATCACGATAATTTCGAGTAATGTTATATCTATCTCCGCACATATACACGAACCTACTATTGATTCAAACGTGGTTGGTATATATGGTGATGAATGTGTGCCGCGTTAGGCTCTCCATTCGTTTATTTGAAATATGAGTCAGTCGAGAAAAACAAACGGTCACTGGACACAACTCATAAGCACGCTCTAGCTTGTGGCAGATTGCTATTTCTCCTAATCCACCGAAATATGAATTATCGCCAATTTAAACTTTTTGACTCGACACCCTCGTCGGAGAAATTGCTGTTCTTTTATAAAATTGTTTTGCTTGTCTTCTGTTATAAGCTTCTGATAAAGCTTCAGTTCATAAGCGCACTGAAGTTTTTTCAGTTTTCTTATATTTTTTTTAGCAATTGCAAAACAAATTAAACATGACCAGCATACTCATGTTAAAGTAGAAAATTTGATATTTGAAGCGTTATAATTTCGACTGGAATATATAATTTACTACTAAATCTATTGAATTAAATAAAACGGGCGGTTTGTCATAATATGTAAAATTGTGAAGAAACTAATAAGCGGAAAATCATAACTTTTAAAATTATGGCAAACCCTGAAAACCATTTACGTTTTGTCACTGGATTATTAATTACTTTTTGTGCATAATGAATGAATAAAAAGTGAACAGTTTTCTGCAGAAAAACCACAGGCATTATATATATATATATATATATATATATATATATATATATATATATATATATATATATATATATATATATATATATATGTATATACATATATGTATATATATATATATATATATATATATATATATATATATATATATATATATATATATATATATATATATATATATATATATATGTATATATTTATATATATGAAGAAATATTGATCCGGGAGTACATCCGTTCGTTTGTTAAATTCCTGTTGGAATCTGGCAGACGTTTCGCCAAGGTCTCACTTGGCATTATCAATGCTTACTCGTTGCTGTCAAGTCGTAAACTTGTTTACGACTTGACAGCAACGAGTAAGCATTGGTAATGCCAAGTGAGACCTTGGCGAAACGTCTGCCAGATTCCAACAGGAATTTAACAAACGAACGGATGTACTCCCGGATCAATATTTCTTCACATTTCTCCATCCGTGAAAGTCTACGTTCAAACATATATATATATATATATATATATATATATATATATATATATATATATATATATATATATAATGCCTGTGGTTTTTCTGCAGAAAACTGTTCATTTTTTATTCATTCATTATGCACAAAAAGGAATTAATAATCCAGTGACAAAACGTAAATGGTTTTCAGGATTTGCCATAATTTTAAAGGTTATGATTTTCCGCTTATTAGTTTCTTCACAATTTTACATATTATGACAAACCGCCCGTTTTAACAAATATATATATATATATATATATATATATATATATATATATATATATATATATATATATATATATATATATATATATATATATATGTAGATACATATATGTATATATATATATAGGGTGTTATGAAATTCACTGCATATATTGAAATCGGTAAATCCTGATATGAATTAGATTGAATAAAAATATTCATAAATGGCGCTTCATGATAAACAAAGGAGATACCGGCCCTCAAAAAAAATTTTTAGTCGCTGCGCACCACTGTGAATAACTACATGGCCATATAAAAAATATTGAACAACGTCAGTCACAGAAAAAAAACTTTTATTTTGACGTCAGTGCTGGATCTGGCGTCGCCAAGTCTCTCTACCATATTCATATGTAACAAGTTTGGAAAAATAATATTTTTTATCTTTAAAAAAAGAAATCGTACTAGAGATGGATTTATGCAGTTCACTTTAAATTAAATTTAACTTTAATTTTGCTTTAAGAAATTTTTAGGGCATTCAAAGTTAAAATTAAAGTATGTAATACCGGGTGGTGTTTTGTAGAAAGCTGGTTTCTTACTTTATTACTAATTACTAAATAGAAAAGAACTAATAGAATAAAAAACTAATTATGAACTGTCTACGCCAGTGAATATTGCTTATGTAAAGCCGTAACAAAGGTTTAGAACTGGAATCGCTCGGAACTATATCAAGCCAGGCAATCAATTTAAATGTCAAATATGCAGATGTTTAGTTCCAGCGGTCGGTTACTTATTCACCGTTCTATCAAAAGAATTTGTGTCTTATTAAAATAGGTCTTGCCTGCATATCTACCTCAAACGGGTCAAAGAGAATCATAAAAATGTCTTTTGAGACCTTTTCGTCTATAGTCACAGGACTAATATTAAAACGGCTTTGAAACAACTGGGCAATCCGCTTAGCTTAAATATTAGCAATCTAAAAACAATGTAATTCTTGTAAATATTTTTTGCTAACAATAAAAATTTTCAACTAGCCTACACAATGTGCAGTTAAATGAAGTGCGCTCCTAGCTAAGTTTTTCTTACAATTTCTATTAAATACTAAAGATTAAGATTTCTGTTGATCTTTAAAGCAAGTATATGTAAGTGTAAAGTTTACGTTGCGTCAAATAGAAAAATTTCAATAATCTGCTATAGCAGCGATCGGTTTATAGAGCTGCAAAATAAAACAAGCAGTGTTATCAGAAACAAAGCTGTGATACTATTTTATATCTGTATGAATTTTGGATTAACGCAAAACCCTCTCGACGGCATATTATAGGTATTTAAAAATGCAAAAATATTCAAACACCCGACCTTTCAGGACGTTATGCAAAACACTGAAAACAAATATCCAGGTTTCCAAGATAAACGAATAGGCAAAGTTTCATAATTGAAATTTTAAATAATAATGTAAAATTGTACACATATTCGGGAGGCAGCAGTAAAAATATCATTGGAACAAAACATGCTCGCACATTTTTTGCTGACCAAACAACTAACAAGCTTAGACTAATGTACTTCCTATAGTTTTTAGATTTTAACTTTCATTAAAAGTTTGCATTGTATGAACCGAAATAAATATTTTAAAGTTCCGCTATGAAATACGAGTATAAAAACATAATTTAATGTGACATTTGCTTGGCTTTGTTATTTCCTTCGTACTTTAAATTTTATAGAACAGGACAGTAAGTGAAATTTTGTAAGTTTTTATAAGTAGGTACAATAAATAAAAGTAATAAACTTAAAATAATAATAATATTCTCTTAATCCGGCGCAGTAACATTATCGCTATAAAAATGTTTAATCATTATTATTTAGATTTTTATCTGACACAATCCACGTAGACTTTAGGAATAAGTACTAACGTACCGTGGGCGTCTAAAGAGAAGGAAAATATAATCTATTGACACGGGATTTAAAGCATTGGAGGTAGCGAGGGGAAGGGAAAATATCTGCAGGCTGTTTGTTTCATAATCTGGAGACCCAAGGTATGAATGAGTGAGAGAAGTTGGATGTTCTAGGCTTTTGTAGCTGGACAGTAAAGAGATGTATACGTAACACGCCTCTTATTGTTCTGTTAGGAACAGTCAATGGGAGAATTTTAGCGGCTAACTCTTCATAGCAAAATCCGTGGATATATCGATAGAAAAGGCACAAATCCCAAACAGCGCGGCAATCGGCAATGAGTGAGAGACGGGAGTTTTCTTGTGAGGACTGGATCATTGATGAGTCGGCTCTATTTTGGAGGGAATCAGGGATGTTAAGTGTCAAAGGTGATGCCGCTCCCCAGATGTAGGAACAGCTTAAGTGATAAATTTGCTAGAAAATTATTTACATTTAATAGATATGCGAGTTTATTATTTTACAATAAATAAATTGATGATCCTCCTGTTTGGCAATTTCCTGCAAACTGCTTCTTTTTCATATCAAAAATATTCACATAATCTTTCTGAGTAAAAATTAGTGATATTTCGCACATACAGCGAAAGCTATTATAAAATTTGTATCTATTTATTTCTCTATACATTTATTGGTCAAAGGTTATTTTTATGTACATACATATATTTTGAGTCCGCGCCACAAAACTGGTTGTGGTATGTGACTTTCAATTTGAGTGACAGATTTAGGCCAGGTTTTATTAAACTTTCATTGTTTTAAATTTGGTATCCATTATTGTTATTTTGTTTCTATTTGCTTTCATATAAAATCGAATGTTAAAGAAGTAAATACGTAAAGCTTTTAGGTATACGTCTCTAAAACCTAAAATATATATTTCTTATCATTGCAGTTTTACCTCTGCATCTTAACCCAAAAATCTCAAATTCACATATCCGAAAACAGACAGAAAACAGTAGTTTTCATAGCGTAGTTTTTGATTTCACCTTTTATGTCGATTTAGAATAAAATATAAAGCAGGAAAGCGCAAAATACCTTCCCAAGATCTTATAAATGGTTTTTACTTGCAATTTCTTCAGTACGTATTCACAAAAACCAAGATAAGGTTCATAAAGTTTCTGCCTATATTTTTTGAACTTGATATTCTAGAGCTAGGATGAAATGTTATACAATTTCATCAGCTCAGTTGGATTTCCTAAATGCGAGGAAAAGAAGCCATATAGGCAAGACATATTTTGGGCAAAGTTGATATAAATTTTACAAAATATAACACTATTATTAGTAAAGTTTAAGAAAAGAGGTAAAAATAATTAAATAATTAATTAAAAAAATATATGAAACCGTGAAAAATGTGAGGTCTAGATTAAAGCTGTAACTTTAAATAAATAGAAAAATGAATTTAAAAACAACGACTTAACGCAAACTTAAATACATTTAAAAAATCTGTTTCTAACATTAAGTTCTTGTTAAAATCTAATGACTATTTTAAGAATGAACCTTTTAAATGTAAATGTTATAAAATAACACGAAAAAGTATTTTTGGGCGTGTATGGTGACTTCATCGCAATAGTAAATCTACGAATGTGTAGCTCAATTGTACTTACGACGAGTGTGTAAACGCTGAAGTTCAAGATCAAAGGAAGTTTCGGAACACTTAGTTAACTTGACAAAGGAAACAATTTTCATAAATATCTTTCCATTTTCTATACAGCTTTAGTGCCATTTTATCTAAAACTGGATGTTAGGGCAAAAGGTAGGCAGAAATTGGCTCTTAAGCTTACAGTGTCATAATAGAATTGCTTTATTTTCTAAAACACATCATTAAAAACAATTTATGAATCAACTTTCTAATTCAAAATGCAAATCCTACCCTGTAGAAAATTATCTATAACTATTTGTTTGTTACGTTTTGGTGTCCGTATAAATTATCCTGTTTCAAAAGCGAATTGACCTCAGAAAAGACGTAATTAATTTATTCTGTATTCCCACAAAATCTAAATACGATTTAATTATTAAAATTTTAACACACAAAAACAGTTTAAATGTTTAAAACTTCTGTCTAATTTTACTCGTTGGAACAAGTTTAAACTAAAAGGCACATAAATCAGCTTATGAGTAACGTACATTACTATAACTAATTTAATTGGACTTTCTCCAATATAGATAATGCTTTTATTTAAGTTGATACATTAATTGTGGTGTTGGTAAAATTACCTTGAAAGTTCTCTAAATTAACGTAAAATCCCTTTATTAAACGAATCTGCATTTTCAAATTAAACAAAACGGTTTTCAGTTCTTTACTATTGATAAATCAAGATAAATTCTTAATTAGGTAAAAACTGGATTATTTCCTTAAGGTTTTTCCTCTCTATATGTATTTTTCAATAATATTCCAGCTTAATTTTAGATCCTTCTTTTTGTGGGTCTTAATATGCCTTCCCCTACCTTTCTGACTTGAGAAAATCGTGATTCATTGCCGTTATATTTTTGATTTACAATTAATTAAAAATTAATGTATCCTTTTTTATGTAGGACAACAAACATCTTCACCTCTATCACCTCCAGAACCGCTCCAAATTTAATTTAACTGGAGAACTAGACATTAAAACAGAGTCCGACGGCCAAGCGTATGTTCTCACCGCAACACATCTGAACAGAACGGTTACGCTATGGGCCGGCTACTCTATGTCATCACAAGAGTACAAGCAATATTCCCGACTAGAGCTGAGCCCTACAATTTGGATTGAGTATGACCTTAGTCTTGTTAATAAAACCATTGTAAGTAGGTCAAAATACAAGATATATAACATACATATTATATGCCGTTTTAAAATAATTAAAAGTCGATAAAAATCGCCATACTGACTGCAATATTCTGAACTATTTCAAAAGCATTACCTAAGTCATGGTCACACGCAATAAATATTCTGTAAAAGGCGGTTAACACAAAACCGGAAAATGCATTTTTTAAAAACGCTAAAATGAGTTATTGCCTGTCAATACAGGAATTAATGAAAAAAATTGAGAATATACCATAGCTTTAAATACAATGCTTGAACATAAAGTGCATACTAAGGTAAATGATTATTCTTAATACAGACGTTGCACGTAAAAAGTATTTACTTTTCAGAAAACATAAGTTTATGTGTCCACTTTGTTAATCTCGTTTAAATTAATAAAAGAAAAACGAAGTTAGCAGCTTTAGTTTTAAAAATTGCAAACTCTCATTGTCATAAATAATAAACTTTCAACAAAAATGATATTGGCATTCTAAACATTTTGAACATTTAGGTTTCAGGTTAAGCCGTTGCGTTAATAAAGAATATTTTTTAAAACCCTACAACATTTTATTTTCGATAAAAAACTTATCATTCTGCTCATTAATTAAAAGAACGGGTATATCAGGAGAACGTGCCCGGCGAGCTATACAAAAAACTCCGCACCACGTGAGATAATCTCTTTTAAAAATTACAGGATGACATTTTTGATGCTCAAATGTTTCTCATTAACATGTCATATCCCCTTCGCAACTTCAGTGCCCAGGCTTTTTACAATATAAGTGATTCAATGGTTTCAACTGATGTTTCTCTTGTGTGGGACAATGACAGTAAATCGGTTGAAGCAGCGCTGGATTGGAAACGAATTGCCAAGCAACGAGAGCAGTTGCTGCTTTTGCTTAAACATCCCTCATTTGAAAGAGTAAGTATATGTATGGAGCACACTAAATTACGCAATTTTTTCATCGACAAAAGTGAAAATTTATCAGACCAAATAATAAGTAATTATCAATATTTATAGTTTCCACTGTCATGAACTTCTTAACTTATGTTACCCCTCCATTGTGTCGATAATTAGACTGCGATTGTCTTGAGGCTTAACCCCACAAAGAACTAAATTTGCATTTTAATAGCTCCACATTATAGAGCCTCGGTTAAAAGATCCTTTAAAAACTGGGTAATACCGTACAATGAACGTTCATGGGATAGCTCAAATTTCGAGACACTTTTTTTTTATTTTCAGCCCCCTACATAATAAACTTAAGTAACAATTCTGTTTAATTAAGAGCACGGAAATTAATATTTAATCAAACATACCCTTATATAAAATTAGTTGTAGGAAATTAATAACTTATTTTATGTTTAGAAAATCAAAGGGGGTGGGTTAATAAGGGCCATTCTCGTTCTATCATCTGTAAGAAAAAAGATCTGTCCATTTAAACTATTCTCTAATTATTCTATATAATAGGGAATAGGCATATCACCCAAATAAATCTGATTTTTTTTATATTGCCTATATAAATTAAATATCTGTGGTGATTTTAGCAATTTATTTTGGTCTTTATTAACAAAAAAAAAAATTATCTACTGCAAATTTTCGGGCGAATTTCGAAACTTGTAAAACGTGATTCCATTGGCTGTGACGTTAAAAGTGTTATAATAACATGGCAAATTCCAGTATTGTAGGGTGATTGAAAAATAAATAATAATGGCATTTAATGCCTTACTCATCCAATGAAATATCCCTGCACTTAAAGTAGAAGGTTCCTAAAATCTTATTCATGTATATTTCAAGCCGAAATCGACCCAGAAACCTTTGAATCTTGCAACAAAAAACTGGCATTTTTGCGAAATTTTGCCACATCATATTTTAATAATTTCTAGCTAAATTGTCCTAGTAATTTTCTTTAAAATAATTTTTTTGGTTTTGTAATGACTTCCTTGCAATGCAATAAATTCCTTATTGAAGATATCCCTTTATGTTTATATCAAATTTGCACTAGAAATGTGCATGTAAAGTATTTTAAAACCGTATAAGGAAAGTGCATTTGCTGCGGGTATTTTATAAATATTTTATCATATTTCTAATGCCAATTTTGTACAGACGTAAGGACATATCTTCAACTGTATAGAAAGATTAAAGAATGGTTTAAATTAGATAATTTTTTTTCGGGTAGATGATGAGAATGGCCGTAATTTAATCCTTTGTAAGGATTTTTTCTTGGGTTTTTAAATTTTAAGGGGTGAAAAAATTGAGCAATTTATAATTAATACAAAAAATCATCAATTATTTTGTTCTTAGGACGTTTCATTTCTCAGTACCTATGGCTATGGAAACTCTTCATTAGACGGAAAACTGCTAATCGATTATTCGACAAATCCGGACCAGCGACTTAGTTTTGGAGTACAGGCGGGGGATAAATCAAAAGTGCAGACTTACAATTATACGTACAATATTTGGGCCGAACACAATGCTACGAATTTATATTTGAATTGCTTTGGACATGTTCACTGGAGCCCCACGAAATGTGGAACCGAGCACATTGCAGATTACAAAAGGTCCTACTTGTCATTATCACGCTTTTTGACTTTAGCCAAAGTTGATTTCGAACTTAAGGAGGCTTTGTTTAAGGTAGGAATTATACAGTGCCAGTGGTGTGCATTATCGCCATAGTTCAGACATAGTTCAATGAATATAAATTAAACAGTTTCAACTGTAGTTAATCGCAATACTCTTGAAAATTATTTTACTGCATTTTTCATAGAAACGTTTGGTGTATTTTTCAGTCAAAGGCAAAAATACTTTTTTAAATTCTTTAGCCCTGCTTTTTATTTTTATTGCGTCTGAAAAATTTTTAGCGAGGAGGAATCATCAATAAATCACATTTTTGGGGAAGGTACGGGGGTAGTTTCCCCATATATACCGCTAACATGACTACAGAACATGGTATTAATCACACCTCAGGCAAGTTCTACGTCAACTTTGAAGATAAACTACTTTACCTTGATGTAAATTTAACTGAAGGTAGGTACAAAATCTCGATTTACTGTCTTAATTTGATTTTTGATTTGTTAATTTAGCTACTTTGGTAGCATTGGTAGATTTATGAAAAATTATCAGTGGATAAATCTTAACACAAATAATATGCATTTTTCCCATTTCTCTAGAACTTTCAAAATGTAATACAATCACTTCAAAAAAATGTTTTCAATACTTTCTCAATGCTTATTATCTTAATTGTAATTTTATGGCGAATCTTAAATTTTAAAAAAATATTTCCACACAGTGGTGGGGGGACGTCCCCCACCCGTCAGTCGGGTAACGTCTAACGTCGATGAGGAGTTTTAGGAAAATTCGCAAAAAGGTCGACAGTTTAATTCCAGAAAATGTAAAAAAGTTCGGTCAGTTGTAAAAAAAAATCTATTTCTTCAGAGAGAATTTTGGATTTATATCTTCACATAGTTGACAATTTTTTCTCCTCTTCCGCCCAAAACATTGTGCTCTCGATACACCCCTGTTTCCATACAAGCCCGGAAGAGCTAATCAATATAAATTTAAGATTTTTTACTAATCGCCAGTAATTTATACCGTTTGTCGTAATCCCTTTTCCAATAATTTAAAATTTAAATTTTGCTGAAACCGGATTAAATTTTATTTTGTTTTTAACTTGTTGGTAAATGACCAAAAAAACTTGCAAATCAGTTTAAAGTTATAATTGCTGTGCTGCTTTTTAAAAATTTCTCACTGATTATGTTAACTTTTTTGTAAGAGGAAAATACGTTAGCTTAATTTAGTAACCTAAGACCCGTTGAGGATATACCAAAATTTACGTATAAATAAAATTACAATTACACTGTTTTTGTAAACAATTTGTAATTGATGCTGAAATAAAAAGTCGTAATTTAAATATAGAAAAGATCACCATATGAGGCTAATCACCTAAATATACCCTTTAAGTTACATTTAATGTTGCTTTTGTTAAACACCGACTGCAGCACTAAAGCTAAAATAATACCTTTGTAAAGACTTTACGGTAGTCATATTCATTTTAGTGGAAGCTAATGAAAAACATTCATAATAGGGAAAATTTATGTACAATGCGATACATTTTACAGCGTTTTTTACTTAGCCTTTGTTACGTCGTACTGGATTAAAACGGCGTTTTTACTATTACAACAAGCTTTGTAAAAACTGCTCCGTGAAACTTTGTTACAATTGCGCATTAGAATTATACCATCTAATAAGAAATTATTACCTAGGGCAACTAGGTCACCATATATTGCTAACACACTTATTCATAGTACAGTAAACAGTTGAGGGTCTTAAACGAAAACTGTTTCGTTTTTATTTAAATTCTGTGAAGAGTGAATGCACATTCACATACGAATCGATAAATGAAAAACGAGGTTCGCACAGGCTTTCAGACGATTATAACAATCATAACCTGAAAAGAGGGTAATGGCATCACAAAAATCTTTTTCTAGAAATATATAAGAGAACAATTAAGGATATGAACATTACCTGTGAGACTGTTTGTTTAACTTTAATTACGCCAAACTTGAAGATGCGGATGGCTGAAAAACAAAGGCGACAAAGCTAAGTTGCAATATTGATCTTATTAAACGATAAATGTACAGTGACAACTTCCCGTTTATGTTATGTGTATGCTCTTAGATAATACATTTTCAGCTATATTAAATTTATCAGGAAATTATATTTAACTTATCACAAAACTATAAATTTGTTTGTTCGCGTCTTTTTTATAAGGTTTGACCCACACTTTAATTTTTATCTTACACTAGGTCAAATCCGATTATGGCCGTCCAAACAAATATCCTGAATACGACCCAATATTGGTTTTATTAAACAATAAACGTATTTAGCTTTATGTCTGCCACCTCCTCTGTCCTTTATGTTAAGATTCTGCCTTAGGCTAATAAATTTAGAGCTTCATTTAACCTACACGCCATTACTGTAATGCTAAATGTCTAATTAAGTTTAATTGCATGTTCACGAAATTAGACATTAAAATATAGTCAGAATAATTTCCAAAATACCAAACTTATTTATTCCGCGTACATTAAAAATCATAAAAATTTAATTTATTCGTATTTTTTTTTGTTAAAATGCCCTATGTGTTTTAGACTCTCTTTTATATTGCTTTAAATTTAACGCTTTCTATGGAATAAATACGTAGCATTTAGTAAGTTTATCGGCTTTAATATCTGACCGTATAACGATGAATGGGTCCCGATAATGTCTACCACCTTCCTTTGACCTTATAAATTCATATTAATGTGTGCCTTCAGACTATTAATTTTTCCTTGCACGTCCCTCAGATCATTAGAATAGCAGCAAAAGTTACTGAAATTTCTATACCTCAGGGCATTTACTTTAAGATTTAGAAAGTAATATCACTAAAAAAATAAAGTAAGATCATTTTTACGGAAACATTGCTGTTGTAAATCAAAAAAATGTATACACCTAGTTCTTAAAATTTGTCTGCGGACAATTAGGAGCTGAAAACTTAAATGTTAACCAATAAACATATTAAAAGAATATTTTACCAGAGGCTTAGTTATTGTTTTTCTTTATTATAGACGGAAGTCAAAGTCTGCACACATACGGCATAATCCCGGACGCACGTAATGCAAGATTTGACATTTGGAGAGATTACGAAGACAAGCGACTAACCGATGTGTCTTACTATCTAAAACTCAATCACTCAAGATTAATAATGTCCACACTGAAATGGCGCCCTGAACTGATAAGCGATGTCCAGGTTAGTTTTTGTCTTTAAATTTGGGTTACAGTTCTTGTAGTATACGCGCAAGTGTTAATAAATCACTATCTTAAAAAAAATATCTAATATTTCTTAGACTTCTTACTGGGTTTAGCGATAGCTTAAAAACAACTAACTTTTAAAACATAAACTGGCAAAATAAGAAGACAGAGAAGCTGTCGCGCCCCATGAAATTTTAATTTAAACTGATGTCAACCGTTATTTCAAGTTTATAAATTACTATACGAGGGGTATGGATATGTAGTTGGTCTGGAAAGTTTCTATTAGACAAAATTGAGTGCCGTTGCTATGGTTACAACTATGATGTTTTATAAATAAGTTGTTAAAGTTTGACATTCATAAGTTGAGCGGTGACAAAACTGTGAATTTTTGACAGCGGCATGTCTGAGAAAAAACTAGATTTAAAAAAAATGCAATTTCAGCCAGTTATTATGTATTTATTTTTGAAAGAGTTATCGGGCAAAGAAATTTTAGCTGATATGATAGAAACCTTAAGTTATCAGTGTCCTTTATACCCCACTATTAGAAACTGGGTTACAGAGTTTAAAGAGGAAGATCAGATGTCAAAGATGAGTACCGCTCTGGAAAATCAATTGCTGTGACCACTTACTCCGGAAAATATTGACTCTGTCCATGATATGATTTAAGAAGATCGACGAATTGGGCTTAAACGGCTAGTAGAAGTAGTGCACATTTCCCATGAACGTGTGTTTCACATCGTTCACCACAATTTGAGTATGAGAAAGCTTTCGGTCAAATGGATTCCGAGATGCTTGAATCTGAATGCTGAATCCAAAGAGTGAAAGCATTCTGGTTCTCCATGACCCACAAAAGTCCGTGTTCAAAAATCGGCTGGCAAGATTCTTGCTTCAGTTTTATGGGATAATAATTCTGATAGATTATTTGGAACAGGGTAGGAGTATCACGGGAGTTGATAAGTAAGAAAATTGTGGAAAAACGCTTCGGAAAACTTGCCAAAGGTGTGCTCTCTTGCAAGACAACGTTCCTGCTCACAAGTCGTTGATTGCACTGCAAAAAATTGATGAAATTGGTTGACCACTCGCCCTATTCTCCGGATTTCGCACCGTCAGACTATTATTTGTTCCCAAAACTCAAAAAACATTTGAAAGGTAAAAGCTTTTCGACAAATGACGAAGTCATATGTGCCGCTGAAGAATGGTTTGCAGAACAAAACAAAGAATTTTTTTTAAAAGGTCTAGAATTGCTTTATGAACCTGCTGCTGTGTCATTGTTGAAGGAGATTATGTCGAATAAATTTGTTTTAAATGTTGTGGCGTTTGGGGTCGTCCATAAACCACGTAATGCTGTTGACGGGGTGGAAGGAGTGACCACTAATGTCTACATGGCGTTACAAGGAGGGGGGTGGGTAAAGCAATATTGTCACGTAACACTTTTCTCTCTCTAAAAGTATTTGAATTTTGGAAATTTCATTTATATTTACTGTGAAAAGTTACGATACGGAGAGAGGGAGGGTATCAAGCTGATTATCTATATGGTGTTAGAAGGAGGAGGGAGGGTAAAAAAACGCAAAAAAATGTTACGTGGTTTATGGACGACCCCTTTTACACATATATTAGGCTAATACAATTAAATATGGTAATCACGGCAGAACAAAATCTTTTATCATCGAAAGTTACTTTAGAAACGGTAGAAGGGTTGATGGCCAGTGGGTCTATTCAGCACGGGACGCTATTCAGGATTTTCATACAGAATTTCCACACATAGCCATGGATTTCGTCCAGTTTCGCCAAGTTGTGACTAGATCTGTGGCTCTGTTTAGCGAAACAGGAACAGGAAACAGTGGGCGACCCAAAATTCGCACTGCACCAAAAGTAGAAGAATTGAGGCAAATTGTTAATAAACACCAACAAACCCCTATTCGGCGTTTAAGTCAGCAAATAAATGTAGGTATCATACGGAACCTGCAATACAATCCTGAAATGTGACCTGCATATGCACGCTTATCATCTAAGGTCAGTTCAATAATTGTTAGAAAACGACAAGCCGCAGCAAATGGAATTTTCAGAGTGAATTATGGGTAAGTTGCATTATAATGAAAACGTATTTGAAAAACCCTTTTACTGACGAGGCATGGTTTTATCTCTCTGGTTATGTAAATTCTATGTGGAGTTCTGACAATCCACATTTCTTTATAAAGAAGCTTCTGTATTTTTGAAGGGACTCTCATTCTGCGCGATACCGAAATTAAATTTTAGAAAATTTTGCAAACGCATTAGACGACGAAGAGATGCGACAAGGTTACTTCCAGCAGGATGGCACACCAGTTCACGTAACTTTATTTTTTTTTGGAAGATTTTTTCGAAGACCGAATTATTATTAGTCGTAATATGCCAGTTAGGTGGCCACCACGGTCCTGCGATCTCACGCCGTGCGATAATTTTGTTTATGACCACACATAAAAACTCGGTTTTCAAAACCAGTTTTGAAAATTTAGAAGATCTACGAGCTAGAATTACAAATAAATTTCAGAAGATTAACAACTCCCCCCAAGTGCTCACTAATATTTTTGATGCTGTAAAATGCAAAATGAGAACATGTTTGAAAGTCCAAGGTGGACAGTGGACACGTCCTTCACTTAGTTTAAATTTATAATTTGTAGATTCTTGGTTGTATATATTTTTTAATTCTTTAGTATGCAATGACAATACCAATAACGTAATTTTCTTAAAAATATAAACTTCAGGACTTAACAGTTTTATTTTTCATTCACCTATACCTTTAACCTATGTTACTTTTCGAGAGTAATAATAACTCCAGACATGCGCTTGATCACGGCATATTTTGAGGACGTTTTTTGTTAATCTTACGTTATTTATCAATACTCCCTCGAACATCTTTCAAAAATCCCTAAAGATCGCGTATTACGCAGATCGCTTAAAAATAGCATCTAACTCGTGGGGTGCTGTCTTTAAACCACGATAGGCTATTACCAACCCGCTAATTAGTATATGGGTAAGTTAAAGGCCAAATGTTAAAAACGTGGGCAAAAAATGTCAATTTACCTATTTAATGGGTCACTTATTAAAAAACCACTGAACTAGAAAGGTGTGCAAATTTTTAGCTTCGGTTCAAATGAAATTTCTGTGTGGATTGAATGAAAAAATGTGGCTTTACCTCGAGCTATTATTAACGTGGTTTGGTTATGTGGACTTTAAAGGGAATTACTATCGGTCCTTCATAAAGTATCCAAAATTTCAGTAACATAGCAAAAATTACAGAAAACGTAGAGATATAATATAAATTTTGTTATTGCATAAGAAAAATCGGTGTTTTTTTTTTTAAAATGGTATAATACGAAATTAATTATAGCCCTATCTAACTTCGTTAGTAGATTAGTACGCGTTAAAATCCGCAAAGAATAATAAATTACAGCGGCAACTAGACTACCAAGCAGATTTGAGTTGTGGAGTGGAATGGTCTCTTTCGTCTGGATTTTTACTTCTGTTGTCACGTACAGCAAGAAAGGAGTTTCGTAAAAATATAATGTTTCGCATCTTACAGTTTCCTTTTAAAAAAAGACCAATTTAAAGAGTGCCTAAATTTTACTAGATATTTTGGTCTAGTTTGGGTTTACTCAATAAATCTTGTTAGAGTTTAAGTTGTTTAAACAAATTTTCTTTAGTTTAGAATTTTTTAAGCTGACCGGCGTATTTTATTAGAAGTAGTCAACAATATATTATATGCAATTATAGGGCGGAATTCGTTCAAAAGTAATACAGCTTTATTATGAAGCTTTAGAGGAAGTAAATAATACAAGGCGATACATAAAGGCCGAGTCCTATGATGCTCTTGATGGAATATGGCAAAATGCTAAACCTATTGTCAACCAATATTTAATTGATTTGAGGTAGGTTACTAAAAATCACTGTAGTTAAGGAATGCTATACGCGTTATTGTTAAATTGTACAACAACACTAAAATAGAAAGATATACTCTGACTCTCCCTTGATCTTAAAGATTAAAACCAAGTTTTAATCGTGTCCTGGTGCTGCTAATATGATTAGAGAAATACGAAAATTCGAGTGCAAAAATTTTGTCTTGGTTTATGTGTGTATGGGAAAGACTATTTAAAAAATTAGATAAAACATCATTAATATTTTAAACTTTATTAAAAATGTATTAACTTCACTTTTGTCTTATCCCTTTATCTTCTCGCATTCATACCCAACAAATTACATTTACCGCATCTATTGCCTAATTCCCAACATTTTAAAATAACATTTTTCGGACCACACTTTAAAAAGGCAATTTCGCCATCATTTCGTTGCTCCAACCACTTCAAATATATCTGACGAAGGTTGGACACGTGATTGCCAAAGGGCAATGTGATTTGTTCCTCTGATTAATTTAAGTTACGTTTATTTTCCTCATGCAGTAACAAGAAATCCTTTGAAGTTTAAAATCATTCCTTAGGGCTTAAAGCAATGGGTGTTGTTTAAATTTGGGATTTTATTAATGTATTTAATTACTACATTGAGGTGAAATTTATATTTAATTCGCACTGTTGGTGACGGCTTAAAGGAGTAAATAACGTAATTAAACCCAAGGAAATATTTATGAAATTTTTTACTACTTTGTAGCAGTATTACTGACAAAATAAAATAAAGTTTAAATAGGCATATTTTCTCTTAATTCGAAATTTCTCGAAGTTCTTTTGAGAACAGTATTATCAAATGAAAACATAAACTTAAACATCTTGCCACAAATTGAACTTAATACGTATTATGTTGTAGAAATCTTACAGTTATTGAAGAAGACTTTGGTTCTCTGAAAGATTTCTTAAATACTTCTTATCAAAACAACGAATTTTACATAAAAGATATCAGCACTGTGGCAATGACATTATTCGATGAACTGTCTTTAAAATCCCATTTGCAATCTTTGCCAAAAATATTCCAAGAACTGTGGACAGTCATGGGAGCATCAGGAAAGAACATTAGGCAAAGTATAAACTTTGTTATCGAGAAGGTAAGCAAATCTTTTTTTATTAAAAACATATTTTTAACAGTAACAAAGATTTATATCAGTGACTTTTGAAGAAAACTGATATTATTTTTAATGCAAAGCACATATTAAGAAAAAATATTTAAACCAAGCAAGATATTTTCAACTTTTCTAGCCATTTTCCAACAAATTGTTTTTCGGATAAAGTCCTTTGACGATATTTTTTCGGTAAACCTTATAGCCTTTCTATAAGCTTCCTGTAAGATTTAATTACGCAGAAATAAGCAACGTCAATTGTCCTTAGTCCCTGTACCCTTCTTTGAACCTGACCCTATAGGGTCACCCAGAATAAAAAGGAGTAATATTCCCAAAACAAAGAAAAAATAATCTTAGAAATTATTTTTTTAAACAAAGACGATGAAGACAACGGACGGCTAAAATGAGAAATTATACAGTTGATTGGTTTACTAGATTTAATTAGTTTTCTTCTTTTAAGCTTAAATATTAGGGAGTAAAATTGTTATATTCGGTGAAAAAAACTTGATATATTTCTAAGGGTTTTGAATTGGCAAAGTTAGGTTTATTGTTACTCCATTGTATGTAAACAAAATTATATTTATTATTTTCAGATAAAACTCTATTACACTAATACAACAGAATTTATTCACGAACTCATCACGGGTAATCCCATAAAGCATCTATCGGGAATATTAGGGAAACTTGTTGATAAATACGATGATTTCATTAAAAATATCCACGTGTCAATTCTGCAATACATGGAGAAATTATGGTCTGAAACTTACAATTTAATTTTATATAACTGGCATCAAACCTTGGCAGCTATTGAACCAACTTTTATAAAGTTCTTGCATTATATTGAGACCATTATATGGACGACTGGGAAAGAATTTTTAGGTAAAAATATTTTGAAAATTTAATGTACACAGGGTATCAGATCGGCCTAGATAGCACATATTTTTCTTTAAAACTGCTATTGTCACTAAATAAATTAGCTTGTTATTTGATTTTAGATTTTCTTTACATTCGCAAGAACAAAATCATCGAATCGGCGTACTTCATGGAATTCACGAAATTTTCCCGCGATGTCGATAGATTTTACAAAGATATCACCGGAAATAACACCGTGGAAGCTATTTATAAATACAGTAGTATCGCTTGGAATTTTGTGAACGAAAAGTACATTAATCATATACCTTTTGGGAAAGAACTGAAGGCCATCGGATTGGAAATTACTGCGGAGTTAAAACAGCTAGGAAATGTCCCTTCTATCCAATTCTTTATTCATAAATGTTATGAAACAATTGATACTATACAGTACTATTATAAATACTTTGAAGTTGAATACAGAGTACATCGGCTAATAAGGTTTGTTTACAGAAAATTGACTGAAATGTCTGTTACGGCTTTGGAACTAGAAAACAGGTAAGTGACATGACATAACATACAATGTTTTTTAAAGAAACTGCTAAGATTAAATGTTTATTTCATTATTTATCTGTTCTAGACAAAGGGGAGCCAAAACCAAATTTGTTTACGAACCAAACGATGGAATTATGTTACTGGAACAAAAATTGCCAATGTCCTGGCATGGTTTTAATGAAACACCGGAATTTCAGGTATGTAACTTCAAATATTTCACCCTTTAATCTAAAATCCATATAGCTTTCTGTAAATTTTAAACTATAATAATATAATTTAAAAAATATGCGTTATAGACGCAGATCTATGCTCCTATTTTTTTCACAAGATCTTCAATTAATCTTAGACTAGGGTGGCAAAAACCTCGTTCAGTTCAACGTCCCCAAAACTCAGGCTTGCTCCCTCTCACGCAAAAATCTGGCAATACTTACCCCACCCATATAAATGACCAATCCCTGCAGAACAATGAACCGTTCGACCCCGTTGGCATCGCTTTCGAACATAATCTCAGCTGGTACAAACACATTACAATAGTCACAGTAGCAGCTAAAAAGCTTCGTTTTCTTTGGCGTGCCAGAAAACACTTCTCCCCTTCCAACTTACACATAGGATCTAACCTAGAGTACTGTTTCCACATTTTCGATACTTAACATCCTTGATTCTATCCTAAAGAGAGCTATTCAACTCATCAATGACCCAGTCCTCACAAGAAAACACTCTTCTCTCGCTCATCACCGCGCTGTTGCTGCTTTGTAGAACTAGCAGCTGTAATTCCCCTCTTGACTGTTCCTAACAGAACAACAAGAGGCACGTTATATATGCATCCCTTTACTGTTCAGCTGCAAAAGCCCAGAACATCCCACTTCTCTCGCGCATTCATACCTAGGGTCTCCAGATTATGGAAGAAATTTCCTGCCGGTGTTTTCCCTTCCCATCCCAATCTCAAATTCTTTAAATTCCGTGCCAATAGATTACATTTCCCTTCTCTTCAGACGTCCACGGTACGTTCGTACTTAGGCTTGAAGCCTTTATGGGCTGTCTCAGCTAAAAACAATAATATAATGTGGAAAAATGACACTAAAATCCCAAATTTTTCTGCTATGAAACTACACATTCAACCTAGGCTATCCTGTATAATACCATACAACAAAAGAAACATAATTCTTTAGAAACTTTAGAAATACACAGGGAGCTTTTCTTACGTATTAAGTACGTATTTACATTTTTTCTCTTTGAATCAATAATAACGTTGGGGAGCATTCATCCATTATCCTTTTATTTTCCGATATAGGAGCTCAGGGATTCCTAAAAGAGTAACCGGAACAAAAGTATAGTGTTTCCTAAAAGAAAGGTTAACCCGATAAACCGTCCACAAGTACAACCAAAGAATTTTTCGCTGAAAGATAATCCTTGAAACTTGACCGTCACAATTCAATTTTATATACCGTCGTTTCTTTCTTAAATTTACTTTTTTAACTGAAAACTAATACCAAGTGATACGTTATACAACACCTTGAAACACACTTTTATTTTTAAAAAGTACACAAGAGTTTTAGAAGATACACTTTTTAATAGCAACAATGAAATGAAAATTAAATACAATTTTCTTTTTAGGAAATACCCGAAATTAAGATGTTTTACGATACATATAATTATTTACAAACATCAGAAGCATCCTTTTGGAATTTTTATTATAACTACAAGCCGTATACAGATCCATTAGAGTGGTTGCCACCATTTAAAGGTAAAAATATTTTCAAGATACGTAAAAATGTGGAAGTAATTTGTTCAGTGCAGTAAATAAAATTGTATTACGTAAAGAGATAGATATCTCAGATGTTTTTCTTTAAAAAGTTAAACTTACTTCAAAGAGTTTATATTCTTTTGCAAGATTACTTCAATAATAAATTTTATTAGCATTATAAGTCTTCAAGCTTTTTCGCAAATTTTTGAGGTTCCTCAAAAGCAACTGCAACTATTTTATCATTTCTTGTAGGTTATGCCATAATGATTGGAGGAAAACACTACATCACATTTGATAAAAAATACTACGACTTTAAAGGAAGCTGCACATACTTACTGACTACTGACGTTATTAATCGAAATTTCACCTTGCTTGTCTCTTACAATGAGCATAGAGTTTTAGAAGAACTGATTTTATTAACAAATAAAACTATGGTTAACATAAATCTGTTCAAAGATGTAAGTTTTGGTATTTGCAAAGGTTTTTAGTTAATTTAGATACATATTTAAAGTTACTTCTGCACTTTTTAGACTGTTACTGTTGGCGACTCAAACACAGTTCTACTTCCTACAGAATTCGGTAACAATTATTTGTACCGAGATAATGATTTAATAATGTTAGAAGGTAATGGATTTACTTTGGAATGTAACATGAAGTTTGCAATTTGTATTTTCGAAATCTCGGGTAAGTTTAACTTAAATTTTAATAATAAAAAATTAATCTCGGTTCAGTATTCACAAGTATTTACCAAGTTAAATTTCATATGTGGGGATTGTGTGGGATGTTGAGGAAGTGTAATTTGAAAATACCGATACATAGGAAAACACACTTGGAATCTACCCCGCCTTAACAGTACAACCTCTCTTCGTGGAAGCTACAAAATATTTTTTAATAATCACAGGAAACTACCTTTTTTGAGCGGAGGTTCGCATATCTTCATACTGCTTGCGGCTTTCTCTTTTGTAATATTATTCACACAAAAGAGGAAATTAAAAAGTAAAAAGCTTAGCTTATGATATATTAGTTTTCTACTTTTTTGGGGCTTACCTTAATATGAAAAGGAAAAAATTAATTGGCTATTAAGTGGGACGTTTCATCCTTTTATTTATACAACGACATAACACTTAAATACAGCAAAAAAACCCTAAAAGGGTAATTTGCCTTTCAAAAACATGACGGGAGAAAAAACACACACACGATATCTTTTTAATGACGTTAATTGGATGTAATGTTTACCAGCAAGCGGTGATTTTATGTAGACATGAAACGTTATCATGTAGATGCAATTTTAACTTGTTGTTTTTCAAATTTACCGTTATTAGAATAATAAACTTAATAATCTATACAGCTAATGTGTAACGCTAAAATTCTAGTATAGTAGTGCATTCTTTTAGTAATCGTCATGAAAATACGTTTGAATGTCTTTGTTTCTCCTAGTATACCGAAAATTAGTGTAATAATGCTTTAGTAACTAATTCTCAAACGAAATCTGTTAACTAGAAAAAATATTTTTCAGGATGGCACTACGCCAGAACTGCAGGTCTTTGGGGAAGCTACAACAACGAACCCTCTGACGATCTAAATCCTCTAAACGAATCTAGAAACGGCAACCCTGACTTGGTGGCTTTTGGAGATAGTTGGTCTGTTGACCAAAAGTGCCAAACTCAGGAATTTACAAATTCTTACCTTCAAAAACCGGCTTCTAGAGAAATTCAAATAATGTGCAATGAATTCTTTCAAAGCAAAGTTTCGGAATTAAGTACGTGTTTCCCCAGGGTTCCTAAGGAAAGCTTTATGAACATTTGTTTGAACGCTACGACCAGAGTTGAGGCCTGCAGAAGCGCAATAGGGTATATAGAGATGTGCCAGAGGGAGAACACACCTTTAGCTATACCGGATTCTTGTATTCGGTAAGTTTTATTTGTGACCCATTGAATAGAAAACCATACGTTCAAGAAGTTAAAATTTGAAACGGTATTATTTTAGATGTGACTTAATAAATGGAACAGAAATACGGGAGGGCGATTTTATAAGATTACAAGGAAATGCAGTACCCCGAATGGCTGATGTAGTTTTTATAGTTGAAGCCAAGAAATGTAATAAAGATCTCACAAACCATAAAAACTTTAATATCGTGGTTGAGTCAATAAACCGCGAACTTCTCGAGTTAAACATAACGAACAACAGGTAATTTATGAAAGAAAACTCTTGTAAATTTAAAATAATAAAATACCTTTTCAGATATGCGGTTGTTGTTTTTGGCGGAGATGGAGTTTTTAATACGCCCAGAAGTATCGTTTTAAATTCAAAAACTTTTACCGATGCTCACTCAGTTTTGGATTACTTTAATAACATTCCAGTTGGTACGTTTGTTTTAATGAAATATATAGGTTTTTTCTTAAAGAATAAAGGAAAGCTCTAATTTATTTACTTACAAATTAATTTATTATTGTTTCTAAAGAAAATAAATAAATTGTTAAAAAATATTAATTAATATTCGAGGGTGGGCTAAAAAGTCCGGGGAATGACGGATAGATGGCCCTGTTTTTGACTTTGGCGAGGTCACTTCTTCAGACCGTCAGCTGTTAAATTTCAGATCGCTGCGTGCATTAGTCTCGTTTTGAAAGCTGTTTAATTAAGAAAGTGGCAGAATTTTCGAAGAGATAGCAGGCGCGGCCCGTGAAATTTTAAAGTTGTATATCTCTGTTGCTACTTATGGGACCCATGCCAAGTTCAGGTTTTTTAATAGTGGGCCTACTAGGAATGTTTTGGTGAAGAAAAAAATATTTTGTAATTTGCAAAAAAAAGTTGAATTTTTGAATTGACCCACCTGGGTAAAAAATTTATTTATTTATTATTTATTATTTTTTCTAAACAAATTTTACATCATTTTGTCGACAATTCTTAAATTTTAAGAGAAAGAAATGTGTTAGTAGAAAGTTATAGTCATTTGAATTTTTTTTTAAATTATATTTTAGGTTTAAAATAATTCAAATGACTATAACTTTCTACTAACACATTTTTTCTCTTAAAATTTAAGAATTGTCGATAAAATGATGTAAAATTTGTTTAGAAAAAATAATAAATATAATACCTAAACGTGCTAATTTTTTTCCCAGGTGGGTCAATTCAAAAATACAATTTTTTTTCGCAAATTACAGATTTTTTTTTTCTTTACCAAAACACTCTTAGTAGGCTCACTATTAAAAAACCTGAACTGGGCATGGGTCCCATAAGTAGCAACAGAGATATACAACTTTGAAATTTCACTGGCCTCGCCTGCGAGATAGATAGTGTTGAAATTCGTGATGGCCTTATGTACTTTTCCTTGAAAAGCTTATCTGTACTTGACATTTATAATGAGATAAAGGATGATCTGAAGGTATCGGTCTTTTTATTTCCACTGTTGATAAATAGGTTCATGAGTTCAAATGTGGTCGTACAATTGTTAAAGATATTTTAGTGGATGGATTAGTGGACGCCCAAAATCTGCCACTACACCAAAAATTGTTGAAAAGTGCATGCTATGGTGTTAAAAGGCCGTTGGTTGAAGAGTTCTGAGATAGCGGAGGCTGTAAACATCTCCAAAGAATGCGCAACGTACTGTTTTTGAAAAGCATGCTGCTTTATCCAAGAAGAACAGTATTTTCCATCAAGATAATGCACGGCCCCACACGAGAGTTATTGGCCCCACACGAGTGTTATTGCTAGTGCAAAAATTTATGAATTCGGCTTTGATTTGCTGCAGCACCCGTCTTATTCGCCAAACTTAGCACCGTCGGACTACCACCTGTTTCCACGCCTGAAAAACTACCTAGCAGGCTACAAAATTTCAACAGACGACGATGTTAATTCTGAATTTCATCAAGGTTGAGAGGCTTTGTTTGGATCATTGCTTGGGTTTGCTTGGGTGTCTAAATGTATCCAGGCGGTAGGAAATTATGTTGAAAAACAAATGTAATTTTGCAGAAAGATCTGTTGTTTATTTTCATTTCAAGGACTTTTCAGCACATCCCCGTATGTTTCAAATAAATTTGAATTAAAATTATTTAGAACTGATATATTTATAAAAAATTTTAAATAAAATATCACGTTGCTTCTTTCAAAAGTTGAGTCAACGGGATTTAACAATAATTATTGCCATTATTGATTTTTCGTTTTAGGTAACGGAAATTCCGACATATACGGAGCTATTACATTCGCTAATAAATTGATGTTTAGACCAGGAGTATCCAGAAATTTCATATTACTCCCATGTTCCGAATGTCAGGAACACAATATGCAGGTAGAGTGCATAAACCATATATTTAGGTATAAACTGGAGTTTATTAAATGCCGCAAAGTTTTGACGTATGTACCTACCTACCCGTACTTTCTGCAAAAGTATTGCTAGAAAATGTATGACATTTCTAAATTGTGCAAAGCTTATTTGTTATAAAAGTGTTATTAAACAGAGAGCAAAAAATAATTACCAACTCGAATATATTTGATAAAACGAATTATATTTCAAATGCATGGATTACGTCGTTTCTTTAATAAGAAGATACATGCGAATTCGTAAAACACCGTTACTCAGCTTTTTTAGAAGCTCAGTTACGCATGAATAAGTTAGGCGGCTCAAAATACTTGTTTGGCGAAACATCATTCAGTATATTAAGGTGGGCAGTTGATTATGGTGATTGATTAAAACGAGCATGGGGAGAAACTACCCTACTTTATGAGACCTTTACCGGGACCCTTTCTATAAAACACTTATGTGGTTAAAACAATTTTACTTGTGGGACAAGCAAATTCCTTTTTTATGGGGACAAACGTGATCACTTTTTGATAAGCACAAAGTGGTTATGCAAATAGCCTTATTGGATTTTATAATACTGATAAAGAAAATACGACAATGTCGATGTTTTTCCTAAAAGTAATTTGTTTAACACTTTTAGATATTAAAAGGTTGTACATATATTTTATATCTGTTTGAAGTGGAGATCAGTTAACTTAGTATTTCTTCTAGGTTAAATTGTTCTGACAGTAACTTCTATAAAGCAAATGATTCTGTTATTAATCCATTACTGATGCTATCCAAAAGAGAGCCTTTCATCATTTCTTTATTGACTGTTCCTAACAAAACAACAAGAGTAGCGTTACGTATGCATCCCTTTACTGTCCATGCACCCACAAAAACCTAGAACATCCCACTTCCCTCACTCATTCATACCTTGGGTCTCCAAATTATGGAACAAATTGCCTGCAGATGTTTTCCCTTCCCTCGCCAACCTCCAGTCCTTTAAATCACCGGTCTATAAATTACATTTTTCTTCTCGTCAAATGTCCACGGTACGTTAGTACTTAGGCTTGAAGTATTTTTGTATCATAAAATTTTAAAAAAATTGTTGGATAAGCATTGCAACGTTGTGGTCTAAAATAACAGAAAATGATAATCACAGAGTATAATATCGATAACGGAAACTTAACTTTAACATTACTTATCAATAAATCACACTTAAAATAATACTTTCTATCTTTTAGCATGATTACTCAATAGTTCATCAGCTGCTTTTTGAAAATGCAGTTTCTCTCCACATCCTTATGAACAATAGCTTCAATGTACAAGGCGAAGCGCGAAAAAGAGAGAATAAAATACCGTATGGTGAGTTTTAATTAATAACAAGCATTTAAGCGTCGACACAAAATTTTTCAAAAATAAGTTGAGTGTTTTCGACTGCACTTTTAAACCTAAAAAGAAAGAGCCTAGCTGCTAACCCCCGTAGTTCCTCTTTTAAATGAAGATTATTTAAAATCAGAATTTATTTTTGGGGCATAATATTTCCCTTATCTTACATGAAAAACACGATCCGAGTTTAAAGTAAAATCTGATTTTTTAGGTGTTGATCTAGACAAGGCCTATACAAAAAAGGATATAAAGAAACTTGACGGGGATCAAGTATTAAGGGATTCAATCAGCCTTTCGAAATCAACGCTGGGACTCTGTTTTTCTCTCGCCTTAGAAACAAACGGTAAGTAGAGATCTGATTAAATTTTTTACGTTGCTCAAATTACATGCGTTTCCTTCCTGCCAATCGGTAGATATTTTCCACTGTACATTTCCTTTGTTATCAGCTTAGATTGATACAGAGAAATAAAGATACACACTTTAAAAATAAATGATATACACATATACGCTAACCTATGTAGGTAGTTTACAAATATGCTTAACCAATTTTGAAATACTTGATGAATGGAGTATTAAAAAGTTAAACTTGCAATTTTTAAATAAAGGTTTAATCAAATAAATTCTCGTTATCCGTGCTTCTTTATCTAGATTAAATTCTTAATTATTATTCAGCACTTTTTTTAAAAAGGAACTTTATATTTACTGAACTATATAAATTTGAAGTCGTTTCAAGCAAAAATGTAATACAATATTATTATATTATGCTAACTATCTGGCGTAATTATCATCATTGTTTTTAGAAATGCGGTAATAATTTCAGGTTCATAAACCATAATGTTGTTATTCTGTATATACATTTCGTTTATTTCAAATTTTGATTGTTATTTTCTAAAATTTTACCAATTACCTACCTTTCGCTAATGATATACGAGAATAGGTATTGTGTGTTTGTTTTGTTTGGTTTTGTCTGTGGTAACCAATGACGTCATTGGTGGTAACTGCAGTTTGCTAAAAATTCCCCTATGTTAAAAAATTGAATCGGTTATGCCACATAATATAAGATAGATAAACAGCAAGCGCGGCCCGTGAAATTTTAAAGTTAAGTATCTCTGTTGCTACTTATGGGACCCATGCCAAGTTCAAGTTTTAAGAGTACGCCTACTAGGCATGTTCTGGTAAAGAAAAAAATATTTTGTAATTTGCGAGAAAAAGTTGAATTTTTGAATTGACCCACACGGGAAAAAAGTTAGCACGCTTAGGTATTTTATTTATTATATTTTCTCTACAAATTCTACATCATTTTGTCGACAATTCTTAAATTTTAAGAGAAAAAATGTGTTAGTAGAAAGTTATAGTCATTTGATTTTTTTTTAAATTATATCTTAGGTTTAAAAAAATTCAAATGACTACCTATAACTTTCTACTAACACATTTTTTTCTCTTAAAATTTAAGAATTGACGACAAAATGATGTAAAATTTGTTTAGAAAAAATGTGTTATTATTTTTCCCAGGCCCAATTCAAAAATTCAACTTTTTTTCGCAAATTACAAAATATTTTTTTTCTTTACCAAAATATTCCTATTCCTAATTCCTATTAAAAAACCTGAACTTGGCATGGGTGTCATAAGTAGCAACGTAGATATACAACTTTAAATTTCACGGGCCGCGGCTGATAAACAGTATATTATTAAGCTATTTCATTTTGTGATGATTAAATTATTCCCAAATATCATTAGCATGGCCGCTGCGCTTGAACAGTAAAAGTATCGGTAAAAATCTTTTAAGAAATAGTTACCTACTCATTATCTCTATATATAAAAGAAGAAATTGACTGACTGACTGACTAACTGATTGACTGACTTATCAACGCACAGCCCACATCGCTGAGTTTAGAAAATTTTGAACAGAGATTTCTTAAGCAAGACAGGGCTTTTTCAAAATTCAACCCCTAAGTTGGTGAAACAGGGGTTCAAACTTTGTATGGAGAAAAAATATTAGATGGTCCTATGAACTTGAAACTTCATAGAAGTACTCTAAAAAATAAATGTATAGATGAAGAAGTATACATGAAGTCTATGTACCAATTAATATTTTTATCCCGCAAGCCTCGAATCAAGAGTTGGACAATATACGCTGATATATGCACCTATTCGTATTTCACAAGATCTTCAATTATTCTTAGACTGGGATGTCAAAAACCTTGTTCAGTTCAACGCGTCCAAAACCCGGTCTTGCTCCCTGTCACGCCAAAAATCCATATAAATGACCAAGTCCTGCAGAATAATGAAGCGTTCGAACTTGTTGGCATCGCCTTCGAACATGATCTCAGCTGGCACAAACACATTACTTCAATAGCCATATCAGCAGCTTAAAAGCATGGTCTGCGATTTTGAACCAGAAAATACTTTTCCCCGTCCAGCTTACATACTCTCTAGGTTTCCCAAATAAGACCTAACCTAGAGTACTGCTCCCGCATCTGGGGATCGGCATCACTTTGGACACTTAATATCATTGATTCTATCTAAAAGAGTGCCAGCCATTCGACTCATCAAAGATCCAGTCCTCACAAGAAAATTCCCTTCGTTGCGCTCTTGGGAATGTATCCCTTTTCTATCTATACTTCCACGAATTTTGGTCTGAAGAACTAGCAGCTTTAATTCTCCCCTTGGTTGCCTCTCTACTGTCCAGCTGCAAAAGCCTAAAAAATCCCACTTCTCTCGCTCGTTCGTACCTAGGGTCTCCAGATTATGGAACAAATTGCCTGCAGATGTTTTCCCTTCCCTGTCCAACATCCAATTCTTTAAATCTCGTGTCAATAGATTACATTACCCTTCTCTTCGGACACCCACGGTACGTTAGTACTGTGGTTAGGCTTAAAGTCTACATTGGCTGTACTAATTAAGGCATTTAATTAGTTAATCTAATGTTTATCTTAAACTTAGTATCGTCGCAAAGGTCAATTAAGACATGCCAATAATCAGGCATCGACTTATTTGCCTGGCTGATTACTCAAAGCTAAATTGCCAATTTTGGCTTTGCAAACACCAGAATTTTTGATCAGTGAACACTAGGTTTCGCCAGAAATTCCAAGTAAATATTACATCATACCTTAATGCTGATTATTTGATTTATTAGACCGTAAATAACTAATCGGTATTAGAATTTCCACAACATGATTTTCTCCGAACTTGTTCAGCCTTAATAATTGTAACGTTAATACTACTTTAAATATATTCTTAAGATTTTATCTTTCTTAAATTAATAAAATTCTCACTCTGATTTCATTTTTAGGAACGGTTTTCAGCTCAAAACACTTAGAACTTCAAAAGAACGCTAAAAAATTCGCAACCGTATTTGCCAAGAGGCTAGCTTATTCCGCTGTTCCAAGAGATTGTACAGATTGCGAATGCTCTTCTTTTTACAATGGCGTCTCATATATAGAGTGCTATCCCTGCACTTATCCAAGATCTAATATGGAACATCATGTAAGTGGCTAGATATATATTTGATAGTTCATATCTTACGGGGGTTTAAAATTGGTCCATAAAATAGGTCATTTGCAAAATACGACATCTTAATCAATAATAAAATTGCGCAAAATGACATTTACAATTAAATAAACCAAAACCTCTAAATAAAAAAGTTTGAACTTAGTTTTCTTTTATTATACTGAAGCTGATAAAGATTTTAAGACGGCATTCGCCACCTGGCGTCCGTGTTGTTGAACTTAATTTCATTTTAGTACAATATTTTGCTTTAGTAGTGTTCCGCATATATATATATATATATATACATATATATATATATATATATATATATATATATATATATATATATATATATATATATATATATATACATATATAGTAATATTGGTTTCTTGACCGTTTTTGATTAAATAGTTTTATTGTACTTCTTGGGCTTTCGTTATTAGGATTCTGATGATGGTTTAGAGATGAAATAAACCGAAACGTCAAAACCATTTCAAGACTTTAATTTAAACTGACCGAAAGCCCAAGAAGTACAATAAAACTATTTAATCAAAAACGGTCAAGAAACCAATATTACTAACTTACTCTGGCATTGGTGAAAACGCCACAATCTCACGTTCAAATGGGAGAAGAAACAAACCACTATTCAAACAATTTGAAAAATCTTTAAAACAACTAGCAATAGAAAAAAATAGAAAAAATTTTCTTGTAAGATGCAAAAATTTGCAAATTGTACCGAAATTTTTACAAAACAAACAGAAAAACTTTAATTTTCAAAAATCGGAATCACAAACAAAATACAACAAAATCCTAAATCTGTTCTATATACAAGTACTAAATATATGTATTAGTGACTGTTTTGCTAAAGTAAATTTCCTGGAAAATTCAATTACTAATATAAAAACTAAGCTATCTAATGAATTTACCAACACTTTTTTAGTAAATTATTATAAAAAACAAAATGAAAGATATGAATTTATTTTCAATAAAACTAAAAATCGACATATAAATAAAATTAATATCTTAATAAGAAAACAAAATACACTACAACAAGAATATATGGTTAACGAAAATTGGATAACTAATTTAACAAAAACAACCATTCCAGAACACGTCAAATACATTCTGTCTCTTGGTCCCAAATTTACAACAGATTACAAATTGAAACCTAATTGTATCGAAAACATTATAACAAATATTGAGGCTGGTATTGAATCACTTAATCAAAATGACAAAGAAATCATCAGAAACAGAATAACAAATATTTTAACGAATTTTAAAAACAAAATTTCCCAATCACATAAAAAACTTAAAAATCAAATTAACTATTTCGTAAAAGAAACGAAATTATTCCTATCTCAACACCCCTCACTATATATTTTATCAGCTGATAAAAGCAACAAAACTGTTATAATGGAAAAACATGAATACAACAAAAAGATGTTAGACCTCTTAAATGACGCAACAACCTATAAAAAAGAAACACATGATATAACCGGTAAAATTCAAAATAAAATAAATAAATTAATCAATACATGGCTTAAAAATAAATACATTGATAAAAAAACAAAAAATAAACTTATTTGTCACAATGGTCAACCACCATATATTTACGGAGTACCCAAATTACACAAAACTAACACACCCTTACGACCAATAGTCAGTACTACCGGATCTGCTTCCTACAACCTGTCACATTTTCTATCCAATATATTGACCAATATTCTTGGAAATAATGAATATCATATTAAAGATTCCTGGAATTTTCACCAATTCATTAAAGATAAAAAAATTCCAAAAGATTATTTTCTAGTTTCGTTCGATGTCACATCACTCTACACTAATATTCCAGTTGAATTAGCTCTAAAAGTTATCGCAGAAAAATGGAATAACATAAAAAATTTTACAACAATACCAAAAACAGAATTTATAGAAGCCACAAAAATATGTCTAACCTCTACATTTTTTCAGTACCAAGACCAATTCTTCTCGCAAATTTATGGCGTCGCAATGGGTTCACCCATCTCAGCTACTATAGCAAACTTAGTAATGGAGCATCTAGAGGTAAACGTCATAGAATCGCTTGATTATAAACTTCATTTCTTCAAAAGATTTGTTGACGACTGCATTCTATGTATTCCAAAAAATAAACTTAACTATACATTAAACAAGTTTAATTCATTCCATCCAAGAATTCAATTTACACACGAAACAGAAAATAACAAATCAATAAACTTTTTAGACATAACGTTAAACTATAACGAAGAAGGTGACATAGAAACAAGCTGGTATACCAAACCAATGTGGTCAGGACGATATATCAATTATAACTCCAACATTCCAGAAAAATGTGTAAATTCACTAGTTGACAGAGCTATTAAACTATCTGATAATAAACACAGACCAAAAAACTTAAAAAAAGTACGAAATATCTTACAAAACAATAACTACCCTAAAAAGTTCTATGAACCAATCATAAAAGCAAAAATAAACAAAATATACAACCCACAGAAAAATTAGCCCCAAAAATATGAATGAAAACCATTACGTATCTACTCCATACATAAAAGAAATAAACCAGAAAATTAAAAAAGTACTTCACCCCACATAAAATCAAAATAGCAGAAAAACCAATTAATAATTCAAGAAAACTATTCACAAATCTAAAACCAAATATTCCAAAAACAAACCAGTCTCAACTCATTTACAAAATAAATTGCCTTGATTGCCCAAAAACCTATATTGGGCAAACAACAGAATTAAGGAACATCAAAACAGTATTAGAAATGTTAGTCACAGTTCAACAGCTCTATTAAATCATTCACTAGAATATTTACACAAGTTTAATTTTAATAACGTAGAAATCTTAGATTATGAATCAAACTACAAAAAACGAAACATAAAGGAAATGATACATATTAAAAAAACCCATAACACCCTAAACTATAGAACAGATACGGATAATTTAAGTACCATTTACAACAACCTTATCATAAAAAAGTAAAAGCAAAATTTTTATGTCCCTACCCTTAAACATCTGGAATAATAAAACCAAAGCTCTTTACTGTAAACATCCACAAATCAGTCTAGTTTAAAACCCTGTTGCAATAAGTCATTTTGTTAAAATGTAGTGTTTAAGTGAAATCAATTTAAAAGGTATGTCCTATTCTACTATCTCTTGTTTATATAAATCTTACATAGAAAAATATATTACTATTACACCTTTGTTATTAGGATTCTGATGATGGTTTAGAGATGAAATAAACCGAAACGTCAAAACCATTTCAAGACTTTAATTTAAACTGACCGAAAGCCCAAGAAGTACAATAAAACTATATATATATATATATATATATATATATATATATATATATATATATATATATATATATATATATATATATATATATATATATATATATATATATATGAATATTAACCTTAGATTCATATTCTATAGGTATTTTTTAGCGTATTAGTAAAAGTAAAAAGTAAACATGTTCCTTGTTACGTCAGTTCTTTATTAAACTTTTAAATTTTCTGAACTAGATTGTGCTATAGTTGATGTCAGTCTTAGCTCTTTCCCATAGGAACTAAAATTATAAATAGCCTGAGTAAATAATTTTGCCATACAGCGTATAACCTCATTTCCTATTTTGTTTACAGTAACACATTCTATTCAGTACAAGTATTGCAGCCCCAGCTGTTAGAAAATTAAATAGGATCGGATGAAATATTGGTTTTGTGTACTGAGCTTCCTCAGTGCGTGGCATCACAGATCCATCTATATGGATCTGTGGTGGCATCCACGTTGGCCAACCTAATTTCATTTTGACATTGTTTTTCGGCTTTGAAATTTTGAACAATAATATTATAAGTATATTAAGTATAGTTGGATATTCTATAGGTATTTTCTAACGTATTAATGAAAGTTTCAAGATATTTTATGATTTATTTTAGGAAAACAATATGTAAAAATAATATTCAGGTCCTAGTGACAAAAAGAATGTCACCATAGATCTTTTAACATACTAATCTTCTGAATGTAATCATTATACACGTTGAAACTTTAAATAATTGACTGCAAATTGATTGCAGGATATGAATCTGTACTTAAAATACTTATAATGTTATTGTTAACACTTTTAAAGTCGAAAAACTATGTCAAAATGGAATTGGGTCTGCCAACGTGGACGCCACGTGGAGAAATGCCGCCTTAACTAGCCGATCACATATAACGGTTGGAAGACATTCGATATTCAAGAATATTACCATTTACAATGCAATCGGAAATACTATTTTGTTTTGCTAAATGACCCCTCGTTATTCAAATAAAATTCACATCTCTTGCTATTTTCACTTCTTCTGATATTTGCATTTTTTTATTTGGGACACATTTCTTAGGCGGGTGCGATGTTTGGGTTATTCCTCATTTTTGATTCTTGATAAAAGACTTACTTTGTTTTTGTCCTACCTGATAATTCATTCTATTTGCCCAATGCAGCGTAAGAATTTACATATATTATTTTTAATTTATTACTGTATATATAGGAGCAGTAAAAACATTCTGGCAACAAAACTGTTCAGGTGATTCTTCGGTTAATATCGAGAAAAAAGTTTATATTGATATAATTTTGCGTTTTTTCTGCAGTTGCAATTTTAACTTAACCACTTGTCCGTGTTTGCCGTCATTTTTTAACTAGAGATATTTTTTGGCCCAAATCCTAAGATTCGACGTGCCAGAAGACCATGACCCGTATATCTCTGGCAATTTAAAGTTGTAGGCCTACACCTTTGATCCCTCAAGTGGAAATTTAATTAACACACTAATAACAATGCCTCGGTCTTGTTGGGTCTAGTTTAGTTTTGCATAGAATTGAGCATATTGGGGTTAAAACAGGTATGCAATTTTACATTCTTCAAAAGCTTACAACTAATATTTCTTTACTCATAATATATTCTTTTTGTTGTGTTCCCGTGTACAAGTCCCAATTTCTTTTTAAACTGTACCTTAATCTTTGCTGTGTTTTAGAAATTTTACACTGTAAGGCCAATTTAAGTGTCAGCGAAAAAAAGGTCAAATTCATGCAGGAAAGCATGACTCTATCCTGCTCTCTTCGCAGTTTCGTCTAGCTCCTCTCTTTTTCACCCCAAGATACGTTTAGTAATCCTTCAGTTTAATAAATAGTACTTTAGCTGTGGGATTGCCACTTGCCAGTTGCTTTGTCCCCTTTTTCTATATTCTTTGCCCGTTTTATATCCAATCCAATAGCATGGAAAAATGAGGTATTCTAGAGAGTATGAGCAACTGGGTGTACCAAAAAATTTGATTTATTTGATAGTTGACTGGAAAAAGTTAAAGAATAAAATAAAGTTTGAGATAAAAATTGTGTAGGTTTGACATTTACAATATTTTTATGTTTGTCAATGCAGACTGAAAGGAGTATAAGTGCAAATATTTGACCTGGGAAATAGTCTTTTTTTGCAGACTAAAAAATACATATTCACGCTATATGTGGAATGCTAAAAAATCTAATATTTTAACTTTTCTCCTGTACACAAAAACTCTTAAGTTAAAGACAATTACTTTAAAATAAGTAAGTAAACCTTGTCTTTGAAATAATTTAAAGAAATATTTCTTTATTGTAAGAAATCTGTTAAACTTCTTTATTTAAACAAAACTTATTTGGATTTCATGTTACTCCATCTAGCGCAAATTTTTGAGAGATTCTCTAGCTTAATTTAAGATTTTATTTTTTTGTGTATATGTAATCTCATGTACAATTCCATTTTTAATCAATTTTCTGCTAAGTGAACATAATTTTATTTTTGATAAAATATTTTTTTGTTTCAGAGTTATTACGACGACGATGACAATTTTTAAAAGAAACTATATCTAGGTGTCAAATGTTATAGTCTATTTTGAATTGTACATATATATTTTTAGTAAAAATAAAATATTTAAGTATATTTTGTTTTTTTATAATTAAAAAAATAACAAACGCCTTTCTTCCACATGAGCTAAACAATTTTTTTTAGGAGTCAGTATTAAGGTTCTTTTTCTGAATCCCGTTGTTACGGCAACTGTGTCTTCGCGAAAGCACATTTTCTTGAATAATATGTAGTTCGTGTGTTTTGCAGCACAATTTGTAACAAGTTTACTAGAAATTACTTACAATGCCAAAATTTCCTTAAATTAAAATAAACTTTAAACAGACGAGAAGCCTTATTACTTATTTATGAATATTCACCAGATTTTAACAGATTAAAGGTAAATATTTACTGTTCCACAACATTAAATTGGATTCACTTAAAAATAATATTTAATTACTTAGAAATTTGTCTTCAAATAAGTTTTGTGAGTTTTCACTTTATTGTTGTTTATCCCATCTTACGAGTAGGTATATGGAAAAATGGTTTAAAAGAAAAGTACTTTTGCTCTATAAATATATATGCGTGATAAATTTTAATTAAATTAAATCGACCCATGACGTTTAAAGAGAAAGGAAATAGCGATTTGGCGACCCTAATCGGTAATTTTCTAATCTGCGCTTATGTGTCGTGGCGGTGCGTCACTTATCTAACTTACATTCTTTTAAGGCCGGCGTACTCCAAGGTTCTGCCCTGGACCCCACCCCAATTTCTTCTTCACACTACTGACACGCTCTCTTCAACTACCAATCCCGTCCATAGTTACGCTGACGATAGCAACGTTCACTCTAACATTAATTTTTCCAAACAATTCTCGAATCAAGAGCTGATAACAAACGCACCTTTTGCAAGATCTCCAATAATTAGTCTTAGACCAGGGTGCCAAAAACTTTGTTCAGTTCAACGCATCCAAAATCCAGTCTTGCTCCCTGTCACGCAAGAAATCGAGCAACACTTATCCCATCCATGTGAATGGCCAAGATCTTCAGCACAGGGAAACGTTCGACCTTGTCAATATCACTTTCAAACATGATCTCAGCTGGCACAAACACATTACTTTATCAGCCACATCAGCAGCTAAAAGTTTGGTTTTCTCTTTCGATCCAGAAAATACTTCTCCTCTTCCGACTTACATACTCTATGTTTTCCAAATAGGACCTAACCTAGAGTATCGTTCCCTCGTCTGGGGAGCGGCATCACCTTTAACACTTAGCATCCTTGATTCTATCCAAAAAAGAGTCATTCGGCTCATTAATGGCCCAGTCCTGCACCATATGCAAATTTCTCAAGTTTTTTTACAAACCATATTTGTGTCAGCTTGCTCTTAGAATGACATATGTCAAAAGTGATATCAAGTGACCCACATTGACGGTATATTTTAGGTTTAAAAAAATTCAGATGATGATTTTCTACTAAAACATTTTTTTCTCTTAAAATTTAAAAATTCTCGACAAAATAGTGTAAAATTTGTTTAGAGAAAATATTAAATAAAATACCTAAACGCATTCATTTTCTTCCAGGGGAGGTTCAAAAAAAATTCAACATTTTTTCGCAAATTACAAAATGATTTTGTCTTTACCAAAACATTCCCGGTGGGCTCACTATTAAAATCCCTAAATTTGGCACGGGTCCTGTAAGTAGGAACAGACACAAAATCGACAGTCTGAGACTTCAAAGTTCTTGCATTCTATATACCCCTACAAAACCTTGTTCAATTCAACGCCTCTAAAACCCAGTCTTGCTTCCTGTTACACAAAAAATCCTGCAACACTCATCTCATCCACATGAATGGCCAAGCGCTATAAAAGAAAGAAACGTTTATCTTGTTGGCATTGCCTTCGAATATGATCTCAGCTGGCACAAACACATTACTTTGATAGCCACATTTGCAGCTAAAAAGCTTGATTTTCATTTCGAGTCAGAAAATACTACTCCCCTTCCAACTTACACACGGTACCTATATGTTTCCCAAATAAGACATAACCTAAAATACTGTTCCCACATCCGAGGAGCGGCATCACCTTCGACACGTTATATCCATGATTCTATCTAAAAGAGAGCCCATTCGACTCATTAATAAGTCAGTCCTCACAAAAAAGCCCCTTTTTTACCGGTATAAACTAGCCGCTCTTATTCCCTTCTTGACTGTTTCTAACAGAACAAGAAGTGCGTCACGTATGCATCGCTTTACTGTCCAGCTACAAAAGCCTAGAACATCCCACCTCTCTCGCTCATTCATACCCAGGCAAGGGCGTAGATAATTTTGTTTTTGTGGGGTGGGCAGCACCCAAAAAATTCTTTTCAGGGCACAAAAAAAATTTCAACCATCCTTTAGAAATTATTTTATTTGGGACCAACCATTTGCTTTTCGTACCGACGCGACGTCCAAGGTACGTTAGTACTTAGGTTACGTCGATTTTGGTTAATCAAAACACCCTGTACAATGCTTAATTGGAAAATTAGTACGTAGGTGTAGTTCTGATAATTTGCGTGCATACATACGACACATATTAAAATTTGCCTGTACAGGTGTAATTAAAACTTACAAGGAGTGTAAGTTGCTTGGAAAACTTTTATTGTTGTTGATGACTATCGTAGTAATAATTAATAAAGGCCATTGTCAGACAGTACATCTTTTTGTTTAACTTCCTTCAATTTCATTAAAAGTTTTGTAATCGAATAGAAAATAATACCAAATGTTACATCATAATCATAACATTTACCAGTTCCCCAGAATAGTCCAATAACAATTTTGTTCATAAAATTTTAATGCCAACACGATAATTTCCTGTAATTTGGTTTTGCCTACGTAAAGTTGAAGGAAAGGTGACTGACTAACTAAGGTACTTAGGTGGGGTTATAAAGGGATTTCGAGCCCAAGGAATAGGTCTTCGGGGAATTGTATAACAAGGGTAATGCTATCATTCAAAATAAATGCAGTTTAGGTGACTACGCAGACCGAAATTGAATAGAACTAATTTGATAAATTGGCAAAATTACAGAAGCGTTAAGTCATCATAAACAACATTGTCTTAAAAATTGTTTCTAATTATTTCTATCTTTCGATGCAAATCCACCACATGTTTAAGGTTAAAATGTTTTTATAAAATGGATATTACAGGATCCCACAGTATATATATATATATATATATATATATATATATATATATATATATATATATATATATATATATATATATATATATAGAAAAATGGAAGATTTCTTGGCCTATAGGTAATATAATAAATATAAATGCGAAGATTCACTTCTTCGCTAGTGCAGCGAAAAGGCCGTGAATGAAAAATAAAAATAATGAGGACTATCTTTGATTCTGGTCTGGGTGACCTCCTGCTATCGATTTCTGGGCCCTTACCCATCAGCTGGCTTACACCCAGGGTGGCTGAAGAACAGACCACGATTTGACCAGAATCAAAGAGAGTCCTTATATCCAAAATGTTCGGAAAGGATGGGTAAGATGTATTTTTATTTTTCATTCACGGCCTTTTCGCTGCACTAGCGAAGAAGTAAATCTTCGCATTTACATTTATTATATTACCTATAGGCCAAGAAATCTTCCATTTTTCTACTATTGTTGTACAATGGTGCATTTGTACCGTCGACGTCGAGAAAATCGACATTCGACATACTTTCGAGTATTATTGTGTTAGCAGCCAAACATTTTTGGAGCAACACTGGGTGAACTAGTTGGCGCGAGCCACTACATCTTACCCATCCTTTCCGAACATTTTGGATATAAGGACTCTCTTTGATTCTGGTCAAATCGTGGTCTGTTCTTCAGCCACCCTGGGTGTAAGCCTGCCCGCTGATGGGTAAGGGCCCAGAAATCGATAGCAGGAGGTCACCCAGACCAGAATCAAAGATAGTCCTCATTATTTTTATTTTTCATTCACGGCCTTTTCGCTGCACTAGCGAAGAAGTAAATCTTCGCATTTACATTTATTATATTACCTATAGGCCAAGAAATCTTCCATTTTTCTACTATTGTTGTACAATGGTGCATTTGTACCGTCGACGTCGAGAAAATCGACATTCGACATACTTTCGAGTATTATTGTGTTAGCAGCCGAACATTTTTGGAGCAACACTGGGTGAACTAGTTGGCGCGAGCCACTACATCTTACCCATCCTTTCCGAACATTTTGGATATAAGGACTCTCTTTGATTCTGGTCAAATCGTGGTCTGTTCTTCAGCCACCCTGGGTGTAAGCCTGCCCGCTGATGGGTAAGGGCCCAGAAATCGATAGCAGGAGGTCACCCAGACCAGAATCAAAGATAGTCCTCATTATTTTTATTTTTCATTCACGGCCTTTTCGCTGCACTAGCGAAGAAGTAAATCTTCGCATTTACATTTAATATATATATATATATATATATATATATATATATATATATATATATATATATATATATATATATGTTTCTGTCAGCAACTAAACTTTTTGAAAATTACGATTTTTGACCCAAAATTTTAACCGTTTGTAATTTTTTAGGGCCCAAAATGGATCCAAATCAAAATTATATTTGCATCATTGCAAAGAGCTCATCAAAACACGTAATATCCATATTTTTCCTCCATATATCCTTTATTCTTTATAGGAAGGAAGCAATCTACGATTAAATTTCGATTCGACGAGTTCATCGTCGTTCATAGTAATATGTAATGCAACTACGTATACAGCAATGTATACAATTGCAACTATGTGGGTTAGAAAAAGATAGAGCTGAGCTTAGATGGCGCTGATTATTTGTGAAAATGAATTTTGAAATTAAAAAAAAAACTGTCATACATTATATTATCGTGTCTGCCACTGATATATTGTATTAGGGGCGCTATACAGATAATAAATTTACGGAAGGCAGACGTCCAGATTGTTGGATTTTTTATAATAATAATTACAAACATGGAAAAAACAACTTTACTAAATCATTTCATCGTCTTTTTTATTGATATTTTTGACTTTAGAATTTTCGCGATGTTCACGTTTTAGGGAAAGGAATTTTTATTGTTCACATTTTAGAATATGTAGGGTTACCAACCAGATGTTTATGTTTTTGGATGTTCATGTTATGGGATGTTCACGCTATAGAGACTCTGCTGTACTACTGATTTTTCCAGAAAAATTTCGCTGTTGCACCTTTTTTCTATTTTTAATTCCCGGAAAGATTCAAGTATACCGAAATACATATATAGAAAACACAGTTTTGAATTATCCTTTTCATATTGTAGTCAAAAAGTCTCCAGCATAAGAGTTACCTTATTACTAGACATTCAAAAGATTTTGATAAGGCACCTTATAAAAAATGTTATTTCTCTAAAAATGTACCGTATCCTGTAATCTTCTCTTTGTAATATAAATACATATAGGTATAAACGTGGCAGAAAGAAGCTTATTTTTGTAACATAGTAGCTTCTCTGAATACAAATACATAGAACTCGTATTCGTATATGTATTTCGTAGAATATATATTTAAGGTATTTTAATAAAAGAGAATATTATAATGAAGTTAAAGAATTCTATGTAAACAAAAAATGCGTAAGCGTTTTTTGTCTAAAATTTCATAAATATGTATTTAATAAGACCTAGGAGGAAGATTTAAATAAAATTGAGATCTGAATGCTACATTTCTGAGAATTAAGAATGTCTGACAAAAAGGTACAGATTACACGTAACTAGTTCCCCGGAAAGAATTAATTTATATAAAGGTTATCCTGTTTACCCCAACACAATATAAAATAAAAATTACATTCAGAATAAGGTATTTGTTAAATTTTTTTTTCTGTTTTGTAAAGGTCATGTCAATTACGAGGCAATTTCTGTCAACTTAGTATTCTAGTAAGACGCTTCCAAATAAAGAGCTTTAAAAAATAACCCAATTTGTTTTTTAAAGCGAAAACACTTGGGAGAACATTCCAATTTTATTAGAAAATCTAATTGTGTATATTTTAAGATAACAATTTAAAAAGGGCCAGTATTAGTATGCCGCAGAAGCGTCTCTGACAAACCTCGGAAAGAGGTTGAAAGTCAACCCCTTGGGACAAAACCGAACAATCTTTTGCATAACAACTAGCTCGGATTTTCTCTGTACTCTTTTTTACACTTTAAAAATACACTTTCCAGGATATGTGAAATTGAAACCAAACATGAAATTTGCAACGTGATAGATGCCTGCAGTTTAACCTCTTACCCAGTATAGTCTCATCATTTCATTACCCATTTTTGTTATCTTACACTTCCTGTTACAGCTATGTGCATGTAATACGCTTATCCAACAATTTTTTTTATTTCATAATTTAAAAGAACTCCATTCCAAAACTTGCCTCCAAAAAATTATAATTTTTTCTGATCAAACACACCCCCACAATAGCAATCAACCATCGCTTATTACTTATTATAAAACGGAGAGATGGCCTCTGGTAACGTAGTCTCACGATTCATGGGCGATCCCAGTGGCGCACCCATAAATTTTGTTCAGGGAGGGGGTTGGGCTGACTAGATAGGGTTGAAACAAGAAAACTCGCTCATGGCCAAGCTGTTAGGGATTTATACCTTTTCTACCGGTACTTCCACGGATTTTGCTCTAAAGAACTAGCCGGTATTATCCCTCCCTTGACTGTTCCTAACAGAACAACAAGGTTCCTTTTACCGCCCTGCTAAAAAAGCCTAGAATAGACCACTTCTTTCGCTCATTCACACCTAGGGTCTCCAGATTATGGAACAAATTTCCCTGAGCCAGGCTTTATCACAGGCCTTGGAGAACCATGGCTTTTGACGGTGGAGTTTAGGTTTCTTGCGGGTATGTGGAATCATAGAAAACATAGCCTAGCTATGTTTTCTGTGGTGGAATGAAACTTTTAGTACCTGCTTGAATGATATCTGTGATATGAGATCAAATTTCGTAGGGATTGGGAGTGGAAAAACAGACAGGGCTCGAAGGGAAAGCAGAGAAGAAGTTTCGAAGACCATCCCAGTCGGCAGAATTGTAGTGCCAGATCGTGCATTCTGGCATGATTTCAGCGAACTCGGGATGTATGAGACAAGAGACGGTAATGAGGCCATGATCTGAATAACCAAGGGGAGCGCATACAGATGTTAGTATGTATGGCTCAGGATGGGTGTTAAAAAAGATCTAGTAGATTTGGATTATGGGTAGAAACGCGGGGAAAATATGTTGGCTCTCTGATTTAATTGGTGAGCGAGTTACTGATTGCAAAGTTTTCTGCAGCTCTGCCTCCTGGGTCGGCTTTTGTGGATCCTAGCCATTCCTTGCTATGGACGTTGAAGTCGCCTAGGACGATAACTTCAGCGGAGGGAAATCCAGAGATAAGATAGTCAATTTTTGCGGAGAGAAAGTCAAAGAACTCATTGTAGGAGTTGTCAGATTAACAGATAAATTTAGTAGAAGATTTAAGGGTGAGTTTTAGCCAGAGAATATCGGGCTTGCATGATTTCAGGTTCGGGAGTCTGGTAGAAGAAAGACTGCTGCATCCTGCTGCATTTGATTCGTCATATTGGCCACTACGTTCAGTTGTTTTTCGTGGGATGACGTCAATCGGGAAACTGAATTTTTTTAATTGTGTCGAATTTTAAACCTTAATTTTTTTGTTAATATCCGTCCCACCGACGTATTTTTTGTGAGCATATTTCAATTGACTGGTAGGGCAATAATATTAATATATTTAGTAAAAACGTAAAATGACCGAACAAGCCTTCTGTACTGCTTAAGTATCTGTCGCTGTCGAAAAAACCCGTATACTTTTGGGAGTATAAATAGTTTTTCTTCATGCATGAACTCGAACACAAATTTTCTAAAAAAAATTCGATAAAAAAGTGAAACCACCGTATATGCCTATGCATTATTAAACTTTATATAAGAAGCGTGGAATATTGAAGTGCCTTTCACAGCGTAGAAGTTAGCTCTATCAACAGGACAAATTTTTTATTATTGATTTTTTAAAACATTTTATTCTTAACAAGCTTTTGCTTGTTTTAAAAATAATGTTTGCAAACTCAATATCTTATAGAGTATATAGCACATAAAATATCAGTTCTTTCAAATTTGTTAGTAGTTTATCAGATGTGATTAAAATACACAAAATACACATTTAAAAACTGGTTATGGCGTTTCATCCATTTAAATAATTATATCTATCACAATAATTTTAATACAGTCTTTTAGAATGTGATCACCTGCGACTGGGCTTTTTATTTATTTAAATTTCCTGTTGAATTTTTAACGAGCTCTCACAGACGACACAACTAGCTTTATATATGCCAATTTTAGTTTGTAGTAGGATAGTTTTTGTTAAGCCTTCTCAACACTGTTAAAACTTGGAATGGATAAGTGTGACGAAATCGGGTCTAGATACCGCGCTTCCACGAAAGTAGTAAAAGTTTACCTATAGAGGATGCAGATAAGATGGGTTAAAGTAGTTTAGTTAAACCAGTTTTGCTTTTAAATTTTATTGCCCTAGAACAAGTTGTTAAACATTTAAAAGATTTTAGTTATAGACTTTTAAAATGTACGATAATACAAATAAAATTTTGTTTACAATCGGAAAAATTAAATAATTTTTCTTTACTATCTTGAAATCAAAAATCGAAAACTTTCGTAAACTTATCTAAAAGCTCCAAAACTTCTTTTTTATCACTGCACAGCGAACAATACAACGACGAATAAAAAATAGTTTGCGTGCTCGTAAAATTACCTCACAAATAAACACTAAGCATGATTATTTCACACAATCTATTTTGCTTAACGATTATATTATCTTTCTTCCCAGGATCCTAATTGGCGACAAAATATATTTTTAAAAGATTCACGGTGACGATATTCTAAATGTGTAATAATGTGCCTCACATTTCTGAGGATAACGTCCCTTTGTTATTTGGGTGCAAGACATTTATTAATTTTTAAAAAATATTTTAAAAAATCGGTCAAGTGCAAGCTATACTTGCACAATTAGTGTTCTGTGCCATCAGCCCCCTCTTAAATTATTAATAGTAATGCACTCGCGTTTCGACTGAGCCATATTAAAAATCTTGAAAAATTTGTAAGAATAAAAGTTCCTTACATTATGAGAAATATTTTTTGCTAAAAAACTTTTTCTCTAAAACCAATAGTTTAGCAGTTATAAGGAAGTAAACAATTAAATTGTTTATAACAATTGATTGCGCCAGAATCTTTTAATCCTGATAATTTTGGCTCAATGTAAACCTAATTCTTAATGTTCGTGATTTTTTTCAGATTTTTCTGAGCGATTCTTTTGATAAGAGTGGTGGGGGACAGCAACAATAGTAATGCACTCGCGTTTCGACTGAACCAAATTAAAAATTTTGAAAAACTTGAAAGGACAAAAGTTGTTCCTTATATGGTGAGAAATATTTTTTGTCAAAAAACTTTTTTTCTAAAACCAATGGTTCAGCAGTTAGAATGAAATAAACAATTAAATGGTTTATAACAATTGATTGCGGTAGAATTTTTCAATTCTGATAATTTTAGCTCAATCTGGACCTAATTCCCCATGTCCACAATTTTTTTTTTCAGGTTTTTATGAGCTATCCCTTTGGTGCCAAGGGGTGCCAGGGGACAGCAGGTTTTAAGCGTTTTTCCCAAAAAATGATAAAAATATTTAAGAAATGCAAAAAATACATCATAGATATTGTTGAATTCGTGCTTCAATAAGCTTTCATTTGACACCCTTCACGATGGCCATGAAAAAAATTTTTTTTTTAGTTTTCCAATTTATCCCCTGAAATTAATTCCCAAAATTCAACTTTTTCATTATTTCCCTCTATTTCAAGGGCGTATCCAGCTCAAAACGGAAAGGGGGCGGGGCAGCTTTCTGAATTCAACCTCTTTCATTTGGGGGGGGGGGGGGGTCCATGCAGTATTACGCAATAACAAAAGGAAGAACACTATTTATTTAAAAAAATCATGCTGTTATTATGTACGATGATGTATCGTGACGTGAAATGAGCAGTGTTGCCAGAGGTATCTCGGCTATTTCCGCCACCGTGATTGCAATTTTCCGCTACAAGGTGCATTTTGTCGCTACCATATGCTACGTCACGTGATATTAGCCTATAATATGTGTCCATTTTTTTGTAATTCGTTTTTTTTTAAATGTTAATGTACCAAATTACTATCAATTTTTCAGAAATTTGCTGTTCATATTTTTTCCGTCTTAATTTAATTTTTTTCAATTTGGAAGGGGCGCAGCAGCCCCCTTGCCCCCTGGATACGCCCTTGCTCTATCTACACCTAATTCTCAATATTCATGATTTTTTTTCCTGATTTTTCTGAGCGATCCTTTTGATGATAAGGGTGGGGGACATCAATTTTTAAACGTTTTTCCCTAAAAAAAAATAAAGAAAAAATACATCATATATATTGTTGAATTCGTGCTTTAATAGGCTTTCAGTTGACACCCTACACGACTTTTTTTGTTATTGCCATTTCCCAATTTACACCCTGAAATTATCCCCAGGATCAAAATTAAACTTTTTATACTGAAGTATAAAAAGTTTAATACGCCTATAATTAGGCCAACACACTCTATCTAAATTTCAAATTTTTGCGTCGAATAGTTTCAGAGAAAATCGCCTGCGACAGACACATGAACGGACACCGAAAGGATTCCATAAGTATTCCGTTTCATGGAACACAAAAAATTGAGGATTTCGTAGTTCTTGTTAAGAACATCGCCAAATAACAAAGCTGATACTCTTTATGTTACTTGTACTTCATTTTACGAGTTGCTTCAAAAATAATATTTTCTGTTAACACCCTTCTTTTCAAAGATCTTTTTGCAGGCAAGTAAACAAAAACTTTTATTTGATTACGGGCTTTTCCAACAATATAATATAACCAAATCTCAGAGGAAAATCCTATACCTATACTACCAAGGGAACTTCGAATTTTCCCGAAAAAAAATCCGGGAAAACTCTTTCAATCATCATACTGTCGAATCTCATCTTAATGGGGTAAAAACTCGACGTTTTGTTTATTTATTGTTAAAAGCACAAAATATACAGTAGGTAAGGAGTCGCTTTGGAGAAATACACATATCTTTACTCTAAATAAAAGTTTTCGTATATTCTACATGTGAAAGTTTCAAAAATTTGATTGAAAATAAAATTTTTCATATCTTGTAAGCAAGTAAGATTTACAAAAAAATTGCGACCCCCGATTTTCACAAAAACACATTTATGAATTACCTACATTAAACAAATTACATGTTTCAAATTATTTTACTTTGTTAATAAAATTGTTTAAGAACTGATTCAGTCACAGAAAACATTTTCTGTGATTCAGTCGTCAATCTTGCACTAGTCCTGGTCAGGCACTAATTGACTAGAATAAATATTTATAAAATCCCTCTTGTTATATTATTACTACGTGCTGTGTGTTTTCGTAATTAAAGTAAACATGAAAGTGTTTTGTTACAAAGCATTTCTACTTGTCAAGGGTGTTTAGCAGTAGTTAGAATTTAAGAAATCATTAAGGTTAATTGCTTATATAAATATACAATAGCTCTTCTTACCAAGCAAGTTAACTACCCTTATTGTTTGTTCAATCTTAAATGTTACCCGTTTTCAAATAAATGCCATGCTCATTCTTAATAAAGCTAATTGGTTCTTCGACGTATCAAAAACATTTTATTTTATATATTTTTTGTTCGGGATTGTTCGGGTTTTGCTTCGGTTTGTTCAAAATCATTTTCGATTTATTGTCAAATTTTTTCTGTTTAGGAATAGTTATAAAAGGTGTCCAAATAGGTACTGCGGAATTTAAATTTAGTGTCATTTTGCAACAACTTAACCTAGATATTTTGTATGTGTCATCTAGAGACCTGGAAATTCAATTATGGATCGTTTTATGACGGAAGAACATGTTAGAATTGTTTAAACTTATTACAAAAATTCCCACTCTTGTGTAAAAACAATTGGTAAGCTTCGTTTAATTTTTGGAAGTGACTTCGCTGCCGGCGCTGTTTCCCAAAATGTTGATGCATGGATACCGGCGCCGGCACCCGAGTACAAAATTTCTCGGGTGTCGGCGAAATAGTCCAGATACGGCCAAAACAGAATGACGGCAGTTTTAACCTAAAATAATAATAGTTACATTGTGTTGTTTTAATTTTGCCTAAAAACTATAAAATGTGAAAGTAGGTGATGAATTTTCTTCAGATGAAAATTTTAAATTTGTTTTGGTGGACTACAAGAAAGCCACAAGCAATCAGTTTTGATTGCGTGATAGCAGAACAATTAATTGACAATCAAAGACAACGACATCCCGATACTGTGGTGGATATTAATCCGGCTCTGAAATATCATCATCTGCGGTTAGCCTGTGTTAAAGGTGGAAGACCATTCAAGACAAAAAATGAAAAGTTAACAAGGGAGTGTTCCACGTATAACCAAGGCTGTCATGCTAGCATTTTCCTGAAAGTAAGTGAGTGTAAACAATTTCTATGCATCCTGGAGCTTGAACAAAATCACAATCATCCAAAGCTTATTTCTATTCTTTAGCAAAACAGAGACTAAATTTGCCAGGAAACGTCAAACTTACTACTCAAGGCGCTCTGAAGGCTGGGGCAAATAAAAAAATCATTTTAGATAACGTAATTATAGAAACGGGTTGTAAAATAACATAAGGGACCTCAACCTGAAGCAAAGAATTTTGAAGAATGCATCCATATTTTAAGAAAGTCATACCATCGTAGTGATAATGAGATTTTAGTTGATCAAAATCATGAAATACTTTACTTACTCCATCGTCATTTGACTTTTCGGATATACAACGGGTGTATGTGTCGTTAAATTGATTTATTTTATAAAGCTTTTTATTTTAATTATGTGTGATCAATTTTTATGTGAAAAAGTAAACTTCATAACGACTTTTTATAACGAGCTTTTATAAATATTTATTGCTATCATTTAGAGTCCTGCAAAGGTCAATGTTATGACTAGAAAATGAAATATATTGTGTAATATTTATGCTTTTCATGTCTCTGTTCATTTTTCGAGATGATATTATTAACACATGACGCTACTTTATCGATGGACGTCCGTATTGCCCACAATAATAAAGGACATGGCGCGTCGTTTTTGTGTCGTAAAGATGAGGCTCGAAAAACTGATGAGGATAAACGAGAGTCGCAAGTATTATTCTCCGAAAATTCTTAATTCCCCGTGGAGGATCGATGGATAATAATTTTATTTAAGGGTCTGACTCCATCTTTATGACATATATGCCGTAATTATGTTATAAAAAGTTGTTCGAGAAGTGGGACAAATAATGGGCTTTTCCAGCAATTTTCTTTCATTTCATAATACAAAAGTATTTTATTCGAAATGATTATTTCCAAAAAAATATATTTTTTTCAAATTCACCCTCAAAATAGCGATAAAACGTCGCTAATTATAAATCGGGGAGATGGTCTTTGGTGACGCAGTTGCTAACATGATACTTGCCAAATAACTTAACCTTTCTTTTGTGTGAATACATGTGGAAACTTGGTTAACTTCTGTACCTTTTTTATCACTGGCTTCTTTTATTTGCAGAGAAAAAACACTATCGTATATTGAATTGGATGGAATTCACTCAATGACACATTCTATTCCGTATTGCACAATACAAATTCGGTTTCTTTCAATGACTAGTTTATTATTGTTAACCAGCAGGTTATGGGTATGCTTGAAATATATATAATAAATAAATATAACAGTTAAGTATTTGATGCAGTAATACATCCTATCTAAAGTCAATACAAAATATATCATTGGTCTTAGTAAACGTTTATTTATAAAAATATACATCTTATTTAATCGAAATACTTATTATTATTGCAAAGCTTTTTAGATTTGTTTTACTTACATACAATTAAACACTGAAATGAGTTGCTCCAGTCCCCAGAATTGCAAAAAATCTATCATTTTTGGCGTACCTTTAAGGCAATAAACAAATGGGCTGCAAGCATAAACGACTATTCAACGAACAAATCAGAGCAGAACCGTTGATGGCTTTTCGAGGGATGACGATAGGCGGGAAACTGATTTTTTTAAAATTTTGTCAAATTTTGAACATTAATATTTTTGTTATTATTGTCCCAACTGACGTAATTGTTTGTGTGTGTGTTTCGATTGACTAATTGTGCAATAATATTAGCACATTTATTAAAAATGCGTACTGACTGAGCAAGCCCATTTCAATCACGAAAAAATATGCGAGTCATATTTTGTGAAATTATGACACACAATAGGTGAAGTTTAGTCTAAATAGATATTGTCGGTTAATATCAGATTGTTTTACAGTCACATTAGTGGAGTAGTAGATGGCGATAATAGATTTATAGGGAAAGCTTTAACTATATAATAAAGCTCGCTACTACCTTGGATGCTTAGTTAGTGTTCCGTGAAACGGAATAATTATTAAGGAGTTACTTCTGTGTTCGCCCGTTTGTCTGTCACAGGCGATTTTCTCTGAAACTCTTCAACGTAAAAATTTAAAATTTAGCACAGAGGTAGAATGTGGTGGCCCAATTATAGACGTGAAGTATAGAAATTTGAATTTTGATTCAGGAGGTTAATTTCAAGGGGTAAATTGGAAAATGAAAAAAACTGTTTTCAAGGGCATCGCGTCAAATGAAAGCTTATTGAAGCACGAATTCAACAATATATATATATATATATATATATATTAGACTGTTTCAAAAAAATTGACTATTTTTTTTCTTCTTAAATATATCGAAAATATTGTTGGAAATGCCGAAAAAGAAATACTGGTAAAGTTTGAGCTCTTAATATTAATGTTAAGGGGTGCCGCATCGCAAATTTCAATTTCCCATTTGATTAACATGGGAAAATTTTGTTTTCAAACTTTGGAATTTTCTAGCTCGTTGACGACTCGTCATATTTGTGTGGCCATAACATATTTATGTAGAGCATGTAATGCTCTACAAAAAAGGTCCTAAGCAATTTTTTGATAAACTTACTCCTACAAATGTAATTCAAGGTTATAGTTGAGTTAATAATAATTTTATAAAATTTTTCAATTTTACGACAAAATTATCGACTTTTTCGAAAAATATTATCATACCTTTTTTGTAGATCTTTTCATTTTCTACAAATTATCTTTTAAAAATTTTCAAAAATTTCGTAAGCTTTGCGAGTTATCTCCACTATAATATAAATTTTCGGAAGTAATCGTAATTCATTAGAATATAAAATTAAAATTTCCAAACGTATGAATGAAAGTCTACTTGTCAGGGGTACAAATAAATATGCAAAAATTGAGAATAAATTCTCTAACCACCTGAAATTTTACCTTACGGTAAACTCTACTCTGAATGCTTGAAAGTGCTAATGGATGGCGCTGCCTGTGTCTCACTGCTTATGCAGTACGACAGTTGTAGCTTTAAGGGATTACTTTTTCGGAAGGTTGGTATGTTCGTCTATCCTGTACTGATGAGAACCAACGAGTTCGAAACCGGTCTGCAGGTGACGACATCCTAACTAAAGAAAAAGCTTCCTTCTTCCTAGTAGTTTCTTGCATTCAAAACAAGTATTTTATTATCTAACTGTGTTAGAAGAAAATACGGCAAATTTTGGTATGTAATTCAGCGCTCGGAGGGGCATATAGCCCGGAGAATAGCTGTTTTACCATTATTTGTTGAGATCCTTATTGTATAAGGAATTTTCAGGTGGTTAGAGAATTTATTCTCAATTTTTGCATATGCAAAATTAAAATTATTTAGTTTTTGGAGTTTGGAGATAACTCGCAAAGCTTACGAAATTTTTGAAAATTTATAAAAGATAATTTGTAGAAAATAAAAAGATCTACAAAAAAGGTATGAAACATTTTTCAAAAAAAGTCGATAATTTTGTCATAAAATTGAAAAATTGTACAAAATTATTATGAATTCAACTATAACCTTGAATTACTTTTGTAGGACTGAGTTTATCAAAACATTGCCCAGGACCTTTTCTGTAGAGCATTAAATTCTCTACAAAAATATGTTATGGGTACACAAATATGACGAGCCGTTAACGAGCTAGAAAATTCCAAAGTTTGAAAACAAAATTTTCCCATGTTAATCAAATGGGAAATTGAAATTTGCGATGCGGCACCCCTTAAAATAAATATTAAGAGCTCAAACTTTACCAGTATTTCTTTTTCGGCGTTTCCAACAATATTTTCGATATATTTAAGAGAAAAGAATATAGTCAATTTTTTTGAAACAGTCTAATATATATATATGATGTATTTTTTTTTAGGGAAAATCGCTTCAAAATTTCTGTCCACCACCATTATCAACAAAAGGATCGCTCAGAAAGATCTAAAAAAATCACGAACATTGAGTATTAGGTGCAGATTGAGCCAAAATTATTAGGATTGAAAAATTCTTGCGCGATAAATTGTTATAAGCAAATTAATTGTTTAATTCCTTATAACTGCCAAACCACTGGTTTTATAGAAAACGTTTTTCAACAAAAAATATTTCACGATCTAACGAACAACTCTTGTGCTTACAAGTTTTTCAAAATTTTTAATTTGGCTCAGTCGAAACTTGACTGCATTACGATTAATAATAATTCAAGTGGGGAGGGGGGGGGGTGTGCTAATACCACTGAATACTAGCAAGTATTGCTTGCTCTTGACAGATTTTTTAGTATTATTTCTTTATATAAAATTGAGATGGTTATGATTAAATCATATGAAAAGCCCTATATTTCAAAATCACATAAATGGTAATAAAATAACCAAGTAATCGTTTTCTATATGGTAATGAAAATACAGAGCTATATTTTATACGTGCCTTTCCTTTAACCAATTCTCGGAGGGGATTTACCATTTCCTAAATCCTCTGTCGTTGTAACGATAACATTTGACAGAGTCAAAGGTCGGCGTGGTGAGAAGCAGCCAAATATGTTTAAGATGGGAACTTTGCCGCTAAACTTTAGTCTAAATCAATAAAACGGTATAATTCCTACTTCTCTGGAGGCTTTTACTGCAGAAACGATTTGTGGGGATTTCGCAAATGTTTAAATTATCATAATAAAATGTTTGTTGTTGGTTTTAAAACAGTTGCTTCGAGTAAAGCATTGATATCTTAATTTAAAGTATTATTTCTAGTTTATTTCGAAATTAATTTGCAAATAAAAACGTTAAAATATTTTCAATAAAAATAAAATGCTGTAATTAAACTAAATGTAATAAATCCCCAATCTGGGGAGGGTAGTGGAGGAATTCTTCCTCGTCCGAGGTGGTAGCACCCCAGTCCCACACATCGGCTTAAAGGGCTGGTGAAATCCCTACGGATGTTTCCAGCTCTGAATGTGTGAGTCGGGCTTCCTCACTTCCCCAGTACACCCACGGTACATGGTATTTAGCCTTCGGTCTTCGTGGGCAGTCAGAAGATAAAAAAAAACCTACAAACTACAAGTCAAAATGTTTATAGCCTGCAAAGAACGAAATTTATGCCGTTTTTGCTAAACGATTTTTTATTCCTTACAGAAGTTATTCTCGTCATTAATAAAAGAACGTTGTCTCGAGTTTTTCGAAGGTTTGAGATGGATTAGATTAATCCCTTCACAAATTAATATAGGACGGGGAAAGTTAATATGCAGTAACGGTAAAGAGCCAGTCTAGTTACAGATGTGGTTGTAATCGTTAGTTTTGTAATGTGGGTAGTGCATACTGTAAACGCTTCGAAGCAGTCTTTCTCTGTTGCCCCAAGGAGCCACAGTTACGTTTTGTAGCAGCGACTGGTTATATAGAAAACATCAGATGAGTTCGTACGAACATGCGTTACAAACAAGTGAAAAACGTTGATGATAGGATAGGATAGGGGTAAAACTCGAAGTCCACTAAAAAGCAAAATTTGGTCATTTATAAACATACTTAACATATGTATTCGCTCTCCTTGATCGTTCAGATCATCGCCTAATTACCGTCTCTTGTCCCATACAGTTCGCTGAAATTATACTGCACCGCACCATCTGGCACTACAATATTGCTGACTAGGATGGTATTCGAAACTTCTCTGCTTTCCCTTGGAACCCTTTCTGTCCGATCCATCCGAAATTTGCTCTCATATCTCATCTCACAGATATCATTCAAGTAGGTATTGAAAGTTTCATTCCAAATACTCGAGAGACCTAAACTCCGCCATCAAAAGCTCTGGTTCTCCAGGGTTTGTAATAAAGCTAGGCTCAAAAAATCCAAGCTCACAAAAGGTTTCTTCAAAATCCTACACCCGAAAATCCTCAAATTCTCACTGAGGCAAGAAATCGGTACAATCAAACTATCTTAGAGTACAAAAATGCTTTTAACAACAGCACAAAATATAAAGTACTTTCCTGTTCCAAGGGCAGCAAATCTTTTTGGTCACTTGCCAAAAACATTAGTCAAAACCTTCGTAGAGGCACTTTTCCTCCCCTGACCTCTGATAACGAAATTACCTCCACATCTCCACCCAAGCAAACCCAAACAATTCGATGCCAATTCCACAGTTGTGCGTCCTGCCTATTTCGCTCTTCCAACCGCTACGTCTGTACCCCACAAAATGCCCGATGTAATATTTAAGGTCAAACAAGTTCAAAAAATTCTTCTATCCCTTGACAACAAAAAGTCCTCCGGTTTGGATGGCATATCAGCAATTGTTTTAAAAATGTGCTTCAGAGCTGGCACCCATCTTAACTCGCCTTTTCCAGACCTCCTCTGACAAGGGTATCTTCCCAGACAGCTGGAAGACTGCTCGTTTGCAGCCTGTCGCGAAGAAAGGTTTCAAGTCTCTTCCATTCAATTATAAACCAATATCTCTTTTCTCTGTCAGCAAAGTCGCGGAGGAAGTCATCAACTTACAAATTCTAAAATATCTAGAAAAATTCAAAATCATCCATGACAGACAGTACGAATTTCGTCACCAAAGATCCACTGCTGATCTCCTTACCTTCGTCACACATCACATAACAGCAACAAATCTCTCGAATTTCATGGCAAATCCCAGATTGTTGCTCTTGATATTTTCAAGGCTTTTGATCAAGTGTGGCATGCCATACTCCTTACCAGAGTACCTTCATACGGTCTTCCTCTCAAACTATGTACCTGAATCGGTAGCTTTCTTTCTAATCGACGCATATCTGTAGAAGTGGACTATCAATGCTGGTGTACCCCAAGGTTCAGTCCTGGCATCAACCCTATTTCTACTTCACGTTAATTACCTGCTCTCTTCAACTACCAATCCCATCAACAATTACGTTGACGATAGTACTCTTCACTCTAACATTCATTTTCCCAGGCAAGTCTCGAACCAAGGGCTGGATAATAGATGCAGGTCTATTCATCTATCCCTTTCCCAAGATCTTTAATTAATCCTATACTGGGGTGCCAAGAACCTAGTTCAGTTCAATGCCTCCAAAACTCAGTTTTGCTCCCTGTCACGCAAAAAATGCGGCAACTCTTACCCCATCAACATGAATAAGCAAGCCCTACAGAACAGTGAAACGTTCGATCTTGTTGGCATCGCTTCCGAACGTGATCACAGCTGGCACAAATACATTACTTCAATAGCCACATCAACAGCTAAATAGCTTGGTTTTCTCTTTCGAGCCAGAAAATACTCCTCTCCTTCCACCTTACACACCCTCTATGTTCCAAAATAAGGCCTAACCTAGAGCATTGTTCCCATATCTGGGGAGCGGCATCACCTTCGACACTAAGCATCCTTGATTCTATCTAAAAGAGAGCCATTCGACTCACCAGTGACCCATTCCTCGCAAGAAATCTCCCTTCTCTCGCTCTTCGCCGCGCTGTTGGGGATTTATTTTTTCTACCGATACTTCCACGGATTTTGCTCTGAAGAACTAGCTGCTATAATTCCTCCCTTGACTGTTCCTAACAGATAAACAAGAGGCGCGTTACGTATGCATCCCTTTACTATCCAGCTACAAAAGCCTCGAACATCTCACTTCTCTCGCTCATTCATACCTAGGGTCTCCAGATTATGGAATGGACTGTCTGCAGATTTTTTCCCGCCCCCTCCCAATTTCCAATCCTTTAAATCCCGTGTCAATAAATTTGCCATCCCTTTAGACGCCCACGGTACGTTAGTACTTTGGCTTGAAGTCTACGTGAGCTGTATCAGATGAAAAAAAAATATTTGAAAAAAATCGGACATTACAACCGCATCAAGAACAAAATATTCTTAAGAAAATAGGAATAGATATTACAGTAATAGAAATAAAATGGAGAATAAGTGAAAGCAAGATCGCCTACAAAAGCACACTACAAAAACCTTTGCTGTCTGCAAAGCACATTGAAAAGCTACTGAGTTGGGCACGAGGCAATATTTATAGCGATTAGAGCAACATGATTTTTTTTAAGAAGGGTCATTTGGGCTTGGGTTCCTAGAAAGAAAGGACTATCAAAGGACACCCCTTTGTTTAGTGCACCGTCTAACATCCAGTTAAGATTCATGTCTGGGGTTACTTCAGTTTTTGGGATTTCGCATGTCTATACTTGTTCAGCGATAATTTAAATGCACAGGAAATGTTAAAAATATATAAAACTGTCCTGCTGACATGTGCTAAAAGATGGTTTGGAGATAATACTGCTTCCTGGGTACTACAGATAGATAATGACCCAGAACGTGTGTCTTATGTGTGGTATGAACAACTTAGATAATGACAGTCAAACGTTGCATTGGCCTTCCCAGTCCCCATATATGAATCCTATAGAGAATATTTGGGCTACTATAAAGCGAAAGCTTAGTAGAGAACCTGTATTAACAATGAATCACTTAAGTCGCCACATTCACCAGATATGGAGGTCTTTGCCTAGTCAGAATGTTGAGAAACTTGTGGAAAGCATGCCCGTACGTTGTCAAGGGGATTACACTCTTTACTACGTTAGTGCGTCGTAGTGTTGGAAACATATTGCTAAGCTACAAATTTTTTTTTGCTACTTCATTCTTATATTAGAAACTAGCTTGCGCCCGTGACTTCGTCCGCGGTATAACAATTTTACTCCATTACACACTTTGAACTCCCATTTCACCCCCTTAGGGCTTGAATTATTTAAAACTGTAAAACACGTGTTTGAACATTTATTTTTTAGAGTACCTCTATGAAGTTTTGAGTTAATAGGACCATCTAATTTTTTTCTCAATACAAAGTTCTTCCACATTATAAAATAAAACAAATTTCGTATTTACAGCTTCGGCAGTTTCGGCTCGACGAACTGAATCAGTCAGTGAGGACATGTTATTATATAATATATAATAATAACATATATTATATAGATTAAGTCGACCGCGATGCTATTGTATTAACCATTGTAATTATAATTTAAGACCCTGTACATACTGTAAATAGCGTGCTTTTAAGGTTCAGTTGTTATTCCTAAAAAACACCTATTTAATGTATGTATTGTTCCTATACGATACATTTTTTTATTCTGTATAATAGTTTATACGAATAATATTTATTTCCATGTTCGTTTATGAATGCCATAATAATAATTCATATTATTTTTTGTTCATTCTACATGACGTGCTTTTTATGTGAATTCAAATGAAAATAAATATTTAATATTTCAATATTTGTTAAAATAAATATAATAGTTAATTATGAGTAAAAGTTTATCAAACTGTTTATTATACAGAACCTCATTAGTGTAATTACCCAGATATCAATCTTGCACTTGTCAATTTAATAATATCAAATTTTAAACAAAAAACAAAGCTTCCACGAATTATATTATTGAAAAAATTATTATTTTTTAAATTCGACCGTGTCAACGTGAACTAACTTTTCGACATTTCGATTTCAACTCAATCTTTGAAATCGCCAAAGTTTCTGATAGGTATTAGTAATGTGTCAAGAGAAAACAATACGTTCTTATAAACCAGGAAAATCAGTTAAAATTGAAGTGTATTTTAGCACACAACTCGTAAACATTCATAACTGAAGAGTGTAGTTTCTAAAGGGTCCAAGTGCCAATATCGGATTTTATGAGTTATACATTTCTAAAAGGCCTATGTGCCATGCCCTTAACAAAGGTACTTAGTGCCAGCGATATTATTTAGGTTTTTGTCGAGTGTACAAACGATGACGCTCTCTGTATGTGCCAACTTAGATTATTTCTAAAGGGTCTATATACTTGACTGAGAATAATTTTAAGGATTTTAAGGAAGAAGTTTGCGGATACGGTTATTAATACCGAATCCGAATTACATCAGAAAATCCTGGACTGGTAAAAGTAAAGAAAACGTTTAGTGAAGTTGAAGATTGGGTAATCTTCAATGTAGTAAGAAAGGGAAAATGTATCCAGGATATTTCTTCATATCAGATAACTCCCCTAGAATGCAAAAATCAAATAACTACGGCAAAACCAAAAGATTTCAGAGCTAAGCAAGATTATATCCCCCTGAAATATTATCGTTTTTATAAGGACCTTATTAACAAAACATCTCAAGCGATACAAGTGACCTAATCAAACTAAATTTTAGCGCACAAAAAAAAGGTCATTTAGATTTTAGTTAGCTACTTATGTTGTTCCTGTTTTTGGAGTTTATGCATGATTATTTTGTAACAAAACTAATAAATTCCTCAAATTTTGTGTTTTCTTTTCAAAATATTATATAGGTACATAGACCCTCGCCGGTAATTACGTTTAAGGCACTTAGACCCTTTTACAAATTTCTATTTTAAATTTTATTTTTTGCAGTCAAGATTAGTTTTTCCCTTAGTTTTTCTCAATGGTCTTGTTAAAAATTGAATTTAATGCATAACTCATCCAATGAAATATCCCCACACTTAAAGCAGAAGGTTCCTAAAATCTTATTTGTGTATATTTCAAACCGAAATCGGTTCAGGAACCTTTTAGTTTTGCAACAAAAACTTGAATTTTTGCGAAATGTTGACACATCATCTCTTAATAATTTCGAGTAAATAAATTGCAATTCTTTATTTTCATGGCATCTTCTTCGAAAATTCAAAAATTTTCAAATTTTACATGTACCCGATGCAAATAAACTTTAATTTTAATTTTAAATAAATAAGCAACTTAAATTAGTGGAAGGTATTCCTAGATAATTAAGGAATAAAATAAATCTAACAAGAATCACTAAATAACGAAAATAGTAAAATAGTGTGGAATAATGTCAGTTAAAAATGGGATTTGTCGGAAAAAATCAAGAAATTTAGGTTTTACCCCTTAAATACGCTCCTGGATGACCCATTGGGTATTCATTTTAAAGTGGGATTATCCCTTTATAAGATGGTGTTAATAACTGGGAAAAAATTAGATAGAAAAATACAAAGTGTATGTTAATGTTAATGTACAGATGTTGAGGGCAAACAAAGTAAAAATATTGAAAATTAATCGGCGATTGCTCCCTTCCTATAAAGAATAAAGAAATTAAAAAACGCGGAAATCATGTATTTTGACGAGCTCTTTCCGATGACGTTATGGCATTTTAATTTTAACCATTTTGACCCCACAAAAAATTAAAAACCGTGAATTATTTGGGTCAAAAATTGAAATTTCCAGTTTTTCCCATATATACCTATTCATTTTGCAGTGATTTTAGGTTTAGGTAAAAGTATTACAAAAAGCAAGTATTTGAGATTTTAAAGTTTCCCTTATGAATCCATTTTTCGATCCGACGTTTTGTTTTCGAGTTATTAGGTACATGAGAGAAGCCTGCAAATGCCATTTTTCGATCTAAAAAAATCAAAAGAAGTACTTGCCATTTTCTGATCCTCACCAGTTTTAGTAGAGCCCGAAGATTTAATTTACTTTTGCGACCTGTACCCGATTTCAATGGAAATAATTGCGGAAATTTCGAATTTAACGTTTAATAGCTCCAAAACGAAACATCCCGTATGACTGAATTTTTTACCGAAGCTAGATGTACTATTCCATTGTCAACCCAAAAACTTCTATTGCTCCCCTTCTGATTGTTTCCGAGAAAAACAAACCTGTTCGACTTTAGGTTAAGCTTTACGTTACCATGCAGATTGACACCTATTTTTGCTGATCTCATGACGTCATTATGCACTACGGACAAATTGATGCTTTCTAAATTGTAATAAATTATACTGAAAAGTAAACATTTCTTGTAGCTAAATTACCTTAGTAACTTTTTTCAAAATAATATTTTTGGGTTTGTACTGGCTTCCTTCAACCATTTATGCAATAAAAATTAGCAAAGTTTATCGATCTTCTTAAGAAGTAGGGGGGGGGGGGAGGACATATAGTTCGCCAAATTATAAATATCTTGGGAATCCCTGATCGCCTTGAAATGTAAGTAGCTTCTGAATCAATGCTCGTATATCATGCATATGATAAAGTACATATGTAATTAAGAGTATTTATTATATAATTAGTTTTTTGTATTTAAACCTACCAGGCTAGAAGTTGGTTTAGCTAAGATTAAATAATTAAATTGAGTAGTTTAGATGTTCCTTTGAATAAGTTTCTAATAGTAAGCATGGATGTAAATTTCACAGTATATTCAATTTCGCCAAATGTGGTTTCAGCGCCAGTATAGATATTAATATATCTCTTGAGAAAGTATTTATATGTCTAAGCGATTGGTTCTTTTAGTAAAATGCCTCGCTGGCAGACAGAACTGATAAATGTTGTTCTTATCGTAGCGTAGGTCGTACGTATGTATACCTATTGCAAATAACTCACTACGTCATAAATATTAAAATTAAAATATTTGTTAACGACCGACAGAAAAGGCAATTAACTTCACGGGGGTTTGTTTATTTTATTCTAGTTCTCATTCCATTCCGTTTGTACTTAAAATTACCTTATTTCCTAATTTATCCTAACAACTTTCTTTGAGACTTGTCATTTCCGCCATTTATTGATGCTAATTTAGCCTCTATTAATTCTTGAGTCGACGCGAACCTATTTTAATAAAATGTCCTATTAATATTTATGAAGTAAACTATTAGAATTGAAGACATTCTCAAATATTTTACTTCACAGTTGTAGAATGCTCTATTTTACTTTCTACCTAACACCAAATTTTCTATGCAAATTGATGCCTGAGCTAGTCGCTTAAGAAACAAATTGCACTTTTGAGATTTTAGGTTAAGTAGGAATGCATTACTTTTTAACCTGTATAAAATGTATTTTATCAAATTTACTGTAACGGAGTAATTCGTACTGGAGAGGGCTTTCAAATAAATGGACTTGGCATGTTCCTACTTGTTAAGTTCTTAGTATTCAGTGACATTTTAATGGAATTAGTCGTAAAAAATTACTCTAGAAACGGCGCGTATAAAAGTACCTAATGAATAAAACTTTGGATTCAAAATATGTACACCTATTTAGAAAATTAAGTGAATGAAACAAATACTACAAAATAGACTCTAGCTGCATTTAGAAATATAAATCAAGAAACGAAACAGAGATGCTGTAGCTTTTTTAAATGTTAAAAGTAACAAAGTGGCAACTTTATTCGCATAGACCTAACAAATTAAGAAAAATAATTGAAGGTAGCATACTTTATGTGCATTATAAAGTGCAGCCGTTAACAAATCACAGTAGCTATATAATATATTTTTTTTTAACTTAGACAGCCCACGAATTTTTTTTTCAATGTGACATTTTGAATTTGGTATGGCAAAAAAGTGATAGGGGTCTACTCACTCATGACACAAAAAAATTTGATTCAAATATTTTAATCTTTTGCCGCGCTTCACGGTAATTAAAGTCGAAATATGCAGCACTTCCCTTGAAAAAATGATTTATTTTAATCGCGCGTCAAAATTATATTTCTTATCATCACTTAGTAAATCCAGAACTCACTACGGGGAGGTGACTGCATATCGAGTTCTCTTGTACCGGTTTGGTTTCGCATGATGCCAGTAATAAACCAATTGACTCAGAAAACGAAATAGGCCCTTTTGTTTGTCCATCTAATTCTTGAAGCAGGTAACGTAGGGGTAATTCGTTAGCATGAAGCATACAAATAAATAAGCCGCTGAAGTGGTTTTTCAATTTGAACTTCAATTATTCTAATTACACCGCTTTTCCGGCCAGTATTGACGTTGGTGCCATCACAGCCCATTGCTTTGAGGTTCTTTGGGTTGAAAGAATTTCTTTCATATAGGATAGGATTTTTGTGGCGGTGTTTACAGCATTAACAGGTGGATTTCATCATAGTTTGATCTTTTCTACCATCAAAATAGATGGCTTCAATGTCATTCCTTTCCTCGGTAGCCTTTTCTTGTACGCGCATTATTTTTTTTTTGTAATTCTCGACGGATCTTATTTTTGTCCACTATGTTAACTGGATTATCTAATGAAACAAGTCCAAACTCTTCCAGGGCACCGGTTGCCATTTTGGCTACTGGCAATTTGGGTAATATTTGGCAATGAAATTCTCATTCGGTTGAATATTGCTTTTGGTATATTATTTTCTATAGCTGTTGTTGTAAAGGATAAGACCACTTGAAGTATTGGTCTTTAGTCAAGTCCTTTTCGCTCGTCTAGATTTTCAGTAGGTGAGCTAGTATCAGACTTCTGACTTCTTGCAGTACTAGTCGAAGGGATTAAATTTTGAGGTAGACCGCGCATTTCTTCTCTTTTTTTATTTTTTTCAGTACTTAGTTTATCTATCCCAGCTATTCGCATTTTTCTTTTATTCCTTCGGTCACTTAACAAATCTTGTTCCAACAAGGGCATTTTGCAGAGTTTTTCACACTTGCAAGAATCAAAATCACTGCATTTGCAAGAAGAAATGTTAATTCTGTGACACCAATTTAAAATTATCCACTCTCTTTAGAATAAATAGAGATTTTCGAATTTTGAGGGGTCTTGTTATATTACGGTATGTTTTATGATATGCTAATATCATTGCTATTACGCGTTTGGAGCTGCTAACAGTTGGTAGTGAATCACGTTTCCATCTGTTTCCAGTTCCAGGATTCCAGTCTATTTCATTTGCAACTGTTTTTGCAACATAAAATTCAGGCGGTTGTCTGCTGCAATTTCCCCTAGTCTGCTGCCAAACAAATAGCAACGAAAATCTTCAATAGTATTGGATGAGTGTCTGTTTTCCTGGTTTTAACTTGACCCATATTGTTTTTAAAACCGGTAAATACAGAAACAAAATACCACAAAGTTTGATTGTGTCCAAACTGCACTTATCATAATATTTAATTTGTTGCACTTGCGTATTATTATAGTTATAACTAACCAACACGTAAAATAGGTTTAAACACAAAAACCACAAAGTCTGATAATGTGTCTAAATTGCATTTACAAGATAAATGTTTATTGCACTTGAATATTATTACTATATGTAGAATTCCCTAGAACGCTTTCTCGGTTTGATGTAACACAACATGTTCTTACAACGGTTAAACACTGTCGCAATTCTTTGTATCACGCATGGATCTATTATAATATGGATTCGATATCCGTATACTGTGAGCGTATCGAACGTGAAGCCTTATATAATATAAATATTTTGTTGTTTGTTATTCTCTTGAGAGAGCAGTTTACGAACTACGAACATAGACAAGACTACGAATTACTACGTAATTGAATCAAGAATGGTAGTAGAAAGAGATAAAATAGCATTGGAGTGTTGGAGCTCAGAAGTGTTGTTGTCTGCTGGGTGCTTAGGAAAAACGTCTGGGAACGCTCGGTTACACGTACGTCTTTGTCTAATGAACTAGAAAAGAAAAAGTGCGACGTATAGATTTATATAGATTTATAAATGACTCAGAGCGACTTTAAATAATCGCCTTTAGAAATAACCTAACATAACATAACCTATAAATAATAAAACCTTTTTAACTTAAATTTATTACTATTTAGCAGAAAAATAAAATATTTTGGGGCTTTTATTACTTTTAGTAAATCTTGTGATGCTTCTAACGTATTTTTGTACAAAAATACAAGGTAAAATAAGATGTGGCCAATGTTTACAAATTGTGTTTACAGTGTCGTTTAGAATGGTTTGTTTTGGCTTCAAAGAATGTGAACTCATCCCGTATCCAGTCCTAATAAATCCATGGTATCACGTATCTAAGTGGCGCGCCGCGCACCTGCCACGTGACAGCAATATGGTGAAGGGACGTCTTTATATTTATTGGAGTACCCTCGTATTTTGTCGCTGCCAAGACGCAGTTAAACATTAAGATATTAGAGTTGGTGCCAGTATAAATAGAATCGCAGAAAAATATATTACAATATGTCAACATCCAAACCCATAGGATACGTGTGGTGGATATAATGTAAAAAAATGTAGCTATTATTTGTGAAGCCATCATTATTTCTTTATATCCACCTAGATTGTAACATAGCGTGGGCTTGGAAGGACCGATCTAGCAGTGGCGAATATTTTGTAAATAATTGAAAAACGTTGGAAATAAAAACAGTATTTGTTATTAGCCATTTTGCAGGCAGAAGGCAAAAGGCAATATAAAAAATAATTAATTATTTTCCATCAGACTGTCGTCAAGTGGTGGTAGTCTGTCACCCTTGTCCTCCCAACCCCTTTTGACGTAAAACCACTGCAAAAAGGTCGTATTTAAAGGGTTGAAAAATTTATTTTACTGGTCTGTTTATAGATTCAAATAGGACAAACAAATTACTACTAAGGCAAGAACTTACTTACTTTTTTCTAAGGCAGGGGAAATATATTAGATTTATAATTTTCATTCTGAGCCTTGTATAAAAACACCAAATTTAATTTTAATAATGGTCCTAATGGTAAATGGTAAATGCATTATAATTATGACCATGAATAACCCATTATTATTAATAAAATAGGACGATACAGCCTTTTGGTAGGTTAACAGGCTAAAGTGGAACTCTAGCTAAAGGTGGGTAAATTACTTATTATGCTGCAGACGTGCGGTTAAACTCTCAGCCAAAATTTTGCCATCAGCACGGGGAAATGTGCCGCTTAAATGTATCTCTTCCCATAACAATAATTAATTAACTTATTTACGTAAAATAAAACACATCTGGTGGTGTAGCCTAAATTTTGCAAATTTTAATTTTTTCTCTTAAGGTGCGTACTTACATAAGCAAATTGGAGCTTACCGTGACCAAGTTTTACAAACTCCCTACACGAAATGTAGTAAAGTACAAATGGCAACTCTTACTATTTTTGATTAATTTCTTCTTGGGGCGCCTAGAGAATCCAAGATGGCGGATTGAAAGAGCGTAATTTCGAAACTTTAAACACAGGCCTGCATGGTTTTTTGTTGTGGATCGGTGTAACTTCTGCACTGGAACCAAATCTAGGTACAGAATTTAGCAATAAAATCAGACCTTTGAGATATTCTAACATAAAAGTTCCAAACAGGCGATTTAGGGGCCTACTTTCTGATACTAATTATATTAAAAAGAAAAAGAAATTTCTCGTATTGATCAACAAGATCATTTAATAATACTCTGCTCAAGAATGTTTGCATTTGTTTGTAAATTTGTTAACTAGGGGTTTAAATTGGAAAATAGGAAAAATGGGACAAAAAGGCTATTTTCGCATATATTTCGTCATTTTTCTCAAAAACCTGACGTGTCAGCTCAATTTTACGGCCAGATTTGTAAAGAGCGATCAAAAAAATACCAAAAATGATTTTAAAAATCTCAGAGAAAATCGTGCCGAACTGTGTAATCTTTTTTCCTTTTAATCGAACATTAATAAGGGCAGCAACATATTTTTTAGATTGAACACTGGTATATATACACCTCAAAATTATAGAAGCATTAATAAATATGCGAAGGCTTCAATTTCGTTAGAAAAAGGCTTTTTTAAATGGAAAATAAATTGGTAATTTCCGAAAAATATTTAAACTAGGCTTTTAAGTAGCTGTAAATCAGAGGACCGGCGGGCTTTATAGGCATTATTTTATTTTAAAATTGCTGCGTAATAAATTTATTGATTTATAATTGGTTTTGGTAACAGATTTTTCATAAAATCTGGTCCAGGAAAAACATTTTCAAATCGTACGAATTGAAAACGTAAACATATTAATAACGTTTTGTTTCCGTTGATGTTTCATTTTGATTAGTACAATAAAGGTAAACCATTGCAGATCCGTTACTAACATACAGGATTATATTAAAAATTAAATTACAAGAATCTCGAATTTCATGGCGAATTCCAGATTGTAGCCCATAACATTTATAAGGCATTTCACAAAGGATTGTCTGCTGCACTTCTCAAAAAACTACCTTTTTTAACGGTCTTTCTTCCAAACTACATATGTACCTGGATCGCAGCTTTCTGTCTAACCGCGCATATCTGTTAGTAGTGGTGGACAGTCAGTTATTGTCCGCCCTGCCGCCCAAGATGTCTGCAACCGGCAAAAGAATTTAAAGAATGCAATGGAAGGTTTAAACAACCTTACCAATTGTTTGTAAACCAGTTTTATGTTTTATCTTATTATGATCCCAAATGTTGTGTATCTATAAAGTACAACCCCTTTTAGAAATAACATAACAGAGTCTATGCATTTTATCTTATTATGGCCACAAATTGTTGTGTATCTATAAAGTACAACTCCTTTTAGAAATATCAACCTGAACAAAGTCTATGCAAAAGCAGGCAGAAGTCTTTGTTACCGTGATTCTTTGTATCCCGTTGGCATTAGTCTTCATTTATGTTCGGAACTACAGTCTCTGTACGGGTAAAATTTTATATAATAAATAAGTGAGTAAATTACAGGTATTTCCCTTGTTTTTAATATCTTTTTAAGTATTTCATTATTATTGTTATCTTCTTTGGTTGACGTATTTATAAAGCCAAATTTCTTTAAATTGCTCAATTTCTAATTGAAATAGCAGGCCCGCAATTGGAAAGGCCGCCGAAGGCCATTGTAAAGTTATATTCAGCGTTTAGTTTACCTCTTTGGGTGTTTAATTTTAACTATTTTATAACCATGTTTAACCATATTTTTTTTGTAATAATTTTTTCAGTGATCTTGGAATTCCAAGAAGAGAATTGTTTGAGGTTTCGCGAAATGCCCTTAACATTTCAAAAAGACTAGAGTGTGTGTGTGTGTGATTATAATATAATGACTAAAAGTGGCGTGGAGGATCCTGATGGAAACATTCGCGAGCTAGTGCGAAAAAGAAGTGTCCATTTTGTAAAAATCAAATAATCGTTTGCACTAAATATTTATGAGGAAATATACAAATACCAGCCATTTTTTATTTTTATCTTCCCAGAAAAAAGATTTTGTCAAGTCAGATTAGTTATCGGAACCACTGTGCGGCGCACTGTGGTTCAAAAATTATATTTACGGCAACACAAACATCAAAATCGATTGTTAAGAAATTCAAAGTAAACCATTTGTTATTGTTCCCTAATGAACAATAAGTTTGGAATTCATCGGATCAGTGCATAGCTGTACCTGTTAAGCAGGGAGCGGGATCGGAACCCGAGTTTATCCAGGCGGTCCTTCAGTTCGAGTTTGTAATGTCAATTTCTTGCAAGTGATCGGGTTTTCAAGTCTTTTAATGGGCTTTGTGATTTCGTTTTTATTACTATTTGATGTAAACATGTCAAGTGGTTCTTCAGGTAAATAGAAACATTAAATAAGCATAGTTTAAATTCAGTTGACTCTATCTAATATCGCAGAAAACAAATACTGCATAATACTCTTAATATTTTCATCGATATTAATTTTGCTTGAGTTGCAAATAAAATGTACCCTTCTTACATCTCAAAATTTTTATTTTGTCTTCCTTTCAACCCTTATTTTTATTTAAAGAACTATCCCAATATGCGTGGGTTTGCGGAAATGCTAAATAAATATTATTTTATTTTTAGTTTCTACAGCGCAGTTAACTTGTCTGAAGCTATTTGAATATCTAAAAAGCGAGAACCTTCTTACAAAGGCCACAATGGCAAATACTAGAAGACATCTCACTGATTATGTGCTTTCTAAAATGCGAGATTACTTTGCAAAGACAAGATTTTGTCAAGCATTTTTTTTATCGGTGGAAGACAAGTGGCAGAAATAGAAAAGTTTTTTAAAGCGCAATCAAGATTGGCTTGAAAAGGCACTTATTGAAAAGGATGTTCATAGAACTGAATACACAGAACACACCCCTACCACACCCAAATCAACAACATCTTATGGTCGACGTAAAAAAGCTTCACTACTTTAAGTACACGGTCAAAGTAAAGACAGTGCAAAAAATTAAATATGTTCCATTCACTGGAAGAACTAGCCTACGCAATACGAATAAGTTTCTTCAGAAAGGATCAAAGCAATATTGCGCAAGTTATTACAAAGGCCGTGATATCAAGCCAGCGTTCCCTAAAATTTATATAAAAAAAACAGGCATCAACTTCATGTGCACAAGCATACCCTGCAGAAGAAGCATTGGCGTCAATAACCGATTGTAAGCTAACTAAAGATCAATATTGACAGCTTAGGAAACGAGCAAGAGATAGACAGTTTATCCTTTATCCTGCCAATAACAAAATGTTGAAAGCAAAAAAGCAGTGCTATCCTCATGATCTGGCTTTAACAATTGCAGAAACAAAAACTATTCCTTCTGTATAAAAATGTTATGATTTTTTTACTTACTCTTTAATCGTACTTTCTTAAAAATATAATTTTCAGATATTTCTGATTTTGTGAAGTCATAGTTTTATATTTGTTCAATACCCTGTATACTTTTTCAAAGCTCTGTTTTGTCAAAAAAGCTTAATCCAATGCATCAACTTTGGATAAAAATTGCTTTTAAATAGTACCAAATAAAAAAGTTTAACAAATATTGCATACTTTTTTGGACACGCTGTACCCACATATTACTAGATCAGTAATGTTTATGCTTATTTAGTTTAGGTTAGTTCATAATATAAATAATACAATGCAAAAACTATAGTATTACCGTTTCTAAACTTAGAGAATTCAAGTTGGGAAAAATTCAGTTTGGACCAAAGTGCGGCGTACCCAAAGGTTTAGTCCTGGCACAAACCCCATTTCACCTTCAGATTACTAACCTGCTCTCTTTAATAACAGTCCCATCCACAGTTTACTCCAACATTAATTTTTCCAAACAAGTCTCCAATCAAGAGCTGGATAATAGACGCAGATCTATGCCCCTATCCCTTTCACAAGATCTCCAATTAATCTTAGATTGTGGTGCCAAGAACTTTGTTCAGTTCAATGCCTCAAAAATCCAGTAGTACAATAAACTTATCCTATCCACATAATTGGCCAGGCCCAACAGAACAAAGAAGCGTTTGATTTTGCTGGCACCGCTTTCGAACATGATCTCAGCTGGCACAAATACATCACTTTAATAGCCACATCAGCAACCAAAAAAGGCTTGGTTTTCTCTTCCGAGCCAGACAATTCTTCTCTTCCAACAATTTTTATGTCTCCCAAATAAGACATAACCTAGAATATTATTCCCACATATGGGGAGCAGCATCCCCTTGACACTTAACATCCTTGGTTCCATTCAAAAGAGACATATTCGACTCATCAATGACCCAGTCCAATCCTTATAAGGGAACTCTCTTCCCTTGCCCATCGCCGCGTTGTTGGGGTCCCTTTTCTACCGGTATTTCTTCGGATTTTAATCAGAAAAACTAACCGCTACATTCTCCCTTGACTGCTCCGAACAGCACAATAAAAAGCGCGATACAGTGCATTCCGTTACAGTCTGCAAAAGCTCAGAACATCCCACTTCTATCGCTCATTTATACCCAGGGTCTGTGGATTATGGAGCAAATTGTCTGCAGATGCTTCCCTTCCCCTCCCAACCTCCAATCCTTTAATTCCCGTGTCAATGGAGTGTTTCTCTTCTCTTCAGATGCCCCTGGTACGTTAGGGGGTATCTGAAGAAGAGTTAGGCTTGAAGTCTTCGTATGCTGGTCAAACATTTAAAAATAACGTTATGCATGTAGGTGTTTTAGTTTTAAAAGTTAGATATAGGTTATTTAACTTTTAAACGTTAGGAAAGTGAGTAAAACTATGCATTAGGGCTTATTTTTTTTTAAGTATTCTGTTATCAAGCCACATTTACGGTTTTCATGTTAATAACGCTAATATAACTTTTATTTCCAGATAAACAGAGTTTTATATACCTTGTTCCACCTTCATTAGACACGTTTCAAGTCTTTTTTTAAGTATACAAGAGAAATTCTTTAATCGAAAAAGCGATATTCTGCGAACTTTGGAACTTATCCGTTTATTTTATATCTCCCTTGGGTTGGGAAATAAAAAGGCGATTCGCTAGCTTTTTCTCGGGGATGCCTCTCTAGGCAAAGTATCCAGTAAATACAAATGAACAAACTGGGACCTATTATTGGCCCTATCTCAAAAATAAATCAATTTCCTACATTTTGTTCCTGTCAAGACAAAACAGATATTACATCACGAAAAAAGGCGTACTTCGTAAATTATAATTTAAATGATGATGCGTATAAACTAAAAGGATAAAAGTGGCTCTAAAGAGATCTGTGCTTTATTTGTACATTTTGTTTTTAAACAAAGAATATATTTAATGTCTTACAAAAACATCTACAATAGGTTTATATTTATGTTACTGGCCTTTTATCTTAATAAGCTTACACTGCTACTCTTTCAGTCCTAATAATACACCTACTCGTACATATACATAATATATTCCAAGCTATGCCACAAAATAGTCGATATTCCTATTTATTATTTTTTACGATATGGCAACCGGACAACTATTAAAGCAATTGATCACTTGTAACACACAAGTGCATGCATGATATCTAGTAATATAATTTATCGGTAATAATATTTAATTGTAGCTTTCCAATTTATTTAAAGAATTAGAAAAACACTAATGACATAGCGTGCATCTGACTGAAGATCGCATTATATGTGTATGATAAAATGTAACGTTTGTTGTAAAATGACGTACAAATAAGTGGATGGCGGTATTTAAAAATCATGTTTTAAGTTTCATTCTGGTATCTATTAGAACTACATTAGCCTTTCACACGCTACCTCATAGGATAGTTCTATAGACATTAACTGATGGAATGAACTGATTCATGAAGGAAAAATATATACATATGTCCAAAAGTTTGAAATATTTCGATTCCTTGTATTTATGCCTATATTTTCTTATTTATCTTTTTGTTTTTAGAAATAGCATTTGCCAAAAAGGTTGGTTCCATGAAGTAAAATTCTTTCTGAAAGGAAAGTGAGATCTACAAAATTTATTTTCTTAAAATTTATAAAATAACAGATTTTGACATATTAACAAAATTATAAAATAACTTAAATGGTGTTGTTTTGAAGCTTAAAATACAAGATTTCTTCTTTCTATATATACATAAAAATATTATTTCATACTTTTTAGTGCTTTTTCTTTTGTGAAGTCGGATCATTTAAAAATTTCTTTCTTTTTAGTTCACTTATTCTCCCTTCCCCTTGAGCTTATCTCCCCCTCTTTAAATTTGTAATGTCTATGTAATATTGGATTTTCAGACCTCAGTAACCCCGAAAATGACAGATAACATTTCTAAAGAATTTTCCACCCGCTCATTGTATTGACTTGAAAAAGTCATATAAAAAACTGGCCATATTTCGGCTTGGTAACAAAAAAAAAAGTACAGTTAGCATAGCTTTTTTAACAACATGGCACAAAGTTATATCACGAACCTGAAAAAAATTCAAAAACCTACCCAGCGTACGGACTACTACACTGATAAAACTGTGTTCCTTTAAACAAATAAACTGATTTATTTGCCGAAGAAGTATTCGTTATAAATAAATATGATTTGAATTAACTCAGTTTTATTTAACTAAAATATGTCAACTTATTTGGTTTTATTTGTAAAATGATTTGACTCTTGGTGAATTTGTGTCAAATAACTCAAGCTTTAAAATAAACATCTTAGCAATAATGTAAAAAATAATAAAATCAAAATAACTTATTATTTAAGCGAAATAATCCTTCAGTAGGAACTAAATACCGTTAACCGAAAACTAAATCATTAAATAGCGAACCATTTAAACAACTTGGTCATTTAACTTAAATAATTAAGAATTTAAATCAAATCATACTACCCCGGTACTCGGAAGACCTTGTGTTGCGTCACCCGCATTGAGTTATTTGATTGGTGACAAAAGCGTCGTTTACGTTTGGACTTGTCTTTTGTCTTTCGCGGATCGCCGCCGCATTCCTCATTTGCATCTTGTCTGGTCACTCGGGGGAAAATAAAAGTTGTAAGTGTTTGTAAATAAATAATATGTGAATATGGATCCATTGTGTAATCTCTTAGCGAAATGGGGTATTGCCCATCTTTCGGATACTTTTGAAGGTAGGAAACGATTTGCATATTTGAGACTTTTTGATCATACGATATTAGTGATGGTGATGGCCTACTTATTTCCTAAGAATTTTATTGTTTTTTTTTGCAGAACAGAGAGTTGATGAAATAGAACTATTAAAAAGTCTATCGGAAACACAAATTAATACTATTATTCCAAGTTTAGGGGACCGAATACGGCTTAAGCGGGGGCTAGCCAGTTTAGAGGTAAATTACTTATGAAAATCTTTTTTTTGTATATACAGGGTGTTACAATATTCATTACACAGGCGATGGGAGAACTGTAATTTGTATTATATAATTTCACTTCATCGTCAGTAAGGAATGTGTATTTTTTACAATTTATAATTTTAAGCGTAAAGTTAATACAGTAGTACTCAGTTACAAGATTAGTATGCTAAATTATCTGCTTGTTAATACATTTAACAAATTTTAACATAAGATATAATAACATATATTTTTGCACTATTTTGTTCTTAGCTTCCAGTTATCCCTAACAACTAGTAATAGATTTTTTAAAATTTGTATATTTGTACAAACACTTTTTCACATTATTTTACTAGTTTTATGACGGGGGTTGCTCAGCCAGCTTGCCGGCATTTTTTGTTCTGAATTTTGTTCTAAATAAATGTTCATTTAAACTTTTAATCGTTGAATTTTATTTTACCTTAATACCAATCAGTATAAGCCATTGCGATACTAAAAATACACCCTGTTATAAAATACAAACTTGCCACAATATTATTTTAAAATTCAGTTGTATGAAATTAGTAAACATTACTTTTTATCTCTCAGTTTCAGTTTCAGTAAAATCAAGAATGTATTTTAATCAAATCAGGTTACAACAAATAACTTAAATTGTTTAAATGAAATAAACGGTTGTGATCCCAAATAAATATTTAACAAAAATGAAACAAATATATATTTAGATAAAATAACAACTAACTTGAATGAACTCGTGATATATTTAGGGTAAACACACAGTTATTTGAACGAAATACAACGATACTTGGTGTATAGGCGTATAAAAGTTAAGGTAAACAAACATGTACTTCAATAAAAAGAACAACTTTGAGAGAAATAAACGGTTTATTTAAAAGAAATAACTTAAATTGTTTAAATAAATAAGTTTGTTGTTACGGCAAATGCATATAAAATAAAAGTAGACAAATATGTACTTGAATAAAAAAAGTAAAAATTTCAGTGAAATAAATATTTTGGTAATTTAACATTTAACTTACTTCTTTTAACTCATCAAATCATTTTATTTAAGTTAGAAGACATTTAAATGAAATAAAGATTTGCTTTAATTTTGTAAAAAGTGATTACCTCCAAATAAAAAATTATTTGTACCAAATCAAATAATAGTAAAAGGTCAAATCATTTCACGGTACATTTCAAACACATATTTGTTTGGCTAATAGGAAACAAATATTTATTTAAGTCAATGGCAAATTTTTTTAATCCAAATAATTAATTTTATCAGTGTATGGCCATAAGTAATATTACCAAATAACACGCATAAAATGGACTTATACAGCTGTTTTAAAAATTTTATAATACGAAAGTAGTCCATTTAAAAAGCTAGTTTCTAAAAAATTCCATTTTTTCTAATCAAATTTACGCTCAAACGTTCCAACGTTGCTCATTATAAAACAGGGAGATGGCCTCAGGTGACGTAATCCCATGATCCCCACAGGGATCAAACTAAATTATAAAAAAACGGTGCAATATTCGAATTTTATAGCTACTGAACTATTGCATAGAAATATTAAGAGAACAAGAAAAACCGTCGACGCATAATATTTTATAACATAAACTAAAAAGAATATTTACCCATATGCATTAAATACATACTATTAGGCGGCGATAGCTCAGTATGAGCTGGAGAGAAAAAAATTAACTTTGTCTAATCCAGCGGTGGTGATTTAACACTGAAAAGAAGCGAGTTCCCAATAATTGCGTTAAACAAAGCGATATCAAAGAGGACACTGAAACGACTTACCTCTTGGTGTCTTAATCGAGCTCGGCTATTCCAGCGGTGCTTCACAAGGTACCTTTGGAGGCCGCTATACCACCGTCATTTAGACACAGTTACACATAAATTATTGTTTATTACACTGGACGGGTGTCAAAGCGTTGCCCATAGGGGGTGGAAATCACAGAACTTGTGAGAAATAGCGGAAACGTGAGATAATTGCGTGAGTACCTTCTCGAGGTGAAGGTTGTACTTGTACTTGAAAATTGGTGAAAAACGGATGCGCGATTCTCCAAGCCGTTCAGTGTCTTGTGCACTCTTATTAGAGACTTAACGCAATTGGAGAAACATATTAAAACGAAGCAAATACTAACCATAATTCACCAAATGACAGGGGCAAAAAACTACTACACGCTAAAAAGCTGCGCTCAGAGTTGCCGTAACGTAAGCCGTAAGAAGTAATCGATAGTCGATAAGACGTAAAAGTTAAGCCGTAACGACATACCCATTCATAGTTCTAAGTAGTTAAGAATCTGGTTACAACTTTCTAGGTTATGATTTTTGCTTTTTGACATCTCTTCAAAACAATTTGTTTGGTTATTAAGCTGGTAATATGGATTTTGATTTTACTGTCCACGAAGATATTATTATTGCTGGAGCAATATTCTGCTGCTACTTGTTAGTAAGGAAGCAATGCTATGCAATGTGTCAAATTTGGGAATGTCAACATGGCGGTTAGGCACGAGTACGACCGATCCCGACCGAATCGATAAGCCGTAACGTAAGAAATGAAATTGAACCATTTCTTTACGGCTTACCTTACGGCTTAACTTGTTACGGCTGTACTATGAATGGATCTACTGTTAATCAATTGTTTATTTTTCTTACGGATTAACGTTACGTCTTAAAGCTTACGTTACGGCAACTCTGAGCGCAGCTTAAGGTTAATCCATAGTGGTTTTATCGTAGTTCATCATTATAGTTAAATACACTTAACTGGCACAGTTTTAAATTCGAAATTTAAAGAATGCTATGAAAGTTACGCAAAATTACGCATATTGCCCACTACGTTCAGTTGTTTTACGTAGGATGACGTAAGACGAGGAACTGAATTTTTTAAATTTTGTGGAATTTTAAACCTTAATATTTTTGTTATTAGCCATCCAACTGACGTAATTTCTTGTGTGTGAATGTTTAGATTGACTGATTGTATAATAATATTAACATATTATTTATTGAAAACGCAAAATGACTCAACAAGCCCATTATCGCGTGGTTATATTATAAATATTACCTAGATAAAAATTTTATTTATGACATAAAATGAAGAAGCCACTATTTGTATTTTGCGCAAAATACGTCCAGAGCCTAGAAAACGCTCAGTAGGAAATTCTATATTTTCTTTTTTATATTAGTCTCAAAATATTTTTTCAAATACGCTTCAATTAACGATCAGTTTAGGTAAAAATTAAAAATTAATCAGCTTGTTAACTTTAGGCTAATAAATTTACATTTTTCTCAAAGGGCTCGGAATAAAAGGGCATTAACTGTATAGTTAGTAAATTGTCGCAATTAAAAAAACAAATTTGAGATTTAAATAATTTAGGATTCATCCTCTGTGGCAATATTTTGCTGGAAAGCGGAGCAAAAGCTTGCGCAACGAGGATCTATAGAGAAAACCATGGCGCAAGCCTACATTTCTCAGAAGGGCGCACTGTAAGGGCGGTAAAATTCTCTGGCAATGCGATAAAAGCACCCGCACGTTGAGTACTTTGCCATTCTGTTTCGGATAGCGCCTCGAACACGACCTATCCAAAAATTTTCGTAGTAATCGCGTTCTGTATCAGTTCAGCTTGGAAAATTTTATGAGGAATTTTATCGTCATGTAAAGTTAGTAAAATTTCCATAAATCATGAAAATACCAAGAAAATAAAACTTTTGAAAAACTTTCAAAAGTTTCGGGATTAAATAAAAAAAATTGTAAATAACTTTTCCCTTTGGTGTAAATTCGGTGTCTTTAAAATATAAACTATTGGTGGTTAGATTACGACTAGTGACATGGTTTCAGTACAGTTTCTTACAATAGTAAATGCGATAAAAACTATAATAATAAGTGTAATAAGCAGCCGAACATTGTATTTAGGCCTTAGTGGTGTATACTTTACCTTTGCACAAATAGACGATAGCCTGCCCCGGTTTTTCGGTAAGTTATTTTCCCCTTTTCTAAATGCCATCACATAAGGCCATAATACGAAAGACCTTTTTAATTCTTTGCTTGTAATTGAAATTGGCGAACGTCACTAAAGAAAGGTCGTTGAATAAATATTCTCCGCTCTTTTTTATTTTCTTTTTTACTGGGGCCCTCACATTTATAGAGGGTTGATGGGATGGTTTATTTGCACCAAGAAATAATTAATTGCGTCCGTTGTTAATTTGTTTAACTTTACTACTTCAAACAATATGTAGATATAACGAAAAGAAAATGTCCGTATTTATCATAATTTGATAAGTTATGATACTAACAATTCCCAGAGGCGTTCGCATAATACCAGAAAGTATGACTTACACTTTATGCACTGTGTAGCAAGTAAATTTTTGTTAAAACGTTCATTTGATAAGTTAAAAAATATACTTTTAGGATTTCGTAAGCTGTTTAAGCAAAAGCAGCAATGTGCTTGCAGGGTAACAAATACATTTTTGCACATTGGTTTTTTATTTATAATTTATGGCAAAAAACCAAGCGAAACGTCGCATTGCTTTTAAAACTGCGTCAGCGGGAATGAAATATGATAGCTAAGAGACACTCTAACGAAAATATTTTACCCGATTGAATTTTTCTTATTAAATACATAATAATCATTATTAAAACATGTTTAGAAAAGTTACAAAATTAGAGATACGTACGGATCTGTAGTTTTTCTATAGAAAAAACTATAATGGTTATATCTCGATTCTTTCTTCAAGTAACTTACTCAATAAATTTGACAAGAAAAAGGTAATATAAAAGAGCTTTATAAGTAAAAATATTATATTATAATAACAAGTAGTAAAACAAGAAAGGTGGTAGAGGAATAACTCTTCTTCGGCTGAGGCCTCTTAAAGGGCTGGTGAAATCCCTACGGATGTTTCCAAAACTGGATGTGTGACTCAGAAGATAAAAAAAAACACCGGAAACCCTAGAATACAAGAAAAATGTTTATAAATTTACACTTTAAAATTCTAATTAAATGAATCCTAATTATACCGCTCAAAAATTAAAGATTTAATAATGGTAAAGGACCGAATTCATTATGAAAGAATTAATTAAGTTTAATTAGTTCATACAATCTAATTAACGTAAAATTTATTTAAACATGTGAAATCAAGTGGTAAGTCTGATAACTATTTATTATACTTTCGAGTATACAAGTAACTAGTTAGGGACAGAAACCAATGAAACCATTATTAGATATTATAATAAAAAGTAAATCTATATAAGAACACGAAATATAAAGTTAATACACAAAAGCAACTGCTATGGTATTTTCAATAATAGCATTATTTTTGACCAGTTATATTAAAGTTGTCTTAACAAAACATTATTGAAATAATCCATCATTGTCTTAATAAAACATTATTGAAATAATTCAAAAAAATATTTCTTTAGCTATTATTGGAGTTCAAAAGTATTTCTACTTCTTTGAAAACTATATTACCATTTTTTCAATGACCAAAATAGTATTGGAAACCAATAAATTTGTATTATTCCTTAGAGGGTAGAATTGTTGGACCCAAAAAATTAAACCATTAATTGATGAGTATGCTTAAATATAATTGGACAAAAAATAGCTATTTGTAGGCGGTGTGAGTCAAATTACAATATATTTTATTAAACGAATAAGAACTACAGTTTAAATAGAAAATCTAAAAATTAAGTCATGTTAATTTAAATAAACACTCTAATAAAACGTATAAGGTATTAGAGAAATAATAAAAACCATTAATTCAATGGGTTCTGTTGTTGGCTGAAATATTACTTCTATTGCTCGCGGACACCCTTTGGAGAGGTTAAAATTGTGCTGTTGGTATTTGTTCGTTGAATAGTCGATTGAGCTTGCAGCCTGTTTGTTTATTGCTTTAAAGGTACGCCAAAAATAATAGATCTTTTGCAATTTAGGGGATTGGAGCCAGTGGCGGCTCGTGCGGTTTTCAGCAGGGTCGGCAAAATTTTAATCTGACAAACTCGAGGATTTACTGTGTTTTTGCCCCTCAGAAAGTAGGAAAAAATATATAATATTTTTCATGTATGTCATCATAGGAGCAATAGGTTTTTAAGGCCCGAGTTTTTTTTTATTTTTTTTTTATGAATTTTGTGTTTCATTTTATATTATTTTTTTGCTTTTTACCTACATATGATGAAAACAAAAAAAGTGATCTTAAATTAAGATTACGTTGACCTTAATAAAACAATGCCAAATTTTGAGATAAAAGTTCATCAACAATATCTTTACTTTTGATAATACTTACAATTTGAGATGCATTCGAACCGTTTCCCTCCATTTTTAATTACTACTCTGTTACTTTACCAAATTTTTAGAGCCGGCAAGAAATCACTTAAAATGTTTAAAGTTAAAGGTACACGGTACGGCACAGCAGAAGACAGCTTACTGTCTTACCCCAATAACTAATTTACTTAGGCACTTAATCAAGTACTAAGGAAAATGCCGAAACTGGTAATGAAAGGAGGCCAAAAATTTGCGAAAAACAGTAATCAATACTAATCTGCAGTGGCGCACCCAGGGGGAGGGCTGGGGGGCTGCAGCCCCTCCCCCCCAGACCAACATCTTAGACACACAAAAATTAAAAAAAGTACCCTACTAATTGAAGAAATCCACCGAATTGTACCACTCAGCCCCCCCCCCCCAAGACAAAATCCTGGGTGCGCCCATGCTAATCTGTCACCAGTCACTACTGTCAGAGTTTCACTTTTCACCCTCATGCCCTTATCAAAACGAATTTCCGCAGTTGCCAATATCGCATCTTCCTGGCTCTTTTAACCGTTGAAAATATAATTTTAAGAAAATAAAAATTAAAAATCTAGACCACAATAAAACATTCAATAATATACACTACGTATTAAATTGTAATTAAATTAATATTTTGGATTATTCCACAAGTCCAAACAAGTTCTATTAACTTGATTGTATTGTATTAAGACCCAAATGAATTTTCCATGGATGAAAAAGAGCGCAAATCGGCAACATGCGGCAAAATCCAGTCTGCCGCAACGCACATTTGAAACCCCGTGGTGAATTTTTTAATTGTGTTATTATTGTATGCTTGGTTGCCTGTTTCGGTAGCTTTTGTCAGCGGGGCTTGCCTCAGTAGGTCCTAATCTGTGAGAAGACCGTTATTATTACTCTCGGCCGTAGTCATTGCCTAATACGGAAATGACCGACCGGTGAAAGAGTAAATAAGTTTTTAAATAGAAGTAAACGGTTAAATTAAAAGGTAAATAATTGAACCATTAGTTTTAAAAAATAGTCAAAATTAAAAATATAAAAATTTTAAATATTGAATAAGAGATTTATTGCTGCCTATTTTTTCTATTTTCATGGGTCGGCACTGCCGACCTTGCCGTCCCTGGCGGGCCGCCACTGATTGGAGCAACTCATTCCAGTGTTTTATGGTATGTAAGTAAAAAAATCTAAAAAGTTTTGCAATAATAAAAAGTATTTTGATTAAATAAGATGTATATTCTTACGTTTACTGAAACCAATATTATATTTTCTATTAAATTTAGGATAGGGTATTACTGCATCAAATAACTGTTATATTTAAACGACTTATTAAAAATCAATGAAACCTTATATTTCAAGCAATTTTATAACCTATAGGTTAACAATAATAAACTAAAAAATTAAAAGAAACCGAATTTGTGTTGTGCAATACGGAATAAAATGTGTCATTGAGTGAATTGGTATCTAATTTAATATACGATAGTGATTTTTCCGTGTATACAGCACTTATTTAATACTTATTTTTTACTATCAACTAATGCGTCGCTTGGCAAAATACTTACAAAAATAATAAGCATAATAGTTGTCTTTACAGACTTATCAGTTAAGTAATTAACGTCCCAAGTGGATTAATAATGCATTATTTATGGTTGGAGAGAATGAAGTATTTTCAATTAATCCCATTATAAACTAACCACTATTTAATTTACGTAATATATTGTTCACAACGACAGAAAACAGAGTATCAAAAGATGAAAAATAAAAGGTATTTGCCTTTTTAAGATTCATATTAATCCAGGTAGATGCTGTGAACAAGCTAAAAATTACCAAAAACAACTCAAAACTAAAAAAAATACTTTTTACTTACCAAATAAATTAATTTATTTTTAGCAGATTATTTACCAAAACACAGGGCAGCTTTTAAAATAATAGGCAGCGTTGGATAATAAACATTTTACCAAAAAGGGCCCTTAAAGGAATTTAAATTAGAGGGTATATAAAATATGCAAAGGAGTAAAGGTTAAAAATATGAAAGTTTAGTCCAGCTAGGGATGAATTTCAACACTTTTAGGATCACGTAATTTTCGCAATCGACAAATTCATTAATTAATGTGTTAAGAGTAACGCTATGCATGGTTTAATAATATATGAGAAAACCATAATGATCTTTTTTAGATTGTTTATTTTTTGTTAATTTAAGAATATTATGTTGTTTTGTATTACGTTGTTGCCCGGTTTTGGTAATAAATTTTGAGAATTTTCTTTTTATTCATATATAATTAGGAAAAGTTTGTTGGTTTGATGCGGATGAGCTGAAATATTAACAATAAAACACCTTCGTTTAACTTCGATCAGTCATTAGGGCGTGATAAAATGTATTGTTGAAGTTATGAATTGGGTAATGAATTTTCACTAGTGCCATGTTTAGACCATTCCGTGCTTTAATACGATTTGCGTATGGGGTAAATTACATTATTTTCCATTAAAATAACTTTAAAATGATACCCAGCATTTACCTATTGACATTTTATGATTAAAGATTACCCATAAATAGTAAAATGATTTTACAGTAACACGGAAAGCTGACGAGCGCGTTAATTTGCTTAGTGTGGGCTAGAATTGTGCTCTGGCAAATTGAATTGTCAAACATTGCCTTTGGCTATAGATTTTTTATACAAGAAACATACAGCGGTGAATGTTATAGGTTTAAACGCAGGGTTATAAAAAATTGTAAATTTTAGAGCGATACATTTTGAGGTCTCCACATATTAAAATCAATTCTAAAGAAAGTAGGTAAATAGGGGCCATTTTCACCTATACAAATTCAAAGGATTCGTTAATTTTTCTATATAGTTAAAGATATGCCGTTTACGTCTACATAATATTTGTTGAGATATATGAACGTAAATCATAATAACAGTCTTACATCTACAAAAATGGAACTGTCAAGTTCTAAAGTTTTTATTTTTAAGAATATTAAATATGGTTATTACGGCAGAATAAAAAGCTTTTATGATCGAAAGTTACTTTATAAATGGTAGAAGGGTTGACGGCCAGTAGGTTTATTCAACACGGGACGTCATCCAGGATTTTTAAACAGAATTTTCACACATCCATGGATTTCCACCAGTTTCGCCACGTTTTGACTAGATCTGTGGCTTTGTTTAGAGAAACAGGAAGTGTGAATAGAAAGGAAAGCAGTGGTAGACCCAAAGTTTGCACTGCACAAAAAGTAAAAGAATTGAGGCAAATTATTAATAAACACCTACAAACCCCTATTCGGCGTTTAAGCCAGCAAGTAAATATATTCTACGGAACCTGCAATACAATCCTGAAATGTGACCTGCATATGCATGTTTATCATCCAAGCTCAGTCCAAGAATTGTTACCAAACGACAAGCCGCAGCAAATGCAATTTTCAAAGTGGGTTATGGGTAATCCGCATAATAATGAAAACGTATTTGAAAAAAGCTTTTTTACTGACGAGGCATGGTTTTACCTCTCTGGTTATGTAAATTCTCAACAAACGAGAATGTGGAGTTCTAAAAATCCACATTTCTTTATTGAGAAGCCTCTGTAGAATATTTGGACGGTGCCTCTGCATTCACAGAGAGTTAGCGTGGAGGCAGCAATATCGAAAATAAAGTTAATTTTAAAGATTTTGTAAATGCATTAGACGAAGAAGAGATGCGACAAGGCTACTTCCAGCAAGACGGCGGCGTACCAATTCACGTAACTCTTGATAGGTAATTTAAAGTTTTTGGAAGAATTTTTCGAAGACCCAATCATTAGTAGTAATATGCCAGTTATTTGGCCACCACGTTCCTGCGATCTCACGCCGTGCGACTTTTTTATGGCCACACATTAAAAACTCGGTTTTCAAAATCCCTTGTAAAAATTTAAAGGACCTACGGGATAGAATTACAAATAAATTTCAGGAGATTAACAACTCCCTTCAAGTGCTCACCAATGTTTTTAAAGCTGTAAAAAGAAGAATAAGAACATGTTTGGAAGTAAAAGGTGGACACCTATTTAGTTTAAATTTATAATTTTTAGGTTCTTTGTTGCATATGTCACTTTAAATTCTGTTTTACGCAGTGACAATGATAATAATGTAATTTTCTTAAAAATTAAAATTTTAGAACTGGGCGGTTCTATTTTTATTTACCTATACCTTTTACCAATGTTACTTTTCAAAAGTTATAATAAAATTCAAGACATGCGTGACTGATTCGACGGCATACTTTGAGAACGTTTTTTTTTATCGTACATTAAGTCTTTAACTATGTATAAAATGAAAAGCGGGTTAAATTAGAATTTTTTTTCATGTATATGATGTGTGTATGGGTCATTGTATAAAATCATAACTACCCAAAATTATATTCGTTTTAACAAGAAAATTACAGTACTCAAGCTGGTTAATTTTGCTGACATGACTTAATAACTTTTAATGTCGTTTCACTTATTAATAACGCCAAACTATTTGCCAAGCTGCACCTATTTTTACCCACTAGTATTTTGCAGCGCGCCCAGCAAATACGTTTTTTAATGAAATTACCATAAAATGGTACTCGATATTTTCCTACTTGCTTTGTAGGTTAAACACAAATGGGAAATTGAATACGCATTAATTTATGTTAACAGGCCGAACTGTTTTGATTTAAATTTAAATTGTGATATTGTTTTAAGTCCCCTTAGTAGCAGACTTTGTCCCGTCCCACGTGATATCTAATTTACTCTAATGTATGTGTTACTAAATTGCGGAAAAGTTAGTTTTGGTAATTGACGGTATAAGCAAATTGCTGGCAACAGAGGGAAACAAATAAAATAATTACTAATAAATAAATCAACTTAAATTTTTTGAAAAGTATTTAGTCAAAAAATAGCCAAAGGTTGCACAGAATTATTGCCATCCGTCATATTTTTTTTCAAATCCGTATATTATTATCTTTTCTTAAAAAAGTAAAATTTAAAGTTTCTCTTATTAATGGTTCCAAGAACTTAAAACTTTGATTGTATTTAAATACTAACATTTTCTAATGCAACAATTTACGCTGTGCTATTTAAAGAACAAAGAGACAGATACATTCCTAGACCTGTAAAATTTCTACTTTGCAAAAGAAAACTTTTAAGAGAACTCACCTTTTTATTTCCTTAATATATTATATCAGAAGTTTAGAAAAAATTCCCCCGTTCCAGAGATATATAAAATAAAATTTATTGAAGACATAAATTTCTTATTATATCTCTACTTAAGTTGGCGGACTTAAAATTATAGATACTTTCAGAAAGGTTACACCTCTAACATAGCTGAAATATCGTCCGTTTGGAACGAAGTTTATAAACTCGCCTTTTGGGTAAAAAGTTTTTTGTTGACTCAAATGTGGCCCAATTTAAAAATATAATTCATTTCTGAACCGGCACAAGTTTTTATCATACGCAATTATAGGCATTTACAGCACCATAACCTTTTTATTTACATACAGCAAAGTACGCACCAAAGGAAAAGGAAACTATGACAACAGAAGTAAATCAAAAATAGTCTGGATTTTTATAGACAATATATGACTACAGATACCATATCGACATCCTGAATTCCAGGCACAAGCTTTCAATTTTATGAGGATTATATACTTTTTCAAATATCACAAGTTTACGAGTCTAGCTTATGTTTCTTTATTATTACTTTATTACCCTTTAACTAAAAACTTTTTTGTGTCATAAAAGAAATTACCTCGAAATGTTTATGCAATACAAAATTATTAGCAAAGTTTATTTTAAGTTTTTAAAAAGAGCTGTTCAAATTGTACTTATTTATTTGTTTATATATGACTTTTCTTAATAATCGTAACGATGCAAAAACAAATTTATGTATTTACCAGAGCTTTTGCTAAATACCTATGTAAAATTCTGTGTTTATGTTTTTCTAAATAATTTAGGGGTTTACATCAAGATCCTCAAAATAGCCGGACTTAGCATAAAACTGGTCGACAATTAGGCCATATAGAGTGTCCCTTTAAATTATGCGTATAATGTAGGTGACAATGCGTAAAGAGGCTTTTGTTCTATTGTAGAACCTACTTTAAAATTTACAGAGGCGGTTCTTAAAAGGGATCTCTTAGGAAACGTTTTAAAATATAAATAGTTCCGCCAAAAGAAAAAGAAAACGCTGTATAAAATAAAGGCCCGTTAAGGGTTTAGGTATAGTAGCACAAAGTAAAAGAAACAATGTTTTCGTTAAAATAAATATAATCATTAGTTTGTAATTAACCTTTTAAACTAGTTTAATTTCAGTTTTTTTTTATTTTAACAGAACCGTTGAGTTCTTTAACGACAAACTCTTTACCCTACAATTATTCTCTTTGTTCTCGTAGTAAAGTTCCCTGCTGCAGAAATGCTTTTTCTTGTTTGTTGGCCTTGTTAAAAGCGCAGTTTATTTAGCACTATAATGCTAAATTTCAAATTCTCAAGTGGTTTCAAAACAAATATCTTGAAAGACAATCGCTGGATATTTTAATGGAATTATATATTTTATTAAATATCTAAAAAGGACGATTCCCCCAGGTATTTCTTAAGCACGATCTATAACAAAATAAAAATCATTTTATACACATTCCTTTAAAAATGTTTAACTCCTTTAACGTTTAACTTCTCTGATCGAACTCTCAGCTCGACCACTAAGTTTAAACGACGCCCAGCACGGTTAGTAGTTGGATGGGTGGTAGAAGAATTCTTCCTCAGCCAAGGTGGTACCACCCCACACATCCCCTTAAAGGGCTGGTGAAATCCATATGGATGTTTCCAGCATGGGATGTGTGAGTCGGACTTTCCCAGTACATCCACGGTACATAGTACTTAGGCTTCGGTCTACGTAGGCTGTCAGGAGATAAAAAAATCTTTTTATGCACATTCCATTAAAAATGTAACGTAAGATAAAAGAAAACGTTCTCAACGTGTGCCATGGAATCAATCACGCATCGCATATGTTGATTTATTACTCCTAACAGGTAACATAGGTAAAAGGTATAGGTAAATGAAAAATAGAACTGTCAAGTTCTCAAGTTTTTATCTTTAAGAAAATTAAATATGGTAATCACGGTAGAACAAAAAGCTTTTATAATCGAAAGTTACTTTACAAATGGTAGAAGGGTTGATGGCCAGTGGGTTTATTTAATACGGGACGCCATTCAGGATTTTCAAACAGAATTTCCACACATAGTCATGGATTTCGACCAGTTTCGCCAAGTTCTGACTAAATCTGTGGCTTTGTTTAGAGAAACAGGAAGTGTGGATAGAAAGGAAGGCAGTGGAAGACCCAAAGTTCGGACTGCACAAAAAGTAGAAGAATTAAGGCAAATTGTTAATGAACACCCACAAACCCCTATTCGGCGTTTAAGACAGCAAGTAAATGTATCATACGTAACCTGCAATACAATCCTGAAATGTGATTTATCGTCTAAGCTCAGTCAAAGAATTGTTACTAAACGACAAGCCGCGCGAATGCAACTTTCCGAGTGGCTTTTGGGTAATTTTTACAATAATGAAAACGTATTTGAAAAAAAAAACCTTTCTTACTGACAAGGCATGGTTTTACATCTTTGGTTATGTAAATTCTCAACAAATAAGAATGTGGAGTTCTGAAAATCTACATTTCTTTATAGAGAAACTCCTGCATTCACAGAAAGTTGGCGTGTGGGCGGCCATATCGAAAAGAAGGTTAATTAGACTAACTTTTTTCTGAATTCAGCGGATTAAAATTTTAGAAAATTTTGTAAATGCATTAGATGATAAAGAGATGCGACCAGGCTACTTCTAGCAGGATGGCGTGGCGCACCAATTCACGTAACTCTTGATAATTGCGAGTTAGGTGGCCACCAAGGTCCTGCAATCTCACACCGTGCGACTTTTTTTATGGCCACACATAAAAAAGTCGGTTTTCAAAACCCATTGTGAAAATTTAGAAGACCTACGGGCTAGAATTACAAATAAATTTCAGGAGATTAACCCCCCCCCCCCCCCCCCCCCAAGTACTTACGACTGTTTTGGAAGCTGTAAAAAGAAGAATGAGAACATGTTTGGCGGAAGCAGAAGATGGTCATTTCTCTCATTTAGTTTCAATTTATAATTTTTAGGTTCTTTGTTTTATATGTTTTTTTAATTCTGTGTATGCAACGACAATGACAATAATGTAATTTTCTTAAAAATAAAAACTTCAGAACTTGCCAGATCTATTTTTCATTCACCTATACCTTTTATCTGGCAAACCAAATTTTTGCTCGCTTGCATAAAATACTTCTCAGCTTTCATCATATTCTTTGTACCTGTATTAAGAGAAGATTCAGAAAATACTTTTTCCCTTTCAACTTACATGCTCTCTATGTTTCCCAAATAAGACCTTAGCTAAAGTACTGTTCCCACATCTGGGAAGCGGCACCACCTTCGACTCTTAACATCCTTGATTCTATCCAAAAGACGGCCATTCGACTCATCAATAGCCCGGTCCTTCCAAGAAAACTCCCTTTGCTCGCTCATCGCCGCGTTGTTGGGGATTTATCCCTTCTCCATCGATACTTCCACGGATTTTACTCTGAAGAGCTAGCCGCTATAATTCTTTCTTTGACTGCTCCTAACGGAACAACAAGGGGCGCGTTAGGTATGCATCCCTTTACTGTCCAACTACAAAAGCCTTCACATACTTTTCTCGCTCAGTCACACCTATTGTCTCCAGATTATGGAACAAATTGCCTGCAGATGTTTTCCCTTCCTCTTCCAAGCTCCAATCCTTTAAATCCCGTATCAATATATTACATTTCTCTTCTCTTCAGATGCCCACGGTATGTACTTAGGCTTGACGTCTACGTGGACTATCCTGGATAAAAAAAACTAAGAATTTTGCCCATTTATCAGTATGTTTCTTAAGGAATCTTTGAATCTTGGAAACAATTTAAAATTGCTTAAAATAACTTTCATTGCTTTATTATGATCACAAATTATATCAAACAAATAACGTTTTCCTTTTGCTAGCTTACCCGGTAAATTGAAAGGAAATCTTTTTAGCGGCCTTCTTGTACTCTAAAAGTTTATACTTTATGTCTTTCACTGGACGCTCTATTTATAAAATAGTATGACGGATTATATTATTTTCCTCTTTCTAGGGACAAATGTGAATAATTTAATTGAAGCTGAAAATAAATTTGTTGGATTACTTTATTTAAAAAGTTGTAAGTGTATGTGATTTTTTATTTATATTAAACGTTAAAATATTCATATAAAATCTACATGCTTCCAACTTATGAAAATTCACTAACTAAACCATAAACACTCAATAGAGATTTATATCTGAATATTTATTGAAATAATATACTTACTTAACCTAATGGTCTAGCTAGCTAACTATATAAATTACGGTTGAAGAAAAATCATTATTTTATATAACACAGTTTGTGTAATATTCAAGAGAATACGAAAACCACAAACAAATTAATTGCCAGCACAACCTTTATACATCTCCTTTGAAATAAGTTTTCTGAGTTAAAAATGCTTTAATTTCAGTTAGCACGCTTTAATCAAAGCCTTGACATAAATTAATTAAATAAAAAAAAGGTGAAAATAACACAAAGTCAGTGGAAATAAACATATTTCAAAACGGAAAGACTACTGTTGTTTTGTAAAGTATTCTGGTTGCAAAAAATTCTTAGTTTTTCAAAATCTGTTTTAGATGTGTGCGTTTTGAGTCAAGCTTGTTTAGGGGTTCCAATATTATTATTTTTCATTGCGAGGTACAATGTTAAGAAAAATGAAATACATATAATTTATAATGCGAAGAGAACTAGAAAAAGCTTTTACTATTACGCCGACTTTCAGTCTCGGTTATTTATTTACCGTGGCACAAAAATTCTTTAAAAAAGATAAACTAAGCAAAATGGCAGATATTTTCGTATAATAACAGAGAAGGAAAATTATTTCGAATACAGACTTTCGATAGCTATCTTCTTTAAATGTCAATGTCTTTATTATTGAATTTAGATCAAAGCATGAATATTTGGATGTCTAAATAGTTTATATTGTTAGGACTGAGAAATAAACAGTCAACTGTGGGAATAATTTATCATTTAAGTGATATAAGAATTTTTGCGACATATCATTTCATAAGCGGTATCAAAATTTCTATAACCGGTTCATTTTTAAAAATCAACGGTTATAGGGTAAAATGTAAGGGAAGGTGTTTTGCCGTTTTTGTGTCGGGAATCCGTATAGTTAGAACATCATTTTTGTCAGCAATATTATTAACAGTTATTTTAGTTAAGTCTTCTCGTCGACATGCTCCTGGTATTCTAAAAACAAGTGCTACCTGAAATAAAACATAAGATTTAGTTAAATGAATAAATAATTATATAATTTAATATAAATAAAATATTAAAATATTTATTCAAAAACGCCTTGCTGGCTATCTAAAAACGTACAATAAGCCTTATATAAACACTATTTTAGGTATATTAGTATATATTATTTATTTATTAAGAATAGGAATGCTAAACGGTAAGCTTTTTAATACGAATGTATCTATGGAAACATATTACCCTTATTAGTAAATATTCCGGATCATCTGCCTACACCAAAAACTGGTTTATTTCTTCCCTTATTCAAACCTTTGTTTTTTTTAACGGTATTTAGTAATGTCCACGTTGTCCTTTACATTAATGGTTGATTTAATCATAGAATATGTGGAGCACAAGGTAGATGACTTTACATTTTTAGATTTTTACACTAAATATGCCAGAATCACATTTCCCGATACTTTAGCTGCTTTTTTCTCCTTGTTGGTCGTATGGATTTACATACAAATATTTTGATTTTGCTGGTAGAATATTGTCAATAGCAGAATTTGCCGATTTTAAGAGGCTTAGAGGAGTTAACGAAACTAAGTCATTGTTTATATATTTATAATTTTATATATTCTCTTTTTTAACACTCTTTTTGACAGTTGTAGAAACAATATTGTATGAAACCCGTGCGTGAAGCATCTTTAATAAACAACGATCTCGTTCTTTAAGATGCGTTTAACGCATTAGTTGCGTGAAAAATACTCGTACCTATTATGTAAAGAGAACAACCGTTCGACATCCAACGATGTAACCTGTTCGTAGGTAAAATTGTCTTTAAAACTGCTTAACCGATTGATCACTATCAGTATAAATCAGTCTCAATTTAATTTTTCTTAATACACTACTAACTTTTTCTGTAACACAAACACTGCAGAACTATTTGAACGTCATGTAAACGAAGGATTTTGTGATTTTTGTATCGCTTAACAATATATACTTCGCTTTGCGTTGACCTGTTTTCATTTGCTTTTGCCTAGATACCCAATAACACGACAGCATGATAATAGAAGTGAACCGAAATAATTACACATTGTGACTATGACACGGGTGTCATATTTAAAGATATAATGCATGATTTTTAAGCGAAATGACCATCATTACGACGAAAGTTAGTAGCATCTAAAAATAAAAACTTCCAGCTTTACAACTATGTTAACACAAAAGAATATGAATAAAATAAAGGAAAATTGCTGGTTTTACATTTCCATTTTGAAATAACATTACTGTTTATAGTGGCCAGTTTAGCAGTAGTAAAATTCTAAAGTGCTTTGTTAAAGTGGTGTGATGGTCTTTATTACGTGACACTTAACCAGCTAAATTGTATTGTAATACGAAACCTTTTCCATAAGTTGTAACTTTTCTTTTTTAACTGACTTTAAAAGAGGGGGGGGGGTTATCAGTTCGACCCGGATGCATAATTTTTACTATTATTTTTTTATGTACGTTTGCGCATAATGGACATGTTCAGCCATTTCGCGTTTTCAATAAATATGTTAATATTATTGCGCAACCAGTCAATCGTAACCTACACACAAAAAGCTACGTCTTTTGGACGGATAATAACGAAAATAGTAAGGTTTAAAATTTGATCAAATTCAAAACAGTTTCCCGCTTGACGTCATCCTACGAAAAACAACAGAATGTAGTGGGTAATGTGGCGAACTAAATTGATGATACGGCAACATCGCCAAGCGCCCCTTTGGCCGTTTTAGTACTAACAGGGAGTGTTCATATTTGGCGTCATAATTTTTGGCTATTTAATTGCAATTTATTACCACATTTTTAATTTTCTTGCTCTTCGTTTTCTAAAAAAAACTTGTGGCTCTGCTGTTTTGAAAAATAATTTTGCTTTGTCTCCGTTAGCTTGAACTCAAGCCAGCAGAGCCACAAGTTTAAAAAAAAGGAAATTGGTAATACAATTTTTACATTGCAAAAAATTTGAAAAGACGTTGTCGTTCTGCTAGCTTGACAGACATGCTTAATTTTGTTTAAATTTAGGTAAGTTGTACACCTAAGTTCCTAACGTTAAAGTTAAGCTTACCATTAACCTCAGTAATAAATATTATTTTATACCTTTCAGTGCTTTTCTATTGGTGAAGTCGGTTCATTTAAAAAAAGAAAATCATTGATAATTAATCTGAAAATGTCGATTTGGCTTATTTTAACTATACGGTTACATCAATCTATTCAATTGCAGGGTTAAACATTTTAGAGTATTTAATTTTATAAGACAGATAACACGAATTAAAGATACAATACTTGAAGAAAATTTAGGCTAAACAGGTTTAATCCTAATGATTTTATAGGCATATAAGCTACAATTTAAGGCAATTTAAAGCATATAATTTTGAGCTACGGCTTGAATATAATGAAATGTTGGCCCATTTTGTTCAAACAAGCCAGGTTTCTTTGTTATTAATGGTGCTTTGTCGGCTATAAATGCTCGTAACATGTGTAAGAAATTATTTTCCTTAATGTTTTGCAACCGAAAAATACCATTTAGACGCCGCTTTGGGGCCCCAGCCCGCACTGAATTTATCTTACTATTTTTTATGGTAAAAACCTTGCTATTAAATATTCGTTACCTAAATGATTCTGGATAGAATAAAATAATTTTGAAAAAATCTGACTGTCAATAAAACAACTGAAACAAAAAAGAGCAAAGCAAAATTTTCGAGTCAACATCTACTTTGATTTCATCAAATCATTTTAGTGTGCCATTTGAATAGAAGTCATGACGATAGACTATAACATTTAGACTCATATAACAAAATGTGAAAGAAAATTGATACCTTCTACAGCGTATTTTCGGAAATTCTTACCAAATGGGAAACTTTTTTAACATCGATTTTAAAGAAAAAAGTGACTTTATAAAAAGTTCTGCATCGTGAGAAATTAACTTTGCATGAGAAAAAATTGATGTAGGACATACAAGGGTGACGTCAAAAAGTAAAAGTCGTAGTTCAATAAAGTTAAAAACAGAAAAACATTATCTTAAGGTAAATTTTAACGTTTGATGAAACACTATTTTTGAGAAAATAACTCTGCGACTAAAAGAATTAATTTAGAACATACAGGAAGGCTCAAAAATGAAATTGTGACTCTAAACTACATAACCGTTAAGTAAGAGCACGAGTTATAAGTTGGTCTCGAACGTAGAATTGAATGTAGAGGGTGGTTAAAAATAGACTAATTTTAAACAATTTAACAACAAGAAATAAAACGCCTGTAAGTGGTTCAAAAATCATTTAGGTCTCCACATGCCCTCCATCTTTTTCCATACAAATTATTGTAGTACTAGAAAACTCTGATATAGCATTACTGATCATCCGGGCAGTAATTTGTGGGATATATTGCTTTATAAGTTTTTTAGGTGATCAATATCATGAAAAGGTCTGTGCTTTTGACTAATTCCTTCAATCGCTTCCAGAGGAGAAAATTTAAAGATGTTAATGACTGTATATAATATCCGGTGACCTAGGTGGCAAGGGTGTTTCCGAACGTCTTCCTATCCATCTTAGTTGAAAAGTTTCATTCAAATATTCGGTGATCCTGTCTGCGCTATGACAAGTAGCTCCTTCATGCTGATATCAAAGAGCCTGTCGCACGTTCAATGACAGTTCGCACATAAATTCAAAAATCTAGTTTCTTAGGAAATTTAAATAAGTCTAAGTTGTCATATTTTCATGGAAAAAATATGGGCCCACTACTCGATTATTGGCAATGGATACATTGCCAATAGTGACGTGGGTGATATGTTTGTCTGGGTGTCTAATATTAAATATTTCGGCCGCCTTCCGATGGATCTTATTATCACCAACAGTAAGAATATTTCCATTTTTTCAGCCATTGTTAGTTTAGTTTAGTCACTATTAGTAATGTTTAAAACGCTAAATAAAAAGCTGGCAAAGGTTTTTTTTAGGTTTAAAACAAACTTTAACGGTTTGGCAGAGACGTTTCCGAGACGCGGTCTGACCTTTTCTACACTTTATTAGTTGCATTTGTAAAAGATTAGTGTGGTTTTTCTGCAAGTAAATTTCGATTTTTAGATCTTTGATACCTCCTGTAGGCCCCAAGCTACTAACGTACTAACGTTAATCATGTTACATCAAATATTAAAATTTACCTTGAGATAGAGTTTTTCTGTGTTTTTAATGACTTTTACTTTTTGAAGCCACCCTGTATGTCCTACATCAATTTTTACTCGTGCACAGTTAATTTGCTATGGTTCAGAACTTTTTATGAACAGTCACTTTTTTCTCTAAAATCGATATAAAAAAATTTCTATTTGGTAAGGACTTTCGAAGACGCGCTGTATATTTTGGTTTCCAATTTCAAATTTGGTTGGGAATTCTGAAAGGCAATTCATAATAACAACAACTTCAATAATATTGCAAAGAGTTCAATATATTTATTTTTAAAGCACACAAGCCAATGATAAAATTTATACAATATTTCGAAGTTTTTCTGATAACAGTCAAAAATTCAATTTCCCTTTATGTCAGGACAGATTAAAATAAATTTGTTCATCCGCTTAATCACATTTTAGATTTATAAAGTGCTTATGTTTTGTGGAATTCATGTTGACTGACAGTCAAGCTGATAAAATGATTGGCCTTTAATTACAGTGACTGAACGATGTATTCTTTATTTAAACTGTTCATTTTGCAATAATGAAAGCTTTATAAAAATACCATACTTAGCGTCTCTAGTACTCTTGTTAGTAAGATATAAGGAATTTATTTACTAGTTACGAGTATTCATAAACTACATGCATTCTGCGATCTACGATTCAATTGCTTTATGTGTAGACAAAATAAATAATTCTTCCATATAAATTTGAGTTATAAATTGAAGTAAATCCTCAAAAATAGCAGTAAATTGGGTTTAAATCTAATATTATACGTTAGCAGTAAAAAAGAAACTATTTAAATAACCAAGGTCTAGGTATAAATGTTTAAAAGCATAAATGTCTTATTGGAATCTAGATTTAATATTTAATAAAATAATGTAATTCATTTAATGATCCTATGAATCTTTAAATTGAGATTCCAGAACAGATATCTCTTTATATAGAAGACAGTTCCTGTAATTACTAAGAAAAAACTGCAGACAAATTAATTACCAGCATAACCTTTATACATCTTCTTTGTAACACGTTTTGTCAGTTAAAAAAGCTTTTACTTCAGTTGGCATACTTTAATCAAAGCCTTGGTGAATTAATTAAATCTAAAAAACAGCTGGAAATAACACAAAGTCAGCGGAAACAAACAGATTTTTGAAGTGAAGAGACGAAATTATTGTCCTGTAAAGCATTTTGTTAGCGCGAAATTTTGATTATTTTTTCGAAAATTATTTAAATTATATTTTATTATTGGTGTTCTATAGATGCAGGTGGACTTTATTATTATAACAACATAGCTTAAATAAGCAATTCTATGCGACAAAGACCGATGCTAACCTTTGAGCCAAATTGGAGTGGTGACAATAAGAATTAATAGAGTTTTGTTCGAGTTTTATGAGTTTTCTCTTCATAAATACTGGAAAAATTCAATAAAAATATTAGCTTTCGTGGGATAAACTAACAGAAAAGAAAAAATTAGGAGGTAAGGGTTGCTTCAAATATTATTAATATCCTTATAATTAATAAAGAATTAAGCATTTTTTTCAAACGGTTTTTAGATCAAAATGTCTGCATTAAGCTATTAAGTAAGGAAAGTAACTAAATTCGCTTGCGATTTTGTTTTTTAAAAGGAAGACAATAAAAAAATCAATTTGGAACACGTAAGAGATGGATATTTTTACACTAAAGTCGGGAATGGAACATGACAGCCTTTTAGGACTAAAAGGCCAATTTAATATTTTTCAAGTCTTCCTGGAAATAAATTTTCTTGACTTAAGACAAATACGAAAATATATTATGAAAATTATTATTAGGAGAAATAATGTCATTTTAAAAAAATATGTTTCATTTTAAGATAACTTTGGAATAATTTATTAAACTTTTTATTTCCAGGAAGTCAACTGTCGCAATATCTGCCTATTGCTTTTACGATACTAAACAGCAAGTTCTAAACTTTGCTTGAGGATTGCGATGGTTAAGTCTTACGTAAATATTTGAAAAAGGCTTATCGTATGTCGAAACATATTGTTCCAATAAGATATGAAGCATACAGTCGAATTTAAATTACTGGCCTAGTTTTCCAATAATTTTGAAACAGCTTCTTGTGAAAACTATCTACTTGATACCTAAAATTGCTTAAATATCTAAGACTCATTTTAAATTCAAAAATAAGAAATTACAGCAGAGTCGAGATATAACGTTTGCCTTGTTCATATTTTAATTACCATATTTGAAAGGAAATTTAATTAAATCGTATTTACTAAAGACCTTTCATTGATCTTTACCCAAAATCCCCACTCAATTGCAAAAAAAGTCTTCGAGAGAAATTTGAGGCACTCTACTTCTATCAATGTTAATTAATGTTTCAAATCTACACAGTGTCTTAGTACAAATATAAATATTACGTAACATTGTTACATGAACAAATTTACGTTTTAAAATAATTTCTTCACTTATTTTTTACCATATAAGAACAAATATATTTTTGCTGAAACATCAGAAATGTATCTTAAATTGTTTGCTAATAAGTATCCCGGTCGATCTAGTATCCTACATACATATTACTGTCTTTAAATCAGTTCTGATAAAATATCCATCACATTTTGTTATGTAAAACATGAGAATTCGCTTTTAACGGCATATCAAAAAGTTACAGCCCATAATCGAAAAATCAATACCCTAACTTCCCCAACAGTTTCCAGAACTGTTATATTACCTCCCAATTTTGTTCAAAATCAAAGTTATCGGATTCCTCTAGGGTAGTTTAAAATTAAATTATTCCAACACAGAGAAAAGCTAATTAATTTGCAGTGTTTCACGAAGCCCGCTAGCTAATCAATAGTAACCAAAAGCATTATTAGTATTATTATTATTATTGTTATTATTGTTATTACTATTATTTTAAAAATAATAAATAGTCTATGATAAATACCTTCAAATTTAATTTGAAGGACGTCCTAGAATTTAGTTCATGGCGTTTAATTAGTCAAACTGTCAAACTATAATTAAAATAAGTTACATTACAAGTTTAGAGGTTTCCTGCCTAAATATCTTGGAAATATAGTAACAAATTTGTTTCTCTCTGTTTTGTTAATGTACAACATATTTTTAGATTACATTTCAACTATTCATTTATAGATTGAAATGCTAACTTATTTCCCGCATTTATCAAATAAGGATATTACTATCTATACTGGAAAATTAGTGTTGTAAATTCGCAGACAAAATTCTTGTAGCTGTAGTAATTTTAAAGACTTTTAGATAAGGTGGGAATATAATAATTTGTATATTTTTCTTTATTTCTTTAATTTGGCAGGTATGGTAAGGTCTTGTGAAAAAAAAGCTGACTATTTTTGTTATTAAACGATATAAAAATCCATTTTTTTTATTTGGGCTTTTTTTTTAATTAAACTTATACTCAGTTGTAGCAACTTTTAAATGGTGAATTCTAAAGCAAAATTCTTGTAGTTTAAAAGCGATTTCCAAATATTTTTATATACAACGGGAATCAAAGTTTCACATACCCACGAGTTAAGTAATAGAGAAGACTGTTCAAAACTTAAGGGAAAGTTCCCTTTAGCAAACTTGCAAGAAACAATAAAGTTACTACTATAGATGCCTGTATGTGTTGGACTGAGAACGTACTATATAGAACTGGAAGTAAATCTGATTCGGGAGTTTAAATATTTTCATAAGAGTCTTTTCTTTAAGAAAACCCGTGCAATAGAAAATTAAGAAAAATTATCAAGTATTGATTTGGTTTTCTGCCATCATTTAAGCTGTAAAAATTGAGCTAAATGCGGAATATAATTATGCAAAATACTCTTGAAAAAATCAGGTTCATATATTTTTTTAAATTAAAAAGTTTACGTCGATTTTGCCGATTTTTTTCCTTACCCTATTATTATCATTAGAAAAACATTCAAGTTCATCTTAATATATTGCACGTAAATAAATGACGTGCTTAGTCAAGTATTACCTACATAGATTAAATATTAAAATGATTTACCTAAGTTCATATATGGAGGTAACGAGCTGATTTACTAAACAAAAAAAAATTATTTGGACTTGATACGGACGTTATACTTTTGTTTAAAGTATATTGAATTTAGAGCACTCGACTTATATTAAAGAAAGATTTATGACACAAAACAACTGTAAAATGTAATTTTGGTGGTATTAAGGTAAAATCTATTGCATATTTTATTAGTTTCTATTGATTTGCCATTAATAATATTGAGGTTTGAACAAACCAAAAATTAGTTCCGGTTATACTGGTAGAAAAAACGATCCCAGTTTTATACTTTAATCACATTAAAAATTTTAAAACATTGAGGTTCATACGTATATTGCCGTGAAGCCCCTTGTGAACCTTAAACTGTAATAAAAATTCAAGTGACGGTTCCAGCACCTAGGCACAGGACAAAATTTCTACTTTATTATATTTTTAAAATTCCATTTAAAAACTAAATGTATCCCAGAAGATTACCCTAAAATTTCTTTTCTGTTTTTCATCAAATTATGTTTTTTGTTCACTTCTTTTAAATTTTGTTTCATTTAGTAAACTAACCAGAAATGAAAAGAAAACAGAAAGCTTCGGTATTTTTTGCTAACGTTAGTTTTTCCACGCGAAAAGTTTGAAGCATCTGGAATTAACAGGACATTCTCAGGAAATGCGTAACAAGACTTGCTGAAATCCCAAACAAATAGCCTTTATACACTCAGCCGTAAAGTTTGTGGTTTGTTATATTTTTTGTTACATTACCATTCTGAATAAGTTACTAAAGAGTTACATTTTTATCGGTTTAGAAGGAAGATTGGCGAAATTTTTGCAATTGGTATTTTAATATCTAGAAGCATAAATTGATAAATTAATAGTTAAGTTCTTTAATGATAATACAGTTTAAAAAATCATTGTGGTTATTCATGGGGCATATTTTGACTTAATACTATTTGTGTTTATCTAAAACTTCTCACGTAGACTTCAAACCTAAGTACTGACGTTCCGTGGGCGCCTGAAGAGAAAGAAAAGGTTATCTATTAACATTTGATTTAAAGGATTGGAGCTGGAAGGGGAAGGGAAACATCTGCAGGCAATATGTTCTATAATCTGGAGACCCTAGGTATGAGTGAGTAAGACAAGTGGGATGTTCTCGGCTTCTGTAGCCCGACAGTAAATGAATACATACATACGGAATGCGCCGCTTGTTGTTCCATTAGGAACAGTCAAGGGGGGAATTATAGCGACTAGTTCTTCACAGCAAAATCCGTGAAAATATTGGTAGGAATGGGACAAATCCCCAAAAGCGCCGCGATGAGCGAGAGAAAGAAATTTTCTTGTGAGGACTGGGTCATTGATGAGTCGAATGAATAGAATCAAGGATCCTTTGGATAGAATCAAGGATGTAAGTGTCGAAGGTGATGCGGCTCCCCAGATGTAGAAACAGTACTTTAAGTTAGGTCTTATTTGGGAAACACAGAGAGTGTGTGAGCTGGCAGCTAGAAGTATTTCCTGGCTTGAAAAAGAAAACCAAGCTATTTAGCTGCTGATGTGTTTGTGCCAGCTGAGATCATGTTCGAAGCCGATGCCAACAAGATCGAAGTGTGTTTGTTCTGTAGGGCTTGGCCATTCATGTGGATGGGGTAAGTGTTGCCGGATTCTTTGCGTGACAGGGAGCAATACTGGGTTTTGGAGGCTCTGCTGGTACAGAGAGTATTAAAAAATATCTTTGTGATTAACTGGCTTAACAAATTGATTAATCTTTTTTACTTCTTTCTATTTTTGAAATACCGCAAAAATAGAAAAATACTTAAAATATGTATGGATCCCGTACATAAAATAGGGAATATTAAAAGATCACACATAAGTATCAAAAATCGGGCTAATATTGTAAGTTTTATATAGCTCATAAAATAAATTATGATGCTATATTAAATAATATTTTAGGGCTACAATAAAAATCGCTACAATAAAAGAGCTGATTAAAAGCCGGAAGAAATCAAATATATTTAACTGCTCAGCTAAATTCGGGCAGTTGACTCAAATATTCGTTTGGCCGGTTAAACAGAATGGAACTATAATAATAAAACTTAACTATAGTTATTGAGAAATACCAATAAAACTAGAAAACTAGTAAATGTCCGACTATAACACTTACATTCAAAGAAAGCTTTTCATAATAAAATGGTTTTATTTTAGCTTATGTTAAACTTTTCCTGATTTAAATCGAAAATAAAAGATTTCAGTTACAAGAGATACAATACTGCTTTTTTATGATGTATTAAATATTAGTTATTTCCTAACTTAAATTTTATTTTTAAATTTCTTCTTTATATGAATACTTTTCCACTATAACATGGTACAGAAATGTCTCACGTAACATGTTTTAATTACTACTGTAACCTTAAAAATTATGAAAGTTTATTTTGTTCTATTTTGCTTATTTTGATCATATGATATAACATTTAATACATACTTACAATTATGTACCAGAAGTTTATACATGTCTAATCATATATTAAACCAAGTTTATCTCTGTAGTGGCCTCGCTGTTGATATTCTACATTAATTTGTATTTATTTAATAGTTGTTCTTATAAAATAATAATTAATAATATAAAATACATTATTTATTTTTGTCACTTATAATGTTTAATCCATTATAGTAGTGTTGACAATGTTATTTAAATTATAAATTAAATATGTTAAGCTTAGTTTTTAACTATAAATTAATAGGAATTTTATATTTCTAATAGATTTTGCTAATATGCTAACTTTCAGATATCAAAAATTGAAATACAAGGATTTTGATTACGATTATAGTTAAAAAAAATATAATGTAAACGTTTTTTAACTCTAATATTGTGTGTTTAAACAATATGTTTGAAATAAAAGTGCGACATGAAATAACAAAATATCATTAAAGCTAACCATTGATTTAATTACATTATAATAATATTACCTAAATAAATCTTAGCAAATAATGCTTTTGTTGCAAATGTTTTATATGTTACATTTAGTAACCAAATATGTATATCAATACGAGCAAAAAATTGAGCTGAGATTAGTTAAAATAGGAAGAATATAAATAGAGGAATTACCAACCGACAAGCCGCAACGAATGCAATTTTCAAAGTGGTTTATGGGTAATTTGCATAATAACGAAAAAAAGGCATGGTTTTACCTCTCTGGTTATGTAAATTCTAAACAAATCAGAATGTGGAGTTCTGAAAATCCACATTTATTTAGAGGGAAGCCTCTGCATTTACAGAAAGTTGACGTGTGGGCGGCCATATCGAAAAGAAGGTTAATTGGACCAATTTTTTTTGAAGGGACGCTAAATCTGGCGCGATATCGTAATGAAATTTTAGGAAATTTTGTAAACGCATTAGATGATGAAGAGATGCGACAAGGCTACTATTAGCAGGATGGAGCACCAATTCACGCAACTCTTGATAATTTAACGGAAGAATTTTTCGAAGACCGAATTACTAGTCGTAATATGCCAGTTAGTTGGTCACCACGGACCTGCGATCTCACGCCGTGCGACTTTTTTTTTATGGCCACACATTTAAAAAATCGGTTTTCTTGTGAAAATTTAGAAGACCTATGGGTTACAATTACAGATAAATTTCAGGAGATTAACAACTCCACCCAAGTGCTCACCAATCTTTTTGATGCTGTAAAAAGAAAGAACGAGAACATGTTTGAAAGTAGAAGGTAGACACGTCTTTCATTTAGTTTAAATTTATAATTTTTAGGTTCTTTCTTGTATATGTTTTTTTTTAGTTCTGTATTATGCAATGACAATAATGTAATTTTTCTTAAAAATAAAACTTCAGGGCCTGACAGTTTTATTTTTTATTCATCTATACCTTTTACCTGTTACTTGTTAAGAGTAATTTCAAGACATGCGTGACTAATTCCACGGGATACTTTGAGGATGATTTTTTTTGATCTCACGTTATAAATTTAAATTTGAATTTAACCAGTGTGTTTTACATACGTCATAAAAAATCATATATCTAAACTATCTTAATGAAAAATCACAACTTAAAACATTGTCTTATTTCTAACACATTTTACACAGAAGAGGTGCAATTAAAATAATTTAATTTAAATTGAAATTTAAAACAAGTCAAGAGAATGCAGTTGCAGAAATCCAGGCTCCCAACAGCCCCCAGATAAACTTAAAAAGGAAAACCTCGCTGCAGAGATCCCCATAAGACATCCATGTTCAGGAATTCCTGAATACTATAAACAGCTTTATGCAAAAAAAACTTTTTAATTCTTCTAATAAAAATACTTTTATTTAAGTCCCTGATTTCTTTAGAAAGTTTATTTAATAGCTTTGGCCCAGTACTATCTGAACCAATGCAATATCTCTTAAGTCTTAAAAATTTAATGTTTATATTATAATATTATTGCTTCTTGTATCATGATCACGGCACAACAAAGATTATATTTATGTAAATTTTTCTTTATATAAGTTAAATATTCCAAAATATTCAAAATAACGATCAACTACCACAAAAATAATAGTAAAACCCAAAAATTATTGTGGCTTAACCTCAACGTGTGGCAGTTTTTGCCTCCGTCATTTGGCCCCTGTCATTTATGTTTTAAAATATTATGCGTTGGTTGTTTTTTCAGTTCTCTTAACATTTGTGTAATAGTTCAGTACAAAATTCGAATATTACAATGTTTTTTTTTTAAATTTAGTTTAATAACAGCCTCGATGACAAACCCGCAAAATTCTTGCAGTGATGCCAATGCTTAATTTTTTTTATCTAAAACATCCCACATAGACTTCAAGTCTAAATACTAACGTACCGTGGGCGTCTGAAGAGAAGGGTCATGTAGTCTATTGACACGGGATTTCAGGAATTGGCGGTTGGGACAGTACTCTAAATTAGGTCTTATTTGGGAAATATAAAAAGTGTATAAGTTTGAAGGGGAGAAGTATTTTCTGGCTCGAAAGAGAAAACCAAGCTTTTTTTGCTGCCGATGTGGCTACTGAAGTATTGTCTTTGTGCCAGCTGAGATCATGTTCGAAAGCGATGCCAACAAGATCGAACGTTTCATTGTCCTGTAGGGCTTGGCCATTCACGTGCATGGGGTAAGCGTTGCCAGATTTTTTGCCTGAACTGAACAAGGTTCTTGGCACCCCAATCTAAGATTAATTGAAGATCTTTGGAAATGTATAGGTGCATAGATCTGCGTCCATTATCCAGCTCTTGTTTCGAGACTTGTCTGGAAATATTAATATTGGAGTGAAGAGTACTGTCGTCAGCATAACTGTGGATGGGATTGGTAGGTGAAGAGAGCAGGTCATTAATGTGAAGAAGAAATAGGGTTGGTGCCAGGACTGAACTTTGGGGAACGTCAGCATTGATAGGATGGAAGTTAGATGAGTGATCATCAACCACGACAGATATGCGCCGATTAGAGAGAAAACTACCGATCCAGGTACATAGTTTGGTAGGAAGACCGTAAGAAGGTAGTTTGTTAAGGAGTGCGGCATGCCATACTTGGTCAAATGCCTTGGAAATATCAAGAGCAACAATCTGCGATTCGCCATGAAATTCGAGAGACTTATTCCAGTTATGTGTGACAAGGCTCAGGAGATCAGCTGTGGATTTTTGGTGACGAAATTCGTACTGTCTATCATGGATGATTTTGTGGTTTTCTAGAAATTTTAGAATTTGCAAGTTGATCGCTTTCTCCATAAATTTGCTGACAACAGAGAGAAGAGAGATATGTCTATAATTGGATGGAAGGAACTCGGAACCTTTCTTCGGGACAGGCTGCACACGAGCAGTCTTCCAGCTATCTGGGATGATACCCTTGTCTTAAGAGATCTGGAGAAGACGAGTTAAGATGGGTGCAAGTTCTGGAGCGCATTTTTTTAGAACAATTGATGGTATGAAATCCAGACCGGAGGACTTTTTGGTGTCAAGGGATAGAAGAATTTTTTGAACTTGTTTAACCTTAAGTTTATGTTGGGCATTTTGTGGGGTACATACATAGCGGTTGGGAGGGCGAAATTGACGGGAGGTATAAGGGTGGAATTGACACCGAATTGTGTGACAAATAGTTCTGCATTCCCTTTAGAGGTGGAGAGAATTTCGTTGTCAGAGATCAGGGGCGGAAAAGTGGAGAAGTTTTGATTAATGTTTTTGGCAAGTGACCAGAAAGAGTTTTTGCCGTTGGGACAGGAAAGCGATTTATCTTTTATGCGGTTGTTAAAAGCATTTTTGGACTCTAAGATAGTTTCGTTGCGTGGATTTTTTGCATCGGTGAAAGTTTGACGATTCTCGGGTGTAGGATTTTGAAGATACCTTGTGTGAGCTTGGACTTTTGGAGATTAGGTTTCTTGCGGGTATATGGAATGAAACTTTCAATATCTGCTTGAATGAGATCTGTAATATGAGAGCAAATTTCGGAGGGATCGGGAGTGGAAAAACAGACAGGGTTCCAAGAAAAACAGAAAAAGTTTCGAAGACCATCCCAGTGGGCAGAATTGTAGTGCCAGATGGTGCGTTCAGGCATGATTTCAACGAACTCGGGATGTAAGGGATAAGAGACGGTAATGAGGCCATGATCTCAACGACCAAGGGGAGCGCATATAGATGTTAAGTATGGCTCAGGATGGGTGGTAAGAAAAAGATCTTGTGGATTTGGATTATGGGTAGAGACGCTGAGAAAATATGTTGGCTCTCTGATTAAATTGGTGAGCTGATTGCGAAGTTTTCTGCCGCTCTGCCTTCTGGATCGGTTTTTGTGGATCCTAGCTATTCCTTGCTATGGGCGTTGAAGCCGCATTGGACAACAACTTCAGCGGAGGGAAATTCAGAGATAATAATAATGAAATAAAAAAAATGCTATTTAGCTTAAAGTCGACTGAATATACAGCAATTTGTCAATAAAGCTACCACCGCAACCGTTGATGTAATAAAAAAGTTTAATTAACAAAGTATGTTACAATCTTTTAATAAATTAAAAACCCCAAGCAAAAAAAATATTGTCATAATAAATTTTTAAAAAGTATGATATAATATGATCCCATTTCAGTGTCGCTCGTGTGTTAGCTTACAGGAGATATTAAAAACTCGTATATAGAGGATTTATTTTTTAAGCACTTACTTTGTTTCAACAATGGGTTAAAGTTAACTGGATCCCAATATGATTTAAAAAAGTCGAGTTGTGAATAAAAAATTTCATTATTTTTAAAGGATGCAGAAAGGTTTTTATTGCAGATCCTTTTGGCGGTCAACTAAGTTTTTCCTTATGAAGATATATACTATAAAATGTTCCTTCATTTACGATGTTTTTATCTGCTTTACGTTTACGAGTCGAGAGCTGTTTTACTAGCGAAAAATCTTTCAAAACCTTTTTTACAGTTTTAGCAAAATCGTACGAAAGCCCTCGTTTATTTTTACAGTATTTTACAGTCTGTTTATGCATACTCTTCGACGATCTGTTTACTTCTACACTTCCTTATTCCTTATTATATTTATTTTAAAGCTGAGTTATTTTTAATCTCTGTCATTCATTAAATTAGTGCTTTGAATTTACATTGATAAAAATAACTACGGATTTTTTGCTCGGGTCTTTTTAAAGCTGAGCTTGGCCTGTGCTGGACAGTATCACTGTTTTTAGATGACGACAGGAGCAGCAGACAAAATAGTGTGTCGACCGAAACAGGGCGTAATAAAGTTTTTTTTATTTAAATGGATATAGAAATATAACGTAAGATCAAAAAAAAACGTCCTTAAGGTATGCCGTGGAACCAATCACGCATGTCTTAAATCATTACTCTTGAAAGGTAACGGGTAAAAAGTATAGGTGAATGAAAAACAGAACTGTCAAGTTCTAAAGTTTTCATTTTTAAGAAAATTAAATATGGTAATCATGGCAGAAAAATAAGCTTTTATGGTCGAAAGTTACTTTAGAAATGGTTAATAGCCAGTGAGTTTATTCAACACGGCACGCCATTCAGGGTTTTCAAACAGAAGTTCCAAACCTAGTTATGGATTTTGACTAGTTACGCCAAGTTTTGATCGGTGGCTTTGTTGAAACAGGAAGTGTGAATAGAAAGGAAGGCAGTGGGAGACCAAAAGTTCGCACTGCACAAGAAGTAGAAGAATTGAGGCAAATTGTTAATGAACACCCACAAACCCCTTTTCGGCTTTTAAGCCGGCAGGTAAATGTATCTTACGGAACCTGCAATACAATCCTTAAATGTGACCTGCATATGCACCGAGATATGCACGCTTATCGTCTAAGCTCAGTCCAAGAATTGTTACCAAACGACAAGCCGCAGCGAATGCAATTTTCAGAGTGGTTTATGGGTAATCTGCCTAATAATGAAAAAGTATTTGAAAAAACCTTTTTTTACTGACACGGCATGGTTTTACCTCTCTGGTTATGTAAATTCTCAACAAATGAGAATGTGGGGTTCTGAAAACACATTTCTTTATAGAGAAGCCTTTACATTCACAGAACGCAGTGAGCAGCAATATCGACAAGAAGGTTAAATTGGACCGATTTTCTTGAAGGGACTCTCAATTTCGCGCGATATGGTAATGAAATTTTAGAACATTTTGTAAACGCATTCGGCGATGAACAGACGCGACAAGGCTACTTCCAGCAGGATGGCGCACCAATTCACGTAACTCTTGATGATTTCAATTTTTTGGAAGAACTTTTCGAAGACCGAATCATTAGTCGTAATATGCTCGTTAGGTGGCCACAACGGTCCTGCGATCTCACGCCGTGAGACTTTTTTTTATGGCCCCACATTAAATACTCGGTTTTCAAAACCCCTTGTGAAAATTAGAAGACCTACGGGCTAGAATTACAAGTGCTCACTACTGTTTCTGATGCCGTAAAAAGAAAAATGAGAACATGTTAGGAATTAGAAGGAGAACACGTCTCTCATTTAGTTTAAATTTATAATTTTTAGGTTCTTTGTTGTATATGTTTTTTTTAATTCTGTATTATGCAGTGACATCATGTAATTTTCTTTAAAATAACCTTGTTACCTTTCAAGAGTAATAATTTGAGTGATGCGTAACTGATTTTACGGCATACTATGATGCCTTTTTTTTATCTTACCATATTATTTTACCAAGAGGATCTTAAATTCTGGAATCTTAAACAAAACAAAACTGTGGTATTAAATTATCATATTATGTTATCCTAGCCAGACTATTTACTATGTTAAAAAGTTCATTTAATAAAGAATTAAAAGTTGTCCTCAAGTTTTATTAAAGCACAAGCTAAATTTCAGGATGGTATTTCCTTAAATCAGAAAGGAAATACCTTCAATATGGGGGATCTAGTTACGAATTCTTAATAAGAATAAGTGGGTTCCAGAAGAATGTTTTGATTAAACAAGTTCAACTTTGTAAACTTTTAACTTTTTATAAGAAGTCATTATGGTGATTTTATTACAAGCAACAAGAGCCTTCCAAACCTATTACAAACTTCCAGGGTATTTTATTTCTGCCCTAAATAGACATAATTATTCTGAAACTTAGATATTGCTTTAGTTTTTATTACGAAAATTCAGATATATATATATATATATATATATATATATATATATATATATATATATATATATATATATATATATATATATATATATATAAAGTGAACTGGATTTATTGGTAAATTTTTTAAAAATTTTATCAAAATTTAGTTAACCATAGTTCCGTAACCGAGAGAGCAGATGAAATAAAATTTTGTACACATAGATACATGCGTAGTTTTTTATGTAGATTTGAATTTTATAAACAAAAGTAATACCTACATCTTATTTGTTTAAAGCGGATAAAAGGAATCCATATTTTTATAAAACGTGTAACCTATTTTACCGTTCCTGCATATCAGTTATATAGGAAAAATACACAACAAATAAATCACAAACTAGGGTGCCATATTATTTTTCTGGTGTAGGTATTATTTATTTTAGGACGACTCAGAACTATACACAACCAAATATTCAAATATGCGGGTTTATCATTCTGTCTCTCCATTTAGCAAACAAATCTTGAGTGATAAATTTGCCTGTATTACAAATGCCAAAAAAATAAGATATGTAAATATGGAGGAGTCATTTTTACGGCTCCAGAGAGATTAGAAGAACCTTAAATCAATTTCTCATATTTTGAAATGTCTTCAGATAAAAATAAAAAATTACTATTTGGTTAAAAGCTTTCTAATGATGTCGGGCCCCTGTGAATTAAAATATTTATGACTCTGTGACATAATATAGCATGAAATTTTATCCTAATATGGATATTCTGCATAATAAAATTTACCTGAAGTACTTTTTGTGTGTACATATATTAATAATGATAATAATAATAATAAAAGATGTTTATTTACGCGAATAAAACACATGATTCTTTGTTAGAATACGGGCATAAACCATCGCTTTGCTTGCCAAACTGGGTACATATGTAGTTTTGACAAACTCTTTAGGAGAAACAAATTTTGTATTAATTATGCTTTAAAGACGTTTCATACAAAACTTAATTACACATTTTCCTAGGTATATTAATTAGATGGAGTAACAATTTACAAAATTAAGGAACATGTTAATAACCAGATCAACACGTATTAATATTTGAAGGCGATAAAATTATGTGAAACGGAAAGTGACAAATCGGAAAATAATTGAAGGGAGAAACTAAATTTACTTATTGTAGATTCTTGTTAAGATATTTTAACTGTTTAAGGCCTCTTCTCAGTCTACAGTGCAATAAAAAAGGCGGATTTAAACAATTTTTTGTTCAATGTAGGATACAACAAAGAGTAAATAGGGAGATGGGGGGACATATTTGAACATATTTTTGACATTTACCCCCTTTCTCTGTTTTGACGGGTAGGGTGTAACTTTGGAATTGTAAATAGGATGAGGTACTTTTGTTTTTAAAATTCAAATCTATGTAAAAACTACGTATGTGTACAACATTTTTTTGATTCATCTTTCGGTTACGGAATTATAATTTATTAGGTTATAAAATAACCCCCATCAACTTCCAAACACTTTCTCACTCTTTTTCTAAATTAATTTCGTACCCGCTGTAACATTTCAGGTGTCACTAATAATCAGGCAAAGCGGATTTGGTCTTTCATATCATCTAAAGTTGTAGTCGCAGTCGCCACCGCTTTGTCCTTTATAAAACACCACAATAAAAAGTCAAGAGGGGTCAAATCCGGGGACCTAGCAGTTCAAGGAGCGATTTTGTTTGTTAATAATCCAAGAAATATTTATTTTAATAAGTGGCGATTTTTTTTCGGTGATCCGTCCGTGGTGCATGCAGAGTTAATCACTGAATAACTGGTTTAGCAAGATTTCGATCGCCTGTAGCGACAGTGTTTTTGTCTTTCATGGTGGCTGGATCACGGTGATCGGTATATGTATCTTCCAACTTTAGCTTCCGCTATATCCATTACAATCCAACCAAATGTATGATTAGCGGATTTTCCTTTCCTAAATCCGAACTGCAATGCTGAAAGTAAGTGGCGGCCCTCTAGGAACTGCGTTAACCGAGGGCAATAAGCAATCTCAATTGGCTTTGACAGGATTGGCACAATAGAAATGGGTCTAAAATATTCTGGATTCATTTCATCGTTGCCCTTTCGAATCGAAAGAATAAAAATACATGCACTGTAGTAGTTCATGGAGTAGACAATAAATTGAAAGACGTATGAGAGTTTTATTACACAATAGGGTTAAAAGAGAGCATTTAGAGAAAGTTTGAAGTCAAGTTTTTTTTATTATTAAAATATATACCAGGGCCATAGATATCCTTCCTCTTCTTTTTGAATAATGAAGAATTTTTCACGAATGTAACGAGTTAGTGCCTAGGTGCATATGGATGTGGGGACGGACATATAGACGGCTGGGGTCCCTTCTGTATGACCTGCCTGGGTCTAACTCGCTTAAGTAACTTTGAAAATATTTTAGATATGGACAAAAACCTTCCAACATTCTACATACCATCGATTTATGAAAAAAAAAATTTCTAAAAACTTCTAAAGAGAGCAGGGCCCTTAATTAACCACCAAACTTGGCTTCGGATTGCATGTTTATACCTAAGTTATTTACCAACTTTTTGGGACATTATGAATATACCACTGTTTGCTCATAAATCCGGGTGGAGATCTAAAATGACACATAGTAAAACCCAATGTGTGTAGACAATGCTGGCAGTCCTTTTACCTAATTTCACTTATTTCAGCAAGGCTAGACGCGCAAAGGTATTTTTGGTTATTAATCATAGTGATGTTTGAAGGCATTTAAGTGCGGTATATCACGCTATTTGCTAACTAGGATATGAACAGCAATTTTGGTCTTACACAGTGAGGTGAATTTGTCAATGTCTGGCTAAAAACAATTTCGTGCACTACAACTGGAAAATGTAGAGGCACCACCTTCACCACAATTTTTTCTAAGCCAAAAAGAAGCACTCAGTATCTTTTATACTATTTACATGTCAAAAAACTTTTTCTTTAGATTATTTCAGTCAAAAATAAGATATCGAGATTTTACGATTTTGTAAACAATCCTTTCCATATTTTTATTAACATACTAATATCATTAGGGGTGTGAAAACAAAAAAAGTTTAAAGATAGAGAGTGTTGCCAGACTTACTAGATAAATCTAGTAATCTAATCTAGTTCTATGTTCTGGTAATTACAAAAATCTACTTACACAGTTACCTTTTTTGTTATTCTTTTAGCCCGCTAAGTACAATGCATGTGCATTTTTTAGCAATAAACTGTAAAAATTATCTCTGGAACTCATTAGCTTTGCTAAACATCCAATTTTAATGTTTACAGTAGAAAAATCTTTCTTTAAAGTACCTGAAAATAGACCACTGCTGTAAATTTTGCGGAAAACACATTCATTTTGCTTAGCATGCAGCGGAAAATGATATAACAGTGTGCACAAGCCACAACTAATTTCACGTGTTTTTCCGACTTTTAATAATTTAATATCATTAATATTAATTTCCATGGCTCTGTTATCATTATTTTATTGAAATTTTATGGTAACAGACCAGTGCCAAAGAAATAAATGAGCACCTATTAACGTCAAACTGTTTTATTAATATTGGCTCTTAAAATATTGTTTACCATTCATTTTTGATAAAATTAACAAACTCATTGTCTTGTTTTTGTTATTTTAGAATTTTTTTTACATTTGCATGTTGCATCGATGTTTGCCAAATTACGTACGATACCTTTTTATTTTAAAGAGCACAGATATACTATATTAATATATCTTTCTTATAAATAGTTTTTATAATGTGAAGTACATTTATATTAAATATTTTTAATAACATCCTACGGTTATTCACATATGAAAAGAAATCCAGTTTAGCATGTATTAAATTTTAAATATATTTGAAGTAAAATGGCAAAAATGCGAATTTTGCCGCTTCAAATAAATAACATATTTTTCTGTCCTTTCCAGGTTTCAGCAACAATGATGACAATAAACGATTGTGCTCAAAAAGCAAATAAAGATGTTACTATATCGATGGTTTCCTGCTGTTATTATCATATACGTTTAAATGTTTTTTCTTGACTCAGTCCTAATTGTATGATAGGTAAAACAAGGATATTTCTTCGGATATTTAATTTTATTTTTGATTAATATAATGTTATTTATATGAAAGGAAAAGTAACAAAGGAAAGTCTTAAAATTCCAAAATAAAACTTTAATTCTAATGCTACATACCTAATATTAACAAACATAGTTTCAAATTTGCGTAAATTTTTTTAAGTGTAAAAGTTTAAAAAAAACTAAAGTAAAAATAAAAACTTAGTAAACCAGTGTTGGCTTATTCTGACAACAGATATTTAATATCAGAAGATTTCAAAATATGCCATTTTGTTTGTTACCAAAGGTATGTAGCAACGGATAATAATACTTTAAATCTGCATGTCTGCAAAACACCACTTTTCACACTCTTCTCTTTTTTCCAGACATTCCCCCAAAGACTGAGTACCACAACACGTACGCCAAAAACAATTTCACATTTAGATGTCCAGGTGCCAATGAAAACACGCTAGTAGAGTACTTAGAATGGCATTCAGAATCAAAACATAAGAAAGTATTGGAGTTCCAAAAAGATGCAGGAATAACGTACTACAATGAATGGAAAGACCGTGTAACTATGGATAAGGATTATGGTATTATTTTTCATAATGTAACTTCAGCAGATAGTGGTGATTATATTTGTCTGATCAACCACAGGCTTTTGCCAGACGTAATGCTACGATTCACTGTTATTGGTAAGTTTATTGATGGTATTATATTGAAAAACCACAAGTTTTTATTTTTAAAAAATTTGTTTGTAATGAAGTACAGTTCGAATAAAATTATTATTTTCCAAATGTTTCTGCATTTAAATCCTCAGACGCTTCCTAGTTATTGCATATGCTTGTAATAGAGCTCAGTCACCCAGAAAATTATACTATAAGTATTAAAAAAATGTTTTATTGCATAAATAACGACATTTGACCTCTCCATGAAAATAGATAAATATTTAGACCATTCCAAAGTCAAGTCAAAGTTTAGAATATCACTTAATGTTTTTACTTTAGAATTTACAAATTTTAGAGTACGCAGTCAATTTTATTAAGGCTTACATTATGACAAATAGAAACATCACTAAAATGCTCTCTCGGACTTTACTATTGATGTCTGCTGAGATGAAATGCACAAGGCCTCGAACGGTGTTTAATATCAGAAATGTGATGCTATTTCTGCAATTGGAAATATTACCACAGCCGTTTCTTATTACTTGGGTAAAAATAAGCAGACAAGTACTTACGTGGTTTTTATAAGGTTAGATATAGCTTGTGGGTAGTTTATTACTTTCATTAAAATTAAAAAAAAGAAACATAATTCAAATCAAAGAGACCGGCTATTTCAAGAACGAGAATAAGATGTGCATGTGTGAAAATTTTGCTACGTTTTTATCGAAAAATAATTTCGTCTTAGGGAGTTTATTGCAAACCTTGTTCCTTGTGCAAAAATGCTATAAACTTCCGGAAATTTCTCAGCTACTGAATGCCATAAAAAAAGTTTAACGAATAATAAAATAATGAATAAGTTGGTAAATTAATAACAGTTTTTGCTTAGTTTAAAGTAAAATAATTATTACGAAGTGTGTAACCTAGAAACTTTATTATGCATGCTTTAGAAGTTTATGTTAAGTTGATGGTATAAAACCCTCAAACTTTAACAATTTATATGAATTTTAATAGTTAAATTAAACGTTTACATGATATGAATAAACTTTAGCCAAGATTGAACGAAATGAGCTAAAATAGTGCAACATCGAAATTTATTTGTCTGTTCACTCGAAATTTTAATCTCCGTTAGCGCATAAAATAATGTTTTCTCGTCTAAAATTTTACTTTATGGTAATACACACATGCATACGTTGAAAAAGGGGTTAACACTTTTGTTTTAGAACCATTTTATCTAGGGCAAATTGGAAGTGCGTTTGCTAATGAACAATACGCTACAAGGCTCTAAACTATTCACGCAGGACAAGGTTATTAAAAGTTTATTAAGTTGTTAAACTCCTGGACAGCTAGTAACGCTGGTAAATTAAAAAAATTTTACCTAAAAAAAATGTTTTCTAGCCATAATATGTAAATATTAATCTAACTGGTCGCCTCTATCTTAGATCTTATTAGAGATAGAATATTAAATTGATAAAAACTTTTTAATATTCAAAGTATTTTACTGCTTTTCATGTTTCTTTATTAATTGCGTTTTATTTATTCAATAAAACAAATTATCGTTATGCTTTTAAAAGCTGAATACATTCCAAAAGTACGTTACTACGTATTTAAATGGTTGAAAGAAAATACGAGCACAAAACAGTTTATTAAAAAATGCCAGATATTTCCTTTTACCGAAATTCTTAAAGTAAAAATGTTAGTATTTAATATTTTTTTAAGTGTGACCAAATTGTGGTGGCATATTGTGCTGTTAAAAATTCGTTAATGACAGTTTAGCTTGCTTCTTTGAACATGGCTTGTTATTTTATTTTTCAATTTCTGCAAGAACAATCTAATCCTCCCTATATTGCGTTTACAGCGTTTACCGTGCAGATTTATTTTACAGTCTCTAATAAATGGGTTTTTAATTTTTGTAAAACAGTTGAGTTAACTTTGGCTTTAACCGCAACATAAAGTAATATTTCTTAATGTTTTATAGGTGTAAAACTCAGATATTTTCCTTTTTTAATTCCTAAGAAGGGTTATATTTTAAAAGCTTTCCATAGTTCTTAGCGTAGTATTAAGAAAACGTGAGAGGTGAAAATTTAGATCTCTCACCCAAGTAATATATCGCTGCTTTTGTTTTTTTAACTCGACAAATCCCATGTCGGCAGTGCTGCTGACTTTTGTCTTGGGGAAAATAAAATTTTGGCCTCTATTCTAAAGATATAACATTATGGCTGCTTGTTTTAAAATACTCTTTTACTTGGAGCCTGTATCACAACTTCTTTATGTGTTTTATTGAAGTTACTTTATATAAAACGGCGTTTTCTTTTGCTGATAGGCATCTTTCTTTCCTGCGGATAGGTACCTATCAATGGTCCTTTTTTATAGTGTGATCCAAAAATAAAAGGAAATAAAAGAATGCTGAACTGAGAAGAATTATACAGATCGATGCCTTCAAATATTATTAGCGCAGAATAAATTGATAGCTGGAACATTCGAACGTGTGCCCTTGGGATTTGGAGAACCCTTTTTTTATCACAACGAATGCATTTTTTGTTACAAAGAAGTTTATTGTATAAATAAAATACATATTTATACGTAAAGGGATACCGAATAAACAGACAGTATATTATTATGTCGGTCCAAATTACGGATACTATTAGGGGGTAAAAAAATTCATTTATTTATACCAGCTTGCGTGACTAAAATTCCTCATACTGTTCAGTAACTTTATTAAGAAACACAAAAAAACTTTTAGGGTAAACCATCATCCTTAAATTTTTTCCAAGCAAAGAAACCTGAGTTAGAAGCGATCTGTCCTCAATTTCGTATTTCTAGACCCTGAACTAAAATAGATTTCACACTCCTTCGGACTGATGATCCAGGACTGTCCTCCCTTCATATATGCATCCATACATATACTCATACATACATAGAAACATATATAAATACACATATTCTTAGATGATTAGGAAATAAAATAAATAAAAAGAACTGGTAAAGAAGAAAAATAGTATAATATAACAATGCCGGTAAAAGCTAGGTTTGGATTGAAAACAAAATAATTTTTATCCCCTAAATACGTTCCAGAATGTCCCATTGGGTATTTATTTTAAAGTTTAATTATTCCTTGGTCAAATAACGCTCAAAATGTTGGAGGAAATTAGATAGAAAAAAATTCAGAGTGTAGTGCCGTAGCTAGACTAAATTTGACTGAAGACAAGCCAGGATTTTTGCGCCCCTATAACAATACCTGGCCCCGGATCACGCCCCATAGAATTCTATTCTACGTGTCAAAGTCACATGACTACTCAAACAAAATAAACGATCCATCACATGGCCACTGTCATTAGTGTCAAAATCGCGTAGAATTCTATGCATCGTGATCTAGCAGCTGATTAGCTTATAGAAACTATATTTTTACTATTGCCTACATCTAGCTACGGCCTACGGCACTGTTACAGGCGACCGGAAAAAATTTGCGAAACATAGCTGATTTTTTCGAACAAAGTTACCCTACGAGCAAAAAATCTAAACGGATTTAAATAATTCTGGAAATAACCACTTCGATAGAAAATTTTATGTAGAATTTGATTCTGCCAGAGTTAAAGCAACAGAATATGCCGCTTTTCCGGATAAATCTCTTTTCCGGGCCCATGGTTGGATCGATCCTCGAGAGACCGAAAATTATTCTTTCATCAACTATGAACTCTGTCGACATTTTTCACTTCATAAAGGTTTAGAATCACTGTTTAAAATTACTTGTGAAAGAATTTTTTCGATTGATCAAGGAAAATCGCGAGAAAGTATCTCGAACGTCAAAAAATAGGTCGACTTTGAGCAGTTGTAGGAAACTCTCTAGCTGCGATAGATTATTCAATTTTGGATATGGTCAAACTGATTGTTTTTTCGTATTTCTCGTGCCTAAATTGCCTTGGAAAGGAATTTTCGTATAAATGTTAGGGGTGAGACCTAAGAGGAGAGAGTGACCTAAAACGAAAATTTTCAAATATGAATGTATGAGAAATTTGCGAAAAATTGACGATTCTTCGATCAAATTTACCATACCAGAAAAAAATCTAAACGTATTTAAATAATTGTGGAAATAACCACATCGATAGGAAATTTTATGTAGAATTTGATTCTGCCAGAGGTAAAGTAATAGAAAGTGGCCTTTCCCCAAAAAAATCAATTTTCCGGACCCATATCGGACGGATTGACCTCAAAAAATCAATTTTTTCCCCTCAAATAGGAACTCCGTCGACATTTTTCACTTCATATGGGTCTAGAATCGCTATTAAAAATTACACGTGACAGAATTTTTTCGATAGATCAAGGAAAAGCGCGACAAGTGTCTCGAACGTCGAAAATAGGTCGATTTTTAGCGGCTGTAAAGAATTATCTAGCTGAGATAGATTAACTGATTTTGGATATGTTGTGGATTGATTCCTTCTCTGTCGAATGACGAAAACCGAAAAAAGGTGGGGTTTTCTCTTAATTTTTTATGAATTTTCTTTCGAGGATCTGCAAGCGGATTCTCGCGATCGCCAAACAATGGTCTTCTGACGGAGATATGGTCAAACTGGTAGTTGTTTTCGTGTTTCTCGTGCCTAAATTGCATCGGAAACGAATTTTCGTAAAAATATGAGAGGTGACCTGAAATGAATATTTTTACATACATATATGAAGCATGAAAAATTTGCGACAACATCCGAGCATTTCCTCTATCACGGGAACGGGGACGGGTTGGGTTGGGAGTTGGAAGTATTCTGGTAATAACAAAAAATAATTTTCATTGTCATTCCATCGTCAAATTACACGTGTTATTTGCTTAGTATATATTATATCAATTTTATTACCCAAACCGCTATTATCCTGTACGGTGTAGGCGACAAATTTATTGTAAACCAAAATATTTCTTGGCTCTGTAATAAATTTACCTGCAAACCTACATTTAACTTATTTACACAACGGAAGGAAGTTATAAACTAGAAACTTCCTTCGAGCACAGAATGTTTTCCTAGCACGCATTCACGCATTTGCCAGTTTATTAATTTCCCAAAATCTATTATCCCACTTGTGACAGGTCGAATAACGCTTTCATAATGATGTGTTATTTAGGCCAACGGCACACACAAGAGGGTTTCTGTATACATTAGCACCTCCGAACATCATCTCATTACCTATTGAGAATATCAGTTATAGCAGTCTCTAGAAATTCAGTTAGTTCCTGTTAGAAATTTGACATCAAACTGATTTTGGGCAAAGGATCTTCGGCCTTTATCGAAATATTCGAGATTTTGTGAATGAAACTAAGCATAATGTGTAGTTTAAGCAATTTGACGTGTAAAGTTCATTTAGAAAAGATAATATTTCTGAAAAAAAAACAATGACAGCGTGCAGCATATGACCACATAGTAAATAATATGAAAACATGCTTTTGTAAAAGAAACCTTTTATATCATACTCGCTTTCGCCCGCGACTTCGTACGCGGTATAACAATTTTTCCCCATTACAAACACTGAACCCCCCCTTTTACCCCTTGGTAGTTGATTTATTAAAAACAGTAAAACACGTGTTTAAACAGTGATTTTTAGAGTGCTTCTATGAAGTTTCGACCTAATAGGACCATCTAATATTTTTTCTCCATACAAAGTTTGAACCTCTGTTTCACCCCTTTAGGAAATGGATTTTGAAAAATCCTTTCTTAGTAGATACCTAAGTTATGTAAGAAACCTCAGTGCAAAATTTCAAGTTTCTATATACCAAGCGGGGTGGGCTGTGCGTTGATATGTCAGTCAGCCAGTTTTTTTTTGATATAAATATAGAAGATTCTTCGCGATAGGTAATGACAATAATTACACTGGCCGATACGATTTCTGTAACACAGTTTAGCCCATTATTTTCACAATGCTAATATCTTTCTAATAATAGTAAAAATATTCATAAAGCCCTAACACGTACCACTTTTCAATAGGCTCATTAGACCCGTTTAAAGTGGCAGGTAGTAAATTTTATGAGGGGTCATTTAAAAGGGGTGCATTGTAAAACAGAAGGATAACCTAAAATGGATAGGTTATAACCTTAAACTTATTCTCTTATTCAGTCTTCTTTTGAGTTTCGAATTGAGTGGTTCTATGAAACAGTGAAACGCGACGCAGTTGCAAAATTTCTCCTGGCAAGTTTTGATATATTTGTGGAGAAATTTTGGTCAAGTCACAACCCAGACCATTTTCTGAAAATGTGAAAAAAGCCTATTTCATGTATTTTGGTGTTTTAATCGGAGACCAAGACAAGCAGTGAGCTCCCCATGTGTGATGGATCAGCTGTAGCGTGTCATTGGTGCAGTGGATGAAAGGGAAGAGAAAAAGTATACCTTTTGCAGTTCCAATGGTATGGCGAGAACCCACCAATCATTTTGACGATTGCTATTTTTTGCATGACAAGGACTGAAGGTTATTCCAAAAAAGAAAAGCGCAAGATCAAATATCCAAATTTGCCTGCCATAAGTCCTGTTCCTCCCATTGCAGACTTACCAGTACCGACTGCGCCTTTAGATTGGCAAGATATTGTTTTGGAAGAAAATGAAGATAATAACGCATCATCAGGCAGCTCCGAAGAACAGTGTACCGACCCCACTTTTACTCCAGGTCCCAGTTCCGGCGAGCCACATTTGATTGTTCAATGTGAGTTAAATAGTTTAATCATTTAGTAGGTAAGTGATTTGGGGTTGTGAAAGCAACAGTCAGAACTTCTTGGTTCCCGTCTTAAGGAGTGGAACTTACTAGCCAAACAAACAAAAATTACGACTTTTAGGAAAATAAGTGCTACGTTTTCTGCATTTTACAATAGGGAAAATTCGTTACGTGCGTGTACAGATATCGCTGGAGTACGGCAGGAATTCAATATCGAGCATTCTCATTGTGAGTGGCGCTTGTTCATAGACTCATCGAAATATAGTTTAAAAGCTGTGTTATTACATAATGGAAATTTAAAACCATCTTACCAGTTACCCATTCAGTGACAATGAAAGAAACCTATGAAAATATGCGCATCCTTTTAGATAAAATAAACTACAACGGGTACAAATGGCAGATATGTGGGGATTTAAAAGTTATAGCAATATTAGTGGGACGTCAGGGAGGATTTACAAAATATTGCTGTTTTCTTTGTTTGCGGGATAGTCGTGCAGTGAATGAACATTATGTAACGAAAATTTGGCCAGAAAGGAGTGAATTTCAACCGGGATCTCGAAATGTTAAGTATATACTCCTTGTAGACCCAAAAAATGTCCTTCTGCTTCCTCTTCACATTAAACTTGGACTGACGAAAAACTTTGTGAAGGCTATGAATAAAGAGGGCGACGAATTTAAATACCTAAGACAAGTCTTTCCCTAGTTAAATGACGCCAAATTAAAAGAAGGCATTTTTATTGGGCCACAAATTAGAAAATTGCTGGACGATGGTAATTTTATAGAAAAGCTCACCGCGCAAGATCTCAGAGCTTGGAACGCATTTGTAAGGGTAGTGAGGGGATTTTTAGGCAACAATATAGATACAAACTACGAACACCTAGTTAATGAACTTTTAGACTCCTACAAATCGCTTGGTTGCCGAATGTCATTAAAAATTCACTTTCTCCATTCCCAATTATAATATTTTTTCTGAGAATTTGGGCGCTGTCAGCGACGAGCAGAGTGAAAGTTTCCATCAAGATATCCGGACAATGGAAATTCGGTACCAAAGACGATGGGAGCCATGATGGGTGATTACTGTTGGTTTTTGAAGAAAGAAGATGTGACCCCCTATAAAAGGAAAAAATAGAATACGTGTGTTTGAAATACATATTTTTGATGTTTGCTTTTTTTCTTAGATATTAATTAGAAATATAGTCAATATACAGGGTTAAAAAACTTGTAAATTAATTTTTTCACTAAATAGTAAACGGTACCGATGTACATGTGGTTTGTTTAATGTAACACGAAAACCTTGCTTGTTACAACTTTTTTTGGCCATTTGCGTATTCAGTTAGGTTCATTCTACTACACTATGCTATTCAGCTTTATGTTGTACAAGAAATTTTTGTCGGCCAGTCTTTAAAGAGAATAAATTGTGCGACATGGGCCACCGAGTGTCGCAAATCATCCGAGTAAATAATAGTCATTACAGCGGGTAGAATTTTTCAACGACTATTTTATTACTAAAATTCACTTTTAAAATTTTTATAAATTTATGTATCACCTCTAAATTTAAGAAATTTTGATGCATTAAAATTTAGGTTAACAACATACTTTTGACACAATGATTTGGCAATTGTTTTCGTAAGCTTGCTTTGGTAAATGGTAAGTTAACGTTACCTCCTGATTGGTTAAAAGAGCCGTACCTAATAAAAATGCTTTATTGTGATTGGTCACAGACCGTGAAAAATGAATCATTATTTTACTACCCGTAGATAATGACTAATATTATTGTTCAAAAATTGCATTGAAATAATGGTTTTATTAGAGTCGTGGAAAAAATTATTAACGGATTCTTCGTCAAGCGTTATTTCCAAATAAAAGTTTAATTAATACTTGAAAACAAATTAAATCGGCCATCACAAGATCAGAATCTGAACAAAGTTCTGAAATCAAAGACAAGTATTTCAGCGGAGCCCTATTAAACATCCTAAAAACAACAAAAGTTCCTGGTTCAATTGTTCTCTTTTGACATTACAGTTGGTGCTTTAAAATTCAATTATTAGAGTACTTCTTATCGCTACAGCTAAGCAGGCGCCCTTTTGTGGTTTAATTTACAATTAAACAATACTAAAGTTTTCTTGGACTTACTAGATTTCTATAAAGCAAAAGTAATTTTACCCTTTCTTTCAAAGTTTTTGACTATTGAGTAAGTTAAGGCTCCGTTTTCCATTAGGTTTGCCATAAATTAATCATAAAACTTTATCACAACATTGTTAGGACTTTAATATTTAGATTTTTTTTATCTGAGACAGCCCACCAACGTACCGTGGGCGTCTAAAGAGAAGGGAAATGTAGTATATTGATACGTGATTTAAAGCATTGGAGGTTTGGAGGGGAAAACATCTGCAGGCAATTTGTTCCATAATCTGGAGACCCTAGATATAAATGAGCGAGAAAAGTGGGATGTTCTAGGCTTTTGTAGCTGGACAGTAAAGGGATGCATACGTAACGTGCCTCTTGTTGTTCTGTTAGGAACAGTCAAAGCGGGAATTATAGAGGGTAGTTGTTCAGAGCAAAATCCGTGAAAGTACCAGTAGAACAGGGAGAGGAGGGAGTTTTCTTGTGAGGACTGAGTCATTGATAAGTCGAAGAGTTCTATTTGGATAGAATCAAGAATGTTAAGTGTCGAGGGTGATGCCTTTCCCCCCATGTGGGAACAGTACTCTAGGTTAGGTCTTATTTGGGAAACATAGAGAGCGTGTAAGTTGGAAGGGGAGAAGTATTTTCTGGCTCAAAAGAGAAAATCAAGCATTTTAGCTGCCGATGTGGCTACGGGAGTAATGTGTTTGTACCAGCTAAGATCATGTTCAAAAGAGATAAAACAAGATCGAACGTTTTATTGTTCTGTTGGGTTTGGCCATTCATGTGGATGGGGTAAGTGTTGCCGGATTTTCTACGTGACAGAAACAAAGACTGTGTTTTGGAGGCGTTTAACTTGATCTGAACAAGGTTCTTAGCATCCCAGTTCAAGATTAGTAGAAGGTCTTGGAAACGGAATAGGTGCATAGATCTGGGCCTATTATCCAGCTCTGAATTCGAGACTTTTCTGGAAGAATGAATATTGGAGTGAAGAGTACTATCGTCAGCATAACTGTGGATGGGATTGGCAGGGAGCAGGTCATTAATGTAAAGAAGAAATAGGGTTGGCGCCAGGACTGAACCTTGGGGTACGCCAGCATTGATAGAATGGAAGTTAGATGAGTGACCGTCCACCACGACAGATATGCGCCGATTAGAGAGGAAGCTACCAATCCATGTACATAGTTTGGGAGGAAAACCGTAAGAAGGCAGTTTGTTGAGGAGTGCGGCATGCCATACTTGGTCAGAAGCCTTGGAAATATCAAGAGCAACAACCTCAGATTCGCTATTAAATTCTAGAGACTTGTTCCACTTATGTTGGACAAAGCTAAGGAAATCAGCTGTGGATCTTTGGTGACAAAATCCGTACTGCCCGTCATGGATGCTTTGTGATTTTCTAGATATTTTAGAATTTTCAAGTTAATCGCTCCTTCCATAACTTTGCTGGCAATAGAGAGAAGAGAGATAGGTCTATAATTGGATGAAAGGGACTTGGAACCTTTCTTCGGGACAGGCTGCACACGAACAGTTTTCCAGCTATCTGGGAGGATACCCTTCTCACAGGAGATCTGAAAAATAAGAGTTTAGATGAGTGCAAGTTCTGGAGCGCATTTTTTTAGAACAAATGCGGATATGCCAGCCAGATTACTGGATTTTTCAATAATGTCTTGACTCTACAGTATATTTAAGGTTTTAATGATACCAGTGCCTACAACAATTTTTATCAGTATTTTTAAATAAAAATTTCAATTTTTGCTTTACCTTATACCCAGTAATTTATCTCGTTAACGTTCTTCCTCGAAACGTGATATGTTTTTCGCATTATCTCATCTTGTTGTAAATATAAAATACTTTATCTTAAGGTTAATATTTAGTTACATGCTCAAGGGGGTTGTTCTTTTATAATGAAAATTTAAAGCTACGTTAAGGTAAATATGTTTATTTAATATTCTTGGGTTCCCATGTCATGTCATTTCCTTAATATCCCATTTAAAATAATTTTAATAACCTCCCATATTTCAGAAACATCCCAAAAAATATATAATTTTTGAAACAGCAGCCGTCTGCAATCTGTTACACGGCATTCTAAGCACAATTAACGTTTCTACACAAATTCTCTTTCCAAGCGAGAAAACAACTGAACGAAACAACCCCAATAGTGGAAGAATTGAAAATCCCTACCGGTGTTAAACTTGATTACTTGATTAGTCTCAAATAACGAAAAAGTACACAATTATCTGTTAGGCATTGTTCACCTGTCATTCATTCGTCGATTAAACATCTGGGGTCTGTTCGAATCTACTCTACAACCCCTAATTGATATTTTCTTAATAATACAAAAAGGGTTTTTGTATTTACATCGGTCTGGAGAGCAGAAATTAGGCCGGTATTCGATACCTTAGAATTAGTAAGACTATTCAACGACTATTCAATAAAACCGTCATTTTTATGCAATTTTTGAAAAATAATGTTGGTCATTACTTACGGGTTGTAAATAATGATTCATTATTCACAGTCTGTGACTAATCACAACAATGCATTTATATTATGCATGGTTGAGGCAGTTACTTTAACAAAATTTCTAAAACACCAAAACAAGCTTATAAAAATAATTGCCAAATCATTGTGTCAAAAGTATAATGTTAACCTAAATTTTACCAAGTAAAAGTTCCTTAAATTTAAAAGTAGATACATAATTTATATAAATTTTAATAATTTAGTTTTTAGGCTTTTTAATACAAGTATAATGACTATTATTTATTCAGATGATTTACAACAGTCGCTTGCAGCTCCTGTTACAATTTTAATCCTTGCAAATAATTACTCTCATTGCCGCTTGTGAATAATATAATCGCGTAGTTTTCATTTTATCGTGAAGAAATCGGGAAATTACTTGGAAGTCTACACACATCTGCTTAAATTTCCTTTTCCGAAAGCGGTCCTGCTACCAGCTTTTTTCCTTGTTGTTAAACTAAGTAGAAAACGCTTCTTTTAACTTATAGGACATTTTATCAACCACCAAGAAACGTTATCAAAAAACAACGAAGCGTCGCATTCGGGAGATAAAAAAACTTTTTTATTGCAATACCCTGGATACGATTTGAAATTCAAATAAACTTTTTACTGCCATTTTAGTGACATAGATTAATCAAAACCGGGGGTCGAAATCTTCAGTTTTATGCGAAACCGCGAATTGTTTTACATTGCGTCTTTTTATGTTAAGAAAGTAGGAGGTGCAGGAGTTTTCTCGACAGCGCAGGTACGAGGAAAGTTATTTTCGAAAAAATTACCAGAATTAAACATATGAGGAGGGTCACATTCTTATTTTCAGAATCTTAGCTCTATTATTTTCCAGATCTCCTATGACAAGGGAATCATCCCAGACAGCTCGAAGACCGCTCGTGTACAGACTTTCTCATTACTTTAATAGCCACATATAACTGCTGAAGCTCGGTTTTCTCTTCCAAGCCAGAAAATACTTTCCTCCTTTCAACTTACACACTATCTCTATGTTTCCCAAATAAGACCTAGCCCAGAATGCTGTTCCCACTTCGGGGGAGCAGCATTAACTTCGACATTTAACATCCCTAATTTTACTCTAAATCCGAAAAAATTTATCGACTCGGTAATGATCCAGTCCTCATCAGAAAACTCCATTCTCCCACTCATTGCAACGCCATTGCACAGTGTGTCCTGTCAGCATTTTAAGGCGACAAAAATATTTTTGAGGCAATATGCTGACTGTTTCTACTTTTATGTTTGAAAAATCTTTATTTATGCTTGTATTGTAGTATATAAAAAATAATGGATAAAGAGAAACACCAGAAAATTATATTAATAAAAATTTTATTTGCAAAAAAATATATACATAAATAAACGACCAATTAAACAGGTATTACCGTTTACTTTGTCTAGAAGTGAATACTAATTTAATTACGTTTAAGCTTTTTATAATTTTACCTAGATACTGAAGTAATGAGAAATGCCGAAAGAGAGATGTTGTAACGTAATGATTAACAGTAAGCGTTCTTATAATATATTTCTTAGAACATTATCGGGTAAAAATTGACACAAATAACTATATTATATTGTCATTTGATACCTCGGCTCTGCTACTTATAAACCTATTTAAGGTTTATGACCGTGTTATGCATTTGACAGGTAATACTGTAGCAGAACATAAGTATCAATACCCCCTGAGTGTAATAGGAATGCAAGAATTTGTCTCTCAGGCATTGCCTTTAAGGATTACAAAATAGTTTACACCAGGTTTTACCTATTCTAAATAATACTACACCTAAGTATCCTATAAATTAAACATAACCTATTAGCTTAAAATGTAACTGGCTACTATTTGATTATCACTTTTTAATGATTGTAAAACGTCTTTGGTGAACTGACCTTGGCTTTTGGTTTATGTTTTCTGCTTATGATTAGGTCTGAAGAGACAAGGAAGTAATTAATCACATCGTTTTTGGTATCTTCTCTTGATGGGTACCCATATGTTAGAACCCCGGTGTTTGGCTTCCGACTGTAGATTTTTATACCGAGTCACTGTAAGTCTATTAGCAGTAAACATAGCTAAAGCATAATCTGCCGTGTATGGTTTCTATGTAGCGGGCTGGTGTTTGGATAACTGATGAAGTTTTCTGTCTCTCACAGATTGTCGCCTTAGAAACTTCTGTTATAATGAAAACTGCCGCTCACTTTCCACTGCACTGACCCGAACAGATTTTGCTGCTGCCTCTGTGAGCAAGTCAGAGTCGACACCAGTTACAAGAGCTTTGATTTTCCTTTGCTTTTGTTCGTAAGCTGAATTGTAAAAATTACTTTTTTCCACGTCCACGTAATTCAGCGGAAGTAGATGGCCCCTGTTCAGGATCTTTAAGGTTATAAGCAACTTAAGTTGTCAGCCTATTGTTGTAGGCTTTCAAAAACACATCCCGTAATCGGTTTTTTAAGTATCTGACACAGAAGCGTCTTTTAAACTCCATTTCTTAGCAAGAAATTTAAGATTTTGTGTACTTTGTCGGGCCGTTTAGCTTTTCTCCAAACATTGCAAATATATCGTTTGTTCAATGCTGCCAGTTTCTCTGCAACAAAGGGAAATATGCATCCCTTAACTGCCCACCTACAAAACCTATAAAAGTCCACTTCTCTCGCTCATTCATAACTAGGGTCTTCAGATTATGGAACAAATTGCCTGCAGATGTTTGCCCTTCCCCTTCCAACCTCCAATACTTTAAATCTCGTGTCAATAGATTACATCTCCCTTCTCTTCGGACGCCCACGGTACGTTGGTACTAAGACTTGAATTGTACTTGGGCTGTCCCAGAAAAAAAATATTTCAACATTCTTGGCTTGAATTACATTAAAATACATGGAGTTAATTAAAGATTTCGAGGAACAAATTTTGCAAAGCTACATTTTTTGTTTCTTTTTCTGGCATTAGGCATTCATTTTAAACGATTGAAAAGATTTATTATTTGGCTGTTATGGAAAATTAACATTTTAATAAAAATAATAAAAGTCACCGCGTTTTAAAATACAAAAAACAAATTCTGAAAAGAAAATGTTCAGTGACTTTTAATTATAAAAAATTGCCTTCTGTCTAAAATCTAATCTGATTAAAATAGTTCTTCTGACATTTCTCTGGATGATAGTTTCTTGCCTTTCTGTCAGCATGAGGTTTAGCATTATTCAAAATGGCAAGTCTTCGGATAATATAGGAACATGACTATATACCGTAAAACCAACAAATATATAATTATTTTTAATAACTTCTTGTCTAAGTCTTGGTAGCCAAATTCTGTTGATATCTACAGAAAAATTAGAAAAACATTTATCGCCATTAAGAATAATAGTAGCGCTTTCAATTAATGTACACCTATTAGAGAAAGTTTCTCTAGATAAAATTTTAGAATTATTCCACTCTATCCTATGATCTGTTTCCCAAACGTATTTAGCTAATTTACTTTTCAAAAATTCGCCACGTCTTATTAAATCCTGATATTCTTTGTACCCTGGCCTAGATGTTTCACCTCCATAATATTTAGCTCATTGACATGGTATTTTATAAATAACATTTTTAGAAGCTTGATCTGTATTAAAAGGTTTAACGTGAGTATTGTCCTATTTATAGTAAAAACTTTGTCTTATCATAACAATTTAGCATGAAACAGTAAGGTAACAGCTTGAGTCTTATTTCTATAAGTAAATTATTAAAATAATTTAACTTGCTTAAAAAATGTAGAGTTGTGTTGCAATAGAAGCACATATATTTATATTATATCCTGCGTAAACTTCTGACTGCTTTTGTTTTAAAACAAAGTTTCAATAACATTTTTTCCCAGAGAGTCTAACACTGCACGGGAAACGTCTCGTTATACTTTATTCTAGATTTATCTTTCTTTAGCCTGACAAGGCATACGAAAGTCTTTTTGGTAACACTAATGAGGGGATTTAGATTTAAGCAAAAAATGGTCTGTTTCTAAAAACAAATTTCGTTTTCTCCATAATAATTATATTTTTCGTATCCTTTTTAACCGACTTTTACCTTAATCCAATAATCCGGCGGCTAAGATATTCCTAAAATATTATTTTGGCTTCCAAATTATTAAAGATTAAGCAAACAGGATAACGGAAAAAATTAATTGGGAGCCCATTTACATTCTTCTAAAAAAATATTTGTACAGGAGAGTTTAATTTGTGTGGTAATTTTAAGCCAATGCGCCATTGTCTACGCACACATTTCACTTTTTCATTGGCAAAAAACCTAGATAACACGTTGTTAAAGCAGATGAATAAATAATAATAAAAATTTTTCTTGAAAATTGTGTAAAATAAACATAACATAGACCAAAACGATAAAATGAAAATACTGAAATCACGACGATTTCATTTTACGCAACCACAAGGAACACGATTTTGTCGTCACGTCCAAATCTTGAAAGCTCCTTGACAATCATTAGATGTTTCTAGCGTTTCCCGCGTTATATCTTTTTTCGCGTTTTAATTTTAATTTTATTTGAAGGAATGCTAAAAATTTATTAAGAAATTTGCCGCCGAACGAATGTCTACGTCTACGCATATTTTAAAGCTTGAATTTTATCGACAAAAACTTAGATATCTAATTTCAATATATTATCATAAACAAGTTTGATCAAGAAATTTGTAAATTTTAATTAATAATAACTGATCTATCTATTTTCATAATCTAGACGTCTATGACTTACACATCCTTATATGGTAGTTTTGCAATTGAAATCCCATGACTGTTTCAAATCATTATCATTATTATAAAACCAAATTTTGACAACTGTCTGAATGATTAAGGGGACAATGTTTCCCTCCTCCCCACGCTTTGATTACTTCCACAGTGACGTGCCAGCCATTAATCTAACACTTCCGCTTGTTAATCATATTTCCTTTATTACCATTTAGATTACATGATATTTAAATATTTTAATCAAAGTGGTAATTACAGCTAGGTGTCTCAACATAAAAGGAATTCGTAATCGGGTTTAAAAAGTGATTTTAACTTTTTATTATTCAAAATAAAAGCCGAAGTCATTGTTCTGGAATAATACGTGTAACATTGTAGACTCGACCCTATATAAAAAAGTAAGAGCTTGCCAGAGAGGTGATTGAAGGCGATTCGTCATCAGTATGAGCGTGCAGAAGGCGCAGAGCCACAAAGAACTAAATAATTTTTAATAATCATATTATGTATTAAAATTTTCTATCGAGTTTAGAATATATTGTTCAAAACTTATACAACATATTGCTTAAGATGGATTTTAAATACCGGATAATAAATAAAAGATCAACTATAATGGAGTCTCAAAGGTGCCGAAAATTAGGGTTTCAATACATACAATCTATAAAACGATACAGTGCTGAAAACCGCCCGATCATTTATTTGGATAAAACTTTTGCAAAATAACAAACAATTGCCAAAATAACGCTCCTTCAAACAGGGGAAAAATAATCACAATTATACACGCCGGTTGGGAAAATGGGTGGATTCCAAATTGCCTGCTATTATTAGCCAAAATATTAAAGATTTCTGCTTAGACTACCACTAAACTGGTTTCAAAATTATCTTTTAAAAAATGCAGCTAAAGCAGTGTCATCGTCATGGATAATGCGAGCTATTATAGCCGGCAGTTAAAAAAAGTTCCAAATACTGCCAGTAAAAAATCGGAAATAAATGAATTTATGCTTTAAAATGACATATACTTTGAAGAAAGTTATAAAAAGACTGATTTGCTACAGGTACTAAAATAATTTAATATTAGAAAGAATATGTTTGTGACAATATTGCAAAAGAAATGGATCATACCGTTCTGCGACTACCACCATATTATTGTGTTTTGAACCCGATAGAAAATATGTGAATCTAGAATAAAAGCTCAAAGTATGTCACCAACTTTATGTTCAAGTACTATAGAATTAATAAAGAAAGTTGTAAAAGAAATCCCATGAGAAAATTTGAAAAATTCTGTAAATCATACTATTAAAACGAAAAATAAACAGAAATACGATCTCTCAGCCAAGCCAATGTTAGTCATCAAATAGAACGGCATCGCCATGTGGATTTTCTCACATTATAGCAACGTGGCCTAGAGGTAGAGTCTCAGCTAGTGAACCAAGAGGTCGTGGGTTCAAGGCTGTGCTCGGGTAGACTTTAAAAAAAATTGTTATTTAAAAAATTAGATCGGCTCTAAAAGGTGTATTGGCAACAAGTTTAGCACTTGTTCCTCGATAAAATATTTTAAAATGATTGGTAATCTCCTATCTACTACAGCTGGCAGCCTGTATCATACTTTTACAAGGCGCGACCTCTATTCAGGAGACGCAGACGTATCAAAACGGAAAGCCGGTAACAATCTTAGGCTGAAACACATAGAAAAGTAAAACTAAAAGTCATAAACATCTAGAGTAGCAATGTTCAATATACTACGGTACCTATTTTATGATTTTTGCGGGGTTTATTTGTGGGTAAATAATTTCTTGGCAAAATTGATTAAAAAACCGTCCTTAATTAAAAAAGTGTATTTTGTTTGTTGCGTTGATATCCCTAGTTGCCCACAAAATTTTGACCCACCTGTAAACAAACTCACCTGCGTTTTTGTCCAGAATAATATAGACGCAATAATAATAAATTGCAATGACGACAGTGACACTGAACTAGGTCTGGTTTGTTAAGCTGCCATAATAGATTGTTTTTTTTTTTTATATTACATCGTTTCTTTTAGTTTTATACATATTATACTACAGCAACTAAATATTAAAACAAATTGCTTTTTACCTGTTAAAAATAATTTAAATAATCACACTAAGTTCAACCCTGCGCTGCTATTACCCCATAACAAAGTACCCGAAGCAGAGTTGCCAGGTTGACAGATACGATCGGCACAGGCAAAGTATTTAAAAAGCGTAGTTATATATTAATAAATATTCTTTTAACTGAAAATACAGTTTTGGCAATGAAGCAGTTTGGAAATGATTGCAGTCAATTTGTCAAACGGTATATCTTTGAACAGACTTTAATAGTTTTAGTTGCAAAAAGGATTAGAGGAAAATTTGTTCTTCCCTGTCCAAACATACAATTAACTTAAATATTTTGTGATAAGTGCATCAATATTTTTATAAAGGCCATTGGATTACAGATGTTCCCGACCCACCTGGCCGTGCACTGATTACCTTCTTCTCGTCCAGATCTGCAAATCTGTCCTGGGCACCCCCCAAATCCACCAACCTGAGTCAGATTACTCATTATACCGTTGTTATCCGGTAAGTCAAAATATAAGTTTATGTTGCTAGGACACACAAAAAAAAGGCATCTTAAGTTAAGCTCTAAATTCTCTGAAAAATTTGTTTTGTTACATGAAATTTAAATAAGTGTATAAATTTAACTTTAGTTTTATCAAAAATATGGTTTAAATGGAAGAACTGTAATTAAATTGATCGTACTGAAAAATAGAACTCTTTATAAAAAATAATCACAACAAAGATCTTGTAATTTCAAAAGATTTAGGCTCTAAATACTGGAATTCTGGGTATTTTCGACTCTTAAAAGTTTACCGGAGAGATTATGGCAAGATGGAGGCGTCTCCTTAACTCCATTACCAATTTGGTTATATGAAAAATGGATTGAAATAAGAAATCAAAGGAGTTTTATTTTAAATATTTAAACGTATGAATGAAAGTCTACTTGTCAGGGGTACATATAAATATGCAAAAATTGAGAATAAATTCTCTAACCACCTGAAAATTCCTTATACAATAAGGATTTCAACAAATAATGGTAAAACAGCTATTCTCCGGGCTATATGCCCCTCCGAGCGCTGAATTACATACCAAAATTTGCCGTATTTTCTTCAAACACAGTTAGATAAGAAAATACTAATGTTTCGAATGCAATGCAATTGAAATCCTTATTGTATAAGGAATTTTCAGGTGGTTAGAGAATTTATTCTCAATTTTTGCATATTTAAATATTTCGTTGTCCTATTAAAAGAAAATATTGCCAAAGCCATGGGCTTTTAATTTTAAAGAATTATTGCTTTGATTTATATCAAGTACGAGATTTACATATTTTAAAGTAATTTTATTTAACTTAAGAGCTCTTTTTTGCATGTGATATCAAAAGAAGAAAAAATGGATAATAATATCTACTTTTAAATGTCCTTTCAGATGTGATTTGGCTAAATGAAGTGAAAACATCAAATATCTATCTACCCTACGTCTAATAACGAAAAATAAAGGAATTACCCTGTTAAAAAAGGTTGTAAACCTATCATTAGGCAATTTTGCATTTACACAGGGTAAACTATTGCGTGATAGTTTAATTGACTTTGTTACAGTTACTGACAAATTACAACAACGTGGGATTTAACAACCCTTCCTATACAACCTGCAATTTTGATGTTAACAAAATTCCAGTAATATTTTATTTTTAAGTGAGCACTTTATGTCTTTTAAAATGATTTATAACTCAAACGCGAATGGGAGTTATTCATTTTAAAGGTGTTTACGGGGTATAAGCCTGCGGATTACTTGATTTTGTTTTACACCGTATAGCACATAAGATCCTGAAGATGCCCATTTATTTGTAGTATGGACATTTCAGGGACGTTCTGATTATATTTTAAATTAATTTTAAAATGTGCTTGTCCCGCTTCAATTTGACAACTTAGTAACATTGACATTAAGACAACTGGATCAGAAAAAGTTTAAAATATTCGTGCCCCGATTTGAAGAGATCTGTTTCGCAGCGTTGTTAATTTCTATATTATGAGGAATTACTATTTTCTTTTATTTTTCCTACCGTAATTCCTTTGCAACCTTTTCTATATTAAAATATTTTAAACTTAATAAACTCTGCAACGAATCTTGTATTAATATTCGAAAATATTGTAATAATTTTTCTTTTACAAATAACGAAGTAACCCTGTTAAAAACAATAAAATATATATTTTCACTTTTTATGACAAAAAGTAGATACAGAACAAAAATAGAATACAATAAAATAAGAACAAGAGAAACGAAATGAGCCCTAAAAGATATAAAAATACTATGTGGTGTAATAAAATAGAAAATTATTTATTTAAACTTCTCAAGCAGTTTAATAATGGCCTAGCGTTGCATCGATGCCTTACACATTCGATTTCAATTATATATAAAAGTTTAATTCTACTGGGAGACCCAGCATTTCCACTGTTAAAATATTTATTAAAATTGGGGGTTTCTATTTCCGGATATGTTTACAGAAAGGTATTTTGTAAATTACAGTTTAACATATATATATATATATATATATATATATATATATATATATATATATATATATATATATATATATATATAAATTACCTTTAAACAAAAATTTATAGTGAATCATAATTTATAGTTTTAATGAAATGGGGTTCAGATAAAAGAAATATTAATTGTATTAAGTGCCCTTTGTGTACCTACTATATTGTGCAAATTTTGTACTAAATGGATGTTAGTTAAGTACATTAACACTAGGCGAAAGCCTGTAATCAATTTATGAATAAATGTACAGGATAAGCGTATATGTGCGTGAGGTTTGGATATTATGGATACAGCAAATGGGAAAGTCCTTATTTATGCAGATGATGATATTTGCTTTAGATATACGACTAAAATGCTTACTAAGATACAGGGAAAAGTAATGTTTGGGGCAAAACGTTTACTATTAGACGGCATTATTGATATCTTTGATAATAGGCATAAACGTTACTGTATCCTCCTAAATAAAATTCTAATTTTTAATAACATTTTTTTGAATTGTAGTTCGTTCAGTTTTAATATAACTAACCACTTTTGAGTTCTTTGACAAGATATTTTAGTACTTTCCTATGTTAGCCCACATACCCTCTAGAAAATTAAATATTTTAACCACTTTTTTTCTCTAAAAACAGGCTTTACAAAGTTTCCCGTAGCTACAAATGACCTAAAAGGTATTTTGCTACTTTATACTGGTGACGACCCAAAATAAAAACAAAACCTTACTTTTTGCCACGAGTAAGTAGATTTGTCCCGCCGTCCACCCTATTTATCCCAACTTTTCCCCACATAGCTGAAAAAAGGGTTCCGTTTTTTCGCCCTCACATATGTATTAAAATGTTGTCTCCGAAAATTTCTCCACGTATTATAAAGCAGTATGTGGCCACGTCAAAAGATTAGCTTTGTGGCATTTCTTTTTAAATGCCAGGCAATTTGAAAAAGCTTTCATGTGAAATTTATTATGCCGAAGGTCCCAAATCTGTTTATAATCCAGGGTTATCATCCTAGCATGTTAAGGTTAATAGTATACCTGCTTAGGGGAATCTAAATTATAAATCAACATAGATTTATTTCGTGAAATAAGATAAGGGGCTTCATTTGTGTTGTTCTCCCCGTTATAGGGGAGGGGTCAGTAAATTGAATAGGTTGGGGATGTGCTGTAAAATTAATATTTGGATAAAAGTGCGACTGTTATATTAAAACATAACAATGCAATTAAAATGATGTTCTTTATTGTTGAATACGAATTCGTAAGTGTATACAGGGTGTTATGGAAATGGTTACATACACTAGAATGTGTGACTCCTGGGGTAGTCTAAAGACATACTCAATATTTTTTTTAGGAACTGTCAAGTTCTGAAGTTTTTATTTTTAAGAAAATTACGTTATTGTCATTGTCATTGCATGATACAGAATTAAAAAAACATGTACAACAAAGAACCTAAAAATTATAAATTTAAACTAAATGAGAGACGTGTCCACTTCCACTACTTCCAAACATGTTCTTATTCTTCTTTTCACAGCATCAAGAACATTGATGGCCAGTTGGGGGGCGTTGTTAATCTCCTGAAATTTAATTGTAATTCTAGCCCATAGGTCTTCTAAATTTTCACAAGGGGTTTTGAGAACCGAGTTTTTAATGTGTGACCATAAAAAAGTCGCTCGGAGTGATATCGCAGGACCGTGGTGGCCACCTAACTGGCATATCACGACTAATGCTTCGATCTTTGAAAAATTCTTCCAAAAAATTTAAATTATCAAGAGTTACGTGAATTGGAGCGACGCGACGTCTTGCTGGAAGTAGGTAGCCTTGTCGCATCTCTTCATCGTCTAATGGGTTTACAAAATTTTCTAAAACTTCATTACGGTATCGCGCCGAATTGAGAGTCTCTTAAAAAAATCGGTCCAATTAACCTTCTTTTCAATTGGGCCGCCCACACGCAAACTTTCTGTTAATGCAGAGGTTTCTCTAGAAAGAAAAGTGGATTTTCAGAACTCCACATTCTCATTTGTTGAGAATTTACATAACCAGAGAGGTAAAACCATGCCTCGTCAGTAAAAAGGTTTTTTTTTCAAATAAGTTTTCATTATTTTGCAAATTACTCATGAACCACTTTGAAAATTGCATTCGCTGCGGCTTGTCGCTTGGTAACAATTCTTGGACTGAGCTTAGACGATAATAGTGCATATGGAGGTCATATTTCAGGATTGTATTGCAGGTTCCGTAGGATATTTTTACTTGCTATCTCAAACGCCGAATAGGGATTTGTGAGTGTTCATTAACAATTTGCCTCAATTCTTCTATTTTTTGTGCAGTGCGAACTTTGGGTCTTCCACTGCCTTCCTTTCTATTCACACTTCCTGTTTCTCTGATCAAAGCCACAGATCTAATCAAAACTGGGCGAAACTGGTCGAAATCCATGACTATGCGTGGAAATTATTTTTCAAAATCCTGAATAGCGTCCCGTGTTGAATAAACCCACTGGCCATCAACCCTTCTACCATTTCTAAAGTAAATTTCGATCATAAAAGCTTTTTGTTCTGCCGTAATTACTATATTTAATTCTCTTAAAAATAAAAACTTCAGAACTTGGCAGTTCTATTCTTCATTCACATATACCTTTACCTATGTTACCTTTCAAGAGTAATATATAATTCAAGACTCATACTTTGACGATGTTTTTTTTGATCTTACGCTATTAAAAGTTATAATTTTAAGTAATGACACATAATAATGGGATATTATTTATTTATAGTTTTGACAGATTATTATTTTTATATTCTGTAATTTTATTAGTAATAAAATCATGATGTTTCTTACTGGCTATAGCTTTGAATTTAAGAAGTAATTCTATTGCATTTGATATAGATTTTGGTTTGTACATGACGAAGTGCATTTACAAAAATAAATGAAGAAAGATGCGTTTGGTACATGGGTGCAGTAGAATGTGAATGGGGCACATCAGCCCATGTGGGAATTTCAAATTAGCTGTAAAATAATATTAGAGAAGGTAATCAGAAAATTTTCAAGTCTACTGGCTTAGTTTCGTAAAGCTCAAAAAAATAAAAATCGTCAACGTCCTCTGGCTCCAAAAATAAAAGACGGAAACAATAATGAAGCCACTTTCGAAACTCAGAATTTTTATCCTTGTATTCCTGTTTTAAGCCCAGATTGTGAATTTTTCTGTACCATGCTAGGGTTAGGTGAAATTGACAGCCTGTAATATTAGTATTGGGACAAACTTTTAATACTGCATTATGAATAGATACCTCAAAATCTACTACTAGAAAGTTTTTGTTTCAAAACTATTCGTTAAAAACTATTCAAAACTATTCGTTAAACTATTTGCCGTTGGTACCCGCCACTAACAAGAAGGTATATTAGGAATTAAGGGGTGATTAATAGCTTATTATTTAGAAGCGCCTTTTATGAATATTTTTCTTCAATCTAAATATATATCAGGATTTACCGGTCTCCATATATGCAGTGAATTTCATAACACCCTGTAAATAATAATGTAAATAAAACAGGAGATTATTTAACTGCAACAACTCAACTGACTACACTGGTTGCCAATTTTTCTATGGCACTTATACCTACAAAGGATCAGTTTCATTATTTTTACCTCCTAAAGACCAATAAAACTTAAGTCAGATATTTCTTTAATTAAGGTTACCTTAAAGAATGGTTAACATATGTTAAGAAAAGTGCCAAAGGCTGACGTAAACTAAGAAACTAAAGTGTTTTATTAGACAGAAATTGCTCCTAATGTAGAACTGGAAAATTAGGTAAAACATTCCTTTAACTCCTTTTATATGCTGCAATAAAACCCTTTAATTAAAATTCTCAGTGTTATTCTCATTTTATAATCACCGATTCTGCGTCTAATGTACATACTTTTACTTCTACTAGAGAAATAGTTTTTCATTTTTCTCTTTATCTTTTTTCTTTTATGCTCCCTAAGGAAGCTTATTTATATTCATAACTGGCAAACTAGTTAGTTATTTCTACGACACCTACTTTTTTAAATCCTCTTAGATAGTATTGATAACTCTACTGGTGCTGGTTTTTCAATTTCGACCCATGAAAGCCCTACAGTGCATTTGCATGGTGGTCTTTTTGTATTCAATTAAATGCTAATAGTAATCGTTGTTATACGGAAGCTTCCACCGGCATTGTCAATTATGTAAATACTCTCTGAATGCGGGTCTTGTATATTACTAACATCAAATGCAAAGATATCCCTTTATATTTAAATAGATATGGCGTCATCTGTGTTTTAGGTTTTTCCCCTGATAATAACTTTCCCTTAATAAAACAAGTCTTTTTAGTGCTGTTATATGGCTGTACCATCGTGACACGAAAATTTAACGTTCTATATTAGTCTCTTTACGTATCGCATCACATCTTTTTATTATATAATGCAATAAAAAACGAAAATACTACTGATTAATCCAGACAATAATAAAAAAAGCAGTTAAACATAAATGTCGTTTATGCACTGGGGACAGAGCAGCAATTATCGTAAATAAAACATTTTGGCAGATAATGAATATAAAAAATACAGTGCCTTCTTTATAAGTGATGCCTCCACTGCTTTTTACTTCTACCTATAAAACAGTAAGTTATGAGGTCAAAACCTGGTAAGAAGCAATTTATGATTCTACTTTCGAAATAATGATAAAGTTTGGCTAACTCAGGTTAATTTGAAATTTTTGATTTTAGAAAAGTGTCTTATTTCTAGTGTTCCGTGAAACGGAACTCCTATGAAATCACTTCGGTGTCCGTCCGTCCGTCTGTCACACGCGATTTTCTCTAAAACTATTCGACGTAAAAATTTGAAATTTAGCACAGAGATATAGTGTGGTGACCCAATTGTAGACGTAACGTATAAAAAGTTGAATTTTGATTATGTGGGTTAATTGGAAAATGAAAAAAATTTTTCAATGGCATCGTGAAGGATGTCAAATGAAATCTTATTGAAGCACGAATTCAACAATATATATGATATATTTTTTATTCATTTTTTTCAAAACATTTTTCGGGAAAAACGCGTAAAAATTGCTGCCCTCCCCTTATTACCAAAAGGAAGGCTCAGAAAAATCTGAAAAGGTCATGAACACTGAGAATTAATTGAGCAAAAAGTTGAATTTTGATTCTGGGGGTTAACTTTAGGGGTTAAATTTTGAAATGGAGAAAAAATCAGGGGCATCGTGTAGAGTGTCAAATGAAAGCTTATTAAAGCACGAATTCAACAATATATGATGTATTTTTTTATGCATTCTTAAAGCATTTTTTGGGAAAAACGCTTAAAAACTGCTGTCCCCCACCCTTATCACCAAAAGGATCTCTCGGAAAAATCTGAAAAAAATCATGAACATTAAGAATTAAGTGTAGATTGAGCCAAAATCATCAGGATTGAAAAATTCTAGCGTGATCAATTGTTATAAACAATTTAATTGTTTATTTTCTTATAACTGCTGAACTATTGGATTTAGAGAAAAAGTTTTTTGACAAAAATATTTCTCACGATGCCGATGTAGGGAACAACTTTTTCCCTTACACGTTTTTCAAAATCTTTTTAATTTTGCTCGGCCGAAAGTCGACTGCATTACTATTAATAATTTAAGTGGGAGGCTGATGGCACGAAACACTAATTGTGCAAGCATAGCTTGCACTTGACCGATTTTTTAATCTTCGAATTCAGACTTAAATAGAAATAAGAGTAATGTGATGAAATCATAAATTAATATTTAAATTTTACTTAAATTGTAAATCACTAAAATACTTCATAACCTAAAATCAATAGTCTAGTGTCAAAAAATTCTGAAAATAAGACAATTTTATTACATCCTACATTCCTTCAAGTAAGGCCTTTTTTACAATACCATTTTACTATTTTTTATATTCCGTTTTGGTGCTTACTGCCGTATTACCTCGAAAAACTACTTCCGATCTTGTTATTATGATTTTTACTGTGCCCTAAAATAAATCCCGTTATATAGTGGAAATACATAACCTTTATAGAATACCCTAGGAAAAGCAACCGTGTTAAATTTCGTTTATCACGGATTTGTAAGGTGAAACCTGATCTTTTACTTATCAAGATAATGAAAATAGTAAAACGGGGTAAAATGGAATAAAGGCCGCCATTTTCTTCCGCAGAAATTCGAATTTAGAATTAAGTTAATTTAAGCTGTGGCAGAAAGCTGCTCCATGAACCATAATTATTTGTTGTAGCACTGAGGTAAGTTCAAAAAATACTAAATTTTAAACATAGTCGATTGTACAATACCAGCAAGGTTTTGATGGTTTTAGAATACTAGGAATAGAGAGATTGCAAAGAAAAACAGGAATACTAAATAAAAGGTTCGAATACAGCTTTGCGTAGCTATTTTCCATAAAAAGCGTTTCCGGTTATCTCTAAAAACAAATTGGAAAAAAATTGACATTTTTAATCTCGTAATATTACCCACTACACTGCACTCCAGCAGTGGCTCTGGTTTTCTACCTGATGGAAAAACTTTCTGCATTGACCGGGGAACAATATTAATTGCTCTCTTATGGTGCTGAATTGTTTCCTTTTTAATTTTCCGGATATTACATTTCGTTTTGGTGTCTTCCGTTAAACACAGCCGGAGCAACCAATTGAAAACAAAGCAGACTATATGATGGGAGTTTTTTTCTATAATATGTTATGTACATGTACGTATATCTATAACTGTATTTATAAAGGATATCCAAATAAGGACTAGGGAATTTAAATTTGGCGGGACTTTTTAACAACTAAACCCAAGCACAAAATAAGGTAATTTTCTGCCAGAGTTCAGACAACTGAACCAAGAAATAAAATCAGAAACGCCTGTGTCTCTTCACTGCTTCCACCAAAGCAACTGTGTTTAAAAAACAGCAACGCAATACGGAATCCTTTGATCTTTCCGCCACGACGGGACTTTGTTGGGTCGCCAGAAACAGTTGCAGCAAATTAAAGTTGACAAAATGTTTGTCAATTTAGCAACTCGAGTTGCTCGCAACTGAAGTTGCTCTTTAGCTTTGTCACACATCATAACTAGAACAAGTCTCTCGAATTTCATGGCGAATCTCAGATTGTTACTCTTGATATTTCCAAGGCCTTTAACCAAGTATGGCATGCCGCACTCCTTAACAAACTACCTTCTTACGGTCTTCCTACCAAACTATGTACATACCTGGATCGGTAGCTTTCTCTTTAATCGGCGCATATTATCAGTGGTGGTTGATGGTCACTCATATAAATTCTATCCTATCAATGCTGACATCCCCAAAGATTCAGTCCTGTCACCAACCCTATTTCTGCTTCGCATTAATGACCTGTGCTCTCTTTAACTACCAATCCCATCCACAGTTACGCTGATGATAGTAATCTTTACTTCGATATTCATTTTTCCAGACAAGGCTATTGATAAGTGTTTTTTTTTTCAGAATAAACGGAACTAAATTTAAGCCATCTTCTAAACAAATTTGCTGAATAGCTTGCAAAAGTTCAAGGAAGTGAATAAAAATATAAATTCAGTATAAATTTTATTTTAAACTTGGACTGTAATTATATTCCAGCTTAGTACCTTAGCGTTTTAAGAAAAAATCTAAAAATAAAATATCTGTATGTACTTAATACTTTGGTAATTTTTCACTGCAGAATTTTTTTTCCTAGCACGGCATTACTTGTGCAGTTAGCTAGTAGTTAAAAATTTATAATTTGCCTACCCAAAATAAATAAGGAATATTACGAAGAAAAAGCATCGCTTTTGATCCTTGATTTGCTATAACGGCACTTTTGCTTTAAGAAAAGTTTCTAACTTCTTAATACCGTTAAAAATACTTTTTAAACTGTTGGAAAACACATTCACTTTAATCTTTTAATTGCTTGTTCTAGAACGAGTTTTCTCTTAGATAAAATAACGCTTTCAGCATGTTCTCGCTTAATGAACTGCAGTGAATTCGATGATTATAACATTGTATAATTAAGCTGATACTTTGTTTTATATTATTATTTGATTATTCTCTCGCCGATCAGAAGGGAGTATAGAAAAAATTTCATCGATCTTTAGCCATTTTTAACCCCATGGTGAATGAATTTTTTAAATTCTTATTAATTAGTTATTATTTTTCCTACAAAGTTTAATTGTGTAATAAAATAACGTAAGATAAGAAAATATGTCCTTAAAGTATGCCATGAAATCGATCACGCGTGTCTTGAATTATTACTCTTGAAAGGTAACATAGGTAAAAGGTATATGTGAATGAAAAATAGAACTGACAAGTTCTGAAGATTTCATTTTTATGAAAATTAAATATGGTACCCACGACCAAACAAAAAGCTTTTAAGACCGAAGGTTCCTTTAAAAATGGTAGAAGGGTTGACGGTCATTGGGTTTATTCAACACGGGACGCCATTCAGAATTTTCACACTTAGTCATGAATTTCGACCAGTTTATCCAAGTTTTGACTATATCTGTGGCTTTGTTTAGAGAAACAAGAAGTGGGAATAGAAAGGAAGGCAGTGGGAGACCCAAAGTTCGCACCGCACAAAAAGTAGAGAATTGAGGCAAATTGTTAATAAACACCCACAAACCTCTATTTGGCGTTTAAGCCAGCAAGTAAACGTATCCTACGGAACCTGCATTACAATCCTAAAATATGACCTGCAAGAGTTGCCACCGAAAGACAAGACGCAGCGAATGCAATTTTAAAAGTGGTTCATGAGTAATTTCCAAAATAATGAAAACTTATTTGAAAAAACCTTTTTTACTGACGAGACATGGTTTTACCTTTCTGGTTATGTAAATTCTCAACAAATGAGAATGTGGAGTTCTAAAGAAACACGTTTCTTTATAGAGAAGCCTCTGCATTCACAGAAAAATGGCGTGTGGGCGGCCATATCGAAAAGAAGTTTAATTAAACCGATTTTTTAAAGGGACTCTCAATTCGGCGCGATACCGTACCGTGAAATTTTGAAAATTTTGTAGATACGTTAGACGATGAAGAGATGCGACAAGGATGTTTCCAGCGGGATGGCGCACTAGTTCACGTTACTCTTGATAATTTAAATTTAGTGAAAGAATTTTTCGAGGACCGAATCATTAGTTGTAATATGAAAATTAGGTGGCCACCACGGTCCTGCGATCTCACGTCGTGCGACTTTTTATGGCCACACATTAAAAATTCGGTTCTTAAAACCCCTTGTGAAAATTTAGAAACTGTAAAAAGAAGAATAATAACCCAACCCAACCTCTTTCATTTAGTTTAGATTTATAATTTTAATAATTTTAGGTTCTTTGCTGCATATGTTTTTTTCTAATTCTGTATTATGCAATGACAATGACAATAATGTAATTTTCTTAAAAATAAAAACTTCAGAACTTGACAGTTTTATTTTTTATTCACCTATACATTTTACCTTTTTTACCTTTCAAGAGTAATAATTCAAAACATATGTAATTAATTCCACGGCATACTTTGAGGCTTTTATTTATCTTACGTTACTTACACTAAATCTTATAACAAAGCAAGAGGATTTAATAGATAAATATTTTAATCTATTTTAAGAAAAACACGCCATTGAAAAAATCTGCGGCAAGCTTAGTTTAATTAAAACATTTTAAAACCAATGTGGATTTTTCTGAAACCTGAGCTAGAATTTTCAAGATAGCAGGGCCGTGGCCTGAACCGCTTCTAAACAGGCACGGGAACTTTTAATTTGCGTCCACATATTTCTAGTCTCACTAAGCCGAGTTTAAAAGGCTTGGTTTTCGTTAAAAGGGATTATATTTCTAAGCTAATTTTGCTTTCTCTTTAGTGACCGCTGCACGAATAGTTTCATATAGCTTTAAAGCCCTTGATAACTTTTTTAATGATGAACAAGCCTCAGTTCTAAGTGCTAACTAAAGCCTAATGCATGTTATATATGCAATTTACGTCTAGATTTAAAATGTGGCGTACTTAAACTATCTAGTGTTCTAGACCATAGGAGTTCTCTAAAATAATATATCAAGGGAAACTGAATAATTCTTTCTTAAAATAACTGGGTAATGTTCCAAATTATTGCTCAAAGCAGAATTGCGGCTTATTAACATAAGTACAAGGCTTGGTGAAAAATCAAGTTACTAGCATTCTAAAAATTCTCCTATCCTTTAAAAACTGTTAGTTTATCACTGCCATCATTATATTATACGCCTGAGTGTAATTCACAGATTTTTAAGGGCAAAAAATACCTTAAGATATAAGCAAGAATAAAATATCATAAATGGTTTGAGATAAAAATCAAGATGACTTGATTGGGAAAAAGGAAAACTATGGCTTTACCTAAGATGTTTACATTGGTTAAGGAATAGGGCAGGCATTTTTTGATACCATCTGTTCAATTGTTAACTTGTAATATAATATTTTGTTTATTTGTTACTTTGTTCTACTGACTTTATTGCTTTTTAGTGTTCCGTGAAACAGAAACTTATGGAATCATTTCGGTGACCGTCCGTCCGTGTGTCACAGGCGCTTTTGTCTGAAACTATTTGGCTTAGAAATTTGAAATTTAGCACAGAGATAGAGTGTGGTGGCCCAGTTATAGATGTGAATTATTATATTGATTCTGGGGTTTAACTCCGGGGTGTAAATTGGGAAATGGAAAAAAAAATTTCAGTGGCATCGTGACGTGTGTCAAATGAAAGCTTATTTAAGCATAAACTCAACATATATATGATGTATTTTTTATGCGTTTTTTTAAACATTTTTCGGAGAAATGCTTAAAAATTGTTGTCCCCTACCCTTATCACCAAAAGGATAGCTCAGAAATATCTGAAAAAAATTATGAACATTGAGAATTAGGTGTAGATTGAGCCAAAATTATCAGGATTGAAAAATTCTAGCGCGATAAATTGTTATAAACAATTTATTTGTTTATTTCCTAATTATTGCTGAACCATTGCTTGTAGAGAAAAAGTTTATCGATCAAAAAATATTTCTCACGATGTAAGGAACAACTTTTGTCCTTACACGTTTTTCAAAATCTTTAACTTGGCTCAGTCGAAACTCGAGTGCATATCTATTAATAATAATTTAAGTGGGGAACTGATGGCACGGAACACTAGTTGTGCAAGCATAGCTTAAACTTGACCGGTTTTTTTATTTATTGTTTAAGATATAAAATTTAAACAGTTGTTGGATAAAATTAAATAGAAAATCCTTTTTTTTAACTTTTAAAAATGTCAGCAATCTAGACCTAGTGTTTGAACGATATTTCATATTTTTACTAAATGATAATTTTTTGTTTTTTTATTTTCTCACTTCCGATCTCTTGACCAAAATACTGGGATCTCTTCAGGTCTGAGTAAAAACCAAAACTATAAATATTTATCAAAACGCATGTTTCTTGTCAGCCCTTGTTTAGTTTTACGAAAAACATATGATATAGAGATCCTCAATCATTTTTACGGCAAGATATTTAAAACAGATATTTCAGAGGTGAATACAGGAATTTTAGTATAAAATATAAAATGTAAAAATGAAGGTTTTCAAAATTAACAGTACCATTTATTGTTATGTATGGAAAGAGCAAATCGTGTTTTATGTGAATGTTGACAGCTGCTGTGTCTACTTCAAAATAATGTTTAAATAAAAACCTGTTAGATTATAATATATCGAAAATGAGTTAAATTGTGATAACTGTTTGTCAATAAAACCCTATTAAATTACATTGTTTAGAAATTTTATTTTATAAATTTTAAAACTAAAAAAAAACAAGAACATTGAGAATTAGGGGTAGATTGAACCAAAAGTATCAGGATTAAAGAATTCTAACGCGATCAATTGTCATAAACAATTTAATTGTTTATTTCCTTATAACTGCTGAACCATTGGTTTTAGAGAAAAAGTTTTCCAATAAAAACTATTTTCCACGATATAAAGAACAACTATTATCCTTACACATTTTTCAAAATTTTTAATTGGACTAAGTCAAAACGCAAGTGCATTACTATTATTGTTGTCCCCCACCATTATCAGCAAAAGGACCGCTCAGGAAAATCTGAAAAAATCACGAAGACAGAGAATTAGGTGTCTCTCAGGTTAAGTGGGGGACTGATGACACGGAACACTAATTGTGCAAGTATAGCTAGCACTTGACCGATTTTTTTAAAATAAAGTAAATAAAAAATACTTTTTTAACGTACCCCGTAATTAAAAATAGAAATTCTTTTTTACGATAAGCTGACCAGAACGTATTTTGCCGGCCCGTAGATGCCAAATCAGCAAAATCGAGCAATTTGGGATTTGGCTTTAGTTTTAAAGTCATTTCCGATAAGATTTGTATTATGTGAAATCCAAATTACCGAGGGTTTAGCAAAGAAGGCAAAAATGTAGCAGATATAGAGATTTAATTATTATAATTATTGTGAAATAAAATGCCTGCATTTATTTTGTTCGGTCGTTTACGAAAAAAAGAATAAAGTATTTCTATTTATATATTATGTAGCTAATACTCTGCCCCTGATAAATTTAATTAAAAGCAAATTAATATTACCTAACATTAAATTTAGAGACGTAATTCGAATAGACATGTTTAGTCCAAACTTTATTTATTCTTATAAAATATACATACATATTCTTGTTTATTAGAATCCATTAAGAAACTACTAAAAGTAATGGATGGATCGATCGTAAATGCAACTCATAATTTATTATTTTAATGGCCTGCTTAAAAGTACGGCCAGTAGATTAACGGATGTTGTTGCTAGAACCATCGATTATGCTAAAAATCTATTAAAAACGAAACTTTTATAAAAGTTAGCCCATGCGAAACGGAAATTTCTTGCGAAAGTGTGAACCCCAAGGGAATAGTGTAAAAACGAAAGGCGAAGAGAAATTCAATAGATAACTCCATCCCCTATTCCATTTTGCTTTAAATAACTAACGCCTTTACTGTTTTTTGTCTGATGCTTAAATTTTTTAACAGGCCTTATTCTATATCTTTTTATAAATCCATTTATAAGAAAGCGCTTTGGTATTTATAAAAAAATTATTATAACATGTTTCTTTTTCAATAAAAGCAACAACAATAGAAAATAAATAATCGCTTAGCGTCAGAAGTAAATTTTGCTTACTTATTAAATGGTTTTATTTTATCATCAATAAACTGGACCTGTTCTCTTCAACCACCAATCCCATCCACAGTTACGCTGACAACAGTACTCCTCACTCAAACATTCATTTTTAAAGACAAGTTTCGAATCAAGAACTGTATAACAGACGCAGATCTATGCACCTGTCCCTTTCCCAGTATCTTAGACGGGGGTGCCTTCATCGCCTCATCGCCGCACTGTTTGGAATATGTACCTTCTTTATCGATATTTCCAATGATTTTGCTCGGAAGAACTAGCTGCTATTATTTCCTCTTGACTGTTCCTAACAGAACAAGAGGCGCGTTACGGATGTGTTCCATTACGGTACAACTACAAAAACCTAGAACATCTCACTACTCTCGCTCATCTGTACATAGGATCTCCAGGTCATGGAACAAATTGCCTGCAGATACTTTCCTTTTACCTTTCTATCTCCAATCACACAAATTTCTTGTCAATAGATAACATTTACCTTCTCTTTAGACGCCAACGCTACGTTATTACTTAGGCATCTACCGCTCCCCATCAGACAACTCCTACAGTGAGTTCTTTGACTTTCTCTCGGCAAAAATATTATCTATGAATTTCCCTCAGCCGAAGTTATCATACTTGGCGACTTCAACGTCCATAGGAAGAAATTGCTAGAATCCACAAAAACTAACCCAGAAGGCAAAGCGGCAGAAAACTTCGCAATCAGTAACTTGCTTACCAATTTAATCAGAGTGCCAACATACTCTCTCCGAGTTTCTACCCATAATCCAAATCCACTAGATCTTTTTTTACCACCCATCCTGAGCCATACCTAACATCTATACGCGCTCCCCTTGGTCGTTCAGATCATGGCCTCATTACCGTATCTTGTCCCATACATCCCGAGTTCGTTGAAATCATGCCAGAACGCACGATCTGGTACTACAATTCTGTCGACTGGTTTGGTCTTCGAAACTTCTCTGCTTTCCCTTGGAACCCTGTCTGTATTTTCACTTCCGATCCCTCCGAAATTCGCTCTCATATCACAGATATCATTCAAGCAGGTATTGAAAGTTTTATTCCACATACCCGCAAGAAACCTAAACTTCAAAAGCCATGGTTCTTCAAAGCCTGTGATAAAGCCAATCTCAAAAAAGTCCAAGCTCACAAAAGTTATCTTCAAAACCCTACACCCGAAAATCATCACATTTTCACCGAGGCAAGAAGTCAATACAATCAAACTATCTTGGAGTCCAAAAATGCTTTTAACAACCGCATAAAAAATAAAGTGTTTTGCTGTCCCAACGGCAGCAAATCTTTCTGGCCACTTGCCAAAAACATAAGTCGAAGCTTCTGTAGAAGAATTTTTCCTCCACTGACGCCTGGCAACGAAATTATCTACACCTCTAAAGGGAATGCTGAACTATTTGCCAAACAATTCGCTACCGATTCCACCCTAATTCCTCTCGCCAACTTTGCTCTTCTAACCGCTACGTCTGTACCCCGCAAAATGCCCGACATAATAAATAGCTAAGATCAAACAAGTTCAAAAAATTCTTTTATCCCTTGACACCAAAAAGTACTTCGGTCTGGATGACATACCAGCAATTGTTCTAAAACAATGCGCTAGGGTATCTTTCCAGATAGTTTGAAGACTGCTAGTGTGCAGCATGTCCCGAAGAAAGGTTCAAAATCCCTTCCATCCAATTATACATCTATCTCTCTTCTCTCTGTTGTTAGCAAAGCTATGGAGAAAGCGATCAACTTGCAAATTCTAAAATATCTAGTAACACACAACATCATCCATCACAGACAGTACGAATTTCGTCACCAAAGATCCACAGGTGATCTCCTTAGCTTTGTCACACATAACTGGAACAAGTCTCTCGAATTTCATGGCGAACCTCAGATTATTGCTCCTGATATTTCTAAGGACTTTGACCAAGTATGGCATGCCGCGCACCTCAACAAACTACCTTCTTACGGTCTTCCTACCAAACTATGTACCTGGATCGGTAGCTTCCTCTGTAATCGGCGCATATCTATCGTGGTTGACGGCCACTCATCTAACTTCCATCCTATCAGTGCTGGCGTCCCCAAAGGTTGAGTCCTGGAACCAACTCCATTTCTTCTTCACATTAATGACTTGCTCTCTTTAACCAAACCCATCCACAGTAATGCGGACGATAGTACTCTTCACTCTAATATTAATTTTTCCAGTCAAGTCTCGAATCAAGAGCTGGAAAATAGACGCGGATCTATACACCCATTCCTTTATAAAATCCAAATAAGACCCAACCTAGAGTACTGCTCTCGACACTGAACATATTTGATTCCATCCAAAAGAGAGCCATTTGACTCATCAGTGACCCAGTCCTCACAAGAAGACTCCCTTCTCTCGCTCATCGCCGCGCTGTTGGGGACTTATCCCTTTTCTACCAGTACTTCAACGGATTTTGCTCTAAAGAACTAGCCGAAATAATTCCCCCTTGACTGTTCCTAACAGAACAGCAATAGGCGCATTACCTATACATCCCTTTACTGCCCAGCTGCACAAGCCTAGAACAGACCACTTCTCTCGCTCATTCATACCTATAGTTTCCAGATTATGGGAAAAATGCCTGCAGATGTTTTTCCTTTGCGTCCCAACCTTCAATCCTTTAAATCTCGTGTCAAGAGACTATATTCTCCTTCTCTTCAGACGCCCACGGTACGTTAGTACTTAGGCTCGAACTCTACGTGGGATGTCTAGGTAAAAAAGAAAGATTTGAAATCTATGTGGGTTTTCCAGATAAAAAAACCGCTTTTATATTTGAGGTTCGGTTTAAAAGAAGTGTCAAAAATTCGAACATTCTGAGCAAAAAAGTAAAATTGACATATTTTAGTGACAGTTTTAGTTTTCCTGGTAAAGAAAAATTACAACACAACTTGACAGCTTAAATTGAATATTATTTAACAGTGTACCAGAGCTTAAAAAGAAAAAAATATTTCGTTCAAAAATTTTAAACGTTTTAATTAACAACGTACTAAAGCTTTTTGACAGAGCTAAACATTCTTTTGATCAGCCTGCCTCACGCTGTTCAAAAGTGATTTTTATTCTGCCAAATGTGCGGACAAAGGGTTTTTTGTTGTAAAGCTCTATAGAAAGGGAGATCATGCAGGATCAGTTTTGATAGAAATTTTATTATACTGTCAATAATTGTTGAAACGAAGTTTTAAAGTCTAATTACATCGTTAAAAGTGCTTTTTAATTCGGCACTTGACGTCAATAGCTTTTCCTTATAAACGTACAGTGCCCCCAAGTTTTAATAATTTAAAATACTAATTTGATGCGTGACTGAGAAATAAATTATTGATCTTACTAAAATTTACCCCAGTCTCATCTTCACAGGCATGAAGGCATTTCAAAGAATTGCTAATAAAAATTTTATAGAAAAAGGCTATAGAAATACGGATTATAAAGGCCAGTTTATAGTACAAAATTCCTGGTATTTGATTTAAAAAAAAAAAACAATACAAATTCGTCGTCTCGTCTGCCAGGCGTGAACAAAGGGTTTAATAAATTTATATGCTCTGCGGCTATGATTCTGGAGCTTATTCTCGAAAATTGTAAATAATGTGTGCCAGATATTTTAGTTCCCCTTAATCGCAAGGAATGAAATACCTAATGGAAATTTTTACATCGGGATTTACCGATACATAGCATATGTTCCGTGTTCAAATCCATTTAAAATGCATTATTATTTGAAAAACATTATCGGGGCACACCGAGTAATTTCTTGTTTTGAATGATTTTTAAATAAAACGGCTTATAGCCAATTTACCTTTTTATATCTGAGACCATCAACGAAGACTTTAAGCCTAAATACTAACGTATCGTTGGCGTCTGAAGAGAGGGGAAATGTAATCTATTGACACACATTTAAAGGATTGGAGTTTGGGAGGGGAAGAGAAAACATCTGCAGGCAATTTGTTCCATAGGTATTACTGAGTGAAAGAAGCAGGATGTTCTAGGTTTTCTTGTAGCTGAATAGTAAGCGCATCTCTTGTTGTTCTCTTAGGAACAGTCAAGGGAGGAATTATTTCTTTAAAGCATAATCTGTGGAAGTATCAGTAGAAAAGGGACAAATCCCCAACAGCGCGATGATGAGCGAGACAAAGGAGTTTTCTTACGAAGACTGGGTCATTGATGGGCAGAATGTCTTTTTTTTTGGAGAGAATATTTGGAAAACATAGAGAGTATGTAAGTGGGAAGGTGAGAAGCATATTTTGACTCAAACGAGAGAACCAAGCTTTTTACCTGCCGATGTGGCAATTGAAGTAATGTGTTTGTGCTAGCTGAGATCATGTTCGAAAGTGGTAGAGGATTCTTCCTCGTCCGAGGCGGCACCACCCCACACATCTGCTAAAGGGCTGGTGAAATCCGTAGGGATGTTTCCAGCTCTGGATGTATGAGACGGATACCCCCAGTACACACACGGTACCTAGAGTACTTAGGGTAAGACCTTCGTGGGCTGTCCGAAGATGAAAAAGTGATACCAACAAGAACGAAATTTACTTTGTTCTGTAGGGCTTGGTCATTCATGTGGATAGGGTAAAGTGTTGCCGGATTTTTTGCGTGACAAATAAATAAAGATTTTGTCCACCGGATAATTTTCTCTGACGAATCAATATTTTTTTTTCAATGAAAAAGTTAATAGGCATAATTGTCGATATTGGGCCAGGGAAAATCCTCACTAGATATGCAAAAATCATACCCAGTTCCCCCAAAAAGTAAAGGTTTGGGCATGGGCTGGTATAGGTCGGAAAATAATTATCCCCTTCTTTATGCAAGAGACATTAAATTTAGAAAGATATTAAACATTATTTACAGTAGATTTGGTTAATGGATTTTTGTCAGGATATTTGTCATTAAAAATATTACAAACTTCTTTGCTTTCGCATTTTGTCCCCATTCTGTATTATTAAAATTTCAATTCTTTGGATTTTTGTTAAATGATCCTTTTTTGTAAATAAATGAAACAGACACTGTCAGACATTTCAGGTAAACTTTTGCTTACAGATATTTTAAGGTAAAATACAATAAAATAACGATTTTTGACCACCATTTTCTTAAAAACTGTTAACTTTAGGATAAAATGTTCCCAATAAGAAATATCAAAATTTTAAGCTGAATTCGTACATTGAATAAAATATAGAGCGTTCCATTTAAAAAAAAATTCCTGTCGATTTCAGGAAAACGGTAAACTTGACAACAATATGGAACCACCTAAGTGTACAAAATTTCATAAAAATCAGATGAACGGTTTGCAAGATATTTCGAGGTTTCCAAATTTTTGTTACACACTGTATAACTTTACCATGGCGACATAGCACCAAAAGCCATATTAAATGATTAATTTTTATAAATAAACCTGCCTGAGTGTGCAAGCCACCGCTGTTCAAGACACAAAGAATTTCGATAAAATTACATGACAAAAAAGGGACCAAATGAATAATGTCTCGCCCACAAAAACATTAAACCTTTCTTTAAACACCCTGTAATTGTTTTCAAAGTTTGGCGTGCTCTTACGACGGGAAGCAGGTTGGAATTGAAACCAGTGAAAAATCGACGGTAATATATTTAAATGGTTTGGAAACGCAAAGTGACTAAAAGGGAACGAATACAATGGTTACATATTCAGACTAACCAAATTAATATTAGTTCAACGGTTTTCTACTTTTGCTTTTTTGTTGTTTGGTTATTGATAAATCATCTAATTACTAATTCTATTGTTTATTTGTTTTAGACAACCATATTTTTATTATTCTTAACGAAAGACTAGCTTATTCTCGCAGCATATCAAATCAAGAAAATAAATTAAAATAAATTGAAAATACTATGTTATCTGCGTTGGGTCGAATGTGCTTTAACACACCTGTGACCTACTAAACTCAATGAAAAGTGCGAAGGAACATAAACTAGCAATATATGTCAGGTGACGCACAACGAAACAAGAATAAAATCTACTGACGGTTTCATAATATTTGTGTTACATAAGAAATATCATAAATCGCTTTACTTATGCTTCCTAGCATTAATAATTTGAGAAGATAATTGATAAACATTTTAGAATAGGGAATATGCATATCACTCGAATAAATTAATATAAATTAAATATTTGTGGTGGTTATCAATCCGTTTTTCGATCCGACACCTTTCGTTTTCGAGTTATTAGGTACCAAAGACTCCAAAGAGGTATCCGGTACTCACCAGTTTCAATAGGGTTCTGAATATCCGGGTCCTCAACAACCTCCGAAAATTTAAATCGATTTAATTGACTTTTGCGATCTGTACCCGATTTCAATGTAAATCGCGGAAATTTCGACTTTGACGTTTAATAACTCCGAAACGATAATCCTGTATAACTGAATTCTTTACCAAAGCTAGTTGCACTATTCTTCTATCAACCCAAATAATTCGATTGCTCTCCCTCTGACTGTTTCCGAGAAAAACAAACCTGTTCGAGTTTAGGTTAAGTTTTACGTTAATATGTAGACTGACACTTATTTTTGCTGATTTCCTGACTTCGTTGTTCACTAAGGACAAGAATTAATTAAATTGTAATAAATTATTCCGTCATTTTGGAGAGGACACAGCTAGTGTTGTAAATATCCGTATTCATTAGATATCCGAATCATACGGAATCGGAATCAGCTAATATCCGTATCCATTATCCGAATACGAATCCATTTCTTGACCCGCGCGAAAGCGGTTACAGATCATGTATACGTATGCATGCAACAGACTAAAACATTTTCTATCCGGATACACGGCTAGGTAGGTCGATGCGGTATCGGTATCATACCATTCGAAGTCGAAGTTTAGGGATAAGAAGGCACCGCGTCGCGCCGTTCTCGTTTGAATTCGGTTCGAGTGAGGCGGGACTAGTTTAACCAATGGGTCTCATCTCATATGATACCCGTTACCCCGATAACTATGCCATCTTTTTTTAGGAAATGTCATTAGAAAGAGAAAGCACAATATCAAATATGCCACATCGCAGACCGTGTTGTTCGCTTACACTCGATTCCGATTCCGTTTTCTCTTTGCACTTTGCATTAGTAACCACCCGATGCGAATTTATTTTGATTCCGAATCCGTATTCAAGTTCTCGGCCGGTTCCGGATAATCCGGATTCTTTTAATATTCGGATCCAACGGATTTTTGGATACGTATCCTTACATCACTAGACACAGCTTTGATTATTTTATTGCATATTGCCAATACTGCCCTAAATAATTCGGTAAATAAATAAATATCACCCAGATAATTTTAATCAAAGCCATAACAACAGCATAATTACTAACAGTGACTAAGCAAATTAATGTCTTGGAATCCGCCATCAGAAAGCTTTTTAATACCGGATTTTTTTTTTAATTATAAAAGCTTTAAAACAAGAGGAAAGGTCTATGTTTTGAGGCCAACACAGAGATTTTGCACATTCATTTTTAATTAAAAAATAATGACGAAATACATTAGTGTCTTAATTGACAGATCAGCGATTTAAAAAATGCAGATTATTTGCAAACAACTCTGTTATTTGCTAAAACAGACACAATAAAACCATCTGATAAAATACTGTTTACGATTTTGTTTTATTCTTAAGTTTCCACGCTAAAATCTGGAGCTGTTTCTCTTCTGACTGCTGTTTGCATTTTTCTTGATAAAAACAACATCATCTAAAGCTTTTGTCGGCCTTTCTTTAATCTGTACAAAACTTATTTAGCCACATTATCTACTGGTATATAAAAATACAGGCCTGATATTTCTTAAAACCAATCTAAAACTTACTTAGTCATTTTAAAAATCAATAGAGCTTCGTTTTACCTTATTCTTTTAAATAATATTTTTTTTTCAATTATTTTTTACCCCAATATATATTTCAAACTCGGTTACTTTAAACAAACCTAAAAATAATCTGAATATCTATCTTACAGTGGCCAAAAATTATTTTAATGCCTTAGAAACTTGGGAAGTTTTTTTAGTCCTCAAGTAAAAGTGGCAAACTTTTTTAAAATTAAAATTCCGAAAGTCTTAGCTTTCTCGACGTGTATAAATTGGCCAATTTAAAAAATAAAAAATTAACAAAGACTGTGTAAAGGCAATTACGTTTATAAATGCGGGGTATATTTCCTTGTAAGCTTTTCCTGAGAACTGAAGATTATTAGTTAGGATTAAAAACCTGGTAAAATCCCCAAATTATGTTCTTATTTCTAATAATATTTCAAAGGACGTGCAATTTTTGTAACTTTATGTCATTGTAAAAATATATTATATATTTTTTGCTAGAACATACTATGGTTTGGCTTTTAAGCAAAAAATTTCTGAATATTGTATAAATATTAGAAAAATAAAAAAAATTGTGTTGTAAGTTTTTACATATTACTTAAAACATTTAGTGCTTACTGGAGAAAAATCTTTACAATTATCTAAGAAAATCTAAACGTATAACAGAAATTAATTTATGTTTATTAGTTTTTAAATTTACAAGAAAAATTAATTCCTTTAAAATACAAAATAGTAAGAAAAAGTTAATACGGAATGATTTAAAAAATTACTTACATTTGTTAAGTGTAAATAAATTTTTAAATCATTTTATAGTTGTCGTTTCTTGTTATTTTATATTTTAAGATTAATTTTTCTTTGTTATACTCGTATAATTTTAATTTCCGTTATACGTTTAGATTTTCTTAGATCTGTATAAAAGTGTTTCTCTATCAACCTATTATTTTGCGTAAAAACCAAACACAATATTCTAGCTATTTTATTTTTCATCTGAGACAGTCCACGTAGACTTTAGCCTAAGTACTAACATACCGTGGGCGTCTGAAGATAAGACTGTCCCAAGCCCAACCCAAGCAAAAAATAAAATGTAAACATTATATACATATATATATATATGTATATATATATATATATATATATATATATATATATATATATATATATATATATATATATATATATATATATATATATATTAAATAAATTAAGGCACGACGAATAAACTTCATTAATCAAAATCCACAGATAAAAATACCTACAAGTGTGACCGGAAAAGTGTTTAGTAAAACAACAAGCCAGAGGAGCTTTTCTGTATGTGATATTATTTTATTCCTGTTTCAGATTCAATCTTTTGTGATTTTCTGCTGCACTAAATTCTTATCTAAACGATTAGACAGAAGATAAGGGTCACTTTTGACGCCTAGTGTACACAGTATCCTTAGAGTATAATAATATACTGCATAACGTGGCCTGTAAAAAAGCACCCTTTTAAAATAACAAAAAACCCTCAACCCTCGTTTTTCTTAGGGCATTTTTTCCAGAAAGTTTTACCTAACACATGTGAAGGGTTTTTATTACAAACAGATATATTAACCGTTTGGAAAAAGGCTATAGATACAAAGGGTGTAATGGAAAAGCGATGTAGTATTCTTCAGGGTCCAATAGTAAAAAAGGATAAGAAAACCTACGTTAATGTATATCCTTTATTTTGACAGTTTAGTTGCGCCGAAGGTCACCAGATGGATTTCGGATAAAGTCACTGTAAGGATCATTAAACATAAACGTGGACCATCTGCATATGTAATGTTGTGTTTTTCTCTTGAGAATTGGCCTATTTATTTTAAAAAAGAGCCCAATATATCACCGATAAGCTTACTAAGACTGTGGATCTTGCATTAACAACGAATTGTTTTTATTTTTTAAAGTCCCCTTGACATTTTCACTTCCATATATATATATATATATATATATATATATATATATATATATATATCATATAATATAGAACATATTGGGCCTAATAATTAATAAACAGTTAACGGACTTTCAATTTCAAATAACAGTTACTAAAACGTTGTGTAAAAAATCGTTATCTATCAATTTTTATTAATTCGTAAATATTATTGAAATAAACTTTCGATCGTAACAGAAACGAATATTACGCAAAAATAAAAATATTGCCAGTTTTTATGGTTTTAAGATTGTCGAAAAAAGAAAAAATATAAAATTATGTAATTGAAGTGATACTTTTTAAAATTGACAGCAGTTTCAAAACGTTTTCCTTTATGTGTCCTGCAGTGAGTGACGAAAAATAATCTGTCAGGAATCAACACCATTTCTAAAAATCGAAAAAAATCTGTAACAAATGCAATTGGCGCATACAAATCTGTCCTTTTTTGGGTTCTGGACTGAAAGAAAATAATTAAAAACTCTAAAATTGGACCTTTTGTTAACTGTACTATAGCTGAAGTTGGCAGCGGTTTTAATTCTTATTAATTATTCTTTGGAACAAACGAAGTCGAAATACTACCAGATATCCAATGAGTTTAATTCCGATGTTGCCAAATTAAAGGAAATGCTACCACAAATATTCAATTGAAATTTGCTAGATGTGTGTTCCAATTCTGATATTTAGGAAAAATTTCAAACTTATATCATAATAATCGCAAAACATATATGTAAAAATACACCTTTAATTTGTGTTTGCACCATTAAAGATCCAAAAAAAAACAAAGCGTAAAACTATTTTAAAAACTCAATTGTTTAGCGGTAATATAGTGTCAGAATCGACCACAAAGCGATTCAATTTATTCAGTATTTTTGGACCGCTTTAAATGCTTTTTCATCGAACCTGGCTCTATGGAATTCTTTATTAATTGGATTTGAATTGTACACAAATCAACTGAACTTATTTGGAGCTCGATAACAACAATTGACATTACATTCTTTATATTATTTACTTTTTGTCGAGCAAGTCTAACTGAGCTTTGTTTGCGTACAATTAGAAAGAAGAGAAGGTTAAATTAATTTAATTTAAAACTTACGTTTACGTCATACATTATAAGACTGTAAAAAATATTACGAATAAATAATTTTCACTTTGCTGTATAAGGGTATTAAAGAGAGGATGATAATAACGGCAACAATGTAAAGTCGTGCTCAACGTTTTGAGAGCCATTCGTCAGATTAAGGTTGATGAGATTCCCGACAGGTGTAGGGTGAAAACTTTTCCAACTTGGTCCTTGTTCCGGGTTTTGGCTGCCTTTGAGTAATGCCCTCATAACGTTTCGCTTTATGTATTTTGTCACTTTAGTAAACTACGATATCGATTCAATTTGTCTTTTAGTGTATTTCTAAACATTAAAAAATCATCATCCTACACAGTCTATTCTTTTTACAAATTATTGACGGATAAACTACATTTAAAATGCATACAATTTGACTTTTGAAAAAATTAACTTACATCATTCTTTCATACACTACATAAAGAAGTATGACCGGCATTTCATTACTTTATCATAATTTTGGCATATATGACTGTCACTTTCTTGTTCTATAACTGAATTGTTACACTACATATCGCCCCGGAGAAATGCACTTATTCAATTTACTTTTTTATTTTCTCAATAACTCTGGTGGAAAAAATTAAATCAATGAACCTGGCGGCCCCTTGCAGAAATTTGTTCCAAAAATATATATATTTATATTGGTAAAATCGTTGACAAAGGATATATTATATACAATAATAATGTAGGCCCATGTCGTTCTAGTGGTTCTTTATTTAGAGGACGAGCCTGTCCCCTTTTATGTTTTCTACTGATTTAGATCGGACAACGGTGAAAGAGAAAATCCTGTTTATTAAAATAAAGGTTATCATTTTCGTAAATAATCGCCTCTGTTTCCTTTTTTTTATTTGATATGTCACAGTCGCTTTTGTTGTAAAATACGCATTTTTAAATTAATGAATTTAAATGGTAGTCTTGTTACTAATATTTCTTGTTAGTAATAAGAGTTTCTTCTTTTTATATTTCGCAATTTACCTTTAAGAAATTGTATATCAAAATATATGTCTGTTTAAATATAGAAAATAAATTGGCAGGCGATTTCGCCGAGTCTAAATAAGTGGGCAGGCATATTGAAAGTTTTTTTTTTTTTTTTTGAAATAGTGTTAGTAGAAAATCCCTATTGAATAAGGCATCTTCAGGTGGTTTAGAGAACTGATTCTCAATTTTACAAATTTACATGTAGCCCTGCCACGTAGACTTCATTCATTGTTGAAATAAAAAAAGTTTTTTTTTGCTATTCCCTACACCATACTTCATAAAAATATTAAAAGAGGCACACCTCAAATATCCAACTTGGCTTATACCTAAAAATAATTGTTGGATAGAAATTGACAGTAAATATCAATTTAACACACTCCCATCATCTGTAATGGACGAAATAGCTCAACCACCCTCAGAAACGGGAGAATCAATTTTTGATTTTATGTATAATATCCGATTTTCTCAAAAATAATTTTCTAACAATCCTAACTTTAATATGACAAAGATTAACTATTGCGTTGTCAAAAATGTTGTATAATATACTTAATAATAACACTTAATATAATATGAAATATCTATTTTTGTATATAACTAAAACAACATATGCAGAAGTACTTCTTTACACTACTTATATATAATACTTACTTCCAAACCTATACTTGCACCATCCACTCAAAAATAAATCCAGAATTTGGGAATCCCTTTATTTGGCAGTCTAGTATTATACTTCTTAAAAAAAGACAGATTTTAATTTGAAAAAGTTACAGTAACTAATAGTATTAATTAGCCCTGCTTTCTACAAGAGGATTGCTTTTCTCTAAAATTTCTTATTGAAAAAGTTTATCTCGTAATTATGTCCAATAAACCGGAATGACAGGATGGAGGTACTAATCTTTTTCGTCCTGACAGGCTGCTTTAGTTTCACGGAAGGATTACTGATGCCATTTGGAGCGAAGGCAGGAATATTTTACAGGACATTCCGGGTAAAGTTATTATTTCTCTTGGAAAGTGGATTTAGGTTACAGGTTGTGGTATGTGTTGACCTTGAAACAAAACAATGCCATTAAAATAAGTGATCTTAAATTATTTTAGGCAATAGGAAATATGCATATAACCCAAATAATCTGAGATATATTTTTTATAGTCTCTACATAAATTAAATGGCGGTTATCCATTTATTTTGGTCTTTATTAACAAAAAACAAAGGATTTTCTACTGCAAATTTTCGCGCGAATTTCGAAACTTGTAAAACGTGATCCCATTGGCTGTGACGTCAAAAGTGCTATAATAAGTACATAGCGAATTCCAGTATTGTAGGGTCATCGAAAAATCATCGCATTTAATGCGTAACTCAATGAAATATCCCTGCACTTAAAGTAGAAGGTTCCTAAAATCTTATTCATGTATATTTCAAGTCGAAATTGGTCCAGGAACCTTCCAATCTTGCAAAAAATCTGGCATTTTTGCGAATGTTTGACACACAATATCTTAATAATTTCCAGGAAATAAATTGAAATTCTTTGTTTCCATGGTAACCTTCGAAAATTTGAAAATTTTCAAATTTGGTTGTCCCCGGTAGAAATAAACCTCTTTATTTATAATTTTAACGAAAAAATAAGCGATTTAAATTAGTGGAAGGTATTTAGATAATTAGCGGATAAAATAAACTGAAAAGAATGAATAAATAAGGAAAATAGAGTGGAATAATGTCGGTTAAAAATAGGATTTGTAGGAAAAAATCAAGAAAATTCGGCTTTTACCCCTTAAATACGCTCCTGGATGACCCATTCGGTATTCATTTTAAAGTGTGATTATCCCTTTATAAGATAGTGTTGAAAAATTGAAAAAAAAATAGATAGGAAAAAATTCAGAATAATTCAAATGTACCGATGTCGAGGGCAAAAAAGTTAAAAAATAGAAATTTAATCGGCGATTGCTCCCTTCCTATAAAAATGAAGCAACTAAAAAATATAGATATCATATATTTCGACGAGCTCTTTTCGGAGATGTATATAGGATCTTAATTTGAACCATTTTGACCCCACAAAAAATTAAAAACCGTGAAAGATTTGGGTCAAAAACTGAAATTTCCAGTTTTTCCCCAATATATCTATTTTCCAGGGATGTTAGATTTAGGTAAATGTATTGCAAAAAGAAAGTATTTGAGATTTTAAAGTTTCACTTATGAATCCGTTTTTCGATCCAACATTTTGTTTGCGAGGTACCGAAGAGGGGTCTGCAAATGGCATTTTTCGACCTAAAAAATTTCAAGAGAATTACTTGCCATTTTCCGATCCTCACCAGTTTCAATAGAGTTCTGAAGCTCCACGGCCCCTACAAGCTCTAAAAATTTACATCCGTTTAATTCACTTTTGCGACCTGTACCCGATTTCAACGGAAATCGCGGAAATTTCGACTTTGACGTTTAATAGCTCCGAAACGAAACATCCTGTGTAACTGAATTTTTTACCGAAGCTAGTTGCACTATTCCTCTATCAACCCAAAAAATTCGATGGCTCCCGCTCTGACTGTTTCCGAGAAAAACAAACCAGGTCGACTTTAGATTAAGCTTCTTAAGCTTAACGTTAACAGGTAGATTGACACTTATTTTTGCTGATCTCCTAAAGTTGGACGAAGGACAAATAGCTGCTTTTTCAATTGTAATAACGAAAAGTAAACATTTATTTTAGCTAAATTATCTTAGTAATTTCTTTCGAAATATTTTTTTTGGGTTTGTAATGACTTCCTTAAACGATTTATGCGATAAAAAAATATGTGCAAAATCCTTATTGTTAAGGCTTAAAAATTTATATTAAAACTACATATTTTATTTAAATAAACATCGCAGAATTGCGAAGGACTTCTGATCAGCTGATTCCCCAAGGAATATTCAAAGCTAAATGAGCTGAAAGTAGACAGAAATACACACTGAACAACGAGCAAGATAAGTATATATGAGTAACTACAGCAAACTAAAAGAAATGGCGTGAGAAAAGCTCAGTTCAACTACTTTTAAAATTATAAACTACAGCAACAATCTTGTTGTATTTACATATGGCGAATGAATATTTATACTTCAATATTTTCAGAGAAAAGAGGGAACAATGTGGTAACAAGTTTGCTGTAATTAGTAAAAGTTTGTCTCTGATTATTGTGCTCCCCATGTTGATGAACTAACTAAATTAAACGATTTGAATATATTAAAAGTTTTGATTTAGTAAATTGAAGTTTTTAGCATACCTGCTTTGATTATTGTTAAGCATAGTAAAGGTTGTCACAATGTGTACTTCAGTATTTAAATCTGGCTTAGCCTAGAAATTTGATATTTTGCACGTGTCATCTAGAGCCCCTGTAAATTAATTATGGATCGTTTTACGACGGAAGAACGTGTACGAATTGCTTCATTGCTTAAATTAGAAATAATGCAGAATTTTTCAATAAAATTATCTTTTCCGACGACGCTCATTTCCACCTGGGAGGTTGTGTGAACAAGTAAAATTGTAGGATCTGGGAAAGTAAAAATCCTCGAGTGATAAAAGAAAAACCTTTATATTCTCTTCGAGTAACCGTTGATGTGCATTGTCAGCTGGAGGCGTTATAGGTAGAGTTGTCTAAAGTTTCAAAACCAGGACAAGGCTACATCAAAATTCGGACGGCGAAATATATTTTAAAAATCACTTGTAATACAAAAAATTTATATATACATATAATATAATATATATACCGCATACCGCATTTGTTCTAAAATGTTATTGACAATTTGATGCAAAGAAACAACCACGGGAAAAGAATTTTTTAAAACATAGATGCCATATCTGCAAATGTTGATGACATAAATCAGCTTGTTATTTTTCATATTACTATAGTATTTATATACTAAAAATAAAAAAATATTGCAATAAATACAAATTTATTGCCCAACGTAGCAAGAAGTTCCGGGGACTATAAAGAATTTTGTTTAAAAAAAATACAAAGGCATTTTTTAAGAAAGGGAAATACCATTTAAATAAACAACCAAAACATTAATTAAATTAAACGGTCTTTGACTCTGTTCATGCAAATTTTAAAAGGCCCAAGTTTCTTTGGCGAAACGAGAGAAAACAACATTCATACGACATAATTTCTGCTTTACCACTCTCTTTGACTTTTAGAAAAACTTTGACTTTTTGTTTGAGCAATTATTGTTTCTTCCAACAAATGCCCCATGTTTATTCACATTAATTGTGCCTTTGTCTTGATAAAAGACCTTTTTACTTGTGAATACGCTCAAGAGCATGTTTCTTAAATTTATTTATAAGAAATTATTCAAAAAAACACAACTACAATTTGAGTAGACATTTATCTGGTAAAAAAATGTATAAAGAAGCAATTTTTATTCACTTCATATTTGGAATATCAAGCCATTTAATAAAGAAGACTTGGCGTTAAACAGGCTGTACTACAAAATATAATAATTTAATTACCTGTAATTAAAATTATGAACATAGATTCTCCCAGCGGCAGTCTAGCTCTAGTTAAACGCTTGAAAACGTCATCTTAAGTAGGTACTCAACAAATGCTTCATAAACATGAACTTGGAATAACTTAACAATTGATTAACTTAGGCAAATTAGCCACAATTTTAATTTTCTTTGCAGATTTTCGTAGCTACATTTTTCGAGAATAATTAAATTGGATGAGGTTATGCTAATTTATTGTTTTGTTTACTTTACAGAATAAAAGACTAATGACTTGGGAATTTAATAACTTTCTTCAAAAAAAAATAAATCAACTTTGGATATAACCCAAAAAGTTTGAAATAAATCAGTAATATAAATATGAAAATTTACGTATTTTGTCTAGCAACAGCTAAACTTTAATTTTTTTTTATTTTTTGTGACACGAGCAATAAGAAACCATATTCTGAACGCTATTAGGTATACAAAGATTTTTCTATCATGCTTACAGTCACGCGATTTTATTTTTGCATTATATAAAGAAGCTGTTTAAAAACAGCCAACATTAAGTAAATGCCAATGCCATAGCCAATTTTTATTCTGCATTCTCATAACTACGTGGAAATACAGAGAAGCCACAACTACTCACAATGCATCTTTGAAAATGTAAATTTATTTTTATAAAAGATATATCTCGGTACTTTTAACTGATTTATGTTTGAAAAGAAACTGAACAATATGAACTGATGCAATTTGGGATTTTTAGCCACTACAGTGTTTTATAACGAAAATGAAATCTACGTCTGTTCCATGTAAGAATACTTTCAAACAAAACAAAATTGCAACAAAAATATGCAATTTCATAAAGCATGTAACACAGAAAATACGTACCAGGAGGTAGCAATGATCCACTGGCCATTGCATAATTTGACTTCATAGAAAAAAATTGCGAGTAGACCCGATTTTAAAACTGCATATAATTTATTGAAAAGATGGTAGTTGTTCTTTAACAGATTATTTTAACAGGATTTCCGATGAAATCTTTTTAGCGAATACAGATTTTTATTTAGAGTTATAGCATAAATATCATTTTCTATTTTATATTCGTTATAAAATTTCCGTTTCTGTTCAAACACCGTTTAACTCTGGCTGAAGTATACTTAAGGGAAATAAAAATAAATTTCAAATTCGTTTTAAAGTATTTAAATAATAAAAAAGGTAAAAATTAAACTATTCAAATCTTGTTCTTAACCAAACGATATTTTTTACTGAAAATTCGCAATTTTACTGCTACAACTGTAGTATTTACCGCAAAACTATTAAAAATTGTTATTTGTTTATTTCAGTTTAAGATTATTGCCTGTTTGCAGTAAAAACACATTTCCTTAAAGTATCTCTTTAAAAGAAAAGGACTGGTAAAAATTCTTTCAATTTCAAATGTTTTATATTGTGGTGTAGCCAGCTCTTGTTGACTGTTATGTAAAAATCCAGAGGCTTTCAAATATATTTGAAAGAAAATCGAAGTAAAATTCAGAACTTGAAGACGTAGTATGTACAATAAAGATATGCCAGCTTTTGGAGGAAGTTAAACACACGAGAATGCCTATGGTGCGACGTGTTTATCTTAAGAGGGAGTGTTCGCCATAAATTAAAATGAAAGTGTGTGTCGATATTTTAAAGTTATTGTTCCCAAAGGTTTGTTATAGCTTACTTTGGTATAGGCCTAAGAAAAAATATTTTACAGTGTTAAAGAAATTAACACTACAGGGTGTTTAAAACAGGTGATACCAGGTGATACGAGGTCAGTTAAATTAGAGAAAATGTGCCATTTTTAGTCCCTATTCATATTCCGTTTACGGAGTTGCCCAATTCTCTATAGTTTCTTATCTACAGGGGATTTTTTAAAAATCGTCAAAGATTTAATTCTTAAATATCTCGAAAACTATTATAGTTAGAAAAAATTGTTTAACAAAAGTCACACGATTTTTTACCTTCTATAAAGTAACGTTATTGCTTTGTTTATACTATTTGTTTTTATTAAGTTACTGATACTAACTTGTATTTTTCAAATATGGATGTGGACCTCTTGCTCCATTTTTTGAAAGAATGCTTTGTACCCTTTATAACTGTGTATTGCTTGAAAATATTTTTCAACGTTTTGATCAAGAATAGCAACATCATCAGAGTTTTCTAACAATACAGACCTGGAATCTTCCATGTTAAGGCACAATTCACAACCTATCGCTATGGTTTGTGGTTTTCGTGGTTGTGAAATGGCGCATTTACTTGAACAATGCCAGGTTCGTACTGGTAGAATATCCTGATGATGTTAGTCTTCACCAAAACGTCGAAAAACATAATCAAGTGACACACAGATGTAAAGAGTATGAAGTATTCTTTCAAAAAATGCAGAAAAAAGTTCAGGTCCGTATTTGAGAAAAACAAATTAGTATCGGCAACTCAATAAAAACAAATGGTATAAACTAAACAATATCGTTACTTTAGAGAAGGTAGAAAATTGTGTGATTTTTGTTAAAGCAATTTTTTTCTAACTATAATAGTTTTCGAGATATTTAAGAAATAAATTTTTGACTATATCTAAAAAATCCCCTGTAGATAAGAAATTATAGAGAATTTGGCAACTTTCTGAATGAAATATGAGTAGAGACTAAAAATGGCACATTCTCTAATTTAACAGACTTCGTATCTTGTACCGTTTCGGAGATAGCAATAGTGGTATCACCTATTTTAGACACCCTGTATATCCACGCTGCCAAACCACACACAAAGTTATGCATATGTATATACATTTTGGAAATGTAAACGTTTTTTTGCTGTTGCGCCAAAGGTATAAAAAATTGATATTGCTATAAACAGGACTTTTCTTTTTAAGTTAACACATGGCATACTCCAGACCTAAGTTTCCATCTTAAGCACGTATTCTGTGTTGACATGTTCCCATGAAGAGATAAAATTACGTTGGTATATAATGAGAACCGCTTAAATAAGATTTTTTTGTTTTTTATTTGCCTTCACGAGAAGAGAATAATGACGACATACTTTTCGTAAAATTCCCTAAAATGCCTTGAGCTTTACAGTATTCGTGTAAGATCTTGTTATTTTTTTAAACGTGTCGTATATTCTTAGGGTTAAGTATACTTATAATTATTATTGTACGTCACACATTAGACAATCAAATGTATAATGATAGTCGCTATTGGCAGACAATGAATTCACAGAACAAATTACAATCCGGACGAAGTAGATTACAATGGTTAACTGACCCTTTACAAAACAATCTATATTCAGAGCTCAAATAAACTGCTATAGTTTCAATACCATTATGGTAACATCATCTGTGCAAAAATGAAATAACTGCAGCAGTAGAGAGTATAAAAGCTTTATTCTGTATTTATACAACGCTTGAAAAGTTTTGCATTGTGAATCCATGATGATCTGTGTTTAAATATTTCCAGAATTTTTTTGTGGAAATAAAAAGAAACATTGCAGGAAATATGTGTGTTACGGCAATTAACATTGTAAATTAAAAGTTATTGTGGGATAATAGCATTTTTTTAAGATGAGCTTTCTAGAATTTTTCAAAATTTTATTATACAGAAGTACTTCATTCGACAAGCTTATCCCCCGAAAATTAGATTTTTTTCTAATGAAATTCACTCTTAAAATAGCGGTCAAACATCGCTCATTATAAAACGGCACGATGGCCGACCAAATTTAGGAAATAAATTAGGTGTTGGCAACGCTGCAAACATTTTGCGGGTTGGTCATCGAGGTTATGTTAACAAACCGAATTGTGAAAAAATTGTAAAATTCGAAATTTATACTAAACTATCACACAGAAATATTAAGAGAACTAAGAAAACAGTCAACGCATAATATTTTATAACCTAAAAAGGATATTTACCCAAGCGTATCAAAGAAATGCCAACCGTTATTTACCAAATGACACAAGCAAAAAACTATTACACACCGACGCCGTTTGGGTTTTACCACTATTTCGGTTGTAGTTTATCGTTAGGTGTATTTAAATACACTTAACGAAAAACACAAAATCATCCATGACAGGCAGTACTGATTTGGTCACCAAAGATCCTCAGCTGATCTCCTTAGCTTCGTCACACATAACTGTCTCTTGAATTTCATGGCGAATCCCATATTGTGACCAAATTTAAACATTCCCTGTTAATAGTTTTAAAATAGTTGAAAAGGCGCGTGGCGGTGTTGCCGCATCCTTAATTCGATTCGCCACATTACATACTATGTTTAGTTACTTTTCGTAGGATGACATCAGACAGGTAACTGAATTTTTTTAATTTGGTCGAACTTTGACATTTATTTTTTTTTATATCCGTCCGCCGTATTTTTTGTGTGCGTGTTTCAATTGAGTGATTGTGCAATAATATTAATATATTTATTGAAAACGCGAAATGGCTGAACAAGCTCATTCGATTATGTTTTGTGAAGGTTGAGCTAGAGTTTAATTCAATGCCGTTGGTCAACATTTAGGCAAAATATCGTATTCAAAAAACATGAAATTTATTTTAAAAAAGTGTTTGGAAATGGCAGTATGTTATTTGATAAATCCAAACTATTTCGTGAAGTAAGAATCGCTTAATGTATAGGTATTAAGCCCGGAAAATACGGATAAAATGTAAATTTAATTAATCCACCACAATGCATTTGTAACTTTTAGCTTAAAATTGGCATCGTGTTTCATTGTTCAATAGCCATTTATTTACCACAGTGCCACTAGTTTTTCTCTCTTTGGATTCGGACGCCTTTATTAAATTTTTACGCGACATATTTGTTACTAAAAAACAGCTGCCGGATGTGTATTAAAAAGTTAAAGGTAAAAAAGAAATTACATAATATGTAGGTTTTAAGTAAATAGAAAATCAGACAATTCCTGTTATGTAAAAGTAAGAGTTACAGTTATCCACGTTTTTTAATTTCTGAACATTAGCTTTTATAAAAATTTTGTAAAATCCGTATCAAATATGACTCGTAGTTCTGAAATTGCAATTTATTTACCGCAGTGCCACTTTTATGGCACTTCTTTTTTCGATTTTGCCCGACTTTCCTTTATTAAATCTCTATGCTACATATAAATTGCGTTTTTAAAACGTTCGCCGGCTGTGTATCAGGATACTTCGAGTTTTAAATTAATATTTACATGTAGTTTTTTTAGCCCTAATTAAGTAGTAAAAACCGTTTTAATTAAAATGCCGTTACATTTAGTGTACAAAATTAAAACCGGATAAATTGCATTTTTGTGAAATTAAATCAACTTAAGAATGTTACTGTGTGCGACTGCTTTGCATATTTCTCTTGCAAAAATAATAATTAAAATAATAAAATTATAAATAAAAGACGGTAAAAGTGGAATTTCATTAATTAAACCATAAAAAAGTGCAAAACTAAAGAAGACTCTGACATTATTCCTAAAATAACGCTTTTGTTACAATCCCATTATGTTTGATATACATTACATTTTTAAAAACGATTGCTAGATCAATACTGTCTATCAATTCTATACTATAGAATTTTTAGTTGAAAATTTTAGCTTCTTTCAATACGATTAAACTGACTCTTTGCTATTTTTAATTGTTTTAAAAGTTCAATTAAATCTACAATTTTTTACATTTTACTTATAGCAGGCCACCCTGTATAGGTCAATAAAATACAGTACTTAATCTAAGGTCAAATTTACAAGCTTAAAATTGGCATCGTGTTTCATTGTTCAATAGCCATTTATTTACCACAGTGCCACTAGTTTTTTTCTCTTTGGATTCGGACGCCTTTATTAAATTTTTACGCGACATATTTATTACTGAAAAACAGCTGCCGGATGTGTATTAAAAAGTTAAAGGTAAAAAAGAAATTACATAATATGTAGGTTTTAAGTAAATAGAAAATCAGACAATTCCTGTTATGTAAAAGTAAGAGTTACAGTTATCCACGTTTTTTAATTTCTGAAGCTTTTATAAAAATTTTGTAAAATCCGTATCAAATATGACTCGTAGTTCTGAAATTGCAATTTATTTACCGCAGTGCCACTTTTATGGCACTTCTTTTTTCGATTTTGCCCGACTTTCCTTTATTAAATCTCTATGCTACATGTAAATTGCGTTTTTAAAACGTTCGCCGGCTGTGTATCAGGATACTTCGAGTTTTAAATTAATATTTACATGTAGTTTTTTTAGCCCTAATTAAGTAGTAAAAACCGTTTTAATTAAAATGCCGTTACATTTAGTGTACAAAATTAAAACCGGATAAATTGCATTTTTGTGAAATTAAATCAACTTAAGAATGTTACTGTGTGCGACTGCTTTGCATATTTCTCTTGCAAAAATAATAATTAAAATAATAAAATTATAAATAAAAGACGGTAAAAGAGGAATTTCATTAATTAAACCATAAAAAAGTGCAAAACTAAAGAAGACTCTGACATTATTCCTAAAATAACGCTTTTGTTACAATCCCATTATGTTTGATATACATTACATTTTTAAAAACGATTACTAGATCAATACTGTCTATCAATTCTATACTATAGAATTTTTAGTTGAAAATTTTAGCTTCTTTCAATACGATTAAACTGACTCTTTGCTATTTTTAATTGTTTTAAAAGTTCAATTAAATCTACAATTTTTTACATTTTACTTATAGCAGGCCACCCTGTATAGGTCAATAAAATACAGTACTTAATCTAAGGTCAAATTTACAAGCTTAAAATTGGCATCGTGTTTCATTGTTCAATAGCCATTTATTTACCACAGTGCCACTAGTTTTTCTCTCTTTGGATTCGGACGCCTTTATTAAATTTTTACGCGACATATTTATTACTGAAAAACAGCTGCCGGATGTGTATTAAAAAGTTAAAGGTAAAGAAGAAATTACATAATATGTAGGTTTTAAGTAAATAGAAAATCAGACAATTCCTGTTATGTAAAAGTAAGAGTTACAGTTATCCACGTTTTTTAATTTCTGAACATTAGCTTTTATAAAAATTTTGTAAAATCCGTATCAAATATGACTCGTAGTTCTGAAATTGCAATTTATTTACCGCAGTGCCACTTTTGTGGCACTTCTTTTTTCGATTTTGCCCGACTTTCCTTTATTAAATCTCTATGCTACATGTAAATTGCGTTTTTAAAACGTTCGCCGGCTGTGTATCAGGATACTTCGAGTTTTAAATTAATATTTACATGTAGTTTTTTTAGCCCTAATTAAGTAGTAAAAACCGTTTTAATTAAAATGCCGTTACATTTAGTGTACAAAATTAAAACCGGATAAATTGCATTTTTGTGAAATTAAATCAACTTAAGAATGTTACTGTGTGCGACTGCTTTGCATATTTCTCTTGCAAAAATAATAATTAAAATAATAAAATTATAAATAAAAGACGGTAAAAGTGGAATTTCATTAATTAAACCATAAAAAAGTGCAAAACTAAAGAAGACTCTGACATTATTCCTAAAATAACGCTTTTGTTACAATCCCATTATGTTTGATATACATTACATTTTTAAAAACGATTACTAGATCAATACTGTCTATCAATTCTATACTATAGAATTTTTAGTTGAAAATTTTAGCTTCTTTCAATACGATTAAACTGACTCTTTGCTATTTTTAATTGTTTTAAAAGTTCAATTAAATCGACAATTTTTTACATTTTACTTATAGCAGGCCACCCTGTATAGGTCAATAAAATACAGTACTAAATCTAAGGTCAAATCTACAAAGTTACAAATGGATCGTGGTGGATTAATTAAATTTACATTTTATCTACATTTTCCGGTCTTCATACATATACACTTAAGAGATTTTCACTCTGCAAGAGAACAGAGTTAGTTAAAATTCACAAAAGAACTTCTAAACCCTTTAAAGCACTTGCCTCAAATTAATATTACTTTTTTGTTTTATTTTGTTTTTAAATTCTAATCTATTGTGGCTGAGCCTTACCCTTTAATAAAAATATAATTAAGTAAAAAATATAAAAAAATGCCTACAGCAAAATAAAAAAGAAAACAAGGGAATTTACATGCTCTGTCTTTTTAATAAAACATGTGAATTTGCTGCTTAAGTTCTATTAAAAAAAACTGTTAAAATATCTATCTATCTTTTCTAATAAAGGCAAAAGACAATCTTCGATGGTTATTTTTTTCATAATTTATGATGCTATGATATGACGATATTTGCTAGAATTTATGAGGTCAAAAGAAGTTAGTCGGATCCTAGGCGTATCACATCTTTTTGGAAAAATTGGATAGCCAAAAATATAAATGCTTTACAGCTTTTTAATTTTATAAATAAATAATATGCATAAATTATTAAAATAATGATTTGAAATTTCTGTAAATTTTGTTGTAATTAATGACCGATCTTAGCTGGTAAAATTTTGTATCATGTTATAACTGAAAATTAAAAAAGGTAACCACTATTATATCGAACATTTTAACAATCATATATTTGTGTTTAGCCAGCTTTTGAAATAATATCATTTTAATTGGATTTGTCAAAAAACTCGACTTTATTCCTAGCGGCGTGGCAAAAAGCTCCAAACTTTTGAATCATCAAAGAACCGTTGGTGATTTGGCCTTTTTTGGTAATTAACGCGATCAGTGTTTGGTTAACACAATCGTAAATATAGTCATCAAATTTATAGAGACCTAATTTTGTGTCAAACTCTTTAAACTATCCAGGTTTAACAAACCTGTAATATTTATGTCAATTATTATTCCTTTAATTTACGAAGTGCAGATAAATTGCTAATAGGCAGCCACAAATGTTAACATTAAAGATTGGCAGATTTAAAAAACGGTAATGCAGCATGATATTTTAAATATTTAAATTTCACAAGCTTTTTCACATTTGTAAATTAATATTTCTAATATACCAAAAAGACAATCAGATTGTCTTTTAAGTATATTAAAACCCCACCAGCCATTTTGAAATCTATCTATATTTGTGTTTCGGTTAATACGTAATTGTTTTACATTAATTGACGTAATTGCGTTTTGTTTGGAAGTTAAATATATGAACATCACAACATTATTAACTGCTTGTTAAAGCTCGTTCGTGAAAATAATTTGGAATGAAATTTGATAAAATGTGATTTTACGTCTGTTCTGTTAAATTAAAACAAATCCCTAAAAAGGCCTTTTTTTAATAAAATCCCAGGCTAGGATCTTGAAAGGCCAATATACTTGCCAGCTTTGATGCATAGAAGAAGAAAACATAATAGAAAATAAAAGTAAATAAAATTACTCTGTTCTTGGTTACCAAAAGGTGTTTCCGCATAGCTTTTGTGAACAATTAATTAAAATGCTATTTGAAGAAGCAAATTGGTTTAAATTTTATATTTAAATTTAAAATTTAAATGTTTACTGATTTCCAATAAACGAAATATTGTGTTTACTATATGAGAAATTTAAAAGCCTGCTAATAATGAAAGTCGTTATTCTGAAAACAAAAAAACCGTTTAATGTAGGAATTTTCTGGCAATTTATATTTAAATTTAGTATTTTTTGCTATAATTATTTTTTCATGGTTTTTAGCAGCTATTTTATGTGCATTAGCTTAATTTCCGTTTCAAATGTAAATGTCGCCAAAAATTACAAAAGAATTCATATAAAGCGATGTAAATATTCATTTTCAAAATGTTCAACAACAAAAACATGGAAATTATTTATTACCCTTATATTTGGAGCTGTAAATTTAATGTAAAACAGGTGTAAGCCAGCAGTAGTTAAACGCGTTTACTTGCTCATAAAAACTCTCTAGAGAGATATATTTATTTGAAAATTACACAAGGAATGTTGTCTCGTTTTTCGATAATAGAAATACAAATTTTTATATAGCATTTATCCGTGCTTTTGAAAAATATAAAACATTAAAAATGTATTATAAATTTATTTTTATATACGGTGCTATTGGAGCGGCTCTGCAAAATGGTGAAACTTTTGCTACAAAAGAAAACAAAATTCAAAATTTCTAAACTAAAAATTTTACTTTTATATTAATTCCTGATTTAGATAAGTATTAAAAATGACAAGCAGTACGAGAATACCTGTTACATACACAAAATGTCAATACTGCTTTTCCTTTTTTAAAAAAATTCACATGAGGAAATTATGTTTTATTATTTTTTGTTGGTAGGTTCACTATAACTAACACAGCTACTATAAATCAGTGGCACGCCTTTGTTTGTAATTCACGTAATAAATATTTTTTGCATAATGTTAAGTTAATTGCTTGCATGCCCTCTGGAGCATAAACTTCACGGTTAAATTCACAAAAGAGAAGAAACACTTCCCAGCTGAAATGCGAACTTTTTGCCGTTGCCCTAGGGCGCAATTTAAACAAAATTTGTCTGTTAAACAATTGTGCGTTACAGTTAAGTGCTAACTTGCTCACTTAATTTCATATCTAGTCGTGACATCCGTAATTTATTTAATAAAATTTGTACATAGCTTTAAAAAGGAACTGATTGCTGTATAGTAATTTAATGACCTGCTATCTAATACTACCAATATGACTTACTACGAATGAACAAAACCAAAGCACACATTATGTTTGACTTGTCAAACCATTGTGTCAGCTCCTGAGAGCAACGTCCGCAAGCAGCGCACCTGCGAGACAGAACATCTTTGCTTTTGGGAACACATAAATTTAAAATAGACAGCCAAATATCACAAATAAACCTATTGAGACTCTAAACAAGGGTTCTAAAAGATATAAAATAAAAAGGTTTAGGACTTTCAAAGTCCCATTGAGCCCACTTATTTTTTAATGGAATAAATTACGTTTAGGTTCTACCTTGTTTATGAATATACAAGTAAAATACAATAGCAAATTGTTTACAAAAAAAAATACTATAAAAGTGAAACTTATAGAAGACTGGCTGGAAAATATTAATGATGGTGATTAGCTACAACCACAAGACCACATACTAACTCATTAAGCTTTATTTGACTTAATATAAAACCCAAACTAACTATAGGCAAGACAATCGTTTAGAATTCTCTGTAACAATGGGATTTCAAACTCGTATTTTCCAATTCGCAAAAACTCGCTCTAAAAGAGCAAATAACAGTGAAATATAAAGTGTCAAAATCAGAAATGCGGATGTTACTTATAAGAAAACGTTCATTTCTGGGCCACAAGAGGTTTCATATAGAAATACATTTTAACTAAATAATATATAACGTTTTCGTTTATGGTTTATATTTTAATACATATTTATTGAAGGAACTTTATTAAAAGAATTATTTTAGTTTGTTTAATGTATTATTCTCAAAGTTTTGCTCCAGGTCATTAATCATCTGCGGATTGTTAGAATAGACTTTGTCCTTGAACAAGAAAAAATTCGGTCAAGTACAAGCTATATTTTCAGAATTAAGGAGTGGACGCAGTCGGCGTTTGCGGTCTCGACGCATCGCGGACCATTCTGTGCCGACCTGGTCACGATCTCTAGCAAAATCATAAAACGTTCAGGCAAGAACACGACGCGATCGAGCTCATTTCGAGACCGCTTGGTGGGAAGGCGTAGATTGGAAAACATTGTAAAGATCTTCACCGAGCTCGGGTCGTGCTAGCACGGTCCGCGAACGCCTAATGCGTTCGCTCCTTTAGTGCTCCGTGCCATCAGCCGCCCACTTAACCTGAGCAAACCTCGGCTGCCCGATCTCCCTGGCGCCGATGGCACCAACCGTATCACATCGCATATGCGCGGAGCTGAGTGGGGAGCGTTTCGACTGAGCCAAATTAAAAATTTTGAAAAACGTGTAAGGACAAACGTTGTTCCTTAAATCGCGAGAAATATTTTTTGTCGGAAATTTTTTTCTCCAAAACCGAAACTTCAGCAGTTTTTTTGAGTATTGATTGCGCTAGAATTTTTCATTTCTGATAATTTTCGCTTAACACCTAATTCTTAATGTTCATGATTTTTTAAGATTTTTCCCAAAAAATGTTTAAAAAAAGTGCATGAAAAATACTATATTATTGTTAAATTCGCGCTTCAATTGGCTTTCATTTGACACCCTATACGATGCTCTTGATTTTTTTTCCATTTCCCAATTTACCCCCAGAATCAAAATTCAACTTTTTATAAGTCACGTCTAGAATTGGGCCACCACACTCTATTTTTGTGCTAAATTTCTAATTTTACGGAACATTAAAAAACATAATCGTACTAATTCTAAAAAGAGTACGTGCAGTTTCAAGAGACCTCTAAATTATAAGGACATGGCCCCTGAATTTTTACCTACATATCTCAAGATTTCATACTTAAAGAGTCAGAAAAAAATGTTTTAATACATATTTATCATTTCGTTTTTCATCCCAGTCCCAAACATACAAATCCCTGAATTTTAGGGACACACCGGAAACAAGAAGAATACAAAACGATTCTTAGCAAAATTAGATGTAAATCGCTTTAGTTTATACAACGCAATATTCTGAAGGGATAATAAATTTAGTATCTATAAACAGGAACAAGCTAAATACAAAAATTCAACGAAAGAAAATCCAAACCGTATATTCTTCTAAATTTCATTGCATAAAAATTATTCTATTTTTAAAATCTATAAATTAAGATTTCTAACAATGTATGTAATTTAATGAGATTTTATTGATTAACAGTTATCACAATAATTCATATTGGATATATTATCTAACAGGTTTTTATTTAAACATTATTTTAAGGCAGACACAACAGCTGTCAACATCTGCATAAAACACGATTTGCTCTTTGCATATATGTATATCAATAAATGATACTGTTAATTTTGAAAAACCTCATTGTTATATTTTAAATTTTATACTAAAATTCCATCATTCACCTCTGAAATATTTGTTTAAATATCTTGCCGTTAAAATGATTGAGGACCGCTATGTCATATGTTTTTAGTAAAACTAAACAAGGGCTGGCAAGAAATATGCCTTTTGATAAATATATTTAATTTTGGTTTTTGCCCAGACCTGAAGAGATCCTAGTATTTTGGTCAAGAGATCGAAAGTAAGAAAATAAAACAACAAAAAATTATCATTTAATAAAAATATGAAATTTAGTTCTAACAAAAGTTAAAAAAAAAGGATTTTTTGTTTAATTTCATGCAACAACTGTTTGAATTTTAATATCTTGGACGATAAATAAAAAAATCGGTCAAGTGCAAGCTACACTTGCAGCCCCCACTTAAATTATAAATAGTAATGCACTCGAGTTTCGACTGAGCCGAATTAAAAATTTTGAAAAAGGACATAAGTTGTTCCTTACATCGTGAGAAATATTTTTTGATCGAAAAACTTTTTTTCGAAAACCAATGGTTCAGCAGTTATAAGGAAATAAACAATTAAACTGTCTATAACAATTGATCGCGCTAGAATTTTTTAATCTTGATAATTTTGGCTCAATCTACACTTAATTCTCAGTGTTCGTGATTTTTTTCAGATTTTTCTGAGCGATCCTTTTAGTGATAAGGATGGGAGGCAGCAATAATAGTACTGAACTTGCGTTTCGACTGAGTCAAATTAAAAATTTTGAAAAATGTGTAAGGATAAAAGTTGTTCCTTACATTGTGAGAAATTTGTTTTTTTTTTTGAAAAGCTTTAGCTCTAAAGCCAATGGTTCAGCAGTTACAAGGAAATAAACAAGTAAATTGTTTATAACAATTGATTGCGCTGAAATTTTTCAATTCTGATAATTTTCGTTCAATCTAGACCTAATTCTCAATTGTCATGATTTTTTTCTTCAGATTTTTCTGAGCAATTCCTTTGGTGATAAGGGTGGGGGCAGCAATTTTTAAGCGTTTTTCCCAAAAAAAAAGTTTTAAAAATGCATAAAAAATACATCGTACATATTGTTGAATTCGTCCTTCAATAAGATTTCATTTGATACCTTACACGATGCCCTTGAATTTCCCTATTTACCCCCCTGAAATTAGCCCCCCCCCCCCCAAATCAAAAGTAAACTTTCTAATACGTTTTGCTCAATGTACACCTAATTCTCAATGTTCATGATGTTTTTCGGATTTTTCTGAGCGATTCTTTTAGTGATAAGGGTGGGGGTCATCAATTTTTAAGCGTTTTTCTCGAAAAATGTTTAAAAAATACATCATATATATTGTTGAATTCGTGCTTTAATAAGCTTTCACTTGACACCCTTCACGATGCCCTTAATTTTTTTTCATTTCCCAATTTATTCCCTAAAATTATCCCCCAGAATCAAAATTCAACTTTTTATACTTTACGTCTATAATAGTTTCAGAGAAAATCGCCTGTGATAGATGGACGGACACCGAAGTGATTCCATAAGTGTTCCGTTTCACAGAACACTAAAAATTAATATAGGACCATTGAAAAATTCATTTTCAAGTCCCTCTTTAAGGACGTTCATAAGAAATGTGTACCTAAAAATACGAATTTTCTTTTATTGTATATCAGTGACATTTGTATATCTGATTTCGACTTCCCATTTTTCACTTTTATTTGTTTTTTTAGTTTATACGCACACAAAAGTATAAACTTGAAATCGCATCGAGATGTAAAAATCGAGTTATATAAAGGCAAATCCTTCTGACTAAAATTTTGGTTAGGATTGTTTTGTATTCTGTTTTGTTCCTGTTTTAGGTCTAAAATTTGGAAAAACGTGTATTCGAGACTGATAAAACCTTATGATAAATATTTATCAAAATACGTGTTTCTTCCATAATTTTTCTAGTTTCTTTTTTCATAACGAGATTATATGGAGATTTCATGACAAGCATATCATTTACGATAATGTCTTAGAACAGTTTATGGGGGAAGATATGTTTTAATAAAGAATGTGTGGTGTAAACATGTATATGAGAATTTTTTCTCTTCTACATTGCCCATTTCTTAAACCAAAGAAATTTTTCATCCTATATAAAGCAATAACTTTTGACTGATAATTTCACGTACATTTATTTATAGCTTGGCACTTTGTTAAGGAAGTTAGTTTTTGTCTTGGGAAAAAAGTGTATCCCTAAAATAAATATTTCTCATAATTTTTTACGTATATTTTAAAATGTGTTTTAATATTAAAAGTATTTTTTTAAAGCTTGTGACAAAATATAAAAATGATTGTAAAAACACACACAATTTTTTCAACACGTTGGGGATTAATTAAACCAAAATACCGAAGCTGGTAAACTAAATTATTTAAATTTTTTATAACGTGTGAATACAAAATCAAACAGTATTAAATGTAAATTTTTCTAAAGCTTTAAATAAAAATAGCAACGAAATTGAATCTATACATAAGCACCGCCATTATTTTAAATAAATACGTTTCATGAAATTGGCTGTTGGGATCGATTTTAAATCCAGGAGAAAATAAAAGGTAAATATATTTTAACGTTACTGAATAGCACCTTTGTCATAATTTCTGTATCGTGCACAAATTTCAAGGCACCAAAAAAAAATCGTTAAATTTGTGCAAATATGTCAAAGCAATAATTTTTTATCCTTTTCAGATTGAAACTAATAAATGAAAAATTTAGGAGTAACAGAATATATAAAAAACAAATACATTAGTTTTCAGTTTTTAATAGTACGGGTAGTGATACAATACCGTGGGATCTTTTAAGGATTGTGTTTAATTCGTTATTGGAACTTTTGTTCGTGTTGATTATTAGTAAAGTATTAGTTTCTTGCTTTAAATAAATGGCTGTATCGTATTGTTAGTGTTTTTTGGTATATTAGTATTTGTTACTCTTATACATTTTCCAACGAGGTGTATTTTAAAGGGATTTCACTACAATGGTAACAATAACATTGTTGCTTATGCTGCCTTGTTACCTAAAAAAACGTATTGACAGAATTGGAAACTTCCTCAGTATCATGTGTTTCTAGCCAGTGGCGGGTACCGCTGGTTAGAGAAAGTTATTGGGGAAGCTGCCTAAAGGCTAGGTTAGACTGATAATCTCCAACAACGCCAGACGTTCCGCCAAGGTCTCACTTGGTATTATCAATGCTTACTCGTTGCTGTCAAGGCCGTAAACTGATGGACCTTAGTCGTGGCTCTCGGTATTTATGGCCAGCGCCGAAGGTTGTAGCGGTTCTGGTTGGCTGGCGTTGGCTCCGCCCCCTCAGTCGTTGCTTCGTTGGCTGTTTGTTGTGATGTGGTTGCGGGTTGATGCGCTTCGGCTAGCCGTTTTATTATTGTCTTCCATGTACTGGACAAATGCAGAACGTCGTCCCTTTTATTTAGATGACCGATCTTTTCTATTTCGGTGGCTTCCCGTATTATTCTAGTTTCCGACGTTTGCCAGTTGTCTGCTACAACCTTCGGCGCAGCCACGACAAAGGTCCATCAGTTTACAACTTTGACAGCAACAAGTAAGCATTGGTAATGCGAAGTGAGACCTTGGCGAAACGTCTGCCAGATTCCAATAGGAATTTAACAAACGAACGGATGTATATAGCATATTGTGCAGAATGTATAGTCTTGAGAAAAATAAATTGTTATTTTCAATTTAAAAAGCAATAAAATGAAACACTATTTTGACCATGACTGTATACTGTACATGTTGTTGAATATTTTCTCTTTGACGACAATGGCCACCAATATAAAATTTAAATTAGAAATAAATGGAAGTTTAATCCCCTGCTTTAAGCAGGATATTTACGCATTTTTATTGGGTTCATTTTATGTATAAAATACATTTAAGGCCTTCAACCGAAACTTCATTCGGTAAAAATGAAAATACGGCCTTTCAAAGGCCATTTAGATTACATCAAATCGTTAAATTTAATGAAACAAACGTAATAGAAAATTAAACCGCAGAATAAACTCAACCGAGGGCGGGAGGACAGCGAAAAGATCATAAAGTTTTACATTGCGTGTTTTGTAATATATTATAATTATGAATTATAGCACCTTTGGATGATGCGTCAAGGCTGCTCTTATTTTATTTTTACGCTGCTTTTCAGACTGCTGTAATAAATCAATGTTTTCCGTTGGTTCATCTTTCTTTGAACCTGTAGCTATTGACTTAATTAAGGCAAAGTAATATTAGTAATGCATTATCCGTGCTAAAGGAAACACACTGTATAGGTAGGGTAAAGTATTTTACGTGAAACGCCATATTTCACTTCATCAATACCTGTCATTTAGTCATTGTTTGAATTCGTGTGGCATTGAAAAATTATTCATAAATTAACAAAGAAATGGGCCGGCACCATTTGAACAATACTACGCAACTTAACGCTTTTAGTGATAAATAAATCACAAGCTAAGGGTTACGTTTTTTTGGAGTTTCCTTTTAAAGTCTTTTACGGATCTCTCGCCTTTTAATTCATTCCCTAATTGCTTTACACGTTTTTATACCTGCTGTCTATTTTTATTTTCTGCCTCATTTTATCCTCTTCGCAGTTGCGACCAAAATAAAATTTAAAAAAATATATAATCGCTGAAAGTTTTATCGGCTGCTTTTCAAGCGAATATTCACGCATTTGTATGGGTTTATTGTGTACATTAAATACTTTTTAGAGTCTTTATCCTGAAGTTCATTCTGGAAAAATGATAATTCAGACTTTTTATAGCTATTCAGATTAAATCAAATGGTTGGATAAAAATCGAAAAGAATTTTAAAATTTGCAATATGGGAATAATATTATAGGAGACCCTTCTCTGCTGAAGATACATAAACGACAAAACCCTTCATTATAATATATTCGTTAAACTAGGGCTACATTATTTGTAATTACAATTAATTATTATCCCGTAGGTGGTATACAAGGTATGAATTAACTTTGTTTTAGGGATAATTACCACAGCAAAGTTCTAGTGTAATAAAATGGAGTTAATTTTTACAATGTCTGGCCACATTGGCAGTAAACTCGGTGGATATTTTTAGAACATTTTCTGTTTCGATTTACTAAAAAAGTTTAGGACTTGTTTCAGATTCCTTGTAATTTCTAATGTGAGCTTTCACCCTTTGACTCAAAAAGTAGTAAATTAAAAATTATGTTAAATAAGTCGAATTGGACAGTCATTTTCTCGATTTTTTTGTTCATTCCCCGATCTAACCTTATATTTACAAACGAAATAAAACTAAGTTTATCGAGAAAATATAAAAGCGGATGAACCGAAAAGGCGCAATCAAAAGGAAAATAAATTTATTTGCTTGGCTGCTACTGAAAAACGAGCCCCTTTAGGTGGAGCAGCAGAACGTTTATGGTGATGGGGTTTTTATTACTATAAATCTTCTATAATTAATGATAAAGGTAGGTATATATAATGATCCGGAAGAATATAAAGAATATTTGAAAAAATATTAATCTTAATACAACGCTGGCGATAATATAAGAAAAGTAAAAAAGCCGATTTCTCTTAAGAAGAAAGTAGAAAATGATTTTTATCCCGTTTAGTAGTACACAGGGTGTGTCACGAAAGTGCAACCTTGATTATTACGTGGAAACTGGACAATCAATAAACGGAATTAAAAAATTCTTTCGTTAGGAGGAAAGTATAACAACTTTCTCTGAACAGTATTTTATATACAAGTATTGTACCGTCACAGAAATTCGACATATTATACTTATTGTTTTGTTTTAGCAGTCGAAAATTGTGAAGCAACACTGGGTGAACTAGTTGACGCGAGCCACTATATCATACCCATCCTATATGAACCGATTGATATAACGTCTTATTTTAATTCTGTAATACCCTTAGTGTCAGCCCATCTGATGAAGGGTAAGGGCCCAGAAATCGCGATAGCAGCAGGGCACCTAGACCAGAATCAAAAAATAGTTCTTATTTTATTTTATTTTTCATTTGTACTGCAATATATATATATATATATATATATATATATATATATATATATATATATATATATATATATAGTGAGGGCATAAAGTCTGGAAACACCTAGTTTTTGACGAAACTATACATTTTCGGAAGAAACGCCGAAACACGTCCACTTTGTTCTCATTTTCTACATATTCTAAAAATATTTGATTATATACAGGGTGTGCCATAAAAGTTGGGCATTTGTCAAATTTGATTTTTTAAATAGAACACCCTGTATATTATTCCATTTTTGAATTGTGCGTTAGAAAATTAACATCTTTTGTATAAACCACCCTTCCTCTAAAGTCAATTAATTGTTTGCGAGATATTGCAACTTGAAAATTGGTAATTCTTACAGCTTGAATTATTGCACTACCCTGGAAACCAGCATGTCCCATTATGATAGTTGTGTCAAAAATCAAACACATTTAAATACGATAGTAATTTGTATCTTAAAATATGCTTTCCGAGACCCAAAGGATTGAAATCCTTATGATGTTTGGCTGGGGAGATCGTCGTAGGCATCTTGACGAAGTTTGCGAACTTTTTAATAACACACATCCAGAGCGACAAGCAATTACAAAATCGACGGTCAGCAAAATTATCAAAAAATTTCATGAACATGGGACTGTAAAAGATCTGCCCAGGACAGGTGGGCCCAAATTAGATGATAATATTAAATTAGATGTTTTACTCAGTTACAACGAGAATCCACATTTGTCAACCCATCAAGTGGCATTAGATTTAAACGTGTGTCAGTCATCAGTGAAAAATATTCTGCATAAAGAGAAATATCATCCATACAAAATAAGACTAATACATGAATGAAACGAAGATGACTATGACCGCCGACTCCAGTTTTGTGAAAATATGCAAGAACGGTGCAACATGGATCCCTTGTTTTGTGCAAATGTTTTATTTTCGGATGAAGCGACCTTTTTTCTCAATGGTACTGTCAATCGGTAAAACTGTAGGTATTGGTCTAAAGAGAATCCTCATTGGGCTCAAGTGGCTCATACGCAACATCCCGAAAAAGTCAACGTTTGGGCAGGAATATTTCAAGACCAGATTGTTGGTCCCTATTTTTTTGACGAAAATTTGACCGGCCAAATGTATCTAGACTTTTTGCAAGTAGAGTTAATTCCTGCCTTAGCTCAGCGGTATCCAGGTGATGAGCCTGATACACCAGCCTTAACAATGTGGTTTCAACAAGATGGGGCCCCACCTCACTATGCGCTAGCTGTTAGGCAATATCTCAACGAGATATTTCCTAACAGGTGGATAGGACGTCGTGGCCCTATAGAATGGCCTGCGAGGTCACCGGATTTGACCCCCCTTGATTATTCCTGTGGGGTTATTTAAAAAGTAAAGTTTACTTTAACAGACCTCCTAACATAGAAGCTTTAAAAAATCGTATAAGGGATGAAATTCGGCAAATTTCACCACCTTTCATCCGTAACGTACAAGAGGAGTTTATGGATAAGCTAGGATATTGCCGGGAAGTTAACGGTCAACAATTTCAGCATTTGCTGCGTTAAAATTGTCTCAGTTGGATTTTTGTTGTTAAAATAAAAATGTGTTAAATTATTATTTGACTTTATTTAATTTTGCGGGCTAACAATTTTCAAGTTGCAATATCTCGCAAACAATTGGTTTTAGAGGAAGGGTGGTTTATACAAAAGATGTTGATTTTCTAACGCACAATTCAAAAATGGAATAATATACAGGGTGTTCTATTTAAAAAAGCAAATTTGACAAATGCCCAACTTTTATGGCACACCCTGTATATAATCAAATATTTTCTGAATGTATAGAAAATGAGAACAAAATCGACTTGTTTCGGCGTTTCTTCCGAAAATGTATAGTTTCGTAAAAAACTAGGTGTTTCCAGACTTTATGCCCTCACTGTGTATATATATATATATATATATATATATATATATATATATATATATATATATATATATATATATATACATATATACATATATATATATACATATATATACAGTGACCGGCAAAAAGTTCGCAACATATGGGAAAAATTTTTATTAGGTGAGTATTGGAAAAACTTTTCCGGGGGATCGGTTCTGCATGTCCGATAACCTAAAAATCGATTTTGACATACGTCACGTGACCACTGGTATAGCGTCAAATTAAAAAAAAAATTGTTAATTTACAAAAAGTGAGGTTAGTTGACGAGATATCAAAAAAAGTTATTTGAAAAAATTGCTTAGAATTAAATTCTAGGTCCTTGTGCAAAATTTTAAGATTTTATTTAAAAAAATTGGAAAACTCAATTTTTTTTAAATATTTTTTTATCGATTTACAAACTTCTAGTTTTTTTCGTTTAGATAGCTTGGCTAATGTAAAGCCCATGTATCTGGATGAAAATAAACGAATGTAGTAGTTTTTTCTACAATTGACAGGACAAAATTAAAAAAAACAGGGTTTCGCCGGACGCTAGCTGTTGCAATGATTTGTATCTAGCAGCAGTGTCAAAATTTTAGAGACATTTCAATGAGATTACATTGAGAAAACCTTAATCGTCTTAAATATATCTGAAGTTCGACTTTTTTTAAAGTTAAGGGGAGTAAAATAGATAATAAACAAGAAATTACCTGTTTATTTAATCGAAATTTCATAAACGAAAACCAATGTAAGAAAAACTTAAAAGTAGTCAAATTCTGTACTAACAACATAAAAAATCATTGTTTTTCCTTGGGTGCACAAAATTTAAAACTCAGTATGACCACCATTTCTCTCCATACATACTATTGTTCTCGAGCGCAACTCTCGATTAACATTTCGGAGCATTTTACGATTTATTTGCAATACACAATTTCTAATGACATTCTCTAAATTTTGTATATTCCTAAAGGGTCGATGTTTGTACACAGAGTTCTTTAGGTATCCCCACATAAAGAAATCTAACGGAGTCAGATCTGGTGATCTCGCAGGCCACGGATTTTCAGAAAACCGTCCTATCCACTGGTTTCCAAATTCTTGATCCAGCCATCTCTTTACCTCATTTGTGGAATGAATGCTAGCTCCGTCTTGTTGAAAGTATAAATTTCTTCTTTCGGCTAATGACAAATTGTCTAAAAAGTCAGATATCTCAGTTTGTAGAAATTCTAAATATCGTTCTGAATTTAAATTGTCTCTAAAGGAAAAAGGTCCCACTATTCTGAGGTTGAAAATTCCGCACCACACATTAACCTTAAAACTATATTGGTCTTTACTCTGAATTACAAAGTCTGGGTTTTCGGTGGCCCACCATCTACAGTTTTGTGAACTGACGGTTCCGTTAGAGGTAAATGTAGCTTCATCCGAGAAAAGAACGTTCTTTGGGAAATTAAAATCTTCCTCAATCATACCCTGGAACCAGGCACAAAAATCGAAGCGGGCGTCATAATCCCTATCTTTTAATACTTGTACAAATTTAGGTTTGTACGGATGAAATTTGTTTCTTTTTAATATCCTCCGCACAGATCTTTCGTGAATGTTAGTGATCTCCGATATTTGACTAACTGCTAATTGGGGTGTTTCTGTGATCGACAAACACACATCCAGAGAACCTTCGTCACCTGTTACCGGTTTTTCATGGGAAACTTTATACTGATTTTCTACCGATCCCGTTTCTTTAAATTTATTGACTAGACGAGATACTGTGGAATAATGGAGGGATTTATCGGGGTGCCTCTCATTAAAAATTGCTGCTGTTTCTCTATGGCTTTTGTAATTATCTCCAGAAATTAAAATAATTTCTATCTTTTCCTGAAGAAGTAGTGTGGGTGCCATTTTAAGGAATAAAATATTAATAAACTTATGTAAAATATCAAACTTAGTAAGATGCGAGACATAAACCAATGACATAGGTTGAAATCAAACAAATTATAATTTGTTTGACATTTTTCTGTTGTTTTTAACCTACTAGATTATTTGGTTGTTTTAATTTCAGAGCCTGCTTTGGTAGTTTTAAGTACAACTAAATAGACCTGGTTGTTAAATTTATGTGCGAAAAATCTTAATAAAATCTTGATACAGTCATTTCATTAGATTCAAACCATTGCAACAGCGAGCGTCCGGCGAACACCTATTTTTTCGATTTTGTCCTGTCAATTGTAGAATTGTAGATCTGACTCCGTTAGATTTTTTTATGTGGGGATACCTAAAGGACCCTGTGTACAAACATCGACCCTTTAGGAATATACAAAATTTAGAGAATGTCATTATAAATTGTGTATTGCAAATAAATCGTAAAATGCTCCGAAATGTTAATCGAGGGTTGCGCTCGACAACAGTATGTATGGAGAGAAATGGTGGTCATACTGAGTTTTAAATTTTGTGCACCCAAGGAAAAACAATGATTTTTTGTGTTGTTAGTACAGAATTTGACTACTTTTAAGTTTTTCTTACATTGGTTTTCGTTTATAAAATTTCGATTAAATAAACAGGTAATTTTTTGTTTATTATCTATTTTAATCCCCTTAACTTTACAAAAAGTCGAACTTCAGATATATTTAAGACGATTAAGGTTTTCTCAATGTAATCTCATTGAAATGTCTCTAAAATTTTGACACTGCTGCTAGATACAAATCATTGCAACAGCTAGCGTCCGGCGAAACCCTGTTTTTTTTAATTTTGTCCTGTCAATTGTAGAAAAAACTACTACATTCGTTTATTTTCATCCAGATACATGGGCTTTACATTAGCCAAGCTATCTAAACGAAAAAAACCGGAAATTTGTAAATCGATAAAAAAATATTTAAAAAAAATTGAGTTTTCCAATTTTTTTAAATAAAATCTTAAAATTTTGCACAAGGACTTTAAGGAATTTAATTCTAAGCAATTTTTTCAAATAACTTTTTTTGATATCTCGTCAACTAACCTCACTTTTTGTAAATTAACAATTTTTTTTTTAATTTGACGCTATACCAGTGGTCACGTGACGTATGTCAAAATCGATTTTTAGGTTATCGGACATGCAGAACCGATCCCCTGGGAAAGTTTTTCCGATACTCTCCTAATAAAAATTTTTCCCATATGTTGCGAACTTTTTGCCGGTCACTGTATATATATATATATATATATATATATATATATATATATATATATATATATATATATATATATATATATAAAGTGGACGTGTTTCGGCGTTTCTTCCGAAAATGTATAGTTTCGTCAAAAACTAGGTGTTTCCAGACTTTATGCCCTCACTATATATATATATATATATATATATATATATATATATATATATATATATATATATATATATATATATATATATATATATATATATATATATATATATATATATATATAAGAAAAGTCTGTGTAATATGTATGCGACAGGGACGCAGAAATGTTTTGTCAAGTTTTGTTCACTGTACGAAAATGAAAACGGGTTGACCCTACTTTTGTGTATTAGTCATATATATACATGGATAATAAAAACTATTAAACCGATATGATTTTTTTTACAAAGAGAAAGATGCTAATTTTTTATAATACGCCACAGATGTCAGTGTTTAATAATACCTAAAGGATATAGCTGCAAGGATAAGCTAGTAATATTATTATTTCTGAAATAAAGCACTGAAATGGTCGTAAAACTATACAAAATTTTTGCCTTAACATTCGTTATTTTCATATGTCAAAAATAATTTATTACTTTCTTCACGACGCGACGGCGATTCCTAAATTATTTCATTTATATGATAACTTTTTTAATCACTCACATTCACCCGATTAGAAAAATAAAGCCATAAATTCAGTTTTAATCTACTTGGGTGAAAAACTAATAATTTTTCTTTTATGACCCCGATATCAAGCACTAATAGATTTCTTTTCAATTTTCCCTCTAAATTTGCCCTAATGAAACTTCCCTAAAATATTAGAATTTGGAAATATCGAAAACGCTGACCTTGCAATATTTGTGTGTTTGGCAAAACATAGAAATGTCTAAAAATCTGAGATAGGGCCTGATTCGATTTATTATCAAAAAAGATGTTCTATATAGGTACGAGGGGAATTTATTATATTTTATATATGCTGTTGTTTTTTGCTCCAAATGGACTAAGAGAAAAAGTAATGATTTATAAATAGACTTTCTTGCTGTTTGCATTAAATCATAATTTGGAACATTCATCCTTTTTTTCAGCTACTTTTAGAAAATAATGATTGAGCTTACCTCAAGCTTACGAAGACAGTAAAATTACCTTGTAGACAATGAATTTTTATCAACAACTGCAAAATAAGAATTGAACGTTCAGTAACCTCACAAACTTACGAAAGAATTTTTAAAAGTGGAATTGCGTTTCTTTTAAGCACGTTGATTTAAACGCAAATAAAAGATTACACAACTTATATTTTTAAAGTCCTGACAAAAGATTTAAAAAAATTAAATCCATTTTAATAAAACCCTTTTGTAGTAATTACGCCCTAAATTAAATAAATTAAGGAAGCCTTTTATACCACCTATAGGGCAATAATTAATTCTAATTTTAGATTTAGCCCAGGCTTAACGGATATATTAGAAAAGGTTTTCCCGTCTCTGTTATGTGATATTATATTTTTCAGCGGAGATGTGGGCTGTTATAAGGGTCCCATTTAATTTTATATTGGACCTAATTTAAAATTAAAATTATATGTAAAATGACATATTACTCGTATTTAAGATCTGTTTACCGTAATTTAAATTTCTGTTAAATGCGATATTTTACTGAATTAAACTATTTTTAGGCAGTATATTAATAAATGTAAGTTTTTATTGGCACTTCTGATAACGTCTTGCTACTCTGTCGGTCCTAAAATAAAACAATATTTGTATTTAAAGTTGAATTCATCTGTAAAACTTTTACAAAAAAGTTTCTAAATATTTATAGATAAATTGAGTAAAAGTACTAAAATTAAATGAACTCTTATGTATCATGTAAGCTGTTTAGTTTTTAGTGACCTTTGCTACAAAACAAGGTTTTTACAGATAAGAGATTTTAAATTTAAATTTAAAATAGAAAACCAAGTCCGTCCGCCTGCAAGATTCTCAGGTTTTCTCAGGCTATAAAGCAAATGCTTTACAAGTATAATCGTGTTAGCTCACCCTAACACAGCAACACTTTGGGAACATTTCAGCCCTTAGAAGCGCCAGAACGTTTTGCGTATAAATTACAAGTTTATAAAATTTAGTTGATTCTGCTTAAACCTTGTTTAAGTTTCATAGACTACAAGGCAATAAAAATAAAATGGTAAATTTGATCTTCTTACATAAATGCTAAACGGCTTCTCCAACGGATAAATTAAGTAGCTATAACTAAATTTATTTTTTAAAATAACCACAACTTTGCTGAGCAACTGTCACTTTTCAACGTATAGTTTTCAAGGCACTGAATTTTATGTTGGAGGATTATAAGTAATGGGAAGATTTTAAAGGAGTGTATACAAATGCCTGTCGTGCATTACGAGATTTCGTAACTTGCACTCGGAACTTACTGTATGACCAATTTACTAACTGAATGTAGCAAACTATTTAATATTGTTAATTATAAAGCAAGTAGTTAAGTGGGTTGGTAATATTTTCTTAATGAAAATCAACCTAATTGCTAATAACAGCTTCAGAGGATTATAGAGTATTTAAAGAGAATGAGCTTCTTCACATAAACTTCGTTAATGTTAAAAATAAGATTCCTAGCAAAGATATTAAACTTTCCATGCAGAATTACAGAATGATAGCCAGCACTGTTTAAATTCACATTTCATTTAAGTACAAATTTTTATGTTTGTTTTTGATCGCAAAATAAGTGGTGTATCATAATTGACTAAATTGCGACAATGATAAGCATGGTGTATCATATTTAACCAAATTGTTGTTTCTTTTACAAGTATAGAATAGCACTGGAAAAAATTTAAAGAGGCAATATGGAGACAGAAGAAAGTTGTGGAGTATAAAAAACATTAAATAAAAATATAAAGAGAACGGAATGGTGGTCAAAAAAGGTACAAAAAGTCATTAAAGAGAAGAAAAACTATGGGAAAAACACCTTAGCACCAAAACTTAAGATTTTGGAAAATTAAGGAGAAAAAAAAAGTCAGAGACACAAGAAGCGTGGAGAAAATTCGGACAAAAGGTGAATGAAAACTTCAGAGAAAACCAAAAATTCTTTTATGGTACGCTGAAACAACTAAGACAGAAAAAAGTATACAGTATGAGAATTATGAAGAATAAGGATGGAAACATAATAACGGAAGACGATCAAATATTGGAGAGATGGAGGGAATATTTTAAAGAAATAAAAGATACAGAAAACTCAGCCGGAGATACGAAAGAGGAAAGAGCATAAAGAAGAACATAAATAACCTCAATTACGAAAGAAGAACTAAGCCATCAAAAAGTTAAGCATAGGGAAATCCGCAGGAATAGACGAAATTACACCTGAAATGTTTAAAATACTTAGAAGAGGCAGGAATAAAGTTTTTCACAGAATTGTTAAACAAGGTGATTAGAGAGAAGAAAGTACCTAGGGAATGGAATACCGGGATTTTCCTACCGTTACATAAAAAAGGCGATGTGAGAGAATATTCAAATGACCGAGGAACGCTAATGAGCCTACCAGCAACAGCGCTGGCCAGAATAATGGAAAAAAGAGTACAAGAACAACTAGAAAATACGTTGGAACAAATACAGTATGGTTTTAGAAAAGGAAGAAGCACACAGGCTCAAATAACCATATTAAAAGAAATTACAAAAAAATGTAAAAGCAAAAATAAACACACTTATGCAATATTTATCGACTTGGAAAAATCATTCGACAGAATAAGACGAAGGGATGTATGAGAATGTTTATATAAAAGAGGAATCAACAGTGAATTGACAGAAGTAATAGAAGCCATGTATGACACGACAAAAAATTAGGTAAAAACAAACAATGAACAATCGGCAGAATTTGAAACAATGGACGGCCTGAAACAGGGATACGTGCTGAGCCCTCTGTTGTTCGCAATAGTGGTAGATGAGGCAATAAACAAAGCAAAACAGAAGATGAAACCAATGAAGTTGGGATACTGGAAAATGGAATGAGATATCGGAAAAGCTATTTGCGGATGACATGGCCGTACTAGCAGATTCAGAAGGAAACATATAATATAAACCAACTTAATGAAGATCTAAAAAGAATTAATATAAACATAAATACCCAAAAAACGAAATCGATTATTACTGGACAAAACAACAAAAGCCACGACATTAGAATAGAGGAAAGGAGCATAGAATAGGTTGAAGAATTCAAGTATCTTGCAACTGTAATAGAAGGAAATGATAAACAAGGAAAAGAAATAAATGATAAAAAAAGCAAAAATAGGAAGACTGTATAATAGACTAAGAACAACATTCTTTGGAAGAAAGGAAATAACAAAGGACGTAAAAGTAGAAGTTGTCAAAATGGTAATAAGCGCATCATTACTATATAGTATGGATTACTATATGATATGGACTCTCACAAGTGGTGACAAGAGAAAGGTAAATGCAACGAAAATGCGATTTTTGAGAAAAATAGAGGGAAAGACTAGAAGGAACAGAATTAGAAACAAGGTATTTAGAAATGAACTGAAAATAAAACTAGACAAAAATCGAGAACAGACAACTAGGATGGCTTAGGCACATTCACAGAATGCCAGACGTGAGACTTGCAAAAAACGTATACGAAGCAAGAACCCAAGGAGAAGAACATGGCAAGACAGAGTGAGGGAAGTGGTGCACGAAAGAAGGATTAAATGGAATGAAGTCTGAAACTTAGCACAAGAGAGGATGGAATTGGAAAAGACTAATAAATTCAACTTCATAGTCTTACACCACCATGGCAAAAAGACTTAGGAATAAGTAAGTACGTTTTTGCTTTTCTTTATCTTCTGACAGCCCACAAAGACTGAAGTCTAAGTACTATGTACCGTGGGTGTACTGGGGAAATCCGACTCATACATCCAGAGCTGGAAACATCCATAGGGATTTCACCAGCCCTTTTTAAGAGGATGTCTTGGGTGGTACCACCTCGGTCGAGGAAGAATTCCTCGACCACCTTCATTTTCGTAGTTTGGAAATTTCGTACCAAACATAAGTATTAATGTAGCTTACCATGTTTTGTCAAATTTTAGTTTTATTTTTCTCAGTGGTTAGTAGTTATAGTTTTAACTTTTTAAACTGTATTCTGATGAAAATATCAGATTGCATACTACGTAAGTTAGACTACGATCTAAATAATCAATATGAGAACTTCGTGTTGTCTGATCATTACAAGTAAAATTTAACCAAACGGATTTAATGTTTAATATGAAAGTGGTAGATTAAATAATGCTACTCTTATCGACATCTAGCCTTAACTTTATGGTGAAAGATAACAGCAGAGAATTCAGGAAAAGCTACGTTTTTGCACGTTTTAAATTAGTATCTTTAATAAAACTAAAATTGATAGTTTCTGAGTTTGTTCTAAATTACGGCATAAAACACTATAAAAAGAGTTATACAATATTTGTTATATACCTCTGCCTCCTGTATGTGCACATATTGTCCCCGAGTTACCCCTAACAGACATTAAAATACAGTTCAGATAACAGAAAAGAAGCAAAAAGATTATAAAATGTGAAATATATACGAGTTTACAAAGAAAAAAAAATTGTTCAGGAAGAAGCTCTAAATCTAAAAAATTATAAAATAAAGCGTAATATCCTATTTTAGCAGTTTCGCGAAAAAACCGCTTTAAAATCGGAAATCTACTATGCAATGTAAAAGCCAAAAGTTGGGTATAATCATAAATTTATTTGAAGATTACACGTTTAAACGGCTAATAATTTATATGACTGTTAGTTTTTGTGACGTCAGTTATATATTTTCTGGAATAAAAGTGAGAAAGCCCATAAAAATTGCGGATTTTATAGGCTATGCTAGCGTACGCGTTTACGATTTGAAGGTGTACTTGGTAGCCTCAGTTAAATCCAATTCTTATTTTCATATCTAAAATATTCTTTAAAGAATCCTAAAATATTCTTTATTAATGCAAGTATTAAGACGTAGAAAAAGTTGAAGAAGTCGCCTTTTTCTAAAACCTTAAAGAGTTTGCAGTTTTTATTGTACTAATTTTCACCTTTAACACGGGTGATTTGTAAAATCAGAGACAACATAATCTATGCCACAATTTGCAACAAATTAAAAGGCCTCATAACCGGACATAAATGTATTAATACGTGTATTGTATGCCAGTTTTCCCTAGAGTGGAGAACTCAAATACCACACTTATATTCACTTTAAATTAACATCAAACAGTGCTAAAATTATTCGATTAACTGACCGGTGTGTTGACGATCCTTTTGTCCCCACTAGGATACAATTTTCCCTAAATCAAACAACTGGCCCTTTATTTCAAAGTACTTTACCGTAAAACGATTAGTAAGATTAACACGAAAACCAGTCCGGTTTGATTAAAATCACGTCAAAATTGCGTAAAGTTCTATTTAAATTGTAAGTTGAGCGTAGATATAGAATTCTAAACAAAGCTTTATTCCAATTTTACATTACTGCAAGCTAGTTTTAAAACTTAAAATATTAAATAAATATATGTTATATGCTGCAAAGTTTCTTCTGTTTCTTTAAGAAAGCCAAGCATAATTGCAAGGTTTTGATTAGTTCTAAGCAAAAAAAATATCGCTAAAGGCGTCAGGTAGTTTCAGGAACAGTAAATTGCGCTGACTGCCATGCACGGCAAAATAATTGTTGACACCTAAAAGGGACATAATATACACATACGTCTTGTATGTAACTTTGTAATATTTCGATTTCTTATATTTATGCTTATATTTTTTTTATTTCTTTTTGTTTTGTTTTTAGAAATAGCATTTGCTAAAATGTTGGTTTCATGAAGTAAAACTCTTTCTAAAAGAAAAGTGCTGTTAATAAAACTTATTTTCTTAAAATTTATAAAATACCAATTTTTGACCTAATTAAAAAAATTATAAAATAACTTAAATGGTGTCAGTTTCTTAAAATTAATAGTACGTATTTCCTCCATCGGTATCAATACAAGCCTGTAAATGCCTTGGCATGCCGTCGATTAAGTGATCGAGCTGAGCCTTTGGAATTCTTTCCCAATCTTCCCTAGCCGCAATTTTTAATTCTTGTCGAGTTATTGGGGGGTTGTTCTTCTTTTTTATACGCGATTTTAGTATATCCCAAGCATGCTCTATTACATTCATATCAGGAGAATTTGGAGGCCATCTTAATCGCGTTATTCCCTTTTCTTCGCGAAAATTTTGGACAGATGCTGTTCGATGAGGGGGTGCACTATCAAACATAAATATAGCCAACGGCACCTCGAAAAAGACGTACAACAGGATTTAGCACTTCATTATTGTTATTGTCCTCTCCAAAACTATGAGGGGAGTTCGTGAACCTTTCATTATGCTACCACATGACACTCCCTCCTTGAAAAGGCACACGGGGTTAAGCTGCAACTAATCTCGCGTGTCGCCTGGAGCTCTCCAAACTAGTGTAAGTCTTGTATCGGATACCAGTCCAATTTTAGTCTCATCAGAGAATATGACATTATTCCAGTTTGGATCTATAGCTATCATTTCTTGTGCCCATTGCAACCTTGTGTTTTTCTGCATAAGTGCTAATTGAGGAACGTGCAAGGGTCTACTACGACATAAATTGGTAGCCCTACGTCGACGTGATATTGTCTGCCTTGACACATTTATGCCTTCAAGTGAGCAAGCTCCCTTGCTAATACACTTGCTCACTGAAAAAAACTGCTATGCTATTTTCAATAATAGTACTGTTTTGACCACTGTCACATTAGTTATATTAAACTTAATACAGTCTCAACAAAATATCATTGAAATAATCAAAACAAAAATATTGCTTTAAAGATGGGCTTATTATTGAACTTCTTTGAAAACTACATTATCATTGTTTCAATGACCAAAATACTATTGGAATCCAATAAATTTCTAATATTTCTTGGAGTGTAGAATTGTTAGAGCCAAAATATTAAACTATTTGATTGGAATGCTTCAGTATAATTGGGCGAAAAATAGCTACTTGTAGGCGGTGTGATTCAAATTACAATATATTTTATTAAACGAACAAGAACTACGGTTTAAATAAAAAATGTAAAAATTAAGTCAATAATCCTTATATCATTTCAATTAAAATGAGCACTCCTTTAAAACATATACGTTATTGGAGAAATAATAAAAAATATTAATTCAATGGGTCCTATTGTCGGCTCAAATATTAGTTCTATTGCTTGCGGACACCCTTGGAGAGGTTAGAATTTTTCTTTGTTCGTTGAATAGTTGTACGCCAAAAATAATAGATCTTTTGCAAGACTGGACACTGGAGCAACTTATTTCAGTGTTTTATGGTAAGTAAATCAAATCTAAAAAGCTTTGCAGTAATAAGTGTGTTTTTTTATTTGTAAATCTCTCTTCGTCAGTCTATTTTATATGACTGTTTACTCAGCCGATACGTATTGTTAGAAAACTATTAACATTAAATATGATCGCAAATTTTTTGTTGAATTTGTATTTTTTAGACATGGTTTCCACCAAATCTAGCTGTAAATTTAGGAGATTCGAATGCAGTGTCAAATTTGTTACATCTAGCATCCTGTAAAAATATAAGCCAAAGGAGACTATTTTACAAAGAAGCGGATCCTATATTTGGCGTGAAATAAATATAAAAAGATTACGGTGTTCGCGTCAGTGTGGTGTAATTATATGTGTTTTTTTATATTTACATGTTTACAGAATGTCTAAACAATGTATGTTTAATAATACTAAATAAAAATTATTTTAAAATAATAAAGCGTGTTTCATTTGTTTGAAATATAAGTATAATTGATGTAATACAAATTCTTCATTATATTAAATAAGAGTACCTAATTGTTCTTCAAAACACGAATATGATTGGATTTAAACAAAAACATTTTCTTTCTATTGGAAGTTACATTAAATCAATTATTGTTGTAACTGAAACAATAATAGCTATTTTGCATCAAACGAGATGCATATTCGTACAAATAAACTTCTAGTGAAACCAATGATAGTTTGCATTGAATTTAGAACAGGGTATTACTGGCATCAAATAATTGTTATATTTGAACGATCCATTAAAAACCAATGAAACCTCATATTTCAAGCAATCACATAACCTTTTGGTTAACAATGATAAACTAATCGTTGAAATATACCGAATTTGTATTGTGCAATACGGAATAGAGTGTGTTATTGAGTGAATGGTTATCCAATTCAATATACGATAGTGTTTTTTTCTGTGTGCGAGCGTTGGATTTCTTCGGGCGATTATGGAGACTTGTTGGTCTTATGCTTAGACATGGTTTCCACCAAATCTAGCTGTAAATTTAGGAGATTCGAATGCAGTGTCAAATTTGTTACATCTAGCATCCTGTAAAAATATAAGCCAAAGGAGACTGTTTTGCAAAGAAGCGGATCCTATATTTGGAGTGAAATAAATATAAAAAGATTACGGTGTTCGCGTCAGTGTGGTGTAATTATATGTGCTTTTTTATATTTACATGTTTACAGAATGTCTAAACAATGTATGTTTAATAATACTAAATAAAAATTATTTTAAAATAATAAAGCGTGTTTCATTTGTTTGAAATATAAGTATAATTGATGTAATACAAATTCTTCATTATATTAAATAAGAGTACCTAATTGTTCTTCAAAACACGAATATGATTGGATTTAAACAAAAACATTTTCTTTCTATTGGAAGTTACATTAAATCAATTATTGTTGTAACTGAAACAATAATAGCTATTTTGCATCAAACGAGATGCATATTCGTACAAATAAACTTCTAGTGAAACCAATGATAGTTTGCATTGAATTTAGAACAGGGTATTACTGGCATCAAATAATTGTTATATTTGAACGATCCATTAAAAACCAATGAAACCTCATATTTCAAGCAATCACATAACCTTTTGGTTAACAATGATAAACTAATCGTTGAAATATACCGAATTTGTATTGTGCAATACGGAATAGAGTGTGTTATTGAGTGAATGGTTATCCAATTCAATATACGATAGTGTTTTTTTCTGTGTGCGAGCGTTGGATTTCTTCGGGCGATTATGGAGACTTGTTGGTCTTATGCTGCAGTTGTAACTTTTCTTCTACCAGTTCTTAGACGATCCTTAACATCATTTGTCTCGTGACACTTTTTTTGAACTTTTAACACAACTCCCTGATTAACACCAACAATTTCAGCTATTTCACTCTGCTTAATGCCATGTTGCAATAGAGCAATTATTCTTGCTCTATTAACGTACGATATAACATTACTATACATTTTAATGCGATTTAATTGCAAAATAAATTTATAACACTTCAATACTTAACCACTGAAGCCGCAGGAATGTGTTAAATTCGAATAATCTTTATTTACAATCAATTGCTTTTTTCGTTATTCACAATAAAAACGATGTACAATGAATGCCAAAACATATTTTGTTCCTTCATTGGCGTAGGTACTTTATATTATAATATTTCAAACTTTTGGACACATTTGTAAGTAAATTAATGTAAATTCATTTATTAACGTTCATTAAATAAGGTAAACGTTTGCTCAAAATACTGACAATAACTTGCTTTTCTGTAATCAAGAAAAAATAAATAAAGCACTTCATCTGATTAAAATTTACGAAGGATCTCACGAAACAGCCGCCCTAATTTGGGCTACGTATTGCTAACTTCTCCACCGTAAAATATTCTAATTAATAATTTTATTGCCTTCGTTTTGGCAGCTAAATGGGCTTCAGAATGAAGTTAAACAAAATTTTCCTCCAATATGCAAACCCTTTAGAACTGCTTAAGTGGCATTTTACTTAATCATCTTATTTGCAGTTCCTGAATATTTTATAGGCTATAAACAAACTTTATTTTATTCATATCGATATCCTAAATGTAATTTCATCCATTGATGATTTGGTAAGATTGTTGTAAAATGTTTAATTTTTCCATTTGAAAATTTGATTCCTTTTCTAAATTAACAAAATTTTAATACATTTTATTTAGAGTTGTTTTTCGGTACATTTTCTACTTAAGGTCAAAAATCAGGAAACAATCATTGCAAAAAATCCAACACGAGTAAACCGTTACTTTATTTACCGACACCATGCGACAGCTGCCAAGAAGATTTATAACGGCTATAGAAATATGATCTTAAGTAAACTTTAAGATCGCTCAATTAGAAATAACCTAGTTTATGTCTTTATGTTCTATTTTCTGTTGTATATTTTGTCGTAAAGCTAGTGAAAAATGTTAGGTACTTCATAAATATAGTGCAAATTTGTTTCTAAAACTAGTACCGTTTTTTGAACAGCAGTAGCATTCCACAAAAAAATGACTCTGCCTGAACTTAGACAAAAATCTCTATAGTTATGATTTTATTGCACACGTAGAGTAATCATTATTGCCAATTTCGAACATTTAGGCCTCATCAATCATAGTTAGGCACTTTTCTTTCGTACAAATAAACATATTAAGAGTGATAAATGCATTTAAAACGATACCTTCAAATCAATCCTAACCTGTTTGCCACGTCACAGGACAAGTATTATTATGTCAGCAGAACAAATAGTAGAAATGGTTGCTGATTTTGTTTTTATATTGTTCTTTTTCGGGCAAAACTTTTTATATACCGAGTCAAAGTCAATATTTAAGAAGTTCTGCCCGCAACTTAATATATTGACATATTGGGGAAAAATTTAAAAATACGAAAAACTTTGATACTTTTTTCCTGTGTCTTTGCATCTTCGTATCGTTTATTTGCATTTTTTTTTTCAAGTAAAATGAAAACTCACAAGCAAACAACTTCTGGTTAACAAGTCTTAACAATAAGATTTTTTACTTTCTTATATTTGAATTTAGTGTTTTCTTGCATATGCAACAGGAAAGCAAGCAGTCAATGGTTTTCTAATATCATATTTTAAGTTTTTAACTGGTGTTTTTGAAACCAATAAGCTTTTTATTATAGTGTTTTTCCAAATAACCTGCTAGTTTTATTTTCCAATTAATGGGGGTATATTTACTGTTCAAAAACTGCTGATTTATAAAACCTCGGTATTGAATTTTGCAAATTCAACGGTATTCCAATAATTGACTTTTTATTGGTTACTATTTTTAATATTCCTTCTTTCATTATTCCCTGGATATTTTTTATTTATATTGTGCTGATTTACGAATATGGAAAAAGTTTCACACAGTAATGTAAAAAAAAACAAACCAGCACAACATCTGCAACTTATACAAAAACTAAAAAATTAAAATATTTTTTAAATAATAATTTGTCACGTATCATTTACCGTTACACAAGATATACATATTTCCCACAGTAAGGACTAACCAGAGTTCTTTATTGTCTCTCAGTTGCACGCAAAAACAGAGAATCCTCAATTAAACTCAAATATTTTCTCAATAATTTTGCATTAGGTGTGAAGTAAAACATAAACTCCAAATAAGAGTGCAACTTCACCTTGAGGCCCTCTAACTCTAACACAAGAAATTAAGAAATTATTTATTTTATCAATGTTGCTTAAATTGATAAAGTATAATTAAAGTTAGCATACGCTTTGTTATAATGAGAAAATTAAGCTCTTGGAATAAATTCACAGAAAGTAATTACAACAAGATCTTTTAATTTCAGAAGACTTTGCTTTATTATATTAAATTAAATTCCAATAATAACTAAGTTTAGAATAGAAACAGTCGTCCCTTAATATAAAGACTTATACACAAACTTGGTTAGGAATAGGATCCTAGCAGTTTAAGCATTTTCGCCGCTTTAAAGTTTACTGACGAGATGATGGTAAGATGGCTGCCTCTCTTTAAACCGATGACAAATTTTCTTATGTGAAGATAAATGAAATTGAAATAAAGAAGATGTTGATGTGGCAATTGAAGCAATGTGTTTGTGCCAGCTGAGATCATATTCGAAAGCGAATGACTTGGCCATTCATGTAGATGGGGTGAGTGTCGCCGGATTTTTTGCGTGACAAAGAGCAAGACTAGGTTACGGAGGCGTTGAACTGAACAAGGTTCTCGGCACTCCAGTCTAAGAACTGAGGATCTTGGGAAAGGAACAGGTGAATAGATCTGTGTTTATTATCCAGCTTTTGAATAGAGACTTGTCGGGAAATATGAATGTTGGAGTGAAGAGTACTATCGTCAGCATAACTGTGGATGGGGTTGGTAGTTGAAGAGAGCAGGTCATTAATAGGGTTGGTGCTAGGACTGAACTTTGGGGTACGTCAGCATTGATAGGATGATTGATGAGTGGTCATCCACCACGACTGATATATGCTGATTAGAGAGGAAGCTACCGATCCAGGTACATAGTATGGTAGGAAGACCGAAAGAAGGAAATCTATTGAGGAGTGCGGCTTACCATACTTGGTCAAAGGCCTTGGAAATATCAAAAGCAACAATCTGGGATTCGCCACGGAATTCGAGCGATTTGTTCCAGTTATGTGCGACAAAGGTAAGAAGATCAGCTGTGGATCTTTGGTGACGAAATCTGTACTGTCTGTCATGGCCGATTTTCTATTTTTCTAGATATGTTAGAATTTGCAAGTTGATGACCTTCTCCATAACTTTGCTGACAACAGAGAGATGAGAGATAGGTCTGTAGTTGGATTTAAGGGACTTGGAGACTTTCTTCGGGACAGGCTGAACACGAGCAGTCCTGAAGTAAAGAATTATTTTAAACATTACGATATTTCTCTGTTGCACTTAATTTTAAAACATGGTTCAAAAATGTTTCCTAAATTAATAAGGGCTCTACAGTTTTCTTATTTTACGTAAAGAATTAAGAACTAAAAGCATAAGATGGACTTTAATCTGTATTTAAACATTTTCAACGAGTCCACTAGAAATTTAAGCCTCCCAATGAAAAGAGTATACGGCACGATTCTTTCCTTTACTTGAACACATTTTACATATTTTGCTTTTTACTTGTGAATAGAAATAACGAATGGCATTCATCTCTTTCAAATTTGTACGACTATAAATGAAAAACCGCAAACTCAGAAGAGGTTTATTTTTAGGTTTAACATTGGCGGTGTCAAGTTTAAAAATCTCAAACACATACAAATTTACCACATATTTCTTTTCGATCAATAGCGTATTCAGTCTGAAAATGTAAAAAATCAGTTTATATTAAATCCAATAGAGCTCTTGTTCGGGATTTTTCACAGATGGTTTTGATGTTAAGGTATAGAAAAAAGGTTGGCTTTGTATAAATAATATATCAATGGCCTAATTTTAGAGCCTTATAGAAGTTTAATAAAAGCAGGACCAATAAATAACAACTTTCTGAAAAACATTACAAATAATTATTGCTTACTATTCAGAACTCTATTAAAACTATACTTTAATTTTCTAATAAAATATATAAAAATTATATGCACAATAAGTAGTTAGAAAATTTTAAAGCTAAAGATTGAATTGTTTATTAAATACGGTTTAAAGCTAGCCAATACTTGATGGAAATTTTCGTTACCAATATAACATAAGAACTAAGTAACGATATACAAAGGCAAAATGTTTTAAGCTTTTTAGTTTCATAAAGAGATAAAATTATTTTAAAATATAAGGTAAGCTAAACAAATTATTTAAAAATGCATATTCAAGTTTAAACTGAAAACACATTTCCTGAGATTATTTTAAGATTTACTACGAAGAAAATTTAGCACAAAACTTACAAATTGTAACATTTATTATACAAATGGATCTTCCGATGTAGTTTTCGACTTAAATTGGACATATGACAAAATTTCTTACGAGAGTCTGCGAAGAATATATTCTAGTTTGTGAATATACTCTGCACTTCACCGTATTTATTTTATATATTTCTATGTAGCATCAAATTTAAACAAATAATAATTAAATTTTTAAAATATTAAATTTTTATATTTTTCAAACGTAAGAAAATAATATTCAAAAAAGATTAAATAATAATTATACATAAACGGAATCTAGTTACTACAAGAACTGTAGCCACAACAGGAATCTAAATTTAAAAACCTAAAATTATACACCTACATTATTCTCGTCTGGCATATAAAAACGCCTCTAACTGATAGATATTTTTTAATCCAAGAATAGCAAGTTTCTATCATATCCAGTTACTCAAAATACATTACTTTATTTATTTAAGACGACATATATGTTAAGCTTAAGATGTAGATTTAAAAAAAAATCCCGTATACTTTTTACGACAAACCGGCCCTTTTTAATAAAAATTGCCCATAAAATAACAGATATTTTCACCAAATAAATTTAGTGTTGTTTATAAACACCTAATCTAGGTTAATGTTATATAATACAATAGAGTAACGTGAGCCCTTCTAATGTTGTACGACAACAACATCTATAACATCCTCTGCAGTGAGATGCGCTTCAAAAGCTAAACATAAACAATTCCCACGTCTTTACCCAGTTGCTTTAAACTAGTTATATTATCTAACAGAAAAGCGGTGGGTATCTTATTACATTACTATTACTGTTTGTTGAAATAATAACAATTTGAAATAAAACAAAACTGTTTCCGAATATGTCTCCAAGTTCTCGGTAACACTTGCTTAGGTTTAATTAATACAATGTCCTAAAAATGCCCTTAAATAATAAGCGGATTGTGTTCATAATAGGATTGTCTAAGAGCTTTTTGAGATAATGGGATTTGTGTGTGCTATTTTGGGAATAAATTTCAAAAATCAAGCGAGGAAGTAGGAATCTTATATTTAACATATTACATAAAAAATTATCTTAAACGCAGAAGTTTCTTTAACAAAGTATCTAGTATATCTAACCTTTAAACTATTAAACTGCCGTTACAATGACAAAATTGATAGTTACAACGGTTTTTTATGCTTCTAGTAAATCGATAAACCTGATAAGGAGTTTTTGCAGGTATCGTACTCACTGAATGCCTTTACCATACGTAACTACTACCCAAGTATTGAATTTTTTTCACTAATTTTATAATATTGATAGCTTCCTGTAAAAATCATTTAAAAATAAGGGTATTCGGGTTTTCCTTTACTATTTTCACTTAATACATTTTTGATATTAGCTAAACTTTTAAAGTTAATATTTATATTGAAGATCTTAATTTTAAAACAACAAATACATAATACAGCACGCTAAGGAATAAAAAGGAAATATCAGAATTAACTTAGTGTGGGAAGAAATGCAAGATTTAGTCATTTTATGGTTTGTATGGTGTGTCAGAAGATTTTCGGCCTCTGTGCAAAAAGAATAAGACTTTATGAATATTATTTAATATTTCAATATTTATCAAATTTAAATTATTAAAAAATTGACTATGTTTAATATCAATAATACCTAGAAAAATTTTATTTAATTGTTTTTTACTTCAATTTATTTTATTATAACAGCAACTTCTAGTTCTAACGACCCAGAAACCCAATGAAATTTAATAATGTTAACGTGTGGTGCATTAGGTTTGCAGCAACATATTCATATTATGCAGTAGGGTAATGAAACCCTATATATAGCGTAAGTGACGTTGACTTACAAGGTAAACATAAACAATTCTGACATCTCTATTAAACCGTTGCAGTGATCTTATGCAATGATGTCATTGTACGGTAAGGTTTGTTAAAAAAATAAAAAGTAATCAGTCTGAAAAATAAGTAGATGACTGAGAAAATCGATGTTGAATACTAGGAAAACTTAATGAAAATAAATAACAAAATAAATGGAAATAATAACAACATGGCATCTTACCTAAAATTAATTGCAGCAAAACAGACAGGCGATTTTTAATGCCAAATTTAAAACGTAATTCTAATTAGAATGCGTATTAAAATATTGGAGTTACGTCTATTGTTATGTGGATTCATTTTTTCCTTCTTCCAGCTACTTAGTAGAGAATTTATGGAAGATGTGAAAATAGTTTTAACCAATATTTTTCAAAACTGTAAAATTATTGTCGTATCTATTAGGATTTAAGTTTCCAGTTTTAAATTTTTAACAGTGAAAACTCTCCTTAAACTATTGAGCCATGTTAAGATAAATTGAAATACTTCGAGAAAAAAGATTCAACTAGGGACAATGTATTGTCAACTTTGTCTTTCAGCAGTAGTGCCATTGGGATTAAAAATCTACGTTTGTCATGGAAAAAACTACAATTTATTTTAGAAGTAAATAAGGTTTAAACTAACCTTCTTTTAAAGAGTGCTAATTTAATTAAGGATTTCTTATTGCTTAAGAGATGAATAAATTTTGGTTTGCAATTTAATAATTCAAGTTTGTATTAGATGATACAGACTTACCAATTTTAACTATTCGTATATTTTAGAGAGAATTATTCAAATTAAATTTCTGTTGCAATTTCTTTAAAAACCGTCTCATCTCCTTACAGAGGAATTTAATTATTAATTATTTGCTAGTTCAAAATAGAAACTGCAAAATTAATTTAGGACACTTAAAAATAAAATAGAAACCAAAAGCATTACTTTGAAAATTTTCCTTGTCAGTTTTCATTTATGCTCTGTACTTTTGATAACTGTTTTAACCCTTATCATAAGTTATACGTGTTCTTGAATTACATATTTTTTGTATTCATTGAAAATCAGAACTAGGTATTTACTTCGACTAAGAAATCATTTATAGAGTGATTTTCGCAGGATAATCAAGCAAGTCGTATTTGTGAAACAACCGTAACAAATTTATGCGAGAGAGTTTGGAATATCTCTCCAACAAAGTATAATATATGTCTACCTATTTCCCCCTTGTTAGAATTGTGTCTTGAGGCAAAAACATATACCAATTATTTTTTATGTTTTGCGTTATGTTTACCTCATATAAAGTCCTATGTTTTATTTGAGCTTTTGTGAAAATTGAAAAGTATTTCAATTTTATATGTGTATATATGTATTTACAAACAAGAAATACAAAATTTTGTTGACTAGTTACATTTAATTAAAGTTAAAAAATTAAATTCCAGGAGCTGTGCTAATGTGTTTATTTTATGTGGGTTTGTATACCCTTTAAATATACAACGTTTCTATGAAATATGTTTTTACATTATATTAATATAACAATAAATTTATTAAAGTAAAAAGCTCAGCAGCAGAGAATGAGTATCCAGCGTTTCAGGCAAATATTTTATGCTTTTTCGGCATATGCCAACTTCATATGCGGACTTTAAATGAATGAAATTAAGAGCCTTTTTATCACTTTAGCAGCGCGTTGTTATTTTATCTCATTATTTTTGATATCCGGATGAACAATTAATTTTAAATATGTTTAACTTGCATAATGTTACTACTTCGGTAGTGGAAGAAATGTGTTAAAAAGGTCGTTCAACCAAAGTAAACAAAATTTATTTCGTAAAAGCACTGAGAAAGATTCATTTACAAAACTAAATATATTTAGAGTAAACTCAAGGGTAATTTGTTACAACATTGTTCTAAGAAATAAAATATACTGCTGTTCGATATTAAAATTGTTTTATCAACAGTTTTACTTGAAGCATAGGAAAAAGCAAGGTTATAAAGAATTTCATGAAGCGACAAAATCAATTCGAGTTTCATCTCAATTCTGAACAGAATGCTTCTTATTCGAGTAGAAGTGGGTGATTAATTAAGTTTTCTATGAAAAGTTTTTCTCGTTAGAAAGTTTTCTAAATGAAATATCTTTTTTTACAAATTACGTTTCCATTGGACAGATTACTTTTTGTATTTTTAAAGTATTTTGTACTATTGGATGTTAAACGTGCCAAATTATAATTAAATTCAGAAAAATAAGGTTGCATTTTAGGCAAGGTTACCCTTATGAAAATAGGATTTTAATTAGTTTATAATGTAAAATTTAAAAAAAAGAGTTGCTTGATCTACTTTATTTTACTTATTATTATAATTTAAACAGCTATAAAATCACTAGTTATATCGTTATTGCGATTTAGTACAGTGACGGCTAGTGAAATTTCAAAGTTGTATATCTCTGTTCCTACGTACAGGACCCGTACCAAATTTAGGGGTTTTAATAGTAAGCCCACTTGGAATGATTTCATAAAGAAAAAAACATTTTGTAATTTGAGGAAAAAAGGTAAATTTTTGGTGAGCCTCCCCTGGGAAAAAATGAGTTCGTTTAGGTATTTTATTTATTATTTTACATCATTTGGACGAGAATTTTGAAATTTTAAGAAAAAAAATGTGTGAGTAGAAAGTTATAGGCATTTGATTTTTTTCGTCAAAGTGGGAATTTTTTAAATTTGATTCTATCAGATACTTCGTTATCTAACTTTTGTAGAATTTTGGAGCATAATAGTTTAATAAGAATGGAGTCCTCTGTAACCTTTTTTGATTGATTAAAAGATGTTTGCTAAGCCTGGTCTCATAATTGTGAATTTGGTTATGGGATTCACACCTTTGGAGGTTCTGCTTTACATAGAGAAGACACAAATAGATGATCTGCGATGGAAATGTGAGAATTATCAGCTGCCCAAACCTCTCCCTCGCATCAGCTCTATGTTGAAGGTTGCAAATTGTTCTTACAGCTTTACGTTGGAACCTAAAAACAACCGATGCATGCGGACTATGGCCCCAGGAAAGTATCGCATAGGATAGTCTACTGTGAAAAGGCTATGATAGGCAGTCAGGAGTACCCCATATCAACACAGCCACTCGAGATCCTCAGAGCAAATAAGGCACTGGGACAGCCGACAAGAGAGCTCCCGTATATGGGGATAGCATGTCAGTTTTTTTGTCTAACCAAACCCCCAAAAAGAACACTCTCCTCATCATTTCGGCATTCTCTCTGTGAGAAAACAATCTTTTTGGTTTGTCCTGATTCATAGTTAATTGATTACTGAGGAACCAGTCAGAGGACATCGACTGCATCTCCACAACGTGATCATGGACATGATCTAAATTTGGTCCCAGTGTATGTGCAGTGATGTCGTTCACATAGAGTATCAGCTCCGCACCCAGGAGTCCATCCTGGATATCACTGACGCATATGAGTACCGTGCCCAGAACCGATCCCTGGGGCACGCCACGCCTCCGGGGAAATTTTGTTATTATGGGATACAATTTGTTTCTTATTACTAAGGTATGAGAGGAATAAACTGATACTTGATGCGGAAAAGCTGTAAAATTTTAATTTTTCGGAGAGACGCAGTCAAAAGCTTCGACAGATCGCACAAAAGGGATCTCACGGAATTGCCCTCCTCAAACGCCTCAACGACTTTAGACAAGACAGCGTTAATAACAGATTGTGTTCATTTATTTGATCTGAAACCAAACTGGTTACAAATATATTTGATTTCTTTCAAAAAATGTACTTATGGCTGAGTTACCTAATTAAATATGCACTTAATATAACATCAAAAAGCAATGAATTTCAAAGTACAAAGCTACTGATAGTTCAGTTGCAATTACTAAAATAGCCTAAGTGGGTGCTCTTTGTGGCAAAATGGGCTTAAAGGGATACTCGATAATCATCAATTTACATTATAGACTACTGTGTGTAGGTCTGGTAATAAATTAAATGTCAATGGACATATAAGCTTTACATTATTGACACTAATACTCAAGTATCTTTTGATGCAATTTTGGAATTTTAAAACTTTGTTGTTTGTAATTATCAGGAACAACCATTATTCACTAAAACATTGATATTTTGCTTTTGGTGTCAAATATTAGTAACTTGATATTAGTAACAGAAAAAGCTTTTTCACGGTACCGTATTTGTATACACAAATAAAATAATATTTCCATAACAAGTACGAGGATGGTTCAGATATATCCAGGACTATTATTATAACTCTTTATTAAACCAAAATTTTACAATAACAACTTCAATTTTCGACGTACGCCCCTCCTAAGTCGATGCCCTTTTGTCATTTTCTTGGGAGCTGTTGAATGCCTATAGAATAACAGGTTTTTGGTTGCGTACGCAGTCAGTTTTGCACCAAATTTTCAATCGTATCGTTGTCTTCAAATCTGATAAACTGATGCCACCTAGAGCTTCTTTAAGAGGTCCAAAGAGATGGAAATCGCCAGGCGATAAGTCTGGGCTATAAGAAGGGTAAGGAAGTGTTTCCTTATGCATTTTTGTCAGAGTCAATTGGGAATATGCATATAGCCTAAATAAATCTGGAATATTTTTTTATATCTCTCCATAAATATAATATTTGCGGTTATTATTTTACAACATTTTATTGATTGTATTGACTTGGGTAAGTACAAAGTTGTATGTTAACACCAATACATGATGATGATAAGCATGCCAACCTTGTGTTATTGCTAGTAACGGTTACTGTTCAGCGATATGTCACATCCGATGTCATATCGGAAAAGCCAACACACGCTATCATACCCTCATAGTAATAACAATAATTATTACTATAGTTACGTTGGCCACGTGTGTATTTATTAGGTGTAATTAGGAACCAGTTTCCATCCAGTTTAACACGATAATTAAACACAGAGTTGAAAATTAATTTTCGTATTGAAATATATTATTATATAATTTAATTGCTTTTTGACATTACTATTTCGGCAAATTTTAAAATTCCTTAAATTCGACATTAAATTGATATTATATAATGGATAAGATACAAGCCCAATTAATATACCAGGTATGACGCAGTTTTCTATCGTATTTTGTTTGATATACGGCAAAAATGCCTAAGGCCCTATTGTCAGAGAAAATATGGATTAGCCTCTTGGGAGATCAATAATTCCAGTTCGAAATAAAATACCGTGTTTGCTTAGAGACGTGGGTATGGTTGTGTCTGTGTTTTTGTAAAAATATAATGAAGTTTAAAAAAGTTAAACTTATTTTTCTGTGCTCAAGGGCTTTAAAACTGTTTTATTAGATCATGTGACGTTTTGCTGTTTGAATGGTTCAATATCTTTAATGACAAGCGCTTGCAGCTGTGACACTATGGTTTGAAATTAAAGACGAAACAGTTTCTTTCCGTTTTAAAACTGCTTGCAGGCGCAGCCCGTGAAATTTTAGATGTGTCGTATGTCAGTTCCTACGCATGGGACCCACACCAAATTATAGGATGTTACTATTGGATACTCTAGAAACATTTTGGTAAAACAATATTTAATTTTAAAATTTGTGAAAAAAAGTTAATTTTTTGGGCCGCTTCACCTGAGATCTGAGAAAGTTCTGAAGAATATTGTACTTCCAAGCTTTTTTCATAAAGTTTATCAGATTTTATAGACAAATTCCAAATTTCGTGAAAATATTCTAATTTTTCTTAAAGAAATGACATTTTAAATTACTTCTTAGACAAAATATTTTACGGTAAAAATTTTAAAAACTAATTAATTTCAAGATATTAGAGATAATTCAATGAAATTTGAATTCTGTCGATAAAATCTGATAAAATTTATGAAAAAAGCTTATAAGTAAAATTTTCTTCAGAACTTTGTCAGATCTCAGGCGAAGCGGCCCAAAAAATTAACTTTTTTTCGCAAATTTTAAAGTTAAATATTTTTTTTCCGGAAATGTTTCTAGAGTACCCAATAGTAACATCCTATAATTTGGTGTGGGTCTCATGCGTAGGAACTGAGATACGACACATCTAAAATTTCACGGGCCGTCCCTGACTTGTAGGAACGTTTGAAAACTGCATGAGATGTATTAAAAGTTTTAAAATGCAGCGCAGATGAATTACATGTTTTGAGTAATATGTGATCTATTAATTTCAAAACAGTTTTAAATCACTGGAGGTGAAAGCTATTAAGACTTGCGTATACAGCGCTTTTCTCTAAATCGGCTTGGGCTTTATTTCTAAGAAGATTTTTAATGTACATTGTCCTCCAAATAAACACATGTGACATAATAAAAAACCCTCATAAGACATTAAATCCCATTAAAAAAGTGCTGCTGTGTAGCCTCCATGAAATGCCTTTCGGTTATCCCATATCCCCTACTTTTGTACGTTATATCCCTGTCTGCTTTTCTTTATGAATCCCGCTGGAAATATCTATTTAGGGATAAATTTGCGAAAAAAAAGTTTGGACTTGCTGATTTGCAGCGAACCAACAAAAGAAGTAGATTTGGAGAAAATGCTACTTAACCATATTATGTTATAAATAAGATGATAAGAGAATACTCAGGATATTTTAGTTTTACTCATATTTCTTTATTGTCATTTATTATCTTAATATTTTTGTTTCGTAGACAGATACTAGAAGCGCAGCAAGTATCGTTTTACTGATAATAAAAAATTCAACACTTAAATCTTGTCGCAAACAGCCTAATGATTTTGTTTACTCCTCGTCCATAAGAGCAGTTTTCGCAAAAGTGACTAGGACAATGATAACTCTGTGAGTAAGTCCCAAAAATTTAGAACGGGCTTATCGAGTGGCGGCCGGTGAAATTTCAAAGTTGTATATCTGTTCATACTTACAGGACCCGTACCAAATTTAGGGGTTTTAATAGTGAGCCCACTGGGAATGTTTTGGTTGGTTGGTAAAGAAAAAAAACATTTTGTAATTTTTGAAAAAAAGTAGAAATTTTTGCTGCACCCACCATGGGAATGAATGAATGATCGCGTTTAGGTATTTTATTTATTATTTTTTCTAAACAAATTTTAAATCATTTTGTCGAAAAATTTTAAGAGAAAAAAATGTGTTAGTAGAAAGTTATAGTCATTTGAATTATTTTTTAATCGTATTTTTAGGTTTAAAAAAATTCAAATGACTATAACTTTCTACTAACATATTTTTTTCTCTTAAAATTTAAAAATTCTCGACAAAATGATGTAAAATTTCTTTAGAAAAAATAATACATAAAATACCTAACCATTTTTTTCTCATGGGGGTGCAGCAAAAATCCAACCAACTCCTTTTCGCAAATTACAAAATGTTTTTTTACCAAAACATTCCCAGTAGGCTCACTATTAAAACCCTTAAATTTGGTACGGGTCCTGCAAGTACGAACAGAGATATACAACTTTGAAATTTCACTAGCCGCCACTGGGCTTATCCCAGTCTCTTTTATTATAGAGTGAATTTTTTTCAACGCGGGCCATAGGGATTTACATGCAAAAATTTTGTACCCTCTGTTAACTTTTGTTGCAGTAAAAAGTTGGACAAAAAATTTCGGGCGAGGCATAATTTGGGGCCTTAACTTGGCAAATTTTAATCAATTTAAAAAGTATGCATTTTTTTGTAATAAATTACATTTTCTCCTGTCCCCGTATCACCTTCAAAACATGCTTTTTCAGAAATGAATCTACAATTTTTTTTAAAGAATCTTTTAAAAATACATTCTCCGAAAATATATTTTTTAGGAAACTTAGTTTCTTAAATTTAAATTATGAACTCTACTGGTTTCGAAAATATCCATGGAAAAATGACAAAAAAATCCTGAACTCTGCTATGTTACTCTGTAGGTAGTAAATTACTTTCAAAAAAGTGTTTTTTTATTATGAATATTCGGTCTTTTTCGAAACAAGGTTTGAGAAAATGTAAGTACTTTAAAACATGTTTTCTTAAATAAAAAAATTTCGAAAAGTGGTTAAATAAAATCAAAAAGTTGGTTTCAGAAAAAAAAGTTTTGAAAACATCCCTAGTTTTCGAGTAACTGTATTCAAAAATATATTTTCGAGAAAACGTGTTTTCAAAAATTATGTTTTCCAAAAAATTTCATATCAGTCCAAATGGACAGAAGAGTGTAAAAAATGCTAGAATTTTGGTAAGTTAAGATGGCAAACCGTTCTATTTTCGCAAGAATAGGTGCAGATATTTCGTCCATTATGAAATAGGGTACATTTCTTAGAACCCTAAACAATAAATAAATTATGTCGGAAACGAACTTGCCCAATATTTTTGGTATACACGGTGTCCCATATAAGAATGCACACTACAGGGATCTCGTAAACCAGAGGAGATACAAAGATGATTAAATTAGAGAAAAGTTGCGCTTTGTTGAACCCTTCAAAGTCACGATTCGAAATCTAAAAAAATCCGATTACTTCCGAAGATATTTGGGAAAAACCGAATTTTCCCGATTTCGTTTTTATTTTCTTCTGACTCTATTTAAAAAGATATGGCCAAATAAATTTCACATTCTCATTGCCACTTTTTCTGCTCTACAAGCCAGCGTTCTTAGATTTTCAATACGACGTTTCGTTTCTTCGCAACCATCATCAACTTCATTTTTTTAAATAGTCGAAAAATTTTGTTTTACTCCTAAAAAATTCTAATTTTATTTCTAAATCCCACGACATATCGCTTCTTACATTTATCCGACGTTTCGGCCGAAAAAATCATCATCAATATTATTTGATGATTATTACGAAGGAACGAAACGTCGGATCAAAAATCTAATTACTTTATCATGTAGAGGAGAAAAAACTACATGGGAATGTGAATTTTATTTTGACCTGTCTTCTTTTGTGAAATCAGAAAAAAATTAATTGCCAAAATTTATGTTTAAAATTTCCGTAGATTTTTTTCTGATTCTACTGTAAGAGATAGATTAAAATAAATTTTACATTTTTATTGGCATTTTTTTCCTCTACAACATGACGTCATTCAATTTTTGATTCTACGTTTTGGCTTTTCTCGACCATGATCAACTTTTTTTTTACATAAAATAATCCGAAAATTTTATTTTAGCACAGTTAAATTGCCCTTGTTATTCTGAATTCAACGACGTATCACATTAAGACTATGTGCGTATTTTAAAGCTTTAACTATTATTAGTGCAAGTAAGTAAAATGTTATCATCAAATAATGAATTGCGAGTTATTCCAGTTACAGCGTGTATGTAGAACAACTTGGAGCCGAGGTTCAAGCCGCTATTGCAAGGATAACTCCAATGATGCTAGAAAATGTAATGAATGAAATTGTTTACCGTTGCTACGTTTGTTTAGAGAATGAGGGAGAACTTTTTGAACATATGATTAAAGAAAATTGTTTCAATGAACTTTTTGTAGCGTAAATATAAAATATTTTGTTTTTCGATAATAACATTTTGCTTACTTGCACGTATGTGATAGGTACGTCTTTTAATTCAGAATATCAAGGGCAATTTAACTGTGCTAAAATAAAATTTTTGGATTATTTAAAAAAAAGTTGATAATGGTCGAGAAAAGCCAAAACGTAGAATCAAAAATTGAATGACGTCATGTTGTAGAGGAGAAAAACGACAATGAAAATGTAAAATTTATTTTAATCTATCTCTTACAGTAGAATCAGAAAAAATCTACGAATTCTTGAAATTTTAAACATAAATTTTGGCAATTAATTTTTTTCTGATTTCACAAAAGAAGACAGGTCAAAATAAAATACACATTCCCATGTATTTTTTTCTTCTCTACATGATAACGTAATTAGATTTTTGATCCGACGTTTCGTTCCTTCGTAATAATCATCAAATAATATTGATGATGATTTTTTCGTCCGAAACGTCGGATAAATGTAAGAAGCGATATGTCGTGGGATTTAGAATAAAATTAGAATTTTTTAGGAATAAAACAAAATTTTTCGACTATTTAAAAAAATGATGTTGATGATGGTTGCGAAGAAACGAAACGTCGTATTGAAAATCTAAGAACGCCGGCTTGTAGAGCAGAAAAAGTGGCAATGAGAATGTGAAATTTATTTTGTCATATCTTTTTAAATAGAGCCAGAAAAAATTAAAAACGAAATCGTGAAAATTCGGTTTTTCCCAAATATCTTCGGAAGTAATCGGATTTTTTTAGATTTCGAATCGTGACTTTTAAGGGTTCAGCAAAGCGCAACTTTTCTCTAATTTAATCATCTTTGTATCTCTTCTGGTTTACGAGATCCCTGTAGTGTGCATTCTTATATGGGACACCGTGTATACTTTCGTGTAGCTCGAGGTGACGTTGTTGCGCCCCACCATCAGGCGCGGATCCAGAGCTTCGTTCTGAGGGGGGGGGGGGGCTTCAGGGAACGGTAATATATTTTTAACTTTTTCATATTTCTATTTTAATAGTTATATGTATTATTGATGATTTTGGGGGTCATGACCACCCTGGATCCGCGCTTGTCCTCCATAGACGAAATTTTAAATCCGCCACTAACCCCCCTCCTACGGTCTTGGTGTTTTGGTGGCCAGGTTGTGCAATAATATTAACATACTTATTGAAAACGCGAAAACACTGAACAAACCCATTCAGTTCCTAACTGAACTGTCATCTATCCACAGCCAACTGTAAACGATCAAAAAATGTTTCGCTTTGGTAAGAATACTCGCGTTTAAATAAAAATCCGCTATTGGGGATTTAATTACCCTGTTTGATAGCTGTCATTAACCGCTCCAGTGAACAAGCTGATCAATTATAACTGGAATATTGCAGTTATGGTTAAATACCGCCGGTGATTTTTTAACAAGCAGCATGGCCTATTGCGCAATAAGGCTAATCCACGGCATGGTTATGGATATTTAATGAAAAATAAATTACAATTCCGCATTTTTGGTAACGATAAAACCATAATAATTTGTTGTATAATAATGAGATAAAATCTTTTATACCTTTCAACGGTTATTTTAAAATACTGGCTTTATTTTTTGCATTGCCCACAACTAATTTATTTTATGACGTAAAATGGTGAATGGATAGGTTTGTTAAATATAGGCAACCTACGTACGGAAACCAATTTATAAATATTTTGTATTGGTGGTTCAACTGGATTATAACCACAAAACTTAATTAATTTTGTGGATTTTCTAAAAACAATGAAACCACCATTCTCTACTTGTTTTCATATTTTTACCAACATTAGAGTAATGGGATCTCCGGTGACCGAGCTGGTACGGCGCCAGCTGTGTAACCGAAAGATTGTGGGTTCGAATCCCTCTTCGATCATGTTCTGCAATGGTTAACTGTTGAAAGGTGGCAGAGAAATTCTTCCTCGGCCGAGGTGATACCACCAACTGGAACAAATAGCATTAAAACGTCCATTCCGCCCCACCATCGGGCCAAAATGGTGGTAACCCATGTGCAACATTACAAAAAGGTTGTTTTTTAATTGAAATGTTTACAATAAAAGACAGTTTTCAAAAAAGTCTCGTAAACATCTCTAATTATACGTTTTCTATTATAAAATAGGTTGACAAAATGCCACTAACGTAGATATCATCTATACCAAATTCTTCGTATAAATAAAATGTATAAATTGAAAAAAAAGTTTAACAGTCACACCGACATACAGGGTGTTTTTTGAAAAGTTCAATAGCCACATCGGCAGCTAAAAAGCTTGGTTTTTCCTTTCGAGCCAGAAAATACTTCTGCCCTTCCAACTTACACACTCTCTATGTTTCCCAAGCACGACCTAACCGACTGTCGCATCTGGGGAGCAGCATCTCCTTTGATTCTTATAAACCTTGATTTTATCCAACATAAACTCATTCGACTCATCAATGATACCGTCCTTACAAGAAAACTCCCTTCTCTCGCTTATCGCCGCGCTGTTCTACCCATATTTCCACGCATTTGGCTCGGAAGAACTAATTGCTATAATTCCCTCCTCGACTGTTCTTAACAGATAAACAAAAGACCCGTTATGTATGCACATCTGTACTCTCTAGCTACAATAGCCTAGAATATCCCACTTCTCTCGCTGATTTATATGTAGGGTCTCCAGTTTATGAAACAAATTGCCTGCAGATGTTCTCCCTTCCCCTCGTAACCTCTAATCCTTTAAATCCCGTATGAGTTGATTACATCTGCCTTCTCTCCAGACGCCCACGGTACGTTAGTACCTACTTAGGCTTGCCGTCTATCTGGGTTGTCTCAAAAATGAGTAATTTGATAGGTATATCTTATTTAAATGGGCAAGGACATTGATTGGGTATTACTACATTATAACTCGTATTCCTGAAAATGAAGTAAATAATGGATCAACTTTTAACCCATTCATGATAAAAGGTATATCAGAAACAAAGGTTTTGACATGGACAAGCTAATCTAGGCTTTAACAGAAAGTAAATATACTCTATTTTAATCCTTTCATGTTTTCGTCGTTATTTGCCAGAGGTCTGACGTTTCCAGCTAAAATTAATTCTACATCTTAATCGAAATTTAGCGTTTGCTGAATTACTTATGGGACAATTCAAAGAAAAGCTGTTATATCAAAAGATTACACTTAAAGGAAAATAATTCCATATAGTCAGAAGAAAATAAAATTGAATTTTAGTATGCATTTATATATATCACATAGAATAGGTACAAAAACGGTCAGCACAAAGAGACGTGGCAAATGAATGTTTAGAAACATTAAAAACATTCTAAAGTCCTAATAATGTTGATAAGGTCAATAAATATAAGAGAATGTTTATTATATCTACAATTTTTTATATTGGCCTGTGGGTGTACCAATATATTGACAACGTTCAAAGCGATTTATTATAGCTTTGAAATTTGCTGTTTTTTCGACGATAACAAGTTCGAGAAACTCCAAAAATAATCACAAAGAACACAAGTGTTTCCATTAGCTAGGGATTTTTTACTGAAATAAAAGGTTTTTTCTGCATGTGGGTTGATTTTTGTTTTGATCCCTTTTCCTAATATTAAATATGAATTTCTGACACACGTGTGAAATCGGTTCCATTATGGCAGGTACTTGAAATATTGAATTTATTACGTCTCATCAAACACTTGAATAAGTAAGTATAGTATAGATGGTTGAATGTATACTCTTATTCTTGAAATTATTTTGTTGTAGAACAGAAATATGCGTCAACAGAAATAACGGAATTTTTCGTAACATATTTAACCGAGTATACGTGACAATTTATCAATGTAACTTAACTTTAACATCTTTACCACGAGATTTGCATGGACCTATTTATCCCACTGTTATTTATTTCCAAAGTTAGATTCTGATGTTTTCGTGATTGAAATCACTGTAATTATTTATAATCTAGACGGGGCTGCCAAATAACTTACAATTAATAGAAATAAGACTTTAATATTAATTGTTTTACAGCTTTTTTTCTAATTGAAAGTTGGTCTGTGAAAATTTCTTCATTGCGGTTCATTCTCTAGCGAAATTCAAATAAAAGACCTTTAAAACATGTACTTTTTTATCTTTTAATTTTTAAATACCTCTCTTGTTTTAACATAAGAACTATTTCCAAGGTAGCAGTTATTACAAAACAACAGAACTTGACGAAGTCTTTTATCACCAGCTTAAATACCAAAAGCAGATCAAAAACCCAATAACTGTTAACAAAATATTAAAGAACATTCGACCTGCTTTGACACAATGCCAGTGCAGTTTGGTTTACATTTTCAACTTCATAAATGCAATTACCAAAACCTTCTGAAGCTAATATTAAAACTTGGGTTGTTGTTTTCTAATTTCGGCTAGGAAATATTTTTCTTACTACATAACTTTCAAGTTCAATTTTCCAACTCGAAACTTTTGTTTACTTTACTTTACGTTGTCAGTAATCTCCAGGTTTATTAAAACTACATGCTATTAGATATGACACTTTAGACTGCATATCCGGTTTTATATAACATGAAGTGATTTTTTAGCAATTGCTCGCAAAGGATTTGAGTTATCAGGGGCATATCCCAAAAACAAAGGAACCTGGATTAAAATGTTCAACATGCTTCTTTATTTTATCAAAAAGTAAAGACATGGCAGTTAGGTTTTAACAAGAATATTCTCCAAATGCTACTCCTATTTCCTACAGATGACAAATTATTTGAGTAAAATTGTCAATAACGTTTTGGCACAATTCGGGTTCAATTTCACCAATAACTTGACGAATGTTTTGCTTCAGATCACTAACCGTCTGCGGATAGACCTTTTCCTTGAGGAAGCGCTACCAGAAAAAATCGAGGGGGCTTAGATCGCATGACCTTGCAGGCCACTGAATATCACCATGTCGAGAAATAATGCGGCCAGTAAAACCTCCGTAACAAATCTAAAGTTTCCCTCTCCCAAGGGCGTAGATATGGGGTGAGGCAGAGGAGAGTGTATATCTTTAGCTAAAGGAGTACTTTGATGAGCCTTCTTTAACATATTATACAGGGTGACCGAAAAGTCTTAGAATGGACAAATATCTTTGCTATAAGTAAAGATAGAGACACCAAATTTTAGGTGTATCTTATTGGTAAACAAATCTACTTGTATTTAAATTTTAAAAGCGTGTGGTACCTCATTTTAAAGGACTTTAAAAATGAAACATTTTACGTTTTTAAATGGAAAGCCTTTAAAAATTAAAAATCATGAAAAAAATTAAAGTTTGAATCCCTTTATTTGTCTTATTACTTTAAAAGTTGTTCAAAATGGCCACCATGAACTTCTTGGCAGTAATAAAGTCGATTTTGGAACTCACCGCTTACATTTCCGAGAATGGCAGGTGTTACTTCTTGGCAGCATTCCAGAATCGCCCTTATTACTGCCAAAAACTTCATGGTGGTCAATTTGAACAACTTTTAAAGTAAAAAATAGTGGCGGCGCTAAGGGTGGGCAGGGCTGGGCGCTCGCCCAACCATTTGCCCGTCGCGGCCCAACCATCAATCTGAAATTAAAATACGACTTACGAACACCGAACATAAAAGTATCCAGGTACTTCCCAATCTTTGGATGGGAAATGTAATCTATTGACACGGGATTTAAAGAATTGAAGGTTCCATAATCTGGAGATCCTAGTTATGAATGAGCCAAGGAAGTGGGATGTTAGGCTTTTTCAGCTGGACAGTAAAGGGATGCATACGCAACGCGCCTCTTGTTCTTCTGTTAGGAACGGTCAAGGGAGGAATTATAGCAGCTAGTTCTTCAGGTAAGATCTGTGGAAGTATCGGTAGAAAAGGGATAAATCCCCAACAGCGCGGCGATGAGCAAGAGAAGGGAGTTTCCTAGTGAGGAATCGGTTATTGATCAGTCGAATGGCCATCTTTTGGAGAGAATCCGGATGCTAAATGTCGAAGGCAAGCTCCCCAGATGCCCAGGGAGGAACCGTGATTTCACATGCCCGTTTGCCTATAAGACTACTGTCAGAATGGGCAGCAGAAGCCAGGAATAAGAATTTCCGTCTATATAGAACTAATTCTGCCCGAAAATGTTCAAGAGAAGGTTGAAATATAGACATACTTAATAGGCTGTTGTTAACTTCTGACCCACTTTTGTCTTCTTAGAGGCAACTAACGAAAAATATATCTAAACCTTTTTCGAAGGACACAGTAAACTTGCCGGTACCAGAACAATACTCTAGGTTAGGTCTTATTTGGAAAACATAGAGAATGGGTAAGTTGGAAGGGAAAAAGTGTTTTCTGGCTCGAAAAAGAAAACCAAGCTTTTTAGCTGCCAACGTGGCTACTAAAATAATGTGTTTGTGCCAGCTGTGATGCCAACAAGATTAAACGTTTCATTGTTCTCTTTGGCTGTGCCATTTATGTAGATGGGGTAAGTCTTGCCGGATTTTTTGCGTGACAAGGAGCAAGACTGGGTTTTGAAGGCGTTGAGCTGAACAAGGTTCTTGGCACCTCAGTCTAAGATTAATTAAAGATCTCGAAAAAAGGATAGGTGCATAGATCCGCGTCTATTATCCAGCTCTTGATTCAAGGCTTGTCTGGAAAAATGAACGTTGAAGTGACGAGTACTATCGTCAGCATAACTGTGGATGGAATTGGTAGTTGAAGAAAGCAGATCATTAATGTGAAGAATATGGTTGTTGCCAGGACTGAACCTTGGGGTTCTCCAGCATTGATAGGATGGAAGTTAGATGAGTGACCATCCACGACGACAGATATGCGCCGATTAGAGACGAAGCTACCGATCCAGGTACAAAGTCTGAGAGGAAGACCATAAGAAGGTAGTTTGTTCAGAAGTGCGGCCATACTTGGTCAAAGGCCTTGGAAATATCAAGAGTAACAATCTGAGATTCGCCATGAAATTCGAGAGAGTTATGTGTGACAAAGCTAAGGAGATTAGCTGTGGATGTTTGGTTACGAAATCCCTACTGGATGATTTTTTTGATTGACCACAGAGAGAAGAAAAATAGGTCCATAATTAGATGGAAGGGACTTGGAAGCTTTCTTAGAAACAGGCTGCACATGAGCAGTGTTCTAGCCATCTAGGAAGATATGCTTGTCCTAGGAAATCTGGAAAAAACGAGTTAAAATGGATGCAAGTTCTGGAGCGCATTTTTTAGAACAATTATTGCGGGTTGCCCGCACAAAATAGGGTGATGAAAATGTTTTATTTTGTGCGCATTTTATGTTAGAAAATGCTACAAGATAAAAGTAATGTTTTAGCTTATTCGCCAATGATAAAGCAAATATAAAATGAATTTATTATAGCGTGTTTTTCTCTTATAACTTGTTTTACTAAAAACAGCTTAATTTAAAGTCGTAACTCCTTATAATGTAATAATTGCTCGCATACGTAATATCAGGAACATCTAGTATTTTACATTAAAACGCTTTCATCGGTTTACAACGGCTGAAGCTTTAGGTATATAGCATTTTTGATAAAGGGTAATTTCAAAGAAAACGGAATTTTACAACTAACAAGCTTGGTCATAATTTATCTAACTACCAAGTTGGGTCTCCAACGAGCGCGATAAAAAAACTAAAAACTTCAAAGCAAGTTTCACCTAGACCAAGTTTACTTCTTGCGATAAATATTTAGGAAAATAAAAAAAAATGTTTTTACTCGCGCTTTGCTTAAGATGGCGTGGGTTAATTAACAAATTATGATGAAATTTATTTAAATTGCAAAGTTGAGGGTAATTTAAATATTTCACCGGTAACTTTTGTTTCACTTAAAATAAAAATTATAAAATCGTATTGCTTCAAACCAGCATGTTTTATTTAAAATAAATGAGTTGTGAAAAACTTGTGTGCAAAAAAGCGATTTCTCGGTTTAGCGTCCAGTTAATTAATTCAGGCTTTATGCTAAGCAATGCATATTCGCACATTTTTATCCATACACACAAAAAACCATTATTATTTTCGATAATAGGACTGTTGTTGACCACTGTCTCATTAGTTACATTAAAGTTGATATTGTCTCAACGAAACATCATTGAAATAATCAAAAAAAATATTGCTTTAAATATAGACTATTATTGGACTTCAAAAGTATACCTACTTCTTTTAAAACTATATTACCATTATTTCAATGACCAAAATACTATTGGAATCCAATAAATTTCTAATATTCCTTGGAGTGTAGAATTATTCGAGCCAAAAGATTAAACTATTTGATTGGAATGGTTAAATATAATTGGGCGAAAAATAGCTATTTGTAGGCGGTGTGATCTAAATTACAATATATTTTATTAAACGAACAAGAACTACGGTTTAAATAAAAAATTTAAAAATTAAGTCAATAATCCTTATATCATTTCAATTAAAATAAACACTTCTTTAAAACATATAAGGTATTGGAGAAAAAATAAAAAATATTAATTCAATGGGTCCTATTGTTGGCTGAAATATTATTTCTATTGCTCGCGGACACCCTTGGAGAGGTTAGAATTTTTCTTTATTCGTTGAATAGTCGTACGCCAAAAATAATAGATCTTTTGCAAGACTGGAGACTGGAGCAACTTATTTCAGTGTTTAATGTTAAGTAAAACAAATCTAAAAAGTGATGCAGTTTTTTTATTTGTAAATCTCTCTTGATTAGTCTATTTTATATGACTGTTTACTCAGCCGATACGTATTGTTAAAAAACTATTAACATTAAATATGATCGCAAGTTTATTGTTGAATTTGTATCCTTTAGACATGGTTTCCACCAAATCTAGTTGTAAATTTAGGAGATTCGAATGCAGTGTCAAATTTGTTCCATCTAGCATCCTGTACCCATACAAGCCAAAGAAGACAGTTTTACAAAGAAGCAGATCCTATATTTGGAGTGAAATAAATATAAAAAGTTTACGGTGTTCGCGTCAGTGAGGTGTTATAAAATGTGTTTTTTTATATTTAAATGTTTACAGAATGTCTAAACAATGTATGTTTAATAATACTAAATAAAAATTATTTTAAAATAATAAAGCGTGTTTTATTTGTTTGAAATATAAGTATAATTGATGTAATAGAAATTCTTCATTACGTTAAATAAGAGTAATTGTTCTTCAAAACACGAATATGATTGAAATTAAACAAAAATGTTTTCTTTCTATTGGAAGTTACATTAAATTAATTACTATTGTAATTGAAACAATAATAGCTATTTTGCATCAAATGAGGTGCATATTCTTACAAATAAACTTCTAGTGAAACCAATGATAGTTTGCATTGAATTTAGAATAGGATATTACTGACATCAGCTAATTGTTATATATGAACGATCCATTAAAAACCAATGAAACCATATATTTCAAGCAATCTTATAACCCATTGGTTAACAATGATAAACTAATCATTGAAATAAACCGAATTTGCATTGTGCATTACGGAATAGAGTGTGTCATTGAGTGAATGGGTATCCAATTCAATATACATTAGCATTTTTTCTGTGTAGTTACGCTGACGCTAGTACTGTTCACTTCAACATTCAGATTTCCAAACAAGGCTCAAATCAAGAGCTAGATAAAATAGACGCAGATCTATGAACCTCTCCCTTTCGCAAGATATTCAATTAATCTTAGACTGGGGTACCAAATGTTCAGTACGCGACGCTCACTGGGGTTGGAAGGCCTCAAAACTAGCATTAAATCAACCACTGTTTATTCGAATTCCAAAGTTGGATATATTATTTTAGGACTTTTAGTAGTCTTAAATAGGTGGTCAAGTGCGAGTCAAGTTCCCGTGATAAGTATCCCGCACAACAATTTTTTGATTATTCGTTTTTAAAAGAAGTTAAATGTCCTAATTTTTTAAAACTTAGGACATTACTACATATCCTTTATTTTCCTGTTTTTCTACTTATAATTTACAAGATATAGGAATGAAACATAATTTTTTTTTTGACTTGTGAGAACATTGTTATGAGGTATACCTAAGTATACAGCTATGCCACATTTCAGTTCTCTTCGTCAAAAGGCCTCTAAAAGATGGTATACAAACGGAGGGACAGATAGATACCCAAGAAATAGGTGTTGCGTTTTTTTTTTTAAATTTAAGTAGGAAGCACCACAGAAAGTCATAATATATGTTAAATGCTAAACATTTATATAAAATAAAGTAAAAAAATACAAATTTAAAATTCATCTTCGGAGGTTCAAAATTCCTTAGTATCATCACCTTCCTCGATCACTTCCTGGACATGGAAGTTTTGATAGTTCAATTGCTTCTTTCTGCATGTCGTGTGTCATCTCTCTCTGTAAGAAAGCAAACTGATCTTCCAACTTAATGACATCAGAACCTCTCACAATACCGAGATGCTTGTATAAATATTATATTTGCACCCATTCCTGAAATAAACAAATAAAATTGAAAATATCTGAACGTTGATACATAACTAATTTGACCTAAGATTTTCCCGTTTGTATTTAAACTTTTAATTTAAACCGTCTTACTTTCGTAATTTGTTATTATAAATTACATGTTTTGAAATAAAACTTTCTATTTGCTAAAATATCAATACATACCTGAACTTGAAGGTTGCATAATTATATTTTAGAAATATTCACTTATTCCAACCAATTCGTGGAACACTTTCTGACTTTAAAACCAACGAAACACAATACCTGTAAATGCTGCAAATCAGTTGCATTTGGAGAAAGTTTTGGTGGGATAGAAAAAAACACCAGCGAACATTGTATACCGTTTCGGTGTGGATTGGTTAGTAGGCTAAAATTTTTTTATGGAAATAAATGTTTATACCGTATTAGGTTTTTATATTTATTGCCAGGTTTGAGGCTTCCTTACCCCAGTGTGTGACGCCTCCAAAATCCAGCAACACACATCCCGTCCACAGGAATGACCAAGCCCTAAAGAACAAAGAAACTTTCCATCTTTTGGCATCGCTTTAGAACGTGATCTCAGCTGGCACAAATACATTACTTCAATAGCCACATCAGCAACTAAAAAGCTTGGTTTTTTCTTCCAAAAATACTTCTCCCCTTCCAACATACACACTTTAAGTTTCCCAAATAAGACTTAATCTAGAATACTGTTCCTACATCTGGGGAGCAGCATCACATTCGACACTTAACACACTTCATTCTATCCAAAAGAGAATCATTCGACTCATCAATGACTCAGTCCTCACAAGAAGACTCCCTTCGCTGCGCTGTCCCTTTTCTACCGATATTTTCACGGATTCTGCTCACTATTATTCCTCACTTGACTATTAATAGTTGCAGAACAACAAGAGGCACTCTCCAGATCCAAAAGCCTAGAATATCTCATTTATGCTTAGAGTCTCCAGATTATGGAAAAAATTGCCTGCAGATGTTTTCCCCTCCCTTCCCAACCTTCAATCCTTTAAATCCCGTGTCAATCTTTTCCCTTCTCTGCAGACGCCCACGGTAAGTCAGTACTTAGGCTTGAAGGCAACGTGTGCAGTCTGAGTAAAAAAAAATGCAAAGAAAGGTTTTTCTGTCTATCCAATTTTCCAGAATAATAGAGAGCCATCCACCACTTAAAACAGTTTACGCTACTAGGTAGAACAGATGAAGGCTTAAGAATAAATAGATAAAAAAAATTAAACGAAGAGAAATTGTACTACTTAAACTTAAACTAACAAAGGAGCAGACGGTTATATCTGGCACGATTTAGAACAAACCCAGACCTATTTAAACATATAAGGTTTACTTTATTCTGGCGCAACGCCTTCTGGCGGGCCAGCTGATAGTGATCCCAAAATTATGTACATATTTAATAAGGAATTATATATACAAGTTCTGACTTAAAAGTGGCGTAGTAAGGTGAACATTCTGAATAAAAAATTTCCATACAGTGGCAAAAGGACTAATGTTCCTGATTTTGATAATTTTCAGGTGTATTTGGCGTTTCTCAAACCCCATGCATTTAAAAAAAGTTTTTTTCTTTTAATTTTAAAAACCACTCTTTAGCACACCATATTTTCTTTTATAGAGGAATCTTATTGCATAAAAGTTTTCGTACCCTTATTTTATGACCTTAAATTATGTAGACTTTACCGTAAAGACCTAATCGACAAAGACCTATCGATTAACTCAATAAAAGTATTATATATAGAGATATAACAGTTTTCTTTTCTCCTTTTCGTTAAAAATATATTTATAAGGATAAGAAAACAATATGGTTCTATCTTGTTCGCCAAAGACCATTTGAGGAAGTTATAAAATGGTATCAATGCAGTGGAAACAATAAATGCAGTAGAGCTTACGGTAAAAGGCGGAGTAATTTCTTGCAAAAGTTTTTGCAATATTCGTTGATTTTAAAAAATACCGCTAAAATCTTCTAAAATTCAATATTCTATAGAATAAACAATGTAACCAGTTCTCTAACACCATAAAACTTCAACATCAACGTTTGAAAATTATATTATATGCAGTATATTTTTGCAATTAAATTTTTCATATATTTACCACCGTTCTAATTTCGTATACAACAAAGGGGCCTTTTTTATTGTGTCTTTGCTTTTTACCCGCTTTCGTATTTAGCATCAAGTGTAACATAAAAACAAACACTTTTACATATTAGGTTGGTCTGCTAGACAGATTTACAAATGTTTTTTCCAAGTTAAAAAATACGTTTGTTTTAAAAGAACAGTCGAATTGGTAATAAACTTCTAAATTCCCGTAAAATATATCACAAAGCAAATTCCATTTAACCCCGTGTGATTCATTGTAGAGATATTAAAGGCCAACAGCTGTTCCTGGCATACGTTTTTCAATTAATACATTTTCTTTTTTTTTGCTGGCTAAAGCATTTTTCAAACCACCTTTTATAAATTTTGTATTTTTGCTGTCTAAACAAAGAAGTTAGTTGAAACTGATTGATCAAGAATTTTGAAGTGTTACGTCTCCCTAATATGGAATATTTGAATATTGAAAAAAAACTATTTTAACAGTAATTACAGCACTAGCTTCACGATAGTATTTTTTCTTGCTGAATTATACAGTATAAGTGCTATAACAAAACACAGCTTCCAGGGGAAAAAAGTATACATGTTTGCGGGTATATATATATATATATATATATATATATATATATATATATATATATATATATATACAAATATATATATATATATATATATATATATATACAAATATATATATATATATATTCAAATATAGATATAATTAGAAAATGCAAAGATTGGCCAATGCAGTACAAGAAGACCGTAAAATGAAAAATAAAATAAAATGCCGACTATTTTATGATTCTGGTCTAGACACCCTCCTGCTATCGCGATTTCTAGGCTTACTTGTTTACTTTTATTACTTGTTACTAATTGAAAATAAATATAGATAATCAAAATATTGTATTAACAAGGTGAATTTGCCAATAACTCTGAAGAAACTGGAATATTAATTTGTTAACTACTTAACAGTTCTATCCTTTTTGTCGCATTTAGATACTAAAGTGGCATAATTAGTTTTAGCTGGTAATATATCAGTCAGTATATTAATCTTGTGTAGGAGCCCGCTGTGTGCTCTTGTCCATTGTTGTATGCGGAATTTTCCAATTTTCATTTTAACCCACCAACTACAAATAAATGGCGTCAAAGCAATTTATTAAAAATTAATAACGGTATACATTGTAAATCATGTTCACCGACACATTGTTCCTATTCTGTAGAAATGGTATTATTAAAAACGTTATTAAGATGACCGTCTCATTAATATTTAATGAAAATAATTCCATTTATTTTCCGTAATTTCGTTATTTACATTACTGATAATAAGGCAGTTTTATTGACTTTTGTATGTAAATTTTAATGGTTTTCTACACATATAAAGAGACCGGTATTAAATATTTTCCAACCACTGAAAAGTTCTAGCCGTACAAAGAAACATTTATAGTTCTGCATAATGATGAATTTGAGTAATCGTTATTTATTTTCTTCAGATGACCTGTGTATCAGACTTTATTAAATTATGAAGATAATTTGGTAATATTAATGGTAATGGTAATATAATGCCCTTTAAAAATATTTTGTAATACAATGTTTAATTAAAATTGTTAATAAATAGAAGAACTTTTCGTTTTGCAAGTCTTGCGAATATTTGGTATTATAAGGGATGAAAGAGTTCATTTCAAGACAAAGTTTGCTTTTCCTTTTTGTATAATTAATACTCAATAAACTTGAGATGAGCCGGTCTGGAAGAAAAATTTATAGCATGTCCAAAATAGCCGAGAAGAAATTGTTCGGCTTCCTATAAGTTTTAATGAACAAAAAATATCTTTGCTAGCTAGCTACGTTTAAAGTTTGAAATTTTTAAGTAGTTAGTAGAAACAAATATCTTCAATCAGTGCGACTTTTAAAGTAAATATGGTGCTATACTTCATTTGGCTTTAAATCTTTATTTCCTCAGCTTTTTAAAATTGTTATAAAACTTTTCGCTAACTTTCAGTTTAGATTAGATTACCCCACTTTATTGGGGCCTTTACGGATCTGGATATAACCTAAAACCTTACGTTCTAATAAAGTTAAAAATGCAACAATACACCGATCTATCTCTATGGTTTGAAGGATAAAGGAATTTAAAGATTTTAAACATATAAAGTTATAGTATAATTGTTTCTGAAGCGACAAAAACCTTAAGAAAATTTCCGGGCGACCATAGCTGTGCTCTCTTAAAGCAGAAAATAATTTTTTGCTGGTCTATGCGGTGTGTTACGTGGCCTAATTAGTTTAAGCGCAGGATTATAATTAATGCGATGTACTGAGATTTTCTTGTATAATTAATGGATAACTTAAGATCAGTGCCGGATTTTCTATAAACCTAATTAGACTAGGGTCTTAAGCCTTGCAATACCTATTCCAGTGGCACATGGTCTTAATAAAAAAAAGAAGAGGGTTGCATTGATGTTTAACCACTTTAGTTTGTTCGTATTGAAATGTCAAGAAAAGGGAAATAACTGTTAAGTAGTTAACAAAATTCCCGTTTCTTTAGAGCTATAGGCAACTTCATCTTGATTATCTGATTTTGTTTTCAATTATTAAACAAGTAATTATAATAGTAAATGCACTAATGCCAAGAGCCTAGAAATCGCGATAGCAGGAGGGTGCCTAGACCAGAATCATAAAATGGTCGTCATTTTATTTTATTTTTCATTTTACGGTCTTCTTGTACTGCTTTGGCAAAGAAGTGAATCTTTGCTTTTACTAATTATATATATATATATATATATATATATATATATATATATATATATATATATATATATATATATATAATTACAAAATGTAAAGATTGGCTTCTCAGCCAGTGTAATCCTACTATCGCGATTTCCAGGCTCTTGGCATTAGTGCATTCACTATTATTATTACTTGTTTACTAATTGAATGCAAAATCAGAAAATCAGATAATCAAATATTGTATTAACAAGATGAATTTGCCTATAGCTCTGAACAAACGGGAATATCTTAACGACTTAACAGTTATTTCCTGTTTGTCGCATTTAAATACGAACAAACTAAAGTGGTTAAACATCACTGCAACCCTCTTCTTTTTTTATATTAAGATCATGTGCCCCTAGAATAGGTATTACAAGGCTTAAGACCCTAGTCTAATTAGGTTTATAGAAAATCCGGCACTGATCTTAAGTTATCCATTAATTATACAAGAAAATCTCAGTCCATCGCATTAATTATATTCCAGCGCTTAAACTAATTAGGCCACGTAACACACTGCATAGAGCAGCAAAAAATTATTTTCTGCTTTAAGAGCGCACAGCTCGGTGTCGAACGGAAATTTTCTTAAGGTTTTTGTCGCTTCAGAAAGAATTATTATACTACAACTTTATATTTTTAAAATCTTTAAATTCCTTTATCCTTCAAACCATATCGATAGACCGGTGTATTGGTAATCCAATTTAAACTGAAAGTTAGCGAAAAGTTTTATAACAATTTTAAAAAGCTGAGGAAATAAAGATTTAAAGCCAAATGAAGTATAGCACCATATCTACTTTCAAAGTCGCACTGATTGAAGATATTTGTTTCTACTAACTACTTAAAAATTTCAAACTGTAAACGTAGCTAGCTAGCTAAGATATTTTTTGTTCATTTAAAACTTATAGGAAGCCGAACAATTTCCTCTCGGCTATTGTGGACATGCTATAAATTTTTCTTCCAGACCTGCTCAACTCCAGTTTATTGAGTATTAATTACACAAAATGGAACAGCAAACTTTGTATTGAAATTAACTTTTTCATCCCTTATAAAACCAAACATTCGCAAGACTTGCAAAACGAAAAGTACTTCTATTTATTAACAACTTTAATTAAACAATGTATTACAAAATATTTTTAAAGGGCGTTGTAATTTTAATATTTAAATTTTTTAATATTACCGAATTATCAGCATAATTTAATGAAGTCTGATACACAGGTCATCTAAAGGAAATAAATAACGATTACTCAAATCCATCTTTATGCAGAACTATAAAAGTTTCTTTGTACGATTAGAACTTTACTGTGGTTGGAAAATATTTAATATCTGTCTCTTTATATGTGATAAATGTGTGGAAAACCATTAAAATTTATATACAAAATTCAATAAAACTGTCTTATAATCAGTAATGTAAATAACGAAATTACGGAAAAGAACTGGAATTATTTTCATTAAATATTAATGAGACGGTCAGCTTAATAACGTTTTTAATAATATTATTTCTACAGAATAGGAACAATGTGTCGGTGAACATGATTTACAATGTATACCGTTATTAATTTTTAATAAATTGCGTTGACAGCATTTGTAGTTGGTGGGTTTAAATGAAAATTGGAAAATTTCGCATACAACAATGGACAAGAGCACAGAGCGTGCCCCTACACAAGATTAATATACAGACTGATATATTACCAGCTAAAACTAATTATGCTAGAAGCTGCAAAGAGATTTCTTAAACTAATTAATTTTCTAAAACCACTAAAGCATTTTTCGCGTTTTTTACAAAATAGTTACCCAGTTATTAACTGACGTAAGATAAAAATTGTATTTGAGGTTTCCAGTCTAATTACTTGTTAATACTAAATATTGCTAATATTTTTGTAATTAATGGATACTGATAGTTTCATTTAAAAATGTTAATTAGTTCTCTTTGGATATGTTTTAAATGATTGCTTTAATTAAACATTTTACGTTAAACATGACAAAACAGTTTTAAATCTAAGTATTATGATAATGTCTTTCCGTTTATTAAGACAAAGTATTTCTTTTACAGGAAGCACCCAGAAAGACCAGATCCAGAAGACGAAAAGTAAGTAATTAAAATCCTAGTTAAGTAAAGGTAAGATATTACAATTATATGTGGCAATAGTCTTACCTTTACTTACTTTTTATACATAAGAATTTATAAAAACTGTTTTGGCCCCTGCAAATTGTTGGTATATTAAAATATATAGCAAAAAAACAAAGCTACACAGTTGCTAGGGCCAAACAGTGTTTAAATATTTTTTTAAATTTTTATTATTTAGCTATTTGCAGACTTTTTAAGGGTTTTAAATTCAGTTAAATAACGGAAAAAATCCAGACACAAAAGCCACCCCTTGTTACTTTATACACAGAAATATCGTTCTTACTACGCACCGATTTATAGCTGTCAGGTAAGACAGGATACAAATAAGTAATATAATACAATATAATGTATTGTGAAATATAATACCTATAGAAATTTTGGTATAAAAATTTATTTTGTATATTCGAATAACACGCATTGTACTGAAATCTAAAAAATATACAATATGTTTATATATAAGTTTGGGCTGAACATTCTAAACTTTTTCTTTTAGATTTATGTTAATGAATCATATTAGCACATAGTTTAAGCTACATAATTAAAATGTTGGAAAACACTATTTGAAATGCCCTGCGGGTATTCCAAAATTAATTAGATAATTTTATTTTTACAAATTTTGAAATAACATTTTAAAATACAAGGTTTTCCGTCAGCCCATCTGTTGAAACAGTATAATAAAATAAAATTGCAAGTGAAACTATCCCATAAGATATACCACTTCTCCTGATAGTGTCCTAAAATTGGAAGCTATTCTTTTACATGGGATTTGTTGGAAAAGAAATTGCAACCCTTCTAAAGATAAAATGGAAAACTCTCGTATATTTTAACGAGGACTTTAGTTTCTGACACAATATATCATTTTCTGAAGCACGATTTTTTGAAATAAAGGATACCCTTACGTCGTGTAATGTAGGACTTTTCTCTCTCTATATGGGATAAAACCTCAACTCTACGAAACACGCTCGATACTGAAATTATATTTCACATTTGTATTCTCTAGTCACAACATTAAAATAATTTAACAGAGCCGTATTTTACAATATTTCTAAATGTGAGAATAAAAATTAAAGAAAAAAGCAATAATTAACATTAAAATTACGAGGAAATAATTTTTTTGTGAAAGTTAAAAACCTCGTAACTAAGATTCATCCTTACTAATCATTTGGAAGACAAATGTTTTTCTGCAGTAATTAATTGATTACTTTTCTTATGTACAAGCCATATTTGAAATACGGAATCAAAAAGATTGAGCATGCTTCATTATTTTCTTCATTAAATCACAAAATCTGGAAAAATATGAAGAACTATGAAATGTTCTAGGAGGCAGGTCCGTATCACAGAAATTTCCTAATAATGATAAAAAAGGACTCAAAACGTAATTTAACCATAATGTGTAGTTCATTGTTGAATTATTCAGAATAAAAAGGGCGTCTAAATTTGGCATCAAAAAATCAGGACCGTATTTAAAAAAACGAAGTTGATGATCGCTGCCCAAAGACGAAACGTCGAATAAAAAAAATTTATAACGTAGCCTCTAAGTTCATTAAAAAATGCTATAAAGAAGTTTTATTAGTTCTGCCCTATCTTTCATATTAACGCCAGAAAAAAATTAAACTGAAAATTCGAAAATTTAGTTTTTTCAAAATAAATCGAAAACGAAAAATCATCTAAAAAATTTCGAAACATAATATTATTAGTTATTCAATTACGCAACTTTTTCCCCATTCAGCAAATTTTGTACTTCTAACCATAAGCGTGATCCCTATACTGGCCCTCCCTTGGACACCGTGTATATACGTAGGTTGGAACTAACTGTTTAAACACCTCTTGAGCCGAATAATTTCACCGTTAAAGTTTTATAAAAAAAATTCTTATGCTTAGTAATAACCAACTCAAGGACAGAGACCAAAAGTAAGTCAAATAAAAAAGGTACAGCAACATTTTACAAGACATTTGTATGGTAAAACTACTGAATTATATACGAACAGGACGTGGTGTGCAAAGGAATATCCTCGATTTCTTGTCTTTTTCAACAAGTCGTATATAAGAAAAATTTTAATAAAAAATGACGTTATTAACCAAAGCACATTCTATTTTAAAATGTAATCAAAGATTTGAAGTTTTAAGAGGGGAAATGTAATCTGTTGATAGGGGATTTAAAGAATTGAGGGCAACCTGAGCAAACCTCTGCATGCAGTTTATTGCATAATCTGGCTACCCTAGGTATGAATGAGCAGGGAAAGTGGGATGTTCTAGGTTTTTTTAGCTGGACCAAATCCGTGGAAAATCGGTAGAAAAGAGAAAGATACCTAACAGCGCGGCGATGAGTGAGGGAAGGGAGTTTTCTTCTGAGGACTGGTTCATTAACGAGTCGAATGGCTCTCTTTTGAATAGAATCAAGGATGTTAAGTGTCGAATTTGATGCCGTTTCTCAGATGGGGGAACACGTATTCCAAGTTAGATAGGTTGGATGAGGTGAAATATTTTCTGGTTCGAAAGAGTAAACCAAGTTTTTTAGCTGCCAATGTGGCCACTGAGTAAGATCATGTTCCCAAGCGATCAAAATCAGGTCGAACGTTCCATTATTTTGTAGGGTTTGGCCATTCACATAGATGGGATGACAGTGTTGCCGAATTTCTTGCGTGACAGGGAAGCAACACCGGGTTCTGGAGGCGTTGAACTGAACAAGACTCTCGGCGCCCCAGTCTAGGATTTTACATGTTAAGAATAATAGAAAAATTCCTTATTATCTTTGCATGTAGCGCTAAAACGCGTCTTTGAGGTGTTTTACATTTAAAAATTAGAAGAGGGTCGACCGGGTAGGTAGTTCAAATAAACATCGCGTGGTGCACTAACCGTAAAAATTACTATGAAAAATTATTGAAATACTTTCCACGAGAATACTAAAAACCTTTATTAGTTAACATTCAATGTGCATGCCTTCTTACAATGCGGCGGCTGCTTGCAACTACCGCCTTTTACCCTTAGAAGCAATAATTATTAGACCCCGGTAAATTTTCTATACACTTCCTGCCACATGCACACTTTGTGGAAAATCGAAAGTTTAATTTTAGAGAAGCAGCTGATGGTTAAATTACCTCAAAATAAATAAAGAGATAATAAATTTATAGTGTTTTATTAAGGCTTACCTATTGGTAAGATTAGCAGAAAAATTATAAACTTTTTCTTTATAACCTACTTAAGAAACTAAGAAATTCAGGTGCATCAACAACGTTTTTTTCAGCAGTTTGTCAGATCAACGCATAATAAAGACACAGGGCTACTAATTTTTACGTTTTACCTCGTCGGTCGGCTTGGGGCTAATCGACATTGTATTGTTACGGTTTCGCAATTCATCAAGATATAATATTTCTTCATCCCCGATAAAATGAGTATTCCGAAATATCATTTATATTTGAAAAATTATTTAATTTAGTTTTATAGTTGACTTTTTCAAAGAATATAGATGTTTAAAATTTTAAGAAACTGAAAGGAGAATCCAAGTACTTAAAAACACATCTTGAACATGCATATTAACGTGAGATAAAAAAAATCGTCCTCAAAGTATGCCGTGGAATCAATCAGGCTTATTTTGAATTATTACTCTTGAAAGGTAACATAGGTAAAAGTTATAGGTGAATGAAAAATAAAACTGCCCATTCCTAAAGTTTTTATTTAAAAAAAAGTACATTGTTGCCATTGTCATTGCATAATACAGAATTAGAAAAAACATATACAACAAAGAACCTAAAAATTATAAATTTAAACTAAGTGAGAGACGTGTCCACCTTATTTCCAAACAAGTTATTTTTCTTCTCTTTACAGTGTCACAAACAATGTTAATATTTTAGTATGTTGTAATGTAGATGTTGGCACACTTTGTTGTGTCATTCCAAATACTCAGTTTTTGCCAGAGCTGGGCATGCTGATAGAATGTGATGAATGGTTTCATCAAATGTCTTGCAGTGTCTACACTTTGAGCTGATGGGTAGTCCCATAATTTTATGCTTAATATAGTTGGTTGAGATCGCCTGATCCTGTGCCGCCGTTATTAGCGATTCTGTTTTGCCCTTAATTCAACCACTTTTTAACCATCCAAACGTGCGGTGTCGATCAATGTACTCTTTCTTCATTTCTCTGCCATACTGTCCGTGCATCCTCTTTTCCATCCATCGGTCATGAGTCTTCTGCTCCAATTCCGTTTGCCATTTCTTCTCCATCTCTTGTATTTTCTCAGTTACCCTCAAATCTGTTGTTACAATTCTTACTATCTCGTTTTGTGTGTTCGCTTGCTCGATTATTTATGATGATGTTTTTGTCAGTGACTGTCTGTTTGTGTTGTTCTTTTCTTGTCCATTCACCATTTTCAAAACTTGGCGAAACTGGTCGAAATCCAAGACTATGTGTGCAAATTCTGTTTGAAAATCCTAAATGGCGTTCAGTGTTGAATAAACCCACTGGCCATCAAACTCTTCTACCATTTCTACACTGAAAAAATGGATACCTTGGTTGAAACGCATTTGCATTTTACTCAATGAAACCGCGACTTTGAATAAGGCCAAATGAATATTCTCTCTAAAAAATGTATTTATTCTCTTGTTATCCAACCATTATATGACTCTGAATAAATGAAATATGCGTTTGGCCTAAGAGTAACGGTCTGTTTCTAAAATACAAGATTTCTCAATTTTCTTAGCCTAAGGAACCAACAGACATAACTAAACATAATAATTTATTATCTTAAGTGTTTAGGTTCTTAATTAAAGAGTACATTTTTTGAGTGTCTTCAATTTTTAATACAGAAATTTAAATGAAATGACTGATTTCTTAATTGTAGTTTCCCTATTTTTTGGTTGGTTTCTTGCTTTAAAAACGTTATGTTTTAACGCAAAATAAAATTCTAAATACCTAAACATGCTCATTTTTTCCCCAGGAGAAGCAATGCAAAAATTCAACTTTTTTCGCAAATTACAAACTGTTTATTTTTCTTTAACAAAACATTCCCAGTGGGCTAACTATTAAAACCCCTAAATTTGGTACGGTTCCTGTAAATAGGAACAGAGATATACAACTTTGAAATTTCAGTGCACGCCGCTGTGCGATACATATTCTAGTCTTAAAGTAATAGTTATTCAAGAGAATTTATAATATACTTCAAGAACCTTCATGTTCTTATGGGAAAAGCAATTCTGCTTATTATAAGACTCAATTTGCCAAAATCACTGAATATTTTGACACAAGTGGAGCTCTTTTTTTAGTGTAAAGTAACTTCGATCACACAAGCTTTTTGTCCTGCCGTGATTACCAAATTTAATTTTCTTAAAAATAATGTCAGAACAGTTTTATTTTTCATTCACCTATACCTTTTACCTATGTTACCTTTCAAGAGTAATAACTCAAGACATGCGTGATTGACTCCACGGCATACTTCAAGGACGTTTTTTCATAACGAAAAACTATAAATTTGTCCGCGAAAGACACCTGGTCGGTTAATTTTCATGTTTCGCATTGCCAATTGGTCAAACCGTTCTTTGATGTTAAATCGCTAGAGCATAAAGCACAATCGCTTATTGGTCATTTATTCTGGTGTAGTATTCTCTGCCAGAGCAGGCAAAATTAACCCGTTTACATGGCAGATTAAATCAATATACCTCTTGTGTTAAAATTCACTAAAAGAAATAATTATTACCATTTAAAGAAGACTGGACCTAACGAATATAAATTTGTAAGTATATTTTTGAGATATACACAAAACAGAACGGAAAATTGCAAGTAAGAACCCCATGTCTTTGACCGTATGTCCTGCAAATAAGAGAATATTATTTAAAATAAAATTATTTGGGATAAGCTTTTCGAATGGAGTAATTTCGTTTTATGAAATAATTTTTTTTATCTGAGACAGCCCACTTAGACTTCAAGTCTAAGTTCTAACGTTCCGTGGGAGTCTGAAAAGGAAAATGTAATCTGTTGGCACGGGATCTAAAGGATTGAAGGTTGGGAAGTGAACGGAAAACATCTGCAGGAAATTCGCTCCATAATCTGGAAACCCTAGGTATAAATGAGCGATAGAAGTGGGATGTTCTAGGTTTTTGTAGCTGGACAGAAAATGGATGTAAATGTAAAGCGCCTCTTGTTGTTCTGTTGGGAACAGTCATAGGGGAAATTATAGCGGCTAGTTCTCCAGAGCAAAATCCTTGGAAATATCGCTAGAAAAGAGATAAATCCCCAACAGAGCGGGAGAAGGGGGTTTTCTTGCAAGGACTTGGTCATCGATGAATCGAAAGGCTTTATTTAAGATAGATTCAAGGATGTTATGTGTCAAAGGAGATCTCGCTCCCCAGATGTGGGAACAGTACTCTAGGTTAGGTCTTATTTGGGAAACATAAAGAGTATGTAAGTTGGAAGGGAATAAGTGTTTTCTGGCTCAAAATAGAAAATCAAGCTTTTTAGCTGCTGCTGAGGCTATTAAAGTATTGTGTTTGTGCCAGCTGAGATCACGTTCGAAAGCTGGATAGCTGGTTATTTATTTTAATTAAATTAACATATTGATCTTGTTTCTTTTGCTTATAAAAGTTTTACCAAATGCAAAGGTTTTTTTCTCAATGCAAGGCATTAACTGAAAATTTGTTTTGTGAAGCAGTGCATAATTTAGGCCTGCAAAGCAAAACTTTAAAGAAGTTGCCCCTAAAAATCCCTTCTTTTCGTACTCTGTACTTTGTGGTATTTAAAACTTTGTTCCCTGACCTACCGGCATCCTTATGTAATAAAATTTTGTTTCATTTCTGCCAGACCCAAATTAAAACCCCTGCTTATTTGGGGTAACCATTTGTTTTAAAGTCCTTAGTGCCTATTTTTAAATTAGGGTATAAATTACGCTGTGATGCGCACCCTTTCAAATAAGTTACCTATATAAAGAAAATTCGTTTTATTCGGGATAACTTCTTTTACTTCTAAATGTATTTTATAATCTACTTGTTTTGTCAAAAAATAATATATAAGTATGTGTGTAGGTACAATTTGGGCGAAAAAAATTTTGCATTTTTTAAAATGTCACAAAAAATGATTTTTACCATATTTTCATCATTTGAGTTGATACGTGTATTGGGAGTTTTTTTGAGAAAATTTATCTTCCGAGTTACATATGTTATTTATAAATTTTATTAGTTTGTTTGTTTTTGTCATATTTTAAATTCATTATCTTTGGCTCTAATCATCGGATGAATACTATTTTCTCTTGAATTGAAAATCATGAAGATTTTTAGGCATACGATTTGTAAAAGAATGACCCAGGTGTAAGAATTCTGTACTATAGTTTTCACCTATAGAACAGATCAGAATTGTAAAAAATAGAGAAAATATAAGAAAAGAAATACAGTCACAAACTAAGTGCCTTGCCTCTTATTCTAGATATTTGGCTTTTCACCAACTACCCTATATCAACTACAATATTTGCATTTTGTCCTAAGTAACTAGGGCTATAGTTTTTTCATTTTAAGGATAATGTAAAACAGAGGAGGTACCAAAATTGTCGCTCTTTTAGGACTAATTCAGAAGGTTGTGTAAATAATCCTTACATTTCATCCTCTTAGCTCTAATTAAGACCTCAAACAGATTAACTTCTAGAATAAATATATAGTTTAAATTAAGATATAAAAGATGCTCTAAGTTTGTTATAAGTTGCTGATATATGTACATAGCTATGTCTATCGCAGTGGACAAAAGTTACTGTCTATAATATTTTGGTCTTGCCTCATCTAGTTTTTAGTTATATTACATCTGGCACATAAAAATAAAATTAACAGACTTCAAAAATTATAAAACAGGTCGATGCGGATAATTCTTAGGGAAAGAAGGAATACACCTATTAGAAATATCGTGGAAGGATTAAATTTTCTCCCAATAGAAAAATTTCTCGAATTTCAAGCATTAATTCTTATATATAAAATCACAAATTGTATGACTCCCAATTATTTAACTGAAAAACTTGTCACTAATGAGTCGGTTCACTCGTACCCAACAAGAAACAAAAATAACTTTCGTGTAACAACAAAGAACAAAAGTAGCTCGGAAAAGTCAGTGTACCATAAAAGTTTAATTACTTTTAATTCAACAAATATTTAGAATGTAAGAAACCTTAACTTATTTAAAAATCAATTAAAACAACACTTAAAGCGAAAGGGAATTGATTCATTCTGTGTTTGAACTGGAATATGTAAATGTGCGTTAGTTACGTTTAATATGTGCCATAAATGGTCAAATATAGGCTAAAAGACTGTCAATAACTATTGTAAGATACGTAAAAGATTGTTATTTTATCAAATGTGTATTTACGTCCATTATTTTATGACCATATTTTGTGACTCCATACTTGTTGACTATTGCTTTTTTTGTTCTTTTAATTGTAATGTTTATTGTTGTGAGATTTTATTGTAGAATTTTATTCATTGTATATTATATTAGTCAGGTGTTAAATAAAGGAATTAATAATAACATTGTATAAAAGTGGCGATATGGGGGAGGTATCTTATTATAGGCCCATTTCGCTCCTTCCTGTATTCTCTAAAAAAATTGAAAAAAGCATGGCATCGAGGATTGCATCGTACTTTGGGGAAAATTCACTTCTATGTGACCAGCAGTTTGGTTTCCGGGCTGGATGTAGTACTAACTCTAAAATACGGAACCTGGTCTTGTATATAATGAATGGTTTTGAAAAGAGGCTACACATTGGAGCAACATTCTATGATTTTAGTAAGGCCTTCGATTGCGTCTCACACGAGCTGCTTATCAAAAAGCTATCGAATTATAATTTTAGTGTAGCCAGTCTGAACCTTACCTAGAGAACCGAAATCGTTAGAGTGGACGGGGGTCGTTGGGGACAAGACATGCAGATGCTGGTGTGTCACAAGGATCGGTATTAGGGCCCTTCCTCTTTTTAATATATATATATATATATATATATATATATATATATATATATATATATATATATATATATATATATATATATATATATATATATATATATATATATATATATATATATATATATACAGGGTGTTTCAAAGATACAGGACGTTAAATTTTTAAATGGTCTTTACATGTTAAAACCGATGGTTGGGAAAACTAAACCAGTAAGACGGTTAATAAAATTACATTTATCTCCTAAACGAAATGAAAATTGAAAAAATGTAAAGAGATAAATTTTGTTAAGAATTTAACATACTATTTGACCGTTATACGAAAATATGAAAAAATCAGTGGCGTACATGTTTTTATTGGAAAAACATTGTACCGTCTTCTCATATGTACCCCCTGGAGGACCTGTCAAAGTCTTTTCATGGTCAGAATTATGCTTAATTTAAGTACTTTAAACAACGTAAATTTCATCAAAATTGATGAAGCCATTTTGGAAATATTTTGGAAGAACTGAAAAAAATTAAGAAACCTAACACCCTGTATCTTTGAAACGAAGCATCTGCGGACCCATGTTTATAAAAACTTTTTGCCTTAGTTTCTTACCAGGAATCTCCTCTTAAGCGATGGCACATGTTTTTTGAAACACCCTGTATATTAAACCTGCCCACCTGCGTTATGCCAGTACTGAAGAACAATAATCAAGGAACGTGCAAAGAATATTTAATAATATGTATTATTACCAATAGTTACAATTAAGTAATAAATTAATATTAATTTGGTACAGCTTCCAAACTCACATGTAGCCATTTATATTTTCTAAGCTTCTATTCCAGAAGTAAAGATGGTTTAATTTAATTAACTTCGACGAAACATTCAAACAATTTTTGGTAATTATTCACTACTATCCCAGGAATATCGCAAAATAAAATTAATGCGGTCTTGCAAAGTTTTGGGAGAAAATGAGTTTGAACTATCCATAGCAACCGCAACCCTTTCAGTCTGACATTGATCTTACCTGGTTGACAAGTTTAGGCCAATTCTGCAAACTGATGAAATTAAATTATACCTAATAAATTCATATGTTAATCTGTGTGGCATATATTGGAATTCTAAATACCAGAATTCTGGAGAAAATTTACCTAACGTTCTAGCTTGAATTATGCCTCAAAGTATGACAAATTGAAATCTGGTTTCTAATTTTGCATTTTCAATGCGGTAGGTAAATACAAGCTTTTACTTAATGTATGGCTTACCTACCTGAGAGTTTAAGTTTGAAATTAGTTAAGTAATTTAATCAATGCAAATACAGCATATTCCCGCAAAGAGAGATATTAAAAGATTAAAATTTTGTTTGTTTACCATTCCTTTATTAAATGACCTGGCTTGAATTTATTCCTATCTTGCAAGAGTGTTTTTACCGAAATGGAAGGCACCTTAACAATATAATTTTTAAAACATAAAATCCGCGTATATTCTGTTTATTTTTGTCTTAATAAATTAGTGTTAAAACTTCAAGAAAATTACTCAAATTAACCAAATCCATTCCTGGAGACCTTGTATTTAAATACACTTAAGCACCCCGAAAAAGGTTTTAAAATAAAATTAAATTTAAAGATTAAAAAATACTACAAAAGTTACGCAAAATATCTCAGGAACTTAATTTTACAAATTCAATATCTTTTCCGTTTTAAACAAAACAGTTTAGGTAAATTGAGAATTGTTTTGAATAAATATAAATACAATGTAAATATTAGGAGAAAATAGTTTTAAGAATAAAATCACTTGTATATATTTTCCGGATAATATTTACCAACAGGGATGCACTTTGTTAGTAGTAAAGTAAATGTATATATAATTTTAATTCAAAATTACGTTTTATCTGAGAGAGTACTAACGTACCGCGTCGTCGGCGTCTCAAGAGAAGGGAAATACAATCTACTGACACGGGATTTAAATGACTGAAGGTTGAGAGGAAAAGGGAAAACATCTGCAGGCAATTTTATCCATAATTTGGAGACCCTAGGTATGAATGAGCGAGAGAAGTGGGATATTCTAGACTTTTTAGCAGGACAGTAAACTGGTGCATACGTAACGCGCCTCTTGTTGTTATGTTAGAAACTATCAAGGGAGAATTATAGCTGCTAGTTCTTTAGAGCAAAATCTGTGGAAGAATGCTTAGAAAAGGGTTAAATCCCCAACAGCGCGACGATGAGCCGGAGAAGGGAGTTTTCTTGAAAGTCACTGATGAGTCGAATGCGTCTCTTTTGGATAGGATCAAGGATGTTCAATATAGAAGGTGATGCCGCTTCCCCGATGTGAGAACAGTACTCTAGGATAGGTCTTATTTGGGTAACATAGGGAGTGTGTACGTTGGAAGGAGAAAAGTATTTTCTGGCTTGAAAGCAGTGGCGTCTGGTGAAATTTCGAAGTTTTATATCTCTGTTCCTCCTTAAAGGAACCGTACCAAATTTAGGGGTTTTAATAGTGAGCCCACTGGGAATATTTTAGTAAAAAAAAACATTTCGTTATTTGCGAGAAAAAGTTGAATTTTTGCTGAGCCTCCCCTGGGAAAAAATGAACGCGTTTAGGTATTTTATTAATTATTTTTATTTTTTATCATTTTGTCGAAAATTTTTAAAGTTTAAGAGAAAAACATGTGTTAAAACAAAGCTAGTCATTCAATTTTTTTTTAAATAAAATTTTAGGTTTGAAAATAAAAATGACTATAAATTTCTACGAATAAGTACATTTTTTTTCTCTTAAAATTTAAAAATTCTCCACAAAATTATGTAAAATATAAATAAATCCAAACGCGTCCATTTTTTTCCAGGGAAGGCACGGTGAGCTGGGATTAAGTTTACCCCAGTGCCAGTGGTGCGATTATTCGGAATTTTCTTCAGATATTGTTTCTGTGATGAGCTCCAAGAAATTTGGTACCAAAATGAAAATAATCGTTGGATGGTTATTAAAATAAAATGGATTTTTCGACATTTTCTTGAGGTTACATGATTTTATTTCATGGAAAATGGGTTTTGGGACTAAACAAATTTTGTTCGGTGCTCTAAATGATATTTTAGTGTTATATATGTCCAAAATGGTTAAACCCTTACCAAATTTGAAAAAAAATGTCGGAAAAAAGCGTTTTCGTCCGTTTTTAGGACATATCTTTTAAAAGGAACATGGTAGGACATAATGAACCGACTTATCTTGAAGCTTATGCAATTACCTTTGAAAGGAGTACAGTTTAGTACTTCTAGATATAAAGATTTATTTATATTCTTCTTAATTTCGAGTGTTAATGGATTCGATAATACAAATATAGCTGTCTCAGTAATTATGGATGGTCGCTAGATTTTGTTTTGTTTAAGTAAACAATACGTCAGCACAAAGGCTAGAATTTTTGCGCGACCTCGCGTAAGGGTATTTTTTTGCGGCAGGCTTGTCTGGCTTGAAATACAATGAGCGTGGGCCCGGGTTTATTAATTTTAATACATACCTTTACCATAGCTAAAAGTAAACATCCCGAGCAATTAATTAACATACCAGAGCAAACTCGGATTTATTAATTTTAATATTAAAACTAATAAATCCGGGCCTACGCTTATGGTATTTCAAGCCAGACAAGCCAGCCGCAAAAAATGCCCTTGTGTGATGTCGTGTAAAAGTCCTAGCCTTAGACTGATCACTATTATTGTTTGCTTAAACAAAACAAAATTTAGAGATCATCCATAATTGACAGCTATATTTGTATTATCGAATACATCAACACTCGAAATCAAGAAGAATATAAATAAATCTATATATAAAGGAAAGTATAAAAATCATTAAAAATAAGTCCTAACTGAATTATTATCGAGAAGTCTTATTCATCCACTGCGTGCTGATCCGGAGCGACCAGACAATCGCGAGCGCATGAAAATCCAATTTCCCACAGCCAGATCTTGGGATGTATTATAGGTAGACACGTATTTTTTTTAATTTATACGATACTGAAGCAGCATCACGAGCATTATGGATGTAGACACAAAAAATATAATAGACCTAAATATACTTCTACTCCTGACCATGAATTAGTATTTTCGATTGTTTTTGTTGTTTGTTTGTTGTTGTAGAAGAATTGTTCTAGGACTTAAGCCTGCGATAGTTTTTACCTAGAAGCATTTAACTGTACTCTGTTCAAAGACAATTGCATAAGTTCACGATAAGTAGGTTCATTATGCCCTACCATGTCCCTTTTAAAAGATATGCTCTAAAAACGGTCGAAAAATGCGTTTTTCAGTCATTTTTTTCAAATTTGGTAAAGGTTTAAATATTTTGGACATCTACAACACTAAAATATCATTTGGAGCACCGAAGAAAATTTGTTTAGTACCAAAAAATCGACGAATAACCATTTCCCATGAAATAAAACCATGTAACCTCAAAAAAATTTCGAAAAATCCATTTTATTTTAATAATCCTTCAACGACTAATTTCATTTTGGTATCAAATTACTTGGAGCTCATCACAGAAACGATATCTCAAGAAAACTCCGTAATCGCACCTTTGCGTTAAACTTAATCCAAGCTCACCGTGAAGGCTCAGCAAAAATTCACCTTTTTGCAAATTACAAAATGGTTTTCTTCTTAAAAAAAGCATTCCCAGTGGGCTTACTATTAAAACCCCTAAATTTGGTACGGGTCCTGTAAGTAGGAACAGATGTATACAACTTTGAAATTTCTCCAGCCGCCACTGCTGATGTGGCTATTAAAGTAATCTGTTTGTAAGAATGTTTTTAGCAGTAGTATATGTACATGTCCCAGGACGAAATAACTCAATAAGAAATAAAATGCTGCTTTTAATATGCCATTTCTTTTGGAATTGGACGCAGAAAAAATCTAGCTGTTTTAACAACCTACTAAATTTTATTATCATTCCTACAGAATGTGAAGAATCTCACAAGATAAAGTTTTCGCCATACATAAGATTCTAAGGATAGTAAATTAAAGAATAAACATTTTTGTTGGAATGCGAATTAACCCTTGTCAGGGATATCCTTTTTTCTGCCAAAACATAAATAACCACAACCTTTTTCTATAGCCCAACCTGCTTTACTTATCCATAATCCACCACCGAGAAGGTTCGCTGCGCTCTTTATAAATTTAAGAGCAGGTTTAACCAGTGTTAACCAGATTCCAGTTTAGAATATATTTTAAATATATATAGTATTCGGTCATTAAGTCATTAGTATTAGTCATACCCAACATTAAGAAGTTTACCCTTGTATTAAGGTCAATACCAAGAAAGAAGGAATAAAAAAAAACAATTTAAAAGACAAATTAAAAGAAGTAATAAAAAAGTTTTAAAATCGATAGTATACCGACACATAAAATGTTTCGATTGAATGCAAGATATATTTCAAAAACTGATTCGACACTCAGATCAAAGTTGTTGGTTTGTTTTTTTGCGCAAGATTTATTTGTGAAAAAATAAATTGGTCAGGGAGAGATTTAAATATCGAACAGAGTCCGCGAAGGGGCGTACATACAATGTTTCACAAAAAATATCTCGCAGAATGACAATATTAAAACAGCGTTATTTTTATTGGATTAAAATGGCCATTCGTAAATTTTATTTGTCGATTGCGACTTTAATTCGTATATGACAGGTGGTGCTCTACTTTTATTGTCTTTTATTGTCAGTACTAAGGTTTACTTTACATTCCTAACCGTTATTTCTCTTTATGTTAGATATAGCGTTATGTAGTTTTCTCTAAAATTCCAAATTTAAGTACACATTTTTTTTATCTAAGACATCCCACGTAGACTTCAAGCCTAAGTACTAACGTACCGTGGGTGTCTGAAGAGAAGGGAAATGTAGTCTGTAAATAAATTACAAATTGTTCGGTTTCAGTATTATGATAATTTTGCTTATTTAAATTTTCAAAAATTATATAAAATTTGTTAAAAGACGGACAATCAAATTATTATAACTACCTAGCTAATAAATATGTAGAGGACAAATTTAAAGAAAATTAATTCGCCTGGATTATCACCGGTATTAAAGTCCGCAATTAGAGTCGCTTATTTTAAATTTAAAAAGGGACTTTTTGTATATTTGTGACGTATTAACTGCCACTGAAAAGAAACCAATTAAAATCTTTGTTAGGTACCAATTTTAAAAGCGTATCGTTCGGAAAGGGGAGTTTAAATAAATCAGACCGGAGATTTTCAAAGTGTGACTTTCTAAAAACACAGAATAAATAAATTTAACCTGAAATTTTGCATATTTACATGGGATTAAAACCGGGTAAAACTTTTTTTTTGTGTTAATTGGGTCTAATGAACAAAAATTAAAAGTTGATCAAATGGTTTAGGCCTTTAACTTTTCGTTTTACTTAGTTTGTTTTGGATTACCATTTAAGGGAAGGATACATTTATTGATACTTTATTTTAGGATGGATTTAATATAACACCTACAGTTGGGAGATAAATTATTCGTCCACTTATAAAATTCTAAAAAATTGGGACAAAATTAAAACTACTTAAGTTTATTTGCATTTCATTACAAAAATAAAAACAACTATTCATGTACTAAAAACTGTAATATAGAGTCCAACCTAGACAATGCCTTTCAATAATATAATTAATAATAAAACATAGTTTCTTAAAAACCAAGGGAGAAAAATATTATTCGTCCATCAAAATTTTTTTTCGAAATTCGTCCAAACATGCCAAAACTAATAACGTGTGGGGTACCCTTTTGATTTTATAATTTGGTGTAACCTATTAGGCATTGACTCTACCAGTTATATAACAAAACCTACTTCAATTTTTGACCATTCTTCTTGACATCTTGCTTTTAACGCCTCTTTGTTGGAGATTTTATGTTCTTTCACCCTTTCTTTGCGTTCCCACCATAGATGTTCGTTCGAGTTAACGTCTAGGGATTGCGGTGGCATTTCCAACACTCTTGGTCCGCTATAAAGTATCCACTCTTTAACCACCCGCGCTGTATGCTGTGGATGTTGTCTTGTTGAAATAAGAAATTGTGACCAATTCATATTTTCTCCGCGCTTTGTCTTAATTTCTTTATTAAAATGTCCATGTAGACGAACCGATCCATAGTTTCGTCAATAAAATGGAGTTGGCCCACTCCATGCCATGACATACACCCCCAGATTAGAACGGAACCCCCTCCGTGCTTTACCGTTGGAATTAAATTTTTAGGTTTGTAGGCTTCCCCGCGCTTTCTGTACACCAAAACCTTTTTTTATTTTACCAGACAACTCAATTTCTATTTCGTCAGTATATGTGATGTTTTTACAGTACTCAGTATTTTTGTCAAAATGTCTCTGAGCAAACTCGAGATGCTTCTTCTTATTTTTCTTATTTACTAATAGTATCTTTCGACCAACTCGTGCCAGTATACCCTGGCTTCTTAAAAATTTTCTTGTTATTGTTACATGGATAAACTTTTTGTAATCACTGGCTTAACTTTTCACTGTATCTGTCGCAGTAGTTTGCGGATTGTCACTAACTTTTCTTAGTATTTCTTGCTTCTCTCGAAAAGTCCGTACTTTTTCTTCCTCTCCCTGACAAGGTTTTTGTTGTATGGATTGTTTCATATTTTTTTATAATACATTCAACTGTTGACCGGCTTCTTCCAACAATTTTTCTTTTGTTTCTTTGAGATCTTCCTTCTTGATATAATTTTATTATCAAATGTCTGATTTCTGGAGGCACTTCTGATGATTTGGGACAAATTTTGAAAATTTCCTGTATTCTTTAAACCACGGAGTCTCAAACTGCTATTAAAAATAATTTAGAATCTATATTTAGGAATTTTTTATCACTATAAGAACAGATAAATACATTCTATGTACATCTTTAATTTATTTTTGGAAGTGGACGAATATTTTGCTCGCCGATATTTTATCAAATTATCTTTCTTTTGTCTTCTTTGTCCAAGGGATCCTGATAAATACGAACAGTTATTGTTATTTCCATTTCTTGAGAAAAGAGATATTTGTTAACTTACTTTAAAAATTTTACTAAATTTAATGAATAAGTTTTATCTATATCTTTGAAAAATTACAAGTGGACGAATAATAAATCTCACGACTCTACTTTACTACTGCCTTTTTGGCAAACGTTTTCCAACGAATATAACCAACGTTTTCTTTTAAATAATTTTCAGTATTAAAATTTAGGTTAAATGCAGACCTGCGTCATCCCGTTCGTTCAAAGGCACATATGTATGTATGTACTTTCATTGGCTATATTTTATGCCTACGAAATTCAAAACTTTTTGTGAACTATTTACAAATATATTCTTTTTTAGCGTTGCGAATAATTATTGACATATTTATTTAAATCGGCATTAAAAATTCCATTTAACCAGAGTCCATAAATTAAAAAATAAAATGGAAACAATTGTGTACCTACAGATTAAACCGTTCTTGACACTAGCTATCACGCAGTGTCAAAGCTTAATAAATTCGAAATGCAATTTTTGCTCGTGTGTAGTAAAAATGATTGTTTTGCAAAAGGTAATGCAAAATTATCAATGCACATTTGAACTGCTCCGATAAAAGACCGACGAGTGGTAGGTATTTTTACGAGTCTATGGGAGCCAGTAAAAAATGGTTATGCCATTAGTAGCCTTTTAGGTGCATGTTTTTATTTTGGCAAATCAGACACATCTGCACAATTGTGTAAACATGATAGATTAGGGCAGATTTTCCACAATAAATCTCGATCGCGCAATAGCGGCATGATTTATGTTTTTCGCGTTAAATGCAAAATATACACTTTTGCTTTTTACGTTTCTATATTGTAAAGCGAACATTTCGATTTTTTGATGTTTTTCTATAAAAGTTCACAGCTGTAAATCGATAAAGATGGATACATTTAAAGGAGAGCAGCATCAGTGTAAATTAACATAGACTTTACATCGAGTATTGGTTTATATTTGGATATTTTACTAAGTAAACAGTAATACGTTTTTACTAGGAATTGAATCACATTTGTCTAGTGCCAGTTACTAAATTGCATACTTAATTTGTTTTTGTTTCTCTGCGGCAACCCATGTAAACTTCACGCCTAAGTACTTACATACTGTGGCGTCTGAAAATAAAGGAAAAGTAATCTATTGACGTGATTTAAAGGATTGGAGGTTTAGAGGGTAAGGGAGAACATCTGCAGGCACTTTGTTCCATAATCTAGAGATCCTATGTATGAATGAGCGAGAGAAGTGGGATGTTCTAGGCTTTCGTAGCTGAACAGTAAATGGATGCATACGTAACGCGCCTCTTGTTGTTCTGTTAGGAACAGTCTAGGGGGAATTATAGCGGCTAGTTCTTCCGAGCAAAATTCGTGGAAGTATCGGTAGAAAAGGGATAAATCCCCTGGCAATGAGCAAGAGAAAAGTTTTCCCAGACCAGTGGAATGAGGTCGGGAGACCGAGCCGGCCAGTTTAGATATCCAAAGCGAGAGATGACCTTTTCCAGGAATAATTCTTTAACGACTTTCATAGACGCTCGGGCTGTATGTGCAGTGGCTTCATCCTGCTGAAACCATGTATCCTGATTGATGCCATCAAATATGGGCTACGCCTTTGGGCTATGTAGGGGCTTTTCGTGTTTTTGCCTTGGAATGTCGGGTGCCCAATAGCGACAATTTTGATTATTAACAGCGCCTAAAAGGTGAAAGAGCGCCTCGTCGTCGTCACTAAACAGAATATTGTTCGCTTGCAAAAAAATGGTCTACTCGTATCAATGTTTCAGTGAAAGAACGAGTTCATATAGTCCTTTGGATTCAATTCTTGCACTATTTGGATCTTGTATGAACGAAACTTCAAATCTCTTCTTAAAATTGTGTACAAGTGATTTGTGCATTTGCAAAGCTTGCACAGAAAAAACATTATCGTATATTGAATTGGATACCAATTCACCCAATGACACACTCTCTATTCCGTATTGCACAATACAAATTCGGTTTCTTTCAATGATTAGTTTATCATTGTTAACCAATAGGTTATAAGATTGCTTGAAATATAAGTTTTCATTGGTTTTTAATAGATCGTTTAAATATAACAGTTATTTAATGCAAGTAATACCCTATTCTAAATTCAATACAAAATATATCATTGGTGTCAGTAAAAGTTTATTTGTAAGGATATACATCCTATTTAATCGAAATACTTATTATTATTGTGTCAATTACAACAGTAATTAATGTAATGTAACTTCTAATAGAAAAAAACATTTTTGTTTAAATTCAATCATATTTGTGTTTTTAAGAACAATGCACTCTTATTTAATATAATGAATAATTTCTATTACATCAATTATACTAATATTTGAAACAAATAAAACACGTTTTATCACTTTAAAATAATTTTTATTTACCTAGTATTATTAAACATACATAACGTGAGTTACTGTAACCAAAATAAAATTAACTGAATGCAATATCGCTTAAGGGGTACGCCACCCTGGCGCTCGGAAAAATAGGTATAAAAATATATTTGTTTTGACGTAACCATTAAAATATATAAAAAAATCTTTATTTCACGCATATACATAGTAGTTTTATGAACAACTTGCAATATTAACGATTTAAAAAAAATTAAAAATGGCGGAAATATGAGCCGATAAGTAGGACCCTCTTTTGAAAATCCTTGCTGGTGGTGTACGTGATTTCTCAGTTAGGCCTTGTCTGAAACTTACCAAAATATTTTTTTCTTATTTAAAAGGGTAATAGCTAAAATGTGACGTAGGAAAAAAATTTTAATTGTAGAAATGACAGCTGTTTGAAAAAAAAAACTTGAAATTTGCATCGATATTTTGAGTTTAAAAAATTCATAACTTTTGAACAAGACATCCAATCGAAAAAATCCTACGCCACATCGTAGATAATATGATAAAGAAGAAGTGTTTTAAATTTGAGCCAAATCGTTTGACTAGATCTTGAGATATCCTGTCCACCGTTTTGAAAAAAGTAGTTTCGAGAAAACGCAAAAGAAAAAAAGTATGACGTCAGCGTCTGAAAATCAAATATATTTTTTAATTCTCTTCAGTCTGCGATACCTGGACCGTACAACGTTAAGGAATAAACAATTTATCTAGCCAAAAAAAATCGATTTTTTGAAAATTTCAGGGTGGCGTAACCCCTTAAAGGTTTTAAAAGTACAAGGGTGTGAAATTGTCTTGATGTCGTCAGGGCAGATTATGTTTAATTCGGTGACTAATTAAATATTCTCTTCCCAATATTAATCGCGATACGCCGAGCTTCACTATAATTTATAACTTGAAAATTAATCGGTGCGATTCCAATCGCAGAAATTATGGGAAGAGTTTAATATTTGTCTTTAATTGATTAATTAAAATTCTGGTTAACAAGAAGAATATTTCAATGATATTTAATCATCTTATTGTTACAGTCTTTAAACAGATATGCGCTTCATTTTTTACGACAGGCAATGTTTTATTAGAAACCCAATAAGTCGGAGAATTTTAATTTAATTCTTAAATGAAATTCAATACAAGTTTCAAATTTACACTCGAGGCATTTGGAATGGAAACATGTGTTGACTAAAACAATTCCAATTAAACATGGCGTACTGTAAGAGTATCTCTTCTAGTTTTCCTCGGGACTTTAAATAATCCCTGGGGTATTATGAAGTAGCCATTATTATGTACCAGGGACTTTTAGTGTACAACGGCTAATATGGACCGAATGTACTTAACAATATTGTAATGACTGAATATGTCAAAATTTAGAAGAAAGTTGGGAATCAACATTTTCGACATATCAATGGTTTAGATGCAGAGCCTGACAGATGTAGAGAAATCAAAATTCAGACAATGGATCGAAGATTCTTTTGCCAATGACAGTATGTGGAATATTGTGGAAAATGAAAAATAGCCAATTTACTAGCCAAACCAAAAACTAAAAAGTAAACGTAGCCAGAAAAGCTGACTCTCACAAAAATTACTTGCCAAGGATCCAAAAGTTTAGACGATGCGTATAGTTATTAAATACTGCAAGAATAATCTGCTGTTGAATCTGAAATTCGACGGCACTATCGTAAGTAAATATCAGGGTGATTAGGACAGCTCTCCGAACTTTATTTGACATGGCTGCTTTGAGGTACTTGAATTAGGTTAAATTTATTACGTGTCACCATCGTGACGTATTTTGTATAAAGATTAATGGCGGCGTGATATGGCTAAATACCACCAATTAAACTGATTTGTCTAGTCGATAAACCTAATTAGCCTCCAAAGAAGCGATCAGTTAATCTTTAAAATGCAAAGGAGGGATAACATACTATTTTATTTTATGTAACAAGTTTAAAAACGGACTCAGGACGTTATTAATAGTTGTACATATTCTGTTAACATCTTAGGATAGTTTACATTATTTTATATTTGATATTGTGGCAGAAATAGTGGATTTTACCGAAAGAAAAGCAATTTTCAACCATGTTTAAAAGCTTGAAATCTCCCAAAAATTGTGTTTTGAAATTCCTTTTGTCGGATCTTGGATTTGAAACCGGTTTTGGGTGCTGCTGGTATCATGGTTGGATCACTGCTCGAAAATGAGTCGTTTTAAGAGGTAGCGTAAGTTTAAAAAACGTCCTCAAAGTATGCCGTGGAATCAACCACGCCTGTGTATGCCATTGAATTATTACTCTTGAAAGGTAACATAGGTAAAAGGTATAGGTGAATAAAAAATAGAACTGTCAAGTTCAGAAGTTTTTATTTTTAAGAAAATTAAATATGGGGATCACGTCAGAACAAAAAGCTTTTAGGATCGAAAGTTACTTTAGAAATGGTAGAAGGGTTGATAGCCAGTGGGTTTGTTGAACACGGGACGCCATTCAGGATTTTCAAACAGAATTTCCACACATAGTCATGGATTTCGAGCAGTGTCGCTAAGTCTTGACTAGATATGTGACTTTGTTTAGAGAAACAGGAAGTGTGAATAGAAACGAAGGCAGTGGGAAACCCAAAGTTCATACTGCACAAAAAATAGAAAAATTGAGGCAAATTGTTAATGAACCCCACAAACTCCTATTCGGCGTTTAAGCCAGCAAGTAAATGTATCCTACGGAACCTGCAATACAATTCTGAAATGTGACCTGCGTATGCACACTTATTGTATAAGCTCAGTCCAAGAGTAGTTACCAAACGACAAGCCGCAGCGAATGCAATTTTCAGAGGGGTTTAAGAGTAATTTGCATAATAATGAAAACGCATTTCAAAAAGCCTTTTTTACTATCGAGGCATGGTTGGGTTGGGTTGGGTTCTGAAAATCTACATTTCTTTATAGGGAAGCCCCTGCATTCACAAAAAGTTGGCGTATGGGCGGCCATATAGAAAAGAAGGTTAATTGGACCGATTTAATTTTATAAAATTTTTTAAACGCATTAGACGATGAAGAGGTACTTCCAGCAGGAAGGTGCACAGTGGTGTATAATATATAGAGAAGCGGAAATTATTCTATAGCTTTTAAAATACTTAAATTATTTTGAAAATTTTTTTTAATTTGTTTGTCATTTAAATGGAGATAATACAGTAAAACACAATTAAAATATTATGGCCACAAATAAAGAAAAAATACATACCACTTTAGAGGTTAGGAGGTTGAGGAATAGTAGGGGAGACCGGTGACAATTGTAATACGTGTCAATTGTAACATTCAGTATACCTCCGCCCTCTGCCGGATTATCGCAAACCGAGTTACACATGTTCAACGGTTGTTGGCAGATCTTTCTTTAGCGTGTTAGCTGCTTTAAGAATTCTGATGAATACTGTTGTTACGATCTCAAACGTGACTTTCAACACGAAAAGTAAGTATTTATTTTTATTTTCTTTTGTAAATAATTTCTTAACCATATTTTCAATATATATTTAAATTATACCACTGAAATACGGATTATATTGGCTATATAATCTTATAATAAGAACGCTTTAGGTATTAGATTACATAGTTTAATAGTGTAAATAAATCATACGTGTCCTTTGGTGTCAATTGTAACATAAATAAAGGTGACAATTGTAACATGTCACAAGTGAAACCAATGTAAGAAGTGTGTATTTCTATGTATTTCTTTATAGAACGCTTTACAATATGAAGTCAAACATTTTTGGAGACCTCATGCCGTGCATACGGAAGAAAAAATACTCGTATATTAACATAAAATTAATAATCTGTAAATTTTTTCCATAAAAGTCTAAGGCAACCATTATAAAAATCTCAAAAGTTAAAAATTTTGAGTTAAAAGTCTTCTTCCGCATGCACGATATACTTAACTCAGGTGAAAAGTGCGGTCTTTTAGTAATGTTAAGATACCCACGTTTCTTATCTAACTTTTTTCATTTTAAAAGAATATTTTACTTTGCATCTGTATATTTTCAAATATTGTTATTTATAGTTTAATAGGAGTACTAATACAGATTGTTACGCATTTGTCGTTGTCCTTTTGGTATATTTTTGTCGACTTTAACAATAGAAAAAACTACTTTTTTTTTGTATAACCCTTTATTTCTTTATTTTTTAATGTTATTATTTGTATTCTAATATAATATTTAAAGTAAAATATATGTTTGTACGTACTGTTACTACTGACACCTGTGTCCGTTACAATTGCCACCAGTCGGGTGTCAGTTGAAACAGTTGTCATTGACTTGAATTATATGTTCTAAACAAGAAACTAGATATTTTTTCTACATTCTGAATTTATTAGGTTACTTACAAAGCTCGGGGATATCCTCAAAAAAAAAGCAATAAATTATAACTGATAGGTAAGGTTGTAAAAAATCACATGTGTTTTTTGTTACAATTGTCACCGGTCTCCCCTACTTAAAATGACTTGCAGAAAATAAGTACCAAAAAATTCATTTTAACAATATATAAAAATTGGTATAAAAAAAACAGAACGCTTATCCTGACAGGAAACGTCTAACTACTAAAAATAACAGATCAACAGGAACAGGCCAGTAAAAATTTAAAATGCAAAACGAACAGTTCCGCAGAATGCGACAAAACCAAATTAATGTTATTTCAGCACAGTGAAGAATTCAATATTATTTACTTTCCGTAGTAGTTGATAAATGCACGATTTCGCGTGAGAGTATGCGAGCCAAATACCAAATATATATATTAAATAATAATTTAATAATAATAATTGACGTTCAGTATTCAATAAGGCGCGATGTCGTATGCGACGCGTGTTAATGTTATGGTATGATACCAAAATCGACTTTATTATGTACAATGTGCGCTAGCCGTAGCCGGCCGATGAGATGAAGATGAGTAACTGTTGCAATTTGCCATGCTGCCAATTGAGAACGGTTTCTTAATGCAGAAAGTTCGTTTTGTTACTCGGAACACTCGAAGCCTTGGAACAGATATTTTCTTAAACTGATAACTGTTATAATCTGTTCCTTGTTCGTAACTGTTCCTAGTATTTTGTACCACCTCTAATTGCGAACTGCGTTGTTACTTGGCACATCATGATTACGCCCAAAAATTAAACGAAGTTTACGAACAACGGGAATCTTCAAGGTAGGTTTGCCGCCAAATTTAAATCATCATGTATTTATTGGACACCCTTTACATTGCAAGTGTACCGTTGTACAAAAAATATGAAATTCTTTTAGTCTGTACATAATATATAGAGACAACATTCTCTCTCTCAATATGTTAGCTATAGCCCGAAAGTAAAAGTAAAACTTAATCATTTATTTGGTTCCTGTTCTAAAATCCCCATACTTCTATTAATTATTATCCCATGCTTTTACTATAATTGAATTTTGGCATAAAGATAATTATTTGCGGTTATAGAATAATGTTTTAAATACAACCCTCATAAATAACAAATATCGATATTAATACCCTGTTGTAGAACTGAAAACGTTGTAATAAACGATTAACTTTAACCTAGATTTCTCGTCCACTATATATATAAAACAAAATTGCCAGTGAATGGGGTAATAATTACAAAACAACCCCTCCTTAGAGCTCGATTTTAATCTACGTTATGATTTGAAATTGATGTCGAGATATAAATTTAACCACTCCAGTTCGTTTCTCCAAATTGTTTCATAATTAAAAGGCGCAAAGTGTTTGCATAAATTTAATGGCAACAGAGCTGGGTAGATTTTGAACCTCCTAACAATCGAATCCAGAATTTGAATTCACACGATGAACCGAGACTAAGATAATTTAAAAAGAGCTGAAGTGAATGAATCTCGTTCGTTTTTAGATCTGTAACTCTATCTAAACTTTTATTAACATCTTGACACCAGCACTTATCATTAGAGTTATCACTTGTCTAGGTGTTTGTTTTAAATCAATAAAATGCTTTTAAAGATTTTATGCAAACTATATATTTAGAAACAAAAGCACCATACTAAAAGTAATTACATAGCTACACCTGAGTCTAAAGTTATTAACTACACTATTTATGAAGAAAGTAATTTGTTTTATATAAGTCATTTACGATAAAATCTACTAAGTGCTTGAAGAAACTTGGTAAGAAAAACACTGTATTTCTTTCAATCTAACAGGGATGATTAATATACGAAAAGTAGAGCAAAGAGTGATGATTTAGCAAGGGATCTGGAATGCTAAAAACTCCATTTACGATCACACTGTTAAGTTGCATTAAAATGATTGTACCTATTTTATTTTTATTAAAAAGAAAACATGACGCTAGTCATTTTGAATTCGTAGTGATTTATTTACTTTTAATGTCTATGCAGGTAACGTACCTACATTAGTGGCAACAAGGCTTTTTATGACATTGCATTAAAGTTTCAGAGATTCTAGCATCCTACCATCATTTATTAGGTTTAGGTTCAGGCGCATTTGTTTTTAAAATATTTTCAGGAGAATAGATCCTAAAAATGTTCTGAAGCGATTAAAAATTAGTACCATGGTAAAACAGTTTTAGTAGTTTACGACCTTGGTGCGGGAAAACTGTATAGCTTTTTTGCAATTAAAAACAGGGAAACAATTTACACAAACAATTTTGACAAAAATCGGCCATTTTGACAGAAAAAAATATTAAAACGTAGTGTTTTTATTCACCCCGCAATGTGGGGTGGCAGAAACACTGGTTTGTTTTGCATTTAAATGGCTATTACTCCACTCCAGGGGTCTATGGAAACATTAAAAACAAAAATTAAGACGTCCTAATATTGGGATTTTTTCCCAAAACTTTCAAAAGGAAAAGAAACAAATAAATTGCGAGTTTTAAGTTTATTTGTTATTATTTTGATAAACAATACAAAATATGACACTGATACTATAAATGTACTTAACATTTAAACAAAAAAAAAATCTTTAGTAATAAAACTATAAACTAAGCAACTTTCAATGGTTCTTAGTACCTTAAATAAAAAATAGGTGTATGTACGTAAGGCACTGCTATTTCATTTTACAGCCCAACAAATAGGTACCTCTACCTAGGCACTTACCTAGATAAAATAAAATATTCTTCTATTTCTGCCTATATGTGAAACAAGAACAAATTAAATACCTCCTATTTCCAGAGATAAAAAAACGTAGGTAGGTACGTATACCTAGATAACTTCAAACAAAAGTTATTTGAGAAATGGAAAATCTCAGTAATTCTCTCATAGAAGAACTTGGGATATCTTCATTAACCTGGAACACCTGTCCAATAACCTCATCATACGTGAATGTGCAAGCATCAGGATTTTCTGGAAATGCATAAATATATCCCCCACATAGTTTAGTTTGTCTGGACTCTGGAGCGCAAAAAAGTTCCTTCACTTTCTTCCTTCGTCTTGGTGGTCACTCTACCAATATAATACTTGGTGTAATTTTTGTTTTTACAATGGGAACTCCAAAGGCCACTAACTACCACATATTCTTGCGAGTGAATATGCTTACAGGACATGCTAAAGTATCTCTCAACCAAATATGAATTAACTTGTTTTCATCACACCAAAAAATAGAAAGTTTTGCTCTACTTTGACCATCAACATTTAACAGCTGATAGCAACCGCTTATAAGACAAGAGCATTTCCAACGTAATCAACAAAACGTCACTAGATATGTATTAAGAACCTACTAAAGACCGGTAATATCGTTACCGAAGACCGCTAAATTTAAATTGGCGCTCCGTAGGAATTAATGAAGTACCTTCCCAGTTTTTGTTACTATTGACCCTTAAGTTTCTATCCACCCCGTTCGCATATTTACAGATGCTAGCATGTGTTGACACCAGGATGTTGAAATCAGCGCGGGTTTGGAAAAACAGTACATTTACAAATGCTAGCAGATTTGGACACCAGAGGCGATCATAGTGTTGAAACCAGTTTTAGATAACCTGAGCAGTAGATAACCTTTTTCCATGATTGTGCCAGTACGGAAAATAACAATAAAACGTTGTTGGAATATTGAAAAAATATATTTATTAAAGCAAACGAACAAAATAAAAATAAAATATTAGGTTAATGAGCAGATCCATGCCCTTCAGCATTAGGCTGGTTTTGTGAGATGTTAAGATGAATAAGAAATAAAAGCTAACCCAGATCGGCCCTACAAGGTGCAGAAATTAAAATTGCATAATAGTCGTGAAATACGCTCTCGGACAGGTTTGCTCAGTTTTAGGTTTCATCAGTATCTTTTTTAATAAAATGTCAGGTGTATGCGGTGCTGCCATAATTTTATACCAATACGAATCGCGCAGTCGCAGTAAAAAAACTCGGCAAAGATAAAAAATTAAAAAATATACTGATGAAACCTAAAACTGAACAAACCTGTCCGAGAACGTATTTTACAACTCTATGGCCACAAGAAGAAATAATTATATTATTTCTAAGAACAGCTTTAATGCCAAAATTTCACAAAAAATAATAAAATAGTAACAGAGCCCTAACCCGTTGCCAATACACCTCTTTTGTTTCTCTACAGAAATATTGTTAAAAAAATATAAATTGTTATGCTCGGGGGGCTCTAAATTCGAGACTTTCTTGAGACCAGTACCCAGTACCTGACATGCTGGGATTCTATTAACATTTCCACTTAAAATTTGATCGCCCCCCATAAACAAAAATCTAGTCTTTTCGCTGCATCTCCCTCTTCCTATGTTTGGCTAAAAGGGTTTGAACAGAAATAAATTATTTTCTTTTAAGATCATCTGAATAATGATTTTTTCACAGCTTCTAGAAGATATTTAGCACTTCTTAGGGACATCACAGGAGTTCTCTAACAGACTGAAGAACTGAAACTGTGGCAGCATCTTTTTGGTCATATTTCTTCTTCTTGATGAAACCTAAAACTGAGCAAACCTGTCCGAGAGCGTATTTCACGACTATTATACAATTTTAATTTCTGAACCTTGTAGGGTCGATCTGGGTTAGCTTTTATTTCTTATTCATCTTAACATCTCACACAACCAGCCTAATGCTGAAGGGCATGGATCTGCTCATTAACCTAATATTTTATTTTTATTTTGTTCGTTTGCTTTAATAAATATATTTTTTCAATATTCCAATAACGTTTTATTGTTATTTTCCGTATAGGCACAATCATGGAAAAAGGTTATCTACTGCTCAGGTTATCTAAAACTGGTTTCAACACTATGATCGCCTCTGGTGTCCAAATCTGCTAGCATTTGCAAATGTACTGTTTTTCCAAACCCTCGCTGATTTCAACACCCTGGTGTCAACACATGCTAGCATCTGTAATTATGCACCCCGTTCTACGGTATGCACTTTTGAATTCGACTAAAATTTTAGCACACCCAGCTGTCTAAAACACAGGATTGGCGTCAAATAACATTTACCATATAAATACCAATTGCAATCCTCGATACTGTTGTATCGAAATAAATTAAACTAGATCGGGTTGGTTCAAGTGTTTTAGATTTTTCAGCATAAATGTATTTCGGGCGATTTATTTTGCTACATTTTTTTGAACTATCACATGGTGATACTACCAGTTGGCCTGTAATTTCTAAAAATGAGACTGCCCGCGTAAATTTCAAGCCTATGTATTATACTAACGCACCGTGGGCATCTGAAGAGAAGGGAAATGTAATCTATTGACACGAGATTTAAAGGATTGGAGGTTGGACAGGGAAGGGAAAACATCTGCAGACAATTTGTTCCATAATCTGGAGACCATAAGTATGAATGAGCGAGAGAAGTGGGATGTTCTAGGCTTTTGTAGCTGGACAGTAACGCGCCTCTTGTTGTTCTGTTAGGAACAGTCAAGGGAGGAATTATAGCGTCTAGTACTTCATACTTCAGAGGCGTATTCCAGTTTTGCACGAACAAATGCGAAATACAGAGCCTTAATTGCCTCTATACTAGTAAAATCCCTGCAGTTCCTCACGATAGAACCAAATGTCCTACTTGCGTTAGATGCAATTTCAGACACATGAGAGTTAAAGGTCAGTTCACTGGCGAAAATTACACCCAGATCCCTGGCAGTATCAGAACGATCCAACGTGACCGCAGATATGCTGTAATCGATCTCGACTACCTATGTCTTTTTTACGTGAATATGTCACCACCTTACATTTTCCGACATTCAGACCCAGTCGATTACGATCATACTACACCGTCAACCGGTCCAGATCATCCTGAAGCAGCTGACAATCCTCGATGCCCGATATTGATGCAAACACATTTAAGTCATCCGCAATAAAAGTTTATTTTCCACTACAGTGCTTGCTAGATCGTTAATAAATATCTGGAATAAAGGTGGCCCCAAATTCGAACCTTGCGGCACTCCAGAACGTGCAACATACGTGGCAGATTTAAATCGGTTACAACAGACAAACTGCTGCCAATCGCTCAAGTAACTTTTAACATGGGCAATAGCATCCAAATCAAAGCCACATGAAACCAACTTCCTGAGAAGAACACTATGATCAATTCGATCAAAGGCCTTGGGAGAAATTAGTATAAACCACATCCACCTGTCCCTGTTTATCTAGCACAGTTGCAACAAATTGAGTCAAAAGAGTTAAGTTAGTGACTGTTGATCTGCCGTTCATAAAGCCGTGCTGCTCTGCTCTGCTGCAGCGTAACTGTGGATGGGATTGGTAGTTGAAGAGCATTGATAGGATGGAAGTTAGATGAGTTACCGTCCACCACGACAGATATGCTAAAGACGACTTATTCGTGAGGTTATAATATTGAAACTTCATACATTTGGCAAAACTTGTATCACCAAATCTCGCAGTGCCTGCATTTTTTATAATTTTTTTTTACAGTTTGGTTAGCTGACATGTCATCCTCTTGGTTCTTCCAAATTACAAACGTTTCATCTCACACAAATGAATTAAATTCCTCCCATTGACTTAATCAATATGGAATTTTATTAGGACTACCTTTCCATAAAAATAAATTTAAGGGCCCGTAAAATAAATCTTTAAGGGTCTTTTTTCTAATGAAACAAAAAGTCAACTTAAAAACTTTTTTTCGTTTAAAGGGAACTTTAGTTTTCCCAAGCTTGAACTTTTTATGTGTCACTTAGTGAAATTACAACTTTTCTTTATGTCCGACATCTTTCAAGTATCGTACGCGTCCAAAACGCTGATTCTTCTATATTCGAATTGAGAGTTTGCCAAAAACGATATATTATTTTTATAGTCAGGCGTATACCGTAAAAAGTGAAAAAATAATTTAAGCGTCTCCCCTATAAATTCTCTCATTTTGCCGTCTCCTTTTTTTGCTTTATGGTGATCAATATAAAAATGATCCCTAAATTTTTGTAGCATCCGACCATTGCAATAAATTTAAAGCATACACGTTTTTTTAGAGACAACAAACATTGCATTTCATTTCTGCCGAATACAATAATACAATAATATTATACAGTTTTTTAAAAAAATATGTGAAACCTACTCAGGATTATAAAAATATGATTGGAAAGTTGTTGTTGTTGTTGTGGCCAGCTCTCATTTTTCTCCTTCCCTTCTCCCTCCTCCCTCTCGGGGAGAAAAAGAAAGGAAGTTCCTTACGAATTAAGGTGCCTTACATCCAAACTTTAACCTTACAATTACATGTCTATTTCCCCCTTTTTTTATTCTTTTCTTTTATTATTATTTTTCTTTTTTTCCTTTCATTCCTCTCTCTATTCTTTTCCTTTTTTTTCATTTTCTTTTTCTTTTCTTTCTCATCATGATTAGAAAGGTGAGTCAAGTTGAGTTATAGTTCCTGAGAAAAATTCAAGTTTTGCACCATTTTCAACCCTTGCTTCGGAGACCACCGTTCTCCACGATATTTTTAACAAAAGATATTAAATAAGTAAGCTTTTCAACCACCCAAAATTTGTATGCGTAAAAAATTATTGAATTTACTGTAATAAAATTACTTACTTTACGAAAAAAGCGAAATTATAAAATCCAAATCCGATATATTACAGTGTGGCACTGTGTATGCTTTAATTAAAAAGATAAGAATCAGTAATTTGTTATTATAACACGTAAGCAGTATAAAACTACCTTTCGGCGAATTTATAAACAGTAATAATTCCGAGATTAGGAAAATTATGGCTAACAGTGATTGTACGTATATATGCCATAATTCTAAATAATATTCCTTGAGGGAACACGTTTGTATGTTGTATGTATGTAAATGTTATTACTTTGATAACACTATCCTACTGAAGAAAAAACAAAGGAATAGGAATTCCATATGAACCGATGGATATAAGGTCTCATTTTCATTCTGGTAAAAATGTTCTCTGTTCTTCAGACACCCGGAGTGTGAGCGTGCCTGACGAAGGGCAAGGGCCCCCTAGACCAAAATCAAAAAATAGTCCTTACTTTATTTTATTTTTCATTTTACGACCTTCTGGTACCGCATTAGCGAAGATGTCAATCTCTGCATTTTATTTCATATATATATATATATATATATATATATATATATATATATATATATATATATATATATATATATATACCGTAAAATGGGGTGAATAGGGTCAATTTTCAACTTTACACTTCGATAACTGTGAAACCGCTGTCCGGAAAAATTTGGACATAGGTTACTAGTATGAGACCCTACTTGTACAATAGAACTACCATATAAGTTTTAAGAAATTCAGTAGGAGTCAGCATATATATATTTTTTTATGCCCTGACCCTATTCACCCCACAGTCGGGGTCAATAGGGTCACCCCTTAAAAATTACTCTAAAATACGAGTAAACCGCTACTGGGTTAAAAAGGGTCAGCTAAACTGTTTGAAACAGATACTTTTTGGCTTTGTTTGCAAACATAGGTAACAAAAGTTACATATTAAACTTTACATAAAATATTTCGTCCAGATTCACTAAGAAAGTTTAAGATTTAGTACTGGTTTAAATTAAGATCTTATAGTTGATCAGTTATGTTTTGACAGGTTTGTGTCCTGTCCTTGTCATTCAAAACTTATGAATTATTGTAATATTTCGGCGATTTACTTGGTTGCCACATGATTTTCATCTTGGAACGAGTTGCTGTAATGAATTTAGTTCTATTAGTGTGGAAAGTACGTACTAAAATTGTCCTTTTCCTGATAAATTTGCGAAAAAGCTCAGAAATAAGTTCCTAGAATACAACTGAGTTGTCTTATTCTTACACTTGTCAGTTTAAAACTTTTGATTGTCAAATTAGACCGGACTAACATTGGATAATCTGGCTGTTTGTGTTTATCTTGTTTGCTAAAAAAACCAAAAATATTATTGTAAAAAATAGGTTAAATAGGCAAATAAAGTACACATTGGTTTCTAAACGTACCTATATTACGAATCAAGTGTGTTACAATACAGTAATGGCCAATAATCTATATCAAATTTTCGCCAAAAAACAAAAAAATTCGGTTTAACACAAACACCAGGTAACATAATAAAACACTAATTATATAACTTTGTTGCTGGGACACTTACCTTTAAGTTACACAAACACAAAAATCTTTGTCCGTTAATTTTAACAAAAAGACGGGACACGTTTACGGGATAACTTTTTTGCCGCTAAATATTACGAATATTATCGTGTCTACCACGCCGCTACAGGTTGTTTAACAGCACACATAACTATCACGTCCGGTGTTGGCAAGTGTCAACATGTAAAAGCTATGTTCGACAATCGGCACCATTCGCGCATTTTTAAACTGGATTAAGGTAACGAACACACTTTGACCCCATATATATATATATATATATATATATATATATATATATATATATATATATATATATATATATATATATATATATATATATATATATATATATATATATATATATATATATATGTATATAATATTCTATACTACCTCGAAGTTAAATCGTTACAAGCCTCAATATCTCGCTCGGTTATCACATCTAGGCCGAATGCACATGTTCATTAGTCATTCCAATCTATTAAAGCTAAGTCTGATTTGACGGTCAACATTGGCAGATTAACCCGATTTTCACATCGAAAGGGTGTAAACCTTCCCTGCTTCACTACCCTTAAACGTTTAATTTGGCGATATATCTAATTCGATAAGCGATTTAAATTTTGGCAGAATTTCAATAAGAGACGAGGATTACCAGCAGAGAGCTGAGGAAGATATTTAATAGGATTTAAAAAAAAAAAAAGCAAATTAAGATTAACTATTCATTTTGACATTTGTTCCCAGTAGTTCTATTCCGCACCTTGTCTTTTCTTTCGGTAACTATTAATAAAAAAATATTACGAACACAAAGGAATGTGCACTAGGTTTGTTAATATAAAATCCGAATAATTAGTATAGCTTTACTTTTAGACCTCCCCCAACTATAAGGGAGGAAAAAAGACGTTTAAAGTGCAGAAGTGCAACAAGTTCTTATAATTTCACCACATTTTTTATAACAAGATTCTAACATTTTTAGAGCAATTCTTTTTAAATTTGGTAAAAATAAATTCCAATGATTACAAAGTTTCTAAAATTAAAAAATCGTCCTTGATTATAAAGAATTATCCACAAATATTACTTGGGAATAAAAAACTGTAGTTTTAGGTATATCCGCCATTTTAAAGTTTAGTAAATCATCGCCCCTTGTTATAAAGAATTATTCACAAATATTATTTGGGAATAAACTACTGGAATTCTGGAATTTCATACTTAGGGATTTAGGTAGTCAGTCAATTTACTTTTTAGGCATTTATTTTAACAGGTTGTAGAACTCGCAAAAATAAACCATTTGAAATCGCCGATATAAAAGTTGCAAACTAATAGAGATAGTAATAAATTAAGTTAAATATTAAAAAAAACAAATACGGCCCTGCTATCGTCGACTTCGCCACGTCGACCGCCCTCTTGCTTATCGCACTGTAAATATCCCCCTCTGCCGTTGCTCGCCTCTCGTCTAATCACATCGCGTCACTCTTCTTTTGTTGTGTGATTTAAAAATGATCAGGACCGCAATGGGATCAATTTATTGGTAGTTTTTTTTTATCCCAGTTATTTTCAACTTTTATATAGGTCACTTTTGGTCAAATGGGTTATTTTTAAGAGTTCTACAACCTGTTAAAATAAATGCCTCAACTTTGAGAACACCCTCTATAGATGAAGGACTGAATCCGCTTGGCCTGCTTATTAGGGACACCTGAAATGTTACAGAGGGTACGAAATTTATTTAGGAAAAGTGTAAGAAAGTGTTTGGAAGTTGAAGGGAACATTCTGAACAACGCATGACGAATGGTAAATAAGTTGAAATTAAATGGATATTTTTTTTTATTTTATAACCTAATAAATCATACTTCCGTAACCGAAAGAACAAATCAACAAAAAATTGTAAACGTACGTAGTCAAAAGTACATCATCCCATTTAAAATTCCAAAGTTTCTTTTCATAAAATTTCATTTTCTTAACATAAAGGGGGTAAATGTCACAAAATGTACCCACAAATAATATGTACCCACATCTCCCTATTAACTTACCAAAATGTCATGAAAATATTTTAAACCATTTTCTAGGTATCGCCTTCAAACACTTTAAAAAACTCAGCTTGTATAAAGTCGCAGGAACGGCGCGGACGCCAGGTCCATTCAGAGTTTTAATTTTATAGTCGATTTTATAACTTTTGTTCTCTTATTTATTTATGCTATTCGTTTTTAAATATTGTTTACTTTCCATATTTTTCATAAACATTTCTCATTCACTAAATCCCAAGGGCGAGCCCGTAGCAAGGTTCCTGTTAATTATTTTTTTCTGGATTAACTGAAATAAAATTGGAGAGAGTATATGTATATTGGCCGTTACGCAAATGTAATTGCGATTATCGTTTAATTCTGTTGAATTTACTGAATAAAAAATACATACGTGCTGAATTTCATCTATAGATTCGAACGCAATATATATTATTTATACCATTTTAGTTAAGCACAAATTGGTATGTAAATGCGGAACAAATTTTATTTATTGGAATTATTTACTTGTAAATTGCCATCACGTTTGTGTAAAATTTCATCGAGACATGGAATATTTAGTCCCGATTGCTAATAAATATAAAACATTCCAATTCTGTAACTAGCAGCTGGGTAAGTAATTTTTATTTAAAAAAACATATATCGAACATATGCGACAAAGTAAATGTTCCAGAGAAATTTGTCTTTTCCAGGTATAAACGGTATACGAATAAACGACATAAAAGTTTTGACTATACAGATGCTCGAAACAATGCAGAGGCGATACATTTGCAGGGTAACCCGAAAATAAGCGAAATATTAAAACCACAACTAATACCATAATACCATAATACCATAAAAGCTCTTCCCTAATATCTTTGAGGCAGAAATACAGTTATGTAAAGCTATATTGTACAATCCCTTAAAATATCCATAACCATAAACCATAAGTATTTAATTTTTGGAATTGATTTTACGAAAAAGGGGTAAAAAATCAAAAAAGCAAACGTTCTCGAATTATTGGAAAATCTTTGTATTTTCTTTTTACAAGCTTTTATTTAACTTCACCTGTTAGTTTGCTTGTATGTATATATGTATGTATGTATGTTAGTATGTTTAGGACACATATTGCAATCAAAATTTCGACAAGTTCTAATTAAGCTAGAGCTTTGAAATTTTGCACAGGTTGGGTTGGGTGTACAAGTCCGGTGACAATGCAATATAGCATATTTCATATTGTTCTACATCCCATTAGGCAATCCAACGATGTGTCAAAATTAATTCAATCTGGCGGCTGTGGGAAAAACATTGCAAAGAACATGTTTGTTTACCTTGAAGCGTGCGTATCCCGAATCCCGATAAGATTGATTTCTATTCATCAAGGAATCATCAGGTTGTTGTAATTTTTTCATTTAGGTTTGTTTACTGTTCTAGTGCACGATTCAAAGGTTTTTTTTGCAGTAAAATACGTTTTTATAGTGATTTAGAGGGTGTATTTACCAAGTCGCTCCAATAGAGACCTGATTAGTTTTTATTGTGTGCCTACCATCTTAAAGCATAGATTTTAAACTAATTTAAATGATTTGTCCAAAAGACGTAGGGAACGATGGCTGGTTATTCTCAAAAGTGATAATCTTACAGAGTCTATATTAAAGAATCAAAGAGTTTGTAGCAACATTTTATAACGGGTTAATCATTTCCAAGCTATTTTCTCGTCAGCTTAACTACTTTATCTACCTAGAAAAGTTTAAAAATAATATTCATTTTTTTTAACAAATAACTTTTAACTTTAATTTGCCGAGCATTGTTTTTCAGTGTCCGGTAATGTCAACTGAAATCTGAAATTTTTTTGGTGGTGCCCCCTTGTAAAAATTTCAGCTTATTCTATTGATAATTTTAGTTTTTTCTAATATTTTAATTATTAAGTTAGTATAACTGGAAAATTGATCTCGATGTAATTTATTTTTTTAACCGAAATGTCTTTCTAGTTAAAGCAAATGTAGCTATGCATACCAAAATATTATTAAATACAAAATATATACATATTAATAAAACATGTATTATTGATTTACCAAACTACAATACAAACAATAATATAGAAATAATGCAAAATGACAAAAATTATAGTTTATTTATTTGTACAAATCAAATGCCAACGGCCATATATGAACAATGTCCTGTACATATGCTTTCGTCTTGTCCTAAGTTTGCTCTCTGAGAATGTCTTACCTAAAAAAAACACCTTGTAAACATTACCCTTCAATTTTTACTTTAAAGTTACTGAAAATCAAACATAAAGTACAGAGTTTTAAAAATTAATACCTTGTCGACTGAAACATTGGAATCCTTAACCACCTTGACTCCAACTTTTGTTACAAATCCTGCCTCAAAATATTTATAAGACAGCAGACTTTGCTTTCATTTGGTATTTGGTGTGATAACTGTGTCAGGACTAAATAGGAAACAATACCCATATTGGAAACTGGAGAAAATTGATCAATAGAGAAGTCTAAATCTTCATCTTTTAAAATAAAAGGATCTAAAGAACCAATGAGCTTTAACTTCTATAGATACCTGAAAACATAAAACAGTTGATTATTTTCAGAGAAATACACAGATAATCATTTTAAGCTAGTTTTAAATAGAAATAATTTCAACTTACCTCTCGCCAATGTCATGACTTTCTGCTAGTAAATTCCGCAGATAAAGACTAGCCATTGCTAAATAAACAAAGTTTAGGGTAGACAAGACACGTAAAAGATATATAACAAATTTTAAGAAACACAACTCTCAAAAATTATCAAAAATAAAATAATTTTTCTTAACTGTTCATATGGCAAACAACTATGTTTGCCCACAACCGCCATATTGAATCACGTGGTTTGGATTCCCTAATATAGCGGACGCCCCAAGATGGCGGATTACTTTTTCTTTACAATCCTCATGATATGGGTATCAAATGAAAGGGTTTGACGAGTAGAATACGATAAGCTGTGAAGTCATTCTGAACCCAATATGGCGGACGCCACAAGATGGCGGATTACCGTTTTCTTCACAATCCCCTCGATATGGGTATCAAATGAAAGGGTTTGATGAGTAGAATACGATAAGCTGTGACGTCATTCTGAACCCAATATGGCCGACGCCAAAAGATGGCGAATTACCGTTTTCTTCACAATCCCCTTGAGATTTGTATCAAATGAAAGGATTTGACGAGTAGAATACGATAAGCCGTGACGTCATTCTGAACCCAATATGGCGGACGCCAAAAGATGACGAATTACCGTTTTCTTCACAATTCCCTTGACATTTGTATCAAATGAAAGGGTTTGACGAGTAGAATACGATAAGCTGTGACGTCATTCTGAACCCAATATGGCGGACGCCACAAGATGACGGATTACCGTTTTCTTCACAATCACCTTGATATGGGTATCAAATGAAAGGGTATGACGAGTAGAATACGGTAACAGGTAAAATGTCTTATAATAATGATGCATTATCAGAAATGCATAGGTTAAGATGTAACTAAAAATTCAAAAATAAAATGTTGTAAAAATACTTTTTAAAACAACCTTTTATTATTTAGATGCACCAAAAAGAAAAAAATAAGTATAACTTTTTCATTGTGGCATGGGCGGATCCTAATAAAAGTAGTACCTATCAAAGTTATCACATCACTGAAACAGATATAATATATTATGTTAAATTTATTGTCTAAGTATAACTTTTTCATTGTGGCATGGGCGGATCCCAATAAAAGTAGTACCTATCAAAATTATCACTGAAACAGATATAATATATTATGTTAAATTTATTGTCTTAAAAGCTTGTCGCGTGAATGGAAAGGAAAAAAATACATACTTAGGTATCTACTTACAATTCCTGCCAAACAAAATTAATGCATGTATGAACTTTTCGCGCGCGACGAGCTTTTAAGGCACTACATTTAACATAATATATTATATCTGTTTCAGTGATAACTTTGATACTACTTTTATTAGGATCCACTCATGCCACAATGAAAAAAACCATACTTATTTTTTGTCGTTTTAGTACATCTAAATAATAAAAGGTTGTTTTTAAAAAGTATTTTTTTCAACATTTTATTTAATGCAACACTTCAATTTTGTAAAATAAGGACACCTATATTAGGTTTCCCCAAATATTTATTACATAATATATTAATAGGTAATAATCTCATTTCGCTGAACTCTTTGTAAAAAGAAAGGACAGTGAAGACGTAGGGATTATCTCAAATTAAAGTTAGTTTATCTGACCAAGACACAAGTAAAATTTAGTAATTTCGAGTAATTTGTCTGTACATAAATCGGGCGAAAAGCCACATATTATTATTATTATTATTATTATTATATACACTGTAGGGGATAGATTAAGGCGTTATTACATACTAATGTGAGATTAATAACCGATTATTTGAATTATGAGGTATTTTCACAGTAATGTAGTCCCCATAATTGTGCTAAATTACGTACTGTGTATACGCAACGGGAGTTTGTTCAAAGCTGCACATTAAATTTATGTAGTCAAATCTGATTCCACCGATTTATGAATCAACGTACATTGTTATATTTGATACCACAAAATGTACGGCTGTGTTATACTAAATCACCCAATTAAAATCGTTTTGCCACATTGACACTTCGACATAAGTTGCGCCCCCTATTTACTTTGGACAATTTCAAAACATACTCTAGAATTACTGGGAGTATTTGAAAATTTAAAAATTACCGTACTCCATGATTCTGAAAGTGCTTACTATTTACTAATTTACTTTTCTGAATTTAAAGACAATTTTCGCAGGTTACCCTGTGTATCAAAGTTACAGACAAAGAAGAAACTTTGGCATCGTAGGGATTTTTATTGCCTTAAGCACTTTATAATGTCTCAACTTACTTTCTTGATACCAATGTTATTTTAGATCATAAAAAAATATTAGGAAAATTTTGTTTTTGTATTCTCTCCTTCATGGAGCAAGGTGTTATATTTAAAAAAAGAGTTTGCTCACGTTGGTTAGCCTCAACTTATAAATTTCTAGATCTCAAGCCACCAACCATGGATTTATTAAGAATGGATACGGGATGATTTAACATTCTTTGAAGCCAAAACAAACCATTATAAACGACACTGTAAACACAATTTGTAAACATTGGCCACATCTTATTTTACCTTGTATTTTTTTACAAAAAATACGTTAGAAGCATCAAAAGATTTACTAAAAGTAATAAAAGCCTTAAAATATTTTATTTTTCTGCTAAATAATAATAAATTTAAGTTAAAAAGGTTTTATTATTTATAGGTTATGATATTTCTAAAGGTGTTTATTTAAAGTCGCTCCGAGTCATTTATAAATCTATAAGTCGCACTTTTTCTTTTCTAGTTCATTACACAAAGACGTACGTGTAACCGAGCGTTCGCAGACGTTTTTCCTAAGCAACCAACAGACAGCCACACTTCTGAGCTCCAACACTCCAATGCTATTTTATCTCTTTCTACTACCATTCTTGATTCAATTACGTAGTAATTCGTAGTTCGTAAGCTCTTCTCATAGGAGAAATGTTTTCATAATGAACAACAAATATAAGGCGTCACATTCGATACGCTCACAGTATACGGACATCGAATCCTTTCTTAATAAATCCATGCCACCAACATTATGCTATAACCACACATATTCAGTTTATACACGAAATAGCGTTAAATAAAGCTTAATCCGGCTAAAACGACTAGGACGATAATAGATTTTGAGCACCATAGCGTTATAGGGCTATAGTTTTGCTAGTATTAGATGGATTAGAGATGTTTGCTGTACCTATAGAATCTTTCCTACCACATAGTATGAGTAAGCATCCATTTATTAGAAAGTGATTAAGTTTATTCGATTAGTATTTGGAACTAATGCTTTTAACAGTGGAATTTTACAACCGTTGTTGGTGTACTTACACTGTTGCCTCAATATTTCACTATACATCAAAAAAGAATCTCCATATGTATTAAAATTTAAGGACCAAAAAATTACCACTTCTCTAATACGGTTTGCTTTCTGTAATGAAGAGTATGAAAAAATATGGCGCTCTAAAACAAGTTCATCTGAGACAGCCCACGTAGACTTTAAGCCTATATTTTAACATACCGTGGGAGTCTGGAAAGAAGGGAAATGTAATCTATTGACACGAGATTTAAGGGATTGGAGGTTGAGAGGAGAAAACATCTGCAGGCAATTTGTTCCATGATCTGTAGTCCACAGTATTAGGGTGGGGGAAGTAACGCAGTGGTATGTGTAGTTAAGAAATATAAGCAAAGATAATTTCAACGTTCAATTTCATATTTTCAATAAATGCCAAGTTTCTGGTTTCTGGGCCACACTGTGTGACGACTGGGTCCCTTTTGGATAGAATCAAGAACGTTAAGTATCAAAGGTGATGCCGCTCCCCAGATCTGGGAACAGTACTCTAGGTTAGCTCTTATTTGGAAAACATAGAGAGTGTGTCAGTTGGAAGGGGAGAAGTATTTTTTGGCTCGAAAGAGGAAACCAAGTTTTTTAGTTGCTGATGCGGCTATTGAAATAATGTGTTTGTGACAGCTGAAATCATGATCGAAAGCGATGCCAACAAGATCAAATATTTTATTGTTCTGTAGGGCTTTGCCATTCATGTGGATGGGGTAAATGTTGATGGACATTTTGCATGATAGTCAGCAAGAATGGGTTTTGACCGTCCATCACGACCGATAAGTACATACTTTGGGAGATAGGCCGTGTGCATTGTCACCATAAGTACTAAGGTTGCAGAGCGTTTTATCATTTTAGAAATAAGCAAAGTATCTTTACCGTCGCCTCTTTGCTTATGAGCAAACCACAAAATGTTAAATTTATTTTAAATTTACTTTAAAATAGTTTTGGAATAGAAAATAATTTGATGCTGTCTGCATAGTAAAACCAGTACTGTTCAATGCAAAAAATGTTTTACAGGATAAAATGCAATTCATCCATAAAATTGAAAGACAATCAGTTTAGAGTGGTACACTGGAATGCTGAAAGTTTCTGGTGGATACGTGTAACGCGTTGAGCATACATAAAAGTTTCGGAAGAGCGCTGGTTGTTTATATAGTGTTATGTGCTTTGTTGTGATTAAATATAAGCTCCACAAATCCGATATAAAATCGCTCTTATGGCCGGCAAAAAGTTTTTAAGGTTTACCCAAGAAGAATAATTCGTTTACAGCTAACAGAACAAACATCCGCGTCCAATAAAAATGGTATTTTCACCTATAAAGTGTTATAAATAATTATGTTCTTTTTTGGCAACAGAATGGTCAAGTTTTAAATGTGGTAGGTATACGCAAAAGTATGTAAATAAAAAATGTCCACCAATCCAAGTAAAGACAATAAAGAAAAATTTTATATAGTGAATAAAACTGCAAAAAAATGGGTGTCCTTTTCAAAATATATCGGAACAAAAATGCGATAGAAAATTAGAGCACACCACGAAGAGAATATTATATAATTCCTATTATTGCCGTGTAAGATTTTATAGCCTATATCTGTGAATAGCCTCAAGTCATAATTCTTTCGAAAAATTGCTTTTATGGCCAATAAAAATACAAGCTCGTTCATTTCAGACCAATAAAATTTAATCCCAGAAAATTTTCAACCCTAATTATTGTCCAAATCAAAATAAGTTTTCAGAGAGGGTGTGCTATAATAATAAAAAATTACCTAGACTGTTTTAGGGCGATCATTTTTATTAGGGTAGTGGAAACTACGACTAAAAATGTCTTCACGGAACCAAAACTAAATATCTCTAATATCAAAATTACGACATTAAAGCACGTTGTAAACTGATGGTCCCCGGCTTAAAGAACCAAAATAGAAATCGGGGACCCTAGTGATGTCCGATAAAATGTGTTAAATTTTATATAACTAAAGTGTCACATGAACCCTGGCATTTATTTCCCATCTCTAAAATTCCATAGGCGTCTAATTAATACGATATTTTATTATAAATTTTAATGCTTGATATTTAAGGATAATAAAATAGAGAAGAAGGGAAGGGAAATGTTATCTATTGATATGAGATTTAAAGGATTGGAGGTTTGGAAGGAAAAGGAAAACATCTGCTGGCAATTTATTCCATAATCTGGAGACTCTAGGTGTGAAAAAATTCAAAAAAATTACTTGCCATTTTCCGATCCTCACTAGTTTCAATTCAGTTCTAAAGCCAGGTCCTCTACAATCTCCGAAATTTACATCGATTTAATTCACTTTTGCGACCTGTACCAGATTTCAAAAGATAGCTCCGAAACGAAACATCCTGTATAACTGAATTTTGTACCGAAGCTAGTTGAACTATTCCTCTATTAACCCAGAAAATTCGATTGCTCCCCCTCTGATTGTTTCCAAGAAAAACAAACCTGTTCGACTTTAGGTTAACTTATAGATTGACAATTATTTCTGCTGATCTCCTGACGTAATTATTATTCAATATTCATTACGGACAAATGGCTGCTTTTTAAATTGTAATGAATTATACCGAAAAGTAAATATTTTTTGTAGCTAAATTATCCTAGTAATTTTCCTCAAAATATTTTTTTTGGGCTTGTAATTACTTCCTTAAACGACTTATGTAATAAAAAAAGATGTGCATATTCCTTATAGCATAATCACAGCAATACCATACCAGCAAATTTATTTTGCAGCTAATCGAGTTGTGAAACTTGACATTATCTTATATAGAAATCCATAATAATCAAACGCCGACTAATGACGATATATGTATTCGCCTCAGGCTTGCTCTTAGAAGCGTATTTAATAACAAATTTATCACTGATCAATTGACTGTTATCTAATAAATGGTATACCCATGTATTGGATATATTAGCTACAGTAACAGAATTATTAACAGGTATCAGATAGGGCTAAAACATGTTATGATCTTTTGTAAATATGATAGGGCCAAAATTATAACGCGGTGGAGACCTAACTGATACATTTAATATAGTACTTTTAGGACTTAATGTATTTAAAGATAATACATCTATTGGATAGCAGCGTTCGTCAGTAGGTCTTACAACTCTTTTTAATTTTTAAGTTAATATTAAAAAATTTAATATTCAGAGGAGTATAACTCAAAAACGAGTAACTCAAATTTAGGTAACAAACTGTGTTAAAATGTATAAATGTAATGTCAGGGCCCTTCAATAAGGCCCTTATTTTTTAAATTTTCAAAGAAGTTTACATAACTTTTTATGGAAAAAATTGGCTCCCTTAACACCATTGTGACATAAGCACACGACATATTATACGCCAACTACATAATAAAGAAACCAGATTAGAAACGGATTTTCTCATAATGCCAGCTCTACAAAGCGTACTTAAACTCTTATATATTCTCCAGCGTTAAAGCACTAAATGCCCAATTAAGTTTCTAATTGAACGAAAATAATTGTTAGCTTTTATAAAAGACCAAAAACCCTTTCATAGTAAACGTGATCAGTAATAAGCATTTTTAATAACTTTAATTATATATTATTCGTAAACCTTAGCAAACGAATTTACTTTTATTGGTTTTGGGAAACGTAAAAAAATACATATAAAGCATAACCTAAAACTATTTTTTAAATATCAAGGGGTTCTTTTAGTCTTTCGATGAAAAGATGTATCTTTGGAACCCTTAGGTTTTGCAGTGTGCGATAAATTTTATAAATTTTTTTAATGTCTTTAAACTAATTTAATTTAAATAGATTTATCTATCTACCTACTAGTTGTTTAACGATAATTTGGTTGCTGTTACCTCTATACGTAAAATTAATAAATTCTTTGGTCTAGACTACATTTCTGTGTTGATCGCAATAATGTAACAATGCTTTGTGTCGAAATTAACTTCTAAATGTTTCAAATTATTTCGAAAAACTTGATGTTGTCTCAGAAGATGACGATATGGAAACCACTGCTTTAAAACTTTGCTCAAATATAGTGCCTCAGTTCAGTTATCAAGTTTTCAAGTTATATCGGTGTTCAGAATGCACAAAGTTATTACGCTTTTATAAATATATTTCTATATAAATTAAGTATTTTTATTAGACCCTTGTTCTAAGAGTAACTACTAAACTCAACCCCTAATTATTTTTATATTGAATCTGAATCATATTATAGTGAATTGTGGAAGCGTTATGTCCTTTAAACGGAAGTCACATCGACATAAATTGTGAAAGGTAAAGTAGACATTATTTATTAATCATTTTACTTTTAAACTTAAAATATAAGGCAATCTGTGTACTGTTTCTATTTTATTTAAATAACATTTGAAAATTCTTGCCAACGTCTTGTATATATATTCAAAAAACATGCCTTAGAGTTCATTACATTTTTTTCATTAAATGTCAACGGTTTTAAAGGTATTTAATGTGTCGAGTAAAAAAGCATTATTGCGGACAGTTATAAACTGAATATTAATATTTTAGATCGCATTTTTACTTTTTTGTTACCTTGTCATTACAGTTTATATTATACAATTAAAAGTATATTTTAAAATTATTTAGTAATACGAAGAAAAATCATTTGCATTCTGAAACGTTTTAAATAGATAATAAAAGTTAAAAAAAAACAGTTTTAATTACCTACTGCGACTTTTGAATGATTGAACTTTTCATTGCCTATTATATTGTTTCGTTTTTCAAAAATAAGGCCAGTTAATAGAGAATCATTACTGACAGTTAATTATTTCGAAACCGATTGCCTATTTCAGTTTAGGGGACAAAATGTATGATTATAGTCTATTAGTTGAACTCCGGTTGCTAGCCTATTACGTCCTGTACCACTCCTATTACCACAAAATCTGTCAAATTAAAATTGCAAATGCCGCATTACTACTTTTAGTTGGTGATGTTTAATTGTTGATAACATGTCAGTTTACTGCTTTGTCAAATCAATAAAGCAAAGCATTCTGCCTTTTCTACCTGCTTAAATATAATATGACTTTTATAATAATATTCAAAGTGCTCAGAGTTAGTTCCTAGTGAACATTTCTTAAACGTGTACTACATGTATTAATGCTAATTTTTTAATCTTGGTGAATTCTAACTTTCCTAATTTATGATAACATGATTTCTCTTTGAATGAAGAATGTTTCAAAAATTAATTACCGAGGCATTCAACATTAACATCAATTTCCTTTGCAATAACTATACTCTAGTTATATCAAATTGTTAATTGTTAATTGTTAATCGATATATTTCTTTTTTAACCAGAGCTTGGTGGTTTAGGCTTCTTAAGTCTTACCAATGTTTTTTAAACACTAACTAACACTTTGATTCATAAATCCCACCTTGGCTCTTTCACTAATCATTGCTTTACATATTGCAGTTCCAGTATATTCTTACGCTACTCAAGGGAATATGACTCACAGATAGTTTTAACCATACATATTGTCATTACTTAAGAGAATATGATAGGCAAGTACTTTTAAAAAGGATTCTGTTGTTTAATTTTATTTTTAACGCACTTGTACTAATCTGAATTTTATTATGTAATGCTACCTGCCCAAATAATTAGTAATTTATAAAACTGTCAGTTTACTGCTTTGTCAAATCAATAAAGCAAAGCATTCTGCCTTTCCTACATGCTTAAATATAATATAACATTTATAATAATATATTCAAAGTGCGCAGAGTTAGTTCCTCGTGAACATTTCTTAAACGAATACTATATACCAATTTTTTAATCTTGGTGAATTCTAAGTTTCCTAATTTATGATAATATGATTTCTCTTTGAATGAAGAATGTATCACAAATTAAGGGACAGTCTTAAAATGGTTTTAATACCCTTCGCACGTTATTAGTAATGTGTTTTGTTAGTTACTGGGGCCTGTTTAGCTATATGCCCAGAATTTAGTGCACATTAAGCCAAATTTAAAATAGCAACAATTAGTGGGGTATTGAGTATAGCAAATGGTTAATCTACATACCTAACAAGGTGCTTTATTTCAGTATTCAAACGCGTCCTGATTGAACATTACAATATGTGCGACCAACACAGAAGTTGGCCCATATGATTTCATCTAAAAATGTTTAAAATACTATTAATTTGACTGTAAAAGCCCTTTTTTTGACACAGGTTATTGACGAATTTATTACACCTGTAGCTTTATTAAATTTTTTAGGACCCAATCGAAGAAAAGAATTTTGCATTCCCCAGACCGAATAAAAACTGACTGTAGGATAAAAAGTTTGTCGAAGCATTAAGCGCTCCGTATTTTTAAAACAAAAAAGTTTTAGGCACATACCGATTTACATAAACCTTTTTATTTCAAAATTGATTACTCCCTTTTTCCAACAAAAAAACTTGTAAAATGAACCAAAGACCACCCATTTTCTAACCAACCCTTTTCTAAATAACTTAACAATATTAGATTTTATTTAAATTTCTGTTTAAAATGCAACCAAATCTTGGAAACTAAAATTGATACTACTTGTAAAAAACACAATTATTCTAAGTCCTTTTTCAAACTTTATTATTTTTCTAGATTCCTGGGTTGCTACTGAAAACAATAATTTAAAAAAAATATAGTCAGTATTGAATTCTTTTAAAATAGATCTTTTAAATTAGACAGATATAATCTCAAGTTTACCGATAACATCTAGCAATATACATTTTAGCAAATATAATTTGATTTTTAAATTTAAAATAGGAAAATACTACAGACAAGAGTTTGAGTTACTGTGGAAGTCAAATATCAAAATAAATACTCTAAAGTTTGCACAGAACTTTATTATTATTGGATACTGTAAGCGAATTTGATTTATATAGGAATTTATATAGGAAATTAGGATTAGGTAGAGCACAAAGCAATTTGTTTGCATTATTTATGGGAAATGCAATGGTATTCTTGTAAAAAATGTAACAATTAGAAAAGGCAATTGTGCGTTTTGTCTACCTTTTTAAAGTCACAAATAAAAACTATAGTGATAAATCAGTAAGTAGATTTTTCTGCGTTGTTATAATTAAAAAATAAATCAGTTCCTCAAAAACTCGTAAAAAAATTGTAGTAACGATGTAAAAGGAGCAGTAGAACCTTAGTAGTTTTATTTTTTAATGATGTTTAAAGCCTTTTTATTAAAAGAGCTTTTGTATTAATATTGTGATTTGAGTGTCTTAAGTAATTAAACGCTCTTATTTAGGATTAACTGTAACGAGGGTGGAAATTTCAGCCGGTGTTGAAAACTATATTCAAGTAAAATTTGTTACCGTCAATAAATTACTTTAAAAGAGGAAATTTGTAATTAAGAAGGCAGTTGAGGTTTTAGCCTAGCTGTGCCATATTAATATGCCAATTTCCTTATAAGCGTGGCTTGTCTCTGGTGAACTTAGCTACATATGTCAGTAGTTCAGTGTGGTAGATTGTTCCGGAAGTAAAATATATGACAATAACATTTCAACCGATTTTTATAAAATTGGGTTCGAAAGACTTTAATAAATACCAGAAATAAATGACGGCTTACTAAAGACAACCATATAATTTTTTCAATTAGTGAAAAGGGAGATTTCTAGTTCTTTGGTGTTGTGATGGTTTGTAAAAAAAATTAAAACGAAGTTTGCAAAATATTGAAATTTTTAGTACTTTAATAATGCATTGCTATTTTGGTAGTATTTCTTTACAGACATATTTTTTTACTATTACATATTTCAGATTATTGATTTTTGTTTATTGTGCTTGTAAAACTTATTAATTAACTATTTATTCTAAAAATATTTGCTTATTAACTTCCCGTTGATTTACTTAAAGGACTGTTGTGGTGTAATGCCACTGGAAGGTACAGTTAATCACACTTCCTGCGGCTTATAACACAGAATATGCTAATATAATGACCTCGTGGTAGAGAATATTGCGTAATAAACCAAACTACTGACTAAGGTGGAGTCTGGCGGTCCAATGTCAAAATAAAAAATTAAAGTAGGTAATAGTATGACAAAACTTTCATTGATACCACATAATACTCGGCCTTAAATTGATTTTCATGAAAGCCGTTGGAAAATATAAACTTTTAATGGTTTTTAACCTGGCCCATTTGTAGCAATAAATATTTTATTGAGGTAGCTATGTAGGATACTAGTGCACTTGCAATAACTTTTTTAAAATATCATACTTTTTTGATTACCGAGGCATTCAATATATATCTTAATATCAACTTCTTTTGCAATAACTATACTCTAATTATATCAAATTGTTAATTGTTAATCGATATATTTCTTTTTAATTGGTGGTTTAGGCTTCTTCAGTTATACCAATGTTTTTTAAACACTTTGATTGATAAATTTGACCTTAGCTATTTCACTAATCAGGTTTGATATTGCAGTCCCAGTGAATTATGTCACTACTCTTGAGAATATGACTCACAGATTGTTTTAACTATTAATTTCGGCATTATTTAAGAGAATATGACAGGCAAATACTTTTAAAAAGATTCTGTTTAATTTTATTTTTAGCGCACTTGTACTAATCTGAATTTTATTATTTAATGCTACCTGCCCAAATAATTAGTAATTTATAAAACGGGGATGAAATATTGATTTTATTAGGCGAACAACTCGATATAAAAGCAATAGAAGTAAACATAAAATTGAATAAATTATACGGTACAAAGTAAGGTAAAGTAAAAAAATTAAAATAGTTAATATTATCAGTCATTTACAGCAACTTATTCTGAGTTATTAAGTACCTCCAAAATTACGCTCTAGACATTAAAACTTATGTTTTAAGCGCTGTGTGATGTAGCGCAGTAACTTTTAATTTATATTAAAATAATCCAAGGGCAGTAAAATTCCCGTTGTATAGCATTAAGTGCACAAATAACAAATTACTATAATTTTTCGAAAAAGAAAAATTTCTCTAGAGGAATATTTAATATCTGCTTTGGCCATTAACTGCTAATTGTGCTGTGTCCCCGAAGGGTTGTCGTAATTACACCAAATTAGATGGGGCTATTAAGAAACTTGATTTAGATTGCTACTCAGTCTGTTTGTAAATTAATAATATGGCCTAATTTATTGTCTTAACACAGATTTAGAAATAAATTTGAAAAATGTATACCCTCAAAATTTCTCTCCTGCGTTCGTTAGTCTTCAAGCACGAAATGGCTAGCATCCACAAAAACCGACCCAGGAGGTTGAGCGGCAGAAAACTTTGCAATCAGGAGCTCGCTCACCAATTTAGTCAGAGAGCCAATATACTTTCCCCGCGTTTCTACCCATAATCCAAATCCACTAGATCTTTCCTTACCACCCATCCTGAGCCATACTACTGTATACGCTCCAATTGGTAGTTCAGATCATGGCCTTATTACCGGCTCTTGTCCCATACATCTCGAGTTCGTTGACATCATGCCAGAACGCACGATCTGGCACTATAACTACCTACTTCTTCTCTGCTTTCACTTGGAACTCCGTCTGTTATTCCACTCCCGATCCCTCCGAAATTTGCTTTCATATCACAGATATCATTCAAGCAGGTATTGAAAGTTTCATTCCACATACCCGCAAGAAACCTAAACTCCACAATCAAAAGTCATGGTTCTCTAAGGCCTGTGATTAAGCCAGGCTCAAAAACGTCCAAGCTCACAAAAGGTATCTTCAAAATCCCATACCCGAAAATCGTCAAATTTTTACCGAGGCAAGAAATCAATACTACCAAATTATCTTAGAGTCCAAAAATTCTTTTAACAACCGCATAAAAGATAAAGTGCTTTCCTGTCCCAACGGCAGCAAATCTTTCTGGTCAGTTGCCAGAAACATTAGTCAAAACTCTTCAGAAGTACTTTTCCTCCCCTGACCTCTGACCTCTGGATCTCCGGTGGCCGAGTTGGTACGGCGCCAGCTTTGCAACCGAAAGGCGCGGGTTCGAATCCCGCTTCGACCATGAATATTTGGTGTTTGTTAATTATCGGAAGGTGGTAGAGGATTTCTTCCTCGACCGAGGTGGTACCACCTCACACATCCTCTTAAAGGGCTGGTGAAGTCCGTACGGATGTTTCCAGCTCTGGATGTGCGAGTCGGATTTCCCTAGTACACCCACGATACATAGTAGACTTCGGTCTTCGTGGGCTGTCAAAACATAAAAAAAAAGAAAATTATCTCCGCCTCTAAAGGGAAAGCTAAACTATTTGAAAAACAATTCGCTGCCAATTCCACCCTAATCCCTTCCGCCAATTTCGCTCTTCCAACAGCTACGTCTGTACCCCACAAAATGCCCGACCTTATACATAAGGTCAAACAACATCAAAAAATTCTTCAATCCATTGACACTAAAAAGTCCTCTGGTCTGGATGGCATACCAGCAATTGTTCTAAAAAAATGCTCTTCAGAGCTTGCACCCATCTTAACTCATCTTTTCCAGATCTTTTATGAAAACTTTATCTTCTCAGACAGCTGGAAGACAGTGCAGCTTGTCCCGAAGAAATCCAATTATAGACCTATCTCTCTTCTCTCTGTTGTCAGCAAAGTTATGGATAAAAAAAAGAAAATGAATTCAAGAGGTAATCTTCTAGAGAAATACTAATTTATACAAATTCCAGAATTCAGCTTAAAGAACTGAAAAAAACGCGCTCAAATAAATATTTCACACCAAAAACTGTTATAAATTTCCAGGTCTTTAAATGCTGTCTACATTCTCGGTACAGAAATTATTTCCACCAATTAAATTTGAAATATAGTTATGACAGTTGAATAACCCAGTGCCTGGTAAGACTTCGCATTAACTTAATTGTAACATTTAGTCAAAACAAGTCATAGTTTTGAGTCAATGACTCTATTAGAAGTGTAACTTTCATAATCGCTTCAAAGGCCTTTGACATTTAGCTGTAAATTAAATAGTCGTTTCAATGAATTACAATATAAATAAACTACAAATTTATTAAAGGTGGAATAAGTGACTTATTTACTTTTTACTTGCACCCGGAACTTAAACATATTTTGAAATAAGTTTAAAAGAATAAATTAAACAATAGCAAATCAAACATAAATTAAAGCACTTCCCCTTTCTATACTTATCACCAAACTATCACGTTATCCCGTTGGATGGCGGTGAAAATCCTTTGTTTAAAGCATAACCCTCTCTAGGATTACGTGATCTGACATTTAATCTATTGCTGATATCTCCAATAAATCTTTTACCTTGAGAGCTACAAGTCCAATAACTCAATAGCCAAGAGAATAAAATGTTCAGAATTAAAAATTTCTCGCTTTTGTTATTTTTTTATTTAAAATTTTCAAATATAAAGCAAGTGAAAAAAAATATTAAATGCTATTGTCCTAAAAACCTAAAAAATATCTACATATTTGAACTTAATTACGAAAATTGCGCTGTTGTTTAATGTGTTTCTCAGCGACTTTGAAAGACTGCCAGATATCACCTGAACAGCCAGTGGTAGTCTGTGGCTGTTCAGTGGTATGATTCGAATGGAATTATTTCCGATGCATCTAAGTGCTACTATATTACTTTTTCCAGGGCTCACAACCCTTATGTTTATCGTTACAGCATAAATGGTATTGCCTTGATTACTCTGGTCAGGATTAGGGACCTGGATGTAATATTTGATTAGGAATCAATCATTAGGTAACATTTCTGGAGGAATTGGCAGTCGCTCCTCTTTATGTATATATATATATATATATATATACTATATATATATATATATATATATATATATATATATATATATATATATTATATATATATATATATATATATGTGTATATATATATATATATATATATATATATATATATATATATATATATATATATATATATATATATGTATATATATATATATATATATATATATATATATATATATATATATATATATATATATATATATATGATGAGTGCTAATAAGCACGAAACACGTGTCGAGCACTACCATACAGACAGTTTCCCCAATATTTTCTTCACCTTTTTTTATAAATAGTCCTGTCGATATTTCTTTATTTCTTTATATTGTTATATCCCTTGGGGTAGAGGTTTCACGCAGGTGCTATTGCAGCCTCCGTGGTGATGTTGGGTGTTGCCCGGAAATCCCTGGGTCTCCTGACAAGAAACAACCGCAAATGTGCTAGCAGGTCCCTGGTCTGTGAACTCTTTGTGTTTTTTCAACTTCCAAGTTTCCCATCTAATAACTTGGTTATGTGCGACTGATGAGTGCTAATAAGCACGAAACACGTGTCGAGCACTACCATACAGACAGTTTCCCCAATATTTTCTTCACCTTTTTATATATATATATATATATATATATATATATATATATATATATATATATATATATATATATATATATATATATATACGGGTTGAATTGATAACCTCCTCGTGAAATCTGTTAAAAAACAAGTAGCTCATATAACTGTTTATCTTTTCACAAACACAGTCCAAGACATATTGTTTTAAAGTAAGAAACATTGGTTTCTTACTTTTGGTCTTGTCTCTTGACTTAAAATTAGCAATAGGGATATTTACAAAGTTACAAGCTCCGTTTAGTATCGGAGGTTTTGTCATTATTATCATACTTACTCAAGAGGCAACGAAACTTTTTTCCCATCTTGATAATGATTTTCATAAAGTCTTTTCATTAAAGGCTATATACGGTGTACGTGACTCGACAAAAGAAATATGAGGCAATATGAAAGTTTGCCAAAGTACGAAGCCTACACGATGGTTTATTCAGAACTTTCAGCAGAACTATAAATAAAGCCAATGTCTGAGGAATATAGGAACAAAATTCTTACAGTATTAGCTTAGACAATATGCTTTGTCTTAAACCTACGTATACACTTAATCAAACTTTTGTCTTGGAAACTTAAAACTTAAACACTTAGCGTTACTTTGCTTGTACAGTGACAGCCGGAAAGTAACATCGCCATCGTGAGAAACAACTTTTATTAGTGATATTTTAGAAAATTTTGTTCTTGATAAATTTTGATGCACGTCATAAAACTTACCGCATTTATTTCAAATGTCATGTTACAAATACAATAAATTTATCTACGTATAAATAGAAAAATTTTATGCGATCCTCTTAGAACAAAATATTTAACTATAAAATATTCTTTTACTGGATTTGCGTTGCGACCGCTAGTGCTTACGGTCTTAAACAAGTTATTTGTGCAGAAAATTTTAATCTAGCTTTATTTTTGCCAAGTTTAAATAACTCATTTGAAAGTCAGATTCCTAAGAAATTCCTCGCGGAAGTTTATTTATACCTCTACAGATTTACCACAGTCATTTGCCTCGAATCTTCTGGATTTGTTTATTTTACCAAGTGTATGCGCTTTTATTTATAGAGATAACTTTTAACGGCATTCGTATATAGTTTCTTTAGCTGACCATTATAAACGGTGTCCAGGAAGAAATTTATCCCTTAATTAACAAAAGATAAGCAATCCAAAAGAAGAAGGGCTTTTCTGGCGCATCCGCGAATTTATAAAATAAGGTTTTTAAATATTATTACCTCAGCTTAGTATTTTAACGATAGATCAGAAAGGACATACATAGGTCCTAAAAATTTTGATCAGGTTGGGTTGGGTTGGGTTTCATTGTGCTTTGATTATAGTGTTTCTTAAATGAGCCTGTAGGGTTGAAACCTTAATTACATTAAACACTAATAATATTAACGTATTATGCAAACGCTTGAGGGTGCAAGAAAGTGAAAAATCGAGATACGGGTGCAAAAGATTTAAACTTTTTTTAACTTTGTCTTAAGTTACGCTTAAAAACAGAAAATAAATTCTCCTTAAAGATTTTTATGTCTGGCAACGTTTCAACAAATTCTATTGTTTTTAGTTTTTTACGCGCGCAATTTTCCGTCAAGCGAACACATAGGTCAGCCAGGTGTTTGAAAATCGTTAAAATATTCGAATTGAGAAAAAATTATTGGGTATGTCTGTAGACTACCCCAGGAATCACACATTCCCATATATGCAGTGAATTTTATAACACCCTGTATAAATTTTTAATTTACATGCTCTTTGATTGTTTCTGAAAACATTACTTACACATTTCATTGCGATTTTATCAAAATTTGTGCCGGATCGTTTTGACTTGTAAAGGAAATAAATAACCAAATAGTTTTCTTTTCAAAAAACATTCCTTTGAAAGTAAATTGTTGTCGAAAAACAGCGTTTTCGAAATGGATTAACGAAATTTCCAAAAATATTTTCTCTAATGCACATATTTCGGATGTACATTTTTTGTCCTGAAAGCTTTTTAAAGATGCTTTTTTGAAAACCAAATTATAGAATATTTTGAAAATGTGTTCTCAAAAACACGTATTTTGAAAGTACATATAAATACATTAAAAATGTTCATTTTCCGAAAATATGTTTTTTCTAGAACAGTATTTAGAAAATTAAATTATGAACTAGCTTTGAAAATGTTAATGAAAAAGGACGAAAAAAGATCCTGAGCAAGACTTTTTTGGATTTGATTAGGTTTCCTGAGTTTCCTCAGTTTCCTCAGTTTTCTTTATGTTTCTGTGTAATAGGTCAGTATAAATTTCAAATATTACAAAAAAATTTATAATTTAGTTTGATAACATAACCTCAGTCGCCCACTGTTACTAGGTCACCAGAGGCCATCTCTCCATTTTATAATGAGCGATGTTTGACCGCAATTTTGACGCTGAATTTAATAAGAAAAAAATCTTTTTTCTTGGGGACAAGCTTTTCGAATTGAGTACTTTTGTATTATGAAAAAAGATTGCTAGATAAGCCCATTCAAAATTTATAATTAAATCCTTAGAAAGAAAAGGATCTTGAGGCATCACGTTTCTCAAACACTAACCTCTAAACCTAAGCAAACCTAAGCACCCTACCTATTTGTGTCGCTGCACAGATACTTTTTATAAAATACAAAATATAATAAATTTAAAACTAGATAAGAAAGCAAAATATAATAAATAGAATTTCGTTCGGAAAGAAAAGAAGAATTGCTTTTAGCTTCGCTTGAATAAAGGTCTTAAACCGTCTCGGTTTAGATGAGTAAAACCGATAAATTCCTCTGTTGGCGTAACACGCTATAATCGATCTCCCATCCTCAGCAATAAAACTAAGGACCAGTGGCGGAACGATACCCTCGAGGACAAGGATCAAAGTCCACATCAAATCAATACTCTGTACATAAAGCAACAAACAAGATTGCTTTTGCCGATGTGATGCACCAATACGTTTAAAATGCATCTATATTCGTTTATTTGTTATACGGTTTAGTACACTGCAATTTAAGCTTGGAAACAAACAGCGATAAAAAGTGACAGTTCATTTATTTTTTTAATTTATAAATGTTATAAATTGTCCGTTTAATAAAAAAAAAATACTTTTTGGTAGAGTTAATTTTATTGCCTGGTACTCAATCCACATTTCGGACTTAACTAATTGAAACGACAGGAAAAATAGCAACTAGTGACAATTATAAAACAATTTAAGATACTGATGATAACATGACACTATGACCGATCAACATTTATACAAGTACAAAAACGGGCTTATGGTCTCAAACATTTTTAAAGGATATCGCAACACTCCGCCTTTGGTTGCTCTCAAACAAGTTTCTCTCCGATTGGACTGATTTTCACTGGATATTAATATCTCGGAAATATCTTCGATAACCGACTATAAAAAAATCTTATTTAATGAAAAAATATAACTCTTGAATCCGTTATGACTTTTTTATACTCTTTTCTTTTATTAAACAATTGACGACAACTAAGCCTATACCAAAATCTTTTACTACCATTTAGCAGTTTTTATTAATAACGTAAGATCAAAAAAAAACGTCCTTAAAGTATGCCGTGGAATCAATCAAGCATGTCTTGAATTATTACTCTTAAAAGGTGACAGAGGTAAAAGGTATAGGTCAATGAAAAGTAAAACTGTCAAGTTCTGAAGTTATTATTTGTAAGGAATTTACATTATTGTCATTTTCATTGCATAATATAGAATTAAAAAAAAACATATGCAAAAAAGAACTTAAAATTTATATATTTAAACTAAATGAGAGACGTGTCCACTTTCTACTTCCAAACGTATTCTCATTTTTCTTTTTACAGCATCAAAAACACTGTTAAGCACTTGGGGGGAGTTGTTAATCTCCTGAAATTTATTTGTAATTCTAGCCCGTAGGTCTTCTAAATTTTCACAAGGGGTTTTAAAAAACGAGTTTTTAATGTGTCGCCATAAAAAAAGTCGCAGGACCGTGGTGGCCACCTAACTGGCATATTACGACGAATGATTCGGTCTTAAAAATTTAAATTGTCCAGAGTTACATGAATTGGTGCTGCGCCATCCTGCTGGAGGTAGCCTTATCGCATCTCTTTATCGTCTAATGCGTTTACAAAATTTTCTAAAATTTCATTACGATGTCGCGCCGAATTGAGCGTCCCTTAAAAAATCGGTCCACACTGGTCAAAATCGACGAATATGGGTGGAAATTCTGTTTAAAAATCCTGAAGGGCGGCCCGTGTTGAAACAAACCACTGCAAATCAACCCGTCTACCATTGCTAAAGTAACTTTCGATCATAAAAGCTTTTCGTTCTGCTGTGATCACCATATTTAATTTTCTTGAAAATAAAAACTTTAGAACTTGACAGTTCTATTTTTCATTTACCTATATCTTTTACCTATGTTACCGTTCAAGAGTAATGATTCAAGATGTGTGTGACTGATTCCACGGCATCCTTTGAGGACGTTTTTATCTTATGTTACATAGTATATAAAGACAAGTCTTAACTATTCTTCATTATTTTTCGTATACTTCTAATTCAGCTGGGAAAGAATATCAATATATTATAGGACAGAAAGTTACTCTGCTTAAGAACCAGTAATTTAAAATAAAGGTTTACAGGAAGAATATACCATATAACGACCCGTATCTGTCTTTCAGTATTTACCACGAAAGCCGACAAGCTGTAAATTCCAAAAAATAAATGAACTGTGCTAAACATCGCAGCTTTGTAAGAAAAACACGGCCTCTGACTTAAGCTTCTAAGCCCAAAATGTGTTGGTAAGATAGAATCTACTGTGCCATCACATATAAGTAGACCGCAGTGATAGGAGAAAACATATAAATTACGAAAAGATAAAAAAGAGTATTTCATAGTCAAACAATTCTTGTATTTTTATACAGAAAATTATCTTCAAAATTCATAATGAAGAGCTGGAAGAGATCCTTGAAAAATGGTGGCCTAACAATCCCGATATTTTCTGTTTAACACAATACAATAAAATAGCCAAAAATTATGACATAGAAAAAATTTAAAAAGGCGTTGTGGATCTGTTAGATTGTTTGACATCTTAAATGTGTCTATGTCTTTATTAAAATTTTACATCTTAATATATTCTTTGAATTTTTATACCCAGAAATTTTATTTCCCGTAATAGTCAATCATTCTCTCTAGCATATCGCTGTCACATTTGAAATTAAAATTACATAAGAAATACTAAAAATTTACGAACAACATTTTAAGTCCCTAATCCCTTTTGTATGTCAAAGTGATTTATTTATATAACGTGTTTGCTGTCCTTTTGTTTTAAATAAAAAAAAAACGAAAAACTTTTGTCGCCTGCATTTAAAAGCATTGAAAACATTTGGCGTGATTCTTTCGCAATTTATTTTCGGACTAAATCAATTTGTTATATCTCTATAGCAGGTGATGAAAGCGCATTTTGTTTACAAATGAGCAATTATTTGAAAAAAAGAACATGTATGGCTTTTAAAAACCATGTGTTGTGAATACTTTTAAAGTATATTTGTCCCAAATAAATCACTTTCTAAAATACCTACGATCATTTAACAAATACTTATATAAAGCACAAAGACTTGTGAGTAAGAAATTAAGACGAAGATAACTGCTACTGCAAAATATATTTATGAAAAACCCACGAAGAAAATTAATAATTTCTACAAGTAAGTTTTTAAGCTATTCCCAACTAACAAAATTATATTTTTATTAAAGAAGCTTTTCCACTAAGAGTAATATTAACAATTCAATTTATGTTAATTGCACGATTCGATTCTCTGTCGACTTGGTACTTTTAATTCAGACTTAAAGTAATTTGAAACTTCAAAGAAGCTTAAATATTCTTTTATTTCATTTCACCTTACGATGCAGTTGAGTGAAGTGAGCAGTAGACTACACTGTATGCACTGAAATAATGCAATTTTTAAATTTAATTTTGTCAATACTCCTCTTACTTTTTACTTACTACTTATTATTTTATATATGCTTGCATATCAAAACTAAACGGACTGAACTAGGCCTCACATATAGACAGTTGTATTGGCTCTTGTCTCTGTCAATACATTGTAAAATCATGATATATAACCAGATTTTGAAACCAGTCTGGGTTTATGGCATCCAGTTATGGGGCTGTGCCAAGGAGAGCCACATCAAAAGCATCCAAGCCTTCCAAAATAAAGTACTACGGAACATAGTTAATGCACCGTGGTACATCCGTAATAGTGACTTACATCGCGATCTTCGTATCCCGTATGTCGTCAGTGAAATTAAAAGATTTGCCATTAAGCACGAGTCTCGACTCCATCAACACGTTAACGTCGAAGCCATTAGGCTTCTTGACAACCAGGACCTAGTTAGAAGGCTGAAGAGGACCAAGCCCTTTGAACTAGTATAGACTTTTAAAAACAGAGTACAGTGCGCAAGTGTGTGCGTGCTAAGTGCCATGGGCATGAGTCACAATAGATAAACCTTTAGGACTCCATTGGGTGAACTTTGTATATAAGGATTTTAGTTTTTAAGAATTTAGAGAAAAACTAATGGTTGGTCTTGCAGACCAGTTTTAATAATAATAAACGCCGCAGGCTTTGTCAATAAAAAATATATATGCTTGCTTCTAATATTGATATTTTCAGTAAAACAAACTAAATATTTTATTATTCTGTAATTTTTAATAATATAATAAAACAGGTATCATATAAAAAAGAAATACTTCATATATTTTTATATTTTAATGAGAAATTTAAATCAAACCTGTATGGATAGGACTCCCTATAAAAGGCAAATAATAAAGGCCAGAAATTAAAGGTTTAGGCCAACAGAATCAATTTTATTGTCAAGTGATGTTCACTTCGAATAGAAATTGTAATAAGAGAATTATATGTCTGGCTAGGCGGGAGCATAGCCCAATCGTACTTGTTCAGTTTTGGATCAATAATCTTTTTAGAACATCTTTACCAGATTAAAACATGGGAAAATCTGCTTTTTCCTTGCTCGGGAAAAATGTTATTTGATCGCTTTTTTCCCTTTATATATCTCTGTAAGAAATTACTAATTTACGAATGTTCAATACAATTTTTTCAATTATTTTTTTATTTTGAAATTTTCATGCTAGGTTAAAAATTTATGTAAATTAAAATAAATTCCTCCGTATAAAAGGGTAGTTTAAAAAGACTTAAAAGTTTGATGCGTTGTAAGCTAACCTATAAATACATAAACTTAAATTGTAGTTTGTAATTGAAGTCAAAAATTGATAATAATTGCGGATATTCACTATACTTGAAAAAATTTGTTAAGTGACAATTATTGTACTTTCCTGTGTTTTTGAGATATAACTTTCTCTTTTGCAAGTGCTTATATTTATATGCCAACTTGTTTTATCCCTTTCTACGACTTAGTCTGCACTTGATTGTCTTTTGTTCTTAAAAACTTCCTTTCGTGGTTGAGAAAGGGCTTTAAACTCGATTTTTATGAGGTTTCCGAAAGGAAACTTCAAGATTTCTTGATAATATAAACCTCCTTTATTTTATCCACACCTGAATATTCCGACTCTATTCTTTTAACGAAAATCTTTTATTGCTTATTTTATAGGCAGTAATTTATTCTATTGTCTACAGATTTAGAAATCTTTAAAAGATAATTTGTGGATAACTTACTTTCTTTGAAAGGGATCTTTATGACCAAGCAAATAAAAAGGATACGTTGCGCTCAAATTAAAGTAGATGGATATATTGTTTCTATTTTTAATGCCACTATATCTTTAAGGTAGTTCTTGAACAAGACATATATATATATATATATATATATATATATATATATATATATATATATATATATATATATATATATGTATATATATATATATATATATATATATATATATATATATATATATATATGTATATATATATATATATATATATATATATATATATATATATATATATATATATATATATATATATATATATATATATATATATATATGTATATATATATATATATATATATATATATATATATATATATATATATATATATATATATATATATATATACTATATATATATATATATATATATATATATTTGCAACAAATTTCTGCAAGGGGCCGCCAGGTTCATTGATTTAATTTTTTCCACCAGAGTTATTGAGAAAATAAAAAAGTAAATTGAATAAGTGCATTTCTCCGGGGCGATTAAGTGTAACAATTCAGTTACAGAATAAGAAAGTGAGAGGCATATATGCCAAAATTATAATAAAGTAATGAAATGCCGGTCATACTTCTTTATGTAGTGTATGAAAGAATGATGTAAGTTTCATTTTGTCAAAAGTCAAAGTGTATTCATTTTAAATGTAGTTTATGTGTCGTGATTAATCGTTTCTATTTGAAACTTGCAGACGTTTCGCCAAAATCTCTTTTGGCATCTTCTAGTGCTTACTCGCTGGTCGTAGAACTACCATCCCTGGGGCCATTTCGGCCTACGGCGAATGAGGGTTGTGGTAAAAGTTTCCTATTCGTATATATATATATATATATATATATATATATATATATATATATATATATATAGAGGGTAGTCGTTGCTGACTAGTTAGGCAGTAAACTAGTAATATTGGGTTGCGCAGCAACCCAATATTACTAGTTTACTATATATATATATATATACATATATATAATATATATATATATATATATATATATATATATATATATATATATATATATATATATATATATATATATATATATATCTTAAGAATATTCTTTCCTATATCATTTTTAGCGCCCGATATGAAATATAGACTTAAACGAATTGAGCCCACTAAGTCCGACCCCTGCAAAACATAAAAGCCTCCGAAAAAGTGATGAGACCGCACGTTTAGCGAAACAATAAATTTAGGGATAATGCAATAGTTTGCCCAGGTTTCAAATTTAACTGGAAATTGCTCCATTGTGCTCACTGGGTTATAAGACCCTCTTACCACAGTAAAAAATACGATAAAAGATAAAATTAGGTCCTTCAGGATATGAAAGTATGGATTTGTTGTAAATTACTTTACTGTTTCTTCGTAGTTTTTCAAATTAAATGAATTGTTATTCGAAGCAAATCGAGAAACTTAAAAATTTAAATTTCCACGAACAGATTTGTTTTTTTTTCCTTTTATAAATCTATATCATTAAAAGTAATCAAATATTTTGTTACTGGCGGTCTCTACAGCCATTTTATTTACAAAAGGTTTATTAATTTGTGCTGTACAGTACAGAACCGCTATCCGTGAATTAGAGTGTTCATTTGTGTTTGGGCAAACATATCCTTGTATGTTAGATTGTGCGCTGCCAGTTGTATCGCACTGATTGGTTTGTGCTCAGTCTACATAAACCGCTCCATTAAAGGAAGCAAAATCCAGAATAGAGTAATATTAAAGTTTTTTAATATAGCACCAAGCTTATTTAAGTACTTTCGTGTAATTTTTCTGCTTTATACACAACTAGCTTATGCTCGCGGATTTCGCCAGCTTGTTTTATTCATGACGTATATTTTTTGAATATATACATATTTGGAAATTACTTGTTTAACACTTCCTTGTAAACGATATTGGTTGTTTTTCGTAGAGGCTGCAAAATAACCAAGCTGTTGGACAGTCAATTCTATATATAAACTAGGCGCAAAATTTTTTTAAACTATAGGTTCTGTGTATAGCAATAAAGAATACTGAAAATTAAGAAGGCTGGCAGATCACATCAGGTCATGCGGCCCGAACCTCTGAAAGCACGGTTGCCAGATTTATTTAAGCATAAACTAAACATTTTTGAACATGGTGTTACCCCCTAGGAAGTACTAAAAAATGGGTTCTTATCTAAAAAAAAAAAATTGACATGTTTCGGCGTTTGTCAATACAATCTCGTTTAAGAATAAAAAATACTTAATTTTTACGGGTTGATTTTACGCCTTTAGAAGGTGAGTTTTGCAATATCGTTTCTTAGTGGACGTCTGGGGCCTAAACTAAAGCTGCATGCAAAATTTTAGCTCTCTAACTTTGGTAGTTAGGGCTGGGCCTTGATAAACCTGTGGTAGAAGTGGGTTTAACCCCCTAGGAGTCAAATTTCAACAAGGAAAAAAGGAGTCTTACTAAAAAAATAAAATAAAATTGACTTGTTTTGCCGTTTTCCTACTAAGTTCTACTTAGTAGTTTTTAAAATAAAAAATAATTTACTTTTTAGAGGTTGCTTGTCCCCTTTTTAATTTTGCAATATTCTGTCTTGGTGGACGTCTCGGCGTAAAATAAAGCTGTGTGCAAAATTTTAACTTTTTAGCATTAGTAGTTTTGGCTGGGTCTTGAAGAATCGGTGAATCAATTAATTTAGACAATAATATGTAAAAATAAACTGTTAAAAGTGAAACTAGGAAAAGGAAGCAGGATCTAATTTATAGAAACTAAAACAATATTAAATTATTTCAGCAGTAGTTAAAAAATGATAAATATTATTCATTTATTACTTATACCATAGCGATGATACAACATTCAATAGCTGTAGGCATAACTGCCAATTATTCGATAAATCTGGTAGCTGCCAGTGACAGCTTAATTAACACTGTTTAAATAATGTACAATCACCAAAAATTTAACGACTGTATAGTTTGCCCAGCGAGAATTGACACCCGAAAGGAAAGGAAAAAAATTCCTGTAAAGCCGTTGTTAACTTTTAAAAATTCGGAATACTAAAAAACTATAGGCGTATACGTCCTTTATGATTTTTTAGTATTCCGAATTTTTAAAAGGTAACTACGGCATCATAGGGATTTTTTTTGTTTCTTTTCGAGTGTCAGTTCTCGCTGGGCAAACTATACAAAATTATGCTTGCTATTTTGGAATTTAAAATTAGTAAATCTTTAACAAAAACTGTAAATCTCTCTTGTCAAATATACGAAATTTATGTTTTCAACATTAAACACTTTTAAAGCATATATCGGCCCAACAACTTTCTACATTTTAAAAACTAAATTAAAAGTTTAATATTCAATTTCAAACCTGATTGAATATTCTTTCTCGCCAAGTCTAGTTTTCATAAAATCAATTTATTTTAATTGTAAAAGTAAAAATTCTATTCCTTCAAGACTTACCACGTTTAAGTTTAAATTCGTTTTAACTTGAAGGTATTTTAATATACTTTTATTAAAACATAAATTTAAAACTTGCCCAATCAAAGAAAAACATTCAAATATTGCATAACCAACGTTCACGTTTGACAAAGGTTATAGAAAGTAGGAGATTTTGCAAAGTGATCTTGGGTTAACACAGACCTCATTTAAAAATAGATCAGGCTTACCTCTGGGATTAGTCTGCGAAACTTACCACAAGAATAGGGTCAGAATATTTAACCTTAACACCTGATCCTTGCTGTCAGACACAAAAATAAATTTTGACTTAACAGCTGAATGATAAATGCTACAATATTAAGATTAATTAAATATATTCCTACGAGAAAAAATGTTTTATACTAGCAATATAACATTAAATTTCTGTTAATCACACTTGACAAAATTATCGCTGATAAATAAGAACTAACGCTTTTATATTAAACTCTATTAGTTCGAAATTCATTGTGTGTTGTTTTAACAATTCAGAAGTTAGTTTGTACTGTGTGGCAGCCAATTCTCGGGAAAAATTACTTTTATCATCATTCAGAGCAATGACGCCTAAAATTTAATTTTGTCCCTTTCCCACATAAAATCGCTTTATCTTTCCATCCATAATAATCGTTTTTAAACACTTCCAAATAGAGAGAGAGAGAGAGGGAGACAAAGAAAGAGGTTAAAAAAGAGATGGAGACAGGCGCGATGTATTTTCCACTCGATGTTTTGATTTAATTTTATGTTATGGATAAAATCCAATGAAACACAATATTTCTTTTTAATTAAGCACTGGGCCATATAGGGCTTTATTTATTATAAAAAACATTCAGTAGAGGGTAGCGCGGAATTGTTATACCCTAAAGGTTTAAGGTTTTTAAATCTCATTTATACTCTGATACCCATAGGTATGCCGTGGCGCGATGGGACAAAAATTTTATGACCATTCTAAAGTACTTTTGTTATTCAAGAAAATATACGAAAAATCGGACATGCTGCCATTCATTGAAATCTATTAAACGAGGATCTTAATCAAGAGCGGGGGGAGCACACTAAACAACCTTGATTCTATCCAAAAGAGAGCCATTCGACTCATCTCATGAATGACTCAGTCTTCACAAGAAAACATCCGTCTCTCGTTCATGTGTTGGGGATTTATCCCTTTTCTACCGATACTACCACGGGTTTTACTCTAAAGAACCAGCCGCTACAATTCTCCCATTGACTGTTCCTAACAAGATGCGCGTTACGTCTGCATCCCTTGACTGTCTAGCAGCAAAAGCCTAGAACATTTCACCTCTCTCGGTCAGTCATACCTAGGGTCTCCAGATTATGGAACAAATCGCCAGCAGATGTTTTCCCTTTCCCTTCCAACATCCAATTCTTTATATCCAGTATCAATCGGATACATTTCCCGTTTCTTCAGACGCCCACGGTACGTTAGTACTTAGGCATGAAGTATATGTGGGCTGTCTCAGACAAAAAAATGAACGCTTACATAGTATTATATGTGGCGCAGTGGCGAACCCGGGGTGGACTGGGGGCCTGCAGCCCAACCCCCCTAACATCCTAGACACACAAAAATTTAAAAAAGTACACTACTAATTGAAGAAATCCACCGAATTGCATTATGCAGCCCCCCCCCCTCAAGACAAATCAGCCCCCCAAGACAAAATCCTGGGTGCGCCCATGATTAGATCTATGCGGTTATTCAAGCTTTAAGCACAGGAACTTTTCTGAACTAAACTAAAGGAGTACGGCGAAAGGAAGTGATTTTAAAAACTTTTAAAATTAATGTCTATAATTTTAGTTAATTTTCCCGCCATCGCTGCAAAACTGTAAGTACAGATTTTAGTAGGTATACTGTTAAACAAAATTTTCTATTGTTTAATACTTATAGATCTTTGGGGAAATTTTAAATACCGTTAAGGGATATTTTATACTTTAGAAATTTTAATGAAGTCTACCCCTGTCTTAAATAAAAGAACTTTTTAATTAAAAAATCATTTTACAAATTATGACATTATATTTCATTTTCATGGGCAGATTAAAAGCAGCGGAGCCATTTAATCGTTTTTACAACTGAAAATAGAACTATTTCTTAAGTTCCAAGAACAATTTTTAAGGCAGAGAATTTTAAGGATTATTGTTACAAACCGATTAATGTTTATTTTGGTAATTTTTTTGTGTGTGCAGTAACATAAAAACAGTTCCGTAGTCTGGAACGCACAACTTGCCGACTGGTATACTCTTTGAAACTTCTTCTTTGCTTTCCCTTGAAACCCTGTCTGTTTTTCCACTCCTGATCCCTCCGAAATTTGTGCCTATATCACAGATATCATTCAAGTAGCTATTGAAAATTTCATTCCACATACACGCAAGAAACCTAAACTCCGCCATCAAGAGCCCTGGTTCTTCAAGGTGTGTGATAAAGGCAGGCTCAAAAAAGTCCAAGCTCACAAATGGTTTCATCAAAATCCAAAAATCGACAAATTTTCACTGTGGCAGGAAATCAATACAATCAAACTATCTTAGAGTCCAAAAATGCTTTTAAAAACCGCATAAATAAAGTGCTTTCCTGTTCCAACGACAGCAAATATTTACCAAAAACATTAGCCAATACTTCTGTAAAAGCACTGTTCATCCCCTGATCTCTGACAAGGATATTATCTCCACCTCTACAGGGACAGCTGAAGTATTTGCCAAACAATTCACTACTGATTCCACCCCAATCCTTCCCGCCAATTTCACTCTTCCAGCCGTTACGTCTGTACCCCACAAAAAGTTCGACATAATACTTTAGGTCAAACAAGTACCAAAGATTCTTCTATCCCTTGACATCAAAAATTCCTCCGGTCTAGATGGCCTAACCAGCATTGTTCTAAAAAAATGCCCTCCAGAACTTGCACCCATCTTAACTCGCCTTTTCAGATCTTCTATGGCAAGGGTATCTTCCCAGACGGCTGGAGGACTGCTCGTGTGCAGCCTCTCCCGAAGAAAGGTTCCAAGTCCATTCCATCAAATATTACACCTATCTCTCTTCTCTCTGTTGTCAGCAAAGTAATGGAGAAAGTCATCAACTTACAAATTCTAAAATATCTAGATAATTACCAAATCATCCATGACAGACTGTACGTATTTCTTTGTCAAAGATCCACAGCTGATTTTCTCACCTTCGTCACACATAATTGGAACAAGTCTTTCAAATTTCAAGGCTCTTGATATTTCCAAGGCCTTTAATGAAGTATGGCATGCCGCACTCCGCAACGAACTACTTTCATACGGTCTTCCTCCTAAATTATGTACCTGGATCAGTAGCTTCCTCTCTAATCGGCGCATCTGTCGTGGTGGATGGTCACTCATCTAACTTCCATCCTATTAATGCCGGCGTACTCCAAGGTTCAATTCTGGCACCAACCCCATTTCTTCAACTACAAATCCCATCAACAGTTACTCTTCACTCCAACATTCATTTTTCCAGACAAGTCTCGAATCAAGAGCTGGATAATAGACGCCGATCTATGCACCCATCCCTTTCCCAAGATATTCAATTAATCCTTGACTGCGGTGCCAAGAACCTTGTTCAATTTAACGCTTTCTAAACTCAGTCTTGCTCCCTGTCATGCAAAAAATCCTGAAACACTTACAACATCCACATGAATAACCAAACCTCACAGAACAATGAAACGTTCAATCTTGGTGGAATTGCTTTCACACGTGATCTCAGCTGGCACAAATACATTACTTTAATAGCCACATCAGCAGCCTTTCAACTTTTCCAACTTACACACACTTTTTGTTTCCCAAATAAGACTTACCCTAGGGTATTGTTCCCATATCTGGGGAGCGGCATCACCTTTGACACTTAGCATCCTGGATCCTGTCCAAAATAGATCCATTAGACTCATCAATGACCTAGTCCTCACAAGAAAACTCCCTTCTCTTGCTCATCGCCGCGCTGTTGGGGATTTATCTCCTATACTTCCACGGATTTTGCTCTGAAGAACTAGCTGCTATAATCCCTCCCTTGACTGTTCCTAACAAAACAACAACGGTACGTATGCATTACTTTACTGTCCAGCTACAAAAGTCTAGAACCTCCCACTTCTCTCGTTCATTCATCCCTAGGGTCTCCAGATTATGGAATGGACTACCTGCAGATGTTTGCCCCTCGTCCTCCCAACCGACAATTCTTTAAATCCCATATCAATTGATTACATTTGCCTTCTCTTCAGATGCCCACGGTACATTATTACTTAGGCTTGAAGTCTACGTGAGCTGTCTAAGATTGAAAAAGTTAACAGTATAATGCTATAAACATCTCCCAAGTTATACTCGTAATAATACTAATAAGTAATAATTCTAAGCATTCTGAAAATGGTGCTTAAGGACAAACACAATATTAGTTCACTCTAAACTACTAGGAATTGTTTTTGGGAGGAAACATTATTAAAAAAATGGTTTATGCTGATGAAGCATATAAAAGTGAAGCTTTGCAAAAAGGTTTAAAAACTGAATTTAAATGTCTCTTTGTTATAAGATTAAAAAGACTAAAATTATTATTCTAAATCCCTTTAAAAAGTTTTTAATATACTTTAGTTTAGAGCTTATCACCTTTAACTGATAAAGATATTTTAAAAGAAAAATTATAATCTCTTAAAAATTTAAGTAAGTATAAAAGCGCATAATTCGTTTGTTAAAAAAAAATCAGTCAAGTGCAAGCTATACTTGCACAACTTTTTCTCTAAGACCAATGGTTCAGCAGTTATAAGGAAATAAACAATTAAAATATTTATAACAATTGATCGCGCTAGAATTTTTCAATCCTGATAACTTTTGTTCAATTTACACCCAATTCTCTTTGTTCATGATTTTTTTCAGATATCTCTGAACGATCCTTTTGGTGATATTGGTGGGGGACGGCAATTTTTAAACGTTTTTCCCGAAAAATGTTTAAAAAATGCATACAAAAATACATCATTTTGTTCAGTTTGTGCTTTAATAAGCTTTCATGTGACACCCTACACGATGCCCTTGAAATTTGTTTTCCATTTCGCAATTTACCCTCTAAAATTAACCCCCAGAATCAAAATTCAACTTTTTATGCTTTACGTCTGTAATTGGGCCATTACGCACGACACACCATATCTATGTGCCAAATTTCAAATTTTTAGGTCGAATAGTTTTAAAAAAATCGCCTCTGACAGACGGACGAAATGATTCCATAAGTATTCCGTTCTCATGAAACACTAAAAAGGAATTTATCATGAAAAAAATGCGTTTAAAAATTATGACAAATTAGGACATCATATCTCGGGCCATGGGGATCGGTAAGCGGGTACCGTATAAAAACTTTAGCATTTTTACCGCTTGAAAAAACTAGTGCTTTGATTTTAATTTGTCTTGTGCAGACCCGGGCATTATAATTCGCAACATGGGCTCACGAGAGAGCAAAATTAAAGCAAAGTCCTTGTCCTACCTGTTTTATACGAAAATTATTTAAATTTTTTCTTTGCTTCTAATTTAATTTTAACAAAGTCGGTTTCTAAAACGGCCTTTTTCCGAGTATTTGTATATTTTCCTACGAAAAAAGACCGAAACAAAGAAATTAAAAATTAACAAATAAAATTGTATTTAATCCCTAAAATACGCTAAGCGCAAAATTAGAGTATCCTTCTTTTATCAGTCGATGTTACAACAACTGAAAAAAGAAGGAAATATAATGTTTCGTTTAGTCTGTCACATTGGTTACATACTAATGAGCTCATTTTTTTCCTAACCTCCATTTTCTTTTAATTTTTTGGCTAATCACCTCATCTTTCCCAGTCGTTTGCTTAATGGTATTTAACCGTCTTTGTTGATGTTTTTATCTTATAATTTTTAATGCCCATTTATAACCATGTTACTCGACCACATTGTCATTTCAGTTTTTTTTCATTTTGCCTCTTTCCCTTCTTCTCCTTCGTACTTCCGCATTCTAAATGTTACCGTTTAAAATGCCTAAACTAGTATTCGGCTTTACCTGACCTGTCTGATGAAATAAGAAAGAAATTTCACTTCATGGAGATTTATATAACCACTTCGGCTTACTTTCATGTTACGTTTTGTATCAGTTCCCATAAAAATTTAGAGGGTTAACCTATTTTTTTATACATTTAACCAAGTAATAAAATACCAACGTAAATATTTTAAGGCTAGTCAGTGTTACCATTTTTTATCTCGCTAAAGCGGTAACGAAACAAGGTAAGGTTTTGGAAGGATACAGGTTTTATTTTATCAGTTTCTATTATGAATGTATATAAGCTTACTTACTTAATCCTGGTAACCCTTATGCCTTTCGGTGTCGAGTTGTATTGGAGTTGAGTTTTCAGGTATTTTCTTCAATATTTTCCTCCATTCTTTTCTGTCATTCGCTAACACTTTTATATATACCCATCTTGTTCCTCTTTTCTCAACCGCTGTACGCACTTCTTCTTTTCACGTTGTTCTCGGTCTGCCTGTCTTCTATTTTCCCAATTCCTTGCTTCGTATATTTGTCTAATTAGCCTGTTCTCATCTCTTCTTATCACATGGCTTACCCATCTTAGTTGTTCTCGTTCTACCGTTGTCTCGACAGGGACTATGCTTAGGTTTTTTGGAATACCTGATTTCTAATTTTATGTTTTCTTGTCTTTCCCTCAATTTTTCTCAGGAATCTCATTTCCGTACTTGTTATTCTGCTTTTTGTTTTTGTGCTGTTGTCCAGAATTCGAACGCATATGTTAGTGTCGGTTTTACAATTCGTTTAACTATTTCTGTTTTTATTTGTTTTTTATTTCTTTCTTACTTTATGTCCAGTTTTTGCTATTCTCCCACTTATCTCGTCTTCCAGCGTTCCTTCTTTGTTTACTATTATTCCTAAATATGTAAATTTACCTACCTGTTCTAGTATTTCTTCGTCTATCTGTATACTGTGTCTTTCACCTTTATGTTTTAGTTTTTAACTTGTTTATGATGTTGATATTTTCTGGCAGTTGTTTTACTGTTTCTCCCAATATTTCTAGGTCATTTGCATAGCATAGTTGTGTTAAACGAATGTAACTTAGCTTCCAATATCCGACATTATATGGTTTTAGTTTATCTTTATTTTGTTTAATAACTTCATCCAGTACTAAATTAAAAAGCAGTCGGCTCGGAATGCATATCTGTTTGGTTCCGATTTTAATAGAGAATGGTTTTCATGTTTCATTTCTTAATCTTATATAACTTTCAGTTTCTTCGTATTAAAGACTTTGTACGTTTTGTATTAGATCTTTCTCAATTTCCCTATTCTCCAAAATTTCCAGATATCTTCTCTTTCTCCATATCTATGAAACAAGCATATATCCGTCTTCCAGTTTTGATTGCTTTTTCTGACACTTGTCTAAGAATAAATATCTGGTCGTTAATCCCTCTTTCTTTTCTAAATCCACTCAGGCTTTCTTCTAATGTGTTCTTTAGTCTATGCTCCAATATTCTCGCAGATAATTTTCCAACGGTACTACCTTGCGTTATCAGAATAAATACCTGGTCGTTAAACGTCCCTCTTTCTTTTCTAAATCCGCTCTGGCTTTCTTCTAATCTGTTCTCTAGTCTGGTTCTTAATCTATGCTCCAATATGCTCGCATATATTTTTCCAACGGTACTACCTAGCGTTATCCCTCTAAAGTTTGAGCAATCCTTGCTATCTTCCTTTTTATATATTGGTGTTATAATGCCTATCTAATCTACCAGTCTAAAGGTACTCTTTTTCATTTTTTGCCTGGTTCATAATATCCAGCAGTTTTTGTTGCCTCTCTTCGTTCATAAACCTGATCATTTCTGTTGTCACTTCATCATGTCCCGGTGATTTGCCTTTTTTCATTTTTTGTAATGCTTTTTTTGTTTTGCTTATGGCCGAATTTTATCCATGATTTGTCCTTACTGTATTTTATCATCTTCTTAGCTTCCATTCGTTTCTGTTTGTATCTATCATATTTTTCTTCTGATTTATCTGTTAAGTATATTTTGCATAATTGCTTTTCCTTTTTTACTGCTTTTTCTATTTCCGAAGTCCACCACGCTGTTCTCTTTTTTGAATCACTGCCTATTCTTGTTACGCCACAATTATCTTTTGCTGCTTTTACCAGCCTTTGCTTAAATTCTTCCCATCTCTCTACTATTCTTTGATATATTGTCCTAGTTCTTATATATTTATTCTTGGTATTTTTCTCTGATTTTTTCTTCTTTTAGCCTGTAACTTCTGATTTTTTCTTTAATTATTTTTCTTTTACTTTCTTGTTTTTTTTATATTCTTTACAAGATTCCATATGCCTGTATTAACTAGATAGTAGTCTATTATTGAACGCTCCCCCTGCTTTTGACTTCTTTTGTATATATGTGTATATCTTTAAGTGTGAACTTAGAATTACCTATTATTAGATCATTCTCAATACATAGGTTATGCGGATCTCATATAAGCTTAACAAAGGAAAAATTCTTCCTTGGATAAAAGTAACCCAGTGGAATTTTACGTAAAAAACTGAGGCATCAACAAGGCAAAGATGAATCGCCAAACTCGAACACATGAAAATTCCTGCAAAACTTGTGGCTTGACAAAACAAGAGACATCAGAGAGCAGCAACTTTTATCGCTCAAAAAGACTAACTTTAAGATAATTAAATGAAATATCTGAACAATGTTTAAAATTTAGTGTTGTAAAACTGAGAAAATTGTCTTGTAGGACAGCTTTAATCTAGAGAATCGTTAAGTGGAGATTATTACTCCGAGGAGATTTAATTATACCAGAACTTTTTCTCCACCTCAGGTTATTTTAATCGTGTTTACTTAAAAAATGAGCTCCGGGATGTTACAATAATCTTTTATACAGAAGTAACACAAAGATCTTAATTTTTAAGAGCTGCTTCTTTTTAATTCATGGCTGACGCAGAAAAAAAAACGTTGGGGTAGTAAACAACCCTTTAATCAACGAAAGTAACCCAGGTTTATTTTCATTTAAATAAATAAATCAAAGAAATGCATGGATCCATATACTTTAGTTCTCAAGGAGACACATTTTTTTTGGTATTTTCACACACAGGCTTGAACCCGAAGGGGTGGCTTTTAACACTAAAATGTTAAATGGGAAGGGGGGTCGAGTGATACCTTATTTTAAGGGAAATGAAATTGCCTGCTCGTTGGCGTACACATTCACGAACACCTCTAACAGTTTGGAGAGGACAATAACAGGGACCTTATATATTAAGTGCTAAGCCCTGTTGTATGTCTTTTCGAGGTGCCGTTGGCGAAGAATATATATTTATGGATGATAATGCACCCCCTCATCGAACAGCAGCTGTCTAAAAATTTTGCGAAGCAGAGGGAATAACGCCATTAAGATGGCCTCCAAATTCTCCCGATATGAATGTTATAGAGCGTATAAAAAAGAGGAACACCCCCCCCCCCCCCCCCAATAACTCTACAAGAATTAAAAATTACTGCTAGGGAGGAATGAGAAAGAATTCCACAGTCTCAGCTCGATCACTGAATCGACAGCATACCAAGGCATTTACAGGCTTTTATTGATACTCATGGAGGAAATACGTACTATTAATTTTAACAAAACGATACCATTCAAGTTATTTTATATATTTTTTAATTGGGTCAAAAATTGTTATTTTATAAATTTTAAGAAAATACATTTTGTTGACAGCACTTCTCTTTCAGAAAGAGTTTTACTTCATGAAACGAACATTTTATCAAATGCTATTCCTAAAAAGAAATAAAGAAAATAAAGGCATAAATACAAGAAATCGAAATATTCCGATCTTTTGGACATATGTGTATATTATATTAAATAAAATAATTATTCAGTTTAAACTTTCTTTAACATTAACTTCAAGAACAAGTTTTAGATTTAAAAATAGCTAACTACCTAAACGGACACAAGCAAAAGGAAAAGTCATTTTGTATCATTAATGTCTTGGGTAAATATTATCCACGTTCATTAGCAATATTCCCTTTTATTTCATGAAGTTTTAAAACACGTTTGTTAAAACAGATAATTTTTTTATGCTTTATTTTCCTTGTTCCCTTTATTGTTTTGTTTTCCTTTATATCTTTTGTTTGCAAGACTATTAGGCATAAAAGAGACTAAGCTTATGTTGTTGCGCCCTATGTTATAACATACCGTTTATTCATTAAAGTTCTGTAAAGCCTATATATAACAGGTTTGAATATTTTTCTTCAGATGATAATAACAGGACAGAAATAATACAACTAGGTGAGTTAACATGAAAAAAATATTTTTTCAAAACTGCCAAATATGTAACGAAATTCAACTATGTAAATATTTAAAAGTTTCCCTCAATTTTCCAGCTTAATTTTCAGTTAGCTTGCTAAATTAGCGGTGCACACGTAAGGACAGCGAAAATACAGAAATTAGTTATTTTGCCGGTATTGTTGAAAATACACTTGACTGTTTAAAGCAAACATTTACTTAAATAGCATTGTTTCCGACTTAACGTAGCATGTAGCCACAGACTTAATTGCATTTTTTTTAACAGAAAAAATACAAATACATTTGTTCACGGTAGAGCAGGAGAATGTTCTAGTAACCTTTGCCAGGAGAAGATTCACTTTTCATATATTAGTAGCCTGACCTATTAATATATAATTAAGCATTAATATTTTCCTTAAAACATGCATGCGCAGTAACGCAATAGTAGTATTAAGTGACTCGGGCAACTATCGTTAAGATACTGATTTTCTACTTGTGCAATAATAATTTCTTATTCTATTGCGGAAAGTACAATTTTGATTATAAAAAGTACCTCAAGGGGTAAATCGTTTAAAGTCAACTGTAAATACTACTCGCCTACTCTCTTTTACAGAATAACTCTGCTTCGTTAATAATCTTAGAAATTTCCGACTAAAAACCTGATTTCAGTAAACAAATTAAATTAAAGCTGACACAGTTTTTTACCGAAAACAACGATTTTCAGCGTAAAATTCCGTTTGTTTACAATTCCATTACAAAATAACTTGAAGCCTGAAAGTCTTTTAAAATTTAAATTTCCTTGCATTTTAAGATGGTAACTTCCTTAGTTTGCAACTAATCATTTTTTGTTACTTAGAAAGTGATTTTCAGGGAGTAGCTGCATTTTTTGTTCGTTTAAATAATAGCATGTTTGCCAAATTTGACGTTTAAAAAGGTTCAATGCAAATGCAAGTAATAAATATTTTTTTTTCCTTTAAAAAGAATTACACAATGACCACAGCAACAGAAGGATGTAAATATATTAAAATCGAAAAGTTAGAGAAGCTGTACTTAACATTATTAAATCGCAAGTAGATTTAATTATTTACTCTATTCTGACAAATTTGATGGGTCGATAACATGAAACTCCCATGCAGAAACGGTAAAACGAGATCGTCGATAAAAACCGATTCCTCTTTTTGGCAATGAAATTCTTTGTGCCCCATACGATTAAATGACTGACCGCACTGAAACTCCGTGATGCTGAATTTCGATAAATTTCCTTTATAAATACACTTTTGATGTACTTTGATTTTGACTTGTAAAAGTCCCTTAAACAACGTATGATTAAATGGGTTTTAAAGCATTTGTTGTTTTGCTTTTTGGTTTTAGTTCAATACTGGAGAACAATTACCTTATTTTTTTCAATTCTCTAATTCTAAATGTCCTAATATCCTAATATTACAGCTTAGTAAACTTAAAAGAATAATACTAATAACTTAAGCGTTAATTTGGTCCAATCGTACTTAAATAATAGAACTCAATATACTAGCCCCGATAGTAATAGACTGTGGTAAACGGCATCCCCTTGGGTTCAATTTTGGGGTTAACGTTATTTACAATTTATATTAACGATTGGGGCTTTATTGTAACCAAAACCTGAACAATCGACTACTTACAATTTGCTTACACTACGGCTTCGATATAATCAATATAAATTAGTGTTGTAACGCGTTGAATCATGTCAATATACGTTTCGTCTTTTTCTCCAGTTCACCCGCTTGGTATGTAAAATTAATTCACAATATAGAATTATACGATAGACATTATTTTACTTTTAGCACAATGATCGATTATATGATATACACAATTTTATATTTAGTACTGTCACTGTTATAAATTTATATTTTGGAGATGCTTTTACCAGTTAATAGAAATCTTTAGGGCCTTTCAACCTAATTTAAAAGTTTTATAACCACACGTTCTTATTTGAAGTAAATTTACTTAAAAATTTAAAGCATCTTCTTCCATTTTATATAAAATTCCGCATGATATCGGAAAGTTGTTCCCTTAAAAGTCTGCTGCACCTTTTCGGAGTAATATATCAATGTCAGCGATTTCTTTTCTTGTTTCAGCATGGCCAAAAGCACAAATTTCACCATCAGGAGAGTGAACACTACGAGCACCGAGCCCTCGTTTCAAGTGAAGGGTTTGAGGCCTTACACAGTTTATAGCTTCCAGATAATAGCGTGGAACGCAATTGGAGCAAGCAATCCTAGCAAGCCATCTTACTTTATGGTCACTTTGAGAGAACGTAAGTTGTAGTTTTTAGCTCCGGATTAAAAGAACTGACCGCTCTCCATTATGACTACTAATCTCTTAAAAATATGTTTCCATTATTTTTATAATTTGCAAAATAAAACTTAAGCACTATTTTAATTAACAGCAATCGGTTTGTTACTACCAAACTGGCGTAACTGTTATGTAATTAAGCTATTAACACATTGTATTAATAAATACACGAATTATTCGTGAAAAAATGTAGTTCACGAAATGATTAAAAAATAAATCTCCGTTAACGAACTTAACAGGAAATAACTATTGTAGAAAATGAAATAGATATCTATTATTACGTGTTTCAATGGCCAATAAAATTCTAAACCCCTAAAAATACAAAGAATTTGTAAAATCGTTTGTGGTGCAGAAGGGCAATAGCAAATCGATTTAGAATGGAGCGAAGACAAGTATGAAGTGTCTTTTGTGGTTCATATGGCTCCAGGGACCAAAAATGTTCAATTTCAGAAAACTTTTAACCAATCTGTCTCACTAGCGTAAAACTTTAAGTATTTTCGTTTATGATTTTTCAGAACACAGAACAATTTTTCTGATAGCGGTATTTCGAAATGGTTTTTAGAACGAAATAGAGTTACATTAAACCGAGGTTAGTGTATGTAATAAACTTGGCCCTTGAGGACTTTGCCAATATAACTGTGAAAATGACTTGATAAATTGTCAATTTAAACTATGGAAAACTTTTTTATGACTTTCTAGAATTTTACCACCTCAAATATAACTTGCGCTCACTGAAGATTATGGATTTACTACACTGGTATGATATAAAGTGCAAACGTAATAAATAAAAGTTTGAACTTCATTAAATAAATATCATCTAGAAGCATGAGTTAAAATAAATAGTAGAAAAATTAAAAAATGATCATCTAACGTCCGGTTCTTGGACAGTTTATGTACATTCTTTGTGGATGCATCTGGGGCAAAGTGAGATCTATTCGTGATACAGGCAATTGCGTGTTGTGGCAGTTTTTATAATTTGTACAATGCGTCGCTAAAAGACAGCGCTATAATACTCAGAAAACTGCAAAATATGTTTTCTTCTGCAAAAAAAACTTAAACGTCTTTACGCACATGTTTATTTTAATTGGGTCAGTAATCTGTGCACAGAATGGTAAAACAGAACCCCTAAGCTAGCTAATTTGATTTGTATTATAGTATATTACATAACAAGTGTTGAAAGTGACATTTTTCACACTAGTGGGAATTTTGTCACACGAGGCGATAGCCGAGTGCGATAATCCCAAGAGCGTGCGAAAATTACGTTCACACGAGTAATGTACAATATTTTTCCTACGACCACAAAAATACTTACAAAAAAAACCCATTATCTATCTTTATTTAATACCCTCACTGTCAACACTAATATTTTCAACACTTGTGCTGAAAAAACATTTCAACACTAGTGTTGAAAATTAAAAAAATGAAATTGGCACCATCTGTTCAAATGTGATGTTGAGAAGTACTTTTTAACACATGTGTTGAAAATTACTTCCAACACGCGTGTGATATAAGGCACTTTATAGCCAAGTTAAACGTGCTTTTTGTCACTTTAATAGGTAGTCGTAGGAAAAATAATTTTATAGCTTAGGCCTTAGACTTTAGAAAAAATCACGGTGCGGTATTTATTTACAATAAAAGAAATGTCTGTCTTTTAATACAGTTTAATTTCACTTGTCTTAAATACAGGTTTGTTAAATATATCATATATTTAGTGTTTTTATTCAAACGTAAAATATTAGTTCTACACTATCACGAAATTAAATTTTCTATCACGAAATCACCACAGTGTTTTGTTTTTTCCTAATGCTATTTTTTTACCAAAAAGTATCATAAATCGAAAACAAATTCAATGAGAATGTGTTTATAAGATGTGGTTCCTTTGGGCTATTTCTAAGAAATCTTTTCGGAAACAAGAAGTTCCGCGGAATATCAAAAAGTATTAAAATTATCACGAATATACCATAGTTTACCGTATAAAACGTCATTAGCAATTTGTCATGAACAGTATTCATAGCCAATTTAATCTGCTATTTTAAAACCATAAATGCAAATTTTTTTATTTGCGTTTAAATGGAAGTTTGAAATTTATATTTCGTGTTACGCACATGCCATTTTCCATTATAATCTACTAATGGTATATTTATAAAAATGCAACTGAAAGTTCGATATTTTTGTCACTGGCAATTTGTATACACCGAAGACAAAAAGTTTAAATCCACAAAAGTTTTAGAACGCTTTTAAATAGATATTAGAAACTTTCTCACGTACAGACATTCGTTAAAATTTAGCACCTTTAGAGTTGCCCATTAAGAATTCTCCATTATTTGTGGGTTATTTACCGATTAGGGAAGTTTCTAACTTGTTTGCTTTTCATTCTTTTACACAAATAAGTTGGGGAAGGAGGTAAATTCTCTAAATGTTTACTTGGTTGGATTAAATTTAAACTTTCTAGATAATTTTAAATGAAAATTAACTTTTTTTATTTGATAAAGTCGATTTCGTGTATTATGTACTTTAAATTTGTGGCCATCAATTTATAAAAAAATACAGTAATTTATTTACTAATATAAATTTGCCGAACTTAATTATAATTACATCTGGTAAGGTTATTAATAGCCTTTTGGGGGGGTGACTTACCCATAATTTTTTTAAATACTACGAAAACCATTTTTTTGACTTTTCTAGTAAGCACTTTTTGAGGTAACTTAGGCCCACTAAAAATCTTATTTTGTAAAACGTTTCCAAGTATGTCAGGTACCGTAAGAATTACCTATATAGATTTAATTTAATCAACTGATAATAAAAGTTTTACATATAAGCAATAACCTAAATAAGTTATCAGTTTAAAACATCTTTGACTTTAAATGATTTGAATAATTTCTGTGTTCAGCACACACGTGAGGTGTTTATTAAATAAACTCCACTCTGTTTTACATATGTACAGGGTCTAGGCGATAAGAGACCTAATTTACATTTGATTGTTAAGCATTTCTACATTAACGTTATCCATTAGCAAATCCAGAATGACCTCAGTGTATTGCTGTCAGGCGCGGCCCGTGAAATTTTAAAGTTATATATCTCTGCTGCTACTTATGCGACCCATGCCAAATTCAGGTTTTTTGATAGTGAGCCTACTAGGAATATTTTGGTAAAGAAACAAAATCTTTTGTAATTTGCGAAAAAAAGTTGAGTTTTTGAATTGACCCACCTAGGGAAAAATTAACACGCTTAAGTATTTTATTAATTATTTTTTCTAAACAAATTTTACATCATTTTGTCGACAATTCCTAAATTGTGAAAGAAAAAAATGTGGTAGAAAGTTATAGTCATTTGAATTTTTTTTTAAATTATATTTTAGGTTTAAAAAATTCAAATGACTCTAACTTTGTACTAATACATTTTTTTCTCCTAATATTTTAAAATTGCCGACAAAATGATGTAAAATTTTTTAGAAAGAATAATAAATAAATTACCTAAGCTTGTTAATTTTTTTCCCAATTTATTCAACTTTTTCGCAAATTACTACAAAACGTATGAATGAAAGTCTACTTGTCAGGGGCACATATAAATATGCAAAAATTGAGAATAAATTCTCTAACCACCTGAAAATTCCTTATACAATAAGGATTTCAACAAATAATGGTAAAACAGCTATTCTCCGGGCTATATGCCCCTCCGAGCGCTGAATTACATACCAAAATTTGCCGTATTTTCTTCTAACACAGTTAGATAAGAAAATACTAATGTATCAAATTCAAGAAACTACCAGGAAGAAGGAAGCTTTTTCTTTAGCTAGAATGTCGTCACCTGCAGACCGGTTTCGAACTCGTTGGTTCTCATCAGTACAGGATAGACGAACATACCAACCTTCCGAAAAAGTAATCCCTTAAAGCTACAACTGTCGTACTGCATAAGCAGTGAGACACAGGCAGCGCCATCCATTAGCAGTTTCAAGCATTCAGAGTAGAGTTTACCGTAAGGTAAAATTATCAAACGTATGAATGAAAGTCTACTTGTCAGGGGCACATATAAATATGCAAAAATTGAGAATAAATTCTCTAACCACCTGAAAATTCCTTATACAATAAGGATTTCAACAAATAATGGTAAAACAGCTATTCTCCGGGCTATATGCCCCTCCGAGCGCTGAATTACATACCAAAATTTGCCGTATTTTCTTCTAACACAGTTAGATAAGAAAATACTAATGTATCAAATGCAAGAAACTACCAGGAAAAAAAAAAAAAATTGGTATGTAATTCAGCGCTCGGAGGGGCATATAGCCCGGAGAATAGCTGTTTTACCATTATTTGTTGAAATCCTTATTGTATAAGGAATTTTCAGGTGGTTAGAGAATTTATTCTCAATTTTTGCACAATTACTAAAAATCTTTTCTCTATAGCAAAACATTCCTAGTAGGCTTACTATGAAAAAACCTGAACTTAGCATGAGTCCCATAAGTAGCAACAGAGATATACAATTCTAAAATTTCACGGGCCGCGCCTGTTTGCTGTCCTTTAGTAACATTATATGTACGCCAAGAGATAAAAAATAAAGACAAGTTACGTATGTTTTCTCCTCATTGTAAGAAAAATATTCATAAAAGCGGTTCCCAAAAAAAAACTTTAACATTAAAATATTTCCTGTGCATAAGGCCTGAATTTAAGTACTTTTTAAGCCTGTATTCGTTATCCATATCCGAAAGGAATGAGCTACTCATCAATTATGAATATATTTGATTTCCTTCTTTCCTATAATCTGCCAATAATTTGAAGTGAATTTTCTTTTCCTTCGATTTAATTTTGAAATACATAAACTCAAAATTTGCCGGCAACAATACTTTTGTTGCTAGCAAATACAATTAGTTTTAAAAAATTATTCATTAATGCTGTGCTGCCTCAACAAACTACCTTCTTACGGTCTTCCTCCAAAATTGTGTCCCTCTAATAGGCACATACCTGTCATGGTAGACGGCCACTTATCTAACTTCCATTCTATGAATGCTGGCGTACTCCAAGGTTTAGTCCTAGTACCAATCCTATTGCTTTTTCACATTCGTGCCTGCGCTGTTCAACTAGCAATCCCATCCACAGTTATGCTAACGATAGTACTTTTTATTCCAACATTCATTTTTCCAGACAAGTCTCAAATCAAGAGCTGGATAATAGATGCAGATCTATGCACCAATCCCTTTTCCAAGATCTTCAATTAATCTTAGATTGAGGTGCCAAAAACCTTGTTCAATCTAACGCGTCCAAAACCCAGTCTCCCTGTTACGCAAAAAATCCAGTAATCCTTACCCCAGCCACATGGCCTCTAGAACAAAGAAACGTACGATCTTGCTGGCATCGGTTCTATTTGTATACCACAAAATCATTTAGAACTCTTGTAAACTGAAAAGCAGATAATATCAAGATGAAAGCATCTGCAATATACCAAAAAATCAATGCAAGATTTAAAATGTTATTTAAGATTAAACTTGAAGAAAAATTTGTCCGTTTTTGTTTTTGTCCAGTAGTCCAGTCTAAGTGGGCTGTCTCGAATAAAAAAAAATCCAGTTGTTTATACTACACTTGGTGAAAAATATCCAGAGAATATCCGATTGACAGTTTTATCAGGTTCAAGTGACAGTTATCATAAACCCTTGTAGTACTTTTGGTAACGTTCCCTCTTAGAAGTAACATCAAGTAATTTAAAAGCAATTTAATTAACAGAACCGCTAGATATTAGCATCAAGTTTTACCAATGACTTGCGAATTTAATAGTGTAAGGATAGTTTGTCAAACACGGCTTGAAGCTATAAATTAATAATGCCTAAGCACCTTCGCACATTCCTGAAGGTGTTAAGAACCGCCCTGGGCTAAGCAATGTTCGGAAATAAATGTAGACCTTTTTGTATCACAAGGAAAAGATTTTTTATACTCTAACTTTCAGTGTTTCTAACTGAAGTTCCCTCTCGCCAAGTTGTTTCTAGAAATTCAGAAACCGAAAATTATTTTTAATATCTCTATTGTCCTGAATTTTTAATCACCCATTGACATTTTGCGTCATATGGCGGCAGTGCCGTAGGTAAACTAAATTTGACTGAAGGCAAGCCAGGATTCTTGCGCCCCTATAATAAGACCTAATCAGCTTATAGACTCTATAGTCTTACTATTTGGCGCTCCTTGTCACCAGCGCCCCTAGGCAATTGCCGACTCTGCCTACACCTAGCTAGGAGACTGTTAGAGGTGACCTGAAATGAAAATTTTCACATATGAATGCATGAGAATCTTGCGAAAAGTAGCTGATTGTTTCGATCAAATTTATCATAAGAAAAGAAAATGTTACTTATTTAAATAATTATGGAAATAACCATATCGATGGGAGATTTTATGTACAATTCCATTTTACCAGAGTTAAAGAAAGGACCGTTTTTTCGGAAAATTCAATTTTCCTGACCCACGTCGGATGGGCCGAAAATTTTTCTTTCCTCAAATAGGAACTCCGTCGACATCTTTCGCTTCATATACGTCTAGAATCACTGTTAAAAATTACATCTGACAGAATTTTTCGACTGATCAAGGAAAATTGCGAGGAAGTGTTTCGAACGTTGAAAATAGGTCGATTTTTAGCGGCTGTAGAGAATTCTCTAGTTGAGATAGATTAACCAATTTTGGATATGTTGTGAAAAAATTCTCTATTGAATGACGAAAACCGAAGAAGGCTGTAGTTTTTCCTTAATTTTTAATGAATTTTCTTTCGAGGATCTGCTAGCGTATTCTCGCGATAGCTAAAAAAATGGTTTTATGGCGGAGATTCGGCCAAACTGATAGTTTTTTCGTATTTCTTGTGCCTAAATTGCCTCGGAAACGAATTTTCGTAAAAATGTTAGAGGTGACATGAAATGAAAATTTTCACATATGAAAGAGCATGAGAAATTTGCTAAAAATAGCTGATTTTTTCGATCGAATTTACCATATGAGAAAAAAAGTCCAAAAGTATTTAAATAACTGTGGAAATAACAATATCGATAGGAAATTTTATGTAGAATTCGATTCTACCAGAGCTAAAGCAATAGAAATTGCCATTTTTCCGGAAAATTCAATTTCAATATAATATACGAAAAACGGTTTTAAATTATATTTAAGGAACATTTTTACCACAAAGAACCATAAAATTGTTTGTAGTATTTTGAAATGTCTTCTTTTTGCAACACAAATTTGAGGTTTTCTACTTTGTTATTATTTAACTGTCGTTTACACGTGTAAGGTTTTTTTCAATTTTGGTAGAGCTAGCGACTCAGGCTTCAATCTTTTGGTAGCTAGTCATGTCGTTTAAAGTATACTGACGGTTTTGAATTTACTCTCAGAGCAAGACGTTTTGTAGAAGAATTTAAAAGGCTGCGCTTTTTCAACTTGAACGGTAATATTGTGTGTTGGAAACTGCATTCTCCTTATTTTCCCCTTGTAAAGATGTTGACCTTTCTGAAGAGTTTAGGGTATTAATTTTCTGGAGATGACTTCCACTTCTTATCTTCTGTTGGTAATATACTGGTATGAAAAAGGTGCAGTTGATCATTAACTTTTTCGCTGTCATCCATAGGAATCGTTGCGTCGCTTCTGTTAATGGTATTTTTAACTATCGATGTAGCACTGACTTGTTTGTGTTTATTCTCAGCTGCAAGAGCAATAGCCGCTTCCACCATCAGTTGCGCCCTTGACTTAAACCATTAATTTTGCGGCTAACGAAAAAGAAAGTAAAAATATGGGCTGCTGTGAATAACCAATTTAAAAAAAAATCCACAAAACTTTTATATAATTTGTTAATAAATTTCATTTCATGTCAATAACATTAATATCACTAAACAAATATTTATGTGTAAAAGTATGAAAACTACTTATTTTAATTTTTGTAAAATTTAGATAACTAGGACGCTTTTACCTACCTTTTTGCGGAGAAAACTGCAACAACTACAGAAATAAATGGTCAAACTTATGTTAAATGTCCTAAATTTCCGAAGAAAATAGTATTTATTTCAAATAAGGCACTTTACAGGGAAAAAGTAATGAGTGTTTTCAACAATTTTCGAACAAAATCGTTTTAACTAGGAATAATATACTATTTGTCGGAAGCACAGTACTACAAATGCATGATATTTTCGTAGAAAACTGTATTAACCGCAGATATTGTACTTTTCTGGGGGAAAACTGACGATAGAGTTAGCAACAATTTCCCAACAAAAACATATTATTCGCAAATATTGCACTTTTCTAGGGAAGCAACACTCGCGTCCGAGGAAAAGAGAAATGCGCGCTCTCTAGTGGAGAATAATAGAATTAACCTTATTACGAGTTTCTTCGGAGAAAGGCTGATGGTTTTACTAGTGATTTTGTATTAAAACGAAAAACTGACTTTTTTGGACTTATTACACTTTTCCTCGGGATGTGGGATATGAATGCATGAGAAATTTGGTAGAAATAGCTGCTTTTTTGGATTAAATTTACCATATGAGAAAAAATCTAAACGTGTTTAAATAATTGTGGAAATGACCATATCGATTGGAAATTTTATGTAGAATTCGATCCTGCCAGAGTTAAAGCAATAGAAATTACCGTTTTTTCGGAAAATTCAATTTTCCGAACCCACGTCGGATGGACCGACCCCAATAAATTGGAAATTTTTCTTCCCTCAAATAGGAACTTCATCGATATTTTTCACTTAATGTAGGTCTAGAATCTCTGGTAAAAATTACATGTGACAGAATTTTTCGATTGATTAAGGAAAATCGCAAGAAAGTGTCTCGAACGTCGAAAAAGAGGTCGATTTTAAGCGGCTGTAGAGAATTCTCTAGCTGAGATAGATCAACGAATTTTGGATATGTTGTGTAATGATTTCGTCTCTATCGAATGGTGTAAACCGGAGAGGGCTGTGTTTTTTCTTAATTTTTTTTGTGAATTTTCTTTCGAGGATCTGGAAACGTATTCTAGCGATCACTAAAAAGGGCAAAAAATTGGTTTTATGGCGGAGATATGGTCAAACAGATAATTTTTTCGTATTTCTTTTGCCTAAATTGCATCGGAAACGAGTTTTCGTAAAAATGTTAGTATGGACTGTTACTTCTCGTTATTTTAATATTTACAATTTCGGTTTGACGTAATGATACAAGATAATAGTGATTAAAATCTGCCTTTTATTTTATGGTTCTGAAGCAACTTCTTCTGCAATCAAACCTTACATCAGTAAATTCGATTTTGATGCAAGGAACACTTGAAATATTGTCAAGTTTACACACTTCCAAGTATGCAAGTTCCTCCTTCTACTCGTCGGAAAAGTTGAATTTTGTCGTAAGTAATTAATGCAGCAAAGTGCTAGAATGGAAGTAGTCTTACTGAAAATAATTATAAGACTTCAACCTATCTCCTATCTGTAAAGTTGAGCTTAAATTTTGCTTTAGACGGATATGTTAAGGGAGGATTAGACTTCAGTATTGATTGCAAAATTTAATAGTCTTCAGGCAAATTTTATCACTTTACCCTATATACCAAATTAAAGTTAAATCCTTTACAGTTATACGTCTGACAGATTTAATTAATGTTTTTGGAATATCTTATAAAATTTCACTTAAAGGTTAATTTTTTAAAAATAAAATAAAACGTAGTGAGTAAATAGCTTGTATTGTATCATGTACAATATTTCGATTTCTTGTATTTATGCATACATATATACTTTTATTTCTTCTTTTGTTTTTAGAAATAGCATTTGCTAAACTGTTGGTTTCATGAAGTAAAACAATTTCTTGAAGAAAAGCGCTGTCAACAAAATTTATTTTCTTAAAATTTATAAAATAATTTGTGACCCAATTAAAGAAATTATAAAATAACTGAAATGGTGTGATTTTTTTTTAATTAATAGCACGTATTTTCCTGTAAACGTCTTAGCATGCTGTCGATTAAGCGATCCAGCTTAACCTGTGGAATTATTTCCCATTCTTACCTAGCAGCAATTTTTAATTCTTTTTGCGTTATTGGGGGGTTGTTGCTTTTTTTTAGACGAGATTTTAATATATCCCAGGCATGCTCTATTACATTCATATCGGGAGCATTTGGAGGCCATCTCAATCGCATTATTCCCTCTTCTTCGCAAACGTTTCGGACAGCTGCTGTTCGATGAGGGGGTGCATTATGGAAACTTGTCGGTCTTGTGCTGCGGTTTTTACTTTTCTTCTACCAGTTCTTGGACGATCCTTAACATCGTTTTTCTCCTGAAACTGTTTTGAATTTTTTACACAGATCTCTGAGTGACATCAACAATTTCAGCTATTTCACTGTGCCTAATGCCCTGTTGCCATGGAGCTGTTATTCTTGCTCTATTAAAGTACGAAATGTATAATACTTCAGTACTTAACCACAGAAGCCACAAGAATGTGTTAAATTCGATTAATCTTTATTTACAATCAATTGATTTGTTTGTTATTCTTAATAAAAAACAATATACAATAAATGCCAAAACATATTTTCGTTTCTTCATTGGCGTAAGTACTTTATATAATAATATTCCAAACTTTTGGACATATGCTTATACTACATATATCAAGCAAATTAGAGCTCACAAAGGTGGTTCAGACTTCAACCAAATGCAAAATGAAAAAGGAGAGAAACGACTACGAAATTAACTATGAATCAAAAGGTAAATAAAATTGGGTCTATTCTTATATTGAGACCATAACGTTGCGTGCAATGCAACAAAACATAATTTCAAAACAAGTTTTCTTGCACCTAGAAAACCATTAGAGTAGTGCCATATCCCTCGCGAAAGCAAATTGTTTTAAATTTTAATAATAGAAGGCGTAAAATGATCGTATAGATGTCTCGTGACCTCGCACAATGGCACTTGTGGCAATAGGCTACATTAAGTATCCTACGCTGCCCGAACTTCATCAGTGACGTGGGACCTTTCTTAATGGCACCCCCGTGAACGTCGAAACATTGTAATTATAAAGGGCGATACAACTGCCATTTATTGGGGAATGCTCGCTTTAACTTTGAAGAAGCTAATTTTCTCCCTCTTTGTCTTGTCTTTAGAAATCAGAGGCGTTTCATTTTTAATTGACCTTAGATATAATAAGTATCGATAAAGCAATTTCGCTTTGTTAGTTACACTTTTATCATAAAACTTTCTTTAAGAAGACTTCGACATATTACATTTAAGGCTAAATAAATTAATATAAATTAATATTACTGATATAACCACACGCTGCAATTGCTCTAAAAAAATGCGCTTCAAAACTTGCACCCATTTTAACTCTCCTTTTCCGGATTTCTTATGACAAGAACTGATTAATAGAAGCAGATCTATGCACCATCTTCAATTAATCTAAGATTGGGGTGCCAAAAGCCTCGTTTAGTTCAACGCCTCCAAACCCAAGCCTTGCTTCCTGTCACGCAAAAGATCCGGAAACACTTATCCCATTCACATGAATGGCCAAGTCCTATATAACAAAGAAACTTCGTTCTTCTTGACATCGCTTTCGACCATGATCTCATCGGGCACAGACACATTATTTTAATGGCCATAACAGCAGTAAAAAGCTTAATTTTTTCTTTCCAGTCAGAAAGTACTTCTTCCCCTCCAACAACTTTATATATTTCCTAAATAAGATCTAACCTAGAGTACTGTTTCCACATCTGGGGACATTAACATTCTTGATTCTACCCAAAAGAGAACCATTCGAGTCATCAATGGCCCATGCCTCACAGGAAGGTTTCCTTTTCTCGCACATTGCCGCGTAGTTAGAGGTCTGCCCCTTTTCCACCGATGTTTCCAAAGATTTTGCTCTGAAGAACTAGCCGGTATTATTCCCCCCTTGATTGTTGCTAACAGAACAATAAGAGGCGCGTTACGTATGCATCCCTTTACTGTCCAGTTACAAAAGCCTAGAACAGACGACTTATCTCGCTCATCCATACCTAGGGTCTCCAGATTATGGAACAAATTGCCTGCAGATGTTTTCCGTTCCTCTTCAAACCTCCAGTCCTTTAAATTTCGGTACATTTTTCTTTTTACAGATGCTCATGGTACGTCAGTTTTTAGGCTTGAATTCCACGTGTACCAGATAAAAAAAAACAACAATGTACTTTGAAAAAGGCTAGTTATAACCGTCTATACCTACATAGATTATTTGAAGGATATGACATACGTTTTAAAAATGTATCTTATTTTGTTCTCTTTTACATGTATGAGTATTTTTTTGAAATTTTTACTAATAAAATATTTATCTTATTAACAAAAATTGTAAGTAAAATCATTTTTAAAATAAATTACCATCCTGATTCCCTGCACAATACGAAACTTACCACCAGGTATAATTTAAGCTCATTATTGTAAATGGAGCTTCTCCATTTTATAGCAGGGCCTTTCTAATGTTATCTCTTACTAAGCCCAAGATTATGTTACATAACGGTTATAGAGTCTTAATTTTCAAGCTAAAATTAAAGCAACCAAGACACCTTTATGCTACCTGATCATATTTAGTAAGTAAGTGATGTGTTAACCGATTTTAAACTAAAAGAACTTTAGAAACTTTGGTCTCCTTTCATTTTCTTTCTTTTCTAATAGTAAAAAAGTTGCTGTTTGACATTGAACGCCACTGTGTTTTCTTTTCGTTCTGCTAATTCTGAAGAGATTTCGGAGAATGAAATGAAAACTAGGTTAATTTTAAAGTCCTTTCAGCTTTCTTAGTTTGGGCGTAGGGCTCTATTGTTCGAAGACTTTATTTATTGACTATGTTTTCGGTTACTAAAAGGGGATTGTAACATATTAAGGCTCATTTAAATTATTTTCACAACGGTTTACATTGTAAAGGAAAGTATAATATTATAAAACTTGAGGATCAGCGAGAAGACGGATACGATCCTGTTGTGTTAAAGGTGAGGTTAAAGTTTTTTTTTTAATTTACAAGTTTGAGATCATTCAAATTAATATAATGTAAATAATATGTCAAGCGATTTTTGCGCTATAAGAGTACCGCACCTGTGCAGCTTTACCTCATCCCCAATTTTAAGCCCCCTACCTTTTTTTATTTGGTACAGACAACGTAGACATTAATTCTAAGTACTTACATTATGTGCGCTGGTATCTCTTTAAATACTTACTTTCGCTTTTCGCCGACGTGTAGGTAATATTCTAAAGAGAGGGGAAATGTAATTTATTGAGAAAATCGGTAAGAATATCTGTACAAAAGAGACAGATACCAACAGGCAGCGCGGCGATGAGCGAGAGAAGGGAGTGGTCTTGTAAGGACTGGATCATTAATAAGTAGAATGGTTCTCTTGATGATAGAAGCAAAGATGTTAAATGTAGAAGGTGAACAGTAATCTAGGTCAGGGGCGGATTTTGAATTTCCCCTAGGGGGGGGGGGGTCAACGTCACCCCAAGCTACACAAATATACTAGCATTTTTTTAATTACTTATACCTTCAGTCCATTTGGACTGATATATGAAAGTTTTTCGAAAATATGTTTTCTCGAAAATGGAACTTTTTCAATAATCCAGATATTCGAAAACTAGGGATGTTTTCAATTCTTTTTTTCTGAAATCAACTTTTTTTCGAAAAGGACTTCGAATATTCATATTAAAAAACAACACTTTTTTAAAGTACTTTACTACAGGGTAGCATAGCAACTGCAAGGAAACGTAAACCTGGCCAACACTGAAAAAATAATTCGGGAAGATTACAAGAAATTTAGCGCTTTTAGTGCGACCATTGAATTTCTTGTAAAGTTACAAAAATATTGTGACAGTCACGTATTTACACTTTTCTTGTGAAATTACATTACAAATGTTTTGTGAAATTAAGTTTATATAGTATTAATTTAGTAAGAACACATTGTGAAAGTACAGATTTCTTGTAAGAGAACATGGCATTTTCACAGCGTTTGTATAAAAGTACGTCCTAAATTTACTTAAATTTTTGGTATATTTACATACTTTTGTAGTATTACAAAGGTAAGGCCAAGGGAACGTATGAATTTTACAATGTACTATTACTTTTAATAATTAAGATATTGTGTAATATCGCATTGTAAAACTGCTGAAATATTATTATTTCAAATAAAATATTATTATTTCAAAATAAAAATCCATTTTAAATAAAAAACAGTTTATTACAGTTATTAGCATAAAACTTTAAATTAAAAGTTCTCCCGTATACTGTTAGGTATAAACAGCTTACAAAAGTATAAGAAAAAATAAGTTAGATCCATTTTTCTAAATTTTAGTATAAGTACAAAGTGTCCATTTGTGAATGGTTTTGCTTTAAATTTATTATAACTTTTACAAGAAAAAGGGCAATTACTATATTAACACACAAAGCGAATTCCGGGACAATGTCTGTGATAACTCATATCTATTTGGTACATAAACATACTTCTTAAAGTTTTAGTACAAATGTCACATGTAATCATAGTAAATACTTTTATTTTTCCAACCTGTTGTACTTTGTTGGCAAATTCAATACTGCCTTACACACACTCACACCAAGAAGCAAGACACTGTTAAATGGCGATCGACAAGCTCTCCGTGTTATCGTCGCACAAAGATGCGTCACATGATCAACTACTGGCGTTTTATTGGTCAGCATTTACAAGAAGCTTGTGAATTCACATTCTATAAGTAATTATACATACATTTTGTAATGTAACTAAATATTATTGTATTTCCACATGTTATATTCACAAACGAATGGAATTTTACCTTTTCTATATGGATTTATTAAAAACACTGTATATTTTCACAAGTAACAAAAATATACATGGGAATTTTACAAAAAGATTTATTTTTACATGTAGAATTGTGTAAAGTTAGTAAATTTAGGAAAAATCACAAAAATATAAAATTTACTTGAAAATGTGTGTATATTTCCCTCATTTTTCTTGTAAATACTTTGTGATTTTACAATCACTTTTTACAGTGAAACAGAAAAAAGGTTCGTGTAGGTTAGTTTAGGATCTTTTTGTCATTTTTTTATTGACATTTAATTCATTCATAATTTAAATTTAGAAAAACTAGGTTTTATAAAAACTATATTTCCGGGAAATGTATTTTTAAAAAGTTCTTTTTTAAAAAATATATTTTCGAAGAAGCTGTTTTTCGAAAAAAATTAATTAATTTAACATCAAAAAAGATGTTTGTTGAAAAAAGAAAAGCTAAAAGAGTTAGTCATCTTAGCTTACACGCGTCAGGGCCAATTGTTTGATTAATATGGGAGTGTAAATATTGTAGTATTTTTTATTGAAGCATTCTGCTCATTTGGGGGGATGGAAGAGTACTTACGAAAGTATATTTTTGTCTAAAACCAATTTTTCATTTTTTTTAAAGCACTTTTCAACAATAAATTTTTTGAGAGAACATCTTTTTCGAAATTAATTTTTTTCGGATAGTATTAATTTTTTCAGGCAACGGCTTTTTGAAAAAGTAATTTACGAGAAAGTAACGTACCAAACCTAAGAAAACCTGATCAAACCCAAAAAAGGTTCGTTTGGGTTTGTTCAGGATATGTTTTCGTCTTTTTTTCATTAACATTTTCCAAGGTACTAAAGTTCATAATTTATTTTTTCAAATATTGTTTTCAAAAAAACATATTTTCGAAAAATGTACCTGTTTTTAAAATTATTTGTTTGGAGACATTTTTGAAAAAATGTACTTTCGAAATACAGGTTTTTGGAGAAATTAGTTCATAAATCCGTTTTATAAAAAGCATCTTTGAAAAAGCGGTCAGGATATTTAAAAAAAAAAATGTAGGTTCGAAATATGTTTTCGAGAAAATATTTTCGAAAAATTTCGTTAATCCATTTTCGAAAAAGCTGTTTTTTGAAAAAATTTACTTTCCAAAGAGATGTTTTTTGAAAAAAAAATTATTGGGTCATTTGTTTCGTTTAGAAACCTAAATTACCCGGCGCAAATTTTGATAAGATCGCAGTGAGATGTGTAAGGAATGTTTCCAGAAACAATCAAAGAACATGTAAATTAAAAATGCCAAAAAGGCTTGTATTTTTATTATTACATATTAGTATTAACCCATTATTCATATTTTTTTGGTATAATTCATTTCAAAGCCCTTATATAGACAGCCCCCTGCGCCCCCCCCCTTAATCTGCCACTGTTCTAGGTCTCAGAACATATAAGTTAAAGGGAAAAAATATTGTCTCGGAAGAGAAATCCAAGTTATCTAGTAGCTGACCTGATATGGCTATTGACGTAACGTTTTGGGACAAGTGTTGCTGGATTTTTTGCGTGACACAGAGCTTTAGAGGTATTGAACTGACCAAGGTTTTTGGCTCCCCAGTCTAAGACTAATCAGATATCTTGAGAACGGGATTGGTGTATAGATCTGCATCGATTATCCGGCTCTTGATTCGAGACTTGTATGGAAAAAGGAATGTTGAAGTGAAGAGTACTATCGCCAGAGTAACTATGGATGGAATTGGTAATTGAAGAGAGCAGGTCATTAATGCGAAGAAGAAATAGGGTTGGTGCCAGGACTGACCCTTGGGCTACGCCAGCATTAACAGGTTGTATAAGTTAGAAAAGGAACCGTCCGCCACGACAGATACGCGTCGTGTAAAAAGAAATCTACCGATCGAGGTACATAGTTTGGGACGAGGACTATAAGAAGGTGGTTTGTTGAGGAGTGCAGACTGCCATATTTAGTTAAAGGCCTTAGAAACGTCAAGGGTGACAATCTGGGACTATTAAAACAAATAAACATTTTGATAAGCACTGCTTGACAGACTCAAAAACTAAATTCAAAAATGAGAGTGTAAAAAATGAAACAGAATATCTAAAAATTTTATTTAAGCGTCGAATTTGTAACACCCTATATTATATCTTACCTTTCGATTCATTATGTGGCGTTCATATAATTTTTTTTAATTCCTTTTATCCAGTTTTAACAGCATGGTTTGTGAAAATCGAATAAAATAAAACAAAACTAACTAGATTTTAACTTTAATATCTCATGCTTCATAATTCGCAATGTCGATTGGGAAAATTGAAATTTAATAATAAATTCTAAGACAATGCGAGCATTGCCAATCCCTAGGGTTACGGAGAAATTCCGCTGATAAAAATTTAAAGGCTAGTAGATTTCATTTAGACACTAACGTGGTATTTTTGTTCGTATTGTTGCGAGGCCAATCAAAAATGCATATTGTGTAATAACCAATGGCAACAATAAAAAACAAAAACCTCTGGTATTGTGTATAGACATGAAAGCTATCCAATATATAAAATGTCTTAATGATGTTTTCGTTTAATAGAATGGCAACAGCGGAATTTTGAAACGCACCACATTTTGTACAAATTACTGCCATTGCTTCTTTGAAAAACGATTAGATCTGTGAACAGTGTGAACTTTGATTTGTCCGATTGCACTAAAAATCAAACGAAACAGGAGAAAAGTATTAGATAAGTCGTTAGCTTTATGGTTCCGGTTTACAAAGACTCTGTATATTGGCAAAAATGCTTTTGCATCTTGTTAAGGTCTTGTATCATGTAATTTAAAATTCATAGTTGTATACAGCTTTAAAATAGCCAGAAGCATTGTTAGAACAAAAATAGATCACCTTGTAACATGTTATAAAGGAAAACGAAATGTGGATAATACTCGTAGATAACGATTTTTTCAAAAAACCCAGTTAACAAACGTAATTAGAGAGTCAAAAGATACCAGACAATTTGTAATTTGACAACTACTTTCATATATGAGTAAAGCGATTTAAAGGGTACAAGATAATTTTAAATTTGGTTTTAAAAAACATTTAAAAACGTTATCGCTGCTTCTCGTTGAGCCCGGAATATGAGAATAAAATTTATAAACCTATTTTCAAAGGTAAAATGTTACCATTAAAAAAAGTAATTAGAAATCCTTGTGATTAAAAGTATATGAACCGTATATTTAATACCCTAAAGCTTTCAGTACGTAAATTTTGAATTGTTATAAATCCCGAAGCTAATAAAAACGAATAAGTGGTAACAGGAAGAAGCAAATTTAAACAAATTGCTCTATACGGAATACATGTACGTTATGTTCCATTTCTTAGCGTGGACTAATCATGAATTTTTCAAGCGTAGTGAATATATGGATGCAGAATTATTCCACCGGTTTTATATCGATTTAAATAAATAGGCATGTTTTTAACATCAATTGGTATTACTATTACTTTTATCAATAGCAGCTACTTCACCAATACTATCCGTAATCCCTTTCCCACGATTTCCAATTAATCTTAGACTGGGGTACCAAAACCTTGTTCAGTTCAACGCCTCCCTGTCACGCAAAAAATCCGGCAACACTAACCCATATGAGTGGCCAAGCCCTACATGACAAAGAAACATTCGATCTTGTTGGCATCGCTTTCGAACATGATCTCACCTGGCACAAACACATTACATCAATAGCCACATCAGCAACTAAAAAGATTAGTGTTCTCTTTAAAGCCAAAAAAGACGTTTCCACTTCCAACTTATACACTCTCTATGTTTCGCAAATAAGACCTAACCTAAAGTAGTGTTCCCACATCTGGAGACCGGTATCACTTTTGACACTTAACATCCTTAATTCTTTCAAAAAAAAACATTCGATGCATCAAAGACCTAGGCCTCACACGAAAACTTCCTTCTCTCGCTCATCGCCGGCGCCGCGCTGTTGGGGATTTGTCCCTTTTCTACCAATACTTTCATGGATTTTACTTAAAGAACTAGCCCCTCTAATTCCTATAAAAAATCCTGACATATTTATTTTAAGAACATTAATCCAAAAAAACGAAATGACTGCAAAATGTTTGTATAAATATTATAAACAAGAAATTTAGGTTAACTTTTAAAAAATCGCTAGAACTTCCTAGCATTTCTAAAGGTATGTTGTAAGGTAGGTTGTGGTGGGTTTATTCCTACTAAATACAAGCGTGTACTATTTACTAGTCAGTAGGTGCCAGATAGTTAAATGTACATATATTTTCAAAACAATGCACCTTTCAAAATGACGACCTTTTCAATGTCTGGAGTCAAGAAACAAATGAAAATGACAAAATATCTACGTTCTTAGTAGTTGTGGTCACGATGATCTTCCTAAGAAGTGGAAGAAATAATTCGCAATTGACTAAAAAGCATTATTTCATTTTTCTGTAGTTTTCATTAAACAACCCTATCTTATTTATTTTTACTTCATTTTATCAAATAAATGTTATTTTTGCAAAATGGTTTAAATTAAATACAATTTTTAATTTTGGCACAAAAGCGTTGTGTTCATCGCTGTGCATCGTGAGAAATATTTTTTGTCAAGAAACGTTTTCTCTAAAACCAGTGGTTCAGCAGTTATAAGGAAATAAACAATTAAATTGTTTATAACAATTGATCGCGCCAGAATTCTTCAATCCTGATAATTTTGGCTCAATCTACACCTAATTCTCAATATTCATAATTTTTTTTTCAGATTTTTTAAGGGATCCATTTCGTGATAAGGGTGGGGGACAGCAATTTTTAAGCGTTTTTCCCGAAAATTTTAAAAAAATGAATAAAAGAATTCATCATAAATATCGTTAAATTCGGGCTTTAATAAGCTTTCACTTGACACCCTAAACGATGCCCTTGAAATTTTTTTCCCATTTCCTAATTTACCCCCAGAAACTAATCTCCAGAATCAAAATTCAACTTTTTATACTGCACGTCTATAATTGGGCCACCGTACTCTATCTCTGTGCTAAATTTAACATTTTTACGTCAAATAGTTTCAGAGAAAATCGCCCGTGACAGACGGATGGACACCAAAGTGATTTCATAAGTGTTCCGTCTTACGGAACACTAAAAAACATAAGAGAAAATAAACGAAAAAACCTGATAACTATTCAATGTTATGAAAGAAAGTACCTACAGTTAGTTTAGAATGCAACATATTAAGCTTTAAGAAGAACCATGAACGGTTTTAATAGCATTTCTACAAAGAAAATATTTAAAAAAATAGAGAGTAATGTAACCTTACGGCTCTAAAAACCGAAATAGAAATCGCGCGAAAAATTAATTTAAATTATTCTAATAAGAAGAAAATACCTGAAATATTAATTTAAAAAAATATTACTAGTAAAAGTAGGGGTGGGCTTGGGCAAGAATATAGAGGTCTACATTATGTTGTACGGTTCCCTATGTGTAAGGTAAACTGAATAAAACGAATTAGCGTGTTATAATGCTGCATGCGATTGCATACAAAATTTATTATGGCATCAAAAATTCGTGTTCCAAAAAAAAGTAATAAACTATATCATACAAAGAGTAACGGTATCTTAATTTAAGTATTTGGAGGCCATAATAATATCTGGGCAAAAATGAATACCCTATCAAAATTCAATGTTGAATATGAACATTTCATAACTTGTCAAAGATTAAGAAAAGTGCCCCAACGTCGTTTCCATGTTCTTACCTCGTAAATTATTGTTCTCTGACAGAAACATTTTTACACCAAATTTCAAACCCCTCCTCTCAGTAATGAGGGAGATATGGGGGCAGCAACCCTTAACTTAAAAATTCATTATCTTTAAAACTATTTGAGATATCCCAATGAAATTTTAACGGTGCATAGTTATTTATAAGGGTTATATAATATAATTTTTTCTGATTTATATCTCATTAATAAATGGTAAAAAACAAGATGTTTAATTTTTAGGGGTGGTTTATCAGACCTACCCCCGGAGTGACACCAACTAAAAAAAATTAGTGTAATCGCCTATTCTCTAGTAATAACATAAAAAAATTAAACAAAGCTCGAATAGGTGGAACATTGCTAAAAAAAAAAAACAATGTAACATATAAAAGGAAGCATATATTTTGACGAATTAATGTAAGTAAGTATAAGTCGTACAAATGAAGGAATCGGGAATAACTTATACTCAAAGCTTAAAACAGCGTATCTCAACAAAATCTCAAACAAAGACACATTGAGAAAAAAAAACCTTTTGTATAGGTAACGAGAATCATATTATAACAGTAACCTTGATTTTTATTTTTTTTACAATGTTCCACCTATTCGAGCTATGTGTAATTTTTTTATGTTATTACTAGAGAATAGACGACTATACTAAATGTTTTTAGTTGGTGTCACTCCAGGGGTAAGTATGATAAACAACCCCTAAAAATTAAACATTTTCTTTTTTACCATTTATTAATGAGATAAAAATCTGAAAAAATTATATTATATAAACCTTATAAATAATTATGCACCGTTAAAATTTCATTGAGATATCTCAAATAGTTTTACAGATAATGAATTTTTAAGTTCAGGGTTGCCACCCCCATACCTCCCTCATTACTGAGAGGAGGTGTTTGAAATTTGCTGTAAAAATGTTTCTGTCAAATTTAATTATTTACGAGGTAAGAACATGGAAACGACGTTGGGGCAGTTTTCATATAGTTAACCGGCTAGACCCTTTACTAAATGAGCATAGATTTCTACCTGTGCAAACCAAACTAGAAGACGGTGATGCTGTTTGAAAAAACTAATCCGAAGACCGATGTATAGAAATTGTACAAGGTATCATATTAAATAAATAAGGAGCGTTAATAACTACCAAGGGAAGGCAGGCCTGCCGTTAAGATAAATAAGGAGCGAGATAAAAAATCTGACAAGGGGACCCGGGTCTGTTGGATTACAGTAAGAAACAAATTCTAAAAAGTTTCAAAAATAAAGTAAAACGTCCCTATTTAATAAATAATGTTATTGGTACAAAATCCCTAATATTTTTATAAAGATGTATATCTAAGCCGGTTTTTGGATTTTACGGCACATCATTTTTATGATAAAAGTAAGATTTTCGATTTAAATAAAATTATATTTCATTCCCGATATAAGGGTAAATCAGTTTTTATGTTGTTTTTGCCACAATCTTCGCATCTTAAATAAAAAATCATTCCCATATTATCTTTTTCCCAAAAGAAACATTTGAGGGAACATTTTAAGATAACGAATTTATAACGTTCGCATATCTTACACAGCCCAAAGGTAGGAATTTTAATATTTTCTTTGAGCCTCAGATATTATAATGGCAATATTTTTCATTTTTGGCTTATTAATCTATTTACACACAAGTCGTAAAATATGATGAAAGACAGGGAGATAAAAGCCGGCACAAATCTGAAGTTCTAAAATATTAAAAACCCCTCGTGAAGTGAATACAAAGTGACATATCTTACCACATTCGAGTTCACATTGGAGGGTTAGAACAAACCGGTAAAATATTCCTTGCGCAGAAAAAAAGATTAGTTATGTAGTGCATGTCATTTCTTATAAGGCACAGATTAATAATTTATGGATTTAAAATATTTACTTCCACTTTACATCCTCAGAAAATACTTTAAAAATGTTATGAAAGTAGAGAGAGGAAGAAAAGACATTTTCAACAGCCTTTCGTCGACTACAACAACAGGAACAACAAGGATTACTTAAATAAATATCAAAAACCTAATAAATTTACATTACCCCTTAGGGCTAATTTTTAACGTCGAGGTCCACACGAGACGTGAGTGTGTGTGTATTTTATCTAGGCCTTACAACATATAATAAGGGAAAACATAATATCTCCCTTCTATACCATAACTATACCCTTGCCGAGTAATTATGTACTTATATTATTACAGTAACCATTCAAGGGACTGGATAAACTGTACTTTGACACTATCCCTAATTGAAGGACTTAATAACATACCTTGCTGACCGAAACGAAGAGTGCTAAAATATTATACAGAATGTTTTTGCGGACCGTTTAACAGAAAAGGAAGGATACATGCCACTTGTTGACAAAACAGTTATCCACTTCTTTTTAAGCATAGTCAGTAGGGCGGAGCAAATTTTTTTTTAATTCAAAACGCCTGTAGTTGAAATAGGTGCCTTTGGATTAAACCACACAAAAACTTAGCTATGTGCGACTTCCTCTTCAGGTTTCCAGACGAGAACAAATTTTCTGTTTTTCAGGAATTTTAATGTTTTCTTTACTTGTTACATATTTATACAAAAAAATTTAAATACCTACGTAAATGGTTAACCCCTGGTCTGAAAATTGGTACCTTTTAGGATCAGTATAAACTACGCGAGATCTCAGAAATATATGACGTCATCTTCAGGTTCCTAGATAGAAAGCCATTTTTTGTTTCTAAAGAATTTTAAAGATATATTATTGTATAAAATTTCGGTTTGTAATTTATCAAAATCATGTTGCTGTAATAGAGTCTCTTTTATATTAATAACAATAAAAGAAACAGTGTATTTAAGTGTGGCACATTCTGCGCTTGCGCTAAGTTTTTACCTCTTGGCCGCCCATATGGTTTATGTCAGTATTAGTTTATTCGTGGTGTTGTTAAGCGTTAATTCTGCGAGTTAGTGTTAAAATTTTCCATATGCCGCAAACTAAAATATTTGGAACCTCTAGTAAAATATGTAGTAATATGCTCCGAAGATTATATATTAATAGCCGATTATTAAATGCCAAACAGAACTTGACTCGAAGAGAGAAAATAAAAATCTTGTAATTCGTGGAATTTGTTTTGATGTAAGAAAGGATATAATGCTTACTACAGAAAAAACGGAATCAAGTCATTACTCCAAAACTATATCTGAAGAGCATATCGTCGGTGAAAAGTGTTAACCTGCTATCTCCATTTTAACCAATTTTACAGAAGAGCATTAAAACCGCCTAGGTAAATTTATTATACTTGTTATAAATGTAAATGTGCGTTATATTTATATTATGTGCTTACCAATAATATAAATATAATGCACATTTACATTTTATAACAAGCATAACAATTTATCTAGGCGGTTATAATGCTCTTCTGTAAAATTGGTTAAAATTTAGATAGCAGGTTAACACTTTTCACCGACGATATTGTAATTATATTATTGCCGAACCAGGTTCAAAATATTTAAACCATGTATTCCCAGGATCAGGAAATGCCAATGGTATTAAAAACAGCATTGTGAGTTTCTTAAAAAAATCTTCTGACAGCCCACGAAGACCGAAGTCTAAGTACTAAGTACCGTGGGAGTACTGGGGAATCGACTCACACATCCAGAGCTGGAAACATCCGTAGGGATTTCACCAGCCCTTTTAAGGTGCATTTCCTATGGGGCGGCTGACGCTCGCGGCTGCCGCTCAGTAATCCATTGACGTTGAAGCTTGCGTCTGACGCTCGAAAAGAAACGGATACATTAAATTGTCACATGAGCGGTACTAGGCGTCAGACGCTGTGCGGCAGCCGCGAGCGTCAGCCGCTCCATAGGAAACGCACCTTAAGAGGATGTGTGGGGTGGTACTACCTCGGTCGAGCAAGAATTCCTGTACCACCTTCCAACAGTTAACAATTACAAAATATCCATGGTCGAAGCGGGATTCGAACCCGCGCCTCTCGATTTCAAAGCTGGCCACTCAGTGGAAGTCAAGAATGGCGTGATTAAACAAATTGAAATATCTCTGGGAAAATCAGTTCAATGGTTCATATATGCTTGCTTCATGCCAATGAATGCAGAAAATAGACGGAAACACAAATGGTCCAAGGGGCTTTACAGGAGTTATAGGAAAACTTCTTGATATGTGTGAGCAGATGCTGACTGTTACGTTTGAGACCATAGAGGTCAAATTACGTCCGGTGGATTTAAATGAACTCAGAACTGATCAAAAGTATTTGTATGAAATCTGCTTGGCAATAAATAGTGGCAATGTTCCCTTGGCAAAAGGACTACCTGGTAAAATGTCACATTTAAGGTGACTATCTGGAGCCCACAGGATATTAAGGCTGTATGTTGTAACTAAAAATGTATCGCAAATATTAAAGATATTGACCCAATATTATTATATTGTTAAAGTATATGTTACTTGCTGGTTCTCAATTAAATGCCAATCGTTATGCAAATACAGATACAGCCACTTGTTTCTCTTTATTAAATCATCTCGGTACTTACGGAGGCAAATTATTACGTTGTGACAAACAGCAAGAGGTTTTTTAATTCAGTTTCAAAAACTATATATTGTTGTTCAAGTTGCTACAAACTTTTTGACCGTTCTCCGTAGCTTTTAATGAAATAATAAGTTTCCTTTGCTATTTAACCCCTAGAAAGAATTAGAATTTGTACTAATTGTATTATTTGCAAACTTGCTAATAAAGAGTAATGCCCAAAACTATTTGAAAGCTGCTTTAAGTTTTCTAATTTACCAAAAGATAAGTAAAATATTTACTGAAGTTTTAAGTTGAACTTAACGCTAAAAGTTTTTTCTTAATCAATAAATTAATGAAAATAAGATTTTTAAAGGGAAAAATTATTGTTTATTATTGAAGAATAAAGGAAGATTTGAAGATTAGTTTGGAGATATCTATTGTTTGGATTATTTTTATACGAATAATAAAAATTTTGATTTCATAATATTCGGCCAGACGCTGAAAATTTTAGTTTTTAAGTTGGAATGTTAAAAAAAATTATTACACTTTTATATGTATCCTAGATAATGATGGCAGTTACTAAATAAGAATGTCTTTGGATATGTCCGTTCAAATACCAAACTGTCAGTACAGATACATGTGCATATTACATTTTCCTAATTGCTCTACTTATAAAGGAAATTACGTTAAGTGGAAACAGACTATAACAAACCTTTGATAAGTAATTTAGTGCAAAACAACTTCCGAGCTTTACCAATTTTGCTATGCAATATGTGGCCCTACCAGCGGCAAAATTGCAATAAGCATTATGATTTAGAATAATTTCCGAACAAATAAACAAAGTTGAACCAATTACAGTTGCTGATCTCTTCTAAAGTTGAAAGTCCGTTTATTGTAAATCTGCATACTCAAATGCTGCCAAACATGCCTTTAACTTTTTAATAATTTGGGTAATAAGCAAAAGTTGTAAATTATAAGGTCTCTTCACAAGAGAAGTATTAGAAGTAAAGAATTCGAATTCGACTCGTGTTTCGAAAATACAGCATTCGCTTCTGTACTCTTGTTTCGAAAATACAGCAGTTGGCGTTTTAGAAGCGGCAGCTATTGACCCGCAAGTGAGTAACAGACAGCCTGCTAGAGATGCTGGTATGAGTCAAAAATTAGTAGTGACTATATTGCACTTGTACAATATTCATCCATACCACATTCCACTCCACCAAAAGCTATAAGGGCAAGACTTTGAAAATTGCGTTACATTTTGCAATTGGGTCATAAGACAAATGCAAGAAAATAACAGGTTCCTAATGAATGTTATTTTTCTGACGAAGCTACTTTCCATAATTACTGTGGGTAGGTAGGATTTTAAGTTATCCGTTATCAGTAGAATTTTTTCGTTTGGTTATTTTCTTTAGGTAAATAGACAGAATATGCACTGCTGGGCGTCGGAAAATCCCCCTAGATAAGAACTCTTCCAAATTAACATTCCTGGTCAATTAATTAATGTCTGGTGTGGTATAATAGGGGAAAGAGTAATTGGTCCGCATTTCTTTGAAGGACATTTATATGGAGAAACATATACTGATCTTTTAGGAAAGCAATTACCCCAATTATTAAACCAGAACATCAATCCTGACATGTGGTTTCAACAGCATATAGCTCCACCACATTACGCAATACAGGCCCGTAATCATTTGAATGAAATATTTGCGAACAGGTGGATTGGACGAGCTGGTCCGGTGGACTGGCCTGCAAGGTCCCCGGATTTGCCCCCTTTAACTTTTCTTGTGGGGTTTTATAAAAAACAAAGTGATGGCGACTGCACCTACAGCGTTAGATGATAGAAAAATCGAATCTGCTTTGCCACCTCGCTAGTGACACCTGAAATGTTATAGCGGGTACGAAATTCATTTATTAAAAGAGTAAGAAAGTGTTTAAAAGTTGAAGGGGGACCATGCGAGCAACTTCTCAAGCATGATAGACGACAAATAAGTTAAAATTATATGGTAAATATTTTTTTTTTATTTTATATCCTAATAAATCATAATTTCGTAACCGAAAGAGGAAACCAAAACAATTTTTGTACACATACGTACTTTTTTACGTAGATTCGAGATTTATAAGCAAAGGTGCATCATCCCATTTAAAATTCCAAAGTTACCCCCACCCTTAAAAGTACAGAGGTAAATGTCAAAAATATGTTTAAATATGTTCCCCATTTCCATATTAAATCACCAAAATTTCATGAAAATATTTTAAACCGTTTTCGAAATTTCTCCTCGTAACACTCACCCTGTATAAATTACAAAAAGGGAAAGTTCTGTTAACTTTTAATTAAAACGTGCTTAAAAAATTGGGAAAACGCTTTTCATTTTTTTATTCGGCCAAGGGCTGCTAAAGGTCTCTGCTGACCTACGAAAAATATTTACTTTACTAATAACAAGAATTTAAATATTTGTCTATCGTTTGCCATTTTTAACTAAAAAAAACATCTGTAAGGACCAGCAATTTCCTCTAAGCTCTTTCGCACTCCCACTGATCGACTTTGGCTAGTTTGTTTGAATACGAAACAAAAATTTTAGATCATTGGAATAAATGAAAAATTTTAAAAATGTGTGTTGTAAGCCTGCCTGAAGGGTAAGGGCACTAAAATCGACAGCTGGTAATAAGCTGGTAATCGCCCCTTAAATTTTCTCAAACCAGCGGTACCCGCCACTGGCAAGAAACACATGATACGGAGTAGGTTGCCAATTCTATCAATATTTTTTTGTGTAACAAGTTAGCATAAGAAATAATGTAATTAACTTTGTGGTAAAATTTCTTTAAAATATGCTACTTTTGAAAATATGTAGGTACCAAAAAACATTGACAATACAGTACAGCCATTAATTTAATGCAAGGAAGCAACGCCTGATTACACTAAAAAAAAGTTCCAATAATACATCAAACACAAAATTTAAAAGATTCCACAGTATTTGTCACTACTATTAAAAACTGAAAACTTATGTTTTTTTACTTTTATAGTAAAATCTAGTAAAATTCACTTCCCTTATTATGAAAAGACGTTTACATTAAATTTGACATACTACACAATACTAATAAAACCGTAGGTATTGCCATTAATGGGAAAAACATTCCACTAATTAAATACAATGCTTAAAAGAATCCACGGTATCAGCACTATTAAAAACCTACAGAAAAACAAAGAGTTTGTTGTGAAAAACTGGGAACTAATTTAAAAGGAAAATTAAAAGTATCGGCGACTCAAATTAATGAAGCCACCTGCAATCAGCTGATTTTTAACGGGGGTAGAAACTGACGACAAAATTGACAAAGATGCCAAATAATGCGATAATGAAGACAAAGACGAAACGAAAAAAAACTCTCGAAGTAGATTATGGTGGAGACCTCTTAAATTAAACCTTGCCACCCAGGGCCTTACCCAAAGTCTTTTTTTTTGTCTTTTTTAACAATAAACACATTGTAACAATGGCAGCACTTATCGCAACTGCACAAGCTAATGCACGTATTTCATTCATTTTAGACAATTGTTAGCGTCAAAATTTCCTTAAAAATTGTAAAAGTTCTTTAACAGTGTAATACTGCTCAGAAACTTTTGTAAAAGAAATATCATCAAGGAAATGCTACAAAATATTTTATACAATATATTTGTCAAATATCTTTTATAGTATTATACCCGCCTAATATCGGCCTTAAGCCTAAAATCTACGTTGGTAGTACCACTTAAAGAATACATAAGGTAATATTTAAAATAAGGCAAAAAATCGCATAATAAATACCTTTTAAACAGTGGCAGTGGATTTAAATTTAAAAAGCACATTTAATTTTCCTGTTTTCTTTATCTTGCTGATTTACCCCATAATGGTAAATCGATTCTGAACGCACTTCGTTTTAACTAAATTATATTTCTTAACAAAGAAGTGCTCGTACGCTTGTCGTACGGTAGCATTCACTCAATTTTATTTTATATAGGTACGGAAGATACCAAAATAAATGGGAAGGTAATAAAATGTCTATAAGATAACTTTTACTGCATTCGATTATTGATTTAGAGCTTTGGAAGGATTTGTTACGCTGCTGTCTGATATTTTGGATTTTAAAATCTTTCTAAATCTCCTGCACACTCTTCTCCAACCACGTTTAGTTTTTAAATCCCGTTTGGGTCAAAGCTCCGGCTTGGCCCTATAACTTTTTATCTACTTCTTTTCCAATACTAAACTTGGTAGCAGCTTTTTGGACCATTAAACACGTATGCTACATAAATTATAATGTTACAGATTTGTTTTTTACCACTACCTCGGCCTTTATTTTATTACTTTTTAAAGACCAAAGACGTTACTTTTGAAGCTGTTTAAAAACTTTTTGAAAAGTGTTAGAGATAAGACCTAATTTAAAAGCATTTTACAGCGATCACAAAGAAACCAAAAATGGGGTCTTGTGTATCTCTGTCTTTTGCTACTTACGGTCGTGGTCTTGTGAAAGAGACAGACCGCAACTTAATTATTAGACCCTAGGCAATTGCCGTGCGTTAACTAATATTAGCTTAGAAGAAGTTAGAAACAATGCAGAATTCTGCAATAAAATTATCTTTTTCGACAAAACTCATTCCGCCTCGGAGGTTATGTGAACAAGCAAAATTGTAGGATTTGGGTGTTGTTCAATAATAAGAATAGCATTTCTTTTTACAAGATCCCGACATTAATATTTTTGTTTATTTAAACCAAAATCAAAAGAAAGGGTGATGTCACAGCCTTACAATCTACATCATTGGACCAATTTTAAGAATCAAAACATTAATTAATTGATTGATTAAAATAAACTATAGACATGCCAGAGTCTTTAACTAAATGTTCTCCTAATGTCTCGAGATACGTACGCCGGATTTCTGTACAGACAAAAAACTGTCGAAATAAAAAGCACTTTTTTAATTTTTCCACTGCCCTTTTCCACTTATTACAAAGGAAATATTTTTCGTGTCATGAAACTCCATATGTGTGATACAGAATATTTATGGCCAGTGAAAATATATTGTCTCCCAAATTTCTGAGCAAATGAATCACAAAAGTTACTCCGTGATAATATGTTTAGTATAAATGGTAGCAAAAGTTACCGTGATTTATAATATTGAGACTTCTGACTTAGCAAACAGTCGCGAAAAACCAGGAAGATTTATTTTGTTCACTTTGACGGGACCCTAATTGTTTTTTTTTCGTGCCTTTCAAGTGGTAGCATCCTCGGTTATCAACTGTTAACTTTTGAGAAGGCGGGGAGATATTTGTAAACAGGTCTCGTATAAACACGACAAATACATTTTAAGAAGATACATCAAATAGCTTAGGTTTCAAGGCAGGAAAACACAAAGAAATTAAAAAAAGGGTACCCTAGTTATCGAACATCATTATTGTTCAGCTTATAATAAGAACCCTTTGTAAATAATACTCTTCGTTTAGTTCCTAGAAATAAGAACTACAAAGCAGACTGACCATTGCGAAAAAAAACAACATAGAGGATTGGTTAGATCCTCTGTCACAGACATATGCGTAGGAAGAGCCGGTAATAAGCTTATGTACCTAAAAAGTCGATGCAGACAACAAAGTCAGAGCAACAACTAAAAGAACCACAGTAAATCTAAAAAGCTTGCGGTGGGCGAGGCCGTGGGACAAACTCCAGTTAGTAATCTAATTTAATCTAATTAATTGGGAAATAAGTCAGGAAGTTCTCCCCTATCTTTAAAGCAGCAAGTTCACGCCTTAGTTGAAATTCAAGTCAACAAATCTCTCTAACTAAGAAAATTTTATTGATAAACTCCAGAACAGCTATATACATAAATATCAGGCATATAAACTATTAGATTACATAGATAAATTAATTTTGAAGTCGTTTTTATACTCGTAATGCTTACTTTTTTTTAATAAGTCGATGATTTTCCAGAATAAATAATAATAATTGCGTTAAACCAACCTTTCTTAGAACCACAATTAAACTAACAACCGGGTAAAACAGAAAACAACCAAATGTACAAAACGCTTTATAATAAAATGTTGCATATTAAGCAAGAGGGAACAGGATAGCATATTGCTATGGAATTTAGCACAGGATTATCTTGACATCCCGGTGTTCCACACATTGGGACTTGTAGTTTACCCTTACCACAACTCGGATAATTAAAGCAAGGCTCTATTAAGCTTTTACGGAGAAGTTCTGCGCCATGACTTTTTGATTTGCGCCCCGCCTACATTTCTAATTATACGCCACACATTTAAAACAACACTTATTTCATATTAAGATTTCTCACAAGTGGTTTGCGTTGGAACAATTTCTCTTTTCATATGGAACATGCTTTTTAATTTAAATTCCGATTTCCTTAATTTGATCATTTTATGTTTATTTAGTTATTGTTTCGTGAAACGGAATACTCTGAAACTATTCGATGTAAAAATTTAAAATTAAGCACGTAAATTACGAAATAGAAAAAAATTCCAAGGGCATCATGTAGGGTGTCAAATGAGACCTCATTAAAGTACCAATTCAATAATATATATATGACATATTTTTTTATTCATTTTTTTTTTAGGGAAATACGCTTAAAAACTGCTGTCCTTCACCCTTATCTGTATATCGATCTTTCATCTATGCTTAGCTTTAAAGATTTTAAATCCTGGGGGATCCTGGAAAAACCTAAGAAATTGTCGAAGCTAAAAAAAAACAGGAAGCATAGCATACAAAATTTAAAATAAATAAAGCGGTTTTTCGTTATAGTTTTACACTTTAATAATAAAACAAACCACTGCAATGTAGTTCACGGGCTTTCACGGCAAACGCTTGTTAATATGCTTTTTATAGGACACCTTCTTACTGAAAAAAAAATAACTTGGAGAAGCTTGGAAGCAAAACTTGTTTCTTCAAATTTACAGCAATACTTTAAACATATTTCAAATTTAGGTATTACCTTTACAGTAATTCACTATACACTAATCTATGCTAAAATATGAATTAAACATGTGTAAATTATTTATACATACCTCGTGAAACAGAATCCATACTAAAAAAGTTAAATACAACATACAACTTATTTTTATCAGTAATAATACCGAACCTAAAATGCCGTATTGACTAGCACACACAGAAAAAACCATATCGTATATTAAATTGGATACCTATTCACTCAATGACACACTCTATTCCGTATTGCACAATACAAATTATGTTTAGTTTATCATTGTTAACCAAAAGGTTATATAAGATTGCTTGAAATATAAGGTTTCATTGGTTTTTAATGGATCGTTCAAATAACAATTATTTGATGCCAGTAATACCCTATTCTAAATTCAATACAAACTATCATTGGTTTCACTAGAAGCTTATTTGTAAGAATATGCATCTCATTTGATGCAAAATAGCTATACTTGTTTCAATTGTAACAGTAATTAATTTAATGTAACTTCTAATAGCAAGAAAACATTTCTGTTTAAATTCAATCATATATGCGTTTTGAAGAACAATTACTCTTATTTAATATAATGGAGAATTGCTATTACATCAATTATACTTATATTGAAACAAATGAAACATGCTTTATTATTTTAAAATAATTTTTATTTACTATTAATAATCATACATAGTTTAGACATTTTGTAAACATTTAAATATAAAAAACACCTTTTACTAACACCACACTAACGCAAACACCGTAAACTTTTTATATTTATTTCACTCCAAATATGCAAAACTGTCTACGTTTGACTTGTGTGGGTACAGAATGTAAGATGGAACAAATTTGACGTATACTACTGCATTCAAATCTCCTAAATTTGCAACTAGATTTGGTGGTAACCATGTCTAAAAAATACAAATTCAACAATAATCTTGCGATCATATTTAATGTTAATAGCTTTTTAACAATACTTGTCGACTGAGTTAACAGACCAACCAGGAGAGATTAACAAATAAAAAAACAAACTCATTCTTGCAAGCCATTTAGATTTGTTGTACTTACCATTAAACAATGAAATGAGTTACCCAGTCCCAAAGATCTATTATTTTTGGCGTATAACGCAATAAACAAACAGGCTGCAAGCTTAAACGACGATTGAACGAACAAATACCAACAGCACAATTTGAACCCCTCCCACCGCGAGTAATAGAACTAATATTTCAGCCAACAACAGAACCCATTGCATTAATATGTTTTTTTATTTCTCTAATACCTTATTTAGTTTATAACAGTGTTTCTTTTAATTGAAATGATATAAGGATAATTCACTTAATTTTTAGATTTTATTATTTAAACTGTAGTTCTTGTTCGTTTAATAAAATATATTTTACTTTGAATCGCACCGCCCACAAATAGCTATTTTTCACCCAATTATATTTGAGCATTCTCGTGAATGTTTTAATATTTTGGCTTAAACAATTCTATACTCTAAGGAATAATAGTGATCAGTTGGTTTCCAATAGTATTTTTGTAATTGAAAAAAGGTAATATGGTTTTCAAAGAAGTAAGACTACTTTTGAACTCTAGTAGTAAGGCTATATTTAAAGCTATGTTTTTTTTTGGTTATTTCAATGATGTTTTGTTGAGACAATATTAACTTTAATATAACCAAAGTGAGAGTGGTCAAGAATAATACTATTATTGAAAATGGCATAGCAGTTTTTTCTGTGCAGGGGCAAACTACTGAAGTCGAGCGGCTGTGGCGTACTCCTGTGTAGGTCTGCGTAAAAAATAAAGTCGAGGCATGACGGGGCACCTATTAAACTATGCCGTGCAGTACTTTTCCTAGTCTTAAAATCATTTTCACAAATTTGAATTATGACCAGTTTTTAGAAGTTGATACCCCTTAGTGCGATGTAAGGAACAACTTTTCTTCTTACCAGTTTTTCAAAATTTTTAATTTGGCTCAGTCGAAACGCGAGTGCATTATTATTTATAATTTAAGTGGGGGGCTGATAGCACGGAACACTAAGTGTGCAAGTATAGGTTGCACTTGACCGATTTCATTTAAATCTAGCTAGTTTGAGGACATTTTATGCCCGGTATAGAAAATTTCAATGCAAACAAAATAAGAAATAATATTTTAATTTCTGGCTTCCACATAAAATGAGTCATAACTTGCAATCTTTATTGCTATAAGATCGTTTAGAAACCGGTTGATTTTAGTTTTGTTTTGCCTTTGATTTCCCAGGTGTAAAACCATTTTAATCATTGGCGCACCTACAAACTTTGTCCATTTATGAAATTACTTTTAACATAAATAGATTATTTATTTTCAGTGGCACGTTTAACAACAGCTAGATTAGTTCGGAATCTCTTTTCTAATTAGTAATTGCTTCGGGAATTTATTGCCATTTTCGTTTCTAATTTCAGTAAAACTCTTTAACTTCCTTTATGAAATTTTCCAACTGAAATGTATTCTCATTTATTAAATAGTGCAGCCTTTAAAAGTCTAAAATAATGAAGATAATTTTATCTTTAATCAGGACCTTTGTTCCTATTTCAACTATTAATTAGTAGACATTATTAGAAAACCATAATTAAACCTTTTACTGCTAATCGGTAGAGGATTTAACAAATTAAAATGTAATATTTCTTTTCAAAAACATGAACCGACTTCGCAAAGAAAAAGCTCTAAAAAGGACGAAATAATATTTTTCCGTATTTATAAGTGTGGTTAATGGTAAAAATATTACTCTTTATTAACAATATATTAATATATTCTCATTAAGGATACTTATTATACTTTAAAATTGCCCCGACTTCAAAGTTTAGAACTTCGGTGTACAAGTTACCTAACTTTGAACAAAAGTAATTTTACCATTAACCACAGTTATAAATACGTAAAAATATTATTTCATTCTTTTTAGTGCTCTTTTTGAAGAAGTTGGTTAATTTTTCGAAAAAAAAATATTCCTTTCTTTAAATTTGTAATATCCATGTAATATTGGATTTTCAGACCTCAGTAACTCCGAAAATGACATTGTTAACATTTTATAAAAAAATTTACACCCGCTGCTTTAGCCCCCCTCCCCCGCGGTAATCTATTTACATTCGTTACATGACCTTGGCTTCTTTGACTTCCATAACCCCGAAAATGATCCATTAGTTAACATTTTTGAAGAAATTAACAGTCGCTCCTTTTTCCTCCCCCCCCCCCCTCCCTCAATTTTCCTAACATCTGTTACATAAAATGAAGTTTTTGACCTCAGTAACCCCGAAAATGACAATGACATGTTAGTTAACATTTTTGGAGAAATTGGAAATGGCTCCTTTTTATCATCGGTTAGACAAAATTAGATTTTCTACTTTTGCTACTGAATACTTAAAGATACTTATTACTGTTCTCAGGCTTACAAAAAATCTTCGCTACTTCAAAAAATGTTTTTTCCTAAATAAAGCTAATTCATTTATCCGCTAGTGTCACTTTATGTTTTGTCTGTTCTTTGTGCTTAATTTGAAAACAATTTGTACGCATTTAACTTCATTCTACGCTTCATTTTCCTCGAAAAATTCTTAAGTACCTTTAGATAAATCAGTGGTTTTATCCCTTAAGCGGGGTCTTCAAATACAATTAAATCAATTGCCCCACATTTTTTTCTTAATTAAATAGGGTGACGAAAAACTCGACAAAAAGAAAAGTGGAACACTAAGAATGGGCCGACAGATCTTGAAAAGAATCTAGAAATAAAGCTAGTGATTAATAATGAATAGAGAAAACCAACCCGCAAAATTAAGTTTCTGGGTGATTAGAAGTTTAAGGATTTGCGAGTTTTTAAGAACAAAAAAAAGAAGAAAATTACGATAACGAAAAAAGTGTTCATAAATCTATAACCCTACCAAATAATTTATATTACGTGTTTATTTATTGTCAATTTGGAGTACAAAGAAGAAACATTAGGACGGACGTTAGAAGTCACTTAGAACGTATGAATAATTTATATGTCCATTAATAATACATTTAAAACCTCTATAAGATGATTACTATGGGCTTGTACTTTCTTCTAAATTTAAATTTACCTACTGATACTTAGGATCTGAAAAGAACGCTTATTTCTATATCAATAAAACAATTTAAAAACCATTACCTTATAGCAAGCGATAACTTTTTTAAATAAAAAGAAAGATCTGTATATCTATGTATAATATACAACTGTTGAATACCAGAAAAAAAAAACATTTTCAAATGGGCTTTTATCTGGAAAAAAATTTGAAAACCCAATTTTTAGGAAGCAAGCATTTCTGGAAAGTTTCTTTGGAATAAAATATTTTCAAAAACATATTTTATTGTAGATCTAAGAAAATTAAACGAAATATTGCAAAAAATAATTTTATATCATACATAATTTAGTGATATGTGATATCCAGAGGTTAAGAGCAAAATTATCGTTTAAAAACTCCACAGGTTTAATAATTCAAGGTGATGTAAAATTGTTATATCAGTACAAATTTGCTGAATTTTATACCGTTCGCTCTTCTTTCCCGATAAATCCGGATCTTGGAAATGAGACTTTACAGCTCACGTAATTAAATTTCCATCTAAACAATTTTATTGCTGTAACATTCAGAATATTCCGTAAACTGTTATTAAATAAGAAATTAAGACTAGATAAGTCAGAGCATTATTTAAATAATTGTGATCTCAAAAATAACCTTAATTGTTGCATATCGTATGGCACTTCCAACTTATCTAACCACCACAGCGTATAACAAGTAAAATTAAATCAGTATCATATATCAGACACTTACGGGGTAAGAACAAAAGCAATAACCTAATATTTCAGAAATTGCCCACTAAGGACTGTGATAATAAACTGGAATGACGTAGAGCAGTTACCATGGAAGTATCTTGTCTTCATAAATACCAATGTTTGAGTTTCTGCAACTTTATTCTTTATTTAATTAAAAATTCATCTAGTAACAATTCCAATAATAACCTCCGCGTGGTTTGTTAACAAGTCAAAAATATTTTAATAATTGTGTAAAGTGGGTGCAGTAGAAGTTAATTTAAATGATAGTTCCATGGCAATTTAATTGTACCATACTGTTTTGTGCTCGCAGTTTATTGTTAGCAATTCAAACTGAATAAAGTTGCATAAAGGGCTGCTAGAATTATTCTCAGCTCTCACTATTATAGTGTATTTATTTTCCATTTAATAGAGACACTGTGAAGTAAAAGCTGCTCGAGTTAATTTTATTGCTACCGAAATGTTTATGGACAATTTAACAAAATAATTATCATCCGTAGCGTGCTCAATTATGGCAATAATGTGTAATTAAAAGTTGTTCTTTATAAAAAACTTTGCTTATGAAAAAATACGTTTTATTAAAAAAAAATAGTTTTTGTATACAGGGGGTCAAAAACTTAAAAAATATAAACTTGACCTAAGAGTAAACTATCTTTATTTTCATAGAAAAATGTCACTTGAAAAAGTTGCTAAGAATTATCTTTCTAGTGATAATCCAAAATTTCCGTCAACTTCTATACACTTTTGTAGCACCAGACAGGTACCTTAAATTCGGAACAAAACTGAGGCAAGGAAAAAAATCGATTTAAACAAGCCTTCTTTTTAAATCTTGAATTATAACTGAGAAAGTAATTACAAACAACATTTCCTAATGGCATTTTTCTTGAAAACGAAAAATAACGGTAGGTTACCCGTAGGTAAAATTCATATTGTTGAAGTATCTGGCCTCCCTGTATACAAAAATCACGCAAATCGTATTTGTTTTACAAGCAAACATTTTTATACATAATAACCTATGTGTATGTATATATATATATATATATATATATATATATATATATATATATATATATACAGTGACCGGCAAAAAGTTCGCAACATATGGGAAAAATTTTTATTAGGTGAGTATTGGAAAAACTTTTCCGGGGTATCGGTTCTGCATATCCGATAACCTAAAAATCGATTTTGACATACGTCACGTGACCACTGGTATAGCGTCAAATTAAAAAAAAAATTGTTAATTTACAAAAAGTGAGGTTAGTTGACGAGATATCAAAAAAAGTTATTTGAAAAAATTGCTTAGAATTAAATTCTAGGTCCTTGTGCAAAATTTTAAGATTTTATTTAAAAAAATTGGAAAACTCAATTTTTTTTAAATATTTTTTTATCGATTTACAAATTTCCGGTTTTTTTCGTTTAGATAGCTTGGCTAATGTAAAGCCCATGTATCTGGATGAAAATAAACGAATGTAGTAGTTTTTTCTACAATTGACAGGACAAAATTAAAAAAAACAGGGTTTCGCCGGACGCTAGCTGTTGCAATGATTTGTATCTAGCAGCAGTGTCAAAATTTTAGAGACATTTCAATGAGATTACATTGAGAAAACCTTAATCGTCTTAAATATATCTGAAGTTCGACTTTTTGTAAAGTTAAGGGGAGTAAAATAGATAATAAACAAAAAATTACCTGTTTATTTAATCGAAATTTCATAAACGAAAACCAATGTAAGAAAAACTTAAAAGTAGTCAAATTCTGTACTAACAACATAAAAAATCATTGTTTTTCCTTGGGTGCACAAAATTTAAAACTCAGTATGACCACCATTTCTCTCCATACATACTATTGTTCTCGAGCGCAACTCTCGATTAACATTTCGGAGCATTTTACGATTTATTTGCAATACACAATTTCTAATGACATTCTCTAAATTTTGTATATTCCTAAAGGGTCGATGTTTGTACACAGAGTTCTTTAGGTATCCCCACATAAAGAAATCTAACGGAGTCAGATCTGGTGATCTCGCAGGCCACGGATTTTCAGAAAACCGTCCTATCCACTGGTTTCCAAATTCTTGATCCAGCCATCTCTTCACCTCATTTGTGGAATGAATGCTAGCTCCGTCTTGTTGAAAGTATAAATTTCTTCTTTCGGCTAATGACAAATTGTCTAAAAAGTCAGATATCTCAGTTTGTAGAAATTCTAAATATCGTTCTGAATTTAAATTGTCTCTAAAGAAAAAAGGTCCCACTATTCTGAGGTTGAAAATTCCGCACCACACATTAACCTTAAAACTATATTGGTCGTTACTCTGAATTACAAAGTCTGGGTTTTCGGTGGCCCACCATCTACAGTTTTGTGAACTGACGGTTCCGTTAGAGGTAAATGTAGCTTCATCCGAGAAAAGAACGTTCTTTGGGAAATTAAAATCTTCCTCAATCATACCCTGGAACCAGGCACAAAAATCGAAGCGGGCGTCATAATCCCTATCTTTTAATACTTGTACAAATTTAGGTTTGTACGGATGAAATTTGTTTCTTTTTAATATCCTCCGCACAGATCTTTCGTGAATGTTAGTGATCTCCGATATTTGACTAACTGCTAATTGGGGTGTTTCTGTGATCGACAAACACACATCCAGATAACCTTCGTCACCTGTTACCGGTTTTTCATGGGAAACTTTATACTGATTTTCTACCGATCCCGTTTCTTTAAATTTATTGACTAGACGAGATACTGTGGAATAATGGAGGGATTTATTGGGGTGCCTCTCATTAAAAATTGCTGCTGTTTCTCTATGGCTTTTGTAATTATCTCCAGAAATTAAAATAATTTCTATCTTTTCCTGAAGAAGTAGTGTGGGTGCCATTTTAAGGAATAAAATATTAATAAACTTATGTAAAATATCAAACTTAGTAAGATGCGAGACATAAACCAATGACATAGGTTGAAATCAAACAAATTATAATTTGTTTGACATTTTTCTGTTGTTTTTAACCTACTAGATTATTTGGTTGTTTTAATTTCAGAGCCTGCTTTGGTAGTTTTAAGTACAACTAAATAGACCTGGTTGTTAAATTTATGTGCGAAAAATCTTAATAAAATCTTGATACAGTCATTTCATTAGATTCAAACCATTGCAACAGCGAGCGTCCGGCGAACACCTATTTTTTCGATTTTGTCCTGTCAATTGTAGAATTGTAGATCTGACTCCGTTAGATTTTTTTATGTGGGGATACCTAAAGAACCCTGTGTACAAACATCGACCCTTTAGGAATATACAAAATTTAGAGAATGTCATTATAAATTGTGTATTGCAAATAAATCGTAAAATGCTCCGAAATGTTAATCGAGAGTTGCGCTCGAGAACAACAGTATGTATGGAGAGAAATGGTGGTCATACTGAGTTTTAAATTTTGTGCACCCAAGGAAAAACAATGATTTTTTGTGTTGTTAGTACAGAATTTGACTACTTTTAAGTTTTTCTTACATTGGTTTTCGTTTATAAAATTTCGATTAAATAAACAGGTAATTTTTTGTTTATTATCTATTTTAATCCCCTTAACTTTACAAAAAGTCGAACTTCAGATATATTTAAGACGATTAAGGTTTTCTCAATGTAATCTCATTGAAATGTCTCTAAAATTTTGACACTGCTGCTAGATACAAATCATTGCAACAGCTAGCGTCCGGCGAAACCCTGTTTTTTTTAATTTTGTCCTGTCAATTGTAGAAAAAACTACTACATTCGTTTATTTTCATCCAGATACATGGGCTTTACATTAGCCAAGCTATCTAAACGAAAAAAACCGGAAATTTGTAAATCGATAAAAAAATATTTAAAAAAAATTGAGTTTTCCAATTTTTTTAAATAAAATCTTAAAATTTTGCACAAGGACCTAGAATTTAATTCTAAGCAATTTTTTCAAATAACTTTTTTTGATATCTCGTCAACTAACCTCACTTTTTGTAAATTAACAATTTTTTTTTTAATTTGACGCTATACCAGTGGTCACGTGACGTATGTCAAAATCGATTTTTAGGTTATCGGACATGCAGAACCGATCCCCTGGGAAAGCTTTTCCGATACTCTCCTAATAAAAATTTTTCCCATATGTTGCGAACTTTTTGCCGGTCACTGTATATATATATATATATATATACAGGGTGTTTCCTAACCTCTCTGACAAAAGAAAGGAGGAGAATCCTCACATAATTTTAAGATGAAAATGTGTTATAAATTTTTTTAGAATGTCGCTTTGTTTTCGAAATACAGGGTGTTAAAAAAATAAAATTTTATGCTTTTTTTTTAAATTATTAATTAGTGGCAAGCGATATTCCAGTGATATTTAGTACACATAATAAGGGGTTTAAATACTTTACTTTGTGTCCATTTTAAACTTTTCAAATAGTTCAGTGGCGGAGATCCGGGTAACGACTACCATAATTTCGCAAAAATAAATAATACGGGCCTATTTAGCATTGAATATTTTGATCTTACCCAATGTTAAAAATAATTTTAAGCAAAATACGTCTCTTGCCTTTTTCTCCTATCTCTTAGGGTTTTAGAGTAAAATGTAATTTATTTGCTATGTTACACGAAGTACCTAGTAGTTGATACAGTATCAATAAAAATCATTTAAATAAAATTATTTAAAAATCTTACATAATGAACTCACATGAACAAAAGTCAAATAAACTGCTGAAAATGTCCTCCATGAGCCAGTAAACACCCGCGTACCCTGGATATCACAGGACTATTGCTTGCCAAAAAAACGCATAAAATTTTATTTTTTTAACACCCTGTATTTCGAAAACAAAGGGACATTCTAAAAACTTTTATAACACATTTTCGTCTAATTATGTGAGGATTCTCATCCGTTCTTTTGTTAGAGAGGTTAGGAAACACCCTGTATATATATTTAAAGCATTTTCCCTTAAAACAGGTTAAAGAAATCTAAACGGAAGATATTTTTCTCTTTTAGGAATTCTGTGTACATATATACATAGGCTTCCAAAGGCAGCTTAATGTTATGTAAACGTTACAATCACATGAAAATCCCAAATACCGCTCGTACGATAAAAATCTGAAATGCAAATAAACAGCATTACCAAATCTTAACTTTCAACCGTTATTGGGTAATTTGGCTCAGAGCTATAGCAACAAGAAGTTAAATACCTTTATTGTATAGTTGAACCTGTAATAGTGTGCAATTCTTTCAACCCTTAAGCTGATATAGTCATAAACGTAGATTTTTGATGTTTAGAGGAAATGATGTTTTGCTTATTTTTTTAAACAAAAGCTATGTCGAAGGGGGACTAAATAAGCATCATTAAAACTTTTTAGTCATCAGAGCGTATTGCTGTAAAGACAAGCGTATCTTCTTGCCATAGACCATAAGAACAATACTTCGGTAGCTGTATATCAGGAGAGAAAGACGGGCTCCTAAATTAATATTAATTTAAAGCAGAATTTTCTGGGTTTCAAAACTTTATAACAGGATTATCTCAAGAGTTTTAAATCTCTTCCGTTTTTAATAACGCTTATGTTCAGAAAATCTCGTCTATTTATGGGTAATTTGTTTGCATTTATTATTTTTATTAGTTTTGAGCTGTTGAAATTCTAACAGGACTTTTGTTATTAATTTATTGTTTAAAATAATACCTATACTAATTGGTTTCTACACCAAATTTGTTTTTTATGATCTCATAATTAGGCCATATGTTTTATATATTTAATTAATCGCATTGGCTTAAAATTATAATAATTAATAAATTAAACAATATGGCGTTCATTACTAGGTTAAATTAAAATTTATTGCAGATTTTGAGCTTATTAATGCGTTAGAAATTAAAATGTGGTTTATTATTAATTAATAATTAAACAGTTTTCATTAATCATAGAGTAAAATAGTGATACATATCATGACTGTTTATTTCAAAACTGCAATTTTAGATGCGAACGAAAAAGCTGTAGGTCAAGCTGATTGTTTTAAAAGACGAAGATTAAACTTAACCATTGCAAGAATTCTTTCAATTTGTCGTACGCCAATGGATGTCGAGACCATGCATGTGCAATCGTGATATCCTAGAAAATGTTAGTTTATTTTATTTCTTTTCTGTAGAATGCCAAGAGTAAACGGACTTTAAAAATATATGAAGCTGCTTATAATCACGAAAGAGGCTTTCCCAAACCACGTAAACTCGAAATCATTTTGAACCTACGAATGTATTTTATATCAAATGCCGCTATTTGGAATGACAGTACAATGTTTAATAAGTTTACTATTTCGATTTTTATTTTCCTTTTGCTATCAGCGCTCTGGAAAGTTATAAATGGCAATATTAGGTCAATGTAACAGCACATATTATCAATAAATAAATTATTTATTTTTAGTTCCAGAAGCCCGAATTCCCTTTACAGCCCGCAACATGTCCTCTACGTCTGTCTTCATTAGCTGGGAGTCCCCAGACATTGATTTGGTCAATGGCGACTTCCTGGGATATCGCCTTACTTGGATGCAGCTCAACAACCCAAAAATTACACAGGAAAAATATATTCGAAATGCCAGTGTTACCGTAAGTATATGTTTGAATCTTCTCTGGAGTTAAACTTGCAAGCGATTGATTTATTTAAATTAGCCTATTTCAGATGGCACCAAGCGACAAACAAAGGTGTATCATATGTTATGTGGTAGTGAACAAAAATGAATAAATGTGTATCGTATGCTAAGGGGTGCTATAAAGAATTAAATTTAATGTTCGCAGATCTACGTAAAATGGAAAATAATTTTGCACTATTTCTATAACTCTTTCCTACTGCAAATACGGCTTATCACAAGTACGCTTTAAGAAATTCAATTAAACATTGTATGTAGTGAGACAATTTGTAATTTTCTTTAACGTTCCTCTATAAAACAGTTTAAATATGTACTAAAATATATTACTCCAATAAGAATAAAAACTTATTTATTACAGAAAGTAAGGGCTTTTTTAGAACTTTTTTAATAGAAGTCCAGTGAAATTGGTTTTAAAATACAACACATTTCAATCAAAATATCCAATTTTATAGCCCGAAAAGCTACAAAAATTATATGACAAATTTTAATATAATCACTATAGTCCGTTACAAAGTTACATTTTACAGCCAGTGGGTTATCGTAAATCCTAACTTTTTATATTTGGAATTATTACAGCACTGCTTTAAACTGTTAGTGTTAAGATTTCAGACTCGTAAAAATTGAAGATGAAACAGTCCTCTTATTATTTTTATTGTACTTGATTTAAATCCCATGTTTTTGACAGCATTCTTTATCACTTTATAATCTATTTTATCCCACAAAGATGTTAAATTTTTACTTTCAGAAATGTAATCACTTTTTTTGTACTGTGTATATCCGTATAAAAGAACGGCTGTTTTATTAGATTTAGCTGTTGTATATAAAAAATTTATTTCAATTTTGGTTATAACACCTCTCACTAATTTTTAAATCTCTTTCTCAAACACCCTACATATTAGATTTTAGTTGTCTTTGTCTTATAACTTTAATTGCTGTTAAATTTTTATTATCCTATATATGTATGAAGCTAAGTAGTTCAACCCCTAAAGGCATAGTGTCTTTTCCAAGCAATATTTTGAATCTCCATAACGTTGTCGCAACTTTATAGTCTAATTAAGTTTCTGATGCCTTACTAGTTCGCCGCGCATTAAAAAATTGACAGCAGACTTTCCAGGCGTTTATGTTTACAAGGAAATATAGAGTAAAATTAAACTGCCTTTTTCCTTAAATGATACCTATTTCAAAACGTAATTTTGACTTTAATTACTATTGTGATCAACAAAGAAGTTCTCTAGTGACTAAAAGGCAGACCCCCTTTCCCTTTTATAAATAGAAAAATCGTCAAAGATGGATGTGCCACTTATTTGGTTTTTATGTAATATAAAAAATGAAATAAACCAAGTATTAAATTATTCTTCAAATATAAGAGATCATAGTCGTATGAAAACTGATATTAAACTGTGGATGTATTACACAATTTGCCCGAGTGATATCGTTCCATTAAATAATGGGTTAAGAACCCTAAAATTTTAATGTTCATAAACGCGAAATCCCCATAACGCTGGCTGGTTATAATGAAACTTCATCGTTTTATAGTTTAATGATGGCTTAAGATCTAATCCTAGTTTAGTTTAACCTATTTTAAAGTGATGGCAAACACACAATGTATATAAATTAATTCTGTGGAATAGCTACACAAAAAGAAAGCTACAGATATAATTGATTATACGTCGTACAAAATACGTACTATTTTTAAGATCATATTAAGTTTTTAACAACTGATTATCTCTGTGGTTAGACCTTCATGGGCTGTCCAAAGATAAAAAAGCAAACCTACGTTCCTTATTTTAGGAACAAATTCTTTCAGATTCTAAAAACTTTGAGATATTTTTATGTTAGATATTGAATAGAATATTATAGCATAATTTTTAAGTCATTTTCATTCTCAAACCTGAGCATTGAAGGGGGTTGAAAGTTGCATTTACTTTCCTTACTTCGGCAAATAAATTTTTGACACTGGATGGCACAGTTACTGCAAATAATTTGTAACATTTAGAATTAAAATTGCAGAAACAGTGGATAGAAGTGTCAACTCTGATACCAGCGTTATTTTTTTATTAGATTTGCTTACACTTGGTCTTCCGTTTCCAGTTTTATGCATCATTAAAGACAGAGCAAGCTTAAAGTATTAACTGAAATTTGCTAAATTCAGACAAATCAAACTGTCCAAATGTGGATAAGGAAATTACTATATAATTAAAATTCTACTTTATACGTAGATACAGATTTGCCATTTGCATCTTTTTACACTTTATTTATTATAGTGTCTAAGTATTTAGGTAAGCATAGCTTATTTGAGTAAGTATACCTTAAATTTAATATTGGACAGAAATGTAGAGTCGGATAATATTAATCTAAAATCCAATAATAGGACTATGGTCAAAATTATACTTAGTAAGGAAATGTAATAAGGGTCGTGATTTCTTATTCATAGCAAATTGATAGCATAGTTTTGTTCCCTAAGAGCCACTTAAGCATACGTGGGGTCAACGCCAAGGGACTAATTCTACTAAAACGCCTTGGAGAAGCTTGTTAAGAGCAAACTATGGACTCTAAATTGAACATTTATTATTCAAGTATCACTTTGGAAAATGATTTTTATTTGGCTAGATAACCGCATCTTGCTAATGGGAAATTACCATAAACATTGATTAGGTAACAACCAGTGTTAAAAAATTCCTTTATAATAAAGAGAATTTCTTTTTAATTTATCGGTTGGTTAAATACAAATAGACAAAGAAAACAGTGTTGGTTAAAGTTTGATCGAACCGACCCAGTCACCTGGGTAGATTTATGCTATTTTCTAGCAGTCACATTATCCTCCCATAATTTTTTATCCTAAAATCAATTTTAAATAAGATTCTGCTCTATTTAAGAATACTGTAACTCTATCACACGTTATTAACATTCTTAGGTATAATATCAAATTATTTTACCTGCATCAATAATATTAAATATTTGTGCCTGCTTTACATACAACCGTGATAACAGTTGCGACACACAGGGTCTTCTTCAGATAGTATAAGACTAACAACAACAAATATTATCATCAATAGATATCATCGCGCATAATGCTCCTACCCATCCTAATACTTGTAGAATCTCCACATCCACATCCCTTCACTAAATAATAATAATAATATAAATGATAATAAAGGACTAAACGAAAATAAATAGCTTAAAATTATTAGCACCAAGCCAAAACCAAACATATAGAAAAAATTAATTCGAAATACTGAAATTAAAGGAACTACACATCATTAAACAGATATCATAAGATTATAAACAAAAATCCATAATTTCAAAAACAAAAACTAATTTTACGTGTAAAAACTAACACTAAACCAACACCAAATAACTCAATAAATAAAACTAAAAAGCATTATTTTAAAATAATAAAAAAAAACTTAAGTGTGGAATCTTATAAATAAATAAATAATGTAAATAAGAACAGTAAACTGATTATACTTTTAAAAAACAGAACTTAAGTCCTATATTAAATCTATACATTAGCGTGAAAATGCTCCACCATTGTTACACCTTATACATAATAAGTACTTTCTTAAACTTATAACGAAGGAGACCCTGTGTGTCGAAACAACTGTCATGGTTTATATTTGAACAAGCGAAAAGTGGAGAGTTGTATGTCTTTTATGATCTTATTGTCATCTAAGAAAACACCTATGTGGATTAGAGGCAGACAATGTACCCACAATGTGCAGAAGACTTCCATGCTTTCCATCTCTACAAATATGGAATTTTGACACACTGAAGGCGCAATCTCGTTGAAAGTCTACATAACGATGATAACTTATAATAACATATCTTAATCCTACGGTGTAACGTAACAAGCAGTTTTATAAAATTCTTTATTCAACAAGTAAATTTAAAAAAATGTCATATCGATTGGTCAATTACAAACAAAAGGGGACATTTTTTAAGGCAAAGCTGGCGTGACTTTAAAAAGAAAAGTTTAATATTACATAACTCATTTTTCTTTTTAGTTCAATCGAGTAAAAAAAGTCCTGTTAAAAGTCCTATTAACTGTGCCCTTACCTAACACATAAAAGGAGCCCTCGTATAATGTTATAAGTTCAGTGCGACAGGTCTGGAAGATAGAGTCACTGAGTGTTTTTTCGCTTTATATTTATAGATTTTTAAAAGTTGCATTCTGTGCTGGGACTCTAATTTAAGAAGTTAGAACGCTGACAATTTTAAATAACAATGTTATGGAAAATAACTTTTCAACACAAGATAAGGTTAGCTAAATTTTGTTTTCTAGACGTCTAATAATGTTGTTACCCGACATATCCATGACTAAAAGTTTGGCCCTCGAAACTTGTAAATAGCGTTTACATCAAAATTCATATACGGATGAAAACACTTTATATCCTTACGAAGTTCTGAGTCAAACTTTCTTGTATTATGCACACAAAATTTAGGTGCACGTAGATTACTGTTACAGAGTAATTCCTCGATAACAAATAGAATTTTCAAGCAACTCTGCGGGCAAGCGACGCGTATCACATAAATTATTGAAACCAAATTACACCGGATCAAATATTGCTCTTATGTACAAAATTGAATTACCAAGACTTCTAGTGCCTTTAATTCTTTCTCACCAATTCCGTTTATACATAGTTAGTGAAGGATATTCGAGAAACCGACATTTAAAATAAATATTTCTGAATTTACTTATCCGTTACTTCCAGTGGCTAAACTGAATTTCCTAACACTGCTTGTTACATCGTAGGATTGTGACGTTCGAAATCAATCAGTTTTTGATAATTTACCATTAGCAAGATACGGTTATACAGCCAAATAAAAATAATTGTCTCTAGTAATACTTGAACAATAAGAGCGGGTTCCCACTGTGACGGGCCGTCTGTTTTGACGGAAACCGGCGCCCTGATGCAAGTGTTCACATATGTGTTCACACCATACACCGATCCGTATGAAAATTGGTCCGGTCACTAGAGATCAGACCTCTGAACACAATGGACGACAAAATTGTGGTGCTGTGGTGATATTTAAGAAGAAAAAGACGTAACAGAGTGGAAAGAAAACATTGGGTGCATCCTATTTTACGAGAGAGATTTTCACTACGAACATTTGAAACATTAATGTGTGATCTAAGAAGTGACGAAATATAGTTTTTCAGTTACATTCGAATGACTACATCCTCCTTTGATGACCTATTAGGACGACTTTCAACGGACATAAGAGTACAAGATACAAAATTTAGAGAATGTGTTTGTCCAGAGCAAAGATTGGCCGTCTATTTAAGCTTAGCTGGTTCACATTTACGCCGACCCGGCCGTTTAAACGGCACTCACCAGTGGCAAAGGTCCGTGCAAAATCTCTGAAGCCGTCTTTTTTTCCGGGCCCGGCTAAATGTGAACAGCTTCTATAAAATTATACAGCCACTAACACTTCCGGTTGTTTTGTCGGGCCGTCAAAACAGACGGCCCGTCATAGTGGGAACCCGCTCTAAGTGTTCAATTCAGAGCACTCAGTCCTAAACAAGAAAAAATTATATGAAAAAAGTAGTTTTAGAGGAACTTTAATATGTTCTGTTGGTGGTGAAAATCACAAAAAAACACAAAGCTGAGGTAAAATGATAAACGCAAATTTCAGAATCGAAGCTGTCAAAAAATAAATAAATCTGCATTTGTTCTCTAGAGGTTTCTGTCACAAACATATAAGATTAAGCACTGTATCTTACGAGAATTTAGGAAAAAATAAATTTGCATAATTAAGGAACCTTTTTATACTTCTTATTTAAATAAATCGTTTCATAATCGTGTTAAAACATCCCCTAAAGGGTCTAATTAATATTCCAGAACATAATTAGAAATAAGCCCCTTGGAACACAGAAATTTCAACGTCGTTTTAACAGTATTCAACGTTAATTTTTACCTAAATTAATGTTTAATCATGCTCATTGGTTTGAGTGCGTTATAATAACTATTACCTGTCTAATTGTCTTCATTTTGATAAGGGGTAATTCTACCGAAAGTTCTAATGCCTTTAACTAGAAATACGCTATAAACTAAAACTACTAGCGCTAGTACTAGCAGTAGTTTTAGAAAGTGCTTTTTGTAAAGAATAAAGATATCAAATTCCCAGAAAATGCCAAAGGATTTGACCACACCTTGATTGTGTCATCAATTAGCAGCAGTAATAACACGAGTAATATAATGTTTGTATAGTTTTGATTTATAATAGGTAATTATTATTACTGATCCCATGCTATATTTCTTGTGTTTATCTAAGAAAGTCTTCATCCAAAATGTTCTAATTTTAGTAACAAATAATGCTAAGTCATTTATTTGTTTATTAGGTGTATTTCCTGAGCCAAATTTATTTTTACTAACAAAAATGAATTGGGGTATTTGTATTTTCTTACCATTATTTACACTTGGCTAAGTCCACAAACTATGTAGATTTATTTTATTTACACACGATATATTATGCTATATAGTACGAAGTACTAAAAATCGAAAGAATAGAAACCAAAAAAAATCGAAATATATTAACTGCAACAAAAAAAAATAATAAAAAGAACTATTGTGATCATTGCAGTATCATCGATAGTGCAGGAATGGTAGTTTGGAATATGTTGTTCATTATTTTATATTTTAATTACAGATTGCATAAACTCTTTATGACCGTAGCTAGTTCGGCAAGTTCTTTGCAATAAAAGCTGTATATTCCTCAGGACTCAGTTAGGAATGCTGAATTCTAATTGGACTAACAATTGAGGACAATAATTAATTTATCTGTTAATTAACTTGTGCAGAAACACCGTGTAGTCATCCTTACACGTCTAATTTAGAAATGTTTAATACTACAAAGGAAAATTTCTGTGTGATAAATTATGTGGGAGAATTTGTTATGCTTAAACAATACATAAATAACGTTAAAAATTTTCCAGTGCTATTTTTACTTCCCAGAGGTGTAATTGGTAAGCCTATTGTTCGCGCCAAGTATGAGATACAAATAAGAGATAATGAGAACAAAAAAGCCGTATGATATGACATCGTAATCAAAATATATTCACTAAACGATTTGTTATCGCAGAATTTCCCTTCAACTTATTCGTAATTTCTCGCTTAACTCTGAGCATACAATTCTCGTTTAAGATCAATTCCCTTAATTCTGTTTCAGAAACATATAATTGCAAACCTGCTCCCCCACACGGAATACCACGTCGGCTTAAGCGTATTCAACCCCGAGGGATATGGTCCAAATACAACATTACTAATAATCACAGACGAAGGCCGTAAGTATCACAATTAGTTGATCTTCCCTGTCCTAAGACAGACCTTGTTTGAAACTATGTTTAAGGTAGAAAATTGCTAGACCCTTTAGGATACGGTATAATGGAGAGATAAAGCAAACCTTTACATAAACATAAACTTTCGTTGAGGGTCTATTTGATAATTCATATGTCGATAAAACGAAAAATCAGCAGAACATCGAAATAAATGGTTTAACTAAATAGTGTGGTCCATGTATTTTTAGCTTAACATTAAAACAAAAGATGGAATGAAACAAAACTATTATTATTTTTCTTATACCACAGTACTCTTTATCTTTGTAGCCAAAATGGCCGTTAACAGCCTGTTTAATTTCTTCATCGGTGTTAAAATTTTTACCCCTGAATTATGTTTTCAATTTGGAAAATAAAAAATGGTCAGAGGGAGCCAGGTCCGGGCTGTAAGGGAGATAATCGATTTGTCCGAAGCCCCATTCTTGATTCTCGTCCCCAGCGAAACAACTTGGACCAGTTTTTTATTGTTGCAAATGATAGAGAAGTCTCCATAAACAGCGGCCAGTCGGTTTTTGATCTCTGTTGGTGACACTCCTTCTTTGGTTAAAAACTTTATTACTGCCCGATATTTAATTTTAGAAATTCTCGCCAATCACTTTAATACAGCGTGTTTCTAGCACTGTCATATATGAACTACTTAGCGTAAAGAGTTTAAAGTTTATATATAACATAATATTTAAAAAACGTTAATTTTAAAACATTTTTTTAAAAAATTCAAAAGTCCATATGAATGACTATAAAGTTGTTTTGTCAAATTTCATATTTGATCACTTTTCAGTTCTGTACTACAGTTTCTTACGTTATTGTACTTTGCAGTTAGAATTAGAGATAGTTTTCCTTCTAAGACATTTATCTTATCGTTTTTGCTTTTTTTGACATCCCGTATATGATGGATCAAAATTTTTGATTTGAATGTTATTTTCTTAATAAGCAGAACTTTTATGAAGTATAACTTTTATCCGTAAAGTCAATCATAAAAAATTTTCCCATCTGTTACGATGGTTTCTGGACGCGCTTTTTTTTTGCTTGTCGTAGGTAAAATGCATTATGCCAATATAAATATCTTATTTTATCAATTTTTACATCGACCATAATGTAGTTTTGCAAATTCTCTTCCTTCGTCGCATGGTCTGGTATTGAACCTGTTGTAACTAAATTTTAACTTTAAGCTTATCGAATCAAGCAAACAGGATGTAAAGCTTGAGACTCTGGGAATTTGCATTCTTATTAATGATATTTGTGTTGAAGCCTGTAGTATTTACATAATAGCTTAGCTTTAGCTCAAATGCAGTAATATATTGAAATTTCATAGCACTGCATCGCGACGTCAGCTTTTTGGGCTTTTATACATCAGCTCTTACATCACAAAAATATTATTAATAATTAAACAATATTTAAATGTGTTTGTGAAATTAAACACAAGTATGTAGTTTATAAAAATGAACTCTTATTTCTACTTTAATCCAGATTATCTTTTTCTTTTTAAATTTGTCTTGATATACTTAGCAAAGAAAAGCACTAATGGCATTTTAAAATCGTTTAGCTCTTTTAAAAAATATATAAAATATATTTTGGTATCAATTAGTGGAAGCAAACAATTGTGGTGGTTCCCATGCTGTTTTAAAGATATAATTATACCAGAGAGGCTTTATTTAAAATAATCCATCTAAATTCAAGCTATGAGCTGAAAGAGAAGAGAAAATAAATAAAAAGAAGACGAAGGTATTGTAAAAACGGTAACATAAAAAGACTGAATGGAATACTGCGCGAAATTACCTCTGAGTTTTGCTATTTAAGGTTTTTTTATAGAAAAAGAAAGGGAAGCAAAAACTCTGCGAAGAGCACAAGTAAAAGGAGTACTACCAGAAGAAAGACTTTTGTTAACCAGGAATATAGCTATAGAATAAAAAAATGTTTTCTGGTGGCATAGGTAAGCTACAGGAGAATGATGAAGGTAGGTTGGGAAGGCGAGGTCGCCAACAAAGCACTAAGTCGTATTTAAAAGAGACAACGAGGCCCTACGGTAAGACGTACCTTGAGATACAGCGGTCTTACATACCCGGTTATTGAAGAAACAGCCGCAGGTAAGCAAGTTAAAGTGTAAACCAGGACACACATTACTGAAAGAATAGTAATAGATGTAATAGTAAAAAGGAAAGTAAAAATAAAATGACCAGAGCAAAATATACCAAAGTGCAGTTATATTAAACTAATCTTGGGAGTGTTAACTTAATAACAATAAATAATCCCCAAAAAAATGGTGGTCTATAGGCATACTATCTTTATTTTCAGTTGGCAGGTAACGTAAGATCAAAAGAAAGCGTCCTTAAAGTATGCCTTGATATCAATGACGCATGTCTTGAATTATTGCTCTTGAAAGGTAACATAGGTAAAAGGTATAGGTGAATGAAAAATAAAACTGTCAAGTTCTGAAGTTTTTATTTTTAGGAAAATTGCATTATTGTCATTGTCATTGCATATTGCAGAATTAACAAAAAATCATATAAAACAAAGACCCTAAAAATTATAAATTTAAACTAAATGAGAGACGTGTCCACCAGTCCACCTTCTACTTCCAAACATGTTCTCCTTCTTCTTTTTACAGCATCAAAACATTTGTGAACACTTGGGGGGAGTTGATAATCTCCTGAAATTTATTTGTAATTCTAGCCCGTAGGTCTTCTAAATTTTCACAAGGGATTTTGAAAACCGAGCTTTTAATGTGTGGCCATAAAAAAAGTCGCAGAGCGTAGGATCGCAGGACTGTGGTGGCCACCTAACTGACATATTACGACTAAAGATTCGGTCTTCGAAAAACTCTTCCAAACAATTTAAATTATGAAGAGTTACGTGAATTGGTGGGCCGTCCTGCTGGAAGTAGCCTTGTCGCATCTCTTCATCGTCTAATGCCTTTACAAAATTTTCTAAAATTTCATTACAGTATCGCGCCGAATTGAGAGACCCTTAAAAAGATCTGTTCAATTAATCTTCTTTTCAATATGGCCACCCACACGCCAACTTTCTGTGAATACAGATTGCAGAGGCTTCTCTATGAAGAAATATGAATTTTCAGAACTACACATTCTCATTTGTTGAGGATTTACATAACCAGAGTCGGTCAGTAAAGAAGGTTTTTTCAAATATGTTTTCGTTATTATGCAAATTACCCATAAACCACTCTGAAAATTGCATTCGCTGCATCAATCCTTTGGTAAAAATATTTGGACTGAGCTTAGACGATAAGCGTGCATGTGCAGGTCATATTTCAGGATTGTATTGCAGGTTCCGTAGGATACATTTACTTGCTGCCTGAAACGTCACCGTGGGTGTTCATTAACAATTTGCCTCAATTATTCTACTTTTTATACAGTGCGAACTTTGGATCTCCCACTGCCTTTCTTTCTATTCACACTTCCTGTTTCTCTAAACGAAGTCACAAATCTAGTCAAAATTTGACGAAGCTGGTCGAAATCCGTTACTACGAGTGGAAATTCTGTTTGAAAATCCTGAATGGCGTCCCGTGTTGAATAAATCCACTGGCCATCAGCATTTCTAAAGTAACTTTTGATCATAAAAGCTTTTTGTTCTGCCGTGATTACCATATTTAATTTTCTTAAAAATGAAAACTTCAGAACTTGACAGTTCTATTTTTCATTCACTTATACCTTTTATCCATATTACCTTTCAAAAGTAATAATTCTAGACATGTGAAATCGATTCCACGGCATACTTTGAGCACGTTTTTTTTAATCTTACGTTATATGCTATATGTTATTAATCACTAATTAATAATAATCAGGTATGACTACATGTTGGCAAGGTTTCCAATTGGCAATCAATTTACTTTATTCAAGCTGCTTTAATTAAAGATATAAATATATTTGCATTAGAAGCTCAGACTATAAAATCTACCCTCGTATATTGAGTTTTTGCTTTATAGCGTTATAATTAAGGCCCTATTTCGGTTTGCGGGTTTTTGAAGCGGACACATTTCCACCGCTAAATCTTGAAAGAATCCTTCTAGAATTAGGTCATTATCCTTTAGTAGAGTTTTATGTTTCATTTGCCCGAACAGAGTTGTGTTGTATTTAAAAGGAAAACAGCTACTTTATAGGCAAAACGTGGGCTTGTTACACCTTTATTTGTTTAGTTTTTATACCACTTGTAAAACCAACTTAATTTATTTCTCAAAGGGAGAAGTGAAAATAGCTCATCAGATCTCGTTTTTATGATTTTTGAACAGTACTAATTATAAAGGGGAAACTTGTCAGTTTTACACTCTACAATAGAATTATTATATAAATAGCTTTTAGTACTTATTTCTGTTTTAATTAGAAAGATATCAAATGAAAACCGCCTATTTTTATTTTTAATTTTTTAAATAGAAAAATATTTTTTGGTAAGGCTTTGTCTCACCTTTGTTGTTTCCAAGAATATCAATGTTCTGGACTTTTATTATTATCCATAATTTGGGGTAAAAGAATCTACAATATTATTTTTCGAAATAAAGTGTAAAAAACAAAGCTATCCAATAGCAAACTGAAAAATATAAATTCTCTTTAAATAATAATTAGTAGATGTTGGTAGCTCCTTTGGCATCACCTCAAAATAACGCCACATCAGAATAAACCATAATTTTAGGGCTTATTCTAAAATTATAAAAAACATTATTGATTAAAGTTTGATCGAACAGTCCCACCACCTGAAGAGATTGCTGCTATTTTCTAGCAGTCATAATATCTCCCCCCATAATTTTTTAACCGTCAGTACATATAACCATGACAAAAGTTTCAACACACAGTGTCTTCTTCAGATAATATAAGATCATCACCAATCATCTCAGACAGATATCATCACACATAATATTTCTACTCATACTTTTATGCATAAAATGTCCACATCCACATTCCTTTATCGACAAATACCAATAATAATAAAGAACAAAATATAAACAGATAACTACAAACCAAACCCAAACGATTTATTAAATGAAAAATTAAAATTTTATTTATGAAAAATGGATTAAAAATAATAAAACCAAGAGAAATAAATATAATTAAATAAATAGCAAGAAATTATTAACAAAAACAATATCATAAGGAAATTAAAATAGCATACTGAGTGCATAATTCCAAAATTAAAACTGACTTTGTATATAAAACCAGTACATACCCCGACAAACTAACTCCAAACAAAAACCCTGCAAACAACTCAATAAATAAAAGAATTGCATTAATTGAAAGTAATAGAACTGAAACTAGTGTGAAAGCTCAGAAATAAACATAAAAATAATAATTTAACAATAGCAAGATTAAAGTAACCTTTCACCTGCAAAAGACATTGGCAAAATAACTGTTTTGATTTATATTTAATTTATGTATAACAAAAAATGGAAAGTATGTACTTCTTGCTCGTATTGTCATGTAAGATTTTTCACGATTTCAAAATTTTTTTATGGTGAAAAAACAAGAAAAGTTAAAACATTTAGATGCTAAACCCGTTGAAAATTTAACCTCATACAAGGATCACGAAATTTTAATATTTCATAACCTTGCTGGAAAAAAACTCATGTAATAAAACTGTGAAATCTGCTGTTCGTCTTGTTCGCTTCAATCGAAAATACATAGTAAACGTAAATCTAGTCGTTTATTTTATCAGGAATATCAGAATTTAAATTTTATTTGAAGAACGTAAATTTACTCGATACGTTACCCAATTTTAACAGACCATTTATCTGAATGTCCTGACCAATAACAACACATCTTTTCAAGGCAGTTAATCAAACATCGAGTTTTCTGAATGTGGTAGAGGGTAATAAATGGTTGTAAAATTGACACCATTACGTTCTTACAGACCCAACTCATTGCTGTATCTGATTAATGATTGTAATGTTTTAGTCTACTAAACTGGGCAGTAAATTTTAGTTGTTTGGAATAATAAAACATTCCAAATGTTCATGATTTTGCTAATCAAGTTAATACTAGAAAATTGCGTTGGTATAAGCACTTTTCACTGATATAATTTATATCTGGTTTATATCAAGAATAATTCAGAATTCTAGTTTAAATCCTTATTATTTAAGCACGCTTCGGCTTTAGTGCTAGAACACAGGAATAATAAACTTTTTAATGACTTTTTGGATCAGATATTATTTCTGAAATAATTTGCATCGTAACGCTTTAGTTTATTTTCACATTTATTTGTATTAGTTAAAATGCGTTATAGTATAGATTCAAAAGGAAAAAATACTTTCTATGAAATACTTTGTTCGTCTTTATAATAAGTATAAAACTTCTTATTGTTAGTTTTTGGTACAAACTGACACCAAAGCAGCTTAAGAAAAAAGTTAATAATGTTTTAGCTTTAATGTATCTGGATAGGAAGCTTTCTCTCTAGTCGGCGCATATTTGTCGTGGTGAATCGTCAATAAAACCCATCTGACTCCACCCTATTAATGCTGGCGTACCCCAAGGTTGAGTCCAAGCACCAACCCTACTTCTTCTTCACATTAATGACCTGCTCATTTCAACTACGAATCATATCCACAGTTACGCTGACGATAGTACTCTTCACTTCAACACTCATTGTTCCAGACAAGTCTCGAATCAAGAGTTGGATAATAAACGCAGATCTATGCACCTATCCCTTTCGAAAGATCTTTAATAAATCTTAGACTCGAGGGCCAAAAACCTTCTTTAGTTTAATGCCTCCAAAATCCAGTATTGCTCCCTGTCACGCAAGAAATCCCGCAAAACTTACCCTATCCACATGAAGGACCAAGCCCTACAGAACAATAAATCGTCTGATTTTGTTGGTATCGCTTTCGAGCATGATCTCAGCTGGCACAAACACACTACTTCAATAGCCACATCAGCAGTTAAAAAGCTCGGTTTTCTCCTTCTAGCCAGGAAATACTGCTTCCCTTCCAATTTACACAATCTCTATGTTTCCCAAATAACCTAACCCCACATCTGGGGAACAGCATCACCTTCGACACTTAACATCCTTGATTTTATCCGAAAGAGAGCTATTGGTCTCTTCAATGATCCAGTCCTCACAAGAAAACTCCCTTCTCTCGCTCATCGGCACGCTGTTGGGGATTTATCCCTTTTCTACCGATACTTCCATGGATTTTGCTCTGAAGAACTAGTTCCTAACAGACCAACAAGAGGCGCGTTACGAATGCATCCATTTACTGTCCAGCTACAAAAGCCAAGAACATTTCACTTTTCTCGCTCATTCATACCTTGGAATTATGGAACAAATTGCCTGCAGATGTTTACCCTTTCTCTCCCAATTTTCAATCCTTTAAATCCCGTGTTAATAGATTACAGTTTCTTTCTCGTTAGACACCTATGGTAGGTACGTTAAAACTTAGACTTAAATTCTAAGTCTCAGATATAAAAAAATTTATCAATTATTTGCCAAAATAAAGAAAAAAAGTTGAGAGAATATTGTAGAATAAGAAATTGGGGAGTTTCCATCCAATAAGTAAATAATTTCAAGTTTTAAAAGTAAAATTTCTTTTCAGCAAATGGAAATTACCTGGCATGACCAGAAATTCTGCATAAACATTTATCTGTCCTTTGAACCCAAAATTAAATTATTATCTTATTCTTTGGCAATATACATACATACATAATATACATATGTATATGAACTGCAGCATATAAGGACAAGAAATTAAAAGGAAAAATACATAAATGGCAAATGAAAGTTTTTTAAAAGTATATAGCGTTTCAATATTCTGGAAGTGTTGTTTTCAAATTAACTTATAGCTGCCAAAAATTAAATGGCCTAGAACAGCGTTATAAAAGTTATTTATCTAGGCAATTTCTTTTGAAGACAAAATTTAATTTGAAATCTAATAAGCACGTCCCAAAAGCGATTTCCATTTCTGGAGTGTTTTATAAAATAAATTTTAAGGGATTCTTTAGAATATACTGTAAACAGCCAGCGAGAATCTTTACGTTGGTTTTATTTTTATTTTTTCTTCGATACCGTACTTAATACCCATAAACGTCCCCATTTTGTTAATGCCAATGCGAGAATGTAAAAACAGAAATACATAGAATACATATAAAACAAAAAGTGAGGTTTCAAAATAAAACAGGAATATCGTTATACTTCAATTGCTTTTATAGCGAGGATTATTATATTTTACGTGTTTTTTTTCGCAACTCTATATGCGAAGCAGCTGCTACATGCCGTAATGGTAAAATGTTATTTGAGACCCCGTAAAATATGTTTACCCTATTAACATTACTTTTCCTTAAAAGTTTACTATACAGAGCCGCTAAAAAATATCCCCCACTCCATCTTTTATTTTCTGAACCGGTACACATAAAAATTTGAAATTAAGCACACTTCAAGATATATATATATATATATATATATATATATATATATATATATATATATATATATATATATATATACAACTTTTTATATAAATTTCACACTTTCAATATTCAAGAAGGCGGCTGGGTGCTATTTAAAAAAATAATAGATTATAAATTAAAAAGAAACTAAACCATTTTGTTGCCCCCCGCCCCCCACCATTGGGGAGCCACACATGCGGCTTTCGGCGAAAGACGAGCGGTTAGCCGCATGTGTGTATCTAATCAGCGTCCGTCGCTCGCCATTCCCGATTGATGTTGGTAAATTGCCGCAAAAAGCCGAATTTCGCCTTTCACCGACAGCCGCATGTATGGCGCCGGCTTAAGGCAATCTAACAAACCCTAATCTATGAAGGCAATGTTTGGACACTGTTTACCCTGATCGTGGGATTGGTCGTTGAGATCCTACCAAATGGCCTGCCAGGTCCCCCGATTTAACACCCTTGGACTTTTTTTATGGGGCTATCTAAAACGAAAACTGTCTGTAGCACAGCCAAACTCTCTTTTGGAGTTACAACAAAGAATAACTTTTAAATGTCGCAATTTTGGAATTATTTTACAAAAATAATGAAATATATATGGAAATAGAAATAATTTTTTTTTTGACCTAGACAGAACAAAGAGGCAGCATGATTAAAAATACTTTTAGCTTTGCTGATATGCGTTGCAATGGTGGTGTGCACTTCAGTGTTTGAAATGAGTATTTTCTCCATTTCATGAAAAAATTGCATATACTTCAATTATTTATCCAGTACTATAATATATGTTTTCAAAGAGCTCACTGATTGTAGATAGAAACACTCAAAAGAAGGGTAAGTGGGTTTTATGTGAACGTAAATTGCCAATGTCAAAAGGCAAGTACTCTTTCTACTGATAGATTTTAACCGTACGAAGTCCAATTAATACATACTACAAAATTTTTAAGAGAAGTAATAAATTACAATATCTATGGAATGGGTAATATAATTGCGTTTTCCTTACATTTGTAATGCAGTATTTCATTGGCATTAAATTTTAAAATCTTATTCTTGTGCATTTATAGTAAACTATTAAAACATAGTCAGTTTAGCAAGGCGACTGGCGAGGTGGTAAAAATCGATTAAACTTAAAAATTGACAAGTGACAGTTGATATTGCATCGTAAACTATATGTCTGTCCAGCTGCTTAATGCGGGCGTCTCGTCTGCTGCAATTCCTGAATGGCGTATTTAATGTCACGTATGACGTTCAATTAGAATATTCTGAATATTATGCCACACAAATTATTTTTTTAGAAACCTTACTAGAGGAAGAACTAATTAAAAAAAATTGTAAGACCCTCTTTTTAGAAAATTTCTATTTAATCAGCTGTATCTTTTAATCCAAGGCAAATTCCCTGGAGATTCTAAAAATGCATAACTTGTTAATGTTTCTTTAAAGATTCTGTCCAAGAATTCAGAAAAACTGAATTAAAGCCAAACATTCTAATTTGTATGGCCCTATTTTCAAAAAGTTCTTATTAAGTCAGCTGTATCTTCTAATCCAAAGCGAATTTTCGCGTGTGTTGCTTTATCCGATAGCAAATTTTCTGGAGATTCCAAAATTGTGTAACTTGTTAAGGTTTCTTTAAAGATTCTTTCCAGAAATTCATAAAAACTGAATTAAAAAACATTGTAATTTTTATGACCCTGTTTTCAAAAAGCTCTTATTTAATCAGCTATATATTCTAATCCAAAGCGAAATCCTGCGAATATTGCTTTAACCCATAGTAAATCTTCTGGAGATTCCAAAAGTGTATAACTTGTTACGGTTTCGTTGAAGATGTGTCCATAAATACATAGGTAGGTACAACTAAATTAACACAGTTTCTGTATTTACACGCCTGACTAAAACGTAGCATAACGAAGATATTACAAAACAAACTAATTTCTTGCAAATGCAGGTTACTATAGTGATGTGTAATTAGTAAACAACAGAAACCAAATTTAATGAACTTTCCAACAAAATTTCTTTGTAGCACAGCTATAAATATTAAATCATTTCAAAGTTACGAACATGCTTACACTATGTAATAGATTATATATCGATAAAATTAAAGATTTATAGCTTCGACGTGATCTTTATTACCAGCTTACCCAAAACAGAAATTTTAATCTAGATACCTTATCATACATCTCACGTCATCATTGTTGTAATAAGATCTATTTACGGGGTCTTGACAAAAAAAAATATAAGCAGCGTTAAAAAAATAACCCATATGGTCAATCATTTCGCGTTCTCAATAATTATGTTAACATTATTGCACAATTAGTCAATTGAAACACGCACGCAAAAAATTACGTGGATTGGACGGATATTGTAGGAGTTTTTTTACGCAATAATTTTATATTTCCGGTATTTAACCGAAATAATGTGTTTAGACCGCGTTGAAGTACAAGTCATTTAAGAAAAATGTTAATCTCAAATCTAATGCTTCCTAAACGACGTTCCAACCCTGCCTCCAAGAAAGATCATTAAAGAAGAAACAATATCTTTCAAGCTTTTAAGGAATATCGCCTGTTATAGTCGCAATTTAACTCGAAAAATAAAACCCACCGCCTCTACGTATAATTACCAAAATTTACTTTAGCAACTGTCAGTTTAGCTGTGCCGTCGATATATACTTCATATTAAATTTTTTGCAAGGATGTAATATTCATAAGAATTTCAAACGGACCGGACCCTATCGGGGCAATATTTTCCTTATTATCTCGAACCGTATGCTAGAAATTTTGGGCAAGATGTGTTTTTAAAAGATGCATGTTTATTTTAACGTAAGATCAAAAAATAAAAGTCCTCAAAGTATGCCGTGGAATCAACCACGCATGTCTAAAATTATTACTCTTGAAAGGTAACATAGGTAAAAGGTATAGGTGAATGAAAATTAGAACTGTCAAGTTCTGAAGTTTTTATTTTTAAGAAAATTAAATATAGTAATCACGGCACAACAAAAAGCTTTCATGAATGAATGTTACTTTAGAAATGGTAGAAGGGTTGATGGCCAGTGGATTTATTCAACACGGGCCGCCATTTAGCAGTTTCAAACAGAATTTCCACACATAGTCATGGATTTAGATAAACAGGAAGTGTGAATAGAAAGGAAGGCAGTGGGGCACTGCACAAAACGTGGAAGACTTGAGGCACATTGTTAATGAACACGCACAACCCCATTGTCAATGCAAGTTAGGAAGAATTAGTGGACTGTATTTGAACGAAATGCACCGACATTTAAGGATTTTAGAAAACTAAGAAAAACGACAACATACAAAATCGAAATATATGGAATGGCACATACCTTGGTTAGGGGGGTTGAATTTCTCGGTAGAAAATGGAACGATTAGCACAAAACAGCCTCAAAACTGCCTCACCAGAACACGCGTGGCGATTCTATTGTACTTCTTCTCTTCTTGTCTGGTTTCGTGCGCGACAGTACTACGCGCACTCCCCGGTGCCAGTAGAAAAGATTCTGTATGCTTTTAGCGCGAAAATGAAATACTTTGAATTTAAAAGTAAGAGTTGCATTAACATTTTCCGGCCGCCAAAACACACTGTGTTTTCACTATATTAAATTATACCGTAAGCGAAAAGGAAGAAGGAAACCAATTGAAACTAAAGAAAAATTATAATACTCAAAAATATGTACTTTTCATACAATTTACACCCATCACAAAGGACTGTAATCCAAGTGAGAAAAAAAAACAGAAACAAAAAAATAGATTCTCTTAAACTAAAGTGACTAATTATGAATAATCGAAAATTAAAAAAAAAAAAGTCTTATTTTAGGAAATTGGCAGAGGGCACAATTTAACCACAGGTCGACGAAACGTACCTGTAGTCGTTTTAACAGTGACTACACGAATATGCCCATCCGAACCGGGATGTAGTTTTATAACTCTGCCTAATGACCACTGCATTGGTGGTTTAAGCTCATTCTTTAGAACGACAAGCGTATTTTCCTGAATTTTTGTGGAAGGTGTGGTCCACTTAGAACGTTGCTGTAGGGTGTTGAGGTACTCTAAATGCCACCTTTTCCAGAAATCACTCTGAAGCCTTTGCAACAACTGCCATCTGGTTAAGGAGTTTAACTTTAAATGTGATAATTCAGGTTCTGGAAGAGAGTTCAAGGGTTCCAACGTAAGAAAGTGACCGGGAGTAAGGGGAAGAAAGTCATTAGGATCAAGACTTTGAGAATATAAAGGTCTGGAATTAAGAATTGACTCGATCTGACACAAGAACGTATGAAATTCCTCATAAGTTAACCTTTGCTCGCCAACTACACGTAATAGGTGCGTCTTCACAGACTTAACTCCAGCCTCACTTAAGCCATTGAAATGAGGTGCTGCCGGTGGTGAGAAATGCCAGTTTATACATAGATTTTCGCACGCATTTTGAGCGTACTCCGCGAGTAACCTGCTCGCTCCAACGAAATTAGTGCCACAGTCGGTATAAACGTCCGAAACTCTACCTCGTCTCGCCACAAACCTTTTGAAACAAGCAAGAAACGTCTCCGATGATAAATCTGAAGCCAATTCCAAGTGAATTGCCTTCGTTGCAGTACAAACGAAGACACAAATATATGCTTTGGAAACTTTAGCACCTCTATACTTTCCCATCGTTATGAAAAATGGCCCACAGTAATCGATTGCGACATGTGAGAATGCCTTTAATTGAGATATTCTGTGAGAGGGTAAGTCTCCCATGTACGGGACTAATATCTTGGGCTTAATACGAAAACAACGAATACACCGTGATACAGTCTGCTGAATTACACGGCGCGCAGATAATATCCAGAACTGTTGCCTCAAAAGATAGTGCAGAGTTTCTAGACCTGGATGAGCATAATTTTTATGTGTAAACTCAACAATGAGCTCAGTTAAGCGATGTGAACGAGGGAGTAACAAGGGATGCTTAGCACTATATGACAACTCTGAGTGTTGAAGACGACCTCCAACCCTAATGCAGTTGTCCTCATCAAGAAATAAAGCTAGCTTGCGAAAGGGTTTGGGAATAAGTTGATTATTTTTCAACTTCGAAATACTATCTGAAAATGACGCATTCTGAACATGTCTAACAAGAACGATCATAGAGTTTTGCATCTCCTGATCCGAAACGACAACGGAACCATCAGAAAGTTTACGAAATTTAGGAAGAAATCTAAGACAATACGATAAAATTCGTTGAATTTTTACCAAAGAAGAAAACCTTTCTAATAGTTTATGAAGAAGATTTTCTTCAAATAAAAGGGCTAGAACTGTTTTTCGCTCTTCAAGCAAATTTTCATCCTCTTGTTTGAGCAGTGAATAGTTGGGGAAGGAAGCCCAAGTCTCTCGAGGCAATTTTAAGAAAGAAGGCCCGTTCCACCAAAGGTCGTGGCTTAAAAGTTGACTAGGAGTTAGACCTCGAGAAGCACAGTCGGCGGGGTTCTCAGCAGAAGGGATGTAATGCCATAAATTTGACTGTAAAGATTCCTGGATGTATGCTACCCTGTTTGCAACGAAAGTCTTCCACCTATGTGGTGACGAAGACAACCAAGCTAAAACTATTTGCGAATCTGACCAAGCCGAAATCTCATCAAAGGTCAATATTCCCGAATAACCTTGTTTTACAAATGTAACTAAATCAGCTAAAAGCTTAGCTCCACAGAGCTCTAGCCTTGGTATTGACAAAATTTTCAAAGGTGCAACTTTAGCCTTTGCAAATACAAGAAAAGTTAATATTTCGCCAAGAGATGTCTCTATTCTGAAATAAATAGCCGCTGCGTAACCTACTTGCGACGCATCGCAGAAACCATGCAGTTCACAGCGACTAACATTGTCAGGTATGATGCGCCTGGGCAAGCTTAATTTTGAAAGTTCAGGGAGCTCACTTTTGAATTGAGTCCATGAATGAAATACCGACTGTGGAGGAACATCATTCCAATCTGTGTTAGAAGCCCAAAGCTGCTGCATCAGATGCTTGGCGAAGAGAAGAATTGGCGAACAATAACCCAAGGGATCAAAAATACGTGCTATTTGTGATAAAATAGTACGTCTCGTACATGGGTTTTGGTCAGGACTATAAAGGTATGAAAACGTATCCGAAATAGGATTCCACTGTAATCCCAACACTTTTACAAAATTTGGTTCAGTTCTGTCAAACGACAGTGGAATTTGAACATCCGATATTGGAAACAAACGCAACAAATCAGATTTGTTACTTGCCCATTTCTTAAGCTCAAACCCACCGCATTCAAGCAGTGAAATTAATTCATTTTGAAGTTTAAGAGCAGAGTCAACGGAATTACTACCTGACAAAATGTCTAAACATTTGTTTAATGTCTGCTATAAACACCACAGCATGGATACGAAAATTAAGAAGAACTGCTCGAATATCATTCTGTAGTTTTGGACCCGCAAACAAGGTATCATTTAAGGACAGGCCTCTTGGACCTTTAGCCGAACCATCAAATACTACTCTCATCTTAGGCTTCAATACACTATGGTGTGGAATAAAATACGAAGAATCCAGATCCCATTTTGACTTGGGAGTAGGAATCAACGTCATATGATTACATTCCAAGTAATCTTTCATAAATTCTGAATAGGCCCGGTAATGGTCTGGATTTTTCAACAAACGAGATTCTAGCAGATTGAAACGACGGACTGCCATAGGATAAGTATTACCTAAATTAGGTTCAGAATTTTTAAAGGGAAGCGATACGATAAATCTACCAGACTCATCTCGAGAAACGGTTTGAGAGAAAATCTTTTCACACTTTTCATCATCAGGGCACTGCGGAGGCTCGGCAAAAACCTGTTCAGTTTCCCAAAACTTCTGTAAACAAACATCAAGGGAAGGGTCTAAATACGTGCAGTAGGTAGAAACTGAATCAGAAGCAGAGCTAGAATTTTTGATTTTTCCAATTAAAATAAATCCAAAGATTGTGTTAACCGCACTAGCCTGACCGGCTTCTCCATGAATAACACCCTCCCTCAGGATATGAGGAAACAATTCAGCACCCAAAAGAATATCCACGGGACTAGGAAGATTAAATTTTTTATCAGACAGAGGTAGGTTTTTTATATGTCTCCAACATTTGGCATCAATTTTTATGGAGGGCATATCTGAGCACAGTTTTGGCAACACTATAGCTTCAAAAGTGAGAAAGGGTTCTTCTTGACCTTGAGGCGTTATAACGCACTCTGTTAGTCCATTAGAAGAAGTAGAACACATTTGATTTAAACCAACAATGGGAATAGAAAGGCATTTTCTTGCCAAGCCCAGACGGTTCAGACATTTTTCTGAAATAAAATTAGCCTGACTTGCCGTGTCAATTAGAACTCGAACGGGTTGAAAATTTCCCCTACAATCACGAATATCGACTACGGCCGTGGACAAAAGAACAGTAGTTTCTTGAAGAAGGGTTGTTGCCAATGATTCGGGGGGTGTAAGGCTAGAAGAAGGGTTACCTTCCGTATTACTATTAAGAATGTGAGAAGGATTAGCTTGACGCTTATCAGTGAAACTTGAAGAAGGACTATTAGAAAGAGGTCCAGATTGACTTTTTGGTAGATGTAATAGCGTATGGTGACTGTTATTACACGATTTACATCGGAAATTAGAAGTACAATCCTTTAAAATGTGTCCACGGTAAAGGCAGTTTATGCACAAATTTTTTTGTTTAACATAGGAATATCGTTCAGAAGGATTTTTATTAAGGAAAACTGGACACTTCGACAGAACATGGTTTGCACTACATAGTTGGCATTTTATGTTAAAACTAGAGACCGTATTAACAAATGAGGAAGGGGATGTGTATTTATGACTGTTTGGTGGGTTTGTCCCACCACGAGAAAAGGGAACAGGGGCTTTAGCAGGTTTATTAGATGGCAATAGCTGCAACGACTCCAAAGCCTTGCACTGGTTTTCCAAAAAAGAATAAAGTTCTTCATAAGTGGGAATTTCTTGATTGCTAACCGAAATCTCAAAATCAGTACGAGTTTTTGAATCTATTTTTTGTAACAGCTGATTGAATAAAAGAAAATTCCATTCGTTAACTGGAAAATTTAACTCTCTTAAAATAGAAATATTTTCTGAAAATGTATCTAAAACTAGTCTAAGTTCTTTTGCAAAGCCTTGTTTTATTGTTACGTTGTGCATAGAATTCAAAGCATTAGTGGCTAATAACCGCTTATTTTGATATCGTTTAACCAGCGTATCAAAGGCAATTTTATAATTTACAGAAGTAATAGGAATTGATTTTAACAAAATGAGCGGTTCTTTATCAACAAATGAAAGTAAATACTGGAATTTTTCTATATCACTAAGTGAAGAATTGTCATGAATAAGGCTTTTAAATAAATCAATAAAGGTTTGCCATAATCTATAGTTACCATCAAATGTAGGTATGCTAATTTTAGGAAGTTTGACATTGTCTTTTTGACTATTACTATTTGTATTTAATACCAGGTTGGTATTTGAACCACTGTTAAAAAGATCATAGTAAATGGTTTTGGTTGTGTAATAAAAATTATCAACATCTTTACGAACCGCATCTTGCGCTTGAAAGTCACTATCGTCATCCAATTCACCAATAACTTTATTGTGAACAGATTCGAAATCACTATAAATATTATCTAAATCATCATACCTAGTTTTAAGTTGTGAATGGGAAGCCTGATTTGTTTTCGCTTGAATTGCAATTGTATAAATTTCTGAAATTCTGTTTATTGGAATTTTCCTTCTTTCTTCAAGCCTTTTCACCTTAGACATAATGGGTATAAAACGAATTACTCAGTTATATTACGAAAATCTCGATATAATTCACTTTTAAAAAATAAATCGGCTTGTTTACAACTAACACTTTTGTTTAAACCACTCGCGAGAACTAGAAAGTTGATAAATTTGGAAAAATGTACGACATTTTGTTTAATATCGATAACGGTAAACCAGAAATAATTAAGTTTTATTGAAGACAAAGTTAAAACCGTGAAAATTAACTGTTTTAGTCCACAAACAATATAAACACCAATCTGTCAAAGATTTAAAGTAAATAATGTAAATAAACATCTATCGACGATAAAAAACACGATGGAAATACATGCTGCAAAACTAGAATTTTTTGTTGTGGTCCGGCCGATTGAGTCGCAAAAAAATCAATGGAATTTAGAATTTAATTACTTGAATATTCAACCCAAATGTGTTTGAAAGGAAAACGATTATTTTAATTTTAGGAATTAATTGAAATTAGCTGGAATGTATCCAGGCTCGTAGGAACCAAAAAATGTCAATGCAAGTTAGGAAGAATTAGTGGACTGTATTTGAACGAAATGCACCGACATTTAAGGATTTTAGAAAACTAAGAAAAACGACAACATACAAAATCGAAATATATGGAATGGCACATACCTTGGTTAGGGGGGTTGAATTTCTCGGTAGAAAATGGAACGATTAGCACAAAACAGCCTCAAAACTGCCTCACCAGAACACGCGTGGCGATTCTATTGTACTTCTCTCGATCTCCTGTTCTTCTCTTCTTGTCTGGTTTCGTGCGCGACAGTACTACGCGCACTCCCCGGTGCCAGTAGAAAAGATTCTGTATGCTTTTAGCGCGAAAATGAAATACTTTGAATTTAAAAGTAAGAGTTGCATTAACACCCATATTCGGCGTTTGCCAGCAAATAAATGTATCCTACGGAACCTGCAACACAATCCTGAAATGTGATCTGCATATGCACGTTTATCGCCTAAGCTCAGTCCAAGAATTGTTACCAAACGACAAGCCGCAGCAAATGCAATTTTCATGGTGGTTTATGGGTGATTTGCATACTAATAAAAACGTATTTGAAAAAACCTTTTTACTGGTTATGTACATTCTTAACAAATGACAATGTGATGTTCTGAAAATGCATATTATTTTATAGAGAAGCCTCTGCATTCACAGAAAGTTGGCGTGTGGGCGGCCATATCGAAAAGAAGGTTAATTGGACCGATTTGTTTTCAAGGAACTCTCAATCTGGCGCGCTCCGTAATAAAATTTTAGAAAATTTTGTAAACGCATTAGACGATAAAGAAATGCGACAAGTCTACTTCCAGCAGGACGGCGCATCATTTCACACAACTCTTGATAATTTCAATTTTTTGGAAGAATTTTTCGAAGACCGAATCATTAGTGGTAATATGCCAGTTAGGTGGCCACCACGGTCCTGCGATCTCACGCCGTGCGACTTTTTTAAGGCCACACATTAGAAACTCTGCGTAGAACTGTCAAATAAAATACCTAACATACAGAGGTTAAAAAAATTGCGTTTTATCAAAAAAAAGAAGTAATTTTTCACATCTTTAGTAGCCATACTGGTAAAAATAAGTCACTGTGGCGTCTTCTAGGGATTTAAATAACCTCTCTTGCAAATTTCGTCTTTTAGTTATGAGTAGAACAAAAGTTAACATTGGGTGAAACATTTAATTGGTATGAAAGATGTTGCCTTGCTAATTGAAAAATTTGTAGTATAATACATTTATATTAATTAAAAACTTTGTTATATCTATTGTGATAAGCTTGTAGTGAAAAGCAGATTACATTACACTTCAATATCGGCATTTAGAATAAGCATTTTAGGTTTGTTTGCTAACATATATTTACATTTAACCAACAGCAGCGAGCAATCTTTTAAATAATCCCTTTCAGAGAGCCTTCCTGCACGATTTGCATTCCTGATTAAAGCGGACTAGGCGTTCCCAATAACGTAGTAGATACGAGAAGGGGTAGGAAAAGTAATAGTAATTACTATACAACACTAAGGCTGAGCAAAATTTTGGGTTTTTTTACAAGCCGGTAAAAAAAATCCTTTGGGCCCTTTACCCGACACCAATTCATTTTTCATCCCACGGTTTCGACTTCTACATCAAAATTCTTTTTTATAAATTCCAACGAATATATTCGAGCTTAAAAATAAAGTATACCTATTAAATATTAACCCTTATAATGCCGGACACAAAATATGAACGTTACGAAATAATAAAATGAAAAAAAAAGTTATTGTAACCTCGACTGTTTCTCTTATTCGTACGTCCAATAAACACCATATCGCTCTATTTACACTCTGCTGTGGGGTGTTATTTATTATTAATAAAATGAAACCTTCGACATTACTTTCTAGGGCACAACCGAAAAAACATAAATATGAAAAAGAAACCTGTGCAAATGCCTATCCAGTTTTCCAAAAAGAAAACAGCGTGAAAACCTTAAAATAAAAACGTCTTTTGACAAATTAAATAAAGCAATTAATTACCGCAAGAGTGACAAGAAAACAAAAAAATTATTATTGCCAGGGTAACTTTTTAATAGACAAACGTGTTAGAATTTATATAAGTCATTTATCCAGGCAATTTTGGCGAGGAGTGGCTCTGAATCCTAATTGAATGGTCCAAGGACATGCTTTTCACTCGACAAAAAGGTTTGTTTTATCCTAAAAGCAAATCTGAATGTGTTTTGGGACCTTGGGGGCTTAGAAAGAAACCAGTAGCGCAGAACATTAAAAATTAAAAAAAAAAAATTATAAACGTGGCTTTGTTTAACTCTGTATTTTGTTACTTCTGACTGTTTTTGTTACGACTGACTATTTTCGTGACAAGAAATTTCTCCTTGTAAAAACAAGGTTTTTTTACACTGCGACAGTGTGGCAACCTGGCGCCTTAAATTTTGCCTCGGCTTTTTTAATATATACCTTTGACATACTTCTTTTTGTTCACCTAAGTAATCCTGTGGTATATGATCAGTTGTTGATCTAACCTGCGGCATTTCGCTTTGCCATTATTCCTAATCCTAACAGCTTAACAGGATCTGTGGTACTTGATCAAATAGGTTTTGTTTTAGCCTATAGCATTTTGCTTTATCAATATTCCTAATAGTCTGACAAGACCTGTAGCACTTGATTCAATAGTGTATGTTCCAGCCTGCGGCGTTTGCTAATCCTAATTTTAACCTAATCCTAATCCTAATTTTAACAGCCGAAACGGACCTGTTGATCAAATAGTACTTGTTATAGCCTGCTGCATTTTGCTTTATTATTCCCAATACTAACAACCTAAAATAACCTGTGATACTTGATGAAACAGCAATTTTTCTAGCCTGTCACATCCGATCCGGTTTTATAATCTTTTCTGATCCTACCAGCCTTCAAGGACCTGTGCTACTTGATCAAATAGTTTTTGTTCTAGCCTGCGGCATTTTGCTAAATAATCATTCCAAATCTTAGCAACCAAGAAGGATCTGTGGTATTTGATCCAATAGTTTTTGTTCTAGCCTGATGCATTTTGCTTTACCATCATTCCTAATCCTAACAGCCTAAACCTGTGATAGCTGATCAAATAGTTTTTGTTCTAGCCTGCGACATTTTGCTGTATAATCATTTTCAATCCTAGCAGCTCAAAAGGACTTGTGATCAAATAATTTTTGTCCTATCCCGAGGCATTTTGCTTTATCATCATTTCTAATCCTAACAGCCTAAAAGGACCTGTAATATAATTAAATGGTTTTTGATCTAGTCTGCGGCATTTTGTCGTATAATCATTTGTAGGTAATCCTAGCAGCCCAAACTGACCTTTCGATCAAATAGTTTTAGTTCTAGCCTGAGGCATTTTGCTTTATGATCGTTCCTAATTCTAATAGCCTAAACCTGTGATAGCAGATCAAACAGTTTTTATTCTAGCCTGCGGCATTTTGTTGTATGTATAATCATTCCAAATCCTAGAAACCAAAAAGAACCTGTGGAATTTCATCAAATATCTTTTATTCTAGCCAAAGACATTTTACTTTATCATCGTTCCTAATCCTAATAGCATCAACCTGTGATAGCTGATCAAATAGTTTTTGTTCTAGCCTGTGGCATTTTGCTGTATAATCATTTCTAATCCTAGCAGCCCAACAGGACCTGTGTCATTTGATCAAATGGTTTTTGTGATAGCCCGAGGCATTTTGCTGGATTATTGTTTCTAATCCTAATAGCTTAAAAGGACCTGTGGTACCTAAACAAATGGTTCTTGTTCTAGCCTGCGGTATTTTGCTGTATAATCATTCCTAATCCTAGCAACCTAAAATGACCTTGTGATACTTGATCAAATAGTTTTAGTTCTAGCCTGAGATATTTTGCTTTATCATCGTTTCACAGCCTAAACCTGTGATACAATAAACAGTTTTTCTTCTGGCCTGCAGCATTTTGCTGAATAATCATTTCAAATCCTATCAACCAAAAAAGATCTGTGGTATTTCATCAAATAGTTTTTGTTCTAGTCTGAGGCATTTTGCTTTGTCATCTTTCCTAATCCTAACAGCCCAAACCTGTGATAGCTGAAATAGTTTTTGTCCTAGCCCGAGGCATTTTGCTTTATCATTGTTTCTTATCCTAACAGTCTAAAAAGACCTGTGATACAGAATCAAATGGTTTTTGTTCTAGGCTGCGGCATTTGGCTGTATAATCATTTATAATCCTAGCAGCCCAAAAGGGTCTGTGATATTTGATCAAGTAGTTTTTGTCCTAGCACGATGCATTTTGCTTTGTCATGATTTCTAATCCTAACAGCCTAAAAAGTCTGTAATATCTAATAAAATGGTTTTTGTTCTAACCTGCGGTATTTTGCTGTATAATTATCTATAATCCTAGCAGCCGAAAATGACGTGTGATACTTGATCAAATAGTTTTAATTCTAGCCTGAGGTATTTTGCTTTATCATCGTTCCTAATCCTAACAGCATGAACCAGTTATAACTGATCAATAAGTTTTGTTTTAGCCTGCGGTATTTATCTAATCATTCCTAATCCTAGCAGCCCAAAAGGATCTGTGGTATTTGATCAAATAGTTTTTATTTTAGCCTAAGGCAATTCGCTCTATTATCGTTCCTAATCCTGTGATACCTGATCAAATAGTTTTCGTTCTAGCCTGCGACATTTTGCTGTATCATCACTTTTAATCCTAGCAGCCTAAAAGGACTTGGGGTACCTAATCAAATAGTTTCTCTCCTAGCCTGCGGCATTTTGCTTTATCATTGCACGTGACTTAGGACTTGCTCCTTTATGTCCAATTTATAACCACCTTAAACAGTCGAGAAATAAACTATGGCGTTTATTTAATTTAATAACTTTTGTCTTAACCTGTATAAACTTTTAGCATGAATTCTTAGACTTCATTTACTGGACCTACGTTCGATTCAAGATTATTTCATAAAATTGCCAATCATTTTTAAATACTTAAGCATGTTTTCACTAAATTTAATTGTTTAACTTTTTATTACCCGCTTCCTGGTCACGTATTTCATTTAGGAAAGCAGACATGTAATCGAACATAAAAAATTTACCAAAGAGCTCTCTGGATAATCAAGCAAGGAAAAGTCCTTGCGAGAACGGTGACAAAAACAATTCATAACTCGGAAAATGAAAATGGGAGAGGCAGCGTGAAAAAGCAGGGTAACTTAGTAAAAGTTAGTTAGACAGTTGACAGTTCTTGGCAAGATTGAAATTTCTGAAGACAACTGTTCTGAGAGGCCAAATGTCGCGGACAGCCAAAATACTCGACCGCAAACTCGAGCCACATATGAACTGAGATGAAGCAAACAGCCAAACAATAACAATCCTGAAAACGACAGACCTGGACCGCGTTCCTTCGAGACTGGATTAGGGACTTGAACTGAATAATCGTGTCTCCGACACATTCACATCCGGACCTCTGGGGATTGCCTATAGGCTTTTTCGTGTTTAAGTCATGGAGCTTTACCACCGATAGAAAAAGGATGTGTTAAAGACGACACAACTCAATTTTACGCTCTGCCTTTCTTAAGACATAATGTGTAAATCGTCTAAGTTTCTTAAATTCGTTTTAAGGCTTACAACCGGATTTAAAAACTATTTCAGTTATTAGTTTTAACCCAAAAGTTAATTGTATTGAATTGTTATTAAACTTATGGCCAGTGGCACAAAAATAAGTATCTTTATATAATGATGATATTGGAAATGAAATAAAAATGTAAAATAGAGTGCAGTTTGAAATATAATTTCCGTCAGCTCTTTAATTACGATGAAAAAAATCAGCTTTGATCAGGGCTTGTAGGTTATTGTAGAGCTATAAAAGTCATTAGTGCCTGGAGCAGTATGAACAACCAAACACATTTAATTTGCTTTAACACTTTAACTACCTTAAATTTGATTAAAAAAATCAGCCTACATCAGGGCTTGTGGTTTATTGTAAAGCTACAGAGGACATCATGTGGACAATACTGGAGATTTTAATTTGCTGTGGCATTTTGACTACCGTAAAAACGATACGATAAATCAGCCAGCATCGGGGTTTGTAAATTATTGTAAAGCTACAAAAGTCATCACTGCCTCTGAGAGTGTGAACAACTAAACACATTTAATTTGCTTTAACACTTTAACTACCTCAAATCAGATAAAAAAAATCAGCCTGCACAAGGGCTTGTAGTTTATTGTAGACCTACAAAGGATATCATGTGGACAATCTGAAGCCTTTAATTTGCTTGGGCATTTTAACAACCGTAAAAACGATACAAAAAATTAGCCTACATCAGGGCTTGAAAGTTATTGTAGAGCTACAAAAGTCAACACTGCCTGCGGCAGTGTTGCGTATTTCTTCTTGTAATATGAGACAAAAAGAACATCATTGAAGTTTGATCACACAGTCTCATCGCATGGATAGATTTTAACTAATTTTTGGCCGTCTTATTATCCCCCCTCTCATTGCTTTACATCGCCAGCAGGAGTTACTATCTACACTAATTTGAATTAAGATTTCGCTTTATTAAATAATACTGCTATTAAAAATACTGCTTTATAACCTTATCAAAATTTATAGTTTTAAGTTGGTAAACTTGTACCTGAAGAAGACACTGAAAAAACTGTTATGGTTTGTATTGAATTTGTAACAAAATTTAAAATTTGTACGTGTCTTTTGTTTAGATTTTCCATCGAGTATACCGATATGTCGGTAGTTTTAAATCAAGCTTTGTTACTATTAAAATGTCTTTCTTCCAAGAAACTCATTTTTAACAAAGAAACCTGAAAGTCAAATAGTTTCGCCTGCAGCCGTTACAGCAGAAAAATATCCATCTAAATAAAGTTTTTGTTATTTTAGTCTGAACAGAAAAGAATTTTTCCAACATTTAAATTAAACTCAGCTATGTATTTCAAGAAAGACGGCCAAAGTAAGGAAAGGAAAAAGAAATAGCATAGTACAATAACTATTGAAGGGTTTATTTAAACAACACACACATGTCTATTTTAACCAAAAATCGAATTTCCAACAAAGAAAAAATTAAATAAAGATACCAAAATCGTTTCCCTAATCCATAATGTATGGAAATACTCCTTAAACATCCTACACTACCAGTAGGAAGTTATGCAGTTTTTCATTTTCACATGGGTGGTTTTTCAAATAAACGTCTCAATGATACTTACCATTTAAACATGCTTCATCAATTTACTCCGCAACACAATGTATTTCCGAATGATTGCCATCTGAGCATGTTCCATGGTAGGGCCTTGATTTTGACTTCAGGAGTGGTTCTGTTGTTCTGTCTCTTCGATTACAGTTCGCCTGAGGCCGATGCTATCGTCTGTAATATTTGGGATATCAGCCTAGGTTTAGTGAGGAGTCTTTTAATAATCTCTTTTACTCCAAATAAAGGATAATACCTTGATCTGGCTTCAAGAGTGGTTCAATTATTTGATATTTTGAATTACAAGTTGCCTCTAGGTAAATTTGGGGCGACCTTTCCCTCTTCGCCTGTTCCATTGAAGACTTCAGTCTAAAGCTTACAATTAGTGATGTGTTTTGAGCATCCTCCTCTACTCTTATCTGCTCCAATTTGACGATAGAGCCCTGGTCTGGCTCCAGGAGTGGTTCTGCTGTTCTATCTTCTGGACTACAGTTCGCCTCTCTTTGGGGCGACCTTTGTCTCTTCGCCTGTTACATTAGAATCTTCAGTCTACGGCCTAATGTTGCATCTCGAATAGCCTCCTTTACTTCTACCTTAACCTATTTGAGGATTGGGCACTGATCTGGTTTCAGGAGTGGTTCTGCTGTTCTGTCTCTTGGATTACAGTTTACCTTTAGATAATATTAGAGCGACCTGCCTGGGACATTCCAGTCTAAGGGTCAATAATGCATCTCAGGTAGCCTCCTCCACTCCTATCTAATCCTATTTGAAGATAGGGATTTGACCTTGCATCAGGAGTGGTTCTACATTATTCTGTCTTTTGGATTGCAGTTCACCCCTAGAAGATTTTGAAACTTCTTCGTCCGTTACCTTAGGAATTCCAGTCTTAAGGTTGGTTATGTATTTTGAACAGGCTCTCCTTTGAGGATAGGGCCTTAATTTGGCTCCGGCTCCTAGAATAGCCTAACCTTGTCGCTGATGAATCCCATTTCTACAGACGAGGCTGTGACTAACAAGTATGTATAGGCTGTATACCTTTAACGTATCCAACACGTCTCAGAAACACCTGAGGCTTGTCAGAGCGCTATGCCAGTGGCAGTATTGGACAAGACATCTAAACTTCCGAAACATCCTCCCCTACTTCTTTCTGATCTTATTTGAGGATAGGAAACCATTTAAATATTTATGTTTCACTAACACCAAAGACACTATTACAATTTCCAACTAAAGCTACTAAAATAATCTCATATCACTTACCAAGCAAACGACGATTGTCCTAGCTGTGTTGCCTCTTCTTCGTTTTTGGGAAATCAAATTGAAACCCTATGCCATCATAAAGCTTAAAAGACAAATTAATGCTTTTTAAGATTATGGAGACAGTAGAATAACAATTAAGGCCAGGCAAATCAGTTTGATTTCTAACAACAAGTTTGTCTATCGAAGCGCCATTACATAAAAAAATCTATATCACGCAGTTTTATAATTAGTGTGATTTTATAATTCAGAAAATGTATAAAAGGTAAGAAAATAGATAAGTCTTACCTTTTACAACATAATGCATATTTTCATCAACTCGAATTTATTTTAAAGTCTACACTATCCTAGCTCCTGCTGATGTCAAAGCTAAATATAGTTTAATATCGTTAGATTTTTATAGATTTTTTTTTGTGAACCCTTAAAAAATTCCATCGGAATCATACATTCCACAGTCAACACTTCTCTTACAAGTCCTAATGCCACCTTCTGACCTACGACCGAAAATGTTACTTTTAGTCCCTTTATCCGCTATAACAGTTAAAATGACCCAACAAATTGTCGTTGGGTCAAATTAACTACCTACCGCAAATACGATAAAAGAAATCAGCCTGGATTAGGGCTTGTAGATTATTGTAGTGCTACAAAAGCCCTTAGTGCCTGCGGCAGTGAGGGCAATATGGCGCATTAAATTTGCTTTAGTAAGTTACCTTCCGCAAATATGATAAAAGAAATCGGCCTGCATCAAGGCTTGCAGATTATTGTAAAGCTACAAAAGACCACAGTAGTGCCTGTGGCAGTGTGGACAATATGGCGTCTTGAATTTACTTTAGTACTTAAACTACCTCTAGTACGATAAAAGAAATCAGCCTGCATTAGGACTGGTAGCTTATTGTAGAGCTACAAAAGACCACAGTACCTGCGGCAGTGTTGACAATATGGCGCCTTTAATTTGCTTAAGTAAGTTAACTATCGCAAATGCGATAAAAGAAATCAGCCTGCATCAAGACTTGCATATATTGTAGAGCTACAAAAGACCACAGTAGTGCCTGCGGCAGTGTGGACAATATGATATCTTGAATTTACTTTAATGCTTGTATCAAGACTGTTAGATTATTGTAGAGCTACAGAAGACCACAGTGCCTGCGAAAGTGTAGGTAATATGGCGCTTTGAATTTGCTTTAGTAGGTACCTACTTAAACCACCTCGAGTACGATAAAAAAAAATCAGCCTGCATGACTGGTGCATTATTGTAGAGCTACATAAGTAGGTACTTAAACTACCTCGTGTATGATAAAAGAAATCAGCTTGCATCAGGGCCTGCAGATTATTGTAGAACTACAAAAGACCACAGTGCCTGAGGCAGTAGAGACAACCTGGCGCCTTTAATGTGCTTTAAAACTTTAACTGCTGCCAGTACGATAAAAGAAATCAGCCTGCATCAGGGCTGGTAGATTATTGTAAAGCTACAAAAGACATAACCTAGCCTGCGGCATTTTGATTTATCATCATACGTTACTTATGCGCTGCTCTGTATTGTGCAATTCCTAACTTTATCAGTCCAAAAGAAACCGTGAATTGTATAATTTATGTTTTCAATCCGCTACCTAAAGGGAAAGAGCATTCTGATTCGTTTTTCTTTCGAGTCATAGGGCAAAGTGAACAAGATGGCTTGAAACAGTAGTGATTGAAAGCAAAATATGAGATTTCAATAACAAAATCCGCGTGCCAAATAGGCACTAACAGACCTAAAATATAGGCTTGCCAAATAACAGATTTTAAGAATTTTTTCTGGGGGCATTGATAGACAGAAAAATTGTTAGAGACCAGGCCTGTACAATCCCAAAAACCGCAACGCGGCTGATTCACTTTACTAAGAACAAAGGAGCCCTGCTTATCTGAAACGATAACCCAATAAAATTGTTAAAAATTTAAAGTACCCGCACTTCGAGTCCCTTTGGAGCTGATCGGATAAAACATTGGCAAATTATATACATATAGATGCCTGTTGTGATGCTTTATCTCAGGGTTTACCTTCATGGCACTAGCACAAAAGTCGACTACGTGTAGCCCCACAAAGCCCTTGCCCTATCTCAGCCCCTCCAGGTCCGCGACCGACTTTAATTTGAGGTAAAAACACCGACTAAAAACAGCAGGGCTCTGTTAGGGTGAAGCGAAATCAATTTGAAAAAAAAAACATTTATAAAAATTTTTAAGATTTTCAAATTCAGGTCTTCGTATGAGACAGGGTCAAAGTGGAATAACTGCCCGACATTTCGCCTTCGATTGCACGAGACATCTTCAGGGATCTTCACTCTGCGAGATCGAAACACTGGATGGTTATTTACTTGCAGAGTAAAGAAGCCTGAAGATACCTCGTACAATTGAAGGAAAAACATATGAAAATTACTCCCCTTTGACAGGGTCTAATCCGAAGAACTAGCCGTAAAAGTTTTCGTTCTATTTTTGAAGAAACCCCCTTCGGAAGCGCGTGCTGCCCCGACCGACACAACCAACTTCAAGTGGCAACGTAACAAAACCTGAAACAAAAAAAAACATCAATTTTCAATGCCAAAAAATTGACAAAAAAAGATTCATCCAAAACCCTTTCAGCAAGAAACTTTCGTCATACTTGTTTTAAACAAAATACTTACACCAAACGCAATTCCGTTTAATTGGTGCAAACTGCAGATTAAAATGGTGGATAATGACTTTGGTTTAAATCGAAACGAATCATTGCATTGGCACAATACAGACAGTTATAAAAAAAATTTAATACACGTGGTAACGTCTTTAATAGGCCCAGATCTGGTCGTATAAAAATATTGAGTGAATGAGATGCTCGAACAATTTAAAAACTATCGGTCAAGTGCCACCTGTGCTTGCACAATGTGTGCAACAATTGGTGTTCCGTACCATCAGCTCCCCACTTCAATTATAATTATTAATAGTAAGTAATGCACTCGCGTTTCGACTGAGCCAAATTAAAATTTTTGAAAAACGTGTAAGGACAAAAGTTATCCCTAACATTAGGATAAATATTTTTGTCGAAAAACTTTGTCTCTAAACCAACGCCAACGGTTCAGCAGTTGCAAGGAAATAAACAATTAAATTGTTTAAATCAATTGATCGCGCTAGAATTTTTCAATCCTAGTAATTTTGGCTTAATCTACACCTAATTCTCAATGTTTTTAATTTTTTCAGATTTTTCTAAGCGATCCTTTTGGTGACGAGGGTGGGGGGCAGCAATTTTTAAGCGTTTTTCCCGAAAAATGCTTTAAAAAATTCATAAAAATACATCATATATGTTGAATTCGTGCTTCAATAAGCTTTCATTTGACACCCTACACAATGCCCTTGAATTTTTTCACCCCCTGAAATTAACCCCCAGAATCAAAATTCAACTTTTCATACTTTCTATGATTGGGCCATCACACTCTATCACTCTGCTAAATTTCAAATTTTTACGTCGAACAGTTTCAGAGAAAATCGCCTGTGACAGACGGACGGACACCGCACTGATACCATAAGTGTTCCGTTTTGCCAATTTTAGCACGAAATACTAAGTAAAACAACCACATCAGTTACAGTTTATTGTTGAAATGGTTTTCGTCACTCTAGCGTCATCTATATTGGCATGCATGAACTATATTATATCCCACGATGTAGATAGAGTACTTTATATGCAAACATTTTTGAATATAAAGTACTCTGCATCGTTTCTCCCCGATATTGAACTCCGTTGACAGGTGAATCAGGTGATTATACAAAATATAATATTTAATTGTGTATCCCGCATCACATAGGGGAGGAGTTTACAAATTTTTTGGGGGGGTTCTCGTGTAAACCGAATAGAAATGGTGTTTTAAGAGGCGCAGATTTAGAAGAGGCGCCCCCCCCCCCCCTTCTAAAGCCTAAAAATTAATATTGTAACATAAACATTACCCATTCCTACATATTTTATAAAAAATTATAAACAAAAACTGTCTCTGTAAGGTCTTTAAAATGAATTATACTACAAAAAGATGAATAACAGATCAATACTGATTCGTAATATAGAAAATGCAAGCCTTTTCTGGCATTTTTGATTTACATGCTCTTAGATTACTTCTGAAAACATTCCTTACACATCACTGCGATCTTATAAAAATTTGGGCCGGATCGTTTTGGCTTTTAAAAGAAACAACATCCCATCTAAAAGATATTTTTTTCAAAAAATGGATTAACGAAATTTTTAAAAAATATTTTCTCGAATACACATATTTCGAACGTACATTTTTTCAAAAATGTCCTGATGACAGCTTTTTCGATGATGCTTTTTTGCAAACAAATTTATGAAATATTTTCTCGAAAACATGTATTTCGAAAGAACAAAAACGTCTCCAAAAAATAAATTTTCAAAAATAGGTACATTTGCCGAAAATATTTTTTTAAACCGTATTTAGAAAATTAAATTATGATGTCAAGTAGCTTGGAAAATGGTAATAAAAGACGAAAAAAGATCCTGAACAAATTTAATATAAACGAACCTTTTTTGGGTTTGATATACGTTATACGATATTTTTTGGTAAATTACTTTTTTAAAAACCCGTTGCTTAATATAAAATTAACATCCGAAAAAATTTAATTTCTAAGATGAAAAGTGCCTTAAAAAATGGAAAATTGGTTTTAGAAAAAATGTCCTTTCGTAAGTACTCGTATATCCCCCCAAATGAACAAAAGGCATAAATAAAAAAATGCTACAATATTTACATACACTTTCATATTAATCAAACATTTTGTCCTGTCGCGTGTAAGTTAAGATGACTAACTGTTCTATTTTGTTTTCAACAAACATCTTTTTTGATGTTAAATTAAGTAAATTTTTTCGAAAGGTGCTTTTTCGGAAATGGATCTACAAAATTTTTTCGGATATATACCTTTTGGAAAATATTGTTTTTCTTAATTTAAATTATGAACTCAACTGGCTTAGAAAATGTCAATGAAAAAATGACAAAAAGATCCTGAACTAACCTAAACGAACCGTTTTGCGTAGTAAAGCATACTTCCAAAAAAGTGCTTTTTTATATGAATATCCGAAGTCTTTCTCGAAACAATGTTTAAAAAAATATACTTTCTAAAAACATGTTTTCTTAAAAAATGTAGTTTCGAAAAGTAGTGGTTAAAAAACAATTGGAAAGCTGGTTACCTAAAAAAAAAATCGAAAACATCGCCAGTTTTCAAATAACTGTATAATCGAAACAGTTCTGATTTCGAGCAAATATATTTTCGAAAAAACGTGCTTTCAAAAAAAACATTTTCGAAAAATTTTCATAATTATTCAATCCAAATGAACAGAAGGCATAAACAATAAAAAATGCTACAATATTGGTAAGTTCAGATGACAAACTGTTCTGTTTTCCCAAGAACAGGTTTAGATAATTCGTCCGTTAGGAGATAGTGTAGGTACATTTCTTAGAATTCTAAACAATAAAAAAAAAGTCGGATGCGAACTTGCCCGTTCGCTTTTGTCTATACTTTTGTGTAGCTCCAAGCGACTTTGCGCTCCCTCTCCCTAGACGAAATTCTCCGACCCTTTGTTTTAATATAAACAAATTACAAATTCTTTTTAGTTTTCAGGCTTTTTGAGACTTTAGTTTATATTTGCGAGTGCAACTGAGGCACATACTTAAGTAAAAATTTAATATACAGCTTTTACGTTTCGCTAGGGGGTGCCGAGCCCCCACTATATTTTCTTTAGGGGGACTCTGGCCACTGAGCCCCCCCGTCGACACCTATGCCGCAACATACAAACAGTCTTTCGCATATGGGTCATTCTCCCACGAACGTAATACTTGTGTCCCTGGAAGATATTTATTATGTGTTTCTTTCAATTTGATTTAATACTGATGATATGTAAAGAAATAATGAAAGTTTTCCTGGATCAAGCATAAAATCTTAGGTTTTTTAATTTTAAATATTGTTTTTCAAATCCCCAATGTGTCATTCCTCACCTCCATGGCATGTCCCCAGGCATAGTTAGTAATATACTAGCTCCATATTTTTTTACTTCACTAAATATTTAATTAAATCATATATTTCTGGGGTCTATGAAAACTCCAAATCTTTTGAAAAGTTAGATTTATGTATTTTTTAGATGTTTCCTTTTTATAAATATTTACTATAATTTGGTTGCCCCCAGCGTTACATCTCACCTCCGTGGTCAAAGTTGTTAATCCAAATAAAAATCGAAAAAGAGTAGTGGGGAATTTCAGGTTGGTTAAGAAGTATTGGTTTAGACCAGTCTGTTCACGTCGGCGGTATAAGGTGGATGTGTTTCTTTACTTAGTTAATAGTTTGTGCGCTCATGTGTTGATTTTACTAAGAGGTAAGTACAATTTTCTCATTTTTGTTACCGCTGTTTGTAAGACTATTTTGAAGAATTAAAATTTGTCAATAATTATTTTTAATGTATAAATGGGTAAAGAATCCTAAAATAAATTGAGAAAAAAAAACGTCAGTAAAATAAAATATTTATTAGTGAAAAACCTATAGGATCCTCACCTCCGTTACCTCACCTCCATTACCAAATGGTGGTAATAGAGGTGAGATGTGTTTCACGGAGGTGATAGGTTTTGATTTTTAAGATAAAATTCATATTTTAGGCAATATGGCAAAGCTGAAAAATAATAAGGCCGCGAAGAAAGAATCCTGCAAAGCAAGATTGGAAAGAAAGTCTATGCGTAAATTAAGGGAAGTAATAAAAAGTGACCCATTAAAATATGAAGAGGCGAAAAGGTTATAAAGGGAAAGATACCATAGAAGAAAGGAGCAGGGAAAAATAAAGTCAATTTCTGAACTTAATCCACGTAAGCAAAGATCGCTAAGAAAAGATTGGGAAAATAGAAGTAAAAAAGCTATCATCAAAAAAAAATATGGGAAAAAGACTAAATAATTTGGAAACACCACCTCCTTCTCCAGTTGCAGCTGATCCAATTTTACGGGATTACCAAACAACAACTGGTTTTAGAGTTTAAAAATAATTTACTAAAATTTTGAAGGCATCACTTTATCATGATCCACCAATACCGCCAAATAAAAGAAATTAAACAAAACCTCTCTCAACAGGATGTATTTGCCTTATGAAAGGCACATACCGTCTGTGTTTTGTAAGAAGGGGCCATCTATCATATTCTCCTAAATAGTGCTATCTTCACCATGAATATTATTATAAATTCTTCTATAGGTTATAAAAAGGGGGCATCTGCAGGATTTGTCCTTCTCAGAAAATTATAGGGAGCTCTCTGCAGAAATCCCACATTTTTTTAGACTAAAAGGATTGAAAAAATGGCCCATTCCATTTAGAGTATTTAGACCATTTGAAATTAAAAAATTTTTCTCGAATTTTGTAACATAGGGCCAACTATCATTTGGGCAAATGTTAAAGAGTATTCTAAAAATAACGGTTGCCCAAAAAGCAGTGGCGTATTCGCAAATTGGACCCTTTATGCGACAATAAAAATATTTCTTGGGCCAACCGATTTTTTCCAAAAAAAAATGTGTGCTTGAATATATTTTCCTACTAGTACTAACACATAATGTATCCCATTATACATACAAGGTTTAAACTCTGTACCATTAGCCACCAAAAAGTTATAAAACGTAATATCAATCAAATTGTATATTTTGGCGCTCCTTTTTTTGGCTGGATAGCCCCTTTTTACAAAACACAGACGATACATATTTTTTTAAATTTAATAACGCCTTAACTTAATATTAAGATAAGCCTAAAAGGCTACGATATAAAGATATTTATGGTTCTGATACAGATAGTTCAGACGACGACGTGCCTCTTTCAAATTGTATTACCGTCCCTCCAAACATAGAGGACTATGAATCTCTAAACATCGATGACTATGTTTTTGTCAAGATTTTCGGCAAGAAAAATCAATATTGCCATTATGTTGCAGTCGTTACAGCCAGAGAAAATGGAAACGAGTATATGGTTAAATATTTCCGAAAATCATCAAAATGGCATTATTTCGTTTTCCCACATGTTGAAGATGTTGGCCTTGAATCATATAATGATGTAGTATCTGTTTTCGAAAAACCCTGGATCAAAAGAGGTCAACATTTTTTTATTGTACCGCTAGTTACCACTTTACGTGAAGTAGAAATGTTTTTCAGTATTTTAAGATTTTTTGTGCCTATTTCGTTTCTTAAGAAGTCTTATAATGAACAACATATGCTTTATGTGAAGTATTTTTTACGTAGGTATTTATGTCTATTTTAGGTTTAGTAAGATATTTTGTTCCTATTTAGTATTTGTTAACACTAATAAAACAAAATTAAGATTTCTTGGGATTACTGCATATTATGGAAGTCGTAGAATGTGATCTATTACTATATTGAAAAAACTGTTAAATTAATAAAAATATACTACCAAATAGACAAAAATGCAGAAAGGGTATTTTATAATATTGTTTTTGAATTTTTTTCTCACCTCCGTGTGATAGTTCTCACCTCAGTGAATATATATTTTTAAACATTTCGTTTTTTGTTTAAATTATGAATCACAATTCGTGACCACTATCTTTTAATAAACCACTACAACACATTTAAAATAAAAATCTGCAAATAAGTTATTTAAAAAAATATTACTAAAAATTTTTCCCCTAATATGTATATTACGTTTTTGGGAGATACACCCATATATGAGTCTATGAAAACCAGAGTGGTCTAAGTCAAAAAAAATGGTTTTGAGATATTAAAGGTCAAAGTTAAATGAGGATCAACAAATGTCGAAAAACAAATAGCGAATGGGTTTAGGAGATTTTTCTTGGGAAAAGCTAAACTTAAATTTTGCGATATTTGATATTTTTACAAAAATGATTCTTGTCCTCATTTTTTGAAACTTGTGACTTAGACCACTATGGCTTTCATTGTTTGTGTGTTAACGTATTTCGTAGAAAATATCTTCTGAACTTTAATTATTTATTGTTTTATACTTAAATCATCAAACACATAGATTATAACTTTAAGGAAAGATTTTTTAAAACGAATTATTAACTTTGAACAGTCCTCTGTGGTTTACGTTTCAAATATCAAAATTCTGTTTTCATTCACAAAGCAATACATAATACCAGACAAACATAGTTTTCAAATATTCATAAGCAAACTTTATCTATATATAAAGTCCCTGTATATTGCACGTATCACGGGTGTTTACAATATTTAAATTTATGGTAATTCAATTGTGTTTAGACATAATTACCCTCAACACTTCCCCTCAACCAAATCCGTCTTTGCGAATTAGCGGAGCAAATTCATTATAATGATTACACAAAGTGGATTTTGGGCCCTCACAAGTTTAAGTAGAGCCAAAACTTATTTAATTAATTACAAGTTTTACTAACCTCTGTTAGAGGTTTACAAAGGGGACGCCTCTAAGCCCGAAAGAAATCTATCTCTAAGAACTTTGTCCGTGGTTAAACTCCTTCAAACTCACCCTTTAAACAATTTTATACAAAAACTAACAATTTATTTATTTAACGCGCTCAGGGATATTTCGAAAAGCTATTCCGTTGTCTCCTTAACGGAAACTTATTATAAATTTATTTCAGTCTCTGAGCTCTCGGACGGTAATTACTAAAGTAATGATGAACTCACATTAAGACCAAGAAAATTGTTGGTATAATACTAAATTAAACTTCTTGTCGGCAATTAATTTGCCAAAGAAGATTTAACAAGATTTAGTTCAGCTGTAATTAAATGGTAAATTTTAAATGCCATTAATGGCTTGATTTGTTAGAAAACATTTTTATACAAAATTTATTTAAATATTTAATTAATATAATATCACTAGCAGCTTGCCTACATTTTAACACTTCTCCCCAGCATTTTACTCTCATTACACTCTAATTTAAAAATCAATACAACTGGTAACTACCAAATCTGTAAAGTGATTATTAATGGAAGAAAACGATGAATAATTTAATCCAAATCAGATAGATATTCAAAGTAAGTTTGCAAAACAGTAAGCCCTCGTTATTGTTTGAAATTCAGGTACATTAGGCACCAGATTAGGGCTTTTAGCCTATAAAAGGAAGCAAACTCATTAGTTAAGTGTAACGACACCGCTGCAGGAAATAATGCTAACATACTATAATGTTTATTTGTAGGTCTTAGGGACTAACATATAATGAAAATAAACCCGAATGAATATTTTATTATAAATTAAATAGCGCAGATCTAGATCGGTCCTTAATTTCAAGTTATTCCGATACTTAGCTTTATGTAGCAGGAAGTTTTACCGACATATTCATGTTCCGTAATTGGATAAATACAGGGACTATAAATATGTAGCGTCTAATCGCAGGGCTTCACGAAAATAGCTCATTTAAAACTTTTAGTTAAGAAGGAGCAATGAAAAATAACATTAGAAAACTAAAACCCACCAGGCAAAATGATAACAGAAAGTTGCGCATCTGTAAATGGGACTTATATCCTTAGTTATATCACAAATTTTTGTATAGTGCAAAATGTCTGTAGGACCTATTTATGAGAAAGAAAATCGCTGAGGGATTAAAAATGCTCTAAATTCCTTCATAAGGTATTTTTAATCCCTAAAAAGTAACATTAGAAACACAATATTTGTTATATGGAAACATTCACAAGCAACCTATTTAAAACGTATATTCTTTGTTTAGGTATAACGAATAATTATGGGTGATTATTAGTATTTTTCTGGTGCTTCAATTATGTTAAAATGGTTTAGGTTTATTTGCTGTGTCCCTTGGTTGAGCTACAGTTTGGTCTGTACAGTGTTATTTATCTTAAATAAATGGGCTCTTAAGTACCCAAAATTACTACTTTTTGTGTTTTATTTTTTCAACTAACAGATTATTTTTTTTATTTTAACCATTTTTATTTTAAGAATAAAGTTTGATTAGTTTTATTTTTGTATTTCAAATACACTTTTTGTTCAGTTATTTTATTTTTAAAATAAAGTTTTTTCACCTTATCGTGATTTTAAATGATTACGTAAATTAAAATATGTTTGCCCCTTCCCCTAAAACTTTTGTTGCCCCTCTGAAATCAAAACCTGGCTACAGGCCTTTCAGATCTTGCAAGCCGTTTCAGTTTTTTACAAATTTGTCTGCTAGCTTAATTTTTCCAATTTCTCCGAAACTAGGCACATCAATAGATTATTTACAAGGTGAGTTAAGGGCTAATAGCACTATAGTTTGCATCCAGTGACGTTCACTTGCAAACAAATTTTGTTACTAACACGATATTTCCAATTTCTCGAAAACTGAACATACCTATATAAACAGATTAATATTTACATTGTGGGTTAACGGCTACTAGAACTATAATTTGCATCTAGTAGAGTTCACTTGCAAGTCGTTTCAGTTTTTTACAGTGGCGTAGCCAGGGCGGACACGCCACTGTTTTTTTACAAATTTGTCTGCTAACTGAATATTTCCAATTTCTCGAAAGCAAGACATATAAACCGATTAATATTTATAAGGTAAGTTAAGGGCTACCAGCATTATAGTTTTCATCAAGTGGCGTTGACTTCCGGCCAACAGCTAGGGAAGAGGGGGGGGGGGGGCAGAGACATATAAACATATAAATATTTGCAAGGTGAGTTATGGACTACTGGCACTAGAGACATAGATTTTCAGATTTTTACAAATTTGGCTGCTAACTTAATTTTTCCTATTTCTCGGAAACTAGACATATAAACAGATTAATATTTACAAGGTAAGTTAAGCGCAACCAGCATTATAGTTTTTATCCAGTGGCGTTTACTTCAGGCCCATAGCTAGGGGGGGGGGGACAGAGTGGCCAGTGGGCGATGCCCACTTAGAAAGAAGTTGCCCACTCTAGAAAATCACTAAAATCATTGTATTGTCTACTAGAAAAATATTACATCATAAAAATATACTTACCATTTTTTAATATAAAAATATAAATACATAAAATTTAGAAAAATCATGCTGATGATGGCTTCTCGAAGACGAAACATCGGATTAAAAAAAGGAAAAGACCGTACATCCGAAACGAAACATTTTTCGAAGTTTGTTTATTGGAACTTTTTTATTATTAAGACAAATTTTAACAAAATGTTGTATTTAAACAATATGGCATCTGACGTTTGCCATTTTGCTTTTATTTAATTTTTGAGTGTCCTATGGCACTCGCGAATTTAAGACAAGTCAATTGGCATCTCATTTGTTAAAATCAGCTTAGTAGTTTAGGCGCTGCAAGGGTACGTACATACATACACACATATGTACATACATAGAGTGCCAAAACCGTAACCTTTCCTTTTCGCTTCGCTGTAATCGGTTAAAAAAGAGCAGACAACAGCACATGCAATGAATTTTAATTCTACTACTTTCGTATCCCATATAACCAAATAGAAATTTTGATGTCACTGCAAATTACACAAATTGAAAATGTTCCATTTTTGTTCCAACCCATTTTGAAACAATAACAAAGCGTATAAACTGGGGAGAAACAGCAATACACAAAAACGATCTCTATTGTTTTATGCATTTACAGCATTTTTACCCTTCGAGGCCATTTTACCTTTAGTTACCGAAATCATTTGCCACCCCTTTTAACAGCAGCTTTTATATTCAGGATTTAATATAATTAAGAAGGTCAACCTTAAACAAGTAAAAATATACGTGAAAGTATGGACCTTTGTAATTGTGGAAAATATAGGACGTGCCTCGATTTCACGGTAAGTCGACCTCAAACCGAAAATGAAATTTACTGGATTTAAAATTTTTTTATCGTTCCATGTTATGATATAATTCGTTGCCACGAAATGACAACTAACGGTTATCTGTTATTAATGTCAGGTCAAAACAGTGGCCACCAAACCATTAGGCACACTAGGCTATAGTCTAGGGTCCCAGCTCCCATATGTTTTATTATTTAAAATCCATGTCTTACCTAATAATTTTATCTGTTACAATGTCATGTTTTTTATACTGCACTGTATTCCAAACTACGCAAAATAAAAATTGCGGAATTCCCAGAAAAAAAAAAATAGAAAAAAACTCTAGTTCCTTACCATATTTATTTTTAAAACATAACTGCCATGTCTCTTCTTTTTAATAAAATAAATAAGCATGATATTTTTCTAAAATTGTGGATTTTATTTAAAAGGAATATCCCGAAGTAAGTACCCCATATTATATTCTAATATAATACTTAGAACTTACCAGATTTATTTTTCCCGGCAGTTGCTTCCAGACGATTGAGGTATATGGCTTGATTAGCCTCCCGGAATCTCATTTCGTATAAGCTCTGTTAATGACTCCATAAAAAAGCTTTCCTTTACGTTTTCTTTTATAGATAAGTAATTTTCTTGGCTGGAAATAAAAGAACCTCTGTTAAAAACTAATTATACCTAACAGCGGAGGCACGCGTACTCTTACGATTAATTTACTTTCCACCATAGATACAAGAAAGTTATGTAGGATTAAATGATCCCTTTTGAACTCTCTCAAACACGAAAAAGAAAACTTTAAAACTCCAATATTAGCAATAGCATTTTTAAAACATATTTTGCAAGGATTTAATAAAGCACTTTCGGTTTATAGAAAGAAAATTAAAGAACAAAATCAAACCACCTGTTGCAAGAATCGCCAAACTATCCCTACATGCCTTTAGGGGCTCAATTTTAGTTAAACAAATTGCATTTCAGATTTTCTCGACGCTTTATAGCGCTGGTTCAAACTAACTGAAATTTCATCACTGTTCTATTTTATCATGCCTCTTTGAACATTTCGTTTAATCAAAATTTTGAAGATATTTTACTCCTAGCTCTGTGTCTGTGTCTGGATATTTAACTTGTCTGAACATTTTTCTTTCATTTTTACGGCCATCATCAGGGCGTTCTGTAAGTTACCAAAAGAAAAGATGTTATACAAGTAATAAAATATAAAAATTAAAAAATTAGAAAATTACAAATACGAAACTTCAAAGTTATAAAATCAAATTGTTCAGAGTAGGTACTTACAGGTCTAAGCACACAATCGACATAGGCAAGGCGCACTTCGGCCAAGAGATAACTTAAAATGTCCATGTAATTACGTAAAATTCTAACATTTATGACAAACAAAGTCAATTTATGCCTTACAAACTAGACAACCAAATCACAACTGCAGCAAAATACCATGAAAGGTGCCTGTCCCTCCGAAAATGTGGATGTTTAATATAGGAAAAAATTCATATTTTCAGTGCCGTAGCAATGGACTAAATTTGACTGAAGGCAAGCCAGGATTTTTGCTCCTTTATAACAAGACCTAATTAGCTTATAGACTCTATAGTCTTACTATTTGGCGCACCTTGCCTCCGGAACCCCTAGGCAACAAATGAATGCGTGAAAAATTTGCGAAAAATAGCTGATTATTTTCCGGAAAATTGAACCCAACCCATGTTGGATGGATCGACCCCGAGAAATCGAAAATTTTTCTTCCTTCAAATAGGAACTCCGTCGACATTTTTCACTTCATATATGCATGTATGTAGGTCTAGAATCACTGTTAAAAATAACATGGAACAGAATTTTTTCGACTGATCAAGGAAAATCGCGAGGAAGTATCTCGAACATCAAAAATAGATTAGCCAATCTCGGATATGTTGTGGAATGATCCCTTCTCTATTAAATGGCAAAAACCGCAAAAGGCTGTTGTTTTTCTTTAATTTTTTATGAATTTTCTTTCTAGGATCTGCAGCGTATTCTTGAGATCACTAAAAAATGGTTTATGACGGAGATATGGTCAAACTTGTAGTTTTTTCGTATTTCTCGTGCCTAAATTGCCTCGGAAACGAATTCTTGTAAAAGTGTTAGAGGTGACCTGAAATGAAAATTTTCACATATGAATGCATAAGAAATTTTGCGAAAAATAGCTGATTTGTTCGATCAAATTTACCATACGAGAAAAAAATCTAAACGTATCTACTTAAATGATTCTAGATATATCCATATCGATGGGAAATTTTATTTAGAATTCGATTCTACCAGAGTTAAAGCAATATAAATTGCCGTTTTTCCGGAAAATTCAATTACCCGGACTCATGTCGGTTGGATCGACCCCAAGAAATTTTTTCCCTCAAATAGGAAATATTTTTGACTTTATATAGGTCTAGAATCACTGTTAAAAATTACACGTGGCAGAATTTTGTCGACTGATCATGGAAAATCGAGAGAAAGTGTCTGGAACGTCGAAATAAGGTCGGTTTTTAGCGGCTGTAGAGAATTCTTTAGCTGAGATAGATTAAGCGATTTTGGATATGTTGTGGAATGATTCCTTCTCTATCGAATAGCAAAAATCGAAAAAAGCTGTTTTAGTTATAATTTCTACATTTGCCTCTTCCATACTTTCCACTAATTCGTGTTCTTCTCTCTTTATTCCCCGTACATTTCATGTTGCTGGTTTTTTCTTAATTTTTTATGAATTTTCTTTCGAGGATCTGCAAGCGTATTCTCGCGATCGCTAAAAAAGGGCGAAAAAATTGGTTAGTTTTTTCGTATTTCTCGTGCCTAAATTGCCTCGGAAACAAAGTTTCGTAAAAATGTTAGCATATTGTATTATTTTATGATCGATGCAAAATTAAGTGGAGACAGGAACTTAAAAGGACTCAAAATAGTTTAAAAAATTTTTTAGTCTTTAAAAAGATCAATGGCAATAACGTATTTTAATATGAAAAAATGCTCTTGTTCATTAAGGTTTTGTAGGGAGCGGTATTGGAAGAGCGCAATTTCTATATTTTCCATCACATCCAGTTTTCTCCCTTTGTTGAGGTGATGCAAAACCTTGAAGTTTGTATCCAAATTAAAGATATAACTGGATTTTTTGATGGCGGGTTGTCGCCTACTGGACCGAAGATGTTCTTTAATTCTGGTGTTAAAAGTTCATTGTTATATCTAAATTCACTTAAGTACTCCGAAAAAGTTTCAAAATAAAATTAAATTTGAAGATTTAGAAATTGTACAAAAGTTACGCAAAATATAAACATCCCCTAATACCAAAATGGTTGAAGGGACGCATGGCGGTGTTGCCGTGTCCTTAATTTGATTTGTCACATTGCCCACTACGTTCAGTTGTTTTTCCTAGGATGACGTCAGGCAGAAAGCTGAATTTTTTGAATTTGGTCAAATTTCAAAACTTAATGTTTTTGTTATCCGTCCAAGCGACATAATTTTTTGTGCGTGTTTAGATTGACTGAGTGTGCAATAATGTTAATGTATTTATAAAAAATGAGAAATTACTGTTTTGAATTGAAATGAAAAGATTTTCGTATGCGCATTTAAAAATTCGTTTGAAACATCAAAAACATTCCAAGTGGGTTCACTATTAAAACCCCTAAATTTGGTACGGGTCCTGTAAGTAGGAACAGAGATATACAACTTTGAAACTTCACCAGACGCCACTGTTGATGGCTAAAAACTATAATTTAAGGGCAAATAGCTATTGAACGTTATTTAAAGTTGGCTTGCAGGAAACTATAATTTTTTTCCATGATATTATTGTCTTTATTTGGGAAAATATCTCCAATAAATATCATGCAAGCCCGTGTAATCCCAAAATACTGATCGTATCTCCCTTATGAATACTTATCCCAAATTAATTCCATTTCATAAGTAATAATTTAATATAAGAATCGTGACTAGTAATTTTTTTTCCATGAAATTTCCAGAGAAAAGCCATTAGAGTTTCATTTTTTATTAAGGATCTAAAAGGAAAAAGATTTAACTAAATGACGGATGGAAAATTAAAGACAAAAATAAAACTATTTCTTACAGGGAACAATGAACTCTTATGAGAGCCAAATTTGAAAAGGATTTTATGGTAAATCTTGGTTTTTAGAAACCTGATATGATTTTAATTTCAGTCGTCAACTCGCTGATATTTAAGGAAAAAAAATATTTATTTCTCACAGGTCCTTATCGATATTAACTGTTAATATCGATAATCAACATCGACAGAAAATATCGATGTTTCCCCATTTCCAGGATGAAGTATGATCAGCGGTTTCCTTAGAAGATGAACCTCAAAGAGCGTATTGTATGACGTGTACAATAAATGCAAAATTAGCGTCGGACCCAAGTCTAAAATAATTATTCTCTGCTATTGTGGTCGTATTTAGAAACCGCTCTAATGGTATGCTGTATGAGTAGTTTCCATATTCTAGAATGGCACCAAAGGAAATATTTAGAGAAACACTTTGCGGTGGATATCATCCAGAATAAGCAAAAAACTTTTACGGCTTATTTTGTAAAATGTATTTTACCTAACAATTCAGCAAAAACAAATTACTTTTTAAACATTATGTATATTCGATTCGATTTTTATTCATTAAAATTGCTAGTGCAATATGTAGTTGACAAAACGAGTTTTCGGCGAATAACTTTTAATGTGTTAGGAATTGCGATAGGGTTGTAATTAGATCGAATGACATACAAATGTACAGGGGCTCCAATTGAAAATAAGAAAAATAAAGTGCTTTAAAATTTAAAAATTTGACACTACATTTTGGATACCCTGGTTAATTCGGATCAATCAAACTTGGGTAACGAGACTGTTAGACCTTACTTAATAAGTACCTTGTATAATTTAATTAACGAGGCACTATTTGTAATGGATACAAGAGTGAAGAGAGGGTATGAAATTGGTAGCGACCATTACTTGGTGGAAACAAAAATAAAAGAGGAAAAAATAGCAGTAGACAAAGGAGAAAATACACAGAAAGAGAAAATTAGAATATATAAATTAAGAAAAGCAGAAATAAGACCGAAATATCAAAAAGAAGTAGATAAAAATTGTTCATTCGGGGACAGTTTGGATGAAAGTTGGAATAGCCTCAAGGAAATATTAGTAGAAGCTGCAAAGAAGGTATGTGGAAGTACTAAAGCAAAAATTAATAAGAAAAAGACAGCCTGGTGGAATGATGAGATAAGAAGAGAGGTTAAAGAGAAAAATATACTTTGGCAAAGATATCTTCAAGAAAAGAGAAAGAAGGTCAACTAGGAGATTAGATAAGCAAAGAAAAAGTTCTAGGAGGATTTTGGAAAGCTGATGGAAAACAATTGCACTGAGAATCAAAAAATGTTCTACAGGGTAATAAAAAAGTTCAGAGATAAACCGGAATTCAAACTACAACAAGTTAAAACACAGGAAGGGCAGATATTCACAGATGAAAACCAAATTATCGATAGATGGAAGACATACTTCAATGCATTATTAAACTAAGATAGTAAAGAAATGGAAAGGAAGGAAAGTAATCTAGTAATAAACGGAAGCAGAGAAGGGGCAGGAGAGAGCAATATAGAAAAGGAAGAATTGGAAGAAGCACTAGAACGTTTGAATGCAGCTAAAGCGGCAGGAGTAGACGAAGTAGCACCGGAAATACTAAAATATATGGGAGAAAGAGGCAAGATTGAAATGTTAAAAATACTAAATATGTGCTGGAAGAAAAAGACATACCAGATGAAGGAAAGACTGCCATAATACTACCGATATATAAGAAAGGAGACGCAAAGGAATGCGGAAATTACAGATGTATTATACTATTATCCACAGGTCTTAAAATCTGTGAAAGTATTTTAGAAAAAAGAAGATAGTGGAAACACAGCTGAGAGATGCTCAAAGTGGTTTTCGATCGGGACATAGCATACGAGATCATACGTTCACGATACATTAGGCAATTGAAAAGAAATTAATAAAGAACAAAGACATATACGTATATTTCTTATATATGAAAAAAACGTTTAATACAATAAGTAGATGAAAGATTTGGAAGAGCCTAGAAAGTAAAAAACGTATATGCTCAATTAATAGATGTAGTAAAGGGTATATACAAAGAGACAAAAAATAAAGTAAGAACTTAATTCTAACAGAATATCAGAACAATTCAAAACGACTGAAGAAGTAAGGCAGGGTAATGTCTTGAGCACAATGGATGAAGCAATAAAAGAATACCAGCAGAAAATGGTAAAAGTAATGATAGGATTTAAAAATCTACAACCGGTGTTTCGGGACGCATGTGCGTTTGCAGATGATATTGCAGTGTTTGCTAGCACAGAAAAATCTCTAGACAAAAATATGAAAATATGGAAGGACACGTTGGGTAAACAAAACTTGCAATTAAATGTGGAAAAATCGAAATGCCTAGAAATCGAAATGCCTAGTCATAAGCAACCAAGGGGTGAAAATCGGCATGGAAGTAGAGGGATTTAAATACCTGGGAACAATAATAAATAATAAGGGGGATATGGAAAAGGAATTGACTGAAAGAATAAGGGCAGCAAACAAAATATATTATGCAATTCACAAGAAATTTCTCGAACATAGAGAAATCTCCAGGAAAACCAAGACAACGATATGTAGGACGATATACCTGCCAGTACTACTACATGGAAGCGAAAATTGGAATTTAACTGAAAGACAGGGAAAAAGAATACAAGCGGCCGAAATGAAGCACCACAGAAAAGTAGTGGGGCAAGAGGAGCTTATAAGAGACGAAATGAAGATATACGAAGGGAGTTAGGTGTAAAATCGGCAAAAGGAAAAATACAGGAGAAAAAATTAAACTGGTTTGGACATTTAGTAAGGATGGGTGCGGAAAGACAAGTAAAAAACATATGGGAAGCGAAACCTTAGGGAAAAAATAAAAGAGGACGACCCAAAAGGAAATGGAATAGCACAGTGAAAAATGTTTTAAGGGGAAAGGGTTAAAACTGGAACTCAGCGAAGGAAATGGCCAGGGATAGGAAGAAATGGAAGACAATAAACTGTAATGAATTTACACCCTAAGGATATTAAAGAGGAACTGATTATGTATGTGTGTAAATCTACTTTTTAATATAATTTTGCTTTTTACTTTAAACGTTGTTCAAATGGCCGCCATGAACTTCTTGGCAGTAATAAAGTCGATTTTGGAACTGCCAATAAGTAACACCTGTTGTACTCGAAAATGTAAGAAGTGAGTTCCAAAAGCGACTTTATTACTGCCAAAAAGTTCATGGTGGTCATTTTGAAGAAATTTTAAAGTAAGTAATAAAAGAAAAATTTTTTCTTAAGATTTTTAACTTTGAAAGGCTTGCCATTTAAAAAAGAATTAAGATACGGATCTCGGATTTGCGGTAGAATGTTTCTTTTTTAATAACCTTTAAAATGAGGTACCACACGGCATAGGATAGCATTTAAAATTTTTGACATCAACTCCGTAGCATCACCCCTCAAGGGGGTTGAAAAAATTAAATTACATAAAAAGTAGATTTATTAACCACTAAGATGCACCTAAAATTTGGTGTCTCTATCTTTATTACATAATATAGCGTAGATATTTGCCTTTATTAAGACATATCGGACACCCTGTATATATAAAAGTAACTTATTTCTAAGAAAACATCTTGGGGCTCTTAAGTTATGTCACTTGACAAAATTATTTTTCTTTTACGGGATAACTTGGCTCAGCTGAAAACTTTAAATTAAATTATCCTACATAGGGATTACAAAAACTGTCAATCTTTGTCCATTAAGTTACAAACTTTTATATTTTTCTTAACTTTATTGGCATAGGTGGTAAAAAAAGTCAATCAAATTTTGCCGTTTTCAAACCAAACTCTAGGAAAATAGGAAATATTTATAGCATTGTGATAATAATTCAAAAATACACAGGTGGGCGAACTTCGCTTAATAGTAATTTCCTCTGAAATAATTAGATTTTTTGAAAAAAAGCTGCAAAATATGAATGCCCTGCTTTACAAACTTCTGATGCTTCATACAATAGCTTCCAAATTATATTTTTGTAAGAGACAAGCAGAATGAAATAGGTTCAATAGAAAGACACGTGTCAATAACACGAGGATGTAGGTGGCTGTTTTCTTTCATAACGCAGAGGTCTTTTCACGTAGATCAAATTATTTTCGCAAAAACTTTTAATAACATTTCTTTTGTCTCCTAACTTTGCTTCGAGTGAAGCTAATTTCGAGTTGTCATCAGCACCAGAACTTAAATTATCGATCCCCTTTTCGCTTTGTCTTTATATTCTTGCTTGGCAATTCTATATACCGGCAAAACTTTTATAGGTTTTTATTATCTAGGCGTATTCTTTGGACAATAATGTGAATTTCTTGCAGATTTAGTGAAATCGATTTGCGTATATTTCAACTAAAATTCGACTTTTCCTTCATCGAATTTAGTAAATAAAGTTTAAGCATTTCAGCGAATCATAATTGCAATTTTGGCAAACATCTATATAAACCTAAATTTATATAAAATTTACATATCGTGTACCTACATAATATTTACATAACATCACGGCTGTGTGTGCTGGGATAATATTCTAACTATTTTTGATAAAATTGATAGAAGTACAAGTTTTAAAATAGAATTCTAGTTTTATCCAAATTATTAAAAGCAACTGTTAGTAATATGTTACATACATATCTATGTAACATCAACGTCATCGTTACATTAATGAATTTTAATGTAATAAATTTTGTCCGAAACTTACCAACAGTTTTGTTGGTAAGTTGACAGTGTTATCCCAACAAACACACTTGTGATGTTATGTAAATATTACTTACACGATATGTAAATTTTTGTATAAACTTAATATAAGATTCAGGTAACATGCATGCAATATTTACGTAACATCACAAAAACGATAGTCCAGCAAATACACATGTGATGTTATGTAAATATTACGTACACGATACGTAAATTACATATAAAATTAAGTTTATATAAGATTTACCTAACATGCAAGTAATATCACATGGGTGGAGGAACACATTTGTAATGGTATTTATATTACGTACAATTTACGTTTAAGTAAATTTATTTTTATACTTATAGAATTCAAGTAGGTATCAAATCAAGTTCAACTACAGAACGATATAAGAATTTATCACTGAGATCTTTTAAAATATTCTACCTATATATACATATTATACTTATTTGAGTTAGGAACAAAAAAACGGGGATTTCTTAACATACCTACCAAAAAAAAAATCCTAACCGACTATTTCTTTGTACTTTAAAAGGCACTTCCTTTCCTTTTCAATTTCTCTAATAATAAGCTTTTCACAAGAAAAAAAAGGTTGCATTCGTTTCCATTGAAATGGTTTTAATTTTAATGATTGGTAAAAATAATTTTTAAAGGAGGTTTCTAAAAATAAACGTTTTTTTTAATGCGTCTTCATACATAAGTCAACTTTCTTTTAACGTTACCTAATCTCGTCTCCACAGGGTTTGCTTCCCTGGGTTAGCAGAGTTTATAATTAAAAACTCTAAACCCTTTGTTTTATTGCTAGAGAATGTGTATAGTTCCCCTCTTAAGGTGTATTAAAAATTCCTTCAAAAGACGACATGGCATTTATATTCTCCCGGCTTCCCGGTATTATTTTAGGACTTACATTTCTCATCCACAAAGTATAATACTTTATGTAAACACTGATGTTTTGTGTAGGTATATGCGAGAGTGACCTATCCCATATTTTCATTTGACATATAGGAATGATATAATAAATAAAATGTCATTTTGTAGAGGGCTATTATTCAACTCGTGCTAAAATAAATATAGGTACATAATTCCCCTTTTCTATGCTCATTTGCCACAATAAGTTCAACATATCTATAAGTATTTTGTAGGAAACTGAAAGTAAATTATAGGGAATTGAGCAGATAGGTTTAAAAAATCAGGACTGAGGATTATCAGTAGTTTGTGCTTTTGATAAAATAGATGGGCAATAGGTGAGCATCTAAAAAATGTAATGTCTTTCGCAAACGTACATCCTGCTTAGATGCAGGGCAGGGCCTATATTACCATTAGGCGCATGCCTAGGGCCCAATGACAAGATGGGGCCCAAATAGTAAACATAAAATCATAAAGAAACACAAAAAAACTTAATTAAAACAAATATCTAAATCTTCAATCTCCCAGATAAAAAAAATTAATTAGAACAAGTTTTTATATCTTTATACCTAATCTAAAACATATCTAATCTTAATTAGATAAATAACAACTCGACACTCGACAAATGGCAATCGTTTTCTCTTTAAAATCTTATCACAATACCTACCATTCTTTATACTTTATTCCACATTGCAATTCGCAAAAAGAGATTATTAAATAATTGTCATCAGATAAATGTTTGGTAATGGCGAATGCCCGCCTGCGTCTTTATTTTTTACTTTTACCCTCCTATTACTATTACCTCTGTACCCATTTTCACTCGAAAATTTTCTGGCCATCCTAACAGGGAGCCCAAAAATTTGCGAGAGCCTAGGGCCTAACTCAGTTGAAATTAGGCCCTGATGCAGGTGGAAAACTTTAAAAAAATTTGCTCGAACTTAAGTATTAGTACTTGTCTAAGAAAATTTTCCCAGTGGCGACTGCTGAAATTTCAAAGTTGTATATCTCTGTTCATACTTAGAGGACCCTTGCTAAATTTAGGGGCTTTAATATTGAGCCCACTGGGAATGCTTTGATAAAGAAAAAAAACAACATTTTGTAATTTGCGAAAAAAAGGTTAATTTTGCGAAAAAAATGAACACGTATTTTATTTATTATTTTTTCCAAACAAATTTTACATTATTTTGTCGGAAATTTTTAAATTTTATGAGAAAAAAATGTGTTAGTAGGAAGTTATAGTCATTTCAATTTCTTTAAACCTAAAAATACAATTTTAACAAAATTAAAATGACTGTATCTACTAACACATTTTCTTCTCTTTTATCCTTTTGCCTTTGGGGGTGCAATAGATGCATACAGGGTGGACCAAAGGACAACTTTATAAAATAAATCCACTTTAGTGTTCTTGCACTACTTCAGAGAGCAACTTTGAAAAATATACATTTTACTTATAATATAGATTTTCAGGTGCAGGTTCATTTTGTTTCTTAACAAATGCTTCACAATTAGCCGTAGATACGGCCCTGTCATATCTGTCAATGGAAATAGAACAAAGCCCTCCTTTTTTCCCCCTTAATTCCGCAGCGTTGTCACCTTCCTTAAAAAATACGGTTGTTTCTTAATTTCAATAGCATTGGTGTAACAAACGTGTTCCCCAGTTCTCGTATTAACCAGGCGCGGCCCGTGAAATTTCAAAGTTGCATATCTCTGTTGCTACTTATGGGACACATACCAAATTCAGGTTTTTTAATAGTGAGCCTACTAGGAATGTTTTGGTAAAGAAAAAAAATATTTTGCAATTTGCGAAAAAAAGTTGATTTTTTGAAGTGACCCACCTAGGTAAAAAAATAACACGCTTAGATATTTTATTTATTATTTTTTCTAAACAAATTTTACATCATTTTGTCGACAATTCTTAAATTTTAAGAGAAAAAAATGTGTTAGTAGAAAGTTATAGTCATTTGAATTTTTTGCAACCGAAAATTTAAATTATTTTTCGGTTGAAAAAATTCAAATGACTATAACTTTCTACTAACACATTTTTTTCTCTTAAAATTTAAGAATTGTCGACAAAATGATGTAAAATTTGTTTAGAAAAAATAATAAATAAAATATCTAAGCGTGTTAATTTTTTACCCAGGTGGGTCAATTCAAAAAATCAACTTTTTTTCGCAAATTGCAAAATATTTTGTTTCTGTACCAAAACATTCCTAGTAGGCTCACTATTAAAAAACCTGAATTTGGTATGGGTCCCATAAGTAGCAGTAGCAACAGAGATATGGAACTTTGAAATTTCACGGGGCGCGCCTGGTATTAACAAAAAGTAATTTTAACAGCCGATGTTCTATTAGCTAATATAAATAGACGATAAATTATTAGAGCTTATGCTAAAAAATCAAGAGGTTATAGCGACCACAGAGAACAGAAAACGATAGAGCAACCACAATACGATATTCGTTTCCGTAACTTCAAAGATTCTTCTAAATCTTGGCAACAGAGCTTGCGCATGGAAATTGCAGGGGCCAACCGATCAAAACGGGAAGGCCAAACGAGTATGCGCTACCTATGCCGAATTCTGCGGCGTTGTCAATGCTTTAATTACACATCAAGAGTATTGACCCCTTTGGGAACGATTTTAAGGGGCGATAAAATTTTACGTGTCCTATGATGTCACTTGTTATTTTTAGCAGTTGGTCGTAGAGCACTAACTTAAGAAGAGTTGCATCTTTAAACACTTTTAATTTTGGCTCTAATTTTTTCTCTAAAAAAATTCTCTTGAAGCAGCTCTTTTTTTTATATGGAGAGTGATTCCGAAGCTCTTTCATTTGCGCAGAATTTCTTAGAACAATTATTTATACATTATGTTTACCTTTCATAATTTTTTCTATAAACAAGAACTGTTTAAAATTAAATTAAAATAAGAAGTAAGCTCCTCTCGGCGGCTCTGGTTTTAATTAAAAAAAATTGTCGTTATCCATCATCATTAGGGATCCATATATTTAGAATAATTTGTTGGTATGTTAGCACCTATTGGGCCCAACGTCAATGAATGTAAACCCTGTCCTGTTGCCAACAGACGAGAGAACATTTTGTTGATTTGTCGCAAGACCTGGCAACAGCTACATCGCCAAACTGACAAGCAAATCGTTGCCTCCCCGCCTCGTCCGTCTCGTCCCTTCTGCGGTTGCCGTTTGTAGTTGGGTGGTGTTCACAATAAACAAGTTACAGTTATTTACTATTTTACTGTGGTTTTAAACAATTAAATTTGCATTACATCTAAGAATATATAACCTACATAACATGAATTTACGGTGGTGACTTAAGTTATCATGAAACAGCCACTTTAATATAGATATTTTGGCTAGGAAACCTAGTTGTCTAGGATGGGCCATGCTTTTGTTTATATTACAGCTATATTTTGCGGTGCTATTTCTGCCCAAGAATCTGCTCTAACTGAATTTACAACAGCAAGTGTAACAGAAATTGATTTTCCCAGAGTTCCTCAGGGCAATGACACATCTGATCTTAATATTTCAGCACCAAGCAGTCCACGAAATTTGACCATCGAAGATGCTACTGACACTTCGCTAACTCTAAAATGGCACGTCCCAGAAAAACCAAATGGAAGAATAAAGGGCTATAGAATATACTTCACTTTTGGTAACTATACTGACCACCGTAGTGACAAAACTGAGCCTGAGGATCCAGTGAAGACTTATGTTTTAAATGAATTAAGTAAGTGTTTTATATCTTCTACTTTGTTACTATCAGCACTCAGCCTTTGTTAATTTAAGAAAATCGTAAAGTACCTCTTTTATTGGGCTAAGTAAGTACAGGGTATTTTTTTAATCACCTACTAATTATTTTTTTCTGTGGGGTAAATAAGCATAAAGAACTTAATTAGGTGCATGTCATAATATATTATGATGATGTTAATAAACTGTGTTAGTGCATCATAAATTCACATCCCTAAGTGGAATTAAATAGTGGATTAATTAAAACAGGGTTAATCAAAAATACCACATTAGGGTTTATTGAAAATTCACTACAAAATTAATTGCCAGACTAACCATTATTTGATTTACCTTATACCTACTGGTGTTCTGCATATTATTTACAAAATTTTATACTTAATTAAGAGCCATTTAATCTAGCTTCCATTATTACTTTTATAATTATCTTCATATCACAGGTTCATCTGAATCAGTCTGGTTCAAATGAACTACTCGAACTAAACTAATAATAATTGAAGTCTGTGTAAAAATCCTCCTATATGGTGTATATTTATATATGTATATTTTTTTTCAGAACCAGATACTCAATACTCAGTTACAGTAAAAGCATTCTCAGCAAAGCATGAAGGAAACCTGTCAGCACCTACCATAGGGCGCACAGACATAATGGGTCCAAGCTCTCCCATCCTAACAAATGTTTCTTGCGACTATAATGACTCAATTACAGTGGAATTTAAAAAGCCCGAAAGATATCCAGACTCGCTTGATATGTATTATATTGATCTGTATGAAAATGGTATACGACTGCAACAAACGCTGATACCAACAGAACGGCGCTATCTTTCATCCTCAGTAAGTAACTTGTGATGGCCTGCAGTTGTACCCCATTATTGCAATCAATGAAAATCAGTTAAACAATTTTAATGGGGTACCGTATAATATTTCTTTTGTGCAAAAAAATTGACATTAAAATATTGATATATTTTCAGTATACTTTTCCAAATGTTACTCCAAATTTACACTATGATGTCCAAGTGTACGCAGCCTCAAAAAGTAACCGCACTGGACACTTAGTGCTGGGAGAAAAATCGAAATTTGTAAGAGTTTATGTTTCTGAAGGGTGCTATGTACCCTCAGAGCCCTTCACAGAGCTTTGGGCTGGAGTACTAGCTGGGTTTATGTGTGCAGTTGGTGTATTACTTTTAGGCGGCGGTGGATATCTGATATGGAAGTGAGTCAAATCGTTTCTTATACAAATTTAGAGTTTTTAGTCTAATTTTAAGTACTTACCACCAGAGACTAGTGGAGAAATTCTATTTATATTTTTGATGGCATTATACTTGTACTGAAAATATTTGGAAATAAAAAAGTACAAAGCCTGATCCTGAATTGGCAGCTTTTACTGCCACTGAGAGAAAATAGAAATTCTCTTATTCTGTGATACAATTTTAAGAAATTTTATTAGTTTTTAACAAAACCCTTTCAGTTTGCAGTTGATATAAGCATTTTATCCTTTAAACATATTTAGGTATTAGAAATATAATAGATCATAAATTATATAGGGTTTACCGCGTTTACCTAACATAATCAAATATTTAATAATATTCTTTAAATAGATTAATATCCCTAAACCTATCAGACTCTTTACACAATAGAATGGTTGACTTTGATTAAAATCAAATTTTCTCTTTGTAAAATTGTATATATTGTTTCCAAAAACCACAAAATAAGATGCCAATCTGGTTACTAGTTCCAAAACCCACATAAAGCTAATATTAAAATAGATATATTGCTAAAATGAGGACTAAATAGAGCAGGAATTGATAACAAAATATTATTAAAAAATTATAATGCCCAATTTCTAATACTTATGCTTATTTACCCAATATTCTGTGTAAACCTCTTGAAGAAAAATCCTAGGAAGAAAATAAGCATCCAAAACTGTGACCAAAAAGAGGAATTTTATAAATCTGATATCAACCTTAATCGACATGACATTCTTGAAAGTTTTTTTTCTATACTAGGCTTAAACTTCTCGGCATTTTAATATAAAAAAGCTCAAAAATTATATGCAGACTGAAAATGCACAGGGAAGAGTTAGAAACGTTTTAAAAAACGAACAATTTGTGTTCCCGCACTGTTCCCTCGACGATCAGCTTGCGTAAATGTCCTTTCATCCTGCCTCACCTTTTTTGCCTAGTGTTATATAGTATTGTCTTCTTGAATATGGTTTACTATATTTATTTTATGCGCCAAGAAGCTGAAGAGAATAAACCCATCAGGGATTTAACAAAAGTTCAATAGCGTGTTTAAACTGCTATAATAATAATAAGCCTGGTAGCAATTAATAATAATAATAAGCCTGGTAGCAATTAATAATAATAATAAGCCTGGTAGCAATTCATTATATGCATGAGATAACTTATCGAATTTACAGTGGTAATTATGACCTACCATAAATATAATTACCAAAATTTCCAGAAAGTATTTATGATAACACTCATACTCACTATTCAACCCCTTTAACACAAAATAATTTGTCTTTATTTTTTATGAGATATAAGCAAGCAGAATCCAGGAACGAAACTGCTGTTGACTGCTACCTGTCTTAAACTAATTTATGCTAAATTAATGACTAGGAAGGATAATCTTATTTAAATGATACCGAATATTATAAAGCAATTATTATTTTTGTCGCTGATAGTACTTTAAACCAAGCCAGCAGGCGCCTAATATTGCCATTTCTCACATTTCTGTTATACGAGCAGTGGATATTTACTTAAATAGAACAATTTGTTCTTTATAGTCTTGTTACATACATGTAAAAATATATTTAGAGATGTCATAGGTATACCAATTACAGATAAGAAAATAAAGCCTGAAACGTAAATAATAGGTATGCAGTTCCAAAGAAAAAGAACCACTGCAAGCATGTTTTATGCATAACCGTCCTATTACGAATAATATTATTCAAAATCAAAATCAATACCAAGGTATAATTCTCTTGCAATAGATACGAGCAATACGTACATAATAAATAGTTAGGATTATATATTATTTGATATGAAAGTTAATAATAATTATTAACAGATGTTAAGATATGTTTTTGCCACTGAAATATGTTTTACCGGGATATATGTCGCTAGTTTCTGGTTAAAAATGAGTTGCTGGAGTATTTTCTTATCGACTTTTCGTCGGCCAAAAGTATTTGCGGTTTCTCAAAACGGTTCGAAGAATATTGATGTTTCTGCAGTTGTTTCGGTAGTAAATAGGTATGTTTATAGTATTTAACTTGAATTTATTGATGATAAGGTATTTAGTTATTACATTAATTAAGAGATATTAGGATCCTACCGGTTTTTTTCGAGACAATGATTTTTTGATTTTTATGCTGTAGGTACTGAAATTTTGAAGAAATGCTAAGAACCACGTTAAAAAAAACCTAAGCAGTACAAGTCTAAATGTTAGTAGTAAAAATAAAGTAGACCTTAAAAATTGGCATTGTTTAAGATACCAGTTTTCAATATTGCAGGTATTATATAATTAGAAAAAACCTGAAATGCATAACTAAACATATTTAACCTTTCTACTACAAATATTATTCAAAATCAAGAACAAGGTATTAATTCCTTGCCATAAATACGGGATATTAAAAGTTAATACTGTTATGCATTTGCTGTCTTCGATAAATTATACATATGATTAGGGCTGGGCGATTATCGAAAAAGATAATCGATTTTTGATTATTTGAAATAATCGATTATTTTCGATTAATCGGTTAATCGATTAATCGAAAAATCGATTAATCAAAAATCGATTCATCGATAAAATTTATATTAATCGAAAAATCGATTAATCGAGAAAATCTATTATTGGACTCGTCGAAATTATGTCATTACTAATGACATAATGAAAGCGACTCCAGCGCTTACCACTTGCCAATCTTGAACACGATTCCGGCGGGCGATTTAAATTTTAGACCCGTAAAAATTAAAGGAGCGCGGATCGAAAAGCATTCAAATTATTTCGTTGAATACGTCTTTCATAGTTATGATTATAAAAAAGAATCGATTAATCGAGAAAATCGATATTAAATTTTTTTGTAATTGTTCAATTGATTAATCGATTATTTTGCCCACCCCTACATATGATGCAGTTCCCTTATTACTGTCTAAAAGATAACTCAAAAAACTGGAAGACCATTAATATTTTACCTACATTTGGAAAATAAAAAAGACCTTCACAAAATTGCATTAGTTATCATACAAAATCCGTAACGTCTGCCACGCCTTTTTACACTCTGAAAAGTCCATTGTTTGTATAAATTTTAAGCAGATGTAATCTTTAAAAAAAACAATGAACCCCCATTCTGCGCATCCTGTGTAACCCAGACTGTTATCAATGGAAAAAATGTAATTATTGTTATTTTTGCCGTTTTTGAGATAAAGATCAAAGGTGAACGGGTTATTATTTTAGATATGTTAGGTAAAAGTCCTTTTGCCCCTGAATAAAGATATATTCATTATTCACCCCCATAAGACACACACACACAGTAATAAATCTTCAAATAAGGTTTGATTTTGATCCATTAGTATGGTTTTTCTCGATGGACTTTAGCCAAAGCTTGCCCACATAAGCAGGGTTTAAAATATATAGGTCAGTCTGAGCTTTATTAGGACGATTGCCTTTTGCCGTATTAAAGATATTCTATTAATTATTCCACTGCAGATTAATTGTTTAAAAAATTAAAAGAGATAAAATAAATTAGCAATTCCATAAGTGCATTTGTCTTAATTGCATATCCACAGCGGAAAAACAACCAGAGAAATATCATTGACAAGGTCGTCATTCTGTGTATTGATTGTTGGTTTTACTAATTGTTATTTTGATTTATTTGCTATGCTTTATTTATCGCTGTAATAAACGTTTCCGAGAACAAAATATTAGCCTTAAAATTTTAATACCTTTGTCGGTAAGTTACATGTCACATCACGTGATGTATATAGTTATAATAATTACTCAGGTGAGTAAGTAAGGTACCACGTGTCCCCAAAAGTTTTGGTATTGTTAGAAAAACCGATTTTAAGGATGCAAAAATTAATACGTTCTCAGCAAAACAAAATGATTTAAGAAGTTGCTAAGTATCTTTATCAGTTACGTTTTTTAGCGTTATATCATATCAAAATGAATAGTTGTTCCTTTGTTCTCTTGGTACGTGTTTTTTATTAGAAGATAAGCTGTTGTTAAAGATAATGCAATGGATGAAACCACTTCGAATTGGTCCCTAAAGGTGTCCAGATGAACGTATGAAACTCTTTATAAAAATATATTGGTGCTTGCTTTGAATAAAACAAAATTGCACGTGTAAATAATCGCCAAGACCATATTTTGAAAGTATTTCGAATGTTTGATTTTCTGGTATTCTATAGATCTACAGATCTAACTTGCCTCCTCTAATTAGCTAGAATATAGGAGGGAAATATATAATTACAGGCCGCTCAGTGGAGCGGTTAGTATATTCCCCCCCCCCCCCATTGTAGAAGATGTAGGGCTACAAGAACCTGTTACTGGTGAGGATCGGAAAATGGGAATTAATGGTTTTGAATTTTTTAGTCGAAAATGCCATTTGCAGACCTAATAATAATTTGGTACCTAACAACAACTCAAAAACGGTGGGTCGAATCGAAAAACTATTTGACTGACCCGTCAAACTTTAAAATCTTAAACACTTTTTTTTTGCAATACTTGAAATTGGTAAATTTTTCAAAAAATTGAAAATTACGATTTTTGACCCAAACTTTTCACGGTTTTTCATTTTTTTTAAGGGTCACAATGGATCCAAATCAAAATTTTATTTATATCATCCGAAAGAGCTCGTCGAAATACATGGTATCCATATTTTTTAAGTTCTTCATTCTTTATAGGAAGGGAGCGACAATTAAATTTCTCAATTTTGATTTTTTTGCCCGCTACATCGGTACATTTGAATTTCACCGATTGGGCGATCTACACCCTGGTCTTCTTTATCACCTCAACATGAATAACACCCCGGAGATAAAAGGGTCGATAAGTTTAGGTAAAAAAGGCCGGGATTCAAAATTTTAATAAGTTTTATTTGCGATGTTTTTTTTCTTCCCTCTGTATCATCTTATATTCCTTGTAGTTTCATAGATTAAATATAAAATACTATTTATAATACCGTAATTAGTTTTGTCCGATATGAGAATAACAGAATGATTAATCTTAGATTAACTGTTAAGTCGGTCACTTTTAAGGTGAATAAGTGGCGTCCTGATAACAGTGGTTTTAATTTTTCTTAAGTTTTCTTATGCCGGTTACGATGTCTGATAGGTAACTATAAAAAATAAATGAAACTATATTTGATAACCGAGTTGGTAACCTTATTAATTTGTGGTCTTTATATAGAGGGTCTGATTATTTGGTACGTACAGTGGCACATGAAAATCTTGGTTTTGTATTCTTATTTGTTTGGCTTTTAAAAGTATTTTAGTCATTGTAAATTATATGTCCTTATGTATATTTTGTATTTGTTACCATGATTCTTGTGGACCACTGGGTATTTTTACTGAGTAGTTCTCAAGAACTTTATACTCTCATAACACTACTGCAAGAAAGACTAAATGCAGAGCCTAAAGATTTTCATATTTTATAATTTTGAGGGTATTAGTGAATACACGTTTACACACTATGGCAGTGGTGAGAGGATATAATTTGTATATGTATGCCCTAACAGAAGCACTGCTGAAATTATACTTTTAAAAGTGAAAAATAACAATTCCATGTCATATCTTTTAATCTCCCGGCCCAGTCTGGTCTACTTCCGTTTCCGACCCTTTATAAATTAGCTAATCTTTCTTATTATCGTTATTTTGCTTTACCTAACTTTAGAAAGGCCTTATAGCTGTAAGAAGTGACCCCCTTTAAAGTTAAGACATTCCTAGGTATAAATATATTACCAAAAATATGGACAAGGGCCGAGTAATTCTACTACTATCATAGAAAATTGATGAATGGGATGGAAGATGCGTAGATACAGTGACTGTGTCCATAATTCTCAATATAACCTGACTTTTTGCAAATTTACAAACTATCTTAACATGTTCATTCAGTGTTATAAGAGTATAAAGTTTTGGGAATCTACCATCTTTTTTATTTGATCATCATACTTATTAAATTCCTACAAAAACTTGGAAGCGCCACATCGACAAGAAAAACGTTGAATTTTAACTTACCAAGTTAAAATTTCATCCAAGTTGACATTTCAACCAGGATACTAAGTTTTAATTTTAACTTAGTTGAAATTTAAAAATTTTAATTTGGTAAGTTTAAATATCAATTTGGTAAGTTGGAATTTTAATTTGGTAAGCTAAAATTTGAATTTGGTAAGTTCAAATTTTAATTTGGTTAGTTGAAAGCTCAGCTTACTTTTTTTTTTATGTGGTACTTCCAGGCTTCCGTAAATTCCCAATATGTAGACTGTTATACCCATTTTTTAAAGAAACTTTTTACTTAAATTATAAATATTAAGGTTTTTGATATATGTGTCTTAGTCCTTCAGTATTACTTTGCAAAATGTAAAATGTTTTGAAATTTGATACTAAGGGACTGAAATAAATAATATTGTTTGGTTCAGACCTAACTCAGGTTTTTTTCACACAGCAGGGCTTTCTGCAAAACCCGCAATAGAGCTAGACAATATACAGGGTGTTCTGCTGACGAAAACACGCATGCTAATAATGTTAATCAAACAATCGAAAGCGAGACACAGACTCAGTTTAACAATATCCATAGCATCCATGTCAATCATGATCATGTTACCGATATACCTATTGTTGTCTAAATTTTAAATTTTTGAATATATGTATTTGTGTATATCTGTCAATGTGTTCTCCAAAAATTTTAACTGAACGAATATACATATAATTTTTTTTCAAAAAAAACTTTTTGTTCCAAATTTAAAAGACTATTTTACAAATAAATTTTTTATGGGTGTATGTGTATATATAAAGTAAATAAAAAAAAATACACATATTTTAAATGAAAACGAAAAGACTGACAAAATATGAATTTATTTATATACGTGTATATATTTATGTAAGATCTAAAGAATATCCTGCATATTATTTAGGCTTTAGGCTTGGGTAAGGAAAACACCCTGCTTAAATTAACGGGTAGGTACTAAAAACAACAAACGACAAATTTTTATCAGTTACTGTACACTCTGTTTAGTTTATTAGTTAGGTTATAGTCCATGCTAAGTTTCACCGAAAATACCATTAGTGTTACCTGATGATTTTTGAAAGCCGCTTTGAAAAATTTATGTGCACTTCATTCCGCATTAAAAATTACACAACACCACATTTTTGTCAGTTTTTTATAATACCATAGGTGTAGCCCGAAATTTCCCGTCTGTAAAAAATATTTTTAAAAAGTAGGAAAAACTTACATATGACTTGATAGTGTCCTTATTGGTGCTATTGCTTTCTACTTTTCGTTTTCATTGCATTAATATGTACAGGGTGTGTTTTCCAATTTCTGAACACAGTTGAGGAATATATTCGTCACTTGTGGCCGCCCTGTATATTTAATTGGCCTAAGAATTATAATAATAGATTAGAACTCGTTGTCAAATTTAAAACAATAAAATCAAGGTCTTGTGAAAAGAGGCAGACTGTTTTTATTATTGAACAAAAGTAAAACAAAATCAGTTTCTTGTAATATAAGTCGTGTATTAATGATGTCTTAACAATTAGGATTATATCGATGTACATATATTAGACCCAACAAAAGTTAATATAAAGAGAAACTGCATTTTTAAATATTGTTTAATAATAAACAAATAATCTGTCTTTTCACTAGACCACCATTAGGTAATTTATTTCTGTCGGTGACAGACTTGGTAACTCCTATCTATATTTATTTAAATATTTTCCATTTTTAACTAGGGGTATTATTTTGAATTAATTGTTTTATTGAATCGTTTTTTAAAAAATTATGTATTTATTTTTAGAAAATATAGCCAATAAATATATTTTAACAAAACAATAGACCATAGAGGAAACCTCGTCAATTAAAGTTAATTTCGAACGCTTTGCAATACGCAATTATTTACTCATACTGCTGTTAATGTCTACTGACACTTCAGCGTGTTACCGTACAAAATATAGAACACTATTTGTTTGTTAGCCTTTAAAAAAGTACCATATTCATGTATCATTGTTTTCTTATTTGCTTTATTAATCTGTTCTTTGTTTTCCAATGCGCAAATTCAGTTGCTTGAGGTAAATTTTAATTTCCTAGACCATGGCCAGAGATGTTATTTTTAATGAGAAAAATGGAGGCACAGAAATAAAAAATTTACAAAGAAAATACCTGTTAAAATTTTCTAATTACATATACATAAGTATAATGGTGGAAATCCTTGCGGATGAGGGATGTTGTGAGTGTTGTTTTTAGATTTAACAATCTGTATCGCAATTGTTAAAAGTGTACTTACACTGAATAATTTTTTTTTATTTATGTAAAGGTGGAAAAATTAATACTGATTATTTTTCACAACAAAAATAAGTTACCAACGACTATTAATTGTACTTGTTCCCAAACCAGAGGTAAATATTTCAAGGTGTTACGCAAATGCATGTTCCAAGATGCTTAGTTTTCAAAGTACAGGCTGATGAAGTTCCCTAGTCATGAATCTTTAGATCAGCCTAAACAAATTTTTGGGACGCCACCAACTTGGCTTGATAACTTAGTTATAGTCCTTGCTTGATTTAAAAACTTTTTTTTTCTTTTCCTCTTTTGGGTATCTTGCACCGATTATAAATGATTTAGAAAAATATCATTTCGTGCTTACCTTTTAAAAAAATAAATCTTAAATAATAGTCCTTGGTTGATTTAAAAACTTTTTGTTTTGTCCGCTTTTTGGTATCGTGCACCGATTAAGTATAAATTATTTATAAAAATGTCCATTCTTTTAAAGAATAAATCTTAAATAATTGTGCTGTATTACGAAGGCGTAGAACTGCCACGACAAAATAAAAAATAAATACTCGGAATTCCGACTTTAATCTCGGAATACCGACTTTAATCTCGGAATTCCGACTTTAAACTCGGAATTCCGACTTTAATCTCGGAATTCCGACTTTAATCTCGAAATTCCGACTTTAATCTCGGAATTCCGACTTTAATCTCGGAATTCCGACTTTAACCTCGGAATTCCCCTCCCAATTGTTCTATTGCTCCCCTTTTTACTTCTGTCATAAATCTTTAATTATAAAGTGTGAATATTTATTATAATTTTATCTCCCTACAAAATAAAATTACATTCATGTACATCGGAATGGAGCAATGGCTTCCTGTTTTGAACTCTAATGTGCTGCAGTACCCTGACACTCCTATATCTATACTATACTATTTTTATCCATTTTGAACAGATTCACGCGATCTTGTCGGGCCACTGATGGTGGACGACAGCCTGGTTCTACAAGAGCAAGAGCCAAGAAGGGGTCTGACTTCGTCGCAAGAACTGTTTTCGTGCGGAACGAAAGCGACGGCTCGGATCACGAGTATGTGGAGATTGTGCCAGCAAGCTCCAGATCATAAGTATTGATTTATTTAATGTATACCCTGTATTCAATAAATGCATTGTATTAAAAGTAAGTGTTCGCTTATATTTTACATCACAAAAAAATATCAATCAAGACACACAAGGGTGGGTTCGATCTCAAAAATTTAAAAACCAGGACAACGCTACATCAAAATTGGGACAAAATCCAGACGGCGAAGATATTTCAAAAATCACTTGTAATATAAAAAAGTATATATAAAAGTGAAGGAAATATCGGGGAAGCTGTCTGTAAGGTAGTGCTAAACACGTGTTTCGTGCTGATTAGCACTCGTTAGTAGCACATAACCAAGTTATTAGGTGGGAAACTTGGAGGTCCCTGGTCTGTGAACTCCTTGGGTTTCTTTTTCAACATCCAAGTTTCCCACTTCATAACTTGGTTATGTGCTACTGACGAGTGCTAATAAGCACGAAACACGTGTCTAGCACTACCTTACAGACAGCTTCCCCGATATTTCCTTCACTTTTGTATATACATTTTTATATTACAAGTGATTTTTGAAATATCTTCGCCGTCTGAGTTTTGTCCGAATTTTTATGTAGCGTTGTCCTGGTTTTTAAATTTTTGAAATGGAAACCCACCCTTGTGTGTCTTGATATTTTTTTGGGATGTAAAATATAAGCGAACACTTACTTTTAATTACAATGCATTTATTGAATACATGATATACATTAAATAAATCAATAATTATGAACTGAAGCTTGCTGGCACAATCTACACATACTCGTGATCCGAGCCGTCGCCACAATGTAATATTTTGGTAATCTAGCGGGACATAAGTCATAAAAATAACAAACGATATATTATTTACTTTTAACTTTATAGACACACACCTGATACACCCAATGAATTGATTCCAAAATATAATTACGATAAGCAGTCCGCCTGTGTTGTAACTGTCTCGCAAAATTCGGATTGTTATGTTAGTAAGTAAAATATTTTTTGAACCATGTATATATAATAAACTTCTCTCAGATTGTAGTTATAAGAAGGTCAAAATTTAATTCGACTAATGAATTTTATGAGACAGCCAAAAGTTTTGTGCATCTTTGTGCACCACAACTATATTCTGTATAATCTTAGAACCCTACAGATGTTGTAAAGTAACATTTAAAGTGCTACAAGGTGCAACTCTAAAAAATATCTATATTTTTTCAGGCACGCACCTAAATATTTCAAGAAAAGAATTATACGAAGTATTAAAGAATGATGATTATACCTCACAATTATCTCCTTCTAAGGCTGAAGATACACTTTTAAAATATCTAAAAAACCGGATCGTTCAAATATTTGTGAGCGGTTTCAGACAAAGATGGAAAACTTGCCGTCGAAATAAAAACCTATTTTTAAAAAGATACAATAATTGGCTGAATACTAATATAACCATAAATAATACCGATGCACCCGGTACAAGTGGAACACAGACTGTCACAAAAGCTGGAGGGCCAAAAAACGACTTTGACTCAAGTGAGTTAAAATCAGAAACAAGGAAAGTGAAACCACTGCTCACAAGTTGCTCATTAAGTGAGTTAAGTCACGCTACAAATATTATATTAAGACAGTCTGGTAAAAGAGATGCTGCTGTTATGATGAAGCAATTGGTTTCAAGTCCTAAAAGAGCTACCAAGATCAAAAAAGCCTTTCAAGACGCGGGCAAACACATCTCTCAGTATTTATCTGAAGAAGCGTTGGCTTTAATAACTGCAGCCAACTTGAGCTGCCGCAAATACCAGATTCTTAGAAAATCAGCCATAGACAAGGGACTAAAAAATCTCGCTTTACAACTGGTATCCGATGCCCGTTACAGTTCATAAGATATTGCTACATGGGCCGGAAGTAATTCAACATTTTTTACTTCCAATTGGGCAGATGTCCGAAGAAACACAAGAGTCTCGCCACAAGGAGTTTCGAAAATTTCGACTTTAACATTCAAGAAAAGTATCAAGAATCAAAACCAACACCGAAATACTTCATAATCTTTTAATTACTTCATCACTACAGCCACAACAAAATCATACCACAACAGCTATTAATCCTGCTGTCATAAAATTACTACAACCCCCAAATATGCAAACAGAATCCGTAGCACAGACCCAGGGAAATGAAAGTGATCCTTCTAGTGGAGAAATTACTGACTCTGATGATTCTGGTAGTTCTGATAGTACCTAGATGTATATAATTATAAAATTACATCTTATTTTTAATGTAACAATTAATTTATGCTGTTATATTTTTTTTTGCCCCGCTAGAATAGCAAAATATTACAGTGTGGCGTCGCTTTCCACGTGAATCTGTTCAAAATGGATAAAAATACTATAGTATAGAGGTAGGAGTATCAGGGTACTGCACCACATTAGAGTTCAAAACAGGAAGCCATTGGCTCCATACCGATGTACATGTATGTAATTTTATTTTGTAGGGAGATAAAATTATAATAATTATCCACATTTTATAATTAAAGTTTATGACAAGTAAAAAGGGGGGCAATATAACAATTGGAAGAAATCGACTGCTTCCAGTAAGATAACGGGAGCATCTCTTTTTTAAATATTATTATGTAGAATCATTAATTCATGCGGGCGTTTTATTCCCAAGTGGTTTAAAACATGAATTTTAAAGTACTTAACTATGAAATACAAATAGTATTATTTGTTATCGGGTTGATACCTAGTAGTTGTAAATTGTAATGATTTTTTTTAGAGCGCCCGTCGAGCCGTCCGTGAGGAAAATGCACGTACATACGTATACCTGTTGTCGTCTCGCACGGATTATAAATTATTTAGAAAAATGTCCATTTTTCAGATTTAAAAAAAAAGAAAAAAAAATACTTTCCTGTACTCTGTATAATAAACCCAAGCAAACCTTGGAGTCGCCCCCTCAAATATTTACTAAGAGTTTAGGAACACCCGACCTGACTGATTATAACTTTTAATATTTTCAGTATTTTCAAAGTTTACACTTTATTTAAGTATTTTTTGTCCATTAAAATTGTATTAAATCCCAGTCCCTATGCATCGAGTTAATCATGACATTGCTACACCTTGACAGTTAAATGGGTTCTGACGCTCAACAAGATATTTTGAGAGTATTACTAAACTTCAGTGACAGACCTCGAAGTTTTCTAAACTTTTATGTTTACGCCAAGAAACTTTGTACTAGTTACCCTGCATTATCATTCAAAACCTTACCCTGTTTGTGCATCCAGGAAATATTTTATTTTACTGTTTGAATTTTTTAAATATCAGATTATTATTTTAAATTTGACAACGAGTATCCAAGTAACCCTATCTCAATCATATGTATATACAAATACTAAATAAGTGTATCTGTGGCACATTTTAATGAATATCGCTAAAAAAATATTTCCACACGTCATTTTTGCAGGAGGTTTCTCCAAGCACCATACTATTATCTGGATAATGCGCAGTGCACTCCGGCCCCGTTAGACTGGAACAATCACCCTCCACCTAGAAACGAGCCAAATCCGGAAAATGCGGAAAATGACGAGAGAAGAAGGGACTACAGCGGCCCTATAGAGGTTGCTAGGTTTCCTGAACATGTTCAGAGGCTGCATGCAGACGGAGACATTGGCTTCAGCAAGGAATATGATGCTATTCAAAATGACCCCACCAATGAGGAGAACAGTTCTGAGAATTCCCAGCATCCAGATAATAAACCTAAGAATAGATATTTGAATATAATTGCCTGTAAGTGCTATAGGTATCCTCCATATGCTAACATAGTCATCTTTTAAAACATATAAATATGGTTTAAGGACAAACCGACAGATCCATGTGCAGGGTTTAAATGATGGGGATTGTGAAAAGAGAGAGACCGTTGTCATGTCACAAAATTTTTAAAAATACAACTTCTTTTAATATGTCCAATGGAAAGCAATAAAATCCAAAAAAACTCACCATTTGTTAAGATACTACTAATATATATGGCCTAAATGTGGTGGATCTAATTTTGGTATCTATATTTAGACCCTTGTACTAATAATAGGTATCTTAATAATTAGTAGACTTTTGGTAATTATATTGCCTTTTGTTTTACTTTATCGTTTATACATAAACCTTTAAAGTGAACAAAAGTTAAAGTTTTACAAGGCGATATCTTGAAAACAGTTTAAAATATTTTTATAAAATTTTGGAGAGTTAAAGGGGAGATTGGGGGACATATTTTAACATATTTTTGACATTTACCCCCTCTCTATTTTTAGGGGTGGGGGTAATTTTGTAATTTTAAATGGAATGATCTGCTTTGGTTTATAAAATTAGAATCTACGTAAAAACTACGTATGTCTACAATTTATTTTTATTTGCTTTGGTTATGGAATTATGATTTATTAGATTATAAAATAAAAAAAATATATCATGGTGTCATGCAGGCGCGGCCCGTGAAATTTTAAAGTTGTATATATCTGGTGCTACTTATGGGACCCATGCCAACTTCAGGTGTTTTAATAGTGTAGCCTACTAGGAATATTTTGGTAAAGAAAAGAATATTTTGTAATTTGCGAAAAAAAGTTGAATTTTTGAATTGACCCACCTGGGAAAAAAATATCACGCTTAGGTATTTTATTCATTCTTTTTCCTAAACAAATTTTTTCGACAATTCTTAAATTTGAAGAGAAGAAAATGTGTTAGTAGAAAGTTATAGGTAGTCATTTGAATTTTTTTAAATTATATTTTAGGTATAAATTCAAATGACTATAACTTTCTACTAACACATTTTTTCTCTTAAAATTTAAAAATTGTTGACAAAATGATGTAAAATTTATTTAGAAAAAAAATAAATAAAGTACCTCTAAGCGTGTTAATTTTGTTCCCACGTAGGTCAATTCAATTCAACTTTTTTTCGCAAATTACAAAATATTTGGTTTCTTTACCAAATAATTCCTAGTGGGCTCACTATTAAAAAACCCGAACTTGGGATGGGTCCGATAAGTAACAACAGAGATATACAACTTTACAATTTCACGAGCCGCGCCTGTTGTCATGCTTGAGAAGTTGTTCGAAATGTGCCCCTCTCTCTTCAGCTTCCAAACCTCTTTCTTACTCTTTTTCTAAACGAATTTCGTACCCGCTGTAACATTTCAGTTCATTCACTAATAAGCAGGCAAAGCGGATTCGGTCTTTCATATCATCTAAAGTTGTAGGTTTAGTCGCTATTACTTTGTTCTTTATAAAACCCCACAACAAAAAGTCAAGGGGATCAAATCCGGTCAGCTGGCCTGCTAGGTTCTCAATTTTATGCCCTTTTAACCGGGGTTTTAACACCCTTCTTTTGTTTTAAACTAACCCCAAAAACACCTTCGTTTAAAAAAAAAACTAAAAACATACCTAAGCTACAGATTGCAATGATTTAAATATCAATCAATAATAATAACAATTATTTCATGTCCAACACAGTACTTATTTTTTTAAGATGACCATTCCCGTGTCCAGTTGCTACCTATGCCAGGACAAAAAGTATCTACGTATATAAATGCAAACTACATAGATGGGTTCCGAGTAAACAGGGCCTACATTGGAACCCAGGGGCCCTTGCCCTCCACGTTTGACTGTTTCTGGCGAATGATTTGGGAACAAAGGGTTACCATCATTGTGATGATTACTAATTTGGTTGAAAGAGGACGGGTAAGGACTCTTAACGCTATAAGTTGTTGTTTTAAAGTCCTACGAATTTTTTAAGTTGTTTATTTTAAACTGGACAAACGAGAATTTTTTTGGAAAATATCAAATAACCGACAAATAATTTATTATACTTTTACTTTGCTCCTGCAAAAATCCCAGTACGCCAAGTTTAGAAAAAGGCCGGAAAATTTGCAGTCAAACTTAGACTACTAACTACTAAGTAGTTAGAAGTTTAATAGTAGTAGCAGGCGCGGCCCGTGAAATTTTAAAGTTGTATATCTCTGTTGCGACTTATGGGATCCATGTCAAGTTCAGGTTTTTTAATAGTGAGCCTACTAGGAGTGTTTTGGTAAAGGAAAAAATGTAATTTGCGAAAAATGGTGAATTTTTAATTGACCCACCTGGGAAAAAATTAACACGCTTAGGTATATTATTTATTATTTTTTCTAAACAAATTTTACATCGTTTTGTCGACAATTCTTAAATTTTAAGTGAAAAATATGTGTTAGTAGAAAGTTATAGTTATTTGAATTTTTTTTAAACCCAAAATATAATTTTAAAAAAGATTGAAATAACTATAACTTTCTACTAACAAATATTTTCCCTTCAAATTTACGAATTGTCGACAGAATGATGTAAAATTTGTTTAGAAAAAATAATAAATAACATACCTATAAGCGTGTTACTTTTTCCCAGGCGGGTCCATTCAAAAATTCAACTTTTTTCGCAAATTACAATTTTTTTTCTTTGCCAAAACATTCCTAGTAGGCTCACTATTAAAAAATCTGAATTTGGCGTGTGTCCCATAAGTAGCAACAGAAACTTTAAAATTTCACGGGCCGCGCCTGAGTAGTAGTAGAAGTAGTAACAAGATTTATTTAGCAAAAAATGCTACAACTTTACATTTTTAATATAATTTAACAACTTAACATTGACATTAACATTTTTTAAATTATTTTAAAAAATTATACCTATTGTTTCACTTTGTTCATTTAACAAATATGTTTTTAACAATTTTTTAAATTTGTTTAGAGAACTTTCGGATTTAATATTTATATTTATTATTCAATTAAACCTTTATAAAACACCGATTTGTATGTTAAATGTTTTGTCACTTTTCCCAAACAAAAATTTTCGTTGTTACGTGTAGAATAATTGCGATTTTCGTAATTTTGTGTTACAAAACTATGTATGTAAATGAGATGGCAATAATTCATGTTTAATTTTATAAATAAAAACACATAGGTATAAGAAAAAATATTAAATTTTTAAATCAATATTTAACCAATTTTTTAACTACAAACCAAACCAAACATGTACCGTTGTGGCTCAAAAACCAGTGTCGTAATAAAATGGGCCCCTTTTTTACCTTTTAAAATAGCACGCCTATGAATAAATTAAAATAAAAAACTTTTATTTATGACTACAAAAAAAGTTATTGTTCAGAAAAAGTTCTGTTTGTTGAAAAAACGTAAAGTCAAAAATTTTGACCCAGCATATACGGGGTATCAAACCAAGTAAAAACGATAAATACCGTAGAAGAAAAACTATCTTTAATTTTAATTGCAAAGTACGTAAGAAAGTTTCGTCCAGAACTAAAGAGTGATCGAATTTGACAAAATAATTTTATGGTCATTCATATGTACCTTTGAATTTTTTAAAAAAAGTGTTGAATTACTTGTTTTTAAATAGCATATTACCAAAATAAACAGCAATAACATTTTATGAAATACTACACTAAGCTTCAACATCGAGTACCACTGGATATAAGCAACACACTTTGGTTCCAACATGACGGTGTTCCATGTCGCAGCTCTGCAAGAGTGGCAGAATTTTTAAAACGAAGGTCATAATTTGCTTCGTCACCAAGGTCCCCAGATATAACCCCCTAGATTTTTTCTTATAGGGATTCTTAAAAAGAAAAATCTATGCCCACAGACGTTTCGAAAACATAATTTCGAGATAATTATCAGAGAATGTGTCCCAGAAATTTCTCCTCAGATTTTTGACATTTTTTGACATCCCGTATATGCTGGGTCAAAATTTTTGATTTGAGTGATATTTTCTCAGCAAGTAGAACTTTTTATGAAGAATAACTTTTATCCGTAGTCAAAAATAAAAAGGGTGGTTTCTGGACACGCTGTATATGGGCCAAATAAGTCGCTAAATCGGGGAACCAAATTTCTGAATCGGGGAACCAAAACTGGCACCAGGTTGAAGGAGAATTACAAGTTTCGCACATGCCAAATAACAGTAATAAAATAAAGTAAATATTTTAGGATCTATGTGTACATACATAGGTATTAAAGGTTTTATAACCCCCGAGTAAAACCAATAAAAAACTTGCTTTTCTCCAGATACGTAGTCGTATATGGAGAAGACGGGGATGAATAAATTGGGAAAACAAGTTAATTACAAGCTTTACAGGAGTTACACAAGTTTTTAAAAGGTTGAATTTGCTAAAAATATAAAATATTTTACAATTTGGAAAAGAAATAACTCTCGACAAGTCCAGACTTCCTAACTTGCAGTAGCTACAAATACCTTATGAAAATGAGGCCATACCTGATTAGGGCTACTTGGATGATCTTCCCAGCCATAGATCCTAAAAGGTTCTATGATTTTTCTTACAAATAATATAATTTTTGGGTAAAATTGGCGAAAATATTTGGAAAATTTTGAAATTAACACACTAGTTTCATAGTAATTTGTAGTTTATAATATGGTGACTTCAGCAGGGGTCACTGCTGATGTTTCATAGCACTCTATGCCCGTCGGTTCGTGAAATGTTTGAACCCATATTTTGGAACTTTTAAACAAATCAACCAAATTTCTCCGTAATTTGCAATAATAATGATAACTGATAGTAAAAAAACGTATAAATATAATAAAATTTAAGTTATGCCGCACCGCGCGTGCACTAAGACTTTTAATTGCGTGCGTAAATTGATTAATATTCCAACACATGTTTGAAAATCTGTAAATCTAAGAGAAATCGATGTTCTTTATAGTCTCAAAGGCGTTTAAAACATTAATTTGCTAAAAATCCAAAAAATATAGACACTGCAAAGTGATCGGTTACGTACCTAACTACTGACTTGTTAATTTCCCGTCAATTTGTATTAGGTAGAAAATTGACCTACCTCGTAAAGGATACTTCGACAATTCCCCCAAGTATATAGTATATGAATTTCCATTAATTTTCCCTTCTTACAAACTAATTTTAACATAGAAAAGGCCTACAAAACTTCCAAACTTTAAAAATTTCCAGACTTGTTACGTCGCATTTTTTTTTCTGTTGCTATAGTAACACCAACAAGGGCCTACTACTTATGTTTCAAGGCCCGCTATGGTTAAGTAAAACCAGATTTTAGCCCAGATTTTAAAAAATTTAAAAACCGTTGAACTTGAGAAAATTCATTGACTGTTCGAGCCGTTTTGAGTGTCATTGGCTATATATAGCCGAGACCCGCAGCTTCGCTTGCCGTGAAACACGTAATAAATCAGATTTCAGAAACTACTTAACCGATTTGAGAAATTCTTTTACTGCTGGATAGCTTGGACCTTTCTGGATGTTATTGGCTATAATCAGCAGCTATTACCCTCGATTTCGCTTCCATGTAGCACGGTACAAAAGAAATTTTAGAAACTACTTTGCCAAGTTGACAAATTCTTTCACTTATGGATAGCTTAAAATTGTCTTTGACTTTATTGACTTTGACTTAAACTAAAGAAATTTAGTGGTAACAGAGGTAATTTCTCTTTTAGAGGAAATGCGACATGTACTGGCCCAAAGAGGGTTCCGAAGTATACGGTTTGATAGAAGTAAAATTGGTCAAAGAAGATATTATGGCCACCTATACCATTAGAACCTTGGTCATCCGCCATACCAGGGTAAGCATACCAGAAAATGTAAATTTCTTTCTGGTAAAACCAATAGATTCTTACTAATCGCCTAAATTTTAGGTAAGAAGGACCAAGGATACATCAATGGCTGAAAAGACGGTATACCAATATCACTACACCAATTGGCCAGATCATGGCACTCCAGATCATCCTTTGCCAGTTATTAGCTTCGTTAAGAAATCAGCTGCTGCCAATCCGCCTTACAGTGGACCAATTGTTGTACATTGCAGGTAAAACACCTTTTAGGGCCGATCTAATTTTTTAAATAAAAACTTTTAAAAAGTTTACCCGAGCACAGCCTCGAACCCACGACCTCTCGGTCCACTATATGATAATCTACCTCTGGACTACGTCGCTAATGTGAAAAAAAAACCCGTGCCGATGCCGTTATATTTGATGACTAACATTGACGTGACTGAGAGATAGTATTTCTATGTGTAGCCGCTAATTAATAAAACATTTATACAACGCAAATACAATGCGCATTTTACATTTAGTTTTTCTTTGTCCAACCCAAATGATTTGCAAGATATTTCACGGGGCGGTTCGAGTGTATTTCCATAGTGGGAGTGGCGCGATATTATTGGTGGGTCGTCTCCAAATTGTGTCTCTTTTTAACTTCCTAAAGCTTATATGTCTGTTTCTCTCTTAGTTTTAATGAATTTATATCGTATAAACCTACGAGGCCAATTTAAAATACGACCCAGCCCGGAGCGGTCTTGGATATCTTTTGGCGATAGCTTGGCTTGGTTCTTTCTTGGGTAGTTTTCGCATGGAACTTGCACTTTTTTGAAAGAAAAGTTTGGTTTTAAAAAAATAAATTTGGTGGATCATTGAAAATAAATTTAGGTGGGTTATTGACCAAATGACCTTATGGACGGGCCGCGCCTGCTACATTAAGGAATGGCGCAGTACCCGCCTGTTTACAAATTAACCAAAATATTTGTCTACACTAAAAAATGTTTTACGAAAGGAGCTTAATTAAATTATTTATTTCTTAGTTGAAGCACATCATGTATGGTCACAATGGTTCAAAGCATCTAAAATATTCTCGTGTATTATGTTGTTTTCTTACACTTCACGAATTATTTGAGTGTTGATAGAATTAAAAAAGGTTCCGAAACACGCGTTATTTTGTTTTTATATGTGGTATGCCATATTATATAATACATATTAATAACGAAATAAAATCAGCCCACGTGCGGCGCTGTTTGCGACGTTGCCATTTGTGCTTCATGGCTCGAGAGTTGAAGACGGCTGTGTTACAGCTCAACTTTATAAAATTACTAGTCTTTTTCATTTGTAAAAGTAGACCGGCACTGTTACATGCCCTTGAGATTTACATTTAAATACTGAAAATATAGAGAGGTTTGGGAAAAAAAAGAAAAATTGAATCAATTTCATAGATGTTTTCTGTTACGCCAAAATTTTGTAGTAAACGTTAATTTGTTTTAATTTATTTTACCTGTTTTTTAACCCTGTTACTAACAGAACAACAAGAGGCGCGTTACATATGCATCCCTTTACTGTCCGACTGCATAAGCCTAGAACATCCCATTTCTCTCGCTGATTCATACCTAGGGTCTTCAGATTATGGAACAAATTTTCCCTTCCAACCTCCAATCCTTTAAATCCCGTATCGATAGACTATATGTCCCTTCTCTTCAGACGCCCGGTACGTTAGTAGGCTTGAAGTCTACGTGGGCTGTCTCAAATATAAAAAAAATCTACTTTTTTAGTGCGGGAGTTGGCAGAACAGGGACCTATATAGTTCTAGACGCCATGCTGAAGCAAATTAAAGCCCGAGGGGAAGTGAACATATTTGGTTTTCTAAAACACATAAGGGCACAGAGGAATTTCTTGGTTCAGACGGAAGAACAGTACATTTTTATCCATGACGCGCTTCTAGAGGCCATTGAAGGTGGAGAAACTGACATTTCTCGCGACTGGTTTTCGAGATACGTTGACGTTCTTCAGAATCCTGACAGTCGAACTGAAGCTGATGCTGCTTGGAAACCTCCTGTTGAACAATTCCAGGTTGGTGACATTTAACTACTTGCCATACAACAAAGTAATATTTAAAATTTTATTTATTTGCAGCAAGTGATAAAGTTCAAACCTAGAGACTTTAATCTGGTCTCAGCCAACAAACCTGTAAACCAAAAAAAGAACCGCTGCGCCGTGTTGGTACCAATTGAAAGCTCCCGAGTGCACTTGACTCCAAGACCTGGGGAAGATGGTTCTGATTACATCAACGCTAGCTGGTTACCTGGATTCCACAGCTTGAGGGAATTCGTTATCACTCAACACCCTACGGTTCGTGAGGAGTTTTGGAAAATGTGCTGGGATCATGCTTGTCAACTTATTGTGATGCTTAGTGTTGTGGATGGAGACGAATTCGAAGTTTTCTGGCCTGAAGGCGACGAAGTTATCGAAACGGACGTTTACACATGCCGGCAAGTTAGTGTTAACCGATCTACCCCGTATGTCTTAAGGGAGTTTCTGCTCAAGTCTGTGCAAGATGACTATGAAATAAGAGCTAAATTTATTCAGAGTTTGAACTGGCCACATCATGGAGTTCCTAGCATTAAAAGCATGTATGATTTGCCGAACCATGCTGTCAGCTTGCAGAAGACTGGATTGGGCCCTGTTTGTGTTGTAGACAGGTGAGATTTTGTCTTTGTATTTTTGTGACAAATGCGATTTTATTTATTTTTGGTGTTCCGTGAAAATCACAAACATTGATCCTTATAACTGCTGAACCATAGGTTTTAGAGAAAAAGTTTTTCGACAAAAAATATTTCTCACGGTGTAAGGAACAACTTTTGTCCTTTCAAGTTTTTCAAGATTTTTAATTTGGCTCAGTGGAAACGCGATTGCATTACTATTATTGCTGTCCCCCACCCTCATCTCCAAAAGGATCGCTCAGAAAAATCTCAAAAACATTGAGACTTAAGTGTAGATTGACCAAAAATTATCAAGATTGAAAAATTCTAACACGATCAATTCGCATAAACAATTTAATTGTTTATTTCCTTATAACTGCTGAACCATTAGTTTTAGACAAAAAGTTCTTTAACAAAAACATTTCTCACGACGTAAGGAACAACTTTTGTCCTTACGCGTTTTTCAAAATTCTTAACTTGGCTTAGTCGACACGCGAGTGCATTACTATTATTGCTGTCCCCCACCCTTATCCACAAAAGGATCGCTTACAAAGATCTGAAAAAAATCACTAAAATTGAGAATAGGTGTAGATTGAGCCAAAATTATCAGGATTGAAAAATTATAGCGCGATGAATTGTTATAAACAATTTAATTGTTTATTTCGTTATAACTGCTGAACCATTGGTTTTAGACAAAAAGTTTTTTAACAAAAAATATTCCTCACAGCGTAAGGAACAACTTTTATTCTTAAACGTTGTTCAAAATTTTTAATTTGGCTTAGTCGACACGCGAGTGCATTACTATTATTGCTGTCCCCCACCCTTATCACCAAAAGGATCGCTCAGAAAAATCTGAAAAAATCACGAAAAGTGAGAATTAGGTGTAGATTGAGCCGAAATTATCAGAATTGAAAAATTATAGCGCGATGAATTCTTATAAACGATTTAATTGTTTATTTCCTTATAACTGCTGAACCATTGGTTTTAGACAAAAAGTTTTGTAACAAAAAATAGTTCTCACAGCGTAAGGAACAACTCTTGTCCTTATACTTTATACGTTTTTCAAAATTTTTAATTTGGCTCAGTCGACACGCGAGTGCATTACTATTATTGCTGTCCCCCACCCTCATCTCCAAAAGGATCGCTCAGAAAAATCTGAAAAAAATCACTAACATTGAGAATTAGGTGTAGATTGAGACAAAATTATCAGAATTGAAAAATTCTAGCGAAATCAATTGTTATAAACAATTTAAGAAAAAAAGTTTTCGACAAAAATAAGGGACAACTTTTGTCCATACACGTTTTTCAAAATTTTTAATTTGGCTCAATCGAAACGCCAGGGCATTACTATTAATAATTTAAGTGGGGGGCTGATGGTACGGAACACTAATTGTGCAAGTGTGGCTTGCACTGGACAGGTTTTTTAAAAATATTTTACAAGAATACACACTGTTACTTGCACTTTCAGATTTGGTGGGACCGAAGCAGCGACCTTCTGCTCCTTAGTAACGCTAAAGAAACACTTGGCTTATGAGAATAAAGTGGACGTATACATGTATGCTAAATTATACCACAATAAGAGACCGGGAGTATGGCTTTCTGTAGATGACTTTATGAAACTTCACCTTTGCGTTCAAACGATCTGCTGCGAAGCCGATAAATACCTCGAGGACATACCACCCGACATGTTTAGTCTAGCCAATGGAGTAGCTAAAAACAGAGCCTCAGCATCCAATTTTTCTGGAAAGTTGTCGAATTGCTCTGATCCTCAGCAAGGGTGCTCCAGGTCTCCAGATGGTTTTCCTGCCGACGTCGTAGTCACGATAGAACATGATAACGAGCGACCTTCCACGTCAAAAGATATGGATCATCAAGCGAACGCTTTGCATGGAAGCAAGAACGATCTTGAACGTGTTCCTCCAGAAGGTATGGAGTCAGAAGGTGCCGTCCTTTGAAGTTCGCTTTATCTTCATTCTGCTAAGTAACAAAAGGGGGGTAATTTTGTCTTAACGGGTTTGAACTGAGGTTTTTGTGTTAACTTTTGAAGGGAGGTAGAGAGACGTCTTGCAGAAAATAGTAATATTATTCGAACTTGTTTTTTTTTTGTATGGATTTTTCGCGGTTTAAGGAAAACTACTTGGAATAAAATAGATTGCAAACAGCTGGATATTTGAAAATACTAAGTCATTAACGTCGGCACGCAAGCAATTTTTGCGATTTGATAACTTTAGGTCTTCTGACTTCTACCTTCAAAGTAAAAATTTAAATGGTAAGTGCTCCAAGATATAGAAAAGTGAAGACCGTTATTCATGCCAGATTTTTGTAATATTTTCCCAAAGAAAAGGTTTTTTAGTGTTCCGTCCTAAATTTAATAAAACGGAACACTTATGGAATCACTTCGGTGTCCGGCCGTCCGTCTGTCACAGGCGATTTTCTTTGAAACTATTCGACGTAAAAATTTGAAATTTAGCACAGAGATAGAGTGTGGTGGCCCAGTTATAGACGTGAAGTATAAAAAGTTGGATTATGATTCAGGTGGTTAATTTCAGGGGGTAAATTAGGAAATGGAAAAAAATTAAAGGGCAAATGAAAGCGTATTGAAGCACGAATTTAACTATATATAATATGATGTTTTTTAACATTTTCGGGAAAAACGCTTAAAAATTTCTATCCCCACCTTTACTACCAAAAGAATCGTTCGGAAAAATCTGAAAAAAATCATGAACATCCAGAATTTGGTGTAGTTGAACCAAAATTATCGGGATTGCAAACTTGTAGCGCGATCAATTGTTATAAACAATTTAATTGTTTATTTCGTATAACTGCTGAACCATTGGTTTTAGAGAAAAAGTTTTGTGATAAAAAATATTTCTCACGATGTAAGGAACAACTTTTGTCCTTACACATTTGTCAAAGTTTTTAATTTGGTTCAGTCGAAACGCCAGAGCATTACTATTATTGCTGTCTCCCACCCTTATCACCAAAAAGATCGCTCAGAAAAATCTGAAAAAATCATTAACATCTAGAATTTGGTGTAGTTGAACCAAAATTATCGTGATTGAAAAATTCTAGCGCGACTAATTGTTATAAATAATTTAATTCTTTATTTTCTTATAACTACTGAACCATTGGTTTTAGAGAAAATTTTTTTGATAGAAAATATTTCTCATGATGTAAGATACAACTGTTGTCCTTACACATTTGTCAAAATTTTTAATTTGGTTCAGTCGAAACGCGAGAGCATTACTATTATTGCTGTCTCCCACCCTTATCACCAAAAAGATCGCTCAGAAAAATCTGGAAAAAATGAACATCGGGAATTAGGTGTAAATTGAACCAAAATTATCAAGATTGAAAAAGACTACGGCGATTAATTGTTATAAACAATTTAATAGTTTATTTCCGTATAACTGCTGAACCATTGGTTTTAGAGAAAAAGTTTTTTTAACAAAAAATATTTCTCACGGTGTAAAGAACAACTTTTGCCCTTACACATTTGTCAAAATTTTTAATTTGGTTCAGTCGAAACGCGAGAGCATTACTATTATTGCTGTCTCCCACCCTTATCACCAAAAAGATCGCTCAGAAAAATCTGAAAAAAATCATGAACATCGAGAATTAGGTGTAGTTGAACCAAAATTATCGAGATTGAAAAATTCTAGCGCGACTAATTGTTATAAACAATTTAATTGTTTATTTCCTTATAACTGCTAAACCATTGGTTTTAGAGAAAAAGTTTTTCGACAAAAAATATTTCTCACGATGTAAGGAACAACTTTTGTCCTTGCACATTGTCAAGATTTTCAATTTGGTTCAGTCGAAACGGGAGTGCATTACTATTATTGCTGTCTTCCACCCTTATCACCAAAGGGATCGCTCAAAAAATCACCAACATTGAGAATTAGGTGTAGATTGAGCAAAAATTACCAGGATTGAAAAACTCCAGCGCGATTAGTTGTTATAAACAATTTGTTTAGGTCCTTATAACTCCTGAGCCATTGGTTTTAGAGAAAAAGTTTTTCGACAAAAAATATTTCTCACGATGTAAGGAACAACTTTTGTCCCTTCAGTTTTTTTAAAATTTTAATTTGGCTCCGTCGAAACGCTCCTCACACTCAGCTCCGCGCATACTCGATGTGATACGGCGTTGGTGCCGTCGGCGGCGGGTAGCGTGGCAGATGTGCGGAGATCGGGCGGCCTAGGTTTGCTCAGGTTAAGTGAGGGCACGTAACACTAATTGTGCAAGTATAGCTTGCACTTGACCGATTTTTTTTTAAATTCAAACAAATAGCGTTAAATTAAGCTATTTAACCGGTGCACTATAAATTTTGAATTATAGAGATTCAAGCCATCTGCAATGCTTGAAATGACAAAATTACACCTTTTTTGTTGTCTGAAGGTGGTTGATGTTTATTCACCTTGCACTAATTTATATGTTGTCTCAGATGTGTGATCTGTCATTGAATAATATCAATTGTGTCACTAGTCGGCTTGGTGTTAATGTGTAGCTTTTACCCCTTTTTGTCTTTTAAGACGATTTTACTGAGTATACGATTTCATGTTTTCCATTTAAACCTAGTTTTTAATAACTTTGACGACTATAATACTAACAACGAAATAATAATGTTACCCTAAAATTACTGCTTTAAACAAACATCGAATTTACTTATTATGGGCCGCTATTCTTGTTTTGTGATGTTTAAAGTCGATATTTAAGAAAATATAGGTAGTTAGTCATATATAGGTTCCTAAAAAGCCAAAAAATCGTTGAATAATTATTGTATGAGTTCCTTTTTTTAGTCCTTATACTGAAAAATACATGAAATTGTATGATTAGTAGGGTCTTTATCCCTGTGTATAAATGTATCGAAGGTCCCTTAATATGAGAATGGTCAAATTGTTAAGTAAAAATTGATTCTTTGTTTAACGGTTTTATGATAGTGACTAAATCAAAAATCAGTGGTTACCAGGCGCTGGCTGCCCGGGAGTTTTTTTTACAAGTGGGGCAAATTTTGACAAAATTTGGAACGCTAAAAAACACCTATTAAACTTAAACTAATTAGTTCCGGCGTGGCGAATGATCTAAACACAAGTATATGCAATATGCATAATATTAGGTAATTAGTTTTTCTTTGTCTAACCCAAATGTTTTGCAATAGTATATTTCACGGGTAGGCAATGCCCACTTTGAAAGAAAAAGTTGCCCACTCTAGAAAATCACTGAAATTATTGTCTTGTCTACTAGAAAAATATTACATCATAAAAATATATAAGTTTGCCCCCCTAAAACTTTAGTTGCCCCCTCCGAAATCAAAACCTGGCTACAGGCCCGCAATTTCGTCATATATTTCTCTCTTTTTAACTTCCAAAAGCGCGTATGTTTGTTTCTCTCTTAATTTTAACATTTATACAGTGTGTACCAAAAATATGGAAACCTCGAAATATCTAGCAAACCGATCATCCGATTTTTATGAAATTTTGTACAGTTGGGTACGAAATTACGCCCGATCCAATGGCGAGTTCCGTATTGTTGTCAAGCTTACCGTTTTCCTGAAATCGACAGGAACTTTTTTTTAAATGGAACGCTCTATATTTTATTCGATTTTCGAATTCAGCTTAAAATTCTGAATACTTATTTGGAACATTTTATCCTTAAGTTAACAGTTTTTGAGAAAATGATTCTGAAAAATCGTTATTTTATTGTATTTCACCTTTAAATACCTGTAAACGGACGTTTACCTGAAATGTCTGACATTGCCGGTTTCGTTTATTTACAAAAATTTATCATTTAACAGAAACCCACAGAGTTTAAATTTTAATAATACTGGGTTATGGGGACAGAATGCGAACGCATCAAGAAGTTTTAATGACAAATATCCTGACAGAAATCCATTAACTAAATCTACTGTAAGTAAAGTTTTAAAAAAAATTCGTCAAACTGGAAACGTAAAGAAACGCATTTTTTGTAAATAAACGAAACTGACAATGTCATACATTTCAGGTAAACTTTCGTGTACAGGTATTTTAAGATGAAGTACAATAAAATAACGAATTGTTAACTTTAGGATAAAATGTTCCCAATAAGAAATATTTAGAATTTTAATCTGAATTCGAAAAGCCAATAAAATATAAAGCGTTCCATTTAAAAAAAATTCCTGTCGATTTCAGGAAAACGGCAAACTTGACAACAATGCGGAACTCTCCATTGGTTCGGGCGTAATTTCGTACCTAAGTGTACAAAATTTCATAAAAATCGGATGAACGGTTCGCAAGATATTTCGAGGTTTCCATATTTTTGTTACACGCTGTATAGTTTCTACTTCCATATAAACCTGTGAGGTCAATTTACAATACGGCCGAGCCCGGAGCACCACAGGAATTGGCTTGACTCGATTTTTTATTGGGGAGTTTTCGCATGGAACTTACACTTTTTGAAAGAAAAGATAATTATTTTCTGATTTTAAAAAATAAATTATTAATTAGGTCATTGATCAAATGACCTTATGGACAAGCCGCGCCTGGTGGTTATGCCTACAACTATCTCTATCTTGTATCTAATAATCTAATAGGGTGTGTTTATTTACAAATTTGAACAATCTTGTATTAACACCATGAATTAACCTCTGCTGTTTAAAACTTAACCTCAACGCGATTTTATAGATTGGCAGAAGTATTGAATACTAAAATGTACAAAAAAAACTCTGCATCAATACACTCAGCTTCAGTACAAACACTTGTACTGAAGCCTACAGCTTAGTTAGCCCAATATATTGGGAAAGACAGATACTCATTTAAGAGGACATTGGTAGAATCTTCAGGGTGAACTTAAACACACTCTGGTTTCCCAAGCCTCAAGGGTTGAAGTACGTCTTGCTCGTCACATCTGGCAGAGTGTCGTCGAATCTCAAACATTTTCCTTCCCAGCAGCTGCAGGTTGAGATTTATCTCCTTCCAGCTGCCGGTTCAGCTCACTCGAGAAGTCGAGGACCTGTTTGACGATATCGAAGGTACTTTTTTGTAAGCCTGCAACATGCAAGTCGCTTGCGTTTCAGTTTGGGGTTTTCCACGTGTTTGTTAGTAGCCTCATCCTGATCACCTCCATGGGTAGGTGTAAGGGGCTTTAAGAGATCCCACTTCTGATACTAGGTGCAGTTGACTGTTCTCCGATCTCGCTTTTTTTGGTATCTATAAACTGATATGATCGGCAGGAGACGGTAGGATATTATAGCAGAGCCCCACAATACCCAGGACAGGCGGCAAAGAAAACCTTATTTAGTACCGATTAGTACTGGGTCAAGCAGTTCAGAAATTAAGACTGTGATAGACATACGAATAGACATAATAGAGTAAGGAACGCTAAAATAATGTTCTTTGCTGACATAGACGTGGGGGCTGAACCTATAAAATCGCGTTTTTGGGGTACAACATTTAACAGATGAGTGTCAATGTCAGATGTAGATCAAAGAACTATTAACTGTGTTCCTAAATCAGTAAAGAGAGGAAATATCTTAATCGTCATTGTACATACATGTTTGTAACTGTTGCCTCTACATATGTGTATGTATGTAACAGCTTCTTATGTTTATTATTATATATTTTTTTATTGTTATATAAATTATTGATTTTATTTTTCAGAGATACCATTATTAGAAAATCTGAAGCAATGAAATCAGTCGATTATTTGTATGAAATTTTAGCTAACAAACCTAATATTGTTTTCTGTATCTAGGTAGGGCATATTTTGAAGACACTAATATTAAGTATTTTAAAGGGAAGTCATCAAATCCAAACTAAAATATATTTTATATAGAGGCCAGTTTAAGTATTAGCTTTTTGCCACCTATTTTAATACACTCTGTATATAAACACAGTTTATGTGATGAATGTGAATTAAATATCGCTTTATTAGCGAATATTAATCGTATATCCAGGCTGCTAGTCTTACTGTTGCACATTATTAACTGTTTAAAGATACTGAAGCATCATTGTCATATTAACCTTTAAAAGTATGCCAATATCTCTAGAGATCGCACGATACCGATATTGATATCGTTACATGGCATATCGGCGATTGTTGCCGATTATCGGTATCTATCGTATCGGCAGGAAAATTGCCGATATATTGGCACATATATAAAACGAAGAATTTTGGGTTCTTACTGCATATACCTACGGAAGGCAATACTCGTAAATATAATAAAATAAAATACATTTTTGTGCCTCTTCTAATGTAACTATTAATATCTAATCATTTATAACATAACTGTAGTATAACTGAGGCCTTTTTCCGGAGAAATAAATTAAGAATTTCACAAAGCAATACTGAAAACATTAAACAGGGACTTCCCCGGAACTTCACCAATCGGAAACGTTATCCCGCGTTACCGCGTGAAGGAATGATAAACCGGGACTTCCCCGATTTTCGTTTTCGCCCAAACAGAACACGCACGAACGAAAAACGGAAATTGATACAGAATACGTACAGGATTTAGCAAATTGGAGGTTCAGAACCGTATTTTGTATTTTTTTTATTTATATTCGACGTTATAAAAACCAGGGTTGGTATGAATTAATTCACATGATTTAAGTCTCGACTTTTCTTTATAAAAGTCATGACTTTTTCCAACCCTGGTAAAAACTAAACCTTGAAATATGTACGTATGTCTTTGCCGATACGATATATCGGTATCGGTATATCGGCATTTAAATATCGGTATCGGCCGATATATCGTATCGGCAAAATAAAGTCATATCGTGCGATCTCTAAATACCTCCTATGTGGTGCTATTTTTTATTTATTTGAAGTAAATTAAGTCTGCTTTTTTAAATTTTATTATGGTGCTACTTATTTTATATAAATGTATATGTGTAGAACGTTTAGATCTGATCTAGTAAATCTGTCTATAGTAATTAATGTGTATTCGAATAGTTTCGTGTAAATATATTATTTTTAGGAAAGTGTCTTTTTAAATATGCTTTATTTTTATGTATAATTATTATATTTATATAAGCAGCTTTTTATTGTTGATTTGTTTGTTTTTTTACTTCAAAATTAAATTCCATACTGTGCATTTTTTACAATTTTAAAACTTTTTATATAATATATTTATAACTCTGTTGTATCAACAGAAATACTATATTTCTAAGGTCAGAGTGAAGAAGCCCGACAGGAAAAAAATGAATCTCGGAGCTGTACATTTTTGAACAAATAAGTATTATGTATATAGCTAAAATATAGTTTAGGATCAAAATTTTTAACAAAACAAGGTAGCCAACCGCTAGTCATCAAAACATTACTTTTTATTTTACATTGAAAAATGAGACTTTTGTAACATCACAAGCACTTGGGTATTTAATACCAAGACATTTGCAACCAGCCAGAATCTGGCACAAAGAAAATAACTTTTTAAAACTTAAAGCACGGAGGAGAGTTTGTCTGTATTCCTTTATACATACAGAGTGAGTTTTCTAAAGTGTTACAAGGTGATATCTTGAAAACGGTTTAAAATATTTTCATGAAATTATAGTGAGTTAATAGCGAGATGGGGGTAGGGTTGGGCGATTATCGAAAAAGGTAATCGATTTTTGATTATTTGAAATAATCCATTATTTCCGATTAATCGAAATTAATCGACATTAATCGAAATTAATCGATTAATCAAAATTAATAGAAAAATCGATTAATCGATCAAAATCGATTAATCGAGAAAATTTCAATTAATCGAAAAATCGATTAATCGGACTAAATCGATACTTGAACTAGTCGAAATTGTGTCATTACTAATGACAATGAAAGCGACTCCAGCGCTTACCACTTGCCTATCTTGAACACAATTCCGGCGGGCGATTTAAATTTTAGACCCTTAAAAATTAAAGGAGCGCTGATCGAAAAACACTCAAATTATTTCGTTGAATACGCGTTTCATAGTCGAGTTATGATTATAAAAAAGAATCGATTAATCGAGAAAATCGATTAATCGAAAAAATCGACTAACGAAAAAATCGATTAATCGTAAAATCGATTAATCGTAAAATCGATTAATCGTAAAATCGATTAATCGAAAAATCGATTTTTTTGTAATCGTTCAATCGATTAATCGATTATTTTGCCCACCCCTAGATGGGGGGACATATTTAAACACATTTTTGACATTTATCCCCTCTCTATTTTGAGGGGTGGGGGTAACTTTGGAATTTTAAATGGGATGATGTACTTTTGTTTATAAAATTTGAATCTACGTAAATAACCTCGTATGTGTACAATTTTTTTTAATTTGCTCTTTCGGTTACGGAATTATGATTTATTAGCTTATAAAATAAAAAAAAATATTGACCATTTAATTTGAACTTATTTATCGTCTGTCATGCTTCAGAAGTTGTTCGAAATGTCCCCTTCAACTTTTAAACACTTTCTCGCTCTTTTTCTAAATGAATTTCATACCCGCTGTAACAGTTCAGGTGTCACTAATAAGCAGGTAAAACAGATTCGGTCTTTCATATCATCTAAAGTTGTAGGTGCAGTCGCCATCACTTTGTCCTTTATAAAACCTCACAAGAAAAAGTTAAGGGGGGTCAAATCCGGTCAACTGACCTTCGTAGTCCCCGGACTTTTTCTTATCTGGTTTTATAAAGGACAAGGTGATGGCGACTACACCTACAACTTTAGATGGTATCAAAGGCCGAATCCGCTTTGCCTACTTATTAGTGACACCTGAAATGTTACAGCAGGTTCGAAATTCATTTAGAAAAAGAGTGAGGAAGTGTTTGGAAATTGAAGGGGGACATTTCGAACAACTTTTCAATCAGGACAGACGATAAATAAGTTGAAATTAAATGGTAAATATTGTTTTTTATTTTATAACCTAAATCATAATCCTGCAATTAAAAGAGCAAATAAAAAAAATGTACACATATGTAGTTTTTTACGTAGATTCGAATTTTAGAAACAAAAATACATGATCCCATTTAAAATTCCAAAGTTACACTCACCCTTCAAAAGAGAGAGGGGGTAAATGTCAAAAATAAGTTTAGCTGTCTCCTCCCTATTAACTCACCAAAATTTCATGAAAATATTTAAAACCATTTTTGAGATATCGCCTTGTAACACTTTAAAAAACTCACCCTGTATATATTGGTTACTCAGCATAAAATTGTAATTAATTGTTACAATATCCTTATTATTATATACCCAAGAGGCAAGTTTTAAAACTTTATATCTCTGACATACTGATCAATTGTAGGGTGTTCATTTTTGAGGCCTACCTGCTGTATAGGTAGGTATTTAGTCATTTGAACTAATACAGTGTGAACGTTTTAACTACCTAGTTAAGCTATTTTAATAGGCAGTTTTTAAGTCAGTTTTAATAAAAAATGAAGAATATGCTGATATACTGACGCAAAAATTTTATTCCCCAAGGACATGCAAGTGGTAAATGTCTAAATATAACTAAATACGAATGACATGTTTAGAGATCCAGGTGCCAAATTAGTTTTTTTTCATAACATGTATACCATTCACCTGGATTTTTAGTAGGTTTAAAATCGATCACACTTCCCACCAAACATATTTGTGATGTTACATAAATGCCACATGCGCTTTACATACATAGGCCAAGCAACAGCAAAATATTAGCAATTTTTTGACATTAATCTTATTAGAAAACCGCCTGTGCCATCATCTTAAAGACGATCCGTAGATGATTCCTGTTATATTTCCAACGCTGAAATTTTTTCCTTTAATTTGTTATAAACATTTTTAAGCAAAAAAACGCGAATTTTTTAGTTTTTTGCTTATAAAATGGAAAATAATGAAGCAATCTTAATGGTCTAAATGGGCGATTTGTAGAGAATAAAAATACGAACCAAATGAGAGGTCGAACGTCCCGATAGGATAAGTAGCAACGGAGAAAATCCGGAAAACACGGAAAATTAAGTGTTTTTTAAAAATTCATAAATCGGCCATTTTTAAACGCAGAGGGCTCAAACTTTGGGAAAAGTAGTAATTTATAGCTACTTTATGTGTGCAAAACCCCGACGCTGTCCGACGATTAGTTTTGCCACAATCGTCATTTTAATTTTTCAACACACTATTTTGCAACAGGTCTGGATGCTCTATGAATTGTCCGATTTTAATTATTGAAACGGATTTGAAAAGTACAAGTTTAATTGAACAATATGTATATTTTAATTTTTCCATAAAATGCTACGAAACCGGTTGAAAATGCACAAAGATGCGTGAAAATGGCCGAGCGCGCGAAAGCGGTGAGTAGTGGAGAGAGCGGAGGAGCGAAGGAGAGCCAATATTCGTGCGCTCGGCCATTTTCACGCTTCTTTACGTACATTTTCAACCGGTTTCGCAGCATTTTATGGAAAAATTAAAATATACATATTGTTCAATTAAACTTGTACTTTTCAAATCCGTTTCAATAATTAAAATCGGACGATCCATAGAGCATCCAGACCTATTGCAAAATAGTGTGTTGAAGAATTAAAATGACGATTGTGGCAAAACTAATTGTCGGACAGCGTCGGGGTTTTGCACACATAAAGTAGCTATAAATTACTACTTTTTCCCAAATTTTGAGCCCTCTACGTTTAAAAATGGCCGATTTATGAATTTAAATAAAAAACTTATCCTATCTGGACGTTCGACCTCTCATTTTGTTCGTATTTTTATTCTCTACAAATCGTCCAGTTACACCATTAAGATTGCTTCATTACTTTCCATTTTATAAGCAAAAAACTAAAAAAATCGCGTTTTTTTGCTTCAAAATGTTTATAACAAATTAAAGGAAAAAACTTCAGAGTTGGAAATATAACAGGAATCATCTACGGATCGTCTTTCAGATGATGGCACAGGCGGTTTTCTAATAAGATTAATGTCACGACAGGTCGCTCTATTGCTTGGCCTATTTATGTAAGCCTAAGTTTATATAAAATTTACATAACCTGTATGTAACATTTAAGTAACATTCACCAGCATATTTGCTGAGTTACTATAATATATTGTGGATACAGCAAAGTCTATTTTATTTCGTAGACTTTGGTATAAAGAGAGAAACACCTAGAAAAGAATATATTTTTTGACCAATGCTTATTAATTATGAATGTTTTTGATTTTAAATACCTAGTTGAATATATCTCGGTGGTATTTAAAAATTGCATTAAAAGCGATTAATCCATTGTCCCTATATTTAGCATGTATCCTTATAGTTCATCGTTTAACTTTCAATTTCGCAATTTAGTATTTTAGAGTAAGATAAGGTCCTTTGAGTTTTGCTTCCTCTTACCTATTTTCGGAAGAATGCAGATACAACAACTAGCACGGTATTATATTATCTAGCTTCATGCCATAATTAAAAATTGTACACAACTTTTTTTGTGATAACTAGTATCGTTATATAGTACATTTTAATACTAACATTAGCGAGAAAATCAAATATTAGATTTTTTAAATTCATCATTACACGCACCTTAACAAATATGAAGAAGTCCGGCCCTGCGCGTTGCACAGCACAGGGCAGTACTAGGCACCTATCTTGTGATGGTCAAATATTATGTCAATTTTAGCACCAGAAAAGCGGTGCAATACATTGTAAAATACCTAGTATTAAAACTATTATAAATTTTGTTGTGCCAAAATACTTTGTGGTTGTGATTTATACTATTTTACAGTATAGCGTAAAAGATTTTTAGTTTTTTATAAGATAGTATAAGTAGATGAAATATTTTCTATCGCATTTTATTGGGCTAAAAATTATTATTTTTATCAGTCAGGTTTTTGGTTTTGTAATTGCATTATCACTACATAAACATATACGTAAAGAAGGTGATGTCATGTGATGTCAAAAAAGTTAAACGATGAATATTGAATGGTAAATGTTTTATCTATGAAATAGAATCAATTGTTAGCAAATATAGAAGTTAGAATAGCAAACCGAATATAACTTGTTAGGTGTTACAATATGAAGAAATTCAATTATAGTTCATTTCTATTATATTATATTCAGTGTTAGAAGACAGACAACACAGTATATATACAGTGTATATACATTCACATTATGTTAGATTTGAGAAAACTATAAAAAATGGGATCACAGCAGTAACGCCATGTTTTGAGTTTTCAAAGTGCTTCTGTTTAAAAAATGTAGTAAAAATCGCTATGTATTTTCCTGTATTGATTGTTTGGTCTTCAACAGGTTTATAGAAAAGATTTCTTAGGAAATATATGCCCTAAACGATTGCCAAACTTTAAAATTGCAATGGAATTTCAATATTTCATTTAATCAATTAAAAAAAAAAGAGTTTTTACTAAAAAATATACAGGGTACTCTACTTGTTAAAAACTTCTGGCAACTAACTGAAAATTTTATTTTTCCAAATTAAAGCGACGTGCAGAGTTATGCTTTACGATGTACATGCATATGGAAATAGTACCGAATTTTGGCAGTTGTGTAGTAAAGTACTCTTTTTCTATAACCTTTAATACGCCATTTTAAAAATATTAGCGGGTTTAAGAAATGAAAGTCGTTATTTTTAAAATGGTGTTAAGAATAGACCTAAACGCAAATGAAATGTTATAGATGTAAAATGCTTAAACATAAATATATATACAAGACAGCAGAAGTAACTTTTTTACCAAGTGGTATGTTGCATAGTTGAAATATTTTAAAATTTATTGTAAAGAAGTGGTATTGTAAGAATGTGGTCTAGAAAAGTTATTTTTATTGCCTTGGACTAAACCCTAAAAGTAACCAATTTGTTAGGCTCTAGAACTTTTGAAATAATATTATGTGTATAGTACCGTAAGTCTTTGAATTAAGTATTTATTTACATACGTAAAACCGTGAAAACAATTTAGAATTTTTGTACCTTATAGATATATATTATTCGGACCAAATATTTAGTTTTGACGCCATCTTGCTCACGTATCCCTTGCCTCAAGTGAACACTTAACAATTAGTAATGCTTTTTATATCACACTTTTTTCGATTACCTATTTTGCAAAGGTTTAAATTGATTTTTTGTAAATATAGGTAATTTAACGAAAATTTGTGAATGTAGCGGATATTCAGAATTCGTGAACGTAGCAAAAAATCTTAATTTAAATCTTTTGGAATCTCAGGTCCGTCCAACGGCTTTCTAGAATTTTAAGTATTCTATTTGGGGCAAAGTTCTTCCGCATTTCTTTTTCAGCCATCTTAAAAAATTGAACTGCCATCTTTTTTGGTTCTTCATAGTTTTTCTAAATTACAGAATGTCAGATAGCATACTAATGGATTGTAAAATAAAAATAAAGGCTGATAAGTTCTACCTGTAAGATATTTTGTTAATTTCCTAGACAAAGTGATTACTTCTTTTAAAATACTATAGGAATTTGTGTATATATAATTATAAACGTATGTAACTGTGAAATTTAAATGTATTCAAAATACAAAAAAATAATAAAAACAATTTTAATGGTGTTTTTTATTTTGCTCCCGTTTTGTTCCATTTAGAAAACATTTAAGGTTGCATATATATCTATATATATATTTATATATATATATATATATATATATATATATATATATATATATATATATATATATATATATATATATATATATATATATATATATATATATATATATATATATATATATATATATATGAAGAAGGGTTTTAGCGTTAGGGATGCACGATGTTTTTCGATACATCGAAAGCATCGATGGATTTTGAGTCGATGTTTTATGACATCGATGGTAGGAATGGTTGGTTAGATCGATATATCGAAACGACGTTAATTATTAATATTAGATTTGAAATTTACACCGAAGGAAGAAGAGTCAGTGGCGGTTGGTTCAAAGTTGTGTATCTCTGTTCATACTTACAGGACCCGTACCAAATTGAGGGGTTGTGATAGTGAGCCCACTGGGAATGTTTTGGTTAAGAAACAAAACATTTTGTAATGTGCGAAAAAAAGTTAAATTTTTGGTGCGGCCCACCCAAGAAGAAAATGAACACGTCTAGGTATTTGCTTTCTTTTTTTTCTAAACAAATTTTACATCATTTTGTCGACAGGTTTTAAATTTTGAGAGAAAAAAATGTATTAGGAGAAAGGTATATATAGTCATTTGAATTTTTTGTAAAATTATATTTTAGGCTTCAAAAAATTTAAATGACTATAACTTTCTACTAACACATTTTTTTCTCTCAAAATTAATTTAAAACCTGTCGACAAAATGATGTAACATTTGTTTAGAAAAAAAAAGAAATCACATACCTAGACGTGTTCATTTTTTTCTTGGGTGGGCCGCACCAAAAATTTAACTTTTTTTCGCAAATTACAAAATGATTTTTTTCTTTACCACAACATTCCCAGTGGGCTCACTATTAAAACCCCTAAGTTTGGTACGGGTCCTGTAAGTATGAACAGAGAAAAACAACTTTGAAATTTCACCAACCGCCACTGCAGAAGAATTATAGTTTATGAACATATATATTCGTTGTACTAAAAAGTGATCCAATGTTATTGATAATAGTGATCAAAGTGATGCTGCTTGCTGCTTACGCCGCCGTAAGCGCGGGAGTGGGGGGTCGCCGCTCCAGGATCGCGCGGCTCGACTTAGCCGCTTCATGTTCACAAATTTTTCATATCTCGGTGATATCATTGTATCGCGACGTTTTTTTTTATTTGGGGTAGCTCGTCGAGATCATAGGATACCTACATACATAAGAATTCGCTATCATTTAATTTGTAGAACTATATGCTTGTACTCAATTTTACACTTAACTTTTTTTAAGACATTGTTTACGCAATAAAATATTATTGTAAACATCTGCTAATGATCTCTTAGTCTTGCACTTTATAAAGAACAGAATAATTCACATGAAGCAGCACGATCCTCCAGTAAACCCACCAAATGTCTCAAGGGAGACCCGCTTTTCGCTGCACGGCAGTGTTCGTCTAGGTATTATTTAGTCTATGATAATACTTATTGTATATAGCAGTAATTTAGTGATCTATATTGTGGACAAACAAAAACACAAGCATTATTTCTTAATTTTATTAACATCCAACAGCAAACATTAAAAGAGCTCCAAAAGGTAAACCCATACAAATTTTAAAAATATTTGTAGAAAAAAAATACGCCACAAAAAGTATAACACACTAATTCTTAATATTTTTTGTTGATATACTAAAGATGGCTTCAGAAAGCTGAAGGTTTGTACTGACGTTACGTGGACGCGTTTTTATGTAGCTTGGAATCTTCACGAGTCTCTTTCTATATTTTCTAGTTGTAAAAGTGTATAAGATTGGGTTAAGAGATGAATTTATCGGAAGAATAAATACTGTAAGCCATCCATACACATCCGCTAAAAAGTTACAGGCCTTTTAACCCACGGATGAAAAAAGTTTTTCGTCTGTGTTTTAAACCTAAGCCCTTCAACCAGGGGCGGATATAGAATTTCGCCAGGGGGGGGTTCTAAGAAATGTACCTATTTATGGACGAAATATCAAAACCTGTTCTTGCGAAAACAGAACGGTTTGTCATCTTAACTTACCAAAATTCTAGCATTTTTTTTTATTTATACTTCCTGCTCATTTGGACTAAGTAATATATGAAAATTTTTGGAAAACATAGGTATTTTTTAAAAGCACGTTTTTTCGAACATATATTTTCGAATATAGGTGACCACTTTTCGAAAGTACATTTTTACATTTTTTTAAACATTGTTTTAAAAAATACTTCGAATGATCATATTTAAAAAAACACCTTTTTGAAAGTAATTTACTACAGAGTAACATAGCAGACAGAAGGAAACGTAAACCTGACCGAACACAAAAATGGTTCGTTTAGGTGAGTTCAGGATCTTTTTGTCATTTTCTCATTGACATTTTCTAAGCCAGTAGAATAGAATTAATAATTTAAATTTAGAAAAATTATGTTTTCAAAAAAATATATTTTCGGAAAATGTATTTTTGAAAGATTATTTTAAAAAATCGAGAAAATTTTGTAGATCCATTTCTAAAAAAGCATCTTTCGAAGAAGCTTGTTTTTCGAAAAAATTTACTTAATTTAACATCAAAAAATATTTGTGTAAGCTAAGATGGCAGTTGGTCATCTTAGCTTACACGCGACAGGATAAATCTGATAAATATGAAAATGTAAATATTGTAGCATTTTTTTATTTATGCTTTCTGCTCATTGGGGGGGATATACGAGTACTTATGAACGAAAATACAATTTTTCTAAAACCAATTTTTCAAATTTTTTTAAAGAACTTTTCAAAAATACATTTTTTCACAAAACATCTTTTTCGATATTAAATTTTTCAAGCAACGGCTTTTTAAAAAAGCAAATTATGAGAAAGTAACATACCAAACCTAAGGAAACCTGATCAAACCCAAAAAAGGTGCATTTGGTTTATTCAGGATCGTTTTTCGTCTTTTTTTCATTAACATTTGCCAAGCTACTATTGAGTTCATAATTTACTTTTCTAAAGACTGTCTTCAAAAAAATATATTTTCGGAAAATGTACCTATTTTTAAAAAAATATTTTTGAAGACATTTTTCAAAAAATGTACTTTCGAAATACGTGTTTCAAAATGTAATGCATCAGTACTATCAGTAGTATTTAATACCAACTTACCAGATATTTCGACATCAAAGTAAACTATCAATTTTGCAATAATAATTGGCAACCAGCAAGCTACATTTGTCAAAACAATAAAAATGAATTTAATTGCAAAGTAAGAATCGTCCCTTTGCACTGAAGTCGCATTTCTTGTTTTTTTAATACTTATGAACATTCCTCCGTAAGTGTAAGTTATTATAATTAAACTAAAAGCAAAGAATTATATTAATACTGTAGGTACCTACTTTACAATGCTTTATTTTTATGTGCTTAAAATCGTAATTTTTGCCTCGTCCAAGTAGGTATATACATGGGCGCCCGCAGGGGGGCCAGGGGGGGGGGGATCGTGCCCGCCCTGATGTTGTGAGATTGTCATACTTTTTAATTATTAGTAATAAAATCTTTTAAAATATATTCCTTTTTTTTATTTTGCCCCACCCCTGATAAAAAAGTCTGCGGGCGCTCATGGGTATATAGGTCTACTAGCTTGCGCCCGCGATATATCAATTTTTTGAATCCCCATTTTACCCAATTAGGGATTGATTTATTAAAGACTGTAAACATGTGTTTAATCATTTATTTTTTGGAGTAATTCTATGAAGTTTCAACTTAAAAGGACCATCTAATATTTTTTCTACATACAAACTTTCAAACTTATGACCCCCTTAGACGTTGAATTTTGAAAAATCCCTTCTTAGCGAGTCTTTACATCATAAAATAAAACTACGGACCAAATTTCATATTTATAGCTTTAGCGGTTTCGACTCGCCCGCGACTTCGTCCGCGATATAACAATTTTACTCCATTACAAACTTTGAACCCCCATTTTACCCCCTTAGGGGTTGATTTATTAAAAACTGTAAAACACGTGTTTAATCATTTATTTTCTGGAGTACTTCTATGAAGTTTCAAGTTAATAGGACCAACTAATATTTTTCTCCATGCAAACTTTCAACCCCCTTATGACCCCCTTAGGGGTTGAATTTTGAAAAATTCCTTCTTAGTGAGTCTCTACATTATAAAATAAAACTACTGACCAAATTTCATATTTATAGCTTCAGCGGTTTCGGCTCGGCGATGATGAATCAGTCAGTCAGTCAGGACATGTTATTTTATATACGTTTAACATACTTATTTATAGATTTACCTGGGAGCGTTTATTCCAAAAAATATTAATGCGGAATATTCCCATCCAACTAAATAAGGATCATCTATATACAGAGGGAGACATAGGCCATTAACCCCGTAAAACTTGGTACTTGACATGAACCCCAGTGCTAAAAATATTTGAAATTTTCTCATGTAAATCTCTAGTACTAACCTTGCTCCACCCGAATTTAGTTTAGCTGCTAACTTAATTTTTCGAATTTCTCGAAAACGGGACATATACCTAAACAGATTACTTAATATTTACAATTTGAGTTAAGGGCTACTAGCACTATAGTTTGCATCTAGTGTCGTTCACTTGCAAGCCGTTGGGGATTTTTACAAATTTGGCTGGTGACTTAATTTTTTGAATTTCTCGAAAACGAGACATATATATATATATATATATATATATATATATATATATATATATATATATATATATATATATATATATATATATATATATATATATATATATATAACAGATTAATATACAAGGTGAGTTAAGGGCTACTAGCACTATAGTTAACATCTAGTGGCATTCACTTGCAAGCCGTTTCAGTTACAGATTTGGATTTGGGGGCTAACATAATATTTACAATTTGAGTTTAGGGTTACTAGCACTATCTTGTTTAACAACTATTACCTGGCAGAACAGAAATACTAATTCCAAAGCACCAAATGCATAACAATACCCTCCATGTCTCTTTAAAGTTTAAAATGCCAAATTTTCGATAGGGCATTGTTATCACAAAATATCTATCGACTGACATAAAAACTAGAACCATAACTGATACTTCCAGGGATGCCATACCAATAATGCCTGTGAAGGCACAGTTCCATGACGACATCCATTTTCTTGCTGCTGTATTGTAGTTGTCTCGAAATTTTAAGTCATGGTATGCAATTATAAAAAGGTAAATGCCCATGAGACCATCACTTACTAAAAGATGCAAAAATATAGAGCTTATCTTTTTCCTCATTCTGTATAGTTTCTTGTTAAAGTCAGTATATTATGAAGAGCTAGTTCTAAAATTACCTGCAAGATTCTTAATAGCAATGCTGAGGTTTTTATTTTTGTCCCTGAATAAAAATCTACCAAACAGAACCAATATGTTTCCTGCTATGGTAATAAAACTCATTATCCAAATCGAATATCTAAAAATTGGTTTGAACAGAAGTTGAGTAGTTGATGATATGCCTAAAAAATACTTTCAAGTTACTAAACATGTTGTATAAAGGAAGAAAATTCGAAACCAAGCAACAGGAACCACAAAATGAATGTTATTCCAGATTTAAGGTCGTCTACCTCCTGTAAACTAATATAGGTAAGTTACGTGAACTTCTTTACCATCGGAAAGAGGGCTACATCGGGGTACTGTGGGTGCATAGGCACAATACTTGTACGACTTGAAATATACTGCCTTTAAACCGCTAAGATCTTTAAAAATGTTGGTGTCTATAATTTTCAGTTGGATTCCCTCCAAATTTCTGAAAAAAAAATGAAACAGGAAGGTATAATTTAAAAAAAGGCATTTTAGTATATAATTATGTAGTTCACAACTCTGGTAAGTACTTACAATGACACGAGTTTCCTCAGATTATTAAACATTTCTCTCTGTAGGTACTTAACTGGATTTTTCCCCAAAGACCTACAACCCATGACTATGACCCTTTGAGTGCACAACTACAAAAAATCTACTTACAGTTTTTTTAGTTGTTTTTGATTCAGTAGTAATTTTTCCGATATAATTTTAAGGCAGTTGTCATACAGATCTCTAAAAAGGAAAAAGTAACTTACCAAATAAGTAGGAGTATATTTTAATTTAAAACTAATATACTTACAATTCTTCCAATTCTTTCAAGGCTTCAAATGCCTTTGATTCAATAGTTTTAATTCGATTGGATTTTAGATTTCTAAAAAGTAATTTAGTAATACTTATATTTCTGGACAAAGCAATAATTGTTAATTTCTGTTTTAGGAATTTTTCACAAAATACTTACAAAACACGAAGCTTGGATAGGTTACCAAATAAATTAGGCCCAATCCGCCGAATTTTATTATTATTTAAATACCTAAAATTGCTTTAAGTTAATTAAATTTATTATGAACAATGATTAAAACCGTACTCACAATTCCAGTAGCATTGGCAAAGCTGGAAAGGTATTATTATCTTTAAAATTCAGTTTGTTGTACGATAAATTCCTAAAAATAAATTTGTTGTTAATTATAAGTATTGAAAATAAAATCGAGAAGGCATTTTTGTGTTTTAATAATTATTATTGATTTAGTCACTCAGATAATCGTAACTTAATCATAAATCGGTAAAACCATTAAATTTACCTACTTATATTGAACTATTATACTATACTCAAAACAATAATGGTAAACTACAGCTAAATTGTTATTTCGGTTATTAATTAAGTTCCATAGAGTTTATGCTGTGGATTATTGGATTTTTAAACCTTACAGATAATTCACAGATTGCTATCATTAGTTTGTCAAAGTCTTTTTTTATAATTTATGGGACTTTGTTTTATGTTCCAAAAACTTTGATTGGGTTTGATTGGGTTTAAATAACCAGAAATATGTACTTACAACGATTTTACCTCTGTAACTATCTCAAAAATCGATAGATCCATGTTTCGTAATTTATTACTATCCAGGTGTAACCATTCCAAGGTGGATAATCCATTGAAAACACCATCTTCAAGGTTGGTCAGATCATTGTTCATTAAAAATCTTAAAAGATAAATTTACTTTTTTTTTATCTAAGACATCCCACGTAGACTTCAAGCCTAAGTACTAACGTACCGTGGGCGTCTGAAGAGAAGGGAAATGTAGTCGTCTATTGACACGGGATTTCAAGGATTGGAAGTTGGGAAGGGAAAACATCAGCAGACAATCTGTTTCATGATCTGAAGGCCATAGGTATGAATGAGCGAAAAAAGTGGGATGTTCTAATCTTTTGTAGCTGGACAGTAAAGGGATGCATACGTAACGCGCCTCTTGTTATTCTGTTAGGAACAGTCAAGGGGGGGGGGGGTAATACCGGCTAGTTCTTCAGAGCAAAATCCGTGGAAGTAGCGGTAGAAAAGGGATAAATCCTCGACAGCGCGGCGATGAGCGAGAGAAGGGAGTTTTCTCGTGAGGGCTGGGTCATTGATAAGTCGAATGGCTCTCTTTTGGACAGATCCAAGGATGTTAAGTGTCGAAGGTGATGCCGCTCCCCAGATGTGGGAGCAATACTCTAGGTTAGGTCTTATTTGGGAAACATAGAGAGTGTATAAGTTGGAAGGGGAGAAGGATTTTCTGGTCCGAAAGAGAAAACCAAGCTTTTTAGCTGCCGATGTGGCTACTGAAGTAGTGTGTTTGTGCCAGCTGAGATCATGTTCGAAAGCGACGCCAACAAGATCGAATGCTTCATTGTTTTGTAGGGCCTGGTCATTCATGTGGATGGGGTAAGCGTTGTCAGATTTTTTGCGTGACAGGGAGCAAGACTGGGTTTTGGATTTTTTAAGTTACAAAATGCATGTTTTCTGTTGTTGGTTATAAAGTCTGTGAGCCACAACTTACAACTTTTTTAGATGATGTTGGTGTTGGAATGCATTTGGGGCTATATAGTTAAGCTTGTTACCTCCTAAGAACCTAAAAAATTTGTAATTATCAGTTTTAGGGCATACAACAGTATTGATAGGACTTACAACAAGGTTAAGTTGTAGCGTTCAAGTGAATCCACAAGCAAATCGGTAATACTGTTGTTTTGCAGGCCCCTAAAAATGTCGGACAGTTTAAATTTTCATCATTCAACTTTCATACATACATATGTACATATAGGTATACTAAATATTTTTTAATTAATTTAACCTTACAAATAAGTAACTGTGGTTGATATATTTTGAGGTATTTCTGTAAACTGCACATCATTGCAATATATTCTAGTTCTGTACCCACATAGGCACACAGCGGGATATTTATTTACAACTAGAAAAATTTATTGTTAGTGTTTTTTTTTAAATTTTAATCTATAAAAAATTACCACATAAATTGGCAGTCTTGGTGTTCGCCAAAGATTCTTCAATGCTTGCATTTAATATTAGATCTATAAAATAGGTACTTCCATGAAGATCAGCTGAAAATGAAAATCAGGATAGAGATAAGATGGTGATATCTACTGATTATTTTTTTCACTGAAGGGGTCATTAAGGTCAGTCAGTTTCTGGTAATAGAAGAATCTCACCACATAAGATCTCTTCTTCATCTTCGCCATCTGGGCAATCGATTTGCCCATTACAAACATTTCTCTGCGGAGTACAGATACTACCTGAGTTACAGGATATTGTGCCTACAGGACATGTATCTGTAAAAAATTGCAGCCAGTGTTAAAGTAATCCAAAATTTTCAACTGGCCATAATATTAATAATGATTCATATATATTTATATACATATATATATATATATATATATATATATATATATATATATATATATATATATATATATATACATTTGGTTAGTGATCATGGACGGTAGAATATTTTTTCCACCAATAAACACAATTATTATGCATTGGACTTGAATGTAAAAACTAATAAAATATTTTCCATACAAATTTTTTGGTCCCAGCAGCACAGCGCGAAATTCCATTCTTGCTGTTGTTGTTTCTATACTATGAAAACCAATTGTTTAATCAGAGTTTATTTCAGTTTTTAAATATTATTTTGCTTTGATAGCTAAAAAAACATTTCAAAATTCGCAAAATAAAGACTTTTATATACCTACCCTAAAATCCTACAAAACCAATTGCAATTTAATCAGATTAATAATACTCCTGTGGAAAGAAAACTCTTTCCCTTTCTTCAAATTCAATCACAACTTTGTATTAAGTAAGTCTGCTTAACCTAATTAAATTGCATTAATTTGCATAAAACAGCTGAACTAAATTACTGTTGTTTAATAGAATAATAGAAATGTCTTTCAGTCATATAAGCCTCTTTTTGGTCTGAACATTTTTTTGCTCGTTGTGTGAATTTCGAACTTAACAAAACTGAACAAAGTGAATGAATTATGCAAAAATCCATAATAGTAATGTTCGATATGTGTAAGGATAAGGCTCTAGTTTAAACCCTACCCCCAGTTACTGTAATATTTTTCTATAGGTAACTGGTTCACTGTCATCCAAATGCGCGATCTCCTGCAGCCGCGACTTTTGTACAGTAAAAGACGTTAATTTCACTAAACAATTTTGTATATTTATTACTTGTAAATATGGGTATTTTCTACACTGTTGGTTCTGACACTAGTATTTGACATATATTCGTCATTTTCTGCTGTTACGAGATGTTACTACTTTTTACAGGACCATGCCTAAGAGAAACACTGGGACTTTTCCCACACTGGTACACCTAATCTGTGTCACTTAACGAGATTTACAGTTCTATGCCTAAGAGAAATACTGGGACTTTTCCCACACTGGTACACCTAATTTGTGTCACTTAACGATATTTACAGGACTATGCCTAAGAGCAATACTGGGACTTTTCCCACACTGGTACACCTAATTTGTGTCACTTAACGAGATTTACAGGACCATGCCTAAGAGAAATACTGGGACTTTTAGTCTGCTAGACCTTTGGTCTACGAGACCTTCGCGATTCTGTCGCGTCAAGGGACGCGACAGTCTTTCGTTGTGCTAGTAGTTCAAGTGATGCTGTTCCCTCGCCGGGCACTAAGTTAAACTGAAATAGAACCTCCTCTCGGAGATAGGTGTGACCCTACTTGGCCAATTGCAGGGTATTTTCGCGATGACGCGAGTCTCGTCTCACCAAAAGGGGTTGGTATTTGTAGTCGTAGTCACCGGCCATCATTGCATTTCCCAGAAACTGTACCGGTAGAAAGTCACAGTAATAAAACTAAGAGATAAAAAGTCTTCAAAGGAAACTAAACCTTTGAAGTTTTGCCGACAACGTGCCGGTGTTTTAGAAGAACTAAATTAAAGGAAATATTTTCTTTTGTTATTTTAGCTGAAATAGTCTTTATGCTTTGCCGATGACTGCGTATTTTAAGTTAAATTTCCAAGAAAGACAAGTTTGAGCTTATGTATTCTGTGGGGGATTTTATACCTGCTTGGTTATTGGTATTTATTTGGAAATAATAATAGAATTATAGAAATTGAATAAACGGTTGGGTTTCCCAACAATATGGTTAACCATACGGATGTCCGAAAAGTCTTAGTATGGGCAAATATCTTTGCTATTAGTAAAGATAAAGACACCAAATTTTAGGTGTATCCAATTGGTTAATAAATCTCCTGCTTTATATAATTTAACTTTTTCGACCCCCTTGAGGAGTGAAGCTAAGTTTGAAGTCAAAATTGTAAAGCAAACCTGTACTGTGTTTTACCGAGGTTCGTATCTTAATTCGTTTTCAAGTGTCAAGATATTTGCCCATACTAAAACGTTTCGGACGCCCTGTATAGAAAAATTATTTGCAAATAGCCTAAAGCATCACCTCTTATAATATCACTATATAAATTGACCCTTATTAACCCGATCTGTATACATAACTATTTTGCCCGATATATGTAGGTAGGTCAGGTATATTATCAAACTATATCCCACACGCTTTAATTTAGCTTTGAAGTATATAGGTACTACATATGTGCATAAAAATAGAAAAAGCGAACTTCTGTAATTCCAGAGGGATTTTATAACAACACTAAGGAATAGCGAGACACCTAGCGCAAGACCCGAGGGATTTTCCAAATTTGCAAATTAACAACCAAAAATAAAAAAAAACACCTGAGCAAGAACCATAGGACAATTTTGAGCACTTTCGAGAAGAAAGTAATTAATTTAGCAATAAAAATAAATTATTTAACGCAAACTATGACTTCTCCGCTGTACTAGTAAACTGTTCATATTTTTTTAAAAGATTTATTAATTTGGTGGACCCTCCGATAAGGATAGCATATAGGGCGGCTGAATTTTCTTTAATGTGTTGCTAATAGAAACTTTTATTGTTGGTTCTGGTAATAATTACTTTTTGTGTGATTTATGCGTATATTTTTTTTTAGCCCGACGCCTATCCACTGATTCATAATTTTTTTTCATTTAGTCGTCTATCTGAAGTACCTTAGATATCTGAATCGGCGTTCTGCTATAACTGAGATCTCAAATAGGTATAAATTACACTAGTTATTACATGTCATTAACTTTAAAAAAGAAGTCTTACAGCAGCCAATAAAATTTTATGAACCTGGTAACCAAAACTGATAAAGAAAGAAAATTAGACTTACCTATTTTCTGAAATAATATTGGACTTATATGCTTGTGAATAACTACTAAACTCTATAAATGTGATTTGCCACATCTACACCAAAGTACTTTAAAAAATACGTTTCAAGGGCATTTCGGGGTCTGCAAATTTTGTATTTTTCGCTACTAATTGAATTTATCAAAGAAAACTTTTCAATAGGTAAATATAAAGAACGTCGAATTAGAGAAACTTGAACTTCTTTTAAGTTTGTCTAAGAGCACATGTAAAAGCTTCGATCTCGTGTCAAATTATTTTATTTATTTTACGCCCTTTGCGAAATGAAGAAATTTGTTTTTATTTTTCTGTTAAGTATTACGGGGCGCTTAGGCGATCTATTTTATCAGTACTTTAGCACCAACTCTAACAATAATATTTACTAATAATTTTCTATTAAAATGCAGAATTATGCCATTATATTACGACTGTGCAAGTTTTAATACTAAAATATGTTTTACCAATAAACTATGAACGATTGTTTTCATTAGTTAAAACTTTAGTATAAATTTAGTCTAAAACAAATTGGTAAGTTTGAGTATCATTTTGTTTTTAATTTTGTATTTCCTGTTAACATGAAACAAGTTAGTAAAATTAAGATTATAAGAATAATTAAAGGAATATATATTAAATAATAATACATATAAATAATATTTAATTCCTGAAAGGAGTAAGGTAAGCATATATTTTAACAGAAAATTTTAAAACACATAAATAAACAAAAAAAACTTAATGCCAAAGTATGAAGCCATTTAGACTTTAGCAGAAATAAAGAAAAAAGCTAAAAAGGGCCTCGAACGGAAATAGGTATAGCGAAAAATTGCGAAAAAAACTATCTCTTACCTTTACTATAAAAATAAACAAAAAAAAACATAAAACAAGTTAGTAAAAGTTATATTATAAGTATAATTAAAGGAATTAAGTAATGTCTTAATTTCTAAACAAAGTATTAAGTCATTTGGACTTTAAAGGAAATACAGAAAAAAGCTTAAAAGGGCCTTGAACAAAAATAGGCATACTGAAAAATTGTAAGAAAACTATCTCTTACCTTTGCTATAAAAATAAACAAAAATAGAAATAACAATGACACCAGCCAGAATGCACCCATTGGTAAAAAAATCTCGGCAAATCGACATTTTCAAATGGCGAAATTGAGGTCTCAGAGCCAACTGAATTCTCAATCCACAAACAGAGGCTGTTATCGCGGAAAAATAGGTACTTGTTGCGTCGCATAAATATGCATATTATCAGCGAACATTTATCATTGGTCACCTGGCAAGCCTTTTGACCAATCAGATAAAATGAATTTTCAGGAAAACTAAATAACCTGTATGGAAAATCCTTTTGAAAATCGAAACTCCAAACTAGGTTTGATTAAGGGTTGTTGCCCTGATCATTTTCAAATTTGGTCACGTCTGACGTCTGACAAAAGCAAAAAAATAAGTGGGGATAGTTTACATTTGGGACTGACTTACCCTCTAAAACGAATAAAATGGTTTTGAAACCTTTTTTTTATTCCTTACTTCTAGACTTGTAAGAAACACTTTTTCTACTCTCATACTTTAATTGACACTTACTACCTGTACTTTATTGAGATTCATTAAGATGCAGATTTTTTATTAAGATACAAGTTTATAACCAATAGAAATGCAGTATCACAGTAATATTCGATCAATATTAAAAATTGCCATGATCATGACAGATTTAAAATTAATCAACTTTGACAGTTCATAGTTACTGTTTACTTAGTAAATTCGTAATATTTGTGCTTTTTGCAAATAAAATCTGTGAAAATGTGTGATACTGCGATAGTGGGAGTGAAATTGAGAATTTAACTCCATTAGAAATTGTAGAAGAGGCCACAAGAGCCGCAAACAGTTTATGACCCGTAAAATCATAAATACAAATAAAGATTCCAACAGTATTTTATTTTTACACTTTATAAAAAAATTTTACCAAATTGATTTTTTTTTAAATCCCATTGCTGACGTCCTTGGGACGGCAACATCAGACGTCCGTAGGACGTCACTTTGGGACCAATTTGGGACCTTTCTAACGTCCAGGGGTCGTCCCAGGGATGTCTTAGCTGGGATCATTACAGCTGGGACGTTGCGGATCAAAATGGGACGTCCTGGGGATCATTGTTGCTAACTGGGTATGATATCAAACCGTGTCAAATTCGTTCGGTTTCGCGCATGACGTCACACTGTGAGCTATTTTTGAAATTTATAACGTGCAGTATAGAGTTTACGTTAGTTATAATAAGCGATTTTATATAAATTATATTGGCAATATTTTTGCCGAATTTCCGTTAATAAAAAGTAATTTTGCAAAAATAAATTTCGAGAGTTTTCAGAGTTTGTTTTTTGTAGTTTTTTTTGCGTCGCTGATCGTCGGTATTGATTGCCGGTGAGTAAATGCAGGTTTATTGTAGGGGTGACCGGGGGAATGGTGGCCATTGGGGTAATCAGAGCCATGTTCAGTTTCGCATCCCTTTGTTAAATACCTAAAAATGAGTGGTGCTGCCATCTACTATCACCTAATCCAACTAGCCGACGAAGTTGAACGGCGGTGCGCAGAAAATTGTAATGGCCGAGATGACATTTCCAGTTAAGCACTGGCGGCTGTAAGCTTAGATTTCCTTGTCTAAGGCTGTAAGAAACGTTCCGTTTTAGTTACGCCAACAGTTTTTTTGAGAATAAATATTCCCAAACCGAGTTAGTGAGCTAGTTTTATAAACCTAATACTTCTAACCTACCTACCTAATACTACCAAAGCTAGCCTCGAAGATCCCGTTTTGCTTATAATGGATAACCATTCCACGCATTCAACTCTGCAAGCTTATGAATTTTGCAAAGCCAATGGTATTATACTTTTATCCATACCACCCCACACTTCTCATAGAATACAACCGTTGGATGTAACTTTTTACGAGCCTCTGAAAATTGGATTCAATACAGAGTGTAACAAATATTTAAAAAATCACCCACATGAAAAAATAACTCCATTTGAAGTATCCGAACTTCTTAACAATGCTTTTATGCGGGTGGCCACACCAGAAAAGGCAATCAAGGGATTTCAATTTACAGGAATCTGTCCCTACAACTCTGACGTTTTCTCGGAAGAAGACTTTGATCCTGCCCGGCTACATAACATCAGTCTTAATAATGTATCAGATCTTGAGGAACAAGTACAACGAACCCCAGAGCGTCAAAAAACTCCTGAACTACAGGAGCCTCCAGAACCTCCAAGAACTCCACCATACGAAGAAACTTCAGAACTTCAATTGTTGGCGCCTGAAAAAAAAATGGAAAGGTCATTTCAAGAATTTTGTTGCCGCTACCTGGACCATCAACTTCCAAAATTGCCAAAAAATCGACCACGAATAAACTGCATTCCAAAATGGTAATGTCTACTCCATATAAAGATGTTTTAGAAAAAAAGCTTTAAAAAAATTATCGAAACAAGCACCCGCCAAGAAAACTTACAAAAGAAACATTTTCGTTGAAAATGCAGAATACAATGCCCCAGATGTTGTTAAGAGATCAAAAATCGTTAGAGGAAAAAACAAGCTCTACAAAGAAATAAGTTCAGGTGAAGAAGATAATGACGACGAGGAGAAGGATGAAGATGTGAAGGGGGATGACATTTGTTTATTGTATGGGGAGTTTGGGAAAAACGGGAAAATGTGGCTACGATGTATTTTGTGTAGCCAATGGGCACATAAAGCTTGACGGAAAAAAAATATTTACATGTGACTTTTGTGTTTAGAAAAATGTTTGGGGCAATAGTGGGCACATACCACCATTACCCCAAGTACGTGGGGTAATGATAGCCAAGTAGTTTTTTTTAATTCCAGAATATCTAATCTTATGTTACATTTTATTACTTTTTAATAAAGCATTAGGTAAAGAACAGTCTAGTTAGTGTATTCCCTTATTCATTAAAATTTATCAAGAAAAACAAACCAAATATTTGGAATAAGGCTTAGGGGGCCACCATTCCCCCGGTCTCCCCTACCAATTTATTTTTGAATTGGATTTAAATATTCTGCATTATTAAAAACACATTTTCCCAAATATTTTAACTTAAGGGTCTTTATTGCGTATTACAAATTTAGATACTTCAGATCTTCGCAAGGGTTTACATTTTGTATATATGTTACCGGCAAAGTCCGTTTCATCGTCATACTTAAGTTTGCCTAGGTAAACCGCACATTGCCGGGGCGTTTTCGGCAAAGTCCGAGATTGTTCTCTATTTCGGAGTTTGCCTAGAATGTAACCCGGCAAACTTAGGTGTGCCAAACACGTTTTAGGAAAAGTCCGAAATAATAAATTTGTGACGGTTACGTCGCTGGTCATTTTCTAGTCGTAACTAGTTATAGTCTGTTTGTAATACGTCGCAGGTACACACGCACTGCGTTGATTGTTTAAGGTGGCATTTTCCGATCGCGTCCGTGGTGGCCAACTTAATTTCATTTTGTCATGGTTTTTCGGTTTTAAAATTTTTAACAATAAAATTATAAGCATATTAAATATAGATTAATATCCTGCAAGCAATTTTTAGTTAATTATTTAAAGTTTCAACGTGTATAAAGATTTCATTCAAAAGATTAATATTTTAAAAGATCTATGGTGACTTTTTTTCTGACACTAGGACCTCAACATTCTTTTTAAATATTATTTTCCTATAAAGTAAATCATAAAATATCTTGAGACTTTTAATAATACGTTAAAAAATACCTATGGAATATGAATCTACGCTTAATATTGTGACAATATTCATTCAAAAGAAAAATAAAGCAAAACATTGTACTAAAATAAAATTAAGTTGGCAATAAATGGGTGTGGTCGGTAAATGCAGCCTTAAGCAGGGTGCGCATTGAATCGACTCGGCTCGGCTTGGCACGGCACGGCACAGTCAAAAGGTTTGATATAATAAGTGAATGTTTGATATACATGCAATTATATGAAGAGGGGCGCATTGAATCGGTTTCGTCCGCTCGTAACGACCAAATCGGAATCAGAGCAAAAATTGCCGAAATGTCCGACTGCCTGCGACTACTTCTCGTATTGAGACGCAAGCGGAAGAGATAGGTGTGCAATGGTGGACGAAGTTTTGACAGTAAACGTTCGTTTTTATGGTTTTTTGTACGACCCGAAGAATCACGAAAATGTGCGGAAGGAGGCTTAGGAGGAAATAGCGAAAAAACGTCTGATACGATACTATATACGTCTATACATCACAATAGTTGCAGCTGTTTTAAAGAACCGATAGCCGAATCAATGCGCTTTGACTATCGCCATTCCGAACGAAACTTACCGAGCCGAGTCTATTCAATGCGCGCCCTGCTTTGAGTGTTTGTCTATTGGTCTACCTATTCGTCTACTGGAACCGCGTTTGCTCAGGCTTGTTATTATCATTTAATAAAAAAAGTTTAATAAGTATATTATGAAGGTATATTTAACTTAATGAAATACGATGAAATCATGTTATTTACAGGCTTAGCATCACTAGTATACCATTATCATGATACAACACAAAGGTAAGAACATATTTCGGACTTTTCCTAAAACGTGTTTGGCAAACCTAAGTTTGCCGGGTTACATTCTAGGCAAACTCCGAAATAGAGAACAATTTCGGACTTTGCCGAAAACGTCCCGGCAATGTGCGGTTTACCTAGGCAAACTTAAGTATGACGATGAAACGGACTTTGCCGGTAACATATACATATTGTTGTTTATTCAATAGTTGCTAATAATTAATATCGACATTTTATTAGAAGAAATTAATTTAAAATGTGTTTGTTTAATCTTGTTTTAAGAGTTCCAATTTATTTTCTAAGATAAATTGTGGCAGCTTATTACTTTTCGTTAATAAAATATCTATAATTAATTGCTATTTTCTCTATAAAGATAAAATTTGATTGCTGTTTTAAATTAAATTAAAGATGAGTAGCAATAAGTTTGAAGCCCTTAAATTAAAGCGATCTACGATAATCACACGTGTAGTTGTATGACATTGCCACAACTTGCATGGGTGATCGAAAACAAGAAGAAAACTTTAAAGTCCGTTGCGAACATTTGAAATATTATTATGATAGTTTTGAACAATATTATTTAGCGATTATAATGCATAAAGATATGGTAGAGTCGCATTTAGATGACGAGGAAATTATACGGAAAAACTTTGACGATCAATATTTTGCTATAAAATGTATTCAAAGGGAATTGTTTGCAAAAGCTGATGTCAAACCTAACGATTTAAATGTTAGTAATTCAGGAGGTACGGCTCAGCCTTCAAGCTTCAAGCAATGCCAAAAATAACTTTACTCGTTTTTGAGGGAAATTATAAACACTGGCCTACTTTTTTCGATTTATTTAAAAGTTTTATCCATAATCAACAAACCCTTTCCAATACTGAAAAATTTCAATACTTACTTATTAACTTTTTTACGAGGTGAACCTTTAAATGCTATTAGAAATATATCGCTAGTAGACGATAATTACCAAATTGCCTTTGATACTTTAGTCAATATAGGTATCAAAATAAAAGAGTTTTAGTTAATACTTATTGGCATGAGCTGAATAATACCTATATCACCATTGACAAAAAGTACTAAAGAAAATCATTCTACTTTACGTCATATTTTAGACACATTTTCAGAAAATACTGAACCTTTAAAATTATTAGGATTTCCGGTTAGTAGTTGGGATTTCGTGCTTTTTAATTTACTTTTACAAAAATTAGATGCAGAACTTGTTCATAAATTTGAAATGGCACATGGTCATTTAGAAATACCAACATTTAACCATTTAAAAATACGTTTGGCAAATCACTGCAAAGTATTAGAAACTATTGCTAATTCAACTTCTGATTCTACCAAAAATTATTTGCCGCCTCGAGGAAAGGGAAAAGGGCCGATCAGTGCCTACTCATTCCAAACTAATATTTTTAATAAAGGCGGTGACAGCCGTAAGCTGAAATGTAAATTTTCTAAATCTAATCATTTTCCGTCTAACTGTGAAAATTTCCTTCAAAAATCCCCAAAAGAAAGATATCAGCTTTGCAAACAGCACGGAGTATGTATAAATTGTTTAAGTGTATCGCATACATTTATCAAATGCAATTGAAATTCATTGTGTCGCCATTGTCATTCCCGCAATCATACCTTACTTCATTTTGAGAATGCACCTGTTTCTGACGAAGGAACACCGCTTTTACATAATAGTCCTTCTACGTCAGGATGTTAATCATACGTATAATCACTCGCCAATTCCCCCTGCTGCAAACGTGCAGTACCCATCTCTCGCTGTACCTACCGAGGTTACTTCTTCAACCTCTTCTAATGTTAACGCTTTGCTAAGTGCGGCCCAACCACATGGATTTGTGCTGTTGGCCACTGCAAACATAGAGGTAGTGGATTCAAAAGGTAATCCACATAGAATACGAGTTTTGCCCGATAGTGCTAGCCAAGCTAATTTTATAGCTGAACACTGTTTTAACAGATTACATTTGAGTTGTTTGGGCATATAATATTGCTATAAAAGGTTTAGATCAAATGTCCTCTATGTCTTCCAAGGGTATAACTTCATTAGTTATACGACCTATAGAGCAGCCAAATCTATCGTTTGCTGTTGAGGCAGTTATTTTGCCTCACGTGTGTGCAATTCTTTAAGATTCCTGACTGGGATCATTTAAAGAATTTAAAATTGGCGGCCCCAAAGTTTAACACCCCCGGTAGTATAGATCTATTACTTGGAGGTGATCTCTTTCCCTTTATTATCCAGTCGGGAAAAGATTTTGGCCAGAAAAATGAACCAATTGCTCTTAACACTGTCTTTGGCTGAGTACTGATGGGGAAAATTACCTTATCTGCTCCGCAACACATGTATTCATTTTCTACTGCATTAGACGATGAGTCACTTGGTGCTACATTGCAAAATTTTGGGATCTTGAGGAAATCCCAGTATTGGCCACTTTGTCTAAAGAAGACATTGCAGCTGAACAAAATTTTGTTGAAACACATTCACGCCTTCTTTCCGGCCTTTTTATGGTCACTTTACCCTTTAAAGAGGGCGAACCGCTGTTCTCGAACTCTCGCTCTGTAACGGAGAGGCGTTTTTATCCATTGGAAAAACGTCTTTTGCAAAATCTGGCTTTGCACCAGACTTATAATCAATTTATGAAGGAATATGTGGATTTAGGTCATATGGAACCGGTGTCCTGCGTTCCTAAAGATTCGGCTTCCGAAAAAATCTATTACATTCCGCATCACTTCGTTACAAATATTTATAGTTCCACTACCAAGTTACGTGTAGTGTTTGATGCATCCGCTAAAACACAAGATAGTTATTCCTTAAACGATTGTCTTCTTGTAGGCCCGAAGTTACACAATGACATATTTTCTATTTTGCTAAATTTTACGAGGTTAGGGCCTACTAGCACTATAGTTTCTATTCAGAGTCGTTCACTTGCAAGCCGTTTCAGTTTTTTACAAAAATTGGCTGCTGACTTAAATGTTTATAATTTCTCGAAAACTAGTCATATAAATAAACAGATTAAAATTTCCGAGGTGAGTTAAGACCTACTAGCACTAGCACTGTAGTTTGTATCCAGTGTCATTCACTTGCAAGCCGTTTCAGTTTTTTACAAATTTGGCTGCTAACTTAAATTCTTTCTGTTTCTCGAAAACTAGACATATAAACAGTTTAATATTTGCGAGGTAAGTTAACGCCTACTCGCACTATAGTTTGTATCCAGCGACGTTCACTTGCACGCCGTTTCAGTTTTTTACAAATTTGGCTGCTAACTTAGATTTTTACAATTTCTGGAAAAGTAGACATAAACAGATTACAAGGTAAATTAAGGCCTGCTTGCACTATAGCTTCTATCCAGAGTTGTTCACTTGCAAGCCGTTTCAGTTTTTTACAAATTTGGCTGCTAACTTCAATTTTTACAATTTCTCGAAAACTAGACATATAAACAGATTAATATTTACGAGGTAAGTTAAGGCCTACTAGCACTAGACTTTGTATCCAGAGTCGTGCGCTTGCAAGCCTTTTCAGTTTTTTACAAATTTGGCTGCCAACTTAAATTTTTACAATTTCTCGAAAACTAGACATGTGACCAGATTAATATTTACAAGGTAAGTTACTGCCTACTAGCACTATAGTTCGTATCCAGCGACGTTCACTTGCAAGCCGTTTCAGTTTTTTACAAAGGCTGCTAACTTCAATTTTCACAATTTCTCGAAAACTAGACATATAAACAGATTAATATTTAAGAGGTAAGTTAAGGCCTACTAACACCATACTTTGTATCCAAAGTCGTTTACTTGCAAGCCGTTTCAGTTTTTTATAAATTTGGCTGTTAACTTCAATTTTTACAATTTCTCGAAAACTAGACATATAAACAGATTAATATTTACGAGGTAAGTTAACGCCTACTAACACCACACTTCGTATCCAAAGTCGTTTACTTGCAAGCCGTTTCAGTTTTTTATAAATTTGGCTGTTAACTTCAATTTTTACAATTTCTCGAACACTAGACATATAAACAGATTAATATTTACGAGGTAAGTTAACGCCTACTCGCACTATAGTTTGTATCCAGCGACGTTCACTTGCACGCCGTTTCAGTTTTTTACAAATTTGGCTGCTAACTTAGATTTTTACAATTTCTGGAAAAGTAGACATAAACAGATTACAAGGTAAATTAAGGCCTGCTTGCACTATAGCTTCTATCCAGAGTCGTTCACTTGCAAGCCGTTTCAGTTTTTTACACATTTGGCTGCTAACTTCAATTTTTACAATTTCTCGAAAACTAGACATATAAACAGATTAATATTTACGAGGTAAGTTAAGGCCTACTAGCACTAGACTTTGTATCCAGAGTCGTGCGCTTGCAAGCCTTTTCAGTTTTTTACAAATTTGGCTGCCAACTTAAATTTTTACAATTTCTCGAAAACTAGACATGTGAACAGATTAATATTTACAAGGTAAGTTACGGCCCACTAGCACTATAGTTTGTATCCAGCGACGTTCACTTGCAACCCGTTTCAGTTTTTTACAAAGGCTGCTAACTTCAATTTTCACAATTTCTCGAAAACTAGACATATAAACAGATTAATATTTAAGAGGTAAGTTAAGGCCTACTAACACCATACTTTGTATCCAAAGTCGTTTACTTGCAAGCCGTTTCAGTGTTTTATAAATTTGGCTGTTAAGTTCAATTTTTACAATTTCTCGAAAACTAGACATATAAACAGATTAATATTTACGAGGTAAGTTAACGCCTACTCGCACTATAGTTTGTATCCAGCGACGTTCACTTGCACGCCGTTTCAGTTTTTTACAAATTTGGCTGCTAACTTAGATTTTTACAATTTCTGGAAAAGTAGACATAAACAGATTACAAGGTAAATTAAGGCCTGCTTGCACTATAGCTTCTATCCAGAGTCGTTCACTTGCAAGCCGTTTCAGTTTTTTACAAATTTGGCTGCTAACTTCAATTTTTACAATTTCTCGAAAACTAGACATATAAACAGATTAATATTTACGAGGTAAGTTAAGGCCTACTAGCACTAGACTTTGTATCCAGAGTCGTGCGCTTGCAAGCCTTTTCAGTTTATTACAAATTTGGGTGCCAACTTAAATTTTTACAATTTCTCGAAAACTAGACATGTGAACAGATTAATATTTACAAGGTAAGTTACGGCCTACTGGCACTATAGTTTGTATCCAGCGACGTTCACTTGCAAGCCGTTTCAGTTTTTTACAAAGGCTGCTAACTTCAATTTTCACAATTTCTCGAAAACTAGACATATAAACAGATTAATATTTAAGAGGTAAGTTAAGGCCTACTAACACCATACTTTGTATCCAAAGTCGTTTACTTGCAAGCCGTTTCAGTTTTTTATAAATTTGGCTGTTAACTTCAATTTTTACAATTTCTCGAAAACTAGACATATAAACAGATTAATATTTATGAGGTAAGTTAGGGCCTACTAGTACTATAGTTTCTATCCAGAGTCATTCACTTGCAAGCCGTTTCAGATTTTTACAAACTACTATTAATTTAATTTTATTAAATATTTTAGGTATTTGATGGCTGCTAACTTAGATTTTTACAATTTCTCGAAAACCAGACATATAAACATATTAATATTTACGAGGTAAGTTAAAGCCTACTAGCGCAATACTTTCTATCCAGAGGCGTCCACTTGCAAGCCGTTTCAGTTTTTTACAAATTTGGCTGCCAACTTAAATTTTTACAATATCTCGAACAACAGATACCTATGTAAACAGATTAATATTTCCGAGGTGAGTTAAGGCACTATAGTTTGTATCCAGCGACGTTCACTTGCAAGCCGTTGTTTTTTTTTTATCTTCTGACAGCCCACGAAGACCGATGTCTAAGTACTATGTACCGTGGGTGTACTGGGGAATCGACTCACACATCCAGAGCTGGAAACATCCGTTGGGATTTCACCAACCCTTTTTAAGAGGATGTGTGGGGTGGTACCACCTCGGTCGAGGAAGAATTCCTCTACCACCTTAAGTTTTTTACAAATTTGGCTGCTAACTTAGATGTTTACAATTTCTGGAGAACTAGACGTATTACAAGGTAAGTTAAACCTTTTTTTTTTTTTTTTTTCTTCCTTGGGCTCCGTCCGAGACCGGAAGCACTGCGGCCACTAGAGGCCTATTGTGCCTACCCAATAACTTTTGTTACACCCACTCTGTTATCCCAGTTTCCTGCACAAGCCTGTACAGGTCCACAAGGGAGCGGGTGATCAATTCCTCCGGTTCTAACTTTGGTTGCCCGAACAGTTGGTGGCGCTTGCGATCTAGTGACTCGCAATTATATATAATGTGCTGAACTGTTTCCCTGTCCCTACCGCATAGTCTGCAGCTAAGGTCTCCCTGGTACAGTTTCATTTTGTTGAGAAGGTCCTTTACAGCCATGTGTCCTGTTAGTACCCCTACGATTGTCCTCAACTGGATCCTGCTCAGATTTAGCAGTTGCCTGGTGAGTCTAGGATTGGGATTTCCTATAGCGGCCTTGCTGTGGTTCAGTCCCTGTACTCCGTTCCAGTGGACTTTGTGTTGTTGTTTGATCCATCTGTTTACCGCCTCTCGTGCCGTGCACTTTGGCACCCCGAGAGATGGTTCTGGGCCAATGTATGGTGTAGCCGATCCCTGTCTAGCAAGTTCGTCGGCTTTTTCGTTACCAGTGATGCCCTTGTGTCCCGGTACCCACATGAGCTTCACTGAGTTTCTGGCAGCTAGCGCGCCAAGATCGTTTATGCACTCCCATACCAGTCCCGAAGTGACTCTGTGGCATGAGAGTGCCCTCAAAGCGGCCTGACTGTCTGAACAGATATAGATCCGCTTATTTGAATAAGCCCTCCTATTGTTTTCCAGCGCACATTGTAAGATGGCGTAGGTTTCTGCTTGGAATACCGTGGGGTACTTCCCCAAGGAAAAGGACATGTCCCTCCTTGGTCCGACCCCATGTACTCCTGCTCCGGTTCCCGCTTCGGTTTTTGATCCGTCGGTGTACCATATGATTGCCCCCGGAGGAAACTCTGGGTTTGTCGAAGTCCATTCCCTGCGATCCGCTATTACTACCTCGTAGGGGATGTTGTATTGGAATTTTGGAGTCATGTAGTCCGATCTCATTTCTAAATCGGGCCCTCCAATCTTCTCTCTTATGAGTTCATGTCCCGCCCTTTTCCGTAATGAAGAGGGCAGAGTGTTTTGCAGTCGATAGAGACCCATCCTCGCCTCTCCCTGGATGACCAGGTGCAAGGGAGGAAGGTCTAGGAGATTCTCCATCGCTGAGGTAGGGGTCGATCTCATTGCCCCTGTAATGCCCAGACAGGCTAGTCTTTGCAGACTGCTGAGCCTGAGCATTATTGTTTTCTGCGTTGCCTTGGTCCCCCAGACCAAGGCTGCATAAGTTATTGCGGGTTTCACCACTCTGGTGTACAGCCAGTGCACCATCTTTGGTGAGAGACCCCATGTTTTCCCATACGTTCGTCTGACCACCGCAAGAGTGATTTCCGCTTTTCGTATGGTTTTATCCACATGCTTGTTCCAGGTAAGTTTTGAGTCCAGTGTTACCCCCAAATACTTTACCTCTTCCTGCAGTGGAATTGTGACTCCTCGCAGGGTTAGAGGACCGAGCCCCTCCTTTTTCCTGCGGTTAGTGAACGGGACGATGACAGTCTTGTTTGGGCTTACATTAAGCCCTTCCTGTCCTACCCATTTTTCCACTACGGCGAGGGCGCTCCTCATGCAGTCCCTCACGGTTGTGTTGAATTTTCCTTGAGTCGTTATGACCAGGTCGTCTGCGTAGCCCAGGATCGAATAACCCCTTTGGCTTAGTTCTTTTAGAAGCCCGTCCATTACCAGGTTCCAGAGGAGGGGAGAAAGAACCCCCCCCTGAGGGCATCCCCCTGCCACCCGGGCTGCCAAAGTTTCACCGAGTAGATCTGTATAAATTACCCGGCTTTTAAGCATCCTTTCTACCCATCTGCAGCAGGTCTCATCTAGCCCGATGCCCCTGATTGCTCTGGATATAGATGTGAAGGATGTGTTGTCAAACGCTCCTTCAATGTCCAGAAATGCTCCGAGAAGCACTTCTCCGTTACCTATCGCGTTCTCCACTCTGCTAACTAGCTGGTGGAGTGCTGATTCGGTCGATCTTCCTGTTCTGTAGGCATGCTGGTCTTGATGAAATGGTCCGTCCCCCATTATAGCATCCCTTATAAGTTAAACCTTGCTTGCTCAACAGCAGGGGCGCGCCAAGCCGAGGGTGCAAGGAGTGCACAGCACACGGGCGGCAAATTTCAGGGGCGGCAAAAAGCCGCCCCGTTTTTTCATAATAATAATAATAATAATCATAAAAAAACGTTTATCGTGATTTGATATCAGTGGAAGAATCACAGTTCGTGAAATATCGCGCATCACATCACTAACGAGTACCTACAATAAATTAATCACTGCTATAAAACACGGTTCTTTCCCGATCGGCGATCACGATTAGGGTTTCCAATCCGGGATCCCGGGATCCCTAAATCCCGAGATCCCATGTATGTCTGTCTCGAAAATCCCGGAATTAATTTATCAAACCCGGAAATCTCGAAAAATTTAAATGCTGAAATTTAAAATTTAAACCTGCTCAAAATCCTAGCACACTTCACGAAACTGATTTTTTTGAGCAACCCAATTCTGAAGCAATTGCTCAGTTTGTCAAAAATGTGTCGAATATATTAGAAAAAAATATTGTAGACTCCGAATCTGATGAAGATATGATGCTCCTATCTGAAATAGCTAAGAAACCGATCGAAACTTTAACTTTAAAGCAGAAACTTCAAGAGGCCATAGGTTCTCTGACTACTAAACCTATTTTGTCGAGACCAGAAAATCAAAAAAGTCGTCTTAGTGCCGGTACTTTGGGCATTGATTAACGCTGATTATTTTAATCAGACGTTTGTAATGTGTCAGCAGTTATTTGGCACCCTGTCAGATGAAACAGTCAAAATTTTGAGACATGATTAAACTGGTTAATCAGAGCCAAAAGTACCCGTCCTAAATGTGATAAAGAAGGGAATGTCACTTTATGAAAATGGTGGATTGAGAGGCTTATATCTTCAACGGTGCTACAAATATTTAATGACAGTCCCACCCACAAGCGGGGAATCAGAAAGAGCCTTATCTTCGACAGTCACATTTGCTACCAAACTTAGATCGCGCTTAGATGATAAAACTCTAGATACTTTAGTGTTTTTAAGATCATATTTTATTTACACTAAGCAGAACGTAAATATCTAAATTTATAAATTTTGTTTTAGTGTTTGTCTATAGTTTCTTTATTTTGCTTCAAGCAATGTTTCTTTTTTACTTACTAAACATGAATGCTTACTATGTTTTTTATTTTCATTGTATTTTTTTAATAAAACACTTATTTAATTTGCTTTTGCTGTAGCTGCATTTTTATTATTACTGTAGATTAAATTTCTCATTCTCAAAGTTAAGCCCGGGATACCGGGATTATGGGTTCTAATCCCGGGATTTTGAAACGGGATCCCGATCCCAAAATTTGGAAACCCTAATCACGATTATGCCATGAAATTGGGTTCTTCCCCGGCGATTCGGTGAGTCCCCGGACTTCCAAAAAATTGGTGATTCTCCAAGAAACGATGCGAAGGAAAAAAAGCGTTCTTCGGCTTGACGTTGGTTAGTTCGTATTGTATTCATTGAACTTGCTACTTGCTACTGCTACTAGCACCCTGTTTATTCATCTGTCTTAATTTTAGAGAGGTATTATTACAGAGGTAGTATTACAGTATTATATTATATATACATAATTATATTCAGTATTATAGTATGTTATTATATAATTATTATGTATTTGTGTTGTCATATATAGATGTTTACTATAGTATTGTTTAATAAAATACATTTATGTAAAATGTATTTTCTTTTTAATTTTTTGCAGTCAAATACTAATTTTCAAATGGATTTAAAAATATGACATATTTAAATATATATAACATTTTATTGTGTTTTATTGTCGATATACATAGGGGCGGCAAATAAGATATTGCACCCGGGCGGCAAATTTCGTTGGCGCGCCCCTGCTCAACAGTTTCTATCCAGAGTCGTTCACTTGCAAGCCGTTAAAGTTTTTTACAAAGTTGGCTGCCAACTTAGATTTTTACAATTTCTCGAAAACTAGACATATAAGCAGATTAATATTTACGAGGTAAGTTAAGGCCTACTACCATTATAGTTTGTATCCAGCGACGTTCACTTGCAAGCCGTTTCAGTTTTTTACAAATTTGGCTAGGCTGGTACCTCTACTTAACTTCAATTTCAAAGTTGGTAATGGAATAAAATTGTTATGCCGCGGACGAAGTCGCGGGCGCCAGCTAGTATAAAATAATCCCACTGATGTTAAGTATTTAAAAAATTAAATCTGAAGCTGACCATGACCTGATTCTGAGATAGCTTGAATCTTAGGACTGTACTTAGCAGTGGCGGCTGGTGAAATTTCGAAGTTGTATATCTCTGTTCCGACTTACAGGACCCGAACCAAATTTAAGGGTTTTAATAGTGAGCCCACTGGGAATGTTTTGGTAAAGAAAAAAATCATTTTGTAATTTGCGAAAAAAAGTTAAATTTTTGGTGTGCCCCTCCTAGGAAAAAAATGAAAACGTCTAGGTATTTTATTTATTCTTTTTTCTAAACAAATTTTACATCATTCTGTCGACAGTTTTTAAATTTTGAGAGAAAAAAAGGTGTTAGTAGAAAGTTATAGTCATTTGAATTTTTTTAAGCCTAAAATAAAATTTAAGAAAAAATTCAAATGTCTATAACTTTCTACTAACACCTTTTTTTCTCTCAAAATTTAAAAACTGTCGACAGAATGACGTAAAATTTGTTTAGAAAAAAGAATAAATAAAATACCTAGACGCTTTCAGTTTTTTCCTAGGAGGGGTACACCAAAAATTTAACTTTTTTTCGCAAATTACAAAATGTTTTTTTCGTTACCAAAACATTCCCAGTGGACGCACTATTAAAACCCGTAAATTTGGTACAACTTCGAAATTTCACCAGCCGCCACTGGTACTTAGTACCTACTGCAACTAAATTACTGTATTTATTATTAATTTCCACGAAAATGAAGCCTACTGTAGCACGAGCAGGCATATTGCTTCAACAGAGTCAAAAGCATAGAAAGGAAGAAGCAGAGAAAAAGGAAGAAGACAATCGGGTAAAAACATAGACAAAATGTTGTCGCCAAAGATTCCCGCACAGATCCACAAGGGTTTCCCAAACTTTGACGCTCTAAGGCCGGATTTACGCATCCTCCCAATCAATGGCAGATAATATAACATCTTCATTTTAAACTATCCTGTGAGAAAAGGGACAGCAAAATAGTTAGCTCTACTAAAAAGAGTCTATTCCCCTGTCTCTCTAGATTTCTTACACTCCAGCATTCAGTGCAGGCAGCAGAAAGGGCTATTGCTTTTTGAGCTACATTACCTGTACGGTAATCCAGCAAATTTTATAATGCTGTTACATAAAACCAGCTACCATTTGGGTCCTTGACCATAGCCTTAATTTCTTGGGGGTAGACCTCTGTTCCAGAGATCTGGGAGAAATTTTGCCAATAACATGCTCGTCAAGAGGTTTGGCAAGTTGTTCAGAATAATATGGAAGGGGTGAAATTGGGATAGATGGTATAAAAGGGTGGCACATGATTTCCCCTGGCAATGGAAAATGGGGTCGATCATAATCTCGCAAGGGAAAGATCGCTATTCCTTGAATTTTGGGCTCGTAGAGCATTATCTACCGCTACCTTTAAATTCGGATTCTTACCATTAGTTCATGGATAAATACAGGACATATGTGTTTTTCTCCATTCATTTTAATTTTGAAGCCCAAAGGGCTTTTTAATTGAAATATTTGCAATGTTAACAATAATTTCGGCTGTCCTGTGCGAGCATTACTGTAAACGCGGCCTTATCACACGTGGCGGCAGCGGTCGCCGCGGCAACACCGGTGACTGGTGAGTTGTCAAGTAGTTGTCAAATATTGTGTTGTTGGAGGTTATTTTTTGACGTGGCTAGGAGAAATCTCTCTGAAATCTTCATTCTTGAGGGAAACTTATCTTGGTTTAGTTAAAATCGCGGAGACAGTTGTGTCAAATGGCTAAGCAATTTTTAGTGCCAGCCCTTCTAGTGGTTTTTCTCGCGAGATTTAGCTCTGCCTGCTCAAATCCAAAAGTAACCCCAAAATCTTTTACAACACAAGACGCCACAATCGTAGCCCATATAGGATTTATTTCAGAATTTGCTGTACAGTGTGGTTCAGGGCAAGTTTCCAACCTCTATGCTGAATTAGAGGATGGAAGTGTCATCCCAGTAGCAGTTGTGGGGCCTCAAACATTCCAGGTAACTGATTAAACACCAGATGGATTGGTTTAACGCTCAGAAATTAAACTTTTATCAGCTACAAACTATATTATTTGTAGATTTAAAGAATTTTGTCTTTTGCAGGTTAGTTGGACTGAAGAAACCAAAACAGCTCGATCTGGACAACGCAACATACGTATCTTCGATGAAGAAGGTTACACAGCTCTCCGCAAAGCTCTTAGGGCTAATGAACCTACCAGCTCTGTTCCAGAGTTCTTTAATGTATTGGTGAATCATCCAGGTGCCTACAGTGGTCCATGGGTCCGAAGTGAATTTATAGCCGCAGCCATTTCACTTACTTTATCATATTTTGCAATTGCAACCAAAGCAAAAATAACCTCATAGGTATGTTCATTTTGTGATGTTAAAGTTAGGATAATTTATTATTGTTTTTCATTGTTTTCATTGTATTTTTGTACATGTGTTCCATCAAGATGATTTTTGTAAAAGACTATTCATAAAACGTAATAAAACTTCTGGGAAGTAAATTTTTACTTTTATTTCCACTTAGCTAGGTGCTTCTGTTCAGAATTTAGATACCAACAGAATGCTGTTGTACCAGGAGAAAAATACTTGAATGGACAGAATTTTTAAAATATAAAAACAGACTATAAGCCTGGTGGCATTCGTCATTTTCAACTGAATATTTTCTGTAACCATTTATTTTATCTGTATTTAAGAAAAGTCATACCTTCCTTTTGGATATTTTTTGTGAATCTAAAATCATTTTATTTATACAGGGTGTCTAAAAAATCTTATTATGGCCAAATATCTTTGCTATTAGTAAAGATAGAGACACTAAATTTTAGGTGTATTTTATTGGTTAATAAATTACTTTTTTATGTAATTTAACTTTTTCAACCCCCTTGAGGGGCTGCTCGATGCCGCGTGGCACCTCGAAAGGTCTTCAAAAAAGAAACATTTTTCCACAAACCCGAGGTCCATATCTTAATTCATTTTTAAATGGCAAGCCATTAAAAATTAAAAATCGTGGAAAAAAATTAAAAACTAAAATTATTTCTCCTTTTACTTTAAAATGTGTTCAAACTGACCACCATGAACTTCCTGGCAATGGTCTTTATTACTGCCAAGAAGTTCACAGTGGCCATTTTGAACAATTTTTAAAGTACCTAGGTAAGAAGACAAAGAAATGTATTTAAATTTTTTATTGTTTTTCACGATTTTTAATTTTCATAGGCTTGCCATTTAAAACGTATTAAGATACGGACCTCGGGTTTGCAGTTAAATGTTTCTTTTTTGAAGGCCTTTAAAATGCGGTACCACACAGCACAGGGTAGCATTTAAAATTTTTGACCTCAGCTGCCTAGCGTCACCCCTGAAGGGGGTTGAAAAAGTTAAATTACATAAAAAAAGTAGATTTATTAACCAATAATATACACCTATAAAATTTAGCGTCTCTATCTTTACTAATAGCAAAGATATTTGCCCACACTGAGACTTTTCGTACATCCTGTAGATAAGTGTTCAAGAACTTAAGTGAAGTAGTAAAGAAGTAGTCAACTTTAAAAAGAAGTAATTATGCTTTTAGGATCTGGGAAGGTTCAAACATAATAAAACCGATACTGTTGCATATTAATATTTCAATTTTATTAACAAAAAATAGTTGACATTATAAAAAGTGCAGAGATTAAAGATAAAAAGGTAATACTTTCAATTAAAAAAAATTAAAAGCTTAACAAACAGAATTGGTAATTACTGTCGCTGGGGCTGATACAGTTTCAAATAAAAAATTCATTTAAAATTAATTTAAACATGTCTGCCAATTTAAGAATGTCCATAGAATTTTAATATTTTAACCATAGATTTTGCAAAATCTGTGTTGTTAAAACAGAATTTGCCCAGAGTCTAGATCCAATCCTGTGTGTTTATGCTCAAGAACTCTGATATAAAGCAATGTTTTATATTTGTAATAATACCTAATATACTATACTAACTAAAATATAATAATACTGATGCTACTAGACTACTGTAGTTACAAAAACTAGGGAATTGGGACTGTATACACAGCGTGTCACTGTCACTATGGCCAAATATCTGTTTTTTTTTGGTTTAATCTTTCCTGTGTGTAAATTATTCCAGATACATGCATGGGCGTACCCAGCGAGGGGCAGGGGGGCAGCTGCCCCCTCCTAGAAATTTATAAATTATAAAAAAGCACCGCTAAGTGCAGAAAATGGTTTTACTAAAAAAATTACAAAACCGAAAAATATTGGACACTACTACTATATTCATATACGTAAGTCAAACGCAGCGCACTGCACAGCCTATTAGATTTGCAATTGGCGAGTCAGCCGAGTGCACTGCCGAGTGCCGATGCCGTTTGTTATTTTACTGGAAGCGTTCGTTAATTATACCGTATCTGGATTCAATTATAGCCTCTTTAAATATTCGCTTTTCTCAAGAACATACTCCAGCGTTTGCCTTAACAAAAATACATCCATTATATATGCTCGACATGGAAACCAATCAAGTAGAACAAAATGCACAATATTTTACCCAGTTTTATCAATTGGATGATATTACTGCGGAAATGGACCTACGGTATAATTTGTGGAAGGAAAAAAAGTCAACTGAGGACCAGCTAAAAGACGTCGAAATAACCGACCTTCTCGACGAGACCGATGTTTTTTATCCCATCCTAAAACAGGCACTTTTGATTTTAATCACAATTCCATGCACCACGGCCACTATAGAACGATCCTTCAGTACTCTTAGAAGAGTGAAGACTTGGTTGAGAAGTACCATGGGAGAGGAAAGGCTAACAGGATTATGTCTGATGAGTGTGCATCGTGATTTAATTAAATCAAATCGAGAGCTATTTGAAAATCAAGTTTTAAATAAATTTGCGACAAATCCAAGAAAATTGTTATTGAAGTAAAAATTAAGCGAGTTATGTCAAAATTTAGTAAGTAAAAAGAGAAATGCAAAATCCATTGTTTTTTTTTTTTGGTCAGACCCCCCCCCCCCCCACCCTATTTCAGATCCTGGGTACGCCCTTGGTTAATACAGAGTAATTCCCATCATTGTCAATGTGTCATATTTTGACAGAAATTGGGTCATATTTAGACCATATACATAATAATAAATGTACTAGGTATTAAAAGAGTAAAGTATGGGCTCTAATATTATTATTTTATGTACAGGATGGCCGAAAATATTGGTTGTGAAACACATATTATTTAGGTCAACCTTTAGATCTAAATTTCAAATAATTGTAAAGATTTTTATTTGTCTAGTCACTTTTCTTTTGCATGAATTAAAAAATATACATATAGGTATTGGTCCAAAAGTGCATTTTTTAATTTCAACCCTGTAACCCATCTCTATACTTTATGTACAGAAAGTTTCATATCTGTATGTTCATTTTTAACGCCTGATTATATCATATAGGTATATATATATATATATATATATATATATATATATATATATATATATATATATATATATATATATATATATATATATATATATATATATATATGTTGATTGGCTACAATTATTTTTTTAAATATTGTTTCAATAAATATATTCTTGTTACTACATCCTAAAGGGTGGATCTCCGGTTGTCCAATCCAAGTTTATTATGGATCTCGGATTTGTCATTTTGGTAACATTAAATTTTTATAAATTTGCTTAGGTACTGGTCTAAGTACGAGTTAATTACACCTCTTTTCAAGATCTAAAAATAGGCCTAAATAGGTTGAATACATGTTTAAAGTCTTTCTCCGTTTGGTGACATTATTTTTGTTACCTAATGCACCATAACAAGCGTGGTATTTAAGCTACCCATTGGTGAGCTTAACAACATTCCGTTTTATTATCAACTTTGATTATTGTTGTCCTAAAAAGAAACGACTTTAAACAATAAGCTACATTTTTTTATACTACAATACATGGATACACACAAGTCTTACAAATTGCTTTACATTAAACATAGTTGCAAATTTTTCACCCTGTACATTTGTACCTAAATTTCATAAATGTCATTTAGAAGTCTTAAGAATACATAGAAAATATTTAATCACATTCTATATATTAACAGGAGTTTAACAGGTAACAATTTTAAGAAGGTAAAAATTTAACAGTTATCCAGGGTGTCCTAAACCTAAACCATTAACGGTCACGGTGTTACAAATATCATACATCCCAAAAATACAGGGGGTGCGACAAAAGTATTTACAATTTTCTGATGTCAAAATATTCTCTGTATAATGTTGAAAACCGAAGTAATACAAAATGGTCTTACTGTGTTATTCATAAATGCTTATTTATTAATGTTATTTATACCTGCACTTTCCAGTAGCCTAATACTGCCTATCTACTACATATATATATTTTTTAGGCACCCTGTATGTGACAATACGAGTTTCTAGAAAAAATGAAACCACACAATGCTTGTATAAAATCTACCAAGTTCTTTAAAGAAGTCATATAATAAACGCATTGCATGACGGCATTATCTTAAAAACAAATCGATATAAGTTAATATAAACCTAAAACTAGATAATATAGTTATTGTAAAATATTTTGAAAAATTGGTACGATTGGAAACAGATGCACATGAGGTATAAAGATGATCACAACACAGTGTCCAGCGTCTCTAGAGATTTAAGGAACCTTTCGTCCCTTGAAACCCAAGTTATCAGTTCTTCTATGGTTATAACGCCGTCTTTGTTAGTGTCTATCAGCTGAAAAAAAAGGAGAAAAATATGTAGAGTACACGCTCGACAATCCGCTGCTCATTAATCCGGCACCCCCAGGAATCCGCTGTTTTCTATAGGTCACCTTAGCAAATAGTTCTATAATACGTCACGAAAGTCATTTTGCTCTTAGAAAAATATACGTTCTGTAATCCGACACCTAATTCATTGATATGTGATTATTATTTGTATCAAGTCCAGTAATCGGCTTACTCCAATAATACGACACATGCGAAAATGGTGACAGATGGCACTTGCAAAATTTTTGAAAAAATATAACATTTTTAATACATTTTCAATATTAGGTAGAGAGAAACATAATGTTTGGCTTACCAGTTAGGTACTTAATATTAAAAAAAATGGCTCCATAAAAACTTACGTGAAAAATTCTTTCTACATGCTCCTTAGCCGAATTATCTTCTACTATTGGTTGCGTTGCTCTACCTAAAATAAAAATCACTATTAACTTGGCTATAATACAGTGTTTGAACGCCTATTTATTTTTTTGTGTCGGTGGTATCAGAATTTTCTGTATCGCTATAATAATCAAAACAAAAGGACAAAAATTAATTCATTGGTAAATAATAGAACCCAGCCTTATTACTGCTTGACATGCAACTTTTGTATTTTAAATAATATAGATCAAATTCATATAAATAAATAACATATAAAACAAAGCATGTGGCCATTTTAATGACTAGAAAATTATTCAATATTCTCTTTGAAATTATTAAAAATAAAAATACCGAGCATTTCGTAAATACTGGTTACGACGTCTACCATCTCTGATTTGCTTATAAGTCCATCCCCATTTAGATCATATAGTCCAAACACCCACTGTAGCTTTTCTTGAATTGTTCCTCTTGATACTTTTGATAAGATATTCAAAAAGTCCTGAAAATTAAATTTTAATTAATCAGAGCTGCGTACCAGAGGAAGAGCAGGAGGTCCAAACCCCTCCACTATTATCGGATGACTAAAAAAAACGGTCAAGTGCAAGCTATACTTGCACAATTAGTGTTCCGTTGCTGTGTCATCAGCCTCCCACTTAAATTAATACTAATGCACTCGCGTTTCGACTGAGCCACATTAAATACTTTGAAAAACACGTAAGGACAAAAGTTGTTCCATATATGGATCGTGAGAAATATTTTTTGTCGACAAACTTTCTGTAAAACCAATGGTTATATAAGGAAATAAACAATTATATTGTGTATACCAATTAATTGCGCTAGAATTTTTCGATTCGGATAATTTTGGCTCAATCTACACCTAAGTCTTAATGTTTATGATTTTTTCAGATTTTTCTGAGCGATTCTTTTGGGGATGACGGTGGGGAGGGGGGACAGCAATAATAGTAAATGTACTCGCGTGAAACTTTTTCTCTAGAACCAGTGGTTCAGCAGTTATAAGGAAATAAACATTTAAATTGTTTATAACAATAGATCGCGCTAGAATTTTTCAATCCTGATCATTTTGGCTCAGTCTACACCTAATTCTTAATGTTCATGATTTTTTCAGATTATTCTGAGCGATCTTTTTAGTGATAAGGGTAGGAGACACTGCAGGCGCGGCTCGTCCATAAGGTCATTTGGTCAGTGACCCACCTAAATTTATTTTCAATGATCCACCTAACAATTTATTTTTTAAAACCAAAATTCTCTTTAAAAAAGTACAAGTTCCATGGGAAAACTCCCCAAGAAAGAACTAAACCTAGCCATCGTCGAAAGATATCCAAGCTTGGTCCGGGCTCGGTCGTATTTTAAATTGATCTCATCATGGTTTATATGGACTATATAAATGCATTAAAACTAAGAGAGAGTAAAACATACGCGCTTTAGGAAGTTAAAAAGAGACAAAATTTGTCGACGGCCCACCAATTATTTGGTGGACAAAGAAAACTAATTACCTAATATGCGCATTTTATATATATTATATATTATATATTATTATATATAGCTTTCCTATTTTATTGTGTATTATCAATATGTTTTTGGATATTATTTGATATTTCGGTCAAGTCACAGCAAAAATGCAATTTTGGTACCTGAAGGATAGTCGGATTAAATAATGAAACGGATAAACTGCAGAAAAACTTAGATTTATTGTAAATCACTAAAAATATATGTTTAACAAAAATGGCTTCATAGTACAATACATTCCTTGTATTACCTATTTATTCTAACACATTACGAATAATCATACTTTTAGTATAAGGATCGACCTCTGTTGAGGAGACATATCAAAACGGGAAGCCGCTAGCAATCTTAGACTAAAACACATAGAAAAGCAATACTAAAAGCCATAAACATCTAGAGTAGCAATATTCAATATACTATAGTACCATCTTATATTTTTTGCGCTGTTTATTTGTAGGTAAATAATTTCTTGGCAAAACTAGGCACATTATTAAAAAACCTTCCTTAATTAAAAAAGCGTATTTTGCTTGTTGTATTGATATCATTAGTTGCCCACAAAATTTTGACCCACCTGTAAAAAAACTCACGGGCCGCGCTAGCAATTTTTAAAAAAATGCATAAAAATACATCATATATATTGTTGAATTCATGCTTCAATAAGCTTTCATTTGACACCCTACACCAGGGGTCGGCAAGTAATTTCTAGTGAGGTCCGGATAATTTGAAAATTTTTAATCAAGATCCAGAGAAAAAAATAGAAAAATTTTAAATGGGCCACAGGTAATTGTTGTTTCTCAGAAAGGAATGTGGCTTATAAAAACTTATATTATTAGTTTTTAATTTTTATTTTTACTCTTAATAATAATATTTTGGCGGTTCAGTTTTCTACCTTCCGCGGTCCGGATCTGGACCGCGGTCCGCCAGTTGCCGACCTTGTAAATTTTTTTCCAATTTATCCCCTGAAATTAACCCCCATAATCAAAATTCAATTTTTTATACTTCACGTCAATAATTGGGCCACCACACTCTAATTCTGGGCTAAATTTTTAAATTTTACGTCGAAGTTTTAGTTTCAAAGCAAATCGCCTGTGACAGACGGACGTTCGGACACCGAAGTGATTCTATAAGTGTTCCGTTTTACGGAACACTAAAAGTCGACTTTGGGGGAGCCTTGTAAGTTTGGCACCAAAAAGCTGGTGATTCGCACAATTTTTTTGGTCTGTATAAGCCACTGACAAGAACGTGTTTTTCAATTACATCGCCAGCACATTCAAACAAGGAAAAATAATTGGATTGGTAATAAATACATAAGGGTGCTTGGTAAATAATATCTCATGTTCCAAAATTAATGGCATTTACTTTTTGGATTAATAAATCAAGTCAATAAGAGAAAACAAACAGATTATGGGTAAAAAAATCGCGACAACGCAGTTTTCTCTTTAATTAAAAACTGCTTAATTTTACTTTCAAATTTTTTGCCACGACTGATGATTAAATTCGATATTTATTAACAAAATCAACAAAGTTTCAAGGCGCCATATTAAAGAGCAATTAATTAAATTTTACCCTTTTTGAATCTCTTTAAACCGTTCTGGCTAAGAAAACTCGCCGTAAATTGAATAACCTATAATATATTAGGACCGATTTCTGCCAGTTATTTAGGATTATCGCGATCTGTGAAATATTCCCTAAAAGCCTCACAAAACAATTTTTGCTGAAAATGTAATTTACAGGCAATATCGCCCTTCAGGTATCAACGCTATACCTATTTTGTAATGAAAAATGGTATTTTCGGAATTCTTGCGACTTTTTTTAATGTCAAATGGTTATAAAACAATACAAAAGTTGGTGTTTTTAATTTATCCTTCGTTAAAAATATGAGATCTAAAATAAAACAAATTAAAAATCTAAATTTTCTGTTGTTTGATGACACCCAGTGAACATTTTGTTTGACAAAAAAATCAAAGCTTGAATAAGAAAAAATAACAGAAAACTTCGGCTTTATTTGAGGTGGCATATTTGTTTTTTATTACGTAGGACAGAACTTCTGCTTTCACAGGTGAGGGTGGCATTTAAGGATAACAAGGGTTTTACGAGATGACAACAGTTATTCAAACTCAGAAGCACGAACCCTAAAACCTTTTATTTTAGTAATTTAGTATTTTTTTTCTTATTTATTTAAAGCCTTTTGTTCACCAAAGGTTTTATAATAATCATTTGGTTTGCCACTACTTATAGGCCAGTGCCGTTATGAATTTTTATATGGTGTAGGTACCTGGAACAAATTTTACTAAAGCTGAATATTGCAGGATTGTATAGGTTTCTTGTTTTTCTTTTTTTAACATACTAAAAGTCCCCAACTATTCGAGAGAACCCTGAAAATTCGTCATTTTCTCGAATTTGATTAATTATCTAAAACTACAACGAAATCGAAAAAACATGACGGTAAGAAAATTAATGTACATAAAAAACACACAAATTTTGTATCAACTATTTTTTCATGGTTTTATTTTTAAAAAAAGTTACAGCCCTTTGAATCTCAAGATAAATAGAAATTTCATACAATTTTTGCAATATAGGTACAAACTTAAGTTTGCATAATGGTATTCGAAGCAGTGCCGGCTTATGAATTTGTGCGCCCCTAGGCACCATGTCCCCCCCCCCCCCCCTTGTTTAAAAGTACAGATAAAATACGCATTTTTGTTTGGCGCCCCTATTTTTGTTCAGGGCCCCTAGGTACGTGCCTAGAGTGCCTGGTAGTTTTTTCATCAGGGTGCCGAGCGTCAAGTAACCAAGCAAATGTGAGGCAGTTCAAAAACCGTCAGGGAAAACGTAAAATTTCAGTACCAGTTAATAAAAATAAACGTTCAAATTCACTAAGAAGGTTTAAGATTTAGTACTGGTTTAAATTCAGATCTTCTAGTTGATCAGTTATGTTGTGACAAGTTTTTGTCGTGTCATTGTTAATAAGTCGACATTAAAAACCTATGAATTATTCTGATATTTCAGCGATCTGCTTGGTTTCCAAATGATTTTCATCTTGGAACGGGTTGCTAGAATGAAGTTAGTTCTATTATTGTCGAAAGTACGTATTAGAATTGCCCTTGTCTTTATTAATTTGCGAAAAATCTCGGAAACAAATTCATAGTATAAAACTTAGTTGTCTTATTCTTACACTTGTCGGTTTAAAACGTTTGGTTGTCAAATTAGACCGGACACCAAAAAGACCACCCATTTAACAAAACCAAAATTTTATTTCTACTCTTTCTTTAAATCTGCGCAAAGTCTAATAAAACTATTTGCTCTATTGTCATCTCGCGGAATTTCTCTGTAGTGTCAGAGAAATATCGAGGGAATTTCCTTTTAGCAAATCGCTAGGAACCCTGTTCATCCAATTTTCTTTAATAATGTGAACTCTTCATGTAATGTGTTCCAATTACGCCAATGTAGACTTCGTTGACAGAGAAAAATCTCCTACGTTTTTTCAAAGACCCACACAAAATTAAAAATAATTAGGTATTTGTCCTTTTTGTCATCGTTGCCAAAAGGATAAATATCCAGCTATTGACTTCTGTGGCCCCAGTCCCCAAAGGGTCACGGCAGCTTTTACAAAGATAATTCCTCTTTCAGTATCCTTTTCCCTCCGAGACCAATTCTTAGGACACCAGTTTATGGTTTTCTGGATAAATGTTAAATCGGACATTGACCATATTATTTTGGCTTTTAACATAGGCGGAGATTAAATAGTTGGATTTAGTTGTTTTTAACAATCGCTTAGCAAGATTTAAAACGTCCTTATGGTGCCAATATTTGCACATTATATCTGTCGCACTGTCGCAGTGTTCTTTGATACGTGACTAAGCTAACATAGCTCCTCTATATCATCTTGCATAGAGAACAGTTGTTATGGCGAGAAAAACAGAAACAATAATTTTTTACATCTTATGCCGCTCTCAACTGGGGCCTACCCTTTGCTTCTTGCGTTAGAACGACTATTACCCAACTCCCGGATTTAAAGTATGACGGTACAAATATATTTGCGGTATAAGTCAGCGTAATTTAATTGGACTGCCATCGTATAACTATAAAAGATGTTGAAAGTGCTCGCCATAAATAGAATAGTAATCTTTGTGTAAGTGCAGTGTTTATTTCCGATTTATTTTTCGGGCCGATTCACTCTTGCTTAGTCAAAGTCAAAGTCAAAAACAGCTTGATTGTTTTAAGATACAATCTTTAAACAAAGCTTTCTGAAAAATAAATAAATTTAAACCAATAAGGACGAAAACTGAAATATGTGTAAAACGACCAAAACGCCAATAATCAAAAGTGGTGGATGGGATGTTCTGCGTCAAGAGCCCCAAGCCCTCTGCGCATGCACCAGAGCTGCGCACGCATACGTCACCTGTTTTTAGCTGTTTCGTGGTTGTTTAGGAGCTGTTTCCAGAAACAGGGTCTGTTTTTTGCTGTTTTTTGGCTGTTTAGGAGCTGTTTCCAGAAACAGAGTCTGTTTTAAGCTGTTTTGTAGCTATTTTCAGAAACAGGGCCTGTTGCTGAAAGCAGATTCTAAACAGCTGCAAAACAGCTAAAACAGACCCTGTTTCTGGAAACAGCTACAAAATAGCTAAAAACAGACCCTGTTTTTGGAAACAGCTCCTAAACAACTACAAAACAGCTAAACAACATGTGATGTATGTGTGCTTAGCTCTGGCGCATGCGCAGAGGGATTGGATCTCTTGATGCAGAACATCCCATCCACCACTACTTACATTTATAACACTATCAAAAAGTCATGAGATAAAAAAGAAAAACACTTCATAAAATATCAAAATAGACAACAAATATATAAAGAAGACAAGAAGGTCGATTGTAAAACTTGGGACATACAGACACCAATCAAGATCGGTCTAATTTCACCAATAGGGGTCTCAATTCGCAATTAATTCTTGTAATATGTATTTACGTATTCCGGATATTCTTGCACAATTATAAAGAAAATGTATTTGAGTACTTTTTTTACATTAATACAAAAATCATTTTCACAGTACGTATGAATAAATTAATTAATTTAAGAAACCAATAAATTGAATCAATAACAGAATATAACACAAACTTTGATGAATGCGTAACAAACAATTTGACAACCAAAGCTGTCAAACCTAACTATTCAACTAGAAAAAATTAAATATAAGATCGATATAAGCCTTGCGAAATAGGTAAGTTTATGTCAAGTGTTGGTGAAATTCCACAGTGTGTGCTAAATAAAACATTCTTTCGAGCGTTTAGGGAAAAGACTGTTCTTGACTTGCCAATACCTACCCACTAAACGACAAAAGCTAGGACAAACACTCAATGGAAAATAATACCAGAAGCGAATTACATGTGAACCATTACCTATAGCCATTTGTAGATAAGACAACAAAACAATGTAGTGGATAATAGGATGTCTAGAAAAGCATTAGTGTGCCTACTATATTTAGAGTTTGATAATTCAGCATCTGCTTTTTTATTAAATAATATTTCAAATGATGATGGTGCTGTTTCGAACATAAATGAAAATAACCTTTTTTAACACAAAGAAGTGTCCTAAAGAACAGAATGGGTATACGTGTTATAAATGTGAAAATATAAGAAAACCAAGATCTTGGAAATAACAAATACAAGAATGATAATAACCTGAGAATAAACCAAGTACGCCTCTGTTTCTTTTAAATTGAAAAGGGAATTAGTTGAGAATTCACTGTGGATTCTTTGCACAATAAATTTTTTTGTTCCCGAGATATATTTGTATCGCTTTGATAGCGACCACCTCTTTGAGCAAATCTAAGTTGGGAACAATAAATTGGCACTCTACGGGCTCTACAGTTAGATGTAATACTCGTATAGTGGAGAATTTTAAATGTATGTTAGCGATTTTGTAATTTGAACTCTAAAAGCTTTACAACTGCAGTAGTGGCAATTCATAAAATAGCGCATTGGATGGTACATTATAAAATGCAGAGGTGCAGAGTAAATCGTTATTATCAATCAAAAATACCCATATATTTTTAGCACCCTTTCACAAAGCTTAGGTCTAGCTACGTCACTGCAAAGGGCACATACCTCATTATTCACTGGTTAATTAAACGATTTTTTAAATTACAGAGAAGCTGTGGGGTTCGCCAGTGACCCTAAATTCGAATTTTAAAATAAACTTTACAAAGCAAGTTGCCCTCAATTCTCTAATACTCCAATCAAACAATTGACCCAAATGCGGTTCCGATCCCCCAAAATTCTTCCAATGCCGATATGCAGCAGAGGCTAAAACAGTTTAAATTAGAGATAATCTGGCACATTAACTAAAATGTATTGTGGAAAATATCGATAATGGACTAGCGCGATAATGGGGTAGAGGAGCATGCATTTAATCTTCAAGTAATTACTATGCCGTTTCTTGAGGGTTCGTGAACTAAACTTTAATATCACAAAATGCATCTTAAAGGCCATTATGTTTATGGCTTTTAGCTGAATGTAGACCATACATATAGTTATATCGTGGTTTGCAGGAAATAATGTCAGTGAGGAAATTATACATGACGTATACTACAGGCGCGGCCTGTGAAATTTTTAAGTTTTATATCTCTGTTCACAGAAAGAAATCATTTGATATAAACGATCAAATCGTTTTACTGATTCAATAAAAGACAAAATATACAGCAATTAGTTATATTTTAATCCAAAAAGATCAAAATACTCAAAATTTTGACTAAATCTAACCTAATAAAGTAAATCTTCTATGACGCACCTTTGATTAATACCAGCATATTACGATAGATATCAGGAAATAAATGTATTGCTTGTATGCTAAATATTATCCAGAATTTTATTAAACCTATCTAATTATTTTAAAATCACTAAAATCACTACGCTATCTTCCAGCAACTAATTAGCAACTAAATATGTCGGTTGAACGAAGTCGATATCTCTCATTGATCAAAAGTTGCGCGGAAGGGTTGAATAGACAAACAATTATTCTAGCACCACCGTAGTTATCGGGTATAATGGGGAGGGAAAAAAAATAAAAAGCATAAAACGTCAGCAACTAATTAGCAACTAAATATAGAACCATTTATAATTACCTACAGAGCCATATTGAAATTCATGCCTTTAGGGGTGCCGATCCTGGAGTTAGGGGTTGACGGGGGGTAAAATAAACTACGCTATCTTCCAGCAACTAATTAGCAACTAAATATGGCGGTTGAACGAAGTCGATATCTCTCATTGATCAAAAGTTGCGCGGAAGGGTTGAATAGACAAACAATTATTCTAGCACCACCGTAGTTATCGGGTATAATGGGGAGGGAAAAAAAATAAAAAGCATAAAACGCCAGCAACTAATTAGCAGCTAAATATAGAACCATTTATAATTACCTACAGAGCCATATAGAAATTCATGCCTTTAGGGGTGCCGATCCTGGAGTTAGGGGTTGACGGGGGGTAAAATAAACTACGCTATCTTCCAGCAACTAAATATGACGGTTGAACGAAGTCGATATCTCTCATTGATCAAAAGTTGCGCGGAAGGGTTGAATAGACAAACAATTATTCTAGCACCACCGTAGTTATCGGGTATAATGGGGAGGGAAAAAAAATAAAAAGCATAAAACGCCAGCAACTAATTAGCAGCTAAATATAGAACCATTTATAATTACCTACAGAGCCATATAGAAATTCATGCCTTTAGGGGTGCCGATCCTGGAGTTAGGGGTTGACGGGGGGTAAAATAAACTACGCTATCTTCCAGCAACTAATTAGCAACTAAATATCGATATCTCTCATTGATCAAAAGTTGCGCGGAAGGGTTGAATAGACAAACAATTATTCTAGCACCACCGTAGTTATCGGGTATAATGGGGAGGAAAAAAAAATAAAAAGCATAAAACGTCAGCTACTAATTAGCAACTAAATATAGAACCATTTATAATTACCTACAGAGCCATATTGAAATTCATGCCTTTAGGGGTGCCGATCCTGGAGTTAAGGGTTGACGGGGGGGGGGGTTAAAATAAACTATGCTATCTTCCAGCAACTAATTAGCAACTAAATATGGCGGCTGAACAAAGTCGATAAGTTGATCAGAACCCGAGTTATAGTAATTGGTCTGCTAGATTAATATTTGAGTTAGCTCACCGCTTGTATCTTGGAGGGATGAATAGCAACTAAATCGGGATTAGCTTAACTAATTAGCAACTAAATATCCATTAGGTTAGAAATGCGGGACGTGACCATGGTGAGCTAGCTTAATATACATAGGAAAAGTGGCAAGACTGCATCAAGGATACTCCCATACTTTCGGATCCATATAAAGGATAAACACAGCCTGCTTAAGAAACTGAGAAGCGAAACTTAAAAAATGGTAAGAATAACTAAACTATGTATTAACTTGGAAAGTAGTTTCCAAAAGTCATAATTCCATATTTTGTTTCTAGTATAGCCCATATTTTCCATTTGTAACTTTTTTCCTTTTTTTCTTGTGTTAATTTTTTTCTAATTTATATGTATATGATATTTTTTAATTAAATACGTGTTTATTTTGTTTCAGATATTAAAGATTTCCTCATTACCAAATAAATTCACACGTTGTGCCCCCCAGTTGCAGTGGTAAAATGAAAACAGAATAAATCTGGAAAATGGATGGAACTGTGTTAGACTAATGACCTAATAACTAATTTATTAGCAGAATGACTAGTTATCAACATTACATAAAATACATCAATATTTTAATAAAATAGATATTAAATTTGGATACTAGCTTATAGTTAATCTATAAAAGGACATCAGATATTTTAATTTTATTTAGATGTTTTTTGAATGAAATCAAAACATTTATTAACCATATACCTGAGTTCTCAGTTTCGGTGTCGTCATATATAAGTAAAACAATATGTTATTTAGTATTAATTTAATTTTCAGTTAAGATGTTAAGTACATTTTTGTTTTCGAATTTGTACCAACCGTAAACCTAACATAAATCTTACTGAAAATAATAAATCTTGATGTGAATATAAAAATATTTTTTTTTATATTTGCCCTATTATCAATGCAAGCTAGAGAATATAACGAATAAAAAGATAATTATTAGGTAGGACATGTTATTTAGTAGAAACCAAAAATCTTTAATGAGGACGGCATTAGTGTAAAAATTACGGTACATTTTTTAACCACGTAGACTTTAATAATTTTATTATATGTTCATGATTAATTTACATAAAATATCCTAAAATTCATTATTATAATTCGTATAGAACTTTTTCAAATAATTTACTGTTTAATAAAAAAGTAGAAAATATTATTTCCCAATGGATACCTATTCATATATTAACCAAATTTTAATTTTTTGCTGTATTTAATAAAAAATTTAGTTAAACCAATCTAAGATTTGCTAGTAATCACCTAGTGTTTAAACAAGAACCATCCTAAATGTGATTATTACAATAAAACCAAGTGATAGGTTCCGGAAAATATGTAGTATACTATAGCATATATTTACTAAGCTATACTCAACAGGTAGTAATTCTTATCAAATTTTAAATTAAATCAATCAAATGTTTTCTTTTCACAATCATATACTAATAAATTTTATCAAACATGAATATAATATTAATCGCATTTGTGCTAAAGTCTATTAAACCTGTTTTCTTAAATTTATCTAATAATGATAAACTTTAAACTAGACAGAAAATCAATCAAATAGTTAAATGATATTAATTTAATTTGTGATAGGCGCTATATCAATCCTGGATCTGATTGATTTGGTATGTTATTGAGTTGATTTTAGCCAAGATTTCTTTCTGTGCTACTTATGAGATACATGCCAAGTTCAGGTTTTTTAATAGTGAGCCTACTAGTAGAGAAAAAAAATATTTTGTAATTTGCTAAAGAAAGTTGAGTTTTTGAATTGACCCACCTGGGAAAAAATTAACACATTTAGGTATTTAATTTATTATTTTTTCTAAACAAATTTTACATCATCTCGTCGATAATTCTTAAATTTTAAGAGAAAAAATGTGTTAGTAGAAAGTTATAGTCATTTGAATTTTTTAAACCTAAAATATAATTTGAAACAACTCAAAAGGTCAATCACCCAAATGCCACCCCTCAAACTAAGGGATGGTACTTGGGCAAGAGATAGTAAAGAAAAGGCTGAAGCTTTTGCAGAACATCTAACCGAAATTTTTCAGCGAAATGATATTCAGTCCAATATCAATATGGAAGAGTCTCTGAATATCCAAGAGAATGAAATAGCACCAGTCATTCCTAAAGAAGTAGCGAACGAAATGAAAAACAATTTAAGCGCCAAAAAAGTCCCTGGGTTTGACCTTATAACAGGAGAGATTTTAAACAACTACCAAAGAAAGGTATAGTTATGCCGACTTACTTAAATAATGCAGCATTTAGATTACAACATGTCTCTAGCGTCTGGAAAGTGGCTGAAGTCATTATACTACCAAAACCAGGCAAACCACCGAATGAAGCCAAATCTTACAGGTCCACATCACTACTACAAATTATTTCAAAATTATTTGAGAAGCTTTTCCTAAAACGACTTAAGATTATAATAGAGAACAGTAACCTTACCCCAAATCATCAATTTGGCTTTAGATGCAAGCACTCTACGATAGATCAAGTCCATCGAATAACAGACATAATAGAAAAGGCATTAGAAGAAAAGCTAATCTGCTCAACTATCTTCCTTGACGTAGCTCAAGCTTTTGATAAAGTTTGGCACAAAGGGCTAATTAACAAATTAAACAGAATGTTACCAAAACAATATGTAGAGTTGCTAACCTCCTACATTACAGATAGAGTGTTCAGAATTAAACAGGAGGATGAATACTCCAAACTGAAAAAAGTTAAATCAGGTGTGCCTCAAGGAAGCGTCTTGGGTCCCGTTCTTTATTTACTGTACACTTGTGATCTCCAACAAACAGAAAATGTAACTGTGGCTACATTCGCTGATGCCACTGCTTTATTAGCAGTAGGAACAGACCTAGATGCAGCAACCACACAACTCCAACAAGCTAGCGACCAGATTTACAATTGGACCACAGTAATGAGCAAAAATCTATTTGTGTCAACTTTACCAACCGAAGACTAGGCAATCACCAACCAGTCAACATAAATGGTATCATAGTTCCCTATGAAAATATTGCCAAATACCTGGGGATGACCTTAGATGCGAAACTAAGATGGAAGGAACAGATCAGAACTAAACGGACTGAACTAGGGCTCAAATATAGACAGTTCTATGGGCTCTTGGGATGAAAATCGAAGCTGTCAGTACACTGACATGATATATATCCAGATTTTAAAACTAGTGTGGGTTTATGGCATCTAGTTATGGGGCTGTGCCAAGGAGAGCCACATCAAACGCATCCAAACCTTCCAAAATAAAGTACTACGGAACATAGTTAATGCACCGTGGTACATACGTAATAGTGACTTACATCGCGATCTTGGTATCCCGTATGTCGCTAGTGAAATTAAAAGATTTGCCATCAAGCACGAGTCTCGACTCCATCCATACGTTAACGTCGAAGCCATCAGGCTTCTTGACGACCAGGGCCTAGTTAGAAGGCTGAAGAGGACCAAGCCCTTTGAACTAGTATGAACAGAAACAGTGCGCAAGTGTGTGATTGCTAAGCGCCCTGGCCATGAGTCACAACAGATAAACCTTTAGGACTCCATTGGGTGAATTTTAGTATATATAAGGATTTTAGTTTTTAAGAATTTAGAGAAAAATTAATGGTTGGTCTTGCAGACCTGTTTTAATAATAGTAAACGCCGCAGGCTTTAACAATAAAAAAATTCATACCTAAAGTCTCCAGATTCATTGTCAACTTCCAATCCTTTAAATAACGTGTCAATCGATTACACTTCCCTTCTCTTCAGACGCCCACGGTACGTTAGTATTTAGGTTTTAAATCTACGAGGGCTGTCTCAGATAAAAAAAATTATAGCAACTAGTCACAACCATTCTTTATAATAAAATTATAATGCTTTCTGCGTAATTCTTTGTAAAAGTACTGAAAATAAATTCCAATAATTACAAAGCTTCTACAATTAAAAAGTCGTCGTCCCTTATCATAAAGAATTCTAGGTATTTCCGTTGCTTTAAAGTTTACCGGCCCGGCGTGGTCGGTCCGATTGCTATTCTTATTATTTGTCTGCCCGTTGCGTTGTCATGTCGCGTGCGTCTTTCCTAATTTTACGCTAATAAGACAAAACGAGCACCTACAGACTTCTTAGTTTCACTGGAAGCCATTCCTTTAGCTTCCCCAATCGCGGGTATGACGGCTGACGCTTGTTTCGCTTATTACTCAGACCAAACCTATTATTAGAAGTAAAAATCAATCGACATGACAACACTAGCAAAAATGCAACGCTACCCCCTACCATAATTCTCCCATTGACTGTTCCTAACAGAACAATAAGAGGCGCGTTACGTATGGATCCCTTTACTGTCCAGCTACAAAAGCCTATAACACTCCGCTGTTCTCGCTCATTCATACCTAGGGTCTCCAGATTATGGAACAAATTGCCTGCAGATGTTTCCTCTTGCCGTCCCAACCTCCAATCCTTTAAAATCCCTGCCAATAGATTACATTTTCCTTCTCTTCAGACGCCCACGATGCGTTGGTAGTTACGCTTAAAGTCTACGTGGGCTGTCTCAGATAAGAAGGAAATTAGTAGGAAATTCTTCTTTTGGTTATTCGTAACACCGTCCAACCTGTTCGCATCGAATCGCGAACTGCTCGCCGAACTCTTATCACGTGCGTGAAGGCCTTCATGACACCGTTAGGGTACGATTCAAATTTGTATACAAGTTCATAGATTCAGGTCAAACTCAATATAGCGAGCACTTTGCATATAATCTGGCTTTTATTGTGATTAGGTCCGAAAAAATGCATTAGTTATTAGGAAAAAGCAGCTGACCTCGGCAGCATAACCATAACAGTAGTATAATATTATTTAGTGGGAAGCTAATTTCCTAAACATAAAGTCTAACCAAAATGCGGCATAAAGCGTTCAGTAAAGTGCTTTATAATCGAATTATTCGGCGATAGTTCATATTAGAGGCACCAGCGATAAACTTCCTTGTTGATGGGTAATTTTGGTAATTATGTTATTTTTGGAATCCCAATAGCTTACATTATTTGTTAAAAGAGTAATTATGGCTGCAATGAAAAAGGTTCTACAATGTGTGTAAGCACCCTTTCATTGTGACTAGGCTTACTGTACATATATTCTAGTAAAGCTTCCTTCGAAACACGACAATTAACTCTGTTTTTGCCGGCTATAAATTGTTTTAACCCACTTACGCTCTGTCTGTTTTGCTGCGATCCAAGTTCTATTATCGCTTTGGCAGCCTATAATCGAGCTTCCTCCGAATCCTTCAATTTTGAATAACCAAGCTCGTTTTTTGCTGTCGATTTCTAGCTTAAAAAATGTTTTATAAAACGAAAAGGCAACGTCGGTACTTAAACTCTTACGGGGTAAGTAACCCATTCAGTTTCAATAGACTGTAACGTGATTAATAGATCTAGATACTCTCGATTTTGTTGGGTTAGTTTATCCTTGCGGATTAAACTTCATTTTATTATTTTGAGTGCAAGAGTTTTAAAAATATAGGAAGGAGACCAAGCAAATGGATTAAATTTATTAATTTGCTTAGAACATTAAAAGCTAGAAAAAATTAAATAGTTAGAAATGAAAACACGTTTGGTATTATTAATATTATTACTATTATTCTAAACACAAGAACACTCACTTTCTAAAGTCTTGCACCCTTTAATCACCTTAGTATTAAAAAAAGCCTACACAAAAATAAGATTAAATGAATTTTATTCAGATTAATTAGAGTGTGAAAATAAAGAATAAAAATTAGGATACACACATTATAAAAATTAAAATAATAAATTATAAAGAGAAACTAAAATAACCAGTACTACAACAAATTAGTTCAGTATTTAAACCTCTACTTCTTAGTAATGCATTAACCCTCCTATGCATCCCAATAATCAAATAATTAGATGTTTCCGGGGGGGTATTCCTTCATTCTTCAGTAGCTGCAACAATAAGTTCTTGGGCATTGCTTGGTGAATTATTCGGGTTAAAAATGTCTCTGGATACATAATCATACACATTATTACACATGTTCTATGGGATTCATGTTGGGCGAGTTTGGCGGCCAGTCTAGTCAAGTGATGTTTTGGTTTTCTAGGGCTCCTTAATTAGCTCTAGTGCGATGTGTCGTCCATAAAAATGAATTGGTCGCCTTTCATTATGTGGGGGTACAATTAATAGGAAATGATGTGTGCATAGGTAATATTGAGCTGGCATTATCCCCGGTATATGGATAAGTGGAGTTCTTTATAAACCCCCCCCCCCCCCCTCCCCAACATTTCCGTCTTACCGCAAGACTTTTAAAAGTGAGTGTATTTTCCCCTTGGAAAAACTGAATTCCAGTAAATGAATTACTCACATTCTTTACACTTCCGTTAAACGCTGTACTTCATTACGCTTAATGTAAACAACTATCCCGAAAATGCGTTGGAGGTTTGAAAGGTATTTAAGTTAAGGATGTAAAGAAAATTTAAAGTTAGTCACTCTTGTCCAATTAACTAGATTTTATGCAAATCAAGTTAGGTTGTCCACACGAAAGCACGCTTAAAATCGTAAAATCTGTGCTCTAATTCTGATTTGAAATTCAGTCCTCTTGTCTCGAACTGCAATCGCTGTTCGTAATCGATATAAAAACGTTTAGGTTTTAGAGTTAGAACTTTGAACGTCAGTTAACAAACTAACCAGGTGATTAGCACATATTAGGGGTTTTCAGTTATTTTGAATGTTTAATAAATACTGTTCAAACTTTTGAACCTTAGCGTTTTGCAAGGCCCAAATTTAGATGTAGCTGCCCAAAAGCAGCGATATGTAGTCTATTAATTTAGGCGAGATTTTGAAGGATTGGATGTTAGATGATAAAGCGAGAACTTCTGCAGGCAATTTGTTCGATAATCTGGAGACTTCAGGTATGAATAATCTAAGTTTTTGTAGCTGGACAGTAAAGGGATGTATATGTGAAGCACTTCTTACTGTTCTATTAGGAACAGACAAAGTAGACATGACAAAGGCTAGTCCTTCTGAGTCAAACCCGTGAAAGTATCTATAACAGAGAGAAAGATCACCAACAGCGAGGTGATGAGCGAGAGATGGGAGTTTTAAGTTGTAAGGACTGAGTCATTGATGAGTCGAATGACTTCCTTTTGGATCAAATCAAGGATGTTTAGTGTCGAAGGTGATGCCGCTCCCCAGATGGGGGAATATTAACTCGGTTAGAGAATATGTAAATTGGAAGGGGAGAAATATATTCTGACTCGGAGGAGAAAACCAAGCTTTTTAGGTGCTGATGGAGCTATTAAAGTAATGGGTTGTTTGTGCCAGCTGAGATCATGTTCGAAAGCGATGCCAACAAAATGGAACGGTTCTTTGTTTTGTAGAGCTTGCCCCTTCATTTGGTTGGAATAAATGTTCCTGGATATTAATACTAATAAAAAATAATAGAAAAAACACTACCTGTCTATGTAAACTATGAAACAAATTACTTTCCACAGTTTCAGTATTTTCCTTCTCTCTTCCTCGCACGTTAATAAAAATAAATCTTCCACAAGACAAATCTAAATTTCAGTTACTTTCTAAATTTAGAGAAATTTTATAAATACTTCAATTAGCTTTAAAGCTACGTAGCGACATAGGCGCTTTTAAATTTTAATTAAAACGAAATCTAAAACGATGTTTCACCTTGTTCGAAGCTTAAACGCAATTAGTCTCAAATCAAAAGTTATTTCTTTTTATTCCAGTATAAATAATGATCGATTTTGTGAGACAAGACATTATTAAAACCCCGCCTAATTATTGCGATGATTAATAATCATTAAAACTTTTATCGTTCTACCCTCCCCTTTGAAGAGGTATAAAAACGATGTTCTAAAGGATAAACATTCTTCCAATTACTTGATAATTTTTTACAAACCAATTAGCTTTAAGTTTTCGTAAACTTTATCAATATTTTTAAGGTAGTTTTAAAATACACTGACACAGATGTAATGTAAGTAAGCATTACTAACTCACAGATAGCGTCACAAACGAGCTTAGGCAATTATTCATTTTAAAGGTTTTTTACTATATATATACATATATATATATATATATATATATATATATATATATATATATATATATATATATATATATATATCATAATATGGATATACTGTTACAATTTACAAATATATAATATGATATCCTATCTTGTCGCATTATAACGTTGCTTTGAAAAATAACTTTGAAAATAAAATATAATTTTAATCGAAAACCTTTTTCACTTTTACAAAAGACATTGTTTCTTCTGTCCCTTTTATTTCGATGTCTATTCAAAAGCGTCAGCTTATAAATAAAAGGAAATGTCAGGCGTACTGAAGTTTATTATAAAATGGAGTAGGTAATTTTATATTTTCTAACGTCACGTTACTTTTGATTTTATATTTCAACATATACCGATAAATTTACAGTGAACCTTCAAGAAATCGTTAGAAATTATTTAAACAATAACTGAATTTGTTTAAAAATATGTTAGAACATTAAATTAAGCAATAACCTTTCTAAGAACCCCATTTCCGACAGGAAACCATTGGAGATTATGTGTGGCTCACTATAAATTTCTTCTAATCACGAAACTAAATCTGCATTACAAAACAAAACGCTTGTTGGTCTTGTACCCAATCAATATATGTTTGCCTCAAAATGCCCTAAAAAGATGCAGCAAAAATCATATATACCATAACTTTCACAGTACAATACTAAAGCAAATGTATATCATACCCTTCATTATTGTGTTTACAGAAAAACAATGTGACTCATAATGTAAAAAGTTATGTTAATTTGGGTATCGCCTTTATCAAATACATCACAAGGAGAAGATATATATATCATAATATGGATATACTGTTACAATTTACAAATATATAATATGATATCCTATCTTGTAGCATTATACCGTTGCTTTGAAAAATAACTTTGAAAATAAAATATAATTTTAATCGAAAACCTTTTTCACTTTTACAAAAGACATTGTTTCTTCGGTCCCTTTTATTTCGATGTCTATTCAAAAGCGTCAGCTTATAAATAAAAGGAAATGTCAGGCGTACTGAAGTTTATTATAAAATGGAGTAGGTAATTTTATATTTTCTAACGTCACGTTACTTTTGATTTTATATTTCAACATATACCGATAAATTTACAGTGAACCTTCAAGAAATCGTTAGAAATTATTTAAACAATAACTGAATTTGTTTAAAAATATGTTAGAAGAAGATTAAATTAAGCAATAACCTTTCTAAGAACCCCATTTCCGACAGGAAACCATTGGAGATTATGTGTGGCTCACTATAAATTTCTTCTAATCACGTAACTAAATCTGCATTACAAAACAAAACGCTTGTTGGTCTTGTACCCAATCAATATATATTTGCCTCAAAATGCCCTAAAAAGATGCAGTAAAAATCATATATACCATAACTTTCACAGTACAATACTAAAGCAAATGTATATCATACCCTTCATTATTGTGTTTACAGAAAAACAATGTGAATCATAATGTAAAAAGTTATGTTAATTTGGGTATCGCCTTTATCAAATACATCACAAGGAGAAGAAATGTTAAATTTATTGTATTTTAGAATTCAAATTTAGTGCGAGGCGCGTGCTCCTCCCTACAAGCCAGGGTGCAGGTTTTAGAATATAAGACCTGTTTATATTAGTTCGGTAGAGACCTGGATATATACGTTGTTGCCAAACTCATTATGTAAAAGCAGGTAAAGGTAGGCTATAATAGGTTGCTTACGATTTTGCCATCAAGGTGTATAAGAATGTAACCCTCAGAGTTTTATCTTTGCTTTTTGTAGCCTAAGCTAGTGATAGATCTTTTAAATAATCCAAGAATCTTATAGTGCCTAAGCTAGTAACAGGACCAGGCTCTTACTGATATCTAGGCGAAATGTATTATGTTCACCTGAAGGCTGTGGGTTAAATCCCACTCAAGTCCACATAAAGACTCGTTAGAGGCGGAGACATATTCAGGAATGCCCAAACATAAACAATAAGAGACCTACTCAAGTTGTAATAAAGGGGTTATCCTGAAATTAATTAACAGTCTAAAATTTATGTCTGGCATTTGCTGTCCAAAAGTTAAATCCTCTGGTAATTCCTTGGTATTAGAATTCTGTATTGTTTAATAAGATTCGTTTTTATTATATTTTGTAATACCGAGGTATAATTACACTTAAAGGAAAGAGTGTATGCCTTTCTGGTTTGTTAATATTACTACACAGTACTTTATTAACTTCAAGTAAAGTTTGGCAACAACATTCGCTAAATTCACCCCAAAATAACCAAAACAAGGAAGATAATGTTTTAGGGGTTGATCAGAGATCGAGGTAAGAAATAAATAAGCCACGGGGGATTAAAGTATCATCATTCCGGGGCTTTTTATAAGCTTTGTGATTCCACCCCATTGTTTTTAAAGAATTGATGTCGTAAATAAAGCCTTATTTACGAACATTTGGGTATATGTATGTTCGAAAAGGGGTTTTTGGTGATATTAAAACGAAATGCTCGAAAATAAAATAAAAAACAATTAGGCTAACATATGGTTTGTGAGAAAAACCTTTAGTTTTTATTTTTAATGGTTGACTCACAAAGAAAGTACAATTTTTTATGTAGGTAAGTGGATGTTTAAAAAATAAATAAATATCTGAAATCGATGCATACGCTTTTAAGAACGACTTATACAATGAAACAATAAATACTCATGTTGTAAAAGCTTTTACTAGTCATTATTTACATAATCCAGCACACTTGAATGGGGTTTGTATTGAAGCTAAACATAACTTATGAAAAGTACTAATCGAAATGATATTTTCAGAAATTTCACGTATACTATATTATCTTGTCTGTCTGTTATTTTGTCATTGTAGTTTAGAACATTTTCGATAGTATTAATCAGTGAAAAGTGCGAAATAACAATAGGTGATATTATTTTGGAGAGAAGCTAGCTACTACAGGCAAACTAAGGCAATTGATTCACAACATGCTTTAGGCCATTTGATACCGATCTCTAATCCCAGTTGCTAAGTACACTCGAAGCTACGATTATTATATTACGTACCTTATGCTTGAATAACATTGATAAATAACACATATATCAAGAGTATGGTAATATTCAAATTGCATATATCATATTCTTTAGGGAAAGTAAATTTAAATTTTTTTAAAATTTCGCAACTAATATATTGTGTTCTTGTAATTGCCACAAACCGTACGCGCTTGACCAATTTATTTCTAAACAGAATTTCAACCAGCTATTGTCGCTTTGACATAGTAAATTGAATTTCAATCCTAATCCTTTGCAAACTACACCCTTTGGTGTAATTACAATTTCAGTAAATTATATCGAAATAGATTCGAGATCCCAATTTAAACTATGGTTTTTGGTATCTAACATCCAGTGATCAGAAATGATTTTGGGATTATGGTTTTTAGCCTCTTGCTTTGATGCATTATCTATTATGATTTCTTAGTCGTAAAAGTAATTATCTCAGTATTTATTGTTAATCGCATAATCAGAGTTATCAGTTACTAGCAATAAAGCTGGTTTAATATGATACTAAATGAGATGCAGTAATCCCAATTATTATGCCCCAGTTCACAAAGCCATATTTTAGTAGGCAAACTGCTAAATTGCGCCTATAAAATTAACGCACAATTATTGCAACTGCATTTGTTACCTTTCATAACTAAATTTTACAAATATATACAGCATACAGCAACCCAAACTGCATTTTAATTAAATGGCTATTTCCAATGACTGATGCGGTGGTTTTAATGGTTTTTAATTTCTGTTTATGTATGCATATAATAGAAATAATAATTGCAATAGTCTTATAAACTAATGCAGATATATTCACAGTACTTTTTGCCAAGATCAGACATAGGACATACTAGACTTTGCAGTATTTTATAACTATTTATAATAAATGTTTTTCTACAATATTTTTTCGATTCCCATAAAACCACAAAGCATGATATGAACCATAAGCTAGCCACAACGAAAACATACCGGCAACTCCATTTTTTACCTAAACCCGAATAAGGTCAATTTCATGCTCTATTGAGTATAATATATAAAAGTTTCAGTCTTTAAAAGGTTCATAACTCCAAAACAATAAATCCCAGAAAGATTGTGTCCATAAAGTTTTTTCTCTTGGGTAGGATCTCATGTAGGTTAAAAGAATAAAATTTTCACGCAGAATACAAATATATAAATATTGGCCCGTATGGGGAACTCGCTTATAGTTAGTTAGACAGAAAATTGGTTAAATGGAAAAAAAGTTGCGTGATTAAAGAACTAACAAAATGATGTTCCGAAATTTTTTAGATGATTTTCACTTTCGAGTTATTTTGAAAAAACTGAATTTTCGAATTTTCAATTTAATATTTTTCTGGCGCTAATATGAAAGGTAGGGCAAAACTAATAAAACTTCTTTTGAGCAACTTTTAATGAACTTAAACATTACGTTATATAAGCAGCAATCATCAGCTTCATTTTTTTAAATATGATCCTGATTTTTTGATGTCAAATGTTAGAAGCCCTTTTTATTCTGAATTCAACAGTGTACTACACATTATGATTAAATTACTTTTTGAGTCTTTTGTTTGGCCATTATTAAGACATTTCTGTGATACGGACGTGTCTCGTAGTACATTTTATACATTGTTCCAGATTTTTTTATTTAATGAAAAAAATAATGAAGCATACTCCATCTTTTTAATTTCTTATTTTAATTTCCCTCAAAATGTTCCAATAAAAGCCGATTTTTTTTGTAATAAGAGCTAGCAAAATAAAAGTTCACTGGGTTTTAGAGAGGTAAGTGGGAGAGAAGTAATAATAATAATAATAATAATAATAAAAGATGTTTATTTATGTCAATAAAACAATTAAAAATATAAATATAAAATTGATAAAAGTAAAAAAGAAAACCAAAAAATGACAGTAGTATACTAGTTGGCATAAATAAGTAAGTTCTTTTTTTTTAAGAAATGAACCTGAGATACTTTTTCTTCTATTTACGCCGATTGCTGTTGATTTATTGACAGACCGTTTAAACTTCCAGCAAAAGACTTAAAAGCTGTTTGCTGAGCTTGATCTGCTCAGTGCTTTGATACATTTTTGTTAGTGCTAGGACCACCTAAGGAAAACAAATCTGACTTTAATCAGAATTCCGTTTACAACTATTTCGCTTTCCTTAGCGATATTTTAGTGGGCAGACTATTGTAGTTCGCTTTTGAAATTTAGCACCTACTTACTGCTTTTCTCTTTGGCACAAGTCAGTGCAGATATATAGAGCAAAAAGATTTACACCAGATCACCAGAAAAGAACTATATGTCAATAAAACTTATTATTTTCTTTATTGTTGAATAGTATGGTCACATTGGCCATAAAAATGAATTTTAGTTATTATTATTAATTTTATTTTAAATATTTTCTAATAACTGAAAAATATTCCTAGTAAATGATCATATCCCCAAAGGGTTACAAACCTAAAAGTCATAACCTTGAATAATTTAGCCTGGGTGATAGGACAAAATTTTATTACAGTTAATTTACCAGAAATTTAGGTTATTCCGAGCTATTTTTAAATAATCGTTACACCACCGATTGACGGTTTTTAAATCACGTAGCTCCTATTTTTTAATTCAGTAAAAATTTTAGGAACAAGCAAATATTGGATTAAGATTATAACGTAAGATGAATTAATGAAGATTGAATTATTACTCTGGACAGATAACATAGGTAAAAGGTATAGGTGAATAAAAAATAAATCTTTCAAGTCCTGAAGTTTTTATTTTTAAGAAAATTACATTATTTTCATTGTCATTGCATAATACAGAATTAAAAAAAACATATACAACAAAGAACCTAAAAATTATAAAATTAAATTAAACGGGAGTCCACCTTCTACTTTCAAGTTCTCATTCTTCTTTTTACAGAATCAAAAACATTGGTGAGTACTTGGGGGAAGTTGTTAATATCCTGAAATTTAGTTGTAATTCTAGCCCGTAGGTCTTCTAAATTTTCACATGGGGTTTGAAAACCGAGTATTTAGTGTGTGGCCATAATAAAAGTCGCACGGCGTGAGATCGCAGGACCGTGGTGGCCACCTAACTGACATATTACGACTAATCATTCGGTCTTCGAAAAATTCTTCCAAAAAATTTAAATTATCAAGCGTGACGTGAATTGGTGCGCCATCCTGCTCTTCATCGTCTGATGCGTTTACAAATTTATTTAAAATTTCATTAGGGTATCGCGCCGAATACGTTTTCATTATTACGTAAATTACCCATAAACCACTCTAAAAATTGCATTCGCTGCGGCTTGTCGTTTGGTAACAATTCTTGGACTGAGCTTAGACGATAAGCATGCATATGCAGGTCACATTTCAGGACTGTATTGCAGGTTCCGGAGGATACATTTACTTGCTGGCCTAAACGCCGAATAGGGGTTTGTGGGAGTTCATTAACAATTTGCCTCAATTCGTCTACTTTTTGTGCAGTGCTAACTTTGGGTCTCCTACTGCCTTCGTTTCTATTCACACTTTCTGTTTCTTTAAACAAAGTCACAGATCTAGTCAAAACTTGGCGAAAATGGCCGAAATCCATGACTATGTGTGGAATTCTGTTTGAAAATCCTGAATGGCGTCCCGTGTTGAATAAACTCACTGGCCATCAACTCTTCTACCATTTCTAAAGTAACTTTCGATCATAAAAGCTTTTTGTTCTGCCTTGATTACCATATTTAATTTTCTTAAAAATAAAAACTGCAGAACTTGATAGTTATATTTTTCATTTAACTGTACCTTTTATCTATGTTACCTTTCAAGAGCAATAATTCAAAATATGCGTGATTGTTTCCACGGCATACTTTAAGTGCTTTTCTTTTATCTTACTTTACTTACTTATAAAAATCAAATTTATACCAATAAAATAAGTTTTAAGTATACTTAAGTCATTTTTAAACGAAATTTATAAAACAATTTTATGTCAGTGTGATGTGGAGTAACGAAAAGAAATGTGCTTTTTAATCTTTATGGCAAATTATCGACATTAGGCGGTTGTGATTTATGGCATGTTTTATGATTTAAAGCTGAACTTTTACATTTTTCCTACTAAAACTTCTAACCTGTAATAAACAGACTGGGTTTTAATTCCAATTACTTCTGGTTAAGTCTTCAAAAGCTTTTGTGCACATATTACATAATGAAAGTAAATAACATAATTTAAAATTATTGTGTCTCCCAAATTTCCAACAAAATTGTGTTTGTTTTAAATTTTTTAAAGCTATTTATTGTGCCCTAAAAACTATAATCCTCATAATGTCGAATAATTTATTTTAGGCACTTCATTAGGGATGCTTTCCGAGAAAGGGTCAACACCCTTACACCCTGGCTTGGACCGATACTCAAACCTTCGTAATAGAATCGGAAAGGTTTAGTAAGGGAGTAGGTGTTTAATGTAGTTAAAGGAAAATACAGAAAGGTTTTCCCTAGTAAAATGCAGAATATCAAGTTCTAGTGAATATTAAAAAAAAATAACCTTTTAAAGTTTTTAAAATTTAAAAAAAAACTGCTTTGCGGCACATATAAAATGATATGTATTTGGTCCACATATGATTCTTTATAAGACAGGGCTAAGATGTTCAAAAATTGAGTATGATATTTAAATTTTAAAGAGTATCCAGTACGGCGATGCATTCGAACTATGACAATACATTCATAAGCAGAAGAGGCATCTATTATGTATGTGTGTACTGCAGATGCAAATGGTCTATTTTTGTTTTTATCAAATTTTATTTATCTTTGAAAATTGTGACTTCTTACATTTTGTTTTTATCTGAAAAGTATGCCACAGTTATGCTAACGATAGTACTTTTCACCCCAACATTCATTTTTCCTCAAGAAGGTGAAGCCTTGCTTTATGCTTACCCGCAATCCTTTTCATCTCATCCTTTACTTTAATAGTAGTAAGTTCTCGGTGAAGATCCGAGTTCCGTATGTACGACGCGTTTCGTATACCGTACTGCCACATCGGTTTTAAAATTTGATTGTTATTAATATTTTACTATAAATTCCCTAGCCTGGTAAAATTAATGTATGTGGATTTAGATTCATTCAATTTAATTTTCAATGGCACTGGCTACTTGCAATCTTGCAAACCACTAGTAGGTGCTTCTATAGTGTCACCTACTTCAAGCAGGGCAGTATCGCCTGCAAATGTAGCTATGGAAACATTTTGTAGTACTGGAATATCGCTAGAAAACAGCACGAAGAACGCTGCCCTGTGGCACACCTGCATTCACTACTTTTAAGCTTTTGTTCTACTCTAAAAGGCCTACCAGAGATGTATGACGTCAAAATATCTATATACTGCTTGGGGAACATCTTGCTTGGTTTGTAGGTTAAGCCTTAGTGCCAATATCTTATCGACGGCTTGTGCAACGTGTGATTTGCTTCTCTTCAAGTGCACATTCAATGGCATTAGTAATGCTATGAACTTAGTCTATAGTCGAGTGTTTGCATCTGAAGCCGAATTGATGATTAGGAATAAGCCTACTGTTTTCTATTATCGGTCTCATTCTCTTCTCTCATAGCTTCTTAAATAGCTTGGAGATTATGAGTAGTAGGGATATTGACCTGTACGATCTAATATCATGAGATTGTTTGCCTGGCATCGGTACCATAATTATTTCAGCCATTTTCCAGCAAGCAGGGACATGTTTAAATCTAAGGGCTGCATTAGTCGGGTACGTTAGCATGACTACCCCTTTCTTGAGAAGTTGTTTTAGAATTTCCCCGTGATCAGTTCGACTCTTTTGGATTTGGATTTGTTCTAATTTCTTCTTTAGGTGTCACGGAAGTGATATTTTCTGATCTTCAGTTTTCCACATCAGTAAAGATCATGTCAGAAGGAATCTGGTTAGGTGTAAAGACATTTGCCAGATGATCAGCAATGATTAAAAAAAAACAAATGACTGTAACTTTCTAACATATTTTTTTCTCTTAAAATTTAAGAATTGTCGACAAAGTAATGTAAAATATGTTTAGAAAAAGTAATAAATAAAATACCTAAGCGTGTTAATTTTGTTCCCAGGTGGGTCAATTCAAAAATTCAACTTTTTTTCTTTACCAAAACATTCCTAGTAGGCTCACTATTAAAAAATCTGAACTTGGCAAGGGTCCCATAAGTAGCAACAGAGATATTCTGCTTTGAAATTTCACGGGTCGCGTATGGTGTTAAGATAATAAAATAATTTTTCAGGTGTCTCTAAATCAACATCTTACAGTCCTAAAATTTGTATTTATAAATGTAAGAGCGTAAAATAACCTTACTCTACCATACAACCTAATCAAATACTGGTGCGGAAAACTTTTGCAAGGATGAATAAACCGACTATATTTACAAATATTTACAAAATGATTAATAATATTAATTTTTAAAACAATGTGTTCAAAATTCCTTTGAAATATTATTTCAAATAAAGATATCTAATTTACAAAATCGTTATGGGGCATGTTTAAGTTACCAAATGTATCCAAATTAAAATTTTGATACACTCTATAATAACGAGGTTTACGTGCAAGTTTTGGTGAGCTTTTGAATACTCTTCATATATAGCGCATTTATGAATATTTAAACATTTTTTAATAATATAGCCCGCAAAGTGCCTTAAAAAATTTAATAACAGTCTGGACAAAATTTGTAATATAAATAGGTACTTAGTTTTTATTGTATAGCATTGTCCAGACAAGAGGCAATTAAGTAGGTTATTAATGGTTGGAATATTTAGGCCATATTGTTAGGATAATGTAATTTAAATATTGTTTGTTATTTCGGGGCTTTATGATACTGTAATAAAGTAAATAATAAAAGACTATTTTTGAATTTTAAAATAATTAGATGTTTGAAACTAGACAGTTGTATAAAAGACATGAAAATAATGTTATCAAATATTGGATACATATATTATTATCATTTGTGTATTTACAACAGTACCTAATACTTCGAAAATTGCTACAGCACTGACCGCTCCAGAGTACGTTTCAGGGTATCAATGGTTTGGAGGTTACCGGTCGTCGCGCTTGACAACAAGAAGAGTTATCATTCTGGTTCTAATTAGTTCTTGTGGCTACGTGAGATGTCCCAGATAATAAAAAATAAATCGTATGTTTAGAGTTTTAAACTTCAAAGTGTCCCTTCCAAAAACATCAGTCGGAAAACACATTTCCGTGGATCGGATTGGATTTTCCGATTTTGAAATAAATCGAAATAAGCCAGTGGAGACGGTCCAGTAAAATTTACGGCGTCTATCATCTGAATGCAAAGTCCATTTACTAGATAATATCAACGGTTGCCAATGCGAAACTCCTGGGCACCGAATTTCCGAAACAGTCCGAAGTCCTTCTAAAATATTCCGGCAATCTGACGCTGTCAGGTTATAGTTTAGTGCCGGCATTTCAACGGCAATTTAAAAAACCACCTGTTTTATAAAATGTGAATATATGGAATCGTTGTGGGAAGAGATATATGGAGGTCATTGAAGCTGATTTTAATAATAAACGTGATGCCGTGACCGCTGTGGACAGTGATCGATTTGGCCATTTCATAGACTATTCCAGTAGCAGAAATTTTGTAATCGTTAGTAATAAAATATATAGTTTCTGAGCAGAATTTTTAATGTGACTCTAATAAGTTATTTCTTTTTGAAATCTCCAGAAAATTTGCTATCGGATTAAGAAAAGATTCGCAGGAATTCGCTTTGGATTAGAGGATACCGTTGACTATTTTTTTTTATCTGAGACAGACCACGGAGACTTCAAGTCTAAGTACTAATGTACCGTGGACATCTGAAGGAAAGGAAAATGTAGTCTATTGACAGTACTGGCACGGGGTTTAAAAGATTGGAGGTTGGAAGGGAAAACATTTGCAGGCAATTTGTTCGAAGAAGGTTTGCAACACAAGATGGTGGAGCAAATCGAAAGCTTTAGAAATAAGTATTATTTGGCTCTTATACTGAAGAGCAAAATTAGGTATATTTCACGTTATTAATCGTTTTACGTACCATCTATACTAGTGAAGAATCTGACAGTAAGACAAGTTTAGAAAAGAGTTTATTTGCGTGCACTTATTTGCGTCTCTTTCAGTGTTTAACACCGGCTTTTCATTAGTTGAAAACAAAAGGTTTAAACTTTCCACAAGCTTTTCATATTATTAACAATGGAAAAAAAGTATAAAAGCTATGTTTGATAAGTATATTGTCCTGCAACTTTTAGAGATATTGCTTGTTTACATGCGAAAAATTTTCCTGAAGATCAGTTCTACTTTGTCAATGAATTTGTTGTTTTTTTTTATTTTACATAAATATAACTTACACTCCTTAGCTTACAGTAATTTGTATATTGCTTATAAATACTTATTAATGTTGTCTTGTACACAAGTTTCTTGCGAAAGATCTTCCTCAAAATTAAATATTATAAAAACAAGACTAAGATCTGCCCTTCATCAAAACTAATTAGAAGCATTCGTGCTCCTTAACATAGAGACTGATCTGTTAAAATAAATTAATTACGATAAAATAATGTACATTTTATCCACAACGTTACATTTGTTAAAGTCTAAGCTCTCCTCAGCTCGGCCTAATTTAATTATAGGTTAAAAAATAAAATTAAATAATGTTAATTTATACCATATTCAATATTTTTGTTTATTTGTTTTATTCTGAAACAGTTTAGTTTTTTTTATGATTTTCACTTTCTTTATTTTTGTGACTTAACTTATAAGTGTAATTTTCACGAAAATGATGCTGTTTCATTAGATTATAGCTTTTTTTTGCTGTTTTTATTAATAAATCATCAAAGGCCTTGGAGAACCAGGGCTTTTGATGGTGGAGTTTAGGTTTGTATGCGGGTATATGGAAAGAAACTTTTAATACCTGCTTGAATGAAATCTGTGATATGAGAGCAAATTTCGGATGGATTAGGAGTGAGAAAACAGACAGGGTTCCAGGGGAAAGCAGAGAAGAAGTTTCGAGGACCATCCCAGTCGAGCGTTCCGGCATGGTTTCGACGAACTCGGGATGTACGGGATAAGAGACGGTAATTAGGCCGTGATCTGAACGACAAAAAGGAGCGCATCCAGAGGTTAAGTATGGCTCAGAATGGTGGTAAGGAAAAGGCCCAGTGGATTTGGATTACGGGTAGGAATGCGGTGAAAGTATGTAGGCTTCCTGATTAAATTAGTGGGCGACCTGCTGATTGCGAAGTTTTATGCCGCTCTTCCTTCGTCGGTTTTTGTGAATCCTATAGCCGTTCCTAGCTATGGACATTAAAATCGCCTAGGACGATAACTTCGGCCGAGAGAAATTCACAGATAAGATGATCAGTTTTTGCCGAGAGAAAGCCAAAGAACTCATTGTAGGAGTTGTCTGACGGAAAGCGGCGGATGCAACAGATAAATTTAGTGGAAGATTTAAGGGTAAGTTTTTCCCAGAGATCACCGGATTTGCCTGATTCCAGGTTCGGAAGTCTGGTGCAAGAAAGACCACTGCGAACGTAGGCGCATACCCCACCACGAAAAGATCAGAGAAGTTTATAGCCTGTAAACAGGAGATGGTCCGTAAAAGATTTGGGATTGATTTGGGTTTCGGTCAGAAAAAGAATGTGGGGTTTACATTATTGAAGGTAGTGGTGGACAGAGTCCAAATTGGAATTAATCCCGCAGATGTTGACAACGGTTATTATTATAGTTTTGGAATTCTTCGATGCAGGGCCCCCCTGAGCATAAAATACAAACTTTTTGAAACGAGAATCACACAATAATTTACTATTTTAGTTCAGTTTCTATTATTTTCTGGACCTAGTGTAGTTATACTCCGATTGCCGAACAGATGGAGTGAACAGGTGCAATCCACGCACGCTGACGCACTTTACTCATCCGATGCCCATGTATTTAATTCATCACCCCCTAGAAAACGATATTATTTGGCCTACCATTATCTATGAAAACCCGCTCGTCTAACCCGGCATCTCCTGATACGCGTCAATCACGTAATTTTATTGCTGAATCTGTTCGGCGGTTTTACTTCAGTACAAATAATACAAATATTTACAGATTTTTACACAGTGTACGTTTTTTACTATTTAATAGGAACATGCAGCAATCTTTTATAATAAATTTAATTTATGGTTTGGCATATTTGATATCACGGCATTTGATGGTCGATAATCATGGGCGGTATTCTATTCACGCCAACTTAATGACGTATTTACGTGATGTGTTTAGTATAAGTGATTTGAAAGCGATGTCGCGGGATGTAACGCCATTTATGGGCCGCTTTTAATCCGAATTGTGAGAATGGTAACAATGTCCCTACTTATTTCGTGCTTTCCTCATAATATATTTTTTTGTCTCAGACAGCCCACGTAGACTTCACGCCTAAGTACTAACGTACCGTCAGCGTCTGAAGAGAGGGTAAATGTTCTCTAAGTACTGGCAGGGGATTTAAAGGAGTGGAAGTTGGGGGGAAAGGGAAGGGGCATACTTGATGCGCTGATTCCAAAAATACCTGGCTTTTTTCGTAAAGGCTCTAGTTTTTGAGATACAGGCTAATTGATTTTTGTTTTAGTAACAGGCACAAAGAATGAAATAATTGTATCTTTACAGGAAACGTGGTACCTAAAACTAGATTATAATTATATAATTAGGCAATTAGAGTTAATTGGTATTTCCGATGACCGTAAAACTTCGACCTTTTATACATGCCTAACCCCCACTTCTCCACCACGAACTCATCCGCCCATATTAGAATCGTGTCTAGCACTGCCGTACCCGGTTCAGTTTACGATTGTGTTTACGTACTTGCATTTGGGCTTTCAGTTTGTTTTGCGTTTTCTGCTTTCTTTAGCCATAAACCAGTTAATTAAAACCATAGCATCCACAAGCAGACGTAGCTGTGTGAATCACCCGTACGTTTTTTGTTACATATCTGGCGAATACACTTTGAAAGAAAACAGAAAAAATATTTCTGACTTTGTGAAACGGTGTTATGTTGCTTACTTCTGCGTCCACTTGGTAGACCAGGATAAAGCTTGGGCTCCACATTTAGTGTGTAAAACGTGCGTTGAACATTTGCGGCAGTGGGCAAATGGAAAGAGAAAGTGCCTAAAGTTTGGATTACCAATGGTTTGGAGGGAACCGAGGAACCATTACGATGACTGTTATTTCTGTATCGTAAATATCAAAGGCATTCATCGGAACAATCCAGATTAAAAGACAAAAATCTACTACAATGGGTTTATCAGAATACACACCAGACGAATGGCGTCTGTTTATTGACAGTTCAAAACGCAGTTTGAAATTGTTCTTTTGCACAACCGTGACAAATATGGCGCAATATCCATTGGTCATTCTATCATTCTAAAGTGGGAATACGAGACAATTTCACTAGTGAAAAAAATTAAGTATAAGGAACATCAGTGGGTGATTTGTGTCGATTTAAAAATGGTAAACTTCCTCCTTGGACAGCAAAGTGGATACACAAAATATCCTTGTTTTTTATGTCTTTGGGACAGCAGAGCTAATGATCAGCACTGGGTTAACAAAAATTGACCCCTAAGAAATACCATGGTTGCGAGAGAGAAAATCATATTTCCACTTTTGCATATCAAGTTTGGACTTATGAAGCAATTTGTGAAGGCGTTAAATCGAGATGGACTTTGCTTTGGGTACTTAATACGTAAGTTTCCTGAGGTTAGCATGGAAAAACTGAAAACATGATGGCCCTCAGATAAGACTTATGTATAAAAGATCTACAATTTACTGCAGCAATGAACGAGATTTAATCTAATGCTTGGTGCTCATTTGTTAAAGTAGTACAAAATTTTCTTGGCAATCATAAAGCAAAGAATTACACAGAATTAGTGGAAAATATGCCTTCTAAATTTAATATTCTCGGTTGTATCATGAGCAAGTTCACTACCTCCACAACCACTTAGATCGATTCCCACAAAACCTAGGTGATTACAGTGAAGAACAGGGCGAAAGAATTCATCAAGGCGATGGAAGAACGATATCAAGGAAGATGGGATACCCACATGATGGCCGACACTGTTGGAGTCTGCAGCGAGACCGTCCTACTAAACTCCATGCTAGAAAATCGTATAAAAGAAAATTTTTAAGTGATAAGCCATGAATGTATACGGTACTACTTTGTGAATTAAATACCTTACTTTGAAGTCTTTGTTTTTTAATGAGCCTTGTTGCAAATACTAATACCTTAAACCTGAAATGTACACGAGTTAAAAAAATATGATTTTTTTTTCTAAAAGAGGTCAATATAGCGCGTACCTTAAAAACTAGATCTGATAGACTAAATCTGACAGTTGTTTTGGATTCTACATCCAAAAATTACCTAGAAAAAGTTAAAAAATTGCAGGCACCAAAATGTGTGTTGGGCTGCGTTATCCAGGTCTTGATTCGAGACTGGTCTGGAAAAATTAACGTTGGAATAAAGAGTACCACCGTCAGAGTAACTGTTGATGGGATTGTTAGTTGAGGAGAGCAGGTCATTAATGTGAAGAAGTGGGTTTGGTGCCAGGACTGAACCTTGGGGTACGCCAGCATTGATATGATGGAAGTTAGATGAGTGACCATCCACCTCGACAGATATGCGCCGATTAGAGAGAAAGCTACCGATCCAGGTATATGTTTTGGGAGAAACCCAACAGTAAGAAGGTAGTTTGTTGAGGAGTGCGGCATGGCATACTTGGTCAAATGCCTTGGAAATATCAAGCGCAACAATCAGGGCTTTGCCATAATTTAATATAAATTATGGCAAAGCCCTAGATAGATACAGGCCTGTTTCTTTAAATCGATAAAAATTACCTTTGAAAACTGTCAGCCCTACACCACCAATGGTTAATATTTAAAGCTCGAATTTTTAATACTAATTTAAGCAGACGACTTGCCTCATAATAAATTTAAGTTTGCATTCGGTGATGGAAAGGCGTATACTTTTGGGTCAAAGTTAAGCCGAGTTTCTAAGTCCTTTAATGTTGGTCATATTTTTTTAATAAAAGCAATTTTGATGAAAGACCTTTATTATGGGTGTTAAAAAACCGGTATAATATTTTGTAAAGTTTAATGTAAACAAAAAGAACTACAGAGAAGAACGTACGGATAGACCTAATCAAGATAACCACCTGTTTCACACCAGGACATTTGAATTATAGGAAAATATTAAGTTCCTATTCAAGCATAAAGGTGAATTAAGATTAATTATAATGCAGATTTATTTGGCTTTAGTAACAAGGGTTATTAAGACCAGAATTCAACAAAATTTCTAATATTTCAGAAATTACACAATGGGGTAGCATTATAGCCTGAACCGGGCTGTAATATACAAATAAATACTCTGGAAATTTAACTTATTATTAATTATTATTTGTTCATTACAGAGAAATACGAAATATAGAAGAGCGATTTGGATTTTCCCATAATATACATTTGTTGGTAAAACGTTAAGAGATAATAGCTCTGTTCGCAGAAGAATCACAAACCAGTCAGAGCCAATGAAATTACTGGAAACCAGTTGGCGAACTGTCATGTTACCAAATAACTGAAACTTGATTGGCGCTGATCGGTTTGTGATTGCTCTGCGAACAGAGCTATTATTGCCGCTTTAAGAAAAAAAATATTGCCTAAAGCTGTAGGTCTATTCTTTACGTAGTTTTGCAAAAACTATATGTTTATCATTCTTCTAAGGGCTTTTAACATGCAAAAAATAATAATGAAATTGGAGATCGTAAGCCCTAAATTCTCCAAAGATTACCTTTAGAATAATATTGTATCGCATTAATTTGCAAATTAAAAGCAATCCCACAAAATCCATTTAATACATATTTATGAACGACCCGATATTTAAAAATTTATCGGTTCTCTTACACAAAGGATTTGGCATATTAGTCTTGGCCCCTGGGCCTTCTTATAGTATACGTACAACAAGTTGGAACATACCTCTCGAAATTCCTAGACGTACAAACTGCAATATATTTCTTCATAAATTAGCATATTATATATATATATATATATATATATATATATATATATATATATATATATATATATATATATATATATATATATATATATATATATATATAGAGTAAAGTGACCAAATATGGAATAGGTGCTTAATATGAAATATCGATGTATTTCAAAAACTATTTGCGCCATTTACTAACTGAAGACTGACACATCAACAAACGCTTATTTTTGCATTGCCGCGAAGTCTTGGTAGCCATATTTGCATTATTATGGATCATACCGCCGGTAAACACTTTTGCTGATATTGAAAGTTTATTTCCTGGCAAGTATTTTTCTGTTTTCTGGTAAGACGTCTCAGTTTAATTGAATTCCCTTGATTGCATGCCTATCCTCGAATGTCATTGTTTTTTATTGTTGGCATTGTTAATCGTTAATTTCATGTTTTTAGCAAAAAAACAAGGTTCAATTTAATGTGAGGTTAGTGCCAAATATGGAATATACCTGAGCACACCTGAGAAATCTGGATCCAGTGTATATTGTGCCGTCACTGGGTACACGAATAATTCTCAGGTGCACTGATCGAGCATTTTGTGTGATTTTTGCAAATAACTTGTGTTTGTGTCTTGCACAATTAAAGTCTCTTTTTGTTTGTAAGAAAGTCGTTTTTCAGTTGCTTTACTTAACATTTTTTTAAAATTTGCTTAGATTTTATATTTTCTTTGAAAGCAGATAGTTTTCTGGTTGATGTGTTTGTAGATACTATTATTTTTTAGGATTAAATAAACGTTTATTTAACATATTTTATTTATTTAATAAGGTATTCCATATTAGGTTCACAAAATATAGCACACAGAAATATGCAACTTTTTATTTATTAGCTCATAATTTCTGTTATAAGAAATTTAATCCCTTATAACCCCAAAAATATTTTCAGATGATCCTTAATAAACGGTTTTAGTAATATAACAAACCATTTTTGCACAAAAGAAAAATTTTAAACATAAATAACAAAATGGTATTCCATATTTGGTCATATATATATATATATATATATATATATATATATATATATATATATATATATATATATATATATATATATATATAAGCAAAAATTAGCAATACTTAGCAAAATTGCTTGTTTTCGTGAGTATACTATTAAATATAAACTTTATGTCTCTTCTATCGTATTCCTGTGTTGTGTATACTTACGGCATATGTGTACCTGCGCATATATCCTAACAAAAGATTATAAGATTAAAAACACAGTTCCAACATGCTTTGCCTAAATATGCTAAGGCCCCCCCAAACAAACATGTTTTTGAACGAAAATTCAGTTATTGCTTGAGGCACAAGGGCTAAGTTTACATTACGTGACCTTAATTAATTTGAAACTTATCTACTTGACGGCTTAAAGGTGTACTTAGCACCCTTTTTAAGTTTTATTTGGAATTTATTATTTTATGTTAATTATGTTTAGGACTAAGCAAACTTTTCCCTTTTCTTCATCGGCTTTTAAAGCACAAGAATTATTATTACCTGGATAATTTATGAGGCTAAAATTAGTTGATTTACCACGCTTAAAGAAAGCACTAATGGAGGTGTATTCCATTTTGTTTGTAAGGCTTTTATGTAAGTTACATTTAGTAAGTGCGACTGATCCTACTATATCTGTAAGGCGCTTAGAGCAACGTCCCCAAACACAGTAGTTTAATTAATATTAAAGCTCATATAACACATAATACTAATTTCACGTATCCTTACCTCAAAACTTATTTTTTCCGACTGTTTTTGTTTAATTGTGTTGAAAACATAATGGGCATAATTCGTTGCATCTAAAATGTAAAAAAATGTCATTAGCAAACACGAGAACAATGGAAAAATGTTAAAATTGAAATAAGAAAAAATATATCTTATTTCCTTAGAGTAGTTTGGTAAATTAGTTTACTTTTGTTGAAAGTAAAAATGGCTTTTTTATGTATATATCAGCGTTAATGATGATTTTCGTATACAAATACTATAAATAGATGTTTTTTACCAAATAATTTTATAGCAAAGGACATGAAATAATTTGTTTCTGTTAAAATAAAAATAAGGAAAGAAAAGAGTCAGTACTAAACGTAAAATATCCATTAAAACGGCTTTATTATTTCATTAAAAGTTTAGTAATAATTTACTAGTGATTTTACCGCCTGTAGTGTGACCTTAAAACGTAAAATTCTCAGCTTTTAACCCTTTTCTTTCTTGGTGACATTCCAAAACGAACTGTAAATAGTCTCTGGCTTCCAAGCAATTAAGTGTCTTTACATCTAACTTTAAACTGCTGTGTGATTTGTACAGAAAGCCAGCTCAAATTTGTTAGAACGGTAATTTGCAATTTGTTACAGTTAATTTTATTTATATACTGTGCACCTATACCTGCAGAAGCGACAGCCTAAAAAAGCTTTTCGAAAGAGCTTTGCCGGCCTTGGCAAAAAAAGTGTTACTTAGCAACTCGACATAGAGGAATGTTAAACTTTCCTGAGAGAAAGTAATTCATATCAAAACAATATTTTAAAGTGTCGAAAATTTAGATACAATAGACTACACTTCCTTGATTTTAATGTATTAGGAAGCCAATAAATAAATCCATTTGACAGGAAACAGTTATACTACGCTGAACCAGTAAAATATGCCTGAGATCTGAAAGCAGGGTGAATATTTTTACTAAATATAGACTCAAGAAAATAAAACAGGGAGCAACAATATACATAATATTATCGGACAGCCAGGCAGCTTTAAAAGCATGGGTCCAAAATATTAGCCAAATTTCTTTTATACTAAATCTTTTCAAAGTGACGGCGTGGTAGAAGGTGTATCCTTTTTTTTTAAATAAACCCACCTAAGAAAACCACAAAAAAGGGAATAAAATATTCTTGTACTTAGGTTATATATTATTATATTTTTTTAAACCTGAATTGGACCGTTTTTCTTGAAGTATTTATTGTAAACAGAGGTCTCTAAAAACCTGTTTTTAAAATTTTTTTTATCTGAGACAGCCCACGTAGACTTCAAGCCCAAGTACTACCATACCGTGGGCGTCTGGAGAGAAGGAAAATGTAATCTATTGACAAGAGATTTAAAAGATTGGAGGTGGGGAGGCGAAGGGAATTCATCTGCAAGCAATTTGTTCCAAAATCTAGAGACCCTACCCAGTAAGCAAAATTTAAGGATTCATTTTTTTTAACCAAACTTTAAATTGTCTATTTCTGTGAAATGAAACAAAAATTTTATTAATCTTTAATGAATCAAATGTAAATATTAGTTATTAAACCATTATTATTGTTCATAACCTAAAAATATATTTTTTTTTTCGAAACCCATATTTTTGAAAAATACTTTCATTATACATTATTTCTTTGAAGGTCCCTGTTACTATTGTTGGTATACGAAAGAACTGTACGAAAAATTCTTCATCGCAAGAGAAAAGTGACTTTTAGTCGCTGGAAAAAGTCACTATTATAAATGGTATTATTAATCAGAATTTTGACATATTTGTTTTAGCTTACTCGTCGTTAATAATTTCCCAAGAATGTTCATCTGGAAGAAACATAAAATATAAAAAAAGAACAATTATTCCTAACTTGTGTATAGCAGTTCACATTTTCCCTTTTAAACAAATAGTGGGATTTGTGGCAAACATAATAATTGATCTGAGGCAGACATTATTACTCAATTGTGTCGGTTGGTTAGGCACATAGATCCAAAACAATTACGTATTTATCCCTTAAATGAGACCAAATTTTGCTTACTGGGTGGTCAATGCTGGTAACCATTTCTTTATTGTGCCACCAACAGCTCACATATGTGCCTTTAGAAAAACCTATGGTAAAATTTCTACTTTCTATGTGTCACAAAGAAATCCACTATAAAATTTCAAGAATACAATACCTCCAATGTGTCACACCACACATGCCAAAGGTACGTATTTGTGTCTTTGGTAGGCACCGACACAGTGCCGACATTTTTTTAACACAATTCCTACAGCATGTTACGCCTCGATTTAACTGATGTAACAATGCCTTGTGTGTGAAGACAATTTCTACATCGTGTAAAAGAACACACAAACACAAAACTGCAAACAGGCTGTGAGGTCGCTTAATATTTTGTGTGCATTTTGACCCTGAATAAAGGAAATGCGACCTAACAGCGACGTCGCTAATGATGCATTTCCTTGTTAGGAATAAAATGCTCACTGGGAAGGTATGAATAAGCGAAATAAATAGGATGTTTTAGGCATGTTTAGTTGGATAGTAAAGGGATGCATACGTAGCGTGCCTCTTGTTGTTCTCTTAGGAACAGTCAAGGGGGGAATTATGCCGGCTAGTTTTATAGAGCAAAATCCGTTTAAGTATCGGTAGAAAAGGAATAAATCCACAACAGCGCGGCGATGAGCGAGAGACGATGGTCAAACCTAGTTTATTGATAGGTCGAAGGTGTTTCTTTTGCACACAATCAAGGATTTTAGGTGTCGAAGGTGGTGCCGCTCCCCAGATGTGGAAACAGTACTCTAGGTTAGGTCTTATTTGGGAAACATAGTGAGACCCAACCAAAGCTGGAAGGGGAGAAGTATTTTCTGGCTCAAAAGAGAACACCAAACTTTTTAGCCGCTGATGTGGCTATGGAAGTAATGTGTTTGTGCCAGCTGACATTATGTTCGCAAGTGATGCCAACATGATCGAACGTTTCATTCTTCTGTAAGGCTTGGCTATTCAGGTGGATGGAGTAAGTGTTGTCGAATTTTTTGCGCGACAGGAAGCAAGACTGGGTTTTTAGAGGCGTTAAACTGACTAAGGTTTTTGGCACCCCAGTCTACGATTAATTGAAGATCTTGGGAAAGGGATAGGTGCATAGTTCAGCATCTATTATCCAGCTCTTGATTCGAGACCTGTCTGGAAAAATGAATATTGGAGTGAAGAGTACTATCGTCAGCATAACTGTGGATGGGGTTGGTAGTTGAAGAGAGCAGGTCATTAATAGAGTTGGTGCTAGGATTATATTAATAGGCTTGGTACATGATCATTGATACGATGGACGTCGGATGAGCGACCGTCTACCCCGACAGATATGCGCCGATTAGAGGGAAAGCTATCGATCCAGGACATAGTTTGGGAAGAAGATCGTAAGAAGGTTTGTTGAGGAGTGCGGCATGCCATACTTGGTCAAAGGCCTTGGACATGTCAAGCAACAATCTGGAGATCAGTATGGAGATCAGCTGTGGATCCTTAGTGACGAAATCCGCACTGTCTGTCAAGGATGATTTTGTGTTCTTCTAGATATTTTAGAATAATTTGCAAGTTGATACCTTTCTCCATAACTTCGCTGACAACAGAGAGAAGATATATATATATATATATATATATATATATATATATATATATATATATATATATATATATATATATATCGTTGTCAATTGAACTTGATAGTAAAATTATGTGATTCAAAAAGCATTTACGTTTGGCACAACCATAAAATGTCAAATTTCTTGATAATTTAGATAAAAGTGCCCATAAAAAACATATTTTCTTTATATTTTTTCGTATAATATATAAAAAATGTTAGTGCAATAAATTTGGAGTGTGATGATGAAAAATAAAGCCATAAAAATGCAAAAAACGTAAACCTAAGTGTGTTGGAAAATCTGAGGCGATTTATAAAGTCATGATACAAAGTGTCGGCATATTGAAAGGGAAGCCCATTCGCACCAAGGAACGGATAAAACTGTGAATACGTTTTAAATCATAATAGAATTTGTTAAATCACCGGGACTTACGTCGAATTTCAACATACAACACTTGCTAAAATAAGACGCATTCTGAAGGATTATTCAATTTTATTTTCCAAAGAGGTTTTCCAGTAAAGCTTTCTGGTTCATTGCTTCTTTTGCATATTCTAATGTAATATACACCAATTCTTAGTTGATTTATTGCCTTTTTTTGTATTAAACGTCTTATCGAACATCTGATTTATTTTTAGTTTTTTGATAGTATACAACAGGCTTAGACAACTTAAAATAAATAACAGTACAAATTATTGAACACATAAGTGAAGTTGTTTAAACTATATTTACAGCTAGTTCAGTTTTTTCAATAAAAGTAATAATCCAATATATTTAATATCTGTAAAATACATCATTGTTGTATTTAAAAATTTAGCACAAAAATTTTGTAAAAAAATCTCTTATATGAGTTTGAAATAATAATTATTTAAATCTTAGGTTCATGAAATAACTAATAATTACCTCCTAAGGGAAAAAATTGGGCAAAAATATGTTTAAAAGATACTTCATCCACCATTCCAGTTGGACATTCCTGAAACAAAAAAGAAACTTCTAAATCAACAATTTTAATAGTATTTCAAAATCCTAAAAATAAAATCCTAAACCACGGTAGTATCTTAAATAAAAAATAATTAATGCATTTAATGGGTAAAGCTAAAATAAAAAAGGTAGTAACACAAGCCAAAAGGGTAAAAATAAAGATAAAAAAGCGACACTTAAATTGGTCTGGCAAGAAAAACTCTGGTGTTTTAACATTAGGCTTTGTTTTATAAGGCGTCTTATGTTTTTCTGTAATTCCAGCAACAGTGGGTCTTTTAACAATGGTTATAAAGCTCCCATAAACCGTGTATATCATATCCTGCAGAATTATTCACTTGTTGTGGGGAAATACCCTAAACCTTTTTTCTGTTTAACATTCGGATCGTACGCAAAATAATAAATAAAAAGATGCAAAAAGAAGTGGAGAAAGCTTTAAATATTTCAGAATACCCCAATAGCACCTTTTAGAATATGAGCGTATAGAGGAGGATTTTTTTTCAATATAAATTTTGTATGTGAGTATAAAAACCGAACATCACTACAGGGGAGGTACATAGGCAAGTAGTATAATATTCAGTAGTTGATTGTCTTTAAAAAGACATATAATAACGTAAAAAATACCTCCAAAGACCGGCAATAGATTGTAAAATATTATAATACACCATAATAAGAAATTTATCTAAATTGGTTTAAATATAACATATACATAAGTTAAAAACATACATAAATAATCCATATAAACGAAAGTACTTACATACAAGTAACATTTTTAATGAACCCCTTTAATGTTCGTGCCTATTAAAAATAAATTTTAAGTTAGACTTTTAGTATCTATAGACGCGTTACCTCGGTTACGTGTTCTCTCAAAATGTGGGTAAGTTTCAAAATGTTTGCAGCTAAAGAACTACATAGTGAAAGACGGCTGTTTACATGTATATTATTTATTTAAAAAGGTATATTAAAAATAGGGAACAAGTCTATTAGGTTTTGCAAATGGATTCTAGCTGTGGTGAAAAAACGGGTACGGTAAACGGTAAGCTTAGTGCCTTGAGGTTTTTTTCACTTAGACTGTAAGATGAATGAACGATTCTTTATCCCTAAATATATATGAACGTCAACACTGTAATTAAAAGACAAAAAACCTTAAAATAACTTGGTAAAACAACAGCAAATAAAGTAAGCTAATTAAAAAGGAAATTTATTTTGAAATTAGTTAGTAAAACTGACAAGGAAAGTGATAAATATAAAGGATTTTAAGCATTTAACGTGAAGCGGCAATATGCTCGGTGGAAATGGAGTTTTTTGTTTAGCTGGCAGCTTAAAGCGAAACCGGCCATTAGAAAAAAATATTTTCAGCTTGGGAATAAGGTGAGCTTTTAAAAAGAATTTGTTTAGATTATTATTTTAATTGTTAATTTTTATCTAGGACTTTAATAGGCAGATAAATTAGTAGTACAGTGAAAACTTCATCAAATAACAAAAGTATACGAATAACTATATAATACTCTAGGGAGTCTAGGGTTTACATTACAGAAATTTTATTATCATTAATATTTAATGTCCGGAAAAGTCTTTAAAACATGAAACGACCAGTGGGTTTATTATCTGATTCTTTAACACGTATGGGATACTACAAAACGTTATGGTCATAGTTCTGATGGTTTATAGCTCTTTTACAACCCTGAGATTGGTTAAATGGTTTATCAGCTCACTGTCATAAAAAAAAGAAAATATATTCGGGACTTGTCAGACTATGAAGTTCCAACAAAGTAAGTAATTGTAATTTAATGTAGGGTATCTTAATGATATTTTTATCGATAAAACAATAAAATATTGTTGACTAGGCTTTACAACTAGCCACTAAAAACCTTTGGAAAGATGTAAAACGACCAGATAGTTCGGAGGATTGTTTATCGTCAAATAAATTGGTAAATCCAAAAATAGAAACAATAAATATAAAGGATTTGGGGACTAAAAAAACACGAGCTTTTTTATTTTCTGCTTCGGGAAAGCGGATATCTGTCTGGGGTGACAGCAGAAAAACGTATATTTGAGGAGATAATAATAATTGTTAATTTTAACAGGTTTCGGTAATCTTTTCAAACTTTTTTTTGCCCGATCCAATAATTAATTTTTTGTTTACAGTCAGAGGGAACAATGATTTTTTTAATTTAAAGTACACGCAGCCTTCTAAGTAGTAACGTATCGTGGGAGTTTAAAGGACAGGGAAATGCGATTTTTCGGATAGGTGGCAAGTTAGTAGATAGAGAAATAAAGTGAGAGAGTGACAGAACAGATAAGAAAGGAAAAGGAAAACTCGCTCAGAGTTGGGAACATTCATTAAAAATTCAGCAGCTTCTTAAGTAGGTACATGTGGTAGTACCACCCCCAAAGTCATATGTCAGATGTCACCTTTAGCTCCTCTATTACTGCCGTAATAACTAATAAATGCAAGAATCAGGAAAACCGGATCTTTTCTCGAATGATGTAAAAAAAGGGAACATTTTGTTCAGTACCTACGTAATTAATTTCAGTCCCGATAAATAATAAATCCTAACAAATATTAAAATACAACAGGAAAATTTTCATTTATTAAATTATTAAGTTTAAAACTGACAGGGCAAAATTTGCTTTTACGCTTTGAATATTAATTTTGTTAAAATCTTGTATTTTGCTGTTTTAAATACGTATGGTGGTAATGTAAATTCAAAGTTACTTTATAGGAATAATAGCCACAGATATAATAATAGTGCTCTAATGTATCTTTTTATCGCTAAGTGTTTGTAAAAACTGACATTTTTCATACCTAATATTACGTTTACTGAACTTCTTCTAAGAGCTTCAATGCCTTGGAAATAATAAATGGACAAATGTGCCAGCTTGTTTCCCGGCGGCTCTAAATTTCGAGGAGAATTAATTTCTACACCATCAAATATGAAAATAAATCGTTTTAGTAGGGTGGAGTTAAATAAGATTTCGCTTAGGCGGTTCCATGTTAAACTGGATAAAATTTTAATTTACCCATTTTCCTAATAAAATCGTTTATAATCCTGAAACGAGAAGTTTATTTCATTTTTGTAAGACATACAAGAGGAGAAAACAATAAAAAAAATATAAGAAATAATCAAATTGCCATTTTACTGGACCTTGTTGTCCAGTCTCTAGATCCCAGGAGTCCAGAAAAGAAGGAAAATTCACTAAATTGCAAATTTTTTCCTAAGATATCTTAGTAAAATTGTCTAAATCATTTCTTGAAAACAAGTAATAAAATAAGAAAATTAATTTGGCTTGCAGCCATAAAAGAACCAGCACGGTTCAACCAGATGTCGGTGATTACCGCTGACTATGTGGTTTACGTGATTTAAAATTATTAAAAATGCTCTAAAGTTGCCAATATGTTATAGTCATAGGTCTTTGGAAGTTATTGGATAGAGAAATTTCAAACTTGTATACCTCTGTTCCTACCTACAGGACCCATACTAAATTTAGGGGCTTTAATAGTGAGCCCACTGGGAATGTTTTGGTCAAGAAAAAATATTTTGCTATTTGCGAAAAAAAGTTAAATTTTTTGCATATGTTTTACTTATACTTAGGCAAGGTGTGAGTAATAAAAGCAATTAAACATAAACAATAACAAATAATAAAGCATAGAAATAAATTATTGCCACTTTTTAAATTATTCCTAAATTTCTCGCGACATGTTTAATTTATTTGTTCAATATTCATGGGAGCTGAAAATCGATTAAAATGACATATGTATATTTATTCTTTGTTAATTTTTGGAGACTTGTTTACATTAGCAGCTGAATTTCATTGTCATCCTCATCGAATCAATCCTGATTCTGTCTAATCCTAAAAGCCGACGCATGTTTACACGTTGAGTTTATAGTGGATTACAGCCATTCTGAATGTTATTCCGTGGATTTTAGGTAATTTCCGGCCAGTGATGTTTAGTACTAAGTCAGGGAAGGGTTTTCTTCAGGATTTGAAACCATAAATTTCAGAGATAAATATTTTTTTGGCATAAGATAACGAATAAAAAAAATAAATAGATAAGCAATCTTCTCTAAAAAAGCTTATTTTAAAATATCCAAAAGATCTGTTCTTATGCTTTAAGCGTAGATTTAAAGAGAATGGACTGAAAGCTTTTAATTTCTGAAATAAGAAACTGCAAGGAATTTAAACTTTCGTTCAGCTCGGAAATTTTAACTTTTAAGTTTGAATAGAATTAATTTTGAATACCTGCTTGAATCCTCTATACATTAACTGGATTTCTTTCTTTGTAAATTTTGTTTTTGATGCTAATTTATGTAACTCTTCTGGTCTATATCTGGCTATATGAATTGTAAATTCATCTGTTTCCTCATCTAAAACCAAAAAAATCGATTAATATTATATTGTACAGCAATTAAGTGAAGATTGATTTGTGTGCAATGGGTGATTGAAGAAAAAAACTTTTACATCCTCTTCAAGTTACTGTGTGATGTGGATTGGGGGCTGGAGGTGTTATGGGACATTTTTTCATGAAAATGACGATGATGAAACGGATAATATTAATGGCGAACGCTACCGCAATTAGTTAAGAAACGTTTTATGGCCCCAACTACTTTTAAAATCTCTTTATTTACATAATACACACAATTCACAACAGTTTACAACAAGTATAAAAGTACAAATACAAAGTACAAAATATGCACATTGACAATATGTTCTTTTCACAAGATGGAGCCACGTGTCAGACGGCGTGAGAAACTTTGATAGGGTGATATTCAGTGGCGATCTAACTCCTTTATACAATATACCATGTAATTTCAAAAATTTATCTGTGAACTGAAACACTGTCCTAATCAAATCAGACAAAATAAAGTTTATTATCTCTTGATTTTCGGGTAATTTACTTTTAAATGCCTATAAAATTTAAGTATTACGATCGGCACATGTTAAGCGTTTCTTGTTGAGAAGACTCCTAAACCTAAATATAATTTAATTACCTCCCAATAAGTTATAAAGTAAAATCAATACAATCATATTGCAAAACAATTAATAGCAAAAAGCAATAAATATACTATCCGGATAAAACGTTTTACAAGTGTTCTCTAGAGATTCTGTGAAGCAGTTTTAGCAGTTCTATCTGTTGGCATGGTTCATAATAAATTGTGTAGAGTAAATTCAAATAACGTAAATGGGACCAACAGGGATTTGTCTCCAGTTTTGCATATTGCATGTTGTTTATAAAAAATAATTTATACAATATACCTGAAAAACATGTATTCAATTTTAGTATAATCGTCAGAATCGTGGTCGAGACAGATCGCGTTGTACGACTAATTTTTCGCAATTAAAATGAGGTCCTGCATTACTTTAAAAATAGTTATAGTAATCTGCAAAATGAAAGCATTTAGCTATACATGTCTACGAATATTACACAAAAGGAAGCTTCGAGCTTAACCTTTAAATGCCCGAGCGGGGTCCTTTAAGGACCCCAGCGGTACAATATTGCAAATATCTTTTTTTTATATCCATATTGGCAACATCGCCGTTAGGTATGTATCGGTTAACATCGGGTTGATACAACTTCAGTGTGCTGTGAGGTTTCGGAGTCGTTTTGTCAAATTAATGGGTGATAAGGTTAGTGGGGTCCTTCCAAGACCCCGGTTGGGCATTGACGCCACAAAATATTTGTGTTGATAATCGTGTTTTTTGCTTATAGTTTTTATTAAAAATGGACCAACAAGCCATTAACTCAAAAACAACTCAAAAAGAAATTGCCGAGAAGTTGTTAGATTCAGAGGATGACGATAATGAAGCTTCAGATAATGAAGGAGATGATATCAGATTTTCCATGGAGAATGTTTCGGAAACGAAGACAATCTCGAAATTCAAAGCGAGGAAGAATCGGATGTGGAACCTACAGAGGTTGGGGATACTAATGAACTTCGATCTTCGATGTCCTACTTACATTGCAAAATCTGGTTTGGAGTGGCGAAGTCAGCCTTTTACTAGGTCCAGAAAACTTCAAAGAAATTTTGTAAATGTTCGTTCTGGTATTACACCATACACCATAACACCGTTTTAGAAATTTTTAACCTGTTGAACTAATGAAGCCTAATGAAATTATACGATTTCGATTTAAGCTTTTCAATTTAGTTTATTATGCATTGGGATTGTAACCTATAAATTATTTTTAAGGCCTGGTAGAAATTATCGTTTTGTTGTTTTTTTGTTTAATATAAGAATTAAGACGACAAGTAAACTAAACACACATCATACTTAGATCATTAACACTAAAACTTCTCAAAATCAATGGGGTCCCTAAAAGACCCCGCATGGGTATTTACGTTGATTATAATAGCATGGGCATTTAAGGGTTAAACAACTAACAGCATATATTCCAGCTTATAAAGAAATGGCAGTCATGCCTCCTGATGTTATGAAAACGGCTTTAACGCGTACGCTACATTTGTGATTAAGGATTTATAAGGAATTAAACGCTCTTATTACACTTGTCACTTGTTATAAAAAGACTTATTACATCGTCGTATAACACAAAAGTCAATTTGCGGAAGTTAATCTGCAAGCAAAATTCAGTATATTTATATAGCAATTAAATCAAAACCTCAGAACTTAATCTAGTTAATAACCGGGTGGTAATAATCAAACATCCAAAGAGGATAATGGATTAGAGCAAACACAGTTCCCTCTTGACATTCTAAGTATTCTGTGTACACATTGAGAATGTTATTGCTAATATGTCGCATGTATATATATATATATATTATATATATATATATATATATATATATATATATATATATATATATATATATATATATATATATATATATATATATATATATATATATATATATTTAGTACAAAATTTAGTTAGTTTTGCCCTCTTGAGTTTTCAATATTTTTTGAATAAAGCAATATAAATTTGGTTATATATTTCATTTAAAAACAACCTTAGGGTCTCGTTGCGCCTTCTATCATATTTCCATAATCAATCTTTCTAAACTGTTTTTTTGTTTAAATGTCAAATGTCAATACAAAAAAGTAGCATCGTTAGCCTTTTTGACAGGCTGAGAAAGGAAGAAATATTTAATTTTAATTTCCTGTAAATATATTTTGTCATAATATTTTTAAAAAGCAGTGTGATTCCTTCTTTCTTTAGACTGGAGCTGCTTTAGTTTGTGGTTAATCGCTTGGTTAATTCGTAAACAATGATGTGTTTTTTTGTATTTATAGTATGTATATATATATATATATATATATATATATATATATATATATATATATATATATATATATATATATATAATAAACCTGAAGCCCATAGACAATGCAAAATAAAAAGGTTAACAATTAAAAATTAAAATATATTTTTACTGAAATAGCGAGAAATCTTTTGAAAATAGTAAAATTGCTTTTTCTGTTTAACGGCATCACTACTAGTATTCAACTGTTCAAAGAAATATTGAAATTAATGATTTTCTTAACGTATACTTATACATATATATATTATAGGGCGGATTTCTATTTTATGCATAGCCAATAACGCCTATTTTATGATTTGTTTATTTGCACTGGATGAAAGATAATTTCACCATAGAAAAACCTACTCAATACTAGGCTAGCTTATAATAATAGTCGTAATACTAAACAATAACAATATCTACTTATCTGGCAATATTTCTAATTTTCTATTGGTAAACAAGTTTTCAGTGCAGTATTAAAAGAAATTATTACAAGGAATAAAGGAACGAGAAATTTATTTATGCTAGAAACAAACTTTTAGTAGAATTTCAGCGGACTGGGCTATTATTTCTCGAGATTTGGGAGCTCCGCATTGAAATTGCTAGCCGTAACAATCCAATTCAATTTTATTTGCTGCACGTGACAATAAGCACTATTAAGGTTGTTTTCTATTTAGATTTAACTGCCTTTAAATTGTTCTTTTCAATGAACCTATAAACTCCATTAGCATGTTGAATTTTCGACTTTTTTACGAGTTTTTGTTATTTGCTGGAACACATAAACACGTAGAGTTGGTTTTTGAAGCAATATTAAAGCATTGCAGCAACTGGATTTAATAATTTACGTAAATTAGCAAAAATCATAATAGGTTCTATCAAAATGGTTCTGATTCTGATCTCCACCTCTAAGGTTAAACCCCTTGTCCAAATTTCGACCAGTTTCGCCAAGTTTTAAATAGATCTGTGGCTTTGTTTACAGAAACTGGAAGCGTGAATAGAAACGAAGGCAGTGGGAGACCCAAAGTTCGCACTGCACAAGAAGTAGAAGAATTAAGGCAAATTGTTAATGAACACCCACAAACCCCTATACGGCGTTTGGGCCAGCAACTAAATGTACCTACGGAATCTGCAATACAATCCTAAAAATAAATGTGACCTGCATACGCACGCTTATCGTCTAAGCTCAGTCCAATAATTGTTATCAAACGACAAGCCGCAGCGAATGCAATTTTCAGAGTGGTTTATCTGTAATTTGCATAATAATAAGAACGTATTTGAAAAAACCTTTTTTACTGACGAGGCATGGTTTTACCTCTCTGGTTAAGTAAATTCTCAACAAATGACAATGTAGAATTCTGAAAATCCACATTTCTTTATAGAGAAGCCTCTGCATTCACAGAAAGTTGGCGTGAGGGCGGCCATATCGAAAAGAAGGTTACAATGATAATGACAATAATGTAATTGTTTAAAAAATAATATCTTCAGAACTTGACAGTTTTATTTTTCATTATTTCATTTTACGTTATTTCTTGCTAAACTGGAAGCATTATACAATGTATGAAAATGCGGTCACATTTTTTGTACAGCCACGTACCAGAACATCGGCATTTTTAACAGCAGCAATAAAAGCTTCCCGTTTTTAGCAAATGGTTATCGTTTATCCAACAGGGTCAAGTATATAGGAAAAACGCTTTAGTCACTAAGAAAGCGTTCTTAGTTTGAAATGAAAAGAATATTGTATTATTTCCGGCTAGAAGGCACCCGAAAAGTTTGTTTTTTTGTACGAGATGTCAGTTATAAGGTTATTTTTTGTCATTTTTTAGCTGTGATTTATCACACGGTACAGTCCGGTCAAAACATAAATTATTATAATGGTTTTAATAATTCAAGACCCAATTCATTAAAACTTCGAAAGCATTAATTGGAATATACTTAACAGTACTGAACTGAGTGTAGATAAGGTGGTTGAGATTTTTTCTACAATCATATGCATTGCTATACATGTGTATGTACCTCAGAAACCAAATCGCATTTTAAAGTTTCCTTCATATTACTCACTCAGAACAGTTAAGCTAATTCAAGAAAAAAAACAAAGTATACACAAACTTAAAACATTCCAAGAATCCTGAGTAAAAGCAGTATTACAAGGTATTAAGGGCATAATCCAAGCAGTCTATCAATAGCGTCTATAGGTCTTTTGTAACGCAGACAAAAAATAATATTAAAAAAAAATCATTTTGTAGCAAACTAAAACGGACTGTTACTGGTAAAACTATTTAGATATCAGTTCGGTGGATCCCAAGGAGTTGGCGGATATGTTTTTTCAATCGGTATGGTCAATAGGAGATGGAACAGCTCTCTGCAATACACAAAGTCTTCCAATTGCTGGAATTAATTTGTGTAACATTCCTGTGGACAGTGATCAGCTGTTTAACAAATTAGTCAGGCTAGATATTCATAAAGGCGCTCGTTTTGACAAGGTTCCACCAATATTCCTTGAAAAACTGTAGTCCGACTTTATCCCTACCACTAAGCTACATTTACAGAACATCCTTGAGTTCTGGGCAATTTCCTTTCGCATGGAAAATGTTCAAAGGTGGTGATTGATCCGATGTAACCAACTCTATCGACCAATTTTTGGCCTATCATGTGTCGCTAAGTTTTGCAGTCACTTGTGACAGACCCCTTTTCGCGTCATTTAGGGACATAATCACGGCGAATCAGCATGGATTTTTCTCTGGTCATGCCAATCAAATTTAATGTATATAGCAATTTTCTGGCAACTGTCCTTGGTGCTGGTTTACAAGTCGACGCAGTTTATTTTTACTTTAAGAAAGTGTTTGATCGAGTCGACCAATACATCCTACTACAAAAATTAGAATATTACGGTTTTGGAGTTCCATTACTCTCCTGGATTAACAGTTATCTCCGTAACTGAATCCAATACGTCAAAGTTAATAACTACATAGCTCTCAAAAGGCATCCTGGTTCATTCTGGGGTACCCCATTTGTACTTTTTACATTGTTTTCTTCTCTCTTTTTGTTTTCTTTCTTTTGTATGGTTTGTACTATTTGGAGTTCCTCTGTAAAAGAAGTCTTTTTTCTTTTTAGTAGGTTAACTTATTTATCACTTGTTTAACCTTTATATTTCAATGGTTTTAGCGGTTTTTTTACTGTAGCTCTTCAAGAACCAGGAAATAATTGTCTAATTTTAAAGACTGCATAGACAAAAACACACTTTAAGCTTCGCTTACATCGCGAATTTTCATTTTTGAAAGTGCATATCCATGACCTTATTTTTGCATTCGCTTTGAAATATTTTAACAACAAAATATGCATTCTATGCTTCGTGAATTTCTGTTCAGAAAATACCTCCTATGACAGGGAACCATGTGCTAAGAAAAATCAGTCCAAAACTGTGAAACAGTTCTGCAGTCCATTTAGATTATCATCGACTTTAAAAGTACGTGACAGTTAAGCCTCTTCGGATTATATATTTAAACTTTTCTCGCTAAACGTGGTAAATGTTCTTCGGCGTTTTTTAAGTAATTTATCATTCCAGAAAAATGTTCAGTAAAAATATAAAATAAATTTTCGCATCGATATCTAGCTAGGATGTAGATCGCCCAATTGGCTGTCGAAGGACCTTTAAGGTCATCATTTCTAGACCCTGTACTAAGAAAGATATCGCACTCCTTTAAACTGATGATCGAGAACAAACTGTCCTCCGTATATATGTAAATCCATACGAACATATATATGTACATACACATAGTTTTAGATGATATATATATATATATATATATATATATATATATATATATATATATATATATATATATATATATATATATATATAAAAAAGGTGAAGAAAATATTGGGGAAACTGTCTGTATGGTAGTGCTCGACACGTGTTTCGTGCTTATTAGCACTCATCAGTCGCACATAACCAAGTTATTAGATGGGAAACTTGGAAGTTGAAAAAACACAAAGAGTTCACAGACCAGGGACCTGCTAGCACATTTGCGGTTGTTTTTTGTCAGGAGACCCAGGGATTTCCGGGCAACACCCAACATCACCACGGAGGCTGCAATAGCACCTGCGTGAAACCTCTACCCCAAGGGATATAACAATATAAAGAAATATTTATTTTATTTAATTTATTTATTTCTTTATATTGTTATATCCCTTGGGGTAGAGGTTTCACGCAGGTGCTATTGCAGCCTCCGTGGTGATATTGGGTGTTGCCCGGAAATCCCTGGGTCTCCTGACAAAAAACAACCGCAAATGTGCTAGCAGGTCCCTGGTCTGTGAACTCTTTGTGTTTTTCAACTTCCAAGTTTCCCATCTAATAACTTGGTTATGTGCGACTGATGAGTGCTAATAAGCACGAAACACGTGTCGAGCACTACCATACAGACAGTTTCCCCAATATTTTCTTCACCTTTTTTTATAAATAGTCCTGTCGATATTTCTTTATTTCTTTATATATATATATATATATATATATATATATATATATATATATATATATATATATATATATATATATATATTATATATATATATATATATATATATATATATATATATATATATATATATATATATATATATATATATATATATATATATATATAATATATATATATATATATATATATATACAAATTGCTCTCCTAATTGAAGACATCCACTGAATTGCATTATTCAGACCACCCCAAGACAAAATCGTGGGTGCGCCTATGATACATACATACATACAAGCAAACTAACAGGTGAAGTTAAATAAAAGCTTGTAAAAATTAGAAACAAATTTGGGTTTAAAATCCTAGTTTTCAGTTTTTCCCAAATTCTCACAATAATTTCCAGTGGTTCTAGGTATAGGAAGATGTACTGCAAAAAATAAGTTTTTTTTTTATCTTCTGACAGCCCACGAAGACTGAGGTCTAAGTACTATGTACCGTGGGTGTACTGGGGAATCGACTCACACATCCAGAGCTGGAAACATCCGTTGGGATTTCACCAGCCCTTTAAGAGGATGTGTGGGGTGGTACCACCTCGGTCGAGGAAGAATTCCTCTACCACCTTATTTTAAATTCTAAAGTTTGACATGTCAAACCGTTTTTCGATCTGTCCTACCATTATCGAGTTATTAAGTATCAAAGATGGGTCTGCAAATGGCATTTTTCGACCTAAAAAAATTCAAACCAATTACTTTCCATTTTCCGATTCTCACCTATATTAATAGGGTTCTGTAGCCACGGGTCCACAACAACTTGTGCAAATTTAAATCGAAATAATTATTCACTTTTGCGACGAGTACCCGATTTCAACGGAAATCACACATTAAAAAATTTTATTTTAAAACACATAGGTTTGGTCTTTTTACTCTTTTCGAAAATTGACCTTATAATATTTTTACATGTCCGTGTTGGCGGGAATAACGTTATTAAGCCGGAGATCTTTCATCACGCTCATTTTTAACCATTTATGTAAACTTTTTGAGCCCTAATATAATAAAAAATTTTATATCCTCGTATGAGCATGTAACTATAAAATAAAAATGCCAAAGGAACATTACGAAGTGACGTTATTCCTCGTATACATGAGGAATTTTAGGGTTATAACCTAGTTTGGGTTAGTAATTCAATTATGCAAGAGGTTTAGTTTATTTTATACATAATTTCATTAAAGCTGTTTCGCTATAATACCTAAATTTCTTTAGTTATTTCAATAAGGAAGTGGGCTTATCAAGGTAATATATTAAATGTAAATGCAAATATTAACTTCTTTGCTACTGCAGCACCAGAAGAAAGTAAAATGAAAAATAAAAATAAAATAAGGGTAAAAATCTTGTCTATTCTTGAGACACCCTGGGTGTAAGACTGCCTGATGAAGGGAAAGGGCTCAGAAATCGTAATAACAGAAAGGCACCCAGACCAGAATCAAAAAATATTCCTTATTTTATTTTCCATTTTACGCTCTTCTTGTGCTGCACTATAGCAAATTAATACATATAGAGAAATTTCCCATTTTCTACTATATACAGGGTGTCCGGGAAAATGTGGGAAATCTCCCGGATATGAAAAAAACACGTGAAAAGAATACTACAAGTTCATATAAACTTTTTTCGTATAGGCCTCCTCTTCGGATATATGGGCTCCCAAAGAGCTCCCGAGAATTCAAGATTTTTACACATAATTATTGAACCACCAGGTATATTCCAATTTTTTTTTAATATGATGTATACCACGTTAGACCCTTCAAATTACTATCCAAGAAAGTGTTGTGAAGTACTCACAGCTGCAGGGACGGACTAGCTGTGATACTCATGACTCCATTTTTTTTACGCCCTGTATGATAAGAACTTTGGACGACGTTTTTTACATACCTTTAATTATTGACTAAAAATTAAGTACTCTTCATTCATGTCGTTAATCCTAAACGTTTTCGAAAAAACATCATATATTTTACATCATGTATTTGGCGTATTTCGATAACAGATACGTCTAGTTCTGTGAATTGCAGTGCGACCTAGGTTCGCAAAAAATGTGCGTTTTATTTTATCGGCCCCAAAAATAAAGTATTGTTGTTGCAAACGTTGCTAGGTACGAAAGAAATAAATATCCTGCATTTTAGAACTTGTCAACTTTCACATCGCTGACACATTGATTCTTTATTTCGATATTAAATTACTGATTTTTGGATTTCGTGGTGAAATTAATTGTGAAATAATTCGAAATATGGAATACACGTTTATTGACTATGCAGATATGCATCTGATGTATGGTCTTGCATCTTGCAATGCTTTGGAAGCCAGAAGGTTATATCACGACAGATATCCTAATCGTACTCTTCCCGATCAGAAAACATTTCAACGAGTTGACCAACATCTAAGGGAGAATCGTAGGCGATTGCATTTACTATGGTAATATTATTAAATTTCTTCATAATTTTAGGAAATTTTGGGAAAAGAAGTACTGATGCTGGTCGGGGAAGAACAGAAAATACTTTAAATACTGTATATGACACTCCTTCAACGAGCATTCGTCGAAAATTATCAGCGCAGTTTAATACGTCGAAAACAATAGTACATGAAGTTCTTCAAGAACAGCTGTTATATCCATATCATTTGCAAAAAGTGCATGAACTGATTCCTGAAGATTTTCCCCGTAGAATGCAGTTTGCAAACGGGCTATTGGATCAGCAACGAAATAATGTAAACTTCATTAGCACTATTCTCTTCACGGACGAAGCAGGGTTTACCAAAAATGGTATCATGAATTTACACAACTCACATGTATGGGCTGATGAAAATCCTCATGCAACTATTGTTTCGCATCATCATCAGTTCCAATCAATTAATGTCTGGGCAGGAATCATTGACAATTTTTTGATTGGACCATTCGTATTGCCGGTACGACTGAATGGGCTGAGTAATACGAATGAATGAACTTTATTTGGAATTCCTCCAGAACGCTTTTCACGATTTAGTAGAGCACTTACCACTTGAAATCCGCCGAAACATGTACTACATGCACTATGGAGCACCAGCTCATTTCAGCGTTGCTGTGCGGGAGCACCTGAATAACGTCTACCCAAACCGTTGGATAGGTAGGGGAGGACCTATTGCCTGGCCTCCTCGATCTCCCGACCTAACGCCGTTGGATTTTTACCTGTGGGGCACCTCAAAACCTTGGTGTATTCTACTCCGGTCGATAGTACGGAGGAACTTCTACGGAGAATCACGTTTCATTGTGATCAAATAAGGAACAATGCTGGGTTATTGTGGCGGGTACAGCAGTCCTCAATTCGTCGTGCCCGCGAGTGTATAAGACTTCACGGAGCCCATGTTGAACCCTCTTACGAAGTTTTAACTAAGCAGTTAAAGTTTAACGTTTTATTGAAACTATGTTGGCGACAGGGAAAAATTCCTCTTTTTGATATTCAACCCGACAGAAGTTAGGGGACTAACAGTGTAAATAAAATGACGTGTTTTTTCGAAAACGGTTAGGATTAACGACATGAATGAACAGTACTTAATTTTTAGTCAATAGTTAAAGGTATGTAAAAAACGTCGTCCAAAGTTCTTATCATACAGGGCGTAAAAAAATGGGGTCAGGAGTGTCACAGCTAGTCCGTCCCTGCAGCTGTCAGTACTTCACAACACTTTCTTGGATAGTAATTTGAAGGGTCTAACCTGGTATACATCATATTAAAAAAAAATTGGAATATACCTGGTGGTTCAATAATTTATGTGTAAAAAACTTGATTTCATTGGAGCTTTTTGGGAGCCCATATCTCCGAAGAGGAGGCCTATACGAAAAAAGTTTATATGAACTTGTAATATTCTTTTCACGTGTTTTTTTTCATATCCGGCAGATTTCCCACATTTTCCCGGACACCCTGTATATATATATATATATATATATATATATATATATATATATATATATATATATATATATATATATATATATATATATATATATATATGGATCCTATTCCCAACGTTGTTTTTAATATTAAAGTATTGGATGTATCGAAAAAATTTTAAAAACCCAGGGCAAAATTTTCCTCGATTCGCAGTAATTAAAGCAAATAACTACAGACGGTTAAGAGCGCATACTAAAAATTTCAACTTTGAAAAATGAACCATTTTAGGCATATTTTGTATTCACTGCTGTCAGCAGCAGTTCACAGTTAAAATAAAATTACCTGACAAAGATAAAATAACTGTATTCAGAATTAATGACATTTTCATATTTTAATTTGAGCACCATTCAGCCGCATAAAATTTGTAGAAATGTGTAGAATGAGCGAACATTTTTGTATTTCATTTTAGAATAGACCCGAATCATAGAAATCTGAAATAGTCTATCTATGCTTATTTCGAGATTTTTCCTGCAATATTTAAAACATAAAAAATAAATTTTTAAATTACTGAAGAACAAGAAACCGAAAAAACAACACCAAATATTTCGCCAAGGGAGTAAAGTTACTCAACTAGTCGATTTAGAAATGTGTTTGAACAAGAGCTTTACAAAATTTTACTGTGTTTACTGTTGCAAAGAAAGCAGACGTCAAGCATTGGATCAACAGGATCTAAACAAATGCAAAGTATCCTTTTCTAAAGATCAGCTTTAAGCGAAATAATAAACAAATAATTAAAGACCTGCAAGGAAAGCAAAGCTAGTGTCAGCAGCACAAATTTCAAAGGGTTTTTCGTTTTTGCCTTTCGGCTCTTACACTGACAAAGGCGATTGCAAAAACCCCTTTTCCGTCGGTCGTTTGGGGCATGAAAAATGCTTTTAAAACCATGTTTAAAACACTAACATTATATTATTTGACTTTCTTGCGTTCCTCTAACAAAATACAGCATAAATATGAAAATATTTTTTTCTAAAATTCTTTTTTGCTATTATCGGAAGTATATAACGTAGAGCGCTTTCTTTCCACTCTAAAAGGCACACATCACAATTTAATGACGTCGTCAATATCAAGCTGTCATCAGCCTTAGCTTTCTGAAAACCGTGCTGAATTAAAAAGCAGTTATAAAAAGGCATGTAGCAGGAAAAAGTGCGTAAAGTAAATATTTTTTACCCGTGTGAATCAAAATCGAATTGGCACTAAAATGGATGCAGGTAGTAAAATTAAAATTCAACGATTATATTAAGAGATAAAAAAACAAATAATATTTTGAATATCCGGGAAATTTTTATCTCCTTTTATGTAAGCCCTTTTAATGTGTTTGGGCTTTAATAAAATAAAAATCGGCCGTTACTCAAAATAAACACACCCTAGGGCTAAAAACTGGGGTAGCCGTTCCTGCATGATATGGCATTTAATTTCAGTAATGACTTAATGTTTTTCAAACCCAATTACGACAATCTGCAATGCAAAAAGGAACATTCTTTAAACGTATATTTCATTTCACTTAGTGAGAGTACTGCAACAATGACATTCTTTTAAACTTATCATTTCGATTGTTTAAAATTCAGTATTTGCTTTTTTGCTATTAAAATTTAGCGCTAGATTTAAACAATATAGGGTAGAAGAAAATATTACGACCACGAAAAAGAGTAAAATAATGAAAATGATAATTTCCAATGTTAATAAACTAATCAATTTAAACTTAACTGTAAATAAGGTCCTGTTTATTAGCTATTTAAATTTATTTCTCTATAACAATGCTAAACTTTGCATCGATATAGACTCGCATCGATATCGATTCTGTCCGAACTGAGGCGATAGAAATCGCAGTTCTTCCGGAAAAAGGCGATCTACAGGAGTCATGCCGGATCGAAATTTTTTTCTCTGAAAGCCGAACTCCATGCGGATTTTTCACCTCATAAAGATCCAGAATCACAGATAAAAATCACATGTAGGAAGATTTATCCCATCGACCACGGAAAGTCGCGAAAAACGGTGTAAACGTCGACTTTGTGCGGAATAAAAAATTCGCTAGCAGAGATGACTTAATCAATTTTGGAACACTTGTAGAATGTTTATTTTTCTGTCGAATGGCTAAAACCGCAATAGAACATGTTTTCTCCCTAATTTTTTATGAATTTTCTTTCGAGCATCTGCAAGTGTAGTTTTGCGATAGCTGAAAAGTGAAGAAAAGTGGTTTTATAAAGAGGATATGGCCAAACTAATATTTTTTTCGTGTTTCTCGTGCCCCAATTACTCCATCAGGATTTTTCACTTCATATAGGTCTAAAATCAATGTGAAAAATCATATGTGTGGAGATTTTGCCGATCAATCACGGAAAGTCGCGAAAAACGGTGTAAAAGTCGAAAAATAGGTCGACTTTGTGCGGCTATAAAAAATTCTTTAGCAGAGATAACTTAACCAATTTTGGAACTGTTGTAGAAAGCTTATTTTTCTGTCGAATGACTAATACCGCAAAAGGCCATGTTTTCTCTCTACAAGCGTAGTTCTGCAATCGCTAAAAAAGTGAGAGAAAAGTGGTTTTATAAAGAAGATATGGCCAAACTGATAATTTCTTCGTGTTTTCTGTGTCACAATTACCTCAGAAACAGATTCTTCTAAAAATTTGGGAGATGACAAAAAATGAAAATTTTCACAAATGAGAAATTTTCGAAAAATAGCCCAAAAAAACTTACCCTACGAGAAAAAAATGTGAACGTGTTCAAATATATTTAAAGCTGTTCATATAGACTTGAAATTTTATTCAGAATTCGTTTTTGCGAGAATGAAAGCGATACAGAGCGCGGTTTTTCCAAAAAATTTTACCGTGCGAAAATTCACAATAAAAATATAGTTTGCAAATTCACGCATTTTTAAAATGTGATATATTGTATTACTAAATAGCATTATTTGTTTAAAAAACACAGAAAATGTATTACATTAAGTATATTTCCGCAGCAATAGGTTTTATTGCTAAATAAATACACAAACTTAATAAACTAAAAATCAGCACTGTGTATATTACAACAAAGTTTGCCGGCCAGTAAAAATAAACAAAGTTTATAGGGTTCCAACAGTCCAGTGCGTAATGTATTTTTAGATAAAAAAAATATTTACCGCATAGATGTTCCAGCCTTTAGACAAAATAATTGTGTGTGGTAATTACACATTGTTTACTCATGCATGGTGGACTATTCTATTTTAAACAGTATATTATGCAGCTGTTATTTCAGAATTTTAAAATTTTTTGTACCTAGTAACTGTGACAGTCGAATTTACTTGAACGATTTTCTCAAGGCATTGGTTTTAACAGATCACACAAAAAACAGATAATCCTAAATTAGCTGCCAGGTTCTCTTAAAAATGTGCATTAGGTTTGAAGTGAAATGAAGTCCAAATAAGAATATAACTTCACTTTTAGCCTCCTCCAACTTTAATACAAGAAATTCATTTCATATTAATTGAAGTGGAATTAAATCACCACAATATCTTGCAAATTTAAAAGATTGTGTTCTGTACTACGAGATTCTAATATTCTTCAACTAAATCTTTAAAGAAGAAGAACAGTAAATTCCAATAATTACAAAATTTCTAGAATTAAAAAAGCGTTCATGGTTATAAAAAAAATTCTAGGTATTTTTGTCGCTTTAAAGTTCGCCGGTGCAGCGTGGTCCGTCCTATTGCTATTCTTATTAGTTGTCTGCTTACTGCGTTGCCATGTCCTAATTTTACATCAACAAAACAAAACGAGTAGCCCCATGCTTCTTAATTTCATTGACGCCGTTTTTTGTGCTTCCCTCTAAAGTGATGTCGCTATTTACTAACGTGGAAGTAGTAAGGTCTTGAAATTAAACGTCCCATTTATCAATCCGAGAAAATATATATTTACTTAGATAACTGAATAAAGAACCAACAGGGTTTTATTTTAAATACATACACAGTTCTCATATTAAAAAAAATATATGTTCAAAGACATGGGTTTCCCACTGTAGTCAAATATTCCTTTGAATTATATCAAAGACAAAATTTACTTATTTTAAAGCAATTTATAACTTTCAGTTTAATGCGTGAAGTAATAAATTTATTCCATTTATTTCCATAAATAGGTAAAGTATTATATATGGAAAATAATCTGTAGAATTCAGATACTATTGTTATGTGGGATTTCAGCCATTGTTTACAAACACAGAGGGATTTGCAATGAATTTCGAACTCGAAATACGTGCAATTGTTAAAGACGAATTTATATTCGTAAAATTAGTTTTCAGTACTCCGACTTTCGTGTACTCAGTGCGGTAAAATCCAGAAGCTCTAGGTTAAAGTTTCGTTGTTTACACGATGCCAAAATACACAACTGGGAAAACCCAAGACTAACTTTTGTAATTTTTTTAGCATTATACGACATACATTCTGCATAATATTTATGTGGGTGTCATTCTTGTCAAAAACTTTGAATGGGTGAATATATTTTTATTTTTATGGTGGCAACAAGAAGATAAAAGCAGCTTTCGGAAATGTCGTTATAAATATTTTATTTACTTAAGATACCCGGTATTATTAATTGAGATTTCAAAAATATAACAAATTTGAATACCTATTGCAATTAACAAATTTGTAAGATCGACATTAATCACAATTTTTTTTGCTAATAAAACGGAATGAAGTAGTAAGTTGAAAAATGTCTCAAAGTCTTAAGTGGTAGTTCAATTTGGGCAAAGTTACCTAATAAAACTACAAAACAAACTTTGGCGATTTTTCTTTCATGGCCGTATATCTATGAGCCAGTCCGATATAGATATCCCAAACTTTGGACAAGAACAAATAATTGTCTAGGTATACCGGCATTTTGAAAATTATTATTATACAGTGAGGATATAAAGTATGGAATAAATTAATAATTTATTCTATAATTTATGTATGGATTTCCATAAAGTTTGTCATTTTATATATATATATATATATATATATATATATATATATATATATATATATATATATATATATATTGAATTATTCATCATTATATAAAAATTACAAATTTTATGGAAAATCGCTCCGATACGTCAAATTTATTTTTATTTTCTACATATTTATAAATTAAATATTGCTTTAAATATAGACTTATTATTGGACTTCAAAAGTATACCTACTTCTTTGAAAACTATATTACCATTATTTCAATGACCAAAATACTACTGGAATCCAATAAATTTCTGATATTCCTTGGAGTGTAGAATTGTTAGAGCCAAAATATTAAACTATTTGATTGGAATGCTTAAACATAATTGGGCGAAAAATAGCTATTTGTAGGAGGTGTGATTCAAAATACAATATATTTTATTAAACGGACAAGAACTGCGGATTAAATAAAAAATGTAAAAATTAAGTCAATAATCCTTATACTTATGTATCATTTCAATTAAAATAAAAACTCCTTTAAAACATATAAGCTATTGGAGAAATAATAAAAAATATTAATTCAATGGGTTCTATTGTTGGCTGAAATATTATCCGTCTTGCTCGCGGACACCCTTAGAGAGGTTAGAATTTTTCTTTGTTCGTTGAAATAATAGATCTTTTGCAAGACTGGAGACTGGAGCAACTTATTTCAGTGTTTTATGGCAAGTAAAACAAATCTAAAAAGCTTTGCAGTAATAAGTGTGTTTTTTTTTATTTCTAAATCTCTCTTGGTTAGTCTATTTTATATGACTATTTACTTAGCCGATACATATTGTTAAAAAAAAACTATTAACGTTAAATGTGATCGCAAGTTTACTGTTGATTTGTATTTTTTAGACATGGTTTCCACCAAATCTAGCTGTAAATTTAGGAGATTCGAATGCAGGGTCAAATTTGTTCCATCTAGCATCCTGTACCCATACAAGCCAAAGGAGACAATTTTACAAAGAAGCAGATCCTACATTTGGAGTAAAATAAATATAAAAAGTTTACGGTGTTCGCGTCAGTGTGGTGTAATAAAATGTGTTTTTTTATATTTAAATGTTTACAGAATGTCTAAACAATGTATGTTTAATAATACTAAATAAAAATTATTTTAAAATAATAAAGCGTGTTTTATTTGTTTGAAATATAAGTATAATTGATGCAATAGAAATTCTTCAATATATTAAGCAAGAGTAATTGTTTTTCAAAACACGAATATGAGTAAATTTAAACAAAAATATTTTCTTTCTATTGGAAGTTACATTAAATTAATTATTGTTGTAACTGAAACAATAATAGCTATTTTGCATCAAATGAGGTGCATATTCTTACAAATAAACTTCTAGTGAAACCAGTGATAGTTTGCACTGAATTAGAACAGGGTATTATGACATCAAATAATTTGAACGATCCATTAAAAACCAATGAAACCTTATATTTCAAGCAATCTTATAACCTATTGGTTAACAGTGATAAACTAATCATTGAAATAAACCGAATTTGTATTGTGCAATACAGAATAGGGTGTGTCATTGAGTGAATGGGTATCCAATTCAATATACGATAGTGTTTTTCTGTGTAGGTTTCGGTTTTCATAAACTGTCAGAAGACAAAAAAAAATGTATTGCAAAAAATTTTCGTAGTATCTTTGAACAAGTCTAACCCGTTCTATTGTCATTAAACGATTCATAATTGAATTGCCGGGTGTTTAGGTGACACATGCATAATATAAAATTTGTTGAAAAAATGGCGCCAATTTCCTTTGACATAAAAGCAATTTAGAGGGTTTTTCTTTCAACTTTGGGCTTCAAATGTTTGCTAAAATAACAAATTTTTACCTTCGCAGTAAAGCTGTAATTTGACATCCATTTTACTCTATACGGACTTGGAAAAATACTATTAGGTAATTTCTTTGTCAGTTAATTTCCTTTTAAGCCCCATTTGATATATTTTCGGTTTTCTCGGAACGATTCTGTAGGTGATAGCTAAGTAAATAATGGTACAAAAAAGAAAATGAAGTCACATTAATTCACAATTTATTTTTTTTTATCCAGACTCTTTATTAATGAAAAAGGCAGAAACCCAGATATTTAAAATTCACCCACATATTGTCCATATTTAGATAGAAAGACCATTGGCAAAAGGGCTTACCACCCACATGTTGTCCATTTTTAGATAAAACTAACATTGGCAAAAGGACTTGGTGGCCATTTTGAATATCTTTTTAAGTAAGAGAAATAAAGGCATATAAATTTATAATTTCTCTTCAGGATTTTTAATATTAATAGTTTTGTCATTTAAAAACGAAATAAGATGCGGACCTCGGGTTTGAGGTTAAATGTTTCTTTTTCAAAAGACCTTTAAAATGAGGAACCATACGGCTTAGGTTGCATTTAAAATTTTTGACCTCAACTTTCTAGCATCATCTGTCAAGGGAGCTGAAAAAGTTAAATTACATAAAAAGTAGATTTATTAACCAATAAGACACACCTAAAATTTGGTGTATCTATCTTTACTAATAGCAAAGATATTTGCCCATACTACTTCGGACACCCTGTGTATATAATATAATTTGCATATATTATCTGTGTTGTTTTATTTAATAAACGATTTATTTTTACCATTGAACAAACTTTGGAAATACAGAACAGGCAGATATCATTGCATTCCCTTAATTTCCCCAGCTCTACAGACTCATGCTTAGCTTAAACTGGCAAACTTTAAATAGAAAATGCAAAATGCTGGTACTTAAGTTGAAAAAGCTTGTTTGTTAGAAATTTCCTTTAAAACTTTTATTTTAACATTTTAAGTAGATTAATACCAGAGAAAAAAAAAACAACGCTAAAGCTGCAGTAAAATCTGGAAAATTTGTTTTGTAGAAAAATTAATTTGTGTTTTAAGTTTCAACAAAACTTTAGAAGAGAATATATATATATATATATATATAGTATATATATATATATATATATATATATATATATATATATATATATATATATATATATATTGATATCAAAAAATTATCAATAAATTTAAATCTTTGACGGTGGTGAATTATGGTAAATTTATTCCGTGAAACCAATTAATTTAAGAGAATCTATTATAATTGAAACAAAAGGAGGATAATTTGATGTTTTAGGCTATGCTCCATCACAATGAGTTAACTTGACAGACAGATGTGAAGTCAAACCGCTTTTGCCAAAATTAACCGAAAACGGAAGATGTTTCATCTATCAAATAAATTATCCAAGTCTCACCCATAGAGGCAGGTTACAGACATTTTTATTGATCATCATTATTCGTTGGAATACGATGGGATTAGGAGAGGCTTTATTTGAAGCGTTGGATTTCCAGTAAAATTCCTTTTTGAGGACATCGATCAGTAATTGCTGTATTTTTTAACTTTATTACTTTATTTTAAGTTAATTACTTTGTCAATTTTTATGTACCATAATATTATATTATCTATCTACGTGACAAATATTAACATATATATTAGAAAGACTAATAATACAGATCTATAAATATTTCAAACACCTTTTCTCCCTGTCGACTAGCAAATCGGTCTAAGCAAATAATATCTAGGATGAATAGACATCTTAGCGTTTAATACAAACATTTTGCATTTCAAAAACAATGCTATTAGGAAATGAATTATTTTAAACTTGCTAAAAGGTAACGTAAGATAAAAAAGCGTCCTCAAAGAATTCCGCAATTCACGCATGTCTTGAATTATTACTCTTAAAAGGTAACGGTAAAAGTATAGGTGATTGAGAAATAGAACTGTCAAGTTCTGAAGTTTTTATTTTTAAGAAAGTTAAATATGGTAATCACAGCAGAACAGAAAGTTTTTATGATCGAAAGTTACTTTAGAAATGGTAGAAGGGTGGATGGCCAGTGCGTTTATTTAACATGGGACGCCATACAGGTTGGGAAAGTTTTTATGATCGAAAGTTACTTTAGAAATGGTAGAAGGGTTGATAGCCAGTCGGTTTATTCAACACGGGACGCCATTCAGGATTTTCAAACAGAATTTCCACACATAGTCATGGATTTCGACCAGTCTTGACTAGATCTGTGACTTTGTTTAGAGAAACAGGAAGTGTGAATAGAAATAAAGGCAGTGGGAGACCCAAAGTTCGCACAGCACAAAAAGTAGAAGAATTGTGGCAAATTGTTAATGAACCCCCACCAACCCCTATTCAGCGTTTAAGCCAGCTAGTGATTGTATCCTAAGGAACCTGCAATACAATCCTGAAATGTGATCTGCATATGCACGCTTATCGTCTTAGCTCAGTCCAAGAATTGTTACCAAACGACAAGCCACAGCCAATGCAATTTTCAGAGTGGTTTATTGGTAATTTGCATAATAATGAATACCTATTTGAAAAAAAAACATTTTTTACTGACGAGGTGTGGTTCTACTTCTCTCGTTATGTAAATGCTCAACAAATGAGGATATGGTCTTCGGAGAATCCACATTTTTTTATAACTTCTAAATTCACAGAAAGTTGGCGCGTGGGCAGCTATATCGAAAAGGAGGTTAACTGGACCGATTTTCTTGAAGGGACTTTCAATTCGGCGAGATAACGTAATGAAATTTTAGAAAATTTTGCAAAAGCATTAGACGACGAAGAGATGCGACAAAGCTACTTCCAGCAGGATGGCGCACCAATTCACGTAACTCTTGATAATTTAAATTTTTTGGAAGTATCATTAGTAGTAATATGAGACAGTCCTGCGATCTCACGCAGTGCGACTTTTTCATGGCCACACAATAAAAACTCGGTTTTCAAAACCTGTTGTAAAAATTTAGAAAACCTACGGGCTAGAATTACAAATAAATTTCAGGAGTTTAACAACTCCCCCAAGTGCTCACCAATGTTTTTGATGCTGTAAAAAGAAGAATGAGAACATGCTTGGAAGTGGAAATTGAATTTAGTGTAAATTTACAATTTTTAGGTACTTTGATGTACAGCGTGTCCAGAAAAGTTCTAGACATATGGGAATTTTCTTTATGGTTGATTTTACGAAAAAAAGTTATTCTTTATAAAAAGTTCTGCTTGATTCGCAAATAATATTGACATATCAAAGCTTAAGATATCTTGTACGGGGCGGCAAAAAATGCAGAAACACAGAATTGCGATTGCAATTTTTATTTTAGAGCAAATTGTTATAAGAAAACCTTACTAAGGACTACAAAACGAGGTCAGATACAATTTTTCGTTGAACTATTTTAATTTACAGGGTACCATAAAAAATACATTGAGCATTTTTATTACCTCTTGTTTGAAAGTAATTACGTAAACATGTCAATTTTCGTTACAACAGTATTGCACACATGTTCTGCTTGATGCGCAAATAATATTGACATATCAAAACTTAAGATATCATGTACAGGGCGACAAAAAACTATAGAAACACAGAATTGCGTTAAGAGGGACAATTTTTATTTTAGAGTAAATTGTTATAAGAAACATCAAAAACATCAGTGATCTAAAAACAGATAGTTTAAAATAAAAGATTATGTCTCCACATGCCCTCCTTCTTTTTCCATGCAAACTACAGTACGTCTTGTTACTTCTGATACTGTCGCCCGTATCATATTGGGAGTGATTTCTTTATTTTCTTATTACTGCTTCAAGATGGTCAATATCATGAAAAGGTCTATGCTTATACACCATTTCTTTTAATCGGCCCCATAAAAAGAAGTCCAGGGGTGTGATGTCAGGCGATCTGGCTGGCCAAGGAATATTTGAACGTCTACCTATCCAACGTTGCGGAAATACTTCATTCAAATACTCAGTTACTGTGTTAGTACTATGGCATGGGGCTCCATCATGTAGATACCAAATTATACGTCTTATATTTAGTGGCAGTTCGTCAAGAAATTGAGACAACTGGTTCCTTAAGAAGTCCAGGTAAATGGCAGCATTTATATTTGGTCCAACGATCCGATCATTAAAAATGCCACACCAAACATTGGTTTTAAATGAATATTGACTACGGCATTCGATTATAAAATTTGGATTGTTGTCACTCCACCACCGACAATTTTGGGTGCATACCACGCCGTTGGAAGTAAACATGGCCTCGTCCGTAAATAATATTTTTCTTGCAAAAAAAGGATCATCTTCACACTCGCCTTGGAACCACGCGCAAAATAGGAAACGAGAATCAAAATCTCTGGGAAGAAGCGTGTGAACGTATTTGGGTTTATATGGATGAAATTTATTTATTTTTAAAATTTTACTAGCAGTAGACTTCTTGACGTCATTTGGAATAGTTTCTGACAGTTTTCTTAAAGAAATTTTAGGGTTTTCGATAACCGCTTGCATGACATTGAGTTGATTTTCTTCTGTTGTAGACCATTTGTTATGTTGTTTCTTAAATACATTTTCGACGGAACCAGTAGCCATAAATTTATTCATTATATTTGCTATAGTGGCGCTACATACCATTTTGTCAGGGTGTCTATTATTAAATATGAGTGCGGCTTCCCTAATAGAGTTATAGTGATCTCCGACGATAAGTACAATTTCTATTTTCTCATGCAGCGTTAACTTTACAACCATGACGAAACTAACTAACAACTTTTGTTAATAAGTCGCAAAATAGTAAATGATTTTTGACTAACACGTCAATATTCGTTACTATAGTATTACACATAGTGGTTGCAAAATTGTTGCCGGTAAATGTTAAAGAAATAAAATAAAAAAATATTTTCCAAAGGCTTTTTTATGGTACCCTGTAAATTAAAATAGTTCAACGAAAAATTGTATCTGACCTCATTTTGTAGTCCTTAGTAAAGTTTTCTTATAACAATTTGCTCTAAAATAAAAATTGGGGGTACTTCTCTCTTATCGCAATTCTGTGTTTCTGCATTTTTTTGCCGCCCTGTACAAGATATCTTAAGATTTGATATGTCAATATTATTTGCGAATCAAGCAGAACTTTTATAAAGAATAACTTTTTTTCGTAAAATCAACAATAAAGAAAATTCCCATATGTCTAGAACTTTTCTGGACACGCTGTATATGTTTTTTTTAATTCTGTATTATGCAATGACAATAATGTAATTTTCTGAAAAATAAAAACGTCAGAACTTGACAGTTTTATTTTTCATTGACCTGTACCTTTCACGTATGTTCAAGAGTAATAATAATTCAAGATATGCGTGATTGATTCCACGGCATACTTTGAGGACGTTTTTTTTGATCGTACGTTATATATATATATATATATATATATATATATATATATATATATATATATATATATATATATATATATATATATATATATATATATATATATATAGTCGCTTGGCTCTTATTGTAGTATACAGGGTATTAAGTTGTAACGTCATTAGTCAGTCTCTTTGAAGTTTTTTAGATCCACTCATATCGTTTTAAATCCTGCTTCTTCTCAGAAGAAAAATAACTATAAAGTACATAAATACAGACAGAGGGTAGATAACCAAAGGATTTCGTGATAAAACTACAAATATAACTTTCGAAAAATGTTGTATAACAGAAATATCTTAGTATTTATTTCGCCTTTTTATAAATTCAAGTCTCGTTGCCAAGCAGAATAATAATTACAATGCTTTACGAATGTAGTATGTTGAAGAAGCAACGTCTGGACCACAGTGAATTCCACATAATAATCATTTTAGGGATATATTACTGATATTTCGTGTTACAATTTGACGCTTTAATCATATAAAAGTACCCATACCCGGTAAAGTTTCATGGAATAGAAATCAGTATTAGGATGATTTATCAGATATTGATTGATTGAAAAAGTCAATTCGCGCATTCTGTTTTTGAAGTTAGTAATATTGTTTCCTGTAATTTTGTGAAAATGATGCATTATTATATAGATATATGTAAATTTCAATAACTAAATATAATTTATAATTATGTTATTAAATTACAATTATTTTATATTATTAGATCCAACAGAAAACGACGAATTTATTATCTAAAAGTTAATTACGAACAAACAAAACGTGTTTAATCGGAAATACGGCTAGTCAAAAATAATAACTAACACTAATACAAACAAAGTTTTGTTCCCTTGTGGTCGTTTATGGTGCAAATATATCAAATGATCTTTAAATTTTAATGAACCAATTGCTGCCGGCGGCCGGCGATACCAGCAGTTTGTTAATATTAAATTTGTTTATATTTTACTACTATTATATTTTATCGGAAAATAATAATTAATTAATAATAATAATGTGCCAAAATTTCCCGAGAAGCGCAAGTTAATACGATTCAAAAGCAACCAGAGTGCCAACAGTATCAAAATCGCAGAAAAAAAAAACAATTACATTTTGTTAATGTTCTTTGCTTTCAGTCAACTGCGGTACAGTGTTCAATAGAAACGTTCGGAAAAATAAAATATTTAGAGCCATGTAAGTGCAATTCCATGTTAGAGCACAAAACATTTGGAAATCACAGAAGTAACACTTTTTCCGAAGTTTTGTCAGTTCCTGTGCCGAAAGAAAAGACTTTTCGCGACCAAGATTTGCAACTTTCTAGAGAAAGAATTAAGAAACAAGTTTTATAGATCTTTATTGGGGTTATAATTTTAAATTCTATTCTGTCCCCCAAATGCTAGAAAAAAAAGCAAAATAGTTTTCTTTTAATTGTTGTTAAGTAGTTGAAGAAATCTGAAATTTAAACTGCTGAACTGCTTTTTAACGTTAACAACTCACTATGTTCTGACAGTATCTTTCCACTTGTATATTTTTAATATTTTCACACCGTTACAAGTATTTGGTATGTTTAGAAGTATAGAATATATACATAAAAATATTTTCATTAGGATTGGTGTCTAAATATTTATCTGTTTAATACCTGCTTTAATATAGTAATAAGTAAGTAATGTTAATCGGAACTTTTCAATATTGTTAGTTTACTGACATCAAAAACGATTGTCAAGATGATACCTCTAAAATTTGGTACCTGTATCAAGAGAACAAAACCACAGAACAGAATGGCAGTTCATTGCAAGCATTATGGAATATTTTGGCAAACATTTATTTTGCTTACCTTCTTTCTTTGTTTTTACGTTAGTTCATAACAGAAAATTTTATTACATAAATGTTACCGAAATATCTAAGCCAGGAATGGGGCTTGCGTACCGATTTCGTTTTACGTTGTCCCGGAATCCTATTAAAAATCTGTTGCTTGAAATTGCAAAAATAAATTATACCCAACGTTACTAGAATTTTGTTTCGTATTTCGTTATAATAATGGATTTTAGAACTATATTTTTAACCCAAAAATCATTTACGGTGTATTTAGCATGTCAATCAACCTAGCAGACACAACGCCTTTTCAAATTTTTTCTAATGTCATAATTTTTGGCTATTTTATTGCTAATTTATTACCACATTTTTAATTTTTTTGCCCTTTGTTTTTTTTTTAAATTTGTGGCTCTGTTTCCTCAGTCTTTGTACATTTATCAGGAGCAGTTAATTTGCCAAAAATTCCAGTATAAAAATATTTTGGAAAATAATTTTGTTTTATGGTTTTTCAGCGTGGCTCTGCTACCTTGCACTCAAGACAGCAAAGCCACACGTTTAAAGAAAACGAAGAGCAAAAAAATTAAAAGTGTTATAATAAATTACTAATAAATGATTCTTAAAACTTGGTAGACACTCACAGGTTATAAAGTTATTATTACGTGGTTTTAGGTAATAGGATTGGATTTCTCTAATGACGAAACTGAAAAGCGCAGTTTTTTCTAACAGTTTATTTTTTACTCAGTATCTGTAGATATATCAGGGGCAATTAATTGGCCAAAAGTTATAGTATAAAAATATTTTGGAAAATAATTTTGTTTTGTGGTTTTTCAGCGTAGCTCTGCTAGCTTGAACTCAAGCCAGTACAAGTTTAAAAAAAAACAAAGAGCAAAAAAATTTAAAATATGGTAATAAATTAGCTATAAAATAGCCAAAAAATTATGACATAAGAAAAAATTTGAAAGGCGTTGTGGTTCTGCTAGCTTGATTTTGACATATATAGTCATGCTGATTAATACAAGATTCTAAAATTTTGTTCTGTACCTCTTTCTGTGAGGCACAAATCCATTTCCAATTATTAAAAAAAATTCGAAGCATTATTATTAGGAAGCGGAAAAATAATCGGATTTCGTTTTTTTTTTATTTTTATTAATTTGTTCCACAAGAGGTGAAAGATTTTCATTAAATTTCATATAAAAAAAATATTCTGGAATAAATCGGTATTTTCTTTCAGATTTCTCTGGCTAAATGAAACGGATATTATGACAAGTTCTCTGTTTTATTAGAAATAGATCATAATAATATATTGACAGGAGAGAGAGGAAAAATAATGACACTTAGCTCCAGAAATATAAACAGATAAAAAACAGTTTTTGTTTTGTCTGTGTTTTTCTCGCTTCTAAATAATATTGTGCCGATTTTACTAATAAAATTACCTTCCTTTATTTCATATAAAAAACACCTTTGTTTGTGTAGAATAACAATAAAGCCGGGTCAAACTATGTCAAGTGGGCGGAAATACATAATATTTTCAAGAAAATCAGATAGAAACAAATTAGAGAAAGAAGTGTGGGCGTGATAGAGGTCAAAATATAATGAGTTATCCAAAACATAGCCGTCAATTTTAGTAATTTAAGCAAGTTTAATTATATTCTGGATCTATATACTTTTAGAGTAAGTTTAATAACTGACTTACATAAAACAAAATGAAGGCACAATTAATATTTGGGATATGTAATGAAATGAATGTTTAACCAACTCGAAAAATTAAAATTTTACTTTCTAAACTGAACGCGTCCTTATCTTTTAATATCAAAAATTACAAAATGTAATGTTAAAATACATATTGTATGTTTATTATCTAGTAAAATATTATAGCGTTAAAGCGTACATATATATATATATATATATATATATATATATATATATATATATATATATATATATATATATATATATATATATATATACAGTATGTCCACGGATAGAGGTCACAAGAGGACAAATGGACAAAAAATTTCATTGTTCGAAAAAAAATCATTTTTGGTGAGCTTCTGCTTCTTAAAAAAATACGGTCTACGAAGAAAATGTTTGACTTTTTTATACAGGGTGCTCAAAAAATACAAAAATAATAAATTATGTGAAGAGTAAACTACCTTTATTTTTCATTTTAGAGCAAAATGATAAAGACAAAAAATATTTCAAATTCCAGTCAAAATTTAAATTGAAAATATCAGCTGAATATTTTACTTTTTATTTTTGTGTTATAATTTTATCAAATATTGCTGTACCTACGTTTTCTAGATAATTTTTGCCTTGTCCACCTCATCTCACTATCTTTTACGACAAATGTCAGAAAATTTCAAATGTTTGCAACAAAATTTAAAATATTTGCAAAATTTAAAATTTTTGCAACAAAATTTAATTTGCAACAAAATTTTAAATTTTCTGACATTTGTCGTAAAAGATAGTGAGATGAGGTGGACAAGGCAAAAATTACCTAGAAAACGTAGGTACAGCAATATTTGATAAAATTATAACAAAAATAAAAAGTAAAATATTCAACTGATATTTTGAATTTAAATTTTGACTGGAATTTGAAATATTTTTTGTCTTTATCATTTTGCTCTAAAATGAAAAATAAAGGTAGTTTACTCTTTACATAATTTATTATTTTTGTATTTTTTGAGCACCCTGTATAAAAAAGTCAAACATTTCCTTCGTAGACCCTATTTTTTTAAGAAGCAGAAGCTTACCAAAAATGATTTTTTTTCGAACAATGAAATTTTTGGTCCATTTGTCCTCTTGTGACCTCTATCCGTGGACATACTGTATATATATATATATATATATATATATATATATATATATATATATATATATATATATATATATATATATATATATATATATATATATATATATACGGTGTCTAAGATAAGAAGGGCCAATATGGGGATCTCGTTTATAGTTACAAATACAACACTGGTTAAATTGGAAAAAAGTTGCGCAATTAAAGAACTAAAAAAATGAGGTTCCTAAATGGTTTAGATGATTTTTCATTTTTGAGTTATTTTGAAAAAATAATTTTCGAATTTTTAATTTAATTTTTTTGTGGCTTTAATATGAATGGTAGGGCAAAACTAACTAAGTCCATTATTCTCACAAGGAAGCAGGAACATAATTTAGCCAAAACTTTACAAATTCCCATATTTCAGTTTGCAAAGTGACACAAATTCTAATACAAAATACATATTTCTTCTTAAAATTGAGAAGTCGGTCGAAAAGAGAAATATTACTTGCAAGGAAAAAGGATACATTTTTGTAAGGATAATATATTTAGTTCACCCTACGGTTCAAACCATTTCGTTTAAGTGAATGTATTCAAGGACCTGTTGAACATTATAAAGGTGCACAGTTTTCCCAGAGAGATATTAATTTAAATTTAAACTATTAGGAAGTTATGTTTCTAAATAAGACTTCTTGTGTTTAGTATTGTAAAATTAATGGTTTTCTTCTTGCCAAATATGGTTTGTAACATATTATTTGGAAATAATTCGTTACCTACCTTGATCCTTGAAGAAATAGGTTCATTATTATTACTATTCCCTGCTAGAAAAAGGCTTATTAAAAATGCCATATTTGATATATTTTGGTTATATATTATGTTTATATATCCGAAAATTGAATACATGCTCGATTTCCTTCGTTATCTATTTTTAAATAAACGCCATTTTCTTTTAAAAGCTTAATTCGCTGACGGCGATTACTCATCCATTAGCTAAAATAACACCTTGGTTGATTAATCAAGTCCAATACCATTACTACGAACCAAAAATTATCTGTTTTTTTTAACCATTAGTTTCTTATCCGAATTGTCAAATTATTCTTAATTTGCATAAAGCTTTTAGCAAAGAAAACTCATTAAAACTTAGGAACAAAAGTCTGTTACAATGTTACCGTTTCTTGCACATGTTGAACACAATAAATTTCAAATTAAAATTAAATAACGCACACTTATCCATTAGTGAAAGGTAGAAGTTACGAGTATATGTAAATGGAATAATCGGAATATAAACAAAATGGTTTTATGGAGGGTAAGAATATTAAAGATGTCAAAACTTTAAACACGAAAAAACTTTGCAAAATCTGCACAAAGAGTGAAAACGTCTCTATTTCAATTGAGAAATTTTATGTGTAGAATAACGTAAGATCAAAAAAAAACGTCCTCAATGTATGCCGTGGAATCAATCACGCATGTCTTGAATTATTACTCTTAAAAGGTTACATAGGTAAAAGGTACAGGTGAATGAGAAATAAAACTGTCAAGTTCTGAAGTTTTTATTTTTCAGAAAATTACATTATGGTCATTGCATAATACAAAATTTAAAAAAACGCAACAAAGAACCTAAGAATTATAAATTTATACTAAATGAGAGACGTGTCCACCTTCCACTTCCAAACATGTTCTCATTTTTCTTTTTACAGCATCAAAAACATTAGTAAGCACTTGAGGGGAGTTGTTAATCTTCAGAAATTTATTTGTAATTCTAGCCCGCAGGTCTTCTAAATTTTCACAAGGGGTTTTGAGAACAGAGTTTTTAAAGTGTGGCCAAAAAAAAGTAGCACGGCATAAGATCGCAGGACCGTAGTGGCCACCTAACTGACATATATTACGATTAAGGTGTAATTCGGTCTTCGAAAAATTCTTCCAATATTATTTAAATTATCAAGAGTTACTTGAACTGGTGCACTGCCAACCTGCTGGAAGTAGCCTAATCACATCTTTTCATCGTTTAATGCGTTTTGCAAAATTTTCTAAAATTTCATTATGGTATCGCGCCGAATTGAGAGTCCCTTCAAAAAATCGGTACAATTAACCTTCTTTTCGATATGGCCGCCAACACGCCAACTTTGTGAATGCAGAGAAATGTGGATTTTCGGAATTCCACATTCTCTTTTGTTGAGAATTTACATAACCAGAGAGGTAAAACCATGCCTCGTCAGTAAAAAAGGTTCTTCAAATAAGTTTTCATTATTATCCAATTACCCATAAACCACTCTGAAAATTTCACTCGCTGCTGCTTGTCGTTTGGTAACCATTATTGGACTGATCTCAGACGATAGGCGTGCAAATGCGGGTCACATTTCAGGATTGTATGGCGGATTCCGTAGGATACATTTACATGCTTGCTTAAACGCCGAATAGGGATTTGTGGGTGTTCATTAACAATTTGCCTCAACTCTTCTACTTTTTGTGCAGTGTGAACTTTGGGTCTCCCACTGCCTTCCTTTTTATTCATACTTCCTGTTTCGGTAAACAAAGCCACAGATATAGTCGAAACTTGGCGAAACTGATCGAAATCCATGACTATGTGTGGAAATTCTGTTTGAAAATCCTGAATAGCGTCCCGTGTTAAATAAATTCACTGGCCATTCACCCTTCTAACATTTCTAAAGTAACTTTCGATCGTAAAAGCTGTTTGTTGTGCCGTGATTACAATATTTAATTTTCCTAAAAATAAAACTTCAGAACTTGACAGTTCTATTTTTCATTCACCTATACCTTTTACCTATGCTACCTTCCAAGACTAATAATTCACGACACGCGTGATTGATCCACGGCATGCTTTGAGGACGTTTTTTTTATCTGACATTATATAACAACTAGTAAACTAAAAGAAATAATACTGCAAAAACTAAAAAAACTTATAAGATACGGATTCTAAAAAACTTCTATACGATAAAAATAACAAAAAGTCAATCGATTATATATTTGAAATAAATCATCTGGAGCCGGGACCTATTCCCATTACTCTAAGGGGTCTTTCATAAAGGATTTTCTGTCGCCAGTTTGGATGTGGCCTTCCTATATCCACCTATCTATACGTATACATCTTTTTTTGTTGTTATACCTGGGGGAATGCTATGACCTTAATGTCGATGTTTGTCGTCGGCGTTCTTTTTGTTTGGACACAAAACTAATAATTACATGAATTGTGCTTTTCTTTTCACCCAACTGATGTTTTTATTTGTATCCCGTATGTAGGTATTTCTAAAAAGTCTAGATGTTATATGAAAGTAAGTAATTGACCATTGACTATTGAAAGCAATAGTAGTTCGTAGGATAATTCAACATGTATGTACAAAGAAAGATAGTTTCTTCAAATTTTGTTCCGTATTTATTAAAAGTTATCTTTTAAATCACCATAGGGCAATCCTTACTTACTGATTTAATTTACTATGTAAATTACTTATCGCATTTCAAGCGAGTGTCTAATTTAATAAGGACAAACGTCCTGGAATTTTGCGGCGTAGCTAAATGTAATAAATCCCTGTCGAATTAGTAAAAGGTAATAACTTTCATTCAATTCGCCGAAACCGTTCTGGAATGGAACAACATAACGGCACATCCAATGGCGTCTCTTAAAGAAATGCTATGGGAAGCGAACGTCACCGAAACAATTCAGTAGACAAGCTATTTTTTATTACATAATTTAGGTATGCTTAGATTTGGTTTCTTTTAAATCTTTTGATTGTAAGACCGGGCCACCCTGTATAGACGCGGCTGAATAAATTAGGTTAATCTGGAAACACCCTCAAACCTCGAAAACATAAACAAGAATTTATTCAATTCTAAAGCAGTTATTCTTGCAACCCGGAAATTATTTTTAAGGATCCTCGACACAGTTCTTGGCTAAAATTATGCCCATCGCTGTCGGCGGAATTCCATTGACTTTTATAAAGGTCAAAGGTTGTCAATGTTTTAAATAGATCAAAATTATATTATATTTATTTTTATTTGGGTTATTATTAATTTTGTACAAAATGAGCATGATTCCAGCAGCGATACCGTTTAATTTATTGGTTGGTACTGTAATGATATAAATAAAATAAACATAATGATATAAATAAAATAAACATAATGCTTCGATTTAGTTATTTTTCGAACAAAACTAACTTATAGGAAACGAACACTGCACTTATGTAACCAAGATTACTATTCTTTTTATGGCGCGCACTTTCAACATGTCTTTTACAGTTTTACGATGATCATCCAATTAAATTATGCTGACGTACACCGTAAAATATCTTTGTACCGTCATACTTTAAATCTGGGAATGGTTCTAGCGCAAGCAGCAAACTATAGGAAACAGTAAAGGTGCCGATTTATTATTAATTTATTATAATAGGTAAACCTCATCCACTGGTTTTATTTATATCACCGCAAACCAATAAGTAAAACTGTTCCGCCACTGGAATTACTTTTATCTGCACAGCTCCAGTTATTATATATATATATATATATATATATATATATATATATATATATATATATATATATATATATATATATATATCTGTCAAAGAAACAATTTGCATAGAATTGCTCAGGTTTACAGCACAAACCATTTAAAATGATTTGCAAGATTTCAGCCCAATATTATGTGCTAAATGTAAATAATAAGGATACAAAAAAAACTAAGCACAACATGGAGAACAATAATTAGAGCAGCGGGAAAAAACGGGTTAAGGGTTTTACAGCCTGAAAAAGTCCTTGACTTCCTTCACAAAAAATACATCTTTTTCCCTTTAATTAAAGTACCCAGCTGACGTTTCTTACTTTTTGGTGGTGTAAAAATAAATCAAATATGTCTACATTTGATGTACATGCAAGTAAGCAGAGTCACATAATTATTATACACCAAGTTACATTCTAAACCAGTGTTTGGCAATGGTATAATTTTTGGCGGTTTGATTTTAATTTTATACGATTTTTTGATCAAGTGCTTTCTACAGCAACAATTTTTTTCTATCTGGGATAGCCCACCTAGACTTCAAGCCGAAGTACTAACGTATCGTGGGCGTCTGAAGAGAAGGGAAATGCAGTCTTTTGGCCATAATGGTGGTCAAATTCAGGGGTGCTTTTAAGCCCTAAATCCTATTCAGCATATCGCCTAAAACTTTTTTATAAGGTCACAGGACACATGATTTAAAGGATTGGAGGTTGGGAGGGAAAGGGAAAACATCTGCAGTCAATTTGTTCCATAATCTGGAGACCCTAGGTACGAATGAGCGCGAGAAGTGAGATGTTCTAGGCTTTTGCAGCTGGGCAGTAAAGGAATGCATACGTAACGCGCCTCTTGTTGTTCTGTCAGGAACCTAAGCAAACCCGAACAAAATCCGTGGAAGTACCGGTAGAAAAGGGATATATCTCCAACAGCGCAGCGATGAGCGAGAGAAGAGAGTTTTCTTATGAGGACTGGGTCATTGATGAGTCGAATGGCTCTCTTTTGGACAGAATCAAGGATGTTAAGTGTCAAGGGTGATGCCGCTCCCCAGATGTGGGAACAGTACTCTAAGTTAGTTCTTATTTGGGAAACATCGAGAGTGTGAAAGTTGGAAGGGAAGAAGTATTTTCTGGCTCGAACAAGAAAATCAAGCTTTTTAGCTGCCGATGTGGCTACCGTAGTAACGTGTTTGTGCCATTTATGTGGATGGGGTAAGTGTTGCCGGATTTTTTGGGTGACAGGGAGCAAGACTGGGTTTTGGAGGCGTTGAACTGAACAAGGTTCTTGGCACCCCAGTCTAAGATTAATTGAAGATCTTGGAAAAGGGATAGGTGCATAGTTCAACGTCTATAATCCAGCTTTTGATTCGAGACGTGTCTGGCAAAATAAGTGATGGAGTGAAGAGTACTATCGTCGGCATAACTGTGAATGGGATTGGTAGTTGAAGAGAGCAGGTAATTAGTGTAAAGAAGAAATACAGTTGGTACCAGGACTGAACCTTGGGGTACGCCAGCATTGATTGCAATTATGTATATTAATTCCTTAGGCTAAGAAAACTGAGAAATCTTCTATTTTGAGAACAGACCGTTAGTCTTAGGCCAAACGCATAATTCATTGATTCAGAATCATATAATGGTTTGATAACAAGGGAATAAATACATTTTTTATAGAGAATATTCATTTGGCCCTATTCAAAGTCGCGGTTTCATTTAGTAAAATGCAAATGCGTTTCAACCAAGTCATCCTTTTTCTCAGTGCGGTTATGCCAGTTAAATTTCGTGTACTTAATAGTAATACCCAAAATTGAAATATTTTAAAAAATTACACAATATTTTATTTATTTAGTTAAATTTAGCGCAAGTCTTTTTGTATTAGTCAGTGAGTAATGAATGGTATTTTGAGCCGTATCAATTGTGGGGTTTAAAAATAAAACCCCTTATTCCAAAAATCGGTAGTAAACCAACGAAAATGCTCAAACAATAAATTCAAAAATGCCAACACCATACAATAAATGACCTTTTACAATCCGTAGCGAAACATGTTAACAATTGTTTCACACAAAGGCTTTGCTGGGCTTGCCATTGTAAAAAAGAAAAATTAAAAATTCATAAATTGGCAACGCATTTAATATCAAAACAAATTGACAAGCCAATTAACGGTAGAATCAAAACCCCTAAACAAGCTGTTATGAACTGGATTATGCCTTCAAAGGTACATGATATCCACCTATTAATTGTAATGCTAAACATTTATTAAATTCAAAAGGTTACAACAACAAAGATTATGACACGTTTAAACCATAAAACCAACTGTCCTAGTCTTAAAACGATCATATCTTCAAGTATTGTGATAACTGCCAAAGACAGTATTTTTCTCTATACAAAATGATGTTAACAAATTTTAAAGGGAGATTCTACATCTACAAATATTAAAGTAAGTTTATATAAACATGGATCCTCAACCGATTCTTTTTCGAGATATTTCGAGATATCGAGAGTTTAATATTTTGTTTTTTAAATGTTTCTTTTTAATTTCTCGAAAATGCGTTAAGATATTGACATGAGTTTTGGTACACGTCAGTATAGTATCAAAGGGTACCTTTACGTGCAAAAATTTATTTTCTAATGTGCTTGCATCAGTGGCGTGTGTCCTCGCAATCTTTATTTTTAGCGAAAAAAATGCAAAATTTCTTAATATCTTTTTGTAACACCCTGAATATGCATTTTAGAGAACTTACAATCATATGTCTCGACAACTAGGGATGTTACCAAAACTTTTTTCGGAAACCAACTTTTCGAAAGTACATTTTTTTAAAGAAAATAAGTTTTTAGAAAGTACATTTTTTTAAACATTGTTCCGAAGAAAACTGCGAATAAGTTATTAAAAAATCACTTTTTTCAGAGTAATTTACTACAGAGTAACATAGCAGACACACGGAAACGTAAACCTGACTGAACACAAAAACGGTTCGTTTAGGTTAGTTCATTATGTTTTTGTCATTTTTTTATTAACATTTCCTACGCCAGTAGAGTTCATAGTTTAAATTTAGGAAAAATATATTTTCGGAAAAGTAATTTTTGAAAATATTTGCCATAAAATTTTGTGGACTTTTTTCCGAAATAGCGTCTTCCGAAGAAGCTGTTTTTCGAAAAAATGTATTTAATTTAACATCAAAATAGATCTTTCTTAAAAAAAACGGAACAGTAGTTGGTCTTCTCAGCTTACTCGCGACAGGACAAACTGTTTGATTAATATGAAAGTGTTGAAAATTGTAGCACATTTTTATTTATGCCCTCTGCTTGTTGGGGGGGGGGGGGGTGTTAAATGAGTACCTACGAATGCAAGTAATCGTTTTTCGAATTTTTCTAAAACCAATTTTTGAAATTTTTTTAAAGCACTTTTCAAAATTATGTTGTTTTGAGAACATCTTTTTCGAAATAAATATTTTCGGATATTAATTCTTGCAAGCAACGGCTTTTTGAAAAAGTAATTTACTAGAAAGTAACCCAGAAAACCTAAGGAAACCTGATCAAACACAAAAAAGTTGTTTTTAGGTTTGTTCGGGACCTTTTTTCGTCTTTTTCATTAACATTTTCCAAGCTGCTAGATTTTATAATTTAATTTTCTGGATACTGTTTTCGAAAAATATATTTTCTTAAAATGTATCTATTTTTAAAAATAATTTTTTGAAGACATTTTTAAAAAAATGTACTCCGAAATACGTGTTTTCGAGAAAATATTTCATTAATCCGTTTTCAAAAAAGCATATCTGAAAAAGCTGTCAGGACATTTTTGAAAAATGTACGTACATTGATGTAACTATGTGTATTCGAAAAAATATTTTTGAAAAGTTTCGTTAATCCGTTTCTAAAAAGCTGTTATTTTTGGATATTTTTGGTTATTTTTGTTTCCTTGATGAAACCCAATCAAAACGATCCGGCGCAAATTTTGATAAAATCGCAATGAGCTGTATAAGGAATGTTTTCAGAATCAATTAAAGAGCATGTCAATCAAAACTGCCAAAAAAGGCTTGTATTTTTATATAATATATTAGTATTGATCTATATTCAATATATTTGTGGTATAATTCATTTTAATGACCTTCCATAGGCGGCAAATGTTTGTTTTTGTTTATAATATTTCGTAGGATATGTAGGAATGGTAAAGTTTATGTTAAATATTAATTTTTATAAAATTCGCTATTGAAATCCTTTTTGTACAAGGCTTCAGGGGGGCGCCCCCCACGCCCCCCTAAATCCGCCACTGTTTTCGTGTTGTCAAATATGATTCTAAAGTTTATTCTCAGTGCTTGTAAGTTAACAAGACCAGCAAAATTAAAAGACTGCCTTCCAGAGTTTATTGAATGTGGTTAAGGAGTTCGGCGCATGAATTTTTAAAGTACACATTTTCGTAGCTACCTAAGTACCATAAAAAGTGAGTAGTAGGTATAATTAATTTTCCTTTTAGGACGGAGAACATTACTTATTTAAGATGTTATGGTTTGTTTTTAGCGAAGAAACGCGTTGTGTTCCCACATTTAATCATTCGGGGCTTTCTGGGTTACAAAATTTAAAACTTGGGTGGGTAAATAAAGTTAATGCGTTTTTTATTTAATATTTCTCGTTGTGTTTCTACCTCTCTTAGTTTCGCTTACCTATATTATTTCCTACTCGAAGAATAAATTTATGTGGCAGTTTTACAAGCCTTGGCCAATTACAGTATGCATGTATATAAACCATAAATGTCATATGAATTCCCTTTTTTGTATTTGTTAAATAAGAGGTCCCCGTGGTTGAGACAGACGGTTAAAAATTCCAATTATCTTTGCACAACCGTTAACTTTCTTTACATAGACCAGAGAGGTATCTTTATAAAATGCAAATTTCTATATAAAATCTGTTCAATAAGGTTAATTTTTTTGTTAATTCGAAAACTATTTTGCAAGGCAATTAAGCAAAGGGGGTGGATGCTGTATCCGAAACAAATTAAGACCTAAGGGAATGTCTAACATTAGCCCTAGACAAACATGACTGTTCGTTTTGTCAGATTTACACGTTTGCCAAATATTGACTGTCGAGATTTCCCTAGAGGGCAGCACATGATCTTGGGCAAATTCGAGAAAAGCTAAATAAACTGTTTCTGATACGTCTCTAAAGTCCCACGACGTACCTTAAGTAATATGGTTTGTAGGACAACTCACTAGCTTTAAACCTGTTAAATTTTACAAAACCCTTGTTTTTAGAGATAATATTTAGCCATAATTATAAATACCACAGGCTAAATCTTATGACTAAGTATTAATAAAATATACCAACACACGCGGGGACACGCCCAAAGTTCGTCAAGAATTCACCCAACCACTATCTAATTTTGAAATTAAAATCTATTGCTTCAGACAGCTGGCGGGGGGGGGGGGGGTTAGCCCCAGTTGTTATACCTTGGACGAAGTCGCAGGCGAAAGCTATATAGTAGACAATAACACTCGTACAAAATTGGGTGAAAAATTTACACACCACCTCCTTATTTAGAGCTTGGCAGAATGATCTATTTTTAAAGTTGGAAATATGAAAGAGCTTAGTTTAAGTCTTTGCAGTAAAATAGTTCTCCTTTGCATTCACGCGTCAAAAACTTTTAAGGGTTGTTTAGAATATAATAGAACGTTGAATATTTAAGGGTATAACGTAGACATCCTTATTTTAAAATATAGTTTTAAAAGTCTTTGTGTTTTATTTATGCTTAAAAGTTGAAAAAGAGTTAGAATAAATAGCCTTTATTAATTTGTAAAATATAGTGTAAAACCCGGAACTTACCTTTTTATTAATAGGGAAACATAGAGAGATAATGTAAAAACTGATAAATTGCCCACTGGCTTTGTTTTTAGATATCAAAAAGTGCTGCCTGAAAGAGGTTTAAACACATTTCTTTCTGCAACGCTGGGTTGGTGCCACTTTCTTTAATATTTAGTCCTTAACACATTTAAATGTTTGGGGTAATTACCTAAGGCAATCAGTAGAATATTAACAAGAGTTCGCGCATTGTGCGTAATTTCCTTTATCGATTTAAAGATTTGAAGCAAAACGGTCTTTTCCCAGAATTATTACCAAAATACATACAAAGAAACTTGAAGTTAGGCATACTAAAGCAATTTTATTGTGAACATGTACTGTATGATATTTTAACACCTAAACAAGCTGCTATTGACACAGAAAGATGCATACATTTTCATTTCCTAAATACATATATATATATATATATATATATATATATATATATATATATATATATATATATATATATATGTATATATATATATATATATATATATATATATATATATATATATATATATATATATATATATATATATATATATATATATATATATATATATATATATATATATATATATATATATATATATATATATATATATATATATATATATATATATATGAGTTATGAAGTTATGAGTGATTCAAGATCACAAGAGGTAGAACAAAATGGACCGCAAATAACGTTCAGTTGTATGTTAAGGTAGCTTTCGCCTGCGACTTCTTCCGCGTGGTATAGGTGATAATAGTGTAGTTTTAATAAAAGGCAAAATTCGAACCCCGATTCCTTAGGGGTTAATTTCTAAAAAGTGATAAAACGAGTGTTTATCTTTTAGAGTAGTTTCACGTAGTTTTAAGATAATAGACCGGTATAACAATTTTACTTCATTGCAAAACCTTAAACCCCCATTTCACCCCCATAGGGGTTGATTTATTGAAAACTCTGAAACACGTGTTTAAACGGTTATTTTTTAGAGTACTTCTATGAGTGAATTGTGAAAGGCTTTCGCGGTCATCGTCCACAACCAAACACAAAAATACTTCTATGAAGTTTCGAGTTAATAGAACCATGTAATATTTTTTCTCCATACAAAGTTTGAACCCCTGTTTTAACCCCTTAAGTTTGCTTAGATTTTTAGAACTTTCCGGTCACGTAAGGTTTTAAAATGGCAGGTAATAGTAATAAAACTTGCAAAACTACATACATATTTGTGTAACCATAAATAAGATGTAAAATGTTAGGAAAAATCATGGATTTATTATAATAAGGATTCGATATCTGTATACTGTCAGCGTATCGAACGTGAAGCCTTATATTTTGTTGTTTGTTTTTGTTATTCTCTTGGGGGAGCAGTTTACGAACTACGAACATAGACAAGACTACGAATTACTACGTAATTGAATCAAGAATGGTAGTAGAAAGAGATAAAATAGCATTGGAGTGTTGGAGCTCAGAAGTGTTGCTGTCTGTTATGGTTGGTTAGGAAAACGGCTGAACCTCGGTCTGAACACTCGGTTACACGTACGTCTTTGTCTAATGAACTAGAAAAGAAAAAGTGCGACGTATTGATTTATATAGATTTATAAATGACTCGGAGCGACTTTAAATAAACACCTTTAGAAATAACATAACCTATAAATAATAAAACATTTTTAACTTAAATTTATTATTATTTAGCAGAAAAATAAAATATTTTTGAGCTTTTATTACTTTTAGTAAATCTTGTGATGCTTCTAACGTATTTTTTGTACAAAAATACAAGGTAAAATAAGATGTGGCCAATGTTTACAAATTGTGTTTACAGTGTCGTTTAGAATGGTTTGTTTTGGCTTCAAAGAATGTGAACTCATCCCGTATCCAGTCCTAATAAATCCATGGAAAAAATAGGTACAGTAAAGCAAGAAATTCAAAACTCTAAATGTCCAATCGACCTTACTTAAGTAAGATATGATTTTATGCAGCATATTGCTTTCCAATCATATTCTACAGAAAACACAAGGAAATATATAACGGGATTTTGTTATCTAGGGAGAAAGATAACAGAAGAAGGAAAGTGCAAAATTTAAATAGAAAAAGGGTTTCTAGGCACAAAAATATTTTTGGAGTTAGAAAGCGCTGCGAAGTCTAGGTTATACACTTAAAAGTTAGGAATATAAGAAAATATGACAAGGAAATGCCCCTATTTGTAAAGAAAATTTAATAAGAGCTCTGGCACATGCAGAATTGTCAAAAAGAGACTTAAAATGGTGATATAAGAATTCAAATGGAAAAGAACCCCGAAAAAAGCAAATAATTCTGGGTACGAACCGGTTTTTATGCCATTCACACAATAACATGCCTGAAACAGTAAAAGTCGAATTAAGTACTGCGAAGTTTATACAATTAAGAAACTTAAAGTAATGCTAAAAGTTTTTATAACTAAAATAAAAGGTATTGTCAATGGCGCAATCCTAACTTTACTATTATTTTCCTTGGAATGGGAACTTAGCACTTCAGGTTTTAAGAAAACAGTAAAGCAACAATTTTAACTTAAATTTAACTCTTTTCCCTAGTATATTTTGTGCTATACATTTTAAAAAGTCTAAAACTTTTAAATTCTGATTAATTTTTTGCTTTCTCTCATAAAAGTCAAAAAAAAAATTAAAAAATATCTATTGTCAGGGATTATTAGATTTTATTTTTGTTTCGTTTTATTTAAAAACCTTAATCTTGTATATATATACGAAAGAAGAAACTAACTGACCGACTGCCATATCAACGCACAGCCGACCCGGCTGGAGCTAGAAGCTTAAAATTTTGCACAGTGGTTTCTTACATAACGTAGGTATCTACTAAGGAAGGGGTTTTCAAAATTTAACGCCTGAGGGGTGAAACAGGGGTTCAAACTTTGTATGGAGAAAAAATATTAGATAGTCCTATTAACTAGAAACTTCATAGAAGTCTGTACTCTAAAAAATAAATGTTTAAACAGGTTTTTAATAAATAAACCCCTAAGGGGGTGAAATGGGGGTTCAAACTTTGTAATTGAGTAAAATTGTTATACGGCGGACGAAGTCGTGGGCGAAACCTAGTAAGGAATTAACCATAAATAATCGTGTACAAATAATCATAATAATAACAATATATATATATATATATATATATATATATATATATATATATATATATATATATATATATATATATATATATATATATATATATATCGCACCCCTGTTTCAATAGTGCCATAACCTTATAAATGTTAATTTTACAGGAGAGGCGAAACAAAAACGATTGTGAATGTAATATTTTTTTGAGCAGCACTTTCAGTACTTGCGCTTACCAAATTCGGTATACACATTGATTGAAGATGTCTCTACTGATTAATGATATGTAATGTAATGTGAAATCTACACAGATATCCTAAAACAAAAAAATGTTATGTGATATGACAGTATTGTTGATGTAAATTTCGTTTTACTTCAATAGGTTAAGACTCATGAATGAATAAAACTGCATTCGACTTATTGAATTTGAGTTTAATATATGAAGGGAACAACATAAGAAAATGTAAAACAAAAAATTAATTAAACATTAGATTTGTAAGAGAACAGAACATAAAAAACGAACATTAAATTTGAAAAATAAAATTAGGATTTGTTGAAATTACAGTCCATTCTCAAAATCCAACATAGCCCGATAAACAGGGAGGTAGGACTTAGGAATCGCACTGGCTTCAAATAAGTCTAGTAAGTCTCTTTTTTTCTTTGTATCAATCCTTGGCTTAGCTGTGTAGGCCGAAACGAGAACCAGCTCATTTTTTCTTGTTCTCTTTCTTGTTACTATCTCCTGGAAATCTTCACTCTCATAGGAGGTTTTCACTTGGATGGAAAAGGGTTTGTCCTTTTCATATTTCACGACTTTTATGTTTGAACATAAAACTTTTTCCCCATGTATGGCTCTATCAAAGTTGTTGCCCAGCTGCGTCTGAAGGTTCTTCACGTCATAAAAGTCACTGTGACACAATTCTGTCACTTCATAGGGTACCCCTGTCTTTTTAGCAGCTCTGATAATTGTTGCATATTGTTGCGGTAAAAATATTGGCCCTCTCTTCAGGGCTTGCCTCACAGCTTTTTCAATCACAGAATGAGCAGCGTCGCCCTCGTTCTGCGTATGACCGCAGATTAGAAATTTGTGGGTGATACTTCTTATTTTTAAGTGATGAACAGCATACAAGAACATCGCCATGACAAATTTATTCTTGTTTTGCCCACAGCAATTGTCACTATAAAACACAACTTCTAAGTTATCATCATTAATTTTTTTGGTCATCTCTTCCAAATATTTGAAGATGCAGGATGCTATCTCGTTTGCTCCCCTGTTTCCTTCTCCCTGATGCCAAAAATAACATTTCGTCTCACCATTCAAAATGTTGGTTATAGTAAAATTGTAGCAGTTAACCTTAGACTTGTAATAAAACAACGAAGTATTGCCGCGAGGGAATGGCATCACAGCTTGTAAGTCGAAACAGCAGACAATGTATGATGTATTTTCACGTGCATTATCTTTGTCCAAGTGTTTACTTATCCTGCTTAGAACTTTCTCATATTGGTGATCGTCATACTTTCCTGTCAGCGTAGGATCATCTGGCGAGTTCTTGAAAGCCTCGCACAAGTTGCATAAGTCTTTTTTGGGAGAGAAAAATGAAATGTTGAATTCTTCATTAAAAATTTTAGAGAACATCACAAGATTTGCAGGCGACTCTCCTTTCTCATTTTGCTGTTTTTTATAGTCTCGGTGAAGTTCAGCGAGGCTTCTACCACCTTCAATATATTCGCGCGATGTTTGCGCTCTCAGGTAATGACTCTCCATTCGTGGAATGGCATTGATGAAATCCCTAACTGATTGTTTGATCCTACCATCGACTTGATAGTGGTTGCCATGTTTTCCTCTTTTCTCCGATTCTAAAAATCCCATTTCATTTGTTTTTTTCAAAACCGTTCTGATGGGTCTATCACTTATACCTAAAGTGTTCATGAAGAACCGTTTACAGATCCTTTTCTTTTCATCAGCGATATAAAAATGAAAGGAGTTGTTTAATAGTCTTGGCTTATTTTTGTTTGTGAATCTTACCGCTGGGGCAACTTTTTCCATGCATTTGAGAAGAAAATGACGCTGTTCATCTAAATTTCCAAGGTTCCAATAACCATCAAATAATTGTTGCCTCTCGCCTGGTCCAATTTTGGTTTGACACTTGAAATTGCAGGTTTCAGGGCATGGTGGTCCCATTTTTTTTCCCTTCACAATTTTTTTTGTTGTTGACGATGTATACTCTAGGCCTTGATTTCTCCTCCTTTTCGCAATTTCTCTATTTGCTGGATTTATCTTCCTTTTTTTGGTAAGCTTAACCGGAGAATTATGAAGTGATGGTGGTGAGCTAACTGTGTCTGGTACATAATTTGGGTCCTTGACCGAGTCGTCACTATCGAAGTCGAAACCTAAGCAATCGGCGGCATCTTTACGCACCGCTACTGCCATGTTATGTCGAACAAATTCAGTCTCACCAGTTAAAAGGTTGGTTTCAGTCTCAACAGTTGAGTTTCTCGAAGGAACTGATTCAGTCTCATTAGTTAAAAGGTTGGTTTCAGTCTTAGCACTTAAATTTCCCGAAAGAACTAATTCAGTCTCTTCAATTGGGTACCTTGATAAGCAGGTTTCAGCCTCAGCAGTTGGGTACTCCAAAGGAGCCAGTTCAGGGAAATCGGGTTGTTCTGCCAATGGAGGTGTATCAACAATATCAGTTGTCTGTCGTGGAGATGTACTGTCAATACTGTCAGCCTCAGTACATATTATAGTTATGTCTTCCGAAAGACCAGTCTCAGGATTTTGTTCTGAAGCAGTGTTCCTGGCCTCATTATCGACAAATTCTTTGTGTTCTGTAAAACAAAATATTTTTAAAAAGAAACTCACATATACCATCCGTACTACAAATCAGCTTACCATAAGGTGTAAGAACAGCTTCCAGGCACTCTATGTAACCAGGTCCATCCGACCCGCGTTTACGTTCAGAGGGAGCAGGAGTACCGCCTGTTAAATGTTGCGGAGACGGAGGCGTATCTATTATTTCATACTGATTCGTATTATTTAAAGCGAGGCGCAATACAAGCGCGCTCCGTGACCTAGGATTCATTTTGCTCAATAATATCTGGAATAAAACAACCTATTAGAATAAATAACTCATTTGAAACAGCACTAATAAGCCTACAATAAACGGTAAATGCCGATCAATAGTAAAGAGTACAGATTTAATCATGTTTTAGGGTAACATAAATTCTGCAATAAAGTCTCATCACACTATAAGGCAACCACAACGCTTGTAGTGCCAACAACATCGATTCAAAAAAAACAGCAATAGTGCCATATCACAGGATAGGGCGGTCTTGGAAAATGCAAAACTGACAAAAAGTGCCGACGTCGGCTTTGTATAGCGCCACATCATATGATAAGGCGCTATTGAGAAGTTTTTATCTCTATTTTTGCAACTAGAAGGAATTTCAACTCTAACATAAAACAGGTTAAGTCAGTATTTATCAATGAAAATCACTTACCTATGTAGAATAAATAATCACAAGCTGGGTTATGGCTCTACAGCATTGATTTTTGTAACCTCACTTTACAAAATAAGATGACATACTGGCTTATGACACTGTGCATGATGCTTGCAGTCACGAAATAGCCAATGGTAATAGTGACGCGTGGCGCCTCGCGCGGAATTTATTATAAATATTGATATGGCACTTTTACATATTGTAGGCATGTTCATAACGTATACGTTGGGCAAAAAAAGTCAATTTAAATTTTTTTAGGGATATGGCACTATTGAAACAGGGGTGCGATATATATATATATATATATATATATATATATATATATATATATATATATATATATATATATATATATATATATATATGTTATATCCCAAATATCCTATGTAATATTAAGAATTATTCTAAGTCGCTTATCTGTAACAGGATGCAGGTGTTTATCAAAATATCAAGTTTCACGTTATCTCAAATTCTTGCTGACCCATATGGGAACGAATCCAGTATTGCAACGTATTGTGCAATATTACGAGACTTTTCTAGAAACTCTATTACGATAACAAAAGAATATAAATACCTCCATCTAAAAGCGCTGCATTAGTTTAGACAAATTAGACCGCTTGTAAAGTTAAAACTTTGAAAGTCCGAAAACCAAACAAATGTATTTGTTAGTCGTGTAACTAAATAAAGTGTTTTTTAAAAAGAAGTTTTTGTCGGCCACGATCTAACAAATTGGCGCAGTCGGTAGGATTGTTCTGATCGTCAAACGGTTGTTCGATTCCGGAACACCAAAACGCGAGTGAATCTCAATTCTTAACAGAACGAATTTACCTCCAAGTGAAGTGACTATCAAATCCTAGTGATATCAAACACAACTTTCAACTGCAACAAGAAGAAAATTGCTACAACGGAAATCAAGAAATTTCCAAAGGTCCAAAGAGATCAGCAACTCAAAAAGAGTTCATCAAGGGACACAAGAGCCCACAAAACAAAACAAACAAACCCTGATCGACGAACTGCTTCGTAGAACAAGTGGCCTGCGGGCAAGATCTAACTACCTAGTGGTCATCGAATTCCCAGCTGTAGTTGACGCTGAAACCAAACGTCGTGTGGATTAGGAGCACGTAGTGGAACCCCTGGCACGTCGCAGCACCAACACCACGTGTGGATTAGGAGCACCTAGTGGAACCCCTGGCACGTTGGACAGCTGATTCCCTCAAACACCTCATCGAAGCCAAGAATGTTTCTTCAATTAATGTAAGTCGTTGATAAATTGTCATATTGTTGATTTACAAATTGATTTGAATCATTCTCGCTAACTCGAATAATTTGAATTTCTCACTCTAACTTGTCTAAACTCACCGAACATTTTAGTAACAAATACGTAACCAATAAAAAAACAATCATGGCTCAAAATGAAGAGAACCAAAATCAAAATCAAAATGCTGGTGACATTGAACCCTATAAATTATCTGAAATTTTTTCTCTCGTACCAGAATACGACGGAGATCAAATTTCTCTAAACACCTTTATTAACGCATGTAACAGAGCCGATGATATGTGTACCCGCGACCAAAAAATTTTACTAGTTATTAAAATCAAAAATCAATTGCGCGGAAAAGCTGCTCAATTAATAAACTCTAGAGAGATAAATAGGTGGGATGATATTTCCCAACTACTAACTGTTCATTTTGGAGATCCAAGAGATCTAACTTCTTTAATTCAAGATTTGCAACGTATGCATCAACTGTCAAATGAGAACCCTTTAACTTTTGCTGCTCGATTACAAACGCACAATGCAAAAATGCATTCCGCTGTTATCAAACAAATTTTGACGCACGCTCAAAAAAATGCACAAATATTACTAATTGATAATATGTGTTTAAATACTCTCTTGACAGGATTAGAACAAAGATTAGGTCAAATTATTAGGGCAGGAAATCCCAATACGATGCTAGACGCTATAAATAGAATAAAACGAGAACTACAACTGTCTTACTTCGAAACACAGAAATTTCAAAAAATACAAAAACCCCAAATCTCAAATCCGAAATTTTGTTCATTCTGCAAAAAGAACGGACACAATGTAAATGAATGTAGAATGAAACAGACGCAAAGGACGCAGTCCGTACCCCAATATAATCGTACATTCCAACCTATGTACATGCCGAATCAAGACAGGACGCAGTCCGCATACCCTCAAAACAGTCAGTACAGGACGCAGTCCGCATACCCCCAAAATACTCAATTTAGGACACAGTCCGCATACCCCCAAAACAATCAACAAAGGACGCAGTCCGCAAACCCCCAAAACAACACACGACCAAATTTCCAACCCGCGTCATCAAGTCAAAATCAAACAAGATTTCAAAATTTTCAACAAAGACCCAGTACGGTCTTTATGCGACCCAATCAACAGAAAACACATCACATAAACACAAACAAAAATGAATTTAACCCTGATTTTGTCGAAATCCCAAATTTTGACGCAAATTACGAATCTCGAGACGAGTATTATCACGAAAAAGAATACTACGATGATGAATATCACGATGATTATTCCGATAATGATAATTTTCGTTCCGACTCAGAAAACTACACGCAATACAAAGAAACTCAAGATTTTTCTCAGTGTAACAACACTAATCGTTTTTCTCTGTGTAGCGGCAATGAAAATTTTTCTCAAACAAACGTAAATTTTCAGAACGAAGCCTCGGGAATGTCAGAACTGACAGATCAGTTCCAAACAATGACGGTTCAAGAAAATTTCAACCCCAACCCCAATTTTTTAGAACAAAGTTTTCTTTAAATACTGTTTCATCTCAAAACCTTTATTACATTTTTGATAAAACAAAAACCTTTAAATTATTAATAGATACCGGCGCAGGAATTTCAATTTTTAAACCCAAAACATGTGAAAATTTTAAAGCAAGAACCCCTGAAAACTTATTAGTCAAAGGCATTACTAATGAAAATGTTTTAATTACCCAATCAACATTAATTCCTTTCGTTGATAACGACCCACACAAAGTCTTTATTTACAACCTTGACATTGAATTTGACGGTCTACTCGGATCAGATTTCCTAGAACACTATCATTGCGTTGTAGATTTAAAAAATAAACAGCTTACTACAAACTTTAAAATAATACCCATGTACAAGGTGGACGGAATTAACGAAAATACGGCGATAGAAAATATAGCAAATTTTAAGAATACTATAAATATTGAACCACGTACAGAAAAAATTTGTAAATTAAGAACAAATAAATTGAAAAATACCGAAGCAATCTTATTAGCCCAATGCATTGACAAAGTTCGTTTACCAAACGCCATAGTCAAAATAAATGAAAGAGGAGAATTTTTGACATCAGTTTTAAACATAAATATGATTCCCAAAACAGTTAGTTTTTGCAATTTAACTTTCGAACCTCTTATTAAGGAAAGTACTTCAGTTCAAAACTTCAATAAGGAAGATACTACATATCCACAAGTAATCAACAGGGAAGAAGAGATAATAACCCAATTACGAACAGAACACATGAACGACGAAGAAAGGGGATTGATTTCTCAAGTTTGTCTAGAATTTTCTGATATATTTTACTTAGAAGGAGATTCACTGACTTTTACTAGTGAAATCAAGCATTCAATCAAAACAAAAGACTCCAGGCCAATCCATACTAAGTCCTACAGATATCCACATGTCCATAAAGAAGAAGTGAAGACACAAATAAACAAGATGTTAGACCAAGGAATTATCCAGCCTTCAATTTCACCATGGTCAAGTCCAGTATGGGTTGTTCCAAAGAAAATGGACGCATCTGGAAAACAGAAATATAGACTTGTGATAGACTATAGAAAACTAAACGACATTAGTATTGACGACAGGTATCCATTACCAAATATATCTGACCTTTTAGATCAACTAGGACACTGTCAGTACTTTACAACATTAGATTTGGCCTCAGGCTTTCACCAAATAGAAGTCAACCCAGATGACGTAGAAAAAACAGCATTTTCTGTCGATAACGGACACTACGAATTTTTAAGGATGCCTTTCGGGTTAAAGAATGCACCTTCTACATTCCAAAGAGTTATGGATAACATTCTAATGGGTATCCAGAATGAAAAATGTGCAGTCTACATGGATGATATTATAATTTACAGCAGTACTATTCATGAACATATATACAGACTTCGAGAAGTATTTGCCAGACTCAGAAAAGCTAACTTAAAAATACAGCCCGATAAATGTGAATTCTTAAGAAAAGAAGTCGCCTATCTCAGACACCTGATAACAAAAGATGGAGTAAAACCAAATCCAAATAAAGTTACGGCAATTAAAGAATTTCCAATTCCAACTAATACAAAAGAAGTAAAATCATTTTTAGGACTTTCCGGATATTACAGAAGATTTATTCCAGATTATGCCAAAGTATCAAAACCATTGACTACATTACTAAAGAAAGATACTCCTTTTGTTTTTGATTCACACTGTCAAAAATCATTTGATACATTAAAAGATTATCTAACCAAAGAACCTATTCTTATCTACCCAAACTTTGAGGAACCTTTTGTCCTAACTACGGATGCATCTATGTTCGCAATAGGAGCAATTTTATCTCAAGGTCCAATTGGAAAAGACTTACCAATAGCTTTCGCATCCAGAACACTATGTCCAGCCGAAACCAAATATAGTGTTATTGAAAGAGAACTATTAGCAATTGTCTGGGCAGTAAAACACTTCAGACCATATTTGTATGGAAGAAAATTTAAACTCGTAACAGACCATAGACCATTGACATGGTTATTCTCAATAAAAGATCCAGGCTCAAGACTTGCCAGATGGAGACTCAAATTGGAGGAATATGACTATGAAATCCTGTATAAACCTGGAAGAATAAACAAAAATGCTGACGCCTTAAGCAGAATTAAAATTAACCATTTTAAACAAGTTACTGCATTTAATAAGAAAACTCAGGAAGAACCAGAATCCTCTTCCACAGAAATAGACGAAAATGAAACTCAACTAATGTCACCTCAAACTATGGAAAACGAATTTAAAAGATTTTGGGAACTATACCACGTAAAATCTTTAATCGACTACTCAAAGATTAGATATACAAATGATCAACTCCTGGATAAAGACCACAAGAATATAATAATTATTTTTCAACAAGATAAACTAACAGATTTACACTATAAGATTATAGAAGATTTCCATGAGGAACACCCAAGTTTTGACGATGACAAAATAAATATTTTGAATTCTAAAACCTCAAATAAAAGAAAATATTATCTCATAACCTTACCCTTCGTAATGGAAGATGCTATAGCTATACTATTTAAAGCCTTAGTTAGTTCACAACATGAGATAGATGAATCAAAAACATATTATGTAGAAAACAATGTTGACCTACCATTTTTAGAAATGCTATGTTTTATTTTTGCTGACAAAGATTTAAAAATTGTTATTTGTCAAAATATTGTAACCACTCCACAACAGGATGAAATCCCAATAATCATGGATCAATATCACTCTGGAAAAAGGAACTTTCACAGAGGAGTTAATGAAACAATAAGAAGACTTAAAGAAAAATACAACTGGACAGGACTCAGCAAAGATGTTGAGAATTTTATAAAGAAATGTGAAATCTGCCAGAAAAATAAAGTTATGAGGAAAAACATGGATAACCCACTAGTTATTACAGAAACACCAAAAACCGCATTTGAAAGAATAAATATTGACATTCTAGAAATTCCAGAAAGAAACCATATCCTAACTATAAGAGACGAACTCACTAAATTTATTCAAGCATACCCACTAATGGACAAAACCTCAAAATCCGTAGTAAACACCTTATTACTCTATTTCCAACACTATGGAACACCTTTAAGGATACATTGCGACTTTGGAAGAGAATTTAACAACCAATTAATGAAAGACTTATGTAACCTCTACAACATAAAATTAACATTCTCTAGTGTAAACCACCCCCAATCAAATGGCTCATTGGAAAGATTCCATGCCACTCTTTTAGAAATGATACGAGTAATGACTACTGAAGACCCAAATGAACACCCCTTACAATTATTGCCATATGCTTGTATATGTTACAATAATTCTGTAAATAAGACAACTGGATTTACACCATATGAATTAATATTTGGACATACATCTACCAGACCTCCAGAAACCCTTTACAACGAAAAGGAACTTGTTTCAAAATATATAAGAGACCTAAATGCCAGAATTAAACACTACTATGACCTTGCCAGGCAAAGAACAATACAATCAAAAGAAAAAGCTAAAAGAAGATTCGACGAACACGTAAAAAGAGATAATGCAGATTACAAAGTCGGTGATAAAGTTTATGTAAAGGAATCACAAATTAAAGGAAAACTCGCTAACAAATATAATGGTCCTTTTATAATCAAAGAAATTCATCTAAATTCAGCAACACTAGAAAATTTACAAACGAAACAAACAACTAAAGTCAATTACGATAGACTAAAACCATACTATGATGACGTAATAATTAAACCAGATGATAAAAACGCTATAGAAGAAAATACTGATTAAAATTTTTTCATTTCAGATTTTTAATTATGCTCTCCAATACGCTTGCTCTATCAAGACAAAGAAATGATAGTTATCGCTATACACTCAGACCTATCGAAAATAATGTCGGATTATACTTTCAAAGAGAAACTAAACTAAAAGTCTCTAATGATAAATGGACACTTCTAGTCTACAAAGACACAAGAAGACTAAAAGAATTATATGATAGTAATAACAACATTTTACAAAGCCTAAAAACTATGCTAAATAGTAACAATAACTACATGAAAAATGTGTATGTCGATTTAAAAACACACATCAGTTTGCTTGGACAAATATCCAAAGATATAGAAGATAAATTTGAAGAACTGGAACTAGATGTTTCAACAAGACCAAGAAGAAGACGTGGCTTAATCAACGCTGCAGGAAGCATTTGGAAATTTATTACTGGAAACTTAGACTCTTCAGACGGAGAATATTACAATAACTGTATAAATAAAATTGAGAAAGACGAACATGAACTCGAAACTCTAATGAAAAAGCAAATAATGGTAACAACTTCAGTGATCAAGAGCTTTAATGAAACTTTACGAAAACTTCAAATCGACGAAGAGACTTTCAACAAAAACCTAAAGAACATAGAAAAAAACATTCTCGATATATGGGATGAAGTTGAACTATTAGAAAGTAAGCTACGCCTTATAACTGTTTGTCAACATTTAACGGAATCTTATTCTTTCATAGAAGAACAATTAAATGACATCTTAAACGCTGTCACTTTCGCCAGACTAAATATAATTCACACCTCTATTATTACCCCAAAAGACTTAGTATCCGCATTAGGAAAAGTAGCTCAAAACCTTCAAAAGAATAATTTACCCCTTTCTCCTAGAGAAGCTAAGGTTGCTACCTATTTAGATATCATAGAGTTAGCAGCATTCCAAACAATGGATAAATTAGTATTTGTTTTAGACATTCCTTTAGTTGAACCCGAATTGTACACAGTTTATCGATTATACCCTATTCCAACTAAAGATAATCGAACTAAGCTTCATTATGTTTTACCAACCATTCAAAAATATATAGCGAAAGGTGATGATTCAGATCAGTTTATTCCGTTATCTGATATTGAACATTGTAAAGAAGTAATGATTAATATTAAGCTTTGTAAAAACTTGTATTCATACCCAATTGATTCTAATGCTATTTGTGAAGCGCAACTTCTCAAAACGCAACAATTTAATAGTCTTCCCAAAAACTGCGAAGTAATTTCAATGTACGCACAAGACTACAAGGTACAATTGTTAAAACCAAATATGTGGTTATTGGTAATTACCGATCAAACTCCAATAACAGTTAAATGTGAAAATATTGATCCAAAATCAGAAATAATCGATACTAACACAATTATGACGTTACAACCCGGCTGTTCAGCATTTGTTGGAACTACAAGAGTTCAAGCTTCTATGACGAAAGTTTCAGAATGGCACTATAATTATTCTAATACATTTCAAATACCTTTTAATTGTTGTTCTAATTTGCCAAATAACGCTCATAAAAACTTAGACTTAAAACCACTTAAAATTGGTGAACTAAATCTCGAAGATTTGGAAATTGCTAAACACAAATTGGATCAATATTCTAGAGATATAGACGACCTAATCAATGAACCTTTAATTCAGAAATATACGCCATGGTTCACTTATGTTCCTATAACTTTAATAATACTCGTAATAATTGTATACTTTTTCCGAAAATGTCAAAAACGTAGGCGAATGATTGGAATCAGTATTGATCAATCCAGCCCTCCATATCCACCTTCTCCAAAACCTGGAATATCGTTATTAGGAAAACGACTTTCCAAAATGTTACCGCGAAGACGTCCAAGCATTCGTCTCGGTGAACCAATTGATGAAGGTGAAACCTTCGAAATTATAAATACGAACATAAATAAGAATTGCGCATAAAAATTTGAAAGGAACTATCTATATTATTTCCAATTTATCATGATTCGATTATCATTTCTTTATTATTGTATCTGACGCTTTCTATATATTTTATTATTGCTTATTGTACTTTATTATACACTGCTCTTAAAAGTTACTGCACTGAATAGCACTAACTTTTTATTATAAGAGGGAGCTGTTATATCCCAAATATCCTATGTAATATTAAGAATTATTCTAAGTCGCTTATCTGTAACAGGATGCAGGTGTTTATCAAAATATCAAGTTTCACGTTATCTCAAATTCTTGCTGACCCATATGGGAACGAATCCAGTATTGCAACGTATTGTGCAATATTACGAGACTTTTCTAGAAACTCTATTACGATAACAAAAGAATATAAATACCTCCATCTAAAAGCGCTGCATTAGTTTAGACAAATTAGACCGCTTGTAAAGTTAAAACTTTGAAAGTCCGAAAACCAAACAAATGTATTTGTTAGTCGTGTAACTAAATAAAGTGTTTTTTAAAAAGAAGTTTTTGTCGGCCACGATCTAACATATATATATTCGTTTTTTTCTTGGGTATAGGTTTTGATGATATTTGTAGTAAAATCCTATATCCAAGAAAAAAACGAAAAAAATATAACATAAAATAAATGGTTTTAAGAAATAAAAATAAAATAAAATATATATGTAATTATATTACACTGGTCAACAGTGATTTTGTTAAACAAAATCCAGTTGCTTTTGTAAACAGTACTACCTATCCGTAGATAAACCTCATACGTAGTTTTGTTCAATCACCCTCAGTTTTCGTGAAACATCGACTAAAGTGCTTACGCGACTTTTGCTTACCGACGTGTGTTTGCGATAAATTAACATTAAGTTATTGAAATTGAATCCGTTTTTTCTTGTGATTGGTATTTCAATACATCGTAATAAGATGACCAGAGTGTGTGTAAATCATCCTGATAACTTTTGCAATATTTGCGGTCAACTTACTGTTACAAGTCAACGTCATAGTTTGACACCATTAGGTAAAAATTGTTATTTTAATTATTTTGGCTTTCCAGTGCGAAAGTTGGACAAAACCTAGACTCCTAGTGTTTGCTGTACACAGTGTGTTAGTTTATTAACATCATAGGCTAAAGGATCTCATCATATACCGTTCGCAGTTCCAATGATATGGTCCGAACCGAAAGATCATGATGTATCAGATTGGTATGTCTGCCAAACTTCTATAAAAGGGACGTGATTTGAATCTCAGTAAAAGACAGGCAGAACTGTTGGCTTCCCGGCTTCATGATTGGAATTTACTAGAAAAAAATACAATCCGTATACAGAAAACGACATATGTACTTCGCAAATTTTTTTTCTCGAGATGGCAATCTAGTGTTTTGCACTGACATTCCCTCAGTGATGACAAGGATATGGATGCAATATGTCGCTCAAGATACACTTTTTACACTCGCATTTGGATTTTTTTTTCACAATTTGGGGGCCATTAGCGACGAACACGGTGAGCGGTTCCATCAGGAAATATCCAACATTGAAAAACGGTACCAAGGCAAGTGGAGTCCGAACATGTTAGCTGACTACTGTTGGACACTCAAAAGAGATGCACCTGACGCTAAATATTCCCGAAATCCTGAATAAAAGTAAAATATAAGTTATTTTTCTTCATTAGATATAATTGTTAACCATATATGATTTTAAAAAAATTAGCTGCTGTTGCAAAAAAACTGAGGGTGATTGAAATTTTTTAAAAATGCAGATTAGTTACAAACTAGTTGTAAATACAAAATAACCCATTCAATTTCATTTAACTTTCATTAAGGTCATTTTTGTTGATCAGTGTTATTAATTATATTAATACCTCGATCATTTTAAACTCAATATATTTTTAACTGGAAAATAATTTTACTCTTGATGATGATGATTTTTGACGAACAAACACTTTAATTTATACAAAAATATACAAAAGGGTTTTATGAAAAAAAATTTAAGGAGACTTCTCAGGTCAGCGTCATACTTAAAAATTCAAAAAATCTATAAGATGTTTATCTAATTTTTTGTCATTAAAAATACAATGAAACTTACCTAAAATAAATTTCTCTTTTCGAAGACAAATTTTAAAATACAAATTTTACGTAACATAGAATCTTGGTCTAAAAGTTGTTGAAACGAAAAAATTTTTCTGTTTAAATTTATAATATTTTTTGTAGTTTAGTTTCATCAAAGAAATCGAAACTATTTCTCACGTACACGTATAAATTCCAAAATCCATATTTCAATTTTTGTTAGAATACATTTAAAGGCATGCAAAACAAAAAAAATATATTGTCGTTAAAAATATTTCAATCACAACCTAATTGTTATTTTAATTTTTTACGGCCACAAACTATGATTTAATGACATAAACCATAATTTTTTATGAGAACATATTCTTAAAAAAATAAAAACTAACCCATTATGCATGGAGAACACTGAACTGGATCTTATTTTTCAGCGCTGAGAACGAGCTTCGGCGTGACTTGGAAAAGCGACACAATACCCTGACGAGACCGCGATTTTCAGCCAACTGAAACACTGAAAATTTACCCTGTTCGATGTCGTCGCGTTCGCTTTCCCAAGTTCATCGAGACACAGCGCAAGCAAGTAGCTTGTTTTGTCGACATACTAACTTATAGAGAAAAGCTTTCGGTATGATTGTTGTCTGATGAGTTAATAATAATAATTGTTATAACACCAAGAATTGAACAAAATTGGAATAAAGCGGCTGTAACTTTATTTAGCCTTTAATATACATACCTTGAAAGTATTATCAAAAGATTTAACAAATCTGAGTAACGCTAACAAACTTATACTAAAAAAGCAGTCCCAGTCCTTTGCGTTTCGTGACTAAAATTTGGCAGGCACCACACGAAACTGACACCCGGAACACTGACATTTTATTGTCCTAATTGGATATATCAAAAATAAAAACCAAAAAAAAATTGTAGGAAAAGGAAAGGATCACAGTTACTTTTTTACCAGAAAAAACAGATAAATAAACATGCATACGAAACTGACGGAGTTGCAGGTTACAGCAGGGAAAATAGATTGTTTTTGCGAAAATAATGATAGTACAATGCTCACATGGGCTTCTGGTTCCCTTATATTTACATGATCACAGAGAATTGATGATATTCCTTAGGGACAGGCTTTGGGCTGTAACGATTTTTTTTTTAATTAAATCTCGTGACTAGGGCACGGAATTGGCATGTTACGGTTGGGTTTGCTTGGTTCTTAGGTTCTTAGCACCCCAGTCTAAGATTTATTAAATATCTTGGGAAAGGGATAGATGCATAGATCTGCGTATGTTTTCCAGCTCTTGATTTGAGACTTGTTTGGAAAAATGAATGTTGGAGTGAAGAGTATTATCGTCAGCATAACTGTGGATGGGATTGGTAGTTGAAGAGAGCAGGTCATTAACGTGAAGAAGAAATAGTGTTGGTGCCAGGACTGAACCTTGGGGGACGCCAGCATTGATAGAATGAAAGTTTGATGAGTGACCGTCAACCACGACAGATATGTGCCGATTAGAGAGGAAGCTACCGATCCAGGTACATAGTTTGGTACCCCCTTAGGTTTGCTTAGGTTTTTAGAACTTTCCTCTCACGTAAGGTTTAGAAATGGCAGGTAATAGTAATAAAACTTTCAAAATTACATACATATTTGTGTAACCATAAATAACATGTAAAAGGTTAGAAAAAATAGGTACAGTGGTAAGAAATTCAAAACCCTAAATTTCCAATCGACCTTATTTAAATGAGATATTATTTTATGTAGAATATTGCTTCCCAATCATATTCTAAAGGAAACACAATGAAATATGTAACTGCATTTTGTTATCTAGGGAGAAAGATAACACAAGAACGAAAGTGCAACTGGCAGGAAGCAAGACTGGGATTTGGAGGCGTTAATCAGAACAAGGTTCTTAGCACCCCAGTCTAAGATGTATTAAAGATCTTGGGAAAGGGATAGGTGCAAAATCTGCGTCTATTATCCAGCTCTTCATTCGAGACTTGTCTGGAAAAATAAATGTTGGAGTGAAGAGTACTATCGTCAGCTAACTGTGGATAGGATTGGTAGTTCAGTATATAAGTTTAATTTTTTAAGCAAGGAAAAGGATGGCTCTGCTATTTCGAAAAGTTTCGTTGGCTTTTTGAACTTATTTAATTTTTTTACCACAGTAAAATAAGAGGTATTTTAACCATTTAGGACCGAAGCTTATTGTAAATTACCTACATCAACTTTTCAGGATAAAAATTTTTGATTGGAAAAAGTTTTATAAAAAAGGACTGCAAAATTTTAACTAATATAAGCCTGAATTAATACAGTTATTTTGACGCAGTATCAATGGAAAAGTTATGCATTTGTTGTAGCGAAAAATTATATAACACAACGGAACAACTTTCGTTTGTCTTTAAAGTTTTGGAAAATGATTATAGTTATAAGTTAGCATATCAATAGTTGTTTAGTCAAGAGCTATTACGTACGTAAGCTAGATCTTGTTTTTGTGTCCATGAATCCGTCTAATACAATGATAAACATTTTCATTTATCTTTCTTCGGCCGAAACCGAACGGTGTGGATTAAATGTGTGTGACCCGAAAAATTTCTAGGACTTCGCCAAAAATACCATAAAAGGCTTTTTTTAAAATAAGCCCTAAAATCAGATTCTGAAATAGGACACAAAAAGGATATCAAATATGTTGGTCCATGGCACATGAGTTGTTTATGAAATGGAAAATCTTACTTTAGAACACGATTATCCATCCCTTCGTGGGTACGTCACTTTTTGTAAATGATCATGGTTTATCACCATAGTCCCATTTTTCACCAAAACGCGATGGACAAGTTCCACTTTTTATGATATATGTACATACATTACACTGTATATACCTACTTATTATATGTTTATATGTATGAGGAAAGCAACATTTATCATAAAAAAATTCTATAAGTATAAAGAGGTTATAATTTCGAGCAACACTGGGTTATTGATATAAAAAAGAAATTTTAAATGTGTATGTGCGACAAAAACGTTTAGATATGGCATTGCTTGTTAAAATACGGCGTCGTTTTGGTTAGTTTTATAAAACCTTTATGGTCGAAGTATTTTTATTATTAATTAACAAGCTTTTATTACCTTGACCAGTAACTTCTTAACATTGTAATGAAATCTTACAACTCAATTTTCACCCACTTCTCATTGTTGTTGTTAGTTTCTTTATTTTCGAACCTCAAAAAAATACAGAGATTTTATAATAGGTTCACTTAAGAATTTTAAACTAAACATAATATTACTATATATACGAGTATATCCTAGTTATTATATTAATATATATATAAAAGAAAAATACATTTTTTTTTTAAATACTTAACAATAGAAATAAAAGTAAAAGAAGCCTATAAATTTCTATTAATTAAAATATGATTTTTTAATTTTTCATTAAATCTTATAATGTTATTTACACTCTTTATACTTACAGGTACTTGGTTATACATGATTAGTCCGTTATGAGTTATAGAATGTTTTGCCTTTGATGTCCTAGTTGTGGTGTAAAAGTAATTATTAGTATTTCTAGTACAATACGTATGTATATTTTGATTTACTGTAAGCTCAATGTTACTTTTTATTTTTTTGTTTACTATTTTATTTACTAATTTAATTTCACTGTAATAAACTAACTCTTTAATAGTTAAAATTGAATTATTTAAATATAAATAATTTGTTCTTGTATGATATGTATAATTAAAAATTGTTTTGACAGCCTTGTTTTGACATATTTGTAGTCTATTTAAATAAACTTCATTAGCAGCCTCACCCCAAACAGCAATTAAGTAATTTATATTTGACTGAATATAACTAAAATATAACAAATTCTGAGTTTTTCTATTCAAGTAAAATGAAAATCTTCGGAATAAACCAATAAGTTCACTAATTTTTTTGATTAAATTTTCTATGTGCTGCTTAAAAGTAAGATTTTTGTCTAATGTTATTCCTAAATATTTAAAATATTCAACTTTTTTTATTTCACATTCGTTTATCTTTATTTTAGTTATATTATTTGTTTTATTCCCAATATCCATAATAAAACATTTATTTTCCTTTAAAAAAAAATTGTTTTTTTTTTAAATAATTTTTTTTTTTTCGATGTCGTATCGATTTGAAACTGAACCTAGTTCAGTCAATTAGGTTTGGAACATACACATTTACTATATATATATATATATATATATATATATATATATATATATATATATATATATATATATATATATATATATATATATACTGATCCAAACGGCTTTATCAGATCCGATACGTCTTACAGACAACCTCAGACCCACCAGTTCTATTAGAGTTGGGGGAGTGTAAAAGGTGGATAAAGTACTTACGTCCTTTTAGAAAAAGAGGCAACATTCGAGGGGTAAGGAAAGAACAAAAATACAATTTGGTATGTTTAATATACGTCATTGAATCCGCACGTACTGCCCACTTTTCGAGCCCATCCAAAATACAAATAGTATTGTCTACCGACGTTAGTAAACCAAGCGATGTTGCCACTTTCGAAGTGTATGGTATGCCTTTTTTGGGCGCGAAAACACTGTGACACGTGGTTATTTGCATAAGTGTTAATAACAGGTGACTTGTTTAAGCGGTAAAGTTGTTTCTTATGTGATTAAAATTGAACAACCGAACAAAATTATTATTAGAATTAGCCACTAGCAGTAAATCAGGTGAGTAATTTGTAGTTTTTATTGGATGGTTTTAGATAAATCAACAAATAATATAATTATATGTATTTTTAACCGATTTCACTAAAAAGGAGGTTATCAATATGTATTTTTTTATTTATGCATAATTCTTGAACGGATTGACCGACTTCGATATTTTTTTTCGTTTTGCAGATGAGTTCTCTCGAATGGTTCCATTTTAAAGGTTTTTTTGCTGAAGTGAATTTTTGCGTGTGTACTTCGCAACGGCAGCACCGATTTCAATGATTTTTCCTGTTGTGTTAAGCATGATGGTCAGGTGGTCCTGTTGGTTTTTCACTTTTAAAAAATATAAAATAAAAAATAATAAACAGGAGGGATTGACAATTTCTCCAAAAATGTCACCTTACTTGTCATTTTCGGGGTTATTGAGGCCAAAAAATTTAATTCTGTGTCCCAGGGGGGGGGGGGGGATAAGGAGAAGCGACTGCCAATTTCTCCAAAAATGTTAACTAATGGGTGAAGACTTATTGAGGTCAGAAAAGCTATGTTTATGTAACGGATGTAAAAAAATTACTGCGGGGGAGGGGGGCAAAAGGAGCGCGTGGAAAATTCTTTAAAAATGTTAACTATGTCATGTTCGGGGTAACTGAGGTCTGAATATCCAATATTACATGGACATAAAAAATTTAAATTGGGGGCAATAAGATGAAGGGGGAGGGAGAATAGGCGAACTAAAAAGAAAGAAATATTTTTTTTCATAAAAATGAACCGACTTCACAAAAGAAAAGGCACTAGAAAGTCTGAAATCATATTTTTACGAATTTGTAACTGTAGTTGATGGTTACTTAATTTTGTTGAAAGTTAAGTAACTTGTACACCGAAGTTCTAAACTTTGAAGTCGGCGCAATATTAAAGTTTAATAGGAGTCCTTAATGATAATACATTACTCATACACAAACATAGCTTTATTGTCATTCAAAAAACTGCAATTTTTTATTGACGAAGCCTGTTATACGTACTACTACGGAAAAAGAATTATTTAATAATTACTATAAAAGATTCTACTAATAAAACACCAAATGAAAAATAATTGTATATTTCTTCTATATTTCTTGTATATTCCTTGTATATTTCTTGTATATTTCTTGAATATTTCTTGTATATTCCTTGTATATTTCTTGTGTATTTCTTGTATATTTCTTGTATATTTCTTGTATGTTACTTGTATATTTCTTGTATATTTCTTGAATATTTCTTGTATATTCCTTGTATATTTCTTGTGTATTTCTTGTATATTTCTTGTATATTTCTTGTATGTTACTTGTATATTTCTTGTATATTTATTGTATATTTCTTGTATATTTCTGTATATATCTTGTATATTTCTTGTATACTTCTTGTATGTATGTATACTTCTTGTATATCTTTTGTATTCCTTGCTTGTATATGTGTATTCCTTGTTGTGTATTCCTTGTATATGTGTATTCCTTGTATATGTGTATTTCTTGTATATTTCTTGAATATTTCTTGTATATTTCTGTATATATCTTGTATATTTCTTGTATACTTCTTGTATATTTCTTGTATATTATTACTTGTATATTTCTTGTATATTTCTGTATATATCTTGTATATTTCTTGTATATTTCTTGAATATTTCTTGTATATTTCTGTATATATCTTGTATATTTCTTGTATACTTCTTGTATATTTTTGTATATTTCTTGTGTATTCCTTGTATATTTCTTGTATATTTCTTGTATATTTCTTGTATATTTCTTGTATATTTCTTGTATATTATTACTTGTATATTTCTTGTATATTCCTTGTGTATTTCTTGTATTCCTTGTATATTTCTTGTATATTTCTTGTATATTATTTCTTGTATATTTCTTGTGTATTTCTTGTATTCCTTGTATATTTCTTGTATATTTCTTGTATATTCCTTGTATATTTCTTGTATATTTCTTGTATATTATTTCTTGTATATTTCTTGAATATTTCTTGTATATTCCTTGTATATTTCTTGTGTATTTCTTGTATATTTCTTGTATATTTCTTGTATATTCCTATATTTCTTGTGTATTTCTTGTATATTTCTTGTATATTTCTTGTATAATATTTCTTGTATATTTCTTGTATATTTCTTGTGTATTTCTTGTATATTTCCATATATATCTTGTATATTTCTTGTATATTTGTATACTTCTTTCTTGTATATTTCTGTATATTTCCTGTATATTTCTTGAATATTCCTGTAATTTCTTGTATATTTCTTGTATTTTCTTGTATATTTCTTGTATATTTATTGTATATTTCTTGTATATTTCTGTATATTTCCTGTATATTTCTTGAATATCTCTTGTATATTTCTTGTATATTTCTTGTATATTCCTTGTATATTTCTTGTGTATTTCTTGTATATTTCTTGTATATTTCTTGTATATTATTACTTGTATATTCTTCTTGTATATTTCTTGATACTTCTTGTATATTTCTTGTACATTTCTTGTATATCTCTTGTATATTTCTTGTATATTTCTTGTATATTCCTATATTTCTTGTGTAGTTCTTGTATATTTCTTGTATATTATTACTTGTATATTTCTTGTATATTATTTCTTGTATATTTCTTGTATATTTCTGTATATATCTAGTATATTTCTTGTATACTTCTTGTATATTTCTTCTATATTTCTTGTATATTCCTTGTATATTTCTTGTATATTTCTTGAATATTTCTTGTATATTCCTTGTATATTTCTTGTGTATTTCTTGTATATTTCTTGTATATTTCTTGTATGTTACTTGTATATTTCTTGTATATTTCTTGTATATTTATTGTATATTTCTTGTATATTTCTTGTATATTTCTGTATATATCTTGTATATTTCTTGAATATTTCTTGTATATTTCTTGTATACTTCTTGTATGTATGTATGTATGTATGTATGTTTTGTGTTCCTTGCTTGTATATGTATATCCTTTTGTATTCCTTGCTTGTATATGTGTGTTCCTTGTTGTGTATTCCTTGTATATGTGTATTCCTTGTATATGTGTATTCCTTGTATATGTGTATTTCTTGTATATTTCTTGTATATTATTACTTGTATATTTCTTGTATATTTATTGTATATTTCTTGTACATTTCTTGTATATTTCTTGTATATTTCTGTATATATCTTGTATATTTCTTGTATATTTCTTGAATATTTCTTGTATATTTCTTGTATATTATTTCTTGTATATTTCTTGTATATTTCTTGTATATTTCTTGTATATCTCTTGTATATTTCTTGTATATTTCTTGTATATTTCTTGTATATTCCTTGTATATTCCTTGTATATTTCTTGTATATTATTTCTTGTATAACATATTTTGCCAAAATTTAGCTTTCTATGTCGAGCAGTTTGAACTTGAAAAATTATTTAATTTTTAGGGATTGATTTTACCCTCTTGGAGGGTGACTTTTGCAATATCCTGTGTTTTTGGACGCTTGGGGACTAAATTAAAGCTGTATGCAAATTTTCAGCATTCTTTGTTAGTTAGGGCTGGGCCTTGACAAATCAGTGGCAGAAGTGTATACAAATTTTGAAAAACTAATAAAATAACAAATATTTTTAAACAATTAATTTTATTTGAAATACTTCCCTTGTTTAGGAACCAAAATTTCATAAAGATCAGTCTTAATAATTAAAAAAAAACTTACAAAATAAAAATAACATCTAAGTACACATAAGTTAAAAAATATTTACAATAAAATTTAGCTTTTTACACAGAAACTACCATTTCCTTTTAATAAACATGTACAAACTTGAGGGACAAAAATTTTTGTACAAGAAGCAATTTTAGGTCTAGAAAAAATTGATATTTTTTGTAGGCCACGATTCTTGATTGAGGTTATAGAAATATTCAATAGAGGCAAGATCTGGAGAGTCGAAATAAGAAAAAATTATGCAGTGAATGAAACCAATTGGAATGGATATCTTTGAGCGTTTTCCCGAAAAATGTTTAAAAAATGCGATAAAAAAATACATTATATATATCGTTGAATTCGTGCTTCAATAAGCTTTCATTTGACACCCTACACGACGCCCTTGAAAAAAAAAATTCCATTGCCCAATTTACCCCCCGACATTAATCCCCTGAATCAAAATTTAACTTTTTATACGTCACGTCTATAATTGGGCCATCGCACTCTATCTCTGTACCATATTTTAAATTTCTACGTCGAATAGTTTCAGAGAAAATCGCCTGTGACAGACGGACGGACGGACACCAAGTGATTCCATTAGTGTTCCGTTTCACGGAACACTAAAAATGAAAAAATCTACAGCTAAACTTAATTTAAACCTGACTGCTGCATTTCTTAGAGATAATTTGTAGCGTTTATCTAAGTAAAAACACATTAACAAGACTAGTTGGTTTCGTTGTGTAATTTCTGTACCGTGTTCTTGATAAAAATAATATAAAAAGATTTCCATTTTTGTCTTGCCGGAGTTTGCAGTCATCTGAAAAATGCTCGGAAAAATGATATTGTGTCCTGCGAGGTATCCTGTAATGAGATTTCTACGTAATTGTGATGAATTAATAAAATAATTTAAAAAACAAAATATTAAGTAAAACGACTTTTAAACTTTAAAGTATAGTGTATAAAAATACATTTTGCATTGAATTGTATTTTGTTGCAAACTACAGAATATATACACAAATTAAAAATGAAAAAAAGTGTTTAACAGTATCAAAAAGTCACAAGAACCAACAAAGGAAGGTTTTACTATCGGTTATCCTCGAATTCGACTGAAGTAACACACCCGAAAACAAAGAAAGAGAAAAAAAACAGAGAAAGATTTCTGGGCGGGGCGGTTTAGATTTGGCAACTACATGTTGCCAAATCTAAACTAATGCCACAGGAATGCTATTACTGTCAAAATAATGCCATCGGTAATGCCGCCATAATGCCAATACTGCCACTATAATGCCAATACTGCCATCATAATGTCAATAATGCCACCATAATGCCAATACTGCCACCCTAATGCCAATACTGCCACCCTAATGCCACCCTAATGCCAATAATGCCACTAATGCCAAGAGCTTGTACACCATAATGCCCCAGCGGTTTACCCCTCGCCATGCCTTAAATGTCTCGGAAGTGTAGCCGGTTTCAAGCAATATTTCATTTATTTGATCTAGAGTTTTTAAGTTTTCACACCAACAGACAGACTGGTGGAAATAGGAAAACATGTTTTTCATAATCTGGGTATCCCAAAATGTGATAAACTGAAAAAATATCTTGAAGTGATTTATTTACAAATACAGTACTTAGGTACTTCCTCCAGTGATTGAAATAAAAAAAACTTATAATTATTTTTTTCATTTTAACTCTTGAAGTTTTTGAATCAACACTATCAAAAGACTAAGTTAAACAATGCTTAAAAGAAAAATGTTAATTAGGCCTTTTCCAATTTCAATAGATTACTTAATTAAACTTCTTTTCCATTGAAAAAAAGGTGAAAAAATTGGTTAGAAAAAAGAAAAAAGAGTATTATAACAACCAATTTGCAAGTGCAAAGGGAGACTCAAGAAAAACCAGGAAAGTTATAAACGAAATACTATCACAAAAAACTAAAAGCTCTCAAGGAAGTGAAATAGAATCCCTCACTATGGATGATGGCAACAAAATTGAAAACCAACAGCAAATTTGTAGCTTCCTAAACAAATACTTTGTGGATGTGGGTGAGAGGTTGGCAGCAGTGATACCTGATGTACCGCTGGATGTACAGAGTGAGTTTGCTGGTGATAAAAATATGTCTCTCACTCCAACTACTACTGATGAAGTTGCCCAGCTTGTAAGGGAGCTTGATTCTGCGAAAGCAACAGGCTTTGATGGCCTGAGTATCTGCGTGTTGAGGCAGTGTTGTGATGGTGTTGCACCTATTCTTTCTAATATAATAAACCAGTCACTCAGCAGTGGTGAAGTTCCTGATGGGATCAAAACAGCAAAAGTACGACCTCTGTTCAAGGATGGTGATAAGAATGCAGCTAACAATTACAGATCAATATCGGTGCTTCCTTCATTGTCAAAAATTTTTGAAAAAATTGTAAACCAGAGACTGGTAGGTTTTTTGCATTGTCAAAATATGTTGTACTCGGGGCAGTATGCTTTCCGGGAATCTAGTGACACGGTATCTGCGTCTGTAGATATGATCTCTGAGGTACAAATGAAAATTGATGACAATCAGATTGCAGCTCTGGTGTCGCTGGATTTACGGAAGGCGTTCGATACAGTGCATCATGGTATAATGTTGAGAAAGATGGAGCTTCTGGGTGTGAGGGGAAAGTGCCACGACTGGTTCTCGAACTATCTTTCAAATAGAATGGCTTTTGTATCATTGGGCAATACAGCCAGTACAAAAGAACAAGTCAAATATGGGGTACCACAAGGGTCAATATTGGGCCCAACCCTTTTCTTAATATATATTAACTCTATTTCTAACCTCAAATTACATGGTAAAATAAAACTGTACGCCGATGATACCACAATAGTTTATTATGGCAAATCAACAATTGAACTTAAACAAAAATTAACACAAGATTTAAACTTAATTACCAAATGGCTACAAATGCATACACTAACTCTTAATATTCAAAAATCATCGTACATGTTTATCAGTAAGACGAGGGTCAGTGGTGGTACACCTCTTACATTAAATAATGAGGATCTAAAATATAGTTGTATAATAAAATATCTTGGCCTTCTTATAGATGAGACTCTTTCATGGGAGCATCATTTGAGTAATTTAAGAAAAAAGATTGCAGCACCTGTTGGTGTTCTGAGAAGGATAAGTTATTGTCTACCTAAGTGCTTGGTTAGGGGCATTTATTACTCTCTAATACATGGTCATTTACAGTACTTGGCGATAATCTGGTATCCTGCGTGTGGAACCTATATAAGACCAATCCAAATCTTACAAAATAAAGCAATACAAAAAATATATGGACTACCTATGAGGTACAGCACAGTAAATCTTTATAAAACTTATAATATTATGAACCTACAAAGTATATACGAATGTCAAATATCTTGTTATATACATCAGGCTCTATCGCACTCTCGATTAACCAATATCTCCCTGACTCTGCGAGGTGACATTCATAGATACCCTACGAGGCAAATCAAATGATTTAAATCATGATTTAAATCGTGATTTAAATCGTGATTTAAATCAAGTGATTTTTTTGAAAAAAATCAATGATTTAAATCATTTTTCTTCATAATGATATTTTATTAAGTATTACATAATAATTACGAGAATGATTATTTTATTTTAACTCGACTTGATTTTATTATCTACCATTATAACAGGTATAGTATAGGGTATAGGTAGCTATATAATATGTACCCACTGTTTTTTGTTTGTGATTTTAAAATTACCGTTTTCTGTTTCGTTTGCTGAAGTTTGAATTAATATTAATATTAAATTTATATTTTCTACTCCATTATTTTAATATTTACTGCATTTTAATTATTTACTATTGTAACTGTGTTACATCTGAACAAACAATAATGAAATAATACAAACCTAAAAAAATCAAAAAAATCTGATTTAAATAAAAATAATCTGATTTAAATCAAAAAAATCTGTTTTTTTTTGATTTTTTAAAAAAAATCATGATTTTTGCCAACCCTGGAGTACTTAATGTATTTGTATTTTTAGCTAGGTAATACAAATTATAATGAACTGTATAAATTACATGCAGGACATGCCTTATATGAATCAGACAGTGACTCTTCAGACTCTGTAGCAAGCAGTACTTTTTTTGAGACAAATAAACCACCATTATACAGTTATGAGGAAATAAAAGCTAATTTGGACAGCAATGAAACTCAAAATATACAAAGTCATGAAAGAGTATTAAATGTAAGTGGTCCCAATGGTGCTAATAAGACTTTAAAAACTGGTAAGTTTAAATCTGATTTCAAATTGTTTTTGTGCATTTTTGATTCAGAATAATTTTTTTATTATTATTTTTTGTGTTTTGTATTATATTGTTCTGGACTCTCGAAATACTGATCACACTTTTGGTTTTCTAACCTTTATTTTCTGAAAATCAACAATGAAAGCTAGTCTGGATCCTTTATATATCCTTTTGCTAGTCCTGGAAAATTCCGAAACATTCTAGAGGTATACAAGGCGTATTAAAGAAGCAAATGATTGTGGTAAATTCTAGACTTTCTTTCATAGGCGTTCCATGCAGAAAATAATGGAATTGTATAATCTGCAAAGATCCATACCTTCTTTCGTAGGCATAACATGTAAAAATTAACAAAGGTATTAAATTAGAAACTAATAGAAAGTAAACCTAAAATCTCAAAATACATGAACTTAAACTAGAACTACAAAAGTCTATGAAATGTGTGTGAATCCGTAACTATTTATATTTACTCTGTACTCTGTATTGTTTTATGGACAATCACGTCCAATAAATAAGACATCTATTTCACACTCTATTCACTTACTAGGATTAGGATTAGGATTAGGATTAAGGTGAGTGGGTCAAGAACTGACCCTCCACTGCGACCATCGCGATCTATTGTGGCTCACATCTTTATTAGATTTCTTCCAGCAGATCCAGCCTCTGAATGAAGCTGATTATATTCACTTACTAATGGCTTTTCTTAGGGAATTAGCACTTAGACTGTGAATTAGATATTTGATGTTTTGACCACAGGTGTACCTTGTCCTTTCTTAGTACATAAAGGTTGATTTATAATTGTGATAGTATTCTGTAATAGAGGGGTGCTGAACTTATTGACCTCTGGTGTTTAACACATTAAAGATTTTATCTATATGTAATTTATTGACACTTAATCTATGATGTCATATGAAAAGGCTATATTTTTGTTATTGTTTTGAAACATTCTATTATCAGTTCTCTATTTTCTGGTAAATATCTGGTTAAAATATAAAAAATGTGTTTAATTTTAGGAAAGAACTACAGCCACTAACAGTTTCTTAACCTTGCATCTTGTCATTACTATCATTTAAGTCATTCCTATCCTAAACGAACAAAGTACATTATCCTTAAACTAAGATAAAATTTAGCCTTGTACATATTTTGAGACAATTATCTTGAAAAACATTTAAGAAAAATAAAAAAACTGGAAAAAAATAAAATCCTGTATTTCGGGCTAATGTTCATGAGAACTTTTTAATAATTTTTGATTTAAAATATTTCCGCGCATTTTTCTAACATCCTGTATGAAAATACCAATGTTTCATTCATCTTCATTAAATAATTTCTGCAGCCTTGTATATCCTTTTGTTTAGATATATTTTGCATAATTTATTAGAACATTTTTCAAGTTTTTTTTTTAATTGTTCCGGTTATTTCCGAACCGTTGAATTTCTTCAGATTTTATACTGTGAATTATAAATCTTTATAGATTCCTGCCTACGTGAAATAGTTAAAAAAGAGCTGGAAAAGTTGGTATTGAGAAATTCATGTGTTTTATGTAATCTAATACAACGTTCTGAACATGATATTACAATTCATAAAAATGGAAGAAGTCACAAACAAGTAATCGATCAGTATATTAAATCCAGACTGGAAAAATTGCAGAGTGAAATAAATGTTGAACAGACATATAAAATTGGTCTCATACAATCTAGCTCTTCTGGTAGTAATACATCGTCACCTAGTAGATTGGTAGCAAATTCTGCTGGAAACCTAAGACAATGTGGTAAGTAATCTCTATATATAAAAGAAGAAACTGACTAACTGACTGATTGACCAACATATCAACGCACAGCCCACACCGCTGGATCTAGAAACTTGAAATTTTGCACAGAGGTTTCTTATATAACGTAGGCGTCTACTAAGCAAGGGTTTTTCAAAATTCAGGGGTTAAACTTTATATGATGAAAAAATATTAGATGGTTCTATTAACTCAAAATTTCATAGAAGTATTTTAAAAAATAAATGTTTAAACACATGTTTTACAATTTTTATTAAGTAAACCCCTATGGGGGTGAAAAGTATGTAATGTAGTAAAATTGTTATACCGCGGAAGAAGTCGCAGACGGAAGCTAGTAAGGTATAAGCAAAAACTAAAAACTGTAGAATCGACAACAACGCGCTTCGCTCTTCGTAGCAGCAGAAATCTAAATTATGAATAAAATAATGTACAAATAATGCCTGACGAGGAAACACCGGTTGCCGTAATCTAGGATATGAATAAGTGGTGGCTTTTAATAAGTCAACCCCTAAGGGGGTGAAATGGGGGTTCAGAGTTTGTAATGGAGTAAAATTGTTATACCACGAACGAGTCGCGGGCGGAAACTAGTACATTATAATGGCCGTATCAAAAATTTTCAAAAAAGCAGATTGCCAAAAATAAAATTTGAACCAAACAAGATTGTCTTGATATTAAAGATGTGCCTGATGAAAACTTAAACATATCTTATTATTTTGGAATCGGTGGGACCATTCAATGTTTTTGCATTCGACGTGCATTTTACTCAGGGAACAAAATTGGTCATAATGATCGCACAATTCATTCAAGGGAATTCGGTGACAGTCGGGATGGCTCTCCCGGGCTTCTTGAGAAGCTACAGCGCTTCCGATTAGGCTCGGAATCGGAGTCAGTCACAGTACAAGCTGGGAGGGACAATGGGTTGATGAACCACGTTGCGCCTGGAATTCCTGAAGGGGACTTCAGGAGCGACCAAAGGTAGAGAAACCGATTGAGCGACAATAGATCCACATCTCTTAAATTAAGCAAAAAGAATTCAAGGGGAAGTGGAGGGGGTAAAAATTTTAAAAAAATACGTAAGACCTACTATCCATTTCTAAAGTTTTGACCCCTCAGTCTGAGGGTCAATAACAAAAAAACCACGGGGCAGAATAACAAACGTTTAATCGTTCCATAATGGCAAGGGGTGTAGATTAGTCCTTTTTAGAAATTATAATTGATAACAAAGTGCTACAATGCCTTAAAGCTTGTGTGTAGTCCTCAAAAAAGAAAAAATAAAAAAAGGAATTATATGTAGTAACCCATAGTTTAAATAATCAACCTAAATTTTATATTTTATTAAAGATTTTTAAAGCAGGCCGAATATAGGAATAAGCTAGCGTTTTTTATTTTATTTTTTCTAATTCTTTAGATTCCTACCCAATTTCTACACAATTTATGAATAAGAAACCCCTTTGTAAAAGTAAACAATAATAATCCACCAAAATTAATTTTAAAAACAAAACATGATAGGTAAGCCCATTAAATTTAATTTTTTAATCCAATAGAAGAACCTATATTTAATATAAGGCTGGCCCAATAACAAATTAAACATGAAAACGGTTAAGAAATAGTATTTTAATAACTGGTATGCGATTTCGCGATGTTGCCACATATCGGGTCCAGTAACGTCGGCAAAATATAACTTCGACGGATTCGTGTTTATACATAAACTGTTTCAAACCCTCGCGCCCCCTAGGCGGTAGATGCGCGAACTAATTCTGTTTATAAAAACACATTTTTACGGCGTTATTAAGCCCATCTAGAATTTATTTCCCTGCATCCCCCAACACCCCTAAGTACTTTTATATGCTTAAACCTTACTAGACCCGGGGCCGGGTCTGGTAACGTCGATTTTGGTCTGGTAACGTCTACTGAGTATATCAAAATGGGTCTGTTTCAGTGGCGAAATAAGTGTATATATATATATATATATATATATATATATATATATATATATATATATATATATATATATATATATATATATAAAAAAGAGAGGAGAATTATTGTGGGCATGTCCGCTAGCAATGAACAGTAAAATGAAAAGTTAGAATGGTAACCCGTACGACACGTGTTTCTGCTCATTGGCTTCATCAGGCCCACGTATGTGACTGTGCCTCTCAACATAAGTCGAGATGCACAACGTCACATACGCAGTTACGGGTGTAACCTTAAGAAAAGGGGAAAAAAAATATATTTAACGAGGACCACAAACAGGAGCCAGTGCACCAATTTGTGGCTTCAGCCAAAAGACCCCTTTTTTGGGGGCAACAATTAGCGTCGCCGACGGAGGCAACTATAGCCAACTGTCGTGGTATCCTATAAGCCCAAGAGAAGAAAAACAAATGCTAGAAACTAGCGCGGATCGATACATAAAAAAAAGAGAGGAGAATTATTGTGGGCATGTCCGCTAGCAATGAACAGTAAAATGAAAAGTTAGAATGGTAACCCGTACGACACGTGTTTCTGCTCATTGGCTTCATCAGGCCCACGTATGTGACTGTGCCTCTCAACATAAGTCGAGATGCACAACGTCACATACGCAGTTACGGGTGTAACCTTAAGAAAAGGGGAAAAAAAATATATTTAACGAGGACCACAAACAGGAGCCAGTGCACCAATTTGTGGCTTCAGCCAAAAGACCCCTTTTTTGGGGGCAACAATTAGCGTCGCCGACGGAGGCAACTATAGCCAACTGTCGTGGTATCCTATAAGCCCAAGAGAAGAAAAACAAATGCTAGAAACTAGCGCGGATCGATACATAAAAAAAAGAGAGGAGAATTATTGTGGGCATGTCCGCTAGCAATGAACAGTAAAATGAAAAGTTAGAATGGTAACCCGTACGACACGTGTTTCTGCTCATTGGCTTCATCAGGCCCACGTATGTGACTGTGCCTCTCAACATAAGTCGAGATGCACAACGTCACATACGCAGTTACGGGTGTAACCTTAAGAAAAGGGGAAAAAAAATATATTTAACGAGGACCACAAACAGGAGCCAGTGCACCAATTTGTGGCTTCAGCCAAAAGACCCCTTTTTTGGGGGCAACAATTAGCGTCGCCGACGGAGGCAACTATAGCCAACTGTCGTGGTATCCTATAAGCCCAAGAGAAGAAAAACAAATGCTAGAAACTAGCGCGGATCGATACATAAAAAAAAGAGAGGAGAATTATTGTGGGCATGTGCACTGGCTCCTGTTTGTGGTCCTCGTTAAATATATTTTTTTTCCCCTTTTCTTAAGGTTACACCCGTAACTGCGTATGTGACGTTGTGCATCTCGACTTATGTTGAGAGGCACAGTCACATACGTGGGCCTGATGAAGCCAATGAGCAGAAACACGTGTCGTACGGGTTACCATTCTAACTTTTCATTTTACTGTTCATTGCTAGCGGACATGCCCACAATAATTCTCCTCTCTTTTTTTTATGTATCGATCCGCGCTAGTTTCTAGCATTTGTTTTTCTTCTCTTGGGCTTATAGGATACCACGACAGTTGGCTATAGTTGCCTCCGTCGGCGACGCTAATTGTTGCCCCCAAAAAAGGGGTCTTTTGGCTGAAGCCACAAATTGGTGCACTGGCTCCTGTTTGTGGTCCTCGTTAAATATATTTTTTTTCCCCTTTTCTTAAGGTTACACCCGTAACTGCGTATGTGACGTTGTGCATCTCGACTTATGTTGAGAGGCACAGTCACATACGTGGGCCTGATGAAGCCAATGAGCAGAAACACGTGTCGTACGGGTTACCATTCTAACTTTTCATTTTACTGTTCATTGCTAGCGGACATGCCCACAATAATTCTCCTCTCTTTTTTTTATGTATCGATCCGCGCTAGTTTCTAGCATTTGATTATATATATATATATATATATATATATATATATATATATATATATATATATATATGTAGTAAATATTTGTAAGAAAAACTCCTCAATGACCGGGTATTCTTCCTGTCTGTCAGGACAAGAGCTCAGGTGGAAAACTCATTATTTCAAGACCAGCATTAAAATAGCATAATCTAATATCACAAATATTGTGTCGTTATCTAGATGTGCGTTTTAACAGGTTATACCAGCCCGCTCATTACTTATTATTAAGGAAATGATCTTGAGGGAATTGGCTTCTTCGGCCTGTATACTTAGTAATAAGCACCTAAAACATTATCCTGAAGCCCTTAGGTTTGAAATACTCAAAATACATTGTTTTTACCTTCGTACAAGAATGACTTGAAAACTTATTTTTCAACATAACCCCTGCCACCTCGCTATTTTTTTTTTATCGGAGACAGCCCACGTAGACTTCAAGTCTAAGTGCTAACGTACCGTGGGCGTCTGAAGAGAATTCGAAATACACATCCACGGTAGCTTTAACACAATAGTCTGTTGGAATTTCTGACCTGCTACGTATTTTTCAGGTGTGGAAATAGGTGGTAATCCGACGGTGCTAAGTCTGACGAATAAGGCGGGTGTGGCAGCAAATCAAAGCCTAATTCATGAATTTTTGCCATAGCAATAACACTAGTGTGGGGCCCTATATTATTTTAGTGGAAATTATTTTCTTCATGGCTAAACCAGGACGCTTTTCAGTATTACTGTTGGCTTTAATTAGTTTAAAAGACTTGCACTGTACGTGAGGTGTATGACTGCTTATTTATAAATAGTATCCACCTTTGCATGAATCCGTTTAAAAGGTATATCGATATTTTAGCCTATATTTTTATATAACAATTTAAATCGGCATTTGTGCATGCGAATTGATCTCGGCGCGTCTTAGGCATATTCTTGCTTAGGGCTACAAAAACATTCATTTGTCTAATTAATTGATTAATCAATATTCATAGGTCAAAACTAAAGTGACAAATGTCTGACATGTCAATATTTAACCCCCAAAAACACCTTATCATTGGGCAGTTCAAACAAAATATAGTTTTGGCAGCAAGGCCGAATGAATATATAGGGTCTATAGTAATTTGTTCTAGTTACCGAATTGATTGATGAAAATATTTTGTTTGAAAGGGGCCATTTCACTTTTATGATTGACGAACCATTTCCAGTAATGGATTGCTATTATGGCCGGAAAATTGCGACGAAAATAAACAAGTACAAACGATTAATTGATGTTTTTTTTCTTTTCTAGTAAACTTCAAAACTTAGTTGTTTAGTCTTAAGGCCTCTTTGAAACATATTGTGTCTAAAGAAATGCCGCTTTCCAAAATTTCACTCCAACAAGCACCAAAAATCACAAACTTATACGAATTTAGTACTGTATTCCCACCCAAATAGTGCTGTAGATTTAGAACTGATATCTAAGAGGAGAGAACGCCTCCAAAACCCAGTCTTGCTCCCTGTTACACAAAAAATCCGGTAAGACTTACTCCAGTCACATGACTGGCCAAGCCGTATAAAACCATGGATTTATTAGGACTGGATACGGGATGAGTTCACATTCTTTGAAGCCAAAACAAACCATTCTAAACGACACTGTAAACACAATTTGTAAACATTGGCCACATCTTATTTTACCTTGTATTTTTGTACAAAAATACGTTAGAAGCATCACAAGATTTACTAAAAGTAATAAAAGCCCCAAAATATTGTATTTTTGTGCTAAATAGGAATAAATTTAAGTTAAATAGGTTTTATTATTTATAGGTTATGTTATGTTAGGTTATTTCTAAAGGCGTTTATTTAAAGTCGCTCTAAGTCATTTATAAATCTATATAAATCTATACGTCGCACTTTTTCTTTTCTAGTTCATTAGACAAAGACGTACGTGTAACCGAGCGTTCGCAGACGTTGTTCCTAAGCACCCAGCAGACAACAACACTTCTGAGCTCCAACACTCCAATGCTATTTTATCTCTTTCTACTACCATTCTTGATTCAATTACGTAGTAATTCGTAGTCTTGTCTATGTTCGTAGTTCGTAAACTGCTCTCTCAAGAGAATAACAAACAACAAAATATTTATATTATATAAGGCTTCACGTTCGATACGCTCACAGTATACGGATATCGAATCCATATTATAATAGATCCATGTATAAAACAATGTAAAGTTCGATCTTGTTGGCATCCCTTTCGAACATGATCTCAGCTGGCACAATCCCTTTATCTCAGTAGCAACATCAGCAGCTAAAAAGCTTGGTTTTCTCTTTTGAGCCAGAAATTACTTCTCCTAACTTAAACACACATGTTTCCCGAATAAGACCTAACCTAGAGTCCCACATCTGGAGAACGGCTTCACCTCTGACACTTAACATCCTTGATTCTATCCAAAAGAGAGCTCATCACTGGCCCAGTTCCCACAAGAAAACTCCCTGCTCTCGCTCATCGTCACGCTGTTGGGGATTTATCCTTGTTCTACCGATACTTCCACGGATACTTCCCCCCTTGAATGTTCCTAACAGAATAACAAGAAGCGATATACGTAACATCCCGTCTAGCTACAAAAACCTAGAACATCCCACTTCTCTCGCTAGGGTCCAGATTATGAAACAGATTGTCTGCTGATGTTTTCCCTTCCCAACTTCCAATCCTGTAAATCCCGTGTCAACAGATTACCATTTCCTTCTCTTCAGATGCCCACGGTACGTTAGTAGTTAGGCTTGAAGTCTAAGATAAAAAGTCTCAGATAAAAAATAAATAAAAGCAATGCCTATCTGCTAATGCGTTATTCTCAGAAGTAGGTTTCTTATTAGCACTAAGAATGTATCACATAGCTCAATTTATCAATTTTAAATAATAGTAGCGGATTTTATCTAACCAAAATTTAAGCTAAACTGAGTTAATTAAAGCTTTGTGCGTTTTATTTTATAAAATTTATTATGCTCTCTCTTTCTGTCTCAGTTACACACAAAAACGGATTTCATTTCAACATTTTTATTTTTAACTGTATTTTTATTTAGTTTTGCTCTAAATCAATGGTTCCCAAAGTGGTCTATATCGACTTGCAGGGGGTCTATGTCAGCGAAAAAGAAATTTGGAGGTCCACGAGATGTAAATGGGGGTCCACCCACAATCATCTTCGTACCTCTTGGAAAGGGGTTTTAGCCCGGTACCCAACCTACTTATGAAAAAAAGGAATCGGTTGCAAATAACTTAACGTGGAGATTTGAGGCTGTACCTCACCGATTTGAAGCCAAATATTAAACAATTAGCAGAGCATCAGGTTTATCCCTCCCATTAACAGCATTATTTTTTATTTTGAACCTTGATGTTTCATTTTAGGTAAATTGTAAGAAGTTCTAATTTGTTTCGTCCAAAATCAAAATATTTTATTAGAATCCGATTACTAGATTATTCCATAAAAATATTCACAATGTTATTGTACTCAAGTTTTTGTTATAAACATAAAATTAAGATTTTCTGGTCTGAATAAAAATTGTAAGTACATGTTTTTTTTACAACAGTCCCTCTACAAAAAATAACCCTATCAAAGTGAGCAGCATTGTGTCCGTTGTGAAAAACACATTATTTGACGATATACAGTTTAGGAAAATACAATATTAGGTAGGCGGAAAAAAATAATTCGGCAAATGGTCTACAGGGAAAAAGAGTTTGGAGACCTATGCTCTAAATTATATAAAACTTTAGGGAAATATCAGATATTATAAACCAGAGTATGGTATAGGGCTAGCTCAAAGTCATTTCAAACATTTCTGGCGTCTTTATATTACGAATGCCTGAATATCTTAAGATTAATTACAAAATCCTTAGGCATTTTCTAGTATTTGCGTCAATTGTAGCATGCTCTGCCTTTCTAGTCGGTGGTCTTTGAGCCTTTCTTTTGTTTAATAATGGTTTCTAATCATGAAATGGGTTTTCACCACAAAAGCTGCAATTCAATGACTGAAACCGCAGGCAAAAGGCAATTAAAGCTTTTGGCACATTAAATAGTTTTTTTTCCTGCAAAAATACTATCTAAACCAAAAACAACTAAAGAGACACGATGCAGGCATTTGGGAAATCAAATTTTTTCCTTTACATCCTTTGAATTAAAAAAAGTAAAAATGACTAAGAAAATGGAAGAGCAATTTACAAATATGAAAAAAGCGTCTGGGACGCATTCATTATTTTCTTTTAAGTTTCTTTTTATTTAATTCTTTACCTTTCCGCCTTTTGGGTTCACGACAAAAAAAACTTTTTCAAGGAAAAGTTTTGTTTATCGCGCTGTGTTTTCCTGCCCGTAGAAATTTTATGGAGGTTATGATAGGGAAAGGACCTATTTTTTCATGCAAATTGGTATAGGGTCGCACAAAATTATATTTTTTATCGAAACTTTTTCTTTCGTTTCTCGCACAGTTCACAGAAATTTCATCCCAAACCTTGACTACAAACAAAACTTTCCAAACAAGATACGGATGAGTAAAGTCCAAAACCATTAGTTATTATATTATATCGAATGATTTTTAATATTATATTGAATTTTAACCACTGTCGACTTTTTGGCACATTCACGTCCCCTAATATCACGCAATTTAAATAATTTGGAGTTTATTTAAGACAAAACTCGACTGGCGCATGTGGTAGGTAAAATCGAGGTCTTGGTGATTTAAGCTGTTTTTTTTTTTCAAGCGCTTGTTCCATCAGAACAAATAAACAAATTTTAAGCATACATAATTAACTTCTACTTCATTTCTCATAAGATAATATATTGTATATTCATGGCTTCAAGAGATTACCATCAGATGAAGCCGTCAGCATAACTAACGCGATACTATCCGACCACGGGCCAACACCAGCCCCAGCCATAGCCTGGCTGCGTCCTTTTGGCAAATGCACATGTTTTAATACACCTACATATGTCAAAATAACTTAGAAATAAATAATAGTATGTAGTATGTGCAGTTTTAAAATGAAATGAGGTCTTGAAGAGGTCCCGGGTTCAAACTTGTCTCGTCGATTTTTTTAAATTTTTTTCAAATTTCAATTTATTTTTAAATAAATCATGACACTGACAAGCAAATTCAAGTAGATTAGCGCCCTTTATTTTTGTTATATTTTATTTAAATTGAATTAAGTCCTATGCTTACGTGACCCTGTTTGATATATTCATCGTCTCGTTAAAAATGTAATTGCATTTTGGGGCGATTCATGCTTTTCTTCTGCAATTTAAGGTAACGAGGTAATGCCAAAGGTAAAGCCGCTGCATAACATAATAATAAGGTCTATACCCCTTTCATTGCCTCATCCCGAGCCCATGCCATGGAAGAAAATATTAAATACACTACTAACCATAGGTACATAGTGAATTTTCAATATTCTAATTTCTAAACGCAAATTAATAAAATCAATATTGTTTTATTTATCGTTTTTGTCAAAATCCAAGAACAGCTTTTTTATATAAAAAAAAGAAACGTACGTACCTAAGCCTTTTTCTTTGCCTGGAATGAACAAAAACATCGCTGCCTCGGGGTTAGGTTTGATAGTTTGTCTAAGTCGGTGGACGTGGTGATGTGAAATAATTTTTACTGTGTTGTACTACGAATTTGGTTTTTGTCTTTTTATGTAAAAGTTCATAATTTATAACAATGCGGAGATTTAAGAGCTACAGGGTTAATAGAAATACAATGGTTAGCAAGGAAAAATCGACAAATCCTCTTGCGAAACTTACCTACAGACAGCTTCAGAAAGAGGCATTAGACTTAGGTCTCCCTGGTAATTTACAGGTAATATTAAAAAAAAATTATGCATAGGATCAGGTGGTTTGTAGGTCTTTGTTCTCATAAAAGAGTTGAGATTTTTGAATGTTAGTGCGCTTTTAATTCATTAACGCCCGTAAAAAAACTTGCCAACGCAGTAGCAGTATTATAATTTTATCATACAAGATAATACAGTAATAGGACTAAAAAGAGCACCGAAGTCTTTCCACTGGTGATGAAATATCAATTTCATAACTAGCTTCGAAAAAAAACATTTTATCGTAAACCCGAGGTTCTGCCAAGAAGTAACACCTGCCATTCTCGAAAATGTGAGAAGTGAGTTATAAAATCGACTTTATTACTGCCAAGAAATCCATGGTGGTCATTGTGAACAACTTTTAAAGTAATTAATAATTAATAGGAGAAATAAAGGTAGGTACTTAAATTTTTATTTTTTTTACGATTTTCAATTTTTGGCTTGCAATTTAAAAACGAATTAAGATCTGGATGGACCTCGGGTTTTCGGCAAAATGTTTCTTTTTTTCAACACCTTTAAACTGAGGTACCATACGGCATAGGGTTGTATTTAAACGTTTTGATCTCAACTCCCTAGCGTCACCCGTCAAGGGGGTTGAAAAAATTAAATTACATAAAAAGTAGATTTATTAACCAATAAGATACATTTAAAATTTGGTGTCTCTATCTTTACTAATAGCAAAGAAATTTGTCCATACTAAGACCTTTGGACTGTATGTGTGTATGTACGCATGTATGAATTTTGTATTCAAGGTATTAATTGTAGTACAGGGTTTTAGGGACACATTCCTCTTATAAAAATAATTAAAAAGTTTTATAATCAACAGGCGTCCAAAAATCCTATGTTGTCAAAACGTAGGGCGCCAAAAATATGTTTTATGACTTTTTGTAACAATTTCGATTTAAATATGTCGAAAAATCCATGTTTAGGATAGATAGGGCATTCAAAATAAATAAAAATGATCATTTTTTTTTTAATTCTTAAGATAAAGAATATTTTTATTTGAAAATAAACTAAAAAAGTCTTTGTTCACTAATTCCAGATAAACGCTGTTCGTTAGAATAATAAATATTATATTTATTTTGTTTTATACTTATATTTTTGTTAGTGTATGTTTTTATGAATAAAAAGTTTTTTGTTTGTGTTTTGGTAATAAAGTAAAATAGCTAAAACTAAAAGCAGTAAAACCACGCCATTACGTCAGTGAATAATACGAAAAATAACTGCTCATACTTTTTCAGAAGAAATTTTATAACGTCCGGATTTAGTCCTGATTTTTTAATAAATTTGTCGGGGTTAGAAAATCTTTGATCTGGTAACCCTATGCAGGTGGTTATAAACTTTTGTTGATATTAACTATTAATATACCAAGAATATACAAAGAAATTCGAGTTTACGTTAAACTAGCTTCCGCTCGCATCTTTGTCCGCGTGGTATACTACTGGTACTTTCATGTAGTTTTAAGGTACTACTTAGAGCCGTATAACAATTTTACTCCATTACAAATTTTGGACCCCCATTTCACCCCCTTAAAGGTTGATTTATTAAAAGCTGTAAAACACGGGTTTGAACATTTATTTTTTAGAGTACTTCTATGAAATTTCGAATATTAGGACTATCTAATATTTTTTCTCGATATAAAGTTTAAACACCTGTTTAATCTTAAATAACCCATCCTTAGTAGATGCCTACGATATATAAGAAACCTCTGTACAAATATCAGTTTTTAGACTCGCGGTGTGTCAATCAGTCAGTTTCTTCTTTTATACAGAGTGGTCCATTAAGTGTGCAACAAATGCAATTTTTTTTATTAGTTGCACAACCGAAATATAAATATGCAATAAGAATGGCCTCAAGTCAAACAGTATATTAGGCAGGCCAAAAAATATAAAAATCGTTGAAGAGTAAAGTACCCTCATTCCGAAAAATACAAAAAATGACCTTTTTTAGGTCGTTTAGAATTAAAAGATATTATGTCCAAATATAAAGTCATAGCCCTCTGTTCAATATATATATATATATATATATATATATATATATATATATATATATATATATATATATATATATATATATATATATATATACATATACATATATTTAATTTCCAATTACACCCGTATAGTAAGTTTTTTTATACTCAGCTATAATACATTTTACAAGTAACCACAGTCAAATTACTTCTGCATAACTTTAATCAAATTAAAGCAAATTTGTAAAATTTACTTTGATTTACTTATACTTTTTTAAGTACCTAAAAACTTCATGTCTTTTGCAACGATATTGCACACAAGTTTCGAATTTCGCAAATATTTTTAAAAGTAAGGCAAATACTTTTCTTATAATAATGTGCATAGTAAAAAACAAATGATCATAGGAGGCGATGACATGTGGAATAAAAAAAATAAATAAATAAAACAAATAATTTTTTGGACATGTCTTTTAATTCTAAACAACTTTCTTTAATAACGGTTTTCTGTATTTTTCGAAATAAGGGTAATTTATTGTTGAACGATTTTTATATTTTTTGGCCTGCCCTGTATGCTGTTTGACTTGAAGCCGTTCTAGGTGCACCTGATATGGTTATCGGACATGCACCAACTTTTGGTGGCATTTATATTTTGGTGGTGCAACTAATACAAAAATTTCCCAATTGTTGCACACTTAGTGGACCACACTGTATATAAAGATTTCTTTTGTACAACTATTTTATTTATATTTCAGCATAAGGTCGTACTAGCGATAGTTATTGCCAGGCAAATAGGTAGGGAGGATATCGTTGAAGTTGTTTTGAGGACCCATGGAAGACTGCATATGGTGCCTCCAAACTTTGGTAAGACTTTATAAATTTAACGTCTTACCATTAAAGGATAGATTTAATTAATACTTTTATTTATATTTCTATAAAATATTTATAATGCTATAAAAAGTTTTTTTATAGCATTTGATAGTCTAGGACAGTGATCCCAAAATGGTGGTCCGCGGACCCCTATAGGGGTCCGCGGTTTATGTTGCGGGGCACCGCAACTTGACAATGAAAAATCAAAGAAATCGGCTGGATGTTGCTCCAGATCTGAGATTAAAAGTTTCAAATATTAGCCCAGATTTAGAAAGAATTATGACAGACAAAAAATTGTTTTATTCTTCTCATTAAAATCCAAAACAGACCACTGATATAGTTTTAAGTATTTTTCATATTTTACAGTGTGTTTAATAAATTATCTTTGTGTTAGAAAAGAGAATACATTTTGTTCAGTTTAGTTCAGTTACTTTTACATATCCATAGGATGCAGTTTTTATTTATGACATGCTTCATGTTTGGTGCAAATGGCCAAGTTACATTAAAAGCATTAAAGAAATAGGCATTTTTGAAATAAATATTGTTTTTTTTTTGAAAATATATTTAAAAAACGCAAAGGTTGTTTTATTTATTATATATATACATATATATATATATATATATATATATATATATATATATATATATATATATATATATATATATATATAATTTTATTTCTTACTAATCTCTAATTTTGGAGGTCCGGAATTTCGAGGCATTTGGGAACCACTGGTCTAGGGAAAAGGGAAATAATTCGCAAAAAAATTTGAAAGTGTCTAAGGTACTCTACAATGGGCAAAGGAATATCACAACCTACTTCGTAAAATAATTTTCACTTTTTTGAAATTGCAGGTAACTTGCTCCTAATAAACGCAGATGAAGTAGTTGCTGACCCTAGTACTGCAGTTGCTGGCCCCGGTACGGCAATTGCTGGCCCCAGCAATGCAGTTGCTGGCCCCAGTACTGCAATTGCTGTCTCCAGTACTACAATTGCTGGCCCTAGTACTGCAGCTGATGGTGTTGTTGCTGGAGGTAAGATTATCGATTTATTTACACAATTAAAATTTTGACACCCTTTATCTCGGTTATTATCAGCTTTGGAATTAGGCAAGTTTAAATAAATCTCATTATTTCGACATAAGGAATCTGCCGTTTCTCTCTGTTTCATTACTTTTGGACCACCCTGTATAAGGTCAAGAATAAATTAAAATATATGTAATCATTAAGCAAACAGTCTAATATTACGCACCCCCGGGTATAGATATGTGGCCACAGACTTGGTCAGAGGCTTCATAATTTACCCCGTGCCAACTTATATATGTATGTATGTATATGATAATACTCAGTTATGCTCTAGACAGGGATTATCCTTGAAAATTAATTCTAATTCTGGCTGTTCTTGTACTGGTAAATATATACTGGAAATAAAACATAGTAGGTATATGAATTAGGGTGGATACTGTATTAAATATTAACATTCATAAAATTTAAAATAAGGGGCCGAATTGTGGAGCCGTCAAAGTGCTATAATTTTTAATTTAGGTTTTGTATATTTTGAAAGACATTTTCAAGCGTTATATTTAATTAAAAAATACGAATATCAAGAATAAATACAATATAAGTTTAGGATAAAACACAACAGTTGCTACCGTATTTTAAAAAATGAAGCTGATGACCGCTGTCCAAAGACGAAACCTCAAATAAAAAAATTGATAACGCAATCATTAAGCTCATTAAAAGGTGCTATAAATAAGTTTTATTAGTTATTAGTTTTGCCTACCTTTCATATTAACGCCAGAAAAAAATTAAATTAAAAATTCGAAAATTTTGTTTTTTGTATGTATCAACCGGGAACAATCAAACCCAATCACACCCAATCAAACAATTTAAAAATATTGATCAAGTGCGAGTTGGACTTGCACATATAGATTTTTAACCTGTATTTGCCTAATTTATTTGATATCGCACCGTCTAAACACTGTAATTATCTCCAATAATGTCTTTATCTGAAGAGGAATGAAAATTGTTCCTAATTGAAACGTTGAGCACACAAATAAATTAAGGCAATGAAGGGTGAAGGGCCAAATACATTGTCTTACTAAAAGGCGATAATGTATAAAACCTTTAAGCCAACTGGTTTACAACTTTGAATTCTGTAAATAATCCTTATCAATAAATAAGTATTTTTTCCCGGTTACAGCACAGATAGATTACGATGAAACGATTCTAGGGGCTCCATATGTACGTCTAGAGCCCCTACCCCTGGATGAATGTCTAGGGTCCCTACCCCTAGATGGATGTCTGGAGTCCCTACCTCTATATGAATGCCTAGGGTTCCTACCCCTAGATGGATGTCTGGAGTCCCTACCCCTATATGAATGTCTAGGGTCCCAACCTCTAGATGAACGTCTAGAGCCCCTACCCCTTGATCAACATCAAGCTATTTTGCAGCTGGGGAGTCTGGAGGGTAATGTTTTATAATATTTTTTGTTTTATTATTAAATTATCACAGGTAGGGGCACCGAAATATCTGTCAAATCTAAACCTTGCCAGCTTTTTTTACTGTTACAACCAAGGTTTAACTCTTTGTTTTTTTTTCATGCCCAGATGGCAATTTATTTTTCCTCCAAGCTATGACTAACGCAACAGTTAAAAAGCAATGTAATTCTGCACTACCTGTCGGTGACTAAATAGTACCTACATCTGGTAACGTAAATGTATTACGATGATGTTACCATAGCGCTGCAGCCATGTGAGTGCAGTGATATGATAACAGATGGTGCGATATATCTTCTGCACTAAAAATATTTTGTTAGATTCGTATGGCTTTGTTTTGTCTGCCCTGCCTATCGAGGACTGCTACAAAATTATAAAGTAAATGTTGCAGAAAATGTTACCACTGAACTGCACTAATATTAAAATATGGTAGCAGATGGCGCAGATGTAATATAATTTGATGTATTATTAGCAATGGACAAAAGTTAATTTGGGAGACTAGAATTGCGTTTACCCTCGAAAAAAAATTATTGAGGCTTCTCTAACCACCGCCTAAGAGTCAGCAAACGTGCCATCTTTCTAACATACTATTTACCTATTTTTTTCTATAACTTCTACTCAAGAAAAATTAAAGTGGAATATCTTTCTCAGCTTAACAGTAACAATTAAAATTTTATTATTTTTAATGATTGCCAATTTTTTTTAAGATTCCACAACAATGGAGACTCTTGGTGACGTAGAAAACATAAGCATTAAGGACATTTTAGATACATTAGAAAATTATTAAATATATGTATGTATGTGAGTAAATATATCAAACTTGTGAACAAAATAACGCACATCGAACTCACTGTCCAAGTGACTGTTTCCTAAAAAAAGTCGGTTGAGATACGTTTAGACTGTGGATTTGTCCAAGGGCATACTTAAGTATTATAGTTAACTACTTACATTATGTACATGTAAGTAAGTAATTTAATTTCTCCATAACTGAAGACAACTTACACGAAGTTTTCGTTTCTCTAGAGATAAAAGGGGTAAAATAACCCACAGCTTGTGGTTATTTTCATAGTATCACCAGCTTCCTTGTAATTATTGTATTTTTTTGTATTTAAGTATACCATTTTGCTATGTATATTTGCAGGCTGGTCTCTTTTGAACTGTGGGTTGGTAATACTTCGAAAATATTTAGCTAGAGCTGTAGATTTTGGGGTGATTTTACCCCCACAAATTGTTTTTCATAAAAAAATGTATTTTAAAAAAATTTTGATTTTCTGTCCGGGGTGCTCCAAAAATGACGCTCGTTATGTATCGTTTTACCACTAACTGTTGTATAAAAAAGTTGTTTTGAATTTCACTAATCAACAGTCCAAAATTGCAAGAGAGATTTAAACTTTGTAGTTTATGAATCAAAGCATATTATAAAATGGGGTGGGGGGGGGGGAAATAATTTGCTTTAATCACAATTCGCAAAGTTTAAATTTTCTCTCGTTATTTTCTAACATTGTGCGGTAAAATGCTAAATAACGCACATTTATTTGTAACATAATTTTCATGGTTTTGTATTTCTTGAACACTTCGTACAAGAAAATCAAAATTTTCTCCTCGTGAATCTTATTTTTTGGCAAGCGAAACTTTTATCAAGAAGAACTTTTTATCTTCGAAACTTTGGTCTATTTGTCATCTTGTCAACCCCTTCCTTAGGCATAGTGCGTATGCACTAGGTAGTACATATCTGTTGACTGATGATAGTGATTTTTTTATTGTATTTATCCATAGTTATGTATATACTAATCAATACATATTAATATATATATTTATATAACGGCTATGTACAAGGTGCGTATACATATATATCTGATGACTGATGATTATGTTTTTTTTGTATTGCATATATCCACAGTTATGTATTTATTCGTCAGTACATATTTATATAAATGTAAAGTTATAGATATTAATATATTTTTGTATATTTGTATAGTGTCTGCGCAAGATGCATATACATCTGTTGACTGATGATTGTGATTTTCTATATTGTATTATTTATTCTTAGTTACGTATTAATCAATACATAATAATATATTTACAAATAAGTCACAAAGTGCATAAATCGATTCGATATCCTCGCAAGACTCAAAACTGCGATTTCTTGTAATTTATATGCATAGTTGTACAAGGATTTATTAATTAATAAATATAGGCGATTCTAGGTGGGGACCTGGGGGCTACGTCCCCCAAATCCCGAATTAGCCCTCCCAAATCCAACTGAGTGGCCTAGCCGCCCACAGATAAACCAGGGGCTTAAGCACCCCTCCCAAAAGAGAGGTCTAGAACCGCTTATGTTAATAATAGATTTATATGTATGTGACGTCTCTTCACAAGGTACATATATCGATTCGATATCCTCGTTAGACTAAAAACTGTGATATTTTGTACTCTATTTATGCATAGTTATACAAGTATATGTTAATTAATACATATTAATAGATTTATATGTATGTAATGTCTCTGCACAAGGTGCATAATATATCGATTCGATATCCTCGCTAGACTAAAAACTGTGATTCTTTTTGTTGTATTTATGCATAGTTATACAAGTATTTATTAACTAATACATATTAATATATTTGTATATATGTAATGTCTCTGCATACGGTGCGTATTATGTCGATTCGATATTCTCGCTAAAGTAAAAACTGTGATTTTTGGTATTTATGCATAGTTATAAAAGTATTTATTAATTAATACATATTAATATTGTGATGTATTGCATATATATATATATATATATATATATATATATATATATATATATATATATATATATATATATATATATATATATATATATATATATATGCAATACATTACAATACATTACATAATCTATCGATTCGATATCCTCGCTAGACTAAAAACTGTGATTTTAGGTATTTGTGAATAGTTATACAAGTATTTATTAATTAATACATATTAATATGTATCTAATGCTTTTGCAAAAGGTGCATATATTGATTCGATATCTTTGCTAGATTAAAAACTGTGACTTTTTTATTGTATTTAGGCATAGTTTATTTTTTATTCGAGACAGCCCACGTAGACTTCAAACCTAAGTACTACAGTACCGTGGGCGTCTGTTTACAAGTTATACGATGTATATATGTAATGTGTCTGCACAAGGTGCATATATCGATTTGGTATCCTGGATGGACTAAAAATTGTGATTTTTTGTATTGTATTTATATATAGTTGTAAAATACCTTATTAACTAATAATTATTATTATATTTATGTGTATGTTAGTCGTAAGGTGAATACATCGATTTGATATCCTCGCTGGACCAAAATTTGTAATTTTTGTGGTATTGTATTTAGGCACAGTTATATGTATGTATTTATTAATTAATATAGATTTATATGTACATATAGGTAATATGTCTATGAACAAGGCGCATACACCGATTTGATATCCTCGTGGGACTAAAAATTGTGATCTTTTATATTGTGTTTATGCATAGTTATATATTTACTACTGAATACAGATTAATAATATATTTATATGTATGTGATGTCTATGCTTAAGGTGCATATACATATTTGATATCCTCGCCGTATTAACAATGGTTATTGTTTTGTATTGCATTTATGCAGAGTTATATATTTCTAGATATTAATGTACATATGTAGTGTCTATGCACAAGGTGCATATATACATCTGTTGACTGATGATTTTTTTACAGGCGTCTGAACTTTATGCTAATCGCCCGTAAAATGTCAATTCTTTCAATATGTTTAATGTATCCTTAAATTTAAAAAATCGTCAAAACTCAGCCGGTCTACATAGAAAATTGCTGTGTTCACCACAGGACAGAGCATATTTTATAATATAACATATGTCAAATTTGTATGGACACACGATCCAGAAAATTTTTTACAGGCGTCTGAACTTTATGCTAATCGCCCGTAAAATGTCAATTCTTTGAATATGTTTAATGTATCCTCAAATTTAAAAAATATTTAATGTATCCTTAAATTTAAAAAATCGTCAAAACTCAGCCGGTCTACATAGAAAATTGCTGTTTTCACCACAGGACAGAGCATATTTTATACTATAACAGACGTCAAATTTGTATGGGCACACGATCCAGAAATTTTTTTACAGGCGTCCGAACTTTATGCTAATCGCCCGTAAAATGTCAATTCTTTGAATATGTTTAATGTATCCTTAAATTTAAAAAATATTTAATGTATCTTTAAATTTAGAAAATCGTCAAAACTCAGCCGGTCTACATCGAAAATTGCTGTTTTCACCACAGGACAGAACATATTTTATGCTATAACATATGTCAAATTTGTATGGACACACGATCCAGAAAATTTTTTACAGGCGTCCGAACTTTATGCTAATCGCCCGTAAAATGTCAATTCTTTGAATATGTTTAATGTATCCTTAAATTTAAAAAATATTTAATGTATACTTAAATTTAAAAAATCGTCAAAACTCAGCCGGTCTACATAGAAAATTGCTGTGTTCACCACAGGACAGAGCATATTTTATACTATAACATATGTCAAATTTGTATGGACACACGATCCAGAAAATTTTTTACAGGCGTCTGAACTTTATGCTAATCGCCCGTAAAATGTCAATTCTTTGAATATGTTTAATGTATCCTCAAATTTAAAAAATATTTAATGTATCCTTAAATTTAAAAAATCGTCAAAACTCAGCCGGTCTACATAGAAAATTGCTGTTTTCACCACAGGACAGAGCATATTTTATACTATAACAGACGTCAAATTTGTATGGGCACACGATCCAGAAATTTTTTTACAGGCGTCCGAACTTTATGCTAATCGCCCGTAAAATGTCAATTCTTTGAATATGTTTAATGTATCCTTAAATTTAAAAAATATTTAATGTATCTTTAAATTTAGAAAATCGTCAAAACTCAGCCGGTCTACATCGAAAATTGCTGTTTTCACCACAGGACAGAACATATTTTATGCTATAACATATGTCAAATTTGTATGGACACGCGATCCAGAAAATTTTTTACAGGCGTCCGAACTTTATGCTAATCGCCCGTAAAATGTCAATTCTTTGAATATGTTTAATGTATCCTTAAATTTAAAAAATATTTAATGTATCCTTAAATTTAAACAATCGTCAAAACTCAGCCGGTCTACATAGAAAATTGCTGTGTTCACCACAGGACAGAGCATATTTTATACTATAACATATGTCAAATTTGTATGGACACACGATCCAGAAAATTTTTTACAGGCGTCCGAACTTTATGCTAATCGCCCGTAAAATGTCAATTCTTTGAATATGTTTAATGTATCCTTAAATTTAAAAAATATTTAATGTATCCTTAAATTTAAACAATCGTCAAAACTCAGCCGGTCTACATAGAAAATTGCTGTTTTCACCACAGGACAGAGCATATTTAATACTATAACATACGTCAAATTTGTATGGACACACGAGCCAGAAATTTTTTTAATAATATATTTATATGTATGTGATGTCTGTGCTTAAGGTGCATATACATATTTGATATACTCGCTGGATTAACAATGGTTATTTTTTTGTATTGCATTTATGCAGAGTTATATATTTGTAGATATTAATGAACATTTGTAGTGTCTATGCACAAGGTGCATAGCATATACATCTGTTGACTGATGATTGTAATTTTTTTGTATTTTATTTATTCTTAGTTACGTGTATATTAATCAATACATATTAAGATATTTATATGTATATAATGTCTATGCACAAGGTGCATATCGATATCGATTTGATATCCTCTTTGGATATTTTTTTTTGTATTGTAGCTATGCATGTATTTTTGAATAACCGACTTCGTGCCCTATTATTACTATAAAAGAACAAAATTAACTCAAGTTAGCTATTGAATAAAGTCTACCCTTAAAAATGGTATATAATCTTATTCTTTTTTAATAGAAAATGTCTAACAATGTCATCACTATAAAAGGTTAAAAATACTCGGGGACTACTTAAGGGGGGAGGTGGAATTGTAGGTACAAATATTGAGAGTAGTATTTTTTGTTATGTTAAATATATATAGTTTTTGAACTAAAATTGGCGTTTTAATCAAAGATGTATGTGCAGCCATTGACAATTAAAACTTTCGGGTCTACATATACGTAAATGAAACGCACATGTCAAAGTTTAAGTTGCCATTGGCTGTACATATTTATTGCAAATTTTAGGTTTGCTTTTTGATAAGGTATTTGGCATAATTTACGATTTTAGGCGTATTATACAAAATTTAAATTTAATTCATGTAAGACAAAGAAACGATGATTAAGATTAAAAACATGCCGTCCAACCGATTATTTTTGTCTATATAAATAAATAGAATAGAGGTTTAAAATCAATTTCACTTCTTTTAAAAAATTAAAGCCATTAAAAATTTTTAAATTATATTTTTAATTAATATTTGCATTTTTCACTAACGCGTTACTTAAGCTTTGTTCATAAAATATATTGAATCGCACTACTAAGGGTAAATAAAGAGACTTTCATAAAGCGTAAGTATAATCTCGAAATTAAAAAATTTAATGAGCAAGCTGCAGGATGCTTCTAATAAGGTTTCATGTTGAAAAAATGGGTCAAGTCCGAGTCAGGCTTGCACGTATATAATAGATTTTGGACTTGTAGTATCTTAATGTAGTACTGTCTTCACCTGAAGAGGACTGTAAATAGTTACTAGCCGAAACGCTGAGCATGTGAAAAAGGAAAACCTTTCGAGGCACTGACGTGGATACTTCTATTTTTTTACAGTTATTTTAATTCTATATCTACTTATGAATAATATCTACTTATGAATAAATTTCTCTGTCATAATTAAAATTGTAACTTACAAATTCTTCGGAAAGCATCCGATTGCGTCAGTTATGTAAAAGAGACCAACAAAATTTCATACTGATCCTTTCACTTGACCGCGACCTGCAATGGATAATATCCGGCTCCTACCGAGATCAGGTTCACTTCAGGTGACAGTAAAATTTCTTGACACTGGTATAAGCGGTTCCTGATTATTTCAGTCTCATGCACACTCGGGAAAATTGGTGCACATTGGTTGCGTTATTTTCATTTCACTGTATGTATTATTTTAAGAGAAACGACAAATTTAACGTACCGAGGACGCGTGTTTCATACTTTATTGTTGTTACAATAGGGAATATGCATATAACCCAAATAAATCTGAAATATTTTTTTTTATATTCTCTACATAAATTAAATGTTTACGGCGCACAGTGAATCGTTCAATACAAGCTAGCGGGACAAAATTATTTTTACATATTTTCTACATAATTCTGGCTTGATAATACTTATATTTTGAAATTATATTTTTGGGTTTGGAACATATACAGTGTGTCCAGAGTGTTATCATATCTTTTGCGCCACCCTGTAGGTTGGGTACAAAATATATGGAAACACCCTGTATATTTTCATGTAGAAATGTACATAATGGTTCATCATCGAAAATGAAGTACTTCAAGTACGCCAAAGTTCGAAAAATTCACGCCGCGAGACTGTCAGCAGTGTATCTAAAAAAAATAATTTCCTGAGTAACGCACAAAAACGCAAAACGGGACCGTTGTTATTTGGAAGAAAAAACTATACGGATTAATTTAGGCATAGTCTTAATAGCGGCATTTTCCGGCATATATAGTAGATAGTTCAACAAAGTTTAAGATTATCTTTTTTATTCGCTATTTTGACAACCTCTAGGATTTTATGCAATTTTTGGTTCGAAAGTAAAAAATAAATAAAAAGAATGCTTTAAATAAAAACATACCTTCAGGTAACAAATCCATGTCACTATTTTTACAAGTTTTATTATAACTTTAAAAATAACCACTTCGAACCACACACAAAAATGCATTAAAATGCAAACTCAACACGAAATTTCTTATCAGTTTAGATTTTTGACCTCACTACCTATTTTCCGGTCGACGGTTTAGTACCGCAATTTCTGGTTTTTACCTCCCCCCACTTTTCTCAATGAGCAGAGAATAATACAAAAAGGAAGTGCTGACATGACTGACATGACTTATGTCCCGCTAGCTTGTATTGAACGAATTCACTGTGGGGCGGTTGCTGTTATTCATTGATTTTGGTCCTTAACAAAAAAAAGGATTGAAAACTGCAAATTTTCGCGCGAATTTCGAAACTTGTAAAACGTGATCCCATTGGCTATGTCGTCAAAACTGAAGTTATGACTCATCATGAGGACATCGCGAATTCCAGTGTTGTAGCGTCATCGACAACTCAATAAAAATGGTATTTAATGCGTAACTCATCCAATGAAATATCCCCGCACTTAAAGTAGAAGGTTCCTAAAATCTTATTCATGTATACTTCAAGCCGAAATCGGTCCAGGAACCTGTCAATCATCTTGATAATTTCGAGTAAATAAACTGCAATTCTTTATTTTCATGGCAATCTTCGAAAATTCATAAATTTTCAAATTTTAGATGTCCCCGATGCAAATAAACCTATTTATTTATAATTTTACCGAAAAAATAAGCGATTTAAATTAGTGGGAGGTATTCCTAGATAATTAACAGAAAAAATAAACGCAAAAAGAATCACTAAATAAGGTAAATAGTGTGGAATAATGTCGGTTAAAAGGAGGATTTGTCGGAAAAAATCAAAAAAAATCCGAATTTTACCCCTTAAATACGCTCATGTTCGGTATTCATTTTACAGTGTGATTATCCCTTTATATGTTGAAAAATTGGGAAAAAAATAAATAGGAAAAAATACAGAGTGATTAAAATGTACCGATGTCGAGGGCAAAAAAAGGAAAAGAATCGAAATTTAATCGGCGATTGCTCCCTTCCTATAGAGAATGAAGAAACTAAAAAATATGAATAACACAATACGGATAACACATACTTTGACGAGCTCTTTCCGCTGACGCCTATGGAATTTTAATTTCAACCATTTTGACCCCACGAAAAATTAAAAACCGTGAACTATTTTTGTCAAAAATCTAAATTTCCAGTTTTTTCCAAATTTTTCCATTTTCCAGTGATTTTAGGTTTAGGTAAATGTATTGCAAAAAAAGTATTTGAGATTTAAAGTTTCACTTATGAGTCCGTTTTTCGATTTGACGTTTTGTTTTCGAGTTATTAGGTATGAAAGAGGGGTCTGGAAATGGCATTTTTCGACCTAAAAAAATTCAAAAGAATTATTTGCCATTTTCTGATCCTGACCAGTTTCAGTGGACTTCTGAAGCTCCGGGTCCCCTACAATCTCCGAAAATTTACGTCGATTTAATTCACATTTACGACCTGTACCCGATTTCAACGGAAATCGCGGAAATTTCGACTTTGACGTTTAATAGCTCCGAAACGAAACATCCTGTATAACTGATTTTTTTACCGAAGCTAGTTGAACTATTCCTCTATCAACCCAAAAAATTCGATTTCTCTCCCTCTGACTGTTTCCGAGAAAATCAAACCTGTTCGACTTTAAGTTAAGCTTTACGTTAACATGTAGATTTTTGCTGATCTCCTGGCGTCACTTTTCACTAAGGACAAATGGCTGCTTTTTAAATTGTAATAAATTGTACCGAAAAGTCAACATTTTCTGTAGATAAATAATCCTAGTAATTTTCTTCAAAATATTTTTTTGGGTTTGTAATGACTTCCTATAACAACTTAACTATACCATCACACAAAACAGAAAAGTATAAAACATCTTTTAAATATAATAGTGCAATCATATATAACAGCATTCCCTTCTATCTAAAATATTTTACTTTTTCAACTTTTAAAACTTATTGTAAAAATTATTTAATCGGGGTGGAGTTGGAAGAATGATTATATATAATCAAAATTCTACCCTTTTGTGCCAACTAGTGTGTTACTATTGTTATTCATTTTTGTAAAATATTTATGCATGATATTATATTGTTACTTTTTACACTGTTTATTGTTTACTGGCACAAATAAATAAATATATTATTATTATTATTATTATTATTATTAAACGATGTATGCAATAAAAAAAATAATTTATAAATTTAAAATAATATATTGGCAGTCATTTAGGATCTGCCAGCCTATAAAACTGATAAAATATGTTGTCTGTTTTGTTCCAGTCAAAATAGTCGAGATACTCAACGGGCTACTCGAAGAGTTGTTTATCTAATATTGCAGTTGATATTGAACACGGAATTTTTCTTTTTTAAAATTTGAATGTAGATATAAATACATAACATATTAACATCGATCATAAAGCCGCTCTTGAAGTAGATCCCGAGTTGCAATGTTTACCACATAAAACGACATATTTTATTTTTCAGTCGAGTACGCCTTTTCAGGTTTGCCAGAAAGGTAAAGCATTGCATTTCCTTTACTCCAAAAGCATCCCTCTTAAAATCCCCAGAGTAAGATATCCTCATTTTGTATTAGGATAAAACAGTTATATTGCTCTCTTGTACCCACAAGAAAATGCAGATAAACTGTAGTGGTATCATAACAGCAAATATGATTTTCCTAACTTTAAAAGTATCATTTAGGGTATGGTTTTTGTCTTTATGTTTTATTTCACATATTTTAGCAGGCGCAAGACTTTGTATTTTGAATTTTGTCTTTCTTATTTTTGTCCTATCCACCATAATGGCGACCTTATGTCAGGCGCGGCTAGGGTTACCATCTGACCGGATTTTAAAGGTCTTGATCGGACTCCGTCCGGATTTCAATAAAGACCGGATTTTCTGCACCATCAGGCAACGATGCAATATCCGGCAAAAAAGACTTTTTAAAAGCTGTTTCAAGTGGTCAAAAATATAAATAATTCAAGGGGTTATAAAAAAATTTTTGAATCATGGCGCCTGGACTTTTATAGAAAGTAATTGTATCCAAACTTATAATACATGAAATAAATTGCGACAAAATCAACAGACCGTCGCTACAATTACCTCTTAAATATTTTATAATTATTGTTTAATAAAATTCTCTTAAGGCAAGTGAAGTACGTTTAAAAATGAACGTAGACAAAACTTTCTCTAACATTGTGCCTGTATACGGTAATTTAAATTGAGAACAAGCATGTTTTAATTCGAGCACAAATAAACAACAATTACCCAATTAAATTAAAGAAAAAACTGATAAAAAAAATGTCTACGTATAACTTGTACTTTCTATAATTTTTGAGAGGCAAATTTCATAATTTTACCTAATTTAATCCTAATATATTTGTTTACTCAATACGCCCTCAAAAGGCTTTTAAAATATTTTTATTTGCTTCAATATGTGATTCCGGGATAATCCCGGGTCCCAGCTAACATTTTTTGTTGCCGGGACGTAGCCTAGCATTCCGGGATGATCCCGGCGAATCCGGGACAGGTGGCAACCCTACTCAGGAAAAATAATATTTAATTTTTCCCTCACATGAATAGTATAATGCGAAGGAGCACCATAAGGTCAAACTTGGTAAATCAGGAACACTGTTATTTAGAAACAGAGTGGCTAGAGCTGAAACTAGATCATTTTGGAGATTTAGATACTATCTTTCTTCAGTGAGGCTTTCATCGAAGAAAAATGGCCCGATTACCCTATTTTCAACAATTCCCACATAAACATTAACCTTTTGATCATATTGACTGTGATTTTCTTCGAACCACTAAGGATTTCCTAGTTTGCCCAGTTCCTGTAGTTTTGTCTGTTGTGGGTGTTTATCATTCATGTCACGGATTTCTCTATGACTTCTACTTTTATCGCCAGAGTCCAACATAATCAAACTTTCTATGCGTTCATCTTTAGCGAGGCGCATTTTGGACGTGTTAACACCACAGTAAAATTAAAAATTTTATTGACAATTTTATGAGTTATGTGACGTTACCCTTAGTGACAGTTTAATGATTTATTTGACGTTAACTGGTTAATATAGGACATATTACATAAAGAATGTCTAGGGTTGACTGTAAAGTCCAAAAATGTGAAACGCTAGTACTCCTAAGTAATATTATATTTCTGGTGTCTCCTAAGATTCGGTTGTCGACTTTTTTTCTGTAAATCCTACCTGTATTAAATTGTCGCGTTTTCATTTGTAAATACAGTCATTCACAGCCAAAACGGTACACATACTTGCAATACCAAAAGTATGATACAAATAATATTGTTTAATCATAGGACTAAATGAAACATCTTTTAATGAAAACATAATTTATAACAGGATATGCATTATTTCATAAAAGATACAGTAGTACTTAGAATGTAATAAGAATAAAATCTTCTAAAAAATACTTTTTAAAAACAAGCTTTTATTATTTAGATGTACTAAAACGAAAAAAATTAATATAGTTTTTTCATTGTGTCAATGCTAAATACTATTTATAAATGGACGTAGTTCGCGTGGGTGGATTCTACTAAAAGTAGTATCAAAGTTATCACAGAAACATATATAATATTATGTTAAATTTATAGCCTTAAAAGCTCGTCGGGCGCGAAAAGTTCATACAGGCCATAATTTTGTTTGGCAGGAATAATTGTAAGTACCTAAGTATCTATTTTTTTGTTTTCTATTCACGCGACAAGCTTTTAAGACAATAAATTTAACATAATATATTGTATTTGTTTCAGTGATAACTTTGATACTACTTTTATTAGGATCCACCCACGCGAACTACGTTAACTTATAAATAGCATTTAGCATTGCTGATTTTTTTGTTTTAGAACATCTAAATAATAAAAGCTTGTTCTTCCACGCCGTTTAAAAATGATAGAAATTAATAAAGGATACCCAACTAAGTATTGAGTGACTATGGGTTTGTCTCTGCAGCAGTTTCAAATCAATCAAAGCCAATGAGATTGCCCGGTTTTGATCAGCAAACTGTTTTCCTTGAAGATGATTGGCTCTGACTAGTCTCAAACTGCTGTAGAAACAAACATTATATCATTTCTAACACAATTCTTTTTTGTAATATTTTTTTACTGTACTGTTTGCTGTGAGGGTTCTTTATAATAAGTTTTCCTTTTTCTTATTATATTTTAAGTACTAGAGAATCTTTCATGAAATAAGGCATGCCGTTAAAAAGAATTATAAATTGTATTTCCATTAAAAGATGTTTCATTTAATCCTGATCCTGATTAAATAATATTGCTTGTGTCATACTTTTGGTATTGCACCGTATTGCACGTATGTGTACGGTTTTGGCTGTGAATGACTGTAGTTGTCCACCCCTAAATAAAGAGCGCCCTGGGGATCCAGCTTCACTGAGCCCCATGCTTAACACGGCCCTTGAAATACTTATGTGAAAGAAAAGCATGTTCTCCTAAACGATACGCTGCTGGTTGGCTTCATATTGTTTTAAGTGCCGTAAAATAAACAGGAGGCCAAAATTCCTCATTCCTAATTAAAATAATATTTTGAATAATCAACTAGCTATATCAAGCATGGGAAATTGAAGTACGTACTTTGCATAAACATTTGTATTTCTGTCAAAGAGAATAATTACATCGAGGGTGAAAGCTCTCGTTAATGAAGATCTGTCACTTAAAATTCTTTTGTCAGAACAGAAAATAAAGTCATGATATTAAAAACCATAAAAAAAAGCTCGCCAAAAAGATGTTTTTCACTTAAATAAAAATGCTTTTGTAATAAAAAAAAAGTGGTCAAGTCAAAGCTATCCTTGCACAAGTGGTGCTCCATGCCTTCAGCTCCCAACTTAAATTATAATTATTAAAAGTACCTAATGCACTTGCGTTTCGACTGAGCCAAATTAAAATTTTCGAAAAACTTGTAAGGGCAAAAGTTCTTCCATACACCGTGAGAAATATTTTTTGTCGAAAAACTTTTTCTCTGAAACCAGTGGTTCAGCAGGTACATATAAGGAAATAAACAGTTAAATTGTTTCTAACAATTGATTGCGCTAGAATTTTTTAATTCTGACAATTTTGGCTCAATCCACACCTAATTATCAGTTCGTGATTTTTTCACATTTTGCTGAGCGATCCTTTTGGTGATAAGGGTGGGGGACAGCAATTTTTTAAAAAATTAACAAAAAAAATACATCATATTGTTGAGGTCGTGCTTTAATAAGCTTTCATTTGACACCCTACACGAATACCCTGCCTTTGAATTTTTTTCCATTTCCCAATTTACCCCCCGAAATTAATCCTCAGAATCAAAATTCTACTTTTTATACTTCACGTCTATACAGTGGCGATTCCTGGAATTTCAGATTGTCGTATCTCAGTTCCTACGCATGGGACCCACACCAAATTATAAGATGTTACTGTTGGGTACTCTACAATTATTTTCCTAAAAAAAATATTTAATTTTGAAATTTGCGAAAAAAAGTTAATTTTTTGGTCCGCTTCACCTGAGATCTGGGAAAGTTCTGAAGAAAATTTTGCTTACCATATTTTTTCATAAGGTATATCACATTTTATCGATAAATTCCAAATTTGGTGAAAATATTCTAATTTTCGTTAAAGAAATGACATTTTAAATTATTTCTTAGACAAAATATTTTAGGGTAAAAATTTTAAAAACTAATTAATCTCAGGATCTTAGAGATAATTCAATGAAATTTGAATTCTATTCATAAAATCTAATAAAATTTATGAAAAAATCATGGGAGTAAAATTTTCTTCAGAACTTACTCAGATCTCAGGTGAACCGGCCCAAAAAATTAACTTTTAAAATTAATTTTTTTTTTACGAAAATGTTTCTGGAGTACCTACCCAATAGTAACATCATTGAATTTGGAAAAATATCCAAATTTAATGGTAACATCCAATAATTTGGTGTTGGTCCCATGCGTAAGAACTGAGATACGACACATCTAAAATTTCAGGACCCGCCACTGCACGGTCTATACCTGGGCCACCACACTATATCTCTATGCTAAATTTCAAATTTTTACGTCGAATAGTTTCAGAGAAAATCGCCTGTGACAGACACATGAATGGACATCGAAGTGATTCTATTAGTATTCCGTTTCACGGAACACTGAAAATATTTAAATTATACACGACACAGTAATTGTAATTTATATTATATTTTATACTACGTAGATTTAACTAGGTACTGTAAACTGTTACAATATTGAAAGTGCTTCTTAAGGAAAGGAACTAATGCCCATTTATTTTTTAAAAATCCTAATTAAGCTTAAATAAAATAATGAAACTCGAAAATGTGATTGTAATTTGGCTAAACTCCATTTTGAAGTCAGAATTAAATCAGGTATATTATATCAAGTTCAACATCTCGGTAAATTTTGAATAATGTCAATGTCGGCAAAATAATTACATGCATAAAGTATTATATAAACGCAGTCTGAACCATGTACATAAAAATTTATGACGTAAATAGCAGTTTCGATGAATATAGAATTTTTTGAACCATAGTTTAATAAATTAACAGTTAATCAAAGAAATTTATTATTTATGTAATACCGGATACAACAAAACTTAATAATTTTTTTAGAGACTGGCGCCAAGAATATTGATAAATCAAACAAGAGCTATTTCTGTACGCATTCTCTTGGAGACTATCTTCCTTTTCCATCTATTTTTCTACCCGCACATGAGAATAACGCATAGTGAAGCATTGCTTACTCTGCATGGATGGTGAAGAAACGGTAGAGCACATAGTGTGCACAACCCTTCGACAAGTAGAACAAGATTTTAGCTATTTAGTGAGGGGATGCTCTCGCCAAAAAATCTCCCAGCACTATAATCAGCTTCATAGAGAGGCTGGATCTACTGGAAGAAATCTAACTATAGCTGTGAGCCACAATAGATCGTAAAGGTCGCAATGGAGGGTCAGCTTCTTGACCCACCCACTTCATTCCTAACTAAATAGTTCTTCTGAGCCAAATCTGCAGATCCACAACAGTGCGGCGATGAGCGAGAGAAGGGAGTTTTCTTGCGAGGAGGTCACTGATGAGTCAAATGGATCCCTTTTGGATAAAGTTAAGGTTATTAGGTGTCGAATGTGATGCTGCTTCTCATATGTGGGAACAGTATCGTAGGTTAGGTCTTATTCGGAAGAGAAAGTCAAGCTTTTTAGCTGCTGATGTGGCTATTGAAGTAATGTGTTTGTGCCAGCTGACTTTATGTTCGAAAGCGATGCTAACAAGATCGAAGGTTTTCTTTTTTCTGTAGCGCCTAGCCATTCATGTAGATGGAATGAGTGTTGCTACATTTTTTGCATGACAGGGAGCAAGACTGGGTTTCAAAGGCGTTGAACTGAACAAAGTTTTGGCACCCCTGTCTAGAATTAATCTGAGATCTTGCGAAAAGGATAAGTGCATATTATTATATCCGCGTCTGTTAGCCAGCTCTTGATTCGCGACTTGTTTGGAACAATGCATGTTGGAGCGAAGAGTACCATCGTCACCTTCACATTGGATGGGATTGGTAGTTGAAGAGAGCAGGTCATTAATGTGAAGAAGAAATAGGGTTGGTGCCAAGACTGAATCTTGGGGTACGCCCGGCATTGATAGAATGGTAGTTAGACGAGTGACCGTCCACTATACGTTACTATGCAACATAGTGTTATCTGATCTTGAAGCGACTAATTAAAGAAAAAATCATGACCATATTATTACATCTTTGCCTTTCTCTAACTGTGTCGGCTGGCGTGGCACCTCTTTCCGTGTACCGCAGGAAAAGTTAAAAATAAAAGTATCTTGACCTTGACCCTAAAGACATTCACAGCGAAATGGAGGATGTTAATCGACGACAAGAAACAAAAACAATCCGAAAACCGTTAGATTTTAAATTGCTCGTATTCCGTTGACCTCTTCTCTATTTGATGTTATGCGCATAACTATGTTCTAGGTTAAATTATGTCTGAAATAACAATGTTGTATAAGCGCTTGATGTTATATTCGCAAGAATAAATTACTATTACCTGTTTTTGGGGTGGTCCACTTTGATTTGGCATAATAATGGCAAAAGGAAAGTATACATAATAGACAACAATACATTTTTTGCATCAAAAGAAAGCATTTTGTTGTGATGGTTGATCTACTTTTCTGTTAGCTGTTTCGCAATAATGACTTGCAGCATTTAAAAAAGTGAATTGTATGAAATTGTAATTTAAATTAGCATATGTACATGGTGAAAAGGGCTACAAATCTAATAGTTTTAATGGGTTCTCATCGAAATGAGAAAAAAATCTTCAAACACAGATCATCCCTTATTAGATAGATATGTAGATAGATTCTTTTATTTGTACGTGAGCCAAATACATGGATGTATACGTCAACATTTTACAGAGTGTGTATATATGGCACACACTAACTTACACTTACTTAACAAACCAGACACGAAAAAACTTAACTTTATCTATTGAATCCGACAAAAAATGATTTACAGAGTAGTAACACCCTGTGATGAGGAGGTTCTTTACAAATCCTTTAAATTAATTATATGCGCGGGCACTCACCCCTGGTGGCAGCCTGTTAAACAACCTCTGTTCCGTGTATGATGGGGATTTATCGAATTTCTTCAACCTGTGCCTATCAAGAGCGAGCGCGCTTGCATTTCCCCTGTTGTATGAATAAAAGTCCGCGTTAGCCCCGTATTCCCCCACATTCTGTCTTGTATACAGGAGCACTTTATACAGGCAAAGTCAAGAGTTTCTTTTCCTGGAAAATCGGTTTGCAACTAGCTTTTGTGTTTAGTTTAAATATTAGTCTAATTATCCTTTCTTGGTTAATAAAAACTCCTTGGCTATTTGTACTATTTCTCCATAAGATAACGCTGTAACAAAGATGAGAATACACTAGTAAGTAGTAAATACTGACCAAAGTAGACTCGTCCACTATGTCCTTCAGCTGACAAATCGCATAATAACTGGCCTTAATTTTTTGACACACGTAGTCTAAATGGTAATCCAAAAACAGACACTCATACAAATATAATCCCAAAAACCCTGTGCTATTTGAAATTTTGAAATTATTTAAATTAGTTTTTTGTTTTAATTTTTAAGTATTTAATTATTTAAGATAAGATTATTTTTAGCGCACAAATCACTGTATGCTTTAAAGTTTGATCCACCTTTCGGCTTAGTTCCTCAGAGCTCTGCCCTGAGACCACTACCGAGGTATCATCAGCATACATGATTGTAAGCCCTCCTTATATATATATATATATATATATATATATATATATATATATATATATATATATATATATATATATATGTATATATATATATATATATATATATATATATATATATATATATATATATATATATATATATATATATTAGGTATTTCATTCACAAAGACCAAAAATAAGAGAGGCCCCAGAACAGAGCCCTACGGAACCCAATTCTGGCACCCTTGCACGACGAGCATTCGCTCTCGATCTTTACAATAACCTTTCTATCCTCCAAGTACGAACCCAACAAATCCAAGATATTATCTCTGAAGTCATAATATGACAACTTTCTGAGTGGAAACTCACGGTTCAAACTATCAAGCGCTCTAGATAGGTCGAAAAAGAGATCAGCGACATGGCACTCCTGATCCACTATTTTCTAAATAAACTCTACGAGATCAGCTGCTGGTCCCTACGTCGACCTATCCGAGCGAAAGCCATATTGTCAGTTAGCCAAAGCACTGATTATACTGAGGAATTCACTCAATCTATTATAGAGAAGTAGCTCCAAAATCTTAGACAGGATGTTAAGAATAGTAACGGGACGGGTCTATAATAATTTTTAACCATTGTAGGGTCTAGTTTCTTATATACAGGAACAACTCCCATTGTCAAGTCTTAAATTTTCTAAATACTGCATAGGTTTCAAGATACGGTCTCTTAATTTTTTAATGATTTTAACTGAAATCCTATCAAAACCAACCCTTTTTTTATTTGTTATTGCCAATGATATTAAAACTGTTCAGTTCCAAATTTGTCCATTATGCATTTTCAGCTATTGTTTCAAAATAATTACTAAGCACAACAATGGCAATGGTTTTTGGATCTGTTATTTTTGTTTCATTGTCCACCATACACGACACAGTAATTAATTGATTATTTTTCTTATTTACAAGCCATAATTAAAATAATAAATTAAAAAGATTAGTGGTATGCTTCATTATTTTCTTCATTAAATAACACAATCTGGAACAATTGTGTGAAATGTTTTAGGAGACAGGTCAGTATCACACAAATTTCTTAATAATTGTAAAAAAGACTCAAAATGTAATTTAACCATAATGTGTAGTACACTGTTGAAATCAGAATAAATAGGGCTTCCAAAATTTGAATCAAAAAATCAGGACCGTATTTAAAAAAATTAAGTTGATGATCGTTGCCCAAAGACGAAACGTCGAATAAAAAAATGGATAACGTAATTTTCAAGTTCATTAAAAGTTGCTATCAAGAAGTTTTATTAGTTTTGCCCTACCTTTCCGATTAACGCCAGAAAAAAATTGAATTAAAAATTCGAAAATTTGTTTTTTTCAAGATAACTCGAAAATGAAAAATCATCTAAAAAATTTCGGTACATCATTTTATTAGTTCTTTAATTATGCAACTTTTTCAAACTTTAAAAACCATAGGAATAGGATATTTTTCAATGTTCATTTACTTAATATGCTTAGTAGTTTAAATTCTACAAAAAAAACTTATCAAAGCAAAAATCAACTAAATGGAAAAGTGTTGTACCCCGAGGGCATGTAAGCGAGAAGGCCGTAAACATATCGTAGTAACTGTAGCAAAACAGATATAAAAGGTGTTTAACGAAAAGTGATCAGTAGGTAGAGGATAAAGTAAAATAATTGCATAGGGGCACTCATATACCTACTAACCTTTAACAGGAAATTGATGTAACTGTGTTGCTTTTAGTAAGGAAAGTAGGAAATTTAAAACAGTAATGAAGTCATACCTTGATACTTACAAATTTTGTTTTATTAACCTTAATAGGCATCCAGTACTAAAAATACGCATAACTCATTAAATTTATGAGGAATTGCTTGCAGCTTCGTGCGGGTTGTTGTAACAGAATCTTTAATAACTATCAAAAAGTCGCTCAAAATTTTTCCTTAGGTTGTAAATATCATGAAATCCAAATAGAGGTATAACTTCACTCTTGAACTTTCTCCAACATTAACACGAGGAATTTATTGGATCAAAAATCTTGTTTAAACTGAAGAAGTGTAATTAAATTGAGCATACACTTCGTTATAATGAAAAATAAAGCTCTTCTAATAACTTCATTGGAAGTAATCACAACAACTGGAGCTGGTAGGGGAGCTTTTCCTCGAACGAGGAGGTACCACTGCAACCCACTTAAAGAACAGGTGAAATCTTAGCGGATGTTTCCAGCCCTGAGTGCGTTAGTCGTTTTTTTTCTTCCCTCTTCAGCCTGTCATTGTTTCTCTTCTCTTTTCTGTCTCTGTCACTTCTAATGCTATTCTCTTCTAACTATCCACCTCTTCAAAAAAAAAAACAAATTTGAAAATGATGATGACGGTCCCAGGGGTAAAAAAATTCCGGAGGTAAACTACCCCTCCATTCGGATTTCCGGGCAAGAGGTGCACAGGGGGGCCCACCATCGAAGAATTCCAAAAGTATTATAACCTTTGCCAATATTTGGGGGCTTAATTCCAATTCAGACTCTGTCCACCATTACCTCCAATCATGCAAACCCCACATTCTTTTTCTGACCGATACCCAAATCAGTCCCAAATCCTCAACCAATCATCTCCTGTTTCCAAGCTATGAACTTCTGTAATATTTTCATCTTCATGGTATGGTATACGCCTACGGTCGCAGCAGTCTTTCTTGCACCAGACTCCTGAATCTGGAATCTGGCAAGCCCGATATTCTCTGACTAAAGCTCACCCTTAAATTTTGTACTAAATGTATCTGTTGCATCTACTGCTCCCCATCAGACAACTCCCACAATGAGTTATTTGACTTTCTCTCAGCAAAAATTGACCATTTATTTTTTTGAAGATCCCTCCGCTGAAGTTATCATCCTATGCGACTTCAATGTCCAAAGCAAGCAATTACTAGGATCCACAAAAACCGACCCAGAAGGCAGAGCGACAGAAAACTTCGGCATCAGCAACTCGCTCACAAATTTAATCATTGGCCCACATACTTTCCCCGCGTTTCTACCCATAATTCTCGCTAATGACCATCCACAGTTATGCTGACGATAGTACTCTTCATTCCAATATTCATTTTTCCAGAAGTCTCGAATCTGGAGCTGGATGATAGACGCAGATCTATGCACCTATTCCTTTCCCAAGATCTTCAAATAATCTTAGGCTGGGGTGCCAAGAACCTTGTCCAGTTCAACGCCTCCAGAACCCAGTCTTGTCCCCTGTTACGCAAAAAATCTGGCAACGCTTACCCCATCCACATAAATGGCCAAGCCCTACAGACCAATGAACCGCTCGATCTTGTTGGCATAACTTTCAAACATGATCTTAGCTGGCACAAACACATTACTGCAGTAGTCACATCGGCTCCAATCCTTTAAATCCAGTGTCAGTAGATTACATTTCCGTTCTCTTTAGACGCGCACAGGACGTTAGTATTTAGGCTTGAAGTCTACGTAGGGAATTTATTATGACGTAAACTAATAGTATATTGGTATATTTTATGTGGTATTTATGATGGTACCTATAGATTCTAAATCAATGGTGTGGTATTATGGATCTAGAGGACAAGGACTTGAGAAATGCTCAAGTCTTAGGGCCGTTTCTAGTTTCTATAGAGTAATACCGCTATTTATTTGTGTAGAAGTAAGGAGACCTTGAAATCAAACGTCCCATGTATCAATTCAAGAAAAGATATTTTTATTTAGATAGCAGCTTTTCTCGAAATGAATAACCAATTTACTTAGATAAAAATGAGAATTAAACAGGTTTTATTTTAAATACACCACATAGGTTTGTAATGATTTTTTTGAACATTTTAAAGTAAGTTTTGCTCGGGTTTGCTGTGGAATAAAGAGGGCTGAGACCATTATTTCTTATAGGGGTTTGACAATGTTGTTGTAATTTCCCGAATAGAGTCCTTGGATTGTATTAATAATGCAGGAAATACCGTGACCTTCCTTAGAAATATTAACAATTTGACAAGTACTATATAGTCTTTGAATAATTCCAAATTTTTATATATAAATTTCTATTCCTTACCACCTTACTCAATATTGCATCACACTCTTGCAATAAATGCAATAATAAATATTTATTTAGATCAAGTTTACCAAAGATCCGCGGAAATACTTCTGTAAGTATGTCGATGTAAGCTGATTTCGTTCCAGTAGTCTTTTTTAAAGGTATTGATGTCAAATTAACGAAGCACGTCGCGTCGTTGCTTAGAAAGTTATGAGATAATTCGTTTTTGATATTATTACATTGGATTCGATAATACTGTAAACACTGCTCTACTTAAAAATAATTTTACTCTTGATAGACTTAAACCGAATTTATCACAATTTAGTTTTAGTTAACATGAACTATGTTTAATTGTATAGCTTGCTAGGCGAACACTGAGACTAGAGACTACATCTAAATTTGCTTTATTTAACCCATAATCTACATTTTTGTAGAGAGTTTAATATCCAAAGTTCACCTAGAAGTAGGATTTTGCAATGCACACATATAAATAAATTTTATTCTAATCAATTTTATTGCATATTGCCAGTTTTCTTCATTTAAAAATTATTAAAACCAAGTAATTTATTTATTGTTATTGATATTATTATTACATCTGTCATTTTTTTAACGTACATAAAATGGCAGCATAAGAAACGCAATATGTTTGAATTATTATTGGCTACCCACAAGTTTAACAATAACATTGATGCAGAAGATACCGCGATCTTATTTAAACATATTAATAATTTGACAAGTAATGTAGTTTTTGAATAATGCCAAATTTTTATATATAAATTTCTATTCTTTACCACCTTACTCAATATTGCATCACACACTTGCAAACAATGCAATATTAAATATTTAGATCAAGTTTACTAAAGATTCGCGGAAATACTTCTGTAAGTGTGTCGATGTAAGCTGATTTCGTTCCAGTAGCCTTTTTTGAAAAGTTTTGATGTCAAATTAACGAAGCACGTCGCGTCATTGCTTAGAAAGTTATGAGATAATTCGCTTTTGATATTATTGCGTAGGATTCGATAATATTGCAAACACTGCTCTACTTAAAAAAAAACTCTTAACTGACTTAAACCGAATTTATCACAATTTAGTTTTAGTTAACATGAACTATGTTTAGCTTGCTAGGCCAATACTGAGACTACATCTAAATTTTCAACACATTTTACACTTTTTTATGTACCAACAAAAACTATCTTTTAAAATAATACACACAATCAAACATAATAAACACTGCTCAACTTAACAATGTATCTTATGTTCCCTTGTCGTAAGTTGTTCATATCACTTTTTCCTTAGTTGGCTATCAAGGTTTAGACATAAAACTATTTAAACAAAGTAATACATAAATATTTAGGCAATAAAAAGCGCAATTTTAAAAAAGTTTGTCACGTGATTACAAACATTAATCAGGAAGCGTGACGTGCGTGATTATAGTATTTAACCAAAGGTTCTCTCCGGCTTATAGTGTGTGCAGAGGCTTATCTATAAAGAAATGTGGATTTCAGAGCTCCACATTCTCATTTGTTGATAATCTACATAACCAGAGACGTAAAACCATGCCTCGTCAGTAAAAAGGGTGTTTTCAAATACGTTTTCATTATTATGCAAATTACCTATAAACTACTCGGAAAATTGCATTCGCTGCGGCTTGTCATTTGGTAGCAATTCTTGGACTGAGCTTAGACGATAAGCGTGCATATGCAGATCACATTTCAGGATTGTATTGCAGGTTCCGTAGGATACATTTACTTGCTGGCTTAAACACCGAATAGGGGTTTGTGGGTGTTCATTAACAATTTGCCTCAATTCTTCTACTTTTTGTGCAGTGCGAACTTTGGGCCTCCCACTGCCTTCCTTTCTATTCACACTTCCTGTTTCTCTAAACAAAGTCACAGATCTAGTCAAAACTTGGCGAAACTGTTCGAAATCCATGACCATGTGTGGAAATTCTGTTTGAAAATCCTGAATGGCGTCCCATGTTGAATAAACTAATTCTACTTATTGTACGCTACAACTTTTGAAACTTTTCATACGAATTTGCACGATCTCAGACTTTTGTTTCAGTGGAAGGGGCCCACAATAGCTTGCATCGGGGCCTCGGGAACCCTTACTACGCTACTGCCCACTGACAATCTACCCTTCTACCATTTCTAAAGTAACTTTCTATCATAAAAGCTTACGCCGTGATTACCATATTTAATTTTCTTAAAAATGAAAACTTCAGAACTTGACAGTTCTATTTTCCATTCACCTATGCCTGTATGTTACATTGTTACCTTTCAAGAGTAATAATTCAAGACATACATAATTGATTTCACGGCACGATTTTTTGATCTCACATTATTTTATTAAAGCAGTGTACCCTAGCAGATAAGTAAAATGGTCAAGACAACTTTCATTAACATAGTAAGTCGGTGTACAGTGTAATTAATCTAGTGAAAAATTACATAATATTGGTAAAGTGTAACGCGGACCCCAAAGATTACAAGAGTGTTCCATTTAAAAATCTTTTAGGTTACATACATACCTAGTTTGAACATAATTATTGCAAATCTACTTAATTCGATGTCGATATGTATAGAAAATATGCACTTCAAGATTGCAATGCTTTACTTAACCCATGATCTACATTTTTGTAGAGAGTTTAATATCAAAAGTTCACCTAGAATTAGGATTTTGCAATGCACATACATACATTTTATTCTAATCAATTTTATTGCATATTGCCAGTTTTCTTCATTTAAAAATTATTAAAATCAAGTAATTTATTATTATTGATATTATTATTACGTCATCATCTGTTATTTTTTTAAGGCACATAAAATGACAGCGTAAAAAACGAAATACGTTTGGATTATTATTGGTTATCCAAAATTTTAACAATGATATTTATAATCTGGGCTGAACCAAAAGTTCATTACCAGACACTTCAGTAAAAATTCCACCTGTATTTAAATTTTCAAAATTACCAGGCACGTCATGACATTAGATAATAAAAGGAATACATGCTTTTAGTATAAACATTTCTTAAATTTCATGAAATGCCTTTGGTAGGAAAAATATTGTTTATGTTCCGCTAGAATATAATTATCAACAAAGCACGCTTGTGTTTTGATGATAATTCGGTAAAGAGGTAATTTGATACAAATTTCTCATTTTTGCTGTAAATTTGTCTTACATTACCTAAAATGCGATAAAAAAGCTGTGATTTTGAATTAACTTTCAAGGTCTTTGAAAAATAAAAAACATTGAATGATATTAATTACAATTTTAAAATGTAATTATCTAACACCATGTGGAAATGATAGTCATTCAGGTTTGGTTTTTAACATAGACATATTGTACGTAAAAGACATGATTTTAAAGTAAATACGTCTAAAGTTTCAGTCATTATCTTTTGCAAGAAGGTTACATTTAACATTTTTTCTTTAATATCAGCATCTAAATGCTGACTGTTATATAATAAAGTAACGCATTTATTTGTAAAAAAAGCTAACTAGGTTTGGACTAGTCCATCAGTTTTTTGGATACTCCAAACTTCTCCGGTAACTTCCAATAAAAAAAGGCTTTTGAAAACAAACTGATTAGCTAACCAGGTCAAAAGGTATAAAAGCACATTTAAACAGTTTTAAGGAAAATATTGCAAAAGCATTCCATGCACCTTGCATCAGCTTATGCCGTTATTAGTAATTTCATAACACGGTGTCAATAGACCTATTTCAATTTATTACTTACACCACAGATGAAAACTGTATATTTTACTGTTTCTTTAGAAAAGAAACTGCTGATTCCGTCTTACCTCTTTTACGCGTTCCGACTGGCCATTTCTTTTAAAATGCTTTTCATCATTATTTCACTGAAAATTTGTTTTAACTCAGGTTTTATATATATATATATATATATATATATATATATATATATATATATATATATATATATATATATATATATATATATATATATATATATATATATATATATATACTGAGAAGGGTAGTCTTGACCGACAGTTGAATAGAACGACTGTTGATTTTCTTGGGGTAGCGGTCTCGGGACGAAGTAAAACTCTTTTTTCACAAACGCCAAGCTTTCGGAAATTTATTTTTTCCTTTTTCAAGGCTACAGTAATGGAAATTATTACATGATAGCTTATATGTATGGTTTTCTTTTTATTAAAAAAAAAACATAAAAAGAAAAACGGAATATGTTACATATAAAAAGGATCAGGAAGTTATGGTCAATTTCAATTTACTTACGTGCAAATTGAGTAATACTCTGGTGATATGTTTGTTTAATAAGTAAGCCATCATTAGTTACATTTTTAGTTAAATTTTTAGCTTGATTTCTTAAAAGTTTTAAAAATTAAAAGAGCAAGGGAAAACATTTGTCAACCTGACAACATATTTGCAAATATGTTGTCAGGTTGACAAATGTTTTCCCTTGCTCTTTTAATTTTTAATACTTTTAAGAAATCAAGCTAAAAATTTAACTAAAAATGTAACTAATGATGCCTTACTTATTAAACAAACATATCACCAGAGTATTACTCAATTTGCACGTAAGTAAATTTTTATATGTAACATATTCCGTTTTTCTTTTTATGTTTTTTTTTTAATAAAAAGAAAACCATACATATAAGCTATCATGTAATAATTTCCATTATTGTAGCCTTGAAAAAGGAAAAAATAAATTTCCGAAAGCTTGGCGTTTGTGAAAAAAGAGTTTTACTTCGTCCCGAGACCGCTACCCCAAGAAAATCAACAGTCGTTCTATATATATATATATATATATATATATATATATATATATATATATATATATATATATATATATATATATATATTATTTTTCTTTTTTCTTTTAATTCTTGGGTCTAGGTTTGTGTGAAATGAAAATTCTTAGTTGGACGTTTCGCCTATCATAATAGACTTTTTTCAAAATTTATTATTCAGTTTCGAAAACCTACAAATTATAGAGCCATTTTTACATTATTGCAGAACGATATTTAATTTTAGGTTTTGTATGTAAAACATTACGAAACAAAATGATCAATCTTTTGAAAAATTAAAACAAGACACGCACCTCGAATTTCTAGGTTTATAGGACTTTTCAGTTATTAAAATAGTTTATCCTGCTGGTCTGAGAAGCAGTTGTTTGTTTGTTGGGTCAATTTCAAGATAAAAGAGATTTTTTTTCTGTTTTCTAATATATTTTTTTATGTATGTATGTTTATCTTTTTGTAGAACGCAAAGTATGTTGTTAATTACATATTATATGTGTTTTAGAAATAATATAATTTTCATTTTTATAAGAAGGGGTTGGCTGGGTGGCTAAATTATTTTATGTGTTTTAGGGTTTTTATTTATCGTGATATTAGTATTGGTGAATTAGTAAGTTGTGATAAATTTGACTTAGGTTTCAATATCTTGCAAGTTGTAATAATAGAAACCACTGGAAAAATAATATTTACTTTATATTTTTACGGAAATACATCTCTGGCAGGAAATTTACTTTTATCCATTCCTTTCCTTATAATAAGAGTAATAATAATATTATATTTTTAGATTATTGGACTATTTTTGTTACTTTCTTGCTATTTTTTAAATTTAGCCATTATTTGTGATCAATAGGTTGGATATGATTTGTTAAAACATTTTAAAGATTTACCTCTAAAGCTATACATTTTAATATTCTGTCATTACGGCAATTAAAAGCTTTCCCAAAGTCACTGAAGACTGCTTCGAAGGATTGCTCCAGGTTGCAACCTAGATACGTTTTTGTCTTTAACATTTTTCAGTTTATAAATATTCATTGTGACAGTCAAAAAGTGGCAACGAGGTTGACATAGCGACCTGCATTAATTGAAAACTGATACGTTTTTATCTTTAACATTTTTCAGTTTATAAATATTCACTGTGACAGTCAAAAAGTGGCAACGAGGTTGACATAGCGACCGGTATTAATTGAAAACTGATAAGTTTTTGTCTTTAACATTTTTCAGTTTATAAATATTCACTGTAACAGTCAAAAAATGAGAACGAGGTTGACATAGCGACCTGTATTAATTGAAAACTGATACGTTTTTGTCTTTAACATTTTTCAGTTTATAAAGATTCACTGTGACAGTCAAAAAGTGGCAACGAGGTTGACACACCGACCTGTATTAATTGAAAACTGATATGTTTTTGTCTTTAACATTTTTCAGTTTATAAATATTCACTGTGACAGTCAAAAAGTGGCAATGAGGTTGACATAGCGACCTGTATTAATTGAAAACTGATACGTTTTTGTGTTTAACATTTTTCAGTTTATAAATATTCACTGTGATAGTCAAAGGGTGGCAACGAGGTTGACATAGCGACCTGTATTAATTGAAAACTGATACATTTTTGTCTTTAACATTTTTCAGTTTATAAATATTCACTGTGACAGTCAAAAAGTGGCAACGAGGTTGACACAGCGACCTGTATTAATTGAAAACTGATAAGTTTTTGTCTTTAACATTTTTCAGTTTATAAATATTCACTGTAACAGTCAAAAAATGAGAACGAGGTTGACATAGCGACCTGTATTAATTGAAAACTGATACATTTTTGTCTTTAACATTTTTCAGTTTATAAATATTCACTGTGACAGTCAAAAAGTGGCAACGAGGTTGACACAGCGACCTGTATTAATTGAAAACTGATAAGTTTTTGTCTTTAACATTTTTCAGTTTATAAATATTCACTGTAACAGTCAAAAAATGAGAACGAGGTTGACATAGCGACCTGTATTAATTGAAAACTGATACGTTTTTGTCTTTAACATTTTTCAGTTTATAAATATTCACTGTGACAGTCAAAAAGTGGCAACGAGGTTGACACACCGACCTGTATTAATTGAAAACTGATATGTTTTTGTCTTTAACATTTTTCAGTTTATAAATATTCACTGTGACAGTCAAAAAATGGCAACGAGGTTGACATAGTGACCTGTATTAATTGAAAACTGATACGTTTTTGTCTTTAACATTTTTCAGTTTATAAATATTCACTATGACAGTCAAAAAATGGCATCGAGGTTGACATATTAATTGAAAACTGATACGTTTTTGCCTTTAACATTTTTCAGTTTATAAATATTCATTGTGACAGTCAAAAAGTGGCAACGAGGTTGATATAGCAACCTGTATTAATTGAAAACTGTCATTAAAATGTTCGGCGCGACTATTTCATCAAACAGAACAAAGAACAAGAAGGTGTGGGGCCGCATGGTGGACTCTCGTTGACCTAAAATAATTAAATGTAATAAACGGCTACTTCTAACAAATCCGTTAGAAGAGGTTCACTGGCTGGCCACCGGAATATTTAAATTCATTTCTCTCTTTCATTTTAATAGCAATGATGTAATCGCGACACCTGTTTTCTCTTTCTATTTTACATTTTCTTTTCCTTAATTTTTTTTACATATCAATTATAGAGGCCTGACTTCAAGCTGTAAACTATCAGGTCAATTTTATACAGAGTGTTTCAGAAACTATTAATAATAATTCCGTGAAGCAAGATCTAGATGGTGGCACAGCAAGAGGATTACAAACCATCTTTCCACGTGCTAGTAGTACTTAATTAAACATCACAGTAACCTATTACTTGCACAGTTTTAGACTTTTCGTTTTTAGAACGTAATGGATTACCTGGTATACTAAAATAGTTTAAATAACGGTGTGACCTTTTTGGACGTAATAACCATTTTACGAATCCACCTTTGCGGTTCATAATGGTAAATAATTTGGGCATTCGAGAATTTTCTATAGAATGTAGGATTTGTAACTATTTTCTTACATTTTTTGGCGGTAATCCGTTAAGTCCTATCTGTCCGACCTGAAGCGAAAGGAAATGAATGATGAAGCGAATAGCTATGGTAATTTTTCCAATATTACGTATAGATGCTGTTTTTTATATAATAGCCTCAAATTAAAACTTTATATTATTTTTTTTTATTTGGGACAGCCCACGTAGACTTCAAGCCGAAGTACTAACGGACCGTGGGCGTCTGAAGAGAAAGGAAATGCAGTCTATTGACATGGGATTTAGAGGATTGGAGGTTGGTAGGGGAAGGGAGAGCGTCTGCAGGCAATTTGTACCAAAATCTAAATACCCTAGGTATGAATGAGCGAGAGAAGTGGGATGTTATTGGCTTTTGTAGCTGGACGGTAAAAGGATGCACACGTAACGCGCCTCTTGTTGTTCTGTTAGGAACAGTCAAGGGGGAATGATGGCGGCTAGTTCTTCACAGAAAAATCTGTGGAAGTACCGGTAGAAAAGGGATAAAGCCCCAGCAGTGCGGCGATGAGGAAGAGAAGGGAGTTTTCTTGTGAGGTGAGGACTGGGTCATTAATGTCGAATGGCTCTCTGGGTGCAAGTTCTGGAGCGCATTTTTTAGAACAATTGCGTGTATGCCATCCAGATCGGAGGACCTTTTAGTGTCAAGGGTTAGAGGAATTTTTTGAACTTGTTTGACCTTAAGTATTTTGTGGGGTATAGACGTAGCTGTGGCAAGAGCGAAATTGGCAGGAGTAATTAGGGTGGAATTGGCAGCGAATTATTTGGCAAATAGTTTAGCTTTCCCTTTAGAGGTGGAGACAATTTCGTTGTAAGAGGTCAAAGAAGGAAAACTGCTTCTACAGAAGTTTGACTAATGTTCTTGGCAACTGACCAGAAAGATTTGCTGCCGTTGGGACAGGAAAGCACTTTATCTTTTATGTGGTTGTTAAAAGTATTGTTGGACTCTAAGATAGTTTGATTTTATTGATTTCTTGCGTCGGTGAAAATTTAACGGCATAGGATTTTGAAGATACCTTTTGTGAGCTTTAACTTTTTTGAGTCTGGCTTTATAACAGGCCTTGGAGAACCGTAGCTTTTGATGGTGGAGTTCAGGTGTCTTGCGGGTATGTGTAATGAAACTTTCAATACCTGCTTGAATGATATCCGCGATATGAGAGCAAATTGCGGAGGCATCGGGAAAGGGAAAACAGACAAGGTTCCAAGGGAAAGCAGAGAAGAAGTTTCGAAGACCATCCCAGTCGGGCATGATTTCAACGAACTCGGAGTGTTCGAAACAAGAGACGGTGATGAGACTATGATCTGAACGACCAAGGGGAGCGCATGCGGATGTTAAATATGGCTCAGGATGGGTGGTAAAAAAAATATCTAGTGGGTTTGAATTATTGGTAGAAACGCGGGAAAAGTATATTGGCTCTCTGATTAAAGTGGTGAACGAGGTACTAACTGCGAAGTTTTCTGTCGCTTTTTATTTATTATTTTTTTATCTAAAAATTGAACACAACATATTATTCTGTCGCCCAGTAAGTATGGTTTGCTAAACTTATCTTTAAAAAATGTCTTGGAAAATCTTTGAAAAGCTACAAACAGGTTGGGTTGGGTTGGGTAGTTTTGATCACATACTATTAATAAATGTTCTTTTATCAAACATCCTGTATATCTAGAAAGATCTCTAATAAATAATTTCAAGAACCTTAATAAATTTCCCTTTTTTATTGAAATCTGCTTAGCTGACTTCATTGCAATAATATGTTCATATGAAAAAACTAATTAGACAAAAAAAGAGTCAGAAACAAGTTTTAAGTTTTTAATGGCTAACAGTAAATTTTCTAAACTAATAGCGCTAAAACTAGTATAGCAGACATTTTAATTCAGTGTCATGGTCAGAATAAAAGTTCAAGTTCTTTTGCCGCTTGAATTAATCGATCTTCATTATAAATTTTATTTATTTGTCATTTGTCGAGCTTCTTATTAGGGAATTTACCCCAATTTTTCGTTTCTTTCCCTGTAAACTACATCATGCTGTTTCTTTTTAAAAAAATAGGTTTAAAATTCTAATTTTCTTACTGATTTAATTTTTTTTTCGGTTTAGCATGCAACTTTTTATATTTTTAGAAATTTAAAACCCAGAGGTTTGGATCCCGGTATTTTTGTACAAGATTTCTTTCGGGGAATAAGAAAGGACAAAAAATATATTTAATTTAACAAAAAGGCCTTTTTGCTCTTTAACATTTTTTCCTAAACGGTCGGTCCTCTAAACGTAAAAACCCCACAATTAATTTCTGGTACAGAATAAACAGGATTAAGAATATTTCTTTAGAAAGTGTAAAAACCAGTGCCGTACCTCTATTTATGATTATTTATTTATATCTTACGCACTATAATATTTAAAAAACTTACAAGAAGTATATAGATCTTCAATTAATCTTAGACTGGGGTGCCAAGAACCTTGTTCAGTTCAACGCCTCCAAAACCCAGTCTTGCTCCCTCTCACGCAAAAAATCTGGCAACGTTTACCCCATCCACATGAATGGCCATGCCCTACAAAACAATGAAACATTCGGTCTCGTTGGCGTCGCTTTCGAACATGATCTCAGCTGGCACAAACACATTACTTGAGTAGCCACATCGGCAGCTAAAAAGCTTGGTTTTCTCTTTCGAGCCAGAAAATACTTCTCCCCTTCCAACTTATACACTGTCTATGTTTCCCAAATAAGACCTAACCTAGATTACTGCTCTGCTATCTGGGGAGCGGCATCACCTTCGACACTTAAGATCCTTGATTCCATCCACAAGAGAGCCATTCGACTTATCAATGACCCAGCCCTCACGAAAAAACTCGCTTCTCTCGCTCATCGCCGCGCTGTAGGGGATTTATCCCTTTTCTACCGCTACTTCCACGGATTTGGCTCTGAAGAACTAGCCGGTATTATTCCCCCCTTGAATGTCCCTAACAGAACAACAAGAGGCGCGTTACGTATGCCTCCCTTTACTGTCCAGCTACAAAAGCCAAGAACAGACCACTTCTCTCGCTCATTCATACCTAGGGTCTCCAGATTATGGAACAAACTGCCTGCAGATGTTTTCCCTTCCCGTCCCAACCTCCAATCCTTCAAATCCCATGTCAATATACTACATTTCCCTTCTCTTCAGACACCCACGGTACGTTAGTACTTAGGCTTGAAGTCTACGTGGGATGTCTTAGATAAAAAAAAATATAAGAAAAATGTACTAACCCAAACAACGGTACCATTCTTTTCTAAGGCTTATATAAAAGTGTTCGACTTCGAATTTCATGGCGAATACCAGATTATTGCTCTTGATATTTCCAAGGCCTTGAACCAAATATGGCATGCCACACTCCTCCCCAAACAACCGTATTACCGTCTTTCTCCCAAACTGTGTACCTGGATCGGTAGCTTTCTTTCTTATCGGCACATATCTTTCGTGCTGAAAAGTCACTCATCTGATTTTTATCCTATTAATGCTGGCGAATCCGAAGGTTCAGTCCACCATCCTTTTTCTTCTTCAAATTAATGACCTGCTCTCTTCAACTACCAACCCTATCCACATTTACAGTGACTAGAGTAGATACTCTTCCCTCCAACGTTCTTCTTCTTCTTCTTCTTTCGAGCCAGAAAATGCTTCTCCCCTTTCAACTTACACACTCTCTATGTTTCCCAAATAAGACCTAACTTAGACTACCGTTCCCACACCTGGGAAGCGGCGTCATCTTCGACACTTAACATCCCTGATTCTCTTCAAAAGACAGTCATTTGACTCATCAATAACCCAGTCATCATAAGAAAACTTCCTTTTCTCGCTTATCGCCGTGCTGTTGGGGTTTTATCCCTTTTTTACTGATATTTCCACGGATTTTACTCTGAAGAACTAGCCGCTATAATTCCCCTTGACTGTTTCTAACACAACAACAAGAGGCCCCTTTACTGTCCAGCTGCAAAAGCCTCGAACATCCCATCCTCTCGCTCATTTATACCTATGGTGTCCAGATTATGGAACAAATTGCCCGCAGATGTGTTCCCTTTCCATCCCAACCTCCAATCCTTTAAATCCCGTGTCAATAGATTACATTTCCCTTTTCTTAAGACGTCCATGGTAAGCTAGTACTACTTAAAAGCTTCATGGCACAGTGGGGCCCGGAACCCAGAACGAATTTATTCAAAATATGAAATTGAACATTGAAATTACCTTTGCTTATATTTCTTAACTACACATACCACTGCGTTATTTCCCCCACCCTAATGCTACGCACTACCTTTCTTAAGAGAGAATATCTCAGGCGACCACTAGCGTGCAATCAAATAGTGATCTATCTGATCTGTGTTAAATATTATTTAGTTATTGGTACGATTTTGCGAAGTCAATACGGTTTTAGTATACGCGTTACAAACTTTGCTTAATTATCAATTCAATACCTTCAGGGATGTACTAAATATTTGCACTTATTTGGTTTATATTAGTTGTGCTATGGTTTCTCCATACTTTGTTACAAATAGATGTCATAATTCATCAATTATACTATTTTGGTAGTATTATAGTTTACTTCCACGCGCTTCCACACTGACCTTTTTATAAATTTATAAAGTAGGAATATTGTAGTTTTAAACAGCAAAACAAGCCATTGCGCATATTTGCTCCTTTTAGTTTAATGACGCTATTGTACAGTGCGCTTCTTTATTAAAACGTTATCCTACCGAAGCGTTTCGGATGATAATTATTTCTCCTAATATTTCAGTAGCAGATTCAAGCATGGAGAGTGGACATGATTCTTCTTCAGATTCTTTGTAACTTTTATGCAAAATACACTGCGCGCAAAATAAATTGCCGTGTTAAATCTACCCCCAAATATTTTAAAATTTATTTTTACGTAAAAAAGCAAACAAAAATTATTTGAATTTAATAAATATATTTCACAATCCTTTAACTTGTAAAACAAAAACATTTGGAATTTCCTTTTCATTCCGCAAGCAGATTGGTATACAAATTAATTGAAAGTTACAGTTTAATCTTTATCAAAGCATATTCAGAAATTCTGAAGTATTAAAGCATATATTGAAATTAGGGCTTGCAATCCCGGACGTAGTATATTTGTATCCCGAGATTTTCGGGATCGAACAAATAAAATCGCGGGATTCCGGAATCCCCAAAAATTGTAACATTAATAAATGTAAATTATTTTTATTTAATTTTTATTTAATTTCCGTTTTATGGTACCTACTATAATAATTTTTTATATGGTGATCAAATAAAATCCATATAAATTGTAAAAAAATTAAACAAATATGTTTAGTGTAGTTTTATTACCTAAATATAAACGTTTTAACTTGACTAAAAACAATTAACTGAAGTAAACCCACCCCCTGAATTGATGTCAGATTTAAGGGACTTTGGCCCCACTGTGCGTGGGTTGTGTCAGATAGAAAAAATTATGCTTCAAATGGTTCCCGTTCAAATCAACCGGCAATGAGTACCTACCAAGAAGTCACAACCTTAACAATACTGCAGCTGCAACAATAAAAATAAATAAATAAAAACATATGTGTTTTACAAATCAGAACGTGTTTTTAACTTAATTTTCGCGTGAAAAAATTGACACATTTACTTCCAAATTTAGCCTAATTCAAAAGTTTTCCCGAAACAGCATAGCGTTGCCTTTTAGGACAATTTTATCTTATTCTGCTTTTATCAAGAGCAGTGCCAGACTGGATGGGACCATTTTATGTTGGGAATTTTGCGCGGAAGGTCTTTTGTTTGGAGATCATTAATAACGAAAAAAAAAGTTTGTTTTCCTAACCGTTTTTAACTTTTCCTCCAGAAAAAAAGTTTTAACAGATTTTAAATTACTTAAATCTTGTTAAAGAAAAAATTAAATTTCCAAGATACAGGGCGTTATCACTTTAATGTAAATATTGTGTCCTGGTAACTTTGGGACATGTATTTATGAATGTGAGCATAACTTAAAAATTATAAACCAAAAGAAATGACAGCAATAAATTTTTAAGGAAAAATGAAGACAATTTAGTCCAATTCATCGTATTACAGAAAGTTACTAGGTACAAGTTATTTCAAAATTATTTTTTAATTTTATGCCATTGCTAACAGTTCAGGAATAAATTAAAGATATCTTTTAATAAAGTCGACATACTAAGTGATGCATACAGTTCAAATAGACATAGACAGTACAGGCGTAAAATTACACAAGAACGGAAGTCGAACACAAAAATCTCGAGAATTAAATTTGGGTCACTTCACGTGAAAATGGCTTAATTACAACATGGCGATGACGTACCGCAATTCTAATGGGTTTCAGAGTAGAAGCAAACAAGGCAGACCTAACTGTAAATTTAAATTTAAATTGGAATTTTTTTCGAGAACTAGATATGCTTTTCATCTTTAATTTTCAATTCTTTGAACTAATAAAAAATATATAGGTGGAGTTCATCAAACCTCTAAACTACATCCTGCTTTAGGTCAGACAAAATTGTATTACATTTCGTCTTTGTAAACTATACTTAAAATACTCAACCGCTTTTTACGCCAAAAGTTGCAGACACCATCTTTAACTTTAACAAGTTTTCATCAGTAAGACCTGGTCATACCAAAAACGAATACACTCCAGACCTAAACCCCTTTGAACAGCTGAAAAAGCGCAAGTGAAGTACACTTGTTTTAGTCCAGTGTCAAATATTTCATCGAAATCCAACTACCAAACCTATCCACAGTTAGGCTAACGATAGTACTCTCCACTCAAACATTCATTTTTCCAGACAAGTCTCGAATCAAGAGCTGGATAATAGACGTAGATCTATCCCTTTCCAAAAATCTTCAATTAATCTCAGACTGAGGTGCAAAAAACCTTGTTTAGTTCAAGGCCTCCAAAACCCAGTCTTGCTCCATGTCAGGCAAAAATCCGGCAACACTTACTTGGCCAAGCTCTACAGAACAATGAAACGATTGATCTTGTTGGCATCACTTCAGAACATTATCTCAGCTGGAACAAACTCATTACTTCAATAGCCATATTAGCAGCTAAATGGCTTGGTTTTCTCTTTCGGGCCAGAAAAAACTTCTCCCCTTCCAACTTACACACTCTCTATCCTTCCCAAATAAGACCTAACCTAGCGTACTGTTCCCACATCTGGGGAGCGGCATCACTTTTGACACGTAATATCCTTAATTCTATCCAAAAGAGAGCCATTCGACCCATCAATGACCAACTCCCAACTAGAAAATTCCTTTCTCTCGCTCATCGCCGCGGTGTTGGAAATTTTTCCCTTTTCTACCGATACTTCCACGGATTTTGCTTTGAAGACTAGCCGCTATAATTCTCCCTTGGACTGTTCCTAACAGAGCAGCAAGAGGCGCGTTACGAATGCATCCCTTTACTGTGTAGCTACAAAAGCCTAGACCTAGAACCTAGAACACACTTCTCTCGCTCATTCATACCTAGGGTCTCCAGATTATGGATCAAATTGTCTGCAGATGTTTTTCCTTTCCCTCTCAACCTCTAATTCTGTCAACAGATTACATTTTCCTTCTCGTCAGACGGCCACGGTACGTTAGTACCTACCTAGGCTTGAATTCTACATGGACTGTCTCAGATAAAAAAAATTAAAATAGCTGCAATTTAATTTGCCTGTTAAAACTTTTATATTTATATTTTCCTAATCATGCGGATAAGAATGTGAAGTATAATCGATTTATAATCGATTAGCCAAAATACATTATTAATTTAAATTAACAAATTAATGAAGAAAATACAATAACAGAGTTTTAGAATATATTTTTTGCACAGAATCTGCTTATAATTTTTGATAGTTTCCCATGCCTGTATAAAAGTTAAATTAAAATACCCATAATTACTTATTTTACTGAGCCCCTCGACTATAAGAGTAATGCTTATGAGTCGCAAGACTTGCTGGGTCAAAAAGCAGTATTAAAGCCATCGAGAGTGCTTTAATATTAAGCAAAAACATGTCTGGGTCTTTTTAACTTATTAACTTGCCAAAGTACATTTTTATCAAACACCTGCCTCTAATCTATATCGGGTTTTTGTTACTTTTTTTATTTTTCTTATAGGCGAACAGCAGTTCTAATTAACCAAACACAAAACACATGAAAATCTTAATTTATAGGTGTTTCTAGATGTTATTTTTTTATTTTCCCAGGGCATGAATATTTATGTATTTTTAATATTCCGCGCTAAAATTAGCAAAACGGAACACTTATAGAATCCCTTCGGTGCCCGTCCGTCCGCCCATCCGTCCGTCCGTCCGTCCGTCCATCTGCCACAGACGATTTTTTTGAAACTATTCGAAGTAAAAATTTGAAATTTAGCACAGAGATGGAGTGTGGTGGCCCAATTATAGACGTGAATTATAAAAAGTTGAATTTTAATTCTGGGGGTTAATTGCAGGGGGTAAATTGGGAAATGAAAAAAAGTCAAGGGCATCATGTAGGGTGTCAAATGAAAGCTTATTGAAGCATGAATTTAACAACATGATGTGATGTATTTTTTATGCATTTTTTAAACATTTTTCTGGAAAAACGCTTAAAAATTGCTGCCCCCAACCTTATCACCAAAATGATCGCTCAGAAAAATCTGAAAAAAATCACGAACATTGAGAATTAGGTGCCAAAATGCACATTAGTAGCCAAAATTATCAGGATTGAAAAATTCTAGCGCGATCAATTGTTATAAATAATTTAATTGTTTGTTTCCTTATAACTGCTGAACCATTAGTTTTACAGAAAAAGTTATTCGATAAAAAATATTTCTTACGACGTAAGGAACAACTTTTGTCCTTACACGTTTTTCAAAATTTTTAATTTGGCTCAGTCGAAACGCTCCCCACTAAGCTCCGCGCATACGCGATTTAATACAGCGTTGGTGTCGGTGGCGGCGGGTAGCGCGGCAAATGGGCGGAGATCGGACGGCCGAGGTTTGCTCAGGTTATGTCGGGGGCTGATGGCACGGAACACTAATTGTGCAAGTAGAGCTTGCACTTGACCGATTGTTTTTATTTTTAATTTATGCTTTTTAAAAAAAAATCTGCAAATCGGCCCGAATTTTCCCCATTTGTAGGTTCACTTTTCTTTCACACTTTACACATGACCATGTACATCGATAGATCTGTATTATGATGAATGAAATATGTTTTAAATAGACAAAAAAAAGTATTGTCCTTATTAAATAAGTAGATTATTTGTATCAGCAATAATAATTATTCCTAATTACAATAGGTAATAACTATAGTGTTGATTTTATTTAGTATTTGTTGTAATACGATCCTAAAGAAAATACTGGTGTCATTTTTTCATTACAAAGCTACTATTTTTCTGCTAATTGTTTCACAATTCTTGAAAAACTGATTAGGTTATTTGCCTATTATCACACATTGTCTAAATATAATGTTGGCGACTCATAATGGATTATATTTCAAATTTAATTATAAGAAAATTCCAGGAATATTACTAATTCTTCTAAAAACTTGAGGTTATTTATATGATTACATAGTATCAAAGAAAATTATGCGTAGCTATAATTTTCTTTGATATTATTAAGAACTTAATATTTTTTTATCTAAGACAGCCCACGTAGTCTTCAAGCCTAAGTACTAACGTACCGTGGGCGTCTGAAGAAAAGAGAAATGAAATCTATTGACATGAGATTTAAAGGATTGCATGTTGGGAGGGGAAGGGAAAACATCTGCAGAAAATTTGTTCCATAATCTAGAGACACTAGGTATAAATGAGCGAGGGAAGTGGGATGTTCTAGGCTTTTGTAGCAAGACAGTAAAGGGATGCATACGAAACAGGGGCAGATTAAGAATTTCGTTTAGGGAGGGGGGCGCAACGTCACCTCGAGCAATATATATGAAAATTTTTCGAAAACATATTTTTGAAAGCACGTTTTTTCGAAAATATATTTTCGAATACAGTTATTCGAAAACTACACAGAAAAAACACTATCGTATATTGAATTGGATACCCATTTACTCAATGACACACTCTATTCCGTATTGCACAATACAAATTCGGTTTATTTCAATGATTAGTTTATCATTGTTAACCAATATGTTTATAAGCTTGCTTGAAATATAAGGTTTCATAGGTTTTTAATAGTCCTTTAAATATAACAATTATTTGATGCAGTAATACCCTATTCTAAATTCAATACAAATCATATCATTGGATTCAGTAAACTTTTATTTGTAAGAATATACAACTTATTTAATCGAAATACTTATTATTATTGCAAAGCTTTTTAAATTTATTTTACTTACATACGTTAAAACATTGAAGTCCACTCCAGTCCACACAAACACTGAAACACTCCAGTCCCCAGAATTGCAAAAGATCTATTATTTTTGGCGTAACTTTAACGCAATAAACAACCGGCTGCAAGCTTAAACGACTATTCAACGAACAAATACCAACATCATAATTTTAACCTCCCCAAAGGGTGTCCCCGAGCAATACAAATAAAACTTGACCCAACAATAGAACTCATTGAATTAATACTTGTTATTATTTCCCTAATACCTTATATGTTTTATTGAAGTGTTTATTTTAATTAACTTGATATAAGGATTATTCACTTACTTTTTAGATTTTTTATTTAAACTGTAGATCTTGTTCGTTTCATAAAATGTATTGTAATTTGAATCACACCGCCTACATACAGCTATTTTTCGCCCACTTATATTTAAGCATTCTCATCAAATTGTTTAATTTTTGGCCGTAACAATTCTACACTCTAAAGAATAATGGAAATTTATTACTCTCCAATAATATCTTGGTCATTGGAAAAATGGTAATATAGTTTTCAAAGAAGTAGGAACACTTTTCAACTCCAATAGTAAGTCTATATATAAAGAAATATTTTTTTAAAAATTATTTCAAGAATGTTTTGTTGAGACAATATTAACTTTAATATAACTAATGTGACCATTGTCAAAAATAACACTATTATTGAAAATAGCATAGCAGTTTTTTCTGTGTAGGATAGTTGGGACCTATTTTACACATTTCCTAAGCAATATAGACGTATTTCGGTCTTAAAATTCCCTCAAAATGCTAACAAAAATAGACATATCTCAAGAATTGGTCACCAGACGCACCTTATTTTCATTAGCAAAATTAGTTGTATCTCATCCTAAACAAAAAATAATATCTAAATAATTAGTTTATTATTACATCATAACTTGCTTAACATTCACTAAATTCAAAAAAATATATACAAAACTGTTTACAACAATATCGATGCTTTGTCAAATTTCATAAAATGTCAAATATCCCAAAACTCTAAAATCTTAAGATACGCCCTTTTGGCTTACGACGGCAGAATGAGTAATTTGCATAATAATGAAAACGCTTTTGAAACAAAAACTTTTTACTGACGAGGCATGGTTTTACCTCTCTGGTTAAGTAAATTCTCAACAAATGAGAATGTGGAGTTCCGAAAATCCACATTTCTTGATAGAGAAGGCTCCGCATTCACAGAAAGTTGGCGTGTGGGCAGCCATATCGAAAAGAAGGTTAATTGGACCGATTTTTCTTGAAGGGTCAAGGGACTCCCAGCTCGTCGCGATACCATAATGATATTTTAGAAAATTTTGTAAACGCATTAGACGATGAAGAGATGCAACAAGGCTACTTCCAGCAGGACGGCGCACCAATTCAAGTAACTCTTAATAATTTAATTTCTTTAGAAGAATTTTTCGAAGACCGAATCGTTAGTTGTAGTATGCCAGTTAGGTGGCCACCACAGTCCTCTGATGTCACACCGTGCGACTTTTTTATGGCCACACATTAAAAACTCGGTTTTCAAAACCTCTTATGAAAATTTAGAAGACCTATACGTGCTAGAATTAAAAATAAATTTCAGGAGATTAACAACTCCCCTCAAGTGCTCACCAATGTTTTTGATGATGTAAAAAGAATAATGAGAACATGTTTGGAAGTAGAAGGTGGATACATCTCTCATTTAGTTTAAATTTATAATTTTTAGGTTCTTTGTTCTTTATTCCGGTTGGGTTTGATATGTTTTTTTCTAATTCTGTATTATGCAATGACAATGACAATAATGTAATTTTCTTAAAAATGAAAACTTCAGAACTTGGTAGTTTCATTTTTCATTCCTATACCTTTTACCTATGTTACCATTCAAGAGTAACTTTAATAGTCTTATAATCTGCAGATATACTACATAACTAAAAGCCTGGTAAGAGTCGTTCTCAAGGAGTAGGTGGGAGACCATATCGTTTACCGGGTTATAAACAACTACATAATCCCTAATTGCTCTAAATTGTACATAATGGTACCTATACTTGATTCAAAATCATTGGCTTTAAGCCAATTTTTAAAATTTGACCGCCCTGTATGTATATTAAATGTTTTGCTCAGGAACAAGTTTTACCTTTTTCGTTTTTCTAATCAGCTAATGTTAAAATGGGGCCAGGTGCATATTATATACTGCAAGACATAATACTAGGTTTTAATTAAACTGCTGCACTTAATTATCGTTAAAAGAGCATTTTTTAGTCAGATTTGATACCGTGTAATTCCTGATATACTGAACGCATTTCAAAAAGCTGGTCACATTTCGAAAGGTATTTTTATCCTCTATTGAATCATTCGTAACAACTTCTTAGATTTTGACCGGCGGCTATAATACAGGGTAAAACAAAATGTCGTGCATTTTGAATAAAATTACACTTGCTCCCCATTTTATAGGAAGACCATGCTAATATTTTTTGAACCTAACGTTTCATAGATATTGATCATACCTCGGGACCTTTTTGGGATTTTGCGAATATCTACTGTCGTTTTCGAAAAAAATAATTTTTTCGAAAAATTAATTTTTTTTATTTTTTGTTTCTACACCAATTTGCTCGATTTTCTAAAGTGCATCCTTAATCAAGTTATCTTTGCTAACTTCCATCCCTATCCTCCTCAAATAAAGAACTCACCTTGCGAATATGTACAATAGTTTTATTTAGGAACTTAAATCAAGAATAAAATCAGTTCTTTGTTCATTATAATGATTCATGTAACAAAAAATAATCTGGAGTGCTTCAAACAAAAATATTCGGCGGATGAACATTTAAAACCTTGTTGGACCGCCTCTATTTAGAAGGACGTCCCTTACTCTCTCGGGCATAGAATCCACTAATACTGTAATCATGTTTTGGGGAATAGCTTCCCATTCACGCAAAATCGCATTCACCAATTCTTGCAAATTTTGAAATTCGTTCCCTTCCCGATTCAAACGTAACTTAAGGTTACTCCACACATGCTCTATAGGATTCATATCAGGCGACCTAGCAGGCCAAATCGTACGCGTGATATTGTTTTCCCTAAGAAAGTCGTCCACGATTCTTGCTCTATGAGGGCGAGCATTATCGTCGACTAAAATAAAGTCGCCCCCAAAATTATCTGCAAAGGGCAAAACAGTATCTCTCAAACATCTTTCTCCATACGTCGCGGCTGTCATATTTTCCGCAATCAATACAATCAATTCAGTCCTACCATTCCTCATGATTCCACCCCAAACAGTTACTCCGCCTCCTCCAAACGCCACCCTTGCTTCCATATGTTCTTCTCTGAATCGTTCCCCCCTTTCTCTCCACACTAAAATACGCCCATCAGAATTATACAAGTTAAATCTAGCTTCATCTACAAACATGCACCTAGCCCATTCTGCTACTCCCCAATGTTGATGGTCAATTGCCCATGTCCTTCTCGCGACTCGATGGATCCTTAGGAGTTGGGGACACGCTGCTCGTCTTCGAGCATGTAAATTGCGCTCGTGAAGGCGACGCCGTATGGTCATGCAGGATACATTTAAACCTGTCGCATTTCTTATCTGCCTCGAACTACGAGTTCTTCGGCGGTTTACAGTAAGTAGTATACGCTGGTCATCTCTACGATTGGTAATCCTGGGTCGTCCTGTTCCACGACGATATGCCACTCTTCCAGATATCGCGTACCTACTTAAGAGTCTCGAAATAGACATATGGCTTGTGTCATAAAGGGCTGCTATTTCTTCTAGAGAATGTCCCAATCCTCTCAACCTATGAAAAAATATTTACTTTGGCAGATTCGAAAAAAATTTAAATTATATCTAATTCTTACCTTAAAGCATTTTCCATTTCCCTTTGAGATAGTCGTGGCATTTTTGATTGATTTAATCCACAAGCATTGATAATCTATTGGTATATTGGGTGGTCAAGTTGATTTTTGTATTTGTTAAAGAATTCTTCTGAATATAACAAAGTATCAACGATACTGTCAATTTGCCGGTAACAAAAATTGAACAGTCGAACATGATGTTTATATCAAAGCTTTTTAACTGGCACTCTTGATTTTAATAGGATAAATATGGAAACTTATACCAATATACGGAGTAACCTGAATTTACTGCGAGAATAAAACTATTGTACATATTCGCAAGGTGAGTTCTTTATTTGAGGAGGATAGGGATGGAAGTTAGCAAAGATAACTTGATTAAGGATGCACTTTACAAAATCGAGCAAATTGGTGTAGAAACAAAAAATAAAAAAAATTAATTTTTCGAAAAAATTATTTTTTTCGAAAACGACAGTAGATATTCGCAAAATCCCAAAAAGGTCCCGAAGTATGATCAATATCTATGAAATGTTAGGTTCAAAAAATATCAGCATGGTCTTCCTACAAAATGGGGAGCAAGTGAAATTTTTTTCAAAATGCACGACATTTTGTTTTACCCTGTATTATAGCCGCCGGTCAAAATCTAAGAAGTTGTTACGAATGATTCAATAGAGGATAAAAATACCTTTCGAAATGTGACCAGCTTTTTGAAATGCGTTCAGTATATCAGGAATTACACGGTATCAAATTTGACTAAAAAATGCTCTTTTAACGATAATTATGTGCAGCAGTTTATTTTAAATAAAAGGATATGTGCCATGTTTAAAACCCAGAAGAGCGAATTTGCAACATTTCTCTTGGTAATGTCACGATCCTGACCTCTTACTACATCTTGATCTTGGCCTTGGTTTTAAAATTTGAAATCATGACCTACTCTTCTGTCATTTATGCTTGACTATAAAATGTGTCTATGTAAAAGGGTAAAAGGCACTTACATCGTTTTAGAATTAAGGAATTATCTTCATCTTGTAAAAGTCAGAAAGTATAACGATGAAAAGTGCCGGGAGCAGTCTTTCACTTGTTATTATAAACTAAGAGAAAGGCTATTATTTATTTCTGATGCCGTAACACAGAACAAAAAAGGCTCAATAAAAACTATACAAATTTTATTATGATTTTTTTTCTTTATCTGCTACAGCCTACGTAAACGTCATAGTGGGCGTTCAAAGAAAAGAGACATGCAATTTATTGGCACAAGATTTAAAGAGTGGAGGTTAGGAGGAAAAGGGAAAACATCTGCAGGCAGTTTGACCCATAATCTGGAGACCCTAAGTATGAATGAGCGAGAGAAGTGTGATGTGTGTTGTAGCTGGACAGTAAAGGGCTAAAGGGATGCATATGAAACGCCCTTCTTGTTGTTGTGTTAAAAGCAGCCAAAGGGGGAAATGATATGGTTTAGTTCTTCTAAACAATCTAAACAGAATCCGTAGAAATATCGGTGGGAAAGGGACAGATCCCCAAAAGCGCGGGGACGAGCGAGAGAAGGGAGTTTTCTTGTGTCGACTGATGGATCATTGATGAGTCAAATGGCCCTCAGTGATGTTAACACGTAGGGAAATTCCCTGTTCGCAGGGAAAATTCGTCTAAAAATGGCCTGTTAGGGAAAAAGCGGCAGAAATTTAACAATTACAGTTTTGTAGCGGATTTTAATTTTTGTTTAAAATTACCAATGTCATTGATATAGCCGAGCATCCTTATCAATAAACACTTTCTTAGCTCATATTCGTGTTGCAGGAGGCAACAATAGTGACTTTTTATTTGTTACTTGTCTTAGCGGAGCTAAGTTTGTCAGAGATAGTAGGTATGATAAATTTAATGAGACAAAAAAGAGACATAAGGATCTGACTATCTCCGCTTAGCTTAGATCAGTGGCAAATAATAATCAATTATTTTCATTAGCTGTAAATTGAAGCTTTCTTTGATTTGTCGATGGCGCAACAGATTGTCGATATTTCTTTCTTGAATGCGATTCCTAAATCAAAATGGCATGTCAAAGGTAGGGTCTACTACCTCCTGAATGCTGTGATCCAAGAAATAATGTAGGTTAGTGCACTTTCGGACAAGACAAACGAACAGACCTCAAGTTACGAGTACATTAGTAGTTGCCTACTATTTGCCACTTGTGTTGGCTGAGCTGAAATAGGCAGAACTTTGTGCCCCTTTTGGCTCCATCAAATTTACCATATTAGGATAATCACACTTTAAAATGAATACTGAATGGGTCATCCGGGAGCGTATTTAAGGGGTAAAAACCGAATTTACTTATTTTCTTCCGACAAATCCTATTTTTAACCGACATTATTCCACAGTATTTTCCTTATTTAGTAACTCTTTTTGGGTTTATTTTATCCCTTAATTATCTAAGAATACCCCCACTAATTTAAATCGCTTATTTTTTCATTATAAATAAACAGGTTTATTTGCATCGAGGACATGCAAAATTTGAAAAATTTTGAATTTTTGAATTTTCCATAACAAAGAATTTCAATTTATTTACTCAAAATTATTAAGATGTGATGTGTCAAAATTTCGCAAAAATGCCAGTTTTTATTTGGGTTATATACATATTCCCCATTGGATATATTGGCTAATTGGTACCATATTTGAAATAAATATTTAGCAAAAAGGGCTCATCAGACGACAAAATTGATAAAGATACCAAATAACACAATAATCAAGACAAAACGAAAACATTCCTCACTATGGTAGTTAGCAAATCGACCGATGAGAACGCAACGTTCTTAATTGTAATCGCCAATAGCAACGACGGACAGGTAGCCCGAAAATTCAAAAATTTAGCGGTGATTTTCATTACTCACGTATCAAGTTACCGTAAGGAAATGTAGGGAAATTGTTTTTAAAAGCTTAACATTACTGAAAGCCCTCCTTTGGATAGAGTCAAGGATGTTAAGTGTCGAAAGTGATAATTCTCCTCAGATATGGGAACAGTATTCTAGGTTAGATCTTATTTGGGCTATATAAATAGTGTAAAAGTTGGAAGGGGAGAAGTATTTTCTTGCTCTGAAGAGAAAAGCCAAGCTTTTTAGCTGAGAATGTGGCTATTGCAGTGATAAGTTTGTGCCAGCTGAGATCGCGTTCGAAAGTGATGCCAAAAATATCGAGTTTCTTGTTCTGTAGGGCCTGGCTATTCATGTGGATGGGATAAGTGCTGCTAGAAAGAACAAAATACTTTAGAATTAGGTGGCAAGTGTTAAGGGCGCAAAAAGTGGGATATTTACTCATTAATAAAAAAAAAACAGAACAGAACTAGTTAAAAATTTTATTATTTAAAGTCATTTTGTTGCAACAATGGCAGTCCAAAGGAAGAAAAAACTCAATTTCTTAATGGAATGTTATGATTATAAAAAATATATTAAAAGAACTCCGTCATACAATGTTTAGGACCCTAAAAATCTGACAAATAAGGGCGGTTCGCAGTATTTTGTTTACTGAGTGAAATTTTATAGTTTTATTTTTTGAATTAATTAAAAAATTAATTAATTGATACTTCAACTGTGAAGGGTAGTGTATAATCTAACAAATACGGATAGAGTTTCAAATAAGGCTTTAAGCTATAATATGTAAATTTACCTATATTAAAAACAAAACATGCCCACACCATTTGGTCTTCGGGATTAGAAATATTCACACACAACCAGTTCTGTTTCATCTCATCATAGTTTATTAAAATTTCTCATTAGCATTCGCTTTCCGTCCTGTAAAAAAATTGAAAAGATTTTGTATTAAATTAAATATTTAATTATGTACAGAGACGAAATTAGAGATTATTTTAAAAAAAAAAAAGCTCATATATTGTATAGGTCGCTCAAATACTGTACTGTTCCCACATCTGGGGAGCGGCATTACCTTCGACACTTAACATCCTTGATTTTATCCAAAAGAGAGTCATTCGACTCATCAATGACCCAGAAAACTCTCGCTAACAACCGAAGCTATTGGGGATTTGTCCATATTCTACCAATATTCTTGTGGATTTTGCTCTGAAAACCTAGTCGCTATTATCGTCGATATTATTTCCCCCTTGACTGTTCCTAACAGAACAACAAGAGGCGCGTTACGTGTGCATCCCTTTACTGTCCAGCTACAAAAGCCTAGAACATCCCACTTCTCTCGGTCATTCATACCTAGAGTCTCCGGATTATGGAACAAATTGCCTGCAGATGTTTTTCCTTCCCCTCCCAACCTCCAATTCTTTAAATCCCTTGTCAATAGATTGCGTTTCCCTTCTCTTCAGACGCCCACGGTACGTTAGTACTTAGGCTTGAAGTCTACGTGGGCTGTCTCAGATAAAAGAAGCAATAAGGAATATGCACATCTTTTTTTATTGCATAAATCATTTCAGGAAGTCATTAAAAACCCAAAAAAATTATTTTGAGGAAAATTACTAGGATAATTTAGCTACAAAAAATGTTTACTTTTTGGTATAATTTATTACAATTTAAAAAGCAACCATTTGTCGTTAATGAATAATGATGTCATGTTAACGTAAAGGTTAACATAAAGTCGAACAGGTTTGTTTTTCTAGGAAACAGTTAGAGGGCGAGCAATCGAAATTTCTGGGTTACTAGAGGAATAGTTCGACTAGCTTCGGTAAAAAATTCAGTTATACAGGATGTTTCGTTTCGGAGCTATTAAACGCCAAATTCGAAATTACAGCCAGTTCCCGTGAAATCGGGTACAGGTCGCAAAAGTGAATTAAATCGACGTAAATTTTCGGAGGTTCTAGAGGACCCGGAGCTTCAGAACTCTATTAAAACTGGCGAGGATTGGAAAATGGCAAGTAATTGTTTTGAATTTTTTTAGGTCGAAAAATGCCATTTGCAGACCCCTCTTTGGTAGGTACCTAACAATTCGAAAACAAAACGTCGGATCGAAAAAAGGATTCATTAGTAAAACTTTAAAATCTGAAATAATTTCTTTTTGCAATACATTTACCTAAACCTAAAATCACTGGAAAATGGATATATTTGAGAAAAATTGGAAATTTCGAATTCTGACCCAAATATTTCACGCCTTTTAATTTTTTGTGGGGTCAAAATGGTTCAAAGTAAAATCCCATATGTCAACGAAAAGAGCTCGTCAAAATACGTATCCATATTTTTTAGTTTCTTCATTCTTTATAGGAAGGGAGCAATCGCCTATTAAATTTCGATTTTTTAACTTTTTTGCCTGCAACATCGGTACATTTGAATCACTCTGTATTTTTTTCTATCTAATTTTTTCCCAATTTTTCAACACTATCTCATAAAGGGATAATCACACTGTAAAATTCATACCGAGTGGTTCATCCAGTAGCGTATTTAAGGTGTAAAAACCGAGTTCTCTTAATTTTTTCCGACAAATCCTATTTTTTATCGACATTATTCCACACTATTTGTCTTATTTAGTGATTCTTTTTGAGCGTATTTTATCCGATAATTATCTAAGAATGCCTCCCACTAATTTAAATCGCTTATTTTTTCGTTAAACTGATAAATAAATATGTTTATTTGCATAGGGACATGCAAAATTTGAAATTCTTTGAAATTTCAAAGATTGTCATGGAAACAAAGAATTTCAGTTTATTTACTCCAAATGATTAAGATATGATGTGTCAAAATTTCGCAAAAATTCCAATTTTTTTGCTAGATAGAAGGTCCCTGGGCCGATTTCGGCTTGAAATGTACATTAAGGGATTTAGGGATGAACACCCTTACCTTTCTTAGTGTTCCATACTAAAATTAAAAGCTCCAAAAATTGCTGTCCCCCACCAAAATCATGAACATTGTGAATTAGATGTAGATTGAGCGAGAGTTATCAGGATTAAAAATTATAGCGCGATCAATTGTTAAAAACAATTTAGTTGTTTATTTCCTTATAACTGCTGAACCATTGGTTTTAGAGAAAAAGTTTTTCGACAAAAAATATTTCTCACGATGTAAGGACTATCTTTTGTTCTAACACGTTTTTCAAAATTTTTAATTTGACAGGGTCGAAATGAAAGAGCATTACTATTAATAATTTCAGTGGATGGTTTATGGCAATGTTGTTTATTCAGCATTAACCAGGGGGCACGTGTAGCATTCTGCTACGGACGTAAACAGCTTTACCCCCCAAAAGTCATATTGGGCATCCTTGTTACTTGCTTGACATTTCTCTTGCTCTTCCTTCCCCTCTCTCTTGTACAGGACTTACAAGAGTTCTGACATAACTAGGGTTTGATTGGGTTTGATTGGGTCTTTTGTCCTTCAACCAAGTGCCAAAGGACGCTAAATGAAACTTAAACGCCTCTGTCACTCATTAATAAGAATATTTTTAAACAAGGTTAGGAACTTTCTAGCACTTTCTTTTGTATTTTATCTAATGCCCAGAGACTAATATTTCTTAATTCTAATACGAATAAAGAGAAATCTCTTAAAGTAGGGGAACGAAATATTGCATTTGTCTTTCGCTACATTCGGTAATTCACCTCCAAGCATTGACTCAAAACCTGGAGCATTGGTATGCCATTTAGGACAAGTAAGTACTCACAAATTTTTTAATAATAGATCATGTGACCAACCAACTTGCTTAGACCTGAATTACCTCAAGTGTTTGTAACTTAAGTTCTGCGCGATGTTTGTCTTTCTTTTGTGTATGTCGTGATGAATAATTATAGCCAAAAAATTTTCAGTACGATGCTAATTCTATGGTTGAACTCATCCCTCCTCCCTTCGCCGTCAAGGTCCTTTATTGTCATCATAAAAAACTGATAACCCTTTACCTTAATAATAAGTAATGAAAGTATAAAATAAGGGTAATATACATTTACATGAAACGTCTTAAGTAGGGAAAAACCCTAATACGGTAAAAAATATTTAAGTAAAGAAAGGAATAATTTAACGTAGCGTTGCTTCCAAGAGTTTTTATGCAGGAGCGCAGAAATCCTGAGTTTTTGTAATTTACCCAATTTTCTTGTCCTCGAAGGAAAAAAGTGATTTATATTTATGTAATCCCTCTTAATTAATTTCAGCTACGTCAGCAGTTTTTCTCCTTAAGAGGGCGTTTGAAAAACAGTCTAATTTTTTTCAGCAAAGAATATCTTATTAAACCTCTTTCAATGTTCAGATCTAACCATCCAGCGCTGCTGGAGTTTTAAATAAAGATTTACTGTATCTCTAGCACCACCCTGAAGTTTCATTAACAAAGCATGGTCATGACCGTGTACAATTGAGTATACAGCATACTTTACGTTTTACTATAGTAACAATATATTTTCTAATCATTATCTAAACATAGTCGTGACCGTGACCCTGAAAATCTGAAAAATAGAGCCCACAAGGTCCTTATCTACTTTAGATAAATTGTTATACCTGACCTATCCCACGGTGCATCTATTTGCTTAGATTTTACATAGGTACTATTGTATTTGCCCTTAAGACTTATCTTTTCTGGATTAAGTAAGATTGCTCACCAAAAATGCCACTTTTACTTTCACACAATATATCATTCCTTTGATAACTACCTTAAAATTAGGTTTTAGATTAGATACATATTCAAATAAATAGTATAGTGTTTGGTTAATGTCCTAATCTTATTTACAAAGTTCTAGTACATAATATAGTACGCAATAAATAAATTCTCAAAATAGAAACAATATATCCGCAAAAATATTTTAAACTTATTTGAGAATATTTATATCAAAGCTTCGGTTATTTGATTCAAGAAACGGGAAGCTTGCTTTGAGATTCTTATTTTTAATTAAAGAGTATATTATATTATAATGGGTAAATGAGAATTTTGTATTCTCAGTTTGAATATTTTCGTTTCGTAGATTTCGTAGAAACTTTAAACATACTTTACCTCCTGGCTTAAAAACAGAATAGGCATTTTGTCCAGAATATTTTGTTAAAAGTATCATTTATAATAAAATGAAAGAAGGTAATTCTGAACTGTCAAACTATTGCTTACAATTTGTTTAAAATTCAAGGTACATATGTATATATCTTGCGAATAGGTTATAAAATGTTGTATTCTTACACTGTACTTATTTCATTCTAACACGTTTCTTTTAGCAAAAAAAAAAAATTGGTCAAGTGCAAGCTATACTTGCACAATAAATTAGTGTTCCGTAACTTCAGTCCCCCACTCCCATCAGTCCCTCCGCCAAGCTGCCGCGCTACCCACCGCCGACGGCACCAACGCCGTATTACATCGCGTATGCGCGGAGTGGGGAGCGTTTCGACTGAGCCAAATTAAAAATTTTGAAAAACGTGCAAAGACTAATTTTTTTTTAACTTTCTCTAAAACCAATGATACAGCAGTTATAAGGAAATAAACAATTAAATTATTTATAATAATTGATCGCGTTAGAATTTTTCAATGCTGATAATTTTAGCTCAATCTACACCTAATTCTCAATGTTCATGATTTTTTTCAGTTTTTTTCTGAGCGATCCTTTTGGTGATAAGGTTGGAGGGCAGCAATTTTTAAGCGTTTTTCCAGAAAAATGTTTTAAAAAATGCATAAAAAATAGTTCATGTTGAGTTCGTGCTTCAATAAACTTTCATTCGACACCCTACACGATGTCATTGAATTTTTTTCCCTTTCCCAATTTACCCTCTGAAATTAACCCCAGAATCAAAATTCAACTTTTTATACTTCACGTCTATAATTGGGCCACCCCACTCTATGTCTATGCTAAATTTTATATTTCTACGTCGAATAGTTTCAGAGAAAATCGCCTGTGACAGACGGACGGACGGACACCGAAATTATTCCATGAGTGTTCCGTTTGACGGAACACTAAAAAACGAAGAAATATTCATTTATGGTGCAATGCGTAACTTCCTCGAAGCGAAAAGGGTTTTTAATGATCGTTTCCTAGATGCCTAATCTGCAGCAAATAACTAAGGGCACAGGTGAACCAATTTACCGCCACCAGCAGTGTACAAAACATTAAGAATTCTGGCCATCCGTTTATTTCCGATAAAAAAACAAATCCAAATTGTAGTTGAAATGGTAGTAAGCCCCCAGCAATCAACGTCGCATATTGCAGAAATTTGTGAAGTTTCTCCTTCGATAGTAAAGAGGGTTCTAAAAAGACATAAATTTCATCCGTACAAGTTTGAAAAGCTTACTTACTTAAGTGTTAAGCGAAAGAATTATATTAAAAAGTCACTAATTTTTATAATTTTTAGTAATTTGTTAAAGAAGTAATTTTTATTATTTTTAATAACACTTTTTCTTTAATAACAGAATGATTAATGATTTAATAAAGACCCCATGATACGTCAATGTTTAATTTGTAGCGTCCTTGACTATATTATGTCCAATACCTCACCCCTCATCTCAGCGGTGATTTTTTTGTAATTAAAGCCAGTTTGGTTTCATTTGAATAGCTAACTTGATTATGTTAGAAAAAGGTACATGGCAGACAGCGAATAATAATCTGTGTATGTATGTATGTGAATTTCTCTATCGACTGCGCAATAAGTTTTTTCTTCTGACCTCTTTACATCATTAAATCATTAGATATTCCTCTTTTTGTATAAAAGCTAGAGAGTATCATCGAAAAAACGAAAGTAATACTTTTTTTCTGGTATTAGCTAATAAAGCTTTGTAAAAGTTGTCTGTTCATTCTTACCCAAATTTCCCTTTTACACAGCATCATCAGACCTGTCAGTGCTACGTTTTGTTAAAAAACAAAAGTAGTAAGAGTCTGAAGTAGACGATTCTATTAAAGTAAAATTAAATTTCGTCTTGACTTAGCACGTTGTTAACGTATGAACAGATGTACCGTTATAATAGGTTAAAAAATCCCATCCAATACATAGCTGACCTGATTGTCATGCATATGGTAAAAGTGTTCTTAAAAATTAACATAGGCCAGCCAAGTCCGGTTCGCTGGTGGGAAAAGTCGAAATAGGACGGTTTTGACATTATTAATAAATTTAAATATATTAGTTTTGCTTGGTCCGTTGGTTCCACCTTAAAATTCTAATGAAACAGCTATTTTAAAATATACTAGGTAATGGTACTGAAGCAAAAATCAAAGTACATTTGTTAACAGTATAACGTTGCTAAGATTGGCTATGATATATTGATGATGGATAGCTAGATTGACGTGGATAGGATCTGGGACGTTAACAGCCTTATCATAACATGAGCAAATGTGATGTAGGAAAATGTATGGGTGTCTAGAAATTCTTTTAATCCAGTTATGTAAGGAACGGTGTATAAATATATAGTAAAACACACAAATAAATATTAAACTGAATGACCCTGGATTAAGATTGTTTTATTAATGACTTTAACATTGACCATCAGAAGTTTGTACTCGTTGTACTATAAATAACTTGGCTTTGTGGTCACCCAGGTAGTATTTATAATACCAAGCTGAATGTCCGTCCTTGTCGACAATTTTGCAAAAAAAGATTGTTTATGTTTGTATTTTTATGCATTAACAACTACGGTTTTATTGATAAAAAAAATGTGCAAGTCTGATGGCTAGTTTTATTCATTATTTAGTTATTTTCTTTAAGGCCGGCTCTACACATTGAATCCAACGTTAGGGAAGCCAACGGCGTTCGACCATTGAAATAGAGTTGGAGCTAACTCTATTTTCCAATTTGTGGGACCGGCCCAAAAATGTAGAGTTCTTTAAAAAGAAATATTATATTTTCTACCTTCATAAGTTAAAAATTCCTGAACCAATGTTGTGCAACTTGTGATTGTTTAGAACTAACGTTTTTATTGGTTTTTAGAGAGAAAGTATTTCGGACAATCTAAATATTACCCAAAAAATGTAACTGAAACTAGCACACCACAGGTATTAAATAAGCATATTATTTCTTAAATTAAAATATTTAAAATACTTTAATTTTTTGTCTTCAAATAATTTTGAAGATTTATTTGGTAACAGTTGCAACCCAAAATAAAGGGTATTGCAATGTTGTTACCAAACTAATTTTATTGTATCTACTACTGACTTATATTGGAATGGTTTGACTTTAGAACCCCTACAGACTCTTAAAAATATGTAAGGTTATCCATTATTATTTTTTTTTATCTAAGACATCCCACGTAGACTTCAAGCCTAAGTACTAACGTACCGTGGGTGTCTGAAGAGAAGGGAAATGTAGTCTATTGACATGGGATTTGAAGGATTGGAGGTTGGGACGGGAAGGGAAAACATCTGCAGGCAATTTGTTCCATAATCTGGAGACCCTAGGTATGACTGAGCGAGAGAAGTGGTCTGTTCTTGGCTTTTGTAGCTGGACAGTAAAGGGATGCATACGTAACGCGCCTCTTGTTGTTCTGTTAGGGACATTCAAGGGGGGAATAATACCGGCTAGTTCTTCAGAGCCAAATCCGTGGAAGTAGCGGTAGAAAAGGGATAAATCCCCTACAGCGCGGCGATGAGCGAGAGAAGGGAGTTCTCTCGTGAGGGCTGGGTCATTGATAAGTCGAATGGCTCTCTTTTGGATAGAATCAAGGATCTTAAGTGTCGAAGGTGATGCTGCTCCCCAGATGTGGGAGCAGTACTCTAGGTTAGGTCTTATTTGGGAAACATAGAGAGTGTATAAGTTGGAAGGGGAGAAGTATTTTCTGGCTCGAAAGAGAAAACCGAGCTTTGTGTCTCTGTTGGTGTATAAAAAAAACAAAATTTTCAACAGACCGTGCCGCTATACTTTTAGTGTGATAAGGTTACGCACCCATTAATATTACTTTACTTTCAAAATTTTTTATTATTTCCCTTATAAATATTTACAGTCCAGCCTTACATTTCTAATTATTTACAATATAATTTTCCAGTACAATATATACAAAATATACATTCTTTGGAAAGACGCAGCCATCAGGCTATGGCTGGGGCTGGTGTTGGCACGTGGTAAGTAGGAGTTGTTTAATCGTGTTTTACAGCCCTACCCGAAGTGATCCTTTAGGGCCATGAACAATTTAGCATCTGATAGAGAAGGTGTTTTTGTGAAGTTTATAGTTTTATTTATAATATACATATTCGTAACATAAATACAAATACCGTAAGCAATTAGTAAGATTAATTTTTAGTGTTCCGTGAGACGGAACACTTATGGAACCACTTCGGTGTCTGTCCGTCCGTCTGTCACAGGCGATTTTCTCTGAATCTACTTGACGTACAAATTTAAAATTTAGCACAGAGATAGAGTGTGAAGTATAAAAAGTTGAATTTTGATTCTGGAGGTTAATTTCAGGGGGTGAACTGAGAAATGGAAAAGAACATCGTGTATGGTGTTAAATGAAAGCTTATCGAAGCACGAATTCAACTATATATATATATATATATATATATATATATATATATATATATATATATATATATATATATATATATATATATATATATATATATATATATATATATCTTCTATAATTTTGTAAACATTGTTAGGGAAAAAAGCTTAAAAATTGTTGTTCCCCACCTTTATCACCAAAAGTATCGCTCAGAAAAATCTGAAAAAAATCGTGAACATTAAGAATTAGGTTTAGATTTAGCTAGAATAATCAGAATTGAAAAATTCTAGCGCACTAAATTGTTATAAACAATTTAATTGTTTATTTCCTTATAACTGCTGAGCCAACGAACAACTGTTGTCCTTAGACATTTTTCATTTGGCTCAGTCGAAATGCGAGTGTACTACAATTAATAATTTAAGTAGGGAGCTAATGGCACGATATACTAATTGTGCAAGTATAGCTTGCATTTGACCGATTTTTATTTAATTAATTATTTTATTATAATTTAATGCAGACGTCATAGTAAAATAGTACCTTAGTAAAGACTATTTTAGTGTCCTCAATTATTACTCAGTACCTAATAAATGAGGTCACAATTTTTGCTGCATTGTAGCGCACGTTACCCAGTAGGTACTAGATATTACTGGCACGGCATTAAGAAAATAATTATCAAAACTTACAAGGGAAAGATGTAAAACTACTTTAGGACTCTCGGTGTAAGCTAAATAACTATTTATTTTAGTCAAATTACTAGATTTCCCTGTATACCTTGGTACGCAAAATTAAAAATCAGGCCACTATGTTATTGAAAAACAAATAGCTGAATGCCTAATCAGTAAAAATCGGTTCTTAGGTGTCGACATATATTTACCAACCACAAAATATAAACAAACAGAAATAAATTACATGAACGAACTTACCGAAATCAACTTTTGAGATGATTATATAGAATATTATAATATATGAGGACCTATGAGGAAATAGGCACAGTATTTCTTAGATTATAGTACATAACATTGACGAAATTTTGTTAAAAAAATGAATAGTTTGCGTTAGAGTTGAATTAACTGAAATTCTGTTACTGAAAACGGTCTGCTATAATACGTTTCATAATCGAAATTTCCTAGAGAGAGGTAGGCTTTTCAATTTTCAGGTCAACCCACATTTACATAAAACAGTAAACAAAATTCTCTTAGTCATAGTCATAGATATGATGAAAAAATGTATTCATAGTCTAGAATTTATGAGATTAAAGGTGGCCACTATTTTACTAACAGGATAAAAATTTGAGTTAATTGTATTTAATTCTTCGATCTTTTATATCTCTTACGTCCGCTTAGTAATTAAATTAGTAACGCGATATAGCACGCGTGCGGTACTTACTTGGTACTTAATACAATCAAGTAAGGCAAAATTGCAAGGTTTGCGGCGGGTGGTTAAGGTCGATTTTTACGATTATATAGATAACAATAACTTTTACACTTTTAAAGGAAATGAACGCTCAGTTTACAACCGACTATCAGGATTTTAGAATATACTTATTAATTAATAATTAATAATACATCACTACACGGTTTTAAGAACGAAAACACATGGAATTAGCTCTGAAATTGTGAATTTTTTAATTTTACCTCAATTATCCAAAACAGATTTATTTTTAATTATTTTCTCCTAAAATGTTAACTAACATGTGATTTTCGGGGTTATTGAGGTCAAAAATTGTAATTTTGTGTAACAGATGTTAAGAAAATTGACGGGGGGAGGGGGATAAAAAGGAGCGGCTGCCAATATCTCCAAAAATGTTAACTAACGGGTCCTTTTCGGGTTTATTGAAGTCAAAAAAGCCAAGTCTATGTAACGAGTGTAAAAAAAAGAAGAGGGTGGAAAATTCTTTAAAACTGTTAACTATGTCATTTTCGGGGTTACTGAGGTCTGAAAATCCAATATTATTTGGGTATTACAAATTTAAAGAGGGGACGATAAGATGAAGGGCAAGGAAGGATAGATGAACTAAAAAGAAAGAAACATTTTTTTTTAAATATGAGCTGACTTCACAAATGAAAAATCACTAAAAAGTATGAAATAATACTTTTATGGGTCCTTTTCGGGGTTATTGAAGTCAAAAAAGTCAAGTTCATGTAACGAATGTAAAAAAATTACAGCGGGGGAGGGGCCAAAGGAAGCGAGTGGTAAATTATTTAAAAATGTTAACTATGTCATTTTCGGGGTTGCTGAGGTCTGAAAATCCAATATTACTTGGTATTACAAATTTAAAGAGGGGACGATAAGATGAAGGGCAAGGAAGGATAGATGAACTAAAAAGAAAGAAACTTTTTTTTTTAAATATGAGCTGACTTCACAAATGAAAAATCACTAAAAAGTATGAAATAATACTTTTACGGGTCCTTTTCGGGGTTATTGAAGTCAAAAAAGTCAAGTTCATGTAACGAATGTAAAAAAATTACAGCGGGGGAGGGGCCAAAGGAAGCGAGTGGTAAATTATTTAAAAATGTTAACTATGTCATTTTCGGGGTTGCTGAGGTCTGAAAATCCAATATTACTTGGGTATTACAAATTTAAAGAGGGGACGATAAGATGAAGGGCAAGGAAGGATAGATGAACTAAAAAGAAAGAAACTTTTTTTTTTAAATATGAGCTGACTTCACACATGAAAAATCACTAAAAAGTATGAAATAATACTTTTACGGGTCCTTTTCGGGGTTATTGAAGTCAAAAAAGTCAAGTTCATGTAACGAATGTAAAAAAATTACAGCGGGGGAGGGGCCAAAGGAAGCGAGTGGTAAATTATTTAAAAATGTTAACTATGTCATTTGGGTATTACAAATTTAAAGAGGGGACGATAAGATGAAGGGCAAGGAAGGATAGATGAACTAAAAAGAAAGAAACTTTTTTTTTTAAATATGAGCTGACTTCACACATGAAAAATCACTAAAAAGTATGAAATAATACTTTTACGGGTCCTTTTCGGGGTTATTGAAGTCAAAAAAGTCAAGTTCATGTAACGAATGTAAAAAAATTACAGCGGGGGAGGGGCCAAAGGAAGCGAGTGGTAAATTATTTAAAAATGTTAACTATGTCATTTTCGGGGTTGCTGAGGTCTGAAAATCCAATATTACTTGGGTATTACAAATTTAAAGAGGGGACGATAAGATGAAGGGCAAGGAAGGATAGATGAACTAAAAAGAAAGAAACTTTTTTTTTTAAATATGAGCTGACTTCACAAATGAAAAATCACTAAAAAGTATGAAATAATACTTTTACGGGTCCTTTTCGGGGTTATTGAAGTCAAAAAAGTCAAGTTCATGTAACGAATGTAAAAAAATTACAGCGGGGGAGGGGGCAAAGGAAGCGAGTGGCAAATTATTTAAAAATGTTAACTATGTCATTTTCGGGGTTGCTGAGGTCTGAAAATCCAATTTTACTTGGGTATTACAAATTTAAAGAGGGGACGATAAGATGAAGGGCAAGGAAGAATAAGTGAACTAAAAAGAAAGAAATATTTTTTTTTTCAAAAATATGAACTGACTTCACAAATGAAAAAGCACTAAAAGGTATGAAATGATATTTTTACGGGTCCTTTTCGGGGTTATTGAAGTCAAAAAAGCCAAGTTCATGTAACGAATGTAAAAAAAATTACAGCGTGATCGTACTCGTTAAATATGAAAAAACAATACGAACCATATATTACAGCCGCAAAAATAGTCAAAGTCCTACCAAAGTAGTCAAAATCGTAAAATATCAGGAGTTGAATTGTAACTGATTATAATCAAAGATCCTCTAGATCACAGAAGAGCGTCATCCAGTCTGGTAGGGTTGAAATGATAGCTTATGATTGAGCCAATTAACAAAAGCCAAGCCCCCCACGATAGACCACAGTCCTCTCGCGATCCGCGGTCATAAAGAGGGTAGCGGTTCGCGCAGTACCATCAGTGCCACCTCGAACGCACAACTGTGTACACGCAAATCAACGCATTACATATAGACATGTTCGTGTTTATAGGACTGTGTATAATTGTAGTGGTACTCCTGGCACAGTTATGGGTTACCAGCAGAAGGAAGAATAAGAACCTCAAACTTGCTCCAGGTCCCGAGCCTTGGCCCATAATCGGCAGTCTACATCTCTTGGGACAGTATGAGACCCCTTTCCAAGCCTTTACTGCCCTTAGCAAAAAATATGGTGACATCTTCAGCATCACTATGGGGTCCACTCCCTGCGTAGTAGTCAATAACTTTAACTTGATTAAAGAAGTTTTGATAACCAAAGGGAGCGATTTTGGCGGGAGGCCTGATTTCATGAGGTTTCACAAGCTTTTTGGAGGTGACAGGAATAACTGTAAGTATTTAAGAGTATCCTATAGTTTTTTGATGCATTGTATTTTTTATTGCAATTATTTTTTCCTTAAAATTTAGTATTTATCAAATTAAATAATTTAACATTTTATTATCAAAAAAAAATAACTAAATATGATTCAAGTAGCATCCAGTAAGATTCTTATTTTTTATAATTTTCTTTCTTAAAAGTTTAGAATATTAGGAGTGAAGCAAAAAAATATTTGAAGATATATTATACTAAATACAAGGAAGAGGTTACTGCCTTACCTGTTTGTCGAATTTCTTTTGGGAGGTATTGAATACCATTGAATAAAAAAGTCTGAGGCCGATTTAAAAAAATATATTTGCAGTAAAAATATATTCAGCATCATCACGGGCAATAGGCTGCAACTAGCATTTTTAAAAAATAACAAGAAATATATTAAACCCAATTAATAAAGAATTGGAAGGATTTAAATTTTAAAATTTATTATTTTTTAAAAGTGCAGAAATATTTTTTTTTCTGTTATTTTATGTTGATCTTAAAGCTAATGTACAGAAAAGGAAGTAAGTAAATAAGGGCCATTTTGCACCTATCATATACACTAAAACAAAAGTCTTATTCAAACCATTCGTCAATTATTCTATATAGTGGAAGATTATGCCCTTTATCTCTATAATAAAAGAAGAAACTGACTGACTGACGTATCAATATATATATATATATATATTATATATATATATATATATATATATATATATATATATATATATATATATATATATATATATATATAGGGTGTCCGAAAAGTCTTAGTATGGACAAATATCTTTGCTATTAGTAATCATAGACACCAAATTTTAGGTGTATCTTATTGGGTAATACATCTACTTTTTAATGTAATTTATTTAACTTTTTCAACCCTTTGAGGGGTGGCGCTAGGGAGTTGAGCCCAAAATTTTAAATGCAGCCCCTATGCCTTGTGGTACCTTCCTCATTTTAAAGGTCTTCAAAAAAGAAACATTTTACCGCAAATCCGAGGTCCGCATCTCAATGCAATTTTTAAATAGCAAGTCTATAAAAATTAAAAATCGTGAAGAAAATTAATAATTTAACTACCTTTATTTCTCTTATTAGCTAAAAGTTGTTCAAAATGACCACCATGAACTTCTTAGCAGTAATAAAGTCGATTTTGTAACTCTGCCAGGAAATAACTCCTGCCATTCTCGAAAATGTGAGAAGTGAGTTCCAAAAGCGACATTATTACTGCCAAGAAGTTCATGGTGGTCATTTTGAACAACTTTTAAAGTAATAAGAGACATAAGAGTATTTCAATTTTTACTTTTTTTCACGATTTTTGTTTTTTAAAGGCTTGCCATTTAAAAATGAATTAAGATATGGACGTCAGACTTTGCGTTAAAATGTTTCTTATTATGAAGACCTTTAAAATAGGGTACCACACGGCCTAGGGTGACACTTAAAATTTTTGACCTCAACTTACTAACGTCGCGTCGCCCCTCAAGGGGGTTACAAAATTTCAGTTACATGAAAAAGTAGATTTACTACACCTAAAATTTGGAGTCTCTATCTTTACTAATAGCAAAGATATTTGCCCATACTAAGACTCTTCGGACACCCTGTATCTATATAAAAAAACTAGTACGGAAATGTATTAAAAATGACGAAAATGTCAGGTTGTTAATATATCTTACGCTTATAGTTTCATTTAAAATGTTATAGAAAATAAAGGGCATATATTCAACTATATAGAAGAATAATTAACGAATGTTGTTTCATATAAACTAAATTACCCACCACCTTTACAATGACGCGAATATACCCTGGGCGGACAAAAAGCGGATCTTTTTTTAAATTTTAAAATCACGTTCTTTTAATATTATTAATATTAATATTAAATCCCTAAAAAGTAGGTTACTGTCTGTCTCTCTTTCTAACTATTGAAGTACAACAACGGAAGTTAACAAATCATCATGAATCAACAGAAATAGTTATGCAAGTGAAATTTTTAGAATCTGAAACGAAATGTTTATCCAAATTTATCTCTTTCGACCTCATAAATGCTCTATTACAGTTAAGATGAGTCCCGTTAGGAGTGCGGCGAGTCCAAGCAAAAAATCTTAAAACGCCGCGTAACATAGGCGTACTGACAAATTATTTCTTTATCATTAATAATTAAAATAAGTACTATAACTGAGCTTCATTTTATTAGATTGCTTTTATGTATTAACAGTCATATGTGTTTGTTGTTTTGCTTACAGAAGCAATTTTTCGTTTTAAAATAATACTCATTAATTATGTCCTTCTGTCTGTACTTATGCAGTTAGGCCTTTTTTAAAATAATAGTTTGTTCAGGTTGCTCAAGTTCCTCAGGAACTAGAAGGCATATTTATCAGAAGTATTCTTAAGATTATAAACTGGAGTCATAACAGACTTTTAATTTATGTTTTATCAACATTTAAAATCCCCTGCAAGTGTAAGAAACATTACGATTTTGCACTCATATTTTTACTAAAAAGCAGGATTAAGAAGCCGGGTACTAAATGTTATTTATCCAAATTGATTATTTAAAAAAATACATATATAAAATATTGTTCTTTCTCAGTTTATTTACAATACATTTTTTTATTAAAAGTTGATGATATAATTAGTTCTACGCCTATGCAATCAATGCGACACGAGATAAACCATTCTCTCCGTCAACTTTCTGTCTTAACAACAACGCAACACCTGTTCATTCACAAGATTGCGTATACACACACTGGCTAGCAATGAACTTGAACTTGAAACTTCTAACGAAACTGAATCTGATCGCCTAACCAATCACTTGGTATTTTTTTTCGTTTTTGCATGATCATTTCACTGACCAATTTCACTTTAGAACGCACTTTTACTATAATCGGTAAAAAGCGTCTACTTTAGACCATTTTATTGACCTCCATTGCGACTGTATTATGAAATTTGATTGATGGTTTAATATTTTATTGATCAGGGTCGGCTTTAAGGTCAACAAAATTTCAGAGCATTTTTTTATTTTAAATATTTATAAATTGGCATCTGCATTACTTAAAGATTTTTCCTACCCTATACTCTTGTCTGGTACTTCACTATACTACAAACTCATAGTAGTGGAATAAATCCTTTATTAAAAATCGCACTTATAGGATACATGATATTTAAATTGAGTCAGTATTACTGCTACCTTTACAATTTTGTAGTATTTATTGGATATTTAACGAAAAATACTTAAAAATAATAATAAAAATTATAGTGAAGTAATATTTAAAGAAATTGCTCCCCAAACCATTTCTCTAATTAGGAATGTGTTTAAATTATGATTGCGTGAAATAAAGCAAAGAAAATAAAAGATAAAAGGTGCAAATCATTCTTAATGATCATTAGTAAGGCACGCGATCATCGGCGAGAATAATTCACTCTACTTAATATCTAAACATACTACAAAGCCCCTAATAACCGTGCTTGCTTGTATTTTCCGTGTTCTTTTGCCCATTGTATTTGCGGGCATATTTTTATTTTTATTACAATTGTTATTTTCAGTTTATTATGTGAAATTTCCTCTGTTTTTCTGAATACTACAAAAGTAGGACCACCATAATCAGCACAATAACATATTATTTTGTTTCAGCTTTGGCGCTATGTGACTGGTCCGTACTTCAAAAAACAAGAAGAAGCATCGCCAGAATGTACTGTTCACCAAGATTTACCTCTCTTCAGTACGATTCAGTAAACTTAGTGGGCGCGAATGAATTAAAAGTCTTCATGTCAGAATTACAGAAGCTTCCAGCCAATGAACCTAGCGATATTAAGCCAGTGGTTCTAGCTGCATGTGCAAATATGTTTATGCAGTACATGTGTTCAACTAGCTTCCCCTATAATGACCAAGAATTCAAAAAGGTTGTTAGATATTTTGATGAGATCTTCTGGGAAATTAACCAAGGTTATGCCGTTGATTTCTTGCCTTGGCTATTGCCACTGTACACTAAACACATGAATAAACTCTCTCTATGGGCTGGGGATATAAGAGAGTTCATTTTAGCTAGGATTGTGCAAAACCATATTGACACCTTGGACTACAATGCACCTCCAAGAGACTTCACAGACGCCCTTCTAATTCACTTGCAAGAAGATCCAAATATGGAGTGGCAGCATATAATTTTTGAGCTAGAAGACTTTATTGGAGGACATTCTGCTATTGGTAATCTTGTAATGATGACGCTAGCCTCAATTGTAAGATATCCAGAGGTTGCCAAACGAATTCAAGAGGAGATTGACGATGTGACTAGAGGAAAAAGATTCGTCAACCTTTTTGACAAAGCTGCTATGCCCTACACCGAGGCAGTAATATGGGAGACTTTGAGGAAAGCGTCTTCGCCAATTGTACCACACGTCGCCACGACAGACTCAGATATTGACGGATTTTCAGTTAAAAAGGGCACAGTGGTATTTTTAAATAACTACGAGCTGAATCTTAGTTCTGAGCATTGGGAAGAGCCAGAAAAGTTCATGCCTGAACGATTTCTGTCCCCAGCAGGAAATGTTGTAAAGCCAGCACATTTTATTCCTTTCAGCACAGGAAAAAGGACTTGTATTGGTCAAAGGCTGGTCCAATGTTTTAGTTTTATTATTCTGTCTACCTTGCTTCAGAATTATGATCTCAGTATAGGTTCTGACATAAATCTTAAACCTGGATGTGTTGCTGTACCTCCAGATTGCTTTAAACTAAATCTAAAACCAAGAAGTTTTTAGCTAAAATAAATGTAAAGTCTCAAAGTTTAGAGTAAAACCATGTGACACAAATGTGCAGTTATATTTATAAAAAGCCTTAGAATGACTTTAAATTATATTTTAGCCGTCTGAAACAGAATTCTATGGCTGACTGCCCCTTAAAGGTTATCCTATTATGACTTATTATAAATTAATAATTCATACCTATACATCAGAAATGCATAGGCATCGGAGAAACTAAAAAGAATTTTTCTAACGCCTTGCTTATAAATACAACTGTACATAAGACCAGATACGTATGCGAAGAGAATTCTAGGAGGCCCAAGTCTCCCACTTTTAGGTGCTTTAATAAAAATATCGACATTGTGGTCTTGTACGGTTACCACCTGACAAAAGATACAAGTTGGTGGTAGCCCGGCCCCTACTTTTTTTAAGTCGATATACATGCGCCACTGGTTGAGAACCCGAGAGACTGGAGTTGCACAGCCACATCATGTATTTCTAGTACCATATCTAATAGAAATAATAAGTTAACAAATGAGTAAGTTTTAAAGAAATTTTTGTTTTAAATTATTCCTATTAATATTCCTATTTATTTCTTCTTAAATGATTAGGTTTATGTAAAGAAAAAGCATGTATTGCGAGAACCTTATCTTCTATCTTTACTAGTGAGGGACATATTCTACATAATGGAACACCCGATACACTGCTCTTATAAGCCATCATGATATTAAAGAAAAAAATTAACTTGTGTTGGCCAAAGGCTTGCGAATAATATGTACAAAAATCTGATATATATGGTATATATGAATGGGTGGAAAATCGGTAGTAGTTTTTGAGTTTTAATGGTGTAGTATTAGTTAGTATTAATAATGATTAAGTTATATTAAAATACATGTCACGTGAAGCGCGAAAAGACAATGGCAGATTCTTTAACTAGTTTAGAGTTATAGAAATTGTTAACCTGTCATTGTTTTTTCTCCCATTTATGCTTTCGCGGATACATGAGCTCACCTAATTTTGTGTCCTTTTAAGCTTTGTAAGATATTGTTAGTAGATGTGAATATACATAGATATTATATATACATATATAGTATTTTAGAAGGAGGTAATGAAATTGTACTTTTTAAACTGAGTGGTGTATACTAAATATAGCTTCTTCCTATTGATAATCATTTTCCTGTTAAGTACAAATCACTATAAATTTTTTAGCTTGTAAATTTAATAAATGATAGTTTATTTTATGTTTTGTCGCATCATTTTATCCTTGTATTATTTTGTATTTCATTCACTTTATTTACAGTTTTCGTTTGTTGTATATGTTTACTTTTATTATAATTTAAATTTTTATTTTTATTAGATTTTATGAGACTGACTGAATAAATTAAATGTATTTGTGATTATTTCTTGCTGTTTTTTTTGTGTTTCTCCTTATAACTGCTGGTATTGATGTAAGTATTATTATAACTGCTAAATACATTACTTTAAAGGTTTAAAATCCCAATACGTGATTTTTCATACTGCAAGGTAAAAGCAAGACCATGGCAAGGTTATTCCAAATACTAAATTGTTTTTCTTTACGCATGTTTTAAATATGAAAAAAAGAATAATATTGAAGAGGAAAATATTACATTAAAAACAGTACACTAGGAAGTTAGGATAAAAATATAATCATAATAGAGTGATATTTACAATAACAAAATATAAAATGCATTTTCTAAATGGTGTTCGTTTCAAATAAGGCAAAAATTCCAACATTTAAACCATATTATTCAATGTCAAAATTACCTTTATTATTTAATAATAACGGTAATTTTTTAAAATTTTTGGACACGTTTATTATATAATGTCCGACATGTTACGTGACACACTATCATAATAAAAAATAACATTTTAGAGAACTGAAATTTATTTTTTTACATAACATTCACTTTTTGTATAAGTATTAATCAATTTTTCACCAATTAATGGAAAAATGATGCCCGCAGATCAACTTGTATGGCACTTTAGATCTGATTAATTTCCAGGATCGAATTGATTTTTTTCTGCTTTTGCATTAACGGTAACAATATAAAGGGAGATTCTTTGACAGCAAGTAAAGCAAAAAGTTTATATGAACATGCAGACGCTTTGTTTCAAAAATACAGGGTGGTAAATTTTTTCAGTTTGTTCAAAATATTTTTGAAATAGCTTCAGCAATTTGGATGAAATTTGCGTTGTATTTTATTGCTAATTTATTACCACATTTGTAATTTTTTTGCTCTTCATTTAAAAACAAACGTATGGCTCTGCTGGCTTGAATTTCAAGCTAGCCTCCAGCGGCGTGCATTTGGGAAGACAGAAAAATATTTTTTCAATAAAAACGCGCCACTAATTTTTTTACAGTTTCGTATCTCAATCAAATAGTACGTTAAATTGTTAACAAAACTTACCTTGTCATATTTTTTTCAATTTTCACTTCGTTTAGGAGATACATGCAAATTTATTAAACGCCTTACTGTCTTAGTGTTCCCAAACAGATAATTGCGTATCGGTTTTAACAAGTAAAGATCATTTAAAAAATTTAACACCCTGCATCTTTGAAACAACTTCATTCATTCATTTTACCTTAGTTCCTTTTTAATAATCTATCTTTAAGCGATGGCATATATTTTTGAAAGGCCCTGTATAGTTACGGATACAACTAAGGAATATTATCATAAGCCTATGACATAAATTAAAGACAATAATTGCATGATCATATTAAGTCTAGCCATTGCCCGAAGAAAAAAAGATTACTGTAATACTTCCTTGTAACTAATTTCTGATTCTTCTGACAAGACCCATATTCTGTTAACTTTCATCATTTCTCAGAAATTAAAAAGAAAGTTGTTTTTTCAAGAAGTTTAGTTTGGTAAATTAGTCGCCTTATAGGTATTCCATTGCAGTTCTCAGTATAAAATATTGCAAAAATTATAATTTCGGTTACCTTACAAAATAATAAAACAATAATAAAAAAACACAGTATGTAACCACGTTTAGAAACAATGTAGAACTCTTTTACTTACTTAAAGGCATAGAAGTTTCTTGGATTTTTAAGAAAGATTTTCAATAAACAAAGTAAAAAAGCCGGTCGCACGGTAAACAAGCCTCAATTTTTAAAGATGACAATTATTAATCAAAACCAATAATTGTCTGGGAACCCTTTTATTAAAACAGAGTTAAATACTACAATTCTCCTAAAAAATCGACCATTCAATTTTTAATTACATCACTTTTACCTCCGAAACCCACTTAAATATGGGAGCAATTTTCTGGTAGCTGCATTCGGCTCTTAATAGCTTGTTATTATTTTTTTGGTGAAATGGACTTGCTCCAGACCAATCAAAAAAGTCTGAATTTATAAACATGATTTTACATTATGCATGTAAATCTTTAAAACGTAGTACGCAATTTTTAGTCGTATGGACACGGGTTTTTTGATAATATTTACTACCACATGTAAATCGACTAAAGGATACAAGGGCTGTTGTATAAATACTGTCCTCATTTTCACCCCTTTTAAAAATTATTAATTATTTTTACTACATATAACACTAGCTCTCGCCCGCGACTTGGAACCCCCATTTCACCCCCTTAGGGGATGATTTAATAACAACTGTAAAAACATGTTTAAACATTTATTTTTTAGAGTACTTCCATGAGGTGTAGACTTAATAGGACCAGCTAATTTTTTTTTCAAACAAAGTTTGAACCCATATTTCAACTTCTTAGAGCTTTCTTGAAAAACCCTTCCCAGCCTCCGTTATATAAGAAACTTTTGTGCAAAATTTCAAGTTTTTAGACAAAGCGGTGTAGGCTGTGCGTTGATACGTCAGTCAATCTATCAGTAAGTCAGATAGTCAGTCGGTCAGTCAATCAGTCAGTTTCTTCTTTTATATACAGAGAAAATTACACGGCTCCATTTTAAAACTCACTACCAAAAAATCAAGAATTACTGTAAAAAAACGGTTAGTTAGAACTATAGCTTTGTAAGAACAGATAGAGTCTTACCATTAAACGCCATGTCACTTCAAGTTTCTTAAAAATATATACTTATAGAGAGCTTTGTGAAAATGAAGCAATATCCATTTGGCAAATCCAGCTTTTATCCAAACGTCTGACAACAATCTCTCTTTTTTTAACTTTTAAAATAATATGTGAAGATTGGGGGGGGGGGCATATTTAGACATATTTTTGGCATTTAACCCCTCTCTCTATTTTGGGGGTGGGGGTGACCTTGGAATTTTAAATGGGGTGATGTACTTTTGCTTATAATATTCGAATCTACGTAAAAACTACATACATATAATTTTTTTTTGATCTGCTCTTTCGGTTACGCAATTATGACTTATCAGGTTATAAAATTTTAAAAAATATTTAATATTTAATTTAAACGTATTTATCGTCTGTCATGCTTAAGAAGTTGTTCGAAATGTCCCCCTTCAACGTCTAAACACTTTCTCACACTTTTACTAAATAAATTGTGTACCCGCTGTACATTTTACGTGTCAGTAACAAGCAGGCAAAGCGGATCCGGTATTTCATATTATTTAAAGTTGTAGGTGTAGTCGCCATTACTGTCCTTTATAAAACCCCACAAGAAAAAGTCAAGGGGGTCAAATCCGGGGACCTAGAAATAAACTGAGAAATAATCGTTAAAACGTCAACTGACTTAAGTAAAAATAACTCATTTCCATGGAAACGAATAATAATTATGAAATAAGTGAACTGGATGTATTGGTAAAATTCATTTTTTATTTTTTAAATTTAATCAAAATTTGGTAGTAGAGGTAGGTGGTAGAGGAATTCTTCCTCGATCGAGGTGGTACCACCCCACACATCCTCTTAAAGGGCTGGTGAAATCCCTACGGATGTTTCCAGCTCTGGATGTGTGAGTCGATTCCCCAGTACATCCACGGTACATAGTACTTAGACTTCGGTCTTCGTAGGCTGTCAGAAGATAAAAAAACATATAATTCCGTGACCGAAAAAGCAAATCAACAAAAAATGTGTAGTATTTTAGGTATATTCGAATTTTATATAGAAAAGTACATTATTTCATTTAAAATTCCAAAGTAACCCCCACCCCTCAAAATAGAGAGGCAGTAAATGTCAAAAATATGTTTAAATATGTCCACCATTTCCCTATTAACTCACCAATATTCCATCAAAATATTTCAAACCGTTGGGGGTTGTCGAGATAACGCCTTGTAACACTTTAAACAACTCATCCTGTATATTAAAAAATTCTTTTTAACAAACTTTTTATAAAAAATGCAGTTAAAATGCACTCATTCCACATTTCGACTGACATTTTACTACTACTAAATTGGACAACGAAGAAATATTTATATATTGTCAGAGATCACCCTGTATGTTGATAGTAAACACGAAAAAAGGTGAACTGAAACGAATGCAGGTTTTAAATTTTGAAAAATAAAAGATTTTTTTAGGTTACTAAGGCAAATAGGAGTTTTTGCGACTCGCAGCGACCCATCATTAACCAGTTTTTGATCTTAAATATTTATAAGTTTAAGACGTGCTCCCCAATCTAATCACTTTAATTAATAGTGTACCTCCAATAGAATTTTTAAATGTAAATTTTATTATACGAAGGCGACACTAAAAATTGGGGAAAAAATATATTGACAAGCATTAATTGGTCCCAGTAATTAGAGCTTATGTCAATCCTATGAGCTTATTCTCTGTAGTAAACTGATGTATTTTGTAATTATACACTGTATTACATACACTGCTGCACCAAAAAGGTTATCCCCCAAATACACCTAAATAAATAAAATTTAGTAAAAAATATCTTCTTTTTATCTTCTGACAGCCCACGAAGACCGAAGTCTAAGTACTATGTACCGTGGGCGTACTGGGGAATCGACTCACACATCCAGAGCTGGAAACATCCCTAGGGATTTCACCAGCCCTTTAACAGGATGTGTGGGGTGGTACCACCTCGGTCGAGGAAGAATTCCTCTGCCACCTTCCAACAACAATCACAAAATATCCATGGTCGAAGCGGGATTCGAACTCGCGCTTCTCGGTTGCAAAGCTGGCGCCGTACCAACTCGGCCACCGGAGACCCGGAGATCTTCAGGGATATTTTTAAAAAATTCGTCGCTAGTCATCTTTAACTTTTTATTGCAATTTAAACTGTAAATCGCCAAAGTGTTAACAATTTTGTTAACACAGAAGTGTAAAAAAATGGTTTAAAATTTGTAATTAATCCAGTTCCATTATCTTCACCCCCACAGGGAAAGCTGAACTATTTGCTAAACAATTCGCTGCCAATTCCACCCTAATTCCTCCTGCCAATTTCGCTCTTCCAACCGCTACGTCTGTACCCCACAAAATGTCCGACATAATACTTAAAGTCAAACAAGTTCAAAAAATTCTTCTTTCCCTTGACACTAAAAAGTACTTCGCTGTACCTTCAATTGTTCTAAAAAAAATGCGCTCCAGAATTTGCACCCATCTTAACTCGTCTTTTCCAGATCTCCTATGACAAGGGTCTCTTCTCAGATAGCTAGAAGACTGTCCCGAAGAAAGGTTTCTTTACTTCCATCCAATTATAGAACCCTCTCGTCTCTCTATTGTCATCAAAGTTACGGAGAAAGCGATCAACTTGCAAATTCTAAAGTATCTAGAAAAACACAAAATCATCCATGACAGACAGTACGGATTTCATCACCCAAGATCTACAGCTGATCTTAGCTTTATCACACAATTGGAACAAGTCGCTCGAATTTCATGGCGAATCTCAAATTGTTTCTCTTGATATTTCTAAGTCCTTTGACCAAGTATGGAATGTCGCACTCCTCAACAAACTAGGTACCTTCTTACGGTCTTCTTCAGAAACTTTGTTCCTGGATCGGTATAGCATCTTCTCTAATCGGCGAATACGTATGTGTCAAAAGAGAGACATCCGACTCATCATTGACCCAGTCCTTACAAGAAAACTCCCTTCTATCGCCCATCGCCGCGCTGTTGGGGATTTATTCCTTTTCTACCGGTAATTCCACAGATATTGCTCTGAAGAACTAGCCGCTCTAATTTCCCCTTTGACTGTTCCCAACATAACAACAGGAGGCACGTTACATATGAATCCCTTAACAGTCCAGCTACAAAAGCCTATATAGAACATCCCACTTCTCTAGTTCATTCATACCTAGGTTCTCCAGATTATGGAACAAATTGCCTGCAGATGTGTTCCCTTCCCCTCTCAACCAGCTGCTCTCAACCTGCAATCCTTTAACTCCCGTGTTAATAGACTACATTTTCCTTCTCTTCAGACGCCCCCGTTAGTACTTACGCTTGAAGTCTACGTGGGCTGTCTCAGATAAAAAAAAATGTTGATTAAAAGAATAACCTGATATTTTCCACTTTGCAGTTAATAACTGTTCTTAATGGTAGAAGAATTATAAATTTCATTTATAATTATTAATAATTATAATGTTATAAATATCTCGCTTACTTATCAGGTAATTTTATCTAGGTATTGTGCTGTATGTGGAGTAATGTCGATTTTGAAAGTGCATAGGCAAATATCTGTTGGTTAAGAATGCCTATCCTAATTTACAGAAATATTGCTAATTACCTATATATTTTTATGCATGCGTGCAAAAGAGGAAGTAAACAGTGAAAACTGACAGCAATGCAATGCATCAATATCATTATTTTCCTGCATTTGTCCTTCGTTCTGCTAATTTATTACTATTTCTACCGATATTGCATTTTCCATTTTAGGTCAAAGTCTCTATTAGCTAATCAAATGTGAAACAGATATGGAATTCTTTTAGCGCCACCACGTCTATATCAATAAAAAGAGGTTATTGCTCAAATAATTATTTTTATTTTCATTGATACAATTAAATATGTGAAAAATCTTTGATATTCAAAATAGAAAAAATTAAAACAGTAGTACCTTACACGACTAAACTTAATTTTAGTCACATCAATGTAAACAAATAATATACAGGACAATATACAAGAAGTGTATACAATGTACATATAGTAGATTACCTTGTATTGACATTGGATTATGGCCAGCCCTTGATATATGTACTTATGTATGTGTGTTCTATAGTGGCCTACACAGTGGCGGGTTTCTTTGAGTTTTATTACCCGAGACATATTTAATCTCCACCCTCTTTAAGGGCTCAGGTTTTAAACAAGAATCAAATACCTTGTTTTCCATCGGGTAAATGTAAAACAGTTGTTTTTAGATTTTGTGGAGGTAAAAATTTTTAAAAAATTAAATATTAGGAGCTGGATGTCCTCGACATCTGAAATTATGAGGTTATAGGGTAAGAAGTAGCAGGGAAAGTGGAAGAGAAAATATAACAGGAAAAGAAAGATATCAAGCAAAAGGGAAGGAAGAAGAGAAGTAGAAGAAAGAAAAGCCGACTCATTCTCAGAGTTGGAGATATTTGTTAAGATTTCATCAGCCCTTTGAATGGGTATGTAGGATGGTACCGCCTTCTTTCCCACCTACTTTTTAGCCAAGCTGGAGACTGTATTAGCTATTTCGATTTTACCTAAAATTTAGGCAGGCTATTGTATATAGGAGTTTCGCTCAGAACTGCAACGGATGCTCTGGTCTTACTTTTTTAATTTTAAATTTAGGATATTAGCTGAGCAAACTATTCTGTAGACTAAGAGGCGACAGTAAAAATACTATGCTCGTTTCTAGCAAAGATAGTACTTATCGTGACAATGCACCTATCCCTTTTTCCAAGATCCTCACTAGAAAACTCCCTTCTCCCGCTCATCGCCGCGCTGTTGGGAATTTATCCCTTTTCTATCGATATCTCCACGGATTTTTCTCTGAAGAATTAGCCCCCTTGACCCTTCCTAACAGAACAACAAGGGGTACGTTACGTATGCATCCCTTTACTGTCCAGCTAGAAAAGCCTAGAACATCCCATGTCTCTCGCTCATTCATCCTATCCTAGGGTCTCTAGATTATGCAATAAATTGCCTGCAGATGTTTTCCCTTTCCCTCCCAACCTCAAATCCTTTAAATCACGTGTCAATAGATTACATTTCCCTTCTTGCAGATGCCCACGCACTATAGGAAATTATAGGAAAAACCTGGCCATAAATCCAAACTGTGAATTCGCAATTCGGGCGAAAAACCTATGCTGTGAGAGAAAGAGATTATAGCCCTGTTCGCACAAAAGTCACAAACCAGTCAGAGCCAATGAAATTACTGGAAACCAGTCGGCAAACTGTCACGTTACCAAATACCTAAAATTTGATTGGCGCTGATCGGTTTGTGATTCCTCTACGAACAGAGCTTATATTTTGTGATGTTGCATTCATAAATCGCACGATGTGACATCCCAATAAGCATTTTATTCCTAGCAGGGAAATGCATCATTGGTGACGTCGATGTTAAGTCGCATTTCCTTTATTCAGGGTCAAAATGCACACAAAATATTAAGGGACGTCACAGCCTGTTTGCAGTTTTGCACTAAAAAAGAATTGTGTGTTCTTTTACACTATGTAGGAATTGCATTCACACACAAGGCATTGTTACATATAAGTTAAATTGAGGCGTAACGTGCTGTAGGAATTGTGTTAAAAAATGTCGGCACTGTGTCTGTGCCTACCAAAGACACAAATACGTACCTTGGGCATGTGTGGTGGGACACATTGTAGGTACTGTGTCTTTGAAATTTTATAGTGGATTTGTTTGTGACACAAAGTAGAAATTTTACCCAAGGTTTTTCTAAAGGCACATATGTAAGCTGTTGGTGGCACAATAAAGAAATGGTTACCATGATATTCCCATATTAACACAACAAGCTTATTAGCATTGACCATTATCTCGGCGATTTATACTAGGGATGTCGCGAATATTCGGTCTATCCGGCCGGAGCCGGATATCCGGCCGGTTGGGCCGGATATCTGGTTTGGCCGGATAATTAAATATTCGACCGAATATCCGATGTATTTTATTGTATGGAGACGGTTTATTATTATTATAAATTATAATAAAAAATAATTATGTTGCATGGAAAACTAATGATTTTTTATTTTAAAATAAACAACATACAACACGAAAACCTTAGGTAAGTTTAGATAAAAATAAAAACTAAAACCTAATAATACTGAAAACTAGTACTAGTACTAGTAAATTTATGTAACGAAAATACGAACTTAAATTTTTAATATTTAAAATTATCTAATGGAAGATTGTGGTGCAAGTAAATTAACATTTCGCCATTTTCGGAGGAAAGCCGATTCCGCTTTTCTTCAAACACATTGCCTGCCTCCGAAAAAAGTCGTTCGCTAAAAATTGTGGATGCGGGTGCTGACAAGTATTTGAAAGCATACTCCGATAAGATGGGAAAATTTTTATTTTCGCCTTTCCACCATGTATATGGAGAAGCAGTTCTTTCGATTAATGGCAAATTCAAATAAGACTGAACCTCGGCCTCTATAGTCTTAGGCACCCGCCCGTCATTTCGGGGATTCCCGCGAATGTTTTCAACTTTGCACGCTTGACGGCGTCGGCGCACGGTTGCTGCAGGTCATCGGTCTGCATTACACACATGGCGACTCGATTTACATAGCTACAAACTTTAATTCAATTCGTCCTTTTAAACTGTTGGATATTCGGCCGAATATCCGGATCCGGCGGTTAGCGTTTGGCCGAATATCCGGTTTGGCCGGATAGTAAAAACTACTATTCGCGACATCCCTAATTTATACTAAATACGGAATAGTGTTACCAGATTCCTTATTTGTGTTACTAAAAAAGAAAGGTGGGAATTGTGTTACACATTGCCCAGGTTTCGTCTTTTTACACATATAAGGCAGAAATAGGGAGTTTTGCGTGGTGCGGCCATATTTTCGATCAATTTTTTTTTGTTAATTTTTTTAACCAAACTTTAAATTGTCTATATCTGTAAAATGAAACAAAAATTTGATTAATCTTTAATGAATCAAATGTAAATATTTCTCATTAAACCATTGTTATTGTTCATAAACTAAAAATATGAATTTTCTGCCTAGACCAAGAGGCGGGGAGGGGAGGCCACCTCCCTGTTGTCTGATCAGGGGCTCCCAAGGCCGCCGTTATTGCGGTTGTTGTCTCCATAAATACTAAATACCTTTGTTGAAAGTTTAATCTTTTTAGAAGTATTCTGTTACGGTCGCTGCTCCACCTATTGGCGTAAATGTATACCTAAGAAAGTACTTTCTTAATATTTATTGTTATCATAGTATTTTTGAGACGCTACTGGTAATGTCTGTTATTGCAACTTCTTGGGTTAACTCAAGTCATGAAGCATTAATTTATTACATTACCTGTTTATTAACCGACAGCCTGTTCAAAAATCTAAATGTCTAAAAAGACAGCTTCTTTATAAGCCAAAAAAACAAATTACTTCGGGATGTGACGTCAATGGAGTTTACACAGTGGCTTCTAAAAACTTAAATATATATGCATAAATAGCTGGATTAGAATATCATTAATGCGTTGTAGATGCAAGCACAATTAAATTTTCCATATAATGCATTTTGTAAACATATTTACAGTCAGCAATGTCAGTCACACAACTGAAAGTAGTTTAAAGCCTCGTCCAGACATGTGTAAATGGAACGACGATAATGTAATGCGTTTTTTTACATTACACCTTGCGTTAACAAACAGCTACCCACCCCCATCTGGTTACTGCCCAAATAAATAAATAATGATAAAAAATAAATAGGACATAAAAATACCCAACAATAACTAGAAAAAACCGAATGGACAGATGTCTATTAAATCATCAATGCCCGAAGATACTTAATCAGAGTTCCTCTGTTAAAAATTATACCAGTTTACCCCTGGTTAACTGGGTCAGTAATGGTTTCATGCAGCTATGCAGTCCTACGTTAATATATTATTATAGTTCAGGTTAACCTTGAATTGGTTCAGAGGAAGAATAAGAAAAAAGAATTCCAGATACTCGTACAGGCATCTTCAGTGGTAGAGATACACTCCGCTTAGTTGTCTGCATTTTAAAAGAGAATTAAAAGGAGAAAAATAAATTTGTCTGTGTTGATATTGGAGCAGGCACCCGCGCCCTCGTGTGTAAAAAGTGTGATGTTTAAATTTAAATTTTAATTACATTAATTCTAATATAGAAAAATATATAAAGGTACAACACTTAGAGAGTTCATTTGGCCTCTAACATAAACTTAGCTTAATTCTAATTATATTATCCCCCCGTGTCGAGGCAATGTTCGGATGTTTTAGTCGGCGTCACTTTCAACATTTTCACAATCAAATTTTTTTTTCTCGAAAACAGTTGGAGTTGAAACGTTCAAACTGTTTGGGTTAATAGGGGGATAGTGGGACTAGCTTCGGTAAAAAATTCAGTTACACAGGTTGTTTCGTTTCGGAGCTAGTAAACGCCAACGTCGAAATTCCCGCGATTTCGGTTGAACTCGGCTACAGGTCGCAAAAGTGAATTAATTCGAGTTAAATTTTCGGAGGTTATCGAGGACTTGGGGCTACAGAATCCTACTGATGTGAGAATCGGAAAATGGGAAGTAATTCTTTTCAATTTCCTTAGGTCGAAAAATGCCATGTGGAGACCCATGTTTGGTACTTCATATCTTGAAATCGGAAAACGGATTGACAATGTCAAACTTCAGAATCTCAAATACTTTTTTTTTGCGATACATCTTCCTATACCTAAAACCACTGGAGATTAGAAACGTTCGGCAAAATTGAAAATGACGATTTTTGACCCAAATTTTGAACGGTTTTTAATTTTTTTCAGTCAAAATTGTTTAAATCAAAATTTCATACTATTATACATCATCGGAAAGAGCTCGTCGAAATACGTGATATTCATATTTTTTAGATGCTTTATAGGAAGGGAGCAATCGACGATTAAATTTCCATTTTTTAATTCTTTTGTCCATAATATCGGCACATTTGACACACTCTGTATTTTTTCTATTTAATTTCTTCCCACTTTTTCAGCGTTAACTAATAAAGCGATAGTCACGATTTAAAACGAATAGCCAATGGGACATTCAGGAGCGTATTTAGGGGTAAAATTGATTTTATTTTTGCTTTTTTCAATCAAAACCTATCTTTAGCCTGCAATATTACATACTATGTTTCTTATTTACCAATTATTTCTGGATTTATTTTATTTCCTAGTCATCTACCAATATACATATGTATGTATATATGTATATGTATGCAGCGGCGTGCAGTGAAATTTCAAAGTTGTATATCTCTGTTCCTACTTACAGGAACCGTACCAAATTTAATGGTTTTAATAGTGAGCATACTGGGAACGTTTTGGTAAAGAAAAAAAAAAACATTTGGTAATTTGCGAAAAAAGTTGAATTTTTGCATTGCCTACCCTGGAAAAAAATTAACACGTTTAGGTATTTTATTTATTATTTTTTCTAAACAAATTTTACATCATTTTTTCGAGAATTTTTAAATTTTAAGAGAAAAAAATGTGTTAGTAGAAAGTTATAGTCATTTGAATTTTTTTTTAATTACATTTTAGTTTTCCCTTTTTAGGAAGGGCGCCCCCTGCGCCGCCCCCCTAAATGCGCGCCTTGTAAAACACCATTTCATTTCAGAGGACACGTGAGCCCCTAAACTTAAGTAAACTCGGCGCCCATGATAACAGCGAAGATCTTAGAGTCCCCGGGGGCTCTCACTGGGCGGTTTGCACCCTGGTATTATATATAGGTATACTTATTTAATTTTAGTTTAAAATTTTACCTCATAGTGAGTGAAAAAACTTTCACCATTTTGACAAGATTTAATAAAAACCAGGCTTTGTTTTTCTATAAGCTTAGTAGCATTAACTCAAATAACTTCTTTTCGATTTCTAAAGGAAGTTAGAAAGAAGAGAGGAAAGAAAAGAAAATTAGGGCAATGCGTCAAATTGTAAACTTTCAAATGACTGAGGGTGTTGAGGGATTTTATGACGATATGGGATTTTACTTCCCAAATTTATTCTTATCTACAACCCATGTGTAAAAGAATATTGAAATAAAAGGGATCACGTATTAAAAAAAGGGATGAGGAATTGGCGAATTTGCCCGTAGTAAACTTTTATTATTTGATTTCTCCTATAAACCTGTGCAAATTGCCAAATCAGTATTAGGCTTTAATCATTTTGCGAAGGGTAGTCAGACACGCTGTCACTTAAGTATTTGAAATGGCCATATATGAATCCCAGGCCCTTTGAAACTTTGCTATGGCACCCAAAAAAACTTAATTGATCATATTTTACACAAATATTGTACCACCCATCCATTCTATAGCTCCAACTTAGAGCCTACATCCCACATAACGGCAAAATGCCCAAACTAGCTCCTGTTTTTTATCCCTTAAGAGTGATGGCATATACGAAACGATTAGGGCAGACCTAACCCATTGCCATTGCTTTGTATTTACCGGTCTATCTTTGTGCTTGACTAATTTTATGTTATAAAGTGATTTATCATAGTAGTTTAATTACTTAGGTAGATACCATAAATTGTGTGCATTGAATTAAATCCCTTACATTTAAGTCATTTGTGGTTTCTATTTATCTTTTTTACAAAAAAGGTAAACATCAGATGAGGCGTACCTATGCAGAGTGAGTTTTTATAGTGTTAAATGGCGATATCTCGAAAACAGTTTAAAATATTTTCATGAAATTTTGGTGAGTTAACAGGGAGATGGGGGGCATATTTAAACATTATCTTGACATTTACCCCCTCTCTCTATTTTGAGGGGTGGAGGTAACTTTGGAATTTTAAATGGAATGATGTAATTTTGTTTATAAAACTTGAGTCTACGTAAAAAACTACGTAGGTATATGCACATCTATTTTCTTGCTTGATTTTTTGATTTGCTTTTTCGGTTACGAGTTATGATTTATTACGTTATAAAATAAAAAAAAATTATTATCTATTTAATTTCAACTTATTTATCGTCTGTCATCAAAAAATATATAATAGGTTTTATTTCTGTCATGTTTGAGAAGTTATTCGAAACGTCCCCCTTTAAATAACTTCCGAACACTTTCTAACTCTTTTTCTAAATGAATTTTGTACCCGCTGTAACATCTCAGGTGTCACTAATAAGCAGGCAAGGCGGATTCGGTCTTTTATATCATCTAAAGTTGTAGGCGCAGTCGCCATCACTTTGTCCTTTATAAAACCCCACAATAAATAATCAAGGGGGGCCGAATCCGGGGACATAAACCTATTTAGGTATTTATAACTTTAACGAAAAAATATGCGATTTAAATTAGTGGGAGGTATTCTTAGATAATTAACAGATAAAATAAACCGAAAAGGATCACTAAATAAGGAAAATAGTATGGAATAATGTCGGTTAAAAATAGGATTTGTCGGAAAAAATCAAGTTGTCCCTTAAATACGCTCCGGGATGACCCATTCGGTATTCATTTTAAAGTGTGATTATCCCTTTATAAGATAAATTTATACGAAAAAATAAAGAGTGCACCTACATATGTCGAGGGCAAAAAATCGAAATTTAGTCGGCGATTGCTCCCTTCCTATAAAGAATGAAGAAACTAATGGATATCATGTATTTCGACGAGCTGTTTCCGATGACGTATATGGCTTTTGATTTGAATCATTTTGACCCCACAAAAAAATAAAAACCGTGAAATATTTGGGTCAAAAATCGAAATTTCCAGTTTTTTCCAAATATACATATCCATTTTCCAGTGATTTTAGGTTTAGGTAAATGTATTGCAAAAAGAAAGTAGATATTTGAGATTTTTAAGTTTCACTTATGAATCCGTTTTTCGATCCGACGTTTTGTTTTCGAGTTATTAGGTACCAAAGAGGGGCCTGCAAATAGCATATTTCGACATAAAAAAAAATCAAAAGAATTACTTTCCGATCCTCACCAGTTTCAATAGAGGTCTTCTTCCGGGTCCTCCGAAAATTTACGTCGATTTAATTCACTTTTGCGACCTGTACCCGATTTCAACGGAAATAGCGGAAATTTCTACTTTGACGTTTAATAGCTCCGAAACGAAACATCCTGTATAACTAATTTTTTTACCAAAGCTAGTTGCACTATTTCTCTATCAACCCAAAACATTCGATTGCTCCCCCTCTGACTGTTTCTGAGAAAAACAAACCTGTTCGACTTTAGGTTAACATGTATATTGACAGATATTTCTGCTGATCTCCTGACGTCATTATTTATTAAGGACAAATGGTTGATTTTTAAATTGTAATAAATTATACTGAACAGTAAACATTTTTTTGTAGCTAAATTATCCTAGTAATTTTCTTCAAAATAACTTTTTTGGGTTTGTAATAACTTCCTTAAACGATTTATGCATTCCTTATTGTGTATTACGCAAAACCGTGTGCGACGGCCTTTTGGGTTAGGCGCTCAGGAGCAGAACGGAACTCCGTATCCTGTCGCCAACGCCACTCTGTTAAATAATCGAAATAAAATATATTCATATCATGAAAATTACTGATAAAAATATGTTCTTAGTGGGTAATAGAATGTTTAGTGAAATTTTTTTCGTTATATATACGCTCGGGGGAGGGGGCTGCAGCCCCCCTTCAGTGCTCCACTGATTGGGTATAATCTACAATACCACCCTGTGGCTCGGTTTTGTTAAGGAAAAATATGCATTAAAAAAATAATATATAAAAATTATATAATTTCCATCCAACAAAAATAAAATGGTACTATATAAGTTATGTAAAAAAAAATGTGGTGTGTTTTATCGATTACAGTCTTAACTGAATTTCGCCAGAATAAATTTTATGTTTTATTTTTTATTTCGTGAAACTACGGCCCCGGTCGTTTGTTTCGATTCCATACGCGCCAATTCGCACGTCACTTCCAGGCGGCGTTCATATTGTTTAATGACTTGCGTAATTAAGTGATTAGCTGCATTGGCTTCCGAGGACCTTAGATTTTACTCGAAACGTTCTGTATTATTAGAAATTGATACACTGCCTTTTGAAGGGTTACTTCTGCATAGTGCGGTTTTAAAATTTAAAGCATGAGTGCGCCTCACTGTTAATTAACACGAAAAGTAGCCCAGGTGTGCCTTGCCGACTTCTTTCATTCCGTTATATGTTATAGTACCTACACACAAGGTTTTTAGCAATCCAGTCTAAGATTGATTGGAGATCTTGTAAAAAGGATAGGTGCATGGACCGGCGTTTATTATCCAGCTCTTGATTCGAGACTTACTGGGTGAACTTCACGGGTGATTTTCTCCCTTGTTTTGGGGAATTAAGTAATACGAAAAAAAATACATAGGTATCTAATAAGATATGTATTTTTTTTGTATTACTTAATTCCCCAAAACAAGGGAGAAAATCACCCGTGAAGTTCACCCAGTAAGTCTCGAATCAAGAGCTGGATAATAAACACCGGTCGATGCACCTATCCCTTTTCCAAAATCTTCAATCAATCTTAGACTGGAGTGCTAAAAACCTTGTTCAGTTCAACGCCTCCAAAACCCAGTCTTGCTCCCTCCCGACATGAATAGCCAAGCCCTACAAAACAAAGAAACATTCGTATGATCTCAGCTGACACAAACACATTACTTCAATAGCCGCACTGGCAGTTAAAAGCTTGGCTTTCTCTTTCGAGCCAGAAAATACTTCTCCCCTTCTACCTGACACAGTCTCGGTGTTTTCCAAATAAGACCTAACCTAGAGTGAGGTACCGACTTCTGGGGAGCGACATCACCTTCGACACTAAACATACTAAATTCTCTCCAACAGAGAGCCATTTGACTCATCAATGACCCAATCCTCACAAGAAAACTCCCTTCTCTCGTTCAGGTTTGTTTGTTGAAAACTTTTGGGACAACCTGTGTAAGCATGTGTTGTAAATAAAACAGTATTTTATGCGTCAAAGCAAAATTAAAGAAAATGTTATTTCAGAATAGTTAAATTTCTCCCCTTCCAAAGTACATGTACACTCTCTGTGTTTCCCAAATAAGACCTAACCTAGAGTACTGCTCCCACATCTGGGAAGCAGCATCACCTTCGACACTTAACATACTTGATTCCCTTCAAAAGAGAGCCATTTGACTCATTAATGACCCAATCCACACACGAAAACTCCCTTCTCTCGCTCATCGCAGCGCTGTTGAGGATTTATTCCTTTTTTACCAAAACTTTCACGGATTTTGATCTGACGAACTAGTCCCATAATTCCACCTTGACTGTTCCTAACATAAAGCATATCTAGGGTCTCCAGATTATGGAACAAATACAAATTACCTGTAGGTGTTTTCCCTTCCCCTCTCAACCTCCAATTCTTTAAATCCCGTCAATTTAAAGTCTGTCTTATTATTTTAAATTTTTAAATCTATGTCACTATGTAGGGAGGTTTGCAAAACTGCAATTTTTTGATTAAAGAGATTTTTGATTTGATTTGATTTGAAGTCTACGTGGGTTGTTTCAAATAAGATAATAACTTAAGGCAAGTGAAACCCTGAAGATGAACCCGAGCAAACCTGAAGACAGCAATTTCATTCAACTTATTGGATGAAAAAAGCTTCTCTCATCTAAAATTCCCTGTATCCTAAGGAAGTGGTATATACACTGGCGCTTGTAAAGGTATATGGACTGTCCAGGAGACCGAGCTCACCTTCTACGAAAAGGAGTGAGCTTTAAGAGATAAAGGAATGTTTAATTCACCCTAACTAAATTTTTCCAAAGATTATCCAGGTAATTAATAGGCCTGCCTTTATTTTACTATTGTAACCACAGCTAGCCAAATCACAAATTGGTAAAATGAACGATTCAGTGCTGCTTTAATGTGAGCAAAAAGTGTTCCCCAAAATACTAAAAACAGCACATAATCAACATCAAAATCCCTTAACAAACCCAACTAAACATGTCTAGCCTGGTATCTGAAATCTCTATCAATGTTATTAAATTATTTATTTGGCACATTACACTAGTTACATTATCTACAATTTGGTTTGCGTATTTTTCAGAGGAGCCTTAATATCTTTTCAATCAAGTTTAGAAACTTCTTGCAATTATATGTTATAACTTATAACATACTAATAGTAAGATGGATAGAGCCAGATACGGCAATCATAAATTTTCTATTTGTTATTTGGCAGAAAATATGTGATAGTGGTGAACCCATTGGTTATTTTTACACGTATTATTTTGTAAGGTGAGATTTAAGTTAAATTTAATAACATATTCAGTCTGCTACAACTTACTCGTAAGATTATAGTTTACCCTCGAGTTTACCGTTATAAAGTCGCATACTTATTAATGAATGGTTGTCTCAGGATGAGACTTTTGCATCTCCATCCACTAGAAGTTAGAAATATCAAGGAAAAATATTTAAAACACTCTTTTTACAACAAACACCTAAGTATCGACCAATTACTTTACAAAAAAAGGTCTTAGCGTACTTGTTTAGGTAGCTATGTTCACTAAATAAGTTAAGAATTTTATATTTAATTAATTTTGTAAATAAACTCACCTTTCCTGGCCCTTCTCCTGTATTATATTAAGAAATACAATTTTTTTAAAATATTTCTGGTGTTATCATTTCCAGAATAAAGTGAGGTTGGAACCGCAATTTTCGAGGTTAGATCAACGTGACATTAGCGGCTTCGGCTCCGGTAATTCAACTTTTAATCCGATCCTTAAATGGCCGACAATTCGTCATTAGAACACACACCAGTGCACAACTGGTTGCATATCCTCAGACGGACTTCTAAGTATTAATTCAAAGGTTCGTTCACCAGAGCCGCAGCCGCAAATGTCACCGTCTTAACATAACCTAGAAAATTGTGATTCCAACCCCATTTTTTTGGCAATGTTTAACATGAAACAAATTTGTATTTTATGATATACAACAGGTAAAGGGCGAGAAAAGGCAAGTTTAATGACAAAAATAATTAAATATATTATAATAAACCCATTTAATGAACATATCATGCTAAACAACTAGACAATACCTCTTTTTGTAACATTTTTGGTAGATCAGGTAATGTATGTTTACCAAGGAGTGTTTAAATTGTTTATTGTTGGTGTTTTTCACTAAAAATAGCCGACAACGCGAAATTTTTTCATTTAATAGGTCTCACACAAATGCCCAACCATACATTACATGCAGTGGATTTTATAGTAAACTAGCTTTCGCCAGCGTCTCGTCCACAGTGTAACAATTTTACTTTGAACCTCCATTTCACCCCCTTAGGGGTTGATTTATTAAAAACTGTTTAACACGTATTTGGACATTATTTTTAGAGAACTTCTAGGTATAAGATTTTGAGTTAATAGGACCATTTAATATTTTTTTTCTCCATACAAAGTTTGAACCCCGGTTTCACCCCCTTTGGGGTTGAATTTTGAAAAATCTAAGTGGATGCCTACGTTATGTGAGAAATCCTCTGTGCAAAATTTCAAGTTTCTAAACCCAGCAGAGTGGGCTGTGCATTAATATGTCAGTCAGTCAGTCAGTCAGTTTCTTCTTTTATATAATAGATTATAATCTTACGAGTACTTAAGCTATAATAAAAATAAACTATAAAGGGTCACAGTCTAATCACAATGGATCCCACTTAATCTACCCTCTCAAACAGCACCGATAAATTATTTCTAAATATTCCGTTCTTACTTTCAATAACCTCTCTTTTGAAGAATTTTTAAAACCCATACTAATAATTTGTTAATAAAAGAAATTCTATTCAGGAATTGGCCAAGAAAATATGACTTTGAAGCAAAAACGCTGCCTGAACCAAAAAATGTAAAAATGTACCGTTATTTACAAGTTCATGGTGAATGCGCAAGTTTCTAATATATTTAAAAACTACGGAAAATATTTCATATTATCATGATTTTTTTACTTTTGGTAGGGGAAGGTACTTAAGTATTTGTGTATCAAATAAAAATTTTACATATATTTGATTCAAACCTGGCTATGCACAGGAATGTAGGACTTATTTCTTATTTAAATACAAACACAGGCAGACATTTTAAATGATGCCAGTGGAATTATTTGAATAAAAATAGCAGAACCCAAAGGTAATTTTTTCACGGTAAGCAAACTACAAGAGCGCTTGTCCTATGTAGATTTTTAACAGTCAAACATTTTCTGTTTGTTGTGGGTAGAATAACCAAAGCAAGAAATAATCTAAACACAGCTGTGTTATCCAGTGTAAAAAAAAATTCCTACAAAAATCATGTTCTGCAAAACATTTTTTTCTAAAAATTAAGCTGACGGTTAATATTTTCGACTAGGCAGCATGGAAAACTACAGTCATCTGAACACCGCGTGATATTTTGATTGATAAGGAGCACAATAAAGATCAACCTTATTGTTATATAACGATAAGTGCAAATCAAATAGACGTCTTTCAAAATAAGGCTAATACCCATTGATATTTACTTTCCGTCTGGAGCTATTTTTTGCTACCAACTGACTGAATATTTTACTTACTTTTATTGTTTTATTTTTATTATTGAAAGGCATTGTCTAGGTTGGACTTTATATTACAGTTTTTACTGTTTTAAGTACATGAATAGTTGTTTTTATTTTTGTAATGAAAAGCAAATAAACTTAAGTAGTTTTAATTTTATCCCAATTTTTTAAAAATTTTATAAGTGGACGAATAATTTATCTCCCGACTATATATATATATATATATATATATATATATATATATATATATATATATATATATATATATATATATATATATATATATACATATATATATAGAGCAATACATATTTTTTTATCAGAACCAGGCCAAATAAGATATATAATATATACTCGTCGAAGTTATAATATACCAAAAAATGTTTGAGACTACGACTGCGGAAAGGTTTAAAAAAATTTGAGGTAGCAAAAAGCTAGTTTTAATCTGAATCTTGTGATGTATGTAAGTCGCAAAAGCATAACGTTATCGCGAGGTTATCGGGTGCAAGGTTACGTGAACATGTAAACGCGTATACTTATAATATAATATATAACCCCACTGACAAATAATATGTTATAAAATTATATTTAGATATTATTTAATTTTGCGATTGTCTACATTTTAAAATAGTTGAAATGGATAAATCCATTACAAACTCACTTTTGTTCGACCCACAAGTTGAGCATGCTTGTTTTTGCGGGTATAAGGTTTTTTAAAGTTTCTCAATATTTTCTCAGTAAAAACATGACTATGTATGTAAAAATGTGCTACCATTTTAAAAAGTAGACTTAGTGCAATAGACAAGTACTCTTTGTTGCTGAATAGCCAGCTGCATACCCTTTTGCGACTAGAAGCTTTGCTCAGATTAAAATTGTAACAAATTTCTACACGATTTTATCTGCTGTATCGAAAAATATTTTTTCAGTAAAAATTCAACTTTTTATCGCAAATTACTAAATATATTTTTTCTTTACCAAAACATTCCTAGTAGGCTCACTATTAAAAAACGTGAACTTAGCATGGGCCCCGTAAATAGCAACAGAGATATACAACTTCAAAATTTCACCAGTCACTGCTGGTTACAGCGGGTACGAAATTTACTGAGAAAAAGTGAGAAAGTTTTTGGAAGTTGAAGGGGGACATTTCGAACAACTCAAGCACGACAGACGATAAATAAGTTTAAATAATAAATTATAATTGCGTAACCGAAAGAGCAAATCAAACAAAATTTTGGACACATACGTGGTTTTTTACGTAGATTTCAATTTAATAAACAAAAGTACATCATCCCATTTAAAATTCCAAAGTTACCTTCCATCCCGCAACATAGAAAGAGGGGGCAAATGTCAAAAATATGTTTAAATATGTCCCTCCATCTCCCCAAAATTTCATGAAAATATTTTAAACTGTTTTCGAGATATCACCATTTACCACCGTAAAAACTTACTCTGTATGGGTACGCCTCATCTGATGTTTACCTTTTTTTCAAAAAAGATAAATAGAAACCACAAAAGTCATAAATGTAAGGGATATATATATATATATATATATATATATATATATATATATATATATATATATATATATATATACAATATAAGGGGCTTAACTGACTAAAAAAGTCTGTAGGATGGGAATTTAGTTACTAAATCCATTTTGGGAGATTAAAGAATATTGCTCTTCTGTAAAAATATATTTATAATAAAATCACAAAAAACAAACACAACATAACAATATAAGGATAAAAGACTATACTTAAAAACTAACAGTCAAATAACGTCAAATATCTATAATTACCTAAACCTATCTAATATAAGGCACAACAGCTCCAAAACAATATTGAAAATAATATTGTTAACTTGCAAACAAAAAGCAATGCATTAACTTAAATCTAAAAAAACACAAAGAAATACAACTATATAATAGTGATATGATTAATTCTTGAAAACCGCACAAAAATAGGCGGTTGAAACTTAAACTAAACGTTATTTAAATAAAGGAAAATCAGTGTAATAAAAAACTTGATAACTTAAGAAAGAATTTGGGGGACACTTAGCATTGTAAGTTAATTACTAAATTACTATTCATTTACACATATTCTAGCACTGAACGTATAAACAAATTTACAAACAATGGGATACCGTGAATCGACAAATTTAAGAATCAGACGAAAAAATGTTATTGAATTAATAATGTGTAAATGTTATGACTTCACGAAATTAAGAAAAAAATGCCTTTCTTCCTTGACAACAAACCTCCTATAATAATATATGTAGGTACCATTTAAGTGGGAATTTTTAATATACTTAAACCTTATCTTATGTTAGATCAAGTAGACACAAAATTAAATAGAAATAAAGTTTTGCAAAACACTCCCAATAATTTTCTTTTTTAAATCAACAATGTTTAGCAGGCCATAACTTGCTTTAAACACTCAGTGACAAATCTGTCTTTTTTATCCAAAAAGCTACCTAGCGACTTTTCTAAATCTTCAAATGCTTCAGCTGAGAATTTTTTGCCTTTCAGTTCATGAATAACTTTAGCTTCTCCACTAAAGCCCAACGAATTCAATTCGTATGGGATAAAAATAGTTATGTCGGAAATCCTGCCTTTTTCCACTGTCATTGTTATTTTAAGGCTTGCTGATGGACCAGCGTTGTTGTGGATGAGATCTCCAGGAACCACGAAGGTTTTGGTTATGTCAAACTTTGGAGTTTTACCATAACACCAGTCCCAACTGCTGTAGTTATTACGGATTTCATTCAAACCTGCCCAAAAATAAATTTGTCTAATAAAAAATGTCTGGGATAAGAATTTTTGAACAGTAACATAAAAATAGTGATCACGTTGTAAACAAATGGCTTAAGATAAGTGGGTGACCCTCAACCTTCTTGAAGCTTACTATTTTATACTAGGATTATTTATTAAGAAACTGAATGTGAAGCCATGCGCAAAAATCGGCAAATAATATATTTTCAAAATGATAACGCCTTGGACTTTGTAATTAAAAAAAACACTGCTCAGCTTATTTTTACAAATATTTTTCTTCTTTCAGATAAGGTAGGATTTACCAATATTTTTTCATATAGGAGATTCAATTACTAAAATTTACAAGTTCAAATAATGGTTTAAAATAATGAATTTCTACATTAAAAAAGTTTCCTACCTGGGAACCAGCTGTTGGTAGGATTTACTAAATGGAAGCCCTTCTGTAGGTTGGCTAGCTCTATTCCCCCATCTTTCATGCTTAGTGCTCTTGTCCTCAAAAATTCCCAGCCCACTGCCTTTAGAAGGGATGATGTTGTAACATCAGGGTTTTCTTCACACAAGTTCATCATTTTTAAATCTGTTGGAACATTTCTTGCTTTTGATTTGATCTCAACCTGGAAAAGTCATAGATTAAGGTAGGGCTCTTGTGATGAGAAGCAGACTAGTTGCAATTTAAAAAATACAGGTTTTTTTATACAGTATATTCACAAGACCATGCACGACCTTAATTTTACAAGTGCAAGAGAGATCAATGTAACAAAATTAAGAAATAAACTACCTCATAAATAAGATAATACCTACATCATGTTTCTGAAGAGCCAGATTGCGATTTACTTTATTAGATTTTACCATAAGAGAGATGGTGTTGTATGAGCTGTCTGTTCCAAATTTAGCTGCTTTGTTAGATACTAGCTGTAAAAAGTCATTAAGGAAAAACACGCTGTATATTTAACAACAGTATAATTAAGAGAAATCATTTAAACAGTGCATGGGTTAGATAAGACATTATGTATTCCCAAAATAAAATTTTCCACCTGTCATACCTAATTACGTCAAATAAGACGCAATTTAAAAACAAAAGCCATTAAGGAGGCAGCTTAATACTTTGCAAAGATAAGACAGAAATAAGGATTATATATGGGTATCTCTTTTTGTTTTAGACCTGAGTGAGATGGGAACATATTAGAACAAATTATAAATGATATTATTGGCAATTCTATAAAAGGCTGATCCAGATCAAGTTGAAACCGGCTCTCTAAAATTATCAATGATATATCATTGCTATAATCATTGTAAAGAACTTGTAAAGAACCCTCTTAATAACATTGTATTTTTCTGAAATTCAATATTTTACGATACTTATTTGCTAGTGATTTAACTAATTCCCAGATATATTTATCATATTTTTAAAATTTGCAGACAACAATAGCATCATATTATATTTTTATCAGACCTAAACTTAGATAATATTAGAGATAAATCAGATAAAAATGTACTTGGACTTAAAACCTATGTCAAGTATTATAAAGGCCAAAAAACAGTCTCAAAGTCATTTCAAAACAAGGAAAGGCATATTCTGAAAGAAAAAGCTAGTTATTTAATTTTTTATGCCTACATAATTCAACATACCCAGAGATTTCATTTTAGGCTGTAAGGAATGTTATATGACCTTTAAAAATTCTGTTCAAATATTTTTAAAAAATTATCTAAGACAGCCCACGTAGAGTTCAAGCCTATGTACTAACGTACCGTGGGAGTCTGAAGAGAAGGGACATGTGATCTATTAAGTAATGCGGGATTTAAAGGACTGGAGGTTGGGAAGGGAAAACATCTGCAGGCAATTTGTTCCATAATTTGGAGACCCTAGATATGAATGAGCGCGAGAAGTGGGATGTTCTCGGCTTTTGTAGCTGAACAGTAACGTGCTTCTTGTTGTTCTGTTAGGAACAGTCAAGGGGGGAAATTATAGCGGCGAGTTGTTCGGAGCAAAATCCGAGGAAATATCGATAGAAGAGGAACAAATCCCCAACAGCGCGGCGATAAGAAAGAGAAGGGAGTTTTTGCGAGGACTAAGTCATTGATGAGTCGAATTGCTCTCTTTTAGATTGGCCAATGGTGATGCCGCTCCCCAGATGTGGGAACAGTACTCTAGGTTAGATGTTATCTGGGAAACACAGAGATAAGTAGGAAGGGACGAAATTTAGCTATTCTGAAATAACATTTTCTTTAATTTTTCTTTGACATAAGTACAAAAATACTGTTTTATTTACAACACATACATACTTACACAGGTTGTCCCATAAGTTTTTAACAAACAAACCTAAACAAATAGAAACATTTTTAGCAAGGATTAGAGAAAATCTCTCTCAAGTATATTAGCAATTCTTTCCATTTGTCTCCAACGTTTTGGACTACATCATAATAATATGAAAGAAATAGTGTAACAATAAGTCAATAATTTTAAAATATAATTTAGAATACAATTTTAACACACTTTCTTTTTTAAATGATTCTTTGTAATTTTTCGAAAATGCATTAAGATATTGACATGAATTTTTGTACACGCCAGTATGTAGTCAAAGGGTACCTTTACATGCAAAAATGTATTTTCTAGTGTACTTGCATCAGTGACGTGCGTGCTGGTAGGTCTATATTTTTAGCGAAAAAAATGGCATGACACTGATTTTTTGCAAAATGGATATCGTTCTCTTAAAGCCCAATTAATGTTATGTAAAAAGTGTTTCTTGAACTTTTTCGCTCTGATGCACCGTTTTCGAGATGAAAATTAATTTAAGTATTTCTTAAATAAAAACAAATAATGAAAATTAACTTTTTTTTTAACATACTTTTTGTTCAAGAAACAGTGCTTTTTCATTTTAGTTTATAGTGAATGCTGGAAACGGCTTCTCCGCGCTTCAATACACGCTGTAAATCATCTTCGCATATTTCTCCTAACTCTTCGGAATACTTGAGGTGTGAATATATTAAACACCCTGTATCTCGAAAAAGAAGCGTTTGAGGATTCATGTTTATATAAACTTATTTTCATATTTTTAGATGTAGAATCTGCCCTTAAAATTTCTTAACATCTTTTTGTAACACCCTGTATACAGAGATAATATTTTCATATTTATTTTTTATTAATTTGATTTTATTATTTAATTTAAAAAAAGGATACTTTGTTGTTTCTTAGAAGAAGATCTCCTTCAGAACTGATATCAACTTTAAGTCCAAACTCCCTAAAGATGCTCCTTGATACGATTTCAGTGTTAAGTGTTGAATTATATTGTTCTCGAGGTGTGAAAAAGGTAAGGTTAAGACTCCCATCATCTTGATACACACACCCCCCACTGCTAGTTCTCCTTGCAAGACTAGTTCCATTCTCTGTTACAGCACGTAGCTCAGAAAAATTTGCTTCATACCAAGGATTCTGGTTTCTTCCGATAACTACACATGGGGCATTCTGCCACAACATGAGAATATGGTGATTTTTAAAATCAAAGTTTCTGTGTAACCATTCTTCCAAAGCCAGATTTGTATAGACATCTTTTGACTGAGATATAAATACAGACTTTTTAATGTTCTTTTCTATGGTTAAATCAGTCTTGGAAAAAAATCGAACATTAAGACGGGTTAGTACAGTATTAATTCTGCTGCAAGAACGTTGTACAAGTGCCATTTTGGTTTAATTTACAAAAATAAGTCTATAATACCTGTTAGTGAACACAGAAAATAAACAGTAATGTTCAATAATGTTATGTAGATGTTGTGCCCTAAATAGCAGCTCAATGTGTCAGATGAGGGATTGAACAGGCGTTTTTAGAAGCTGATGTGAGGGCAATAAGGTAATCGTGAAGGGTAATGGTTTGATGCAGCCACTTCCACGTTTGATGAAGAGAGTTTAGACGAACGCGGATGCCTAGGCAGTCTTTAGTCGTTCTCACCATTCCTCTCTTAACAGCCAGATTGAAATGAATAATTTACCACTCGTTAGTCTTATGCAAAAATTGGTTTTAAACTGCACCGTTAGCAAATTCAATATATTAATAAACACTTGGTATATAAGAAGTAGACAATACTTCGTCTGAACACAACTATAGGTGTGGATAAAAGCACTGCTCACCATTCAATAACTAAACTGGTTAGAGTAGCAACATAATTAACGTTTTATACTGAACGGTACCAGTGGGGGGTCATTTATCTCTGAGGGGGTCACTGATAATGCGCTTTATCACACAGACAATGGCAAAACAAGCCCCAATTTTAAGTTATGTTACAGCCAGCGAGCGATTAGAGGCTACCGAACGCTGCTCATGTGAATTGCGCATAAACGTCGAAAACTCAGCCACTCATTTAATGATTTAATTGTTCCTTGAAGTCTGGTTTTAATTAACTTTAAAATAAACTAAAATTACCTTCACAGATAAAACCACAAATTTTCAATCGACGAAACGTAAACACAAAACACAACGAATGTCATGTCAAGGGCATGACATTTGACATTCTTTGGGTGCCTATGTTTAACACGTTGCATGTAGATCTAATGCACTAACAAATTTGTTTATTTTATTTTGTAACATAAAATACTTACTTTTAAATAAAATATTCAACATTCAATAGACGTGGGCCCCAAGAGTAAAGACGCTACAGCTTATAAAAAAATTACCCAGGGGCGCGCTCGCCTGTAACGTGATACAGTTATAGCCGTGCATTGCCTATTTGGATGGTTTTTACATTAATTTTTAAAAGCTTTAAACAAATCTTAATAATTACCTATGTAATTTTTAGTTTTTCTTTTGAATTTTTGGTATTTTAGATACTTCTACAGGCTAGTTTACATCTGCTACTTTCTTATTTAATTCAAGCAGAGTAATACCTATGCGGTAGATTATCCATTAAAGTTGGTACTTTCCCCACGTCACATACATAAAGGCCTCCATAAAACATCTAGATCTTTGTTTTATTTTGGATTTAAGGAGTATTTTTGCGTTAGTAGAAGGAGGTCATGTCTTAGAGACCATTTGCAACGAGAAAATTAAGTTGGGACCTCTAAAAACGTAACCAGCATTAGCGTTTACTTAACTTAAGGTTTACTTGGGCGGAAGTCATCTAAACTACAAATCCAAAGTACCTATGTTCAATGTTGTTTACTTTTTAGCCAAAATCGTATTAATAGCATAGATTGGTGCTGATATTTTGATAATAATTATATAATTTTAGTTGTTCGTTTGGATTCTTGGTATTTTAGAGACTGTTACAGTCTAGTTTACATCTGCGACTTTTTTATTTAATTCAAATCTAGTGCAGTACAGAGAAAAGGAGCTCTATAAGGAGACAGTCCCCGATCGTGGATCTAACAAAAACGCCATTGAAAGGCTTAAGAATTATTTGCAAGACAAAAATGTTTAATAAAAAAATTCGGTCAAGTGATTACTTGCACAATTAGTGTTCCGTGCCATCAGCCCCCACTTTAACCTGACCCAGCGCCGGTTCTAGCAGTTTTGCCGCCCCGCATCGCGCTTATGGTTGGAAATCAGGGATGGGCGTCGACGCGTCGACTTTAATTGTCGACGGCGACGCGTCGACAATGCATCAACAATGAAATTACCATCGACAATATCAACAATGTCAAGAATAGTGAAAATGGGAGGTTAAGTTACCAAAAATTCCAGAATCTTCAGCAACACTTGAAAGGATTTTCTCCAATCGGCGATACACCCACGCACCAATAAAAAATAGGGTCTTTCTTGCATTCTAAAATGTTGATACCTGTTTATTTCACACTTAAATTCGAAACAGTAAGAAATACGCTAAATTGTGATCACTGCGAAAGCGATTTCGAGGACGACCTTAATTATTATTTTCTTAATTTCAGTATTGTTATTGTATGAATGAGGGGTTTTATTAAAACGCGTTATAAATGTATTTTTGTATCTTTTAATATTATTTTAATGGGCATTATAAATTTTAAAGTGATTGTCGACATTGTCGACATCGCTTAAGTTGTCGACATCGACACCATAGTCGACGCGTCGATAATTGAATTGTTTACATGACATTGTCGACATCGCCCATCCCTGTTAGAAATAGAAAACTGGTTAAATGGGAAAAAAGTTGCGTAATTAAAGAACTAATAAAATGATGTTCCGAAATTTTTTAGATGATTTTGTATTTTCGAGTTATTTTGAAAAAACTGACTCTTCCAATTTTTAATTTAATTTTTTTCTGGCGTTAATATAAAAGGTAGGTTAAAACTAATAAAACTTCTTTGTAGCAACTTTTAATGAACTTAAAGATTACGTTATCAATTTTTTTATTCGACGTTTCGTTTGAGCAGCGATCATCAGCTTCATTTTTTTAAATACGGTCCTGATTTTTTTATGTCAAATTTTAGAGGCACTTTTTATTCTGAACTCAACAGTGTACTACACATTATGGTTAAATTACGTTTTGAGTATTTTTTCGCCATTATTAAGAAATTTCTGTGATACGGACCTGTCTCTTGGAACATTTCATACATTGTTCCAGATTTTGTTAATTAAACGACGAAAATAATGAAGCATACTCAATATTTTTAATTTCTTTGTGAATAAGAGTAAAAAAGTATTCTTTTATCCATTATATCATTAAGGGTTGATACTGAAATTATTATACGAAAATAGAAGTTGGTATTATTGTTTAGATTATCCTAGCAAGAGCCTTATGCATGATAAATGCCAATAAAAAATAAAATTAACTACTCTCCAATTAGCAAAATAGAAAACACTTTTTTATCTCACTCATGATATCATGTTTACAACCTAAAACAACAAAATTCCAAAAATAACCTCTCTAGACAACCCGAAAGCTAATAAAAATACCAGAATACACATATGTTTTACCAAATTTTTTGATAAATTTTAATAATCAAAAATTAAATTAGGATTTTTCTAATCTTCCATAACAACAAGGCTGGATCCTCCACCCTCCCGTCATCCCAATATACGCCTTTGCTTGTTTGTTTGGAGGCTGCAAATTATAAATAAATATGATCTTTTTTCCGAAATCTTTGTACCCTGTCACGAGCATAACTTGAAGCCTATTGGGCCGATTTAGCTGAAATTTGGAATAAACTACTTTTTAACTGTTTATATTTTGAAAATAATGATTTTCACGTCTGCATCTTCGAACTAACCCATTAAAAAAAATAACTAAGATGTAAAAGAAATACTATGTATTACCCACATCTTCAATAATAAAAAACATTTTTTTAACTGTGACACATTCTTTTTATTTATGCACAAATACGGTAACATTTAAATGTATACATGTGTGTTAACAATATTTTAAAGTATTTGGTAACCTTCATAAACAAAATGAGTTTAACGAACATTATTCAATTTTTACGTATATTTAAATAATAATCAGGTGGTCTGCCAGGCAACAGAGAATTCCATATACTGAATTTCAACATGTGTATCCAACGAACTTTGAGTTTACGTTGTTTTCAGACTATTTGGAGCATTCCGTTATTTTCTTATCTTTGTGGTTCACATATTAAATTCCAATTGAAACACCCTGTATGTTAGACAAATACATAGGTTTTTTTATTGCTTTTGAAAAACATTATTTAAAACACATATTCAATCAAGAGACTACATTAATTTCGATTTAAATAAAGATGCTTGATTATTTGTGTCTAATATTTTTATAATACACTATACGAGAAAAGTTATATTGGTTACAATAAAAACATATAGGTTCTTTCAGAGGTACAACTTATACAATATTTTTTTATGAATTCTTATCGTACATTTGTTATATCTAGTGTATTGTCATTAAACAGATAAATAAGTACGATATTCTAGTTACAAAATATACCGGGTTGATCTTTTTGTGCTGTAAAATGTTTGATGTTTTAATTGTTTTAATACGAAAATATCTCCCACAACTCTACGATAATTCATTAAATTTAATTATTAAAAATAAGGGTATAACTGATATTGTCAATTAAATTCTGCACATTTTAGGCCACCAATTCTAATTTTTTATATATATAGGTACTTACTAAAACCCAGTATATTTTGGTATGCTTTATCTGGTATAATTTTATACAATAATATAAATTTCTAGCAAACTCTAAAAGATAATATCTGAAATAATTTGGCAATATTATAGCCAAAAATTCCTATTAGGTAATATTTGTTAACAAAATTTTAGCAAAAATTACTGATAAACTTTTTAATATTTAACACGCTTATAATACCAAAAGAAGCTCATTTATGACAACCTTTAAAATTTTATAAGACTGGTAAAAATACGAAGATTTTCTAAAATTTTACCCTCCAGCTTTAATTTCTTACATTTGTTATTTTTATATTTGCGTTTTTTTTTTATCAAAAGCCAAGGACTATTGTACAATTTTACATTTGCTTGTAAAAGCCTATCAGTAAAATTTCATTATAAAAACTTAATACGCTTAGAGAGACTAAAATAAATAAATATTAAGGTTTCTACCAGTGGCGTGCCGTCAGGGAGGCTAGCCCCCCCCCCCCCCAGGTTTAAAAAATTCAAATGACTCTAACTTTCTACTAACACAATTTGTTTCCCTTAAAATTTAAGAATTGTCGACAAAATGATGTGAAATTTGTTTAGAACAAATTATTAATAAAATACCTAAGCGTGTTAATTTTTTCCCAGGTGGGTCAATTCAAAAGTTCAACTTTTTTTCGCAAATTACAAAATATTTTTTTTCTCTACCAAAATATTCCTAGTTAGAGATATAGAACTTTAAAATTTTACGGGCCGCCCGTGAAAGTGTAAATATTGTAGCATTTTTTTATTTATGCCTTCTGCTCGTTTGGGGGAATATAGGAGTACTTACGAAAGTACAATTTTCCTAAAACCAATTTTTCAAATTTTTTCTAAAGCGCGTTTCAAAAAACATTTTTTTTCGAAATTAAATTTTTTCGGATTTTAAATTTTTCGGAAAAGTAATTTACGAGAAAGTAACGTACTAAACCTAAGGAAACGCAAGCAAACCCAAGAAAGGTTCGTTTAGGTTCGTTTACAATCTTTTTTCGTCTTTTTTTTATTAACGTCTTCCAAGCTATTAGAGTTCATAATTTAATTTTCTAATTAATTTTCGGAAAATGTACCTATTTTTTGAAGACATTTTTGAAAAAATTTACTTTCGAAATACGTGTTTTCGAGAAAATATTGGCATATAAAGGCACGGCATGCCACTGTTTCATAATAAAAATCACCATTTTAAAATTTTTTTATGTGAGTCTAGGTACTAACGTACCGTGGGCGTCTTGAGAGAAGGAAAATGTATTAACACGGGATATAAAGGATTGGAGGTTGGAATGGGAAGGGAAAACATCTGCAGGCAATTTATTCCATAATCTGGAGACCCTGGGAAGTGGGATGTTCTAGGATTTTGTAGATAGACACTAAATGTATGCATATGTAACGCGCCTCTTGTTCTGTTAGGAACATTTAAGGGGGAATTATAGCGACTAGCTGTTTAGAGCAAAATCCGTCGAAACATCGATAGAAAAGGGATAAATCCCCAACAGCGCGGCGATGAGCGAGAGAATGAAGTTTCCTTGCGAGGATTGAGTCGAATGGCTCTCTTATGGATAGAATCAAGGATGTTAAGTGTTAACGGTGATGCCGCTCCCCAGATGTAAGAACAGTACCCTAGGTTAGATCTTATCTGGGAAAGATAGAGAGTAAGTTGGAAGGGGGCAAGTATTTTCTGGCTCGAAAGGGAAAACCAAACTTTTAAGCCGCTCATATGGTTATTGAAGGAAGGTGTTTGTGCCAGCTGAGATCATGTTCGAAAGCGATGCCAACAAGATCGAACGTTTCATTGTTCTGTAGGGCTTGGCCATTCATTTTGGACGCGTTGAACTGAACAATGTTTTTGGCACCCCCGTCTAAGATTAATTTAATTAATTAATTGGTTTTAAAGTATCCTTGGTTTCTAATTTTTTAAATCTTTATAAAAGACAATATCTAAATAAAAAAATAATAAATACAGCAACGTTGTCACTATATAGGTCTCGTCAATTTATATTCCTTCAATATTTCCCATAAAAAATAGGCATTACATTTCTACTGTCTTTTATTCCATGGTTACTTTTTAATCTGGTACTTTCATAAAGGTTTCTTTTTTGCATTAGAGTGTTTTAAAACTGTCTCAATAGTTTTAAAACGCCCCAATTAAAAATAATGGCCAAATTACCGAAAACTGTAACAGAAAAAGTTTTTAACACTAATTTGTAATAAACATGATACCGAATAATCCTAAAATATTCAAAAGCTACTGGAGAATTTTTAAAAATCTTGTAAGTAGTACTAGCCTTGTCTTTAAGTTAGTTTTTTTTAAATATTTAATACAGTATAAAGTTTTAGCAGAAATTCTACATTAAATAACATCAACAGACATTTTTTTGGTGGTTTTATAATTCTTTTTTAACACTGAGTTCCCATATCATGCAGTAACATTTTTTTAAGTTGTGTAGAAGATTGAATTTAGATGTGTCACAAAATAAACTGTTAAAAATTCAATTACATACAATACACGTGTTTTAAGGAATTCAGCCTAATACACAACTGTAGATTTATATTTCACACCGTTAAAATACACATTTATTAAGATTCGCTTTTAAATACGGGTACTTTTTAAAAAAATTCGTATTATCCCTCATATTTCATATTTTTTAGCGTTCACAGTATAAACAACAATATAAACTAGCTATATGCATCAATATTAAAACTAATCTAAAGTTACTAAAATAATATATACAACTTAAGTTTTTCATGTGAGTAAACCTTAAAAATATTAATTATCATTTTGTAGCTTCATACAAAGGGCATTAAAAAAATTATAACAATGTTTTTCTACTCCCGTACTCTTATATTCAAATTAAATGATATATTTCATAATAATGTTCATATGATACAAATTTTCATTATAAAACCGCGTTCTTAGCCAATCCTTTGTTAAAGGCAAATTTTCCAGGTTTTCAACTTGTTTTCCCTGACATTCCCTGACCACTTTTAAATTCCCTGACATTCCAGAAAAGTGGAATCCCTGGTTTTCGAATAACCGAAAAAGTGTAAATATTCTAGCATTTTTTTATTTATGCCTTCTGCTCATTTGGAGAGATATACTTACGTAAGCACAATTTTCTGAAAACCAATTTTTTAAAGCACTTTTCAAAAATACATTTTTTCAGAGAACATCTTTTTCGAAATTAAAGGGTCTAGCCGGTTAACTATATGAAAAGTGCCCCAACGTCGTTTCCATGTTCTTACCTCGTAAATTATTGTTCTTTGACAGAAACATTTTTACACCAAATTTCAAACCCCTCCTCTCAGTAATGAGGGAGATATGGGGGTGGCAACCCTTAACTTAAAAATTCATTATCTTTAAAACTATTTGAGATATCTCAATGAAATTTTAACTGTGCATAGTTATTTATAAGGTTTATATAATATAATTTTTTCAGATTTTTATCTCATTAATAAATGGTAAAAAACAAGATGTTTAATTTTTAGGGTGGTTTATCATACTTACCCCCGGAGTGACACCAACTAAAAAAATTTAGTATAATCGTATATTCTCTAGTAATAACATAAAAAAATTACACAAAGCTCGAATAGGTGGAACATTATTAAAAAAAATAAAAATCAATGTGTTATTCCCGATTCCTTCATTTGTACGACTTATACTTACATTAATTCGCCAAAATCTATGCTTCATTTTGTCACATTGATTTTTATTTTTTTTGACAATGTTCCACCTATTCGAGCTTTGTGTAATTTTTTTATGATATTACTAGAGAATAGACGATTATACTAATTTTTTTTTAGTTGGTGTCACTCCGGGGGTAAGTATGATAAACCACCCCTAAAAATTAAACATCTTGTTTTTTACCATTTATTAATGAGATAAAAATCTGAAAAAATTATATTATATAAACCTTATAAATAACTATGCACAGTTAAAATTTCATTGGGATATCTCAAATAGTTTTAAAGATAATGCATTTTTAAGTTAAGGGTTGCCACCCCCATATCGCCCTCAGTACTGAGAGGGGGGGTGTGAACTTTGGTGTAAAAATGATTCTGTCAAAGAACAATAATTTACGAGGTAAAACCGGCTAGACCCTTTTTGAAAACCACTTTTCGAATATTAATTTTTTCAAGCAACGGCTTTTGGAAAAACTAATTTACAAGAAAATAACGTACCAAACCCAAGGAAACCTGATCAAACTCAAAAGGTTCGTGTAGGTTTGTTCAGGATCGTTTTTAATCCTTTTTTATTTAACATTTTCCAAGGCTTTAAGGGGGAGGGGCGCTCCATAAATCCGCGCCTGATTATGTTAGATTATGCTATAAGTGATAGCGAAGAAATTAATTTGTTTAACTGTTGTTAAATTGAATTGTTGTTCGGTTTAATATTTATTAATAAATGGCCGTAAAAAAAATAGTGTATGCAACTCTCATATAATGGCCATTAATACATTCGCATTCGTAGCTTTATGCTTGTGTGTTAATAGCAATCATTACACAATCGTTGCATGATATAATATTTATAGAGATACGCGTGGTTTAAAACATTATTAGATCATTAAAATACCCTTTGTACCAAAGCTGAAACAAGCTTCAACTGCACGTCATTTTTTACACTTTTTAAAAATCCTTTTAACTTAATAATAAAAAATTCTTTTTACACTGTATTATTCACCATTATATACAAATTGCAACTAAATCTCGTTAGGAAGATACGTTTTTTTAAAATTAAAAATTAATAAAAAAAAATTCAGTTCAATAGTTAATGCTACGAAAATCCATATTTCTAGAATTAAATGCGGAATCACTAATCACTAGCAATGATTTTGAAGTATGACCACCAGACCGGGGGTAAAAGTACACGTAATGTCAAAAAGCACGTATGTATTGCCCTTTTTTATATTCTGCTTCTTATAGTTAAGGGCACGAATCTAATTGAGTATTTACGGATTTTACTGTTACATAAAATATCAAAACTAAGCTGTATATCAATTGATTAAATAGATAGAGCCCTCTACTGCGTCACACTGATGAGCTGGTACATCGCGGAAGACCAAAGAGGATGAAATCATACTTATAAAACTATAAATAGCAGAATATTAAGAATAGGCGGGACCCTTATTGCTATTGCAATCAACATATTACTGTGCAGTCAAATGAATCGCATATTAATTAAAATTATAATATGGCTCTGTTTCTCTACTCTAGTGCAGTTGCAGAAACGTACCCAACTTAATTAAATTATTAAACCTTTATTAAAATATTTGTAATTGTATCAGCGTTAAAATAAAGCCATTTTTGTTATCAAAGAACTTTGTGGAAGAAAATTCGACACATTATTTCCTCTTGCCCAAAATTTTAGATGCAGACATTCTTGAGACCCTTATTGACTGTACTGATACCTTTCACAAACTAGTGTAGAAGGGAAATAAACTTATAATAAATAATATATTACCTTTATTCGACTAGAGGTTATCACGATTTTAATTATTAAAAAAAATTACAGTAATATTAAAGACACTTGTGAAAAATTGTGTTAAAATTATTAATTTACGCTACCCAAGAACTACCTATTAGAAAAAATGTTTCCTCCCAATGTAGTCTGGCTTGGACCAGTAATATGCCCAAGGGCAGCAAGAGGACCTCGTCAATTTCGAGGGGTTAATTGAGAGGACAACATTTCCTATCAGGAGTTGTTCCTAATGGCGTGGACTTAATATATTTTTTGATACTGCTAAAAACTGGTTTCATATAAGGGAGGGTACGTTACTGTGCAGTCGTTTAATTATAAATTTAAAAATGATTTACTTATAGAAATAAAATAAAGACAAGTAAAATACCTGAAAGTTTTAAAAATTGATAATGCAAATATACACAAATAAATAATACTAAGGGGTTTGTTGTTCAACGTGATGGGTTTAACAAAGTCTTAATGGACTTATGGAAGAGGTACATCAACCTTGACATAGTTTACTGGAAAGTAGCCAGTACGGCCATTTACACTGCCTTCGAACCAGTTTTCGTCGATTTTATTTAAAAGAGTAATAACTTCATTTTCCTAAAAAAAAAAGAATATATAACTGAAAATTATGACTTTTCTGGTTAGATTGTAGGGGGCTTATTCAATCATTTTGTGTTTTCAATAAATATGTTAATTTTATTGCACAATTAGTCAATCGAAACAAGCACACAAAAAATTACAGCGGTTGGACGGATAATAACAAAAATATTAAGGTTTAAAATTCGATCGGACATACAGTAGACATTTTAAATTAAAAAAAAATTGGTAAAATGATTTTCGCCGGGACATTTGGTAGGGGGGGGGGGCTAATTTTCCAACAGGGAGGGATAAGCCCTCCCCCTAGCTACGCCAATGTTCGTATTATGAAATAAAGAAATTGCTGAATAAACCTCCATTATTTAGTTCTGAACATACTTACTTTAAAACTTAGTTCACCAGGATTCTCAGCGTCAAAATCGTAGAGGGCGATGCAACATGCTTGCTTGTTCATGGGAGTCCTGGCAGGAGATTTCATTGGGGACGGTAATGGAGAAGCTAAAATATGTATTAATTATAAATTAAATAACCAGAATTCCGAAATAACTAATTAACGAACCCCCTAGGACAAGATGTCAAAACTGAAGCACGTGGCACGACTAAATAAATAATATTACAATCTTTTGAAGTATCGCAAAAAACCCAGTTTAAAATTTATTAAACAAGCCAGCTAAAACTAAAGAATTTTTTTTACATTTTATATTTTTCACCCATTTATACAGGGTGTCTGAACAGTCTTATTTTGGCAAATATCTTTGCTATTATCACTTTCTATCATTACCGGGTGCCATCAATATATTGATGGATAATATTGGGTGGATTTAGTCGCTTCGAGGTATACAAGAGCAGACCAAAAAAAAAAGCGGGCAAGTATGCAGTTTTTGTTGTTTTTTCGAAAATATATCGTCTTTTTTTATTTAACATTTTCCAAGCTAGTAGAGTTCATATACTAATACTGTTTTCGAAACAATACACTTTCAGAAATTGTACACCTACCTATTTTTGAAAAAAAAAAATTCGAAAACTTTCGTCAATCCGTTTTCAAAAAAGCTGTTTTTCCAAAAAAAAAATTGCTCTCAAAAAAGATGTTTTTGGAAAAGAAAATCCTGTTTGGTTTACTTTAGCAAGGAATGTTTTCAGAAACCAACTAAGAGCATGTAAATCAAAAATGCCCAAAAGGCTTGCATTTTTTTATATAATAGGTATATTCGTATTATACCTATATCTGTTATTCATATTTCTGTGGTTTATGTATATATTATAGACCTTACATGGACAGCAAATGTTTGTTTTTGTTTATAATATTTTGTAGAACATGTACGAATGGTTAATATTTATGTTACAATATTTATTTTTATAAAATTCGCTATTGAAATCCTTTTTGTATAACGCTCTAGGGGGGGGGGGGGGGGTTGCTTGTTTATTCGACTTCATATTACGGTTTTTGCAATGGAAGCCAGATCGAAAGGTATGTATTTACTTTAATACGTTCACAATATTTTTAAATAATAAATATCCATGTTTTTCAAATAATAGGTTATTCAATTACTCAGAAAAATAAATTTATCGAATAAAAAGTTATGTAGCCACAGGCAGCCAGGTCTCCATATATATTTCCAATATTATCTTAGTGTCTTAGCTTTCCATCAGATATGAATTCACAATGCGGAGTTATGCGGGTTTCTAAATACAAAAACATTTTGTCCGTAGGTACCTCAATAAAACGGCACTCTGCAAAGCCTACACGCCCCATTTGATGCATCATACCTGGTCTCATCTGACCCCCACATAACATTTTTAAAGAAGCTTGGTTTCAAAAAGAAAGGACCGACAAATAAGGATTAAATTTGTTAAAAACGTGTTTATTTCCTATAACAAAAAATCTTTTATTTGCGTTTAATTTTAGTGTAATGTCCACAAGAGAAGTAAACCTTAGCATTTCACTCATGCAGATTAGCTATATAATTTTGTCCCGCTAGATTGGTCAAATCGTATACTGTGCGCCATAGAGTTGCATTAAAAAAATTTGTCCCCAACTACCTAGCGTCACCCCTTTGGTAAAAAGTTAAACTACATAAAGAAGTAGATTTATTAACCAATAAGATACACCTACAATTTGGTGACTCTATCTTTACTAAAAGCAAAAATATTTACCCGCATAGACTTTTCGAACACCGTGTATATGGTATTATTTTAGAACTCTGTCCTGTCACTATAATGAATGAGTAATGGATTTATGTTGCACATACAAAGACAAAATCTTTACGGGGGTGGGTGGATAATTAGATCCATAAAGGCAGAAGATTGTCGGTAATTCAGGGCTCTTTAATAGATTCATTATCATTTATTTTGTATAAGATACACTTGTAAAACAGGCATCATACTTTATACGTAAGGGCCAATATCCCCCCCCCCCCCAATTGTTTATTATATGTCTCTTTAGTCTTTGCTGGTACAAATTTATACAAAAAAATCTAATACTAGTTCTGTGTACTACTGCATAAAAGCTGTTGCTTCGGCGATATAGTACTAGCATGCAAAAAATCTATAAGAAAGGAAAATTAGGCATTTATAAAAAAAATCCATTATATTGAGAGCTTTACTTTGTTCAATGAGATGCAAAAAAATATAATGTAAAACATGTGAAATTCTGCAAAATTCGAGGCAGAATTTGATTTTTTTTAACCACGCTTTAGGTCAATCAAATCAATATACAATTTATAAAACATAGGATGCTTAACAAAAAATTTACCTACTTTATAAAGCAACATCATGCTATGGCTAGTGATATTTGTATATATGCGCTGATAGATAGGTAAAATATCACCGTAACTTTCTTAAATACATTATTAATATTGAAGGGTAAACTTTAACTTTACCATATCGTCAATAATTATAACATCAAGTGAGCAGCACTGTTCTGCCAATTGTCAATTTAAATTAAATCCCTTGAGTTTAAGCTCTTAGGCGTATGAATGAATCTGAATTAACTGATAAATTTTCTTAACTGATCTCATACGATTGTTAAACAAAAAATCCTATCAAATAATGATTACTATTAATAGTGTTCCCAGTGAGAGCTAAAGCAAAGTATAGCAAGCTAATAGCGAGTAGCTGTAGCGGAAGTTACCGTTTGCGGAGTGCTGTCCCGGGTGCAGTTCGAGTTGTTGTGGCTTATGTTGAGGAGAAGACACCTGCGAGGAGCCTAGCAAGACATCTTTGTCAGAACAACAACCCAAGCAGAAAGACAGAGAAGGAAAACGGGCTAGCAGCGATGTCATTACTCTTGTTATTGTTGTGGTAGACATGTACTACCCCAAATTGTATTACAGTACTACGTAATACTAAAGTTATTCGGCAAATAACTTCCTCAAAAGGTTGTAATTAATTTTTTTACCAATTAAATGTTAATAGTTGATGTTGGATGTATGTAGATACAAATTCTGTAATAATTTTGTATATTTTAATTTACACCGATACACTTATAGCGCTCAGGGTAGTACCTGCCACCAACATAAAAACACAAATATATAAATTTTATTATTAATGTGTACAAAGGTAAAACAAAACAATAATTTACACACACGCACACATTTACAAACTTAAAACGCACAAGTCAGATAGTAACCACGCCAAAGTGATCAAAAGCCGGCCGATATAAAACTGAGTGTTTTCGATTTAAAATAGACTAAAACTTATTTTACCAAAGCAAATCATTGGATGTTAGCCAAAGGCATGACTTTTTATGTTTCTATCACCTATTTTAAGGCGTTCACGCAAATATTTTGCCACATTAAATTAGAGCTGACGCATCACCAATCTGTTTTTGTCACGATAATCTGTTGCATATATTGTAAATACAGTCAGCTGTTGGAGCAGAATGAACCCAACACGTCGATCTACGTAAATGTTGTCTCATTTTATCAAAAATATTGATTGAGAATTATTTTTATGAAAGAATCTTCATATTCCATTACAAGCTTTGAACCCCATTTCACTCCCTTAGGGGCTGATTTATTAAAAACCGTAAAATGCTTAAACATTTATCTTTTAGAGTACTTCTATGAGGTTTCGAGTTAATCATCTAATATTTTTTTTTAATAAAGTTTGAACCCCTGTAGTCACCCCCTTAGGGGCTGAATCCTTAGTAGATGCTTACGTTATAAAATAAACCTCTGTGCAAAATTTCAAGTTTCTATACTCAGCTTTGTGGGCTGTACGTTGATATGTTAGTCAGTTTCTTCTTTTATATATAAAGATTAGGAACCTCAGGACAATATATTAATTCTACAATGCTAATCCACAATAAAAAAGTTAATTTTCTGCGTTTTTTTTTTCGTTATGTCTTCTTAAAACGCCAATTTTCCTTTTGGTTTGTACAGTAAATCAACACCACATTGCTTGGAAAGTTAGTTGGATTAAAAATTGACAATCAAGCAATAAAAGTCTAAAACCATTACTTACTATCACCCGAATCTAAAGGAAAAATTAGAAGGTCCGACGTTGCGTCTAAGAAACAGGAAAAAATGTGTAAATTAAGACATACATGCAAAATCTTCACACATTCAATGTCACTTTTAAAATTTGTACAAAAAAAATCGTGTTAATGGGTGTTTTATAGCTAAAGTGAAGTGCAAAAAGGACACAATAATATCACAATACTGAGCAGAAATGACCCAACAACTATATACATTACTCAATGAATCAATGAAATAAAGCCATAATATAACTGTATTTTCTGCCTCGTTTTTGCACTTGCATCAAGATTTCTTAAGGTTAAAATATTAAGTTTTAACCCCAATATATTCATTATTTGACCACAAAGGTTAGATCTGGAGGATATGGCAGGTAGGAATAGGTACACAGTGGGACCCGAGGCACTAAAAATGTAAAATAAAACGAAACAATAACCAAACAATTTAATTTTTTTACCCAAAATTGATAACCATGAACCAAACGAAAAAAAAATGAAATTAAACCCAACCTAGACAAACATAATGTTAGTGAAGAAAAATCTAAAACTAAATTAGGAAACAAATAAAAAAAAATTAAAAAAATACCTTCGGGGAAACTCCAAGGATCAAAAGGATCGGATGGTGGCATTTGATGTTTAATGGGTACTGTTTTAGGTGCGGGTCTTTTAAATTGGTACCCGCCAGAATTGTTCTGGTTAAAGTGGTTGCTACCAAAATTCAGGTTGTTACCGGAATTGTGGTTGTCGAGGGAATTAAAGTGGTTCGAATTAGTACCGTTATATCCGTCGGCCACCGACACACCTTCTATGTTCAAATCTGAAAGCGTTTTGGGTACGAATTCAACTTTTGGACGAGATGCAGCCTCTTCTTTCCTAGAAAATAAAAAATAAATAATTTAAAAAATTATTTAATGCAAGCAGGTCGACTTACTTTTCTTGTAAAGTTTCCGCTAGAACTTTAAGGATTTCTGTGCACTGGTTGTGATAATCCAATAAACCTTCAGCAAAAGTCGTTAACTGAGATATTTGCTCTACCTAAAATGATTATTAATGTTATAATTGTCTGATGAAGTATAACGATGTCCAGAATATAGGACAGCCTATACACTATGGTATTTATTTTCCTTCAGATATCAGATCATATAACGTTGCAAACGGATATTAGCTATTCATTACTTATTTCATTAGTTTTATGTTTTTCAATCCATCATTTTTAACCCATCAATTACCCGTGGCTGTAAGCCATGCCGTCCGGAACTTTAGTTTGTTTTAAAAGATTTTTCAATAGAAATAAAACCCCTGCTGGTCGACGTTTCTAATTAGTACTCTAAAGATTTTCTTTATATTCCTAAATATCAACAAACAAAGAACAAGCTTGTAACAGAAAATCCTCTTTTAATTTAAAAATACAAATTATGTTTGTCTTTCAGAACATTATGTTTGTGCAGCCTAATGATTTGCTGGAAAAACCAATATTGCCCGAAAGGTAAATTTATTTCAGAAAGGTTTCTTCTCCAAAATTAGCAAGAAATAATGTCCGTTGCCAGGATAAAGGCCAAATTATCCTTATTTGTAATGGATATTATGCAATTAGAACATTTTAAATTGAATCTATGGAAAACAGGTTACTAAAATCTTTACTTACGTCATTTTCTAGTAAATTGAACATTCCCATTTGAGCAAGGTGCAGAGATTCGGCGAATTTTTCTTCTGCCGTCTTGATCTCGTCATCTGCAATATTTGAACCTGTTAAGGTAGTTAACAGGCCAAAATAAAAGAAGAAAACATGCAAAATTAATAAGAACTCATGCGCAATATAAAAATAAAGCATGTCAAGCAAAAATATAAACTGAAATATAAATAATAACAGCATATTAGCGATATATTATTACTACTTTAAAAAAATCTGCAAAAAACGTCCTTCTGAAACCGAAGTCGCAGAAATAAAATATGTTCAACTCGAAACTGACTGGAGAAGTATTTGTATAATATAAACTCAGGTTGTAGATTCGGCTTGCAAACCGCAAAAAAAGGTTTACTAACATTAAAAACCAGGCCCAAACGGCATGTTTTTATTTTTAACATAAAAGCCGCTTTTAGCAAAGCCATTACGGGCCTAAACAGGACTAGAAGGATTCACGAAAACAGAAGAGGAAATATTCCAACTTTATATTAAATTTCCCACATGTAGTTCGCTAACTGGGGAAACTTTTTCATATTCGAGCCACAAGCCCCTTGAGCATATGTATTTAATTGGTTCTTTTAAGAATACAATGTTAAATCAAAACTGAGTAAAATAAAAAATATATAAATAAGAACTTGGCACCAAAAATACCAAGTTCAATCATGAGCGTCCGCAGACTGAGCCAAATCAAAAATTTTGAAAAAGGTGTAAGACAAAAGTTATTCCTTACATCGTGAGAAATATTTTTTGTCCAAAAACTTTTTCTCTACAACCAATGGTTCAGCAGTTATAAGGAAATAAACAATTACATTATTTATAACAAATGATTGCACTAGAATTTTTCAATCCTGATACTTTTGGCTCAATCTACACCTAATTCTCAATGTTCTTGATTTTTTCTCGGATTTTTCTGAGCGATTATTTTGGAGGACAGCAAGTTTTAAGCGTTTTTGCCGAAAAATATTTAAAACAATGCATAAAAAATACATCATATAAATATATTGTTGAATTCGTGCCTCAATAAGCTTTCAATTGACCCTCCACACGATGCCCTTGAATTTTTTTATCTATAATAATCTATGAATTTGGTTAATTCTATTGCATTTGAGATAGATTTTGGTTTGTATATTAGGAAGTAAGTGCATTTACAAAAATAAATAAAGAATGCGTTCGGTACATGGATGCATTAAAATGTGAACGTAACGATTCGCAAGCATTGGTAGTTTTCTTTAACGCAGAAGGGGCATCAGCCCATATATAGGGTGGAAATTTCGAATTAGAAACAATTTTCTAGAAGGTAATCAGAACATTTTTCAAGTCTATCGTTTGCTGGCTTAATTTCGTAAAGTTCAAAGAAATAAAAATCGTCAACGTCCTCTGGTTCCAAAAATAAAAGACCAGAACAATAATGAAAACCATCATCAGAAATTGTAGCTACAAAGAATTTTTTGACATTTAATCATTGACAACACCCTGTATCTTTGAAACAAAGCATCTGAGGGCCCATGTTCATAAGAACTGTTTGCCTTAGTTTATTTTAAAGAATTTCCCTTTAAACGATAGTACATGTTTTTTGAAACACCCTGTATATATCAGTGTAATTTGTAATATAATGTTGTATGTCTAAAATAAATCGACGCGCGACATCCAACAATGCAAATTGTTTACACGCTCCTCAAGTTTGATTCCTACTAAGTCCGGATACCTTACAATTTGAGGCCTTGTTTATATTTATTCAGGACGTTGTGCTAAAGCTCTCAACCCTCAGCAAACTTGCCGTGTTATGTCATTTTTTGCCACGTAGAACACACTGTTAACTTAAACATTTTTAGAACAGAAAAATCTTTATTTTAAAATTGCCAAACAAACCGACAAAGTAGAGTTGGAAACACGCTTATATGAATTTTTGGTAACAAACCAGACATGCCCTTTATGTTTATATAAAATTCGTACTAGCAATATGAACGTAAATCATATTAATAGCCTTACAAAGACAGCTTATTTGCCACTACCTTAACATTTTCTTTGAACATCTCTGTACTCCGGCGACTGAAATTAAGATCCTGAAAGTCTCATCTACGGCTTTCCTAATTAATAACTATAGCTATATATGGAGCAAAATGACCCTTATCTACCCACCTCCTTTATTTTATCTTGGGTTTATTTTTTTCTCTACCTACATCTTGTTTATTAAAGTTTATTCTAATTAGCAAAGTTCCTTTTTATTAAAATAAAAAAAAACCTACCAGGATATCCTGTTTATTAAAGTAAAATAACTTTTAAAGTTCCATCTAAATTGTCTTTTAGAAACTTCTGAAAGCTTAGCTAGGTAGCATTACCAACCAAGCGAACTGGAAAAATTAAATCTGTATAAATCATATTTAAAAATGAGTATATCTTCGCAGCGAAAATAAATTGCAGTAGCAGGGACTTCTATCTCAGCAAAAAAATTGGGAAAATCTATTTTTATCAAAGAGAAATATTTAAAAGTTCCAGTTACATAGCTTGTAGAATACTATTGATTTTCGGAAACAATCCAAGAGCATGTAAATAAAAAATACCAAAAAAGGCTTGCATTTTTTAAATAACATATTAGTATTGATCCATTATTTATATTTTTGTGGTATAATTCATTTCAAAGACCTTACATAGAAGGCAAATGTTTGTTTTTGTTTATAATATTTTGCAGAATATGTAGGAATGGCTAATGTTTTACAATATTTACTTTTATAAAATTTGCTATTGAAATCCTCTTTATACAATGCTTCAGGGGGGCGCGCCCCCTCCCCTAAATCCGCCCATGAGTACTATATTTTTTAAATTTATTATCAAAGGAATGTACACTGAACCAAATTAAATATTTTAAATACGGGTCCATTTACTCAATTCCACCTTACTGCTTTACCTTTTGCTAGTCTTGTTAGCAGAGCGATTATTAAAATTTAATTTTTGCATTAATTCGGCGAGTAAAAGCCGTAAAGGATCAAAGATACTTTTTACATAATGTTGACCCTTTATTCTTTCTACTCCAGGCATTAAAATGGTATGTCGTATATTAAAATACGCAAATCTACTTTGTGAAATATTAATTTGGGTCCCGGTAACATAAAACATGCAACAACAAAAAGCATGTACAGAAAAAAGTAAAACTCTAAGCCACAAAAGCACAAAAAATATTGGTAAAAAATCGTTAAACCTTGTTATTTTACTGGTTAAAAATGAACAGCAGGGATTTATAAGGATTAATATGGCATTAAACCGAAAGCATAAAAATACCATAAAAAAATTTTGCAAGTCAAAATCAACTCTAAATAGCGGATAGCCTGTTAAAAATATTTATTACGCTTTTTATGACAAAACACAATTTTTATAATGATGCGATTCCTATAAAAGATCCTTTTTGGGACCTGGTAAATCACAAAACAACTAGTATTTAACATAGAATCAAAATATGTTAAACCAGAGAGATGACAATTAAAACGAATTTCCCTAATTTACTGAAAATGAAGTAAAAACTGCCTGTAGCTCCTTTCTCGCCTCTTTCGTGAAGCACTTACTTCAGCGGCAATTACTTTAATTGGCCCAAAATTTCCGCCTGAAGCGTATTTTTCCTTTTCCCTTTATGACACAAAGATCAGTCTTTCCAATAACGCGAAGTTCATTAGAAAATAATAAGTAGTGATGTTTTGTTGATATTTCGAAATAACAAGGCAGGATAAAAAAGGAATCTTTGTGTATATTCTAAGGGCTACTATACAGAAAATAATACGAAGAAATATGATCTCAAAAAAATTATTACTTGTTAAGGCGGCATTCTCCACGTGGCACTATGGTTTCTGGGAAGCGATTATTTGGCCAAAATTAAATTTTCCAAATTTTAGAAAATGCCTTATTGGTTATTTAACGTGTTTGGAAGTTCAAGGGGGACATTTCGAACAACTTCTTAAGCATGACAGACGATAAATAAGTTGAAATTAAATTAATGCTAAATATTTTTTATTATTTTATATCCTAATAAATCGTAATTACGTAACCGAAAAAATAAATCAAAAAAAAAATAAAAAAAATTGTACACATACGTAGTTTTTTACGTTGATTCGATTTTACAAAAAAAGTCCATCATTCCGTTTTAAATTCCAAAGTTACCCCCACCCCTCAAAATAGAGAAATGGGGTAAATGTCAAAAATATGTTTAAATATGTCCCCTCATCTCTCTATTAACTCACCAAAATTTCATTAAAATATTTTCATGAAATGAAATATCGTCTTGTTACACTTTAAAAAACTCACTCTGTATATCATTTAAAATATTTCTATATGTTTAAATGATTAAAAGATCTTTATTACCAAAATAAGAATCTGGGTTACATAGAAAACTTTCAAAAGATCACTGTCTTTTGCAGATTTATCATTTGCCAATCAATATCGACCCACTTTTTTGCTTCAATTAGGTAAACGACAAGAAAATTTTTGTGTCCATGGCAATATTAAAATTTTATCTTGATCGTAACCAAAGGTTCCCACATGGAATGAAAATCCTGCGGAAAAAGCCAAAGAGCTTGAATGGGCCCTTTACATAAGGTCTATTTATTTTTCGCTTTTCTGTTTTTTATTCTAAATTTTCGATAAACGAAATAGCTAGACCTTTTTACTCTCTTCTTATCTCTATCCTCTGGATCAAAATAAGATAGCAATAAATCATTTGGATAAAAAAAAACAACCTAAGCCGCACCACTTGCTTTGTAGCCTTACAGGAATTAAATATACCAAAAAATAAATTTATTTGCAGCCCTAAAAGACACAAAGTCATCAATAAAGTCTTGGTTGGTTGCCTTAGTTTCATGAAAAGTGTTTATTTTTCAGAAATAAGTTTTAGCCTAAGTTAAAATAGCTTGGCAGTTTGCAGCAAAAACAGGAAACGATCCTATCAACTTGGATGGATTAATCTTTTAGCCACTGACATTATTTTGTCACACGATGGTACAAAATTATTTTAATAATTGATTTCGATAACGTGGGCATAACAAGAGCGTAGTCTGTAGTTTAAATCACAGTGGATTTTTCCTAAAATGATTATTTACGGACGAATACCAAGAAACAAGAATTAATTTCATGAAACCTTGTTTACATCGTCCGAATAGAAATAAGAAAATTCGAAATGATGGCAATCCTTCTTTGCAGAGAGTTTTAATCCCAGTAAATACAAAGCCGAAAGTATCTCGCTTTTAAATTATTTAAGTTTATAAATAAAGTACTTTTAATATTAGCTAAAATCTACTTAGAAAAAGCCAATATTAAGATTAGGTGTTTGGTGTAAATAGCTTTCTAGCTCAAAGGATTAAAAATATAAACGTACCCTGAGCGCCACCTTGAATCTTTGCTGGACTGGAATAGGGACTAAACAATCCCTTCACAGCTACATAATAGAACATGCATAAAAAACAACACAGAACATGCTTTATTTTACATAATATTTGAAACAAAAATCACACCAACAAATCAATAACCAATAATGTTATAACATTTGTTTATTATTATTAGTAAATAAATGGGCTATTTAATTTTTGGTTGATAGGTAGTAACCATTACTTTAAGCTCGGCTTACAGAGCGTAAATTTAAACAAAATGAATTTTTAAAAAAACTTTACCTTTGGCTTGTCGTCTACGTTTGCAGTCAAAATCTAATCGCCGACCTTGTAGCTTTTTCCGATGGTGCTAAAAAGACAAAAACGAAAATTACAAATCATACCTAGGGTCTATTAATTCTTTGTGTATTTTTCTACTTGAGTAATACATTTTTATAAATATTTACTTACCATAACTTCCTTTAGGTCCTTTGTTTGCAGATGGTGCAATGGTTCCAAAAAGTTCTGCTTAATATTATCATCCAACGAATACTTTACATCTGCCATTTGCTTGAGAGATTCCCCCATTTCAACTAAAGCACCACCGAACATACTGTCTTCCCCCAATTTTTTTCCATAGGTAAGCATGCAGTCTCCCAGAACACCCTCAGGCTGAGGGTAAGTGTTGGACTTAGCCTGACCACTGAGTTTACTAATTCCTTTTACCGCGGCCATTTTGGCTCTGGCTGTAGGGTTAGGTTGAAGGAATTCTTTGGTTTTAATTTGTAGGTCCTCTACTAATTCTACAGTTACGTCTGTTTTCTAAAAAAATATTTTTCATACAATAAGCTTGGTTCTTAAATTTCAAATATTCCCAATGCACAAATATAAACCCGAGCGAGTATTTAGAACGCATTATTACGGGTAAAATCACACCAAAAAATTCCGTTTTCTCTATTTCTCTATCGTCGCTTCCCAGCTACATTTTCTCACAAAAGAGAAATAAATTCATGTTATCTTTTAATGAAAATCGTTTTTTTGTCGTAGTTTAGAAATTAAAACAAAATCTAATAATGATTTTAATTGGTTAAGTCCCAATGAAAAGCTTGTTCTGTTTTAGTTGCTTTCCAGATGAAGAAAATCTTCACGCAATTGTTAAAAGAATACCAATAAAAATGACAAGACATTTTAATTGGTTTGATTGGTGAGCTTTTCCTTAGTACCAAATATAACTCAAATTGTTGCTTTCCTTTCAAGAAGGAGGTAAAAACCGTTTTTATTATATTTAAATCCTAGTTTGATTATTTGCTGATACGCTATTTCTTGAAAGACTATCAATAAACAGTACCTTGGTACTACAGCGGTAAATAAAAAAATACATTTTTTAACTTACTCTTTCCATATCCATAAAGTCCAAATCCAATTTAGTGCCCTCGGCACCCCCCATTTTTTCCGTGACATACTAAAATAAGAATTCAAAATTCATTTAGTATGAGGTTTTAAAATAGTAAAGTAAAAATTATCAGGTAATATGTCACTTGTTGCTCGACGAAAGGGAAAAGCGCTACGGAATTTCCATTATAATGAAATCTAACACAAACTGGCGATATAACCACGCGATAATGTTTTGAATTCTTGTCTAGAATATATCGGTACAATGCCCAACTTTTAAGTTACATGCTGCCTCCAGGCCGTATATTTAGACAATGTTTAAAAATTATAAATATAGAATATACATATGTATCAGTAGATCAATGTGAATTTTACTGTAGCATATATTCCTACGGGAACCATATTATCTCTATTAAATTTTCTTCAAAATGGCATGGTAATCCATGAAAAAACTAAAGAAATGCCTCAGAGTATTTTAATGAATTTTAAAAATTTGGGAGTTTATTGTTACAATACTAGAAATATTACTTATTTTATGTCACATGCAAACTTTTTGGATACTATTTTCCCGAAAAATGAGCCTAATTAATTAAGTAACTTTTGCTTGCAATTAAAGCTACTTCATGTTTTGCGTAGCAATTCCCCCTCTTTTCCCTTTGAAATTCTTTAAGCAAAAATAACTATAGGTACTAATAATTACTGAAAACATTACTATATTCATAAAAATAAAATAAAGGCGATCAAACTTATCGTACTTACCTGATTAGCTTTATTTATTTGCTTTTTCAACCCTGCAAAGGCCATGTTTCACAGTTCAGGACTCCTATTTTAGATCTGAAAAAATTTAGTGCATAAGCAATAAATAAAAAATATATATATTGCAAATACCACGTATTGTCTTATTTAAATTTGTTACATTCTGTCTGTCTAAAAATTAATATATGTTATCATGGATGATAAATTAAAAAATAGCCTGCATTTTACCCAATCTCTCCAAAACGATAACACGAGGGTCAATAATTACTGAAATCTACTTTTTCATTGGTTTATCACTTAATTTCCTGTTATATTTATATAAATGTCTGTTTTGAAATGTTGCAATCCAGCCTAAACAAGCACTAATTATATTTTTATATTATATACAGGCTTTATTAAATAAGATTACTTTTTTTGCGAGCATCTGGTTCAATCTGCCTTATACAGTGTGGGCAAAATGAATGTAACACTCCAAATATTTTCATAACCATGTATAATTGAGAAAAAAGCTCAAACACATGTAAATTTTAGTTTTTTAAATGGAATACCCGAATTTTTATTCGGTATTTGAATTCTACTGAAAATTCTGAGTATTTTTCACGTAACCCTATGCCGATCTTTAACTGTTTTAGAGGTATCACAATATAAATATGACAAAATTAAAGTGATCTGCCTATTACGTAAAAACAAAATAAAACAGCTTTATAAGCATAAAATCTAATTATAAAAAGAAGAGTACTTGACTAAATGTTCAAACTGATGGCCACTGGCAATTTGACAAGTGTCCTAAACGTAAAACAAATTTATTTTGAACGCTCAATAATCTGTTCAGGAATTTGTCGAATTTCATATCATATTCACTCTTTTAATGTCTAAGTTAAATGACCTGTTTTTGTACACTTTTTCTTTCAAATATCCCCACAAAAAGAAATCAAGAGGTGTTAAGTCTGGTGAGCGCGCGGGCCATTCTATTTCTCCCCTTCTACTTATCCACCTACGTGGGAAAACCTCGTTTAAGTAACTTTCCCTATTTTGCTTTCCTTCAATTAATCACATAAAAATTATCATAATTAACAGCTGAGGATCGGCATAGGGTATGTTTCATGAAAAATACTCAGAATCTTAAGCATAATTCAAATATCGAATAAAAATTGGGGTATTCCATTTAAAAAACTAAAGTTGTTGTGTGCTCTGAGTTTTTGAGCAGCCCTGTATAAAATTACAAAATTCTCAAAATTTGTAAAAAATAAAAATACCATTGCCGTTCGGGCGTTTTTCTAAATTATATTAAATTATGAAAATATTTGTAGAGTTCCATTTTTTTTTTGCTCAAGCTGTATACATATATATATATATATATATATATATATATATATATATATATATATATATATATATATATATATATATATATATATATATATATATATATATATATATATATATATATATATATATATATACAGGGTGTCTGGAAAAGGTCTGTACAAAATGCTACCACGTATTCGTGAGACTAAAATAAGACGATTTAACCCAACTTACCTATATCCAAAAGTGTTTCGTTAGGGAGATACAGAGCCCCAAAGGGGTACTGAACGATTTACTTTTTTGGCTCTAACTTTTGAACCGACTTGTATAATTTAATGAAACTTGAATATTTTATGTTGGCCATAAAGACTCATAAAACCATCCTACAGTAGATGTTTGACATCGTCAGGGAAGTCAGGAACGGACTTGCCACCACACTCGTTGGGCCAAATTTTTGACAGGTATCATTTTACAGAGCTGAAAACTGATTTTTTAAATACTTTGGTCATTCCTCTTTAAAAAAGGTACTCTACATTTGTTTCGATAAAATTAACCGTTTTCGAAAAAAATAAGGTTTTGTATAACACGCAATAGAAATAATACTACAATACTACAATAAAACACCAGTCGTTTTTATTTCGTTAACAATGTGTTATTGACAGATAAAAGTTAAATCATAAAAAGTACTTAAAACTGAATCTTTTTGATATTTCAGAAATCGCTTAAACAGAAAAATGTTAAAAATGTGAAAGCTCTCCTTCTTCTTGTTTACTTGAGCCGATTTTCGAAGTGGGCCCCCTGCACCTCTATACATTTTCTTATCCGACGGATGTTTTGTTGTTGTACTTGAAACAACATTCCAGGATTCTCTCGAATTTCGTTGCAATGGTGTGTTATTCTTTCTATCAGGTTTTCCCTGGTGTGAATTGGCGTTGAATATACAAGCCTTTTTAAATTTCCCCACAAGAAGAAATCTAAAGGAGTCATGTCGGGCGACCTCGGTGGCCATACAATAGGCCCACCTCGACCTATCCATCTATCACCAAAAGTATTTGATAAGTGCTGTCGAACTAAATTGCTAAGGTGGGGTAGTGAACCGTCGTGCATAAACCACATCTGATTTCTAATTTCTAAGGGCATATTTTCTAATAAACCGTTTTGGTTTTGTTGCAAGAATTGCAAATAGATGGCTCCATTTAATCTGTCTTCAATAAAGAACGGTCCAATGAGATGATTCATCCCAATAATCCCCGCCCACACTTTAACCATAAATCTTTGTTGATGATTTGTCTGTTCTATTGCATGGGGATTTTCTTCATGCCAGATATGCAAATTATGGCAATTTATTACACTGTCTCGGGTGAAACCGGTTTCGTCCGTGAACAAAACAATACTAGTAAAATTTGGATTTTGCCTAAATCGTTGAGAAAACCAATTTGCGTAATTGACTCTTGCAGGATAATCAGCGGGAGACATGGCATGTACCTTTTGGACGTGATACGGATGTAGCAGTTGTTCTCGAAGGGTCTCATGAACAAACCACTTGGTCGCATGAACTTGAACCGACAACTTTTTTACACTATTAGAGGGATTTTCAGCAATCTCATCCAGAATTTCCTCCTCTAATTGAGAGTGTCTTGCTCTTCTTGGAGGCCCTTCTCCACCACGGCGCGGCAAAAAACTTCCTAAAATGGATTAGCAAAAGATTCGCTATTTTTAGAATGTTTTTTTATTTCACTTGACTTTTTACCTGTTTCTCCTAAGCTACGATCCACCCTTTCAAAAGTTCTTCGGTGCGGTAAACGTCGATTTGGAAAATAAATGTATCAGAATAAATTCTTCCTGCCTCCACACAATTGCCACGTGCTTGTCCATAAATTAGATGCATGTCAGCATACTTATTCGCTATAGGAATAATGCTCCATTACTTAATTCTTGTATAATCAGTCAGACAATTTTGAAAAGTGTTGTCAATAACACATTGTTAACGAAATAAAAACGACTGGTTTTTTATTGTAGTATTCTGATAAAATTATTTCAATAACGTGTTAAACAAAAACTTAATTTCTTCGAAAACGGCTAATTTTATCGAAACAAACGTAGAGTACCTTTTTCAAAGAGGAATGACCAAAGTATTTAAAAAATCAGTTTTGAGCTCTGGAAAATGATACCTGTCAAAAATTAGGCCCAAAGAGTGTGGTGGCAAGTCCGTTCCTGACTTCCCTGACGATGTCAAACATCTACTGTAGTATGGTTTTATGAGTCTTTATGGCCAACATAAAATATTAAAATTTCATTAAATTGTACAAGGCGGTTCAAAAGTTGGAGCCAAAAAAGTAAATCGTTAAGTACCCCTTTGGGGCTCTGTATCTCCCTAACGAACCACTTTTGGATATAGGTAAGTTGGGTTAAATCGTCTTATTTTAGTCTCACGAATACGTGGTAGCATTTTGTACACACCTTTTCCAGACACCCTGTATATATATATATATATATATATATATATATATATATATATATATATATATATATATATATATATATATATATATATATATATATATATATATATATATATGTATATATATAAACGCATATAATAAGGCAGATTGTTGCTACTAAATAAAAAAAATGATCCTCTAAAGCTTTTACCTGCTATAAAAAATTAAGAAAGTATTATTAAATAAAACCACAATATAAATATAATATTATTTAAGTACAAATAAGCAGCTTATCTCCGACTAAAAATACGCCAGACTTAAAAGAAAAAAACAAAAAGCCCTCCCTCAAAGAAAACGGTTTCGAAATATTTTAGAAATTCCAGGCTTGTAGGGAAAATATGGATGGACTTTAAAGCAAATAAGTTCGTATTGAAGCAAGCTGAATTAAAGACTATGTAAAGACTATGTAAAAAATGCTTTGTTCCAGTTAATGCGTTACAGAAATGATATTAAAACTACTAAAAATAAAAGAATAATATCCTTTTATTTTTATAAAGTCACAGGTAGTTTTAGTATAACTGGTACAATAGAGAATTTTACTACTATCTACGTTTCGCTGTTCCATTTATTTTTACATCCATTGCCTGTTTCATACAGCGGAACATTTTTAGTACATTTATGTATACTATAGAACACCCACTGAAAGTGTGTTTCTACATTCAACATAATGAAATTTAAAGCTCGCAAGGGAAAATGTAAATTGCGTTTCCCAGAATTATCCTTAATACGAAACACTGTTGCATTAAAGGTCAGGTATTTGGTATTTTCCACTAATTTTGTAAAGTTTTTCCAACACATTTATAATTATTTTTATTCATAAGTAAAGGACACTTTTCTGTTACACTAGTGCTTTAATTAAAAAATGTTTCTTTAAAAAAGTTAATGAAAGTTTTTCTAAAGAAATGTTTCTTTAATTACATAAGAGCCTGAATTGGTCTTTAGCGTTGATTTACAAGAAAAGTAATCAAAAATACATCAAGGTGATTCTCGGAGCTTAAAATTAATTAAAATTTCTGAAAGAAGAACTTTAAAACAAGTTTACACAAGAAGTCAGGATTCAAATTTTTGTTGAGTCTACACAGAATTTTTTTAATTTGACAAAATTGTTCATAAAAGAAATATTACAATATTAGTTGAAAATACAAGAATTATTTTGCAGAAATTATTTGTTTTAAAATAAACTAATAATTTCTGCTAATAAACCCTTTATCTTTTTTAAGTCACTGGGCCGAAAATCTAAGAAGAATGCACTAGTGTGTATGTCTGTATGCATAATTGTCAACAATAAGAATAAAATACTGAAGTGGGGTATTCAGTTTATTGTTTTGTGTGTGTGTATTAAATTAAAAAATTGAATAACAGGCTTTTCAATATGAAATCTGTCAAAACAATCTAATGATATCTATATAAATCACTAAACAATACACCTAAAATAAATGCTTTCTTATAAATTTGGGTCCATATATTACTACAATTTAAACTGCACCCCTCAAGCCATACTGCGGCATTACTGGACAACAAAGGGGGCAATGTTTTATAACACTTACTGAAGGAAATAGCTATTTAATGCTTAAGTGGTAAGCTTTATAAATCCGATGTATGGATATCTTCTGGATTTTACCAGTTACATTAAAATTCCGTGCAGGAGTTTTTAAACCAGGTCGTGTAATGAAGTAAACATTAAAAAAAATTCCTTAAGGGCTTCAGGGAAGGCAATAAGGGGTTCAAGTATATCATTTAGACCATTATTCATTTCAAAAATTTTGTCTGACCTAATTTTACTACCCTTGACACACTTAATTATGCAAGATTTCCAAAAAAAAATCATTTAAAACACAAATCTCTTTTACGTTCACTTATGAAAGGAGAAAGAAAATATTTTCCCCTAAACAATGTTAAAATAATTTCAATTAAGTATTACTCTATGCTTAGCAATCGTAGAAAATATTCAGGATAATTGCTGAATGAAACGTTATTTTCCAGAAAGATCACTAAAACGACTATCATTAAACTAAGATCATTCATGCGATGTTAAAAAAAAATACGTACCGGTAATGTCAGTACGATGAGCGAAAAACGTAAATTTGTGACACTGAAAACGTAAAATTCAGTCGCCTACGGACTGTAATCTAGTCTGAAACAAGTATGGATATCGACTTGCTAAAATGTGAATGAAGTGTGGCGCAGCAGGTTTTGCGCACTTATCGATACTAGCAACCAAAAGACAATGTTCCAATGGCAATTTTTGTCTTTTTTTCGAGGGGATAGTAGTAGTGCTTCATCACCCACGTTCTTTTTCACAAATCACGTTGTTAACACTACAAGTTGACTTGTCCAGAATTTGATAATTAGCAATATCAGAAAGACAAAATACCAATTAAAAAAGTTTTAACAAGAGCTTTGACAACATACGTTAAAGCCACTAATCTGGAACAGGGGGTAATTTTTAATCTGAAACGAATCATAACAAAAGAACGCACTACTTTTTTTTAAACACCCTGTGTTTTTTGTAATTTAAAATATTGTAGAAACGTTTATTTTTAAAATTAGCAATCTAATGCTAGTGCCCCAATTTAAAATGATGAAAATCGGAGACAACAGCTAATATTGAGAGACAATTTAGTTCAAATCCTCAATACTCAAAGTGAAGATGCGTTTATTATTAAAGTTGTTTCGTACTTAATATAGGGATAATTATAGAACACTCACAGTTTGATTAATTTTGTCTTTTACAATTCAAACTGATTTCTTTAATAAAATAAAATCATTTTTGATTTTTTTTTATCCGAGACAGCCCACGTAGACTGACGTACCGTGGGCGTCTGAGAGAAGGGAAATGTAATCTACTGACACGAGATTTAAAGGAATGGAGGTTGGGAGGAGAAGGGAAACATCTGCAGGCAATGTGTTCCATAATCTGGAGACCCTAGGTATGAATGAGCGAGAGAAGTGGGATGTTCTATAGGCATTTGTAGCTGGACAGTAAAGGGATGCATACGTAACGCGTCTCCTGTTGTTCTGTTAGAAACAGTCCAGGGGGGAAATTATAGCGGATAGTTCTTCAGAGCAAAATCTGTAGAAATATCGGTAAAAAAGGGACAAATCCCCAACAGCGCGGCAATGAGCACAGAAAGAAAAATGTTAGAAGTCCATTTATTAAAAACAAAACGTATTTTTATTTCTTTTTAAATCGATCTAAATATAAAGGTAGGAAGAAAGCTGATAAACAAGCATATAATATTTATAGCCCCTTTTACATCCCTGTCTTTAAATCCAAATTAGTGTTCAAGTATAGTCGTGAAAAATGCAATACGTAAATTTTTTAAGGTAACAAAAGTTTTAATTTTCTTCGACACTTGTTAATGGAATATGTTTTTTGTTTATCACCATAGTTCTTGAGAAACAGCCAAGTTTTTCCAGTACTAAGATGGTCTTTAATTGAATGCCCCACTGGTCTAGGTTTTACTGACAAACAAACGCTAAACAACAGTTTTTGCCAATATTATTTTTAATGACGTGTTTCGTCCGGATTTATATGATCCTTGGGTTCAAATTAGGGATAAGTAAACCCAAGCAAACCCCACGTCTAAATATCTCGAGCAACAGATGAAAAAGGGCCCGTCTAAATCGATATCCACATTAGATAATTGTTAGAAACTTAATAGGGATTTCTACAAAATTAATTATATTCTCTTAAGGGCTTACTGCTTAATTCCCGCTTTATAGAATTACACCTTATACATAAACAGAGTATATATTGTACAGTAGTGGCCAAAATTAGAGCAACTTTTTTAAAATCGTGAAAAATCAAGCATTACCGCTACGAATCAGTTTACGTTCACAAAATGTTTACCGTTTGCGATTGCTCTTGTTTACAGTATGTCAAATACCAATTCTCTTATCGCGCAATAAACCAAACATATTTATTTATTTTAGGCTGGACAAAAATATAGCAACTTTTTTATTTTTAGTGTTTTTTCTTTTCTCTAAGACATCCCACGTAGACTTCAAGCCTAAGTACTAACGTACCGTGGGCGTTTGAAGAGAAGGGAAATGTAGTCGTCTATTGACACGGGATTTGAAGGATTGGAGGTTGGGACGGGAAGGGAAAACATCTGCAGGCAAGTTGTTCCATAATCTGGAAACCCTAGGTATGAATGAGCGAAAGAAGTGGTCTGTTCTAGGCTTTTGTAGCTGGACAGTAAAGGGATGCATACGTAACGCGCCTCTTCTTGTTCTGTTAGGAACAGTCAAGGGGGTAATAATACCGGCTAGTTCTTCAGAGCAAAATTCGTGGAAAAGGCGATAGAAAAGGGATAAATCCCCAACAGCGCGGCGATGAGCGCGAGAAGGGAGTTTTCTCGGGAAGGCTTGGTCATTGATAAGTCGAATGGCTCTCTTTTGGATAGAATCAAGGATATTAAGTGTCGAAGGTGATGCCGCTCCCCAGACGTGGGAGCAGTACTCTAGGTTGGGTCTTATTTTGGAAACATAGAGAGTATATAAGTTGGAAGGGGAGAAGTATTTTCTGGCTCGAAAGAGAAAACCAAGCTTTTTAGCTGCCGATGTGGCTACTGAAGTAATGTGTTTGTGCCAGCTGAGGTCATGTTCGAAAGCGACGCCAACAAGATCGAATGTTTCATTGTTTTGCAGGGCTTGGCCATTCATGTGGATGGGGTAAGCGTTGCCAGATTTTTTGCGTGACAGGGAGCAAGACTGGGTTTTAGAGGCATTGAACTGAAAAGGTTCTTGGCACCCTAGTCTAAGATTAATTGAAGATCTTGGGAAAGGGATAGGTACATAGATCTGCGTCTATTAGGTATCCAACTCCCGATTCGAAACTTGTCTGGAAAAATGAATATTGGAGTGAAGAGTACTATCGTCAGCACACTGTGAATTCTAGGTGGGTGTTACTTACGGTATTTAGGTACCAAAGCTTTCCTTGTTCCTTATATCAATATGGGTCGTGGTATACCATTTCTTTGGCTGTGATAAAAATTATAGTTGAGCGGGATAAAGAGGGCGAGAAGCAAGTGGATATTGGTAAGAGTCTGCGCCTGCACAAATCATTTGTCTTTCGTGTTAACGCCAAAAGAAGAACTGGGCAAATTGTACTTTCAAGAAGTCCAGGTGGTGTCAGAAAAACTGACTGGCGCATGGGCCACCCTGTATATTATGTTTCTAGGCCAGAAAACTGTACGAATGTGTAACCCTTTAGTTTGGATTTTCACTCTTTTTCCAAATACCAGCCCTGCCGGTCGCTCACGGCCAGAAATAAAATCAAACCAGAAAATAAACTACGTAATAAAAGGAAACACGAAGGTCAAAAACATTTTTTTCAATTTATCGGAAAACTCTGTAGCAAAGAAAAAAAGGTAACAAGATGGACTTTTTTAAAGTTAACCTTTTTCAGGAATTCTTTTATAAAGATGTCCCGAATGGAAAGGTACAACGGGTTTCTCCTTAAAGTTAATATAAATAAAATTATCTCCAACAATGCCTGAAAAACATATAAAAACGGACAAATGTTTTTTAAACGAAAAAGGGACGACAACTAAAAATAAAAGTTATTTTACGAAAATATGGGCAAAATAAATATTTTTTTTACAATGATTTTTTTTTTGATAAAATTGTATTGTGTACACGTGCGAGCTATAATTTTACATATTAATGCCAAATTATATGTTTCCGCCTTAGATTGTGTAGCAAAGAACAGATAAAACTATTTATTAATAAATCATTCTAGCGCTAAGCGCCAACATCTCAGAAACTGAGCAAATGCGTGGTTAAGGGGGGGCTTGGGGGTGCATAGCAGGCGCGGCCCGTGAAATTTTAAAGCTGTATATCTCTGTTGCTACTTATGGGACCCATGCCAAGTTCAGGTTTTTTAATAGTGCGCCTACTAGGAATGTTTTGGTAAAGAACAAAAGTATTTTGTAATTCGCAAAAAACAATTTTTTTCCAAAACATTCCTAGTAGGCTCACTATTAAAAAATCTGAACTTAGCATGGGTCCCATAAGTAGCAACAGAGATATACAACTTTAAAATTTCACGGGCCGCGCACCCCCAAAATTTACAACCCCACACCCTATGAACAAAATTTTTGGCCATATACTAAATAGGGTGTAGGGCTTAAGCACCCCTGAACTTGACTGCGGAATTAAGTCTATGAAACTGCGCGAATGAAAGATAGTGGGGATGATTAGTGTTACTATCATTGGTCGCGTGACGCACATTTTGGACAACGTGACGTTTTTGCCCATTTTGGCAATGTTGCTATTAATTATCTATGAAAAATAGAAAAATACAAAATCATCCATGACAGACAGTACGGATTTCGTCACCAAAGATCCACAGCTGATCTCCTTACGTTCCTCACACATAACTGGAGCAAGTCTCTCGAATTTCATGGCGAATCCCAGATTTTTGCTCTTGATATTTCCAAGGCCTTTGATCAAGTATGGCATGATGCACTCCTTAACAAACTACCTTCCTTCTTCCCAAACTATGTACCTGGATCGGTAGATTTTTCTCTAATGCGCATATCAGTGGCGTGCCGTCGAGGGGGCTAGGGGGGGCACAAGCCCCCCCCCCCCCCCGCCCTCGTTTTAACGGCGCCCTCGCGCCCCTACGGAGATTCACTGCCTACTATGACCACATACTCTCCAATACAAGGAAAATAATTTACGGCGCCCCCTGGAGATTCACTGCCTACTATGACCACATATTCTCCAATAAAAGGAAAAAAATTTGGCGCCCCTAAATCATTGTGCCTCCTCCGCCTCCAAAGGTACGGCACGCCACTGGCGCATATCTGTTGTGGTGGACGGTTACTCGTTTAACTTCCCTCCTACCAATGCTGGCGTACCCCAAGGGTCAGTCCTGGCACCAGCCCTATTTCTTCTTCACATTAATGGCCTGCTCTTTTCAACTACCAATCCCGTCCACAGTTACGCTAACGAAAGCACTCTTCACTCCAACATTCATTTTTCCGAATCGAATCAAGAGCTGGGATAATAGACGCAGACAAGGGTACCAAAAACCTTGTTCAGTTCAACGCCTCCAAAACTCAGTCTTGCTGCCTGTCACGCAAAAATTCCGGAAACACTTATCCCATCCACAGAAATAACCAAGCCCTATAATATAACAATGAAACTTCAATCTTCTTTGCACCGCTTTCGAGCGTGATCTCAGCTGGCACAAACACATTACTTCAATAGCCACAGCTAAAAAGCTTGCTTTTCTTTTTCGACTCACAATATACCTCTCCTCTTCCAGCTTACACACTATCTATGTTTCCCAAATAAAACCTAACCTAGAGTATTGTTTCCATATCTGGGGAGTGGCATCACCTTCGACACTTAGCATCCTTGATTCTATCCAGAAGAGAGCCATTCGACTTATCAATGACCTAGTTAACTGGGTCTAAGATCTAATAAGTCTAAAAGTACTATTATTCAAGCAACAAATGAGTTTACATGACTGAATTGTGATAATGATAAAATTTTATTTGGCATTTAGAGATAATAATTATCGCCATTGTATTGTACTCTAACTACTCTATTAACCGTCGTATAAATGTAAAAATGGCGGAATACCAAGTATTATTTTAAAATTTTTGGATGTAAACAAAAGAGCAAAGCCAAAAAACCCAGCACAAAAATTTACCTACTGCTACTAAATTTATTGTTAATTTTTTTTTAAACGAAAAGCACTAAATCAAAAAGTAATAATGATGTTATATTTTTTACATAAAGAAAAAGGACTTTACTTGCCCCTTTTAATCGATATTATCATAAAACTTAAACAACAAATAGTAAATAAAGACTGCAAGTTCAATGTTAACTTTTTTGGGAGTTTTGCCAAAACTAAAAATCTATGTGACTGCGTAATTTATAAACACATCTGCTAGTTTTTGGGGTTATTTTAACATCAATGCAAATGTTAATCATTACATTCAATAATCGTCAAGTAAGGTAATTTATGAAACAATACAATTGGCGATAATGAAAAAATGCATTGCAATGTGCTGATACTGCCAAAACTAGTTTATACAGAGCTTTATAAAATATTTAAAGCAGTCTTAATAAATGTTGATAATTATAATTGAGTCAAAAGTGTGTTCTATGTTAAAAAGCAAATCGGGGGAAAATGAGTACCTACTTAAGGGATTAATTTTCTTGGAATAGCTGAGTGAATGACCTCAATTTTAATTGATAATTATTTTATATGACAAAACACGTGAAATAGTAAGTCGGTTTAATACAAGAAAACAATGACTCACGCAAGCAATTATTACTGGTGCTGTATCCCAAAAATGTATGAATTATAAATACTATTGTGGCTTTCCTTTCTACCGAAAAAATGGGGATATAAATAAAAATCATATTATATCAGTAGGTATATCATTCAAGTGTGTGTATATATTTTTAGGTACCTACTTCTAAATATGAACGACGAATAGCTGCGTTTTAAATATCTAGGTAATCGTCAGGAAAAACAGCCATTGTATTTTTTGTGTCATGGGGTTATTATATTAGCAAACGGCCAACGACATTTGAACATTTCTAATAAACGAATGGGAGGAAATTATTACGATCTTAAAATGATGATTATATAATTTTTTTTAGTACAAAATCTCAAACTTTTATTTCTTTCTTGTATTATTCGATTGCTTGGATATTTTAAAGCACAATAACAGCCCTCATAAATATTATAATTACTAAAATCCCTGCGAAATGTACATTTTGCTTATTTAAGTAATAAGAAAATACCTTTGCCTCAATAATCACAGTTAATGACAGATTATAAATGAAAATTAGAATAAAAACGGATGAATTTTTTTTATCTAAGACATCCCACGTAAGACTTGAAGTCTAAGTACTAACGTACCGTGGGTGTCTGGAGAAAAGGGAAATGTAGTCTACTGACAAGGGATTTAAAACATTGGAGGTTGGGACCGGAAGGGAAAGCATCTGAAGGCAATTTGTTCCATAATCTGGAGGCTTTTGTAGCTGGACAGTAAAGGGATGCATACGTAACGCGCCTCTTGTTGTTCTGTTAGGAACAGTTAAGGGGGGAATAATATTAGCTACTCCTTCAGAGCAAAACCCGTGGAACTACCGGTAGAAAAGGGATAAATCCCCAACAGCGCGGCGATGAGCGAGAGAAGGGAGTTTTCTTGTGAGGGCTGGGTCATTGATGAGTCGAATGGCTCTCTTTTGGAAAGAATCAAGGATGTTAAGTGTTCAACGTGATGCCGCTCCCCAGATGTGGGAACAGTAGGGGAAAGTGGGGCAGGTCGAAACAATTTAAATTTCGCGGGTTCGTTTGTTGGCAATACTGAAGCTGAGTTGGCCGATCTTCAAACTAATTACTTTATGTATTTTTAGATGTCAGTGCAGTTTTAGTAATTGCATAGTGCGCATTACAGTATTTTGCTTATTTAAGTAATAAGAAAATACCTTTGCCTCAATAATCACAGTTAATGACAGATTATAAATGAAAATTAGAATAAAAACGGATGAATTTTTTTTATCTAAGACATCCCACGTAAGACTTGAAGTCTAAGTACTAACGTACCGTGGGTGTCTGAAGAGAAGGGAAATGTAGTCTATTGACATGGGATTTAAAACATTGGAGGTTGGGACCGGAAGGGAAAGCATCTGAAGGCAATTTGTTCCATAATCTGGAGGCTTTTGTAGCTGGACAGTAAAGGGATGCATACGTAACGCGCCTCTTGTTCTGTTAGGAACAGTTAAGGGGGGAATAATATTAGCTACTCCTTCAGAGCAAAACCCGTGGAACTACCGGTAGAAAAGGGATAAATCCCCAACAGTGCGGCGATGAGCGAGAGAAGGGAGTTTTCTTGTGAGGGCTGGGTCATTGATGAGTCGAATGGCTCTCTTTTGGAAAGAATCAAGGATGTTAAGTGTTCAACGTGATGCCGCTCCCCAGATGTGGGAACAGTAGGGGAAAGTGGGGCAGGTCGAAACAATTTAAATTTCGCGGGTTCGTTTGTTGGCAATACTGAAGCTGAGTTGGCCGATCTTCAAACTAATTACTTTAGGTATTTTTAGATGTCAGTGCAGTTTTAGTAATTGCATAGTGCGCATTACAGTATTTTAAGGCAAGAAGTAAATTTTTTGTCTTTTAATCTCACAGTCATTGTAAGGTCATATGATTTTTGATTGTATAAACCGTTTTCCCTAATTATTATGGGTCCCATTTGACATTAAAATGTGTGCATACGATTAGAATAAGTAAAATCTCGTTGAAGTAATATCCGTAAAAAATAACTGTTAAAAAAATTGTTGTTTCAACGTACTTACAACTATCATGGGGCAGGATGAAACAAAAATATTCTTTTGAAAATATTACTTTATCCACAAACTTAAGTAACCACATTAAATTTTTATTATGTACATTTATACCCAATAGGTCAAGCATTGATTTATATATCTTGCTATATTTCTTTTTCTAAAATTACAAGACTAGCAGCATAAAACATAATTGTTGTTTCAACCTGTCCCACTTTCCCCTACTCTAGGTTAAGTCTTATTTGGGAAACATAGAGAGTGTATAAGTTGAAAGGGGAGAAGTATTTTCTGGCTCGAAAGAGAAAACCAAGCTTTTTAGCTGCCGATGTGGCTACTGCAGTAATGTGTTTGTGCCAGCTGAGATCATGTTCGAAAGCAATGCCAACAAGATCGACCGTTTCATTGTTCTGTAGTGCTTGGCCATTCATGTGAATGGGGTAAACGTTGCCAGATTTTTTGCGTGACAGGGAGGCGTTGACTGAACAAGGTTCTTTAAACTCCAGTCTAAGATTAATTAAAGATCTTGGGAAAGGGATAGCTGCATAGATCTGCGTCTATTATCCAGCTATTGATTCGAAACTTGTCTGGAAAAATGAATGTTCGAGTGAAGAGTACTGTCGTCAGCATAACTGTGGATGGGACGGGTAGTTGAAGAGAGCAGGTCATTAATGTGAAGAAGAAATAGCGTTGGTGCCAGGACTGAACTTTGGAGATGGAAGTTAGATGAGTGACCGTCAACCACGACAGATATGAGTTAAGCTGGGGCGACGGTATATGACAAAAATTTTAATTTTTGAGAATAATGTTGCCTGACCTTAGGAAACTTGTGGTTGGAAAATAGAAGTTTTTTGACACTTTAATTTTTCTTTTACGAGTGTCCTCTCCACCGCTACAAAATAAAGAAAAATGAGAATTTTTTTTCTCAGTCAAGAAATCAAATTTTGACTTGACACTAACCCTTTCTCCCTGCAGCGACTTCGTCTGCGGTATAACAATTTTACTCCATTACAAACTTTGAACCAAATTTTGATTTATTAAAACTGTAAAACACGTGTTTAAACTTTTATTTTTCAGAGTACTTCTATGAAGTTTCCAATTAATAGGACCATCTAATTTTTTTTCTCCATGCAAAGTTTGAACCCCTGTTCCACTCCCTTAGAGGTTGAATCTTGAAAAATCCCTTCTTAGTGAGTCTTAGCTTCAGTGGTTTCTTCTCGGCAATGATGAATTAGTCAGTCATTCAGTGAGGACATGATACTTTATATAGATTTCGGTAATTCGGCAGTCGTAATTCGGTTGTGCGGGGTAATTCGACAGAAATCTCTAGTAATTCGCGGAATTCGCTGATAATTCGATGTAATTCGGTGTATTTCGATGGAATTCAAAGTATTTCCCGGTGTTTCGAGGCAGATGTACATGTATTGCGAAGAGTGGAAGACCCCTCGCAAAGAACTCATTGTAGGAGTCGTCTGATGGGGAACGGTAGATGCCACAGATAAATTTAGTCGAAAATTTAAGGGTAAGTTTTAGCAAGAGAATGTCGCGCTTGCTTGATTGATGCAAAGGTTATTATTATTTTGGAATTCTTCGATGGTGGGCCCCCCTGAGCACCCCTCGCCCGGAGATCCAAATGGAGAGGTAGTATACCTCCGAAATTTTTTACCCCTGGGATCGCCATCATCATTTTCAATTTTTTGTTTGAAGATGTGGATAGTTAGAAGAGAGAAGGATTAGAAGTGACAAAGAAAGAAAAGAGAAGAGAAAGAATGACAGTCTGAAGAGGAAAGGAAAAACCGACTCACGCACCCGGGGCTGGAAACATCCGCTAAGATTTCACTAGCTCTTTAAGTGGGTGCGTGGGGTGGTACCACCTACCAATGACATTTGTTGATATTTTCAGGGTTCTTGGTTCTAGTAAAAAAAATATTCTTCAAAAATTATACACGTAATCATAAGTACTTACTTAGGTACGTTTTTTAAAACATCAATTTTCATTCTAATTTTAATAACCAATTTTTCTGTACCTATTCTTGTTTCCTGTACCCTTAAAAAATCTACCAATCTGATAAAAAAACAGATTTAAAGATGTCTGAGTACTAAGAATATTTTACTAATTATTTGGCGCAGTTAACAATAAATTAACACATAGTTTTTATAGTGGTGAAATATTCTAATTTAATCATGACTAAAGAATTCTTTATTTTTAGAACATTTTCTTTGTTACTGCTAAGTATTACTAAAGTATTTTTAAAAGTATATTTTTAAAAATACACTCCTATAAGTAATCTCTAAACAATATTACTATGGAAAATACTATACATGAAATATTATATAAACCTTGCTAAAATCTATATAGTCATTATAGTTTTAGTTAACTTAAAGGCCTTGAGAGAAACGCATATTAACAGCAAGATATCATTAACAATTTTATTTAAATTATATTGAAAACTGAGACCTACATGCAAAAGGTAGGATCATGGCAGCCCTTTTTAGGCAAATACCTTAATGCATCTCTAAAAAACAACACACTTTAAATAGCAGTTTAAATTACTAAAGAAACCTAGGAGAAGCAATTGTATCAATTTATAGAGATAATAATTTTGCAGTGACATAAACAAAATTATTATTTTAAGATCAACCACCTTTTATTAACAAGGCAACAAATAATTAAGTCTATTAAATAAAACAACTTGCTATGGATATCAAACATGGTTAAAAATATAAATACTTACTTTTAAGAGGTACATTATTTTTCTAAAAAAATAATCTTTAGAGGAATTTTAACTTATGTATTTATAAGGATAAATATTATGTATAAATAAATTTAAAGCTGTTTAAAATGTCCTTGTAAAAACTTGGGAAAATTATGTATGTAGTGAGTAAATTGTTTTATAGCTAAGTAAATCTCAAGTTAACTGGTAGAAAGTAATGTTTGGTTGTTTTGTAAACTGTAATTAGAATTAAGATTCCGCGGTTTTAAAGTATTTTTATTATTCAGTTAAATGTCTAATTTAAAATGTTTTATACGTAAGCAGACTATATTATTGTGCAAACAAATTTTATATTGATTAGCATATTAACACTAACCCTGCGTTTTTAGATAATCTTTTGATAAAAAACTGTCAACACAATGATTTACTGCCCAGATCACAAGCAAAAACTATAATAAGTACTTTTAAATATTCAATAAAAACATGCTGTTTTGAAGCGTTGATAACTCAATTTCAAATGATGCTGTGTATTGTCATAAAACAGCAAATAACTACAAGTGATTTAGTTTAAAGATATTTGTTCCTAACACAGAGAATGTATAGCGATTGTAATATATTTTTTAAATTATATCACAGAGAAAGTTCTTTATGTAATTCGGCTCACATTAGTTCAATGAATGTGTCGTATTAAAAACACTGCGTTCCTTCTGAATATTGTATTAAATTTGCGAAAAGTACTACAAGAAAAGTATGCATTTAAAAGCAAAACATACTTATATTTTTAATAAAGCAACCCCCCATGATGATGGGTATTTAAAGTAGCCAGAAAATAAAGAATAATGCACAGTAATACTCACTGTTTAAAACGCTATTATTACAATTATTTTGCAGGATCTTAATTCAATTAAAAATCACTAATTTCGTTAACGAATTTGCAAATTACACCTTCAAAATGATCAAATAAACAACTAACTTCCTTCTTGACAGCACCACGAAATTTTACAGACAGCTGTCCGTATTCCTTTATCAGGTTACCGGGGTTTTAAGGAATCTCCTGCCCAAGAATTATTTATAATTTTTGGCTTCTAATTTTAACATCATATCATGTTTTTCAAATAATAACAAGAAAATAACTAGTCCTTCCCTTAAATAAAGAATTAATTGTTTTAATAAAGGCGAATATTTTTAGCAATTTTATTAGATGAAATATGTAGTGTCCGAGTTCCACTCCGACCGCTTGCTGAAAGGAATACGACTAGTGCTAAGAGAAGGTGACATTTCCCTATTTTTAGGTTAAGTGTACATAACCTAAGATTTTCCTGTTAAACAAATCTACAAAAATAAGAAAAAACTAGCAAATTATCGTTGGATATCTTAATAAAATGGGTAGGACATCTTAATAATGTTTATTTGCATCATTTTACTTATAATTAATTTGTATTTTAGCACCTACCACGAAGACATCATTCATATTCGCAAGTATAAGTTGTCTTTTGCTGTTTTCTTCAATGCAGATTTGGAAAACTTGGCTGGCAGCTTCCAGCCAGCAAACCTTGTTGGGAGGCCTCTTAGGGTCCTTCCTTTTTACCTTCACTTTAACTGCTATGGGCAATTTGGAAACTTTACTTTTTGGAAAGTCATATAATCTAGGACTTTTCCCTGAAGGTTTGTTTATAACATTTGTTTTTCCTTACTGTATCTTCCTAATTTTTTTTTTAGTTGCTTTTGCACTAATAATGGCAGTATCAGCAGCTGGAAGTGTTCACCGAGTGGCTGGGACATCCTGGTAAGTTTATTTTGTAATAATAGAATTAAATTAAACCCAATATACATTATTTCAGCTTGTTGTTGTCCCTGTTGGCATTGTTTTACATCAACAAGTATTCCCAAAAAGTGTATGCCCAAGTGACACCCCAACCTGTCCTCACAGGAAAGAGGAAGAAAAATAACTGAAAATTGCTAAAAAAATAAGAATCTCAAGTCTACTTGCAAAATGACTGATTATGTGCATTTTTCTTTCAATATTTGAATCAATACATATCCCACGACTAATTGAGTAGTGTTAATCTAATTTAAAAAATAAATTGTTAAGTGATGAATCGTCTTTGTTAAATTCATGCTTCTATTTTTCTATTAACTAATTTTACTGTTTAAAATCGATTATGTTGCACTTATTTCCAGTAAAATCCAAAATGGTTTTCACTGTATTGAACATAATAGAATAAGATAATATGACTAAGATTAATAATAAGATGTGCTCATTACCTAAATACATAATATGTTCAATGCAAATGTAACAAATTTATGTTAATTTAATTAATAAAATTATGAAACAAGATTTGCTTATTATTTTGCCTTAATCTCTATATATAAAAGAAATAACTGACTGACTGAGTAATTCACTGACATATCAAAGCAAAGCTGCTGGGTTTAGAAAGTTGAAATTTTTCACAAAAGTTTCTTATATAACCTAGGCACCCACTTAGGAAGGATTTTTCAAAACTCGGCCCTTAAGGGGGTGTAACGTGTTCAAACTTTGTATAGAGAAAAAATATCAGATGGTCCTAATAACTCGAAACTTCATAGAAGTACTCTAAGAAATAAATGTTTAGACGCGTATTTTACAGTTTTTAATAAATCAACCCCTAACCGGGTGAAATGGAGGTTCAAAATTCAGGTTTCACATGCTCTTGCTTGGAATGTGTAGTATTCTGAGGCAAGCTCGCAAGGGGGGCATTTTCCCCTCCAGAAAGCAACATTGTTGTCATATACACACGTAGAATTAAATAAAACACCATGTTTTGCCCCCTATAAAATTATTGTCCCCTCTGGTAGTAGGTAGGTACTGTTGTAATAGAGGCCATTACTTTTTAAAATAATTTAATGAAATAATTCTTTATTATTTTTGTCGTTGTTTTCATTATAAAGGAAAAGTCATATTCAATGCAATAAAAAATCGAATATTTTGGTGAATGAAAAATGATTTGGAGACATAATGGCGGATGAATTTGAAAATTTATTTAAATAAAACAAACATTTTCTAAAAACATTAGTTTCTAGAGGTTTATAAATACTCTGTCTATTAATTAAAGTTAATATATAAATATTTCTTAAATAGTGTCATAAAATTATTAACAACATTAATAATAATAGCGATAGTATTGACAAGAAAACGATTAACTTTAACAATGCAAAACCATTACTAGATGTTGGTAAGTAAAATTCACATTTATTAACACAACTACTAGAAAATAGTTCTTGGACTTCCCTAGGCGACATGTCACTGTCATATTCCGAGTATACGCGCACACTGTGCGTCATCAGGAATTCAACCTGTAAAGGAAAATATATATAGCAAAATTATTATTACTAGGACACCATTATATACATTAAAAAACTTAGTTTAAAGTTAGTTTTTTAATTTCTCGTCCATAATAGCAAGTAGCCAGCCCAACCTAAGTCCGTCGACGCCAGAGGCATTTCCCTGAATTTTTATCAACAATAATAATACTTCAGTGCCCTGATTCGTCCTAATTTTAGTATATTTTATATCAAAGACCTTGTATTGTATGTGTATGTTTACTTATGTTTATTAGACTTATAAACTTATTGTGTGTAAAAAAAATCAAATATCTAATCAAAATATACTAACTTAAGACTTCCGGGTACACTAGGGACTCTTTGCAAACTATGGTCTAACCTAAACATGCTCTGCGAATCGTGTGACTGCGTCATGTCTGAATGAGAATTAAGACCAAACAGCATCTCCGATGGCTGAGTAGTTCGTCTTCTAATTTTCGTTCTGTTTTGAGGGACTTGAGGTTCAGGAACTTGTAAGCTAAAAGAAAAACAAAGCAAATAGCCAAACATTTTGCAAAATATTTAGACAAAAGCTTACTGTGTATCCATAGGTGCAGGTGACGAAGACCTAGAGGAATTATTTGAACTTGTAGTATCATTTGTGTTGCTCGACACGCTGGTCACCAACTCTTTGGAAAAAATAGGGATTTCATTGTGCAGAAGGTGATCTAGCAGCTGACCTTTTACATTAGCTTCTTGTTGTAACTAAAAACAAGTTCGTTCAAGTTCTTACCCTTACATGATTTTAACTGTTATACTTTTGAGAAATAAATGCTTTACTACAAATATTAGCTATTGCTTTACCTCTGCCAAATTAGCCTCATTTTCTCTCAGTTTAGCATCTCTTTGAGCTACAGCATGGCTCTGTGCTAGGGTCATATTATATAACTTCTGGATAATGTATTTAGCTTCATTTACGTCATATATGGAAGTGACAATTTGTTCTAAATCGGCAGTGTCTGCAGGATCTAATGTTTTCTCTATATCCATAACATTGTGCTGTGTTTCACTAATGGTTTCTTGCACGTAGTTAATGTTTTCTTTGATATCTTCAATGTAACTGTCCAACTGCATGATGTCCTGACCTTTCTCAACGCCTTGTTTTCGTCGTCCTTCCAAAATTTCTAATTCTCGACCTAAAATTAGGACAAAACATTATTAACATATAGATTTTTTAAGTATAATTTTAAAAAAAATACCTAATGCCTCCCTTTTCTCTAAGAAATGTTCCATTCGAACCTCCTGCTCAACTAGTCCTCGGCGACTTAGAGCAATTTTGTTAATGGTCTTTTCCACCTGCAACCATCTTTGCTTAGCCATTCTATTTGAGGAATATGTCTTGTTTGCAACTCTCCCTGATGCCTTAAGACTTAGCCTTCCTCTTTGACTTTTTCTTAATACTGAGACTTCCTCTTGTTTTCTCTTAAGAACTTGATCTTTTATTCGTCGTTCATTTTCCATGGTTTTAATAACGTTGGCGTTCTTTCTAGATTCCTTTCTCAACTTTGCGATCTCACGTTCTCTTCTCAGCTCTGCTTCTTTATGTTTTTGAGCTTCTTCTTTCATTTTATTAATTAATCTGACCTTAGCTCTCTTCATCTCTAGCAGTTCATCTTTATAAGATTTAATTTGTTGCTCGTGGTGGCCATGATTTCTGATTAATCTGGCATGTTCTTTGTGAGCTGCTTGGAGCTTTTTTAGCTCTCGTTGCATGTCGGTAATTTTTCTGGTGTAATCCTCTTTCACTTTCTTAACTTTGTCAGATTCATCTGAGTGCGAGCTGTACTTACGTAGCATCTTATCCCTTTCCTCTTGAGTACTCTGAATGCGCACTTGAAGTTGCATCAGTTTATCTTCATAGTGTTGTCGCATGGTCTGCATTCTTCTTTGAGATAACTCAAGCTCATCAATCAACTTTTGTTTCATGTCGATATCGTTTGTTAAAGTGATTAGTTCATCGTTAAATTCTATATTAACATCTTCGTTTTCGCTTGTGGAGTCATGTTCACTATCACCGTCACTATCTTGGTCTATTTCTAAAGATCGTCTGTGTAAAGTCTCTTTCTCCCGTTCCAAATTTTTTTTTGCTTCTTCCAGTAGTGACGAATTCTCATCTATAAATGAGTTAGTAAAGATGATGCTTTGTCTTTGAGGGCTTTGTGAACGACTAAGCTGTTTCCTCAATTGTTCACAAGTATGGTTAGATTCCATAAGTTTAGCTCTAAGTTCCTCAATTTCCTTGAGGTATGCTTGAACCATATCTGTTACTTCAGTGTTAGTGCCACTGTTAATCCATCCTCCCATTGCTTTTTCTGCTAGTAAATTAGTATTTTTAAGAGTTAATGCATCTATAGTTTCTTGCATTGCTTTGACCCGTGTCCTTAAATTATTAACTTCACCTTGAAGCATATTATTTTCGTAGAACATGTCATTAACTGTCTCCGTACCATCTTCACCTATAATCCTTTTGCCTTGCTTATATTCCACGAGCTCTAGTTGAAGTTGAGCTAATTGTTGTCTTAATTGAGATATAGTTTTGGAACTCTTATCTTGATTTATGAATATCTTGTTCTTAATATTGCGCGCTCGATTAGCGTACTTAAGTGTATTGAGGGTCTCCATAAAGTCTCTATCACTAGGACTAACACAAGCTATCATCACAGTCTTACTATTACCACCTAAACTATCTTGTAGAAGCCTCGTAAGCTTTGAATCTCTATAAGGTATGTGTAAAGCCCTTTTACTTTTATCACCTAAGGCCGAAATAACATTTCCTAAAGCTAATAAACCACAGTTAATTGAAATTCCTTCTTTCTGTCGTTCGCCAGTAGCACCAGTCCTTTTTAATCTCTCCGAACCTGCTAAATCTACAAAATGAAATTTGGCACTAAGCGTTTCGAAATCATTTGAAATAACGTTTTCATCATCAGAGGACACCAGTCTTTGTTGCTTAATGTGTAAAGTAAATATAGCATGCGATCTTGAAGACTGGGTATTCATTTGTGTACTGGCTGTCGTTCGGGAGAGTGCTCCTAATCTTAAACATTGTAAAGCTTCTTCAGCAGATTGTACTGTTTTGAAAGTAACTCCTTTTACTTGAATACCCCCATATGGATCCTCGTGAATCTTGTACACCTTTTCCTAAAACAAGTTTTAAATAATCAGTAGTTTCTTCAAAAAAAGTTATTAATTTTTACACGGTAAATCTGCTATCGAACGTAAGCTATGGGTTCTTGATACACCCCGTATATGCATTATTTGTGTCGTTTCGTTTTAATTAGAGATCGTAGTAAGTAATTAGGTGTTTTATTATCCATTTTTATTGCTTATAGCCTGCAAAAGCAGCCGTCTATTTACGGAAACTAATATAGATTTATCTTTATTGGAGAGTTCTGAAGCGTTTTATTTTACAACGGATTAATCCTGAGTTTGTCTCGGTTTCTTCACGACATTTTTAAAACTTCTTTGCCCAGATTAATGCCAATTAATCTAAAAAAAGCATAACTTTAAAAAGTCGTATTTTAATACACTTCAGGCATTCGCAGAGACGTGTTAAGTAGGGGGCTTAGTAGGGCGCTTTTTAAATAGGAATGCACAACCATTTACAAGAAAATTGACATTTTAATTAGAGATTTAAAATATGTATAACTTATTCGGATTTGATCAAAGACTGTCACCAAAAATTCGTAAAAACTGAATTACGGTACAAAATTTAACTTTTATGACCCTCCCGTCAATTTTTTTTATGCCTATCAAGCTAGCAGAGCCACGCTGAAAAACCACAAAGCAAAATTGTTTTCCAAAATCTTTTTATACTGATATTTTTGGCCAATTAATTGCCCCCGCTATGGTACAGAGCCTGAGGAAAAATAAACTGTGCTTCTCAGTTTCGTCTTTCGTCGATCGAAATCTAATACTATTACCTAAAATCGCGAAATAATAACTTTATAACCTGTGAGTATCTACCAAGTTTTAAGACTAATTTGTTGCTAATTTATTACCACATTTTTAATTTTTTTGATCCTCGTTTTTTTTAAATTAATTTAAATTTAACTAAAGTTTTTTAAAATATTTTTATTCTGGAATTTTTGGCTAATTATTTGTTTCTAAAATATGTTCAGGCATTTAGAAAAAACTAAACTGAACTTTTCATTAAGTATTGTCATATTAAGCAGTCAAGTTATTAACGGTTTCTTATACTAATGGCACAGCTTACCTGTGTTATGGTAAGCTGTGCTAATGGCTTATTGTGGTTATTAGTTCTTCCTAAAACATGCTTAGAGACTGAGAGATAAACACGCTTAAAGAAAAATCATAATTGTTGTAGATGAAGTTTAGGAATACGAGTTTTTTTCTAGAAAAGGGAGCGGGCATTTTTTACAATATATAATAAAGACAAATTTTGTCTATAATACATGAGGGGTCAAAAGCATTATACATAGGTACATCGATGAGAATCAATTCTCGAATTCTTATTTCAAAATATCTTAATGAAAACAAATTTTTTCGCCCTGAGGTGAATTTTTTCAAGAAAACATGTTTTTAGAAAGAACATTTTTTGAACATTGTTTCGAAAAAGACTTGGAATATTCATATTAAAAAACAACACTTTTTTTAAAGTAATTTACTACAGAGTAACATAGCAAATACAAGGAAACGTAAACCTGACCAAACACAAAAAAGGTTTGTTTTGGTTAGTTTAGGATCTTTTTGTCATTTTTTCATTGACATTTCATTCATTCATAATTAAAATTTAAAAAAACTATGTTTTCTAAAAAATATATTCTTGGGAAATTTATTTTTAAAAGGTTCTTTTTAAAACAATATATTTTCGAAGAAGCTGTTTTTCGAAAAAGAGATATTTGTTGAAAAAAGAAACAGCTAGAAGAGTTGGTCATCTTAGCTCACACGCGTCAGGACAAATTGTTTGATTAATATGAAAGTGTCAATATTGTAACATTTTTTTATTTATGCCTTCTGCTCATCTGGAGGGATATACGAGTACTTACGAAAGTACAATTTGTCTAAAACCAATTTTTCATTTTTTCTTAAAGCACTTTTCAAAAATACATTTTTTCAGAGAACATCTTTCGAAATTAAATTTTTTCGGATAGTATTAATTTCTTCAAGCAACGGCTTTTTGAGAAAGTAATTTACGAGAAAGTCACGTGCCAAACTTACGGAAACCTGATCAAACCCAAAAAAGGTTGGTTTGGGTTTGTTCAGGATATTTTTTCGTCTTTTTTTCTTTAACATTTTCCAAGCTACTAGAGCTCATAACTTAATTTTCTAAATATATATCGAAAAAATATATTTTCGAAAAATGTACCTGTTTTAAAAATTGTTTGTTTGAAGACATTTTTGAAAAAATGTACTTTCGAAATACGGGTTTTTGGAGAAAATTCAAAATATTTCATAACCACCCTCATAACCGTCTTCTAATTTAAAGCGAATTCACGCGAATATTGCTTTACTTGATAGCAAATTTCCTGGAGATTCAAAAAATGCATAACTCGTTCAGATAGCGTTACAAATTATGAGCAGAAATTCGTAAAAACTGAATTACGGTACAAAATATAATTTTTATAATCCTAATTTCTAAATTTGTTTTATTTGATTAACGGTATCCTCCAATTTAAAGTGAATTCCCGCGAATATTGCTTTACTTGATGCAGATTCCAAAAATGTATAGCTTATTAAGGTTGCTTTAAAGATTCTGAGCAAAAATCCGTGAAAACTAAATTACGGTATAAAATTTAATTTTTATGACCCTGCCTTCAAAAATATTTAACATATTTCTTTCGGTAGGTACGCTCCTGTACTAGGCGTTGGGGTAGCTTTACACTTTTAAGCCCCAGGCGCTGGGAATCCTTAACGAGGCCTTGAGCATTCGTTGACAATCGATTTTTTAAATTGTTTTTCTAGAACTTGGATAAGGACTATCCCAACCATTTTTGCGGTAGTCGTTATATCTGAAACGGACTTAGTACAATTTATATTCATACATAAGGTACTTACTTTTGTATATGATGGGTTAAATAAATCAATAACTTCCTCATTATACAGCTCCATAAATTGTACTGTGACTTTAAATTCAGGGGCCAGGACTCCGTTTTCACGCGCCCAGTCTATTCGAGATTTAATGCCATCAAAGAGGTGGTGAATAGCCCTCGGAATAATCCCTTTCTGTTCGTTAGGTAATTCAACATCAAAACCTGTACCCATCGTGTACGTTTTCCCTGACCCTGTTTGCCCGTATGCAAGGACTGTGGCATTGTACCTGTTGATTTATTTATAATTTAGCACAATTAGGAAATTGAGTCGTTTTAGGGTGTAGAAGATGACGTTAGCAACTTTTTTAGTACAAGGTCAATGTTACTTTGTTAGGCATTAGCAAATTAAAAACGACAATGTGTATGTATACATACGTATAGAAGGGAGGAGTAAATGGAAACGGGACGAAAATATTGTGTAGAAAAGTTATTGAATTTTGTTTTGAAAACACTAAAATCATTTTAATAAATCCTCATTATCCCGAACTACCTACAGTATGTCCGTGGATGGGATTTAGACCATATTTTGCAAGATACGTAAAAATGTCACTCCAATTAAAAGTTTTTGCTTGTAAAATAAAGAAGATTCGCGTTATGATAAATTTAAGTTTTTATACAGTGAGCATAAAAATACGAAAACGTTGTTTATCATTTTCTACCTAAAGAACAAATAAATATGAAATATGTTTTAAATTAAACCCTAAGTCGAAGTACAAGATTTCATTAAAAAATGTAATTATGAAAAGTAACGAGTTTTATCACAGTCCCAACTATTCCCTGTCCCACCTTTAACCATAGTACTAGTTTCTACATATTAAACAATAATGACACCTATGGATATGTTTGTCGATGTCCTTATTAAATGTAGCAATTATTTTTTAGCAATTTAGCAATTATTTTTTAGCAATTTAGCAAACATTTACTTACACTGGAAAAAATATGATATTATAAACTAAGCAATACAATAAGATATTAAAATTTAAAAACTCAAACCCATATTCAACACATTTTTCTAACTGCTTCCTTAGATATCTGGGGGAATTTTTGATTTTTTTCCTGAGATATTGACTGTACAGCGTAATTGACTGTACAGAGTAATTCTGCCTTTTAAAACGTATTCACAATCAATATTGTTTGGTATTGGAGTGGGATAAATAATTCCCATAGAAACATATCGGTCAACGTCGGGGCTCCTTGACTGCCACAAAATTAGGCCATTTTTACCAGTCCACCTTGGACTAAATCTGCGGTGAAGCCATTCTATTACCCTCGCGAGCGCAATGTACTCAGTATTTTTAATAAAATCGTTTACTTTGACTTAGGGTTTAAATTAAAACATTTTTCATATTTATTCTTTTGGTAGAAAATGATAAACAAGGTAGGTATTTTTTATGCTTCCTGTATAAAAAATTAAATTTTTCATAACGTGAACCTTATTTATTTTACAAGCAAAAACTTTTATTAGGAGTGACATTTTAACGTATCTTGTAAAATTTGGTCTACGTTTTGACCTCTTCTAAACCCCACCCGCATACATACTGTATATTTCATAGACAAATGCATTTTCATTACGTAAAAGTTCTGCGCATGCAGCAATCAGTGAGGCCGATGTGTATGCTAATTTTTTTTATACAGGTATTCTTTGAAAGTATCCATGCATGTACTGTACAATATGTGTCGAGGAAAGCCTACATATAATTAGCAATTTGTAACGCCCTGTAAAATACTTGGAACCTGGCGTGTAGGTAGATACCGAATGAAGTACCTAGATTATATTTTATATGGCATTATTAGTTCAGCTACCCACTTGCCATGAAATTTTTCAAACAGGCATTACATTTGAATTTGTATTAGTTATGCCAAGCGAATCTTAAGTTCTAAAAGTAATTTTAAACGAAGAAAACTACAGATAATTCGGACCTTTTAAGTTATGAGGTAAATTATAAAAAAAGTGCATTTAACATTCCACAAACAACTATTGAAGAAAAATGAGTATCCCTCCTTATTATTTGAAAGACGGCAATATACCTAAATAAACCTGAAAAAAAAAAGATAAGATAAGTCTATTTAATACGGTTATAATTGCTAATTATTAGGCATGTTTCCAACCATAGATAAAATGCAAAAATGTGACGTTGTCTTGTGGCTTGTGGTATCAGAATGTGCACTTGGTCGACAGAGTTCCGTAAATGGGTACTAATATATTATGAAAACAATATATTGTCATTTGTTACAATGTTTAAAACAAGAAGGAAAATGATTGCCTTGATTTTCTAGTTTAAAATATGTTCTTGCAAAACATCTTATGTCGTAAAGTTTGCTTAGCCAAATAGGATTTTATTGCTATACCACAGCTTCTGGCTAAAATAAATATTAAATCAATCAGAAAATGATCACTAGGTAATGAATATTCTTTGGTAGTACATACATACATATACATTACAACATGAACGTTTTTTTTCAAGGTAATTACTGATATTGTCTATTTTGAACAAAAATTTTTCGTTTTCCTAATAAGGCATTCTGAATCACCCGGTATACAAAAGTGGTATACTATTCATGTAATTAATCAAAGGCCCACATTCTCCGGCAAATTTAAATGTCAAGTTGGCATTAAAGCAAAGCGCACGCAATGCTGAGATTTCTACTTTTGATATTTTGTTAAAACTAGGCAAAATAAGGACTATATTTAGAAAACTGTAATGAAAGAACATGAATCTATAAATCAATAAAATATACAAATAGCCGACGCGAAGCACAGTAATATTTTTCGAAATAAAAATGGACAAAATCAAAAATCTCTTGATCGGAAAAAGATTTCGGGATGAACCAAACGGTGTAATCCGCCATCTTGTGGCGTCAGCCATATTTGGTTTAGAATGACGTCACCAGATTATCGCATTTTACTCGTCAAACCCTTTCATTTGATGCCCATATCAAGGGGATTGTGAAGAAAAAGGTAATCCGCCATCTTGTGGCGTCCGCCATATTGGGTTTAGATGTCACATAGCTTACCGTATTCTACTCGTCAAACCCTTTCATTTGATACCTATGTCAAGGGGGTTGTAGAAAAAAAGGTAATCCGTCATCTGGTGGCGTCCGCCATATTGGGTTTAGAATGACGGAAAATATACTCACTTCTCACATTTTCGAGAATGGCAGGTGTTACTTCTTGACCGAGTTCTAAAATCGACTTTATTACTGCCAAGAAGTTCAAGTGGTCATTTTGAACAACTTTTAAAGTAGTAAAAGAAATAAAGGTACTTAGGTACATTTTTAATTTTTTTTCTCGCGATTTTTAATTATAAGCTTGCCATTTACAAACGGATTAAGGAACAATCCTGGGGTTTTCGGTAAAATGATTCTTTTTTGAAGACCTTCAAAATGAGGTACCACACGGCATAAGGTTGCATTTAAAATTTTTAACCTCAACTCTCTAGCGTCATCCCTCGAGGGGGTTGAAAAAGTTAAAATACATAAAAAAGTAGATTTATTAACCAATAAGATACACCTAACATTTTTGATGTCTCTATCTTTACTAATAGCAAAGATATTTGTCCGATATTTGTTTCGATTTTTTACTATTGGTGGCCCCACCGTGCGACGGGAGACGCCTGGTATAATTTGCGAAATATTCTTTAGAACATATAATATAACTGTAAAAGAATGAAATAATTGAAGCATAAGCAAAGAACATACATTAATTTTTGCATAGTAACTGATGGGATATGTAAAGAAATTAAAAACTAACAAAAGTGCAAAAGCTGTGAAGCGATGCAAACATTAAAGTTGTTTAGCCAAGAATCTTATGTTTCTATAAAATGCAATTAGGGTAAAATAATTACTACATATTTAGATCGATTAAAAATAAAGCCATGAAAATAAAAATTTACAAGTATGTATATGCGCTGAACTATCCATATTAATATGGTCAGTTCTAGTTCCGACTTCAAAAACAATAAATAAGTATAAATGTTGTTTAAACATAAGCAATCCTGTGGTGCTACTATGTTCACGTTGGCTGGAGACATTTTTGACTCTAATAACATTTTTCACGTGACCAGTTACTTGTTCCTGTATTCGATAGTCACGTGAGCGAAAAGCGATATCGCCAGTCAGCGTGAACGTAGTAGCACGCCAGCGCTAGGAAAAAGCCTTTTAGGATTAGAATTTTCAAAATTTGGGGTTGAGTCAAATTTTTAGCTTTGCAGGATTGTTAGGGGATAAAATTTTATATTTTTTTGGAATTTAAGTGTTTCCCTGACTGTATTTTTATCTAAACTATCCAAAAATTACCCTTCAAGTGAAGATTCGACTAGAGATTCGACACATGTTTCGTGAATTTCTTTCTGTTGCGAATCAGTGTCAAAAACATAATTGTAAGTGAAGGACTTGTCACTGCCAATAATGACCTGAGGTTCCCCTGGGGTTACCGAGGTGCACATTTGACACATGTCAATGATTTCGCGAGGTGTTTGAGGCCTAATCCTAAAAAAAAATAAAAAATATTTTAGAAATATGTGCAATGTCAATAAACGTAAAAACAAACGCTGAAAAGAAACTTGTGCAATTCTTTTAACAAGTGTTGAGTGCAATCAACTGAAAAAATGCTTAAAATATTGGAAATTTTTTAATACCATATTTTTTCTTGTTTAATTGTGGCTAATAACATCATCTACTTGTGCAGAGGCGTCTAATTAGTAAAATAACAAAAAAATCTAAAAGTTGTCTGCCAAAGACATACTCGGAGATATTTTCTGTTACCAGAATTATTCAATACCTACAGGTAATTTTTACATCATTGAAAGACACTAATTAATGTAACCCAGATGCTACTACTTCTTTTTTAAGAAAACAGTGAACTTTGCATAATAATATTGCAAATACATGTTCAAATACACTGTCAATTTCGTACCTATTACAGTACCTATAATGCAACTAACTTTTCAAGGCTGTACAAATTATCATAATATGTAATCTTGACCGTTGGTTCAAACAATTTTATTGTAAGAACACTCGTTTCACCAATTCATTAAATTTTTTTTCTCAATTGCCGAAAGACCCATAAATAATAAGCTTTTATTTGAAAGCTTTTTTACTCCTCTAGTCGCAGAAACTCGAAGTATCCTGAATGACATCCTGCCTCTTGTATCTAGTCATTCAATAACTCCGATGGAGTTATTAAATATACAGGGTTTTACAAGAAGGGAAGTTGTAATGGTAAATATTAAATAACCAGAGCAAAATATTTCGTTACTAATTAATTTATAACAAATAGAAATGGTAGTCAACCACGAAAAATAGTACAATGGTTTAATGACAATTTTTTTATATCACATTACAAAACTACTCCATTTGAAAAGCTTACCTACTTAATCTTAGGGCATATCTACCTGCGAAGTTGTAAGGCGGGGTGGGAGTTGAGCTGGTATCCTTCTCCAAATTTCTCTCAATCTCTTTCGATCTTGGGTGAGTTCGTTCAGGTTTGCAGCCTGCCCCTCTACATTTCTTTTTAGCGCTGTTTCCCTTACCTCTTCTATGCATGTTCTTCTGGGTCTTTCCCTCGATCTCTTTTTTCCAGGTTTTGCTTCGAAGACCTGCTTTACGATTCTGTCCTCTGGCATCCTTTCCACATGTCCTGTTTCTGTTTCTATTCACTATTTTTGCCGTTCCAAATGTTTTTCCGCTGCAGTTGATATTACGTATTTACCTATAAAATCTTTCGGCATTTCCTCTATTTCTGTTTTTCTTTGTTTTCTCTGTATCAAATCTTCACATATTTTTTTGGTGTTTTTCCTGATTCTCCTTTATTCTCAATTTGCAACATTTAATTTTCTTATTTGTAACTTTCCTTTTTGCTTCTTGATTCCCTGTTTTATTTTGTTTCAATGTCATTTCTAGCAAGAAGTGGTCGCTTCCTATTTCCCCTTTTGACTCTTATGTCTTTCACTTTATTCCACATTTCTTTATTAACAAAGGAAGTAATCAATGATATATATATATATATATATATATATATATATATATATATATATATATATATATATATATATATATATATATATATATATATACATACATTTTTTTTAAAATGTGTGTCTCCTATTTTTAATTGGTTCTCTAAACAAAACTCTGTCGATCTTTCTCCGTTATTGTTTTCCGTTTTGGTCTACTATCTCATGTAATTCATTAAACAATTTGTCTTTCACTTCCTTTCTTGTGTCTCCATTAGGTCCATAAGCTAGAATTATTAAAGTATACTCCTCATTGTTTTTCCCTTCTTTAATATTTACCACTAGCAACCTTTCGTTTACAAGTTTTTCATTTTTAACAAATTTAATCTCATCTTCTTTGACTAGTAGTGCTACGCCTGCTGGTGCATGTTCATCCTCTTCTAGTCCTGACCAGTATATCCAATATTTATAGGCCAGTTTCTGAAATTCAGTTACCTTTTTCCATATTTCTGTTAGACCTACGTAGTCTAATTTTATTCTCTCTGCTTCTTCTGGTAGTGCTTTTTCTTTCCCAGTAAGCGTTTTGATATTCCATGTACCCAATTTCTGTTTATTTTGTTTATCTTTTTCTCTAAGGTTCTCGTTTCCAGTTTTTGAGTTTATTTTAGCTCAGTTTCCTTTCTCATGTCCTTTTTCTTTGCTGGTGTCTTCATCCGTATTCCGTCTTTTTCCAATTCTATCAGTTTTTTAAGTGTTTGTTCTTGTTTTATTTTCTATTAGTTTTTCTTGATTCCCATCCCATTTCCAATCCACTCCATCAATTGTGATCTTTTGGAACCCTATCTTTATAAGTTTCCCTTTTTTCTCTCATATTTCGCTATTTGTTTGATTTTTCTTTGGATTTTCCTTTCTTCTTTAGTCATTTCGTTATTTATGTAAATTCTCTCCTGAAATAGTTTTAGCTTCGCTTTGTTTTTCATTTCTTTTTATGGTAAATTGAATTATGAATTAGTTTGTTGGCTCTATTAAAGAATCACTATAATGTAAAAACATCTTGCATTACAATTTCCTAACGTCTTCAATATAATAGACAGCTCTGTTTAAATTAGATTTAAATTTTTATTGAAATAATCGATTATTTATGTTTTTATCTCGTTATCATTTACTTCTAGTTGCCTACTTAAATTTCTTCATATTTATCAAAATTCATAATGATTTAACAGTATGCAGCATAAGCATACTTTATGCATTACAAGCTCATGGAAACCAACGACTTTTAGAAAATATAATATAATAATAATAATAATAAATAGCTGAACTCGCATGCTAGCAATTTACTTTTGTATAGATGTATGTAGCATGTAGGTATATTGACATAAGATTAGATAAAATGATGTTTTAATAATAATGACTAACCAATAGTTTTTTATAAATAATATGTAACAACGATTGCTTGTTTCACACAAAATATCACGAAACGCAAAGGAAAAAGCGGCAACAAGATTAAGATCAGAAAATGACATGAGGTAGAGAGGAAGGGACTGCCTTATTAAACAGAATTTATGGGCGATTTTTCGGTTTATCGATTCAAGTGATTCCTTGCAAAATAGGAGTTTGCTGGTATTTCACACCATCACCATCGTCCGCTCGGAAACAAAGATGCTATCACAAGTTAACATCTACCTAGCAGAAATAATGCAGATCTCATCACTTTTCAGAAAAATGGTCTTAAAAAATGTTTCACAAAGAATAATAAGTATCGGTTGAATGTCAGTAGCGTAGATAACTATATAACGTTTTTTATTCTGATGGACTAAGGGAAGAGTAATCTATTTAAATTTAAATAGAGTTTACACATGTACGAAAGCCGAGAGTTTCCAAGGTGAGAATTTACGAACATGACGATGAAATAAAATCTTTAAAAAAAATTTACCTATTGGTCAAAAGGAAGCAATGCCAGTAAAGCGAAGAAATGCATTTTGTTCGTGGTAAATGAATTGAGAAGCTTACTACAAAGGTTAACAACATTACAGAACTATACAGTGTAAAACGCGTTCCTCGGCATTTATAGTTTCCTGTGAGAAAACGCTTTGTATTTAGAACAACACGTACAATGAGAATTTATAGACGATTTTTATTTTAACTAAAATTTGGGCCATTTTGGCTCAAATTTAAGTCAATTTTTAATTAACTTCCAAAATACCGAAATGAAATTATATGCTCATTTAAATTTAATTATTTTATCATGTCCTTAAAATATCTTTGTCAGCTTTAATAAATTTATAAACGGTCCATGCAAATCACATGAAATAAAGTAATATTTTTATTATAAACATAATTTAGAGTCACATTTTTAAATAAATTCTTGCATAAATAATTACCAAACATAATAAACATTCGCGAAAATTCGTTTATAGTTTTTCCCTTGAAATTCAGTGACTGATGGTAATTCATAGGTTTGCTTGGGTAGTATCATGAGAGTATACCCAGCATACCTCAAGGGTATTCGGACTACCATATAATTTATTTGCATAGCCAATAAAAAAATCACATATTGTGTCATATTTTAAAGGTGGTCATTCCTATTTTGGAGTTAGAAAAACTGGTTTTCGGTATTGATCTTGAAAAACACTTTTGTTAGTATTTTGTAATAACTTTATTTAGGTGTGAGGTTATAAATAATTTTAAGCATAAATATAATGATTATGGTACTTATACAATTGCTTAGGTAAAGAGAAAAAGCCCACATTTCAAAAAAAATACACAGCCTCTATTTGTGAGGCCTCAATGAAATAACTCTTTAAACATGGATATTTGAGTGCCAATTCCAAATTAGGGAGTATATATTATTATCTTTGAAAATACAAAGTAAGACTAAATTAAGAGAAACATTTTTTTTAATCAAATCTTAATTTACATTCTGTTATGGAGGTAACAATTTTATTTACTTCATCTAGCAATGCCTACGCTCATACTCATTTGTTTAGGATCAATAAAGTGTCCACAACAATGATTAAATAATATACGTTAAATTTTAGTGAGTTTAAGTCTATCTGCGAATGACTAAAATGATTTAAATTTATAGTTTGTTTAACAGAATGATCAAAACTGGCCAAAAGTCTTGTGTTTTTCGCATAGTAATACTGCGTAGTACGAATAAAGACGTCATTATCGTTAATTTGCTATATTCAACACTGACACCTGTCGAACAAACACTTAAGAAAATCACAGATTTATTGTTCAAGTTTTTATAATAATTTTTTTATGTCAGAGCTGCCACTTTTGCCTCTCTCTTCTGCCTAGCAATTTAACCTTGTCTATTACCAAATCAAATAAATCGCTTTTATAACCTAGTCCGATTTTACTCTTGAATTATTTAATATTAAAAAAAATGTTGCACAGATTTCAACTAATAAACTTGCATAGATATTTTTGTGCAATAAAATTAAACATCAATTCACGATAGGGAATAATAGCATCTAGATCAAGAAACGACTTAACATTGACGCGTTTGATAATACATTTTATTGAAATTTATTAATATTAATAATTGTTTTTAAGTTTAAGCTTATAAAATATTGAATTAAATTTGGTATATTTCATGTACTGACATGACTGGCACTATATTTAACATACACGATAAAATTTGCATGCAGATATAAAGTTAATTAAGTAGATTACTTTTATTATTCTAAAGGTATTTTATTATAGCAAATACGAATATTTACTAGGAATGGCTATTGTCTAACTTCTATCATGTTAAAACAATATTACAAGTTTTTCAAGAGCATTACGCATTTCATCCAAAAAAAAAATGCATAAAAACCAAAAGAAAAAACAAACAAAATAGTAAAAATGAATAATTAAAAAAAGGATAAAGAAAATAAAAAAAGGAAGATAAAAATTTTAAACAAAAATTTTCCAGGAAAACTTTGGTTCATGATAAAGCCAGAAGCCGTGAGGTTAATATTTTTTTATCCTATCAGTTTCGTCTTAATTTCCTCCTCTCAGCCAGGTATTACGTAATGGCTTGTCTTCTAAATGACAGTTAAAAGCCATTTTATTGCCTTTGTCAAGATATCATCAATTAATATCCAGGTAGTTTTTAAAGATGCAGTAACAGTCTTATAAAAATCAGTTTCAAGTGGTTCCGGACATATTTTACGCTAGCTCTTGCCTTTCTAACGTTTTGCAGAACTGTTTATTTTAAACGACTTCCTTCTGAGATTAAACTACTTATTTAACAGTAAAAGTCTTATAAAAATCAATTGATTTAGTAGTTCCGGATATTATAAACGTATCGTTGCTTTAGGATGTATACAAAGTATAGCTTTTATTACTTGGCGAACAATAAAAATTGCAGAGAATTGAGAATTACAATAATTTTTATTTGAAATTATGGCGTCGAGTTGCCATTTGGGACAATGAAAACAATTTTTGGTTGTATTAAAAATTATAGGTATATTATTAGATTCATACATAGATGAATCGCATCAATCAGTTCTCGTTAATTAGCAAAAAACTAACTAATAATAACCATAATTTTCTTAAGTAGACTGTTACCTTAATAATTCCAATTAATTTAAACAAGGTTTCCTACCGTAGTGTCGATATAAAGGACAGCTATACGGAATCGAGAAATAGGCCATTTATTTCAGTCTATAATAATTTTAAATTAAGACTTATGAATCACCACAGTATACAGGGTTACACAGAAGATATGTTGCCATTATACGATCTATTTCTGCCGGTGTCATTAACGTTGTGCTTTGGCTAATAAACTAGTTCTATTTATTTTAAGACCTCTATTTTAGTTTGTTTTATTTATTTACGCATACGATACAGGTATCCTTGTAAAAATTGTATTTACTGAAGATTACTCAATGTTGTTTAAGATTATCTTCCAGCAAAGTCGTATTTTTATACAGCCCACGTTACATTCGGTCTTACGTATTATTTCAGTCATTTAAATCTCTAATATTTAAATATTGTCTTCTCGCTGCGCCCACATGAACTAATAGAGTTTTTAATAGCTTAACAATCGGTAAATATGAACACCTTGTAAATTGTTATGCAGCCTGCAGCTGTTATTATAGTCCTGTTTCATTCATAACAAGTTTAAAAACGGTTTTGTTAAATTATAAACTTATTCTGCGACTGGGCTACTGGGCATTTCAAAGTTGCCAAATGATTGACAAAATGGCATGCAAGTAGGTGAGACCGGTAAAATTAAAGCTAGTTTTTCTTAAAGTAGAACGCCCGCTAGGGTTAAAAAAACTAAGTTAGGTACTATTTAAGGTAACGTGGTTGTTGTTCCAAATAGTTTTCTGGCGGTGTTTAGTTTAGGAAATAGTTATTATAGCTTCTATCTTTTTTTAACTTGTTGCTCTCCTTATAGCTTTATTTAATTTTTGCTACATATCAATTTAATTTTTCTCACATCACATGCAAATCAAAAATATTTGAAAACAGCTATATCTACAGTATTTTCGCGGATGGGGTTTAGAAGAGGACAAATGGGCCAAATTTTGCAAGATCGCAAAAATGTCAATCTTAATAAAAGATTTTGCTTGTAAAATAAATTGGAGTCACGTTATGAAAGATTTAATTTTTTATACAGGAAGCATACAAAATACGAAAACGTTATTTTGCGTAAGAGGAAACATACCTTGTTTATGATTTTCTACCAAAATTAAATATATTTTAAATTTAGCCTAAGTCGAAGCACAATATTTCATTAAAAAATTTAAATATTAAAAGTAACGAGTTTTCTTACGTTATTTTTTTAAAGTCCCAACTACTCTTTCTCACACCTTTATCCAGAGTATTAATTTCTACAAATTAAAAAATAATGACACCTACAGACATGTTTGTAAATGTTTTTATTAAATGAAACAATTATATAATTCACAATACTTCTTATTCTAGTGCAATGTTTTTAAATAACACGAACATTTATTTAAATTCAGAAGAATATGATTTAAACTAAACAATACAATAAAGATATCAAGATTTAAGAACTCCACTCCCATGTTTAACACATTTTTCTAATTGCTTCCTCAGATATCTGTAGGAATTTCTGATTTCTTCCTGTGATATTGAACGAACAGCCTGGGTAATTCTGCCTTTTAGCACATCGGTATTATTTAATATTGGAGTGGCATAAACAATTTGTTTTAAACGGCCCAATAGAAATATATCAAGTCGGGGCTTCTTGGGGCCACAAAATTGGGCTATTTCTACCACTCCACCTTGGCCCAAATCTGCGGTGAAGCCATTCTATTACCTAGCGATCGCAATGTGCTAAATAAATAAATAAATAAACAAATGTTTATTGTTCTGTGGACATTATTACAATGTATAGATTTCGTCAATAGCATTAATATACTTTACGGAGTGTCAAAAAGGTAAAAAATTGTTGTAAATCAGGTACAAAAAAATGCATCCAAGCTATAGATAGTCCCATTGGTTAGAAAATGTTTCAAACCTTTTCTAAAACTTAATATACTATTAGAATTTTTTAAGTCTAGTGGTAGATTGTTGTATAATATAAGACCTAGAACGTTTGGAGAGTCTTTGGTTGCATTAAGATTACAATATGGTATACAAAAGTCCGATTTATGAGCTTTATTTAAAAACACATATACGCACATTTCGAAAATGAATACAGACGTCACGGTTAAAATTTTGTACAATTTAAAAAGGGGTCTACAGGAATAAGTAGATGGCACATTCGCAATATTCCTCAAAATTTTCTTTGGACAGCCATCTTGTTGAAAATACATTTTTAGGCAAAATTTAATGGCAAGTTTTCGAGTTTATCACCAAAATGTATCCAGCATTTCTAAGTAAGATATTCTATTGCAGGTGTTCTTAAGAAAATATGGGCATATAATGCCATGGACAGATATCGCGCACCACACGTCCACTTTTATAAACTATTGTCTTCGCCTCATTACTCTAAATTCGGGGGTTTCCCGAGACCAGTACCTGCCACGCTGGGATGCTACAGTTCCATTAGTAGAAAATGTACAGTCATCAGAAAACATAATAAATTTATAAACATGGATTTTTCCCCTTAAAATTTGGTCTCCTGGCCATAAGCAAAAATCTAGTATTTTCGCTTCATTTCCCTTTTCCAATGTTTGGTTAAAGATGTTTAGCACGATTTCTAAGGGACATCACAGGAGTTTCTCTAACAGACTGAAGAACTAAAACTGTGACAGCATCGTTGTGATCATATTTCTTCGTCTTCTTCTTGAGATTCAGAACCGAACCACTTCTTTGGAACTTTTTTATTTTGTTGTAGATTGTCATTTCAGTTATTGGATTTGCTACAAATTTCTCGCTAAATTGTTCCTTAATGTAGTGGTATAATACTTCGCCATCCCCATAACACTGGATTATAAAAATCCTTTGTTCAGTTGGATGAGAAGTATCTTAAATTTAATAATTGCTTCATTTAATAAAGAAATTGACAAACATATCCATAAGTGTATTGTTTAATATGTAGAATTTAGTATAAAAATTTGTATTTAGGCTTTTTAATTTTAAATATAATTGGGTGAGCAAAAATAACCTCACAGTTATTTCTGTAATCCCTCATCAGTTCTAAATCTTTTGACAATTCGACATTGAGGAACTCATTAATTCTTTGTGACATTTTTAGAACAGGAAACAATATTATTAATTGTTTACGAAAGAAACTTAAATTTTGCTTGTCAATAATATGAATAAATGGAAGCTTATTTTAAAAAACTATCAAATTTTTGTAATTACTGCTTATGTAAGGTAAGTACTGCTACAAAATCTAAGGTAAGCCCAATATCTATTTTTTTTTTAATAATTCGACTAGCTAGCCAGGCAGTCGAAAATGTAAATGCAGCATGTAAACCCAATTTAAAAAAATGAAAATGTACCAAGAACAATAAAGCCATTTAACACAAATAGATATTATGGTTAATTTGCATTGGTACTTATTCAAAGAAATTTTAACGTGGGAGAACCGTATGATGAAATTCTAAATGTGGGAGTTCTGAATGGGGTTTAAAGTGTCTAGCAAAATAAAAGGTTAACTGCTGAAACAAAAACAAAAAATAAAACGCGGAAGCAATGAATCTATTTTAGAAAAAGTTGTCAAAACAAACGTTTATACATATAAAAGATTTTATTAATACTTAAACAACTAGATCGGAAATACAATCACAGCTTTCTTGAATAAATAAAAATTAAAAAAAACCAATATCAGAAAAAAGTGGTGGTTTCCTCCTCAGTGTAACAACATTTTACGCCAAATGCCCAAAATGAATAATTTAGACCCAGTGAAGCACGCAAACCTATCGATTACCGGGAGCATTAGAAGCCTGTGCTTTTTCTAACATTAGAAAATAATCTCTTTATTGATTTGGTTATATAACGGATCTTAAAATTAGGATAAATCCAAGAACCAAGTCTATCAAAAAGATGACTTGTGTCAGTGTAAGTTTATGGGAGATAGAGAGTTTCATCCAGGATGAGATTGTCTTTAAATTCTCTCTTAAAATTTGTAGTGTAAATCTAAGTAAGAAATCGGAACGCCTAAAAGGAAAAATACAAAGAAATAAAGCCTAAGTATAGCAAATTGTCCTAATACATTTGACATGTGTGTATGTTTGCAAACCGGGTAACAGTACTTGTCAAATATAACAATCCTTGTACTGCTTTTGTTTCATCTCTACTTACAGATGTTTACTATATTTAGATTGAACAAATTTAGCATCCCATCGCACAAATAGTGCCTATTTCCTGTATTTATACCGATTTATTTTATTTTTACTGTTTCTCTTACTCTCTCTGTCTCCCTGTTTTTTTGTCGGATGTCAATAAAGACAATGGGTGTATTCCTGTCTCATTGTTTCTTTTTTAACAGCGGAACTTACTAAGCGGTCTATTTTTATTAGTATCATTAGCTCATTAATGTATACAGGGACAAAAAAAGTTGTCAAATGTATAATGTATTTTTTATCAGGTAAAAATTACCTTTATTAATGCATAAAATAAGAAGAAAGGCCCTAGTTATTACGAGACAAATTTTCAAACAGGATTTTTATATTTTAAAGCTTCAAATTTCTATTTTAAATTCTTTATGATTTATTAGTAGCCTCTTGTTTAGTATTCATAGTTAACTTTTTTTAAAAAATCTATTACAAATTAATTAGTCTTAATTGAGTTAATAATACCCCGAAATATGTTTTATTTATAAACAGATATACACGGTATCTGTAAACACAAATTAAATACTTAATTATTTTATCTTTTTTCGATACAGCATCGTAATCCTTGATGTCATACCTAACTTTAAAATATTAGATTTATTAATAATCATTTTTCAGAGGTTATTTAAAGATAAAAAAGCGACTGTGAGGTGATTATTAGTAAAAAGCATTTTAATGTCATTTTTTAACTACATGTAAAATAGTTTATAATGTTTAAAACATCTTTGTCCTATTGTTAATAAAGCTCTTTTTTATTATTTTTCTGTAACGTTTTCCTATAAATACAGAGGATATGTGTGTTTAGTTTCTTTTGCTTAGGGAAAGTCCTTGATTTTTAGGTTTTAAGAACATGTCTTTGAAGTTGGTCCCCCAAATTCAAAATTTATTCAAAATTAATGGAGTTCCGAGTTTCCTATAGAGATCTTTTTACTTCTTATTAATAGTTCCGTTAAAATAAAAGTAAAAAATCTTTTTTAAATGGGGGGCTAACTTCACGCAGTCCCCATTATTGCAAAACAGAAGTTTGACCACAGTGCTTAATAGTTCTAAAGGAATTCTACAGTTGTTTATGATTTTCGAGGCCAGAACATTTACCAAAAAAATTGTATTACATGTTTTGTGCTTTTTGGGATGTAAAAAATTTAACAACAAAACGCCATTATCTTTATGCAGAACTGTAGAACTATGGCAGCACTTATGGAGTTTATCAGTTTTGAACCAGGACTCTTGTTAAAAAATATTTCATGGGGGGCTAACTTCAAACAACTTTTCTTTTTGCAATAATGGGGGACTGCGTGAAGTTAGCTCACCATTTTTAAAATATTGTTTTTACTTTTACTTTAACGGAACTATTAATAAAAAGTAAAAATATCTCTACAACTCTTCATAGGAAACTCGGAACTCAATTAGTTTTTAATAAATTTAGCATTTGGGGGCACAGATATTTGGGGACGTAGCAAAAATAAGATAATGAAGGACTAAAACTTGACTTATATACGTCAAAAAGTCTCTAAAAGCCTTCATATTAAAAAATATTGTACAGGGCTGAATTAACACACAAGTTGAATTTTTTCCTAATTACTTAATGGTAAAAAAATTAATATAACTGAACGTGATGTTCTTTTTTGGCCCATACTATATTTCAGAGGCCATAACCCCGTACGCGAAAGGTGCGTAAAGTTTATTTTAAAACTAAGAGTCGGTTTATTTTCGTTATAATAAAAGTGACAGCGTAATACTGGTAATTAATTAACTTCTACTCTTTTAACGAGTTGTTCCGTGACACACGGTACTAATTCCTTTTTTTTTTGGCCTTAATTATTATGCAAAATTACCTAATGTGCACGCCTTTATACCTACATAATTTTTGAATTGTTTTAAACCATTTTTTATTTTCCTTTTGTCACCCACAAAATATCAGATAGAGATAAGAAGTGTATAAACAAAGGCAATACAAAACACCTTTATTTTTAAATAACAATGGTATTATCTTTAAATTACACACATTATAATTAATGCTTTTTAAACCACCTTTCAATAATTATCTTACTAGATACGTCAGTACCAAATACCCAAAATAATTTATAGCATATTAATTCTTAATTATAATTCTTCTTTTTACTTTTTTTACCCTTACCATTTATTTAACAATATCTTATAATTTATAATAATTCTATTAACCTTCTACCTCTAGTTCATCGGTAACCTCTGAGTCTCTGTATAAGTTTTTCCAGAGTTTCTGACCCCAAAAAAATTTATTATGGGACATATTTTTAGGTATACAGGTAGCTATCATGTACTCCCATACCTAGGTATACATAATATGTGTTTTTGCACCTGAACAAACGTGTGTACACTGTGAAAATAAAACTGTACACACCAACGATATTTAACATTGTCTTTTATTATGCGGCACTTAATAGCTACCTGTGGCAGAGTCGATAATATTAACTGTATACTGTATGTATATTTATTTTAAATTTGTTAACACTATAATATCTGCGTTAAAATAAACAAAATGGTAGTAAAGTTGATAGTTTAGTACCGACTCACACGGTAATGCCAACTTTTTTAAATTTAGAGTTGTTTTTGATTATTCCTAAAAAAGTTACACCACAAATTTTTAGCTACATACAAGCTGATGGTTGTCTTTTCGTGATAGAGGTTCATTACAATGGGACTTGTTCTATTTCGTGCAACGAAAATGCATGCAATTTTGATTTTCGATTCGGACGGACGGGAGTGCGGATTGGCCTTTAGATAAACAGATATTTTATGTAATAATAAAAGGGATTTTGTCAAGTTTCTATCGCTTTGAACTTTATCTTTGAATTTGAAAATGATTTTAAAAAGCGTGATACAATATACCTATGTACATATAGATATATATTCGCAGATTTTCTCCTAGTCAATACTAAACAACACTCTTGTCTTCGTGTTTATCAGTATAATAGCTAGATATAAGTCAATATCAGATGTTCGAATAAAAAAATCAATTTTTGAAATTAGACGTAATTTTATTTTATTGTCATAAATTACTATAAATAAATTACACGCAAATAATGGATTTTCCGTTCCAATTAGTTATAGTAATTCGGTAATTTCTATCTGTTTATAATAAAATGATTAATTAACTATACCTAGTACAAAATGTGTTTCATATTGATGCAGGGTTTGTTTAGAAATTGCTCAAGTTTCTTGTATTTAATTATTATAATTAAATAATAATTTCTAAATCCTTTTCAGAATATAACAACATTACAAGTCTGTTAGCGTTAATGAAATAGAGATTACATTTACCGAAAAAAAAAAAATTACCTGACGGCAACTCGGACGGAAATATCGTCGTCTTCCATTTTTTGCACTTCTTCTGGAAAAACACACTAAAATTACATTATGTTCTCGTATTAGACACCTGCCCACCACCTACCTATTCTTTATAAACTATGAATTTTATACAACAAATAACAAATCTCTTGATTGCGGCACAATGTTTACTGCATCCCGACACACGAAGGACGATATTTTCCCATTCGCGTGACGATTTTGCAGCTTGTCAGTCATTTTTCGAAATATTTTCAAAAATTTGGTCCTTCGAGCAGCTGAATTTTCCCATCTGATCGGCAGTGAAAGTATACATAGGTCCACAACGTAACCTATACCTATACGTCGTCCCACATGTCGGCATTAAGTTTAAATGAGCATGAGAGAGACGACAATGTTGCACATGAAAATCAACTTGAGGTATTATAGATCGGACTGAGAAAGTTGCTCAGTGTGACGAACAACCGCTCGTCGAAGCAGCTCGAAGGTTACTAACTGTATATATGACGGGGCTCGTACACTGAGAGTACCTGCACAATACAGGTAGATAGGAACACCGAACCATGTCCGCTAGTGGTACCTCTCTAAAGCGGTTCCGCTAAAATGGGTTCATTTTTTTATTTTAAAAATATATTACGGCGATCATAGATCACGACTTACAGTCAGTCGATTTTTAAATTAAAAAAAAGAAAAAAATGCGGCAAAATTTAAGTTTTAAAAGAACTGAATTTTCTAAATCAATAAGGTACAAAGTCGAGTACACATAGAAAGCGGAAACTGCACGAGGGAAGCGGATAGCGTCGAAACCGCCGACCCGGCGTCCGGCGCCGTCTGGCTAATGGAAAAGAACTCTTCGAGTTTTATCCAGATAATCTTAATAAATCGTAGCTCTAGAGTTAGAGGAAGTAGGTATAGGCTTAAAATCCAGCATTGATATAAATTCACGAATTAAGAGTTAGAGCTAGTAAAATATGAACTTGTAAGATTAATTTTTTTATTGTAATTTAAGTCCATGGACAATTTAAAAAATTTTTTTTTTTAAATGCAGTGGTTTTAGAAATTATTATCGCCTAAAAATAGGATGCTTCTATTTCTGGTAGTGACTGATTAAATTTAAATAAGTTAAAGTTCTTGATGTTACATAGGTAGCTTTGAAATTCGATACACATATACGTATATATCTCAAAAATGAAGGATGTAAGAATCCCCCACTGATCCCCATTGATATAACTTATTTTATAGCACGAATTTGCTTTAAGATTTTGTACCATTGACAATTAATTGAAATGCTGTTAATATATTTTGTGTTTTTTCCCAGTGTTTGATAGTATACGTCATTGGTATATAAGAATCTTATCTTATAATAAGATAGTAATTAATTTAAGAAGTTAAACCATAACATAAGGTTGGTGAAACTGCTGAAAGGGGTGGCGAATTGCAGTTTTAACGTGAGCGGCCAAGGGTCTAGGACCGGTTCTGCCCCTCTGAAATCAAAAGCTGACTACAGGCCTGATTCCGCCAAAAAAAATTAACATTTAAAACTAGGATGTCTGATATTAATATATAAATTTTTTTATGTCTTTACTGTCTTTTGAATTCGGGTCCATAAAACAATCTCGGCTAAAATGGTTTGATTAAATTTATTAATTCTGCAAGTCAATGGTCACGGGATTACTGTTCTCGGATATTACATTAAGAATTGTTATGTTCTAGCGCATTCGCCATGAATTGAAACGCGTTTTTAGATTTGCCGACAATGTACATGCTTTGTCTATAAGCATTAAATTTGGATATAGGTAACAAATCATCAGGCAACAAATGGTGACTAGATCACCACACCACACATTAGCAGGGCGGTTCCTGAGGTAAGGTAAAATTAAAAAAAACGTCCTCAAAGTATGACGTGGAATCAGTCACGCATGTCTTGAATTATTACTTTTCAAAGGTAACATAGGTAAAAGGTATAGGTGAATGAAAAATAGAACTGTCAAGTTCTGAAGTTTTTATTTATGGTAATCACGGCAGAAGAAAAAACTTTTGTGATCGAAAGTTGCTTAAGAAACGGTAGAAGGGTTGATGCAGTGGGTTTATCCAACACGGGATTCCGTTCAGGATTTTCAACCAGAATTCCCACACATTGCCATGGATTTCGACTAGTTTCACCAAGTTTTGACTTGGTGTTTGATCTGTGTTGTTTAGAGAAACAGGAAGTAAGAATAGAAAGGAAGGCAGTGGGAGACTCAAAGTTCGCACTGCACAAAAAGTAGAAGACTTGAGGTAAATTGTTAATGAAAACCCACAAACCCCTAATCGGCGTTTAAGCCAGCAAGTAAATGTATCCTACGGAACCTGCAATGCAGTCCTAAAATGTGACCTGCATATGCACGCTTATCGTCTAAACTCAGTCCAAGAATTGTTACCAAGCGACAAGCTGCAGCGAATGCAATAATTGTTGGAGTGGTTTATGGGTAATTTGCATAATAATGAGAACGTATTTGGAGAAAACCTTTTTTACTGACGAGGCATGGTTTTACCTCTCTGGTGATGTAAATTCTCAACAAATGAGAATGTCTGAATGAGGTCTGAAAATTTACATTTCTTTATTGAGAAGCCTCTGCATTCACAAAAAGTTGACGTGTAGGCGGCCATATCGAAAAGGTTAACTGGACCGACTTTTTTTAAGGGACTCTTAATTAGGCGCCATACTGTAGTGAAATTTTGTAAACGCATTAGACGATGAAGAGGTGCGACAAGGCTACTTCCAGCAGGCCGGCCCACCAATTTACGTAACTCTTGGTAATTTAAATTGTTTTGAAGAATTTTTCCCCGACCCAACCCAACCGAATCATTAGTCGTAATATGCTAGTTAGGTGGCCACCACGGTCCTGCGATCTCACGCCCTGCGACTTTTTTTTATGGCCACACATTAGTAACTGGGTTTTTAAAACCCCTAGTGAAAATTTAGTAGGCCTACGGGCTAGAATTACAAACAAATTTAACAACTCCCCCCAAGTGCTGACCAATGTTTTTGATGCTGTAAAAAGAAGAATGAGAACATGTTTGAAAGTAGAAGGTGGACACGTCTCTCATTTAGTTTAAATTTATAATTTTTAGGTTTTTTTTGGATGATTTTTTGTAATTCTGTAGTTATGCAATGAGGATGACAATAATGTAATTTTCTTAAAATAAAATCTTCAGAACTGGACAGTTTTATTTTGTATTCATCTATACCTTTTACCTATGTTACTTTTCAAGCGTAATAATTCAAGACATACCTGATTGATTCCACGGCATACTTTAAGGACGTTTTTTTTTTTGATTTTATGATACTTTTCGCCCGGGTGCAAGATTGAAATGGCGGCCTCAGGTTAGTGAAGCATCCTTCGGTTGCAGCCGCTCTGGTGTACCACCAATACTCTGGTATAGGAATGGCCTTGCACATTAGACACCACGACACCATCACATACTACCACCGCCAAAAGCAGGTTAGAAGTCCAAATGGTTACGAAGCTCCAATAGCTTAGTGGCAGAGCACTAAACCATGGTTAGAGACCTGGGTTCGACTCCCAGCTGGGACAACCTTTTGTTTGGACTTTTAACTTATTATAGCTAGTGTCTATGGTGTAGACGAACGTTGATAGGTCAATAGGTCACGTTAGTATAAAAGTGGGTTCTTGGATGATGGAGGTTGGGGCATTTTACCAAGCGTGGTAAAATATTCTAGCGTATTCCTGAAGCCAAATTTTTTGAGATAGACCATTTGTCGACGATATATTCCAACGAAGAGTAAACGTTGTACAATCATTTCCGGTGAGTGACCACCCAGGCCGCAAACACTTATAAGATTGATAAAAATGTTTGTTTTTGTTGGAGACTATTGCAGTCGTATTCAAATAGATGCGCCGATTGACATTAATTTTGCAAGAATGTTGCAAGTTGAAAGTATGCAGAAAATATTGCAAAATCTCGCAAAAACTTTTTGCCTTCTGTGTGTTGGATTGAAGAGTTTTCATTCGTCCACTACTGTGATTTAATAAACAAAATCATGAGTACTTTTGACTCTTAAAACTTAGGGTTCAAATCGAAGCCAGACGTTTTATATGATCCACTTGCTGACTGAGTACGAAATTCGATTCGATCATCGAGTTCTGTAGTCGTCTTTTGCTAATCTTAAGTTGTGTTAACCAAGTTAAATAAAGAGATATTGTCCAGTCGACGATCGAATTGATTAGAGTCCTTTGGCCTCTGGTTGGGCGCCACTTTTTGCAGAATGATTAAAGTCAAATTTTTAATATTTTACATTTACATTTTTTCATATCCCCTCTCTTCAGACGCCCACGGTACGGTAGTACTTGGTCTTGAAGCCTAGGTGGGCTGTCTCAGATAAAAAAATCATTCTCGTATATTATTGTTTGAAAACTAAGAAAATTAATTGCACAGAAGAGTTTCTAAGCGGTCTAGTAATGTTTATTTAATTTTTACGATTTTCGCATTCAAAATATAGATGAGGCAAGTTAGATGTGGAGAATCACGATACACTTAAACGGTATGCTACGTTATGACGTCACTTCGAGGGAAAATCTGAAATTGACTAGGCGCTTACCTGAGCAAATGAAATATGACAATAATATTTTAATAAACGTCAATTCAACACACTACCCGACAATAAACTGCCCTGTACTTATGTACAAGGGGGGCAAGCGTCTAGTCAATTTAGGATTTTCCCTCGAAATGACGTCATAGCGTACCAGTGTCGGACTGGCCTACCGGGCAACCGGGCAAATGCCCGGTGGGCCAAATGCTTTGGTGGGCCAAACAAATATGGACGTTTTCAAAAACTGTAAATAAATTTTCTTATTTAAATAAAGTAACTGAAATACCTACTATAAACATACAAAAACATGTATAGAACTAAATACATTATAAGTAACAGTATGTTAAGTAAAGTTTAGTATTCAGATGGACTCAGCACAAGATGTTACTTCAACAGTGCTCAGTAATATGTAGATATGTATACAATGGAGAAGTCCGTGAAAGGTTATTAGCTTTTAGCGAAATAATATCAGATTCCTTGATTCCTATAAAATAATGGCAATATGGAAAGAGAAAATAGGAGAAAACAATTTGAAACGTATGAAAAAGATTTGCTACACAAGATGGTGGAGCAAATCGAAAGCTTTAGAAATATTATTTGGCTCGTATACTGATCAGCAAAATGAAATATATTCCACGTTATTAATTGTTTTATGTACAATCTATACTTTTTCATATTATTAACAATGCAAAAAAAGTATAAAAGCTATGTTTAATAAGTATAATGTTATCGTCGATAGTGTCAGAAAATTTGCAAATAGTATTACACAAAAGAAAATATAATCAATTGTGATATTTCAGTCTAAATTGAATTTTCGGACACAAGATTGAGAAGAAAGAAAAAAATGCTCGGAGAATCTTGCCAAGATGAAATATCAGTAATACATCAAATGGGAGGAATGAAAAAAATTGAGATTGAATGTTTCAAAATTATACTGAACCAAATAATACAAAATTTGCATTCTAGATTTTCGGATCACATGGCAATTTATAAAGAATTTTCTTACTTTGATCCTGCAACTTTTAAAGATATTGCTAGTTTAGATGCTAAAAACTTTCCTGAATACGCTTTATCATCAATTTCTAATTTAATGGGTACCTATAGAAGTAGGTAGATACGTTAAAGCAAGAATTACTAAGTTTTGCACAAAACTACGACAATTTAAAACTATAAAATTCAGAACAATATAATTTAATGAACCGACCATCCTCCTCGAAATATCGGCTTCGGGAGGGCTCGGAGTCGGATTTAAATGAATAAATTTCATCTCCAAAGCATACCTCAGAAATGTGCTGGGTTTGATGGGTGTAAGTATTGTTGTTTTTTTATTTTACATAAATATGAATTTCACTCCTTAGCTTACAGTAATTTGTATAAATATTTCTTATGAATATTTATTAACGTTGTCTTGTACATAAGTTTCTTGCGAAAGATCTTTTTCAAAATTATAAAAACAATACTAAGATCTGCCCTTCGTCAAAATTTATTAGAAGTATTCATGATCCTTAACATAGAGACTGATCTATTAAAAGAAATTAATTACGATAAAATAATAGATATTTTATCCACATCTTCACCTTTGCTAAAGTCTAAGCTCTGCTCAGTTCAGCTTAATTAATTATAGGTTAAAAAATAAAATTAAATAATTTTAATTAATACCATACTATACTTAATATTTTTGTTTATCTATTTTATTCTAAGTTAGCTTAGTTTTTTTATGATTTTCACTTTCTTTATTTTTGGGATTTAACTCGGCAATGAAATTTTAAAGAAAATTATGCTGTCTTATTAGATTATAGTTTTTTTGGTTGTTTCCATTAATACATTATTTCGCATCTTTGTTTTATAATAATTTATAAATAAAGATTACATGTTTTCTTTTGTTTTTTATCATAAAAGATTACCTAAATGGTCTGGGAGAATATTGTGAAAAAAATAATAGGTTGAGGTGGGAAGAAGACCACTTTCAAGTTTTGCCCGGTGGGCCAAATAACGCCAGTCCGACACTGAGCATACCGTTGTAAGTGTATCGTGTGGAGAATCGAAATAAGCAAAAAAATTATGAAATGAATGAAACCAATTGGAATGGGTCCCTGATGAACGTAAGAAACTCTTTATAAAAACAAATGCTCATAACTTTTGAACAATTAAAGATATTTGAATAAAATTACACGTATAAATAATCGCCAAGACAATCAATTAATCATATTTTGAAATTGTTTCGAATGTTTGAATTTCCGGTATTCTTGTTTAAGTGTGAAATTTTCCACTTTGTTGATTCAAGCTCTGTATTTATAAACAAATTTAAAAAAATTAAAAAGTAGGTATTGTAATCTCTTACTGAGACCACTATCTACGAATTCTGTGAGGGTGTGTGTATCCATAGGCTTCTTTCTTACGTCTGTTTTACGAAAAATGCATTTTCTCGTGTTCGCCGCTCACGAAAATCAGTCATTATATTTTGTAATTTTTCAATTTTCAAAATAATACAGTGGTTATCAGTGAGGTAAAACATGTACTTTGAGATGGTGCGATTGGTTCTACAAAAACTTTAATTTTTCAGTAAGTTTTATTGGCATAAAGTTGAAGTTATCTCGAAAACGATGAAAAAATCGCTATCAAGAAATTTTTATAAAAAGATAATGAAAAAAGATAATGATCTGAAACTTGGTAGAGTTGTAAATAAACATGTCTCCTATTGACATTTAATCATAGATGTGATCGCTTTTGCATTATATTTTCATAAATTTTGTTAAAAAAAAAAACGGTTTATTTCATATTGCGTGCCAAAGACTTACCAGATAAGCATTACAAAAATATATATTTCTTAATTTTTATCACTAAGATATTTCAGAATATTATGGGAGACGATATTTTGGAAGTTTAAACAGTTAGTCAACGTTAATATTTGTTTTTTAAGGACAAATACTAAAAATTAATAACTTTTGTTTACAATGATCGTTGTTACAGGGAGAAAGAAAAAATTAAGTAACTATACATCTTGATTTATGCATTTTTTAATAGGTAGTGTAGCATTTTCATTAAATATACAATTAATATTATTATTCCAAAGATAAAAAAACATATTTCATCGACGTATTTGGTTTTATAATATAAGTAATAATATTTTATATGCACATTAATTGGAATCGAAATCGCTTTCTTCTCCAGAATCGCTATCTGAGCTACATTCATTTTCAGAATCGCTTATATACATTGGTTCGATTGACGAACAAACACTCGCACTATCATCAACACATACAGGCACCGTATATAAACTAGACATACAGACATATCAATAGTATTCTCAGTGTCGCAGTCCAGTTCATCAGAGTCATCAATAGTTTCAATATTAGCTCATTGCTTCCCTTTGCAACTTTTGCATGCAGCAGAACATTTCAAGCCTGCTTTTAGGTATCCACATACAAAAGATGCAAAATATCGTCTCCTATAATATTCTCAAATATTTTACAGAGACAAAAATTAAGAAATACATATTTTTGTAATACTTATGAGGTAAGCCTTTGGCGCGCAATATGAAAAACCATGTTTTTTGGGAAAAAAACTAAATTTATGAAAATAAATGCAAAAACCATCATATCTAATCTATGGTTAAATAATATCAATAGAAGACATATTTAGCTACAACTTTACCAAGTTTCAGATGATTATCTTTTTATAACAATTTCTTTATAGCGATATTTTCATCTTTTTCTAGATTCACGAACTTCAACTTTATGCCAATAAATGTCACTGAATAATTAAAGTTTTTGTAAAACCAATCACACCATCTAAAAGTACATGTTCTACCTCACTAATAACAACTGTATTATTTTTAAAATTAAAAAATTACAAAAAATAATGATTTTCTTAAGCGGCGAACACGCAAAAATGCATTTTTCGTAAAATACACAACTGAAAATTTGCCGTAACAAAAATAAATAAGAATCATATGGATACACTCCTCACGGAATCCGTAGACAGTGGTCTCAGAACAGATTACTATATTTACTTTTTAATTTTTTAAAATTTGTTTATAAATACAGAGCTTGAATCAAAAAGTGGAAAATTTCACACTTAAACAAGAATACCGGAAATTCAAACATTCGAAATATGTACTTTCAAAATATGATTCAGGCGCGGCCCGTGAAATTTTAAAGTTGTATATCTCTGTTGCTACTTATGGGTTCCATGCCAAGTTTAGGTTTTTTTAATAGTGAGCCTACTGGGAATGTTTTGGTAAAGGAAAAATATTTTGTAATTTGCCAAAAAAAGTTGAATTTTGGAATTGACCCACCTGGGAAAAAATAAACACGCTTAGGCATTTTACTTATTATTTATATATTATTATAAACAAATTTTACATGATTTTGTCGACAATTCTTAAATTTTAAGAGAAAAACATGTGTTAGTAGAAAATTGCAGTCATTAAAATTTTTTTAAACCTAAAATATAATTTAAAAAAAAAATCAAATGACTATAACTTCCTACTAACACATTTTGTTCTTTTAAAATTTAAGAATTGTCGACAAAATGATGTAAAATTTGTTTAGAAAAAATAGTAAATAAATACCTAAGCGTGTTAATTTTTTCCCAGGTGGGTCAATTCAAAAATACAACTTTTTTCGCAAATTACAAAATATTTTTTTTTACCAAAAAAAAAACATTCCTAGTAGGCTCACTATTAAAAAAACCGAACTTGGCATGGGTCCCATGTGTAGCAAGAATAGTCCCATACAACTTTAAAATTTCACGGACCGCGCCTGATATGATTAATTGATTGTCTTGGCGATTATTTATACGTGCTATTTTGTTTTATTCAAATACCTTTAATTGATCAAAAGTCATGAGCATTTGTTTATAGAGCGTGACGCATATGAAGATATATCGCTGTATCCGCTGCCTGCATGCGCGCGTACTTTTTGAGCGATTTTTTATTTATTAAATACTGACGAATCTTTTGGTCGTAAAAAAGTGCTCAGTAGCAAAATTGTGTAAAATTTTCTCACCTTTCCGACGGTGTTAATGGCGTTTCGCTACTTTAAGAAATAGCTGTGATTTGACGGAAAAACCGAAAAATACATTAAAAAAAGACTATTGTTAATAAACAAAATCAGCAACAAGATATTTTTATAAAGAGTTTCATACGTTTATCTGGACAACTTTAGAAACCCATTCCAATTATTGGTTTCATCCCTTGCCTAATTTTTTTGCTTGTTTCGACCCTCCAGATCTAACTTGCCTCCTCTAGTACTACTTTATTAATTTTAATACCCTTCATAAATAAGAACTACAAAATTAGGAAAAAAAATGATGGTTTCCAGCCGGATACGAATTTATCAGTGACCCCCACACAGAAAGAGGAAGTTGCAGCTTTGATTAGAGCAAAAATGTTCCATTTTAGTTCTTTCAGTTAACGTAACGCGATGCGGACTAAAAATTAAAATACAAAAATTTTTGTGATAAACCAGTGTCGGAGATCAACCGCGGGTCGCCTGTCTCAGTCGTAATCATTTTTCAATAGTTCTTTGATTAACCGCGACTTTAGAGATCGTTATTTCAGTTGATAAATTTAATTTTGTTGTAAGAAATTTTTCGTTTAACTCAATAAACGTAATTAGTTAAATCTCTTCTGTTGCGTTGAAGGAAAAATACACCTTTTTTTTAAATGATGAACTTTTTGAATTTTTAGGGATTTTCAAATTTTTCAAAGAACATTACTCAGTACTAACGATATATTAGAACTATAAATATTTTATTTTCTTTCTTCATTTGTCTTCCCATATATTCTCTGGAAGAAAGTACTTTCAAAACTAATGTTTATGGATCTAATGTTACTTAATTTTATGATTTGTTGTTTTAATTTAACTACAAGTGAATCTTTATCGACAGAATCTGAGCATTTGAAGCGGGAACGCTGGGAATCATAAAAATTGTGACAAGTGTTCCACACATGTTTCCCAAGATACCAGTGTCGGCGTTAAATTAGCCTTGTTTTAATGAACCAGCGTGCCGAGAGAGACCAAATATAAACTAAAACAACTAATCTGTAAGCACACAGGCGACTAAAAATAGTGTAGTGACTGAGCTTGAGTTGAAAGAGAACATCCGCGCCCGTCTTTAGCTGGTAAGTAAAATTTAGGTACGTTTATCGATGGTCCCTTGACTGTTGTTGGAAAGTTCTCACTGGGGAAGCCGCACGACGCCGCGGTACCATACATTTCAAATTTTAACGCTCAGTACCCAGTGAATACGGGCCGTACCGTACACAATAAAGAATAAAGCTCCAGCGAGAGCTTTTTGTTGTTTAGTAGTGAAATAGCACAGCACAGGATCAGTTAATGTGAAACGTAACATTGTGTTGTGTCTTGGTATTGTGTGTTTTAAGTGATTTCGATATTTGTTTATTAGACTTTATGCAGTGCATGTGCCGAGATTGTAGTATATAAAGGAGTTGCATCGAGAGGTAAATAACCTGGATGAATGGTACATGCATATTGCTTGCAAACATGCGGCGCCTTTACTGTTGTTATTATGAAGCTTTAAAATTACAGCATCTTAAATTAGATTTATATTAGGACAAGGACCTGTTAACAACTAATAATGTTTCGTCAACTCTTTAACTGTTGTCAATCCATTCATAAATAGTTGTTTTAAAATAAATATAACTTAATACATCATAATTAAACCACCAAATTCTTGTATTGATCTCAAGTTTTATTTGACACATAAAATAATGACCTAAATATACTATATTTTTTAAATCGGCAAGTAGGTATATAAGGTGTCTAAAAAATAAGAAAATAACTATATTTTATTTTGACTTACAACTTTCCTAACCATTTAAAATAGATACTAACCAAGTATAACTAGCTTTGATTTAACTGAGGCAAATGGCAAAAACATGTTTAGTGTGAGTTTAACATTTACCAGACAAATCTACTTAGCAAAGTATTTAAATTTATATCAACCCTTGAGGCAGCGGTCCAGTCCAACCCTGTTAGCCCTCGATATACTAATTTTGAAAAAAATTGTTATGCAGACACTGTTAGACATGTAGACCTACCATGTATTAGGTCACGTGATATTAAATCTACCCTAAAGTGTAGCAAAGTCGAAGAATACGTTGGTATGTCTTCGACTTTCTTGATAAAAGCCCTAAAGGTTAATGCCAGCCATATGTTTAAATATTTTCTTTTCTTGGAAAGGTAAACTAAGGATTAGCATCAGGGGTGGCCCTGGTTTCAGTGTAATAGAGTAAAAAATCATGCAATAATCCGCAGACCTAATAATATTAAGGTATATGTAGTATATGTATAATAATATGTATATTCAATAATAAAAAATTAGTCTGTCTCTTTTCGCAAGATCTTGACCTGAAAAACAGTTTTGATTGGGTTTGATTGGGTAGCATAAATTAAAAATATTTTCTAAATATGTATTTAGACAAATTTTTTGAATAAATGGACAACAAAGCTTACTTTAAGATACTTTTTCTTAATAATAAGTTTAATATTCTCTCTTGTGTATACAAGAATGGTATTTCTTTTTCTGTCTCATAAATATTTCGTTGTTGTCATATCATTTCTTTATTTCTCATTTGTAAGTCTTTTAGAAACTATATTCAACTATTCCTTAACAAAATCGTGATTTGAGGACAGCGACCCAATAAACGTGATCTTCGACATGACTTATCTCTAAAACGTCTTGTAAATGTTAGTTTAGATGTTACTAAAACAACAAATTTAAATTTTTTCTTCATTATCTACCAGTAACGTATCAGAGGCAACTTTGTTCGGACTTCCTTCATTTGCGTAGGAAGATTTTGATATCCTTACTTCCGGATAATAGTATTTTACAAATATTTCAGCACTATTTGTCACATTTTTGTATCTACTAAAAAAAGGATGCCTTAAATAAAACTGTCAGATGTTATTTTGCATTTGCATATTGGCGTATTAAAAGTTAATCATACGTGATGATAACTTTATTGAATCATGAAATCATTTATTGTAAGCTGTGAAATCACCATTTGGTGTGAGTTTATCTTATGTACATACAGACATATGTATATTACAGCAAAGCTGATTTTATTCCAAAGCCAATAACAGAAATTAAAAGTTAACAGCAAGTAAATTCTAAAAATTGCGTGTACTGTTTCCTAGGTGTCAGTCAAAAAATGTAAACAGCGCAAAATTATTGCTAATAAATCAAATAATATAAACTTTTAACACAATATCATTTTTCATCGTAATCAAAATTGTAGTACATTTTATTCGGTTTTTAAAATCTAAGTAAAATTATTACTAAACCATGTACTTCTAAAATTAAAGTATCTTCCAAGTCTCTGATTTTACTAGTACAAAATCATAAATCATTATTAAAGTTTGATTTCATGTAATTTGAAGTGTTGCCCTTAGAAGTACAGTAAGTTAATAGTGCTTAGTTCTTGTAAGCGGGGTGTCCAAAAAGTCTTAGTATGGGCAAATATATTTGCTCTTAGTAAAGACCAAATTTTAGGTGTATCTTATTTTTATAAAATCTATATTTTCATGTAATTTAACTTTTTCAACCCCCTAGGGAGTTGCAATCAAAAATTTTAACTACAACCCTATACCGTGTGGTACCTTATTTTAAAGGTCTTCAAAAACATTTTAACGCAAACACAAGGTCTGTATCTTAAATCCTTTTTAAATGGCAAGCCTTTAAAAATTGTGTACAAAAATTAAAAATTTAAATAACTTTATTTCTCTCATTACTTTAAAAGTTCCATCATGAACTTCTTGGCAGTAATAAGGTCGCTTTTGGAACACACTTCTCATATTTTGTCACAAATGTAAAATTGACTTTTACTGCCAAGAAGTTCATGGTGGTCATTTTAAACAACGTTTAAAGTAATAAGAGACATAAAGGTATTTAAATAGTTGCCGATACTCTTCGACACCCTGTATAAGTAAGTTTAGAGGTAATCAAAAGTTTGTAGATTTACCCTATCATTCAACATACCTACCCTGTAAGAAAAATAATTTGATTCGAATGTTTCGAATGTTTTCAATGAAAGCTTTTTATATAGGTACTAGCAATATGCGTTTTTAAACCAATTCAGCAGAACAAAGCTACTGACTTGTAAAGTACTGTACACCAAACAAAGTAGATCATTGGTTTTGTATAAAAACCTTTTCTCATCCATTCAATTAAATGAATGCATTGAAAATGAGTTCTCTATTTTATTTGTTTGGTGTCAGAATTTTACCATGTACATATACATTTGCGGTATATTGTAATTTAAGTACCTTCACGTTCAACTCAGCAATTCTAGACAACTCTATAAAAATGGTGTTATACATATGTACATAAAAGACATATATAAAACATCATATTCGTTTGTACATGGAACCAAATTTAATTTAACACAGATCGAAAACTTTTGTTTAGAATTCAACACAAAATTGAGATTAGTCAGTATTTTGTTATCTATAATTATAATTAATAAGTATCTATTTAATTAGGTGCTAGATTTCCTGGGAAATCAGAATATTGATAAGTACCTATATAAAATGCATTATGTTTATTTTTTCTTGAACTCTACATAAACCGCAAATAAAAGCATCAAAGCCTATATGCTCTTTTTCTTTTCTTTACCTCGTTTTTAAATTAGAACCGACTTATCTATGTAAATGTTCCAATGGTGTCGATATTCTGTAAAAATTTATATATTACGTTTAAAAATGTCAAAGGTGAAACTTTTCATGTATATCATGACAATAATAATTACTCCATTATCAACTAAAACTTAAGATAAAACTAATAATAACCTCATTCATAAAGTTATTAAAATTATATACAGGGTGGGAGGAATGTGCCCAGCAATTATAAAAACTAACAAGAACCAAAATAATAGACATGATTCGTGTCAATTTTCAATTTTTTTGTATTTGTTCTGGGTAATAGAGTTGTGATTTGTATTTTCTAGTAGCATTACGACATGCCGCAAGTTTTAAGCCATTTAATTTATTTTTAGTCCTCAAAGAAATTTAAAATTAGAACTACGTTATGGAATATAAACTCATGTTACCTGTATATAACATGGGCGTTCTTGAGGGGGCAAGTCGACACGTCCTGATGATGAATACTTATTATTTAACTTTAGGTGAAGTGCTCTTTTGGTAATATAAAAGGGTAAAATAATGTACCCCTTCCAGAACTGATTACGGAGAAATTTCGGAATCAATTAATAATGAGTGCCAGGGTTTTCCAGATTATGTACATATACACATGTATGTTCTTATTAAATCATAGTTTGTGTATCTTTTAAACCTCAAAATATATATTATTTGCTGTCACAAATAAACACTGTACATAATTCCTGTAAAAGCCTCCAAGAAAACCATTTTCTACTTTTGTTTCTCTTAGTAACCAACAATTTTAAATATAGTGCTATCTTCTTGAACAAGATGACATCATAGCTGGTCTGTTCTATAAAATAAAAATAAACATCAAATATCCGATGTGGGAGCTATAAACTTAATAATAATCGGCTGTCTTGAGTTGCTTTATCGCAACATTAGAAAATTAGACCATCTGCTGGTTTTATCTCTCATACACAGTGGCGCACAGAAGGAGTGGGGTGGGGGGTGGGGGGGACTGCCGGGCTGCAGCCCCCCGAGTGTATATGATATAAAAATTATTTCACTAAATGTTCTATTACTTAACTAAAAAAATATTTTTACCAGTAATTTTCATGATATTAATAGGTAATATTGATTTATTTTAATTAACACATTTTCATTTTTCTAAAATTAATAATTATTGTTTTGGAATAGAGGGACTGGCATTCGTGAAAGGATACGGAGTTCCGTTCTGCTCCTGAGCGCCTAACCCGACAGGCCGTCACACACGGTTTTGTATAATGCATAATTGCATTGCATAGGCATAAGATGTTCCGCAGTTTTTGAGTTTTATTTCTAAGAAATGATTGACCAAGTTTTATACGGATCCTCTTGTCCCCTATATCTTAGGATTCGTCAAATATACGTTTTTTTTTAGAATTCGTTTTAAATAGCAACAAAAAACAAGCTAGTTTACTGATTTTCGTATAATGTCTTCACAAAATAACAAGTGCGATATACATATCACATCCAGTACTTCAAATTTTCCTCTGCGGCGATTTGCTTGCGGCGCTAAACTGCCCTTTCATATTATATCCGAAAGTTGGCACCTCTATCTAGCCAGCCCTCTCACCCCCCCCCCCCCCCCCCCGAATAAATTTTGTGGGTGTGCCACTGTTTATACAGGGTGATTTACTGTCAAACTGAGTAATTAGCCTTTTTCTTATTTACAGGGAGGCTCGTATGGTAGCCTTCTCAATAATGTTCCGACCTTCAGTCTCAGTATGGACGCTACTTACCTATTTTTTATTTCAAAGTAAGTTGAAAGTTTTTCAGTTTTACCCTTATCTTTATTCATTATTGATTGTTTTTTTTAGATATTTTTGTAAATGCCCAATTCATAAATTCCAGGCAGCGAATTAGACATTATCCTCCTAAAGGTAAGATTTACAATTATTAACTATTTTTATATAATATTATTTGCGAGGAGACCTTTATATAGACCACGCAAAGTACTAATTTATTGTTATTAATAATAATTTTAAATTAGCACAAATAAATCACGCGCAAAGAGGTGACCAGTCGCCAGAGCCGGATTCCGTTCCAGATCTAACTCCACTGTATCCCGAGGTCATACACCCTCTCGCCAAACTCCATAAACAGGGTGATAATCAACAAAGTGGTCAGTTTATCACAAACAAATTATGGTTTCGTTTCTTACATTGTTCGTTACCTGGTGTTGGTATTTGTTTACAGCTTGTAATTGAGTTAAATGTTAGTAGAGAATCGTCCTACACTTATGGTATTAACTTGTCACTTTTTCAATTGAATTGTGTAGACCAAACTCTTAAAATAATCATTAACACATCTATTGGAAGACCCACTGATGCAAATAACAAGGTGTTTCCCTTTCAAGGTGTCGGTTTTGAAACTTCTGAATACCCATTAATAAAACAAGAACTAACTTACCCTCTACCCACTTACCACTAGAACTAAACAGATTTGATAAAATTTATTTGTTCTGTAAAGGATATGAACCCAGGAAATTGCATCCTTGCGAGCAAAGTTCCTGTTATCCTGCCACTGGTAACTTGCTAATCGGAAGAGAAAGTCAGCTGTACGCATCTTCCACATGTGGTCTTCATGGGCAAGAGAGGTACTGCATAGTGTCCCATCTGGACGAAGAGAGGAAAAAATGTTTCTGGTGTGACTCAAGGCCCTCGTCCAAGCCCAATCCAGCATACAATCATAATATTAGTAATATTGTATTTCGGATGTATCCTGGGTAAGTGACTGCTTAGCTAAGATTTTTTTTTTAATAATGAAAAATTAAATTTAGGAATTTTGTTTTTCTAATACTAGCACAAGAACCAGATCATGGTGGCAGTCAGAAAATGGCAAGGAGAACGTTTATATTCAACTGGACTTGGAGGCGGAATTCCATTTTACTCACTTAATCATAACTTTTAAAACATTCCGGCCCGCTGCTATGCTCATTGAAAGATCCTATGATTTTAACCAGACTTGGCAGGTAAGTTTCTGGCCCTGTTTCTAGATGATCTGATTCTCTTATAAAAGACCATGTATATTCTCGGAGACTGTTATTGAATCTGTATTTTTAGGTGTATAGGTATTTTGCTGCCAATTGTACCGAAAGCTTCCCAAACATCAGAGAAGGACATGCAAGGAATTTAACGGATATAGTCTGCGAATCCCGATACTCTGGACTTGCTCCCGCTACTGATGGCGAAGTTATTTATAGAGTATTACCTCCAACTCTGCCCATTGACAACCCATATTCTGAACAAGTACAAAACTTGCTTAAAATGACAAACTTGAGGATCAATTTCACACGACTTCACACACTGGGTGACGACTTGCTGGATCAACGGGAAGAGATTCAGGTAAACTTTTTACCCATAGCACATTTCACTTTTAAATACCCGACATAATATTTTTTAGGAAAAATACTACTACGGGATTACAGATATGGTGGTAAGAGGTTCATGCTCATGTTATGGTCATGCAAACCGATGTCTGCCTTTACCAGGAATTGATCCAAAACCAGATATGGTACATGGGCGTTGTGAGTGTACACACAACACCAAAGGCCGAAACTGTGAAAAATGTGAAGACTTCTTTAACGACTTACCTTGGAGGCCTGCTATTGGAAAGCAAACTAATGCTTGCAAGAGATGTAACTGTAACAACCATGCTACTAGTTGTCATTTTGACGCAGCATTGTTTGAGGCTAAAGCAAATGTAAGTGGAGGAGTATGTGACGGTTGTCAACATAATACCATGGGCTCTAATTGTGAACAGTGCAAACCGTTTTACTACAAGGATCCTGAAAGGGATATTCAAGACCCAGAAGTGTGCAGACGTAAGTATTGTTATTCTGGTCCAATCCTGAAATATTCTTTATATATTTACAGGTCTATAATTCATAATTTTGATTTTAGCCTGCGATTGTGACCCACACGGTTCGCTGGACGATGGTATCTGTGACTCCATTACTGACACCGTTAACAATCTGGTAGCAGGAAGTTGTCACTGCAAAACAAATGTAGAAAGCCGTAGATGTGACCAGTGTAAAAACGGATACTGGAACTTTACCGAACAAAATCCTGATGGTTGCCAATCGTGTACATGTAACACACTGGGCACCATCGACAATCAAGGATGCAACGTGTATACTGGAGAATGTACCTGTAAACGATATGTTACTGGTAGAGACTGTTTCCAGTGTTTACCTCAGTATTGGGGTCTATCTGAGAAACAAGATGGTTGCCAACCTTGTGATTGTGACCCAGGTGGTTCCTATGATAACTTCTGCGATGTAATTACTGGTCAATGCAGATGCAGAGATCATATGACTGGTAGAGCGTGTGATACCCCTAAACAACAGTTTTTCACGGCCAGTTTAGACTTCTTGTTGTATGAAGCTGAGGGAAGTAAAACTACTGGACAGGTTGTTATTAGGGCACCTTATAGGGATGGAAGAGAAAATACCTGGACTGGAACAGGTTTTGTCAAAGTTTATAGCGGAGATTACATGGAGATTTATGTAAATGAAATTCAGACCTCCATGGACTATGATGTAATAATTAAGTACGAACCCACCTCACCAGAAACGATGGAAGATGTAGTAGTTACAGTAGTACGACCTGATTCAGTGGATCCAAATGGACCATGTGCTAACATTAACCCCGAAGATGATGTTAAACATACTAATCTTCCTGCTAATCAGAGACAACAAGTAGTGGAGCCACCAGCATGCTTGGAAGCTAGCAAGCAATATACTATTCGCATAGAGTTTAGCACCAGTTATAACTACCCGACAGCAAGACCAACTGCTTCGGTTTTAATCGATTCAATATGGCTTAAACCGAGGATCGATAGTATTCCGTTTTTGGGCGGATCTGCAACTGCAGAAACCAGACGTGAAGAATTTGAACGTTACAATTGCGGTAATCCGGCATTATTTACTAAAGGTGCTGTAATTCCAGAAATCTGTAAAAAGTACCACGCCAGTATAAGTGCCTACGTGTTTGATGGTGCAAAGAATTGCGACTGTGATCCTACGGGATCAGTAAGTAAAATCTGTGACCATCTTGGAGGGCACTGTATTTGCAAACCAAACGTAGTTGGAAGAAGATGTGATGCGTGTGCACTGGAAACTTTCGACTTTGGTCCGGAAGGATGTAGAGCATGCGACTGCAACAGCATTGGGGCTCTTGATAACTTGTGCAACATCACAACTGGGCAGTGTAAATGCAGAGCTAACACATACGGTAGAGAATGTGATCAGTGCCGAGTTGGATTTTGGAAGTAAGTCTTACTAGAATTTATTTAGGATTTCTGGTAACTTGCTTAATTAAGCTAGGTAGCGATTTTAAAGTTTCCTAACTGGTATTCTATTTTAGTTTCCCTAACTGTGAAAGATGCGACTGTAACGGTCACGCAGACATTTGCGAAGCGCGTACAGGCACCTGTATTAATTGTAAGGATAACACTAACGGTGGTCACTGCGACAACTGCATTGAAGGATACTATGGCGACCCAAGAATTGGTGTAGATATTCAGTGTAGACCCTGTCCTTGTCCTGGTCCCATAGGATCTGATCACTCATATGCTGAGCGATGTTCACTCGATCCCCCAACTAAGGATGTTATTTGTGAATGTCAAGAAGGTTATGCAGGTAATTATTCTTAAATTTACCGCTACAGTCATTCTTACCTATATAAAGACCTGATTATTTCTGACTGAATAAAGATAACGCAAACAGTTATGGTTAATCATTGCGTTTTGAATAGTTGTGTCAATATAATTGCAAGCAGGATCTCAAAAATTTTAATTAAATGGAAAACTCATAAATAATACACATGACATTATATTGTTTTTTTATTACATAAAAATTTTCACAATAGCCTTGTTTAAATTTCAGGTACGAGGTGCGACGTGTGTGCAGACAACTTCTACGGAAATCCGGAACAACCAGGTGGATCCTGTAAGCCTTGTGAATGTAATGATAAAATTGACTTGCTGCAGCCTGGGAATTGTGATCCACATACTGGAAAGTGTCTTAAATGTCTGGATGAGACTACAGGTGATCATTGCGAAGTTTGTAGGGAAGGATTCTTTAGATACACCGATGATGACTTTTGTAAAGGTAAACAGTTTGTTTGATGAACGCATATTTTCTAAATCTAAATGTTTGACTTGGTAAAACTTATTAAAAACTCTCTCTTGCAGAGTGTAGGTGTCACATTTTGGGTACAAACTTCACAGCAGGACCTTGTAACCCATCAGGAGGTCATTGTCATTGTTTCCCAAATGTTTCGGGTATGCATTGTGATGAATGCATATCAAATCACTGGAAAATTGCTAGCGGCGGAGGTTGTGAATCTTGTAACTGTGATCCGTTTGGATCTGTCAATTCTCAATGTAATTTGGTATGTATATGTTTATAATGTTAATCTATTATCAAAATAATATTTTTTATTCCAGTTTGATGGGCAGTGCGAGTGTAAAGACGGCTTTGGAGGAAGGCAGTGTAATGAATGTATGCCCAGATTCTATGGCGATCCCAAACAAGAATGCTTGCGTAAGTTTCCAAAAATAGCTAGTGCAGGGGCAGCTGGTGAAATTTCAAAGTTGTATATCTCTATCCTTACTTACAGGATCCGTACAAAATTAAGGGATTTTAATAGTGAGCCCATTGAGAATGTTTTGGTAAAAAACATTTTGTAATTTACAAAAAATAGTTGAATTTTTGGTGAGCCCTCCCTGGGAAAAAATAAACGCGTTAAGGGATTTTATTTATTACTTATTCTAAACAAATCATTTGGTTGAAAATTTTTAAATTTTAGGAGAAAAAAATGTGTTAGTAGAAAGTTATAGCCATTTGAATTTTTTTAAACCTAAAATATGATTTAAAAAAAAATCAAATGTCTATAACTTTCTACTAACACATTTTTTCCCTTAAAATTTGAAAATTTTGGACAAAATGATGTAAAGTTTGTTTAAAAAATAAATAAAATACCTAAATGCGTTCATTTTTTTCCCAGGGGCGACTCGGCAAAAAATTAACTTTTTTCCGTAAATTACAAAGTTTTTTTTTCATAACCAAATCATTCCCAGTGGGCTCACCATTAAAACTTCTAAATCTGGTATGGGTCCTGTGAGTAGGAACAGAGATATACAACTTTGAAATTTCACCAGCCGCCACTGAGCTAGTGTCATTCAAAGTAAAATAACTTAAATATGTTTTGTTGATAGGCTGTGAGTGTGATGCACTTGGAGCCAAGAATGAGCAGTGTGACATGCGCACAGGAGCTTGTATTTGTCAACCAGGTGTCGGAGGTCACAAATGTGATCGCTGTGAAAGAGGTTTTATTGGAAACTTACCCGATTGCCTAACTTGTGGTGAATGCTTTGATAACTGGGATAGAATATTACAATCAAGCAAAAGTAAGTTTAGTAAATAAATACAATTGGTCACGAATGATAAAATACCATCATTCGACATCTCTAATCGTAGTAAACTTTTAATTTTAGATGAAACATTGGATATAATTAACCGCGCTGGAGATATAAAGAAAGTAGGAGCTACGGGAGCTTATACTAAAGAATTTGATGAAATGCAGGCCCAACTTGACGAAATAGAAGAACTTCTAAGCAATACTAACGAAGTTGATGTAGATGCAATAGAAGAAGAACTACAAATATTAAGGAATCAAATTAACGAGACAGAAAATGAGAAGCTAAAAAATCTTGACAACGCTTTGGCAAATATTAAACAAAATATTCTTCTGACCGACAGAAAAGTTAACAATCTTAATGAGAGCATTGCTGAACTGAAAAGAAAAACCAAGGAATTAGAGAACAATGGTACAAAGCTACAAGAAGCAAATGTGCAAGGAGCTTTAAATCTTATTAACAGTGCTAAGGAAAAAGCTGACCGAGCAGCTCAGAAAGCAGAGCATTCCCAAGAAGACGTTAAGTATGCTGATAACCAGTGTAGAGCTACAGAAACATTTATTAATCAAACGAGGGATGTCTACAAAAAACAATCTGAAGATAATGAAAATGAATTGGAGGGTATTCGTCAAAAATTAAGTGAGCTAAACGCAGAAATTCCTACTCTCAATGACTTGGTATGTGATGGCGCTGGAGATCCTTGTGATTCAATCTGTGGCGGTGCAGGATGCAAAAGTTGTGGTAACTCGATTTCCTGTGAGGATGGTGCAAAACAACTTGCTGAAAGAGCTATTAATCTAGCTAAGACAACTGAAACTGCGCTAAAAGAAAAAGAAACCACCGCAAATGATCTAATCCGTAATGTTTCCCAGATTAACACCAATGAAACTCGTACATTGGCTCAAATGACGTATGACTTTATCAGGAATGAACTGCAGAAATCAAACATTTCTTTAAATGAAGCCAATCAGATGATGAAAGAGATGCGAGAATATATGGGACAAAATAACACAAAACCAGAAGATATTAAGGAGCTGGCTGAAGAAGTGTTGAAGAAGAATGTACATAAGACACCAGAAGAAGTTAAACAACTTGCCGATAGCATTAAAGACGCAGTAGAAAGACTAACAAATACAGACTACATTATCGAAGCTACTAAAAATGACTTAGCTAAGGTTAACCAATTAAAAGAGGATGCCGAATACGCAAAGTAAGTATGCTGTTTTTGGACTGGAAGATAATGTTTCCGGTATCTATATCTCTGTTGCTACTTCCGAGATCCATACCAAGTTCAGGTCATTTAATAGTGAGCCTACTAGGGATGTTTTGGTAAAGAAAAAAATATTTTGCAATTTGCGAAAAAAATTAACACGCTTAAGTATTTTATTTATTATTTTTTCTAAACAACAAGACATCATTTTGTCGAAATTCATAAATTTTAAGAGAAAAAAATGTGTTAGTAGAAAGTTATAGTCATTTGAATTTTTTTAAATATATTTTAGGTTTAAAAAATCCAGCACATTTTCTCTCTTAAACTTTAAAAATTGTCGATAAAATGATGTAAAATTTGTTTAGAAAAAATAATAAATAAAATACGCGTTAAATTTTTTCCCAGGGATGGCTGACCAAAAATTCAACTTTTTTTCGCAAATTACAAAATATTCTTTTTTCTAACATAACATTCCTAGCATGGGTCCCGTAAGTAGCAACTGAGATATACATCTTTAAAATTTCACCAGCTGCCACTGAACATCTCTAGTTCTACGTTTTAGAAATAGTTTATTCATAGATATACTTTCTTAGATCGAATGCAACCAAATTGTTAACCGATGCAGAAGCAGTCAATCAGTCGCTAAATAAGACACAAGATGCTCAGTTAGAAGCTGAGGAAGCTATTGAGAAAGCTTGGACTGACTACAAAGCGGTCGAGAATATCTTAAATGAGGTAAGGCATTAAAATTACGTTAATTACGTATTTTGTCTTTAATTAAAGAATCAAGGTAAGATGTTAAAATATTGTTTACAGATTGGAAATAAAACTGAAGCAGCTCAAGGTACCACAACTGCAATTGATGAACAACTTAACGAAATTAAGGGTATATTAGCGGGTCTTCAAAGGAACATAACAGACAATGAAATTTTTGCCAACAGAATTATTGAAGAATCAATAAACATCTTAGGAAATGCTGAAAAAACAAGTGCCGATTTCGAACAACTTCAAACGAAATATGAAGAAGCTAGAGAGCGTCTTGATCAAAACTTAGACAAAGTCAAGAATACCAAAGACCGATCTACCGAATTATCTAACAAGGCTTTGGATTTAGTTGAAAAAGTTACTAAAACACAGGACCATATAACCAAGCTAGAAGAAAGCAATCAGGGTGATGACTTAGATGCTTTGGAGCGTCAGCTTCAAATTCTTATAAACAAAATGGCGGATTATACGAAAGTATTAGAAGAAAGGGTGCAGCATTACAAAATATGTACCTAAAATGGTTACTAATAGGTGTTTTTTCACTGCCTTTTAAATATAGTCAGTTTCAGAGAATTCGGATATTCTATTTTGTACATAATTTTACTTTTAAGATTTTAATACGAAAGTTTTCTATCTGCTGCTGTGATATTATATGACAATAAAATCACCCATTTGAATAATACAATCTAATTTTGAAAACAATATACCACACACAAAACTGTCATTTCTTATTAAATTCATGATATAAGTACCTACTTCTCTCCTAAAACTTACTGCACTGTAAATAAAATAGGTAATTTATTAATGATGTATCGGCCCCTAGTTCTTAGAAAACAATAATGTATCAACAATTTTTATGAGTATACTTGTAAATATTCATAAGCTACCTAATCTTTTTTTATTTTCTAACACAAATAATACCTTTAATACCTACAAGTAAACTTTTGGGTGTGTTTTAATGTATCACTGCTAATTTGTAAATAGCAAATAAATTATTTCAAAAATAGAGATTTTTATTTAAAAAAAAACAGATGCTAAACTTAGTTGTAAAACCTAATGTAGATTGGGGTACAACCCATACAAAAAATGACACATTTCAACTAAAATTAAGTGCCATCTAAAATATTGAATCTGTATAAAGTTATGTACACTGGTATCACATTATGGTACATCAAATAATTAAATAAAATTTAAAATAAATACTATTTTATCTTAATAATATATCACCGTATTTAACTAGAAAATTAACATGATCACCATAGTAAGCCTAAAAATACAGGGTTCATGCATATCATTGCTAATAAGGGTATATAATTAAATTTTCCATAATTATATTACAGCAAAGAGCTTCTACTCAATAGAAGATTTTTCGTGAAGCCAATCCAATTTCGTTTTAAAATATGGGTACTTTGTATTTAAGAGGGGGTACTGGTATTTAGTTGGCCTGGCTAGTTTCTAGTAACCGAAATTATTGCTATGGTTACAACCATGATAAATAAATTGCTAGTTTGACATCCATAAATTGAATCGTAAGAAAACTGAATTTTTGAAAACAACAAAAAAAATTTTACCGATATAATAAAAACCTTAAACTTACGAAAGTACAGTTTCTCTAAAACCAGTTTTCCAATTTTGTTAAAGCAATTTTAAAAAATATATTTTTTCAGAGAACATCTTTTCAGATATTAATTTTTCCAACAACGGCTTTTTGCAAAAGTACATTACGAGAAAGACACGTATAAAAAAACCTGATGAAACCCAAAAAAGGTTCGTTTTGATTTGTTTAGAATCTTATTTCGTCTTTTTTTCATTAACATTTTTCAAGGTACTAGAACTAGAGTTCCTAGTTTAATTTTCTAAATACTGTTTTCAAAAAAATATATTTTTCTATGCGGTTTTTCAATCGTTTTTGAAACATTTTAAACTAAAAATTACTTCGCATAAATATACTTTAAACGTAACTATCCAGGTTGCGAACGAAATACCTGCTACCTTTATACATTTTTTTCGTTGGTAAATCAAAGTTAATGTAAAGGTGGACAATAATACTATAATCACCGTGAATTTATAATTTTATTTTTATGCAAAATGAGTTATTCTATTAATGAGAGACACAAAATGTTAAAATTACATTAAAGAAATAACAATAATGTTAGAGCTGCTCAAAGACAAAATATGAAGAAAGTATTGAAGAGGGACAAAGAACTCCATCGTTAAACACCATAATAAAAATAAATAGAAAACTAGCAGAAAGAGGAATTCTGGGCAATGGAAAAAGAAGCAGAGAAAGAAATAGAGAAAGGGACCTAGCGATTTTATTATATTTTCAAGAGAATCCAAAAAAATCAATTCTCCCGATTGTGTTCAAACTTCAAGAACGTTAAAGTATTTTAAGTATCGACCATATAAAATTATGCCAGTTCAAAAGCTTAGTGCCAATCAAAAAGAAAGCAGATATACTTTTATCACAAATATTAACGAAAGAATGCGGCAAGATCCAAATTTATTTCATACTATCGTTTGGACAGACGAGGCAACTTTCTCAACTGCTGAAATGTTTAATAGACGAAATGCTCATGTTTGGTCGGATGAAAATCTCTTTACTGTCGAAGATATTGCTTTTCAGGGGCGTAATTCAATCAACGTTTGGTGTCGGATATTACAAAATAAAATTCTAGGACCATTGTTTTTTCGGGGAGCAACAACTGGCCAGCGCTATCTTAATTATTTAACACATTTTTTCTGTTAAAATTTAAAAATTCTCGACAAAATGATGTAAAATTTGTTTAGAAAAAATAAGAAATAAATGACTTAAACGCGTTTAGGGGCCAAGGAATAATTCAACTTTTTTTCGCAAATTACAAAATGTTTTTTTTCTACCAAAAGATTCCCAGTGGGCTCACTATTAAAACCCCTAGATTTGGTATGGGTCCTGTAAGTAGGAACATATACAGTGACCGGCAAAAAGTTGGACACATATGGGAAAAATTTTTATTATTGGAATATTGAAAAAACTTTTTATGCCGATTGTCTCTGCATGATGGGTAACCTAAAAATTCATTTTGACATTTGTTACGTGATTACTCGTTTGCCGGCAAAATTGAAAAAAATATATATTGTCATGGAAAACTGGTATTAGGTGACAAGATATTGAAAAAAGTTATTAGAAAAAAGTGTTTAGATTTTAATTTTATACCCCTTGGAAAAGTCTGGAGCCAAAATTAAAAAAAAAATATTTTACATTTTTTGAAAAAAAAATGTACAATATTAGTTTCATATTCCCATGAATTTAATAAAAATGTGTTAAATGATCGAAAACCAAGGTAATAACCTATTGTCTCAACATTTTTGTTATTACTTAAAAGTTTTATTTGATAAAATTTAAATTTTAGCTTTTTTCCATGTACTTGGGTGTGGCCAAGCCCTGTATCTGGCAACCATTTTGGTAGACACGTTAAAATTTCTTCAAAATTAGAGCAACCGGTCTTTCGTAAGCATATTGTTCCAGAAGTAACTATAAATGGTAAATATGGTTGCCAGATACAGGGCCTGGCCACACCCAAGTACATGGAAAAAAGCTAAATTTTAAATTTTATCAAATAAAACTTTTAAGTAATAACAAAAATGTTGAGATAATAGGTTATTACCTTGGTTTTCGATCATTTAACACATTTTTATTAAATTCATGGGAATATGAAACTAATATTGTACATTTTTTTTCAAAAAATGTAAAATATTTTTTTTTTAAATTTTGGCACCAGACTTTGCCAAGGAGTATAAAATTAAAATCTAAACACTTTTTTCTAATAACTTTTTTCAATATCTTGTCACCTAATACCAGTTTTCCATGACAATATATATTTTTTTCAATTTTGCCGGCAAACGAGTAATCACGTAACAAATGTCAAAATGAATTTTTAGGTTACCCATCATGCAGAGACAATCGGCATAAAAAGTTTTTTCAATATTCCAATAATAAAAATTTTTCCCATATGTGTCCAACTTTTTGCCGGTCACTGTATATACAACTTTGAAATTTCACGCGCCGTCGCTGTATACATACAGCAATCATAATGAAAATATTGAACAAATTCAAAGGAAGGTGAGAAATGAAGTAAGAAATCTGAACGAAAATGATGCTGAAAGTATTATAAACACACTTCAGAGGTAGAGAAGAATGTATGAAAAGTGTGATGAATTAAATGGCGGACATGTTGAAAATTTCTTGTGATATTTATTCGCCAATGTTAGCATTTATCTGTTTATGTTATAATTCATTTTTTATTGTTTATAATCACTGATTATTGCTTTCAAATATTAATAACTAATAAAAATCGACATTTATTGTTTAATAGAATAACTCATTTTGCATAAAAATAAAATTATAAATTCACGGTGACTAAAGTACTATTGTCAAGCTTGACGTTAATTTTGACCTACCTACGAACAAAATTTAAAAATGTAGCAGGTATTTCGTTCGCAATCTGGATAGTTAGGTTTAAAGTATATTTATGCGAAATAATTTCTAATTTGAAATATTTCAATAGACTACATTTCCCTTCTCTTCAGACGCCCACGGTACGTTAGTACTTAGGCTTGAAGTCTACGTGGGATGGCTTAGATGAAAAAACAAAATTCAAAAACGATTGAAAACCGCATAGCTTATGTTATACAAAATAACTCCAGAACTTCTAGAATCCAAAAATATGATAAACATTATACCATCCAATTTACAATAAGCGAGAAAATCGATGTTTCATATTTTTTTATTCGATGCTCAATTGTCTCGCTGACAAGGTATATGAATGATTCATAAAAATCCCCAAAGCTTTCATATTTAACATTTCTTCCCATTTAAAAAAAAAATTTTATAAGGCCTGTTTACTCTTATTTGGATAAACCCAAACCAACCTGAGGAGTGTAACTCTTAAAGATTATGTTGAATAAATAAAATTTCGTTCTGGTATACTGTGGCTTTCTATATGGTAGGCTAAGTACTTATTAATACTCCATCATATGTTGGACTTTATTTTTTCCTGCATTTTTAGACATACCCGATTACCTAGGTACTTGTATTTTCTTTTATCCAGTCCAGGTATTCAGTTATTCTTGTATATACGCCCGGGTAGCCTGGCTCTCCACATTTATTTCCAAATGACACCACACCTACCTGAATCCATCTTGTATCCCAGCGAAGCATTAATGGTCCACCTGAATCTCCCTAAAAAATTTAAATTGAAATAAAGGCACATAGATTTTTAATAATAAAATTTCTCGAACATTGCTATTATTTGCCTACCTGGCATGCATCTGTTCCGCCTTCAGAATACCCAGCACAAATAAAATTGCTTGTAATTGGTTGAAAATATGCTTGATTGCAATCCTCATTACGCCATATAGGTAGAATTGCTTGGCGCTGCACAGTACTTTCCTTTCCTCCATAGAAAGTCGTACCCCATCCAACAACAGTAGTTTTTCTGCCTGCAAATTGCTCAGCTTTAAGCTCTGGAGGAGGTAAGCAAAGAGGAATGACATATCTTGATTTCCTAGCTGGTCTGTCAAGCTTTACTAACGCAATGTCATTGTAAAAACCCACTCTGCTAAATTGCTTATGAGCTCTTATTTCCGTCACCTTAAAGGTTACTGGAGCAGAAGGTTCATCATCTCTTTTTAGATCTATATCCCCTAACCTTACAGTAAACTGCCGAGCTGAAAATCTACAAAAATGTATGATTGGAATATTAAAAAATAATTGTAAAAGAAAAATACTAACTTTAGTAAGTATTGATTTCCACTATTTTATTAACTTGTTATTTAAATTTTAAAATCAATACTAAAGTTGGTATTTTTCTTTTACAATTTGATAGTGGATTTCCATCAAGTAAATCTGTCAGTTCATTAAAAATAACTCTGAAAGGGTGCTTACGGTCTTTGCCGAGAATCCCTAGTACAATGGGCAGCAGTAAGAACATGAGTAAATGAAATAAGGGAACCACCACACCAGAACTCAGTTCTTCTTGAACCATGGAGGAAAATAGCAGCCATCCAGGGCCACCTTCCAGGCAAAGCCTCTTCGCCTCCGACTACTCTGAATTTGGATGACTCTGGTTGACCACATTCTAAAAAACAACAGTAATTACACAGAATTGCTGCAATTGTTAAGCAGTATAATATACTACGATCTTCAAGAATGCTTGAAAAGTCTGGCTTAGTTATACTTACCTTCTGGATTTACATAGTTATTAACAGGTGTTGATAAATGTGGAACGCTCTGTATGTTGGCACTGTTGGCAGGAGGAAATACTAAAGGTTTACTCGCAACGAGCACAGTTGAAGCAGGCGTTGTTATTACAGGCCTAGTTGTTGTTGTTGTTGTTGTTGTTGCAGGTCTAGTTGTTGTTGTTGTTGTAGTCGTTGTTGATGTTGTTGCCTCAGTATTGTAGTAAATTGATGCAAAAGTCACAGGTTGATTTTGAGTTGTACGGATTGTTCTGACAGTTGTAGATAATTGACTTGGAATATAATCCTCAGATGTTCGCGGGCAACACACACCCGGCACAAACAGGCTTTTGAAGCAGAGAGATCGTCTTAAAGTTCTCAAGTTGAGGAGTAGCTGAGGACAATCACTTAAGTCATTGCAGTAGCTAAAAAAGAAGTATCTTAATATCAGCAAACCTAAGCAAAAACAGTCACAGTAAAAGCCGATCAACGTATTTTATTGTAGAAAAACTATGGACGAAAATTCTTTAAATTTCTTTTTGATTTAATCCCACCAAAATTAAAAATTTAAACACATAACTGGCAAGCACATTTACTAAGCTCACTATAGTACGAATTAATATTCATTCTGTCATTTCTTAACCTTTTTATTGGAAAGTATTATTACATACTACTTGCATCCGGTTGCTTCAGAAATTTTTGTAATATAATACTTCTTAATAATTGGAAATTCCAACATAAACAATCAATAAAAAGTTAGAATTACTGTCCGACAAAAACATTAAGGTGGGTAATAATAATATCGCCAAATTAATAACTTTCTCTGTGTAATTCCGAAAGCATTACGTAAAGCAAGGTCGCCTTACGAAGAATACCTAACAAGACTTGCTTACTAGGTCACATTAATTTAACATCTTACTTTATATCCTTAGGGCTACCTTTTGTTGTGCTGGTGCGTGTACTTGAAATATTACATACACGGTCTAACCTACTTCGATGCTTATTACATGAAGAAGAATAAACATTTTAACTGAAGAAAAGAATAACATACCCCGGAAATCCTTCAGGTGTAGTGCAAGTAGAGCTATCATCATCATTCTCGTCACTATCTGCTTTCTCATTAATTTGATCACGTACTCTTGAAGGTTTCTCACTTTCTGATAAAGGTAACGCCTCTCTGACCAAGGGTGCAATAGTATCTGTAACATTTCTTCCCAAAACATTCTTGCTTATAGTATACAAAGCATTTGGTACTTCTTCAGATACTTGACTGCTATCACCGTCCCTAGTCATATTAACCAAGTACCTTCCTACAGTATTTAAAGCCCCAAGTGTTTCGGTAATTTTGAAAATTGTCTCTGGTTTAAAATGGCGTCCACTTTCTGGATCTTCGTTGGAATATGGGGAGGATCTGCGAAATTGGTGATATTCTTGATTAGTCACTGATCTGGGATAATGAATTCTAACCCATGTTGGTCTTGGAGGTGATTCTTCGTTATACCAAGGACGATGTTGAAAGGGATAGTATTGGTTTGGAGCAAATTCATTTGAAAATGAAATGAAGAAACAGAGAATGAGCAGTCTTCCTAGAAAAATCAATTTATTGGTCATCATTTACGTAATTATTAATATTTCAAAGAATTGTAATGAAGTAAGAAATTACATCTTATTCACAAGTGTAGGGTGTGAAAGATGTGCTAAAAAGCTACTAGAAAGTTTCTTCTATCCGCTCAAAGCCAAAATCTGCATCTTACCTCGACTTACTACCTATCCGATATTTTTATATTGCATTTTTTGACAATTCCTCAATATTTCTTGGGAAAACTATAGGTTTCATATGCTGAACAAATGGAGGCTATCAGTGTCAAGGTGTACCAATGACGATATCATCATTGCCAATACTATCGGTAAAGAAATACCTATACAATGTTGCCGGCCTATTGTCTTACGAGCCAAGATCTAATGTAAAATGTTGACATTGCATGCAGTTATGAGCGAGTTTTATTTTTTTATTAATTCTATAAATTTTATATATTTTCCTCTGTCTACTATGTAAAAATAAATAACAATAAAAACAATTTAAAAGTAAATTTCTTAATGTTGGCAATGTTGTACCAATGGTTTCACTTTCTCCGAAGGTCTTCGGCAAGATACAGATGGAATATCCGTTTTAGTGACGGCAAAATTATGTCGAATAATGATTGCGTAATATACAGGGGAACTCCTAAGTTACACAACTCATCACACATTACAAATTGAAATTTTAATAATAAACATAAAGTTAAGGACAAAAATAAAGATTTTTTTAAAAATACTAAATAATTTTTTTTTCGTAGGTATGCCCTAAAATGCACAATTAAAATATTTTAATTTTAATTTCTTTGACCTTTATTTCCCTCTATCTTTAATTTATTTTAATTCGTATTTTTTAATTTGTCGTTTTTTCCTAATTATATAAGTTGAACTGTGACGTAAGAGCAATTATTGCTTTGTTTACATCTCTACCTATTAAACCTAATAACCCCAAATGCGTTTTCGAAGTCCATATATTTAGTATAATTCCTTGAATTAAAAAAAATAATGACGGACCCAGAAACATAGGCAACTACAGACAGATATCTTTCATTTTTATTTATTGTAAATAGCATACAGGTAAAATTACATTTATCAACTTAAATCTACTAATATTCGTCATAGGCGAATAAAACCTAAATTCTTGTATCATCACTGCCCTAATAGGGACTTGCACGTTACGTCAGTGGAATTAGGTAACCTATACATGAGCTGCCATAGTAATTTATTTGTTAATTTATTTGATTTGATGACGTACAAATAAACATATAATAAATAAATACATATAAGTAAAAAATTAATCTTAATTAAAAATAAAACGCATAAAACATAAAACATTCAAAGTATATTAATATACATGGGTAAATACAATTAAAATTAAAATGCATTTTTAATTTTTCTTGCGTTTACCAATAACAAAACCAGCAGCAAATAACTTTATTATAGACGGAATGCGCTTTCTATCTACATCAAGCACTTTTTTAGAACTTAAAGATGGTTTTTATATTAAACCATTTTTCTGGTGGGTGGACAAAGTAGGAAAGAAGAAATTTTTCCTTTTTTATTTTTGCATAATTCTTTAGTTTCCACTAATGACTCACCTTTTTTGTAAAATGTCAATAAAATAAAATATCGTAATGGCATTTATTGCTAAGCTCATTTTTTTTTAATATGTCAACGGCATGCTAGTCATTGATAGTCGAATGGTTGTTATAAATAAAATAGAGACAAGTTATAATTATATGAATTAGGCAGTGAAAGGGTTTCTCGGAATTAAAAGTAAAAATCTAAATTTATTTATTATATATTTATTTTTTCGAAAGTATATAAGTGCATAGACAGTATTAAAAATAAAGGTGTAAGGTCATTTTTGCTTAACAAACATACTTAGTTAAAGAAATGAATCTCATGTTTCTGTCCACAAAGAAATATCATAAACATGACGGTTATTTTAATTTAGGAACTGGCCATAAGAGAAATCTTATATTCCACGTAAATGCACTACTATTTGTTTAAAACTTTTTCTGTATTAATTAGTCACAAAATAGCTTTAATAGTTTAATTTTTGTTTTCATTTAAACATGTAAATTTTCATATTATAGTCGTTTAATGCTGTAAAAAGCAGACTAACTTTTAATAAGTAACATTTTCCCAGGTTTAAAAGTCCATTCTTCCCTTTAAAGCAATACCACCACTAAAAAATCTTTATAAAAAAAATAGCACCAAAAATAAAAGCCTAGCTTACAGAAAACAGGTTGTTATTAATTTATTTTTTGACGCTTTCTTGATAATAGTATTAAACTTTCTATAATAATTGTGAAATAGTATTTAAAAAAATCCAAGGGGAAAAGTTTAAATGAAACGTACCGATAAGAGTAATCCATAACTGCATCTTAAAGTGCGTGACACTAAACTGCAAAGTTAGTACCACATCCACGGGTGCAAAGGATCACTAAAAACTACAACTTGTTAACGTTTGACCCAAATTTTGTTTTGTGAAGACGGTGACGGTTCAAAGAAAGTGACTGTTGTGCTAACTCCCTTCTTTCTTCGGATAGCTCCCACTCGCCATCCTTGGTGCTTTTTACTTTCGTTGAAGACAAATTTCACTTACAACTCGAATATATTATTTTGTTTGTTTATTAGTGCAGCTGCAAATGCTCGAATTGTATATTCATTTAAATATTTTAACATTGTTTTACTTTAAGACATAGCACTCATTTTAAATATTAACAATATATAGAAATAAGAAGATTGCTTGCCCATTTAAAAAGGATTAATCCGTAGGATTCTGAAAGCAGAGCCTAGAGGTGCAAATCACAAGGAGCCAAACCTGGGGAGTAAGTCATCATAAACAGGTCAGCCCAAGACTAGGTATCATTTGTAAAATGACCACAATGTGCTAGTTAGGTGTTTAATGGTAAACAAATAATGAAAGTAGAAATAGTAATTGAAAAAAGTTGTTTAATGACTACGGACTATTTTTTAGTTGCATTCTAAACGCTGAAATACAATATCCATTAGCAAAGTGATTCATTAAATATTTAAATTCGTTTATCACGATCGGCGGATTTAGATAATTTTACGTATATATGTAATATCTACTATTTTTATTACTACTGCTTTTGTAACTTATGAAAATTAACATTCTTTAATATATATTTTTTAAGTTATAGCATAGACTAAATAATTCCTAGACAAACACTGCTGTGCAACGAAAAACGGGTCTCCCTTGAGACATTTGGTGGGTTTACTGGTTTATAGTTTAAAAGTTTGTTTGTCTACCATTATATAAATATGTATACTATGTATCTACATGTACATATAAAAAAATTTTGGTACTTTCCTGCTTAGAATATAGTATATAGTATATTAAAAAATATGCATATAAAGAGCGTCTTATGAAACTATTGGCTCGATTGTCATGTCAGAAAATTTATCTGTAGTGTCAGGGAAATGTCAGGAATTTCCTTTTAGCAAATCGCTGGGATCCCTGTATAAAACAATAAGGCAGTAAAAAATTAACAGCCAGATTATCCAACGTTAGTCCGATCTAATTTGACAACCAAAAGGTTTAAACTGACAAGTGTAAGAATAAGACAACTAAGTTTTATACTATGAACTTGTTTCTGAGCTTCTGCGCAAATTTATCATAAAAAGACAATTAATTATAGTACGTACTTTCAACAATAATAGAACTAAATTCATTACAGCAACTCTTTCCCAGATGAAAATCATTTGGAAACCAATTAAATCGCTGAAATATCACAATAATTCATAAGTGTTTAATGACGACTTATTAACAATGACAGGACAAAAACCTGTCAAAACATAACTGATCAACTATAAGATCTTAATTTAAACCAGTACTAAATCTTATAAACTTTCTTAGTGAATCTGAACGTTAAATTCTATTACCAAAATAAGAAATAAAATTAATTGCAAAGCAATTCGAGGCTAGTTTAGCACTTTGCCTTTGTATATGTCCATTAAATATCAGTCTACTATCTACATATATAGAGCCATAGAAATCTATGTTCAGTCAATTTGTTGACTAAATGTTTCTCTAAAAACTTGTGGGTTTTAAATCAGAACTCTTGTTAAAAATATTTGATGGGGGCCAACTTCACACTTTTTTAACAGTCAAAAATTTAAGTTGTAAACAACAAAACACCATTCTAATTCTACAGAACTGTAGAACTATTGCAGCGCTAACGAGAACTCATGTGTTTTAAACCAGAACTCTTGCTACTATAAACGTGTTTGATTTATTGCAACGGTACCTAAATACAGTGGCGGCTGGTGAAATTTCAAAGTTGTATAACTCTGTTCCTACTTACAGGACACGTACCAACGTAAGGGGTTTTGATAGTGAGCCCCCTGAGAACGTTTTGGTAAAGACAAAAACATTTTGTAATTTGTGAAAAAAAGTTGAATTTTGGGTGTGCCCCTCCTAAGAAAAAAATGAACACGTCTAGGTATTTTCTTTATTATTTTTTCTAAACAAATTTTACATCATTTTGTCGACAGTTTTTCAATTTTGAGAGAAAAAAACGTGTTAGTAGAAAGTTATGGTCATTGGAATTTTTGTAAAAATTATATTGTAGGCTTAAAAAAATTCAAATGGCTATAACTTTCTACTAACACATTTTTGTCTGTCACAATTTAAAAACTGCCGACAAAATGATGTAAAATTTGTTTAGAAAAAATAATAAATAAAATACCTGGACGTGTTCATTTTTTTCTTGGGAGGGGCACACCAAAAATTTAACGTTTTTTCGCGAATTACAAAATGTTTTTTTTACCAAAACATTCCCAGTGGGCTCACTATTACAACCCCTAAATTTGGTACGGGTCCTGTAAGTAGGAACAGAGATATACAACTTCGAAATTTCACCAGCCGCCACTGCCTAAATATGGTTCAATTTCACAAGTATGTGAGGTTGCCTCCCCATGAAATATTTTGTAACAAGTGTTCTCGTTTAAAACTCATGAGTTCTCGTTAGTGCTCCAATAGTTCTACAGTTCTGTAGAATTAGAATGGTATTTTGTTGTTTACAATTTAAATTTTTGACTTTTAAAAAGTGTGAAGTTATGAAATATTTTTTAACAAGAGTTCGGGCTTAAAACTCATGGGTTCCCGTTAGTGCTCCAATAGTTCTACAGTTCTGTAGAGTTAGAATGGTATTTTGTTGTTTACAACTTAAATTTTTGACTGTTAAAAAATGTGTGAAGTTGGCCCCCCATGTAATACTTTTAACAAGAGTTCAGGTTTAAAACTAATGAGTTCCCGTTTGTGCTGCTATAGTTTTACAGTTTTGTAGAATAAGAATGGTATTTTGTTGTTTAAACTTAAATTTTTGAGTGTTAAAAAAGTGTGAAGTTGGCCCCCATGAAATATTTTTTACCAAGAGTTCTGGTTCAAAACTGATAAGTTCCCGTGAGTGCTGTCATAGTTCTACATTTATGCATAAAGATAATGACATTTTGTTGTTGAATTTTTTACTTCCCAACAAGCACAAAATATGTAATACAATTTTTTTGGTAAGAGTACTGGCCTTGAAAACCATAATCATAAAGAACTGTAGAACTCCTTTAGAACTATTAAGCACTGTTGTTAAACTTTTGTTTTTGCAATAATGGGGGGCTAGGTGAAGTTAGCCTCCAATTTAAAAAAAATTGCGTTTCCTTTTATTTTAACGGAACTATTAATAAAAACTAAAAAGATCTCTAGAATTCTTCATAGAAAAACTCCATTAATTTAAAAAAAAGTTGCATTTGGGGGTCAACTTCACATACATTCGTCGATAGCAGTCCCTGTTACGTTACGACATAAAATAATTGCATCATCTGCAAAGAAAGTAATTTCCCCCCTATATCATATTAGCCAAATAATTAACATGTGTAGAAAAAAAATGCTATACTTGTACTACAGCTTTACCTGTCAGTATTTTAACTAACCCACTCAAGACCAAACATTTAACTTTCAATTATACCTCTATACAGTAAAACTTATATATTTTCTCTATGAGTAAAACTTATTTAAAATAATCGTTTGTTCTTCAGTGTGAGAACAATAAACCAGTAAAAGATCCTTTTAAACCAAAAAGCCTAATCAAGAACTTCGAAATTTCTTCCCTGACTTGAGGACAACAAATCTTTATTTTTACTGACAGTCTTCCCTGGCGGTTTTTGAATCCCCTGACATTTCCCTGTTTTTCCAATCGCTGGGAACCCTGTTATAGCGAGGCACTTGTAAAGCTAAGAAGAGTAAGGGTCCAAGAATAAGCCACTCAGTTTGCGAAATCCTCATAAATCGAAATTATTGACTGGCAGATTGTAAGCACTATACCCACACAATTAAAAGGAACCCATATGGGTGAAACAAAATCAGAGGATTTATAAATCTCGAAATACGACTTTTATACATACTTTGACTTTGGCATATAATTACCCAACAGCCAACCTCACGGGTCATGTTATGTCTAGAAATCAATCCAAGTCAAATATGTTCCATAATTTAAATACTATGAGTGTAATTCCCAAGACTTTTGGTAAGTATAAAGCATGAAATACTGCTAAATAACAAGCGATGTTATATGCCTGGGTGAAATTTTTTATTAGCCTTGTGGGTTCGCAGGTGCGGAATAATTTACAAGCATTCCGACGATATTGAGTCTGGTTAATGTGGTGGTCTACCACCCGTAAGGTATTTTTCAGTGTTGTGTTTCATGCTTGTTAGCTTTCGATGTCAATAGTTCTAACAGAAAAAGCTATGTACATACATCATTAAACTCAATAAGTTTGTGCTAAAATATTCCCAAAAATTATAATAAGAAAACCACAATGACTACGACTAATTGTAAAAATAGATTTTGATTTTAATATAACTTTTTGAGGTAGAGATAATGTAAAATATTTTTTATTGTCCTTTCTGAAACCTTAGACAATAAGTTCTAAGTGCTGAACCTCAATCAGTGGATTCAAGTACCTGGTTATAACAAAGTAATATGTGATTTACGTGAATATTGCATTTTTTTGTTTTAAATATCATTATCGATCATTCTCGGTGGTAATGAAAGGATCTTTGAAACAGCAGATAAGGCAGAATAATTATCAAATATATTTTATGTAACACTTCGTCAGTTTCTTTGCAGCCTGCTGTTGTGTGTGATAGTGTCCAAAGTTTCGTAAGTAAACTATCTTTTTTCAACGCACTTAAATTAGCGAATAATTGTCACCCAATAAAATAACAAAAGGTACCTAGTTATGTTGTTATTGTTTTAATTATACTTTAGGCTTAATATATAATTTTTCACTACATTAAACATGATATAAATATCATTCGCCACGAAAAAATCTCATTCTGATCAATATTTCTGCGAAACAGTGGTAAATATCTATTTTTCTCTCTTCTTATAAAAATTGTTGTCCACGCTTTTCTCAAACCTTTCACAAGGCAATTTAAGCTTGTAGTGGTAAACTGGAGCATAATATCTGAACTGCCCCCGCCGATTTTCTCAGGGTTTATAAGTCAGTAAAAATTATTTTATTGTTGCTTTACACAAGTGATTAAAATTTTGTAAATATGTTTGAGATTTAAAATCAATAGGTGTGAAAATTAGGCCAATTTTTTTTTTCGTATAAATGCTGTCATATTGGAAAACATCTTGGGTCAACGAATTTAGCCCACATGGTGCTTTGGAATTGTCTTTAACGGTACAACCAGAGCCTCGGTGCAATTAAAGCACAGGAAATTTAAATATATGTACTTAATTTTACTCCAAGTGCATCTTCTTCTTCTTTTCTCTTACAGAACTAGTACAAGTCTGCTACCACTAAAAGGGAAAACATGATACAGGACTTATATACAAATGGTATGTATACTTAATATTAGTTAGACTTATCATAACAAAAATTTGAAAATTTGAAATTACTAGCGAAAACTCCGGTCATTTCGGTCTTAACCTCCCCCTCCTTTCAAGTTATTTGCAGTTGCAGTATAAAACTATTTATTTTGGCACTAGTCATTTTAATTATCTTTAATTCTACTGCTTACAAATTTGTAACCTTTGCTTTCATTATAACGACAAAAGTTTCTCATTATTTGTATTAATCTTTAGTTTATATGAATTAAATAAGATAAGGAAAATAAACAATAGCGTAGGGATTAATTAGGCCATACTGGTACTTATTTCTGTTACAAAAAAATCAAATCCAACACCCTATTTAATGTTCTTATTTCAAAAAGTGGGTTTATATCAAAATATATGTAATTTGGTGCCCCCCTCCATGCACTGACATTGTTTAAACATTTTACTGTTAAACTTTTATCGCACCACCACACTAGTCGCATCTTAGTTCGCTTAGGCGAAACAGCACGTTCCGTCCGCTTAGCTCATCTTATTTCGGCATTTTTATTATTAAATGAACATACCAAACGTATTAAAACCAAAAAATTACTTAATTCTTTTCTGCGTGTTTTTTTTTAAATTTGTATTTATAGAGATTTAAGTTTATATTTAAAGTCTAGTGATGATATACAAAAGCACAGCTCGGCCGGTGTTTCTATAGGTTAACTTTGTTTATAACTGTTAAAGTTTAACAGTTACCTTGGCAGAAAGAAATCCGTCAATATGGGTATGTAAGTGTGTATAATATAGTTGAAATTCCTAACATTTTGTGATTAGATCACTGTTTTTAGGTTTATTTTATCATTGCCAGGATTACATACAGATTTAGATAAATTTAGGTCAAACTTATTTTATTATTTTATATGTAGGTCTACCAAAAATAATTTTTTAATTTTTAATCTAATATTGCTTCAAATACCTTTTAATAATGCATTCATCAGTGAACTGAATAATTTATTTTTGTCCGAAAAGCGAGCCGACGCCAAGCGACGCTGAAACGTGCTAGGCCTATTTTGTACCGTACAGTCCGGAAAATTATCTGTTCGCCAACCTACGATACTTAGCACTGTCAAAAACCTAGCTATATTGGATGCTGGACAAACGCTGAATGCTTTTACAGCTAGTAAAAAGCTTAATTTTTATCTTATAATTTTATTCTGAAAATAGTTTTATTCTGATAAAAAAAACAGCATTTTCCAATGTGTTATTTGTTAACTGCACTTAATAATACTTAAGTGACAAGTACATATACTATATGTAATTGCATATGTACAAAAACCACGATATAATGATAATAGCCATATAAACATTCTAATTTATTATACATTTTTCCAAGATGACATGTACTTATTGATCTTGCCGGATTATATCATATTTATTTTTTAAGTTTATATGTTTAAATATTGTATATAAACGCTTAAAAATTGCTGCCCCCCAGCCTTATTACCATTAGGATCGCTCAGCAAACTCTGAAAAAAAATTATGAACATTGAGAATTAGGTGTAGATTGAGCAAGAATTATCAAAAAGTAGAATTTTGATTTTAGGGGATAATTTTTGCTAAATTTCTCACGATGTGAGGAACAACTCTTGTCTTTACACATTTTTCAAAATTTTTAATTTGGCTTTCTCGCAAGGCGCGTGCATTACTATTAATAATTAATTAATAATTTTAAGGAAGTACCTATATATTTTTAAATATTTTTTTGATGAAAAATACTTAATTTTGAAATTTACCTTATTTTCCCCAGTGCATTTTTTTATACTGGCAGAAAATAGTGGAAAACATGGAAAACATTTAAAAATTAAAAATGTAATCACTTGCCACTAATTTTTTAATAACAATTTTTTTTAGTGTTGTTAAAACTTTCCATCAAGAAACAACATAATTATTATAATTACTACAGCTACATTAAAAGAACAAATATATAGAGTATCAAAAATGCAACGATTAACTTCTTCGGTAGTGTAGTACCTACGACAAAATTAATTAAAAAGATTGAGTATTGTTTGATTCTGGTTTAGGTGCCTTCATGCTATCGCAATTTCTGAGCCCTTACCCTTTACCAGGCAGACTCATACCCAGGGTCTCTAAAAATCAGACCACGTTTTTACCAGACTGTTTTTCAGACATCCTGGATGTGAGCCTGCCTGATGAAAGGTAGCGGCTCAGAAATCGCGATAGCGGGCTTCCACCAGAATCAAAAATAGTCCATCTTTTTAATTCATTTTTCGGTCATCTCGTTCTGCACTAGCGAAGAAGTTAATCTTTGCATTTTTAAATACGAACACGAAAAATTTTGGTCAGTGTACCCAGTGTTTTATTTTTATATAAAAAAATTAAATAAGAGCAAAATTTACACTATACAATTTAATTTGTTAGCAGTGTGTGTGTCACCATCTCGTTTACAATTGCACACGCTTATACTTTTATCAGCTTGCTTTTTTATACATTATTAATACATAAACAAACGCTACTATTTTTAGGTCAAACACAACAATTATTTACTGTGGAAGGTTGCACTGCATCAAGGTATTTCGCAAAAAAATTCCTGACATTAAGAGACATTAACATCTAAGTCGAAAAATAACAAGTTTAGGGTCGTGGTCTTGTAAAAAGAGGCAGACTATTTTTATTATGAAACAGCTTTGAAAAGTACAGTTTGTTTATTTTGATATACAGGTTGTCCGAAAAGTCCTAGTATGGGCAAATATCTTTCTTATTAGTAAAGATAGAGACATCAAATTTTAGGTGTATCTTATTGGTTAAAAATATACTTTTTTATGTAATTTAACCTTTTCGACCCCCTTGATGAGGGGTGACGCCAGGGAGTTGTGGTCAAAAATTTTAAGTTCAACCCTATGCCGTGTGGTACCGCATTTTAAAGGTCTTTAAAAAAGAAACATTTTACCGCAAGCCCGAGGTCAGTATCTTAATTCATTTTAAATGACAAGCCCTTAAAAATAAAAAATTTAAATAAGTACCTTTATTTCTTTTATTACTTTATTTTAAATTTAAAAGTTGTTCAAAATCTGCCATAAATTTCTTGACAGTAATAAAGTCGATTTTGGAATTCCCTTTTCACATTTTCGAGAATGGCAGGTGTTACTTCTTGGCGGAGGTCAAAAATTTTACCGCCAAGAAGCTTATGGTGGTCACTTTGAATAACTTTTAAAGTAATAAGAGAAATAAAGGTACCACACGGTATAGGGTTGTATTTAAAATTTTTGATTGCAACTACGTAGGTGGTTGAAAAAGTTAAATTACATAAAAATGTAGATTTATTAACCAATAAGATACACCTAAAATTTCGTGTCTTCATCATTACTAATAGCGAAAATATTTGCCCTTACTAAGACTTTTCGAACACCATGAATAAATGGGGGTTGAAAAAGTTAAATTACCTATTTTTTTTAGTTCTGTTTAGTAATCAAAAATAAGGGCTAAATATTATGTTGCACCTAATATATATTAAATTAAAAATAATATGTCAAAATTATTTTGCAACAAATATTTACGATGGATTCCTTTACAATAATAAAAAAGGTATCAATCGTAGCAAATATATCTGTCAAAAATTCTGTTGATCATTGGCAAATTTATGGTGTTTAAAGTTTGGATCTATTGTTATTTTATTCGCCTTTCTTTCTTATCTATCCCACATCAAATGGACTAAAAATGATTAAAACAATAACTTATATGCTATTAATCCATAGCAACCCAAGTACTCCTAATAAAAAGACTTAAAGACTTGTCCATAGTGTGTGGCTTCAGGTGCACAATTAAATTAATGATTTATTTTCTTTTTAAACTATGTATATAACAAAAAAACTTGCTCTAATTTAAATAAACTAATGCTGGCATGTTTCTAATTAGAATTTAACATGTGTTCTAATAAACAATAAAATTTTAAAAAATGAGGTGCTGCAAGACAGATACAAGAGAGTTTAGTACAGAAACAATCACAGTTAAACGTTTGTGGGACTGTTCTTATTCAGAAAATAATATAATAAAAGAGGGTAAGTCAGCATTCAAAGTCCTCAAAACCTAAAAAATAATCAAAAATTTTTAGCCCAACCAAGCAGTTCATCATAATATGATGTGGTACTAAATGTAAAATATTTAATTTAACATTTTTCTCATATAGTTAGGTATTGGCTACTAATAAAAATTTAATAAAATTATGATATAAAAAAATGTTCCATACTTATCTAGCTACACAGTATGTATATAATTAAAAATATCACAATATTTTAATTAGTCTAGTACCATACTGATAGTGCTAATGGTACTATAAATTAGCTTATTAAAAAGTATCTCATTATTAAACTATGACACTGGCAGATAAGTCTTAAAAGCTGCAATCTTATGAATTATCGTGGTTGGGGAACTTTAAACTCTATCCATATTTTTATGGACCCTTGTATTTAATTGCAATGCTATTTTAGTTACTTTTAACAGGTATCAATATCATCACACAGATAACGTATTATGTAAGTGGAATCTATTACTTGTATTAACATATTATTTTACAAATGACGTGAGTACCTTTGACTGCACACACACCGAAATCTACCAATTTACAAGGACTTTGAACTATCACACGATATTTATGATTCGCCTGGCGTTAAGTCGGCTGTTTGAAATTCTGTAACCGACCAGAAAGTCTATTATTACACTGAAAAAAGTGTTTTACAACCAAGGAAATTTTTTTAATTTTTTTTTATCTGCGACAGTCTACGTAGACTTCTAAGTCTACGTACTAACGTAGCATGGGCGTCTGAAGAGAATGGATATGCAATCTATTGAACGGGATTTAAAGGATTCGAGATTGGGAGGGGAATATTACAACCAAGGAAATTTTTAAAATTTTTTTTATCTGTGACAGTCTACGTAGACTTCAAGTCTAAGTACTAACGTACTGTGGGCGTCTGAAGAGAAGGGATATGCAATCTATTGAACGGGATTTAGAGGATTGGAGGTTGGGAGGGGAGGGGAAACAGCTGCAAGCAATTTTTCCCATAAATCAGATACCCTGAATATGAATGTGCGAGAGAAGTGTGACGTTCTAGACTTTTGCAGCTGGACAGTAGAGGGATGCATATGTAACGCGCTTCTTGTTGTTCTGTCGGAACAGTCAAGGGGGGGGGGGGATGATAGTAGTGAGTTTTTCTGAGTAAAATCATTGGAAATATCTGTAGAAAAGGGACAGCGCGGCGATGAGCAAGAGAAGGGAGTTTTCTTGTGAGAACTGGATCAATGATGAGTCGAATTAGCAACAAGATCTTTTTATAAAGGGATTCAGACGTTCATTTGGACACATGTAGTGACCCATTCCAACTGGTTTCATCCATTTCATAATTTTTTTGCTTATTTCGACTCTCCAGATCACTTGCCTCCTCTATAAGACCCTTGCAAAAACTATAACGACGATATCAGCAACCGAAATAAAATACATTTTAATTCAACTTCGTTCGACCGCGAACCCTTGCTTAAAAAGTCCCGAATGAAGATTTCTCAAAAAATGACGGAAAGAGCATCTTTTAAGAATTTTTCCCGTGCCGAATAGAACTGAAAAACAATTGTTATATCACAGTGAATTCGCAAAAAAATAAGTAAATGAAGATGTTTGTTATACCTATTACATGTTTTTCAGTGTGATATTACAAAATTTATCCATATAATTTAATGTTGATTATCTTATCTAGATGTTAATTAGTATATTTTTAGATACCGATAATATAAACTTTTAGTTCCTAGTCAGTAGCGTACCCTTAAAGCAAACATTACTTGAAGGCGCGAGGTCATTTTCAACATCGCTAATATTTTCCCACAATGTTTGACAATAAAACTTTATAAGCCTATAATATTTATCAAATTTTTTGGAATATTCTCAGCTTTGCATGATTTTTTTCCAGGACCGGACCAGGTAAAGCCTGCCGAGAGTATCATCACAGCAGACTTCGCAGGATATGTCAAATTAAGGATTCCAGAGACTGGAAAAGCTATTGAAACGCTCTCTCCTGTATCAGTTCCCGGATTTGTTAAAAGGGCAGCTGATAATTATCCTGATAAAATTGCACTTGCATGGAAAGAAGAAAAAGTTTGGAAGACATTCACATACACGTAAGGCTTTGATTGTCTTACTTTTTTGTGTGAAACACAGAAAAAATAGCGTTTGGCTTACCAAGCCCTCCAAGTACTAATAAAATAAAAATCCCAATAAAACTTAAACATTTCGTGGTAGTCCTGCCCTACAATAATACCCTCCCTCTATTAACACAAGAGATCTACCTTGAAATGGGCCCTAATGGACCTCATAAAGAAATAAAAAAAAACAGAACAGCATGCTAAGCTCATAATAAACCTGTACCATCACAAAAGTCCAGTGATTTATTATTTAAAATATACATGGAAATCAAAACGAAGGTGGTCCCAATACACGGTGTTCCTCGAATAAGTTTAATCCAAAGGTCTTTCACTTCCAGGTTTTTTCAGATTGTGTTAACGTGGTATGGCCTAAGTAATTAAGCCTAAAATGAAAATCCTAGATTAATAGTTGGAAAAGAAAACTTGATTTACCTTTTTTTTTAGGTTAAGCTGCTTTATTTTATGAAAAAGAATAGTATCAAAATTTTTTAAGGCGTATAATCTTCTTTCAAGTCCTGGAAACAATATTTTATTGAAATATGTGAAAACATGTAATATTTTTAAATGGCTTTGATAATCCTAAAAAAAGATGAAAAAATGAGATTTTCGTCACATTTTAGTACCTATCTCTTAAATGGTGCCTTCAAATAAGATGGTTTATTAATTAATTTTAAGGATTATCTACAAATAAAAAAAATGGCCTCTCTATCTACATCTGTTCAAAAGATATAGGTAATAGGTAGAAGGTTGAAAATTCGAACAAAAAATTTATGTAATCAGAGTGTTGTGATATATTTCAATAATTATAAGTTATGGTTAAAACTGTTCATCATTTTCAGAAAGCTGACTCAATTTCAAGTAAAATAAAAAAAAATCATCTTTTATCTGGAATAAAACCGAAGATAGGATCATCGGAAACTGTATGTCTGCGCCGTCGCGACGGTGTTGACAGTGCCAGCGCTGACGAAATGCATGTAATGGCTGTATTAAGTTTTTTCGAGTTTTACTTACCTAGTGAAAATTTAAAATTAATTCCTTTTAATTTAATTTCCTTTAAATGAATTATATTCAATGTGTAAAAGGACAAAATGATACACTGAAAATAATTCATTTAAAGGCAATTAAAATGAATCAATTTTATATTTTCACTAAGAAAGTAAAACTCGAAAAACAATAATACAGCTATTAAATTTTGTCGGAGTCGGAGCGGACATACAATTTCCTACGATCCTATCTTTGGTTTTATTCCAGATAAAAGATGAATATTTTTTCATTTTGCTTAAAATTGAGTAAACTTTTTGAAAATGGTGAATAGTTTTAACCATAACTTATAATTATGGAGATATATCACAACATTCTGATTCCATAATTTTTTTATTCGAATTTTACAACCTTCTGTTACCTATATATTGTGAACAGATGTAGATAGAGAGGCAATTTATTTTTGATTTGTAGATATGTAATTGCATTATCTTTAAAATGAGTTCATAAACCATCGTATTTGGTCGTACCATTTAAGAAATAGGTACCAAAAACTGATGAAAAACTCATTTTTTCATCTTTTTTCAGGATTATCAAAGCTATTTAAAAATATTAAATATTTCCACTAAGAAAATATTGTTTCCAAGACTTGAAGGAAGATTACACACCTTAAAAAATTTTGATACTACTCTTTTTCATAAAATAAAGCCGCTTAACCTAAAAAGAAATTAGTAAAATCAAGTTTTCTTTTCAAACTATTGGTCTAGGATTTTCATTTTGGCCACATCACTTTAACAAATTAAAAAAAAAAATAGAATGGTCCGTGGATACCGTAACAATTTATTTTCCATGATATAAATAGTAATAAATGAATAGCCTAAAAAAGGAAGTAATACACTAAATGCTCTTCATAAAATATACTTTTAGATCTTATTAAAGTGTTTCTTGATGCTGCTGATTTCAAGGGCCATTTTCTCTTTAAAATCATCATTCTAAAATATGTCTTATACAACCATCATTTATAACTTTTAATTAATTTACATAGTCACACCTTGTTTATGAAACGTACATCATATGTACATATGTATATATTAAAGAAATATCTAGATTACATTTTTTAAATACATATTATTTGTAAAATGATTCCTGGAATGCCAGCAATAGTCATTTTGCAATCGTCATAAACACTGCACTCAAAAATCAAATATGTCGGTTTTAGGTAAAAATGATATTATATTATATAACATATAAGTATTCTTGTGTAGTGGTTTAGTTATTTTATTGTAAATGTAGGACACCGTATATTTCAGAATAATATTTACATGCTTGCAAAACATTTGTTTTTGGTAAAAGAAAAGACTTTTACGTTTGGAATGATCCATTTATTCCTTTCTATTTTATTCCTTCCTGTTTTAGTTTCCCTTCCATTTTAGTTCCGTCAAAGCAGGAACCCTATTAGCAAAGCTCTTCTGTCGGGCATTTTTACTTAAAGAACCATCCCGTATTGTGCAAATTTGTTTTGTTTTGCACACATTATATTCAATTACTTTTAACCATAATAGTAAATTTATTTTAATAAGATTGCCACCTGTTGCCTTATTTAACACACAGTACCCAATCATTTATTTTATTGCAGACAATATTTGGCCGAAATAAGAACTGTTGCCAAAGCATTCATACATTTAGGTTTAGAAGAAAGACATTCCGTATGCATACTTGGTTTCAACAGTGTGGAATGGTTCCTGTCAGACTTGGCCGCCATATTTGCCGGGTAAGTAGCAAATAACTACTTGCCTAATAAACGGAAAGGTTCAAGGTTCCTTTGATCTCATAATGACTAAGACAAGACCATTTTTTATCTGCTTATCATTAATGATTCATGTTTCTTGCTAGCAAATCTAATAATTGCAATGCTTCAGAAACTTGTACCACCTTGTGGTTTGTACTATCTTGAGTATATTGTTCTTTAAAGCCCCACGTCCGTCAGTCATAGATTTTTCTGCAATGACACCCAAGAATAAAAAAATCTGAATTTATCGTTATTTTTCCGGATTTCTTATCAGTCGCGCCACATTTTTTAATGATAAATCTAGCAAAGGCAGAATAATATATACAGGTGTCCGAAAAGTCTTAGGATTGGCAAATATCTTTGCTATTAGTAAAGATAGAGACACCAAATTTGAAGTGTAACTTATTCGTTGATAAATCTACTTTTTTATGTATTTAACGTTTTCAACCCCTTTGAGGGGTGGCGCTAGGGGCTTGAGGTCAAAAATTATAAATGCAACCCTATGCCTTGTGGTAGGTACCTAATTTGAAAGGTCTTTAAAAAAACATTTTGCCGCAAACGCAAGATCCGTATCTATTTTAATTTGTTTTTAAATGACAAGCTTATAAAAATTACAAATCGTGAAAAAAAAGTTTTAAGTACCTTTAGTTCTCTTATCACTTTCTCTGAAAAAAATGTATTTAGAGTGCTTTAAAAAAAAATGAAAAATTGGTTTTAGACAAATTATTTTTCTTTTTTCGTAAGTACTCGTATAACACCCCCCCCCCCCCGAAATGAGCAGAAGGCGTGAATAAAAATGCTACAGTATTTGCACTTCCATATTAATCAAACAATTCATCCTGTCGCGTGTAAGCTAAGATGACCTACTCTTTTAGCTGTTTCTTTTTTCAACAAATATCTTTGTTGATTTTAAATTAAGTAATTTTTTTCCAAAAACAGCTTCTTTGGCAATGTATTTTTTTAAAAAGAACTTTTTAAAAATACATTTCCCGAAAATATAATTTTTAGAAAACATTTTTTTAAAAATTTTAATTGTGAATGAATGAATGAAATGTCAATGAAAATATGACAAAAAGATCCTCAACTAACCTAAACGAACTTTTCTTGTGTTGGGTCAGGTTTACGTTTCCTTGTATTTGCTATGGTACTCTGTAGTAAATTACTTTCAAAAAAGTGTCGAAATCTTTTTCGAAACAATGTTTGAAAAATGTTCTTTCTAAAAACATCCCTAGTTTTCGACTATCTGTATTATTGAAAAAGTTCTGTTTTCGAGAAAATATATTTTGGAAAAATTTTCATATATCAGTGCAAATGGACAGAAGGTATAAGTATAAGTAATTAAAAAAATGCTACAATATTGGTAATTCTGTTTTCGCAAAAACAGGTTATATATTTCGTCCATTATGCAATGATGTTCATTACTTAGAACCCTAAAAATAAAAAAGTAATGTCGCACTCGAGCTTTTCCATTTTTTTTGTTCTGTACTTTTGTGTAGCTCGATGTGACCCCCGTCCAGGGGGCCCCCTAGACGAAATTCCAAATCCGCCCCTTATATAAGCTGATATACACGTGCAACTTTTAAGGTAATTTATATGTTTTTGAGTATCACAATTATAATCAATAATTATATTCGTCAGAAAAATAATTCAATGGCAAAAAAACGTACTGATTTTGTTTGTATACATGAATATTAAAATTGGATTGCGTATGTGATTTGATCGTATTATTTACCCGCAGGTTATGTACAATAGGAAAATTTTGACGTTTCGTTGTCGTAGCTGTTGTTATTGTATAGGCCAACAAAATCTTGGTTATTTCAGAACGGGATATCGATCAAATTTTGTTTAATATATTTAAAAATATTTATTAGGAATTTTTAGGGATTTATTTTTATTTTATAATAGCGTAAGCAGCATGGAAATGTATTTAAATTTTCAAATATTTATAAGCTGTAAAAATATAATATCTACATAATATCATTATTACCTCATCATCACGTAATTATAAAAAATTGTGTACAGTTTTTATTGATTTTTAACCTAAATTCTAGACAGCTTTGATGGCTTAAATATCTATGGACGGTGGCTTAACATTAGTAGTTTTACTAGTTTTACCTGCACTTACCAGTATCGGGATTCTCGATGAGTTTGCGGCGCATGCTTTGGCATTTTAAAAGTTGTAGCCAGTGCCTATTTTTGGTTAGGGTGCCCGTTACGCAATCCGGGGCTCGCCACAACTTCCTAAAGTGTTTGTTCCTTAATAATAAGTTACGTAACACTAATTTATTATGCCTTAATATTCTGTATATTAAAATAAATTGACTGACTGACTGACGTATCAACACTAGACCCTTGCAATTTTGCACAGAGGTTTCCTGTATAACGTAGGCATGCACTAAGGAAGGAGTTTTTCAAAATTCAACGCCTAAGGGGGTGAAACAGGGGTTCAAACTTTGTAAGGAGAAAAATATACCTTATAAGTATAGGTGTCGCTCAGACCGAAGCGCGGGGCCCCTCTAAAAGTGGAGCCCTAGGCCCGTGCTTACCGGGCCTACTGGGAAAATAGGTCCTGGTTGTAGCGATGAATGTTGGAGATTCTTTTAAGAAGAAAAATGCAAACATATCAAACAGTTTCAACACAATGCTGATTTAAGCAGCTTGAAACAAATTATATCTACATAGTAATATTATTAATTTTTAAACGGTGTACCTTCAAATGGTATTACCCAGGTCAAGGATTTTATATAATTTTTAAGGCTTCGAGAACTGACAACTTATGTTTGATTTACTACAGAATAATTTTTTTATGAAAGAGGCGTCATTTTCTTTTGACTTATGTTAATTTAGTAAGACTACATAATCTAGGTTTAGAAATCTATAAATACGGGGCTTTTTTTGGTAAATTAAACAGTCATTGTATGGAAATTTCTTATAGCCAGAATAATCTGTAATGTGCTAATAGAACCAATAAAATATATTTTGCAATAAAAAAGTTTAGCATTTCAGTTTTGCAAATAAAGTATGTATTTGTCTTGTACTATTTGAATAAGTATAGTGCCGCTCAGGCCGAGCGCGGGGCCCCTCTAAAAGTGGAGGCCTAGGCCCGTGCTTACCGGGCCTACTGGGAAAATAGGTACTGGTTGTAGCGATGAATGTTGGAGATTCTTTTAAGAAGAAAACTGTAAACATATCAAACAATTTCCACACAATGCTGATTTAAGCAGCTTGAAACAAATTATATTTACATAGTAATATTATTAATTGTTAAACGGTGTACCTTCAAATGGTATTACCCAGGTCAAGAATTTTATATAATTTGTTAAGGCTACGAGAACTGAAAACTTAGGTTTGAGTTACTACAGAATAATTTTTTTATGAAAGAGGCGTCATTTTCTTTTGACTTATGTTAATTTAGTAAGACTACATAATCTAGGTTTAGAAATCTATAAATATGCTGGTAAATTAAACAGTCATTGTATAGGAATTTATTATATTATAACCAAAATAATTTGTACTGTGCTAATCCACATTGTAAATTGCCCAATATGTATTTATTGTTTCGCATAAATGATTATTGCCGTTCATAATTACAGTAAAAACTAGTAATTGCCCTATCACTTCGGAAAATATGCTTCCATATGCAATGTAGCTACCATTTTACCACCTTTTGTAATACGTAATTTTCAGAGGAATAGCAACTGGAATCTACACGACAAATTCACCCGAAGCATGTCAATATAATGCGGAAGTCAGTAGAGCAAACATAATAGTAGTCGAAGATGAACAACAATTAGAAAAAATTATAAGTATCCGAGCCAATTTACCTAAACTTAAGGCTGTGATACAATATTCAGGGACACCCAAATATAAGGACGTTCTAAGTGTATGTATTGAAATAATTAAATTAACATAATTTGCATTTTTTAAATTTTTATAATTGATATGTTTAAAAGAAAAATTCTGCAAATTATTTGAAAAAAAAAAAATAGCCACAAAACAGAGATAAATAAAAGAAATGGTAATTTATACTGTTGGAATTTATTTCATGATTTAATTTCAGTGGAAAGAGGTAATCGATATCGGTAAAAGCTTACCAGATGGACCTTTGGATGAAAGACTGAGAAATATCGCATCAAATGAATGCTGCACATTAGTTTTTACCGTACGTATTAGAGTTTAAGCATTTTTACCCTGCGAAGGTATCGGAAATAAACTAGGTACCCAACAAAAATTAAAATTTGAAGATCTCTAAATTATTTCATAGGTAAAACAAACGTTCATTTCTAGAAGTTTAGCTCATAATTACATTTAACTGTAATAATTTTGAAGTCACAAATCACTGGTTAAAGTTAATTAAAAATTAATTTTGGATGAATTTAATTTGCTAGAAGTAAATGATTTTAACCCAAAAGTTTGCCATGACGTATATTTTTTTGTATCTTGTCAGACAGGAAATAATTCTTTTGTTTACTACTATACTAAGCAAAATATAGAGAAACAAAAAGTTTTCTTAAAAATTTTGCCAAATCTTGATTGCCACTAAATAGACACATTAAACTATTGTTGCTTTCAGAGATTTTCTGTTTTTTCGTTTGTCTGCCGATCTCTGTTATACACGCAGTGGCGGCTGATGACATTTTAAAGTTGTATACCTCTGTTGCTACTTACGGGACCCATGCCAAGTTGAGGTTTTTTAATAGTGAGCCTCTAGGCATCTTTGGTAAAGAAAACAATTTTTAATTTGCGAAAAAAGCACGTTTAGGTATTTTATTTCTTATTTTTTCTAAACAAATTTTACATCATTTTGTCGCCAATTTTTAAGCTTGAAGAGAAAAATGTGTTAGTAGAAAGTTATAGTCGTTTGAATTTTTTTAAACCTAAAATATAATTAAAAAAGAAAAAAAATTCTCTTCAAATTTCACAAATGTCGACAATATGATGTAAAATTTATTTCAAAAAAAATAATAAATAAAATACCTAAACGTGTTCATTTTTTCCCAGGGAGGGCTCCGCAAAAATTCAACAATGTTTTTTGACCAAAACATTCCTAGTAGGATCAGTATTAAAAAACCTCAACTTGGCATGGGTAACGTAAGTAGCAACAGAGATATACAACTGTAAAATTTCACCTGCCGCCACTGCTTACACGATCTACCTAGGCTTTTATATACTATGTTTTTTTAGTTTAAATAATAATGTACCAATTATTACAATGTACTTTTTAGTCTGGTACTATAGGGAATCCCAAAGCAGTAATGCTTAGTCATGACAACTTGACATACGATGCTACAACGATATTTGAAAGACTGAGATTAGCTAGAGGACAAGAAACTCTTATTACTTACCTGCCTCTAAGTCACGTGGCCGCTCAAATTGTTGATATATACCTAGCCATGACAGCAGGCGCGGCAGTGTACTTTGCAGACAAAAATGCCCTTAAGGGTACCTTACTCAACACCTTGCTAGAGGTACAGCCCACCAAATTCCTAGGGGTTCCCAGGGTATATGAAAAAATATATGAGAAAATGCAACAGATCGCCGCTCAGAACGGATTTTTAAAGAAAGCGATTGCTTCATGGGCTAAAGAACATACTTTACAGCACCATCTTGATCTGATTAGTGGGTAAGTGGGTAAATTTCAGGAGGGGGGCAACCAGTGAAAACACCGTGGAGCCCGACCACGGCACAGGCGGGGCAACTGCCCCCTCCCCCCATATGGGTGCCGATAATGACTATAACTAAAAATACAATTCTTTTTCAGAATACACTCAAAGTCATGGGCATACTCTTTGGCAAAATCCATCATATTCAGCAAAATTAAAGAGGCTCTAGGCTTCCAAAAATGCACTTTCTTCTGTTCAGCTGCTGCTCCGTTGGCAACAGAAATTAAACGGTACTTCATGAGCATTGACATGCCGATTATGGAGTGTATGGGTATGTCAGAAGCCAGTGGTGGCCATACCCTGGCTATGGAAACAGCATACAATCTGGATAGTGTAGGTAAGACTATAGTAGCGTGGTTCATGCAAGCCAGTCCAGACTATATGAAATGCGGTTAGCTGCATGCAACAGTCAATAACTGTTACTGTTTGCTGCTGCTACCTTATCGGGATGGACAAAATACTTCTGATCTTAAAAAATTTCGTCGATTTACCCATCTGCTTTTTTAGGTATGACAATACCAGGACTCAAAACAAAAATACATGATCCCGACAATGACCAGCAAGGGGAACTGTGCATGTATGGTAGACATGTTTTTATGGGCTACTTAAATGAACTGGAAAAAACTAAAGAAGCTATAGATGATGATGGATGGCTGCATACTGGCGATTTGGGACGAGTTGATGAAAAAGGACTTGTTTATATTACTGGAAGACTCAAAGAACTTATTATTACGGCTGGAGGAGAAAATGTTGCACCAGTACGTAATAATAAATTGCCGCAGTGCTCAGGAGTTAAAAAGTAACATTTTATTCTTTAGGTTCCAATAGAACAAATAGTGAAACACGAGCTGCCCAATATTAGCAACGCCTACTTAGTGGGAGACAGAAGAAAATTCCTATCCATTCTTCTAACCCTTAAAACAGATGTCCGATCTGATGATGGCACGCCATTGGATACCCTCTTACCACCCGTTCAAAACTGGCTTAATTCTTTGGGATGTCCCGCAACGACCCTATCGGAAGTACTTAAAGCTGGTCCTGATCAGAGGTTATTGTCAGATATTCAAGCGGCCATAGATCGGGTCAACCAGAAGGCCACGTCTAGAGCGCAAAGAATACAGAAGGTTACCATTTTACCGGCCGATTTTTCAATAGCCACCGGCGAGTTAGGTAGGCAGCTATATATACATGTCTGAAACCACCACGGACAATATCCATCTCTTTCTCTTGAATTAGGAAGTTTTATTTGTTGCTCGCCATTTTTTTTTATAATTATTAATTGAATTCGAATGCTACAAAACACTGCAGTAGTTTGCAAAATGCTATTAAATTTTGAAAAAATAGCCAAATATATAACTTATTAAGATTTATTTTTATTTTATCAGCTTTTAGGTATAATGATTCTAATTAATTATCTTATTTTAGGTCCCACCATGAAAGTTAAAAGAAGAATCGTGGAAGACAAGTATAAAGAAGTAATTGAAAAGATGTACAATTAATTATGATCAATTTATTTTTTTATAAATCTTGTATTTTGTAATTTATTATTTGTTTTAAATAAACATACAGGGCGATTTCAATAAAACAAGTTTTAATTTGTCAAAATATTCTTCGCTTACAAAAAAATATAAATAATACCGTAAATACATAAATTTAAGTAGAGTAACTATCTTACATGGTCTTTAAAAAAAATAAATAGATGAATGGTATACATATATGCAATATAAACATTTATACATTCGGATTTGGTTAACTTATTTAACCAGTTCTACAGACACAATATCAGATGTTAAGACTCTAGATAAGACTTAATAATTTCGGTTTTTTCGAATAATACCTGGCAACTATTTTTTACATTATTAACCTAAATTTGCCGACATTTTAGAGATGTTAAAGATAAACATCTATTTACAAAAGTTTATAATTAGATGATTTTTGAAATTTAAACAAAAAATTGGTTTTTCAAAATAATTATGATCCTACTAACGCATACCTAAGCAAAAGTGTCATGCATTACTTGAAGTAAGCTTTAATAATTACAGGGTTTTAATATACCTAGCTGGAAATAAAAATTAAAAAGGAGTTTATAAAATGAAATAATATAATAATGATATCACAAAAATCCAGAAATAAAAAATAATAGTTTTTAAGTACTTACTCGTAGTTTTCTGTACTTTTATATGTACGTAAACCAGTTTAAATCATGTTAACGAGCTTGCTAAAGTCTTAAATATTTTAATTAGTTTTATATCTAATTTAGGCATTCTTGAGAGACCATAATGTTTATAAATTAAAATATAAAATGAAATTATCTGCCTTTAACCTACAAAACTCATTCGAGAATCACAAACCTTTACTAGTAAGTAACAAATATCTATAAACAGGGCTTTTGTTGTTAATTCCGTATTGTTTTAATTCTATAGGAATTTAAAAATCACTTCTTTTTAAAAAATATTACAGTCCTATACGTTAATGTTAGTGTTACAATCTTATACTTTTAAAGCTATATTTTAGTCTCAGATAATGTGTTTATTATTACACAAAGTAAATACATCGACACCTCTAATTATAAAACTGGGTTATTTGGTATTTTGGCAACAATCTCAATGACCGGTCGTTGACATATTTACTCTGCATAAAAACCCTGTTAAAAAGCTTCAGAAAATAATACATATATCTATAGAAATGGTTAAGGTAAGTCTTACTGCATGGTAACGAAAATGCTAACTCGACTGGCAAGGCTCTGTCTCAGCAGTACTGTCACTACTATCAGAGTCCTTGTTACAACATTTACAGTACTGTTGTTGATGATGTGATGGAGCGGGTTTTTGTTTGGTTCGATTACATTTTGAGTTCCTGTGACACTTGCTTCCGCACTTGCTTGACCGATACACTGGTGTCACTAATTCAACCTTAATATTTGCTGTCGCAGTAACTTTAGTAGTGTAGGGTCCACTAGAACTAGATTCAGGACTACTATATTCCACTGTGACTTGTGGTTCAACTACAATACTCTGGTTACAACTTTCTTCTGTGATGGTGGTTAAACTAGTTTCCCTTGTCGCCTTATTGGAAGTGTTTCTGCGCGAAGGTCTGGAGAATACCTTAGGTTTCTCCGGTGCCGGTGGTGGAGGTGGTGGCGGGGGAGTGGAAATTCTGTCGTCGTGCTCTATGGGAACCATTTCCGCTTTCGGACCAACCATAGCGAGCATTAATGGGAAAAATGTCAGTGAATTGGCAAACGAGGTTACTACAGAAATAACTAGGAACATGAAAAGATGGTTGTGAATAAATTCAAACTCTGATATTGTTAAAACTAGAATGGAAATTAAGAGTCCTAAATCACCCTTTAATATTGGATCGGTACTTATTTCTAATGACATTTTGACTCTTCTTTCTCTGCTTCCAACAGCACTTAAGAATCCTGTAGTGAGCAGAAGAATGTTCCTTCCGATAATAATAAAATGAAGTGCACCCATGGTGCTACTAAAGGCATTTATATTAACTAGGCATAAGGGAAGCACGGCTCCAATGGTGCTGAACAGGCAGCACCACAATTTTGACCACCTGATTAGCACACAAGCAACTAGAGCTGCCGCGGCCAGAGTCAGTACTAGCTGTACTGCTATCAATCTATCTAAAAGTAGGAACTGATTAAAGTAAGCAAAAATAAGCCCTACAGGGTAATTTTTAAGTCCTCGATTGTTGAATTCTTCAGAAAAATCTTTGATTTGCTTTAAAGTGACGATTATATCGCCAGTGTTTTTAAGGTTTTTGAGGTAGAACGGCATTTGTGTGTAGGTTAAGGGTTGAGATCGTGGAATCTTCAGATCGTACTCTACTTTCGAGCTGTAGTACTGAAACGGTTTAGGTGTAAGGTTTGCTTGACTGCTGGAGTAAGATATCTGATCGTTGCTATTCCAAACGGATAAGTAATTGTAAAAAGCTTTAGGGTCAATAATACCTTCATGTACCAGTCTTTTTTTAAGTATTTGACTTTTGTCTACGGGAAATTCCACAATACCAGTCTGTGCCATTAACTTAAAGGCTAATACTGCTTTTTCCGTGGCATTGGTAAACCATTTTTCGCTGTTTAGGCAGTTTAAACTTCGGCTTTGGTCAAATTCTTGCTGCAAATCTATTAAATAGTCTCTAAAATTAGCCAGCCAGAAATCATTCATGTTTAATCCTCCATTGGAGTCCTTAAGTACGTGGGGGACGTGAGAAAGTGAAGAGTGGTACTCATAAAGTAGTGGCTGATTGAAAGGGTACTCCGTTTCCGTTGTTACTAAGTAAAAATTATAAAAACCAAAAAATTTGTCATGTGCTTCAAGGTATTTGTATTCTTGCGTATTCCTTGGCAAAAATGTTGATAATTTTACGTCAAACTTCAATTTAAAGCCATTAAATAGAAAAAATATCACCAATATGGTGTACACTAAACATATCACCACTTTCACAAATGGTTTTAGTAACACTGATTTGAAGTACTTCGTTGCAAAATAGGATATGATACTCTTCTTTTGTTGACAAATAACTTCAGCCGACAAAAGACTTGCGCCATGTTCCTGCAACAAAGAAAAAGCAACATTAGAAAAATATGTAAAATTATTTTCATAATTTAAGAAGTTATGATAGGCCATTTATAAATTACCTCATGGATAAAATATTGGGTAAAATATTTTTATAAAAGGGCATTTTCGGGGGCATTTTAAATTAGGAACAATTTATAAAATTTAAAGCAAGAAGTAATTTCAAGAAAAAAAATCTGCTTCAAGACGACACAAAATTTATTTATAAAGCATATGAATTAAATATGGCAACGTGGTATCAATTGCCGTCTAGGCTCAAAAGATTACGAAACCCAAAACGAATTTTTGACCTACGCGCGCTGTACACTCTCTGAAAAAACGCCGACAAAGAAAAGTACTTCCTCTGGAATGCCTTTTGGACTCTACACCTCATTCAGTCTTTCATATAGAGTTAATGCCCCGATAAATGTAAAAATGTAATAGTTAAGTAGGACTAGTTAAATTTAAACATAATAAAATGTACAACAATATTCCACATAGATATAGAAAAATAAGAATATTTTAAAAAAGAAAAAAACTTGAATGAAAAATGATTTTGAAAACAATGCTTTACGTTCTTTTATCGCGAAAATGTTAACTCATACTTCGATTTGTAAGGATATAATATTTTGGAACAAAAATGTCCTTAAGACACTTTCATGCAATATATTTTCAGTGTTTATTACTTCGTACCAATAAAAAGCAGGTGAAAAAACTGGGCCCATACTTGACTTTGTTACCACACACGCACCAAACGCAAAATAAACGGTACCAAAATTAGAACCCTGAGGCGTTTTAAAGCCAATCTTGGTAAGGTTTAGACTTTGATTATTGGCCCGCTTTCTTCCTTTTATGCTATAGGTACCCGACATCTGTTTAAAAAAATAAATTCTAAATTTATTGGTAGCTAGGGGTTTTCATAAAATTCTAGCACTCTTTAGCGTCAACATAACTTTCTTTTATTATTTTCAAGCAGCCTGTTTCATCAGTAAACTGTCAAACCACTATTTATGAAGCTATTTAAAAATTGCAGTCATTCATTACAATATTACAAACAACACAAATGGCTTATATATGTATAACGAATCTATTATGCAAGCAAATGCAGTAATTTGCATAGACCGTCTTGTATGTCTTATACTCTTATACATATAAACAAAACAAACAAATCATGTTAATTTCAATGATTGGTTTCATAGTTAGATACTTGTATTATTTATTAAGGTTATTAAAAGTTGTTTTATTTGTTGCTACCAGTAGTGACTGGTCGAACTTTAAAGTTGTATATCTCTGTTGCTACTTACGGGACCCAAGCCAAGGTCAGGGTTTTTGATAGTGAGCCTACTAGGAATGTTTTGGTAAAAGAAAAAGTATTATTTTGTAACTTGCGAAAACAAGTTAAATTTTTGGTTTGACCCCCCTGGTTAAAAAATGAACACGCTTAGGCATTTTATTTATTATTTTTTCTAAACAAATTTTACATCATGTTGTCGACAATTTTTAAATTTTAAGAGAAAAAATGTGTTAGTAGAAAGTTATAGTCATTTGATTTTTTTTTCAAATTGTATTATTTGGGGTTTAAAAACATTCAAATGACCATAACTTTCTAGTAACACATTTTTTTCTCTTAAAATCTAAAACTTTTCGTCAAAATGATGTAAAATTTGTTTAAAAAAAAATAAAATACCTAAGCGGGTTAATCTTTTAACCAGGGGGGTTAAAGCAAATATTAAACTTTTTTCGCAAATAACAAAATATTTTTTTACCAAAACATTCCTTGTAGGCTCACTATCAAAACCCTGAACTTGGCATGGGTCCTCAGCAGCGGCGTGCAGTGAAATTTCAAAGTTGTATATCTCTGTTCCTACTTACAGGAATCGTACCAACTTTAGGGGTTTTAGTAGTGAGCCCACTGGGAATGTTTTTGTAAAGAAAAAAAAAGTTGAATTTTTGCTTTGCCTACCCTCGGAAAAAAATTAAAACGTTTAGGTACCTATTTTATTTATCGTTTTTTCTAAACAAATTTTACATCATTTTGTCGAGAACTCTTAAATTTTAAGAGAAAAAAAAAATGTCCTAGTAGAAAGTTATAGTCATTTGAATTTTTTTTTTTGTAAATTGTATTTTAGGTTTAAAAAAATTCAAATGACTATAACTTTCTACAAACACATTTTATTTCTCTTAAAATTTAAAAATTCTCGACAAAATTATGTAAAATTTTTTTTGAAAAAAAAAATAAATAAAATTCCTAAACGTGTTCATGTTTTTTCCAGGGTAGGCAAAGCAAAAATTCAAATTTTTTCGCAAATTACCAAATGTTTTTTTTTCTTTACCAAAACATTCCCAGTGGGCTCACTATTAAAACCCCTAAATTTGGTACGGTTCCTGTAAGTAGGAACAGACATATACAACTTTGAAATTTCACTGCACGCCGCTGGGGTCCTGTAAATAGCAACAGAGATATACAACGTTAAAATTTCACCAGCCACCACTGGTTGCTACCGATTAGTAGTTATTGGTAACTTACAAAAATACAAAAAAAATGTTTCGACTTACCGCATTATTATTATTATTTTGGGCAGCTGCTGCTTTTCCTTTTGTCTCACTTCTAAAGCAAGGAACGTCCGACTTTCGACACCGCTGTTCCAGAGCCAGCAAACATGGGAAAACTATCAACAGAGCGGCCCCGTGAAATACCACCATTACCGCACATTGTAACGCAAACACTCTTAACGCAGGCACTGGCAATATGGCAGCCGTTAAAAAAGCAGCCGAGTTTATTAACATAGTCGACACTATACTAGGTCCAGTCCGTAACAAAATTTCTGGAACAGCTAAATTTTTCGTATGTGTGTTCAACAGAAGGAACATTTCGCGCAACGCGAGACCGACCGTTACGAACGGTAACACATGCGTACTAAGTAAGTTCATTGGGAGTCCGATTAAGCTACAAACACCCAGAGCTGCAGCTGCTGTGCTAGCTAAGACTAGAGTTCCAATAGCAGCTAGTGCTGACTGGATTATCCACCCGTACACTGCTACCACTGCTATCACTATTCCAAATTTTATAGTGTCAGTTTTCGAATATTCTTTCAGAATTTTGTTTACGTTCGCGGTAGAAAAAGTTATAAATAAATACGACGAGGACGAGGTTTTCTTGGCTTTGGAGAGACGATCTACTTCCTGGAAAAGAAAAATTATTTAGAACTTCACGAATATTTAAGTTAAACAGTACAACTTTGGAATAGTTCCAGTCGCTCATTTCTTAAGGAGGAAAGTCCTTTTACAGGATCACTTGCTCCATATTCGTAAAAAATTGAAGTCTCACCTGGGCAAATTTCTTCTGCCATGCATTTAAAACTAAAGATGCTCTTTCTTGGTTCCACCCAATGTGATGAACTTTATAATGCCCTGACCAAAACTCGAAAAGCTCATGTTCCCCCATTAGCTGTACAACTGTCTGCAATGCTTTGGCCTCTTTAATATGACCCGTTTTATTCTTTTTTACACCTCCAACTAGTAAATCTTCTGGCCAGTGCATGTATTTCGCTGCAAAACCATAACATCCGCTAGTTAGTTCCGCACCAACATCCAGTGGTTGTGAGGAATTGAAATTTGGCGCAGTTTCCGGACATTCTGGATCTTTGGGGTTTAAACATGGCTTTTCCTGGTAACCAGTGGTAATACCCGCACGTTTAAGATAATCTTCCAGCGAATGGTAATCAAAATTTGATTCTTTCCTCTTCATTCGCTTTATTATTTCTTGAGGATTAAGATTCGTCCACTTGATTTGATCTCCAACACCATATCTGAAACAGAACAGAGTTAAATAAAAATAAAAGAATTGTATTCAGGTGGTTCCAACTTACGGTATGTGAACAGGATAATCAGGTCCAAGTAGTTTCGAACCTTCCCAGAAACAATCTAAGGGAGTAGCAATTGAACAGGGCATTATATTTTCAAACATTTGCTCAATATAATGAGCATCAATATTAGGAATGTTAGGCGATTGGCAAAAGTCTTTTAATCTCCACGTTATATCGAACATATTTACGCTAACTTGAGTAGCTTTTTGGACTAGAAGAAGGTGCTCTAAGAGCCCGTGAGGGTGCAGCAGATCCACATCTGGATCTACACCCATTTGCACTACCATTTGGTGGGTGGAGAGCATCTCTTTCGGCGAGGCATCAGGAGTTGTAGACGGTTCAGCCCATAGGAGCTCAATATCAGTGTGAAATGTCATACTTTTAAGTCCCACGGAAAACGTGGCAATTGCTAGAATACTGACGAAAAGAAATTTGCCGGCGTGAGTCTCCAAAGTACTGCCCAACGACCTAAGTTGCCGTTGGATTCTGCTTCGCATCCACAGTATTCCACGATCTCCATTTGCTTTTTCCTGAAACAAAGAAAATTTCTATATTAGACATGAGAATCAATCACTGGCATATTATTTAGATGTAAGTTTTAAATGTCATTTCGAATCACTAAACACTATGGTTAGTTTATCCAGTGCAGCAAATTAAAACCAACAGTTGTACCTCACATGTTGAACTGGCTTGTATTTACGGATCTGACTGTTTTTTAATAGGTCAATTTACACGATTTTGGTATCATAAGGAAATCATTTTAAAATTGCTGTAAGTCACGTACCAAATTTGTTAATATTGCTTGTAAGTATTTTGAAACATAATCCTTCGTACAAAACGGAAATTCTCTGTAAATCTGAAATATTAAGAATATAATATGGTCTATTGTTCTAATAAATTATTGACTTTGCTTCTGTGGGTACTATGGCATTACAGTTTGAAATACAGGTTCAGTGGCATTTTACGTATCTTTTTACGTTATAGAATCATATCAATAAAGGTATATTGCCTAATAGCATTTAAATAAATGTCTAAAAAAATAAAATATAGAATCATAGACAGATTATGATAAATAAAAACACAAAATACTAATAAAGATATTGTAAGGATAACAGAGTAAGTATATAACTAACACCAAATGTAAAATACATTTTTATGAAGAGAACCGTATGAGCGAAAAAGCAATAAATTATTTCTCAATAGCTAAATGTAGTAGGTAACAAATAAAATGCCTGGAAATTCGTGAAGCGAAACCATATTTTAATTACTACCAAACAGAATTAAATAGACAAAAAACAAATCAAAGATATATTGTATTTTAATAAACAATGAATTAGGTAAAATATGGTTAAACAAGGACAAGCGCGTTTGGTATCAGTAAATAAAGAAAAAGCAAAATATATTTTTTTTAATTTCAACAAAAATGTACTTATTATGTACCCAGATTATGTTATATTATGTAATTTAAATTAGAAGTCAAGAAAGAAATACTTGATTTAAAATGTTACCTTCGGATATGCATTAGAAAATATTAAGTTTCACTTAAGAAAAATAAATGTATCTTTGAGTACGCTTTTGATTATTTAATTCAAGATTACAAAAAACTGAACACAAAACGAAAAGCTTACTCTTTTGTTCTTTTGTGTTGCACGAAACTGTACTAACCTGCACTGATTTTTCTCTAATGGGTGTCTTCCACAAATAAAAAAAAGTGTAAGTTAGTACAGTTTCGTACAACACAAAAGAATAAACCTCAAGATTTTTAATTAGGGCTTACTATTTTTTTATCTAAAAATAATATCTTTAACCCAAGTATTTTTTCTGTATGTTCCTATAAAGTTTATAGGCACTAATAGTGACATATTCTGAAGATGACATTTTAGATTTCGACAAAAGCTGGCGAGCGGCAAAAATTTGATTTGAATTGACTAATACAATGTCTATATCTACCCCTCTCGTTTCTTGGTATTATCGAATACGGTATAAAAACAGGGGGGTCCAAAATTCGAAACACAAAAGGTAAGCGAGACCGAAAGCTTTCTTTCTAGAATCCCTCCCGTAGATTCTCCGCAACGCAGCTGCTTTTAGGTTTTGGCGTTGCCAAATTTTACGATTTTTCCTATATTTATATAATATTTGATCACAAAATCTATAAATAATAATAATTTACGTAGGTGGTAGAGTTGGGCATTACAGAAGGATGTATAAGAAATTATACAAATTGATTTTTGGAAAAAAATTAATAGGGAGGGTGGTCAACTCTTCTAGGTCCAAAGTTGTGCTCTTTCTGGGTAGTAGTCAGTAGGGTAGATTAAAATTTGTAAAAATTCTTAACGAAAACTTAAATTCGACAGAGATGGGGGTTTACAATCCTTAATAAATAAGCTTAATATCATATCAATCAATCAATATTTTTTTAAAAGGGAATATATTACGTGGCAACACTGTTTAAAATTCGGCCATACGGGTCATAGTGTAGAAAAAGAAAGAAAAGGAAAAATGCCAGCTTCCTTACCGAATAATACCCCCGACGTTGCCGCACTTCCCGTTTTTCAAAATATTTATTTTCTTAACTATTATGGACCACCCAGATGTACCGAATAAATGGTGCTTACGTGCAGAAAACAGTAACCCAAATAAATACAATAAAACCTACTAAATTATTAATATAGTCTTAAAGACAATAAGCTTTAGAATAGCAATTAAAAAGGCTAATAATTAAAGAACGAACGTCATAAGTATTTAAAAGGTAGTTGTTTTTTAAACCATAACCATTGGCATAATGATTAAATATGGCGCCGCTGAATTCAAACATTTAAATAATTTAATTCCAAGCTAGGGGTGATATTAATGACGAAAATGATTGTTTAATTTATTTTTATTTTTAACATTAATAGAAAAAAACAAGCATCAACTACATCTTCTGATAAGTTTTTAAAGTTCTGCCATAAAAATTAAGAGTCCATTTAAATGCTTGAAAGGAAGAACTGGCAACCCGGCGCCGGGCGCGGGACTGTAGCATGGGGACCACCCAAGTAGTGCCCTGACGTCACTGGGACCACCCGAGTGTTAGCCCAGCCTGCGGATGTGCCTGACTGCAGTGTTGTCACATTGTAGGTAATTTACGGACATTGTTTACATACAATACACTGTAATGATTGAATGAAAAGAAAAAGTCGATGGAACATACTGTCAAGGATAAGGCTGGTCATTTTGAATACTGTTTGAGGGACATAACACCTGCAAAAATAATGACGTTATGCCTTTTATTTATTTTGAGTGTCACACTTTTTTATTATGTACATACTGTATAATTTTCTGTTATTAAAAATTTCTTTTTCTAAGTAAATTTTATTCCCTTCTATATATTTATGTAAAACTGTAGAAAGATTAAGTACTTGTGTTGTGGTACTTTATTTCTTCACGCCTTCTTTTAAATTCATGTTAATTTTGTTGTTGGATCGCTTCTGAAAAACGAAAATTATTGATTTTGAAAAGCTCATTATGCTAAACGTACACATAACTTTTACTTTCAGTTCAAGGATTTTGTGAGACAATTTATAGTCGTTTATAATTCAGCTGTCAATCAAGAACCATTAAAACAAGTTTTTATGTAATTCAGCAGCTTTAATAAAGTCTTTATTATACAATGCAGTTAAAATGTTTTAAAATATATGTGTAACACACATTTCAAATTTTTTTATATAAAATTCTCTACAACTCACCGACGTAGGTAGAGTTTTTAAAGAAGCTAAACCCGGTAGCCATGAGATAAGCTAATAACTAATTGTGGCCCCATATACCTGCCTGTGTTGTTTTAACAAAATAAACAAATTAATCTCTAAAAAACATAAATAAAGAAAAAACCTGAAAGTTTATATTCTTACAAGAAGAAATTCTTTAAAGATCCATAACAATCTGGTCTGGAAGTATATTCAAGTCTTGATGTGGGCAATGCACTTCCTACGCCAAGGCATCAAAACATCCCATTTTGTTAACGGCGACTTTTCGTACTTTACCGCAATCTGCTTACGGTACCGTAAATACTAAATATGGCATAGCCAAATTTCCACTTTTATTTGGTACTTTATAACATGACGCATTTTGCTACACTATAGGTTCAAATCTTACGCGTCCTGTTATAAAGTATTCAATAAAAGTGGAAATTTCGCTAAAATTGTCTATCATTGTATGTTTAATGGATTTCCATCAAGTAAAGGCAGAAAAAATGGCAAACAAGATCTGAGACAATTAAATTGTTCTTGAGATTCGTATTTAAATATAATTTAGTTCATCGGTTTTTTAGGAAGTAACAATCAATTTAACATTTCTTTTAGTTTTTTTTTAATTCTTTCAGAAGTTCAAAAATAGCGAAATCAGCTCTCCATATTCCGTAATTTAAATTTTTACATCATTTTCATCATGGTAAAAATTCAAATAAGTTCAAAAAGTAAAATTTTGATTCTGGGGGATTTTTTTATGCATTTTTTTAAACATTTTCCGGGAAAAACACTTAAAAATTGCTGTCCCCACCCTAATCACCAAAAGGATCCCTCAGAATACTCTAAAACAAATCATGAACATTGAGAATTAGATGTAGATTGAGCCAAAATTATCAGGATTGAAAAAATTAGCGCGAACAATTGTTATAAACAATTTAATTGTCTATTGCCTTATATATAACTGCTGAAACATTGGCTTTAGAGCAAAAGTTGCTCGACAAAAAATATTTCTTACGATGTAAGAGGCAACTTTTGTCCTTACATGTTTTTCAAAATTTTTAATTTGGTTCAGTCGAAACGCTAGTGCATTACTATTAATAGGTAATTGAATTGCAGGGCTGATAACACGGAACACTAATTATGCAAGTATAGCTTGCACTTGATCGATTTTTTATATTACATATTTGAATCGGTTTAAGAATCTGGTTTAGCAGCTTTTTGAAATACCAAATATCGGGCAAAAAATTATTTTAGAAAAAAGAGGCAATCGTAGTTTCTTAAATTGTGAAAAATTATTGAAATAATTGATGGTTTATTGTACATAGAGTTGTAGTAAAATTTTTTCTTAACAATGTGAAAGAATTAAGAAAATACATTAAGCTTTACTGAAAACAATTATCTTAAAGTAAGCCTTTCGCTTTCTCTACACTACGGTTACTCTAAAAAATTTAAATTTTCTTAATTTAAGCTTACTAAATAGTATTTCTTGTATATTTGAGATGGATTCATTAAGAGTTTTTAGAGCTTTCAAATATCCTTTGTTTATTCTATTTCGTTTAAAAATAAATAGTTTATTTTTTTTAAACCGTTAATTGTACATAAAAACTTTTATTAACCTAATATCTGGGCGGTCCTATATTTCACACATCACACAAAAGTAAATGATATTTTCTCTTTCAACTTTTTTCTCGGCTTTAAAAGATTTAATTAGCCGGTATTAAAGACGAAACAAGCAAGAATTCATTATAGTAGAATTAAATCTCTTAAAAGATAGTAGAGAGCATATTTACTATTCGGCTATATAATATGTCAAGGCGGAAAACTGACATAAGGTGTAATGGCGGCACGGACCACCCAACGCGTTGTATAACGTGCTTCAATTAATAAACACATACTACGCGAGGCATATGGGAAATGAAAATAACTTTTTATAGCCCCTTTTCCATTTACAGTAACGATAATAAACTACGAAACAAATTAAACTTGTGTAAAATGTTTAATTTTTGCCAAACCACTTCATATAACTGTGTCATTAAAATTGTTCCGTATATCGGGTGTTCTCGTAAACATGAATTAAATTTTAAAACGCTTAAATACATTTTTTTACTTTTACCATAGAATAAATAATACATAGACGAAAACTGGCGTGTAACAAAAGTGGACCAAAAAGCGGGTCTCCCTTGAGACATTTTTGGGTTTTACTGGTTTATGGCTTAGGAATTTGTTTGTCCACCATTCTATACATATGTATAGCTACAATACAAATATATAATGGTAAACAAACAAATTCCTAAATCATTAACAAGTAAAACGACCCAAATGTTTCAAGGGAGACCCACTTTCGGTCCCATTTCGGTGTATTCCAGAATTTATCTATATTCTTTATAGTCTCTGCTTTTACTTACTCCTATCTTACCTCCATAATTAATTTCATTAATTTACTGACTTACTAATTAATTTTGTTGCGATTTCAAAGCTTTTCCGCTTAATTATTTTTCAATAATACTATATCTAAGTGCACTTCGACTCTAAAAAAGAGGTTGTTAATATTAGGTACTAAAAAATTCTGTTAAATGCAAGCTATACTTGCACAATTAGTGCTCCGTGACATCAGCTTTCCACTTAACCTGAGCAAGCCTCGGCCGCCTGATCTCCGCCCATCTGCTGCGCTACCTGCCGCCGACGGCACCCATACCGTATCACATCGCGTATGCGCTGAGCTGAGTGGGGGGAGCGTTTCGACTGAGCCAAATTAAAAAAGTTGAAAAATGTGAAAGGCAAAAGTTGTTCCTTACATCGTGAGAAATATTTTTTTTTGAAAAACTTTTTCTCTAAAACCAATGGTTCAGCAGTTATAATGATATAAACAATTAAATTGTTTGTAACAATTCATTGCGCTAGAATTTTTCAATCCTGATAATTTTGGCTCAATCTACGCCTAATTCTTAATGTTCATGATTTTTTCAGATTTTTCTGAGCGACCCTTTTGGTGATGAGGGCGGGGGACAGCCATTTTTAAGCGTTTTTACAAAAAATGCATGAAAAAAACATCATATATCTTGTTGAATTCGTGCTTCAATAAGCTTTCATTTGATACCCTACACGATGCCCTTGAAAAATATTTTTCCCATGCCCCACTTTACCCCCTGAAATTAACCCCCAGAATCAAAACTGAACTTTTTCTACTTTACGTCTATAACTCGGCCACCACACTCTATGCTAAATTTTAAATTTTTACTTCGAATAGTTTTAGAGATAATCGCCTGTGGCAGACGGACGGACGGACGGACACCGAAGTTATTCCATAGGTGTTTCGTTTCACGGAACACTAAAAACACGCTGATTTATCATTAAAAGCCAAAGTAAGACTCCTTTGTAAACTAATAATTTTCTGACACTTAAAGGTACCCATAAGTACGTTTTCTTGGAACTGGAGTTCTTTTTGAGATCTTTATAGAAAGTATGGTACTAATAACCATTCCGCCCGCTTATTATAGATTTTACTTTGCTTCACAAGCATAATTTTTAAAGCGTACAAGTAGACATCAACGTCTCTTATTCTTCAGTACGTTCTATTTTCTTTTCGAAGACAAGGAATCTTGGTGGTCGTAATGTCTACCAATTTAATAGTTGGTACTATGGTACTATAGCTCTAGTAAGTTTACGCGTGACTTGCGCTATTTTGCTAAATTACTCTGTTCGGCCTCTATTAACTTTTTTGTAATAACTGATTGTAACGGAATAATAAAAAAACTGTAATAACAGCAATTAACTATTTGAAATTTAACGGTAGTTTACACTAAACTTCTGTAAAAATTCAGCGAGTAGAAGAAATCACCAGTGGCATCAACATACAACGTGTTACCTAATATGTAATTATTTCCTCTTGAAAGCCAACCTTAACTAGATTAGTTTCTGAAAATTAAATCTGATACGCATCCACCTTTTTACAAAAATTAGAATGACACTTTTTTTTATCTGAGCTAAGTACCAACGTAACGTGGGCATCTGAAGAGAAGGGAAATGTAATCTATTGAAACGGGATTTAAAGGATTGGAGGTTGAAAGGGAAAGGAAAAACATCTGCAGGCAATTTGTTCCATAATCTAAGGCAGTGTTGAATCCCGACATTTTTGTCTGGGAGGGCATTTGATAATTTCGGGGGGCACAATTTTCATATATTCATAATGCATATACATAGTCTTCGGGGAGGGCACTGTGGATCTCCGTGGGGGCTCAGCTCCCCCGGAGAGGTACTTGGATATGAATGAGCCAGAGAAGTGAGATGTTCTCGGCTTTTGTAGCTGGACAGTAAAGGGATGTATACGTAACGTGCCTCGTGTTGCTCTGCTAGAAACAGACAAGGGAGGAATTATTGCGGCTAGTTTTTCAGAGCAAACTCTGTGAAAATATCGAGAGAAAAGGGACAAATTTCCAACAGCGCGGAGATGAGCGAGAGCAGGAAGTTTTCTTGTGAGAACTGGGTCACTGATGAGTCTAATTGCCTTCTTTTGGATACTATAGAATCAAGGTTGCTCAGTGCTAAAGGCGATGCCGCTCCTCAGATGTCAGAACAGTATTCTAGGTTAGGTCTTATTTGGAAAACATGGAGTGTGTAAATTGGAAGGGAAGAAGTATTTTCTGGCTCGAAAGAGCTACCGATGTGGCCATTGACGTAATGTGTGTGTGCCAGCTGAGATCATGTTCGAAAGCGATGCCAACAAGATCGAACGCTTCTTTGTTCTGTAGGGCGTGGCCATTCATGTGTCGGGGTAAGTGTTGCCAGATTTTTGTGTGACAGGAAGCAAGACTGGGTTTTGAAGGCGTAATTCTGGATGGGATTGGTAGTTGAAAAGAGCAGGTTATTAATGTGAAGAAGAAATAGAGTTGGTGCCAGGTCTGAACCTTAGGAGATGCCAGCATTGACAGGATGGAAGTCAGATGAGTGACCGGACCATCCACCATGACAGATATGCCCTGATTAGACAGAAAGCTACCGATCCAGGTACATAGTTTGTTGAGGCGTGTGGCACGCCATACTTGGTCAAAGGCCTTGGAAATAATCATAGAGGTTAATCTCTTAATAAAAAATGTAAGAAATAATTTTTTACATTTTTTTTTATTAAGAGATGATGTATTAGTTATTTGCAAATTTTGACACTTTTTTATTTTTATCGCTGTCGTATCGTCCATTATGTAAATTTTTTTTTTGATAAAATGAAAAATGGGTAATAATTTTTTTCACTTGACAGGAGCACGCATACAAATATAAAACACTGACACAAATTCAAAGGTAATTCTTAAAACTTAAAAACTTTATTAGCTTGCTAGCTTTTAAAAAAAAAATTATAGCGCCACATAGACGTCATTGGGTTTAAAAATATATTCTTATGTATTCCAAATTAGCAACATTAACGGCATTTTAATTGCCCCCCAGACAAAATTCAAATGAAATATTGATACTACCGAAGGAATAATTCATAAACAGAAATTCAAGATTCATAACACGGTCATGTTTTCGCATTTGTCCAGACTAGACCATAAATTATTTAAAATTAGAAACCAGCCTTGCTGCATTTAAAATCTATTTTCCAAATTACGAGATATTCAAAATGAGAATTACAATTTAAAGAACATCATCATCATCAGGCCATAAGATTATTATGGATTAAGGATTACAGATCCGGAGCGCAGCATATTTATGCATAATTTAGTGACGTAATGTTTGTATTATTTTTATTTAATTTAGAACGAACTAAAAGTTAACAAAAACGGCAGAAACAACAAAAAATTTATCAGTTTTTTCTCGTTTCTCGGAACACTTATAGAATCACTTTGGTGTCCGTCCGTCCGTATGACATAGGCGAAGAAATCATGAGCATTGAGAATTTGATGTAGATTGAGCAAAAATTATTAGGATTGAAGAATTCTAACGCGATCAATTGTTATAAACAATTTAATTGTTTATTTCCTTATAACTGCTGAACCATTGGTTTTAGAGAACAAACTTTTTGACAAAAAATATTTCTCACGATGTAAGGAACAACTTCTGTCCTTACACGTTTTTCAAAATTATTAATTTGGCTCAGTCAAAATGCGACTGCATTACTATTATTGCTGCCCCCCACCCTCATCACCAAAAGGATCGCTCAGAAAAATCTGAAAAACATGATTCAATGAACAATTCTAATCTAAAGAGAGGGACAAAGTAAAACAGAATTATCAAAACAATAAACGAATTTTTAGGGAAAGAATGTTAAAAATAAAAATACATATTTGCAATTTCTTCAAAACTGCACTTTTTTTAACTTGAGACAGGACCACGTATTGTGGGCGTCTGAAGAGAAGGGAAATGTAATTTATTGACACGAGATTTAAAGCATTGGATATTGGGAGGGGAAGAGAAAACATCTGCAGGCAATTTGTTCCATAACCTGAAGACTTGGAGACCCTGGGTATGAATGAGTGACGGAAGTGGGGTGTTCTAGGCATTTGTAGCTGGACCGTAAAGGGATGCATACGGCTCCTGATTCGAGACTTGTCAGGAAAAAACAAATGAAAAACACAAAAAGTTGATTTAATGCACCCAAAAATAAATTTTAAACGACAGCTGTTTAAATTCATGACTGATTGATTCGCCTTATCATTGTGTAAACTTCGCCACTAAGTTTTTACAATTTTTGAAATAATGTCGCCACCATCCAATACCCACGGACAGGTAGGTACTAAGCAATAAACAAAAATGTTAAAACAATTCATGTTAACTGAGGTATAAGTAAGGGTCTTTATAAAGCGTAGGCATTACGAGGAAAAGGTGGGGGTTATTGGTAATAAGATAAGCCTATCAAAGGCACGGACCACCCAAGTCGAAAGTCGCTATATTAAAATAGTATCAAGTCTAAAAAGGCATAAGCACAGGTGAGGACTGGCTTATTGGTATAATTATAATAACGTTTTAAAAGAGGTGTGAGATTAAACGACCGATAAGCGTTGTAGTTCCGACAATTTTTTTTGTAGATTTTTTGTTTGAAACAATGTATTTGTGTGTTCCCCTTGGAATTCATTTAAATATGGCCTTTTGTTTTAAGTGCTTTATAAATATCTTTTTATTACACATGTCTACATACAACAATGTAAGAGCAGTGAGCAATAACAGTTAAACCAAATATGGCAAAAGGTAATAGCACTGTTAATATCATCATTCTAGACGTAAAGGTACGCCAATAAATAAAATGCATAATTGACGTAATGGCAGAAGTATGAATATACTTTTGAAAGATTTAGTTAAAAATTCTGTTTTCGGCGATTTCCTAAAAAAAATGTAGCAATTCTCGTGGCATTGTCATAGAATTTTAGGTAAATTAATGGAAAAATATCAGTTAACAAGGTTTTTAAGTTAAGTGAAAATAGAATTAATCCGTTATTTTTACTTTTAGCACTATTCCTTTTATGGATAGGTATACATATAATTAAATTTGAGAAGGCTGTAAGTAGTGAATCATTCTTTGTGTAAAAGTGAACGGATAATAAAATATCCAAAACTGGATATACATAAAAACCTAAATTTTGTAAGCGGTAAAATCACTAGTATTAATTTTGTCTTATTGAAATTAGTTACAATATAAATTTCTACTATTAAAAAATATGATGTTCTGAAATACCCTTCGAAGCGCACCCAAACTGCCTAATTTTCAGTGTAAACTGTCAAATTGAGAACAGGGACGGGCCTGGCCCGCGCAAGTGGCGCCCTGTAGGCCCTAGGCAGCCGAATGGCCAAGAGCGGGCCGCTTTGCATGGACCACACACGATGCTACGTTGGTGGTCTATTCGTGTCCGCCGGCCAAGGTTAGCGTAACGCGGCTTTGGCTTAAGAGCTACATCCTGATGCGGTGACGGGAGGCGATTGTCAAGTGCCAGTGCAAAACGCCCAGAAGAAGGCGGTTCGTGAATTCCACCGTTCAGTTTAGGAGCTAATTATGTAAGTTTTACAGACGGTGATTTATTTTTGTACGGTACAAATAACGTGACTGAAGGAATAATATTTTTTAGTTATGAAAGTAATAAGAGGTAGAAATAGAACACGTACTCGTATGACGTAGGGATTTGGCCTTTAGCACATCATTAGACATGACATGCATCTGCTCCTAATTAGTAATAAATAATGTAGATAATATGTTACTTTGTTCATGTGCCAGCAACTCCGCCAGCTGTTTTTAAAATCTAAGCATTTACGACTTGTCTTTACGCGACTGGTTTGCAAAAATCTAAATAAGGGAGAAACAAGGAAAAACAACAATTAAAAATGCCGGGAGTGGCTTCGAAATTTTTATCACTCCTAATATTTTTAACTTAGCTATCAAAGTTAAGGAAGAAAAGAGTGTTTTGCTGCTCCACTTGCATCGGCCAGTATATTTCGAAATATGAAAATTAAATAATTGATTCAGTACATTCGCATAGTCAAATTTTCAACAGTTCATTTCTATATACCTAATTATTTTGCATATTAATCTACATATTCTTAATTATTAATTCTTTGACTGATTTACTTTCATTGATTGTGCTATGTGCTATCTCCTATTTCTACACAAATAGCATACTAAGAATTTGGGCACTCAGTTTTCAGGTAGAAATGCTTATTGGCTGCCGTCTATTAAATAGTTTTTAATTATTGTAAGCCACATCAAATTACGTACGAAATGAGAATTTCACAACAAAACATGTTTATCAGTAAAACTAGCTAATCTGCATAATAAAACTTAAGCCAATTTTATGCCATATTGATATTATCAGCTACGTATGTGTATGTACGTTACAAGATCAATGGAATACTATATTATCATGCGCGTCCCTCACAATTAAAATAAAATAACCAAAAACAGGTTACAATATATAAATACTAATGAAAGCTTTTATAATTAGGTTGCGAACTTTTTTTTAATTAGGCTCCTCGAAGGAAACGTTGTAACAGAAAGGACGAGAAATAAAATTTTCTCAACATTAAAATATTAATAAACATGTATTAATAGTTAAAATAAAATAAAATATTCATAAAACTTTCAAAACAAATATAACAATTATTCTAATAAATAATTTTACAAAGACTTTGTAGACGTCTGGGTTTCATTTCAATAGAAAATTTCTTGCTTGGTTTCGCCGAAATCAGGTGGTAACTTTACCTTCCTTTAAATATCTAAGGTACTTTAAAATAAAATAAGAAATAAAATCTCAAATGACTTTATGCCCAGACCTGTCGGAAAGGGACAAATAATATTTCAAATTTCCGAAGAGACCTCCATGGTAGATAAAATTACAAACGGTCAATAAATCTGGCAAACACTCTTTAGCAGGCGGAATAAAGACCTTTAAAAGTGACCCTCTAATTCGTAGAATGACATTAAAAGTGACCACAAATGTCTTAGAAATATCTCAGTTAGTAGAACCATCGAAAGGTTTTTTACCTACGGTGGTAACATCTGGGATAATAGGGCTGTCTTAGGACCTATAACGAAATATGTATATTCTAACAAAAAGACATGCTAATCTCGTTTGAAGTTAAATGTCGTTATTTTTACTTGTCAAAAGGTAAATAGACGGACGCAGAACGAGTAATAGGTAATATTAATTGATTAGCTCCGAACTGACACCGCATTAACTACAATTTACAAAGACATTTTTCATAACTTCTACCTGTTATTATTAGTTTTGCAATATCGATATTTAGGATTTGCAAAGAATTTCAATTATTTAGTAATTTCCACTATCTTTTTAAATATTTACCTCAAGATTTCAACTAATTAGGTCAACAGAAGTGCTTAGTCCAAAATTCGAGATACAAAGTTGAAATTATGAATATTAGTGAAAGACTCTGAATTATTTCAACATATTTTTAGCTAAAATTTTAGGGAAAAAACGTTTCAATTTAAAAACCCAAAATTTTGCCTTCTCTAGAGATTTCGACTTATTTGTCGTCAATATTTTGACTTACCCAGTGGTAGATTTTATCAAGAGGACTGGCGAAACACATAAAGACATTACTGGTCAAATAGGAACAGTATAATAATCTTACAAGCATACTATCACCTTTTTTTGTAGTAAAAAATTACAACTTTGTCATTTTATTTTGTATTCTTTTACAATCTACACAGACACAATTGTGTATAGCAACGAACCAGTGGCCGCTGGTGAAATTTTAAAGTTGTATATCTCTGTTTAGGCGCGAATCCAGAACTTCGTTTTGGGGGGGGGGAGGTCATGACTCCATGATCCCCCTGTATCGGCGCCTGTCTCTGTTGCTACTTACGGCACCCATGCCAAGTTCAGAGGTTTTCATACTGAGCCTACTAGGAATGTTTTGGTGAAGAAAATAAATATTACGTAATTTGCGAAAAAAAGTAGAATTTTTGCTGCGCCCCCTGGGAACAAATTAAGACGTTTAAATATTTTATTTATTACTTTTTTTTGAACAAATTGTGTATCATTTTGCAAAAATTTTCAAATTTCTCTTAGTAGAAAGTTAGTCGTTTGAATTTTTTAAACCTAAAATATAATTAAAAAAAAAATGACTAACTTTCTACTAAGTAACACATTTTTTGCCCTTAAAATTAAAAAAGATCGATAAAATGATGTAAAATTTGTGTAAAAAAATATCTAAATTCAACTTTTGTTCGCAAATTACCAAATATTTTTTTCTTTGCCAAAACATTCCCAGTAGGCTCACTATTAAAACCCCTGAACTTGGCATGGGTCCCATAGGTAGCAACAGAGATATACAACTTAAAAATTTCACCAGCCGTCATTGTAAACGAACATAAGATACTAAAACAGTTTTTAGTAAGCCGACCAAACCATATATATTACTAAGACGACATGGGTAGTCCTAAAACTTTAGTTCTCCTTCAGTCTTAGCAATGTAAGGCTGTACTGAAACAAAAATTTAAAAATCTGCTCCCGTAATTTTCCGAATTCCTTTTCATTATATATAAAATTTAAGGGATTTCCTAAGAAATTTCAGAAAAATGTAGAAAATTTGACAAAATAAAGGTGTTTTTACCTGATCCAGTTGTGCTAATGCAATATCAGCGTCCACCCAGCCAGGCCTAGTGTACAGGTCCGACTCGTGGCGTGGCTCCGGCCCTGGCGCTGTTGGCGCCGTGGCCGCCATCTGTCAAAGCTCAGGGCCGGCTCGGCCCTTTATGCCGCTCCGCTCCATTTAAAGATCCATGGATTACCCCACAGACAGGACAAGCTACAAAAAAAATATATGTTAAATATTTTTTTGACCAATTCAGTTTCGATATCTTAGCAAACCAAGAACAAAAACCAGTGTAACGAATATACCTAGTTGTCGAAAATAATTGCAGCGAAAATAATTATAAATCAGGATAAACACAGCTATATATAATATTTAGAATAACTTGCAATAGTCAACTATTATGTTTAAGATTTTATTTACTTTTTTAGATAACAGTATAAAATAAATCAATAAAGAAAAATGTGACATTTTACTTTCGCAAAAATAATAGTGTTTAGCTTTAAAATAATTTACATTTAACGGCAGCCTATTGTAAAAGTGTGTTAAAAAGTTGAGTAGTTATTTGCAAAGGTCAAAAATTTGATCCTAACTGGATATTTTGCGAATATTAAGTACAATTAATTGCAAATGAATTTTAAAAAAGCTATTAGCATAAATATTTACTTGATATAAAATTAATATATCCAATTATTAAAATTTCCTACTTTACGTTGTATATTTTACTGTGGCGGCTGGTAAAATTTTAAAGTTGTATATCTCTGTTGCTACTTACGGGAACGTTTTGGTAAAGAAAAGAAGATTTAATAATTTGCGAAAAAAAGTTAAATTTTGCCCCGGCCTACCCTGGGAAAAAAATGAACACGTTTAGGTATTTCACTTTTTTTAAACAAATTTTACATCATTTTTTCGAAAATTTTTAAATTTTAAGAGAAAATAATATGTTAGTAGAAAGTTATAGTCATTTGAACTTTCTTAATTATATTCTAGGTTTAAAAAATTCAAATGACTATAACTTTCTACTACCAATTTTTTTTTTCTTAAAATTTAAAAACATTTGACAAAATGATGGAAAAGTTGTTGAGAAAAAATAATAAATAAAATACCTAAACGTGTTCATTTTTTCCCAGGGTATGCCGGGGCGAAACTCAACTTTTTTCGCAAATTACAATTTTTGTCTTCGTAAGTAACAACAGAGATATACAACAAAATTTCATCAGCCACCACTGGTAACTAGGCTTTAGATCTAAATGTGACTTTCAAAATGACCTAAAACTGATTTTTGAATATTAAGTATTGTTGAACTATGTCGGTATTTAAAAAAAGTAGTTAGTTATATAGGAATATTTTGACTATAATAGACTATTTAAAACATTTTGGAGAAAATATACCTTTTTTAAATAATTTTATTTATTTATTATAATTGGTATAGCAATTAGATTGTTATATTATATATTTTATTAATTAATTTTTACTATCCTCATCGGTTTACTATTTTATTGAATAAGACTTTAAACAAAAAGTACTCTAATAGTTATTTAAAAATATATAACAATACCTGGGACAATACCATAACAAAATGACAAATTTTAGGTACCTATGCAATTAGAACTAGATAGACCTATAAAGTGACTTATTTGTAACAATACCACACAATGATAGACATACACAGTTTTGTACACAAAAGGCTATCAAAACTTAAAAATATATTTTACAACAGATTTATTTAAATGTCCTTTACTTCCGGCAAACTTAAATGATGATCTGGCAACGTCGCAAGAACCACGCAAGTACCATAAAGAATTTAAGAGTAGTAGGTTAAGTTTTTTCATCTTTGGTTTAAGATAGAAAGTACTCATGTTGTACTATCTTAGGTTCGCTCTAATAAGTGCCTTAAGCTTTTTGCGACTATGAAGTGATGTTTGGTTTTAAACTAATTTTAAAAACGTTAGCATCACTGCCAAGGATGCTGCATAACAATTCATTATTTGTTTACATTTAAAGTCAGTACTTTAAAGTAGTTATTTTAAGCTAAAGCCCGTGTACGTCAATATCACATGCTAATTACGCTTTATTGTACTAAAATATCATTCATAATTTTTGCCAAAAATCACTTTAGTCACAGGTAATAACAAAAATAAATGATTTCAAAATCTACTTGTATAATAAAAACAAATATAACTAATTCGCTTATTTTTGTAGGTAATTAGTTAACTGTTAAAAAATTTGTATTTTAAGCAAATTGAGATAAAATTAATCAAGCCTTTTAAAAAATTAAAAAGGATTAAAAGGAAGGTTAACTTATACCGGCAAATTTAAATAAAGTGCATAAATAAACAAGCAACCAACCAAAAGCTCTAAAGAATACTAAATATTTACCCGGTAAAATCGTCAACGTCCTAAATATAAATAAAAACATTCCCTAAAAGCTCTTCCGAGGGCCACGGAAGATCACAAAACAAGAAGGCATCTTTCTACGGATCATTTTCTCCAAAAAAATACACAGCACTTTTATCACTTAAGCTACAATCACGAAGAAATAGGCTTTTAAGTTAAACAACACACGATGTTGTTTTGAAACTGTACGTCTTTCAAGTTAAAAAACGTCAAGTTAAGAAGCAATGTTAACCGTCTACGAGATTCTTTAGTACTAAACGCCGTACACCGTTGACTAAGCGAGCCGTAGTAGTACTCTCAAATGTTGGTGTTTCCTTCCATTCGTTCATTGTATTTCTGCTTTAAGCGTACGACTATGCCCGAATCGATCCGAGCCGGGACCACCCACATTTTTCATATGTAAATTCCCAAAATTACATTAGTTTCGTAAGTTTTTTTTGACACCATTTGCGGTACATATTCGTACAAGATGAGTCCTTAGAACCACCCAGAGAGTGACACAAATCTTATTTTAAAAGAATCCTGAAAAAATAATAAATGGATTTTGATTATGCCCTTCGTTGAGCGTCACAAATCGTTACAATAATTATTAAATTATAGAGATATATTATAAAATAATTAAACGTTTTATTTGTTAATTTATTTTGTGGAACTAATTTGCATAATATAAAATTCCTGCTAATCTAACTTAAAAATAACTTGAAATTAATTTTTTTTTTTAAATATTCAGTTCAAAATATTTTTCCGAATTTGTAGTTACAACTTAAATTTAAAAATAGCTCTAAAACTATTTATATATAAACTATTCCTGCTGAATAAATAAAAGGAACTGGAGAAGAAAAATAAAAGCTTCTACGGAAACGACTTTATATATTATTTTAAGAAATCTTACCACCGACGTCTCGTCAAATTATAAAAACAGTGGAGTGCCGTCGGGGGGGGGGGGACAACGGCGCCTGGTATTTTGCACCCGTCTTGATCCTTCGTATTGAGGGGGGACTTGAGGGCGCCCTTGGCTTTGGTGTCGCCCCCCCCCCCCCCGAAACGCGGGGCTTGCGGGGGCTTTATTTACGCCACTGTAATACAAGGCCATTTGTATTGACAAATTTGTCCCTATAAGTGTTTTTGTATATTTAACTTTGATCGGAAAACATCAGCTTGCAGCTCGTCGCCCATTTCTCAAAATTATTTTTGCTAAAATAACCCAGAACTCACTACATGGAGGTGGGTTTAGGTTGGGTTGGGTTGGGTTGCGTTGCGTTGTCTTTTTGTGATGTTTATTAACTTAATTTATTAAATATATAATTTTCCCTGACCTCCCCTAGTTGCGAAAATCTGCATCTTCATTAATAATCGATCGAAAACACTTAAAAGCAATTCAAAAAACCTGATTATTTTAAAGCAAGGAAGAATGCACTGAAGCTGTATTAAATCGATTACAAAACATAGTAACATCGTATAAACATCAAAATATAATTATACATTTTTTCATAAAATTCTTAATGACTCGTGACCACAAACAACAAAAAATATTCAATAATTAACATTTTATAGAAATTCATAGATATTAGTAGTAGTTCATAGTATAACTGTTGTTGATTTTAAAGGTAAATAATAATAGTAAGCAGTACAATCCCAAAAAACGTACTAACAGTAGCCTTTAGAACCATCAAACCATTAAATCAAAAATTTCGTTGAGTAGGTAATAAAAATAATCTGTTACATGATCACGACCTTAACAACATTTACAGTGTCTTTGTCTAATACTCAATAAATTTTTAGTAAGTCAAGGATGCCTCTCTAAAAAAAAAAAAAATTAAAAACCACCGGGTGCCAAAAAATATTATTTTAAAAGTAAAGGTGGCAACATTGTCGCGAATATAATCATTCATACAAGCTTTTATGACTTAATCGCGGTAACCACGTATTGTTACCTGATCATAAGATGGAGTTTATATCGTGCTAAACTTACAAATTGACTTAAATATCCCAATTAAGTTTTTTTTTTCGTCTTGTATTTACCGTCACTTCAAGGTATGACAAATATGGCTTATGTTGCTTTCCATTTTTCTGATGGAAAATATCGCAAATGTATGGATAAAGTAAGCTTCAGATTCTACGCAGAAAAAAGGAAACAACATCGAGGTAAAAAGAGGAGAATAAAACAGACTCGCACACCCAGAGCTGGAAACCTCCCTTAAGTTTTCACCAGCCTTTCGAAGGGGTGTGCGCTGAAGAAAAGCTCTTACCACCTACAAGTTCATGTTATATGTCAAGCATTCAAAAAACCATCCGTATTTAGCAATAAATGATATTATAGTAGGCTTTATATTTTTAAATGTGCAACCGTCTTGAATAAGATATTCATTAAACTAGACATTTAAACTGAAAAAGTAATTTTATTATACCAATAAAACAGCATTTAAACAGTTCTCTACTATGCCAAGTCTTCCGACCTACCATCACTTTCAAGAATACTAATCCGAAAAATAATATTTCATTTTTATTTTTGTTTGGCTTATCGCTTTCGTGGGTGGTCCAAACCATCGGTACAGCTTTAAAACGCTCGTCAATATTTTATTAAGAACATCAATTCAAACCAGGGGTAAAAATTTATTTGTTTGTTCGATGTTTGTTTAGGTGAAGAAAAGAACAGTTCTACAAGGTGGTCCAGATATATTTTGGTTACATACCATGTTATTTAAAATTTACGAATAAATTCTATAGTACGACACATACTGTCTTGTTCTTGATGTTCATTTGTATAGGTGTAATATGAAGTAATCTGAAATCTAAATAAGAGTAACAATGAAATGAAGTCTACTTGTCAGGGGTACATATAACAGGTAACGACATCCCAACCAAAGAAAAAAGCTTCCTCCTTCCTGGTAGTTTCTTGCAGTCAAACCAAGTATTTTGTTGTCTAACAGTGTTAGTCAAAATACGGCAAATTTTGGTATGTAATCCAGCGCTCGGAGGGGCATATAGCCCGGAGAATAGCTGTTTTACCATGATTTGTTCAAATCCTTATTGTATAAGGAATTTTCAGGTGGTAAGAGAACTTATTCTCAATTTTACGTATTTAAATAAGAGTAAGTATAACTTCACTGTTGGACCTCCTCCAACTATCACAAGAAATTTATTTTATCAAAAATGTTGCATAAATTGAAGAAGTATAATTTTATTATAATGGAAAAATATCTAGAAAAACACAAAATCATCCATGACAGACAGTACGGATTTCGTCACCACAGCTGATCTCCTTAGCTTTGTCACACATAACTGGAACAAGTCTCTCGAATTTTATGGCGAATATCAGATTGTTGCTTTTGATATTTTCAAGGCCCTTGAACAAGTATGGCATGCCGCACTCCTCAACAAACAACCTTCTTACTTCTTACAGTCTTCCCCCCAAACTGTGTACCTGGATCGATAGCTTCCTCTCTAATCGGCACATAATGTGTCGTGGTGGATGGGTACTCATTCAATCAGAGGGTTTTGGGGAAATGCTCCCACGTTTGCTCTCTACGGGGGGCAACTTTTTATAACAATAATGGGTAGGTACAGTGTAAAAAATATAAAGAGAGGAATAAAAAACTAAAATCTAACTAATTTAAGAACTAATCAAAATATTCGTGTGCATCTGCTTCTTTATAGTCTTAAGCGGGATTCTGTATAATACAGTTTTCTATAATAGTCATCATAAAGCTATTATTTTATCTCTGTATGCCGGTTATTTGGAAACGAGTGTAAGACAACAGAGAACAAAAACATAGATTTGTTTGTTATAGGGAAAAAACATACGTAACTACTCTTTTGTTGCTAAAACTAAATGCAGTTCTATTAGTGTGGAATTACGCACTAAATTTGCCCTTTTTCATAAGTTTGTAACTTTCATCCTATCAATGCTGGCGTATCCCAAGGTTCAGTCCTGGCACCAACCCTATTTCTGCTTCACATTAATGACCTGCTCTCTTTAATTACCAATCCCATCCACAGTTATGCTAACGATATCAGATACTCTTCACTCCAACATTCATTTTTCCAGACAAGCCTTGAATCAAAAGCTGAATGATAAACGCAGATCTATGCCCTTTCCCTTTCCCAAGATCTTTAAGTGATCATACACTGGGATGCCAAGAACCTTATCCAGTTTAACGCCTCCAAAACCCAGTCTTTTTCCCTGTACGCAAAAAATCCGGCAACGCTTACCTCATCCATATGAAAGGCCAAGCACTACAGAACATGAACGTTCGATCTTGTTAGCATCGTTTTCGAACATGATCTCAGTTGGCACAAAGGAATTACTTCAGCAGCCAGATCGGCAGCTTTAAAAAGCTTGGTTTTCTCTTTCGAGCCAGAAAATACTTCTCCCCTTCCAAGTTACACACTCTTTATTTATGTTTCCCAAATAAGATCGAACCTAGAGTACTATTCCCACATCTGGAGAGCGGCATCACCCTCGACACTTAACATTCTTGATTATATCCAAAACAGGGTCATTCGACTCATCAATGACCCAGTCTTCACAAGAAATATCCCTTGTCTCGCTCATCGCCGCGCTGCTGGGGATTTATCCCTTTTCTGCCGGTACTTCCACATATTTTGTTCTGAAGAACTAGCCGCTATAATTCCCCCTTGACTGTTCCTGACGGAACAACAATAGGCGCGTTACGTATGCATCCCTTTATAGTCCAACTACAAAAGCCTAGAACATCCCACTTCTCTCGCTCATTCGGGTCTCCAGATTATGGAACAAATTGCCTGCAGATGTTCTCCCTTCCCCTCCCCCAGTAGTCAATAGACTACATTTCCCTTCTCTTCAGACGTCCACGGTACGTTAGTACTTAAGCTTGAAGTCTACGTGGGCCAAGAGCGGATCTAGGCATCTTTTCTGGGGAAGTGGTAAACATTTTGGGGGGGGGGGGATAAAAACAGGGTCGTACTCAGCGGCCGCGCACCGATTTTGGAAAAATAAATATTTTTTATTAGGTAAATTTTTATTCGTTTGGGCGGTTTGGGGGGAGTTGTAAATATCCCCATTATCTCCCCATAGATGCGCGCTTGGCGTGGGCTATCTCAGATAAAAAAATATAACTCTTATAATAAATTTATAAAAAGTAATTAAAATAAATATCTTGCAATAATTTCAAAAGATTTAGTTTCAAGAGTTTGTTCTTATTCTTAGCAAGATTCTACTATTTCGAATAATTCTTTGCAGAATCAAAAATAGATTCCTATAACTATAAAGCTTCTAGAATTAAAGGATGACCCTTTATTATAATAAAACTAGACAGAATAGGAATATATTTCCATCATTTTAAAGTCCTATTGTAATTTTTATTGTTTGTCTGCCCGCTGTTTTACCCTAATAGAACAGAACGAGTAATACGTAGTAGTAACTAAATCAATATGTGGTATTGTGGACCTAAAGGATAATGAAGTGGGAAATGCATGAAAGTGTCATACAAAATTTTGAAGACCTTGTTGCCTGATTTTTGTCGGTCCCTGTACAAACCAGAAGACAGTATTACGGAAGAAAATTCTCACAAGGTCCAAAACATGGCCGAAAAATTTCCTTTTACTATTGCCATCTTTGAACTTAAACCACCTTTAAAACCTTTACTGATATTGGAACAACAACAGTCGATAAAATGCGTAACCCTCAAAAGCACGCCCTCTAGCAGAGAGCTTTCTGGTCACAAATCGTTCGACTAGGCTAAATGATTTAGCCTAAATCTAGTTTCTAGTTTAAACTATTTGTCTATTTTCTAATAGTTTAAAAGCTAGGAAAAGCTTAGCAGTTACCAGGAATGCAGAAATGTGAAGAGATCAAGCGACAAATTCTCAATCTCTTAATGTTATAATTCTATAGTTTATATAAATTTTTTAACAAAAGGATCTGAGGGCTTCAGATAGAGTGAACAATGTCCATGTACATTTTTAAATCAAACCAATATAAACGAATCGGAAAAATGTGTATAAAGAAGGAAGAAGATCAATAGTTTGGACTTTCAGGGCCATCTAGTAACGAACTTTGAATTTCTCCTTTAGCTTCTAGTTCAATATTCTCACTGAGTAGAAATCCCCGCGATAGGACACTATACTGTCTGAATTACAAGTTATAATAGTCCGCAAGATGTGGCATTAATAGCAAGGATAGTTCAATTATTTCTAATTACAAAAATATTAACATATTTAACACTTTTTAGTTAACGAACTACTACTATATCTGATTGACTGAATTAAATTTATAAATTTATTTTTCACTCACTACTTGCTTTGCTCTTTGTTAACATGTTATAATAAACCAATTTTCCCTCATCTGGGGAGTGGCATAACCACTTAACATCCCTCATTCTATCCAAAAGAAAGCTATTCGGCTCATCAATGACCCAGTCCTCACGAGAAAACTCCCTTCTCTCCCTCATTGCCGCACTAGTGGAAATGTATCCAATTTATTCCAAAATCCGTGGAAGTATCGGCATACTTCCACGGATTTTGCCCAAGAAAACTAGCCGCTTGAGTCCCCTTGACTAACAGAACCTGACAGAACAATAAGACACACATTACATATGCATCCCTTTACTGTCCAGCTACAACATCCCACTTATCTCGCTCATTCATACCTAGGGTATCCAAATTATGGAACAAATTGCCTGCAGATGTTTTCCCTTCACCTTCCAACTTCAAATCCGTTAAATCCATTATCAGAAGATCATTTCTCTTCTCTTCAGACGCCCACGTCCGGTTTATGCCAGATAAAACAATTTAATTAAAAGTTAACATTAGCTTCACGAGAATCACGATTACTGAAATGATTACTTTTCTGCAGTAATTTTACTGGTGACTAGAAATTCCTCAAAAATTGTAATTGGTTACTGATTACTAATTACTCCTTAAAAAGTAATCAGCCGCGATTCCTAATTACAATCAAGGTAATCAATTACAGCAATCGATTACTTCTCAGCTTAGCCATGTACATATAAAGTTCATATTTTGGACAGTGTATAAGCATATAAAAATAGCAGAGGATATGCGTTCGCATCCAGAGTACAAAGCATATCCTCATTATGACCAATTTAATATTCGTTTCCAGGTTTCATAAAGTCTAGATGAGAGGGCAAAGAGTGCATCCGCTTTATGACACCCGCAATTGTCCTGATATCCAGTCCATCTATTTGTGTCTCAACTGGTTGGATTATGGCAAATTTTATGGCAAATTTAAAGCTGCAATAATAGTCTAAGTTTTATTCGTCCAGAGGGACACACAAAGGAAGTACATTTCTTTACAGCTCAATTTACTAAAGATAAGTAAACGTTTTGTACTTTTTGATGCTTAACTGAGAATTTCCTAGACTAAAAGGAAATTTCATCATTTAAAAATTTAAATTACTTTATAAAGAAAGCAATTTGTTCAAACATATGTTCACAAAAATGATAATCTTCACAGTATAAAACAAAACCTTAGACATATATAGGTAACTAGCTTCCACCCACGACTTCGTCCGCGGTATAACAATTTTACTCCATTACAAACTTTGAACCCTCATTTCACTCCCCTATATAGGGTTGATTTATTAAAAACTGTAAAACACGTGTTTAAACGTTTATTTTCTACAGTACTTGCGAGAAGTTTCGAGTTAATAGGACCATCCAATATCTTTTCTCGATCCAAACTTCGAACAATTGTTTCACTCCCTTAGGGGTTGAATTTTGAAAAACCCTTCCTTAGTGTATGCCTACGTTATATAAGACATCTCTGTGCAAGATTTCAAGTTTCAGGTCCCCGTGGTGTGGGCTGTGCGTTGCTATATCAGTCAGTTTCTTCTTATATATGTATGTATAAATCATGAAAAGAAAATCTAATATTCTGTATGGCCACTTTTGTTTTTTATCACGAACACGACTGTTAGGGCTGTTGTGCAATTTCTTCACAAAAGTCATTGGGAATGTTATGCCATTCTTGTAAACCAGTCCAGAGTTCTTGAAGATTTGTTGGCGACCTTTCAACTTTTTTTCTATCCATTTAATCCCAAACATGCTCTATAATATTTAGATCTGGACTCTGTGGGGGCCTAGGTGCGCGAAGTAATTTTTAACTAGAGTAGAAGCATGTTTGGGATCATTGTCATGCTGGAGGATAAAGTTACTGCCAATAAGTCACTACTCATTTATTACCTGCAGTAAATTTTTGTAGACATTTTTACGGTTTTGTTAGGTGTTTTTGTCTTTTGCACAGTACTTTATATATATATATATATATATATATATATATATATATATATATATATATATATATATATATATATATATATATATATATATATATATATATGTATATATACCTATATATATATATATAAATGTAAATGCGAAGATTTACTTCTTCGCTAGTGCAGCGAAAAGGCCGTGAATGAAAAATAAAAATAATGAGGACTATCTTTGATTCTATATATATATATATATATATATATATATATATATATATATATATATATATATATATATATATATATATATTTAACAAGAAGAAGTTAGTAGGGAAAAATATCAAAAACAACAGGATTTAGGCTAAAAATTAATAAACGGTTACAATTAACGTTAATAAATTAGTTAATTTTGCAGTAATAATCTCAAAACAGCAGCTAAGTTTACCTAAAATATTATCTACGTCTTGTAGTGTGTCTTTTTAGTTGACATCATGTCTTTAATGAGTTACTTCCTCTAAGATTTTTCTGTGTACCTTACGTAAACGATATAAACTTCATTGCTGACATAAACTCACTTAACTTAATATTAAGGACCATATATGCTATAACGCCATTTAATTAAAAATAGATATCACTAACTTTATGGGTTTTCGATATAATGGAGACAGAGGGACGAGAAAGCTCGAAATAGGGGGAATAGGTAACAGGTATTTTTCTATACGTTCTAAAATTTAAACATAATAACCCAATTAGCTAAAAAAGCGGATAAATACGAATATATTTAAAAAATTACCAACCTGCCAGCAATACCCCCTAGCGACAAAATTGAAAAAATGATCGAAATTAAAGTAAAAACTGTAACAGCTATTTTTCTATAATATTTAAAATTTAAACATGATAAAAATAGCTACCCAATTAGCTGCAAAAAGCAGGTTAATATATTTTAAAAATTAATAATAAAAATAAATAAAACAAATATATTTAACATCCATCCAAACCATTTTTGACTAAATGAAAATTACAAATTTGAAAACTAAAATGCGAAAATTTTTATTTTAAATGCTCAATAAAATAGATAATAATCCTGTATCCCCTATATTATCAGAGTTATGGGGGTAACAACCCTTAACTTCAAAATTAGATTTCTTCAGAACTATTGAAGATAATTAAATGAAGTTAATAGAAGACGTTGATATAAAATATCTTACATCATTTAGTATATAAAAAATTTAGTTGAATTTTTGAGGGTACGGTTTTTATATCAACCCTTTGAGTGACACCTACCAAAAAAATCGATATTATTTAACACTAACGTAAAAAATGTAAAAATTACTTCAAGGTCAGATTAGTAAAAGGTGCTTAAAAATATACTTAGGTAATGAACAATAATTATTGTTTTTATTAAAATATATGACCATAATATTATCATAAAATTATATGGGTATAATTTTAATATTGAAAAGTATCTTTTATTATTATAGCCCGGGAGGTGGTGTCAAATTTTATCGGACCATTTCACCAAAGTTCATTTTTTTACTACAGATTGTTGTTTCTTAGCTTATCGAAGAATCATGTGTCAGCTGGTCCAAAAGCGTGGCTTAAGATGATGAGGGGCTGCGAAACTCGCAAAAAAAATTTTTTTTTCGAGTCATCTCAGCAAAGCTAAAAAGCTGCAGATTGTTTATTTATAATGTTCCCATCATGAAAAAATGTGTTAGCTGCATGGGGCAGGTGGAAAAACTTGTTAGCTGCCCAAGTGAAAATGTATGAAAAGTACGGAAAATCAAGTGATTTCAGCAAAGCTAAAAAATTGCTTATATAACAGTTTACGATCTGCAAATCGTATAAATGACTGTTAGCTGGTATTAAAATGTGGCAAAACCTGTTAGCTGGTAGCCCGGGAGGTGATGTCAAATTTTTATGGGTGATTTCAGCATAATTACTCTCTATTCTGTATGGTAGTTTGTACTTGACAAACAACTAAAATAAGTGTTAGCTGGCGCGACGCTGTGACCTGCGGGTGTAAGAGGCTGCCAAACTCGTAAAAAAAAATTTTTTTTTCGAGTCATTTCAGCAAAGCTAAAAAGCTGTAGATTGTTTATTTATAATGTTTCCATCATGAAAAAATGTGTTAGCTGCATGGGGTAGGTGGAAAAACTTGTTAGCTGCCGAAGTGAAAATGTATGAAAAGTACGGAAAATCAAGTGATTTCAGCAAAGCTAAAAAATTGCTTATATAACAGTTTACGATCTGAAAATCGTATAAATGACTGTTAGCTGGTATTAAAATGTGGCAAAACCTGTTAGCTGGGCTTTCAAAGTGTAGCGTAGCATTGAGGCGCGGTGCCTTTAATGACGCAGCTAACATATTTTTCCACCGTTTCTTGTCAGCTGACTACTGATTTTTTTATCATAAACTGATGAGGTACTCATTTTCATACCTGCTGATATCACATTACTGAAAAAAAATGCAATTGAAAGAGAATACGGAAGTACAATGGTATCATATATTGTATACTAATATTATAAATAAATTAGTGTATTTTATAATTTGTACATTTATCGAATGTCAGAATATTATTTCGAACAGCAAGAAAAATGTCTTCTACTACAATCGATATAAATTGTGTACATTTTTGTAATAGTATAATTTAGAAAATGTAATAACATATATTCAGTAAGCTCTCAAATTATTTATATTCATCATCTGAATCATTTTCACAGTCGAAATCGGATTTTTAGACCTTTCTAAGTACGACAATGTCGTATACTATACTAGTAGAAAACATAGTCTCTGCTTTTTGAAATAATATTCTGCAATTCGATAAAAGTACAAATTATAAAATACACTGTTTTAATTTATTTATAATATTGTTATACGATATGTGATACCATTTTACTCCCGTATTCTCTTTTAATCACATTTTTTTCAGTAATATGATATTAGCTGGTATGAAAATAAGTACCTCATCAGTTTATGATAAACAAAAAACAGAAAATCAGTAGTCAGTTAACAAGAAAAGGTGGACAAATATGTTTGCTGCGTCACTAAAGGCACCACGCGAAGCGCGCGCCTGAACTCTACTCTACACTTTGAAAGCCCAGCTAACAGGTTTTGCCACATTTTAATACCAGCTAACAGTCATTTATACGATTGTCAGATCGTAAACTGTTATATAAGCAATTTTTTAGCTTTGCTGAAATCACTTGATTTTCCGTACTTTTCATACATTTTCACTTGGTCACCTAACAAGTTTTTCCACCTGCCCCATGCAGCTAACACATTTTTTCATGATGGAAACATTATAAATAAACAATCTACAGCTTTTTAGCTTTGCTGAAATGACTCGAAAAAAAAATTTTTTTTTACGAGTTTGGCAGCCTCTTACACCCGCAGGTCACAGCGTCGCGCCAGCTAACACTTATTTTAGTTGTTTGTCAAGTACAAACTACCATACAGAATAGAGAGTAATTATGCTGAAATCACCCATAAAAATTTGACACCACCTCCCGGGCTATTATAGTTTCAAGCTGTAAATGGTAATTGTTAAAAAAAGTTTCACAATGTCCATTTTTTGAGCGACCCTGTACAATAAAAAAAATTATCAAATCTTGCGATACATTTATAATTTTTGTCATGTTGGAAAAGATTTTGCGATAACTAATTATTTACCATTATTCTCTTCCTGCTGCACCGTAGAAAATAAGACTACAAATTAACTTTAAACCTGTATAATTCCAAAACTGTTACATAAAAAATGTTCGGAATTTTACGCAGAATCCGAAAATGTATCGCTGTTCGCGAACTACTCGCGATCAGCTCGCGAACGTCTAATCTTGGTCTGTACCCGGCTTAACGTTGCGCTATCTGTTGCTCACATGTCGCCGCAGGAATTTTTTACTTAACGAATGCTGGCTGCAAATCAAGAATTGTTAAATCTGCGGAAATATTGAGGAATATCCATGCGATTGGTATTGTCACATCGATTGAAGAAGACAGTGACTAATTACTGTCAAAACTAGTAAAAGATATTTTTAACAATATCAAAATTATAAACATATAATTTTATGATAATATTACGGTCATATATTTCAATAAAAACAATAATTTTTGTTCATTACCTTAGTATAATTTTTTTTAAGCACCTGCCACCAATGTCACCTTGCAGTAATTTTTACACAATTATGTTAGTGTTAAATAATATAGATTTTTTTGGTGGGTGTCACTCAAGGGGTTGATATAAAAACCGCACCCTCAAAAATTCAATTGATTTTTTTATATACTAAATGGTGTATTAGGAATGTGAAAAAATGCAAAATATAAAGCTATTTTATATCAACGTCTCCTATTAATTTCATTTACTTCAATAGTTTTGAAAAAAATTAATTTTAAAATTTAAGGGTGTTACCCCCATAATTCGGATAATAGAGGTTTATTATCTATTTTATTGAGCATTTCTAGTCATAAGCAGCATTCATGTGAAAGAATAGCCCAATGAACCCAATAGCCCATACTTAACCGGCGATACCCTTTCAAATTTTTACGTGGAATAGTTTCAGAGAACATCGCCTGTGACAGACGGACGGCCACCGAAGTGATTCCACTAAAAACTATGTAGTTCTGAAGATAACAATTAAAAAAAACATATGTAGGTATTACTTGGAATCGATAAAAGATTTAAAAATATCCTAATGCCACCTACGTTTATCACACATTCTAAAAAAATATGTGTTACGATTCGCGGCTATGTCATGGAAAAAGGAACCGATGTGAACACTTAATTGTCTTGCAGGCAATAAACAACAATTATTTCCTAATAGACATTCAGATTCCCTTGCGCTGATCCCATGGTATTTTGTATTCAACGCGTGTCTGCTTCACCGCATTTGTCGCCATTATAGCTCAGGAATTTTAGGTTTTTACTTAGAAAAGACCCACTGTGATTAATTTTACTCCACAGGGTGTGCGCCAATTTTATGGATAATTCTGTATTTAGTATTAAATTAATTAATCTCTCACCAATCCCACCAGACGGCCGAAATACTAGTAAACTTACTTCTGATTTTCTAATCTTTATTCACTGATAATAATCTTCTTTCCACTGTCAATGTCACAATAAAGAAAATGCGTCTCTAAGACTAAACTAAAAATTAACAAAGAAAGTCGGTCTGGGCCCTTTATAACCTTTTGCTGGTTCTGGAGATTCTGAGGCAATTTAGAAGGAGACAAGGAACATTAACAGAAGAAAATTGAAGACTGTGGTAAATTCTAGGGGTTCTATCATGGTCGTTCCATGCAGAAAATAACAGAATGGAACATTCTGCAAAGATCCAGATCTTCTTTCGTAGGCGTAACATGTGAAAAATTAGACTGTTGAGCTTGACAGAAAAATCCAATAGGAAAATGCTTCATCCTGTGTGATTTATTAATAGTTCATCTACGTTTTATGAATTTGAAGCAAAAATGTTGGACCATTTTTGAGAAAATAAAGGTAGATACCTCATAATACTCTATCTGACGTATTATGAGGTATCTACAAAACTTACTCTTTGCGGAAAGTTGAAAAATTGTTGACGTTCCATTTAAAATAAAAAAAAACAGTATTCTTTCTGACTAATCCTGTATAGTGATAGAAACAGTTTTATCCTGCCAAGGTGTCCCGTTTTTACCTATATAGACGTTCCAATTTTCAAAAATATATATTCATTGGTTTTTGAAATATTTACAATATTCCAGACTTTTTTGACACCCTGTATATCTATTACTTTACGATTTAATAAAAATACGCTTGATAAAAAAACAGACGTAGTTCCTGTAAAAAAATTATTTACTGTCTAATAATTTTAATAAACTTAGCATAGATTTAAAAATCTTACTCATCCCAGAACAGATGTTTCCAGCTATGGATATGTCGGACTTCCCCAGTACACCCACGGTACATGGTACTTAGACTTCGGTCTTCGTGGGCTGTCAGAAGATCAAAAAAATTACCCCCTCCCCCCCACCACAGAAAACTAGATCCGCCCTTGTAGCAATGAAAAATTTAAAAGGAATGCACACGGTTTGAAGAAAGAGTGACTATTTCATTACAAAAATGTGCAGTCAAATTTATATTTCGTTGTTTTCTTGGGTTCTGTCATTCTGACGCAAAAGTCGCTTTTTCCTTTTTACCCAATTAACATATCGCAATTGAGTCACGTGACAGCATCCATGTGTAACTAAAGATTCTAATCCCGGTACTTCTAAGTATAGAAAGCAATGCAGAAATCAGGAATACATTGAAATGGAAATTTAATTTAACGTAAATTTTGTAGTGATTCTTCGAACTAAATAATGTCGCTTTTAGTTCAAATAGCTTTTTATTATTTTTAGTTTCAAAGTCAGGTGAAAAATTTAATAAACTTTGCTGGAAACCTAGTCGTTACTTCTTTAAAAACTTTTTCTGTGGCCTGTGATATAAAAAAATCACATCGCGTATGCGCGGCTGAGGAGCGTTTTGACTGAGCCAAATTAAAAATTTTGAAAAACGTGTAAGGACAAAAGTTCTTATTATTCATATTTTTTTGGTATAATTTATTTCAAAGACCGTATACAGACGGCAAAATGTTTGGTGTTGTTTATAATATTTTGCAGAATATGTAAAGCGTAAATGGTTAATGTTTATGTTACAATATTTATTTTTATAAAATTCGCTATTGAAATCCCCTACAAGGCTCTAGGGGGGCGCCCCCTGCGCTCCCCCTAAATCCGCCACTGCTACACTCCATCTCTGCGCTAAATTTCAAATTTTTACGTCGAATAGTTTCAGAGAAAATCGCCTATGACAGACGGACGGACGGACACCGAAGTGTTCCGTTTTGCTAATTTTGACATTAACCACTAAGAAGATAAACAAGTAGGACAAATTATATTAGAAACAGTTGTTCTTGAATACCTCAGAATAAGACACGAATATAATTTAAAATATTTTTCATAATAATACTCAAAATGATCTTTTTAATTTATCACCTACTATATTACTCAATCAATCGTTTATATAACTTTTAAGACAAGCAATTTTTGGGTCTTAATTGAACCAAATCCATTTACAGCCACAGGATTTGTATTAATTTACAAAGTTTCTAAACATCGAAGAAAATTACCAGGCTATATATACAGAACCTATTTAAAAACTGAAACAAAAAGACCCACACCAAATTAAATTTTCTTTTGTTTTCGTCCGTAATGAAAAATATTGTTATTATGACCTACAAAGTCTAAATTCATTATCCCGCTTCTGATTTTTGTCCAGATATTATTTAATTTGCTCTGTGTCAGTGTTTCATCTTTTATTTCATCTCAGTTCTTTTCAAGCCTTCAAGGAAGCCTGCAGAAACAAAGCATTCGTAGAACCCAGCTCTAACCTTATCAGCAGGGAAGTTTTGTAAAAAGACATAAAGGATACCAACGATTATATTAATATCGTTATACATCATTTGAGGTACTTTATGCCTTTGAGGATAAAAGCACAGAAAGTTAAAAGCTTTCTACCTACCTACTCTTTTACAAAATTTTTCAGGATTCTATTTTGCCTATACTCTGTACAGTACAGCAACATATTTTTACAAGTATTCTGGGTTGTTCAATGAAAATGCCTGTTTACTTTTCGTCAATAAACCTTTGTCTGGAAATATGATGTTATTAAAAATAACAATTAATGTTGTCTGCTCAGTTTTTTTATACATGAGTCATTCTTTTAGAAATCGTACTGATTTTTGCAATTGTTAAAATGTCCCAAAAGAGTTTTTTTACCATCTTTTCATTATTTGAGTCGAAACGTGAATCGGGATTTTTTTTTGAAAAAAATTTATCTTCCGATTTATGTTATTTATAAATTTTAATAGTTTGTTTGTTTCTGTCACATTGTAAATTCATTATCTCTAGTTCCAATCATCGGATGGATACCGTTCTCTCGCTGTTTTATTTATGGTTGTGTAGCCTTTCCGATTGCATACTGAAAATAGAAAATTCTTTAATAAACATTATTAACAAATTAATTGTTTAAATATTTTTTGCATGCTCGCTCCCACTTGCTCACGCAGGCAAAGCAAGTACGACTATCACACTCACTGAGACTCAAACGCTTTCTCGCGAGTTGTATGCAGTACTTTTTTTTAAAAGGAATTGTCACTTTTCACAGGTCTTTTTTTATGCATGTCTTATTCGCATTCGAAACAGTTGCTGTACAAGGATCCATGTATACTTAGAAGCAAGCAAGGAGTGCAAGACTTTTTTTTTAAACATACTCATTACACTTACTACTACCTACCACCTATTTATTAAGTAATCTTTAAACCATTTATATAGTTTTCCACATAAGCAATATTTTTTTAACTTTCCTACTAATTTTTTTCTATCAATAGTATTAAACGCTTGTCGTAAGTCCAAAAAAATAATAGCCACCATATTACCTTATCAACACATAATTTCCAGCCATTTTAAACATACTATACAGCACTTTCACAACTGTATTTTTTCCTGAATCCTGATTGAAATATTGATAATAATTTATTCTCTTCTATATAACTTAATATTTGATGATAAACTGCTCTTTCCAAAATTTTTTCAACTGTAGAGTCTAAATTCTTCTGGGTTGGATGTATTTTTAACTTTTCTTATTGGTGTAATTGTAGTTATTTTAATATTGATGAAATTATTATTAGTATAAAAAGTAATTATTTTTCACACAGTTAAATATGCCCAGAATGACTTTGACATAGATATTGACATACTGTGCAGTATAGTTCTATTAATTTATTTCATCAATTTATTATTTTTCTTAATTATGTCCCTAAAACTACCACGGAACTAAAAATTTAAATTACTAATTTTCAGATGGCTTTGGTCATGGTGGCGGTTGACATTTAAACAATGGGTTACCACTTCATTTATCAACCGATTGGTTGACAAATGATGTTTAACCCATTGTTTAAATGTCAACCGCAACCATGACCAAAGCCATCTGAAAACGTCTATTGTTTTAATTGTTGGCGACAACTACAAACGTTATAGGGAGGCCGCTGAGATTTTCCATGGAAGGCTTCTCGAAATATCTGAACTCCATTAAACTGCTGAACACATAATATCAAAATTTTAAAGTAGTGGAAGTGTGGAAAACCGCTTCAATAAAGAAGTTCAGGCTGAAAATGAACTTCCTGGAAATGATGGACGCTCTGTGGGTAAATCCACTGCTGGAAGAGTTTCTAAAGCAAATCATTTTCATCCATACAAACCTACTTTTGTCCACACGTTTAAATTCGGCTTGAATGCATGAAGATGACCCTTTTTGAAAAAAAAAAACATATTTTCTGATAAAGCATGCTTTACATCAAGTGGAGTAGTTAGCTTCCAAAATTGTCGTTGTTGGAGTACAGTTAATCCGGGATTTGTTATCCAGTCACCAGTGTCGAGATCAGTATTATTTTAAGACCAGTGAGTGCTTGCGGTATTTTAGATAACCAAGTGATAAGCCCATTTTTCTTCGGAGGCAATATAGCGTCCGATATTTACTTTCAATTCTTGAGAAATCAGCTGTTTGAGTTTGTTAATGGCCTTCCACTTATCATTAGAAATAATTTATGGAATCAGTATTATGGTGCGCCATGCATGCCATAGTTCCCGAGAGTGTCTTCAGGAAATGTTAAAGGAGCGTTGGATGGGAAGATTTTCAGAACATCATTGGCCGGCGAGGTCGCCGGATCTGAACCCACTCGATTACTTTCTTTGGGGGATATTCAAAGGAAAAAGTGTATCCTCACCGATCTTTTGAAAATATCGACAGCTGGGAAAGACTACTGACCCGATGGGCTCCAGAAATTCCTATAAATGTTATAAAAAATGCATCGAAAAGGAAGGTGGCTATATTGAAATTTGAATTTTGTAAATTTATACATTTGTTTTAAAAATGATAAAAAAATTAGAAATTCCAAGTAATTCTTTAAAATAACTCTTCTTTGCATCTTGCTAAATAAGGTTAATTTATTCTTAGGTATATTTTACGTTTTATTTTAGGCTACCCTGTATACTATGGGTCTTTTTAATTTTTTTCCATAGGAATTGTTAGTTTATTAATATGCAGAACTTTTCCACATCAAAGTGATATTTTTCAACTTTTAGGGAAAATTTTCCCATATGACAAGAATTGCGTGAGATACGCTCCATATAAGGTCTTTATTTAAAAGGAAAAAATTAATAAACATAGCTTATTTGAGTTAATTCATAAGTGTGTAAAGTTACATACATATTTACCAACAAGGATGAGCAAGGAAGAGTTGTCCCCATAATTTTCTATTCTATTTAGATTTCCTCCACAAAATGTTCTTGTGGTCATTATTATTAAAATTAAACGTCAAAGAGAATTTACTACAAATATAGGAAAAACACAACATTAATGTTAATATTTCCTTTTCTTGAGATCGAACAAATAAATTTACGTATAAACTGCATATAAATATTTATTGACTCTTTATAACCGCTTCTTGCGTGGCAAAAAGGCGATTTAGGTAATGAAAATGACTGTTTAATTTTCTTTATTGGCCTCTTTATGGTTTTTGCCATTTTTATTGGTTAGTTACCGCGAATTTGTTTGGCGCATTGGTTATTAATTACTTTTGTTAGTAATTTCACTAAGAAAAAGTTTAGATACGTGCAATACCACACACAGAGTTCATTACGTAGTACTAAGATGACGTTAAATGATGACTATGTTACTAATAAAATCATAAACATATGGCAAATGTTTTAAAATAAGGCAAGGAAAATATTAACTGCAAAATAATGGCGGATATCCCAATTATGAATTTTTTTTTATCTAAGACATCCCACGTAGACTTCAAGCCTAAGTACTAACGTACCGTGGGTGTCTGAAGAGAAGGGAAATGTAGTCTATTGACATGGGATTTGAAGGATTGGAGGTTGGGACGGGAAGGGAAAACATCTGCAGGCAATTTGTTCCATAATCTGGAGACCCTAGGTATGAATGAGCGAGAGAAGTGGTCTGTTCTTGGCTTTTGTAGCTGGACAACAAAGGGATGCATACGTAACGCGCCTCTTGTTGTTCTGTTAGGGACATTCAAGGGGGGAATAATACCGGTTAGTTCTTCAGAGCAAAATCCGTGGAAGTAGCGGTAGAAAAGGGACAAATCCCCTACAGCGCGGCGATGAGCGAGAGAAGGGAGTTTTCTCGTGAGGGCTGGGTCATTGATAAGTCGAATGGTTCTCTTTTGGATAGAATCAAGGATCTTAAGTGTCGAAGGTGATGCCGCTCCCCAGATGTGGGAGCAGTACTCTAGGTTAGGTCTTATTTGGGAAACATAGAGAGTGTATAAGTTGGAAGGGGAGAAGTATTTTCTGGCTCGAAAGAGAAAACCGAGCTTTTTAGCTGCCGATGTGGCTACTGAAGTAATGTGTTTGTGCCAGCTGAGATCATGTTCGAAAGCGACGCCAACAAGATCGAATGTTTCGTTGTTTTGTAGGGCTTGGCCATTCATGTGGATGGGGTAAGCGTTGCCAGATTTCTTGCGTGAGAGGGAGCAAGACTGGGTTTTGGAGGCGTTGAACTGAACAATGTTCTTGGCACCCCAGTCTAAGATTAATTGAAGATCTTGGGAAAGGGATAGGTACATAGATCTGCGTCTATTATCCAATCATAGATCTGCGTCTATTATCCAACTCCAATGTTAATAATTCCCTTATACAGGGTGATGGGGTGATGCGACAATGCACTGACAAAATATTATAGCTGATTCTAATTTAAAAATGAAGACAAGTTTCTATTTCGTTCGGAAACGCTTTATTTCCGAGATACATGGTGGCAAAATTTTAATTTCGTTTTGATTTTTAATTCTTTTACATACTTTTAAAGATAGTTCATTCCAATTTCGTAGTGTTCACAAATCAAGTTCACTTATTTCAGAATTATTTATTCGTTTCCATGGAAATGCGTTATTTGAGAATTTTGACGTTTTAACGATTATTTCTCTTCTTATTGCTTAATTAAACATAGAAGCAATAATAAGTCCGTAATAATTAGAATGAAATATTTTAAAAACGATTGATTGGACGAGCTGGTCCGGTCGACTGGCCTGCTAGGTCCCCGGATTTGACCCCCTTGACTTTTTATTGTGGAGTTTTATAAAAGTAACAAAGTGATGGCGACTGCACACATTGCCCACTACGTTCAGTTGTTTTTCGTACTTTATATTATCTTGTTCCTGGTAATCCCAAATGATCTTTTATGTGGGTTAAAAATATAAAAATAGCCGAAAACAAGAAAATATGTTTTAACTTCTTAGGTATTCAATGGGGCAGCGTAATCTTTTCTAGCAAGACAGTAAAGAGATTCATACGGTTCTGTTGATAATAGCCAGTGGAGAAACGATAAAGAGCAGGAAAGAAAACAGAAAATAATAAAAAATTAAAAAGCAATAATGACAAGAAATTTTCTCAAATATAATTTTGGCGCTCGCACTGATATATTGCTTCACGATTTAAATTTAATTTTTAATAAGAGACGCGCAGATTGGCAACCGAAAGCCTTATTGAAAATGAATCTTAAGCAAATTTTAAAATATTTTTAAGGTCAAAGCTATTAAAGCTCCCGCTCTTACTGCCACAGGGCACGAAATCTTCAGTATTTGTTGCAAGAATATATTAATTTGGCCTAACGCTAATCTGCTCTGTTTTCGTATATTTTGAAATGAACATAATTGATTCTAAAAAAGAAATATCTTATTGAAAGTAAAATAGATAACAAGGGTCGATTTTACTCTCTATATTTATGTGCTTAGAAGTACCGGGATTAGAATTCTTAATCATCAGTTATCATTCATCACATTCATCACCATCACGGTTTGAGCGAAGTGCGTCACACGTGGTTTACGTGATGTAGCGTGACTCAACTGCGATATTTTATTTTTTTTTACATGAGACAGCTCACGTAGACTTCAAGCCTAAGTACTAATGTACCGTGAGCGTCTGAAGAGAAGGTAAATGTAATCTGTTGACAAGGGATTTAAAGGACTGGAGGTTGGGAGGGGGAGGGAAAACATCTGCAGGCAATTTGTTCCACAATCTGGAGATTGTAGGTAACGTAAGATAAAAAAGACAAAAAAAAAAACGTCGTAAAGGATATTATCGCAAATTTTTGTAGATGCGCATCGCAACGGGGCTCATCCGCCACTATCTGATAATAGTGACTAATACTAGTTTTATAAAATATAAAGGAACTAGAAATTTTCATAAAAAAATTATGTAGGTTTTGACCTGACTCTAATCTATTATTTTGTATGTTTAAAAAGCCATAATCTTGTTATAATTTTTTAAACACTGTAGAGATGTTAGAAGAAGAAAAAAATAAAGAACACTATATGTATATATTACCTGACTGTATTTTTTACCTGTGCTGTATAAATGTTCTAAACGAGTTCATCTGAAAGAAAAGTCAACGCCGCGCCGCGCCGCGCCGCTGAGAATTATTACTCTTTAAAGATAATATAGGTAAAAGGAATAGGTAAATGAAAATTAGAACTGCCAAGTTCTGAAGTTTTTATTTTTAAGAAAACTAAATATGGTAATCACGGCGGAACAGAAAGCTTTTATGATCGAAAGTTACTTTAGAAATGGTAGAAGGGTTGATGGCCAGTGGGTTTATTCAACACGGAGCGCCATTTTCAAACAGAATTTCCACACAGTCATGGATTCTGAATAGTTTCGCCCAGTTTTGACTAGGTCCGTGGCTTTCTTTAGAGAAATAGGAAGTGTGGATAAAAAGGAAGGCAGTGGGAGACCCAAACTTCGCACTGTACTAAAAGTAAAAGAATTCAGGCAAATTGTTAATGAGCACCCACAAACCCCTATTCGGCGTTTAGGCCAGCAAGCAAATGTATCCTACGGAACCTGCAATACAATTCTGAAATGTGACCTGCATATATGCACGCTTATCGCCTAAGCTCAGTCCAAGAATTGTTACCAAATGACAAGCCACAGCGAATGCAATTTTCAGAGTGGTCTGTGGGTAATTTGCATAATAATGGAAACGTATTTGAAAAAGCCTTTTTTACTGACGAGGTATGGTTTTACCTCTCTGATTATGTAAATTCTCAACAAATAATAATAATAATAAATCGTCTTTTATTAGAATAACAGTTACACAAACAGGCGAGGTTTAGCGTTACAGTTTGCTACTTTTACCTAACTTATTGGGTACAGATTTAACTAGTAAGTTAAAATAATTATTAAGTTTAACAATTGAATTGATTAAATTATTTGATATAGAGAGTGGGAAATGACCAAAATAAAAAAGAAAGAAGGTAAAAGAGTTAATAAGAAGAGGAGAGCAAGAAATACCGCGATTGAGAAAATTTTAAATGTACCATTGAAACCCAAAAATTGCAGTTTTGACAGCAGGATTTCATAATTTACGGAATCGAATGCTCTAGAGTAGTCGAACAGCACCAGGTCTGTAATTTTTTTCTTATCTCAGGCTGAAATAATATCATCGGAAATATTAAGTAAAGCAGAGGTAGTGCTGTGTGACTCTCTGAAACCGGACTGCATCTCTGGTCGGACAAGGTTGTCCTCAGTAAATGTAACTAAGTGATTATAAATTACTTTTTCAAGCAATTTTGAAAATACTGGTAGCACACTGATTGGACATAGATCAGTTAGAGACGAGGGACTGGTAGACTTGGGCAAAGGTTTAATGATTGCTTCTTTCCAGGACGAGGGAAAATATCCAGTTTCCAAACACAGAGGTATAATATGTGTTATGTAAATTGTTATGTGTGGAACGCAATACTTTAGCATTCCTGAGGATATGTAGTCTGTGCCAAAAGCACTGGACTTGATTGAATTTATAATTTCTTCGATTTCCTGAGAGGATGCCAGTCTAAATTTGAATGTTTTATTAGAGATATGCGTATTACATTTATAAAATCTGATTTGTTCATGACAAATTTGACTATGATTGTTCAAGAATTGTAACAAGTGAAAATGTGGCGTTCTGAAAATCCACATTTCTTTAACGAGAAGCCTCTGCATTCACAGAAAGTTATCGAAAAGGTTAATTGGACCGATTTTTTTTTATGGGCTCTCAATTCGGTGCAATGCTATTTTGAAATTTTAGAAAATTTTATAAACATGGCGCACAAATTCGCTTAACTCTTGATAATTTAAATTTTTTGGAAGAATTTTTCGAAGATCGAAAACTCTGTTTTAGAACACCTACGGGCTAGAATTACAAATAAACCTAGGGAGATTAACAAAAAAACTCCCCCAAGTGCTCACCAATGTTTGTGATGCTGTAAAATGAAGAATGAGATTATGTTTGGAAGTATAAGGTGAAGATGTCTCTCATTTAGTTTAAATTTATAATTTTTAGGTTCTTTGTTGTATATGTTTTTTTTAATTCTGTATTATGCAATGACAATAATGTAATTTTCTTAAAAATAAAAACTTCAGAACTTGACAGTTTTATTTTTCAATCACATATACCTTTTACCTATGTTATCTTTCAAGAGTAATAATTTAAGACATGCGTGGTTGATTCTACGGCATACTTTGAGGACGTTTTTTTTTTATTTTGCATTATAAATGAGCGAAAGAAGTGGGATGTTCTAGGCTTTTATAGCTGGACAGTAAAAGAAACTGCCTCTTGTTGTTCTGTTAGGAAGAGTCAAGAAGGGAATTATAGCGACTAGTTTTCAGAGCAAAGTTCGTAGATAGAAAAGGGATAAATCCCCAACAGAGCTGCGACGAGCGAGAGAAGGGAGGTTTCGTGTGAGGACGTGGTCATTGATGAGTCTAATGGCTCTCTAATGGTTAAAAAAGGAGGGGGTGAGTTTGGCTTCCGAATGACAGAAGTAAAAAGAGGATTATGCAAGAAAATTTTACTGAAAATTTTCGTTGGGCTGTTGGCCTTGTAAAATTTTGCATTATAATCTCGTGCCACAATTTTTCAATGGAAAATAGCAGGTCCGAGTGATTTGTAATAATTATTTATTGAGATTACAAGAGAGATAACGATATCCTAGTTGATTTCTACATCCTTTACAGATACCGCTTCGTTATAATGGTAGAATTATGTATAATTAATTCCTCTCGACAAAAAGCTTGTTTTGGTGACATTATCTCCAACTGTCGAACAAATGGGTTGACATTCCTTTTACGATATCTTAAAACAATATTGTAATTATGTAGGTGCACTATCTAACAAACAATTGTGTCTAAAACTGGATGGTTAATTATTATTTTTATAGATTATGCAAAATGTAGAATGTCAGTCAACAGGCCACCAAAGCATCCTATTCAAATTCCATGACTTTTCCAAGTTTTCCATGACCAACACAACATGTCAAATTACCTCATGTGAAAATTTTTCTGTTTTCCGAGTTTTGGAAAAGTAATTTATCTACCAACGTGCAAAAAGAACCTACACGTTAACCGTTTTTACAACTGGCGCACCCAGGATTTTGTCCTGGGGGGCTATTTTGTCTTGGGGCGGGAGAGGGGGGGACTGACAGTCTGCAGCGTGAGGTGAGGTATCACAATTCGATGAATTTTTTCAATTATAGTGCACTTTTTAAATTTTTTTTTGTGTCTAGGATGTTGGTCTGGGGGGACTGCAGCCCCCCAGCCGCCCCTTAGTGCGCCACTGGTTTTACAGTCAAGTACAAGTTGAGTATAACGTTAACGTCACTTTTCACACTAGAAGGAAGTAGGTTCTTTTTTCATTCATGGAGAAGATTGATTTGCAGTTAAATTATTTCGAAGTCAAAAACCGAAAACTATCTTAGGGTGGTAAAACACTGAATTCGACAAAAATTAACTATAAGTTTTCAACTTCAAAAACGTAGTACACGTTATTTCAAGGAGACCTAAATATATAGAAAAATAGTGTATGGTAACACCAAGTCTAAGTATATTAGTATAGATACTTTCGCGTCGCGTCGGGACAAAACATTTTAAATGGTGGTTAGCTAATAAAATATTTGGATATTTGGTAACATACCAAACCCAAGGAAACCTGATCAAACCCAAAAAAGGTGGGTTTAGGTGTGTTCAGGATCTTTTTTCGTCTTTTTTTTTATTACATTTTCCAAGCTACTAGAGTTCATAATCTAAATACTTTCCAAAAAAATATATGTATTATCGAAAAATGTATGTAGGTACCTATTTTTTAAAAATTATTTTCTGAAAATATTTTTGAAAAAATGATCTTTAGAAATACGTGTTTTCGAGAAAATATTTTATAAATCCGTATTCAAAGAAGCATCTTTGAAAAAGCTGTCCGGACATTTTTGAAAAAATGTACGTTCGTACATGTATTGGAGAAAATATTATTGAAAAGATTCGGTAATCCGTTTGCAAAAAAGCTGTTTCTCGAAAAAAGTTACTTTCAAAAAAATATTTTCTGAAAAGAACTATTTGGTTATTTGTTTCCTTTAGAAGTCCGAACGATTCGGCGCAAATTTTGATAAAATCGCAGTGAAGTGTATAAGGAATGCTTTCAGAACCAATCAAAGAGCATGTAAATCAAAAATGCCAAAAAAGGCTTGCAATTTTTTATGTATATAACATATTAGTATTGATCTATTATTAATTTTTTTGGTATACCTACCTAATTCATTTCAAAGACCTTAGATAGAATATAATACGAATGTTTGTTGTTGTTTATAATATTTTGTAGAATATGCAGGAATGGTTAATGTTTATGTTACAATTTTTTTTTTATCAAATTCGCCATTGAAATTCTTTTTGAACAAGGATTCAGGGGGGTGGGGGGGGGGGAGTTTGGGCCCTCCTCCGCCACTGATTATATGCCTCTTCGTCTGGTCAGTTCATTTAAACGAGTAGAAAAAATATAGAATTATTATGTTCTAGAAATATATCCATATCTACATATATGTATATCAAACAAACACAGACGTTGCACTCTATCCTCTTTTAACAGAATAAACTATGCAGTCCGCTCGCGTCGACATCCATCTAATATGGATTCAATATTATTTACATAGATACATTTCTTCATGATGATTAAATCCATGAACTTCAACAAAAAAATGTTTTCAGTGATTCAATGATTTCTCCAGGACTTTCCTATGGCCAGCTAAATTCCATGACTTTTCCAGAAAATACAGGTCACCCTGATTTAATTTATTTTATAAAAAAAAACTTAAGTATTTACCTAGAAGAGGTTCATAGGAATCTTCAGTGTGCATTTTCAGTAAATGCAAAAAATTCCAGATGGACTTACCGTCAAAAATGTACCCTCTGTTTAAAATTTTAAAAAGAAACAGGAGCAGGTTTTACTTATAAACTTGGAAATAATTTTCGGCCCCTTTTTCAGATCATTTTAAATACCAAGAAAATAATTGGGTTCCTTAGTAAAAAACTGCTGCAGTGATTTTTGCAGTTGACGAAGATAATCAAAGACCAAAAGTTTTATCATGAACTAAAAATACTTTTAAAATTTGTCAGGCTTTTAATTACCGAGGATTAAAGCTCTGGTTTGACTGTTACTGAAAAAGCATAATAAAAAAATATATTCAAAAATTTTACCCTTCCTCTTACCTAAGTGATAAAAATATATGTATAATAAAAAAAATGTGTTGGATCGACTTATTCGAACACTTTTTTTTTAAACTTTCGCATACCTTTAATTAAGAAAAAGGATCTATTTCATTAATTACATATTTAAAAATTACATTGAAAATAAAAAACTAAGAGTAGATACAAAATATTATATTAAACATTTACTAAACCTACACAACTTGCGACAAAGAAAAATAGAAAAATATTAATTCTAATAAGGAAATGTCTGCAATATTTTTTTTGCTTTCTGAGCACAGCACAAAATTGGTTAATTAAATATTGCCAACTTCGACAAAAATGTTTGATCTATAAATAACAAAAATACGTAAACTATTTCAAAAATACCCAGTAAAATACCTTCTGTGAAAACAACGCAACAGTTGAACAAAAAAAGAAGAGGATAGTGCTGTGCGCAGGGCGTAGGCGATTATACCTATATAAGCCCTCAACGTACATTTTTGAAAGCAGAGTCGGGATTATTTTTTAAAGAACTCCATAGTTTTCAAAAAACAGTAAGTGTTCTACCAGTGCCAGTTTTATTTCCTGTGAGAATTTGTGATAGTGAGATTTTTACCATTTTTCTATGGTGCAGATTAGTGATTTTGATCCCGCTAAAATTTTACCAAAAAATATTTGTACTTACTTACTTACCATATAACAGTTTTACTATAAAACAATATTAGTATTAAATAGAATTTTACAAAAGTAACTAACTGCGAAAAAATTTTAGAAATAACTTTGAAGAAACCTTCTTTTAAAGTAAATTTAAAATTTTCTTGGCAACAAGTTTTCCTCAAAATGTTTTTGCAGCCGGCGTATCAACACCGAACTAAAGATATAGTAGTTCTAGGACTTTGTTACCTATATAGTGTAAAAATTTTACGTAATTTCTAAGCAAAAAACTTTAATTTCACTAATAAATTTTAATATTTCTTACTAGATCTGGAAAAACTGAAGAAGAAAACGCATAAAGAGAAAACAGAATATTGTAAAAAATTTTAAAGCTTGTCTTAAATTTTTTTTTGATTTTCAGAAAAACACCAAAAAATGCAACAGTCAATCTTAAGCCTCTTTTTCGGACTGGTCGCCATCTTCCTCTGCTCCTCCCTGACGTCAGCATCTGTCATCAGCTGCCCACCCAACAGCATCCAGCAAGAAATGAACCCAAAGATCAGTCAGCTATGCTACGCAATTGAACAGGCTCTCAGTGATTCCTCATCTCAAAATGACGGATGTAAGAACATGTTTCAACTTTATTTTTATATAATCACAAATATGTATCAAAATATTATTCTGACTCATGTTCTGCATATAATTTTTTTTTTCGGTTTTGCAACACAAAATTTTAAAGTTATTTATATAATATTCCGATAGTTCTGGCTTTTCCAGTCAATGTGATAAGGCCCTACAAGATATCCAAAGAGTCCGACCATCAAATGGTGTGAAATCTATAAGATTCTAATCTAAACCATACTGGCAACTAACTGTGGAGTTGCACTTCTTCCTAAAACGCTAATCAAATTTTTATTTGCAGATGCTGGACGACTGGTAGATGAAAGAAACACCAATCTGAACGCAAAAAGACAAGATGTCGACCACGTATTCCTGAGATTCGGACGAAGATATGGACTTTAAATGGCGAATCGCTTAACTCTGCAATATTTCCCAGTTTTAATTCCTCTACTCTGTTAAAATAAAATTGATTTTATCTTTAGTTATTTTTTGGCTTGAAATGAGTGTAATTGCAGTTTATGTATCTTTGTTTCTATATCAAAATTACTTTTCTTTGAGCAACCTAACTCGACCTAAACTTAAACTGTATGGTTCCTTTTAATTTAAAGATTATGTAATGTAATGGGTAAGATTAATAAATATATATTTATAAATGTGGCATTGTTGTTATTTGAAGGGTATTTAAAAATAAGCCGTATAGCTAACGTAGGCTGGCAAAATATTCTGCTTTTGATGCGTTTCGAAGTCTTTACAGCCATCATCAGTCATGTTACAGGCTTTTGCCAGTTTTAAAGTTAACAAGTTGAGTAAAATCACCTGTAAATCAACCAGCTATATTTGCTTTGTCTGCTGGTAAAGAAAAATTAGAAAAAAAAATAGTGCGAATAAGTCTTTACCCTGTATTGCGCCTTTCAGACACCAGGAAATTTCTTCTAAACGGTTTTCAAGGCTGATTTGAATACAAATATTAATATTTCAGCGGCTGGCTCTAATAGAATTTTTTTATATTGTTAAGAAAATACACGACACATTTTTGTGAGCTGTACTGTATGTTCTATTCCAAGAATTGTATCCACTGTGAATTATTTTTTCTAAACCTATTCAAATTGCGATCTGCTACAACTTATTGTCGTTTTATATCGTATTATCCTAAAAAAATAAATATTTAAACTATCCAGTGCTAAATAGTATCCCACAAAATATAAAAAATGTATAGACTACAAATTTCGAAACCTGCGAGAGACCCCAGTGTTTATTCGACGGCCCTCCCCAGCATTTATTGCAATTTTATAGTGTTCTAGTGGGATAAATGCAATTAATTGCGCAATAAACCTAATTAAAAAAGCATTTTCTTAATATTCGCCATTTATTTTGTAAATGGAAATATTATTTCGTCTCGATCGAAAGTGACTGGCAGCAGTTGCAACTGTACTCTGCCGGCTTCATCATTACATTATCACTCGATACACATTTAATTTTCTAAGGGAAAATAGAAAATGTTCCGGTATTCACAAGGAATATACATATATTAATATTAATAACGTTAGTATATCGTGTTTCTTTATTCGTGCATAAGGAAATAGAAAGAAAATTATTTTAAACATCTAAACTTTTTGGTATTTTCTCACTTTTTGAGGATTATATTTTTTTGCTTCAGATAAATAAGTTATTTAAACCTAACCGGCGAACTCAAACAATGATTTTCTATTTTTTAACTAGAAAGAAAACAGCATAAATTGTTGTCAGCGGGAACACAATAATTACTCAACGGCGGCTCATCTCGATAAATTTAATTTTAAACCCTGAACAGCTTGAATCACACTTGCAGTAGTTCTTACGTTTGAATTCGGATACAGAGGCGTATCTACAGTTATTAGAAACCGCCTATTATAAGAAATACTTGTTTTTTTTCGTAAAATATGGAAAAAATTAACTAGCAACACTAAAGATTTGTCATTCTTTTTTGTAAAAATATAATAAAAAAATCTATTGCGTCCATGTCTGTTTAAGACCTCAAAAACTTCAAAATCTTCTTCCTTCCTAATTAGTTAAGTGTTTCTATCTCTAAGTCGTGAAAACGATTTTATGAGCGCTAATGTCGTCTATAAAGATGAAAAATGCAATTAATATTAACCATATCTTGTTAAAGGTATCATAATAAAACAAACACAGTTAAGGTTTCTATAATATCAACTTTATTGTACAGCTCTTTCCATAAGGGGCAATAAAATATATTTAATACAGGTATATAACTCACAACCAAAAAAAAATTAGATAAATAAACAAAAACAATAAAATCTTAGTTAATACTTAATAGAGGGGTATTGTTTCACATAAAGAAACGCCAGAGATGCCTTGATAAAATAAAGTTTATTATAGTTAACATGATGTAATATGGAAAATATTGTCTAAAATAATTTATATCACTTTAACTATGCCATGGATGTAGGACAGAGAAATAAAACATTATATCTAGATTTCACTATGATAAAAACTGAGGCGGGTGTCGCAATACATAAAGGTAGAAAAATATGTCATGATTATAAGTAAGTAATTATTAAGTACTACAAATACCTAATAACTTACCTTTTCCAACAAATATGACAGACAAAAAAATACTAATAACACTAAAATCATATGATATGTGAGGAATTATTAGTTTTTTAGAAATGAAAATCTGTAACTATAGAAATCGCTTTTAAAAACTAGACAGTACCTTTCAACGTCCCGATATCAAATTTGAATTGTTATATAATACGTGAAATTCTATTCCACATCTCAGACCTCCACAAAGCTTTTCGAAATGCGTACATGTCGTTTTCAATTTTTAAAATTGTGGGAGTGCCAAAAAATACTTTAAGTATTATATTCTTGGTCTTATATTATTATTGTTAACATAATATAGAAAGTGTCTTAAATCCACTTTTTTAATATGCACTATCGTTTAAGAACTCGGTATTTGGTGTTAAACACGGATGATGTTTTTCACCATTTTTTTCATAAAAATAGAAAGATCATGTACAACTCTGTTGTTATGCAAAGTTCCCTTTATTTTGGAATTTCAGGCCCTATATCTGATTTATTATTTTGCCTATTTCTAGTCGCAGAAGGATAAGCAGTTAGCTATTCAGAAATAAGGGTAATTTCCTATTCCCTTTTCAAGCCCAATTTTTTTTATTGCCCAATTACACTGGAAAAATATCTTATTCAAAAAACAGTTTTGTAAAAACAGCTTGCCATGTATTTTCTTTACTTTTTGAACTCTGTATATTTTTTGGAAAAGGTGTATAAAAATCGCATTTGCTAAGATAGCTCGTTCGCTTTTTCTCCAGAGCAAAGGCTCACAATACAAGGAAATTCAAATAAAAAACATTCCGAACGAAGCGACCATACCTAACAAAACAGTCAAAAAGCTAGAAAAAGTTTATAAAAGTATTGCTAGATTTAAATTTATAGCTAGGGAGTATGTCAGAGCACCAAGAAATTATAGGTGCAATTTTGAGCAACTTTATTTGAATAAGAGTATTTAGGTACCTAAACTGGTATTATATAGTAACGGCTACAAGGTTTTAAATTCGTTTTAAGTACTAGGCAAGATTTTGATTAATAGTAAGAGAAAAATATCAAACTAGATTCGAAAGGTATATTTTAAAAAATATTTAAAAAGTCCGCATTAATTAATAATTGTTAAATACGAAAACACTCTATATGTACAAAAAACCAAATGCTTATTGACTTTAGTTATTGGGTTATTGGGGATCTCTTAATAATTAGGAATACAAAATTGATTAAATAGGAAAAATGTTGCGTAATTAAAGAGCTAATAAAACGATGCTCCGAAATTTTTAATATGATTTTTCATTTTCGAGTTATTTTGAAAAAACTAAATTTTCGAAATTTTAGTTCAATTTTTTTATGGCGTTAATATGAAAGGTAGGACAAAACTAATACAACTTCTTTATAGCAACTTTTAAAGAACTTAAAGATCAATCAATTTTTTTACTCGACGTCTCGTCTTTGGGCAGCGACCATCAACCATCAACTTCATTTTTTAAATACGGTCCTGATTTTTTGATGTCAAATTTTAGAAGCCCTTTTTATTCTGAATTCAACAGTGTACCACACATTATGGTTAAATAACGTTTGGGTTTGCTTGGGTGCATGAACTGTTCGAGGAGACAGGTCCGCATCGCAAAAATTTCTTAATAATGGTGAAAAAAATTCCTAAAACATAATATACCCATGTGTGGTACACTGTTCAATTCAGAATAAAAATGGCTTCTAAAATTTGACCTAAAAAAATCAGGACCGTATTTAGCCAAGAGACAAAACGTCGAATAAAAGTCTTCTAAAATTTGACATAAAAAAATCAGGACCGTATTTAGCCGAAAGACAAAACGCCGAAGAAAAAAAAATGATAACGTAATCTTTAAGTTCATTAAAAGTTGCAATTAGTTTTTCCTTACCTTTCATATCAACAGCAGAAAAAAATTAAATCAAAACTTCCAAAAATTTAGTTTTTTCAAAATAACTCGAAAATGAAAATTCATGTGAAAAATTTCCGAACATAATTTTATTTGTTCTCTAATTACGCAGTTTTTTTCCTATTTAACAAAGTTTGTATTACTAACTATATTAACGAGATCCCCATCTCACCTTAGACACCGTAGATATATATATATATATATATATATATATATATATATATATATATATATATATTAATTAAATTAATTAAACTGATTTAAGTAAAAAAAGCTCTTCTGACAGTTCTGACAAAACGTCGTTTATAAATAATTATTATGTCCTAAAATGGCAAATATTTTTAATTATTGTTGCCTTGCACTTCTGATATCCACACTGTAAAAAGCTCTTAGAATCAATAATAAACGTTATATTAAGAGTCATCTTTAAAATAGGACACGAATACGACATCTCCACCTACGTTGATAAGGCATTGTCCCTAAAAATACAGTATAATTAAACTTTTTAAGATAAAATCTTATTATCTTGGCAAAATCAACAATATCACATTTTTCAATATATATAGATAATATCTATATATATTGAAAAATGTGTCCCCGGATGGGAGCTGACAAGAGGAAAAAATCTTTATTATTAGTTTTACGACGAAAAGTAATTTATAAAAAAATTCCGCATGCCGAAAAAATGAGTTTACCATATAAAAATTTTAGATCAGATGTACAGGGTGTTAATAAATTAGGAAAACATGAAATGCTTTAAGAAAGAAGTAAAATTATTTTTTATTTTAGCCAAGCACCGGTTCAAAGGACTTTTGGTTTTTGACTTCGTAGAAAAAATGTTCTACATTTCATTATTTCTAGGCAATTGCTGCAACGCTAAAATTACCATAATTAATATAAAACAAAAAACACATTCAGCATTTGAAACGCAACAAATTAAATTATTAAATTGAAATTTAAATGAATATCTTAACGTAAAATTCGGATAATCAATTTAAATAAATACCTAAAACTTTTTCTTAAAATTAAATGTTCTCTCATTTATTAAGTAAAAACAGTGTTGCATCACGTACGATCCTAATAAAAAAAATATATCTTAAAAAATCTTATATGTATTTTCTTAAAATAGATTTTTTTAATTTAACACTTATAAAAGATTTTTATACCGTAAGAAGTCCAAATATAAACCCAAAAAGGAAAGTCAAGAGGGTGTGGGCGATAGAAAAAAAAATAAGAAAAGGAACTACTCGTTTGGTGTAATAATAAAAGTGATTAAAATGATTTCCGTATTTTACGGATCGGTACCCTTTAGATTAGAAGCTCTACTAGCTCTTTTTAAATTACAGTAACTGCAAAAAAACAAACATAACCTAAAACTGATCCACTTTCATCTGGAAAAAGAAATTTATCCCATAATCTAAAGACCCTGGGTATAAAACAGCGAGAGAAGTGAGTTGCTCTAGGCTTTTGCAGGTGTTCCAGTATTCCAGGCTTTAGGTCTTATTTGGGAAACACAGAATTGTGTAAGTTGGAAGGGGAGAAGTATTTTCTGGCTCAAGAGAAAACCAATCTTTTTAGCTGCTAATGTGGATACTGAAGCAAGCAAACTGCCAGCAAGATTGAACGTTTCTTTCAACGAAAGGGGCTGGCCATTCATATGGATGGGACAAGTGCTGCTAGATTTTTTCTGCGACAAGGAGCAACACTGTTTTTGGAGGCGTTGAATTGGACAAGGTTTTTGATAACCCAGTATAAGATTAATTGGAGATCTTGGGAAAGGGATAGGTGAATGGATCTACGTCCATTATCCAGCTCTTGATTCGAGACTTGTTTGGAAAAATGAATGTTGGAGTGAAGAGTACTATCGTCAACGTAACTGGAATGGTAGTTAAAGAGAGCAGGTCGTTAATGTGAAGAAGAAATAGGGTTGGTACCAGGACTAAACCTTGAAGTACGCCAGCATTGATAGAATGGAAGTTAGATAGTAGAAGTGGGTGTCCACCACGACACCTATACGCCGATTACCGATTCAGGTACATTAGTTTCGGAGGAACTGACCTCAGTTTTAACTTCTGGTAATCTAACGTATGTTTACAAGTTTTTAAACGAAAAATGGCAAGTTTGGAGTCAAGGGAATCATAACGCAAATAAAAAAGAAATGCTATAGAAGTGCGCCTCTAACTCTTTCAAATATTTATTTTAATAGTAACTACAAATATATTTTAAAATCATTAGAAGATTTGACTTAAAAAAGGTACTTATAGATTAGATTTGACTGACTTCTCCATTTTGTCTGCAAATTCTGAAGGTCGTTGTATTCTTAAATCATATGTAAATTAAAATAGGTAATGAGAATTTTGACGAAACTTGTATATTACACGTCAGAAACAGCAAAGTCGATTTATTATATTTTATTTGTATTAAATCGTGATGTTCGCGACACAACTCACTTAAATGGCTCTGTATTTTAATTAACAATTACAATTAACTCGCCCTAAAGTGTCTGACAAGACACTTAAGGACATTTTCTTCTCGAAAAAATGCCCCGCAAAGTATAAAAACAAATATATAATTTTAAACATCTTTTTGTGAAATTAAAATTGTCGTTGTCTTGTTGTTTCATTCATTCTTTCAGTACATTTTTAAACAAGTGCGTTCATTATTTCAAAATACTTCATTTTAACAGGTTACACACAAAAAAGAAACCCTTAAGTTAACGACATTGTTTTAAAATAAGTAAATCTTGTTTTTTCGATAATTAAAATATATATTACTGTGGATAATTCTTAATAATAAGGAGCAACTTTGATTTTACTAATTCCAAAAATGACAACGCAACAGGCAGACAAGTAATAAGAATAACAATAGGACCGACCACGCCGCGCGTGGTACTTATATATACCTACAATTATACGTATATATACCTACAATTTGTGATAGAGATTCTTTATTTCTGGAAACACTCTAATTATTGGGATTTAGTTTTTGCACTTCTTCAAAAAATTAAACTTCTTCAATTCAAAAAACAGCTTTAATAAAATAAATTTCTTGTATTCACGATATACTTCTAATTTGATTCAATGTCACTTCAAACCTAGTTTGAGAGAATTTCGGATTCAAGACTCAGTTTTTTTCTGCAGTGACTTGGGGTTAAAATTCTACTACCATCCCAGCAAACAACAAACGTCCCCAGGACGTCCCATTTTGAACCGCAACGTCCCAGGTGGGACGATCCCAGCCAAAACGTCCCTGGGACGTCCCCTGGACGTTACAAAGATCCCAAATTGGTCAAAAAGTGACGTCCGTAGGACGTCCCATGTTGCCGTCCCACGGACGTCCGCAATGGGATGTTAAAAAAAATTAATTTGGTAAAATGTTTTTATAAAGTGTAAAAACAAAATACTGTTGGAATCTTTATTGTATTGGTGACTCTATATTATAATGACATTACATTACCCCAAAAAGCGTTTTTTTGTGTGTCAGTACTAGGACTGTTTGGAATTGCTAGGAGATGGCGCTGCCTGTGTCATGCTGCTTCAGTCATTCAACAAAATAATGTTAAATATTTACTCTTTGCACTCTGAATAAGTATTCTGTTATCTAACCGTGTTGGAACGATTTGATATGGGAAATACCTAAATTTCCTCTCTAAGGGGAAGTGAAGTGCACTAAGTGCAGTAAATTGAAAATGCTATAAAATGTATCCAGACCCTTTAAGGCGTAGGGAATGTCCCACAATGATCCTATATACGTCCCAAATATAGTCGCTATAACGTCCTAGTAAGGTCCTAAGATGGTCCCATATAGGTCCTGTTTAACCTTTATGGGATGATCCCAGATACATCCCGACCTGTTCCAAACGTACGTCCCAGGGACGTCCTTGGGATTTTATGGGATATTCCGGGACGTCCCTGGGACGTCGGGTATATCCCAGACTTACGTCCCTGGGACGTCTCGGGGACGGTTTTGTGTTGACTGGGATAAACTTTCAATCCCACAAAATGTAATTTTATTTTTGTGCAGAGGATTTTGCCTCACAAATTTTAAATTAAATAGAAACAAATTGTAATAATTTTGCTTACAAGCTGTACACATGTGTCACCGTCAAGAAATCCTATTATACAGTGTTGGGAGTGCACTTTCTAAAAATTGTTTTACAGCTGTAAAAAGTTTTCATGCGCGAAGCTACATTAGAAAAATGAACCTACTCGCAAAATATGTACAGAAAGTGTCACAAGAAATATAAATTACTGCGATGTCAGTATCGGGATTGACTGCTAAACTTTAAGAAAACGGCGAATGAGAGAAGATAACGCAACTATAAATAAAAACTTGTCACTATAGTTTTAACCTTTATAGTTCGTTGACAGACAGGACAGAACTGTTCCAGCGATAGTAAAAATAAGGCCTTTTCAATTTTATTACTGCCTGTACAAATGTATTATTTAATTACGAAAAAAATACATGTATTACTAAAAGCATAAGCTCAAATTATTAAACTATAAAATTACCCGTCCTATTTTTCCTGAATATTATTACTCTATTCCAAAGAAACGATTATTAACTTTCCTGCTGCAAGTAAATATTTTTAAGACTTTGCTCCAACTGTTGCAGTAAAAATATCTAAATTAGACCATTTGAATTTTAAAACTTAAAAATTTCTTATAAGTACTGGCGAGAGAAAGCCCCAGAGTTTTAAATTCTTTTTATAACAAAGTAAACTGTTAAATAAAACAATGTTCAAATAAGTTGAAGCAAAGACCAGTTGGCAACTTTTATTATTTCAAATAACTTTAGGATAAGTTGTTGCTCATTCCAGATTACCTAGGAAAATTAATTTTTATACATGGTGTCCGAAAAGTATTAGTAGGGGCAAATATCTTTGCTAGTAGTAAAGATATACGCACTAAATTTTAGATGTATCTTATTGGTTAATAAAGCTACATTTTCATATAATTTAACTTTTTCAACCCCTTTGAGGGGTGACGTTAGGGAGTTGAGGTCAAAATTTTTAAATACAAGCCTATACCGTGTGGTATCTCATTTTAAAGGAAAAAAATAAAAATGTATATACCTTTACTTCTTATTACTTTAAAAGGTGTTCAAAATGACCACCATCAACTTCTTGGCAGTAATAAAGTCGATTTTGACAGTCACATCTCACATTTTCGAAAATGACATGGAGATACTTCTTGGCAGACCTTGACAATCCTTTGGCGGGCTTTGTTAGGTATACTCGTTCTTTTAAGTATCCCCAAAAGAAAAAATCAAGAGAAGTAAGGTTCGGAGAACGAGGTGGCCATTCAATAAATCCACGTCGCCCAATTCAGTGCACCGGCAATTCATTATTTAGAAATTCCCTTTGCCCAAGCAAACTGGCTGGTGCGGCTCGCCCATAAGGTCATTTGGTCACAGACCCACCTAAATTTATTTTCAATGATCTGCCTAATAATTTATTTTTTAAAACGAAAACATAATCTTTTCGTTCAAAAAAGTGAAAGTTCCATGCGAAGACTCCCCAAGAAAGAATCAAGCAAAGCTTGCTCCGGATTCGCCGTATTTTAAATTGACCTCATAGGTGTATATGGACTATATGAAATGCATTAAAGGTAAGAGAGAAACAAATATATCCGCTTTAGGAAGCTAAAAAGAGACAAAACTTGTCGACGGCCCACCCATAATAGGTATTGCTTTCGGGGCACACGTGGCCGTGAACGCCGCCGCGCCGGTTGTCGCAAATTCTGGCTCACTACTTTAAACCTGACCAATTTATTATAAGAACTATATTCGCGATTCGCGATACATTTATACATTACAATATAAGCTTACCTAATTTAATTTTAAGATGTTTAGGTAATTACTAATAATAATAATAATAGTAAATGTGCCTATAAAACAATAAAACCTACAGTAATTGCGACTTTCACAATAACTTGGCAACGCAGCACTCGACGCATTAATATTTCAAATTGCATCCATGCTGCCGCCAAGCTCCTGTTCATCGTGCATCATTATTAGTCACCGGACTCGCCGGCATTTGTTAAGTTGAAGAAGTGTTTCGTCTTTCGACCTAAATTTCTTGTGTTGTGTTTGGATATTATTTGATATTTGTGTTGTGTCCTTTGCGTAGTACTAGTACTTGGGTACTTATGTTAACAATGGTTTTAACAGTGCATGAAGGACTGCAGTGTAAAATAAGTAGTGCACTAATATTTGAAAAACGTTTAGAAATTTAAAAAAAGCCCCAAATCTCTTCTGGACCTAAAACAGACCACGAAAGACAGAGAGAAAGACATCAACAGGTATTTTAAGCCAAGCATGTACAAATAATTTTGCTGATTATAAGAAAGACTTTCCTGAAGACATTTTAAAATACGTTAAAATTAGGCAATGATGAACGTTTCCAAGCTTAAATCAGAATTGCAAGTTTTATTTAGTCGTGAAGATTTTTATAATAGTGCGGGTGCTGTTGCCATCTTACAGCTCTTGTTAGAAATGAACCTCAGTGAAACGTTTCCGGAAAGCGTAAAATTATTACTAAATTCTACTATTCCAATGACGACCGACAGTGGAAAATGAGAGGTGCTTTTCGATACTAAAAAGGATTAAGAGTTTCTTAAGAAATATAATGGGGGAGTCAAGGTTTAGCGCTTTAGCTATGTTAAGTATTGAAAAACCTTATATTAAAAGTATTTACAATTTTAATGAGCTAGTGATTGAACATTTCTCTCAATCGAAGGATAGAATGATCGACTTTATATATATAAACATATTTAACTACATAAAAGGTGAGTAAAACGAAACGAATTGAGATACAGACCTCCGGTTTGCGGTAAACTGTCTCTATCTTTACCAATAGCAAAAGCCCCTACTACTTTCCGGACACCCTGTATATACAATGGTTCTAAAATTTTACACTCTAGACTTTGGTGATTATTATTATACAATAAGATTAATAAAGCCAGAAAAATAAAAAAAAAACAAAAGGCGGCACCGCAAAACAACACATGCATGTGTATAAGTTACAAATTCCAATAGAAAACAAAAAAAAGTTGATTTGTGCCGAAGAAAAACCCATCAACTGCATGAAATAGGTTTACAGTTCTTTAGTAAACAATGAATTAATTTAAACCTACCTGTTGGGATAAAAAAAAATGGTTAAGGAAATTTAAATTACGTTTACAGTAAGTAAACAAAGTAAGACTTTAATAAAAAGACAGAGTAAATTGGAAATTTTAGAACGTCCATAGCCAAGTGTTATAAATTGCAAAAAAAACTTTAGCAAGCAGATTTAAAGGAATTTCACTTTATGTGACTTGTGAAAAACTTACATGTGTTAAAAAAGTTTTTACGATATTCTCTCAAGTGGAAACCGAATTAAGAATCTTTTCATGCTGAAAAATTTCAAAAAAAAAACTGCCTATAAATATGTCACTTACCTGGTTTTTATGCAAATTGTGATTAAGTACGCATTCAGTCATGAAAAAGGCAACTAAGGCGTTCCCGCCCAACGCAGTCACGTGAGATCTCACTATTGCTAATACTTCAGTTACAAAGCTATGTATAAAGCCGCTTAGGCCACCTTCCTATAAACATATTATTAGTAAGAAATTTTTATTCACTAAAAATTTTGACAAAAGAAAAATATTCATATTATTTTTATTATTTAGAATGGAATCACTTCGGTATCCGTCTGTCAGACTCTGTCACAAGCGATTTTCTCTGAAACTATTCAACGTAAAAATTTGAAATTTAACACCCAATTTTAATTTGTAGACGTGAAGTATAAAAAGTTATATTTTGATTCTGGGGGTTAATTTCGAGGGGTACATTGGGCAATGGGAAAAAAATTCAAGGGGATCGTGTAGGGTGTCAAATGAAATCACGAATTCAACGATAATATGATGTATTTTTTTATGCATTTTTTAAACATTTTTTGGTATCACTATCAGAAGGATAGCTCAGAAAAATCTGAAAAAAATCATGAACATTAAGAATTAGGTGTAGATTGAACGAAAATTATCAGGACTGAAAACTTCTAGCGCTATCAATTGTTATAAACAATTTAATTGTTTCTTTCTTTATAACTGCTGAACCATTGGTTTTAGAGAAAGTTTATTGACAAAAAATATTTCTCACGATATAAGAAATAGCTTTTGCCCTTACACGTTTTTCAAAATTGTGCATACGCGATGTGATAAGGCGTTGGTGCCGTCGGCGGTGGGTAGCGCGTGGCAGATGGGTGACCGAGGTTTGCTCAAATTAAATGGGGAGCTGAAGGCACGGAACACTAATTGTGCAAGTATAGCCTGCACTCGACCGACGGCCCACGTAGACTTCAAGCCTAAGTATTAACGTACCGTGGGCGACTAAAGAGAGGTTTTAAAGGCTTGGAGGTTGGGAGGGGAAGAGAAAACATCTGCGGGAAATTTCTTCCATTATCTGGAGATCCTAGGTATATTTAGATAAGGTTGGTATTCGACGGTTAGATTGGCTTGCATGTAGTCCGGATTTGAACCCTATTGAACATTTCTGATTTGCAACCTGGCACTTTACACGAGTTAAGGATAGCACTTTCTGAAGAATATAATTTAATCACTCAACAAAGAATCGTCACTCTTATTCACTAAATACCCAGCAGAATGCGCTCTCTTATTGCAATTAGAGGACATACACGCTAATAACTTAATTTTTAAATTTTACGACTGTTTTAAAATTGATTCAATAACCAAAGCTTTAACAACAGTCGAGTTTTACTATAGAATGCTTATCTCTTCTAAAAATGGAGATAAAGTGATGATTCAGAAATCAAAATGTTGGGAATATATGGAACTTTATCAAGAAATTATTAGTATAAGAATGAGAGCCCCAATTTCTCCACAGGGTGTTTAAAACTTAGGACAAAAAGCACATTGATTCACCCCGGTATAATATCGCCCTCCCTATCGAACATCACCTATCATTAAAAGAATTTAGCACATTCCTAATGAAATTATCTATAAAACGGTAAGAGAACTGTAAAAATCGGATTAAAAACAAAAAATGGCGGTCGGCCATTTTCACGCATCTTTACGTGCATTTTCAACCGGTTTCGTAGCATTTTATGGAAAAATTAAAATATACATATTGTTCAATTAAACTTGTACTTTTCAAATCCGTTTCAATAATTAAAATCGGACGATCCATAGAGCATCCAGACCTGTTGCAAAATAGTGTGTTGAAAAATTAAAATGACGATTGTGGCAAAACTAATCGTCGGACAGCGTCGGGGTTTTGCACACGTAGCTATAAATTAGGTTACTACTTTTTAACAAAGTTTGTACCCTCTTAAAAATGGTCCATTTATGAATTTAAAAAAAACTCTTAATTTTCCTGTTTCCCGGATTATCTCCGTTGCTACTTATCCTATCGGGACGTTCGGCCTCTCATTTTGTTCGTATTTTTATTCTCTACAAATCGTCCATTTACACCATTAAGATTGCTTCATTACTTTTCATTTTATAAGCAAAAACTAAAACAATCGCGTTTTTTTGCTTTAATATAACAAATTAAAGAAAAAAATTTCAGAGTTGGAAATATAACAGGAATCATTTACGGATCGTCTTTCAGATGATGGCACAGGCGGTTTTCTAATAGTATTAATGTCAAAAAATCGCTAATATTTTGCTCTGTTGCTTGGCCTAAATACTTGCCTCTCGTATAGAAGTTGTCTCTCTAATGAAGAAAAAATTTAAATTTCCTAAATATTGCTCAATGATTCCTCCAGGTACATAACTCAAAGGAGTAATATCTACTCCATGTCTTTCACTACTCAAAATCTGAAAGAAAAAACATGAAAGGACTAGGGAAAAATTCAGAAGGAAAAACATTACATTACGCTGTTTAAGCGACTGTGTTCTATATTTTGATGGGGATCTGTGCCCTCGATATTTCAGACTCGAAGGAGTGGATTTACTAACAAGCGATGTTGGACTTTCGTGCGGATCCTCGTCAAGCTTAAACATTAGGTCGTCTTCTAAAATTATTAAAAATAAATAAATATACTAGGCACGAAGTGCCACCAGAACACTAGCTAGCTAAATGTAGGAAGCAATATTTACAGTTTTTTTGTGAAAGCAGCGCATATGCACTATGCAGAGTACTTTTATCGACGACTCACTTAGGATATTACCTGGCTTCCTTGGTACTACTAAAGGTTTGGTTTTTTTAACTTTCTTCCCTAAACCCAGAGCCATTCCTAAAAATATTTAAAAATCCAGTCACCTCTAACTTGCAGCAACTAATTTAATTTTTTACCTATAACACAAAGCTGAATTTCGTCCGCTTCCGGCAAGTCGACCCTATATTGCAAATCACAAAGAGCGCAAGGTACCATCCTTCTCAATTTAAAGTACACACTTTGTAAAAGTCTCACAAAGTGTTTCTGTAAATTGTAGGGAGGTGCCAGCTTCGCCCTATAAATTTGAGTAAACATTTGAAGATTTTTTACTATTTCCAGGTCTTCTAACCCCAGGACCGATTCTGTACTAACTACGTGGAATCCGTCGGGTATTTTTTCTTCCATGAGAAGTTTTAAAACTTCTGCGTCTTCAGGATCATCCATCTAAAATATACGAAGCATTAAATCCGCCACAATTTTGTTTTACAAAAGATACCTCTAAAATGCAACAGTCTTTATTTCCATAAGAGATATCTAATGGACCCTGTTCCTCGTCCGAATCGTCATCTGATATTGGTTTGTGGTTTTGATTGTCATTCTAAAAGAAAAATATTTTGTTTTGTTTTAATTGTAAAACCCTACATGTCGCCATTTACCGGGATCTGATATATCTCTCTATTTTTCTTTACAGTTTCCTTCAACATTTCTTGTAGATTAGCCACTATTTTCTCCTCAGATTCCTTATTAGTGACTACAATAGGTAGAGCGGGTGTTGGTAAAGAAGAAAGATACATTGCAGTGCCTGTAGCAATACCTACAAGCATTTTCTCCCCTACTGTTATACGAACTTTAAGGCTAAATATCGCATTCATCCCTCTTATTTTTAATTTATTAACCAACAGTCTGTGAAGTTCGTATTCCAAAAAGGGCAACCCCTCCGAAATCTCTTTGGCAATGTTTTCTCCTCGAAGGTCTTTTATAAGTCTCGAAATCTGGGCTTCTATAAAACAACCTTTGCCAATACTGGGTAAAGCTTCTGTAGGCTCAATTGTTGCCAGCAGCACTTCTGGGACTTTACCTTTTCTAAAATTTATAACTCTTTTTTGTTTTTCTATTGGCGGAAAGGAAAAGCAACTTACGAACATAGAGAGCATTTTGTAGCATGCGCCTTTACTGGAGCAGTTTTGTCATCGTATGGCAAATGCGTTACAGTGCAAGGAGGCAGAGATTGTTCCCGGTGATCTGGGCTGTCATGAGAAGACCTATGATGATCATTCTAAAAAAACACCATATTTGAGGCATTTCTAACACAAAGTATGCATTTTTATAGCGTGAAGAGTACCCTGCCTGATGAAGAGTAAGGGATCAAAATCGCGATAGCAAGAGGGCACCTAGACCAGAACTAAAAATAGTCCAATAGTTCCTCGAGATATTTTGCCGAGCTTTTTATTGCATTAGCGAACAATTTATTTATTTGCATTTTTACTATATTATGAATATATTTTGTCGCTAATCATACCAAATTTTTTTCTTTTTCCATATTTCTTTGGACCGTCAAAATATTGTACTCATCTCCCATCGAATAATTTAAATCAACTACCGCTGCAGTGCCGCAGGCGCTGAGCACACACACATCCTCGCTAAAACAAAAAATAGATGAGCTACTCTAAGACCCGACGCATTTGTCCTTATTATACTTCACTCACATTTATCTACTCCTGTTTATTATGATTAATATTTTTAATAAACATAAATTCAAAAACCACTCCTGATATTGCACAAGTAGGCGAAAAATTTACATTATGTAAGCTCCACCTACATGTCAAACATATTACAAACAACACATGTTATTTTAAAAAATTGATAAATAGGACTTTGAAAGTAATATGCACCCCTAATCAATAAACAAATGGAGCCCTCTGTCGTTCTGTAACGGAAGGCCGCTGAACTTAATATCAATATTTTAGTTCTTGCAAGTGCACTCTTCTTTAGCATTCTACTAATTCTTGTTATTGTTAAATATCTTTATACGAAGTTCAGCTTGGATTAAAAATATGCTTTTCAAGGATAACTGACAATGTTTAAACTAAATACTACTAACTAGAATGAATATTTAAGTCTGTAACAGAAATCAAAAAGCAATTTGTTATCACTATAATAGTTTTCTTCAAATTCCTCGACTTTCAAAGATTTAAAGGCATTTACCATATACTTATCAATTCTGTATATCCTAAAACAGCATTGCAATTAAGAGTTCTGGCATGAGAGCGTATCTCCATTCGAAGTTCTGACCACCATGAATCTCTAGACTCTGGCTCTTCTGGATTTGATATCCTCTCCAAGAGTTTCACAGACCTTGAACTTACTGACCCCCCTAAAATAATACATAAATGGAAAAAGGAGGGACAAGATTTAACGTAGGGTGTGTTATATATACATATATAACAAGTATGCAAGAGGATATTTAAAGCCTTCAACTTACCCATCTGGACAACAAATCTGGGCGAAAATTTTGTTATTGTCACAAAGGGGTATTCCAGCATTTCAAAGTTTTCCTGATTCAGCAAGCCCCTTTTTATGTAACTATTTCTCATAAAATAAGCTGCCGAGTTGCCCACCGATCTGTCACTTCCTGTCAAACTATTTCCTGTGAACCATGGAATAATAGCAACCTTTTTGGCTATATTATCATTCAACAGAATTAAGACATTTAGTGTAATGAGAAACAAAATAAAAAAGTCTATGTTGAAATTAAAATCACATATATTTTTGATGATTATTAAGATACATATTTGGGCTAATGCGTCGGAAAAGTATTATAGCTTCCAATTCTAAGATAACAGAGCAATCAAAACAATCAATTCTTATTAATTTAAGTAGTAACACCTTTCCCTCGCTTTGGCTTTTTGACAAATTTTTCGTCCTTTTTTATTTTTTAAAGGATTAGGGGATAAAGCCAGCTATAAATGAGTTTATGAGAAAACACTCAAGAGAGGTACCACACTACACATTGACTGTTGGATGCTGAAATGTAGGAAACAGAAATAATTATGTTGAAGACATGTTTCAAAATGTCCCATTTTTCTTCAGATAATTATATTAGTTATATGCCTTACAAACCCTAAATGTAAGGATGTCATAGCAATATCAGCTTGAAAAAACATGACTGTCAAACAATTTGTCAAAAACAGACTTCTAAGACCAATTGGGATTGACTTTAGGTTGGAAGAGCTTGTATATAAATTTCAATTTTTAACTTTGAAAAACATAAAATAGTATAATTAACTTTAACATTTTTACTATCCGTCCAACCCACTATTGTCAAACTAGTGAATTAATAAAATATGGGGCAATACGTGGAAAAACTGGGACATTTTGTAGCCATAAGTACATTAATTGGGCAAGTAATAAATAGATGAGACATTAAGACGGAGATAGTCAGGTTATTTCATAAACAGCGAACACCGAGAGATCCAAAGCAAGCATATACTCACTTTTTCTAAATATTCCAAACAATCCTAAGGTTAGAATTCAAAAATAGATTGTTTAAAAACTTTATAACACAAACTTTGGAGCAAGCATTTATATTATAACATAAGGGGGCTGTTAATGCATTTTAGGCTTAAGTTTTGACTTTAAATGTATTACTGTCACTTAAAATATTTCAGGGCCCTTCTCAAAATATATATTTAATCGAAAAATAGATTGTAATAATAAAAGTACATACCTTTTGGAGTAATGCTAAGATCAGAGTCTGAAGATCTTCTGTGTAAAGGAACCATATAGTTAACTCTAGCTGGAGAGTGTGATATCTTTACAACTGCATCGGGACTCTGTTCGTTTTTCTTCTCACCACCATGATCTTGCTTCTCTTGTGCAGGTAAGGAATTGTGCCTGTTAGATGTTATGCATGCTAATTTAGTTTTGCCGTGAGCGAGCAAGTCACCTGAAGCTTCGTCTGTATTGCCAGGTGACTTAGGAACAGATATTTCAATTTTAGGTGTGTTACTAGGAGTTTGGTTAGTTTGAAAGGGTATTATTTCATTTAAAAGTTCATTGGAGGTTTGAGTTTCTTCATCTTTTATGGATTTTTCTTCGTGGTGTAAATGAAACATTCGCGATAATATATTCTGATGGTGTTCCTTTGCTCCTTCCTTTTGAAGGTCTTCATGCAGATTTCTCTTGCTATGTTTTAAAAATTTATCAAACATACCGGGCTTACTATTACTATTGTTGTTACTACTTTTTGTATGGAGAAACTTAAAGCGCCTCTTTCTAGCATGATGCTTTTCTTTTAAAGTCTCAAGCATAGGTTTATGCAAATGACTATCAGATAGGCAACTCAATCTATCTCTTTTAAGGCACTTTTCATATTCGGAAGTCAAAGAAGATAATGAAGCAAAAGGCATGCCTAATACTGTATCTTTGTGTCTCTGTCTATGGCGTTCATCAAAGGAAGAGGAACTAAAAGATTTGGGAATATTAGTCTTCTTTCTTAACGCGCTAGGTTCGTTAAATGTAAAAATCGTTTTCCCCCCAACATTAGGACTTTCCCCAGATAAAGATGGAGATGTAGGGGGTGTATAAGTTCCAAGAATATTAACTTTTTCAAGAAGCATTGTCTGCATTGCCGTTTTAACCATTCTCCGCGGTTCAATGCTGATATTTTTTGTGTTTATTGGTGCAATAACCTTAATTTCTCCATTAGCATCTGGAGTAGAAGGCGCCGACAGTCCTTGATGAATCCTATCACAAAGGAGTGACTGTGATGTTTCTCTTTCAGATTGTGTATCTTTACAGTTTTTTATAGTAATATATTCGTCATCGTCACTGTTACATTCATCTGCTCCAGCGTCATTAGAGTCTATCACGGCATCTTCTTGAGACTTATTTTGCAATTTAGTGTTTTCCACCAAGTGATCTGCAGAAGCTCCCAGTATATTAACTTTCTCAAATAGCATAGTCTTCAATGCCGTATTAATTATGCCTTTAGCTTTCAGATCGTCATTTCCCTTACTAGAATATTTATGATCCTCATTTTTCTTAATTGGAAACCTGGAGTTCCCTTTTTTAAATATATCGGTTGCAGGTTCATTTTGCCTAACATGTTTTGCACTATCAGTTAAGTGAGACTGAGGTGTAATATCTTCAGCTTGTCTAAATTTATGAGATGTTGGAAAAGTAATATCATCATTTCCTAACTCTTTTGTCGGGGTTCCTAGTAAATTTACTCTCTCCAAAAGCATCGTTTGTAATGCCGTTTTCATGACACTGTCTGGCTTAGTCTCAATATTGCTTTGATCTTGAACATATGGATATACAAAAGGGTTGCTGCTTTCAGGAGTACCTAAAATACTAGACTTTTCAAATACCATTGTTTGCAATGCTATGCCTTTAGGCTGAGAATGTACATTTTCTTTAATCGTTTTGGACTGAGACATATCAATTTTCTTTAAGTCATTTTTAATAGATTTTAATTGGATATTGTTCTCATGATCCTCTATGGGGGGCTCATTCAGATTTTCCGAAAATGAGTCGATACTAGCGCTAGTTGCTTCAAATCCTTTTGGTCCCATGAACGTTTCTTTTCTGGACTTGTATTCGCTAAAACTACTACCGTTATCAAATTTACCTAGGCTATCTAAGCTGCTTAGGGAAAATCCTCTAGTAGGGATAGCAGGCATGGAATATTGTTTATGTAATCCTTCCCTAGAAAGGCACCTTTGTAATCTTTCAACATTGGTAATAATATTGCTGATGGTCTCCACGTCGTTGCTGCTCTTGCCATAATATTTATAATCATAATCTGAGCAACTGCTACTTGAATCAGAGCTAGAGTATGATTGAGCATCACTAGCATTGTCATCTACAATACTTGTTTGAGACTCTGTTTTACTTAATAAATTTGCTATAGGTTCCAATTTTTGCATTGTATCATCCTCCTTGGGAAGATTTTGATTTTCAAGGATACAGCTTAAACTACTAGTGGCTTGAATGACAGAGCGAGCTAGAATCTCTGCCATTGCACTAGAATCACTGGAGGTTCTTTTAAAGTACTTTCGCTTATCAAGAGTGGTAGATGGGCTATCTTCATCTGCTTCTTCTCCTATGCTGTCATTTAGCTTGGCTTTCAAAGCTATCATTTTTTTTGAGAGTGATTTCTGAGAGTGTTTAAATTTTTGGAACCTACGAGACATCGCCGATTCACCACGTTTATCTTCTTGATTTAAAAGCACTTTTATGGAAGTTTTATCACTTTCATATAAATTAGGGTTCGACATTGATGATCCTAAAACGTCAGATTCCAAGGAACCGCACTGACGGTTTGTTAATTTTGGTGCGCGAGTTGTTAATGGTGCTGCATCAAGGGAAGAAAGAGGTGTGATAGGGGAACAAGGAAAATGTAACGTATGAGCGGGTAAGGTTGAGCATAAGCGGAAGCTTTTCCCGTCACCAACAAATTTAAGGTAATTCTGTATATCCCTGTAGTTAAAAAAACAATTACTACTTGTAGTTGTTAAATTGGACATTGTAATGGTCACCATACAGAAATTAGATGTCAATTTGGCTATTTGCAATAAACCAAAAAGGTAGGTTGTTATGTCAAATATATAGAAAATTTTATATAGAAACATGATTTTCACATGAGGCTATTATGATATCCTTTGATTATTGTAAATAATACCGTGTGTACAGATTTGATTGTTGTTTCCAATAAAACAGAAAATAATATCAACAATTTAAAAAGTGAAGGATTATAATTTTAAATAAGTCAGGAAAAATACAATTTTAGCAGTTTAGCACGACAGATGTTACAATCAATAAAACACATAATTTTAGAAAAACATTTTTTTTTAAATTTACTTACTCCTCTTTTGTCTCAACAACCACATGATGAACGCTAAACGATTTTACTAAGGTCACAGCTGTCCCAATACCTCTTGCTACAATTCCAGACTCCCCTCAAGATCAAAAGACTGTTTATACCAATCACAGCATTTCCTCCTAAATTAAGAGCTTTTACACCTGTTACAAAGACACGGAGTTAATCATAATATACTTCATGGAGCTCCATTGATCAAATCGGAGCGGACTAAATGTAGTTCCATCCTTCACCAATCATTAATGCAAAACAAATATATTCAAACTGCACTAGATTTTGCAAATGGCACTCCCTATGCCTTACAGTGTATACAATATTTTTCCATAAAAGAACTTACTAAAATTTCTACTAAACTGCTGGACACTCGAAACGCACCGATCGATTTTTCTTGCATTTTTTGATAGAAGATTTCGCACAAACTACACAATATTTTGAAATGCGGTTTTCAGTACTTTGAAGTCTTAACCCTTTGTATTTCTGTCGAAGTCGCGGGAAATTTTAACACTTCATAAACAATTTATACAGGGTGGATAATAACAGATTGAAAATTTTGCTAATTTTCATTCTAAGCGCGAATTTTATTCAGCTGATATTTTTTTCAAATTTACAGACCATACGAATCCTTATTTTAAACGTCAAAAACAACTTTGCCCGATTTTACTTTTCTTCTCTGTTTTTGAAGATACAGGGTGATTTCTAATTTATCGTCAATATTTTGAATATGTGAGTGTCAATTAACATCCGATGATTAATTTACAAGGTTTTTGATACTAAACGACTTAGTTTAGATCAAAAAACATAGGACGTTACGCACTTGATATTTAAGATATACAGGGTGTCTTCAATCGGCCATTTAGATTTAAATTTCCAAAGGTAATGTTATTTTTTTATTTTCCGCTTTCGAACTGGCTGTATTGGATGATAAAACATCTATCCGTAATTTATGTATACTGGTACAATCATTAGGATTATATACTGAAAGAGTTTTTTTTTTAATTTTCTGATTCCTGAAAGTTTGTAGACGCTACAGGGTGATACATATTTTAGTATTGTTTATGAGTTCTAATGACCAATAATAAGTGATGCATTCTTTTAATTTTTGGATTTGTATAATTTATTTAGGAAAATTCTGGTTCGTACTACATTTTATACAGGGTAATTCAAATTTCAGCCTAATATCTAGTGGGACCTCCCCGTGCGTTGATAACGGCCTGACATCGCCGTGGCATACTTCTCACTAATCTTAGAATTAAATCCTGGGGGATATTTTCCCACTCATCCTGTATTACTACAGCGAGTTCCTCTAATGTCTCAGGAGCGTTTATTCTTGAGCACACTTGTAACTTTAATGCAGACCACACATGCTCAATAATATTCAAGTCAGGGGATTTTGTTGGCAATTTTAACTGGTTAACATTGTTTGCCACCAAAAAATCCAGGACAACACGGGCCCTGTGTGGTCTTGCATTATCGTCCACTACAATGAAGTCAGGCCCAAAATTTTCTGCAAACGGCAAAACAATGTTATTTAAAATGTCGTACCTATAAACGGTTGCGTTCAAGGGCGTAGCCAGGATTTTGAGCAGGGGGGGGCAGAATTAGGTGACCGGGAGGGCAGATTTTCTGGACCCCAAGGACGCAACGTAGTAGTACGTAGTCTAGTTTTTTTAGTTTTTTTGCAAAGAAATATAAAAAAAAAACATTATTTAAAAAAATATATATTCATAGATAATGTATAGTATATAGTACATACGTATTATTATTGCAAATTAGAAACTCGAATCAGTTAAAAAAGAAAATAATGAATACCTGCTAAAACAGAACATCGCTTAACAAAAAGAATGTATAAAATTTATCTACATTTTATTTTTGCGAAACATTTTATGAAAACAAATTATTTTGCAAAAAACAACAATAAATTGTTTTCATAATAAGCCGGTAAAAGTTTGCGGTTTTATTTAAAATAAATTGAAATAAATTTAAAAAATTTGAAATTATGCTAAAATTGTCGATTATGGTGCAGTTATAGTATAGGATATTGTTAGGCCAATTTTGTAAGAAAAATTATATTACAATTTGATAATTATTTTATATCTGAGATCTGCGTGAACACAAACAGAGTGAACAGGAACAGCGCACGGCAGCCACCTTTAATTAAGTTATGTAAATTTTAAATGTAAACTTAAAAAATATTTGCGTGGGGTAGGATTGGAAGAATGATTAATTTTAATCAAAATTTCTACCCATTTGTGCCAACTAGTATGTTCTCGTAATTTTTAATTCCTTTGGCTATTACAGTTATTGCTATTGTACTTGTTATTACAATTCTTTATTATTGTACTTTTATTTTTCTTTGGCACAAATAAATGAATTTATTATTATTATTATTATTAATTAACAGCAAAAGCTTTCTTACCACTTCACACGTTTGCGCCACATGCAGCAGTGCTGCCATTTCGGTACAATTGTACTGAATTCAGAACAAAGTGGCCAAATTCAGTACGTCAGTACTGATCTTGGAAAAACCACTAATTTTAGTACGAACGTTCAAAACGAAACTAAATCCAAATAAGCACAAAAAAATTTGAAAAATTATTGTGACTGAAAATATATTATGAATTAAGTTTAGTGGCTTTTCGATTGATGAAATTAGTCTGATATGAGTACTACTCTTTCTTGTACTTTGTGTCGTTAAAGAAAATATAAATTGCCTGAATATAACTACGATGGAGTACTGTAAACAAATATTAAAAAACAATACTTGTTTTTCATTGGAGGCTGCCGATGAATTGATCGATTGAAAAAAAAAATCTGAGGAAATAAACTGATGGTAATACATAAAACTACTGATTTTTAAAAATTTGTAATTAACTAGTATACAAGTACCGATTGTACCTGTCTATTGGTATAAATTAAAACTTTTTATATAATGTTAATAATTTAATACTATTTTTTATTTTTGAAAAAAAAACAGTGTTTTATTTAACCACCCTCAATGATTTTAAACTGCAGAGAAAGCTATTTTAAATGTTTTAAATTCTTAAACGTTTAGATTTTTAAATCTTCTGCCCTACATTCAGTACGCTTTGAAAATCAGCTGCGACAGCACTGACCGGCAGGCACCGCAGTTGACTGCTGATTTAGGAATAAGACGTACGGAAAATTTGAATGGCACATTGGTAAATCTTGGCTTTTTGCTCGTGCCAGGGGGGGGCACGTGCCCCCCCCTGCCCTCCCTTGGCTACGCCCTTGGTTGCGTTGACTGTTCGATTAGAAATAAACAGTTCAGATCTTCCATTAAAAATCACTCCCGCCCATGCTGTTATACCTCCACCCCCAAATGGTTCCTGCGGAGCCATATTCTCTTTAATAAATCGCTTCCTAGGCTGCCTCCAAACAAGAGTCCTCCCATCCGAATGGATCAGATTCAATCTTGTCCAGCGAGGGCATTTAGCTCTACGTCTTGCTCTAAAAGAAGAGTTGTGTTAAATTAAGTTTAATAAATTAAACAAACATTAACAGATTTACCGTAGGTTGTTTTTGTTGAGATATCGTCTGACAGTCCTATTAGAAACGACAAGCCCTGTTTGACGTCGCATGTTTTCGTTTAATTTTCGGGAATTTTGGGTCCTGTTTACCCGTGCTTCTCGGAGGAGATTCCTCTCTGCAAGGGCTGGAATTTTTTTTCGATGTCCGACCTCCATGCCGATAGGCAACGTCTCCCGTTGCAATAAACCTTTGCTTGAGACGAATTACGGTAGCTTTATATAGACATTATACAGATCGTCTACTGTCTGTGTCGCTAATTCATCGTTTAACAATCTTAAGCAATTTCTTGGCTCTGATTTACTTAATTGCGGCATTTTAATTAAATTATGATGACGTATCTAATACTCGCCAAACGTTTTATTTATTATGACAATATTGAAAACCTTACTTTTACTGACACGTTTAGGTAAAATAATGTAATAATTAAGTTACGCGTGTAATGACGACTCACATTGTACAGGACTGTACAACCTATGATAAATTTGTTAAGAATTTAATTTATTAAACTTATTTTAACACAACCCTTTTTTAGAGGAAGACGTAGGGCTAAATGCGCTCGTTTGTTACTTGAACATCTAAATAATTTAAATTTTCTGTTTTCCGAAACTTGTGGGCCTGACTTCATTTTAGTGAATGCAAACCACCAAATTTTAATTACCCTGTATAAAATGTAGGACGAACCTGAATTTTCCTAAATAAATTATACAAATCCAAAAAGTAACAGAATACATCACTTATTATTGGTCACTAGAACTCATAAACATTACTAAAATATGTATCACCCTGTAGCGTCTACAAATTTTCAGGAATCAGAAAATTTAAAAAACCCTTTCAGTATATAATCCTAATGATTGTACCAGTACACATAAATCACAGATAGATGTTTTGTCATCCAATACAGACAGTTCGAAAGCGGAAAATAAAAAATTAACATTACCTTTGGAAATTTAAATCTAAATGGCCGATTGAAGACACCCTGTATATCTTAAATATCAAGTGCGTAACGTCCTATGACTTTTGATCTAAACTAAGTCGTTTAGTATCAAAAAACTTGGAAATTAATCATCAGATGTTAATTGACACTCACATATTCAAAATATTGACGACAAATTAGAAATCACCCTGTATCTTCAAAAACAGAGAAGAAAAGTAAAATCGGGCAAAGTAGTTTTTGACGTTTCAAATAAGGATTCGTATGGTCAATAAATTTGAAAAAAATATCAGCTGAATAAAATTCGGGCTTAGAATGAAAATTAGCAAAATTTTCAATCTGTTATTATCCACCCTGTATAAGTTGTTTATGAAGTGTTAAAATTTCCCGCGACTTCGACAGAAACACAAAGGGATAAGACTTCAGAGTACTGAAAACCGCATTTCAAAATATTGTGTAGTTTGTGCGAAATCTTCTATCAAAAAATGCAAGAAAAATCGATCGGTGCGTTTCGAGTGTCCAGCAGTTTATATTATGTTCTAACCGGCAACATCGCTGAATTCTCGGGGCTGGCCAGGGAGATATGGGAATGGACCAGAACAGAATCGGCGATGTTGCCGGATAATTAATTTTTACATGAGTACGATAAAAACACAGACTTGTAAAAAAATCTATTTTACTAACCAATTTTCCTCTGAAGTTCTCCAGATAATTTAAAAAACAATGTCTGTCGCGCTTCGTTTGAAGCCCTAGGCGTCCTAATTTTGTCGATCCATTGATATTCTGGATCATCATCGACTATTAGTTCCTCAACAAAGCCATGAATTATTTTGGCTTGATACCCTTGTGGTACTGTAGGTGCTAAAATGCGTTTAAACTGTCATTGCCTGTACATATGTATATTAATGACATATATATGAGCCGGTCAGAGGAAAAGTGGTCTAACTGCATGGCGGTTTGCTTATGCGTTATACCACATTTCCTGTGAACAGCTCATATGTAGAATCAAAAATTAGAGATTTAAAATTCGGTAAAAAATTATAAATTTAAAAGAATTTGTTTAAAAATTTAACTAATTTTATATATCCAACAGTAAAATAGAGATGTGATATTTGAATAAGCCTGTTAACTATTGTTTATTTAGTTTATTAAGTTTTAGACAGTAATTGGCATGTGTGCACAAATGTACAAAATTCACACTATTATATGTCTGTCGCGCTTCGTTTGAAGCCCTAGGCGTCCTAATTTTGTCGATCCATTGATATTCTGGATCATCATCGACTATTAGTTCCTCAACAAAGCCATGAATTATTTTGGCTTGATACCCTTGTGGTACTGTAGGTGCTAAAATGCGTTTAAACTGTCATTGCCTGTACATATGTATATTAATGACATATATATGAGCCGGTCAGAGGAAAAGTGGTCTAACTGCATGGCGGTTTGCTTATGCGTTATACCACATTTCCTGTGAACAGCTCATATGTAGAATCAAAAATTAGAGATTTAAAATTCGGTAAAAAATTATAAATTTAAAAGAATTTGTTTAAAAATTTAACTAATTTTATATATCCAACAGTAAAATAGAGATGTGATATTTGAATAAGCCTGTTAACTATTGTTTATTTAGTTTATTAAGTTTTAGACAGTAATTGGCATGTGTGCACAAATGTACAAAATTCACACTATTATATTGGGAGTGTGCAAAAGTTTTTTGGTTTTAAATAAAACAATTTACTTTGGTTTTTTAAAGATTTATTTAAACTATGATCATCAAACACCTTTTTTCCAAAACTTGGGTATTTCTCCATCGTAGAAGTTTCTATTTCTGCTCTTGGACACTTCTACTAATCCTCGGCGGAAATCCCCATCACTAATTAACTTTCCTTTACAAATAATTCTCCAAGGCTTGCTTACCATGTCCACTTCCACACTATGATGCAAATGTTATACCATAACCTTGTTGCAGTTAATTCATGTTTCCTTTTATAAACATCCCTAGTAAGGATTATAAAATCAAAAAATAATGATATATAGTAATTGAGGGGGCGAGTTTTGTGTGGGAAAACTGAAAAACTTTTGCACCTGCCTACCCAATATTAAGTACAACATTTTTATTGATGAAAGACTATTATTTATTTTTACAGCACTCTCTGAAAAAAAAGGCCTTAATTTTACCAATTCTTGGGCAAAAAAATTAGAAAAGTCTGCTTAAATTGCAGGTCATTAGGAACAAACCTTAACTAAGTATTTAATAGCAAAAACTTACAATAAAAAAAATACACTCCACATGATGATTGTCGATATCTATTAAAATCAGAGAACAGCTCTACCTTTACCGTAACATTTACTTCTCCTCGAATACCATGCATAGTATCATACACAGGGATCCACCCAGATATTTCATGAAGATGAGTGCTAATATCACCAACCGCTAGTTGTCCAGCGACTGGCAATAATAAAGGATTTAAATTTAAATATACTTTTCCAATAGCATCATTTGCTGAATATGTGTCATGATCCATGAGTCTTATTTGAAGTGGCTCATCTTGTAACTCGGAATCATCAACCTAACAAAACATGCATACATACACACTACCGGAGTTTTAATAACCATATTGAAAATGTGGGTTAGAACATTCTAAATGATAAAAATATATAATACAGTATAATATAAGCATATTTGTTACCTCAAATCTATACCAATCAGTGTTCCAATGTGGATGTAAGGTTCTTCGACAAACATCTGTTTTGTAGGTAGTATTACCCAACTTTATTTCTACATAAGCATCTGTAGTGTCACTAGATCTATCCATAACAGGTAAATTTTTTCCAGAAATGATTTTTACCTTTACTTTTCCAGGCATTTTAGCTGTTTATACTATTGTTGTTAGTATGTCTAGCTGAAAATATGTTGTTAAAGCTCTAATTTTACAAATAGTCGTAAAATAATTTGTGCCAAAATCGTAGAATAGACGGCGAAGTATGTGTAGTGCTTGGTAACATTTCAAATAACACTAAAAATTTGGAAAATCGCTATTTTTAGGATCTACATGATCGCAAACACGGCAAATATAAGTTGGGTTATGTTGACTTTGACAGCAGCAGGTTTGTTCGCTAAGTTCTCTCAACTGCCGTTCTCGCACTAGATGTGTCCGTTACATAAATTCTATATAATAGTGGTGTACACTTTTTCTTAGCTGAGTTTAAATAAATAAACCAACTAATTGTCGTGTTATTTAGCAAACTATACCAAGTAAGATTATTTCGGATAGTTTATTTCCCTCCTTACCTATGCTAAGCGGCCTACCGGATTTTAGACTATCGACCAGTGCCGTAGCTAGGCTAAATTTGACTGAAGGCAAGCCAGAGGTGGGACTTCGCGAGGTCGTAGAATTCTATTTGCACATATTTTTTCGCTCTGTTTAACGTTATGGCGAATAACCGGCAGACAAAAACAACACGATCGCCTTTGTGTCGATTATAGAAAACTATATAACCACCCGGAGTGGCACCTCAGGATTTTCGCGCCCCAATAATAAGACCTAATTAGTTTATATACTCTTTTTCAGCCCCTTGCTACCGGCGTCCCTAGGAAAGGGCCTACGCTGCCATACCTAGCTACGGCACCGTAAAGGGCCTCTTTTACAAGTTGTAAACCACACATCCTTCCAGTTAAACTAAGCTGACCATTCGTCCTGTATTTTACAGGATTGTTCTTTCTTTATATCTGCTGTCCTGTATTGTGGGCGTCCTATAAAATGTCCTGTATTTTGTCCTTGATAAAAAAATATTGCAACCTTCCCATCAGTAAGCCAACGGCAGTCGGGAAACAGTTGGCCGCTTGTCGGCACTGGTGGGAAGTCTGCGACTCTTTTTGCCATTTTCTGACTGCATACGGTACACGCGTGTTTTGCCATGCGAAAAATGCCAACCTTCAACCTAAAGCGTCATGGATTCGGCACACAAGAATGCGGCTCTTTTTGCCATTTTCTGACTGCATACGGTACGCGCGTGTTTTGCCATGCGAAAAATGCCAGCCTTCAACCTAAAGCGTCATGGACTCGGCACACCAGAAACGATGCCTACTTCAGTTTCCAATCGAATGCGGTTACGATTCGGGCAGCCCAGTTGCGAAAATCAGCTTTCGCACCGCATTCGGTTCTTAAGCGGCTTTCTTGGAGATGGTTAATCGACAAGTTACAGCGATCATTCCGCTTGTCAATAAGCATGCGTGATAGTAAATTTCCGAGTTTACAGGACGGTACGACTCGACAACATGAACCGCCATTTCTTGCGGAAGCGTGGGTACGCTTTATTGACGTGTGTTTGGTGCTTTTTTGTGTGTTGTTCAGTTGCTCGCCTCTATTTTTTTTTGGAATGTGTATTGTAGCATTTTTAGTGGTGATCTCGTTGTTTATTTTTCTTGTCTTGTATGTAAATATGTTTTTAAATAAATCTGTCCACTACTTTCACTACATCATCTGCCATTTTACTACTTTCCGAACTAGAAAAGTTATAAACTATAGTTTAAAGCTTAGACAAGAAAAGAGAGGTTTAAAGTGATGAGTTAAATTTACTATTTATACCTATCTCTTCCAACAAAAATGAGCAAGGTTTGTTAATTTGCAAATGGCTATTTAAATACTGGGAGCAGAGATGTTCAGCACGTTTTTATAAAGAACAAAATGAACGATATATATTCAAATGAATGTATATAATTTAAGAGGGTTAACATTGGTTATATTAGAAACATTTTTACAGAAAAAAATAAGTTAAAATTTCCAAAAATAATTGCATTTTAGCCCGGCATACCCCAAGTTTAGGGACAAGTATTTTGAATTCATATGTAAAATGTCTTGTATAGAATTGATATAACAGCAAGTGCAAATTGTTTTTGTTAATTTTCAGTAACTATTTTTCTGTAAAAGTCTTTCTAAAATGCCCAATGCGGACCATCTTAAATTTGTATTAAAACCAAAGAGTAAGTTACTCTTTGCTAAAACCACGCATTAGGTACCTACTGCACCTAGCCGTCTGCAGGCCGTCAGCAACTGTACTTGGCTAATCCGCCAGTGGACAGACAGCGGATCTCTAACGGTACTGCGCTATGTAGTGTAATGCCGCTCATGGTCCATAAGCGGCATTAAGTTCCATGGGTCGGCGCAGTAAAGAGGATACAATCTACAATCCGCTGGGTTTGCCGTGTTTCGGACTGGACGCGGCTTTCTGCAATGCGGTTTCTGTCCGCTTCTAGAGGAGCCACCTTGTATTTACTGGGTTGATACTGATGTGGTAGAGTAAGAATCGAGCAAGAAAAAGCCACCAGCGTCATAGATATGAAGGAATCACGCGTGCTCTGTCTCGTTTTAGAATATTCCTGGCCTATTTCTTACAAAACATGATTTTGCTTCTTAACTCCTCACCTAATCCCTGCGAAAATAATAGTCACTTTTGACGATTCACTGACAAATCTACCGATCCAAACGACCGGTGAGTAGGTGACACAAAAATGATAGAAATACATGCAATTTCAAGTCACCAGTGAATTCCAAAATGGCTGATGGTCAACCGTTTGAAACCGGTCTATTTTTCTGTTAATTTTGGAAAATTAAAATCACCTAATTTTTGCATTTCTCAGATAAGTGTACAAAATAAGCCACTACCATGAGAAAGATATAATTTTTAAGGATCCCAGATCCCAGATCCCACAGACCAAACAAATTCGCTGTCGCGTTTTTTATCATTGACGCCCACACAGAATAGGAATTCTTGTTATGCTGACATTGAAAATAACGTAGCCGCTGCGACAGCGAATTCGTGTTGGTCTGTGGGATTTTTAATGCTTACCTCTACAACAAAAAATTGAAAAGCATGTTCCTGAATTAAAGTTATTCATTAAAAACCATTGCCTGTATTAAAATTCCATTTAAATGCAATTTTCTTTCAATTAATCAAGACTTTCGGCCCCTATATGGTTTCATATACCAACCCCCGTCTTACTTAAAGGTTTGGAAGTTAATTTGAGCCTTTTCCATTGCACAGTAATTTTAAATTTACCTTTACTTTAAATGTTTTATAGAAATCCAGGTTTGTTTCTTATATTCTCGATTATATTTATTTTTTTGACATTTCCTTCATTTGAGTATTGATGATATTGATGAGTTTCTTGGGACACAGAGTGGGCGGATTTTAAATAAAGGAAATTCATATTTGTTGATAATATATTTATTTTTATTCTGACACTGATTATACAGCTAGGTGGAGCTAGATTTTAAAATACCAGTGCTTGCTAAAAGCAGAAAGATTGAAAATAACTTTTCTTATAGTTATTTACCATTATAATCAAATACGTTATATTATTATTTCGTAGTAAAACCCGCTCTATCTATGTTGCGGCTAATTTACAGTGTATTTAAATAAATATCACATTTATTTCTTTAATTTGCTGTATATATTTTGCATATATAAACATACACGAGAAACAGATAAAAGCGTTTCAGTTAAGTTAAATAAAACACAAAACTGGATGATAGTAAGAAATGTTTAGATAATAAAATTACCAACAACTTGTCATTTCTACCCATCATCAAATCAATGCCCCATAATATTATTATTTTTTCTTAAATATGATAATGCTTGATGATATATTAGTTGTGTTTTGTCATAACACTAAAAATAGGTACCACACCGTTATTTTTGTGGGTACCTACCTCTACCACGATTAAACAACGTTATATCTTAATTATTCTCAGTATTACAAGGGTACTACCTATATCCTGTTTTATGTTACTCAGCAGAAGAAATTTTTATTTTTGGGGCTTTTTAACGTTATTTTAGAACATATTATCAAGCATTATCTTGTATTTAAGATACATATATCAAATTCTATCACATTTAAACAACGGATTTTGGAAGAATTAAATAAAGAAACATCTTTAAAGGGTATACAATATGAAAATTCTCTAACTAAAACTTATATAGTTGATATGTACACCTAATAATATAAGAACATCACATTTTGAATTAAATTACAAGAATAAAAAAAATAACTTTAGAGGCATAAAAATACTTTACATAATGCAACCTATATATAATATAAATTATACAATTTTAGCTCTAAATGCAACTTTCTATTCGTATATACTATTATTGTAATATAGAGCAAACCCATTTCACGGTAAAAAATGGTGCTTCGATAGAAGATCTCTTATCGTTATCAGTAGAGCTGTGCAAATATCAGTTTTTATTGGTTTGCGGTGATATAAATAAAATTAATATACATATAAGGGCTGTAACTAAAGTAGGTAACCAAAACGTAAAAATTAGGACAGAGGTGACAACCAAAAAAACTCCACATTATTTGACATTCATTAACAAAATAAAAATTCCAGTTTTACCTATTTAAACAACTTTGCAAACAAGTAAATCGACAAATAACAGAATACACACAAACTTTGATTGTTGCCTAACAAACAATTTGGCACCAAAGCGGTCAAAACCTAACCCAATCAAAAATCGATTTAGGCTTTGTGAACCAGGTAAATTTTTGTTAAGTGTTGGTAAAATTCCACTGTGTGTGCTAGATAAAACATACTTATGTACGTGGAGATACTACAGCAACATTTAATGAATATGAACTACTTAATATGTATGTTTATTTTACTTCACTACAGTAACTAAAATAACCAATCAATAAAACGGTAACTCTACTGGAATAACGCGCATTTTGCACAGCTTTACTTATAAGTATAGAAACATTTTTCTTATTCTTCTTTTCATCACTTTCTGTTGTAGTTAAACCTTTTCTTTCCAATTTTATACCGAAAAACGCAGATTTAGAAAAATAACTTACATTTAGAAAAGTAAAAAACCTAGTTAATGTACAATAAAAAATCTATACCGTCGTGACAGACAGTAACCCAACCAACTTTCCGTTAGTTTGAGATGCCTTGGTTCCATGTACCACAACCTCCTGGACAACTTCGTGACCATCCTTATCTTTATGGGTTCTAGTTTTAGTAGTTCTGTGTTTTTTTGCTGTATTGTCGATGTTGTTTGCAGCTTTTCTTGATGACGATTTTATGTGGTCTTCACTTAGTTCTTCAATGTGTCTTGAAGCTGTTAAAATTTCTTGCCTTTGTTTCCTTTCTCGCGATTTTTCAAGGTGCTTTTTTCGTTCTTCTTTAGTCCAGTAGCGTCCAATCTATAAAACAGGGAGTAAAAATTATTTAACTAACTGTCTCATACCATATTTTCTACATATAATGTTGCATGTATTCCTTACTTTCAGTTCCGATATAGTATCGTCTTCAGTGGTTAATCCTGCTCGTTCTTCGGAAATTTTTATTTCCCTATTTTTTAATATTCTATTTCTAACTGGTCGTCTTGCGATGTATCTTGTTCCATCAGGTCTTCTCTTTACTTTCCATTCCATTTTGGTTTCAACAGTATTTTTTTCTTGATGGGTGGTTGTATAACTCTAAAAAAGGGAGGTATAAGAGAAATGATAGCACGCTACTTTGGTTTGATATTTTTTGCGTAATATTTTAAAACTTATTTTTTTACCTGAGATCCACTGACAAACTGGTATTGACTAAGACTGGGTGATGTAAAGCTTGTTGTTGGCCTTGTGTTAGCCATTTCTGGATTTTGAGCAACTAAAGCTTGCCTAAAAAGTTGCTGTTGAAGCAACATCGTTTGCTGTAAGTTAGCAACGTTAGTATACATAGTGTCTGACAAAATTTGGGCTGGACTTAAACCAATCCTCCTGGTAGGAGATGAAGGGCTGATGATTTTGGAACTAGATTTTGATTTTTTTGCTTTAGCTGCTGCCTGTCTCTTGCAAGATTCACAGAATGTTTTTGATTCTTTTTCTTTCACCGTGTCCTCTTTTTCTTCTAATGGGCACAAAATCAAGGTTGATCTACAAAAAGAGATACCTACTGATACAAGTCGAATTTTTTTTTAAACTAGATCAATAGTTAAAAGAACAATCGCTTACCTATAAACGTTTTTCTGTTTGGCATCTTGAGTGGCAGCGAGCTCAAATGTCAAAGGATTACTATTTGAGGATCCTCCCGTGTTGTATGCGCTAGAACTGTTTTCATGCTCTTCGCCACTACTGTTACTCTTTGGTGGCTTAGACTTAGTTTTGATTGGTTCTTTTTTCTCCTCCTTCAACTCCTCATTATCATTTGATACTTCTGTGGCAGCAGGGCCAACCCAAACTTCATCCTGGTGAACTTTGAGCCACTGTTCTATCATATTATCATCCCCTGGCTCGTAGGGGCATGAGTATATAGGCTCAATTTCTCCGTCAATAACCGAATCTTCCGGAATTGTTTCGTATATATGCTCAGTATCAGACTCAGGGGGTGGAATATGAGGTAGCTGAGGTGCTTTGCGTTTGTCACTTTTAAAAGAAATATTCTGCATACGAAAATCAAGCTGGGATATTTCTTGATTGATGGAGTCAATTTTAGATCGAACTAAGGAATTTGTGAGATTAAGTTTATCAGGAACAAAATGTGCTGGAACTTTGGGAGCAGGGCATTCAGATTTAGGGGAATGCTGTGCTTCTGACTGTTGTTGAACGAGTTGCTCTATTAAACTATTTTGGTATGCTGCGCTTTTGCCGTTAGGGGAAGTTAGTGAGTCAACTGGTTCTGCGTCCAGGTATTCTTCACTCTGGAATAAAAGATACTCTGCAATACAATATATATATATATATATATATATATATATATATATATATATATATATATATATATATATATATATATATATATATATATATATATATATATATATAATGGATATTTACTAAACAGGCACGAGGCTACGCCTATAGAGGGTTTTACAAAACTTCTTACATTTCAGTAAGGATTGAATGTGTGTATAAGGACTCTCGTTTGCTGTTATAAGCCTTAGTATAGGGAATCAATACTTTGGTGGTGTTTTAGAGATGCACACAAGAGGGCGAAACGTGCAGAACTTTTTGCCATGAAAGCGTTTTAACGAAAAAAACCTACTTTATTTGCAATAAAAATTTCAATATAAATTAAAATTCATTGAAATGCATTTTATATCCATTGATTTTGACTACATTGGCATAGAACTAGGACAAAAACAGAAATGTTTTAAATAGTTGATTATACATAAATAATATCTAATGATAACTAAAAAATTAAAAGTTTCATCTTCACGTACCCTATTATAACATCTGCTGACTAATAACGTTACCGCTTTTCTATTTTCAGCAAAAAGGGATTCAGTTTCCTCCTTATTTGCAACGTCTTTGCCGTTCACCTGTAAAAACCAGATAAAAAAAGTTAAAACCGTTATTTCACACCAATGCTCAAATCCATCATAAAAGACTGGCTTTTTTGCCGATATATCTTTTTTAGCATAAAAATTTCTTTGAGGAATTATGGCCTTATTTTATTTAGATTAAAAAAGGAGAAAAGTTGTTAGTTTTTAGATTTAAATAAATTTCAAATTATTCGTTTGAAAATTCCGCATAAAATTCCGTTATAACTACTTCAAACTCTTCCCTATTACGATAATGATAATTTTCGTTGGATAACTAGCTTATCAAATACATTGGATGCTGATGGTTTTGCTTTTCCTGACAAAGCTGTTTAACAAAGATGACTTCTTCGTAGGAATATCGTTATGAAAACTTCCATTGATACTATTATTGGAGCTTTTTAATAAATTGGAAGGAAAATGCAGCATAGTGAAACGTTCACTTTACAGTGTGTTTTATATTATGCATTTTAAACTTCTTCTGGAATAAAAAGATATATGCAAAGTATGTAGAATAATATTTCTCTCTGTCGGAGACAGCGTTTTATTATAAAAGATTTTTCGCGCTAGGATTCGTAATTTGAGTGGGGAAAAGTTGTATAGGAATTTTGCGTTTTTTCACGTTCTTAGCTCTTTAAGATATAAGATAAGTAATTAGACAAGGAGGGACCATGGTGAAAACACTCCTAATTGCCTACAGATTTAGAATTTATACTGTAGGTAACATTTAGAAAGCATTGTCAGAGCACAACAATAAATATCATAAAAAAATCAGGATTCTCAACGGATACGTACCTGTAAAATCTGATCACCTTGTTTAAGCCTTCCATCTCTATCAGCTACACTTTGTGGAGCAATATCCCGAATATATACTTCAGTACAAGTGTCCACTTCGGAACCGGAACTGTAGCAAACGGTAAGCCCCAGTTTTTCATCACTATTACATTTTCTTAAAGTTACTTCCTGTAACAAAATGGTTTACAGTGAAATAAAATAAAATGAAACGGCTTACTATAAGCTACAAAGGGAATACGTAGAGTACAATGCATTGAAAGAAGCATTGGAAAATTTTAAAACGTTTGAGTGTAAAGAAAAGTAGATACTGGATTACTGCGTATGCCTTTTGGAGTTTTAGAATCTTGTTTTTTTGCTGCAGCTTTAATACCACAGAGTTTGCTCATCTGTATGGAATATACACATCACTGCATATGGCTGTAGGTATACGTAAAAATGAAATAGTTGACAATTATTGTTAAGCTCCTCTTCCTTAATTTTTAATATTTAAAGTTGGTAATATGTACGTTCTTAAGAAATATAATTTACAGTGAACCAGAAAACTAGGCACAAATAGTAATTAATAATTTTTGATATTTAGTGTTAATTCTTAGACTTCTGTCGTTCTAAACTTAAGTATACCTTCAAAGATTGCATTTCTTTAGAATTCTGGTTCCAGTCAAGGAAGAAATAGTTCTAAGCCCATAATATATTTTAAAATACAATTTTTTTTATCTGAGACAGCCAACGTATACTTCAAGCTAAGTACCAACGTACTGTGGGCGTCTGAACCAGGTCCGTTGCTAGGGGGGGGGGGGGCAGAGTGGGCAATGCCGACCCTGAAAGAAAAAGTTGCCCACTCTAGAAAATCACTGAAATCATTGTCTTGTCAATTAGAAAAATATTACATCATAAATTTTCCCCCCTAAAACTTTAGTTGTCCCCTCTGAAATCCAAACCTGGCTACAGGCCTGGTCTGAAGAGAAGGTAATCAATTGACACGGGATTTAAATGACTGGAGGTGGGGAGTGAAAGGAAAAACATCTGCAGATGTGGGAACAGTACTCTAGGTTAGATCTTATTTGGGAAACATAGAGAGTGTGTAAGTTGAAAGGGGATCAGTATTTTCTGGCTGGAAAGAGAAAACCAAGCTTTTAAGCTGCTGATGTGGCTATTGAAGTAATGTATTTGTGCCAGCTGAGATCATGTTCGACAGCGATATCAACGAGATTAGTCGTTTCATTGTTCTGTAGGGCTTGGTCATTCATGTGGACGGTGTAAGTATTACCGGATTTTTTGCGTGTCAGGGAGCAAGACTGGGTTTTGGAGGCGTTGAACTGAACAAGGATCTTGTCACTCCAGTCCAAGATTAACTGATGATTTTGGGAAGAGATAGGCGCATAGATCTGCGTCTATTATCCAGCTCTTGATTCGAGACTTGTCTGGAAAAATGAAAGCCATTGAAGAGTACTATCGTCAGCGTAACTGTGGATGGGATTGGCAGTTGAAGAGAGCAGGTCATTAATGTGAGGATGAAATAGGGTTGGTGCAAGGACTGCACCCTTGGGGAAACCCAGCATTGGTAGGATGGACGTTAGATGAGTGACCGCCCACTACGACAGATATGCACCGATTAGAGAGAAAGCTACCAATCCAGGTACATACAGGAGGAAGATCGTAAGAAGGTAGTTTGTTGAATAGCAACAATCTGGGATTCGCCATTGAATTCGAGAGACTTGTTCTAGTTATGTGTGACAAAGGTAAGCAGATTAAGTGTGGATATTTGGTGATGAAATCCGTACAGTATGTCATGGACGATTTTGTGTTTTTCTAGATATTTTATATCAACAGTGCTCAAATTTATTTGGCGCTGACAGCGAATGTCATTGGATATGAACGTTATTTAAACCAATAATCCAATTATTTTTTACTGGAAAAACAGAGAAAGATACAGTTTATTATGCACTTAAACGCCAAAAACGTAAAAGGGAAAAGATAAATTTTTACGGTACCGTTTTACAAGAGAAAAAGCCTTAAAATTTTTATACATTTGTCCCTCTTAAATCTCTTATTCTTTCACAAAAATCCTTAATAAATCAAACCCTATAGAGACCAATAAAACAATAAAACTTCTATTTGTCTTACAGAATCCAAAAAACTCTAAAAATAAAATCTGCGACTAGTGGCCATATTGCTGAAAATAGCGTAATAGATTTTCTGCTAACTTATCGTCGGTAGCCTGATAACCATCAGAAGAAACTTTTCTTTCGGCTGACTGTAATATGTTATTTTGATATAAGGGGTCAATAGGAAATCATCCCTTATATGACAGATATATCGGCGACGGGGTCTCCGCATATCCCATTATCTTTTCCCATTTCTTTATACTTATCGATGTAGGGGAGACCTCAGATTATTTGTTAAAGAAAGCTACAGGGTCTTTAAAAGAATGTTATAACCCCCAGGATTTTGCTAAATATACTTTAATGCTTGTTTCATTTGGAAAATGTGTAGTCTGTAATTAAATTCACTAGGATTTTGATGCGTATTTAGTTATTTTTTATGTAGGTTACCAGGCTTGTGTCAAATATTTTTAAAAATTAATTTTTCATTTCCTGAGCTCGCCTGATTTAGTTAGGTACCTACACATACAGTGGAGTATAGTTTCACTACGTTAAAAATTTAATAATTATCTACGACTATTCCCCCATTCTCCCCAAATTTGCGCCCATGTCAGTATACGGTGTAGGGTACATGATTCCTTTATGCTGATATAAGGAATCTCGCTATTACTTTTGAACGTAAAAGGTCTTTTAGCATTCATATTACCAATATTGTCACTAAAGCAGATAAAATGCTTGGATTTATCAAGCATACCTCAACCTAACTCTCGGTTTAGACATTCAAAAGACTTTCGCCTTGTTCTGTCAGATCAGTCCTAGAGTATTGTTGAATTATAAGGCAGATATCTGCTTATAGTGCGAATGTTATCAGGTTGAAAAAGAAGTTCAAAGTATTTGTAAAAGTATGCTGAGACAGCTTCAGCAAAAATATTTCCAAAAAAGCTTTTTAGTTACGGAACTGCAAATTTTGTATGATTATTAAGATTACAAGTTTTTTTTATTTAACTTCACCTGTTAGTATGTTTAGATCAAATATTGCAATCAACTAGTTCTAATTAAGCTAGAGCTTTGAAATTTTGCACACGTGAATGAGTCAATTTTAATTATAATGCCATTTATAAGTGGACGTAGTTCGCGTGGGTGGATCATAATAAAAGTAGTATCAAAGTTATCACTGAAACAGATATATTATATTATGTTAAATTGATTGTCTTAAAAGCTTGTCGCGTGAATCGAAAAGGAAAAAATACATACTTAGGTACTTACAATTTCTGCCAAACAAAATTAATGCCTGTATGAACTTTTTGCGCGAGACTTTTATTATTTAGATGTACTAAAACGAAAAAAATAAGTATAATTTTTTCATTGTGGCAATGCTGAATGCTATTTATAAGTGGACGTAGTTCGTGTGGGTGGATCCTAATAAAAGTGGTATCAAGGTAATCACTAAAGCAGATAATATATTATGTTAAATTGATTGTCTTAAAAGCTTGTCGCGTGAATCGAAAAGGAAAAAATACATACTTAGGTACTTAAAATTTCTGCCAAACAAAATTAATGCCTGTATGAACTTTTTGCACGAGACTTTTATTATTTAGATGTACTAAAACGAAAAAAATAAGTATAATTTTTTCATTGTGGCAATGCTGAATGCTATTTATAAGTGGACGTAGTTCGTGTGGGTGGATCCTAATAAAAGTGGTATCAAGGTAATCACTAAAGCAGATAATATATTATGTTAAATTGATTGTCTTAAAAGCTTGTCGCGTGAATCGAAAAGGAAAAAATACATACTTAGGTACTTACAATTTCTGCCAAACAAAATTAATGCCTGTATGAACTTTTTGCGCGAGACTTTTATTATTTAGATGTACTAAAACGAAAAAAATAAGTATAATTTTTTCATTGTGGCAATGCTGAATGCTATTTATAAGTGGACGTAGTTCGTGTGGGTGGATCCTAATAAAAGTGGTATCAAGGTAATCACTAAAGCAGATAATATATTATGTTAAATTTATTGTCTTAAAAGCTTGTCTCGCGCAAAAAGTTCATACAGGCATTAATTTTGTTTGGCAGAAATTTTAAGTACCTAAGTATGTATTTTTTTCCTTTTCGATTCACGCGACAAGCTTTTAAGACAATAAATTTAACATGATATATTATCTGCTTTAGTGATTACTTTGATACCACTTTTATTAGGATCCACCCACACGAACTACGTCCACTTATAAATAGCATTCAGCATTGCCACAATGAAAAAATTATACTTATTTTTTTCGTTTTAGTACATCTAAATAATAAAAGCTTGTCTTTAAAAAGTAGTTTTTACATAAGATTTTATTTTAGTAAAAGCTTTTACTGCGCATCCAGTTGAGTAGAAACAAGAGGTTTTTGGTAAGCTAATTGAACTCATCTCCATCAAAATTCTGCGAAATGGTACCATAAAATTAAAGATTCATTGTTTATATATATGTTCCTGGCAAATTTCGGATATATAGGGGAGAATGGATAGCTTAACTTGAAAAACAGAGTGCAGGTGTAAATAGAGGATACATTATTGCCCTCGTACTAACAATCCCATAGGCCAATCCTAAGGATGAGCCATGAATTTTAAACAAAACGGTTAATGGATTATACCCTTTAAATGTCAACTAACGTGAGACGACAAGCAAACTTTGCTATAATGGTTGTATCAACAAAATGCTAATTCTGAAAACAGTGCCGGGCTGGATTCTTTAAAAATCAAATTTATATTATGATAAAAATATTTTACTCAAGATCTCTAATATAGGGAAAAGTGCGGGAAAAAAGTGTCCCCTATTACTCATGATAATTTTTTGAATAAATATTTGGAATATAGGTAAGTTTTTGTGCCTCTTTTTACTTATTCTTGTTTAAAAATTTTAATTTATAATTTTTACGAGACGCTCTGTAAAAGTTGCTTCTGTTCTACGAAGGAAGACCCGAAATCAATTTATTTATTTTACGAACAGAAGTTGGTCGTATGCACGGTTGACTTCATTATTAAATTGATGATACTGGAGCCACATACCAGACCGGCCAAGAAAAAAAGAAAAATAATAACTGTTCAATATCAATTAATCTATATACAAAACTGGGTTAGTTGGCCAACTGAAAGGCAGGAAATACGTAAAAGAACAAAGTAATTATTTTGGACTTATTAAAATAATATATAGGAATTCACAATTCCGTAAAATTTTAAGATTAAAGCAGGAAAGGCAAGATAATTGCTGGAAATAATCTATTAAACGCTGCTAAATACAAAGCATGCAGAGAGGTAATTATTATTCATATTACTACGGTAAAAAGACAAGTGCTTATAAGCCTGCCGGAAGTAAAATGTCTTCCTAACAACCAATTGTTACTTATAATATAGTAAACGATTAGGGATATTTTTCATATTCGTTCATTTACCGTTAAGCAAATGATATTTTATAAAGAAAACAATTATCTTTAGGTTTGATATAAATGGTATTTAAGTCCATCCTGAAGATTTCCAAAAGGTCATTGTCAAAATATTGTCGCAGATAAAAAAGTTATATACTTTTTTTTAAAGAATAAAAGCTGATGAAATATGCTTTTAAAGTTATTTGTAAAAAAAGTGGGAACTAAAACAAAAAAACTTTTACCTAATTACGCTGCAATTCGGCATGCGAAAATGAACCCCAAGACAACAATTTATTTTATCATTAGTAGACAAGCAGAAGTCTTGTGGCGATGGTTAATCTTACAATCAGTTTGTTGAAATCGATTGTAGTTAGTGACAAGATTCAAGGTACTTTTAAAGTAAAAAAGTGGGTTTCCAACTACAACTACCTCTTCGTTTGAAAAAACCCAAATAAACAGGGTTCCCAGTTTCCAGCGCCAGGTAAAACAGGCAATTGTCAGGAAATTCAAAAACCACCAGGAAAGAGTCAGGGAAAACAGAAAATTTCAGTAGTGTTCATTAAAAATAAAGATTTTTTCCTAAAGTCGGGGTAAACAGCATCTTTCGTTATTTTTTTAGTTTATAAATAAAAAATAATAAAGCTTTATTGATTGATTGATTGATTAACCTATTTTAAAGTTATCGATTTGGATTTTTGGTTTAAAAGGAAATTGTTTTTTACTAGTTCATTGTTCTCACAACGAATATGAAATGATTATTTTAAATACATTTTTAATTTTTTTTAATTACTGTACATGGTGTCCGGAAAATACGTGTACAACGTTTGATCAGACACATGACCGGTTGAGCGCGTCAAAGATTAAAAAAGTTTTTGTTTTTTCCCAAATTTCTTGAAAACGTGCCAGTTGATTTTAATGATTTCAAGTTTTTTTTTAAAAATGACGTTTTCTAGTTGTATAGTTATCGGCTATAAATAAGCGGAAGTGTTTTAAAAGTCAAGTCGCATGTAAACATTCCTTCTGATTTTTTATGTCATCAAAGTTATGACAACCCAGGTATTTTTGTTCGGTAAACGGGTGTATTTGGAAGCTTTTTTACCTCTTAATAACTTTTCGTTGGATAAGCGGTTTTGCACGAAAAAAAAATTTTTCAATTACCTGCATACACCTATAAACTGTAATAATAAAAAAACAAATGAGAAAATGTTGGAATTATGTACATGTATTTTGAAAAATATTAATTCAATGGGTCCTATTGTTGGCTGAAATATTATTTCTATTGCTCGCGGACACCCTTGGAGAGGTTAGAATTTTTCTTTGTTCGTTGAATAGTCGTACGCTAAAAATAATAGATCTTTTGCAAGATTGGCGACAGGAGCAACTTATTTCAGTATTTTATGGTAAGTAAGACAAATCTAAAAAGCTTTGCAGTAATAAGTGTGGTTTTTTATTTGTAAATCTCTCTTGGTTAGTCTATTTTATATGACTGTTTACTCAGCCGATACGTATTGTTAAAATAACTATTAACATTAAATATGATCGCAAGTTTATTGTTGAATTTGTATTTTTTAGACATGGTTTCCACCAAATCTAGCTGTAAATTTAGGAGATTCGAATGCAGTGTCAAATTTGTTCCATCTAGCACCCTGTACCCATACAGGCCAAAGGAGACAGTTTTACAAAGAAGCAGATCCTATATTTGGAGTGAAATAAATATAAAAAGTTTACGTTGTTCGCGTCAGTGTGGTGTAATAAAATGCGTTTTTTATATTTAAATGTTTACAGAATGTCTAAACAATGTATGTTTAATAATACTAAATAAAAAATATTTTAAAACGCCTCGCCAGCAAACAAAATTTTTCTACAAGAATTTGGATCACAGATTCTTTTGCTTCGAATAAATCGACAAAATGTAAGGCGCATGGGGGATCAATCGCTAAAAGTACCTGAGCTTTTTGCTATGATATGGATATAACAACTGTTCAATTATAATATCATTTACAATAGTTTTAGGAACCTTCAGCTCATGTTCTAATAGGCGGGTACTGATACTTGGTGCTTCTTCAACTCTTTCCAGAATTTCCTCTTCTTTTAGGACAGCTCCAGTTGTTCGCAAAATACCTTTTTTCACAAATTTTTTCTTAAAGCTTCCCGTTTTTCGAAGATGATGCTCAACATTGGAAAATGTTTGGTGGTTTGGTACTCGGCGGTTACGAAATCTCTCCATGTATACCCTAATACTTCGACACCCGTTTCCTTGACAAAACCCGTACACCAGGAGCATGTCAACCTTCTCGGAGTTCGTATAGTTGTCCATGTGTAATGGTAAAATGAACTTAAAAATTAAGAATGTTAATGTTTATCTTACTTTAGTCAACTTCTTTGATAGTGATGGCACTATGTCAGTAGTTAAATTATTAAATGCCATAGCAACAAAGTCAGTCGAAAAATTATTACTCTATGATTGCTCTATTGTCATGTCAGGAAATTTCTCTGTAGTGTCAGGGAAATGTCAGGGAATTTTCTTTTAGTAAATCTCTTGGAACCCTGATAAAAGAAAAATATCTAATTATTTGCTAAAAGCTATCTAGAAACTACTCCTTGATATAAATCATTAGGACCTAATTAATTTTATCAAGAATTAAATCTTTCTCTAAGATTAATTTTATAAAACAGATTAAGAGTTTTAAGAGTTTCACATAAACTAATTCAAAAACTTTTTCTCTCCCATAACGAGCCCATTCTAAGATATTAATCTTTTTTATTTATATATAATCATTCATAAACTTTTCGGATTTTTCTTCCCATTATATTGTACTGGAGCAAAAGGAGAGTTGAAATAAAAATAAAACCAATTGTATGTGATTCGAATAAACAATTTTACAAACTGTGGATGACTGAGGTGTGTGGAAAATTATGTGGCGACAAGTCAATAAAAACATGGAATCCCTACTACATATTAACGAAGCACGGGTGTCAGGGACTATTCTAAAGGTAATATATTTCAAAAAGAGCAAAAACCTACAGAAAAATCCTGACCTTTCTAGAACTATAAGGATTTTTTGTATCACAGTGCTAAAAACTATGCTAAAAGCGAGTAGTAGGGATCTACCGTAACATCAAAAGATGAATTTATTAGCACTAGTGAGATTTTAAAAGTTTTCTTTTTTTCTAATACGTTTTTTGATCGTACGTTAGTAGAAATTTGGATGTTGCATAGTCACATTATTTGCAGGAAGCTTTGTATGGAGAGTATTCTTTAAGCTTAGAAGGTATATATACCTACAACTCTGATGTAAGATAACACGAATCTGCATACAAAGTTTGTATCGTGCTGTTGAAATTCTTGTTATGTCTATGTTGTGGCAGTGTTAAGGTAAACAGTCCTTAACCTGTCCCTATTTGAGATTGTTTAAGAGCAAAAAAAATCGTAAATATTCTTATACATTTGTAATGGACGCAACAGATGTTAAAAATTCGGTCAGGTGCAAGCTATACTTGCACAATTAGCGTTCTGTGCCATAAGTCCCCTACTTAACCTGAGCAAACCTCGGCCGCCCTATCTCCGCCCATCTGTCGCGCTATCCGCCGCCGACGTGACGGCATTAACGCCGTATTACATCGCGTATACGCGGAGCTCATCGCGTTGCGACTGAGCCAAATTAAAAATTTTGAAAAAATAAGGACAAAAGTTGTTTCTTACATCGTGAGAAATATTTTGTGTTGAAAATACTTTTCTCTAAAACAAATGGTTCAGCAGTTATAAGGAAATAAACAATTAAATTGTTTATAACAATTGGTCGCGCTAGAATTTTTCAATCCTGATAATATTGGCTCAATCTACACCTAATTCTCAATGCTCATGATTTTTTTTAGATTTTTCTGAGCGATCCCTTTGGTGATAAGGGTGGGGGGCAGCAATAATAGCAATGCAGTCGTGTTTCGACTGAGCCAAACTAAAAATTTTGAAAAAAGTGTAAGAACAAAAGTTGTTCTTACATCGTGAGAAATATTTTTTGTCGAAAAACTTTGTCTCTAAAACCAATGGTTCAGCAGTTATAAGGAAATAACAATAATTGATCGTGCTAGAATTTTTCAATCGTGATAATTTTGGCTCAATCTACACCTAATTTTCTATGTTTATGATTTTTTTCAGATGTTTCTGAGCAATCCTTTTGGTGATACGGGTGGGAGCAGCAGTTTTTAAGAGTTTTTCCCGAAAAATGTTTAAAAAAATGAAAAAAAAAATCATATATATTGTTGAATTCGTGCTTAATTTGACACCCTACACGATGTCTTTGAAATTTTTTGTCCATTTCCCAATTTACCCCCTGAAATTAACCTCTAGAATCAAAAACAGCTTTTTTTACTTCACGTCTATAATTGGGCCACCACATTCTATCTTTGCGCTAAATTTCAAATTTTTACGTCGAATAGTTTCAGAGAAAATCGCCTGTGATAGACTTACGGACGGACAAAGAAGTGATTCCATAAGTTTTCCGTTTTACGGAACACTAAAAAAATCTTCCATCCTTCTATATTATTATATATACTTTGGTTAAGTGTCGGATGTGAAGTCCATGTTTAAGCATGTAGAAAAAGAACAGCATTAATTTATTTTATAGGAAAATAGTTCTTTGTGGAATCTGCTCAATGATTTTGTCTCTAACCATATTCTATAAATAAAAACTGCTGAAATTTTAATATAGCTGCAGCTGATGTTACCCAATTTTAGTATAATATAATGTTACCAAGCTGTTACCGATACGGTAGTGTCATTGTTATGTAAATGAAAGCGCTTTTTAAAAACACATTATAAACGTTGGATGGATGGTGACAAGGGAATTAAAATGAAACAGCCTATTTATGATAAAACTTCAGCTTCCGTAAAAAATTTGATCCCCATTTTAGGCCCAGTACTTAAGGGATTATTTCATTCACTTTTTTAGAGGAAGGGACGAATATTAAAATTTTCCCAACGCTTTAGCATAGTATCCAAATTCATTCTTCACACTTCGAACCCAAGCAAGAGGAAAAGGGTATATCTAGTTTTTTACAAGTTTATTTATTGGTAGAGGAAAAACAAAAATTAGAGACGGGTGATTTGTACATGCTTATTTACCAGAATTTATTAAAGTTATATAATCTTGCCGAAGTATTATTTAAAATCGATAAAACCAAATTAGGTCCTTGACAAATATTCCTAAGTAAACATTGGAATAGTAACCTAAAGGGTTATACCGTATTTATCATTTTCTTTATTGGTAAGTCGTTGGGTTAGGATTTTGGACTTTGAGGTAAACAAGAAAATCACTTTGATGTATCTCTAATCTGTCCGAACAGACCCCCTGAGGCTAGGATCGATTCATCAAGAATTAAGTCTATATCAGTTAGAGGGATAAGAGAACAAAAGGTCAAACGTTTAATCTCCTAAGCAATCATTTTATATTTGAAATTTTAAAATGACAGGGGCATTCTTGCTTTAATATCACAGGTCTTTTATAATTGAAATTTGGAGAAGTTGGTAAAATATCTGGATTTAAATTGAGGTTGTTCCAAGACGTTGGAAACCAAGAATTTGATTTTGATTTAGTTTCATACCTTGCGTTGTCATTAGGTAAATTAAAACAGTTTTGTTCGGTCTTTGTTCATGTAAATATGATACCTTTTATATATAGTAAAAAATGGGAATTTTCTTCGGTCTATAGGTAATAAATTAAATGTAGGTAAATGCAAAGATTAACTTCTTCACTAGTGCAGAACAAGAAAACCGTAAAATAAAAAATACAATAAGGACTATTTTCTGATTCTGGTCTGGGTGCCCTCACTCCTGCTATCGCGATTTCTGGGCCCTTACCCTTCATCAGGCCAGCTCACACCCAGGGTGTCTGAAGAACAGACAGCAGTTTTACCAGAATCAAAATGAGACCTTATAGTCCTTATTTTATTTTTCATTTTACGGTCTTCTTGTTCTGCACTAGTGAAGAAGCTAATCTTTGCATTTACAATATATATATATATATATATATATATATATATATATATATATATATATATATATATATATATATATATATATATATATATATATATATTGATTAAAATTTAACTGAAAATTTGTGTAAGTATCTGAAATTGGTATCAAGGATGATTTGTTCCCCTCTTCTAATGGTTTTGAACCTAAGTGTTAGAAAACCTTATTAGAACTACAGAGTAGTCGTGGCTTATATAAAACAATGCTCAGCACTGTAACCCAGAATATTCTGGGACTGTAATAATAAAATTAAGAATGAGAAAATTATTATAAACTCTAAGTTGGTAAGTCCACCAGTACGCTCAATACGCTTCTTACGCGCTATTAAATCAACAAACCATTTATGCGGGAAGATTTGACAACCTTGTAAAATAAACAGGAATCTGGACGTTATTCCCACTTGCAGTCCTGTGGGAAATCAAATGGCTCCAACATTGACAGAGAATTGATAGCAGAAGACTTCGTTTCATATGACACGTCACGTTTGTAATGCAACTTCCTTATCAAGTATTCAAGAGTTGTTACAAGAAATGTATTTTGATTATTCTGCGATTCCGGTTTTATAGTTTATACTGCAGGGAGATGTAATTTGAATATTAAAAAAAAATCAGTATTTTTCGATATTTTCTTCTCTTGTTTTTTGGAGGCATGTCCAATACCCACTCTGAAACAGCAATCCAAGATGAGCATCTGCAATTGCTCAACTCAGCAAGTATTATTCATATTTTAAAATAATTTTCAATATTTTTAGACTTTCTCTTTTTCCATTTACTTTCACATTTTTCTTGGCAATATTCTTTCATACGTAATGCAAAGTTTAAAAAGCTTATATTATTCTCTTTCCAACAAACATATGTAAACTCACTCTTTTGATACCGAAATCTACAAATAGTAAAACTAAAAAAACAGCAAAGAAGCTAAAATCTTGTCAAATGCTTGGAGTCAGATTTTATTCAATTCGTTACAGACCGTTCGGCAAAGGAATACAAAAATATCTGATTTTGCTGCTATTTCTGTGATCGGCAGGCAAAATATCTTGAAAATGTTGGATATTTTAAAAAGTCTCAAGCTCAGTGCATCGTAATTAGGAAAAAATCCTGTTATTAAAAATTGTTGACTAAAAACTTTTTATGGAAACCTTGTAGAACCGTAATTGTTTATTATTTTGACGTGGTAAATTACCATAAACTTTGAATAATTACAAAACTGTAATGCAAGAACATTTAAAACCGTATTATTTGCATTTATAAACATTTCACGATCTGGTTTGTAGTGGAAACAATTATGACAGTGAGAAAGTTTCTAGCTAGGTTGAAATAAATCACTACAGGCTACGTAATAGCATTAATAAATCAAAGTTTAAGCCATCGAATGAATCGGCTTAATACAATATACTAAAGACTTGTCATTTATCTTTAACTGTCCCTTGTTTCTCCAAAACCGATGACAATAAATTATTAATTAAAGAACTGACTTAACAACGGAGGTGTGTCTTCATTTTTCTTATTTATGATTTCTTACGTTCGATTAAGGTTCCTTATCTCTAATGAAAACAATAATTCATGGAATAAAAATATAATGAACTGAATGAAATATGTATAGTGAGAATGGAAGTTAATTTTATGAGACTTTATCTCGTGTTAAAATATTGCCCTTTAAAGGCTTTTGATCAAGTATGTCACACTGCACTCCTCAACAAACTAATGTAAGATAAAAAAACGCCCTGAAAGGTAACATAGGTAAAAGATATAGGTGAATGAAAAATAAAACTGTCGAGTTCTAAAAAACCTAAAAACTATAAATTTAAACTAAATGAGAGACGTGTCCACCTCCTATCTCTAAACATGTTCTCATTCTTCTTTTTACAGCATCAAAAACATTGGTAAGCACTTGGGTGGAGTTGTTAATCTCCTGAAATTTATTTGTAATGCTAGCCGGTAGGTCTTCTAAATTTTCACAAGGGGTTTTGAAAACCCAGTTTTTAATGTGTGGCAATAAAAAAAGAGTAGCACGGCGTGAGATCGCAGGACCGCCGTGTCCACCTAACTGGTATATTACGACTAATGCTTCGGACAAGCATATGGTATCCATGGAGAACTTCTTGATTGGATAAACTCATATTTATCTCACAAAAAAACAGGCAGTTAAGATCAACAATAAATAATTATCTTACAATTTTCAAGCCTTTTCTGGGGTCTCCCAGGGAGCACATCCTGCCCCTCTTCTTTTCAGCATCTTTATCAATGATGTTGGTCAGTATTTTCAACACACAAACTTCTTCTTTATGCGAATGAGCTCAAAGTGTTTCAGTCCATAGATAATGTTAATAGACATGCTAAATTCCAGTCTGATTTTGACAGATTTTCTATATGGTGTCGGACCAACGGTCTTTTTTGAACGTCAAAAAATACATTGTCATGCTTAATAAATGGCAATTATGGCAGTATGCCCTAGATTGTATTCCTATTCGTATGGTTGATTTGATCAAGGACCTTGGGGTGCTTTTTGACTCCATGCTCACGTTCTCTCGTCATATTCAGGCTTTTTGCAACAAAAGAAAAAATTCTTCTAAAAAATTTAAATTATCAAGAGTTACGTGAATTGGTGTGCCATCCTGATGGAAGCAGCCTGGTTGCATCTCTTCATCGTCTAATACGTTTCCAAAATTTTTTAAAATTTCATTACGGTATCGCACCGAATTGAAAGCCCCTTCAAGAAAAATCGGTCCAACTAACCTTCTTTTCGATATGGCCGCCCACACGCCAACTTTCTGTGAATGCAGAGGCTTTTCTATAAAGAAATGTGGATTTTCAGAACTTCACATTCTCATTTGTTAAGAATTTACATAACCAGAGAGGAAAAACCATACCTCGTCAGTAAAAAAGGTTTTTTCAGATACGTTTTCATTATTATGCAAATTACTCATAAACCACTCTAAAAATTGCATTCGCTGGGGCTTGTCGTTTGGTAACAATTCTTGGACCATATTTAATTTTCTTAAAAACAAAAACTTCAGAACTTGCCAGTTCTATTTTTCATTCCCTATATCTTTTACCTGTGTTACTTTCAAGAGTAATAATTCAAGACGTGCGTCATCGATTCCACGGCATACTTTGAGGGCGTTTTTTTTTTATCTTACGTTACCTCCTTATGATCTTCCTCCGAGACTATGTACCTGGATCGGTAGCTTTATTTCTAATCAACGGATATCTGTCTGGGTGGACGGGTATTCATCTAACTTACATCATTTCAATGCTGGGGTACCTCAAGGTTCAGTCCTGGCACCCACCCCATTTATTCCTTACACCTAAGCTGCTGGGTTCAACTATCAATGATCAATCCCATCCACACTTACCCTGACGATGGTACTTTTCACTCCAACAGAACATCCCACTTCTCGCGCTCATTTATACCTAGGGTCTCTATTTTATGGAACAAATTGCCTGCCGAGGCTTTCCCTTCCCCTCCTAACCTCCAGTCTTTTAAACCTCGTAATCTTCTCTCCAGATGCCCACGGTAGGTTAGTACTTAGGCTTGAATTCCAGGTGCTCAATCCCAGATGAAAAAAAAATTGAAGCAATTTAAAACTTTGACTTTAAAACAATGATTTTTCCCAATTTCAGTTTAAAACTTATCGACCAAAGAAAAGTGTTGAACATAGCGGATTTTAATAGCACCGAAGCACGCCAAAAAAGTAAAAAAGCTTAAAAGATTACGGACTGGCAGTCATGTAGCTTTTTCGCTTTAGAGCCTTGAAGTTGGAACGCGTAGGTTTAGAATTTATGAAAATTTTAATAAATGTCTCCAACTTCTTGAAATATGTTCCAGTTAGCTGTTACGGTAATAGTTAGCAATTGTGAAGCTCGAGGAACTAAATTACTATGAGATATATTGTGACGTGGCCTCCAATCCCGATGCGGAACGGTTAATTAAAAAAAAACAGTTTTTTATAGAAGGTTTTAGTTTCAGTAACGGAACGTACGCTCATTTAAACTTTCAGGAAATATAAGTTTATTCATTTTGCTCATTGTTATTTTTCTTTTACTAACTCCGGTAGAAATAAGATACACAATTTTAAAAGTACCAACGCTGTTTTAGTTAAATTTATGACTAGTTTAAGGTTGCGTTTAAACATAAATATTCTGTAGTTACAAAATTAATTAATTTTCACGGAATTTCAAAGTAAGGTTTGGTATCTTGTTTATTCAGTAAAACATTTCTGTGAAATATGATACTTAAGAGGTACACTTTTATGGTTAATTTTGTAAAAACCTTTATGGTCTTTATTTTCTGTTTAATATAGGCGGTGTAGACGCAAACGTTCGCTTGCAAAGTTCCGAATGAAAATTTTTCAAGAAATAACTGAGCAATTTAGCGAAATACAGTTTTCGGTGTTCAATAGAGAAGGAATCGCCCTATAATAAGTCCAAGATTCATTAAACTAGGTGTCCTAGAAAATAGTTTACAGTTCATATTTGGAGAAATGAAATTTGATGTTTCGGAAGTCGGACATGAGTTTGGAAAATCGAATTTTCCGCGAAAACGGCGACCCTTATTGCCTCAGCTCTGTAAAAATTGAATTTTACATCAAATTTTCCATTAATAGTGTCATTTTTAGAATTATTTAAAAACGTGTAGATTATTTTCCCTATGGTCAAACCAGTAAGCGATTTGAGGCCATTTTTTCAAAATTTCTCATGCATGCATGAAAATTGTCATTTTCTCTCAACGCTCGGATTTCTCTAAAAATCTGTTTTCGGGGTATTTAGAGCACAAGAAAAACAATAAAAATATCGGGTGAACTACATCTCACTTCTAAATCCATTTTTTCTCGATTTTTCGCGACCGCGAACCATCGTTTGTAAAGGCCTGAATGAAAATTCCTCAAGAAATAACGGAAAAACTATGCAAAATAAAGTTTTCGCTATTCAATAGAGAAATAATCATTCTATAATATACCTAAAATTTATTAACGTAGCTTTCTTAAAAAAAACTTTTAGAGGCGCTCAAATTTGACCTATTTTTCGAGCATTTCTCACGATTTTCTATGATCTAACGGGCAAATCCCGACATATGTGATCTTTTACGGGATTAAAATATCCTGAGAAAGTTGATACTTAAAGAGAAAAAAATGCTCGATTTTTCGGGGTGGAGTCGGATAGTCGAATTTTCCAGAAAAAAACGCAACTCCTATCTCCTCGATTCTACGAAATCGAGTTATACATAAAGTTTTCTATCGATATGGTCGTTTTTAGAACGTTTAGAATTTTCTCCATGTGACAAATTATATCCAAAGAAACTAGCAAAATAAAATTTAAAAAAATATATTAAAAGCGTTCCAGATTTTTCGCAACGTGTGATAATTAAAATTAAAGAGCCAAATTACTGTTTTAAAAAATTACGTGCGGTTTAAATTACATTTCCCTGTTCATCCCTTGTTCTTAATTGCTTATTTTATTTTATGCATAAAAACGTTCCTTTATTGACTTTTGCCGGGTAAGCTACCATAAAAGCTACTTCAGGACCTAAAACGGCTTTTTGTTTATAAAATATCCGTAAAATACATTTTAATATTGCCTTAAAGCATTAATGCAACGTTTACCTAATTTTAATTAATGCTTAACCTGAAGCGGCAAAGCGTGTTCAGATTTAATAAAACACTTAAACTGGCAAGCAAAATCTCGTTACTGCGATCGTTTTAGGTTGTTGCATCTCTATATTTAAGAAGTTTGTTTTATGACACCAAAAATTGATTCAAACCTTACAAATTAATTTTTTAAATTATTTTTCCAACTAATTGCTTACCTCTAAATCTATATCATGAGTAAAACAGTCTATAGTATTCTCGTCGATCCACTGGATCCCACAAATGTCAGTCTGGCAGCTGGTGGATACATATTTGTATCCACCTCTAGATTGAACTGGTGACCCTGACGTTCTCCTTTTAACCTCAACTACGATTGGTTCTTGAGCTGCCATAAAGGTTCTGACTGCATCTTCATGTGGAAAACTGCTTACATCGGTTCCGTTAACCTGCAAAGAAAATACAGATTTAACAAAAACAGACTAATAGATTCTTAGGGCAAATTTTGATAAAATAAATTTCTTGTGTTAAAGTTAGAGGAGGTTTTAAGGGAAGCGCTCGCTTTCCTGTCTATTAAATTGGCTCGGATTCTCGCGTAATGCAGATTTTTAAGAGAATTTTCCAGCTGCCAGATCCTCTCTTTTTGTTTGCACAGTCAAAAGCTTGACAAAGTTCAGTATAGACACATACCTACCTCTTTTACAATAAAAACAAAAACACAAAATAAGGCCAATATTTTGACATCTAGGAAAGCATAATTTCAACATTTTTTAATAAATTAACCTTAATTACATCCAAGAAACATATTTTCTTGAGTTTATAGCAGTTTTAAGGTTAAATTCTTAATAAGTCGTTAAAACTTAGGTAATTAAGTTGGATAGAATGCTAAATTGTGTCTTCTTAAAAGTTTCCTAAACAAATTAGGTAGGTACAAGATCATAAATGCAAAAGTTTTGTGATTTTCCGGATTTTTTGGCTAACGGTTTATGGTAAGTTTTTCTAATTATGATCTGCAAGTAGTTAAGAAGCATTAAAAATTCGGCCAAGTGCAAGCTATACTTGAACAATTACTGTTCGTGCCATCAACCCCCCACTTAACCTGAGAAAACCTCGGCCGCCCGATCTTCGTACATCTGCCGCGCTACTCGCCGCCGACAGCACCAACCCTCACATCACGTATGCGCGGAGCTGAGTGGGGAACGAATCAAAATTCAACTTTTTGTACTTCACGTCTATAATTGGGCCACCACACGCTATCTCTGTGCTAAATTTCAAATTTTTGCATCCAATAGTTTCAGAGAAAATCGCCTGTGACAGACGGACGGACGGACACCGAAGTGAATAAAGTGAAAGTATTTTTGCCCAATAGGGCTAGAGTTGAACAGTAATAAATGCAGTACTTACACAACATCTTGTTTCTCACAAGAAGAGAGAGAATGAAATAATGCAGGTCGATTAGGAACTGGTCAAAATAACACAAACCTGACTGAACAAAAGGAGGCTCAAATTTCATTCAAGTTCATAAAATTTTATGGCGTAAAACATCTGAAGTTAAGCATCTAATATATCAAGAATAAAGCAAGTATGTCGTCAATTTCGCCACTGAAGTTCTAGAGAGTTTTTTAGATTTTCTTTAGATCGTTAATGTAAAACGTAAAAACGGTTGCGAACAATTTGTATCCTTGAAGGACAGCGGCATTAGTGTTAAAATCATAAAAAAAATCCATCAATCCAAGAAACTCAGGAGCAGAGATCAAAAGCGACATGGGCGATAGCCCCAAGAGTGAGCCAACCTGTGTTTCCTTGCTTGAAAAAAAAAAACTAAAGTAATCACATAAAAAAAACTTTCACAGTGTAAGTTTGGATATTAAAATATGTGAGGTTAACAGAGTTTCCTGTTATTTTTATTTTAACCCTTTTCTAAACAAAAAAACCGTCAAAAGTCATGTTCAATAATAAATTTTTGTCTTAGTTTCTCTTAAAAGAAAGGTTTTTAGTATTTTGTTTACACCTTTAATCTTCGTTCTGTCTTTAATCTAAGTTTTACTGGCAGGCCTTTACATAACTCCAGCAACTGATTAAAAGGTGACAAATAAGTAATCTAACGTTAACGAACCAAAAAGTTTCAAAACAAGTTACCACAATTTAAATACAAAGTAGCTATGCCGTTTCAAAGACAGTTTAAGCTTGGTTGTACAGCAATGTAGGAGTGCTTAAGATATTTGCTGATTTATATATATATATATATATATATATATATATATATATATATATATATATATATATATATATATATATATATATATATATATATATATATATATATATGTGTCGTTATAACAAAGTAATCCTACAAAAATTAAAATTAATTAGCCATCTGGACTCCGGAGTTTACTTAAATAAAACTCCTCTTTCGGGAACGAATCTATATTTCTGGCATTAAAAAATTCAAAATTTAAATTATGTAAATGGTCGTTAAAAAAAGAGAGGTAAAAGGATTTGCATTTAAAATTAGTTTCCTCTACATACGGATATAAAGTTCTTATCATAAGTACTCAAGCTGCATATATTATATTTTGATTTAAATTAGTACGTTTTGACATATATCTTTAAAAATAACCAACCGTAAATATATAGGGGATTAAATTCTTATGACGTTTAATCAGAATGTATTTTTGGGCTTAAAATTTATGGGTCATATTCATTTTATGATAAAATAAATAAAATTTAATTAGGGTACAAATAATGAGTGAAACAAGTTGACTTAATTGTTCAATTTTAGGCTGTAATTAATTTTTGAGTACGACTGGATTAAAAATCAACAAATTTATATTTTTAGCAAAATTTCAAGGGGCAGTTTTTCGTCAATATTTAGCTATGTTATTTTTCTACAGTTTTAGGTACATTGTAGGGCTGATATATAGAATTAGTAGCACGACAGGAAATAAAGTTTAAATGTAAACTGACCTTTGAGTCTTACCCGACATGTTTTACAATTTTTTAGAAGTGGATTTCATGCCAGAGTTGCCATAATATAATTTGTTGAGTGAGCAATGTTTCCTTTTGGGGTACTTTTTTGAATCAAAGGAACAAAACAATCATCTCAACTGAATATTAAACTAATAAACACTGTCATGGGTTTTTGTTAGACCAACAAACCATAGATAGTATATTGCGGTTCATGCATGTATTTTTCTTTAACAAATATTTCTCATCCTATCAATTTTCTTATAGTCGTGTTCGGTCCTTTCTTTAATGTGGCTTCAATCATAACTTGTTGAACGAAAACCCGAAAATGCAATGGAACAGTGTCAAAAGGAAGCCCTAAGTATAAACGACATTTTACCTTCCCTATACCGTGCGTTCGTATAAAATTGTATTGATTAATTAGTTGCTAGCCGAAAATATTATTTTAAATGGTATAATAACGGTAAACAAATGCTTTTTTTTATCTGGATAGGCCACATAGACTTCAAGAATAAGTACTACCATACCGTGGGCATCTGAAGAGAAAGGAATTTTAATCGAGTTAGGAGGGGAAGGGAAAACATCTGCAGGCAATTTGTTCCATAATCTGGAGACGCTAGGTATGAATGAGCGAGTATTCTCTATAACTTTGGTGACAACAAAGAGAAGACAGGTCGATAGTTGGATGGAAAGGACTTGAAACCTTTCTTGGGGACAGGCTGCAAGGGAGCAGCCTTCCAGCGGACTGAGAAGAAACCCTGGTCATAGGAGATCTGGAGAGGACGAGTTAAGATGAGTGAAAGTTCTGGAGCGCAGGAATTATTTTAGAACAATTCCTGGTATGCTGTCCAGATCGGAGGACATTTTGTTGTCCAGTGAATTTTTTGAACTTGTTTGACCTTGAGTATTATGTCGGAAATTTTGTGGTCTGTAACGGTTGGAAGAGCGAAATTTTCAGGAGGAATGGCAGCGAATTGTTTGGCAAATAGTTCTAAGCTAAACGGTTCAGTCAACTTCACACTAAGCTATGCACTTTCTCATTTACGGTGCGAATCTTAGTTGCATTGGTGAATAAATTTACTGATTCCTTTTTACCAATAGAGAGCGTATAAATTATACAAAAGTCTTTAATTCGGTCAAATAATCTTAAATTAAAAGAGCTTTAACCGGGATATTCGAAAATAAATCTGTCCGAGTGAAGAGGAGAGCTTTAAAAAGCTTAATTTTCACTGTCGTCCCGCTTCTCTTAACCGTAAAATCTGTAACTGAATACTTTCTTAATCAGTTTTAGGAGTTTCTAATAAAGTTTTACTTTAAAAAGAGAAGTTAATATTCAAAGCATTGAGAATACGTCACAATTTATTTTTTTTACATTTGTTATACAGCTTCTATGTTCGCTGAAGAAGAGTTTAGCAAAAAAATAGCCCACAGCAATGCTTTTGTAAACTAGGTCAGCAAAATACAACATCATATGCCCTAAAAAACTACCACGCTAACATAATACAATAAACAGTCATGGCAATAGTAACCTTTAAAGTGAATATACCCTCTTCACAATTTCCTAAATTATGATTACTTTCAATATGTTCATATCGCCCATAAAATCCTACTAAAAAAGTTCAAAAGCACTGTTCCCTCGCGCCCAGCAGCTTAAATTCAGGAAATTATGGTAATTTAATGTGGGGAAGCCTAATCATATTAATATGATACAAAGTTGAGTCCCAATGGTATTTCAAAAGCTCGAGTACCATTTAAATACCGCCCATAAACGCTAACGAAAGCCGTTTACTATCAAAATAATGTATAATGGAATTAACTGATTTACAATAGAAATTTCTTAAAATATTTTTTTATAGGTTTAAAGAATCAGAAAGGCTTATTTACCAGGGATTCTCCATATACGGAATAGCGTGATTCTAATGATGCACTAAGTTCCTGGTACAATCAAAGGCGAAACAACAATATTTTTGTCTTAAATTTTACCAGAAAGTTCAAGGATTTGTTTTCACAATTAACTGTATCTGTCCTAACATATTGGTCCATCCGGTGTTGCTATAAATCAACCCAAAAGCCTAATAACTTCTTCACACCTTAGGAGGTATATTGCTTGAACAGCAAATGAAAATAAATTTTCGGGATTTGGGAGATGGGTTTACTTCCATTGTGGGTGCTGAGAGTAAAGGTGTTTGAGTTGTAAATTACACTTTTAAAACGCCAAGTGATTTTCAAACATCAATTAAGCTAAATTAACGTAATTAATTTATTTCCAGAAAAAAACAAATTGCCTTTCCAGAGGAGTTCATTAGTTCATCCTCTTTTTACTGTTCCCTGCTAAAATTAGCAAAACAGAACACTTATGGAATCATTTCGGTGTCCATCCGTCCGTCCGTCTGTTACAGGCGATTTTCTCTGAAAGTAGCCGACATAAAAATTTGAAATTTAGCACAGAGATAGAGTATGGTGGCCCAGTTATAGACGTGAAGTATAAAAAGTTCAATTTTGATTCTGGGAAAATTGGGAAATGGAAAAATTTGAAGGGCATCGTGTAGGGTATCAAATGAAAGCTTATTGAAGCACGAATTCAACAATATACATATATGATTTATTTTTTTATGCATTTTTTAAAACATTTTTCGGGAAAACGCCTAACAATTGCTGTCCCCCACCCTTATCACCAGAAGGATCGCTCAGAAAAATGTGGAAAAATCATAGACATCGAGAATTAAGTGTAGATTGGGACAAAATTATCAGGATTGAAAAATTCTAGCGCGATCAATTGTTATAAACAATTTAATTGTTTATTTTCTTATTACTGCTAACCATTGGTTTTAGAAAAAAAGTTTTTTGACAAAAAATATTTCTCACGATGTAAGAAACAATGGAGAGAGTATTAAAACGCATGGGTATACATTTGGAACCTTCTGCTATGAACTGCTTTTATTTAGAACTACATATCCTACTGTATATTCAGAAATAAAAGGAAAACCTTTTGTTTTTATGAAAGTAAAATAATGTCAACTGACTGTATTCCTATCAAAAGTTAATTTTATTTACGTATGTACCTATGTCTGGGTTTGGTTAGGTTCGGGTTTGCTCAGTTTTCACGAACCTGGGTTTGGCCAGGTTTGCTTAGATTTGCAATTGCTTGGTTTTCAATAATCTGACAGGATTTTTATTTATTACAATTTTAGGGCTCTCCATCATCAAGCCTCTGCAACTTTCCTTATATTTTACTTAATATAATCTTTAGCTACATACTGTCTTCGGTTTCCAGCTACTAACATCCTCTGCTTAAAGATATGTATGTCTGTCCTCCTAGACGACCGGACTGAAATCCGCCAGAGCAAAAATTAGTCAGAACGTAAAAAGACGATTAAAAAAATTTCAAAATAAACAAAATCCGTTCTATTTATACCGAGCATTAATCAAAAGTCTCCTTTTCCAGTATTTCACACTATTTAAATTTTACTTAGACCATTCGACGCTACGAGGTTGGTACTATAAATATGTCAGTTTGTGTATATAGGGTTAACACATTTATTCTCGAGGACAGAAAGCTTATTTACAACCAAATTTGAAAATGAAAAATTTATTGTGAAGTAAATATAAATAATGGAATTGTTGTGGTTTAAAAGAGAATTTATATAGGTAGAAGTTTTTGAACTTTATGACGAAAATCGACGGATATAAGTTGAAATATTCCTTCTCTTGGCCTAATAGTTTGCACAACCTCAACTAGGGAAACCGCTGTATATGTCAACATCACTCAATGCATCAACTTCCGTTTCCACATCCACGCCTTACTTTTCCATTAATTAATTCTGTCGGTGGACTAAGTACTTTCTTAATGTTCTACTTTGGTATAATGCCCTAAAGAATAAATAAGGGCGCCTAAGTGTATGATAGTTTAATGTATTCCTATAGCATTAGGGCATTCAGAGGCGTACGGATACTTCTTTCATAAATTTAAAATTTTTAAATATCTTTTTAGACATATTTTAAAAATTGTGATTGATGAAAAACACTTAAAAGATGCATACTTAAAAATATTATAATACATCATAGGAATTATCATTCTACAAATATTAATAATGATCTGTTTTTCATGGAATAAGGCAATTTTTTTTGCTAAGCTTGCCATTGACAGGATTAGAGGAAATGTGTTTTCACACGATCACAATATAGGTCATTAAAAACAGCACAGTGAAAAATAATGGAATGGGCTTTTTCAGTCACTTCACGTTTTCAATCAACATGTTAATATTATTGCACAATAGGCAAAATCAGTCAATCCAAACACCCACACATAAAATTACGTCGGTTGGACGGAAATATACTGTGTGTAACAATAATATGGAAATTTCGAAATATCTAACAAACCCTTCATCCGATTTATATGTCATTTTGTACGCTTAGGTACGAAATTACGCCCGATCCAATGGTGAGCTCCGCATTGTTGTCAAGTTTACCGTTTTCCTGAAATCGAAAGGAACTTTTTTTTTTAAATGGAATGCTTTACATTTTATTCAATTTTCAAATTCAGCTCAAAATTCTCAATACTTCTTTATTGGGAACATTTTATCGTAAAGTTAACAGTTTTGAAGAAAATGGTGGTCAAGGAAAGTTATTTTATTGTATTTTACCTTAAAATACCTGTACACGAAAGTTTACCTGAAATGTCAGACATTGTCAGTTTCGTTTATTTACAAAAAATAGATCATTTAACAGAAATCCAAAGATCTGAAATTTGAATAATACTGGGTTATGGGGACAGAATGCGAACGCAACAATGGCGTTTTTTACGTTTCCAGTTTGACTAATTTTTTTTGAAACTTTACTGACAGTAGATTTAATTAATGGATTTCTGTCAGCATATTTGTCATTAAAAATATTACAAACTTCTTGTTGTCCCCATAACCCAGTATTATTAAAATTTCAATTCTTTGGGTTTCTGTTAAATGATCCATTTTTTGTAAATAAACGAAACTGACAATGTCAGACATTTCAGGTAAACTTTCGTGTACAGGTGTTTTAAGGTAAAATACAATAAAATAACGATTTTGTAGAAGCTTTAAAGTAAGGGAGACGAAATATAATTCTTGCGTTTTAAATATAATATATAGTTTATAAATTTGAAGCTACGCCACTGATTTTTAAAGTGGTATCTTCAGTAATGTACAAACTGGCAAAAGGGAGTATGATAGATTTATGAAGTTCTACAAATCTCGTCATGATTTTAGACAGGAAAAATAATGGGGTGTTTAATAAAAGAGTGCATATAACGCATATAAAAAAGGCATTTACGTTAGCTGGCAGTTCATAAATTTAAGCAAGTATTTTCGGTAAGTCTCTTCAGATGGTGTTTCAGCCAAAAATAATAAAAAATCAATAAGTACACTTGCAGCGCTTGAAAATTTTAATTAAAACGATGATAATGTAAAGATGAATATTACAAAGTAAGAGTAAATAGCTCTTGAAGTAAAAATATAAATTTCTAAATATTAATGTGGTACTACATTAGTACAAGGGTTTTTATGTCCATCTTATTATGCTATAAATCCGTTCTATGCCATAAATTCAAATATAAATCATGTCAGAAGTGTGGTTTTATTTCTTACAAAGCCATCTTGTTTTTATTTTCTAACCGCACGTGCTGATCTTTGTGTAAACTTAACGAGAACGTAATACATTAGTATCATTAAAACACTTAACCAAAACGTTTGACAGAACGTATATTTTATATTCAGGCCAATAATCTTTTTTGTTTTGACACGCACGATCCGAGTAAAATTTCTTTGGTGGAAAATACTAAGTACCTAGATTTAAAAAGTTTAATAAGTATTTCCTTTAATGTATCCATTATTTTATTAGGAAGAAATAGCGAATTGAAACAAATACTTAAAAGGGTTGTGGCCATTCATGTAGATGGCCTAAGTGTTGCCGGACTTTTTGCGTTACAGGGAGTAAGGCTGGATTTTGGAGACGTGGAGAACTAAACAAAGTTTTTAACATTCCAGTCTAAGTTTAACTCTGGTCTCAAATTGTATATGGCTTAGGAATTTGTTTGTCCACCATTATATACATATGTATATATAGGTGCTATATAGATAATGGTGAATAAATAAATTCCTAAACCATAAACCAGTAAACTGACCCTATGTTTCAAGGGAGATCCGCTTTCGGTCCCATTTCGATGTATTCGATAATTTGTCTATATTCTTTATAGTCTCTGGTTTTATTAATTTTTAGTAATGGATGAACAAGGGAAGCACCAAGGTTGAAGATGAGTGAGGCAAATACATTTTTTGCAGTAATATCTAGTTTTGGGGTTTTTCTTGCAAAAAAACATCATTTTCTTATCCCAGCAAGGCAAATGTCTTCATTTACATGTACGTTTATACTACCTACAACCTCTTGCCTTCTTTCCCTTACAGATCGCGATACATTTGTTTCCAATGAACATCGTTCCAAATGAGTTCCTGTTAAAGACAGAACGAGGTCTCTCAAAAACGGATATTATATATTTGATTATTATATATTTATTTTAAATAAACTGGTCGAAAAGTATTAAAACTTTAGCCGGCCCAACCAAATTTTGGAATTAACCAGTATCCGCACTGGCCGCTTGTTAGACAAGAACTAAAGAGTGATTCAAGAGGGTATTAAAATACTCAGGTCTCCGAAAAATTTTGTTTAGAAATGGTAACCGCTTTTTCGGGCAGTCCGGTCCCACAGACTTGGTGCCCCTCCTCCAGGGTTAATCGAAGATCTTGGAAAAGGGATAGGTGCATGGACCTTCATTTATCATCCAGCTCTTGAGTCGAGACTGGAAAAATAAATGTTGGAGTGAAGAGTGCTGTCGATGGCATTGGTAGTTGAAGACAAAAAAATTATTATGAAGAGGAAATAGGGTTGGTGTCAGGACTGAACCTTGGGGTACGCCAGCGATACGATGGAAGTCAGATGAGTGACCATCCAACACGACAAATATGCGCCGATTAGAGAGAAAGCTACCGATCCAGGTACGTAGTTTGGGAGGAAGACTGTAAAAAGGTAGTTTCTTGGGAAGTGCGGCATGCCATACTTGGTCAAATGCCTTGGGAATATCAAGAGCAACAATATGGAATTCGCCATAAAATTCGAGAGACTTGTTCCAGTTATGTGTGACAAAGGTAAGGAGACCAGCTGTGGATCTTTGGTGACGAAATCCGAACTGTCTGCCAGGGATGATTTTGTGCTTTTCTCGATATTTTAGTATTTGATAATGCATTTCTCCATAACTTTGCTGACAACAGAGATAAATTCATAATTGGATGGAAGGGACTTGGAACCTTTGCTCGGGACAGGCTACACACGAGCAGTCTTCCAGCTGTCTGGGAAGATACTCTTGTCATAGGAGATCTTCAGACGGGTGCAAGTTCTGGAGCGTATTTTTTTAGAACAGTTACTGTTAGGCTGTCCAGACCGGATGATTTTTGAGTTTTTAGGTTTTTGGTTTTGTTTTAAAGTGACTTTCCTTAACTAAACATTTTTTTTACTACTTTGAAGATATCTTGAATTTTATTTGAGAAAATAAAGCATCCAATCTTTTTTCTGTACTTATAAGGATAAAAACGTTTAAAGCAGAATAAAGCAATTTCCCACAATATTAATATATATGTCGGATTGTGCAATAAAACGGTTTTTTTACAGCTTCTGTTCCCATTTTCTGGTCTCACCAACATACCAATGAGGATTTGTTTACATTAGAAACCGCCCTCAGATGTAAAAACGTAATTTCCCTCGCTAGAGATAAAAAGAAATACAAAGAAAAAACTGATATTAAGAAGCTAAAGCGTTAAGTCAATGCCTCAAAGGCACGGAGGCAATACCCTAAGATTAAAATCTTTATCAGGTCAGTTATTTTCTGCCTTCAGCTATTTACAGCAGAGAGTTATTGCTTTACTGATAAATAGAACTTTGTAGTTACCAGAGTTGGCATGTTTTATATACTAACAATGAATTAAAAAAAGACGGTGAACATACTGACACTCTAAACATAGTATTAGCCGTAAAACCTATTCAACATCGGCATGATATAATAAAAGGTTTGCTCAGGTGTCTAGAAACCTGAGTAATACTAATACAGCCTATTTTGAAACAACGTCAAACCAAATACAGATGAAAAAAACCATAAAGAAACCTCTATAATTTAAGCAGCCACATTATTAAAAGCGTTTTTAATGTGCTTTCCCTGCTATTCTAAATATTACGCCAAACGAAAGAACTCTTCTTAAAATTCTTATATTTATCAAACCTTTCAAAAGAAATTCGATATAAATTGAGCAAGCAATTTTTTAAAGGTTCCTCTTACCCGTATTTCAATTTAAAGGGGATATTTTCGACATATATATAATTAGACTGAGGAAAATTTTTCAGGCGAAAAGATTATAAAAAAAGGGTCAATTAGGATATTGGAAAATTGATGTTCGTCGCTGGTGTAACAGAAGACAAAATTCTTTTTTCGTACGCAAGAAAACAGTCTTTTAATATGTATTCTTTTTATGTAAACGCCCCCGATCTTTTAGGAAAAACACTGAACAATTGATTTTCGGCATGTGAAACGGCATTAATGCCGTATCACATTGCGTATGCGCGGAGCTGAGTGGGGGGCGTTTCGACTGGGTCAAATTAGAAAAACGTGTAAGGACAAAAGTTGTTCCTTAAATTGTGAGAAATATTTTTTCCTCTAAAACCAAAGGTTCAGCAGGTATAAGGCAATAAACAAATAAATTGTTTATAACAATTGATCGCGCTAGAATTTTTCAATTCTGATAATTTTGGCCCAATCTACACCTAATTCTCAATTTTCATGATTTTTTTCAGATTTTTACGAGTGATGCTTTTGGTGATAAGGGTAGGGGACAGCAATTTTTAAGCGTTGTTCCCGAGAAATGTTTAGAAAAATGCATAAAACAATACATCATATATATATCGTTGAATTCGTGTTTCAATAAGCTCTTATTTGACACGCTACACGATGCTCTTGAATTTCGTTTTCTTTATTTTCCAAAACAATAATTACGATCTGAAAAGACGCTAGCAAACGCCAAAGAATTTTTTGAAATATAACTAACTTCAATAGTTGAGCAGTATATCACCGTGTTTAATGTTAAATTAATAAATTGTTCATTCCTGACTGACTTGTTTTCCAACAATAAAACAATAAAAACATAATATCATTTATCATCACAACATGTAACTTACACGCTAGCTTTTTTTTAAAAAAGAAACTGCAAGTCAGAAAAATTAGAGTTGATGTCCTAATTAGCTTAATGTTTTAATTAAATACTTTTTCCCTATTTACCACCAAATCTAATTAGAGCTGAAGTAAAAATTCAGTGTGCTTTTCTGACAGGTTGTTTACAAACATGCAGCAGTGATGGTAAGAATCACTCACTAAGCGAATTAAAAAAAAACTCGCAGGAAAGGTTTTTTAATATGCAGGGTTTTTATTCCCCAATCTGAAAAATATCGGATCTTCTTTTTGATCTTTATGCGGATTCTGAATAGCAAATACAAAAAACATTCGAATGTAATTTTTCTAAAACTTAGTTATACTGGTTAACAGCTTTTAAGGGTTTGAACTTACCTAATTTCTTAATTTTTATTAAAAAAATAGCTACTTCCAGTCTTTTCATAACACGTCGAACAGAAAAATGTGTTTTTTTAAATAATATTTTAAAGTTCATTTTTTCGGTCTGTGATATTTACTTCGGTGTGCACTGCAAATGATGCACAAGATTGGAGAATATGCCCCTAAAATGTTGATTAGACTACTTTATGTTTTGCGGGATTATTTCATACGGTGAAATGAATGCTAATTTGGGATAAATTTGTTTTTTAAATTTAATTTTTTTAATGGTGTTTTCCAGTTTTTTTAGGGATACCACCATGGTAATGTTTTTCCTCCATCAGCCATTATACTGAAGCATCTCTGTAACTTTTGCTAATTTTGCCAGCGACATTCATAACCTTTTATAACAATTGTCGCTAGGGTTTCAAAACAGAAAATTAAGGACTGCTAAAGAAGAACATGTAATTTCCACAAGAAAACCATATTATTTCCTTTTGCAATTTTCTTTCCAAACACTCCGGCGTGATTAGAGAATTTCCTTTAATATTCCGGAAGTATTTTAAACAAAAATTATAAAAGAAAATTTGGTTTTCTTTCATCAATTATATGCCTTGAACTTAGTTCAAAGTATGACCAAAAGTATGGATTCAGTTCGTACTGTTAATGATAAATATCATTTTAAACCCTTTTTGTGTTCCGTGCTAAAATTAGCAAAACGGAACACTCATGAAATCACCTCGGTGTCCGCCGTCTGTCACAAAATTTTGTCAGAAAATATTCGACGTAAAAATTTGAAAATTAGCACAAGATAGTGGCCCAATTATAGACGTGAAGTATAAAAAGTTTGGTTTTGATTCTGGAGATTAGTTTCAGGGGGTAAATTGCGAAATGAAAAAAATTTTCAAGGACATCGTGTAGGGTGTGAAATGAAAGCTTATTGAAGCACGAATTCAACAATATGTACGATTTTTTTATTTATTTTGTTTCAACATTTTTCGAAAAAAACGCTTAAAAATTGCTGTCCCTCACCCGTATCACCTAAAAGATCGCTCAGAAAAATCTGAAAAAAAATCCTGAACATTGAGAATTAGGTGTAGATTAAGCAAAAATTATCATAAAGGTGAATTTTGATTCTGGGGGTTAATTTCAGGGGGTACATTGGGGAAAAATTTCAAGGGCAGTGTGTCAAATTAAAGCCTATTAAAGCACGAATTCTTTATGCATTTTTTTAAACATTTTTTGGAAAAAACGCTTAAAAATTTCTCTCCCCCACTGGATCACTAAAAGGATCGCTCAGAAAAATCTGAAAAAAATCATGAATGTTAAGAATTAGGTCTAGATTGAGTCAAAATTATCAGGATTAAAAAATTCTGGCGCAATCAATTGTTATAAACAATTTAATTGTTTATTTCCTTATAACTACTGAACCATTGCTTCTACAGAAAAAAATTTTCAACAAAAAATATTTTCCACGATGTAGGGAAAACTTTTGTTCTTACAAATTTTTTCAAAATTTTTAATTTTGCTCAGTTACCACGCGAGTTCATTACTATTTGTGCTGTCCCTCACCATTATCACCAAAAGAATCGCGCAGAAAAACCAGAAAAAATTAAGAACATTGAGAATTAGGTGTAGATATAGCCAAAATTATCGGGATTGGAAAACTCTTGCGAGATCAATTATTGTTATAAACAATGTAAATGTTTATTTCCTAATAACTGCTGAACCATTGGTTTTAGAGAAAAAGTTTTTTGACAAAAAATATTTCTCACGATGTAAGGGACACAACTCTTGCTCTTACACATTTTTCAAAATTTATTTGGCTCAGTCGAAAAGCTCCCCACTCAGCTCCGTGCATACGCGATGTGATACGGCGTTGGTGCCTTAGGCGGCGCGTAGCGCGGCAGATGGGCGGAGATTGGGCGGCCGAGGTTTGCTAAGGTTAAGTGTGGGGCTGATGGCACGGAACACTACTTAATTGTGCAAGTGTAGCTTGCACTTGATTAATTTTTTTTAATACTTAGCGAACAAGAAATGGGAAATTTAATGAAAATATGCGACAATACATACATTATCTATTTAAAAGCCCTCTTTTTTGTTTAGATTGTTAATTCGTACTGCTCTTATTTCTTCTTTTATTAGAGCACTAAACAAAAATGTAAAATTCATAAAAACGAACCGATCTGCTGTAGAGATTCTTCAAGCAAAGCTTTAGCACAAAAATAAATAAATAACCAGAAGGATAACTCTCGAGCGGCACGTTTGTTCTAAATCTCTAACGCCAAAGGACCTTGAGTCAGTGTTTTATGATATTGCCATAGGCGTACCTAGGGAATAATATGTTGTAATGTTAAATTAGTAAAAAATATGATTTAGTTAACAAAACAAATTTAAAATACACTGGATATTTATATCCCACAGTATCCGCGTATTTCATACAAATGGCTCTTTTTACAGAGAAGTAGTTTACTTGCAGCTACATGGGAAAGAGGAAAAAATAGGAATTTTTGGAGATTAAATTGACAAAAGCGGATGGACTGAAAAGGAAGGAAATAAAGTGTACTTTTAAATTTTGTTTTCAGTTATGTATTAGTCGGCAATGATAAAATATTTTAAGTGGAAAAAGTACTTAAAGTTAGGTGAATAAATAATTTTATTGGTGTCTCAAAATCAACATCTTACTATTTTTTACAGTTCTAAAATTTCTATTTATAAATTTAAGAGCGTAAAATAACCTTACTCTACCATACAACCTACTCAAATACTGGTGCTGAAAACTTTTGCAAGGATGAACAAAGCGACTATATTTACAAATATTTACAACATCATTTTTAAAACAATGAGTTTAAAATTCCTTTGAAATATTATTTCTAATAAAGATATATAATTTACAAAATCATTATAGGGCATCTTTAAGTTACCAAACGTATCTAAATTAACATTTTGATACGCTCTGTAATAAAATAACGAGGTTTCGTCCAGGTTTTGGTAAGCTTTCGAATACTCTTTAGATATGGCGTATTTATGAATACTTAAACATTTTTTAATAAGTACCAAAGTACCTTAAAAAATTAGTTTCTAACGAGCTATTCTTTGGAAAACCAGCCTGAAACAGTACCTAATACTCCAAAGATTGCTACAGCAATGACCATTTCAGGTTACGTTTCAGGGTATCGATGGTTTGGACAACAAGAAGAGATATATTTCTGGTTATTTATTTATTCTTGTGGCTTTAGTAAGTTCTTAATAATATTTTTATTGCATTTTAACTGCCAATAGAATGTCTGGGTGTCTCTAGCAATTTATTTGGCACAAAAATAAGAAAATAGATTTGTTTCCCAAAATAATAAATAAAAGATGTTTAAAATTCCCACGGAGCATGCTACCTTTCGCTTTTATCTTACTAATAATATTTCTTTTAGACGTAATGTAAGAAAGTAAATCTCAAAAGTTGATTTGGACAACTTTATACTATTAATCTTCTTTAGGTTACTTTGTAAATGTTAGTGTCAACTGAGTTAAATAAATTAATAGAGTATATTTCTTTGCACGCGATACTTTCAACTAAATTAACTAAAAAAGAAACACAACAAAATAAGGAAAAAACTTTATTGTGGTAGAAACAAACGATTTGCTGATACTAAAAATTATGAGACCTTTGACTTTACATTCAATCTGATTAAACCATACCTCTTAGAAAAATACTGCTGACTTCATAGTACTGATAATATTATAACTAATGCCTGTTAAAAGCTAAAAGTTATTTGCTATTTGCACACTACCAGTTCTAATTAAATATATATGTAATATAATTTATTTTACTTGGTAACGACATGGTGCTTTGGAAAATATAAGCAGTATTCTATGAATTAAAATATATGCACAATATTTTGATTAATATGCCGCAGGGCATTTTACAGATTATGCAGAAAAGAGCAATTTCATCAAGTCATAGAAGATATGCCAGTAGAGTTAGTGTATGCGTACCATTTCCCTAGGGTCCTGACCTGAATTTAAGTGGAGGAACGTTTAAAAAATTCATTATCAAACGTACTGTACGATGAAAGATAAACTAAAAATGATTTAGCAAATTTTAAATATTCAGTAGCATTTTGTCAATTTGAATTAAAGGAATCCCGTGGATCGAATAAAATGAACATATAAATTTTTAATCAAAACAAAATGCATCATTTGTGTTGCTTGCCCTTTACTCAGTTATAAAGTGGTTGTTTTTAACAAGAACATTCTACCAGAAAGATTTAACTGCCTTTGTATGTGGCAAGCAAAATCATAAATTTTGTACAACTTGCAAACTAAACTTGTGTGTTTGCTTCCGACTAATGAAAACTGTAGTAATTATTATACATTTCCATATTTCAATTGTTCTAGAATATTCCATAATTCTAATAAAAAATAAAATAAATAAGTAGGTACCAAAAATAAATTGAAGTAATTACAAAGTTTCTATAATTAACAAATCAAATACTTATTATAAAGAATTCTGGATTTTCTTGCTGTTTTAGAGTTTACCGGCGCAGCGTGGTCAGTCCTATTGCTATTCTTATTATTTTTCTGCTCGTTGTTGAGTAAGTTGCGTTGTCATGTTCCTAGTTCACCATAATAAAAGAAAACGAGACGCCATAGTCCTCTACTAGCTCAGTTCAGTTTCACGGACGCTTCCTTCGTATATATATATATATATATATATATATATATATATATATATATATATATATATGTATATATATATACATATATATATATATATATATATATATATATATATATATATATATATATATATATATATATATATATATATATATATATATAGTATTCTACTATATGCCGGGACATACTAAAGTTATTTTAAAATGTGTACGTGTTTTAACATAAACAATTAATGACAAGATAATTTATTTATTTATTTATTTATTTATTTATACGGAAACTCCATTTTTACAATCTTTATAACAATAATAAAATATTTTTAAGTGGTGAGCACAAAATTATATCACATAAATATCCCTATTTTGGTTACATAATTCTAGAAATAGGTTTCTCAACTGATAAAATTTAAATTGGAATGGATCAATATCATATTCATTGTACAATCTACACACAAGGGTGAGAGGGTTGTGCATGGCATAGTTTGTTCTACAGGTGGGAATGTAGAAAAGTTCATTATTTCTAGTTCGACGTGTGGTTGAAAGGTGAATCAGATTTAGCAAACTTTCACAGTTAACACTTCCATTAATATAATTTATAGAAAAAGCAAATGGAAGACTGCGTTCTCCTGGACTCCAGTGTACGAAGCGCAAGGCGATTCAGCACAGGCCCATAATTAATATAATATGGGTTTTGTCCATCAGTGTGAACGTCAATATTGAAACGCCAGGCAACAACCCGCAAAAACTTTCTTTGAATTCCCTCCAGAGCGGCTATATGCACCTGATGATATGGAGACCATACCACAGATGCATACTCCAGTAAAGATCTGACCAGGGAGCAATACAACAATTTAAGGGAATCTATAGACAGGTCCGCACTGTTTCGCGTTACAAGGCCAAGCATTCGTGCCGCGCTGTTAATCATCATATTGTAGTGCTCTTGGAAGTTAAGCCTGGAGTCCAGAATCACGCCAAGATCCTTAGCTGAACCTTTAACAATTAGTGCACGATCACCTAAGACATAAATATTTCTTATAAGCACTGTTGTTCGTGCAAAAGATATAGAGAAACACTTATCAATATTTAACCGAAGTCCATTGTCCTGGCACCAAACACTCAGTCTATCCAGATCACTTTGTATTAACATGCAGTCCGATGGTTCCGAAACCCTTCTGAATATTTTTAGATCGTCAGCGAATAATAAAAATTCTGAATTGACAATCGCAGTGCCAATATCGTTTATAAATAAATTAAACAATAAGGGGGCACAGTGGGAGCCTTGCGGCACCCCCGATGCCACCCTTATTTCAACTGACAAAGTGTTGCAAATACGCACCAACTGAAAACGATCTTTCAAAAAGCTTGCGAACCATGCCACCATGATATCACCAAAACCCAGTGCTTTTAGCTTAGCCACCAAAATTGTATGGCTAACCTTGTCGAACGCCTTGGAAAAATCAGTATAAATACTATCAACCTGAAGTCGGTTCTCGAAGGCGTTCAACAAGTAATTCTCATACACCAGTAGATTGGTAGTCGTGGATCTACCCCCAATAAACCCGTGCTGTTCAGGTATAATAATGTGTTTGCAAGCTGAAGCAAGTACATTGCATACTAAGGAATCAAAAAGTTTCGGTATGGCTGAGCATATCGACACTCCGCGGTAATTTTGTACATCAGCTCGATTTCCAGCTTTAAATATTGGGGTGATATAGCTTGTTTTCCAGTAATCTGGAAAAACACCCGTTTGTAGTGATAAAGAAAATAAATGAAGTAGGGGTTTACTCAGAGTACACACACAAGCCCTTAACAAAGAAGAAGGTACACCATCGAGCCCATATGAGCAAGTAGCCTTCATGTCATTAATACCATCAAACACATTGATCAATGACAGGCTCACGCCCGGTAGATCCACAGTGTTGGGAAAAGTGTAAGTGGGTACATTGTGATTTTCATCTGTGTAAATTTTAGAAAAATTCTTAGCAAACAGATTCACTATTCCCTCCACTGTGTCTTCAGTTGTTTCGCCCAAAAACATAGACATCGGATAACCACTGCTCTGTCTAATATTATTTAAGTGCTTCCAGAACTGACCTGGATCTAAAGTTAAGTGAGCATCAACCCTCTCAATATATTGATCATAGCACAGGTCACGCAAGATTTTACATTGATTCCGAAGGTCAGAAAAAATGGTATAGTCATCGGGAGATCTTGTTCTTTTAAATTGCAAGTGCGCAATTTTTTTTTGAATTATAAGATTTTTTAATTCTCCCGAAACCCACCCTGGGAATGTAGAGGACTTAAAGCGCTTAACAGGTACAAAAGTTTCAATAACATTATAAATTATGTCATAAAAAGCATTCAATGCCACATTAACATCATCACCATTACTGATGACAGGATGCCAATCAGCACTGGCTAGAGCATTATTTATTGCATTAATATCACAGGATTTATTTCCAGCAATGTGAAAATAAAAGAAATTCTAAAAAAAAATTCTGAAGAAGGTCGAAAGACTAGCCCGAAACGTCAATCAAAGTATAGAAAAAACACAATGTTTGATTCATTAGGACTAATAAACCCAGGATTAGTTTTTAATTAAGAAGGACAAAGTAGAAAAAAACTATACCAGATAATTCCAAGAAAAAAGAAAAACAAATATATATATATATATATATATATATATATATATATATATATATATAAGTAATTTTCTTTAACTTAAGAGACTTTTCTTTGCGAGTGTATGTTTTGAAGGAAGACGAACATACATAACTAACAGAAAATTTAGAATTTTCACATGAACAAGTGCCGTGGAAAGGTAACGAAGTTTCTTTAAGTCAATATTTACTTTCTTTAGATCCTTAACGAGTTTATCTTTTATCTTTAAAAGGTCCTTAAAGAGAACAGCTTCAAATATCCCGAAATCGGAGCAAGTAAAAATTTTATATATCATTTCGGAAAATAAATTTTTATAACAAAATCCATCCCTTTTCCTTTCTAAAAATATCGATACGTCAAATAACTCTGTGGACTTTAAGAAACTTTTCGAAACTGCCAAAATTTATTGCTTAACTAAAGGAAACTCCCCTTCTTCATTTTATGATGCCTTTGCAAAAACTAATTTTAGGGAAAGGATTGTGAAATTTTAAGAGACATCGACTTTTATAGACTTGAAAACGTAAATCTGCAGTCCTTAATATTTATTGTAGATAGTTGAAACTTTTTACTGGTTTTGGTCAAATATACAGACTTATTTAGAAGTTTTTTTTAAGTTTCGTTTTACGATTCCTTTTCTCCTTTTCTTTTTTGATACTTTCGTAGTTATGGAGTAACATAAGGTCAAAAAGCTCATATAAAATGAATGAGGGCTTTTATAATATTATGGATATTTCCAACAGAATTTTGAGGGAAAACGCATTTTTCCACCGACTTCACAGGAGGAGGTTATCAGTTCGACCCGTATGTATGTGTTTTTTTATATACAGGGTGTCCTAAAAGTCTTAGTATGGGCAAATATCTTTGCTATTAGTAAAGATAGAGACACCAAATTTTAGGTTAATAAATTTATTTTCTATGTAATTTAACCCTCTTGAGGGGCAACGATAGGAAGTTAAGGTCAACAATTTTAAATGCAACCCTATGACGTGTGATTTTAAAGGTCTTCAAACAGGAAATATGTTAACGTAAATCGGAGGTCTGTATCTTAATTCGTTTTTGACCTAGACATTTTTAAAGATAATTATTTTCTTTATTTACCAGACCAGAGCAAAATCAAGGATGTGGGAACAGTACTCTAGGTTAGGTCTTATTTGGGAAACACAGACTGAGACTAGACGAAGTGTGTAAGGGGGAAGGAGAAAAGAATTTACTGGCTCGAGAGAGAAAACAAAGCTTTGTAGCTGCTCATGTGGCTATAGAAGAAATGTGTTTGTCCCAGCTGAGATCATGTTCTAAAGCGATGCCAACAAGATCGCACGTTTCATTGTTTTCAAAATATTTGTTTTTAGAATGCTCAAAATGTGTTCTCTGCATGTAACTTTGATTTAACTCTTTAGAGGTTATTTTTATGGAGTATTTACATTCACAAGAAGACTAAACAACAGGCTAAACAACTCACAAAGCGACAAATAACGGCAGAGAAAAACAAAATTTCCAGCCTTTTCTTCTAAGAATCCTTGACGATTCGTTAGCGACCTAAACGTCTAAAAAACTGTTTGTTTTAGGCCCTGCTTCAGATTGAAAGGGCTAAAATAGACATAAATTGATTGACTTAGCCCTTCGTTAATCAATTTGAAAAATGGAGAACTACAAGGGCAATGCGAAAATAGCCAGTAACAGAAAGAAAATGTTTGAAGTTTTGTCTTGCTTGCGAGAACTGAAAGTAAAAGAATGTAACATTATATGTGAGTTTCGGTCTTTGCGGAGTTTATTAACACATATTGTTTTGCCGCGACAAGCCTGGCGATTAGTATCATCCATGCATAAATCGGGAATTGAACCGGGATCTAATGAATTTCTAATTTTTTGATTAAATTTTAATTTTAATTAGTTTTGATACCTGTACAATGACTGATGATAAATAACACACGATAATAAAAACTAATCGTGGTGCACAAATTAACGGCATAACACCAGATTTCGTTACAAAATTATTCGGTAAACTTTGACATTAATTAATTAATATAGCACAATAAAATTGGTAGGGAGCTAAATTGCATCTGTTTCGGAGACCGGATACTATTACAAAGTTTACCAGGACTCAGTTGTTTTTGTGTATTCAGGCAATTAATAATAAATGAGCTGGTTTGTCAGGTCGTTAGAACGCTAAACTTATTAAATATAGAAGCACGGCATAATACCACTTTGTAAGTGATATATTCGAGAGAAAATACATTAGGTATGAAGCAATAATTTAACAAGTTTGTTTCATTGAATATGTCGCATCTGCCAATAAATTATAGCAAGTCTCCATGATGCTTACCGTGTGTTATTGCAAAGGGAGTTAAACTTTTCTTCATAAAGTTGGAAATAGATCTTTCCCTTACGACCATCGTAAAAGCAATTATAGATGTTCACTGTCCCCTTCCAACTTACACACTTTTTATTTTTCTCAAATAAGATCTAGCCTAGAGTACTGTTCCCACATATGGGGATCGGCATCACCTTCGACTCATTATCAATAATCCAGTCCTCACAAGAAAATTTCCTTCTCTCGCTCATCACCGCACTGTGGTCTATAGTGTTGTTATAATAATTGAAGTTTTTATACCTTATTTTACATATATCCCATTGCCTTCAATAGGTTAAGTAAATTAATGCTTCTAATATGCCGCCAATCGGAATTTAGATGACAATTTCAAAATTTTTGTAAAACTACAATTGAGGGTATGGTTCAGAACCTATAAAGTTGAAAATAAGAAAAGATCTAGGAGCTATAGAAACTTACACACACCGCGATAATTTATTAATGTCCACATCACCTTCTGTTTATTTATCTGAATCAGATTCTTCATAACTTCTTTGAGGTATCTGAATGAGGCATATTACTTCTCGACCATATTAAAAGAATATGAAATAAGTCCTTCATATTCTTTTTCGACTTAGTTTTCGCGTGTTGTGTTCTAAACAATGACGTGTACTTAATTTTTTACAGTGTCTTTATTTTGATCTGATGCTTAAAGAACTAAAATCTTTTCTAGGGCAGCGACGAGATGTCCTGCTGTAGTAATAGCATTGCCTCGATTACAGGATTCTAAAATTACCGTGCTCCGTCAATTTTTGATTCGTTTTAAAAAACTTTCATGTTTCGTTTATTTGCTTTTCATCTATAAATTTTAAAAAAAATTTCTATCGTCTTTCCGTGCAATTAGATATTTTGGACCTGTATATGCCCTTCGAATTCATATTCAAAACTTTAAATAATACATCAAAATATTTATAAAATTCTAAAAAACATTTAGGTAGTTTTATAGTAGTTCATGCCACACCGACTGTGTTTCAATCTCAAAAAATTAATTTTTAAATTCCAAATACCCCTGGTATTATAATTATGAGTTTCACCAAGTGTGATATAATATTAATTACCTATATTTGATTTAATAAATTTGATACCTAATATAGGTATATAAGTTTCTTTCTGGCATTTGCCATTACGGCCTTGGAAAGGAGAAATTGGCTTTTTAAGTAATCAAGCAATTGTGATCGGGTAAGCGCTTTATGACACGTAAAATATAAAAAATAAATTTCTCCAACTTCAGCATACCTACGCACCTTAAATTAGAGGTCGATAGCTAGAAAAACAAATAAAAAAAATAGGACGGAACCAAGGGTACACTAATTTTCCTACTAAGTGATAAAATTTTTAATTTATTTTACTTTCATGTTCGCAGGGTTTATATACTACTAAATAAATAGAATTCCTTTTTAAATTAGCTTTTTTACATACCTAAAGAACTGTTTAAAATGTTCATATTAAATATCTAGCTTGCGCCCGCGACCTCGTCCGCGGTATAACATTACTCCATTACAAACTTTGAACCCCCATTTTACCTCCTAATTGATTTATTAAAAACTGTAAAATACGTACATTTTTTTACTTCTATGAAGTTTCAAGATAATAGGACCACCTAATATGTTTTCTCCATACAAATTTTCAACCCCCTTATGACCCCTTTAGGGGTTGAATTTTGAAAAATCCCTTCTTAGTGAGTCTCTACGGTATAAAATAAAACTACTGACCAAATTTCATATTTATAGCTTCAGCGGTTTCGGCTCGGCGATGATGAATCAGTTAGTCAGGACATGATATATTATATATATATATATATATATATATATATATATATATATATATATATATATATATATATATATATATATATAATCAAAATATACAAACTAAGTTATTTTACCACAACCAATAACTTTGTATTGTATGTAAACAAATTCTTTACTGCAACAAAGTAAAGACGAGGATCTCCCCACTTGCTACGTATGGACAGTTGCGAATAATTTAGTAGAGGTATTTAAAATTAGTTATCTTTTTGTATTTGTTGAATTGTATTTAGGAACAATACTAGAATATTTATTTTTTATTGAAAGATGTTTCCTTTTGATCTTTTTGTCGCTCTAAAAACGGTTTTTGGACTAAAGTGTTGGACTGTTAGGGATTTGTCCCTTTTCTACGATATTTTGACGGATTTTACTCCGAAAAACTAGTCGCTATAATTCCCCCCTTTGGCTGTTCCGTACAGAACAACAAAAGGCGCGTTATCTATGCATCCCTTTACTGTCCAGCTACAAAAGCCTAGAACATCCCACTTCTCTCGCTCATTCATACCAAGGATCTCCAGATTATAGAACAAATTGCCTGCAGATGTTTTCCCTTCCCCTCCAAACCTTCAATCCTGTAAATCCCGTGTCAGTAGATTACATTTCCCATCTCTTCAGACTACGCAATTCCTTCCCCAACATTCATCTTCAAGCTTAAACTTATATTGTTGTTAAATAAATAACTCTGTTTAATTAAAAGAGTTACTTTTTTTGTATTATTTAAGTTTGTTACTTTTTGGCAATTTCGCTATGTAATGATATTTTATTCAAAACCACTTGACTTACGTCTCATGGCATTGTTAAAAATGTCACACTCGCAACTGCCAAGAAACAAACTTTCTTAACAATCGAAAATTTTTTTAGACAAAATTTTCTCTTTTATATTATCTCTGAAAACATTACAGAAACTGAGTGTATGAGGTGAAATTTTATCTGTGCAATAACTCGGTAGAATATGGTAATTTAAAAACAGAAATAGCTCTAAGAATAACTTCACTTACTACAGGTATAAAATACCGTTCCAGAGCTAGCTTTTACCCTGCATGTGAAGTTAACATCGATATTTTATTGCACTTCCACATAATCCACATACGTTTCACACCTTCTAACATAAAATCCGTCGGGAAAAATCAATAAAACTTATTACGTAAAAGGGCATAAATTGAAAAAAGTGAGAGCTTCAATATTTTACTATAAATAAATCTATGGGGTTTCATTAATTTCTGGTTATCACATACCGATAACGATCAAACATTCCACTGTGATAAATTAAGGGCCTGCTGCTCACTCTTTTACTGTCACTTTTCTGTGATATATAGCTACATCGAAAGGGTGCAGTTATCGAAAAGTGTGTGGGACAAGAGATTGAGCACGTTTTATTAGAATTTTATTTTGAAAAATTGTTGATTTAGGATTTTGCTGCAAAAAACATTTTGACGCCGATTTATCACAAATTTAAAGTTAAGGCACTTTTCCTGTACCTAAATGAAAAAGAAAACAAATTAATATCCAAAAACATCTTCCTTTTTTCAAAAGAAATGTTTCTCTAAAAGGTATACAGCCGATTGGAAAACCGTTAATTTCCAAAATGCTTTTTCAGTTTTTGTGCTGTCGTTTTTTGCGGGATTTCCAAACTAAGCCCTCCTAATTTGGCACAAGAAACAACACTGTTTTAGCTTCATTTATCTTTTACCGGAGCCGAAGCCATTTGTTTAGTTAAGAAACGATTGTTTTCGAAAGCCTGGATATTGTTTCAATGAAATAATTTTTAAAATGTCGTCTACAAGAGGTTTTTAAAGGTATTCGGTTAAATCTAAGAAAACATGAACCATTTTTTTTATCTAAGACATCCCACGTAGACTTCAAGCGTAAGTACTAACATACCGTGGGCGTCTGAAGAGAAGGAAAATGTAGTCTATTGACACGGGATTTAAAGGATTGGAGGTTGAGACGGAAGGGAAGACATCTGCTGGCAATTTATTCCATAATCTGGAAACCCTAGATATGAATGATCGAAAGAAGTGTTCTTGTTCCAGGCTTTTACAGCTAGACAGTAAAGGGATGCATGGGTAATGCGCCTCTTGTTGTTCTGTTAGGAACAGTCAAGGGGGCAATAATACCGGCTAGGTCTTCAGAGCAAAATCCGTGGAAGTACCGATAGAAAAGAGATCCATCCCCAACAGCGCGGCGATGAGCGAGAGATTTATTGTGAGGACTGGGTCATTGATTAGTCGAATGACTCTCTTTTGGATAGAATCAAAGATGTTAAGTGTTGAAGGTGATGCCGCTCCCCAGATGTGGGTACTCTAGGTTGGATCTTAATTGGGAAACATAGAGAGTGTATAAGTAGGCAGGGGAGAAGTATTTTCTGCCCCAAAACAGAAAACCAAGCTTTTTAGCTGCCGATGTGGCTACTGCAGTAATGTGCTTGTGCCATCTGAGATCATGTTTAAAAGCGATGGGAACAAGATCGATCGTTCTGTAGGGCTTGGCCATTCATGTGGATGGGGTAAGCGTTGCCAGATTCTTTACGTGACAGAGAGCAAGACTGGGTTTTTGAGGCGTTGAACTGAACAAGGTTCTTGGTACCCCAGTCTAGGATTAATTAAATGATCTTGGGAAAGGGACAAGTGCACAGATCTGCGTCTATTATTCAGCTCTTGATTCGAGTCAGGAAAAATGAATATTGGAGTGAAGAGTACTATCGTCAGCATAACTGTGGATGGGATTGGTGGTTGAAGAGAGCAGGCCATTAATGTGAAGAAGAAATAGGGTTGGTGCCAGGACTGAACCTTGGGGGACGCCAGCATTGACAGGATGGAAGTTAGATGAGTGACCGTCAACCACAACAGATATGCGGCGATTAGAGAGGAAGCTACCGATCCAGGTACATAGTTTGGTAGGAAGACCGTAAGAAGGTAGTTTGTTGAGGAGGGCGGCATGCCCTAGTTGATCAAAAGCCTTGGAAATAGCAAGAGCAACAATCTGAGATTCGCCCTGAAATTCGAGATACTTGTTCCAGTTATGTGTGACAAATCTAAGGAGATCCGAAATCCGTACTTTCTGTTATGAATGATTTTGTGTGTTTCTAGATATTTTAGAATTCGCTTGCTTTCTCCATATCTTTGCTGACAACAGAGAGAAGAGAGACAGGTCTATAATTGGATGGAAGGGACTTGGAACCCTTCTTCGGGACAGGCAACACACGAGCAGTCTTTCAGCTATCTGGGAAGATACCCTTGTCATAAGAGGTCTGGAAAAGACGAGGTAAGGTGGGTGCCAGTTCTGGAGCACATTTTTTTAAAACAATTACTGGTATACCATCCAGACCGGAGGACTTTTTGGTGTCAAGGGATAGAAGAATTTTTTGAACTTGTTTGACCTTAAGAATTATGTCGGGCATTTTGTGGGGTTTAACTATATGTCAGTCATATCATAATAATTGGAGAAATGACCTTGTTATTTAGCAAAGAAAAAAAAGTTAAATACCATTTCTTTTTTGTTCAATTTGTAAACATAATTATCTCATTATATATTTTAAAAACACAGGCCTAAATATTTGCTTCTCTTTAAAACGTTAGAAGTATCCTTTCTGAAGAATTTCTTTTTGTCAGAAAACCGAACAATTTTCTGGAAAAAAGTGTTTTTGTACGTAATGAAAATGAACTTTCTAAAATCATTCTGTTGTCCTGCCAAAGTAATTGCCAAAAGTTTTCCGATAAGAAATTTCTAAAATAAGAAAAGTTGTGATAAGTTATTAAGAAGGCTGTCTTAAGTATGATGAGCGGTTTAGGGTTGTACTTGTATAGCAAGTTTTCTTATTCTAATATTTTGTAGCATTTCAGCCCACAAAAAATATTTAATTTAAATCTCTTCGGGGTTTTTGAAGATTGGTTACAAAAAATATGGGTTCATACTCAATACTGCTTTGTTGTCAAATTGACCAGAGCTAGCTATATCTCTTTTTTTGCCTTATATGCTCTTAATAGACGGTTTATTTAAAAAACATTTCGCCAGTTATCTTCCTTTTCCCAAGTCATCAACGAAAGGGTTCAAGTAAAATCAGTTGGCAATGGGAAAAGTTTTTATGCTAATATTTTAATCATTTCCCTAAGCAAAATGCTTCCTGTTGGGATTTCGTATTAATAGGGGCTGCTGGCAGTAGGGTAACGTACATAAGAGGGAGGGAAATCATCGCAAAAATAATATGCCTCGTTAAAATACAGACCTCAGCGTTCACACTTCTTGTATTATTTTAACTAAATAAAATAAGTTGAACGAGTTATTCATTAAAATAAACATTTGTCCACGGAGAGTTAAAATCTTGTTATGAAAATAATTACTTGGAAGAGTGATTTTGGGTTGGAATTTTTGTTTTGAGAATTCACGAACAATACTGTTCACTAATATCTTTCAGTTCATTATCATCAGCAACAACAAGAAACATTGAAGTTGAATCGAGTAAATAAAAAAGTTTAAAATAACAATTTATCGAACTTTTGAAAAGTTTTTATTTATTTACTTTTACGTTTTAAACTATCCATCAAGTAAACAAGTAAGCAAAGCTCTCTATTTTGCTTGTCAAACACAGCTAAACTCCGTTCCGACGTAAAGCAACTAAAATATGGTCACGAGGAGTTCAACCAACAATAATCTCTCCGATCAAAAGCATGATATTAATCATTTCTTTTCACATTGTTGACGGTTCTGTCATATATTGAGAACAATAATCAATAAACCTGATTTGTGAATACTCAAAGCGAGTTTTATTTTGAGGGTATTGGGTAATTTGTTTTTGCTGGGCAAGATCGAAGCAGAGCATTCGTAAAACACGAAGAGAACAACTAGTGTAACTAAACACGCACACTCATGTCTGAGTAAAAGCTCTCCGGTCAGTTATTAAGTTTTTATTTTTAAAAGGATATCGGGCAAAGAAATTTTTGCTCATAAGACAGAAATCTCAGGTGATCAGTGTCCTTCATACGCCACTATTAAAAACTGGGCCGCTGAATTAAACAGAGGAAGATCAGATGTCAAAGATGAGCACCGCTTTGGAGGACCAATTGCTGAGACCACTCTGGAAAACATTAATTCTGTTAATGATATGATTTTAGAAGATCGACGAATTGAGCTCAAACGTACAGCAGAAGCGGTGTGCAGTTTCTATGACCGTGTGTTACACATCGTTCATCACGACTTGGGTGTGAGAAAGCTTTTGGCCGAATGGATTCCGAAATGATTGAATGCTGATCAGAAGCAAGTTCGAAGGAAATCTGCCGCCGTCTTGAAGAAGATACTTCAAACTATTTGGGTCGGCTTGTTACAATGGACGAAACATGGGTCCACTACTATGACCCAGAGGCTAAAGTAGAATCCAAAGACTGGAAACAGTCTGGTTCTTTACTACCCAAAAATTCCGTGTTCAAAAATCGGCTGCCAATATTCTTGCTTCAGTTTTCTCGGACAATTATGGGAAAATTCTGATAGATTATTTGGGGTAGAAGTATTACAGAAGCATATTATACTGAGTTGCTAACTAAATTACCTAAGAAAACGGTGGGAACATGCCGCGGAAAACTCGCCAGAGGTGTGCTTTTTTGCAAGACAACGCTTCTGCTTACAAATCGTTGATTGCGCTGCAAAAAATTAATGAAATTGGTTTTAAATTGGTTGACCACTCGCCCTATTCTCCGGATTTAGCATCGTCAGACTATTATACAGTGTGTAACAAAAATATGGAAACCTCGAGATATCTTCCAAACCGTTCATCCGATTTTTATGAAATATTATATATGTACTTGGGTACTAAATTACGCCCGATCCAATGGTGATCCGCATTGTTGTCAAGTCGACCGTTTTCCTGAAATCGACAGGAACTTTTTGTTTTTAATGAAATGCTCTATATTTTATTCGATTTTCGAATTCAGCTTAAAATTCTGAATACTTCTTATTGGAAACATTTTATACTAAGCTTAACAGTTTTTGAGAAAATGGTGGTCAAAAATCGTTATTTTATTGTATTTTACCTTAAAATACCTGTACACGAGAGTTTACCTGAAATGTCTGACATTGTCAGTTTCGTTTATTTACAAAAAGGGTCATTTAACAGAAACCCAAAGAATTTAAATTTTAATAATACTGGGTTATGGGGACAGAATGCGAACGCAACAAGGAGTTTGTAATATTTTTATTGACAAATATCCTGACCGAAATCCATTAACTAAATCTATTGTAAGTAAAGTTTTAAAAAAACTTCCTCAAACTAGAAACGTAAAAAACGCTATACTATTTGGATATTTAGTACAAGAATAAACAATACAGGAGGAAATAATTTAAAAGATGATGAAGAAAACTAAATCAAATGTTTAAAATGTTGTCCGTTTACTTCTTGGCAGTCAGCCAAGAACTGCGGAAAAACATGCAAAACGTTTAGAAGAATATCAGTATCCTTGATTCTTCAACATTCTGTTTCTATCCTTAAGTTTAAATCATCGAGGTCATTTGGTATGGTTGGGTTGGGTAGAAAACAATATTTTGGAGGTGGTCCCACAAGAAGCAGTCGAGGGGCGTCAAGTCCGGAGATCGAGCTAGCTACGATTGTACCCCTACGTCCCATCCATCTTCTGAAAAAAAAACACACTCGAGATACTGCCGAACATTGTGGGCATAGTGCGATGGGGCACCATCCTGCTGAAACCATATTTCATCATTTAGTGCTTGATTATTGCCTAAAAAATCATATTCAAATAATCAATACAACAGGTAAAATAAAGTAACAACACTTACTTACGATTATTTGGAAATAGATGTGCAAGAGCCTGGACAATTTCGTTTCTTAGGAGATCCAAATATCTTTCTCCATTCAATGTCTCTTGCATGAAGAAGGGGCCAGTTATTCTCCGACCTATTATACCAACCCAAATATTTACCTTTTGGGGGAACTGGGTATGATTTTCGCATATCCAGTGAGGATTTTCCCTGGCCCAATATCAACAATTATGGCTATTAACTTTTCCATTTAAAAAAAAATGTGGATTCGTCAGAGAAAATTATTCGGTGGACAAAATCTGGATTGGCGTTGCCACGTCTTATTTTGTACGGATAAAACTCTTCAGATTCCAGAAGGCGGTCTACGGACATGTGTGAAACGTTATTTTCTTTTCACAGTGTTCTGGTGGAAAGATGGGGATTTTCCTCTAAACTGAGTAAAACATCCAGAGCCTTATCACCATCTGTTGCACTTTTAGGTCGGCCAGAGCGCATAGGGTTTTTTACATTTCCAGGTTGATTTTTTAAAATCTTTATTTACAGTAGATTTAGTTAATGGATTTCTGTCACAATATTTGTCATTAAAAATATTACAAACTTCTTGTTGCGTTCGCATTCTGTCTCCATAACCCTATTTTATTAAAATTTCCGTTCTTTGGGTTTCTGTTAATTGGTACATTTTTTTTGTAAATAGACGAAACTGACAGTGTCAGAGATTTCAGGTAAACTTTCGTGTATAGGTATTTTGAAATATCGATTTTTGACCACCATTTTCTCAAAAATTTTAGGATATAATGTTCCCAAATAACAAGTATTCAGAATTTTAAGCTGAATTCAATTAAATATAGAGTATTCCATTTAATACATTTATCCATTTATATACATATGTAAGTATATCGCACATTAATATAAAATTGCCAAAAATTACTTCAAGGGAGTCTTGTTCAATGATTAATTTATTTAACGTATGTCAAACATTAAAACTAAATCGTCTGTATTCAAAATGAAATGTTTGCTTCAGGTGCGAAATTGCACCAGGAAAATCTATTTTTCCGTGAAGCTTAGATTGCATGTTGCTGTATACAAAGAAAATATATCGTTCATATTGCCAAATTATTTATGGCACTGCCACGATTTCATAAAAATAAGGGAACAATGTCATAATTTTTAAAATTTATGTTGTGCTACTCAGAATTTAAACTTTCGGGATTTTGTTAGTGATATATGGCGTCAAAACAAACATGCAGTAATTGTTTTTTCTTGTAGAAAAAAATACGTTGAAATTTTAGTAGGTAGTAATATTTTTTAAGATAAAGCAAGGATAGTGATTTTTTTATTTCATTTATATCAAGCATACGAAGACATAAATACATAATAATACAAATAAATAACGCGATTTTTAATTCTCGATCCTCTAGAAAATGTGATTATGTAGTTTATCTTTTTTAAACCTTTACTCCTCGAATGTGAGAAAAATTTTCTGCATGACAAGGCTCGGAATATGTCGGAAATTCTGGATAATTCCCTCACTAGCGCGTTTTCGTCGCCGTTCTGAAACCTAATGAAGTAAAAGCGATGCAATCCTTCATGGCTACGCCATCACACCGTTCTTGTCTGCATTAAATAGGGGGGAAGCAATACATAGACGTATCCGAAATATTAATATGCTTTCTAGCTGTACAAAATACCTGTAAATATATTAAAACCGTTTTATTTTATTTTATATACAGCTAAAAATTGTGTATAAAATTAAAAAAAAAACAAATTAGTCCTAAAATTAAAAAAAAATTAAATTCGGTCAAGTGCAAGCTATACTTGCACAATTAGTATTCCGTGCCATCGAACCCCCACTTAACCTGAGCAAACCTCGGTCGCCCGATCTCCGCCCATCTGTCGCGCTATTCGCCGTCAACGGCACCAACGCCGTATCACATCGCGTATGAGCGGAGCTGAGTAGGAAGCGTTTCTACTGAAACAGATTAAAAATTTTGAAAAACGACAAAAGTTGTTCCCTGCCATCGTGAGGAATATTTTTTGTCGAAGAACTTTTTCTCTAAAACCAATTGTTGAGCAGTTATAAGGAAATAAACAATTAAATTGTTTATAACAATTGATCGCGTTAGAATTTTTCAGTCCTGATAATTTTGGCTCAATCTACACCTAATTCTCAATGTTCATGATTTTTTTCAGATTTTTCTGAGCGATCCTTTTGGTGAGAATGGTGAGGGAGAGCAATGTTTAAGCGCTTTTCCCGAAAAATGTTTAAAAAAATGCATACAAAACATACATCATATATATTGTTGCATTCGTGCTTCAGATTTGATTTGACACCCTACATGATACCCTTGAAATTTTCTTGTGGGTATGGTCATCGCTGGGCCTTTTCTATAGTTTTTTTCTTGCAGATGAGTCAAGGAAACCTGACATATTTTTGCGAAACTTGAGCCTGATCTTCAGGTATTCGTAAACAAAGAAATGACAGTTGGATTAAGTTAATGATCAATTTAAAATTGTTTAACCAAAGCATGGAAAACAGAACTTATATTGCGCGAAGAATAGCGTATGTGCTTTGTCGACACAACATCCTCATTCATCTCTATTATTATTGTTAACCTGCACTTCAATAAATCATCTTCGAAATAAATTGACCCCGGGATTAACTTTCGTAGCAAATAATAGAGCTTGCAATGAATTGTCACCTCAATAAATTGCTTACAATGAGTTATGGATGCAATAAATTATCTTAAAAATCGATCACAATAATCGTCCGATATTATAAAGATTCCTAGTTATTTCCGTCGCTTGTAAAGTTTATCGGCGCAGCGTGGTCGGTCCTATTGCTAGTCTTATTATTTGTCTTCCCGTTGCGTTGTCATGTCGCGTGCGTCTTTCTCAATTTCACTTTAATAGCAAACCTGGGCTAAGCGAGTAGCCAGAGGCTTCTTCGTTCCACTGACACCATTCCTTTGTGCTTGATATTGATGCAGTCACTAAATTAGTGTGAGGTATTATGGACCTAGGTGATAAGGAATTGAAAAATGCCTGAGAGGGCCATAACAATTCTCAAGACCGTTTTTCTTCTATTTATTTTTGTTAAAGTAAGGAGGTAGCATTCATTAATCGAAGAAAAGATATTTTTATCCAGGTGGCTGCTTCTCGTTAAATCGAAGATCAATATAGTGAATTACACCGTTCTCTAGTTAGCAGGAAATAGGGAACTGAAATGATGAATTAGCAAGGCTTTATTTTAAATACTTCATTCTCTTATTAAGAGGAAATTACGGTCAAAAACAGTTTTTTGACAGAAATATTTCTTTGAATCAAATCAAAGACAATATTTGTTTATTATAAAGTAATTTTCTTGAACTCAAGAGTTTGTGTTTTGCGTGCATAATTTTTTAAGACTTTGAGTATTGTTACTTGCCTCTTATTTTGTTACATATATTTTTTCATTTAATATGGGTAGTTCGTGACATCTACACCACTACACCTCTGAAACGACTGCAGAAATGGCATGAAAATATCTACTTGAAATTTAGGTAAACCTTATATGCAGCAGCGCCGAATATATTGAGGGGTGGGTGCTCCCCTTTTGGCACTTCAAACCTTTGAAAAAACATACAAGTACAACTTTCTAGGGCGGAAAACATAAGCCCTTACGCTGCGTCATATATTGCGCTTAACACACTATTTAAGAGAGTAAGAAACAATATGGTCGGTGATTAATGATTTATGTTGAGATTAGAATAGAATAAAATATTGCATTTCTAGAACAGAAAAGTGAAAAATTAACGTTGAATATTTCCGAAACGAAACACCCTATATAACTAAATTTTTTACCGAAGCTAGCACCACTATCCCTCTATTACCCCACAAACTGCTCATCTGAGTGGAATTTTATATATACTTAAGTTATGGAAATATGTTAATTCATATTTTCAAACGAAACAATCGCTTCAGCGTTTAAGAGAGTATTAAGAGAAAATATTTTCTACGTTAAAGCAAATAGCGGTAGTTCCATTGGTGCGAAAACTCACCCATAGAACACCAAAAGAGTGTCATTTAAATCTCTCACACTGGCGCTTTCTATTTAATTGGTGGATATTAATTACACATTCGCCAATTAACTAATAATACAATGGCTTATGTAGATGTCAATTTCAACTCCATATGGGACCAATTAGTTTAATTCATTAATAAATTATAAGTGAGTGTATAGGCACCAGGCAATGAACCATTAAACGAGCCAATTCATAAAACAAAATTCGGTCAAGTGCAAGCTATACTTGCACAATTGTAATTTGTTTAGATTTTTCTGAGCAATCCTTTTGGTGATAAGGGAGGGGACAGCAATAATAGCAATGCATTCGATCTAGCCAAATTAAAAATTTTGAAAAACGTGTGAAGACAAAAGTTGTTCCTTACATCGTGAGAGATATTTTTTGTCAAACAACTTTTTCTCTAGAACCAGTGCTTCAGCAGTTATAAGGAAATAAACAATTAAGTTGTTTATAACAATTGATCGCGCTTTTATTTTTTTTATGAACGTAAACTTTATCAAAAGTATTCCATAAAGTTTTGGAGTTTTTAACATTCTTTTTTAATTCAGCATTTATATGTTATTTATATTTTCCATATGTATTGAGGCGGTTACGAAATTTATCATATTTTTATAAAATGACCACTTTGCCTGAGACCGCGTTGTATGAACATTCTTAGGAGATTTTCTGTACTCAGATAAAGCTTTGTCTCTAATCCTCATCATAATTTTAATGGTAGGAGTAATCCAGGGGGAAAAATTCTTGGTAATGCGAACCTTTTTATAGGACCGTGAATATCGAATAAATCTATAATAATTTTTTCAAACTCACTCATTTTTTTTATCTATATCACCCATATCAAATCTACGTTCCCAGTCAGCACTCAACGCATCCCGATCAAATTCTGACTCATTTATATTTTTTATATCTCTCATGTACAAAATAAATTGATTATCCTTCTTTTTAGGCAGCGCTTTTCAGATTTTTCTGAGTGATCCTTTTGGTGATAATGGTGGGGGATAGCAATAACACTAATGCCCTCTCGTTTCAACTGAGCCTAATTAAAAAAATTTAAAAACTCGAAAGAACAAAAGTTGTTCCTTACATCGTGAGATATACTTTTTGTCTAAAAACTTTTTCTGTAAAACCAATGGTTCAGCAGTTATAAGGAAATAAACAATTAAATTGTTTATAACAATTGATTGCCATAGAATTTTTCATTTCTGATAATTTTCCCTCAATCTACACCTAATTCCCAATGTTTATGATTTTTTCGGGTTTTTCTGAGCGATTCTATTGGTGATACGGGTAGGAGACAGCAATTTTTAAGGGTTTTTCCCGAAAAATGTTTAAAAAAAAGCAATAACAAAATACATCATATAAACTGTTCGTCAATAGGTTCGGATAATGGAATTTTTAGCCCCAGGTTTGGAACGCTGTAATTTAAAGAATAATATAATTGATCGATTTTGATGTGCTTGGCAACAATGGAAAGCGTTTTTCTTTCGTACCACTATCTCATTAAATTTGGGATTTGTTTGTAAAATTCAGAGGACAATACATATTTCATAGCTATCAAATTTAAGAATATTGGAGGAACAAATAGTGCTTTCCGCAATTTTAATACAATAAATATGCTTTCGAAAAGCAGAAACAATAAGACATAATTATACAGTTTCCTGAAAATTATATAAAGCCACATTGCTAGGTGGGTCGCTATAAATTTTTTGTGTCTTTTCAACCTGAAAATACGAACGCAAACATGAAAATAAAAGCACGTTAGCAAGTGTACCCTATTATAATTTATAAAACCAATTAACTTTCGAAATAAATAAAAGCTCCTATTCAGAACTGAAATAATTCACCATAAATGCTCTTTTAAAATTTGGATATTAGCGGTAAAAGCAGCAAAACATTTCTTTAAAATTTAATTATTACTCCGTTGCTTTGTTTGGTCTTTTTTCTACTAATAAAATTTTAAATGAAATTCCTCTAGCTCCACGTTTATTCAAATCGTTCTCTTGTATTATTTTATATAACTAATGCTTCGGTAAATTAAAAAAAGCAAAAACAAATACCATACAAATTGGAGGTAAATGAATTGTTTGCTCAAAAATGTTTATTCTTCATTTAAAATTGTTTTAACCTTTTTCTTATCTGAAACAGCCCACGTAGACTTTTAACGTACCGTGGGCGTCTCAAGAGAAGAAAGATGTAATCTATTGACACGGGATTTAAAGGACTGAGGGTTGGGAGGGGAAGGGAAAACATCTGCAGGCCAGTTGTTCCATAATCTGGAGACCATAAATATAAATGAGCGAAAGAAGTGGGATGTTCTTGGCTTTTGTAGCCGGACAGTAACGGGATGCATACGTAACGCGCCTCTTGTTGTTCTGTCAGGAACAGTCAAGCATGGAATTATAGCGACTAGTTTTTCTGGGAAAATCACTGGAGTTATCGGTAGAAAAGGGATAAATCCCCAAGAGCGCCTCTATGAGCGAGAGTAGGGCGTTTTCTTGCAAAGACTGGGTGATTGATGAGTCGAATTGGATAGAATCAAGGATGTTAGGTGTCGAAGGTGATGCCGCTCCCCAGATGTGGAAACAGCACCCTAGGTTAGGTCTTATGGTTAGCTTGTTATCTGTTGATGAGGCTATTGAAGTAAAGTGTTTGTACTAGCTGAGATCATGTTCGAAAGCGATTGCAGCAAGCTCGAACGTTTCATTGTTCTGTAGGGCTTGACCATTCATGTGGATGGGGTAAGTGTTGGCGGATTTTTTGCGTGACAGGGAGCAAGACTGGGTTTTGCAGGCATTAAACTGCACAAAGTTTCTGGCACCCCACTCTAGGAATTAATTGAAGATCTTAGGAAAGGGATAGGGTGAATAGATCTGCGTCTAATATCCAGCTGTATATTCGAGACTTGTCTGGAAAAATGGACGTTGGAGTAAAGAGCACAGTCATCAGCGTAACTGTGGATGGTACTGGTAGCTGAAGAGAGCAGGTCATCAACAAGCATTGTTAGAGCGACCTGTAGACTTACCCGGCTTCAATCCATTGCAATCCAAGCAAATGTGTACTTACCTGAAACAACAAATTAAAATGGTAAGATTTTGGACGATTGACAGCAATGATTAAGCTCTGATACACCTTTCTGTTTTTAACAATAAAGCTATTCTGATTTAGGTTATAAATCATGTTTAGAAAGGACGTTCCTAACAAAAATATTTAAAAAAAAATTATTCTCGCTAATAAGAAAACAAGGCAACCTTTAAAATATTTTCCATTAATTTAGATTTTCCCCAGTATAAGTTCCTTTAAAATCAAGACAGTCGATTCTGAATAAAGACCAAAAGTCATTAACCCAGATTAGGAACTGAAAGGAAAGAAGATTGAAATATAATTCCAAACAGCGATACTGTTAGGGGTTAAAGCTACATTAATATTTATATAATTTCGTTTTCAACGATTCTAGACAGGGTAATTTATTTAATCTTACCGCAAAGTGCCCTCTAATTGACCTGAAGTCCTTGCAATCCTTTGATACTTGCATAAATATTTATTTTAAATATTATCCAATAGATAACCAAAACAGTAGCTAGGGTTTGGTAAACGCAACAAAATGATTCAGAACTGTTTAAACATAACTTGCGATGATTTCGGAACAAATTTAAATAATAATTTTGTGACCTCAATCTTGTAATAGTTAATAATAATTCGTTCTCTAACACTAAGTTAACATGTCGCATTTCTTGTTTTTAAGTGGGGACAAGGGTTCAAGTAGTTTGCTTCTTTAATCATTTATTCTATTATATAAGTATCGACCTAGAAAGTAACAGGGCTGATACTCTGAATTTCGCTTTAAACACTAAAGGAAAAACCTATTCGAAATCAGCAGCTGGGTAATATCAACATAACTCCGGTCCTGGAAAAGGGGGTTGCGTCGTGCACTTCTTAATTCACTGTTGTAAAGCTAGATTTAGCCTGGTTGTTTTGAAAACATAAATTTCGATTTGGATCCGTTCCAGACTATGCAAATTTATAAGATATTTCTATCCTAATATATCATACTATTACTAAGAAAAACTTTTGTTTACTAATGGTGTTTGACAATATAGTATATAAATATTTTTGCTGAAATGAATTTATTCTCTTGGGATAAGTGTGTTAGTGGTATTTGTTTTTTATGTTTATATTGTTTCATAGTAAAAATAGGGGTGAGTAAATGATTTTTTAGATTTCTTGTTCTAGTTATCAGTACCACGGTTATTTAGGAAGAGTCATGTGTCATGTCACCGTGTCAGTTCTTTCTTAATGCGTAATTTTTTGCTGTTAAAAATATTATTTCAAAATAGCGCAGTTATTATTTCTCTGCTTGCACTTCAAACAAATTACATAGCTACCATGCATGTAAATAATTAAATGGAGCATAATAACTTCTTTTAGCAACCAAAATACACTAAAAAGAGAAAAACTTTGTAACTTTGTAATGCTTACAGTTTATTACATTACACTAGAACTTTTAAAAACATTTTAAAAATTACACTACCGCTGCGCTGGCGGCTAGCTTTTATCTACTAGCCCGGAGCATAATTACATTTTTTTAAAAGCACACGAAATATTAGTTCATGTGCCTATTTCTTTTAGAAATGCAGTTCATTGGCGTAGCTGGATTAGGGCAACTAAATATACCGCGTGCCCCATGCAGTCCTTGCCATAGGGGAAAAAGATTTACTGAAAGTTAAAAAAAATCACTTTGGTGTAGAGAAGCTCTGCATATTAATAAACTATCCTATCCCTATCCCTATGAAAAAATCTAAAGATACATAGGATACGGGGTAGCGACAAAAACGTAAAATATTCGATGCATTTTATTGTGTTAACTTAGACAATTTTCAAACAGCTTTACTCAAAACAACTTGAAAATTTTCTAGAGCACATTGGGTTATTACTCCTTCCAAGCTGTCCATATTTTCAACGGTGAGAATACACCTTTTCCTTTAAATATGCTCAAATTAAGTACCTAATCGAGTGGGTTCAGATCCGGCGACCTCGCCGGATAATGATTTTCTGAAAATCGAATTTTATAAAATTACAAAACCTATGCGGGATCCTGCGTATAAACATTTGAAGTTCTTTTGCCCAAAGTTACTTGGTACTTTAATTAAGAAGAAATTTGATTGATTTATATTTATAGTCATAGTAGTATAGCTAAGAGATGCTAGACTTCAAATTATATATTTTTTTTAACTGAAATACGGATATTTGTTGATTTTTATAATACAAAATTTAAGTTGGTTCAATAATTAATTAAAGAAACATTAATTTATCGAATTGTATTAAATTAAAAAACCTATGCGGGATCCCGCGGGATCCCGCGAGCTTAGAATCACTCCCGCAAATGCCCTGCGGGATTTCAAACACTGAGGCATTGCAATTACTACCTGATACCAAGCCAAAAAATCAAACCGAATATTAAAGTCTTCAGGTTTCAACGTGTGGACAAAGGTAGGTTTGTATGGATGAAAATAATTTGCTTTAAGAACTCTTCCAGAGTGCATTAACAGACAGAGCGTCTATCGTTTCCAGGAAGAATTTTTTTCCAAATTTCTCAACGAAGTCTTGGAATTTTCAACAACGGCTGGGATGATTTGTAGGTGAATATCCTCATGATCTTCGGTCTGAACTTGATTTTTTCTATTTAATCGGTTTTCCACACTTTCACCACCATTAAGTTTTGCCATTATGTGTGTGTTTTGCCACAGTTTGATGGGACAGAGATATTTCGGGATGCCTTTCACGGAAACTCCCAGCGGCTTCCCTATAACTCTTGTAGTTGCCGTCAACAATTAAAATAATTTGAATTTTTTGTTCCGTGGTTATTTTGGGAGCATAATTAAGGAAAATGATAAATTGATAAACTGAATTACCTAATAGAACTATATTGCAAATAATGTCAATGTGAAAGTTAATTTTAGCATATTCACCTGTGTGAAAAATAATCACTTTTTGTTAACTTATACTCACATTGATTTCGTAACGTTAAGTAAAAATGTAAAAACATTGGTTTCGTAAGTAGGTGTGACTTGATATTTAGAGAGAAAAAATTATTCAAAATGATTCTTTAAAATAACTTTTCTTTGTATCTTCCTAAATAAGGGTACTTTATTCTTGGGTATATTTTACGTTTTTGTCGCCACCCTGTATACTATGTATACTTTTTAGTTTATTAATATGTAGAACTTTTCTACATCAAAGTGATTTTTTTTCAACTTTCAGTAAAAATGTGGTGGAACACGCTGTATAAATATTAAAAATATGCTGGTATATTCACGTCTATGAAAAAAACAATTCTAAAATTTACTTCAATTCTTTTTTTGCATGTATGGTATTAGAATTTGATACAAGTCCTTAACAAGAAATGCAATCATTCGTTTATTGTTAGTCAGTCCACAACGATAATTGCTGGCCTTTAAATTAAAATTTCTGCCAAAGGAATTCTTAATTATGCTTTAGTCCACTTAAAACTAATAAAACTCGAAGCGGGAAGTTAAAAAATCTCTTGAAAATCAGTTTAAAAGATTAAAACGAGGGCTCCTGCTAAGTTGTTTTACGTCAAGACCAATCAAGATAGATCAAGATCATTTTTAGGATTTGCTTTATTGGATTCTGTTTCCTAAGATTTTTCTAAGTACTTTCCTGACCTAATTCTGTAAAATCTTATTAAGACCTAGATTCATTAAGCACAGATTATTTTTATTTCTATATTTTTAGCCTTGAAAATAGTTTATAAACTATATGTGGGCATTGCAATGTGTCCCAGTGAAAAATTTTGCTGTGCCTGATCACCTGAGAATCAATTCTAGCCCGTTCTAAAAATCTGGTGATAAATTTGAATTTATTTTTATCTGAGACGTCCCATATGGACTTCAAGCCTAAGTACTAACGTACCGTGGGCGTTCGAAGAGAAGGTAAATGGTAAATGTAATCTATTGACACGGGATTTAAAGGATTGGAGGTTGTGAGGGGAAGGAAAACATCTGCAGACAATTTGTTCCATAATCTGTAGACCCTAGGTATGAATGGGCGAGAGAAGTTGGATTTTCTAGACTTTTGTAGCTGGACAGTAAAGGGATGCATACGTAACGCGTCTCTTGTTGTTCTATTGGGAACAGTCAAAGGGTAAAATGTTGCGGCTAGTTCTTCAGAGCAAAATCCGTGGAAGTATCGGTAGAAAAGGGATAAATCCCCAACAGCGCGGCGATGAGCCAGAGAAGGGAGCTTTCTTGTGAGGACTGGGTCATAAGCTATCTTTTGGACATAATCAAGGATGTTCAGTGACGAAGGTGATGCCGCTCTCCAGATGGGGGAACAGTACTCTAGGTTAGGTCTTATTTAAGTTCATAGATCTGCGTCTATTATCTAGCTCTTCATTCGAGACTTATATATCTGGAAAAATTAATGTTAGAATAAAGAGTACTATCGTCAGCCCAACCAATGCAGGCATAATTTTTTAGCATGAAGCTTTAAAACAGACTTGTCTTTATTTTATATTACAAATAATAAAACATGTTACTATGTAACACTACAGGAACTATTAAAAAAAATATATTTTTCTGAATCTAAATTTGCTCTCCTGTGAAGTTGGGATGAGAAGAGATTAGTGTATATAATAAATACATCAATTTTCAACGTTTGTTCCTGTAGTCCACAGGATTAATGATATATGACTCCAATGGCGTCTCTGGTTTACATCTTAGTCAGCTTGAATACAAGTTAGTTCGAATAATAAGGCTGAGGGTAATTTATGCCATTTTGCGATATGAAAATATCGTTTATTTAAATAAAAGCAAATTTATAAAGCAGGTCTTTAATCTATTTCAATTTATATACCTCATGTATGTACATAGATAACGTAAGATAAAAAAAAGTCCTGTGCGTGGAAACAATCGCGCATGTCTTGAATTATTATTCTTGCAAGGTAACATAGGTAAAAGGTATAGGTGAATGAAAGATAGAACTGTCAAGTTCTGAAGTTTTTATTTTTACGAAAATTAAATATGATAGTCACGGCAGAACAAAAAGCTTTTATGATCGAAAGTTACTTTAGAAATGGTAGAATGGTTGATCGCCTGTGGGTTTATTCAACACGGGACGTCATTCAGGATTTTCAAACAGAATTTCCACACAATGTCATGGATTTCGACCAGTTTCGTCAAGTTTTGACCAGTTGTGTGGTTTTGTTTAGAGAAACGGGAAGCGTGAATATAAAGGAAGGCAGTCAAAGTTCGCTCTGCACGAAAAGTAGAAGAATTGAGGCAAATTGTTAATTAACACCCACAAATTCCTATTCGGCGTTTAAGTCAGTAAGTAAATGTATCCTACGGAACCTGCAAAACAATCCTGAAATGTGACCTGCATATGCACGCTTATCGTCTAAGCTCAGTCCAAGAATTGTTACCAAACGACAAGTCGCAGCGAATGCAATTTTCAGAGTGGTTCATGGAAAATTTGCATAATAATGAAAACGTATTTGAAAACAACCTTTTTTACTGATGAGGCATGGTTTTAACTCTCTGGTTATGTAAATTCTGAACAAATGATAATGTGGAATTCTGAAAATACACGTTTTTTTTATAGATAAGCCTCTGCATTCACAGAAAGTTGGCGTGTGGGCGGTCATGAAAAGAAGGTTAATTGGACCGATTTTTTTAAACGGACTTGCAATTCGGCGCGATACCGTTATGAAACTTTAGAAAAATTTGTAAACGCATTAGACGATGAAAAGATGCGACAAGACTACTTCTACTACTGTTGACAATTTAAATTTTTTGGAATAATTTTTCGAAGACCAAATCATTAGTCGTAATATGCCAGTTAGGTGGCCACCACGGTCCTGCGATCTCACGCTGTGCGACTTTTTTTATGGCCACACATTAAAAACTCGGTTTTCAAAACCTCTTGTGAAAATTAAGAAAACCTACGGGCTAGAATGACAAATAAATTTCAGGAGATTAACAACTCCCCGCAAGTACTTCCCAGTGTTTTTGATGCTGTAAAAAGAAGAATGAGAACATGTTTGGAAGTAGAAGGTGGACACGTCTCTCATTTAGTTTAAATTTATAATTTTTAGGTTATTTGTTGTATATGTTTTTGTTTTAAATTTTATATTATGCAATGACAATGACAATAATGTAATTTTCTTAAAAATGAAAACTTCAGAACTTGACAGTTTTCATTTTCATGCACCTACACCTTTTACCTATGTTACCTTTCAAGAGTAATAATTCAGGACATGCGTGACTGATTCCACGGCATAATTTGAGGGCGTTTTTTTAGCCTTACGTTAGGTTTCATTAAACTGGAAGCGCCGTGTAATTTTTAATTTTTTTAAGTTATGTAAAAGTTTTCGGGTTAACTGATGCTTTAAGAAACGCAGCACTTCATTGATCACAGCCTGGGGTAGTAATGTTTATTAGAATTTATTTCTTGTTTTATTGTACTTCTTGGGCTTTCGGTCAGTTTAAATTAAAGTCTTGAAATGGTTTTGACGTTTCGGTTTATTTCATCTCTAAACCATCATCAGAATCCTTTTAAATTGATTTCACTTAAACACTACATTTTAACAAAATGACTTATTGCAACAGGGTTTTATCTGGTAATTTGTTGTAAATACCTACTCATACTAATTTAATCTAAAACTGACTCTTACATCCAAAAATGTTATCCTTTTATTTGCATTTTCTTCAAAACGCTGTAGACTTCATCACATCCAGAATGACTAATTAGTGCACATAAAGAAAATGGTGAAGTTGGCACACGGATATGCAAATAAAAGTAGATGGGTCTTTAGAAAAAGACCGACAGACACAAAAATTCAGGAATTTGAAAGGAATTTTGGTATTTAACCCTAAAAAAGCTTGTCTTCAATGAACATTTGTGGCATTCTCTTGAACATTTTAAAACTATTTTTGGAAGGATATTGCAGTGACGGTACGTTTTAGTTTTTTCCGGGTTTTTAGTTTTCTGCAGCCATTGGGTGGCTGCACTTCTTCTAATATGCAATTTTTGGTCCATTTTAATCGCGTACAAATAACGTAAGATAAAAAACAGACGTCATCAAAGTATACCGTGGAATTAATCATGCACGCCTTGAATTATTACTCTTGAAAGGTCCCATAGATAAAAGGTATAGGTAAAGGTACAAAAACATATAGAACAAAGAACCTAAAAATTATAAATTTAAACTAAATGAGAGACGAGTCAACCTTCTACTTCTAAACATGTTCTCATTCTTCTTTTTACAGCCTCAAAAACATTGGTGAGCACTTGGGGTTTGATTAAAAAAAAAATTATAAAAACCCTAAAAAAATGTGAAACACGTAAAAAGCATATTTTTTCATTATTTTTGAATTCTTTGTAGCCAGAAGATATAGTCTAAATATTATAATTTTCTTCCTAGTTTGTAATTTACTGGTTGTGTATAAAGTCCAATATCTGTTAAATCTTTAATAAAAAAGTTGACAAACCTGTATCAATTTTTTTGTTTTTATATAAAACATACACAACTATATCATAAAAGCATAATATTGGGCCACTAAGTTTCTATTAACTCTTTAAATTTTGACGAACTTTTAGGGTGGAATACCCCAGTGTGCGCCGTCCTGCTGGAAGCTGGAAGTAGCCTTGTCACATCTTTTCATCATCTAATGCGTTTACAAAATTTTCTAAAATTTCATTACGGTATCGCGATTTAATATGGCCGCCCACACGCCAACATTCTGTGAATGCAGAGGCTCCTTCTCTATAAAGGAATATGGATTTCCAGAATTCCATACTCCCATTTGTTGAGAATTTACATAACCAGAGGGATAAAATCATGCCTCGTCAGTAAAAAAGTTTTTTTTAAATACGTTTTCATTATTATGCAAATTACCCATAAACCACTATGAAAATTGTATTCGATGCGGCTTGTCGTTTGGTAACAATTCTTGAACTGGGCATAGATGATAAGCGTGCATATGCATGTCACATTTCAGGATTATAGTGCAGGTTCGGTACGATACATTTACTAGCTGGCTTAAACGCCGAATAGGGGTTTGTGGGTGTTCATTAACAATTTGCCCCAATTCTTCTACTTTTTGTGCAGTGCGAACTTTGGGTCTCCCACTGCCTTCCTTTCTATTCACATTTAATGCTTCTCTAAACAAAGCCACAGATCTATGCCAAAACTTGGCGAAACTGGTCGAAATCCATGACAATATGTGGAAATTCAGTTTGAAAATCCTGAATGGCGTCCCATTTTGAATAAACCCACTGGCAATCAACCCTTTTACCATTTCTAAAATAACTTTGAGTCATAAAGGCTTTTTGTTCTCCGTGGTTACCATATTTAATTTTCCTAAAAATAAAAACTTCAGAACTTGATAGTTCTATTCTTCACTCACCTATGCCCTTTACCTATGTTACCGTTCAAGAGTAATAATTCAAGGCATACTTTGAGGACGTTATTTTTTGATCCTACGTTATCTTCCTGTTGTCGAATATAAAAACAAACCGCCTTTGAAGAAATACATCACCCTGTATGATGTCTATGACACGAAACAGCTTTAATATAAAGAGGCAGACCACCATAGAACGAGAGACGCCCTGCGGTCTCCTTAGACCATATGGCGCATTCTGTTTGACTCCATTGTGATATTTACTTTGTTGCAAATGCAAGGGTCGTACACCCTACGGTCTAAATTTTATTATTTGCTTTTAAAATTGCCGACTATTTGACAGTTCTGTCACCTTGTTTATTTAGCCCCATGCACGAGACGAAATATGTTAAGTATTTATTGACTGGAGTTTCATGAAGTGCGTTAACAGTTGTTAACTTAATTAGTTTTACTACAAATGGCTCCCCAGTATTCATTTTCTCGTTTGGGTGCTGCAGGGTCGTATCCAGCCCTGCTTTTTAGGGGGGGCTAAGCAAAATCTTGGGGGGGCTTAATATTGTTTCTACATTATAGTGTAGAAATGTTAAAAATATATAGAGAGTTGTGCTTTTTCTTTTCACGGAAATTATCGTTTAAAAAAACATTTCTGCAAAACGGATATGTATATATATATATATATATATATATATATATATATATATATAAGAAAAAATATATATTAAGAAAACATTTTAAATTAACTCAAAATGTACTTTATCATAAAATAAAAAATCTCTACTTAGGAACCCGTATCTAGAAAGGGATCGTGCCTTTTACTTTAAAACTAGGCGCTTTTAAAGACGCAAAACAAATAATTTTAACTTAAATTTTAAAGCGGTGTTGCACGTTCCAACGTCGATATAAACATTTTCGTTTAGAAATATAGGTAACTTTTCTAGGGAGGGGCTCAGACCAGCTCTAGGGGGGGCTCAGCCCTCCCTGGCGCCCCCTGGCTACGGGCCTGAGCCTAACATGACTGTCCTACCTTGACAACGTCCTGTCGGGGAGCAGTATCTCAATATGTAGAATACGGTCTTAGTGGTGAATTTAGGCACTTCTAGCAATGACTATTTTTTTTTCGAGTATATGGGCTTCTGAATATGTTACGGCAATTTTAATTATACAGAAAGAAAGCTTTTTAAAAATTACAACAGATGGCTGCTATTATTAAAATGAGGACGTTTCAGACCCTTCGTTCGGACCCTTCAGTTGTTAATTTGGGGTTTTAACGGTTGCCTACTAAGACCTCTTTTATTTTTAGCTATCTCAAAAATTCAGAGCATTTTCTGTTCTATCACAAAAACAACACATTGAGAGTGCTGATCTCAAAGTTGAATGAAAATCTGATCTACATATCTAATAATGTGCTGACACCATTTTCACCTGAAGCTAACATCAACACTATTGCAAGCACCTAGGTAAATATTTATTTTTAAAAATACATTAGCATAAAGTTAACCTTAATTACAGTGCGTCTAAAATGCACTCTAATGTGGAAAACTTTTTTATTATTTATTTCACGAAAAAAAGTTACTCATAAAAGTTCTGCTTTCCTGAGAAAATATTTATTAACGTATTCAACTTGGAGATATCATATACAGAGTGGCCACTAAACGGAAAACATCCAAAACTGTCTAAACTGCTAAGCGCAGAGGTCGCTACTGCTGCATGTGCCTCACTCAAACGTCAATTGTACGTTAAAGGTTATGTTTCTGCCAATTTGTTTGACTTTTACTGTTAAATTCATGTTGTTCAGTTAAAAGTGATGCTTCCCCTAGCTGTAAGCAGTAATATAACCACACTGGCTGACACATGCAGCAGTGACGCCATGCTGGAATAATTTGACAGTCAACCATCCCATTAGCTTATTTCATAATAATCCTAATTCATTGTATAAGTCCTAGAAAGTTCCACTGCTTTCTCTCCATAGTTTTAGCTCGGGCTTATTGCTTAGGGTTGCTCAGATAGCTTTTTGTTGGCCCTCAGGCCAACATAACAGAATAAATAAAACCACAAGATTACGATTCATATTAGCACTTTTATTAGTTTAACAGTCTTTAAAACAGTAAAAAAAATACAAATAAAAGAAGCCAAGCTGCCTGCTCGGGAACACCGGCAACTGTAGAATATTTTAAAACTAAAATAAATATTACACTAATATATACAATGGCAGTTGGGCTGAATCAAAATAAATTTAAAATTATTAGTATACATTAGGGGTGACTATTTACCATAGAAGAGTTTTAACTTTTAATATTAAAGCGAAGATATTGTTATCCGAACTTGTGCCAATTTTTCATTGGAGAGTAAATCATTTTTCCTTGTTTATTTAAACTTTTTTTCTTAAAACTTTTACACGATATTATTATTCTTATTGGAATAATGTTGAACAACATTATCAATGTAAAACATTAAATACTCTTAAGGCCTGTCCTCACTTGCTACTCAACATTGTTACCAACAAAGTTATTCAACATGTTGTCGAAATGTCGATATTTCGATAAAAAGCAAGTTTTTTGTTACCGGTTGGTGAGCGGTAAACCTCGAAGAATGTTGGTAACAGTGTTTTGGTAACATGTTGCGGCTGCGTCTACATTAACGTTTTTGTATTTAATAGCATGGAAGTTTGTCTCCGTTGATTTATCTAGACAAGAGAGGAACATCATTTTCGTTGGACATGTTGGGATGGACTGTTGCAATCCGAATACTTAATGAGGACGTCTAAAAGTTGTCAACAAGTTATAAAAACATGTTTCCATAACAGGTTTCTATAACATGTTACTAAGTGTGGACAGGCCTTTAGATTCTAAAAGTTAATCTAACACTTTTTAAAAATATTATAAATAACATTACTGTAATATGCTATATCAACGAATTCAAGTATGTCTGTATGTATGTATGTACTATGGTTTAGGAAATGTTAACGCAAGTTTCCTGGTTGTTTCTGCAACCATAAAATCATCGCATTTGATGCAATTCTTTTTTGACAACACGGATGGTTTGCTTACCAGTTAATTTTGAAAATACTCCCCCCAAATGTTGTTGCTCAGTTATTTCCTATAAGAACCAATGATTTTCTAGTGGAGACACATAGAAAACATTTAATTTATTAGAGAAATAAAAAGGTTATTTTGTGCTTTTCTATTAAAACCTCGCCCACAAAAATTCGACAGACTTATCGGATTTTTACCGGGAGCGGTTTTAAGGGAAAATTACAAAATGAAATTTTGATTTTTTAAAGAATTGTAAGTATGTCATTTTTATGGATTTATACTAAAACGTTCGTAGCGAATAACTCGAGCAATAGAAATGCTTAAAAAAACAAAATAGTAGCAATGGGAGTCGAATACTCTTAACAAAGACTACCATAATACATACTACACGGACAGTAAAGACCAATTTGTTAGTATAAAACAATAGTAAATGGTCATTCCCTAGGAATATATTTACATAAAATAACATTTGTAACAAAGAATAGATACTGTACTATAAATATTTTATGGCAACGAATAATAATAATTAACTATATTCGAGACAAATTGTCATGGCAGGAAGAACATGTTTTCTTTACGAAATACAGGGTGTTTAAAATTACGGTGCAGTTTTTGATTTTTAGTCTAGTCACACTTTCATTAAATCTCTCTTTTATTATAGTTCAAAAATTTTTAATTTAGATAGATATTAATATTTTATTTAACAAAAAATTAAATAAGCTTTATAGAGTGCTGAGTTTAATAGCTATTTATGTAACCAGTTAGGAAATGCTTGGCTTTGTTTAAAGAGTGTAATGTTTGAGGGATGAGCGAAGCGAGATACCTCAAAATTATACGAGTTAAAGAAAATTGCATTTCCTAACGTGTTTCATGCAAGATTTTTTCTAATTCTGACAAAAATATTTGGATAAAATTATTAATTTTAATTATTGTATCAAATCATCTAAGTAGGCTGAGACGAAGATATTTTTATTTAATCTGCTAGTAGGTACCTAGTAGATAGTTGTCTGGGTTGTCATGATGTCGTTTTGAAGTTATTTGTAAAGAAGTGTCGCGTCACAAATTAAATTTTTTCTTTTAACTAAAACTGTCCGATTAGGAGACCCCAAGTCATACTGAAGAGGCAGCTCAAAATGCGTTATCTTCCGTTGTAACGGAGAAGTCGATAGAGAAATACTAAATATGTTTTTTTGTGTTTAATTTTTTCCTAACTAGATATGAAATTAATATTTCATTACTATAGTTAGGAAATATTTTACTTTTGGTAACTCGTTACGAAAAGTAAAACGTTTCAGAACTGTCATCGGTTTTGAAAGGTGTAGCTTTATATACACGGTGATTCAGAAATAAGTACCGAAAATTTAAAGACAGATTTAGGGGGAATATGAAAAAAAGCTAAATGAAATTTTCATCTAAATCTCACTGTTTAGAATATACAGATGTGTGACACAAAGAACATTTTGTTATGTAATATTTGCTAGTAACCAGGTATCTATTTGAATTTTGACAACCAGATTAATGCAGTATATCCAATTAAAGGATCGAAATCAGGAAAACTCGCTTTAAACTACTTCAACGCTTTAATTCGAATAAATCTCGAAACGATACCTCGTATGAAAAAATCTTAAGAGTAATAGTTTTAGTAAATAAACCAGGATATTAAAAATAATAATAAAAACAGGTAATGTAGTGGGTGAAGAAGAAGTATGATCATAAATGTAGTTTCGGTACTTATTTATGAATCACTCTGTATATGTCAAAATTAGAAAGATAATCTTTTAGCCATGCCATTTTAGACATTCGTAAAGAAGATCATGTGATATACTTAATCACTTGTCATGTAAATTCACGTGACTTTATTTCCAAATGTCAAATAGTTAATCATTCCAACAAACCTGAAATACAAAATTAAACACTGGAATTCACTAAAAAGGTTTAATATTTAGTACTGGTTTAAATTAAGATTGATCAGTTAGTTTAGACAGGTGTTTGTCCTGTCGTTGTTAAGAAGTCATCAATAAAAACTTGTAAGTTACTCTAACATTTTGGCGATTTAATTTGTTTCCAAATGATTTTTATCTTGCAACTTGCTAAAAAGAATTTAGTCCTATTAGTGGAATGCATACTTAAATTGCCTTTTTCTTTATAAATTTGCAAAAACACGCAGAAATAAATTAACAGAACAACCTTTAGTTGTCTTACACCCTTACGCTTACCAATTTAAACCCTTGGTTGTCAAATCAAACCGGTCTTACCGATAGTGAATACCAGGGTAAAATTTTAGTTTTAATGAAAATTAAGTATAAACCATCGCAATTGGTTTAATTGTCATATTAATTAAAACCACCCTGTGTAATATTTAAAAAATATACGCCTAAAATACTTTGCTATGTTCAAATTAAAAGCTAATATAACGGCACCTCAATATAAGGCAAGGGTAAAACAATTTGTACATTTATTGTTTTGGCAGTTTAAACAATAATACCACTTTGAATCTTAATCACAGAAGAGAACGAAATCCAATTACACGGATCTCCAGTGATTTTGATTCTAATTGTACTGCTCTGATAACGAAAATAATGTCTAATCTATCCTGTTGCGCCCAGATTTTTCAGAAAATATTGGGAAAGGTTTTTTGGGTATAATAATTTAAAAGTGCATTTTCTTTGTTCACCTTTAAATTACTTCAAATCTTTCTGCAGGTAACGAGCAAGGTGAACGCTTCCAACAAGACATAAGCAATGGAGTGGCGTTATCGAGGACGATGGAGTGTGCCTACCCTAGAGATTTGGTGAAAAGAAGTTTTCAGACAAGACGGCGTGACACCGTCTCATTTTTAATTTTTCTACTTTTTGTATTGATTTTATAGTTATCAATAAATATTTTTAAAAAATATCATTTTTGTACTGCTAAATTCTGAAAAACCCCCCTATAGCTGATAATCCCTGGTGTAAAAGAGATAGCACATAGATACCAGCCTCAAGAAAAGTCAAAAATCACATTACACACACAACAGATCGAGGGTAGCATTTTTCTTTTTATAATATTATTATAGTTATTTGCTATAATATAAAGAACCAATGGCTAAAGTATATTTACGTAATTCACTGGCTTTCGCCTGCGACTTCGTTCGCGATTAACAATTCTACTCCATTACACACTTTGAACCCCCATTTCACCCCCTTAGTGGTTGATTTATTAAAAGCTGTAAAATATGTGTTTAAACATTTATTTTTGGAATACTTCTATAAAGTTTCGACTTAATAGGATCATCTAATATTTTTTCTCCGTACCCCTATTTCACCCCCTTAGGGGTTAAATTTTGAAAAACTCTTCCTCAGTGGATTCTTACGTTATATAAGAAACCTCTCCGCAAAATTTTAAGTTTCTAGACCCAGCGGTGTGGACTGTGCGTTGATAAGTCAGTCAATCAATCAGTCAGTCAGTCAGTCAATCAGCCAGTTTCTTCTTTTATATATAGAGATAAATGAAATAAAAATTTTATTTTATATGTTTCCTTTAAAACTGTGCCGTCAAAATTTGACAGACGACCCGAATTTTTGCTTGGCGCAGTTTAAAAGGAAAAGCATACGATTAAATTTTAATTTTTTTCATGAACTAACGTCTGTTTTATATTTTTACACTTTAGTAATTGGTTCTTAATATTATAGCAAAGAATTAAGCAACAACATTCTTTAGAAAATCATAGTCAAGACATAAAGTGGAATAACTTTCCGACGTTTCGCTTTCGATTGCACGAGGCATCTTCAGAGATTCACTTTGCGAAATTAAAACACTGAATGTGCTTATTCAGAGTGAAAAATGTAATAACTGGTATTTCCAATGTAGCCTGACTTTTTAACCCTCGAACCACTTTTATCCGTAATTGAAAAGGATTTGAAGTAAATATTGTAAAATCTCACCCAAATGGAAACCGGTAAATATAAAGTAAACCAGAAATGTCTCACTGTTATGAACAAGTTTTAAAATGGTCCCAAGAAACTGCATTCGTATCGCGTGAATATTTTATAATATTCGATTGGTCTAAACACATCATTTCAAAATATATTTTAATTTTTTGGCAAAGAAACGTTGTTGTAATAACGGGTTTATGCTTAATGAGAAAAAATTTTAGTCCTATTATCTGTAAATTATTCAGAGTATAGTCGGTCCGTCCTAAGCTTTTCGCTTTCCACTTAAAAGCAGCTGCAATAATCAATGTGCCTTTTATTCTAATGAGCAACTTTGTAAATTGAATCTTACAATAATTAACTTTATTATTAGATATTATGGGATTATGAGTACGATTTTATAAATTTAAGGACGGCTCGACTAACGACTAAACTTTTTCTCTAAGTTAACTTGACCTTTTTTATTTTTAGAAACTTATTTAAAGGGCGCCACATAGGTAAAAATCGAGAAAGGGTTCCTCAAAACAAGGTTTTAATCGACTTTTTGCCTATGTGATCCGCTTTAAATTGTTTTTAAAAAGATTAAAACTGTCAAGTCCCGCGACAGGTTCCCTTCTTTCATGTATAGGTATCTGAGAAATCTGCGAAACAGCTCATTTTTATCGATTTTTGTCAATGCGACCCCATTTAATCATTACAGACAAAAAATCTGCATCTGGTTCCCTTCTTTCATGTGCAAGAAAGCTGCGAATAAATTTTTGGTTTTGGGTTAAAGTACAATTTTATCGATTTTTGTTAATGCGACTCCCTTTAAACATATATATTTTTTAAATATGTCAATCATCTAAATCACTGCAAAATATATTTTGGTTTTAGAGAAGACCCTGTAGCGTATTTTGTTCTCATTGATTTGTTTCTAATCTTTTTACTACAGAATGTGGTAACTTGAGACGTGCAAGTGAATTTTTTTTAGCTTCAGAAAATACCTGTTTTTACTTCATGCTTGTAACTGCTGTGAGGCAAACTTCACACACATAAGTATGAAAGGTACTTAGGAACTAATGAGTACCTTTATAGTAACAGAAAACAGTTTGCTCAGGTTTGTACTGAGCAAACTGTTTGCTCAGGTTTGTTAACCTGAGCAAACAGCTTGCTCAGTACGTACAATGGGCGACAAAAACCCACGTTTTTGCTCTGTTATGTATGATTGGGTAAATTCTGGCAGCTTTGACTATAGTCACCGCTAACAGCTAAACAGTTTCAGTCGTCACCAATTTAGTTAACATTTTAATTTAAATTTATTTGGATTATGTTGTTGTTACCTAAATAAGGCCTATTAAAAGCAATATAAAATGTTCTAAAAATTAGGTCAAATTACTTGGCAGTTGACAGAATGCTAATGGTGTATAAGAATCACTAAAATGCCCTTTTACATCAACGCACAAAACCGCCATCTGTTTCCATAAATGATCACAATGTGATTTTATGACACCGCTTATGTATCTTAGTTTCGATATTTGTAAATTATATATTAGTGAGTTTGTCCTTTACAGAACAGATGGTCGGCCTTTCCTTTACACATAATACTCGAATCAAGTGCAATACTTTTTTCCTTACTCAACAATCTTCGGTATTCTGCTTTATCTCGGTTGATCTCTTAGATCCTAACAATCTTCTAACTCCCAAAATCAGCGCCCCTACAATTAAGTTACTTCTACCAGAAGACCGTACATTGGATCTGGAATGCAGTTTCCACAGTAACCTCCGCATTTTCCTTGGGCTACAGTAGGCTAAAAAAATAAGTTGTCCAATTACGTGAGTCTCAGACAATCTTTACAAATTCAATAGCATCGCATACAAATACATATTGAAGATAGGCAATAAAAATAAAGAAATAAAGTCTTAAGATCATTTAAGATAGGGGTTTAATTAGGGGTAGGGTATTGTTACAATTTTGTTGTGTGAACTATAAAATACTTACCGATCTTCTAATATCTAACGACGAATATGAGCCAATTTTGTTCCATCGAACATACTGAGACAACCTTTTGCTGGAGTGTCATGTGTATCAAACCATGTTTCATCGAGATAGATAAAGGAACGATTTACAGTTCTTGCAAATTTGCCGGGTTTACTACAGCTGGTGTCGCTAATAGTTTATTGCTGGCAATAGGTCCACGAAAGAGCTTGAAACGAGCTTTAAAGGTTAGTGTTGTCTTTCTATGTATCTACAGCTTTTACCCAACATAGATATAATAGAGAATAGTAGAAATAAACGTCCGGTATAATAACGCAGGATTCAACTCTAGTAATGGTCTAAAAATCTTTGGTAAGATTGAAATTAAAAATATAATATTTTTTGGACAAATATTAAAATTGATTTTTATTGCCTTTTTTTGAACAATTGGTATTAAGTTTTTACCCTATGTTTCTGATGCCTACTTAGATTTCTTGATACAATAATTAAAATTAATAATTTTGTTTAACTCGTATAATTTTGGGGGATCTCGCTTCGCTCGTCCCTCAAACATTACACTCGTTAAACAAAGTAACGCATTTCCTAACCGGTTATATAAGCAGCTATTCTGGTATTTTTTTCATACGGGGATAGTTTAAGAGGAAATAATTTTTGTTGGGTTAGGCCACAAAAACGATGTGGAGGGTGTTCCTAAGTGAAATTTGTCGAAATCGGTGGATCGATCGGTGACTAAAGAACCTAATCAATCAGTCATGATCACTAAGATTCCCAGACTTAAATCCTCTTGATTTTTATTTCTGGGGACGCTTAAAGTCACTGGTTTATAAAACACCAGTAGAAAATGAAGAAGACCTAAAAAACCTAAGATGAAATTATTATAATGTAAAAAACCGAATAATCGGCGGCTTTCCAACAATAGGAAATACATCACCAACTGGTTACATAAATAGCTATCTTTATTTTGTGTGCTATAGTGATTCTCGGTAACATCTTAGATTTTAGACAATGGTCCATCTTTGTGTTACCTCTCTAGCTTTAGCCTGTAGCCTATATCCTACCCCCTAATATGAATTGTGTCCAAATAAACCTTTGTCTAAAACCCTTAAAGCCCATTTAGTAGGTTTGAGTGAAAAGCAAACATATTTTCATAATAAGATAATGCATGCGAGAATCGTCATTTTCACTAAAATGTGTTTTAACGCCATTCCGACATGTTAAAGGGGTAATAATAATAAAAATAGTAATTAAAAATTTTTGATTATTATTCATCATCGCACGTCCCTGGTCAAAAATCCAAAATCCCGTCGAAATGCGAGGTACAAGGAGTGTTTCGTTTGCTTTATCAACTTTTTTACCGAAGCTCGGCATCAATATAGTTTTTTTGCATAGACTCGAGAACAATTTTTTGTCAAAATTTGGAAAAACAAGTTACGAATGTTACGATTACAAATCATTCTGTTTCCTGTGGTCGGCGGGCGAGGAGCCTTCGCGCGCGCTTCTGGTGGAAGTTGTCCCGAGGCAGCTTACGTCGTCATCAAGGGCTCCCCACTGGAATAGAATAGTCCGCGATAGTCTTCCCTGTTCTAATAATTTTGGAGTTCGGCTAAAAGCTTTCAAAACTGGCGGTTTTATGAATAGACTCTGTCAGTTGTAGCGAATGTGTAGACGGCTACATAATTAATAGAATCGCAGGGGGGCTCGCGTTTCGTTCGTCCTAATATAAAGTTTTGCTCTGCTCCCAGATACCGTAAGTACCTTTTTATCGCTTTTGATTTTTATATGTATTTTTATGTATGTTACATGTATCATAAAACATAGCTCGACCATAGAATTACGTAATTTTATTGCCGGCTAACGGTACCTATATGATTACGAAATGTGGGGTTATGCGCAGAAAAAAAAAGGGTTTGCTCAGGGATTATGTAAAAGAAGGGATCGCACATGAGCGCTAATGGTGCCCTCTTGCAGATACAGATGCTACTTGTGTCGTGCAATGAAACATCAAATTTTGAGAGGGGAAATCTAAAGTCCAAAATTGTGGTGTGTGTATTTTGTCTGGTGTAAAAACACACTAGTTTTTCCAAAATAATTTTTTTTTTAAGTTTCTATTCAAACAATTTGAAGTTAAAAGTTCCCTCTCACGACTCGTGATGTATTTTTAGTTTTTAAAGTTTTTTTTTTGTTTTTAAAACGACAATACAGGCATAGTGTCATAGTGTCAACTTTTGTCTTACTTAATTTTTAAAAGAAGGTTTTTCTTATTTTAGTTTTTAAATTTATTTAAAGTATTGGCAAAAAGTTTATAAAAATGCATTAAGAAAGGGAATTCTCTCTATCTAAAAACTTTTATCCGTAAATTTTCCCCATATAGGTCAGGCGCGGATTTAGGGGGGCGTGCCCCCCTAGACCATTGTGCAAAAAGGATTTCAATAGAGAATTTTATAAATAAAAAATGTTGTAACATCAATATTAACCATTCGTACATATTCCAGAAAATATAAACAAAAATTTGCCGTTTATGTAAGTTCTATAATATATAAATTATACTACAAAAATATGAATAACAGATCTATAATACGAATGTTATATAAAAAATACAAGCCTTTTTCGACTTTTTTGATTCGCATCGATGGTTTCTGAAAACATTCCTTACTAAAGAAAACAAATCATCAAATAGGTTTTTTTTCGGAAAACATCTTTTTTGAGAACAATTTTTTTGGAAAAACAGCTTTTTCGAAAACAGATTTACGAAACTTTTTGATAATATTTTCTGGAAAACCTATTTCGAAAGTAAATTTTTTAAAAATATCTTAACTGCTTTTTCATAAGATGCTCTTTTATAAACGGATTTATGAAATTCTCCAAAATACATATTTCGAAAGTACATTTTTTCAAAATGTTTTTAAAAATGTTTTTTTTAAATAGATACAATTTTCGAAAATGTATTTTTTCGAAAACTGTATTAGGCTATGAACTCTACTATCTACTGCCTTGGAAACTGTTAAATAAAAAAAGACGAAAAACGATCCTGAATAACGTATGACGGAGGGGCATATAGCCCGGAGAATAGCTGTTTTACCATTATTTGTCGAAATCCTTATTGCATAAGGAATTTTCAGGTGGTTAGAGAATTTATTCTCAATTTTTGCATATGCAGATCCTGAATAAACCTAAACGAACCTTTTTTGAGTTTAATCAAGAAGTTTCCTTAGGTTTGGTACATTGCTTTCTCGTAAGTATATTTTTTCAAAAGCCGTTGCTTGAATAAATATTATTCGAAAAGTGTTTCTTGAAAAAAATTAATCTCGAAAAAGATATTCTCTAAAAAAATGTATTTTTGATAAGTGCTTGAAAAAATTTGAAAAGTTGGCTTTCGAAAAATTGTACTTAAGTATATCCCTTCGAATGAACAGAAGGCATAAATAAAAAAATGCTAGAATATTTATATTTTCATATTAATCAGTTAACATTAACAGTTGGTCCTGTCGCGTGTACCTACTGTTTTTTTAAACATTTTTTCGGTGTTAAATTAAGTAAATTTTATCGAAAAACAACTTTATCAAAATATGCTTATTGGGAAACGGATCTACAAAATTTTTTCGAAAATATTTTTTTCAAAAAGAATTTCAAAACTACAATTTCCGAAAATATAGTTTTCCAAAAATTAAATTATGAACTCTACTAGCGTAGAAAATGTCAATAAAAAAAGACAGAAAAAGGTCCTGAACTGACATCAACGAACCATTTTGGTTTTCGGTCAGGTTTGTTTTCTTGTGTCTGCTGTTCCTCTGTAGTAAATTACTTTTTTAAAAAAGCGGTTTTTGTTAAGATATGAATATTCAAGGTCTTTTTCGAAACAATAAAACAATGTACTTTCAAGAAATATGGTTTAAAAAAATGTAGTTTCGAATAGTATAAGAATTTGAAAAGTTGATTTAAAAAAAACTGTGTTATCGAAAAAGTTCTGTTGTCGAAAAAATATATTTTCGAAAAAACGTGCTTTTAAAAAATGCGTTTTCGAAAAATGTTTGTATATCAGTCCAAATGGATAGAATGCACAAATAAAAAAATGCTAGAATATTTGTAAGTTAAGATGACCAACCGTTCTGTTTTCGCAAGAACAGGTTTAGATTTTTCGTTCAGTATGAAATAGTGTTCATTTCTTAGAACCCCAAACAATAAAAAAATGTCGAACGGGAACTTGCGCCTCCACTTGACGAAATTCTAAATTTGCCCCTGATATAGAATAAAAGGGGAACTACTTTCCCCAAGATTGGGATATTTTATAATATTTAAAAACTTTTAACATGACTGTATAGATAAAGATATATTATAGGAAAAAATAAATATATTAGCACCTTTAAAAAAAATCCTTGGGAACTAAAAATTTTTGTTAAACTTTTTAAACTTAAATTTGGTAGGTAGGTGGTGCATTTTTATTATTTTTTAAATCATCCATTTTAAATGGGAACAGAATACCGGTAAAGAATTTGTAACCACATAAAAAAAATTTTAATAAACTTTGCCTTTTAGTAAAATAAAATAAATTTTTAAAATGGATGATAATCAGGCAGCGCATATATCCTTACTAAATAAAATTTATTTAATACCTGTTTAGTTCCAAACATGAATAACTTGCTTTATAGTGCATATTATGGTATTTTTACGTATATACATGTCGCTTAAATATAATTTTGAGACATAGAAAAAATATCAAGCGCTGCTTTTTTAAATTTATTTCAAATTTAAATTCCGGAGAAACTTTTTTGAGATTTTTTTTAAGGATTTTTTGGCCCTTCATTTTTTAAGATAAAAATAAAAATACGCTCCGTAATAGGGGCCTCAAGTTTTATAATATGCTTAACTCTGTTGTTAGTAGTATCAGAGAATTGCACAGTTTGTCAAATATTAAAACCTGAATTTTTGAATTGCTGACGCACAACGCGTACAAAAAAAGTTTACATCTACATAAATAAAAGTTCTATAAACCATATGATTATTTTGTCTGTTCATCGTTCTTATACTGCCAGAACTACTGAACTACTTACGCTGAAATTTTTTGGTTTGCATAGGAATTTGCGAGTTTAAAAAGAAAATTAAAAGCGACTTCCAAAAATCGGAAAACTTCACAAAAAAAATTTTTTTTGCAAAAGTTTACTTATACAACTAAAGGACTCGTACTTTAAGTTGTGTAGGCATAAATAGGAAAAGTTCGATTTTATCTAGAAACATATAGCGCAAATACAGTTTTTACCAAAAAACAGCATTTTTGGGACGTGGTTGTGATTAATATAGTGCATTTTTTTTAAAGCGGACCAAAGGATAGAGTAAAACTCTATGGTTTTACATGTGAAATTTTTAATCCCATGTTAGGTCCTGTTTTTTTAGAAGTATAGATATAAAACTTGACAGAGGTGAATTTTAGAATCTTAAAATTATATTCATTTGACATTTATGCCATACTAAAAAATGAATACAGGAAAAGAGGTAATTAACAAACCAGTTTAAAAGTTTTGAGTATAGGGTTTAGGACGTACTGGGGAGTAGAAGTGTAGGTAGGTGTAGGGTGTAAGTGTCGTGATAAAAGACTTCGGGAAGAGGTTCCGCTCAGAAACACAACAAAAAACTTATTAAATAAAAGTGGTTCATAACTCCGACGTTTTCGATATACAGCAGGCGCGGCCCGTGAAATTTTAACGTTGTATATCTCTGTTGCTACTTATGGGACCCATGCAAAGTTCAGGTTTTTTAATAATGGCCCTACTAGGAATGTTTTGGCGAAGAAAAAAATATTTTGTAATTTGTGAAAAATAGTTGAATTTTTGAATTGACCCACCTGGGTAAAAAATTAAGACGCTTAGATATTTTATTTATTATTTTTTCTAAACAAATTTTACATCACTTTTTCGACAATTCTTAAAATTTAAGAGAAAAAACTGTGTTAGTAGAAAGTTATAGTCATTTGAATTTTCTTAAAGCTAAAATGTAATTTAACAAAAAATTCAAATGGTTATAACTTTCTACTAACACATTTTTTTCTCTTAAAATTTAAGAATTGTCGACAAAATGATGTAAAATTTGTTTAGAAAAAATAATAATTAATAATAAAAAAAATGCAGCTTTTTTTCGCAAATTGAAAAATAGTTTTTTCCTTTACCAAAAAATTCTTAGTAGGCTCACTATTAAAAAACCTGAATTTGGCATGGGTCCCATAAGTAGCAACAGAGATACACAACTTTGAAATTTCACGGGACGCGCCTGATATACAGGGTGTCAAAATATTGTTGTTGTTGTTTTTTGGATTAGTGGCTCTGGTTGAAACCAAATGGTCAAGTGTCAAAATATATTTAATTATTTCTTTAAATATAAAATAGGTAGCTAAGCAACTCATGTTAAAAAAAATTAATCATCAAATCAATTTTTACTGTAATTATAGGAAAAAAGCAAGCATTTTAAGTTTCTGTTGGTACAAATTTTTTTTGATTCTAATTGTTAATATACAAAAAATAATATATAGTAATATGATTCCGAAAAACTGGGTGTTGTCTTAAATGTCTATTAAAAATACAAAAAAAAAGTGAAACGACCAAAGCTGAATCTTTAGATTTCGTTTTTTGAAAACCGTGAAATATTAAAAAATCATAGTCAGCTATTTAAATTCCGGGGAAATATACGTCAGCTGCTCATAAAAGGAACGTAAGTTCAGGCTTAAACGGAAACGATATTACCGAAGCTAAAATTAAACTATATGATAGTTTATTAATAACATTACACGAAAACAATAGTCAGCTAACTGTATAGTGGGAGAAAGACCGTCAGCTGATATGAGTAGCGAGCTTGCTGAGAACCTATACTCGAGGGCTGCGGTCTATAGTATTACATCAGCTGAAGGTTATTTCCTCGGGATACATTTAGCTATCTATTATTTTATAGAGTATATACATATATTAGACTAATGCATAATTGAATTTCAGCTTTGGTACTATTATACAAATACAAAAATTGAGTAATTGTTAGGTAGGATTTAACATCAGTTGACGTTCAAATTTCGTTTTGCTAAAAATAAGAAAAAAATAGAAGCAAATTTACAGATTTTATTGTTTCTAGTGAAGGATAAATCATACCTAATAATTACTCAATCTTTGTATTTGTATAATAGTACCAAAACTGAAATTCAAGTATGCATTAGTCTAATATACAGGGTGTTACAAAAATATGCTAAGAAATTTTAAGGGCAGATTCTACATCTAAAAATATGAAATTAAGTTTATATAAACATGGGTCCTCAAACGCTTCTTTTCCGAGATACAGGGTGTTTAATATTTTCAGACCTCGAGTATTCCGAAGAGATAGGAGAAATATGTGAATCGGCATCTACTATAAACTTAAATCAATAAGCACTGTTTCCTGAACAAAACATATGTTTAAAAAAATTCATTTTAATTTTTTTGTAATTGTAAGAAATAAATTAATTTTTATCTCGAAAATGGTGCGTCAAAACGAAAAAGCTCAATATACACTTTTCACGCAGAATTAATTGGGCTTTAAGAGAACTATATCAATTTTGCAAAAAATCAGAGGCGGGCAATTGTTTTCGCTAAAAATAAAGACTTACCAGCAGGCACGCCACTGATGCAAGTACATTAGAAAATAAATTTTTGCACATAAAGGTACCCTTTGATTCCATACTGGCGTGTACTAAAATTCATGTCAACATCTTATCGCATTTTCGAGAAATTAAAAAGAAACATTTAAAAATTAAAATATTAAACACCGTGTATCTCGAAAAAGAAGCGTTTGTGGAGCCATGTTTATACATACTTATTTTCATATTTTTGAATGTAGAATCTGCCGTTCAAATTTCTTATTATAACATTTATAACACCCTGTATAGGGTCCGCCATTAAGTTGGCAGGGAAACATTTTTATTATTGATATTTTTAAAAAACTCTATTGGGGGTTTGTTTCGGCATGTCCGACCACCAAAAAATTTATTTTAACACATGTCATGTGATCACTGGTTTGGCGGGAATTTAAAAGAAACTTGACGGTGGCAGTGGCGTGCCGTCGAGGGGGCGCAAGCCCCCCCCCCCCCGCCCTCGATTTAACGGCGCCCTCGCGCCCCTTCGGAGATTCACTGCCTACTATGACCACATACTCTCCAATAAAAGGAAAATAATTTACGGCGCCCCCTGGAGATTCACTGCCTACTATGACCACATATTCTCCAATAAAAGGAAAAAAATTTGGCGCCCCCAAATCATTGTGCCCCCTCCGCCTCTAAAGGCACGGCACGCCACTGGACGGTGGTATCGAAAAATGGGTCAAATTGAGATGATATCGAAAATTTTTGTTAAGAAAAATTGTTCAGAATTTACCGATAGCCTCATATAGGTACCATGAACCATATTGAGAAAAAACTAAAAAATCCAAATTTTTACCCGTGGCATCGCTAGGAAAAATCATAAATTATTTTTTTACTTGAAAATAACTAATTCAACTAAATTACATAGGTTTGTGTCAGAACTAATCAAATATTTGTGAAATAGACACTTTGCGGGAAATAAATTTAAAAAATACGGTCTGGTCGTGTCGCTATCTGTAGTCTTGCCTTGTATATTGTGCACATGAGCTTTTCCAAAATTTCGAACCGCCAGTAAAATTTAGACGATCTAAGAATTACCATTCAAACCTAATAGTACAGTATTTTTCATAATTAAATTTAGTATTTGTTAGTAAAGAAATAATTTATGATTTTGCATAGCGATGGTCTAGGGCTTGCAAGCCCGGACGTATATTTGGATCTCGGGATTTCTGGGATCGACGAAACAAAATTCCGGAATCCTGAGATTGATCTCCAAAAATTGTAATATTAATAAAAAGAAATTATTTTTATTTATAATATTAAAATTTTAAAATTAAAACAAAACAAAATTTATGCAGAGGACATAATATATTATAAAGGTATAAGAAGTAAAAATAATTTGAATTCTTATACATAAGTACTTAAATGAATTTTCCAGGATTGGCCATATCACGCGCTAAGCATTGTTTTTAGGAAAAATACTCCAAATTATGCTAGCTTAAAGCGTTAATTTTTTGGACATATTTTATAACTTATTTATTCCGCGATTTAAGTGACTAATCGGGAGATTTTCCGGGACTGAATTTTTACCGGGATCCCGGGATTGCAAGCCCTAGGGTACGGTCACACATTTATATTTTTTTCTAAAAATTGGTACATGGGATCCTCGGTGCATTCTGAACAATTTTTCTTTAGAAAATTTTTCGATATCTTTTGACTCATTTTTTTAGCTTCTATATCATTTGACTTTAAGCCTAAACTTACGCTCCTTTTATGAGCAGCTGACGTATATTCCCCCAGAATTTATATAGCTGACTATGATTTTTTAATATTTCACAATTGCAAGAAACTAAATAAAAAGTTTCAGCTTTGGTAGTAGAAGAACTGCTTCTTTTACTTTTATATAACCGTGAAACAGTTCTTTCACTTTTTTAAAATTTTTAATGGACTTTTAAGGCACCACCCAAGTTAGCTCCACCGCGGCCCGCGGGTGCGATAGCTGACGGTCGTTTCTTTGATTAGCAAAGTCATAACTACAATATATTGGTTAAGGATTGGTTAGAAAAAGTGGGTGCGAAATTTTCTTTAAAATAATTCGAGAGGAGTTATCTGAATTCACACCTTAGCGCATTACATCTTTTTGATTTTTTTTTTTCAGTAAAGTGTCCTATAATCTAATAATTTTCAAAATCTGTTTTATTTCAGAAAATATTATTAATTTTTGCGAACGAGTGATCAATTGAATTTTTTTTAATATATAATCAGTAGGTACCTGACATTGTGCTCACTATTTTTGCTTAATGTCCTAATAAGGTGAAGGAGGCCATCCCACCTAGTAAAGAGTCTGTCATTAAATTAAAAATGTAAAATATTGAATTTTTTAGCCTGATTCTTATAAATCTCTTTGTATCTTAAGGTACTCCAATGCTAATGAAACTTAATTTTAAACGTTCTTTTTGCATCTGACTTGCATGTAAATTTTATATTATTTATTCCGCACTCTGCCCCATCTCCTCTTCCTTCCTTTTTTTTTTATTTTGTACCATATAAAGCCTGTAAAAGAAAGTTTCACTTTTTTTTCTTTTTACAGGCGAACGCAATACGTACACTGAAATCGGCGGACGCGGACTTCTTCAGGTTCACACAACGGGCATTTCTGCGCTGACTGGTGTCTTGGTTGGGATGCCTTTGGACCATGCAGCAAACCGGGGTTAGGAACAACTAAAGGTGGTGGACTTGTCCACCCACCGCAGGTATTAAACCAACCACGGACGGTTTATGTAATAACCTGCCCTGGTGGTCACAAGGCGGTAGTAGCACTTAAGTGTCTGTTGAGAATTTCCAGCCCTAATCCGCCCCTTGCAGGATCAACATTGGAGACGGGCTCTAATTCAGTGCGCTTGGAGGAGACTCGGGCTGTCCAAATTTTCATGTTCTCATATTTTAATCATTTCGTTATGGGCTGACGAGAACATGGGAGCAGAGCAACCTCATCGCTGGAAAGGCCAACACCTAAATAATTATATGGTAAGTCTGATTTAAATGTATATATATATATATATATATATATATATATATATATATATATATATATATATATATATATATATATATAATATATATGAAACAACGAAGGTTCCTTGTTCCTCTGCTGATCAATCGGGCCAGCAGCAAGTTCTCTCATAACAACAGAATAGAATCTGTAAAAAGGGAAATCAATCTAAAACTATGTGAATAATAATGAATCAAACAATAAAATATAACTAGTTAGCTAGTCGAAGCAGATTAGCGCTAATATTAAAAAGCTTATAACCAAGACAGAATAAATTCCATTATTTCTTACATATATTTTCGGAACTGATCTTTGTAATTCCTGTATCGTAATAAGATAATGAAAAAGCAAACCATTTTTAAGAGGAGTAATCGAGATTCATCCCTACTATTTTTGTTTTTTAACATAGTTGTCCAGGATTTTATATGTAAAAATTTTTCTTTAAATAAGTTAAAACCCCCTAACGCCACCAAAGGATAATTGTTAGTTGTGATCTTAACAAGATATTTTTTACACATAATTAACGTATGTCCCATAAGTTTCGGGGAAAAATATTAATACCCATATTTTGCATTTTTTTAATTATTTATTAAATTGAATTATAAGTCGTTATTTCATTATTTATTGTTATTAAAACTATACGTTTAAACTACAGATAAGGGTCCATGTTCTTCAGTAGCCACCTAGACTAACACCTTAAGAATAAAATTTGGTTAGATATTTTTAATGAAAAAAATTACTGATCAATTGTCAACCTCGGATACGACAGTGTTTATAGTTCTATTTCTTTTTGTTTCAGATTGCCTCACGCCGGGTTATTTTGATGATAGGATGAGCATGGATATAATACGTTATAAAAAAATCATAATTTATTTTAAAATTAAGTTGCTAGCAGATCGCTATATGGAGCACCTGCGGTGCTCTTGACTCTAGGGCTTGTGAATATTGAGTGTGCCAATGCTTGATATTTTCAAGTTGTAAATTCAAAAGCCTGTAGATGATGCGTATAATTATCGCTAAAATTAGATTCTCTTTCATATTTCATTGCCATTTGACTATTACGCGTAGCACCTACAGAACTCTTGACTCTAGGGCTTGGGAAAATTGAGTATGCAAATGCTTGATATTTTCAAGTTGTAGATTCAAGAGCCTGTACATGGTGCGTATAACTGTCTGTAAAATTAAATTCTCTTCCATTGCTAGTGGACTATTATGCGTAGCACCTATAGAACTCTTGATTCTAGGGTTTGGGAAAATTGAGTATGCGAATGCTTGATATTTTCAAGCTAAAGGCTCAAGAATCTGTAGATGATGCGTACAGTTGTCTGTTAGTACCATTCTTGCCATATCCATCAAAAACGTGCAAACAGAAGTGAAATACGGATCGTGGGTGGTCAGTGAAGATTCTGCTCTTTAAGGGATTGCCTAAACATCGTCGAAGTTTAGAAGCGTGATAGAGTTAGCCTTTGAAGACCATCGGATGTCTGGAAAGGGCTTAGGCAACCGATTTGCCAGGGTACGTCGACATCCCTTTGTTCGAACCTTGGAGAGTAGAATCGTGAAGAAAGAAAATGATGTCGTCGGGCCAATGGAGGAAGATAAGGAGGTGAATAATTTTATTTATTTATTTATAACCGTTTTATTATTTTTGTTAGGTTAATAGAGACTCTAGAAAGTTCATATAATTTATTATGCTTTATTAATACTGTAAAATTAATTTAGTGCTGATAAAATAGGTTTATATGGGACGTTTTTAGGTTTTGGATTAAAAAACATACAGGGTGTCTGAAAAGTCTTATTATTGGTAAAGATAGAGACACCAGATTTTAGGTGTAACTTATTGGATAATAAATGTACTTTCCTAAGTAATTTAACTTTTTCAACCCCCTTGAGTGAACCTAGGGAGTTGAGGTCAAAAATTTTAAATTCAACCCTATGCCGGGTTGTGCCTCATTTTAAAGGTCTTAAAAAATAGTCGAGGTCCGTATCTTAATTCATTTTTAAATACCAAGCCTATAAAAATTAAAAATCGCGAAAGAAATTAAAATTTAAGTACCTTTATTTTTCTTATTACTTTAAAAGTTGTTCAAACTGACCACCATGAACTTCTTGGCAGTAATAAAGTCGATTTTGGAACTCTGCCAAGAAGTACCTAACACCTGCCATTCTCGAAAATGTGAGAAGTAAATTCCAAAATTGATTTTATTACTGCCAAGATGGTGGTCATTTTGAATAGCTTTTAAGGTAATAAGAGAAATAACGGTATTTATTTTTTTTTTAATTTAAGAATTTAAAAACGAATTATGATACGGACCTTAGGTTTGCTGTAAAAGGTTTCTTTTTTGAAGACCTTTAAAATAAAGTACCACACGGCATAGGGTTGAATTGAAAAAAATTTACCTCAGCTCCCTATCGTCACCCCTCAAGGGGGTGAAAAAAGTTATATCACATAAAAAAATAGATTTATTATCCAATAAAATACACTTAAAATTTGGTGTCTCTATCTTTACTAATAGCAAAGATATTTGCCCATACTAAGTCTATTTTTATTAAAAAATGCTTAGTTAGCCTATTTTATATTTTTCAATAAATACAACAAATAATTTCATTTGAAATGCCCACTAACAAAGCTAAAATCTTTAATTAAAAGAAAGAACATTTTAAAAAAATTCAATTATCTAGTTAATCTAGTTGGTTCGAAACATCTCAATTCGAATCTAGGTACATATTAACGTAGTAACCTTTTAATAAACATCAAACATATTTTAAGACCGCTTTTGTTTCAAATTTTTCACCGTTTTTAATAAATTTTTATCCAAAAATGGGAGATTTTGATGAAGATTTTATACGTACAGATATACCGGAAGGCAATAATATAAATTTAAACTAAATAAATTATCTGTACGTGTAATTTATTTAATTTTTACTTTTCCTACGTAGGGAGGAAAAGTGCCCCTTTTAAACCCAAAATTAGGGAGGAAAAGTAAATTTTCAATGAGGGTGTTAGAAAAATATGATCTACTTCATTATTTGGATCTGAAATAAGGAAAGAGACTAAATACATTTTTTTTTTGTATTTTTATTCTGAGTGCCTAAGTAGGTACATATATCTATACTTATTTTATGCAAGTCAAAAGTAGTCTTGCGTACACGATATAATAAAACACCGGCTAATTGTAAATACCTACTCTGAATGAAAATATTCTTAAAATTAATTTTAAAATAAAAACACAAAGGGATAAAATAGATATTGTTCCACAAGAATTTCATTTTTTATACAAGGTAGTACATACACTACTCCAGTTAATTAAAGCACCACAACGAATTTATCATAATTTTGGTAGCAATTTTCTTTTGACCCCTTAATCCGACTGTAAAAACTTTCTTTTTAGGTTGTAGGTTCATTCTTTAAGAAAGTAAGTATACCAGTATTGTTTGAAAAAATCAATTTTGTACAGAATACAGGGGTCTAACAAAAATGTTATTTTTCCCTAAAGTTGTAGCGCCCTATATATTAGATCAGCTATAACTGCATTTACAACTAGACTGTAGCCTCATCTACTCTTAACATTTTGTTAATCCATTCTGATCTCTCAATTATTGAAGGAGATACAGGATTTTTTAAAGGGTGATATTTTTTACTTAATGTACTTTAAAAAATAACAACAAATAAAAATTACCGAATTATTTTATTAAGAAAATACAGCAATTATTATAAACCAATAAAATTTAAAGCAACACATTGAACAACATAACTTAAAGATTAAAACATAATAACAGCTTAACGCCTACACATGCCTAATCTTATTCCATTTTGATCGAATCCATTCCAGATATCAACAAGCCTCTGTCCTAAGTGTCCAAATTGTTTGGTGAAATTTTCGAAGTTCTTAGGCACCTACCAGGTGTTAAACTGGATTTAAGTCCGGACTTCTTGCAAGCCCCACCAAACCCACGTCGTAAAAGCAATTTTTTGTTATTTTTCAAACACTTCAAGAAATCCTGTATCTCCTTCAATAATTGAGAGATTAGAGTGGATTAAAAAACAAAGTTGTAAATGTGAATCGCCATTATGGCTGGTCTAATCTACAGGGCACTACAAACTTTAGGGAAAAAGCAACATTATTATTAAGCCCCTACAAAGGGCAAAGACTGATTGTTTTCAAACGATAATGGTATACTTACTTTCCTAAAGAATGAACCTATATCCTAAAAAATGTTCTTTACAGTCGGATATGATTTTTGGCCAGATTTAATGTAAAAGAGTTCATTTTGGCATACAATGGTTGATTTCCTAGATACAGGGTGTCAAAGTTTTAATTTTGTTCTAGCCTTTTACATTATATCTCCAACTATTTTTGAGATAATTGTTATAACATTTGTACATGGCTTAATTTGAGCACTTTTTGATAAAATAGTATTAAAAACTTCCCAAATAATATACAGGGTAATATTTCTTTTGAGGTTTATAGTCTCTTTTACTCTGCTCCCGAATTTTTTTTTTACGATGAGACTTACTACTCTTAATGAAATAATTACCGATTGTAATACTTGTATCTAAATAATTTTTCCTTTGTTTCAGGAACCTATTAAAACAATGTGTAAACGAGGCGCGAAATAGGATACAAAAACCAACCTTTTTAACACGATATTTTAAAAGGCAAACGTTCTATGTTTGATCATTTTTAGTCTAACGTACAAAAATGATGAAGTCGAGGACATTCAATCCATTTGATTCTTTTTAGTCTAACGTACAGAAAGAATAAAGTAGATTGATTATACATCTTTTAGAATTTTTTATTTATTTGTAGTATACTTTGGAAGTTTGATTTCCTTTGACCTAAATACACACAATGTTTTAAAAGATTACGTCCTCTCGGTTTGTTCCTTTTTAGTCTAACGTACAGAAAGGTTGAAACTGATGACATCCAATCCGTTTGATTCCCTTTAGTCTAACGTACAAGATGGATGAAATAGATTGGTATCTTTTAAAATTTTTAATTGGTTTGTAGAATACTATTTGTATTTCTAGGTCTTATCAATTTCATTCTTTTTAGTCTAACGTACAGAAAGAATAAAATTGATGACCTTCAGTCGATTTGATCTCTTTTAGTCTAACGTACAAAAGGGCTGAAATTGATTGAAATTATCTTTTACCTAATATATTTAATTCTGATTACATTTTAAAGAAAATACCTTAAGGTTGGTTTGCGTACTGTCCGACTGACGCTTTTAAAGGTTAATTGTTTCAAACGACAATTGTTTTTTGAAAATGCCATTAGAAGCTCAGGAGGGTGCGACCATGAAAGCTTAAAACCAGAATTCTAAATGTACGGGACACAAGCCTAGAGGATTAGAGCAACCTGCTGAATTTGTAAAGGTAAGATATTTGATGCTTATAGATGGTCTATTTCTACATCTGTTTTAAGTTTTTAAATCCAGCGAATTATGTCATTGCTGTGTTTTGTGTCTTTTCAACATATTACAACATCTTATTTCCGATGAAGAAAGTTGCTGAATTTAAGAACACTCCTAAAAGAAGAGATTGACTGACTGACTGACTGACTGACTGATATATCAACGCACAGCCCACACCGCTGGGTCTAGAAACCTGAAATTTTGCACAACTGATCATATGATCATTTCATCATCTTTTAATAATGTTAAAATTGTATTCTAAATGTTTTTCTCTGTTGTTTCAGGTAAGTGGTTCCATGCGTTCCTTGTCCAATCATCTTTAAACATCTCATCGCGTGTGCGTGGAATATCTGTGATATGAAGTGACTCAGGATACGCCCTTAAGGTAGTGAACAATACCCCCATAGTCTTTTGTCTATGGTGGTTAGAAGCCTTAAAGATGAAGAGACTTGATGGTGAAGCCTTTGATGGTTTAGACTGTTTAGAGCCTTGATGATGAAGAGCTTCGATGATGCAGAGCATCATTATCATTACTTATCCAATAGATAACTATTAAAAGGTATAACAGAAGATTTTGCTTGGCTGGTACAGCAAGTATATTGTCGGTTTACAAGTAAAGCACACTTACGTCCAGTTGCACAAACAGTTTAATCAAGAATTAAACTAATTGGACACTTAATGTGATAGCCCTTATGTTAATGTCTCTGTGACTCTTAATGTCAATGTCAATTAAAATTATTAGGTACTTGATTTATTACTCCCATTTGCACCGCAATATTTAAACCAGGTTTAGCTTAATCCACGTTTAGAATGTTTCCTTGGTGCCTTCGTCTTGCAGCAAAGTAATCATTCTAGACATGTTTTGGGTTAAACCAAATTTAAACACTGCGGTGCAAATGGGAATAAAAGTTTTGAGCAAAAGGCCGAGTCTTTTTTTTTCGATTTTGACTTATTTAGTAACATTTAAAAAAAAAAATAAGGTGAATTGTGGATGCAGTATCCATTGTTTATGCCCACAGACAGAGAATATGATATTTTGGAAATTAAAACAAATTACTTTTGAAAGTTGGCTTTCTTGACATAATTAAATGTAAAGATTGAGATCCAATTTTCTCAAAACTACATTTTTATCTTGGTGTGTCTTGCTTGTTTGCCAATGATGTACAAGGCGAGTTTTTTTCTAAATTGTTACGAAGCGATATCTCGAAAACGGTTTAATTTTATTTCATGAAATCTGGTGAGATAATAGGGTGACGGGGGGGGGGGGGCATATTTAATCATATTTTTGGTATTTACTCCGTCTCTCTATTTTGAGGAGTGGGTGGGAACTTTGTAATTTTAAACGGGACGATGTACTTTTGTTTATAAAATTAGAATCTACGTAATAAACTACGTAGGTACGTGTACAATTTTTTTTTATTTGCTCTTTTTTTAGGGAATCATGATTATTAGTCTGTCATGCTTGAGAAGTTGGTCGAAATGTCCCCCTTCAACTTCCAAACACTTTCTCAGTCTTTTTCTAAATGAATTTCGTACCCGCTGTAACATTTCAAGTGTCACTAATCAGCAGGCGGATTCGGTCTTTATATCATCTACGGTTGTAGGTAAAGTCACCGTCATTTTGTCTTTTATAAAACCCCACAGGAAAAAGTCAAGGGGGTTAAAACGGGGGGCCTAGAGAAATAATCGTTAAAACTTCAAAGTTCGCAACTGACGTGAGTAGAAATAACTCATTTCCATGGAAACAATTAATAATTCGGAAATAAGTGAACTTGATTTATTGGTAAAATTTATTTATTTTTTAAATTCCATCAAAATTTAGTTAACCATAATTCAGTAACCAAAAGAGTAAATAAAAAAAATTGTACCCCTACGAACGTAGCTTTTTACGTAGATTCTAATTTTATAAACAAAAGTACATCAGCCCATTTAAAATTACAAAAACACCCCAAACCTTCCAAAATATAGAGAGGGGGTAAATGTCAAAAATATGTTTAAGGTTTATCCCTATCTCAATGTCAACCCACCAAAATTTCATGAAAATATTTTAAACAAAAGCTTGTATCAAAAGAGGGTGCTTTTCAATTTTCAATTTTGTTCAGTAATAGAAAATACTCCGTCTCTTTTCACCTTAAGTGTCTTTGCACCAAAAATTGTCTAACCATTTTATCTTGATATTTTCTTTTATTTTTAGGCTTCCTAAGATTAATTGAAGATAAATATTTTTTATAATGGAAAAATCACTAGTATCCATAATAATAAAATTACCATATATTATGAGAATCAATTGAATTTATAAAGAAAAGGTAGCTAGATAGAAAAGATAGAAGAAAGAAAAAAAGATTGATGTTTGTTCCCTGGAATAGGTATTTAAATTGTCTGAACATTAATGGAATACAACCATAACCACTCTGTATCTATTTACTAATTTTTTATTTTTAGGTATAATTTACTTTTTTCTCTTCAGGTGTTAATATTATAACTTATTTTTCATTTTTAGGTATTAACTCTTTTTTTAGGTACCTATGCAAAATAATTTGGTATTAAATATAAGCGATACATTTTTAATTTTTAGCGATAAGTTTGGTTTTAGTCTTGCACATGCATTCTTTACCTTGTCATTGTCTGCGCAACAGTTACAAGGTAAACTTTGCGCGTGTGCATGCATTTCTTGTTTCAAAAAAGTAATCACCCGCCCCTTTATCCCTACTACTTTAGGGTTTTCGTCTTTTAATCATTTCCTAAAAAGAAATAGTTAAATATAACGCCGAAATGTTATACAAAAACTGTCATTTGTAGTTTACTAATTATTTTTTGGTTTTTAGGAAAAGAAGATACTTTTTTTTTAAACTAAGAACACACGTTGGGGGATTTTTTATTAATTAAATATCGATAACAATTATTGTTTTGGCTTTGGCTTTTCTACTTCTCGTAATATTTAAAAAAATGTCCCAGGTGTTTTCTTGGCAGCTGTTTACTTTTCAGGTCTGGGTACGTAAAAATGTTAACTAGTAAGCGGCTGTCTGTTGTTGTCCCTGCTCGGGACCATACAACACTGATGATGGTCAAGGAAGGCCGAAACAGTTGCCGACGCCTTGGAGGAATACTAAAAAAGGTATTGTAAAATTATTTTCTTACGATGTTTTTGCACAGGATCCACTAAGGTGAACCTTGATCAATCGACGCATTTCTAAAAGGGCACTTACACCTTCATATCATCAGTGTAATTTAATTTTGATTTTGCCCATGTGGAACCTGTGTCTGTGTACCAAACTAAATATACCAAAGTACTTGAAGGGTTCAATACAAAATATGCCTAAGTTAAATTTTATGTTTTATGAGAAATACGTCCAATGTGTTCTACATCTCGAGGGAATGCTTTTCGAGAGAGTGTTGCTAGACTGCAGCCAATCATGGGTCCTACCTTATCAACGTCGGGGAGCAGTCTTTCAAGATGTAGAATACGTCCCTAGTGGTGAATTTAGGCACTGCTCTCAATTACTATTTGTTTTTGAGTATATGGGTTTCTGAATATCTTACTGTAATTTTAATTTTACAGAAAGAACGCTTATAAAAAATTACTACAGTTGATGGATGATATTATTAAAATGAGGACATTGCATCCTTCAACTGTTAATTTGGGGTTTTAACGATTGTCTATTAACTCCTCTATTCTTTTTAGATGTCTCAAAAATTCAGGGGATTTCGTGTTCTATCATAAAAACAACACCTTGAGAGTCCTGATCTCGAAGTTGAGTGAAAATCTGATCTACATACATATGTTCAATAGTGTGTTAACACCATTGTCACATGAGGCTAACATCAACACTGATGCAAGCACTTGCATGGGTAAATATTTATTTAATAAAATATATAAGCATAAAGTTAAGACCTTAATTACAGAGTCTCTTAAATGTGGTAGAATGGAAAATTTTTTTATTATTAATTTTTCGAAAAAAAGTTACTGCTTATAAAAGTTCTGTTTTCTGAGAAAATAAAATTAACATTAATATTAACTAAGTATATATACAGGGTACGTTAGACATATCTGGCGAACCAGTTAAGAAATCTCTCTGAAAATTTGGTCGTTTACATAAACGAACATGCTCTACCTGTCTAAAATATTTTTTACAATGCAGTGTTGCCGCTTCTACTAAAAAGTAGTAGCAATTTTGATATTTTAAATCGAACACCCTGTATATTATTTCATTTTCAAAACCCCTATTAATTTCTTAACAACTTCCTTTAATATTGTTTTATACTTATCTCTTACCGTTTCTAAAATAATAATTAGTTTCCAATTTTTTTGGCGGAAAAAGTTAGCTTAAAAAATACTGATATTTTTGAACTCTAAAATATTAAATTAAGACCCTGAAATTTGATGAAGCGTTAAATTATACCGGGGGACTTTTTGCCCTATGCCCAAATCTTAGTTGCAGTATACAGGGTGGTTTTAAAATACAGTTATTTTGGTTATTTCACAAAGTGACCATAAGTATATTTTTTTAAATGTAACACCTTGTATATTATTACTGATTTGAAAAACTTCAGGGCATTAAACTTTATACATGTTCTGGCGATAATTTTATCACTTTGTCCAAATAAAATAAATAAATTCATAAGAACTGCATTTGAATAGTTATATTCCATGATTTTTAACGGTATTTATCACTTGTATCAGTAATACTAAATAAAATATTAAAACGGTAACGAAAGTGACATGACTTTCATATAGAACAATTGTTTGTTATGGCATACTTACTAAAATCCGTATGGAAATTAAATTGTTGAGAAAATTTTACAAATAATGGCTTATAAGTCAGAAACTTGACTAGTTACCTAGGTATAGGTACAATAGACAAAAAAAAAGAGCAAATTTAAGTAGCTTTTTAAATCAGTAATAATATACAGTGTCACAGTAAGTTACATTTAAAAAAATATACTTATGGCCACTTTTTCAAGTAACCAAAATAACTGTATTTTTAAACCACCCTGCATACTGTAACTAAGATTTGGGCATAGGGTAAAAAGCTCCTCGTTATTATTTAACTCTCCACAAAATTTTAGGGTCCTAATATTTTCAAGTTTAAAAATATCAGCAATTTTTGAAGGCAACGTTTTCCGCCAAAGACATTGAAAATTAATTATTATTTCAGAAACTGTAAGAGATAAGTATAAAACAATGTTAAGGGAAGTTGTTAAGAAATTAATAGTGGTTTTGAAAATGAAGTCATATACAGGGTGTTCTATTTAAAATATCAAAGTTGTTACTACTCTTTGGTAGATGCGGCAACACTGCATTGTTAAAACATTTTAGGCAGGTAGAGCATATTCGATTATGTACACGACCAAATTTTCAGAATGATTCGTTGACTGGTTGGCCAGATACGTCTAACGTACCGTGAATCACCCTGTATACAGAGTGACTACTAAACGGGAAAAAATCCAAAACTGTCCCAAGAGAGGAGCTTAAAGGTTTATTTTTGAGCAAAATATAATAAGTAAATGTTATTTAGAATTAAAAATTATGTTGTAAGTTTAGACTCGAGGCGAAGTATTAACAAAAAACGTTTCCTACTGCTCTTAATTATTGTAATAATATCAATCATATGATAGTTTCATCATCTTGTAATAATGTTAAAATTTGTTTTTTCAGGTTTGCTGCACCTTAGGAGTCCAAATCTCGAAGTTCTGTTTTCTGAGAAAAGAATATTAACATAAGTAAGTAAAAAAATTGAATGATCTAATACAAAATGTGCCTGTTACATTTTATGTTTTATGAGAAAGACGTGCAATGTATTTTATATCTTGAGGGGACGCTTTCCGAGAGAAGAGACTGCAGCCTAACCAGGGTCGTATCCAGCCCTGCTTTTTAGGGGGGACTAAGCAAAATCTTGGGGGGGGCTTAACATTGTTTCTACATTATAGTGTAGAAACGTTAAAAATACATAGAGAGTTGTGCTTTTCCTTTTCACGGAAATTATCGTTTAAAAAAACATTCCTGCAAAACGGATATATATATATATATATATATATATATATATATATATATATATATATATATATATATATATATATATATATATATATATATATATATAAGAAAACATTTTAAATTAACTCAAAATGTACTTTATCATAAAATAAAAAATCTCTACTTAGGAACCCGTATCTAGAAAGGGAACGTGCCTTTTATTTTAAAAATAGGCGCTTTTAAAGACGCAAAACAAATAATTTTAACTTAAATTTTATAGCGGTGTTGCACGTTCCAACGTCGATATAAACATTTTCTTTTAGAAATATAGGTAACTTTTCTAGGGGGGGCTCAGACCAGCTCTAGGGGGGGGCTCAGCCCTCCCTGGCGCCCCCCTGGCTACGGGCCTGGGGTGCTGTATTAATGTTACAAAGAAGTAGCAAATGTTTCAGCGGTTGCAGCTAAACAGATTTTGACTCAATATAAACTCGATAGGCGATTCCGTCACATGCAATTGCAATTTCTTCAATTTTCGCACTCGCGGAGCAAATTATAGAAATGAAACCTTGTCTATAATAATCAGTTCAAGGATTTTTGTTGATGCAAGATCATATACCAGGCCTCACGTTGCTCGAGTTGTGAGAAATTATCTGGGAGAAGTCAGAATTGATACCATGGCATGGCCAGCTCGAAGACCAGACTTGAATCCCACAGAGAATCCCTGAGACACTCTTGGGAGGAGATTACCAGAGGAACGTAACCAGTTAAACACACTCCCATGAGTATGGGAAGAACTGGACCAAAATGACATACGGTGGCTTATTTTAAGCATGGGCCGTCGTTGCCAAGACGTTATTCGTGCCAGAAATACTCGCTACTAACACTTTCGTTTACCTTTTTTCTTTACATTTTGTTTCTTTTTTTCTCGTTGTTAAATTTTGACGTTAACTCTTAATAAAAACATGTAATGCTATAAAATTGTGTTTCTCTTTTAGTAGCAAAGATAATAGAGTAAATCAATAAACAAAATGTTATAAAAAGATAAGGCTATGGTTGGATTTGAATTTGAACTTGATGTTCAAACTGTTGAACTCCACAGGATGTTTTTTGAAAACTTTATGGGAAAAAAACCGTTATAATTGTTACACCCGGTATTTATAAAAAAATAAGTTTCTATGCCAGAAACTGCTTTCTGGAAGATACAACCTGTCATTCAAAAAAATCGTCCAAATCGGACAAGTGGTTTTGACAAAAATTAACTTTAAACTTTAGGTTACTCTTTGGTGGAGTAATTTCTTGGAGTAGTGTAGATAATCTTTTAATCGCTGTTTTCTATTACCAAAAATCTTTCTCAACAACAGCTTTTATTTAAGCAAGCATTTTACTTTCTAAATAGATTTAAAAAGTTTTAAAACTAATAAAGAATCCGAGTACTTTAGAGTACTTTTATGGCACACTTGACACCTTTCCAAGCTTAGCTAACTTATTGCAACTCGTTTAAGTTTTCGATGTATAAAACCCCAGAATTTTATTTTAAGGAAGACAAATGTATTCTAATTTTGGCGAAAGTTTCTCTGCTTACAGTCCCGGTGTAAACATGGTAGCAGTTCCGATGGGATTTAAATTCTTTTATGTCCTGTTTTTTTTGTTCAAACTCTCGAATGAGACGACGCGATGCTATATGTTACATAAATTTTATCCACTTACATTTCATACATACATATATCTGCATGGATTCTTGAAAACTTTTATCGGGATGTCCGGGACATTCCCCTAATGTGTTGTAGAGCCATCCAGAAAGGAAATGGAATATATTTTTTGGTTAAATAAAAATTTGGTTTTTCATTTCCGAACAATTTGTACGCGAATGCTCGTGTTAAATTATCTGAAATGGATTTTAAAGAATATATTTTGTCATGTTTATTTTCTCCATTTACCAAGGGTTCATTGCAAGTACAAATTTAAATATTTATAATAAACAGATTTGCCTATTGGTGCAAATTCTGGTAAATAATACTTTATTTGTTAAAACCATTTTGAAATTATAGGGCAAAAAATTTTGCCGTTATGCCAATAAGACAAAACAATAAAAGGAGCAAGATACTGTCTGTGAAGTTGGCTCTCCAGATGCAAAATGTATTAAAAATTAATGTAGTTTCAAGTTTCCTATGAAGAGTTCTAGAGTGTTTTTTACTTTTTATTACTAGTTCCATTAAAATAAAAATAAAAACAATATAGCCCCCCATTATTGCAAAAACAAAAGTTTTGCCATAGTGCTTAATAGTTCTAAAGGAGTTCAAAAGTTCTTAATGATTTTTGGGGCCCAAAATCTTACCAAAAAAAATATTACATGTTTTGTGATTTTTGGGAAAAATTTAACAAGATGTCATTATCTTTGCGCAGAACTGTAGAACTATGTGTGAAGTTGGCTCCCATGAAATAATTTTCAACAAGAGTTCTAGTTTAAAACGCACGAGTTCCCGTAAGTGCGGCAATAGATCTATAGTTCTGTGTAATTAGAATGATATTTTGTTGTTTACTTTTGTTGTATACAACATAATTTTTGACTGTTAAATAGTGTGAAGTTGGCTCCCCATGAGAAGTTTTTTACCAAGAGCTTGTGTGTGAGAGTTTGGAACTCACGAGTTCCCGTTGGTGCTACAATAGTTCTACAGTTCTGTGGAATTAGAATGGTATTTTGTTGTTGGCAACTTAACTTTTGACTGTTAAAAAGTGTGAAGTTGGCTCCCCATGAAATGTTTTTTAACAACAGTTCTGGTTTAAAACCCATGAGTTCCCACTAGTTCTGCAATAGTTCTACAGTTCTGTAGAATTAGATTGATATTTTGTTGTTTACAACTTAAATTTTTGACTCTTAAAAAGTGTGAAGTTGGCCCCTCATGAAATATTTTTTAACAAGAGTTCTGGTTTAAAACTCAGGAGTTCCCGTTGGCACTGAAATAGTTCTACAGTTCTGTAGAATTAGAATGGTATTTTGTTGTTTACAACTTAAATTTTTGACTGCTAAAAAAGTATGAGGTTGACCCCCTATTTTTAAAATATTGTTTCTACTTTTATTTTAACGGAACAATAAATTAAAACTAAAAAGAACGCTAGAACTCTTCATAGGAAACACGGAACGCCATTAACTTTTAACACATTTTGCATTTGGGGGTCAACGTCGCAGACATGCAGGATAGACATACTAGATGTAATAAAAACATTATTGCATATTTGAAAATGTGATTGTACCTCTGAGCTTTTTTCTAAAATATTGTTGTAGTATATTGCGTTTTTTTCTAATAAAAATAACGAATTATATATTTAGACAAAACAAAAAGACTAAAGAAGAAAAATACATTTAGAGCTATCGACTGTACTAACTTGGTAAATCAAATATTCTGTAATAACGAAAATCTAATAATAAAAGCAACGTCAGATGCAGTATATTTGCAGCAAATAGAAAATAAAACGGTTTTTCGTTACTGGGTTCACTAGCTCAGAAGAAAATTAATCGAAATGCATTAAACGTCAAAAAGGGTGTCATTACCACCCTTATAAAAAGTAAAGCTTAATAAATAATTCCCATCTTGGTAATAATTTTAAAATTGAAAAATACAATTTCTCTCTTTGTAAGTTTTTTATGGAATTTGATTAACTCAATAAATAATATATATATGAAATTCAGTTCCACTATTTTCACATATAAAAGGTTTAAATTCTATTATGTTATTTGAGATATCTCTTTTGTTACATCAGTATTTCACTTTAGTTTATTAGATTTCAGCTTTATTTCCTCTACGTTTCCACACAATACATTTTTCCGTTAGCTTTTATATATAACGTTTCCTAGTTGTATCATTTTCTTATTAATTTTTCAATTTGTTTTTGGGCTCTTGCCCTTATGTAATTACTAGAGATATGCAAATACAAGTGATTCCAGTGGCATTACAGTTTTATTACTGTTCCGTGCTAAAATTAGCAAAATAGAATCACTTCGGTGTCCGTCTGTCCGTCCGTATATCACAGTCGATTTTCTCTGAAAATATTCGACGTAAAATTTGAAATTTAGCACAGAGATGGAGTGTGGTGGCCCACACTGCATTTTGATTATGGGGGTTAATTTCAGGGGGTAAATTGGGAAATGAAGAAAAAAATTCAAGGGTATCGTATAGGGCGTCAAATGAAAGCTTATTGAAGTACGAGTTCAACAAAATAATGAAACGAAATGAAATGAAATGGAATTTATCAATCCAAATGCGTTTTGAAGGGTAAACATGTTATAATTACGCTTAACAAACTTTAAAATTTCAAGTATATACAGACTAGGCAATGTAAGTATTGACTGGGTTTGTGTTAACGGTACATCATAGGTGTATAATAAATACAACAGTGGATCTAGAACGCTGCCCTGTGCGGTCCAACAGCTCTTGGTCGCAGTTCAGAGTATTTATCCTCACATTTGATTCTGAACACTCTTTCACTGATAAATTATTTAAGTAAAATGCTGTGATGTTTTGGTAAAAGTTGTTTTAGCTTGTGTTCCAATCCTAGATGCTAAAACCTGAGCAACATCCCAAAACTCAGCAGAACATATCTTCTTTTTCTCAAGTTCTCTATTTGATATGTAAGTCTATGGACCTGATCTATTGTGGCATGTTTTTCTCTGAATCCGAACTGATGTGTGGGGATTATACATTTTTCTTCAATGATAGGTTTCAGTCTTTTAAGTAGCAGTTTCTCATACAGTATTGATATCACCGGTAGCAATGAAATTGGTTTGTGGGAGGAGACTTCATTGATTAACTTTCCTGGTTTAGGAATCCTAATGACCTCTGCTATTTTCCAGCACTTGGTACATATTTCAGTCTGTATGATGCGTTGAAGAGATTCGATAATTTAATTATTTCTTTTCTTGGCATCTGTTTTAGTATTTCACCGTTTATTAAGTTATAACCTGGAGCTCTGTTGGGATTTATATTTGATTTAAACTCTTTCACAATTTTTTCCGGTGTTACTTGAGGTTTCTTCTGTTATTATTAGCAAGTTTTCTCCTATTTCTTCGTCATTTGGTTGGAATGTACCTTCCAGGTGATTGGCAAATAGCAGAGCTTTTTCGTGGTTGCTTTTGACCCATGCTCCATCAGATTTTCTTAGAGGAGGGTTCTAAACTATTGGTCTTTTAATTCTTCTGGTTGCATTCCAGAACGAATAGTCTGTGTCTTTTTCAGATGAATGCTCTCTGAGATAAGAATTTATAAATTCATTCTTAATTTTCTTGATTCTTCTTCTTAGTCAGTGTTTGTGTAATGTTGTTTAGGCTATTTCTGTTGCTGGGCATCCTGTTTTGCTGCCACTGTCTTCTTAACCTTCTTTTTTCAGCTATCAGGTTTCTCACTTCAGCTGGATAGTTATTTCCATCTACTTTTAGATGTAGTCATTAGATGTAGAACTCTCATTTTCTAAATAAATGCAATAAAAAGGTTATTAATATTGATTATGTACGCAGAGACACCACATCAACCTTTAATGAATACGAACTAATATGGATCATTATGCTTATTTTGTTTATATCACTACAGTACCAACCAACAAATAGACCGATAACACCACTGTAATTACGCGCATTTTCCACATCTTCAGTAATTAAGATACACGCCACAAAGCTTTTTAAATAATAGAATAAATTATTTAAAACCGGATTAGTGAAGCACTAAAAATCAGAAGCGGAAAACTTATTCTTTTTATTATTAAATTAGGTTGATTTAAAATTTAAAAATAATTTTGAGGCCTTAATAAATGTGTGTATCTGACTAAATTACACACTTAATTGTACACGAAAATACACAAGAATCTTTTTATAAGTCGATTTTCGATATAATTCTCGCCAGAGAATCTTTTTAACACACCAATTTAATAGACAGCACAGTCTAAATTAAGCATATCCTCATCCTGACTAAGAGGAAGTTATTCACGTAATTAAATAAAATTTAATAATTAACACCTTGGTACGTGCTACCTTGCGGAGGAAGCCAATTATTATGTAAATTTAGTTGGCACTAGCCTGTTGTCATTTGGGAATGATAAAAAGTAATATTTTATGAAAGAATAAAATTTTAATAATACTAATAAATTTTCTTAATATTCTTTCCTTTCCAATTAAGATGAACAGACGTACACATTCAATAACTTTAGATTTTAATGGCATTTTATTTTATTTTTAAGTTAATACTTTAATATTAATAATTGTAATCCTAAGCCTTAATTTTTTTTGATTTAATTTTTTTAGTTTAATAGAAAAACTTAATTTTTCTGCCACTCTATTCACTAGGCCCTTCAATTCAATTTGTCTGTAATTTAACACTTTCCGTTTTTATCATGTCGCATCCAGGAATTCTCAAACAAAAGGGATTATTTTCTGCAAATCTCTAATTTCAGATACGTTCAATTTTTCATACAAGATCCATATAGGGATGGGGTGAAGCCATTCAATAAATCAAAGTCGAGTTAACACCTTTTGTCGATGAAATGGATTTCAATATCCTGTTCCGAAAAATCAACGAGAATGTCGAAAATGCTTTGAAATCTATCTAACTGTGGGAACACGAGTAAGAGGGTAATTTTGCAAAGCCTAAATTAAAAATTATGTAGCTTGTGTGTCCGTTTTACTATTAGATTTATTATTATTTAATATTAAAATTATAGAATTTTTTAGATGATTTTTTATTTTCGAGTTATTTTGGAAAAACTGAATTTTCGAATTTTTAATTTAATTTTGTTTGGAGTTAATATGAAAGGTAGGGCAAAACTAATACAACTTCTTCATAGCAACTTTTAATGAATGTAAAGATTACGTTATCAATGTTTTTATTCGACGTTTCGTCGTTGGGCAGGGATCATCAACTGCATTTTTTTAATATGGTCCTGATTTTTAATTTTAGAAGCACTTTTTATTCTGAATTCAACAGTGTACTACACATTATGGTTAAATTACGTTTTGAGTCTCTTTTTTTGACCATTATTAAGAAATTTCTGTGATACGGGCCTGTCTCCTAGAACATTTTATACGTTGTTCCAGATTTTGTAATTTAATGAAGAATATAATGAAGGACACTCAATCTTTTTAATTTCTTATTTTAATTATGTAAAGTACCTTTATGTGCAAAAATGTATTTTCTAAAGTACTTGCATCAGTGGCGTGCGTGCTGGTAAGTCTTTATTATAATTGTTAGCGAAACAATGGTACGCCACTGGGTTTTTGCAAAATTGATATCGTTTCCTTAAAGCCCAATTAATTCTGCGTGGAAAGTGATTCCTGAGCTTTTTCGTTCTGACGCAGGTTTTCGAGATAAAAATTAGTTTATTTCTTACAATAAAAATAAATAATGAAAATAATTTTTTTTACATATTTTTTGCTCAGGAAACAGTGCTTTTTGAATTAAATTTATAATAGTAGATCCTGGAAATGGTTTCTCCGTGCTTCAATTCCTGCTCTAAATCGTCTTCGCATATTTCTCCTAACACTTTGGAATGCTTGAGGTGTGAAAATATTAAACACCCTGTATCTCGAAAAAGAAGCGTTTGAGAATCTGTGTTTATATATATGTACTTATTTTCATATTTTTAGATGTAGAATCTGCCCTTAAAATTTCTTAAAATCTTTTTGTAACACCCTATATATATTAAATGTAAATGCAGAGATTACCTTCTTCGCTAGTGCAGAACAAGAAGATCGTAAAATGAAAAATAAAAATTATATAAGGACTATTTTTATTTTTCATTTTACGGTCTTCTTGTTCTGCACTAGCTATATACAGTGTGTACATAATGTATGGAACAAATTCATTATTTATCAATCCAAAACATTTTCGGAAAAATCCTCGGACACGTATATAATAATTTTTAATTGCGCATTTTTTGAAATAAAAATTAAATGTACAGGGTGATTGATGTAGTAGATATGACATCATCGACGATTTTTTTAAATGGAAACCCCTATATTTTAGTTCAGATTTCTAATGTCCAAGACGAGCTGATTCCAAAAACATAAAATACTTGTGGCCTAAAGTTGATAGTTTCGAAGCTACAAGGTGTTAAAATATATTTTTTTTAACTTTAAGGTATATTTTATTTGAACATTTAAAAAAATAACAATAAATACAATAAATTATTTAATTAAGTGTTGAAACTGTTGTCCTTCTTGTGCCTGACAGTAACTCAAGCGATCAATAAACTCTTGTTGTACTCCTCGTATTGTTTCTTCTGAAATATTCCTGCATTCCGTTGTTATTCGATTTTTTAATTCTTCAATATTGGCAGGTCTGCTTTTATAAACAACATTTTTCAGGTGACCCCATAAGAAGAAATCCAATGGTGTTTGGTCGGGAGACCTAGGCGGCCATTCAATAGGCCCACGTCTCCCGATCCATCTGTTTGGAAAAACATGGTTGACATACTGGCGCACTTCTGCTGCATAGTGAGGCGGTGCGCCGTCTTGTTGGTACCACAAATTTTCATCCAGAACCGCAGGATTATTTATACTAGGGTAAAAGTTAAGTAGCGTAGGGATAAGAAAGTCTTGAAGAAAAGTAAGGTAATTTTGCCCGTTTACATTGTTGTCAAAAAAATATGGCCCGATAATTTTGTTTTTAACTATGCCCGCCCAAACGTTAATTTTCTGAGGATATTGAGTATGATTCTCACGCATCCACCTAGGATTTTCTTTAGCCCAATATCTGCAATTTTGTCGGTTTACTTCACCATTTAATTTAAAAGTAGATTCATCCGAAAATAGTATATTTTCAACAAAAAAAGGATCCTCGTTACATCTTTCCATTAAAATTTGACAGAACTCCATCCTGCGATCTGCATCATCGTCATTCAACTCGTGAACCAGATTGATTTTAAACGGGTGCCATTTTTCTATTGTTAATAGGTTGTGAATGGTCATAGCAGAAGCCCCTTGATCTGGCGGACGCTGTTGTGGGGATTTTCTTCCATAGCTAATAAAATATCTAGTTTTTTATCCTCCTGAAGAGCTGGACGGCCTTTCGTGGGGAGATCTTCTACAGAACCCGTTTCTCGAAATTGTTTTTCAATTTTACTAACAGTTGATCTCGTGATTGGCCTTTCTGGGTACTTAGCATTGCACAAAATGCAAACTTCTTGTTGTGTACGAACCCTATTACCATATCCAATCATCATAAGGATTTCTATCCTTTGTGTAGAAGACAAACGCATAGTAATTAAATATTATAAATCAACTTTACTACTTAAAAATTTATTCAATATTATGACAGCAAAATGTCATTATCTGCCAATCGAAATACCATAGTTACAAAGCAGAAATAAAGAGAAATTTCATGATTACTGTTATTCTACCTTAAAAAACTGATTTATTTTAACACCTTGTAGCTTCGAAACTATCAACTTTAGGCCACAAGTATTTTATGTTTTTGTAATCAGCTCGTCTTGGACATTAGAAATCTGAACTAAAATATAGGGGTTTCCATTTAAAAAAATCGTCGATGATGTCATATCTACTACATCAATCACCCTGTACATTTAATTTTTATTTCAAAAAATACGCAATTAAAAATTATTATATACGTGTCCGAGGATTTTTCCGAAAATGTTTTGGATTGATAAATAATGAATTTGTTCCATACATTATGTACACACTGTATATATATATATATATATATATATATATATATATATATATATATATATATATATATATATATATATATATATATATTTATACATATATAATGTATATAAATTAATAAAATAATATTTTTATATTTTTTTCTTTTAAGTAGCAACTATAGAAAACAGTCTTATATACGAAAATCATTCTGTTGAATTGCTGCATAATGACTATCATGTCTGTGTAAGCTCATAAGGCATATATTTAGAAAAGCATATAATTAAGCAGGATAAATCAAACTAAATTAAATATAAATTCAGCCTGAACTCGGTGTGTGTTTATCCACATCAGGGCTGGATTTAGTGGAAATATGTTTCACTAAAATTGGGTATTTTTAAAATTTACTTGTGCCAGTGAAGTAGCACTGACATTCGGTAGGTTTTTAGTGGATTTGGAAACAAAATAAATGCACTAATTCACTCTTTGTACAATTCTTATGCGGGTCGAGTCAATCCAGTCATAAACGGAGGGAGAATGTTTAGAAATATTTTTTTAGATAGAAAATATTGTATTTTATCTGTACTAACTAGTAAAAAAAATTATATATTTTTTAAAGAAAATTTATTAGCAACACAACATACAAGTTAATAAAAACAGAAAACTTTTTCACGTTTTCAATCCGGATCTGGTCCTTACCAATCGATGTACACAAATATGTGTAGTTTGATGAGCTTCAAGAATTAGGTAAACAAATAGGTAGTGTATGGTTTTGCTTCTTTAGCACTGGCTGTTTGCCAATCACATTACTGAGTAAATTTATTTAGGACAACGTAAAAACCTACCGAGAGACATACTAAAAAATAATTAAATTTCTTAAGTTTTAGCTCTGAAATAAGGAATTTGTGCGGCAAATAATGGTAATGTAATTTTTGGAATACGTATTAACTGCCAAAACTGCGTTGCAAACGTGTAGTAATATTTTTGGTAATTTCAACGAAATGGATACATTAAGTTAAAAAAATTCATACACTAGCAGTATTTCTTTGTCGGATGATTTATTATTTTAAATCAACTGGATTGAAAATATTGGAGAGTTTAGAATCATTTTCACTTAGTGTCTAAAATTGTTCATGAGATAAAACAGAAGAGTTATGGAAAGCATCGCTTGACAGGGGATTTTCATGTATGGTTAAGTCGTGATTTTTTTTTAAGTTCGCAGGAAAAACACCCTCATGTGGGATTTTTAGACTAATAAATAAATGGACATGGATTTGGTAGCGACTTGGTAAAGAGTCTTTGTGAAAGTGGTAAAATTACCTGACTAAAAGGTAAGTTCATAAATCTGATTGTTATTTACGTTACTATACTAGCATATATACAAAAATTGTTATGGGTTCGTAAATAGTTTTTATTATGCCTCTAAAGTATATTGACACTCGGTTTTATTTTATCGTCCCCTTGAAATACCTAGAATAGCTACAAGAATAATTAGCACGAGAAAACAATATTAAAATGCTGTTATATCGGTGATTTATGGACAAAAGATTTCAATATATCTATTTATAGTCCTAATATAAAGCAGAACACTGCATAAGGACTGCATAAGGTGTGTTGTTCTCGATTAGATGCATTTGGCATGGTTAGGAGACTGACATAAGTAATCTTCAACGTTGCCTATGTTCATGATTTTTTCAGATTTTTCTGAGCGATCCTTTGGGTGATAGGGGTGGGGGACAGCAATTTTTAAGCGTTTTCCCCGAAAAATGCATAACAAAAATACATAATATACAGGGTGTTTCAAAAAACATGTGCCATCGCTTAAGAGGAAATTCCTTGTAAGAAACTAAGGCAAAAAGGTTATATAAACATGGTTCCGCAGATGCTTCGTTTCAAATATACAGGGTGTTAAATTTCTTAATTTTTTGTCGGTTTTTCCAAAATATTTTCAAAATGGCTTCATCAATTTTGATGAAATTTACGTTGTTTAAAGTACTTAAATTAAGCATAATTCTGACCATGAAATGACTTTGACAGGTCCTCCAGTAAAAACATGTACGCCACTGATTTTTTCACATTTTCGTATAACGGTCAAATAGGATGTTAAATTCTTAACAAAACTTGTCTCTTCATATTTTTTCAATTTTGATTTCGTGTAGGAGATAAATGTAATTTTATTAACCATCTTACTGATTTAGTTTTCCCAACCATCGGTTTTAACATGTAAAGACCATTTAAAAATTTAACGTCCTGTATCTTTGAAACAAAGCATCTGCGGACCCATGTTCATAAGAACTTTTTGCCTTAATTTCTTTCAAAGAATCTCCCTTTAAGCGATGGCACATGTTTTTTGAAACACCCTGCATATTGTGCTTCAATAAGCTTTCATGTGACACTCAACACAATGCCCTTGAATTTTTTTCCATTTCCCAATTTACCCCTTGAAATTAACCTCCAGAATCAAAATTCAACTTTTTATACTTCACGTCTATAATTGGGCCACCACACCCTATCTCTATGCTAAATTGCAAATTTTTACGTTGAATAGTTTCATAGGGAATTGCCTGTGACAGACGGACGGACGGACGGACGGACGGACGAACAACGAAGCGATTCAATAAACAATAAAAATCTATTATTGTCCATTAACTAGGATATAATTTTTGTGCTATTTTCTGCAGCTTCTTTTGTACCCATAATTGAGCCTATGAAAGCCAGAGTGGTCTACGTCAGTTTTTTCGGAATTGCGTTTCTTGACACTATCGTATTGTTTACGTAGCAATTTACCTCTGGACAAAATATGAAATTTCTATCTGTAGTACAACACTAACAGATATCGCTACTAACATGGATGTAAAACGCATCCACATATAGCGATAAAAGCCATAGTGGTCCAAGTCTGACTTAGACCATTATGCCTGTAAACATGTTGTATCGACTGTTAAATGCTGCTTTGATTCAATCCTATAAAAATTAATATTGGTGATTTTGACGCTGAACCATATGAAGAAGGTGAGAGTGAATACGAGCCATCAGCATCCACTGAATCTGATTCTACAAGTTCAGGTAAATAAAACGTAAAAAAAAAAAAAAAAATTTAAATAAGAACCTTTTTTATTTTGGATTAATCAAAAGTTAAAATACATGCTTCGGATTTAAAATTGCTTAAATTTATCGATAAGAAGCAGCCAAACAAATTTTTTGTATAAAGAAACCCTCAACGAAGATATTTCGTTCAAAGAAATGGATTTGGCTCCAAAGAATAACAAGGGTAGATTGATGAATTTCAAGAATATTGACCTGCCCCTTCTTTATAAATCTAGCCTCCGGGTTAGTGCGAACAAGAAAAAAAAACATGAAAGAAATGTTTCTGTTTATACCACCCATCTACCAAGACTATTTTTGATCATTGAAAGTTGATGGAGAAAATATCAATGGTCCAGAAGATATTGGTCCCCTAAAAGACTACTTGTTCAATAATGATGAATATTAATTAATATAAGTTATAATCTATGTGTTTGATGATTTAAGTATAAAACAATAAATGATTAAAGTTCAGAAGATATTGTCTACGAAATACGTTAACATACAAACAATGAAAGCCATAGTGGTCTAAGTCACAATTTTCAAAAAAATAGAGACAAGAATAATTTTTTTAAAAATATCAAATATCACAAAATTTAAGTTTAGCTTTTCCCAAGAAAAATCTCCTAAAGCCATTCGCTATTTGTTTTTCGACATTTGTTGATCCTCATGTAACTTTGAGCTTTAATATCTCAAAACTACTTTTTTTGACTTAGACCACTCTGGTTTTTATAGGCTCAATTGTTACCTGTAATTTATACGCGTTCGAATAAAACAATATAGAAGGGATGTGGAAGATTAACATACCACGTGTTATAGAAAAAGCACATGGGACACATATTTAAAGCCTCATTTGGAGGTTTTAAATTACCGCATTTATGTATTCCATTGCATTGTCGCTTAAAACGTGCTGTTGGCACCTTTTTTTCAAAAAATAATTATAACCTCTACTCCATGATTTCGTGCGACGACGAAATTGTAATGAGAAATGCAGGTAAAACAATATGTCGTTCTTAAAGTGCAAAATAAAACAATCGGTAATTATTTGCTGCCGTGTCGTCCTAATTTATTAGTGGGAAAAATTGAAGAATTTTTAAATAAAACAGAATACCAACAAACGACTTTTTAATTAATATGAACTCTGTTATGTACGCCTTTCTTTGCGCTGGCCTTACAAGCTAGTGTATGGGCAACCTATGTACGCTTTTAATTAAGAAAGTTTTTAACAAATAACATGTTTTTACTTGTACTACTGTCACAGATTACTCCTACCAGATGCGAATCTCTTAATAACTTTCCTATATCAAGATTCCGCGGTCTTGGCGATACGGACAGAGCGGCCGGTCGCTTCGAGCGTCGATGCCGTGAATGGTAGGTTTTAATTCAGAGAAATTATGGATTATATTTTAAAATATTAAATCATGATATTGTGTGCCATTTTATATAAAATTATATCATTAACAAATACAAAAACGTATATCGTTTATTAAAATTACACTACAACCTAGTACAGCCACAATTTAAGCCATAAAATCAACGCAACAAAACTGATGTAATAACATTACCCTGCTATCTATTTCACCGAGACCTTCGCACACGCTAACAGCGAGGAATTCGCCGTTCGGCGACAGACTAAATAGGGTGCATCGCCACCTTTTAATTTCTCTAAATTGGGCCACCGTCGAAAGCGTAAGATTCGCATCTGGTAGGAGTAATCTGTGCTACTGGTTGAAAAGGCATATGTAGATTTTTTCAAAACTAGTACTTTTTACTAAATTGTAGTCGTTAACGAAGTTTGATTTCAGGATTTTAGTAAGAAGAAACCTACCCGGTAAATAACAGAGTTAACTTTTTAATTCTCTAATAAGAAGAAAATACTGTGAAAAGTCACAACGTTTTGCAAACTTCCCAAAACCAAAATGTACAATCAGTATATTGCAAAGCCTCCACAACAAGCTCAAGATTTGTATTGTAAAATCCTTTGTTCAAAAGAACTTAAAAGATTTAATGTTATCAAGGGAATAAACAAGACCAGATTAAAAACGACATGATTCGGCCATTTAAGGCTTTGCTTAACGTTTGAGCTTAATTACCCTGTAGTTGCACTACAAGGTGCTAAACCTATTAAAGTTTTTATGATCAATAATTACATTCGCTTAGTTCTTAATACGGACCACCCTAAAATCACTTAACATAAATTAAAGAATAATAAGAATAAGTTACAGAGAGGGAATAAAAGATTTTGATTTAGAAATAAACCCATCAGTAGTACCTAATCATCGGCACATATCTATCGTGATGTGGTCACTCATCTAACTCCCATTATATCAATGTTGGCGTACCCCAAGGTTCAGTACTGGCACCAACCCTATTTCTACTTCACATTTATGACACAAGAATAAATAAATAACCAGAAAGATAAGTTCTTGTTGTCAAGCGCGACGACAGGTGGCCTCCAAACCACCGATGCCCTAAAACCTACCCTGAAACGGTCAGCTACCAAATCTTACTTCTCTGGCTCATTCATGCCCAGGGTCTGTGGATTATGGAACACATTGCCTGCAGATGATTTCCCTTCCCCGCCCAACCTTCCATCATTTAAATCCCCTGTTAATAAATTGCACCTCATTTCTCTTCAGGGGTCCACGGTATGTTAATACTTAGGCATGGAGACTACGTGGCCTGTTCTAGATAAAAATCGTTAACTATAACTGTGTTAGTCCCATATTACTTGAGAAACCCCTACATATTAAAAATCATTTTCTTTAGTTTAATCTTTACATATATAACTAAAATTTTAAAATAGTTTTCCAATAAAGTCAAGCTACGGGAAGGTCATTAACATGGAGGGTCGTCAACAACAACGAAACTTTTTTGGCTTTAATGCCAAAAATCTCATTGTTTGGGAGCATATTCACGAAAATTCCTGTCAATATTAAAGCAAAGCAGCGGGGACAAGGCAACTTTGGGGCACTGTTGCAAGGAATTAAGCAAAAGTTAAACTGCCTCGCAATAAATTAATTTTACAGGGCTTAGACTCTTAATCGATGGATTAGTAATTTCCCTCGCTCATCTACAAACTTATACGGTCGATGATTACGGTTCCAAATTTTGATTTATGTCTGTTGAAGTGATGTTAATGTAATAACGATAACGAATTGTTACGCAGTGAGCGTTGCGATGTTCTGATACCAAAATCTTTTTTTTCTGCTTTAATATTATCTGGTCTTCCTCCTCTTTCCAATTCCTGTCAAAGTAGGGATATCTCTTAATCTTGATATTGAAAGATTATGTATTCCCACAACTTACTTACTCTAAGGCAAGGCGTCATGCCACCAGTGCCAAAAACCAGAATGGATGTCATCAAAAGTACCTACCAGCTGTCCATCAAAGATTAACTGAGTTTAAAAAACATAAGCTTAAGCTAGTCACCATCTAGTCACTTCCTCTCAGGTACCTCACTGTTATTCAGCGTTATTAGCGGCTTCATTAGCTTAGCGCAATTCAGTAAAAAGTCACGACGCCAGTAACCAAAGTTTTCATTACTATTCTGTAGGTCTTCTTCCATTATTACTTTCTTTATGGTAAATAACGAAAGCTCTTACTTAACACTTCATAGGCACTTAAAGCAATTAAAATATGATTTAATGGCCAATATAATTAAATGAATGATGTAGAAAGGGGTAGATAAGGAATAATTCGTGATAAGGGTAGAATGTATTAATTTATGGATAGCAATTAATATAATGCTTTAGCTACCTATATAGCAAAAATGTTGTTTTAGGGATCGGTTTTACAACATCTATAATTACCAAAAGGTTAGAACCACACCATAGGTTGCTTTAGGTCTAGACAAAATTGTTTCGAGGGGATTATTAAAATTTTAGCAAAAGTTAAGAGGAAAATCTGAACTAAAAAAGACTTTCTCTGGTTTAATGTTGAATTATGTAAAAGAAAGCTTTTAATTTTTTATGTGCTGGTAGGTACGTCTTATAAATTCATTTTTTAACCAAAATATGTTTGGATTAGGAGATGATTAACAAGAGGACATGACCTTATATCTCATACAAGAATGGCTGGAAGTAAGATAAAGTATTACTAATTAACTTTTATATTAATCAAAATAAATTTACCTACACGAGCAAATTTCACCAATGAACCTTATAACATGGCTTGCATGAAAAATGCAGCGAACTTACTGGTTTATTACGAGGATTGGTCTAAATAAAATTCAGAGCTGTCAAGCCCTTCGAAATAGGCATCTAGAAATATCACTCGTGTGCTGTGCATTATCTGGATGGAAAATAATTTTCTTCTGGCTAAACCAGAACGCTTCTCAGGCACAGTTTGCTGTAATTTTAAGACTTGCATCGTATGCGCCTGTAATGGCTTGGCCTTTCGGAAGGTAATTAATTAGAAAAATACCTTTTACATCCCCAAAAATGGAAGCCATTACCTTTCCCACCGATGTAACATCCATTGTCTCCTTTGGGGGAGAAGAACCACTGTTTAGATTGTTGCTTTGTTTCTGGTGTGTGATGGTAGACCCAAATTTCATCTGTGGAGATAATTCAGTCCATAAAATGTACTTCGTTGTGTCGAAAACACTCCAGACACGAGAAATTTGCATCCGCAACAATTTTTGATCCGTAATGAGCAGTTGCAGTACCCACTTCGCGGATAGCTTCTTCATGTCCAACTCTCCATTAAAAATGTACGTTGTGCATGCTTTGAAGGTGTTTGCAGCCTCCGCTATCTCAGACATCTACAACGGACCGTCGTAAAACACCATGGCATATAATTTTTCAACAATTTTTGGTGCAGTGGTAGATTTTGTACGTCCACCAAGAAGTGCATCTTTAACACCCCTAAGACCACATCTGAACCCATCTCATCAAAAATTCTCACACGCTCTTAATTAAACAGCTTTCAAAACAAAACTAATGTACCACGAGATCTGAAATTTAACAGCTGACGATTTGAAGGAGTCACCTTGCGAGCGCGTCACACAAAGTCTGAAACAGCGCCATCTATCCGCTATTCCACGGATTTTTCAGTCCTTCTCGAAATTTAAAATAATTTCAGTATTTGCACAAACTTTGTTCAGTACAAATATTGTCAAGAAAACAAAGGACAGATTCATTAAACCTTAAGTCTTGTCTGCTACCCACTATAGATGTCATTTAATTTCTGTTTGTCTCATTGCAATTTAGATGATGTTTTGTATTAATTCTAGGGTTTCTAGAGACCTTAAGATTTGTAAGCCCGGTTAGATTCAGAATTATTAAATTAGTGTTGTTTTAGAAGACTCAAAATCCCGCTTATTGTTAGGAGAATAATAAATGAAAACAGCATTTACCACTTGTTGAATTTCTCTCAAATCCTGTCAGTTAATGTAATTTCCGAATCAGATACTGAAATAATACAATGGCACTTTTGATAATATGAATAATAAATTAACTGAAATAACAACAAATGCTTCCTGGAGAAATAAATGTCATTTCCACCCCAACTGGAAAAGTGAAATAATGTTTTCTAATTTTCAAATTCAAATTCGTCAAAATGAATCTTGAAAGATGACTTATTATGATAAAATGCCCTTCTAGCAAAGGATGTAAAGAAAAACAGATGTTTATGGAAAATATTGCTGTAATTGTGGCAAAACATTAAAAAAATAAAAAAAAAACATCAAGATAAAGCGGTCGTCTTTAAACTTTTAATACTGGCGACGGTTTAACACCCACGGTTCTCGCATCTTCCTACTCAGATATTTATCAGTGTTTTAATTCACAATTTCACCTCGGGAACAAGCGCCTTTTTATTCAGAACAGCTGGACATCGTTAAGGAAGACGCGTTCTAAGATAAAAATTAAAATGGGGCAAAAGGCAAGCGAATGCTAAGCTGTAGGACTCTTTTGAAATCTCTTATTATTACACGTAAGTTATCATTTCGATTTAAAACTAAAATTTTACTCGAAGAGGTTAGGGTACTTGTATGGAATATATACAGGATGAATTTTTAATTGGAATAAATTCGGTAGCAAAGAATCCATCCATTCCTTGACAAAATCCAAAAACACGGTTACCTTTTTTTTTGATTTAACAGGGAAACAAACCCACCTTTTTTTTTTCAAATGCAAATGCATGTGTTGTGCTAGCTAGCCGAAAAGAGCATAATAAATGAAAATAACCCACAATTTACTTTTGAATTTCTATCTGATATGAATGTGATTTATTTATTAAATAATTTTTGTATTGTAAATATTGTTGGAAACGTTCACCTTTTTTTTCTGGCAGAACCCTATCCTAAAGTAAAATTAATTTGTAACATTATGTACCATTTCTGGAGTTATTTGTCGGATTTCGTGTTATTCGTTGCCTAAGTTTTAAGGCGGCCCCAAAGAAAATAATCAAGGGTGTTAAGATCTCTCGATCGTGCCGACCACCCAATCGTACTTCTTCTCTCTATCCACCGGTTAGGAAAAACTTCATTCAAATGTTATCGACCATTTTGCGCGTAATGTGGCGGTGCACCATCCTGCTGAAATCATATTCGATCATCATATAGATCTGCAATTTCATGATGAGTAAAAAAAGCAGCCAAAGCTGGAATAAAGTTTTCTTGCAAAAGATTGAGATATAGTGGCCAATTTAGATTATGTTCAAAAAATATTGGCCCAGTGACTCGATCACCAATTATGCCTGCCCAAATATGAAGCTTTTTTGGACGTCGAGTGTGAGTTTCTCGAATCCAGTGAGGATTTTCATCGGACCAGTACTGACAGCTTAGCTTATTCACATGACCGTTGAATACAAAAGTATACTTATCCGAAAAAAGTACTCAGTCCAAAACTATTGAATGCTGATCTAGTGAATTCGTGATAATTTCACAAAACTGAAGTGCACCATTAGCATCTTATATGAGTGCATTTTACATAAATTTCTTAACCTCAATGCAGATGATTTATTTATACGATATTATCTCTTGCCAGTTGCCTAGCTGGAGTGACAGTGTTTTTTTTTTATATCTGAGACACCCCAGGTAGACTTCAAGCCTAAGTACTAACGTACCGTGGGCGTCTAAAGAGAAGGGAAATATAGTCCGTTGACAGGAAAGAAAAATATCTGCAGGCAATTTGTTCCATATTCTGAAGACCCTAGGTATGAATCGGCGAGAGAAGTCGGATGTGATAGGCTTTTGTAGCTGGACAGTAAAGGGACGCATACGTAACGCGCCTCTCGTTCTGTTAGGAACATTCAACATTCAAGGACTTGTCTGGAAAATTGAATGTTGGAGTGAAGAGTACTGTCGTCGGCATATCTGTGGATGGGATTGGTAGTTGAAAAGAGCAGGTCATTAATTTGAAGAAGAAATAGGGTTGGTGCTAGTACTGAACCTCGGGGTACGCCAGCATTAATGGAATGGAAGTTAGATTAGTGACCGTCCACCACGACAGATATGCGCCGATCAGAGAAGAAGCTACCGATCCAGGTATATAGTTTGGGAGGAAGACCATAAGAAGGTTAATGATCTTGTTAACGTTGCTTACAATATCCATTTCACATTATACGCAGACGATCCTTCCATTGTCGTCTCAAACAGGTCTCTGGACATCTTGCAAATAAATGGATTGTAATAGGGATTTACATAACATAACATATATTACATATGTTATGTAATTTCTTTTCACTGGTATCCCATATTCTCCAGGGAAAAATAAACATACAATACACATGTACCTAACAACCTTGTATTCTAGTTAAATGTGATGTATTGACAAATAAAGTTGTAAGTTTCTTTCCATATAAATAGCATCAAATTGTAAACACATGGGATCTTTTGACGCTGTCAATAATTGCTAAACGAAGGAAACATAAACTCATCTTTCACCTATATAAATTGATGAATTACTTGGTTAACACACAAATGACTGTTAACATGTCTTTATAATAAATTTCGTTTATTTCTTTAAATTACATCTTAATTGTTTATTATACTAAAGAATGGCAATATCAGTTGATCCGTCTCTTTATAACTAAAGAGCTTACATTGTTATTAAAATTTGTTATTCATACCATTTACCGTAATTCTATTGCTAATCTTCATACAAAAGATATTTAAATACCAAAAGAATAATTTATATGATGATACACGTGTATAAGCCCATTTGCTCTTACGTTATTTTATAACTTCTTTATAAGGTTAGGTCTGTGCGGAAAGGAATATAGGAAAATATCGCTGAAAGTACTGCACTGACTTGATCACATTTCCCCTCACATATACTAATTTTAAATAATTTTTTACAGCAGATTAATGTCAAAGGGTGTCGCTATCGTCCAACTGTGGTCAGCATTGTTTGTAATAAGTGTGAAATAAATATACGTCCCCCATCGCAAACAAAACATTATTAAATTCATCACTACCTAAAGCCCCTGGATTAGCAAAACCATGATTAAGGTTTAATCTAAAAAACGAATAAACACAAAGCTGGAAAACAAATTAAAAGGAGATATTTCTGGTCGGAATTATAGGTCATAAATTGTGATACTGTTTGACTAGCCAGCTTCATATTAAACATGGATGCGCTACTGTCTTCAGAGATATTAATTTAGGTGTTCATGTTGCCGCCATACTTTAATAAATACCCTTTAAATTAGAATCACCAAAGTGGAAGAACGAAAGCTGTAGAAGGGAATTTTGCGAAAATAATAATCAAAAGCTCAATGTGCATTGGCGTAAATATGTGTGATTAGAATTACCTCAAATACATCTTAGCTTATGCTTAATGTAGACTTAGCCAAGTTTAAATGTGCCGCCATGTTGTCACGTTTGCGTTTCTCGTTCTCTTTTGAGTTCAGTACAATCAAAGTTGGTATTTAGTAAGCCGCTGTCTGCCAACTTGAATTATATCAACATCATTTTAAATAATTAAAAACTGTCTTTTTTCTTCTTTTTCTTCTTCTTCTTCTTGTTTGTCTTTGTCTTTGTCCAACTTTATATGGGGTCAGCGTCCATCTTTAATTGTCTCCACAACACTATGTTTCTTTTTCTGTAAACCTTTTTTCCTTAAATCATTCTTGTCTATATCCATCAAGCTAGCAGAGCCACAATGCCTTTCCAAATTTTATGTCATAATTTTTGGCTATTTTATACCTAATTTATTACCACATTTTTAATTTTTTTGCTCTTCGCTTTTTTTTAAATTAGTGGCTCTGCTGGTTCAAGCTAGTAAAGCCACGCTGAAAAACCACAAAACAAAATTATTTTCTAAAATATTATTATACTGGAATTTTTGGCCAATTAATTTCCTCTGAAATATGTACAGAGGCTAAACAAAAATTAACTGTAGGAAAAAAGCAACGCTTTTCAGTTTGGTTCTTAGGTCTTAGAGGAATCAAATATTATTACCTCAAAAACCACAAAATATTAACTTTATAACCTGTGAGTAAGTATGTTACCATGTTTTAAGACCAATTTATGGTAGATACTCACAGATTATAAAATTTTTATTTCGTCGTTTTAGATAATAGTGTTTGATTTCTGTAATGACGAAACTGAAAAGCGCGTTTTTTTCTCAGTCTCTGTACACATAGCAGGGGCAATTAATTGGCCAAAAATTCCTGTATAAAAATATTTTGGAAAATAATTTTGTTTCGTGGTTTTTCAGCGTGGCTCTGCTACCTTGAACTTAAGCCAGCAGAGCCATAAGGTTTTTTTTAAAGCGAAGAGCAAAACAATTAAAAATGTGGTAATGAAATAGCAATAAAGTAGCCAAAAATTATAACATAAGAAAAAATTTGAGAAAGGGTTGTGGCTGTGCTAGCTTGAATAATATTTCTTGTCTTTATCTACCTCTTTTTACTTTGGTCTTTCTCGACCATGCACTTGTAAATTATCCTTCTGCTGAAATTTTTATTAAAAAGAAGGACAAAAATTAAATTTGTCGAAGCTGCCCTAATTTACATGGCATACCAGCAACTGTTCTAAATAAATGCGCTTCAGGACTTGCACCTATCTTAAATCGCCCCTATCTGCTCGTACGCAGCCTGTCCCCAAAAAAAGGTTTTAAGTTCCTTTCATCTCTTCACTCCATTGTCTGCAAAGTTATGCAAAAAGTCAAAAATATGGATTTCGTCACCAAAGATCCAAAAGCGCGTAACATATGCATTCCTTTACTGCCCAGCTGCAAAAGCCTAAAACTTCCCACTTTTGTCGCTCACTCTTACCTAGGGTCTCGAGATTATTAAACAAATTACCTGCAGGCGTTTTCCCTTCCCCTCTCAACGTCCAATCCATTAAATTCGGTAACAACATATTACATTTCCCTTTTCTTAAGACGCCCACGCTACGTTAGTACTTAGGCTTGAAGTCTACGTGGGCTATCCAAGATAAAAAAAATGTTTTTCTTATCCCAACATTAGCAACCTGAAACCAACGTGCTACACGCTTAATCTCCAGGTCTGGAACAATATTTTTGATCTCGGGGGTTTAACCGATAAAATCTAGTAAAATCCAGGCATTGGAATACTAAATCGATTCCAAATGGCATATAAATTAACACAAATATATATTTATGAGATTCGAATATTTTTCACCATGAATAAAATCAGTGACGTAAAGGCGCCTAAAGACACTTCCGAAAATTTATTGAGCCGTTTGAATTTTCGTACTAAGATATTCGAAAACAAATAGGATTCAATAAAAACGGATATTCTTTGAATGGGAACGGAAAGGTGAAAACAGATTACAGGGTGAATGATTTATTCTTTGATAACAGAACTTACACTGGTAAGTTAAAATGAAAATATGCAGTCTGTACGAAAAGGGCGTGACTTAAAAAACTACGCGCATATTTTGTGATTACTACTTGGATGCTTTATCGTTAATAATTCGTACATTCTCCGTTATTATCAATGATTGCCTGACATCTGCCGATCCATACTTTCTACTAATTTTAGAGCATAAGCTTGAGGTAAAGATTTCCATGTTGCTTGACTATACGACCATTATTGCATCCAACCAGGATAAAGGTGATGTATTTTTCTGATCTATAGTTATATCTGTTTTTTCTAGTGTTGGGGTATGAGTGGTGCTGTCTATTTTGAAAATAACGAATTAACCAGCCATAACGCCAGACCTATCACATTGTGATTATAACTTAGTTATAAAATTACAAAAAGAAAATTAATTGACCTCTCATGTGAAGAAGTTTTTTTGAATGTCCTTCTTGATGTAAGGGCACTACACAAATGTAATTACTAAAGGTCTGAAGTGTAATAGGGTACTGGAGAAATTTAATTAAATTGGACTGCACAGTCTGAAATGCATCCCCGTTTGGGTCACACGCCAAATGTTACCTAAACACATGTGGCATAGTGGTTTACATTGCCGTCCTTTCACTAACTCAATTTTGACGGTAAATATGGAAACTTAATATTTGAGCCTTAAATGTCTACTCCGGAATCAGATATACAGTGTGTACGAAGAGTCACAACTCATTAAAATTTTTGGCTAAATATGTTTAAAGACGTATAAAGTTTTAACAAAATCATTAGGATTATTTACAGAGAATTACTTATCTTTGATGTAATTCTAAGAAATATTTATTTGAAGCGAAAAACGCATGACTTTTACCATATTATATTCTTCTAATAAGAGAACGGTGTTTTTGAAATAAAACCCTTTTAAATCTATATTTTAATTCACTATATATCTCCCTATATATAAGTAAAACCAGAAAAAAGTTTTATTTAGTCATAAATATGTAAGGATCTAAATGACGGTAATGATTTCCCCCAATTACATTTAAGATTACCAACCTAAACAATATAAACCCTATGAAAGCTCAAATTAAAAGCTGTTAAATGGTGCAGGTTGATCAGAATTTAGTGACAGCGGCTGTGATTCTGTTGGGCCATTGCTTTTCAAACGCTTTGTAGGAAGTCAGCCCATTTATAGGAAATGGTTTTTAAGGATTCCTCGATTTCGAATACCTAATTGTGTGTAAGAATGGGAAAGATATATCTTTTTCGATTAGAAAAAGTGGATATATGGGAGAAGTTTTTTGTGTGTCGTTGACAGAAAAATGAAAAAAGCTTTTTTAGAAGTAGGTAATATTGGAGGAGTGCTCGGATTATTTTTTAAAGTGACGTGGATTGAATTGCTTGCTTTTTGGTGGTTTTATTAGATTTCAGATTTATCATTCTTGAATTAAAAAAATGGATTATACTTTATATATATATTTATATGCGTACTATTTCTTTTTTATAAAACTTAAAGCAGAGTTATGTTTAACAAATAAGTTAATACCCGTATAAGCAACAGTAAATTATCGTAGATGTTTTTAATATAAGGTTGCGTTAGTTTGTGTAAAATAGTTTCATTATTAGTTTGACCTGCGACCTGCGATTTTCCTATTTCCTATTAAAGACGTAAGATTAAAGTGTGATTAAATCTATACGCCATTTAAAGCCGGCATGTCCTAGTATTTAGTAGGAAACACACAACTGTTTCAGCAAAGTATGTAAAAGTTAATGTCTTGTAGTTTTTCTCAAGCTAATTATGTTATTAATGGCTTATATTCCATATTTGGTCAGATTTTATTATCAAACTTCTGGAACTTATTTTACTACTTGTTATAATTCAATCATGTACAACCGTCTGGTGCATTCCAAATATAAAATGTAAAAAATTACCTTTATCAGTACTAAAATAACTTAAAATATTCTGCTGCTCGAATAATTTTTAAGCAATGCTCTGTCATTTAGCAAAATATTTTTCAGTTTTGTAAATGTTAATTTTATGTCTCTTAAAATTTTTTAGGACGTGGCACTGCAGTAATAAAAATGTAAATGGTACTTTTTGTTTAGAAACACCCTTGGGAACGGCCCCAAAAGTTTGTTTCCTTACATTTAATTGGCTTTTTACAAAAGTAGATTCATGTCATATATTAGGGAAATTTTTAAAATTAATAAAGATACCGAGAGAAACTTAGATCAGGGTATTTCTATATATCCGGAGGGTCCAGAGCAAAATGGGCTTCAATCACGATTTCTAATAAAAAAGTTCAATTTTTGTCAGGAAATGCTTGGGAATACGATTCTACTTGGCTTCCTGACAATACTTTAATGTTTGATACAGAAAGGAAGCTGTTGCTGTCAAATACATTAATTAAATAGCAACATTAGCAGCTAAAAAGCCTGGTTCTCTCTTTCGAACCAGAAAATACTTCACCTCTTCCAATTTACACACATTCTATGTTTCCCAAATAAGACCTAAGCTAGAGACTGTTCTTACATCTGGGGAGCGGCATCACCTTCGATACTTAACATCCTTGGTTCTATCCAAAAGAGAGCCATTCGACTCATCAATGACCCAATCCTCACAAGAAAACTCCCCTTTTTCGCTCATTGCCACGCGGTTGGGGATCTGGCCCTTTTTTACCGATATTTCCACGGATCCCCGCTTGACTGCTCGTAACATAACAACAATAGACGGGTTACCTATGCATCTCTTTACTGTCCAGCTCCAAAATCCTAGAATATCCCACTTCTCTTGCTCATTCATTCCCAGGGCCTTTAGATTATGAAACAAATTGTCTGCAGATGTTTTCCCTTCCCTGCCCAACCGCCAATCCTTTAAATCCCGTGCCACTACATTACATTTTTCTTCTTTTTAGATGTCCACGGGCTGTCCCAAATAAAAAAAATCTTGTAAAAATTAAAACACTTGACGGTACTATCCTTAATGCGAGGACAACGTGATTTAGGCATATTTTGAATATTAGCCCTCTGCCTAGGCTAGTTCTGCAGAATTTATTATAAGAAGGTAGAATTCTTTAAATAAACGTTCTAGGATTTAATTCAATCTGCAGCATCTGCTCAAGGTTTGCTGATGTAGAATGTCTGTGAAGTTGGCCCCCAAATGCAAAATTTACTAAAAATTAATGGAGTTCCGAGTTCCCTATGAGCAGTTGTAGAGTTCTTTTCATTTTTTGATAATAGTTCCGTTACAATAAAAGTAAAAACAATATTTTAAAAATGGGGGTTGATTTCACGCAGCCCCCCATTATTGCAAAAACACAAGTTTGGCCGCAGTGCTTAACAGCTCTAAAGGAGTTCTACAGTTCCTTGTGATTTTCGAGGCCAGAACCCTTACCAAAAATATTGTATTACATGTTTTGTGCTTTTTGGCTAGTAAAAAATTCAACAACAAAATGTCATTATCTTTATGCAGAACTGTAGAACTAAGGCAACACTAATGGGAAATTATGAGTTTTGAACCTGAAATCTTGTTAAAAAATATTTCATAGGGGCCTGGTTCACCCTTTTTTAACGGTCAAAAATTTAAGTTGTAAACAACAAAATACCATTCTAATTCTACAGAACTGTAGAAATTTAAACGTGTTTGATTATTGCAACAGTACCTAAATATGGTTCAATTTCACATGCCTGTGAAGTTGGCCTTCTATGAAATATTTTTAACAAGACTTCTGGTTTAAAACTCATGAGTTCTCGTTAGTGTTGCAATAGTTCTACAGTTCTGTCGAATTAAAATGGTATTTTGTTGTTTAAAATTTAAATTTTGGACTGTTAAAAAAGTGTGAAGTTGCCCCCCCCCCCCCATAAAACATTTTTTAACAGGAGTTCTAGTTTAAAACTCATGAGTTCCTGTTAGTGCTGCAATAGTTCTACAGTTCTGTAGAATTAGAATGGTATTTTGTTGTTTACAAATTAAATTTTTGACTGTTAAAAAAGTGTGAAGATAGCCCCCCATGAAATATTTTTTAACAATAGTTATGGTTCGAAACTTATAAGTTTCCTTTAGTGCTGCCATAGTTCTGCATAAAGATAATGACGTTTTGTTGTTGAATTTTTTATTTCCCAAAAAGCACAAAATATGTAATACAATTTTTGTGGTAAGAGTTCTGGCCTCGACAATCACAAAGAACTGTAGAACACCTTTAGAACTATTAAACACTGCGGCCAAACTTTTGTTTTTGCTATAATGGGGAGCTGCGTGAAGTTAACCTCCCATTTTAAAAATATTTTTTACTTTTATTTTAACGGGCCCACTTCACAGACATGATGAGAGTAGACACAAATCAAATATGGGGTATGGGGAAAAATCAGCGCTTGTTATTATACCACAAATTTATGACTTGTGCAGACACAGCTAGCTTGACACTAAAATCGCCTAGACTATAGGAGAATTAACTTCATAATACGCGACTGTCGTAGCTTGGGCAAACAATACTGTTTGGCTTCCAACGTTTGCCATATAAAAAATGTCGAAGTGTTTGGCTTATAAATTGCCTGATTTGAATCATAACAAACACTTTTACGAGTTAAGGAGGACCTGAGCAAGCCGGAATGGAGTTTTATATACCTCATATGGAAGCCCGTTTTTATTTTAAGTTCATGCAAAGAAACCGTTTAGATAGCTTATCGAAAAAAATGCGCGCAAATCTATGCAGAGTTAAACAAGATATCTTTACGAATATTTTACTTGATTGGTGTGTTCCTTGTTGCTTGTTATCTCATCGATTTAATACTGGCCTAAAAACAGCCTTTTAAAATATATATTTTATATTTTTAAACCTCTAGGTTTAAAGCTTCCTCATATCTTATTTTAAATAGTTGATATTGATGCAAACTTCTTTCCTCTTCAAAGCTGCCAAAAGTAGCCATTAATTTTTTTCCACCTTTGAACTGCTTGAGATAAACTTGCACTTTTTTGTGGTATTGCATCAAGCGCTATAGCAATTGCTTTTAGTAACTGTAAAAAATCTTCAGCCATTCTTTTAATATAGATACCTGATACCTTTTTGAAAATCACTGGATCAATTTCTTCTTTATGCTCTTTACATATTAATAACAAGTTTGGCCACTCCTTGACACAAATCTCAAGCCGAAAGTGTATTCCGTCGAACGTCTTTTTTTTAAAACCATGATTTTTGTCAACCCTGGTTGTTAGAATAATTTATAATTTACATACATGATATAGCAATTATAGACCTATCTCTCTTCTCTCTCTTGTCAGGAAAGTTATGGAGAAAGCGATCAACTTGCAAATTCTAAAATATCTAGAAAAATACAAAATTATCCATGACAGACAGTACGGATTTCGTCATCAAAGATCCACAGCTGATCTCCTTAGCTTTGTCACGTCACAGTGTCACACATAACTTAATGATTATAAATTTATGTGCTACTTTTTATTTAAAAAAACAAGCATTTATTTCTTTTTAAAATTATGTTGTAAAGGTTGTAGCAGCAGTTTTTGTGTATTTTAGTTTTATTAGAACTCCTGCTTCGGGCTTGAATTGAAAACAGTGTATATTAGACGTTGAAGCGATAAAACATAGAAACATGGCGAATATTCATTCATTCGAGCAAAGTTTTATTATACCTAAAATGTAGGACAGTGTAGAATAAAATAGTCATTACGCTGGTCAGTAAATTCAATGCACAACGAAAAATCTGCCATGTTTTATGCAATAAAGCAATTTAGGTTTATTAATAATAAAAGCTTAGCCATTTGTTCTCAAAAAACATGTGATAATTAAAATAAACCTTTAGGAAAAAACAATTTTCTTATTTTTACAATTGGGGATATTTAAACGAACCTTGTGTAGGTACTTAATTCGTGTTCAAGGCTTTGGTTATTTAGCATTTTCCTTAAATAAAGAAAAGTTTTTGTGCCGCAACGTGTGAAAATAAAGTAAAATGAGTATTTCTTTAATGAACCTCAGCTGCATTCGCGATGAAAAAATATACCATTTCTTACAACTTTTATGGGATTATGCTAATAGAGGACCGTTCCTCTTTTGTAATGAAATGTGGCCCCAAATTGAAATTCTCCTTCATTAAAAACTACAGCGATTTTTGTACTTACAAAATTGCGAAAATTGAATATAAAAACCAGACGTTGTTTTCGTGGTTGAATAGCTAATTTGACGCCAAATGAGGGAGAAAATATTGTGTTTTACGTGGCTTTCGTACACAAAAAGTACAACGAATAAAAAGCTTCAAGGTTCTGTAATAACTGAAAATTCAATAGAAAATAAATGTTTCATAAACATTTTATGACAAAAGGCTTTGATACGAATCAGAAACTAAAAAAAATATTATGAAGGAAAAATACCTAAGAAAATTGTATAGAAAAAGAAAAAATGAACTTCTGTATTGTTAGTTCTTCTAAGTACATTATACAGGGTGTTTCCTTGGTAATGGGATATGGAGCAACAGTGAATTTCTGACTTCAAATTATAATAAATTAGCTAAATTCAAAAGTTGATATTATTTATTATTTACTTGAGATACTAAAGATTTTTTAATAAAAACACTTATTCATGTAGGAGCATTAATTTTATTTTAATGGAACTTTCTTATTTATTACGTAGTTTAATAACACTTAAATGTTAATAATGTTTTAACAAAATTATTGGAAGTAAAAATGATATCGTCTTGATAACCATTGCTGAAAATGGTCACCATTGACCTCAATAGATTTCGCTGTAAGCTTTACAAAAGACTGTCATATTTTAAACAAAAGACCCCTATCATTTCTGAGCAGATCAACAGCATTTATAATTTTTTAAACTCATTATGGTTGTTTATTGAATTGTCATAAACAATGGATTTGAAATGACCCCAAATACAGAAGTCCATAGGATTAAAATCCGGCCTTCGCGCCGGCCAAAACAAAGGGCCACTACGGCCTATCCATCGTTCAGGAAACTGTTCAGTAAGATAGTTTCACACTCTTTTGTTATTAACTTTTAAGTGTTATTAATCTCTTTATTAAATAAAAAAGTGTGAATAAAATAACTTTCTTATTTATTACGTAGTTTAATAACACTTAAATGTTAATAATGTTTTAACAAAATTATTGGAAGTAAAAATGATATCGTCTTGATAACCATTGCTGAAAATGGTCACCATTGACCTCAATAGATTTCGCTGTAAGCTTTACAAAAGACTGTCATATTTTAAACAAAAGACCCCTATCATTTCTGAGCAGATCAACAGCATTTATAATTTTTTAAACTCATTATGGTTGTTTATTGAATTGTCATAAACAATGGATTTGAAATGACCCCAAATACAGAAGTCCATAGGATTAAAATCCGGCCTTCGCGCCGGCCAAAACAAAGGGCCACTACGGCCTATCCATCGTTCAGGAAACTGTTCAGTAAGATAGTTTCACACTCTTTTGTTATTAACTTTTAAGTGTTATTAATCTCTTTATTAAATAAAAAAGTGTGAATAAAATAAAATTAGTATTCCCGCACGAATAAGTGTTTTTATTAAAAAATCTTCAGTATCTCAAGTATCCCCTACAATATCAACTTTTGAACTAAGAAAATTTAGCTACATCAAAATAATTTGATTCACTGTTGCTTTATATCCCATTACTTTTGAACCACACGTATTTAATTGTATCGGAAAATTCAAATGCGATTATCTCGAAAACGGTTACTTCTAGCGACTTCAATAGAGGATGTGACCACCCTGTATATAGAAATAAAACTAAATTAAATTTTAGTTGGCCGGTGCATGCAATGTTTAAACAGTAGGCATTAGGTTACCATTATAAAAATAAAATTGTTAGCGACGAGAGCAGAGAGTTTCTGTCTCACCAAATTTTTAATTAGTTGGCTCCATTTAATTCGACGGCGCAACAGCTGACTAAATGGCAGTTTGCATTGCAAATCAGGAGAGCGAATTGACACTATACGGCTCTGCTTCTTGTTAAACACGGCTTCTTAATATTAAATTATTTTTTCGCAAAAGGATACCGGTAAACTTACTAAGTTTCGACTTGTGATCGATAATGTTCACGAAAAATTAATTGACCTATATCCCTAGAAGAAAGTGCAAAAATAAATTAATTTTGTTGTCATTTTTCAGCAAAATTAAACAAATATGTACCATACAGTGACCTAAAGCGTCCCCTTTCGTAAATGTTTCTGGCTGTTATTTTTCATTAAATACGTATTAAAAAATTTAAGCTGGTTATTAGAGTTTAAATAACAGTAAATATCTGTTTGTTAGGAAAATCGTACTTTATAATTCGCTAATATTAGTATAAAAGTGTTCACGAGTTTTAATAAAATTAATTAACAATCCCTTTTGAGTTATGGCTTCCAAACAATTCCAGCCAGATTGGAAATAAAATAATGTCATAAAACGTTTAAGAATTATATTTATTTTTGAATGAAACTATGTATTTTCTTATTGAAAGGAAAATACAACGAAGTCTCCGTTTACAGATGTATATGCACTATAATATACATTTTCTTGACGGAGGAAGTTTTCGGTTTTATTTTATTTAAAACTACTACAAAGAAACCAATATAATACAAAAATTTCTCAAAATGGCATAAAGAGATTTAAAATTGGAAAATGTATGTATATTGGAAGTGAAATGTGTTGTGAAAACATTTTCAACATATGTTGCGCTGTGCCTGGCATCAGTGTTTTACTATTTTATATCAAATTTAATTTATATTAAAATTCCGATGTCATGTTTATGTTGTTATTGTAAAGGCAGTCAATAAAATATTTCTACGGCACCCAGAAGTCGATGATGTCAAGAAAACACTTAACGGAGCCTCTGCTTCTATTTAGAAAAAAATTTTAAGCTAATAACAGGAATTGCTTTTAATGTATAAAAAGACAAAACAAATAAAAACAAATGTTTTCCTAGCCCGAATCGACCGAGACGAGAATGTGATATGTTTGCCTATCAAACTAAAGACTTAGATAGACACGGGAAAGAATTTATAAAAACGCTAAAATAATACGAAGTTTTATATTACAAACCATATTCCATTAAGCAGAGATCAATTTTCTATTGGCCATTATCTTAGCTTACCTGAAAAAAAAAAAAGAAAATATGATATTACAAAAATTAAACGTAATGTAGTTTAATGCAATAATAAAATTGGAAAATATTAACTACAGGGTGTGTGAATTTATTATCTACTCTAACAGTTCTAACTCTCGATAAAAATCAACTTCAGCTGTGAAGTTGAATTGCATAATTTAAACTATAAATGTGGTAATTTATTTAAATTATCATATTATAAAAAATACAAAGTTGCAAGGTGCTAGTCCATAACTAGAAAAAAAATTCAATGTTTATAGCTGGAATTCTGGGCTTGAAAGATACTTACTTGTTTTTAATTATTTAGGATTATCTCATTTACATGCAAATTTTTATAAGATTTATTATGTTATAATTTGTATATTGATGTAATTAATGCCTCCCGAGCTGAATGAAAAAACCCTAGGAATAAAGTTTTCAAAGTCAAATCAAAAAATATAATAAGCAGCACCTTGCAAAAAGAGAAGTATAACATTTGATATACTTTTTCCATTTATTTGTAAATTTCACATTGGGCCAACCTCTGCAGTTCTCTTTCATATATTCCGATTCTCTTCCCCAGGGTGTAAATTTAAATAAATATGTAAACACCGACTTTAAATGACACTCCGGCTTTGTGGTAAACCACTCCTTTGTTTTCCAACCTTATTTATATTTCTCATTGTGAATTGCTTCTTGTTTTTAGTGAATATTATTCAATAATGTAATTCAGATTTTGTTATTAGCTGTTTGTAGTAATAACAATTAAGCAGTAGGTGTAAAAAAATTGAAGCCAAAGAAAACGAATAGTTTTATTTCAGTATACATTTTCTTATTTAAAAATAATTTATTCGCAAGAATAATTTTAAAAATTCGTTAATTCAAGTGTTTCTTAGTGGGTAAAGAGAGGAACCCCACTGCCAGAGACCCTAAGTTGAAATTAAGTGTAGGCCTATGCAGAGACCCGATTTATATGAAACACTTTCTTATGGATATAATTTTTTCTAGCATTACAAAATATTAGGACCAAACACGTTGCGTAAAATATTCACGATATGGGAAGAAATATGTGTGGTCATTAAGACATACATACTTACATAAACATAAAATAAAAAATAATTACTAGCAACACCAAAAAGCAGATAACACTGTAGTTAATGATGTGTGGTTTAATGGTTTTTGGAAGTCAGCTAGTAGGTTGTGTCGCATGCCCCAACTACTATTAATTATCGGTCAAATAGTTTTTGAAGATAGTAGAGACATTAAATTTCAATTATAAGGTTATTTTTTAAATCATTATGTCAATTGGAATTGATTTTGGATAAATAATGGCATTGCTTAGGAAACAATGAGATATTGGAGCTCTGATTATGGGAAAAACATTGCTAGCCAAGTTTCCTAACACTTTAGTGAAATTTTGTTAAGATATATGGATCCTTTTTCTAAATGTGACCCAAAAAATACGACGTTGTATGACTAACTTTTTTTAGCCTGGTATAATCAATCAAGTTTTGGTTTAGTTTATCCAAAATATAATACGTTGTCAATGATACCTTTTAAGGAAAAAGTGTGACGATCCTTGTGGGCTAACTTTTTTTACATAAGAAAATGTCTCGTACTACTTTCTGTTTAGCAAGGTAAAATCAATCAAGCTCTCTTCAAGTCTATTCAATCCATAGTCACCAGGGCCTTTGAAGGAAATATGTGACGATATTGCAATCCGTGTGTGCTAACTTTTTTGCATAAGAAAATTTCTCTCACTATTTCTTGTATAGCCTGATATAATCAATCAAGCCTTGTTTAGTTTATCCAAAACATCACACGTCACATAGACCTTTCTGTTAAAATCGTAGGGCCGTTACGGGTAATTCACACACATTGTTTGGATTCTTTATTTCTGTTTTGCCCTATCAACAATGGGCCTTGCCATTGTGACCGGTGCCTAAATCCGTTTTTAGTTTACATTAAAACGTGGACATTCCCGTAAATGCGTTCACCTTTTTAGATCCAGTTGTTAAGTTAAAACGACTACAGTCTAGGTCTAAAATGAGCTTTTGTGTTTTAACGCGTTTTTGTAAATTGGATTTAAGGGGTTTTTATGCGGTTAACTTAAGTGAATAAATTAAATAATTTAGGTATACAGGAAAAGTGATTGTTAAAATTGTTTTTATTGTATTAAAGCTAAGTTTAACAAAATTTTAACCTAAATATGTTAAAAAGTTATTTTTCGCGTCTTATCAAACAGTATTTACCAAACCGTCATGCTGTCAGCTATCATTTATCATTTAAAAACCAAATTGTTTAATTATGTCTGTAGACTTATCCAGTCAGCAAAACATATGTCAGGTATGTGCTTTGCAGGCGGTTTTTCTCAGTTGTTCGAAACTCTATATTTACCCATATCGGATTTGTTTGACATTTCACGATAAGAAATGACAGAAAAAAATGTAACTGGAGAAATCACAAATAGAAAATAATAGAAGCAAACACCACGTGTTTGTTGGATGAATAAGCCTTTGTGATGCATGGCAAAAATCTTGCACTGGGTGTAGTTTTTGCCTGTCTTTAAATATTGTCGTATTTGCGACATATTCATGAATCCAAGCTAATGTTTTGCTTGAATCTAAGTTGAAAAGTAGAATATTTAAAACGACTGTGAGTTAAGTAGTGGTTGACTCAGGTTTAAACAATGATTCTTGCGAACAGATTCCATCTTAGACAAAATCATTAATAAAATGGGCGTCAGAACCACCAGACATTAACTCTATTGATTTTTTTAAAATAAAGCGTAAAAAAAATGTTCCGAATATCTGAACTTCTAAAAGTGAGTTTTCTGTAATCCCTCCGTAATAAAGGTAGAATTCTGCAAATCAGAAGTGCTGAGGAATATTCTCCTAACAGCAAATACGGTTAGTGTGTTGTTGCAAAAGTTCTCTTTAGTTTATAGCATATCTTCAGCTGTAGATAATGGAGGGATAATGCACCGTCCTTCTGAGCCAGTAAACTTGGCTGTTGCATGGAGTTAGTAATTTTATTAGTACCTACCTAGTGCAAAATACAATTCTGTTAACCTTATTAATTCTCACTGTAAACAACATATTAAAGTTAAGTTTGAGATTTAATGTTTGCTTAGTATAATGTAGAATGAATTTTAGGACTTGTTTCTAGACAATAACATCGTTTTACGAGGTGAATTTTCCGGTTTCTGTAATAAAATATAAATACGGGAAGGTATGATGTTATATTTTTAAATAAAACAAAAAATACTCTTTTGGTTTAAAAAAAAATAATAATAGGCTGCCTTTTCCTGCATGTACCTTTAAGATACTTTTCACCTTTTTTATCTGAGACAGTCCACGTAGACTTCAAGTCTAAGTACTAACGTACCGTGGGCGTCTGAAGAGAAGGGAAATGTAGTCTATTGACTACTGGGGGAGGGGAAGGGAAAACATCTGCAGGCAATTTGCTCCATAATCTGGAGACCCCAGTGGGATGTCCTAGGCTAAGCTGACCAATCGTCCTGTATTTTACAGGATTATCCTTTGTTTTTATCTGCTGTCCTGTATTGTGGGCGTCCTGTAAAATGCCCTGTATTTTCTTCTTGATAAAAAAATATTGCAACCTTGATAATGATGTGGTATTGCCATTGGTTTATAAAAAATAAAATAAATATTCTAACAAACTTTAAATCCCATACAATTTGACAGCCTGACAACATTGCACTGATGCGAAGTCTGCGCTTTTATATTCCTGGCTGCTGTCAGGGTTGTCAGGTTGGGGGATTTTTATGTGGACGGGGGAAAATCTGGGGGATTTTTAGGGGAAATATTTTTATTTTTGGGGGAACTAGAGTATTGTTTTATGAATAAAATATTATAATAAAAACCAAAAAATATATAATGAAACTACGCTCCATCACTTTTCTCCGCCAGACACTAGTAAAAAAAATACAGTTTGATTAATTTTTCTCGCACTATTTCTATTTATAAGTAAAATTATTTTTAAAAAATAGTCAAATTCAAATTTTTTGCCATAACCATTTTTTTTTATCTGTCACGTCATTTTATTTGTCAATTCTCATGTTTGTCTTAATTTTTTGAAAAAAATTAACAAATAAAAGAAGTAGTAAAAGTAGGAATCTTATTTAAAAATAATCAACCTCTTTCAAAATAAATAAGATTTCAGGAATATCTAAAAATAATCTATTTTTTCAGCAAATACAGTCAAGAATAAAACTATTTTTATTTGGGGTATTTTAGCTGCAACAACACAGTGATTTTTGGGGTATGTTTAAAATCGTTTGGGGGAATTTATTTACAACCATCTGGCTACCCTGGCTGCTGTCGATTCTGCTTTATGAAGCACTTGATTTCGGTATCGGTAGGAGCCACTCACTAGGGGTGCGCATCGAAATCAAAGCAGCGATATTTAAAAATCGATTTTTCTGTGAAAATCGATATTTTGCATTTTAATGCTATGGGAAATATTATTTTATTTTTTTTTAGTTGCATTCAGAAGAAAAACCAATATTAAAAAACTATCCAATGCTACTTTAAGATATATTTATTAATAAAATCAAAACATTTCAAAGAACAAGCATATTGAACATTTATTTATTAACACATGCATGTAAACCTTTAACTTACATTTCTATAAGTGTAGTTGTTTAAAAGAAAGTAAAGGGATGCGTGGATAACGCGCCTTTTGTTGTACTCTTAGGGACAGTAAAGGGGGGAATTATAGCGCATAGTTCTTCAGAGCAAAATCCGTGAAAGTATCGGTAGAAAAGGGATACATCCCCATGCTCAATAGCGCGGTGATGACCGAGAAAAGGCAGGTATCTTGTGAGGACTGAGTCATCTTTTGGATAAAATCAGGGATGTTAGGTGTCGAAGGTGATGCCGCTCCCCAGATGTGGGAACAGTACTTGCAAAATGCATGATACTACGACAGTAACAATAATAACAACGAAGATTAAACTATTTTCAGGCATTTTCAGATTTCCGAAAAGTTTTTTTAAAATAATTACTCTGAGAACATTTTACATTTTGTCACTAGATAATTAAAAACCAAAATTGTACATATTAAACGTGCCATTTGATCAACCAGATGTGCCCATCCCAAAACCAGCGGTGCAGGTAGAAAATTTGCATTAAGATTTATTTTAGGTTGTCCCATAAATTTGACACGCCCCAACATTTCCAATTTGGCATGTTTATTTGACTTAACACCCTTGGATTTTAATTTATTTACGCATTTTGATAATTAAGGTATATAAAAAAGGAGTTGTTGAAACTTCAGGTTTTTTTTTAAATCCTAATAATAATACCTACTTCTAACTTGTTCTGATCTGTTAAAACGATACTATTGGCAAACTGTAATTTAATATATTCAATTCGTTTTGAAGTCTTTGAATTTCTATTGTCTCAAATTTCTTTTTTCTTTGTCCTAGCTTTAAACAAAGCGCCTAATTTATTCGGTTGGCTCATTGAATAAAAACAATCCCGCTCAATTTCTTCTTCAACTATCCAAATCCGGGAGATTTATCGGTTTATTGCAACCTAAATTCCCTCTATTTGACGTTTCTACGACGTATGTAAGCAAACAGGAAAGGAATTCGGGTTATCGGACAACTTGATGAACGAATTGACCAAGGAAATCGTTTTATCTTCCCTCTTGGCGGGGGAGGTGTCATAAACTTCGAGTCGCTGACATTCCAAGACTTAAGCAGGAGCTCTTGAGAAAATTCAAACGAATTGAAATTTTTAATGTTCGATTTTAAACTTTCTTGGCTTCTCATGCTACGTTAACCAATTTAATGGATCAGTTTCTTTATTAGTTCAACATTATTTTTCTTATTAGATCGTTAAAGAACTACGACTGAAATGAGAGACAAAAAAGTAGGTTTACCATTTGACATTCTTTAAAATAATTGGCCTAATTGTTCGTTTAAGTCCCAGTATAAATAAAACTCCCTAATTTTTTGCCATGTTTAGCATTTAAGTATAGAAAAAAAGACATGCACAACTCCTATAATGGGCCTTTTAAAGTTAAAAATTACTTTCTGGCACTTAACCAATTTATCTATCCCTTTGATCCCTTATGTTTTATAAGGCTTAGCACTTAAATATAGAAAAAAAAACATAAACAGTAACTATAATGGGCCTTACAAAGGGTTTTTTCAATAGCTTACTTTCTGATACTTAGACGACTTATTTATCCCTCTGATCCCTTATGTTTTGTCAGGCTTGGTGCTTAAGTACAAAAAAAAACCTAAACAGCTCCTATAATGGGCCTAACAATTTTTTTTTCAACAGGCTACATCTTATTTTCTGGCACTTAGCCGACTTATCTATCCCTCTGATTTATTGTTTTGACAGGCACAGTTCTTAAGAATTAAAAAGACTCTCCTATAATGGGCTTTCTAAAGGTGTTTTTTTTTCAAAAGCTTAAAATTTACTTTCTGGCACTTATCCGACTTATTTATCCCTCTGATTTATTATGTTTTGTCAGGATTAGCACTTAAGTTTAGGAACAAAACATAAACAGCTCATATAGGTAACGGACCTTACAAAGGGTTTTTTGAATAGCTTGAAACTTATTTTCTGGCACTTAGCCAACTTATCTATCCCAATGATTTCTTATGTTCTGTCTGGCTTAGCACTTAAGTATAGAAAAAATCATAAACAGCTCCTATAATGGGCCTTACAAAAGGAGTGTTGTCAATAGCTTAAAACTTATTTTCTGGTACTTAGCCGACTTGTCTATCCCTATGATTCCTTATGTTTAGTCAGGCTTATCACTTAAGTATAGAAAAAGAACATAAACAGCTCCTATAGTGGCTCTTACAAAGGTTCTTTTTAATAGCATAAAGCTTACATTCTGGCACTTAGCCAACTTATCTATCCTCATGAATTTTTATGTTTTGTCAGGCTTTCCACTTAAGTATAGAAAAAAATCATAAACAGCTCCTATAATGGGCCTTACAAAGGGTTTTTTCAATATCTTAAAACTTATTTTCTGGCCCTTAGCCGACTTATCTATCCCTATGATTCCTTATGTTTAGTCAGGCTTAGCACTTAAGTATAGAAAAAGAACATATACAGCTCCTATAATGGGCCCTACAAAGGTTTTTTTTAATAGCTTAAAACTTACATTCTGGCACGCAGCTAACTTATCTATCCTCATGATTTCTAATGTTTTGTCAAATTTTGCACTTATGTATAGAAAAAAAAACATAAACAGCTCCTATAATGACCTTATAATGGGTTTTGCTTTCTGGAACTTATCCGATTTATCTATCCCACTCTTTACATATATTCCCTGTTTCATTAAAAACAAATGATTGGATGTTGCGACACTGGATACTCTAGATATACAGTGAGCCAAGAGTTTCTGGTTATTATTAAGTTTACACTAAGTTCCAATAAAGCTCTAAAAATAATAAAAGGAGCTTTTCCTTTAATTTTGCCAGCAGAACTTCAATTTCCTGCCCATCGTCGAAAAAGAGAGTCGAACCTAAAACGAAGTCACAAAGCGACAAACTGAAGATAGTTAGTTAGGGGCTGTCTGCAAACAGTTATTTGAAAACGACAGTATATTTTAAAGATGAAACGGTAAGTATGTCTTGTTAGTTTTCTCTTTAAATTTGAGGGGTTTATTGATAATAGGCTCGAAACATTTAAATTCTAAAAACTGGTCGTGTAAATAAAATTTTGAACATTCTACCATGTTACCTTTTAATTCAAGATATGCGTGACTGACTCCACGGCATATTTTGAGGGCGTTGTTTGTTGATCTTACGTTATTTTAGTACCCAAACTAACACTTTCAAACTTGTATTAATAAAGTGATTATTTTAATTTCCTTTTAAGCAAGGGGACAGGTTGACTTCTGCCCATATGCGGAGTTAATAACTTTGATGTTAACTTTGAATGATCTTTGGAGACCGGTAGTTTTTAGCCCCGGAAGCGATACGCCGCCGCATCGCTAATACATCATTCTATTGTCATATTAAAGTAATTTGCATACAGCAACCTGATGGGTACGGAACAGACTTGTCACATTAAAAACCTCATGTTCCGCCAAGCGACAGTAATTGATGCTGAAACTGATCTACATTAGAGTATAGGATTAATGTGCGCACTTGCCATGCAATATTGGATTAGGAGAAATCCTATTCTGAAGAAGCATAAGGGGGCCAGGCGGAGTTTAAATATAATTCTCAACATCACCGAAATTATAGAATTATGCTTGCTTCGTCACTTTCTATATTACACCCTTTCGGGATTATATTCTGCGAGCATCGGGAGTTTTCAAGCCTTACGTGCTTGATATAAATAATTGAATTTTGTGATGTCTTAGGTACTTACTTAGGATGACAATTTACCTACAACGTTTGTTCAAAAAATCTCCTTGGGAGGAACACAAAAATAACTAATTAATGAGACTGCTTGGGTATTATAAGTATCTTACTTACCTTACAATCAAACTAATGTGATTTACTATAAAAACTAGTAAGACTTATCTCCGGTCTCCGGTGGCCGAGTTGGTACGGCGCCAGCTTTGCAACCGAGAGGCGCGGGTTCGAATCCCGCTTCGACCATGGATATTTTGTGATTGTTGTTGGAAGGTGGTAGAGGAATTCTTCCTCGACCGAGGTGGTACCACCCTACACATCCTCTTAAAGGGCTGGTGAAATCCCTACGGATGTTTCCAGCTCTGGATGTGTGAGTAGATTCCCCAGTACACCCACGGTACATAGTACTTAGACCTCGGTCTTCGTGGGCTGTCAGAAGATAAAAAAAAATCTCAGGTAGAAAAATAATAAACGTTTAAAGTTCATTTTCCACAAAGTTAAGTACTTGTTAATTTAATTTATATTCTATGTGTTTGATGATTTAAGTGTAAAACAATAAATAATTAAAGTTGAGAAGATATTTTGTACGAATTACGTTAACACATAAACAATGAAAGCCATAGTGGTCTGAGTCACAAGTTTCAAAAAAATAGGGACAAGAATCATTTTCTTTTGTAAATACCAAATATCACAAAATTTTAGTTTAGCTTTTCCCAATAAAAATCTCCTAAACCTATTCGCTACTTGTTTTTCGACATTTGTTGATCCTCATTTGACTTTGGACTTTAATATCTCAAAACTACTTTTTTGACTTAGACCACTCTGGTTTTCATGGCCCATTTATTTAACGATATAAATATCGAATTTGATCGGTGGGATCCTCTTTATGACAGACCGTGAAAAGCAACAGTAAACGTAACATCGTTTTAGGTACCTATATATCCCGAAAAAGTGGTAATGTCATAAAAACAACAGATAAAATAAAAATATTTACACGATGTCGTTTAACTGTTGCATTTTATAGCCGCTATGGCACACTCAAGTGTTAGAGCAGAAAACTGTAAGTTCAAGGGGTCATTCACTATTTGTGACGTAGAGCCAGTGAAGTTTTGAAATAGGCAGGACAAAATTTGCCCAAATACGCGACATTAATTCAGTTGAAGTTTTACTTGGTCCTCCCTATAGAATATGCGATATCACAGAACTATTTAAACTTTACAGTTATATTTAACAGAGATCTGGATTTTTTTAAAGACCCAAATACTGGAATGTAGGTCTAAATAAACGTTATGAGGGCATAAATTAAAAAGTCACGTTCAAAATGAAACCAATAGGCATAAACTGAGTAATAAATGAGACCAAAACCAATATAAACATTATGAAAGTAATTTTCTTTGACGTTCACATGCTTACTGATAATAAAAAGAGACATTTGAGGCAGGCGCCCACGAAACAGTTAAGCTTAAATAAATTATAAATTTAGTCTTAATAAGTGTATTATGTTTGTTTACCAATTATGGCCAAGTTGTACGTTCAGTATTCAAACAACAAAATTACTAGAGGCAACGGTGAAATAACAAATAGTTTCTCTATGCAGAACGATAAATGGGCGATTCTTTCCAGTAAACTTCTCTTTAGAAATACATTTAAACTTTCCATACAAGTCTCGAATCAAGAGCTAGATAATAGACGCAGATCTATGCACCTATCCCTTTCCCAAGATCGTTAATTAGTCGTGCCAAACGTCTTGTTCAGTTCAACGCCTCCAAAACGCAGTCTTGCTCCCTGTCAGGCACTACCACGTTCTTAATTGAAAATGAGGATTTTAATTAAATAATTTCAATTAAAAATAAACAATCATTTAATGGAATACAGTCTTTAAGAATTTGTCCTAATATTCGGCAAAATTTCCTTTATGAAGTTCTTCTAAGTCAAGTAAATCAAACAAATTAACCTCCTGTGATGAGTGCTGACAAGCAAAAAAAAATCACTTTTTACCGAAGCAGGTAAACTAAAATCTGACATATACACGGAATTATCCAGTTTATTTTTGAGAATTTCATATTAACGCCCACATAATGAATGCCCTAAAATGTTATTCCAAGCCACTAGTAGTAAAATCAAAAACCAAAAATAGATCTCTATTTGACCCAGTACTGTTTACATTTGACGTTTAGTTTACGAAGTTAATGTGTTTGAAAGCAGATACAGACACGCATATGGTAGAGTTTGTAGGTGGGTAAAATTAACCTGAAGTTGATTGTCTAACTTGCACCTTCTCGGGTATTAAAATTCAGTTTTTTATACTGAAATTTAAATTTAAAACCAATCCTTGTAGTCGGGTTTCTTAATAACTGACATCAATTTAAATCAGGCAAGAATTTAAACAAAAATATACACTCTAAATTATTAACTTCATTTTTCGGGTATATAATAATGCTGTACTAAGAATATCTATCTTTTAAACTCAAAATATACATCTGCATCATATAAAAATAATATGCACCATTCAGAAGCCATGTTTTAACAACGTCTCACACCTCATAATAATAAAATTAATGGGAAAAATCTTTCTTAAGCGACAATTATTCTCTTTGCAAGATGATAAAGCTGAGCCACATTTTTTGAAAAATATGACTAATTTTTCAATGAAAATAATCAGTATACCCACTCACAAATATACGCAGCAATAGACACCTTTATTTTTGTTGTTTAAACTCTAAATATTCACCTACTAAAACCCTTTTTAGTTTCACTGAGTGTTAGTTAAACCACTGCACTGTACTAAAGCATACCGTACCACAGGAAAACTGTCGTCTTATTAAAGTTGCTTTGAGGACATTGAAATACTTTGCAGCTTAACTTAAGCTTATACCATTGCTGTAAATTCCCTAAATAAAGTTTCTTAATTATTCTCCCACCCAGCTTTCACCAAAAGAAATGAAATTTCTTGTGTACCTACTCTGTCAGAGTTTAAGGAGGAGCATAAAAAAAATCGGAAAAATTAGGTTAAATTTTACTTTGTGTCTATAGGACGAAGAGATTGTCCCAGAGAAATTGTGACCTGGTATAGTCAAATCACATTTTAACGTTCAATAAAGAAATATAGAATCAGAATTCAAGTAGATATAACCCTTAAATTGGTATTTTTAAAATTTCAATACATTTTCGAGTTAAAATCCAAATTGCATTTTTAGTCCTAATAGAAACTAACGACTGTCAGGGACTAAGAGGCTTTTTAACATCCGCATTTTGGAACATAAATGTACCATTATCACTGTCAAACCTCGCCATGCCAAGATTAGTTTCAATAAGTCATATACTAAACATCCTTTTAACTAAAACTGTGAAGGTGCGAAAGCCACGTTACTAATCACTTATGTAAACGCTAGAAAAGCCATTTGTCACTCCACCTATTAACCCTTCCAGTCTTTGAATCTGCACATTACTCAGATTGCCTGACTTCATCCCCAGGCCACATATTTTAGGGGTGGGTGTGAAATTTGTCTCATTTACTTCAGAAAACTCCCAGGACAAAGATATTCACGATATGTTTTTTTTAATTAAGGTTACTTAACTAATGATACCTTCATGTTCTACAGGACAATTACTTTTCTAAACATCAGCAGAATACTTAGAAATGTAGAGAACAGAATGTATTACATTTTTTTTAAAGAAGAATATAATACGTACCCCTTGTATATACATGAATTTTTTTCGATATTGGTACAACAAAAGGCGCAATTTTTCTTAATTCTGCAATTTCAGAAAGTAATTCTAACCAACAAATCCTGAATATTGCTTGAAAATTTCCTTTTTAATTACCTCTTGAGGAAGTTGTAATTCATTAAAGGGGATTCTTTCATTTGCATGGCCTGCAGGCCTACCAACTTTTCTCAACATTCATTTTCTAAAATTAAAATTTTAAATTTAACCGTGTTATAGAGCAGTTTTTGCTCCCATTCTTTTTTGAAGGTGTGTAAATATGAATATCTAGAATGTGTTTTTGTAAAAAAAATTACATCATCTTTATATGGGTGGAGAAATTCTTTAATTTGCGATCATTAAAAATTTAAACAAAGTAAGCACAAGTTACTTGTGCTCAACTCAGAATAGATCACCAATTTAATCAGAGAGCCAACATACTTCCCCGCATTTCTACCCGTAATCCAAATTCACTAGATCTTTTTCTTACCACCATCCTGACCAATACTTAACATCTGTATGCGCTCCCCTTGGCCGTTCAGATCATGGCCTCATTACCATCTCTTGTCCCATACATCCCGAGTTCGTTGAAATCATGCCACAACGCACGATCTGGCAGTACAATTCCGCCGACTGGAAGTCTTATACCACAAATATCATTCAAGCGGGTTTTGAAAGTTTCATTCCTCATACCCGCAAGAAACCTAAATTCCACCATCAAAAGTCATGGTTCCCCAAGGCCTGTGATAAAGCCCGAAATTGATTGAAAACTACAGACCGTTTAGTCTCTTGCCGGGATTTTCAAAGTTGTTTGAGCTAGCCATGTGTAGAAGATTGGTACATTTCTTTAATGGGTGTAAATTCTTTAACAGTCATCAGCATGGGTACACATCTGGCCAATCAACAGAAACAGCAGTTTTTCAATTTACTAGGGCAATTCTGAATCATTTAGAGGGTGATAAAATGGCTCTTGGTATTTGCTTGGATTTGTCGAAGGCTTATGACGGTATAGACAAGGAATTACTTATTAAAAAATTGGATTTATATGGTGTAAGCATGCTCTAAAGTTGTTTAAATCCTATTAGACGGATAGAAAACAAAAAGTAAAAGTAACAAAAAATGGTTTTAACAACAGCATTAAAGATACAGTGATTTCCTGTCCCAACGGCAGCAAATCTTTCTGGTCATTTAAAACATTAGTCAAAACTTCTGTAGGAGCACTTTTCCTCCCCCGACCTCTGACAACGAAATTAACTCCACTTCTAAAGGGAAAGCTATTTGCCAAACAATTCGCTGTCAATTCCACCCTACTCCCTCCAATTTCGCTCTTCCAACCGCTACGTCTGTACCCCACAAAATGCCCGACATAATACTTAAGGTCAAACAAGTTCAACTTCAAAAAATTGGCACTAAAAAGTCCTCCGGTCTGAATGGCATACCAGCAATTGTTCTAAAAAAATGCGCTCCAGAACTTGCACCCATCTTAACTCGTCTTTTCCAGATCTCTTATGACAAGGGTATCTTGCCAGATAGCTGGAAGATTGCTCGTGTGCAGCCTGACCCGAAGAAGGGTTTCCAGTCCCTTCCATCTAATAAAACCCAAGATCTTCAATTAACCTTAGACTGGGGTGCCAGGAACCTTGTTAAGTTCAACGCCTCCAAAACCCAGTCTTGCTGGCAGCGCTTACCCCATCCACAAGAATGGCCACAGAACAATGAAACGTTCGATCTTGTTGGCATCGCTTTCGAACATGATCTCAGCTGGCACAAACACATTCATCGCAGCCACATCGGCAGCTGAAATCTTGGTTTTCTCTTTTAAGCCAGAATACAGTTCTCCCCTTCCAACTTATACACTCTCTATGTTTCCAAAATAAGACCTAACATAGAGTACTGCTCCCACATCTTGGGAGTGGCATCACCTATAACCGATAATTAACATCCTTGATTCTATCCAAAAGAGAGCCATTCGACTCATCAATGATCCAGTACTCATAAGAAAACTCCCTTCTCGCGCCCATCGCAGCGCTGTTCGGGATTTATCTCTTTTCTACCGGTACTTCCACGGATTTTGCTGTGAAGAACTAGCCGGTATTATTCCTCCCTTGACTGTCCTAACAGAACAACAAGAGGCGCGTTACATATGCATCCCTTTACTGTCCAGCTACAAAAGCCTAGAACAGACTACTTCTCTCGCTCATTCATACCTAGTCTCCAGATTATGGAACAAATTGCCTGCAGATGTTTTACCGTCCAAACCTCTAATCCTTTAAACCCCGTGTCAATAGACTACATTTCCCTTCTCTTCAGACTCCCACGGTACGTTAGTACTGAGGTTTCAAGTTTACATAGGATGTCTTAGATAAAAAGAAATAGATCAGTCACATTTTTACAGTATTACTGCTAATTTTATTGTTTGTTTTTTCCATTGTAACCTTATTTAAATCAAGAAAACACGGAACTAGAATGTAAAACTTTTCTCTTTTATCTGTTTGTCACGTTAACAACAAGCAAAACATTGAGGTGTTTCGTCGTGCCAGAAAAAATCGAACAGCTCTTGGAGCTTGAAACAAAATGCATGTTTTCTGAAATTTATTTATCTCTCGAAACTAAAGTTTTTACTTCTCTGTGTCAGTACGGACTTTATTGTATGTTTTCGTGCTTCTTGTGGGTATTACTTCTAATTTGTTGCATGAATTCATCAGTGTATTTACGGAGTTGAGTATTAAAAAGATAAATAAACGCCGTGAACATAAAGAAACAAGAGTTCTTTTAATTATGGTCTGTTTTATTCTCGAGAATTCTTAGTTTAAATGATAGTTTTGAGGGTATTTTTCCTCTAAAAGCACTAAACTTTTAATTCTAAAATTTTATAAACTTGGCTTTTTAAAATAATAAATATGTACATATGTATTTTGCCTTATAGCATTAAACATTTAAAAAAGGAAAAATCGGAAAATATTATTTTAAACAAAATTACTAGGATAATTATTTAACTAAAAAAAATTGTTTACTGCTCGGTATAATTTATTACCATTTAAAAAGATGCAATTTGTGTAAATATGTTTTAAATTATCCTGATTTTAGCTTAATTTTTTATTTTAATCATAATTTTTGAATTAAAAATCACTTCATTAAAACCATGCGGGGTGGGCTGTGAGTTGATATGTTAGTCTGTCAGTCAGTTTCATTTGATATAGAGGTTATGGTAAGAAAGTTGTGAATTCTTCGTTCCCTATTGTCTTAAATGATTTTATAAAATATTTTGAACATATTTGTACATTGTTATCAGCAATCAGCGAATATGGTTTTATAATGTTATGAATTGTTTCAAAGCAAGCACAATTATTGACCAAATATTGGTAGTTATTTCACTATTGTGTGGAAACAAACGGTGTTTTATTGTGTACCAGTAGTTAACAGAAAATAGCAAAATTTATGTTTCAATGCTTCATCTGCATTGTTCTATACAGCTTTACTGATTTTCTGGTACAAAAGTTCGTCGATAAACGCTTAATAAGGGAATATTAATTTTAATTTGTTTTCTGTTTTTACCTATTGTTACCATAATCAATGATTTAAAAGCTATTTCGTTATCATTAACACTTTTTCTTTCATTGCTTTAAAAAAAATCCGTCAACTGCAAGCTATTCTTGCACAATTAGTGTTCCATGCTATCAGCCTCCTACTTAACCTGAGCAAACCTCGTGGGGAATATTTTTTGTTGAAAATTTGTTCTCTCTAAAACCAATGGTTCAGCAGATATAAGGAAATAAACACTTACATTCTTTATAACAATTGAATGCGCTAGAATTTTTTAATCCTGACAATTTTCGTTCAATCTACACCTACCTCTCAATATTCGTGATTTTTTTTTTCAGATTTTTCTGAACGACCCTTTTGGTGATAAGGGTGGGGGACAGCAATTTTTAAGCGTTTTTCCCGAAATTAAAAAAAAATAAATACATCATATATATTGTTCACTTGTTCAATTCGTGCTTCAATAAGTTTTCATTTGACGCCCTACAGGATGCCCTTAATTTTTTTTTCCATTTCCCAATTTACCAACTGTAATTAATTACACTTTTTATACTTCACGTCTGCAATTGGGCCACCACACTCTATCTATACGCTAAATTTCAAATTTTTACGTCGAATAGTTTCAGAGAAAATCGCCTGTGGCAGACACATGGACGGACGGAGGGACACCAAAGTGATTCGGTTTCACGAAACACTAAAAGATAATTAGAGATATTTTTATAAGCGTAAAAACTGAATTGCAACAATAACAAAGTTTTTTATATTATTATACATACAGCCGTTAAAAAAATGCAGCAGATCCAAATCTGTCCCTAGGATAAGACCCGGTAAGAGTGGTTTCTTATTGCTTTGGGATTGACAGTCCCTTCCTAAAGAGGATAAAAGAAAAAAAATATCGTACTAAAGGCTGCCACATTGGCTGGCTGGATAAAACCTTTTTTACTACCACCTAGAAAAGTAAGCTACATTATACTTAAACTTGCTTTATCAGAAATTTAAGTTATTATGTATTAGGTAAAAGATGTAAGGCAAATATGGGTCAGGAAAAGTTTACAGCAGGATTCAAGGTAGCACGGGGAAAATCAGTAATTAGATATGCAGACGATAAAACTATTCCATCAGGAAATGATACGAATTTAGATAGAAGATGAAAATAGATAAACAGAAAATTAGAATAGTTGTGAGCTGTCAGCAGCAGTAAGAACCCTTTCTGTTCAAGGTACATCTATGACAATGTGGTATTAATATTAAACACCACTTATATTGGCTTTTCTTCTTGAACGAGATTGGATATATCTGAAAGCAAATAATGTTCTGATTGAGGTTTCCTCCAAGATGCCTTTTTTGGTATTTCCTTTCTGTAATTACCAAAAATAATAATCGTAATTATCTTTAAAGATAAAAATCCAAACTTTTGTCTTTAGTAATGGATTCATTTGTTCCGTTTATGAGCTAGAACAACAATAATCGTGACTAGACGCTTAATTAAAATTAATAATTACTTCTGGCATGGATGTTGTAACATGAGGGCCTTGATGAATAGATACGAAATTATGTACAAAACATAATTAAAAATTATTTTATTTTTATTAAAGGATGCTTTTGTTTACGACTCTGAAATTATACAAAAGAAATTGGTTGTTTTATCATAGAAGTTTCATTGTAAGATCTACACAGCAAAAATTAAGTGGTCTTTATTTTAAAATGATACAGAATTGGGAATTTGTTTTTGAAAATAGTTTTTTCAAGGGTTTCTAGATTCAAATTTGCAAAAAAATGTCTCAGTATTTTGTAGGTTCTAGCAAACGTTTTTTGGTCGATTCGCTACAGAGTTTTGATGATTAAACTAGGAGGGAAGTTCTTTTTGGCCCAGCAAGTTTGTTTATCCCATTGTGGTATGTGATATATGCACCTATCCCTTTCCCAAGATCTGTAATTAATTTAAGACCGGGGTGCCAAGAACCTCGTTCAGTTCAACGCTTCCAAAACCCAGTCTTGCTCCGTGTCACGAATAAAATTCGGTAACACTTACCCTATCCACATGAGGCCAAGTCCTACAGAACAATGAATCGTTCGAGCTCGTTGAAAACTCAAAATTTTCACCTATTTTGAGGTGGGGGGCAAAATTACTCAAAATTAGCGTTACGTAATTTATGAATGGCTCCTAACTTGGGAATCCCTGAAAGCTATAAAATACAAATAATGGCATCCCGTCGTTGTTTTATCCCAATATTATCCCTTAATAAAAGTGCCAGTCTATTAATATCACTGATGTACTCAAATATCTCTGTATGCAATTTTTAAGGCATTTGCAAAAGCTAGCTAGTATAAACTCTGATTTTATTCGACAATTCCATAACCAAATAGTACATTATCTGTAAAAGAGCAATTAAAATTTTTAAACCTTCATTCAAGAGATATGGTTCTATGAAGTTTCATTTATGTGGAAACATTGTATCGCTTTTTTGAACCTCCTTCGCTTTAAAGCTTATAACAAAAGAGATAACGATTGAAATAAATAAAATACTCTATTGTTTACTGATACTACAGGGTGTTTCGTTCATTACAGAGTCATTTCAGTCAAGTCAATTACAAGGATGATAATAATAATTGCCAGAGGGGAGTGATAATTAAACTCCTATATTGTTACGTAACGGCCAGTGCATGACCATTAATTAATTATTAGTAGCGACAAGTGACAGTATCAGCTGATAATAAAAAACAAAAAATATATTTAATTATTTTCTATACAATGTATAACAACAGGTCAAGTCTAAACTCTCTACACAGTGGTCCATAAGTAATGGCTGATACATAGCAGCAGCAAATTCCTTATGTCACAATAATGCGATTTATTCAAACTTGACTAATTCCAAGTTCATAATAGCCCAGATACAGATAAGAGGTTTTTTTAAATTCAACCCCTAAGGGGGTGAAATAGGGTTCCAAACTTTGTATGGAAAAAAAATATTAGATGATCCTATTAAGTCGAAACTTCATAGAAGTACTTTCAAAAATAAAGGCCAGATCCTCCAACGTTAGTGCGGTCTAATTTGACAACCAAACTGACACGTGTAAGAATAAGGCAACTAAGTTTTATGCTATGAATTTTGTTCTGTGCTTTTTCGCAAATTTATAAAGAAAAGGACAATTTTAGTACGTTCTTTGGACAATACTAGAACTAAATTCATTCTAGCAACAGCTTCCAAGATGACAATCATTTGGAAACCAAGCAAATCGCTGAAATATCCGAATAATTTATACGATTCTAGTGACGACTTATTAACAATGACAGGACAAAAACCTGCCAAAATATAACTGATTAACTAGATCTTAATATAAACCAGTACTAAATCTTAAACCGTCTTACTGCATCTAAACGTAAATGTTTAAATGCATATGTGTTTTCCAATTTTTATAAATCAACCCCTAAGGGGGTGAAATGGGGGTTCAAACTTTGTAGCGGAGTAAAATTGTAATACCGCGGATGAAGTCGTGGGCGAGAGCTAGTGTTTATATAAGATTTGTACTAGGACGTGAAAAAATTTTTTTTTGGTTAATATTTTCTCTGGATTACACTTTCTCCGACTTATTTGTGTTTTTCCTTTGATGTTATTATTACCAAATAACCCTTCAATAATGTATTAATATGTTTTTTAACAGTGTATAATCACTTTCTATATAAACGCCTTCCTTGGAGCCATTATAAAAATTCTGTAGTACGTTTCCCTTTTGTTATGATTTTTACAAAGACCAGTTAACAAGAACTGTTTGTCGACAGGAAAAAACATTTCTTGGCTTCAATGGAAGATAAGAAATGTGCGATTATTTTCAATTTTCACCAGTCAGCGTTCTTTCAACCAGTTATCGAATGACCAAAATGCATGTTTTAATTGTTTTGGCGTGGTGGGTACAATGATTCACGTTTCCTATCAATGACAGTACATAAACTATACAGACGACCAACAAACCATACTGCTAATTTATGTACGGTGATATTGCTGTTTTCGGGAAAAACGTTTAAAAGTTGCTGCCCCCCACCACCAAAAGGATCGCTCAGAAAAATCTGAAAAAATCATCAAACATTAAAAATTAGGTGCAGATTGAACTATTTTATCTCGATTAATTGTTATAAATAATTGAATTGTTTATTTCCTTATAACTACTGAACCATTGGTTTTAAAGAAAAAGAAAAAGTAGACTAACGTACCGTGGGGGTCTGAAGAGAAGGGAAATGTAATCTCTTGATAATGGATTTAAAGAACTGGGGGTTGGGAGGAGAAGGAAGAACATCTGCAGGCGATTCATTTTATAATCTGGAGACCCTAGGAATGAATGAGCGAGAGAAGTGGGATGTCTTGGACTTTTGTAGCTGGGCAGTAAAAATAGGCATACGAGTACGCAATGTGCCTCTTGTTGTTCTGTTAGGAACAGTCAAGGGGGGGGATTATAGCGGCTAGTTCGTTACAGGAAAATCTGTGAAAATATCGGTAGAATAGGGACAAATCTCCAAGGAGCGCTGCGGCGGCGATGAGCGAGAGAAAGGAGTTTTCTTGTAAGGACTGATAAAGCGATGACTTCCGAATGGCTTTTTTTTTGGAGAGAATAAAGGATGTTAAGTGTCGAAGGTGATGCCGCTCCCCAGATGTGAGAACAGTACCCTAGGTTAGATCTTATTTGTGTATGTGTGTGTAAGTTGGCAGGGGAGAAGCACTTTCTGGCTCAAAAGAGATAACCAAGCTTTTTAGCTGCCGATGTGGCTATTGAAGTAATGTGTTTGTGCCAGCTGAGATCATGTTCGAAAGCGATGCCAACAACATTGGACGTTCCTTTGTTCGCTAGCGCTTGGCCATTCATGTGGATGGGGTAAGTGTTGCCTGATTTTTGCGCGACAGGCAGCAAGATTGGGTTTTGAAGGCGTTGAACTTAACAAGGTTTTTGATACCCCAGTGTACGATCTACAATTACACGTCTCTAAAGCTATAATGTTATGTTTAAAGTACTGTCGGTAAAACCCAGCAAAGAACCCGAATATTTGATAAATAAAACCAACAAACTTACGTTTTATAAATAAAAATGTCACCTGTACGATAACCCAAATAAGTAGCTAAGCTGACATTATCATTTTAACGATAACAATGTGACATTTATAGAGGCCGGCCTACACGTAAATATAACGTTTGTCATTGTTTCGCTTTTAATAAAAGTTGAAATTCAACATTTTTCATTAAATTTTGGGAGCTTCAATTTCCAGTTTAAAATTGAGTATATCTTTCTGACGATTTCATTTATGGTTTACCTATTGTATCGACCGAAGTCTTCTTTAAATGCTTATCAAACTCTTCCATCTTTACAATAGAAACCGAAGCATATTTAATTAAAATGAAAAAAAATTGAAGTGCTGTCAGCAGATCCCGCTCTCTGAAGCCAGGTGCTTAATATGATTTGATGAACTTATATTTGACAAACATTGATTGATTGCTCAAGGGTGGTATAAAGTGTGTTGTTATCACGTCAGATAAAAGAAAAGATTGGCTAAAGGAGCCTTATTGAAAGTGAATATTTTTCTTTGTAGTTACAATACAGGGTCGTTTAAATTTTAAGCATGTTTTTAGTATTCATAAAAGTTGTTTGCCTTTTCTATGAAATTTCTGTGTTCTGTTCCTTAAGTTAGCTAATGCAATATGACCTTGTCTTCTACCCTATTAATATTCATTTAGTGTAACAAAAAGGTCATTAACAAAGAAAATCTTCGTACAAGCCAGAGCGCCCTAAATAGGGCTTAAATATAAAAGTGTCACATTATTTTGTGGAAAAGGAATCCCTACGTCCGTTAAAGAAAAGGACCCTTACCCTAATAAGAGGTAATAAACTTCAAAAAACCCTAAATTGAAAACGTTATTTAGTGAATTAAACCTATGCAAAATTAGTACTTAGGCAGGGGGACCGTAAGACAACAGGTGCTTGTGATAAAATGTATTTTTCAAATTTAAGTACTCTTGCAGAAAATTTTTAAATTTTCATTACCTCTAATAAGGAAAAATTGGTAGTTTAAGGGCACTTCTTGTAAAGTAGGCAATTGAGGAAAATTCCTTTATATAAAATGTTCACGTAGAATGATAAAAGCGTAGGTTTTTCAGTATAGCACAAAAGCATGTTCGGCAAGACAGATAAAATATAAATTTAACACACGCAAGACTTGTTTTTTTGATAACACTAGTAGAAAAGCAGTGAGGAAAAATTAAAGGTTGTGGTTCGTACGTGAAACCCATTTTATGTTGCAATATAAGTAGTTTTATTTTCCTTTTGTAAGATCATTTATTGATTAATTTTGCAAAAAAAAAAAAAATTCTAAAGGTCCGCATCTTGTAAAAAGATATATTATTTTTATTATTATACTATAGTTGGACCACCACACTCTATCTCTGTGCTAAATTTCAAATTTTTACGTCGAATAGTTTCAGAGAAAATCGCCTGTGATAGACAAACAGGCGGACATCAGAGTAATTCCATAAGTGTTCCGTTTCACGGAACACTAAAAAAGGAACGGCAAAGCTCATTTAGTTCTTGAATTTATAACTTTTAATCTAGGCATTATTGTAACTAACCTGAGCAAACCTGAGCAAAAGAAAAGCTTCCCGATATGGTCGTTAGACTAATATGTTATACATACGTATTTCATCTTTCCATAAAACCTGTTATATCCATTGCCTCACATTAATGTCTATATAGCGTTATAAGCGGCTTGTACAAAATCAATTTAAAGTGTAACCGATATTGGATACGAATTTAATTTCCCGGGTAGGTGACCTGTGATAATTTCTTGAGCGAAAACGCTATGACACCCTGTAAGTGCATGTGCCCGGCAAACATTTTCACACCAACCGTGTTCGGAAGCGAATTAGGCGTGCTGCAATGCAATAACCCCACATGATCAACGCCTCAATGCAAACATCCCTTTCAGGGTCACTTCGACGAGCGACCAACCCCTTTGAGTCTCGCATCCCCTCGGTTCGTCCGCCTGGCCACAATTCAGATCATGGCACTATGGCAAAAACCGAGTCTATGCGTTGAATATTAAACCAAAGACATAATTTGTATTCAGAAAGCGAAACGCGACCCCAAAACTTCATTTTTTAAACAAGAAACAAATAAGGACATTATTTTGTTGTACGCTCCTTTACACCATTTCATACGCATTTTTAGCTTTGCTGGCAGGTACATTTGCTTCTTGTCAAGCTGATGTTTTTATATCATCTTCTACTTGTTATACAGGGTGTTCTAACTAAAGTACACGTACTCGTTTTTCTTTATTAGGGTGATATTACAAAAGATGCACGTAACATGACAACACAACAGGCATATTAATAGTAAGAATAGCAATAGGACCGAGAACGCCGCGTCGGTCAACTTAAAGGCTGTGGAAATACCTAGAGTTATTGATAATAAGGGATTTATTTTGTCACAGAGATAGAGTGTGGTGACACAATCATAGACGTGAAGTATAAAAAGTTGAATTTTGATTCTGGGGGATAATTTCAGTTGGTAAACTGGGAAATGGAAAAAAAATTAAGGGCATCGTGTAGGGTGTCAAATAAAAGCTTATTGAAGCACGAATTCAACAATAAATTTTATATGATGTATTATTTATGTATTTTCTTAAACATTTTTCGGGAAAAACGCTTAAAAATGGCTGGGGGATACCCTCATCACCAAAATGATCTCTCAGAAAAATCTGAAAAAAATCACGAACATTGAGTATTAGGTGTAAATTAAGCCAAAATTATCAGGATTGAAAAATTCTAGCGCGATCAATTATTATAAAAAATTTAATTGTTTATTTTCTTATAACCGCTAAACCGTTGGTTTTAGAGAAACATTTTTTGACAAAAAATATTTCTCACGATATAAGGAACAACTTTTGTTCTTACACGTTTTTCAAAATTTTTAATTTGGCTCAGTCGAAACGCTCCCCACTCAGCTCCGCACATACGCGATGTGATACGGCGTTGGTGCCGTCGGCGTCGGCGGCTGGTAGCAACATTTTTGATGAAATAAATTTTTTGTGTTAAAGCTGGAGGAAGTCTAAAAGTGTAGTATCTAGTGCATATTTTTAAGAGACTGTAGGAGCTTAGTTTAGGATTTTCTGCTTTTGGGTGTAGCAAAAGCCATAACTAACAATATGCATTTTTTTCAACTTTTCTAGGAAAACTAAACAGTAACTACAAAAGGCGGTTAGAACAGAACAATTTTCCGAGGAAACCTAATTAAGTCATTATATATAACGTCAACTCTTTGTCACACAAATACACATTGTTATAAAAGTGACTAAAACGCAATGTAGGTTCATTATACAAGAACTATTAAGTGTGAAAGCTTAATTTGACCCTGTCAAGTGAAAATCAGACAACATGTGACGTTTTATTTCGGTCTAACATTTAAATTGAAATATAATTCTTGTCTGCCCTTCCCCACCATGTAGCATATTTTGCTGTTTTGGTTAGGAAGGAGTATTTTACATTGTTCTAGTTTGGTAAAATAATTACAAGTTTTGAATATACTCCCATTTAAATTAACCAACAAGGACAATACCAATAAACAGAGAATAGATTAGGAAAGGAACTTTAACAAAAAGCTTTAAAACTGGAAACTGAAGGCTCAGCAAAAGGAAATTTATATTGTTATTTTGTATTTAAAGTTAGAAGGAAATGAAAATTTTGTTTGGTGATAGGGAAAACCCATTTTAAACAGTATGAATGAAATTGGGAACGAGGAAGCAGAAAAGTTTTACTTTATTGTACTTAAACATAAAATATTTCAAGCTGTATTTATTCGTTTTTATATTTTTCTTTTTTAGTACGTATTGTGACAGTAAAACTCAACATAGAATAGAATCAAGAATAAGTCGACACAAATGTTTTAGACAAAAAAGATTGAAGTTTAACTTTACTACTACAGACTTATAGGAAAAAATAATGTGGTTAGTTAATGTAATGGCATTTAAAGAAATAATGAAATAAAAATTAAATATTTATTTCCAAAATAAAAGCAGAAATTAAAAACTCTGCGAATAAGCAATACATCCTGTTAAATTCGACATTATTATTGAAATGGTATAACCATTTAACGTCTATTTGATTAACTAAAGTCACTGAGAACATATTATTATTAGTCTTGTGTGCGAATTGGTATAGAAATTATTTCGCAAATACCAATGAGGCGTAATCAAAGATCTTTGTGGCTGATAATGATTAAGCTTTTCAGAGATCGTAATAATCGTTATCAGTTTCATCTATACAATAATGAATTTCTGTTTTTATTACGGTGTGTACTACGCCTAATATGCCCTAATAATCTGAATGCAACGAAGGTATTTCACACAATTTTTTTTAAAATTGAATTAGTATCTGTGTTCGTAAAATATGGTAGGTATCTACTTTGTTAAAGCCAGCAGTACCAATAGATCTAAAATGTGATTTAAATAGAACCGATAAAAAATTCTGTTTTACGATCCAAAATAAATGTCACAGGCATTCTGTTAATATATTCCAATCATTTTTCGCCCCGAAAAAATTATTTTCCGAATAGTTTTTAAATCTTGTTGATTTGCATTCAGTTCGCCCAGATTAACAAGCTCTGTGTGACAAAAAATCCGCTTGTTGTAAGCCTGGTTAACAAGATTATTTTAATAAATGGTTCAATAAAAACTTTTTAATCAAGCTGCTGATTTGTTATGCTGGTGTTATGTTCAGTGAAAAGTCTGATGTTTACATGCGCCAAATAGAACGTGACTATTCGCAAAACAAAAATCTACACTTGTTTCGAATATAACAAAATCCAAACAGGCACAGCAAAAATATGTGGCATATATTTATTTGATTACTGCTGTGATTTGATGTAGTAATAATAGCATACTTAAATATTTAATATTTTTATTGGAGAACAAACAAAGAACAGAACATAGAAACGTTTGATCTCAGCTGGCACAAATAACATATGTATATTGCTTCAATAGCCACAGCAGAAGCGAAATACCTTGGTTTTCTCTTCCGAGCCAGAAGAACAGAACAACAAGAGGCGTGTTAAATTTGCATCTCCATTGCTGTCCAGCTATAAAACCCTAGACTTCTCCCCAGACACTTCCCGCTCATCCGTACCAAGGGATTATGGAACAAGTTGATAGTAGATGTTTTCCCTTCCCACCCTTCCTTTAAATCCCGTGTCAATAGATTACATTTTCCCTCTCTTTAGACGCCCACGGTACGTTAGTACTTGAACTCTACGTGGGCTATCACAGATAAAAAAAAAATGGAAAAAACAACGCAAAAGTCTATTACAAGAAAGAAAAGTTTAACTTTGAAGTTACAAGAATTCTAAAAAAGGCATTGTTTAACAAATATCCTTCTTACGTTCCTTCCACATATTTTTATAAAGGCTCAGCCTTTCTTGCAAAAAGAAAATACAGTTTTTTAGAACTGTCTGTTTCTTTTACAAGATAACTCCGGTGTTGAAAGTTATATAAACACCGCGATGCCCAAATATTATCAAGATTCATATCAATTCATCTTTTTGTGTTAAGAAAAACGAAGCTATGGGGGTTTATTGTAAAATCGAAAAATAAAAAAAATATATTAGGTCGAAGATGATAATCTGACGGTGATGATTTACCCATGGACATTCGAAAAAATACCATTAGTAATACAGTAAGATACGAGTAGTTTGGATACCTATTTGTTGCACGATTGTAAGGTTGCTGGACCGATTTCGGCTTGAAATATACATGAATAAGATTTTAGGAACCCTCTGCTTGAATTGCAGGGATATTTTACTGGACGAGTTACGCATTAAATGTAATTTTTATTGATTTTTCGATGACCCTACAATACTGGCATTCGCCATGTACTTATTATACCACTATTGGCGTCATAGTCAATGGAATCAGGTTTTACAAGTTTCGAAATTCGCGGGAAAATTTAATGTATGAAGGGAATATAAAAAAAATATTTATATTTAAGAATTATTTGGGTTATATGCATATTCCCTATTATTTCCTTTTTTGTCGATCAAGGTTTAAATAAATTTAAACTTAAAAACGTCATGATGCTCAGGTTTTAAATTCTCGGCTGTATTAAAACTTTGATGATCTTTCAGACATTTATCCAATAAATCAACAAAATGAGAAAACTCAGATGTTTAACGAAATAAGTTTTGCCACTTAAACATTGGGAAATATTTTGGAATAATTGACATCTATTTTCGAGGAACGTTTAAGTTTTACAGACTTATTTAAGTCTGAGTTAAGACTGAACGAAAATAGGCCAAGTGTTTTTTCTTTAAAAAGGGCTGTCAGGTAATGTCAAACTTGACCTAATTTTCAGACATGTAATTTTAGATTCTTAGAAAACTCTTAACTGCTTCGCAAATCTATAAAGGGCCTATTTTAAATGTAATTAATTTAGTTGATTTAGTTTAAAACTAATTTTTACATTGAAACTACTAAGAATAATTTTTCAAATAAACTTTTAACCACATTTTGTGATTCACGAATTTTAATGCAGTAGCAAATTTTACTAAAGGCAGTGCTAGGATTACAACCAGAATTGTTTATTTGAACGAATATAAGTAATATGAAAATCTAAACATTTAGACAGTTTATTTCCTAAAAGAAAACAGCAGTTTGTGTGTCAGTTAAGCTAACGACTTCTGTCTGACAGTGCTTCCTTATTTTATATTTGTGACTTTAATATAAACTTTATATTTAAGAATAGGAGACTGGAGCAGGAACAATGAATATAAATATTTAATAGCTTAGACCAACAGGTTGATTTTTTTCTGGGATATTCCATATATTATACTAGCCCAAGCACTAACGTACTGTACGACGCGGGATTCAGTGACGTGCAGTGCCTTTAGGGGCGGGGGGGATGATTTGGGGGGCGCTAAATTACTTTGATTTTATTGAATTACTTTTTCAAATAGCTGTTGCTTGAAAAAACTAATACGCGCCACTACGACGAGGTGGGGGCGGGGGTTGCCCCCCAGCCCTCTCGACGGTGGGATTTAAAGGATTGGCGGTTGGGAGGAAAAGGGAAAATCTCTGCAGGCAATTTGTTCCACAATCTGGAGATCCTAGGTATGAATGAGCGAGAGAAGTGGGATTTTCAAAATTATTGTAGCAGGACAGTAAAGGGATGCTTATTGTTCTGTTAGGAACAGAAAAATCTGTAGATAAGGGACAGATCCTCAACAGAGCGGCGATGAGCAAGACAAGGGAGTTTTCTTGTGAGGGCTGGGTTACTGATGAGTCGACTGGCTAGTTTTTGGATATAATCAACACGGTTAAGTGTCGAAGGAGATGCTGCTCCCCAGATGTGACAAGAGTGTTCTAGGTTGGGTCTTATTTGGGAAACATTGAGAGTGTATAAGTTGGAAAAGAAGTATTTTCGGACTAGCAAGAGAAAACCAAGCCTTTTATCTGCTGATGTGTTTATTGAAGTAATGTGGTTTATACTATCTGAGATAATGTTTGAATGCCAACAAGACCGAACGTTGCTTTGTTCTGTAGGATCTGGGCCTGTGGATGGGATAGTTGATGTTGGTAACGGGGAGCAAAACTGGGTTTTGGAGGCGTTGAACTAAAAAAGGTTGTTGGGACCCCAGACTAAGATTAATTGGAAAAGAATAGGTGGAACTGTGGATGGGATTGGCAATTGGTAATGCGAAGAAGAAATAGAGTTCGTGCCAGGACTAAAGCGTGGGGTACGCCAACATTGATAGGATGTAAGATATATACCGTCCATTATATTAGTTTAAAAGTTCTTTTATTAAATACAAAACTTTCAAGAAACTGAAAAATTGTGTGTCATAGAGGAACCAACTTCCGACTATGCAAGAAGTTCTTCTGAAAAGAAATTAGAAAATAATAGCTATCACCAAACTTTCAGAAATGTGTGCTAAATTTGTTAGCAAATAAGAAATAGTGGCATGCCTGTAAGAGCGTTAAAAGCTGCAAGAAATTTAATATTCTAAGATGCACTGAATTATTAAAGAAACAAAAGTTGGCACTGAGCGCATGTATTTTAAAAAAATGCATATAAACCGCAACTTTTAATATTTTTAGGAAAATAGAGCTTTTAAGCTTCAGAGAACAAATAAGAGCTTATATTTTGTTACATACATACATTAGCATCGCACGGTTTTTACTTTAGAGATTGTGATCTCACGGGCTATTATGCAACCCTGCATCTCTTTATGTATGCTATCTGTCTCAGTGGTACTTGATGACACCTTTCTTGAACACAGATAATATCTCGCTTTTAGCTTCCGTCAGCCAAGCTTGAAACTTGGAAGAGTTGAGCTTTTACTTGTAAAATTATCACGTTAGAAATAGGCTAATGCTGACTTGGTAATGGACTAAAAATTTGTGAGGTTTTTTGTAGTTTTCGCAATGTAGTTTTTGTGCGGTTTTTTTGTAGTTTTCGCAATGTAGTTTTAATACTTTTGCTTGCACATTGATTTTGGAAACTGCTTCTAAAACTTAGAAGTACGAAGTTGTTGGCTATAAGACTCACCTAATTCTTAAATTAACTTTTTATGCTGGTACAGACAACGGTAATTGCATTTTTAATCTGTTGTAGGTACAAGGCGTTACGCGCTTATATTTTTAAATCGTTTATTTTGTAGGCGCATTGGGCACGAAAATGGTTTCAGATAAGATCTATGCAATTTTAGCAAAGGTAGGTACGCAATGTTCCTTTCCCATAGAAACTCTGTTTGTCCTACATAGTAAACTTTAATGACTGCGTGCTTCTTGTATGACCCATACTGAGCAAACCAAAATAACAAAATTTCTACCCAATTTAATAAATTGCTTTATTTACTCGGGCTCTAATACGAACATTCGCCTACCTACATCAAGATTTGACCAGCATAACAAATTTTGCCTCAACTGTGTTTAGGTCTGGTGTGTTTAATGGCCAAGGTTGTTATCCATCAACAAGAAAGTAAATTTTTAGTTTAAAAAAATTATTTGCACATAATGATAAAATCATTCCCATTTAATTTAAGGATTTTTACAGCAAGAAAATTTTTTTATCTAATAAATCTCTTGATATAATAGAATTTTGTCATACCAAGTACGCAATATGTTTTTATTCAATATAAATTAGTCTTAAAAATCGTCCCATGAATAAAAGCTTTATTGCATCAGTTGGACTTGCTGATGAGCTTTTTCGATTGACATCGCAAATCTAATCAATTAAAACAACTTTTAACCGTCAATTATTGCTAATATTTTCACAAAAGTCCGTTTAGTCCAGTATATTTTGTTAAACAGTGTAAAATAATTACAATGCACACTAGCGTGCCAAAAGCCAATATGATTTTGAATTGTGGGATCACATATCGCCCAGCATATTAAAAACTTCGTCATGATATGGAATCAGCCTCCCTGTTAATAATGCTGCACGCCGTGTCGCATTTAAAATTTTAATATACGGTTTAGGCTAGTCCAGAAAAGTTAAAACAAAATATTAACAACGTATGTAGATTATACAAAATACAGGTGTCAATCGTTGCTAGACAAATGACCCAGTACAAACAATCATGTTATGTACAAGGTAATCTGTAAGGGCCACCCGGATACCAAGATTTATCCCTGTTAGGTTTTTGTTAAATACTAAAATTCTCTTTTAACAAATAATTTGAAATAAATTTGGCAAATACAAGTACGTATACAGAAATAAGCTCAAAATGGAGGCCGTAAATTTAAGGATTAAAGTCACATCGTATATTATAAAGAACTTTCCTGTCAAATAAAACGTTTTACAAGAAAGTTAATGCCGTAAAGGGACGATACTAATGTGTCAATAAAAATGTAAAATATGGTCCCTTTCCCTTAACACCCAAGCTTTTCAGATTCTATACGTCACAAAACTCTGTTAGCCAAATGTTGGACATCTACTTTCTACACTGTTGCCTTTATTTCGTATATTGATATTTCTACAATCGTGAAGTGTTTTTTAGTCTTTAAATAACTCAAATTAAGGAAATAAAAAATAAAAATAAGGAAATATTATCTACGATAAATTGGCGAAAACTCATATATTAACGTGCTTAAGAAGCAATACAGATGTTGTAAAAGTGGCAACGCTAGCTAAAGGGTGATGGCCTTTCAGCAGAAGGTTTTTACCAAGGTGTTCAATTTAAAATTAAATTTTCTACCCTAGTAAATTCCGTTCTTCCCTTAATTTGCATTATTAGCTAAAACTATCTCCGTTGGAGCCATCTGAACATTTTAACGAGGTGACAAAAAGGGACCGTTCTTTTTTTAGACAGAAAAGCAAAAAATTCTATTCTAAACTTTATCGCATAATTAGTTGGTCTTTATTGGAGAACGTTCTCAGAATTAATTGATTGAGGAGGCTTAAAGGTAGAAAATAGTACGAACTTACTACTTAGGCAATATTACTGCTTTATTTTCACAAAGTTATGTGTGGGAATAGACAGCGCCACCCACATTCTAAAAATTTTAAAATCGTAGCTTTTCTTGAAGATCCAGACGTGCACTGTCCGCTGTACGTTGACTTGCGCAATTGGGTTCGCAAAATCTACTGCGATGACTTCGTTTATACAAACTCTTGTATTAGAATACTGTTCCCACATATAGGGACCGGCATCACCTTCGACACTTAACATCCTGGATTCTATCCAAAAGAGAGCCGTTCGACTCATCAATGACAAAGTCACCACAAGAAAACACCATTCTCTCGCTCATCGCCGCGCTGTAGAGGATCAAACCATGGATTTTGCTCATAAGAACCAATCGCCATCAATCCCCCCCTTGATTGTTCCTAACAGAACAACAATAAAGGCGTTACACATGCATCCCTTTACTGTCCATCTACAAAAGCCCAGAACATCTCTGGATTATGGAAGAAATTGCCTGCAGATGTTGTCCCTTCAACTCCCAACCTCCAATCCTTTAAATCCCGTGTAAATAGATTGTATTCCCCTTCTCTTCAGACGCGTTTTTAACAATAGTAACAATTGATTTTGGGTTTGGCAACATGACCTGATAATACCACTGAACAACAAAAGAAAATGTATGATAAAGGTATTTAAATTAAAATAATGTGAATATGACTATCCTAACATTAACCAACATTGTATATATTCTGAAGAATGCGTCGGAAGTTAATTTGACCACGGCCTTGAAAATATCACTTTAAGCAAAAGATGTAGAATGTAATATTGTAATAAGATGGTGCTGTTTTATCTATGACACTTAAAATTGCGCTAGGTCGGGCCTTTAAGTTTCTAGGTTAGGTATCTTACATAAATATTTACGTAAACGTTGCTGAATTGCATTTGAATGAGATGCTGCACAATTAGTTTTTTAACATTACTTAAACATAACATAACATCTGCGGTCAGTTGAATTTGTTTTATTTAAATTTGGTGCATTAATGGCTTTTAAAATAGCTTACTTTTTTCTTGGATAAGTAAAGTAATCTGCAAAATATTTAATCATTAATTTAAAACCTCTCCTTACCACTACTAGAAGGAAACAGCCCCGTATTATTTTTCCCTAAATATAATTTCGGCAAATTCTGATTCGTCTCACAAGAAATACAACACTTGAACGTGAAATTAGCATAATTGACGCATTGGGTGCAGCATCTGTTCAAATATTATTGAACCAGTTAATAACTTTCAAAAGTAATTATAGAATTCGGAGTTCCCCACACTGACTGATTGACTTTACAAGTACTGCCATAGCAATAGTTCTATACATATGTATCATTCTTTCATATGTGTTTAATGATTCGAACAAGACATGGAAATGTCTTTAAAACTAGTACAAACAAAAATGATATTTCCTCTAAATATTCAGAAAATTGATGGCAAAATTATTTTATTTTGTGTTTATTCTAGTAGCTGCAATTGGTCCTCTTTATAATTAAGGAAACAAATATGGCTATTAACGGGTAAGAAAAAATATAAAACTCCCTATTATAGTAATATAATGATACTATACGCCTAATGAAAATACAATAATTGCTAATAAATATTAAACTGGGAAAATATCCACGTACTTTTTATGACTTCACCCAGTATTTCGCTTACTATATATGGCTTTAAACACCATAATACATCTCTTGGGTCATTAACTTATGGTAAAATACGCAGCATTTAAAGATTCAGGAGTATCCACTTTACATAAATAATATATCTACCCATTGGCGTGTACAGGGGACGTTAACAAGCCATAAAGGCATTAATGAGATAATTTTCCCGTTGTTTAATTACATTTAATTCCTATTTTCGGGAGTAACAACGCGGAAAATTCTTTTACTACATACAGAGTGTCCACGGAGTGGGAAAGTTGAAAAAAAAAAACAGTTTGGCGTTAGAAAAGTTCTGCATATTAATGAACTAAAAATCCCTATGGAAAAATCTGAAAAGACCCATACCAACGCCAATTTTGGGAGCTAACTGCTCCATTTGATGTAAAATGGAATGCTTCATCAGGAAAAAATGATTTTTTTTTAAAAGGCGGGTCATCTTCATGAACCTTGATACCAAGCCGCAAAATCAAACCGTGTCCGTCCCCAGGTCTCAACGTGTGGACAGTTAGTTTTGTATGGATGAAAATAATTTGCTTTAAGAACTCTTAAGGTGGATTTATAAACTCAGTTGAGGTTCAGTTGAGGTTGAGGTTCGCAGTTCGTGCAGTTGAAGTTCGCAGTTGAGCTTTGTGGGCCATTTATAAACTCACTTCGCCGCTTTCATTTCATTGGTCCGGGGTAAAGTGACATTAATGACAACTGACATCATAAACAGATTTAATAAAAATAAAAAGCACACAATCCACAATCGCGATATTTGGAAAAAAATATGGAAACACACAGACAATCCAAACGGCCAAACAATTGTTTTGCAAAGAAAATAAAAGGGTTTGTTGTTTTGTTTACAAAATGATCGGCAGAAGTCGGGTGGCTTCGCCATTACGAATATTAATTCTGCGTTTTGATTGGTGGGAGCCCAACTGCACCAACTGCGAACATAAAATTTGGTTATCTCGAACTTTACGCCAGCGTAATGGAAACTTCTGAACTGAGCTGAACTTAGTTTATAAACGCAAGTACAAGTTTGCGTTTATTTATCTTGAACCTCAACTTCAACTGAACCTCAACTGAACCTCAACTGAGTTTATAAATCCACAGTTACGCTATACATATGCGTAAATAACGCTGGCCTTGTAAAAGTTTATTGAAAATATATATGGATTAAAAGAATAAAGAACAAGTTGGACGAACTTGGAGGTCTTAGAACTTATGTCATAAAAACCCTTAGTAATATTGTTTCGAGATCCCGTTTATAGATATTTCTCCACGCAATAAATTTTCGCAAGACAAATATTCTTTTTATAACTTCATTATTTTTTTCCTAAGCAAGAGAGAGAAACGAAGTTCAAGCAATAAAAATAGTAATATAATAAATAAAAGCATGGACAATAGACGAGTATTGAAAGGTTAAAGCCTTTTTTTAAATTAAGGTACGTTCCTAATTTATTTTTGGGATGTGGAGCTTCTATTTTACTTTACTACCAATGGCCTTGTTCAGACATTTCACGTTTTCAATAAATATGTAAATTTTATTTCACAAGCAGTCAATCAAAGCACGCACATAACAATTATGTCGGTGGGACGGATAATAACAAAAATATTATTGTTTGACCCAATTCAAAAAATTCAGTTTTCCGCGTGGCGCCATCCTACGAGAAACAGCTGAACGTAGTGGGTAATGTGGCGAATTAGATTAAGGATACGGCAACATGAGGTGATAGAGGAACTTTTCTCCTCGACTGAGGATGTACTACCACACGCACCCACTTAAAGAGCTGGTGAAGTCTTAGCGGATGTTTCCAGCCCTGTATGCGAGAGTCGGTTTTCTCTTCCCTCAGTCATTCCTTCTCTTTTCTCTCCTTTCTCTGTTAATTCTAATTCTATTTTCTTCTAACTATCCTCCTCTTCAAAAAAAATTGATTTAAAAATGATGATGGCGCTCCCAGGGGTAAAATATTCCGGTGTTAAACCACCCCTCCATTTGGATCTCCGGGCGAGGGGTGCTCAGGGGGCCCACCATCGAAGGATTCCAAAAGTGCAGTTACCTTTGCCAACATCTGCGGGCTTGATTCCAATTTGGACTCGGTCCACCACCACCTCCAATCATCCAAACCTCACATTATTTTCTGAACCGAAATCGAAATCAGTCACAAATCCTCAACTAACCATCTCCTGTTTCCAGGCCATATGAACTCTGATTTTTTCGTCTTCGTGGTGGGGTATACGCCATGAGCGCCCGCAGACTTTTTTCTCGGGGGGGCGCCCATGGTATACGCCTACGTTCGCAGCAGTCTCTTGTCCCATAGATCCCGATGGATCTGTAGCTTTCTCTCTAATCGGCGCAACTCTGTCGTGGTGGACGGTCACCTATCCAACTCTCATTCTATCAATGCTGACGTACCTCAAGGTTCAGTCCTGGCACCAACCATATTTTTTTCTTTACCATTAATAACCTGCTCTCTTCAGTTACCAATCCCATTCACAGTTATGCTGATGATAGCACTCTTTACTCCAATATTCATTTTTCCAGACAAGTCTTCAATCACGAGCTGGATAAAAGACGCAGATCTATGAATCTATCCCTTTCCCAAGATCTTCAATTAATCTTAGACTGGAGTGCTAAGAACCTTGTTCAGTTCGCCTCTTAAACCAAGTCTTGCTCCATGTCACACAAAAAACATTTATTACATCCACATTAGTGGCCAATCCCTACAGAACAGTGAAACGTTCGATCTTGTTGGCATCGCTTTCGCACATGATCTCAGCTGGCACAAACACATGACTTCAATAGCCACATCAGCAGCTAAAAAGCTCGCGTTTTTCTCGTTCGAGTCAGCAAACACTTCTCCAATAGGCGGCTCTAGACCTCTAGTTTTGGGGGGCTTAAGCCCCTGGTTTATATATAGGCGGCTAGGCCACTCAGTTAGATCTGGGGAGCTAAGTCGAGATTTGGGGGGCTTAACCACAACCCAACCCAACCGCATTTTTCCCCGAATGGGACCATTGTGGCATCTGTTAGAACTGCTTATGTGATTGTACGCCACTGTTTTGACACCTTAAAAAAGCCATATTGTATAATTTACCACAAGGTTTTCTCCAGATTTTAAACCGAATAAAATAAAGCGGCCTTTGTTCCAGAGATTTTCGATAGCCAGCGAGCGATTATAAAAGCGTTAGAGAGCAGAGTTTAGTTAGATCTAAACCCATTATTAGTTTAATACATGCTTAATGGTTTTCTAATTAGTCGCCTTTAGCACTAAATAGGGTTACACCGAATTTGCTTTGCTTCTAAAATCTGTTCTGGCATTTACTAGAGTTTGGTTAAGTACATGGTTAGACCAGAGTGTAACAATAACATTTGTAACTCTGTCAACTACTAAACCAAATAAAGTATTTTCTTTGCTCTAGTAAATTCAGCTGGAATCATTTTTAGTGTTATAAATTTAAAGTTATAAATAAAGAGGTTTATTTGCATCGAGGTAATGCAAAATTTGAAAATTTTTGAACATTCGAAGATTGACATGAAAACAAAGAATTGCAATTTATTTACTCAAAACTATTAAGATATGATGTGGTAAAATTTCGCAAAAATGCCAGTTATTGTTGCAAAATTGAAAGGTTCCTGGACCGATTTCGGCTTCAAATATACATGAATAAGATTTTAGGAACCGTCTACTTTACGTGTAGGGATATTTCACTGGATGAGTTACGCATCAAATGCCATTTCTATGGATTTTTCGATCACCTTACAACACTGGAATTCGCCATGTACTCATTATGAGTCATAAAAACACTTTTGACAACACAGCCAAAGGGATCCCGTTTTACAAGTTTAGAAATTCGCGTGAAAATTTGCAGTAGAAAATTCTTTTTTTTTTGTTAATAAATAAACATTTAATTTATGTAGAGAATATAAAAAAATATTTCAGATTTATTTGGGTTATACGAGTATGCATATTCCCCATTGTGGAAGTATAGCTTGCACTTAACCGAATTTTTTTCTTTTGTTATTAACATCAAATATAAACCTAAGAAAACTTAAAAGCCTAAACAATATCAGAAGCTTGTTAAAAATCCGCCAATACTCTCGATAAACTTTATTTTGTTTTGTAGTACACGTGCCTATAATAATAGTAGTCCCGTTAGGCAAAAATCGTTAGGCTAAGTAGAGTGGAAATTATGTGTTAAAACTTAAGGATATTAGATAATTACTTATCGGTTGGCTGGTTAAATCACCAGTATTATACAGCATTCAACTCAGCAAGTTTTTGTGAGTTAAGTACTTGATTTATATTTTTTCCTGTCTTCAGTTAACACCTCGATTTTGTTATCTATTAAAGCGATCTGACGACTTAGGGTTACATAAAAAAATAATTAATTAACAAACCAAATATAAATGTTGGCATTTTTCCATTGTGTTTATGCTGTCCAGACAATTGCAAATCCTTTGTCGGCCTGATTAAAACATCAAAAGATGTGACCTTAAACCTATCAAATTAAAATACTCGAAGTACACGCATTTATGACTGTTTAACAATGTTAATTGTGCGGGTAAATATCTTATTAGTGCTCATGTAAAATTCAAAAACATTTGGTGTCAAAGTCAATGATATGCGGCTCGATGAATCAAAATGTAGGCCAAAGTTCATTACATCCACATATTTTATAGTAAAGAACGTATATTGCAACTAGCAAAATTTTGCAGTTATATGAAATGATTTTATCATTTTAATAGCACAATTAATGCGGTTCTTTAAAATAGATTAATATTTTCCAACTTTTGATCTAATTACCATTGATATTTTGATAGAGCAGTCTTGTTCTACTATATTTCTAAAACGCTTCTTCAGTCTTCACTGTTCCTAGCTCCTAAATAGCTTATTCAAGATGATATGTATGTCCTATTTCTGCAAACTTCAAGATCAAAGTCAAGGCTCAAGAAACACTTCATTCCATTCAAGCTGTTTGCTTTTCTATGAGCCTAAACTACTTGTATTTCTCAACATCTCTTCATCTAGCCACCAAGGTGGATAAGTAGGTCTTATTTCACACTTTACGTTTAATGCAATAGGGATTCTTGATTATTATCCTCGATTTGAATGAAAATCATATACTTGTGGATCTTCTATTGGCTCATCGTTAAAAGAAGTTGGTCGTTGATTTAGCAGGGAATAGGGTATTTTACACAATTTTTAGAAATACAACACACCGTTTTTGTTTTATCTGAGACAGCCAACGTACCGTGGGCATCTGAAGAGAAGGAAAATGTAATCTATTAACACAGGATTTAAAGGATTGGAGGTTGGGAGGTGAAGAAAAGCATCTGCAAGCAATTAATTCCATAATTTGGAGACTCTAACTATGAATGAGCGAGGGAAGTGAGACGTTCTAGGCTTATGTAGCTGGACAGTAAAGGAATGCATGCGTAACGCGTCTCTTGTTGTTCTGTTAGGAACAGTCAAGAAGGGAATTATAGCGGCTAGTTCTTTAGAGCAAAATCCGTGGAAATAATCGGTAGAAAACGGACAAATCCCCAACAGGTCATTGGTGAGTCGAATTTTGGATAGAATCAAGGATGTTAACTGTCGAAGGTGATGCCGCTCCCCAGATGTGAGAACGGTACTCTAGGTTAGGTCTTATTTGGGAAATATAGAGATCGAACGCTTCTCTGTTATGTAGGGCATGGTCATTCATGTGGATGACCATGATGTAAGTGTTGCCGGGTTTTTTGCGTTACAGGGAGCAAGACTAGGTTTTGGAGGCGTTGAACTGAACAAGGTGTTTGCACTCCAGTTGAATATTAATTGAAGATCTTGAGAAAGAGATAGGTGCATAGATCTGGGTCTATTATTAATCCAGCTCTCGACTCGAGATTTGTCTGGAAAAATGAATATTGGAGTGAAGAGTACCTACTATCGTCAGCGTAACTGTGGATGTGATTAATAGTTAAAGAGGTCATTAATGTGAAGAAGAAATAGGGTTGGTGCTACTACTAAACCTTGAGGTAGGTACGCTAGCATTGATAGGATGGAAGTTAGATGAGTGACCGTCCATCGCACGGATTAGAGAGAAAGCTGCTGATCCAGGTACATAGTTAGGGAGGAAGACAGTAAGAAGGTAGTTTGTTGAGGAGTGTGGCATGCCACACTTGGTCAGAGGCTGTGGAAATGTTTCCATAGTTATAACAAAGCTAATAAAATGACGATTTTCTTGCGTTTAAAATTTTTTTCAAATCAGTAAAGTGACAATAGAGGAAATTAATATTTAAAAAAGCAATAAGTATTATCAATATGAGTAAATAAATTGCTGAAAAAGCAGTTCTGCAAACAAAATCTTTTGCACATAAAAGAATATCAAATTAATTTAGGAATTAAATATTTGAAATTAATATTTGTTTGAGACTTAATGTCGCTAATTAATTATATGATTAATTAATTTTAAAAGGCATTTGAAGCATAAAAGGGGGCTGTATCAAAATAAACATTATATTCAATGAAAAGGGAACGACTGAATTGATTCTTTGTTTATTATTTTCTCTTCTTTCAATAGTATTTTTGCGAATTTTAAATAAATTAAAACATAGTAATATAGTAAGTCGTGGCTCAAGTATAGGAAAATGGCATCAAAAATGCAAGAGGAGAATATGCTCTGGCAATTTATGATTTCCTGCACACCTTGTGAATTTTTATAGGTATTATTTTTTTAATTGCCCAGAGGCGTTAAAGTAATTTTTTATTAGGAATTAACTGATGCCGTAGTGAACAAATACATATGTCAATTTTTACTAAGTAGCTATGCATTTACAATACCCGGCAAAATTTGCATAGGTAGCTTCTTATAATAATTAAATTAAACAAAAATTGCTAATAGTAATAATAAAAAGGTAAATTAACCACCTGAAAAAATTCAAGGCAAGCCATCATATTCTGTAAATTAACTAAATAATTTAAGTAAAAATAAATCCAAATTTGAAACCTTTATATCATGGCTGAAGCAAAATTAAACATGAACTATTTAAAGCGCAATTTATAGTCATATCGTATTTTATTTTATAATTTATTTATTGAAAATTTTCAAGCATAAATAATGCCATATAATCGGAAAATTATCCATCAAACAGAGCAATTGCTGAATGAAATATGTATGCTACTTTTCAACAGTCTGCATAAAATATTTAAATTTTTCCTTTTTAAATGCCATATTTTGAATTTCAATTACAAATGTTTAAAATATTTAAAGTGAGGATGAAAGGCATATTTAGTGCAAAATGAAAACGTCACTCAACATTTTTATGCAACCAGAATCACTAATAAATCTAAAATAATTGTAGGTGTAGACAAAAACTTTTTCCATGCAGCTAAACATCTAACTGCAGTTTCAGATAACTAGATGTTTGAATTTTTTTTTATAAAAAATAATATAAAAACTAATGAAAATTTAGAAGTCAGCATTAAAAGATTCATGTTACAGAACTAGTACAAAAATACAAGTTTTTATAAAGTTATCGGTACCAGAGGAAGGACTAATTGTTCATGTAGTCCCTTAAATAATGTTGAATTTATGTCCCTGAATATACATAAATCTGATACAATGTCGCTGTGCGGCAAAAACTTGTTACCGAAGTTTTTCATTAAGTTTTACTTGATTATTAAGTAGGAGTGGCTAAGAAAACTTGTTTTAGTTTTAAGTAGTAAATTGACCCATTTAAAGTCTAAAGGAAAAGGTAATTAATATAATTTTGTTTGTTTTGGAATTTTGTTTATTTTGTATGTAGCCCCTTCCACATGTAAATTTGGTCATTTTCAGTAAAGGAAAATATTTTAAATTAAAAAAAATGTGTCCAGATAATAAATAATCACCCCTAATTTCAGTTTTATTTCTACGGACACGAAGAAAAATCTAGGTAAAATTTCAGGTATCAGTAAGTAATTATGATAAAGGAAGACAAATTACCAGGTATATACAATACCTTTTGCCTTACAGGTAGATGGCCTGTATTTCTACTAAATAGGAGATTTCTAACAATTCATTTCACTAGTGGAGCAGAAGTGAAACGTTGCTTGATACACCCTATCTTCAAAAATTAGGAAAAATAGCCTATACTGGGCCAATTTTATTTTCTTTTATCTGAGAGAGCCCACGTAGACGTAAACTTCAGGCCTAAGTAAAGGGTTTTCCAATAAGAGGTGTTATTTTGAATAGCCCGCTATTTCGGTGGATGTCACTTTTGGAGCTGTAATTTTTTGACATTTGGCAAGTAGAAACTACGCCATTAATAAAAATGGAACGATACACGCTTCAACAACGCATTGAAATTATTAAAATTCACTATAAAAATGGTGAAAATTTGGCAGAGACGGTTCGTAAAACTCGAACATTTTTGGGTCGTCGTGAAGCACCTTGTCGGACCGCAATACAGAAGTTGGTGGGAAAATTCGAGCTGTTGGGACAAGTTAGTGATGTGAAGAATAAAACCCGTGCACGTCGCTCAAGAACAGCTGAGAATATTGCTGCTGTATCCGAACATGTTGAAGAAAACCCAGGTTTGTCCATTCCTCGTCGTTCTTTGGAATTAAACATTCCACAAACGTCATTACACCGTATTTTGCATAAAGATTTGGGTCTTAAGGCTTATAAAGTTCAGTTAACACAAGAACTCAAGCCGGCCGATCATCAACAACGGCGTGTTTTTGCCGATTGGGTCCTTGAAATGCATGAAAATGATCCGGAATTCCATCGAAAAATCATCTTGACTGATGAGGCCCATTTCCACCTCGGTGGCTTCGTCAACAAACAAAATTGTCGCATCTGGGGCTCGGAAAACCCAAGAGTTATTGTTGAAAAGCCTCTCTATCCTCAACGTGTGACTGTTTGGTGCGGTTTATGGTCCGGCGGGGTCATTGGACCTTACTTTTTTGAAAATGAGGCTGGAGCACCAGTTACGGTGAATGGATTGCGCTATCGACAGATGATTAATGATTTTTTATGGCCGGAATTGGATGGTATTGATCTGGACAACGTTTACTCTCAACAAGACGGCGCTACGTGCCACACAAGCAACGAAACCATTGATCTTTTACGGGAAAAGTTTCCGGACCGTGTTATCTCTCGAAGAGGTGATCACAATTGGCCACCGAGATCTTGTGACTTAACACCTTGCGACTTCTTCCTTTGGGGCCACGTGAAAGAGAAGGTCTACGCCAACAGCCCAGCGTCGATTCAAGACCTCAAAGATGGAATTCGTGAGGCTATCGAGGACATAGGGCAGCCACTTTGCGATTTGGTTATGGAAAATTTCATGAAAAGGATATGGTCCTGTAGGCGTGGTCGTGGTGGTCATTTGGCAGATGTTATTTTCCATTATTAACGGCATACCTTCCTCTTTATAATGAAATAAACATCCGATCATTTATCTCAAAAAATGGCATTTTCCTTTGAATATCAAAATAACACCTCTTATTGGAAAACCCTTTACTAAGATATGGGAACAGTACTCTAGGTTAGGTCCTATTTGGGAAACATAGAGAATGTGTAAGTTGGAAGGGAAAAGTATTTTCTGGCTCGAAAGAGAAAACCAAGCTCTTTAGCTGCTGATGTGGATATTGAAATACTGTGTATATTGAAATACTGTGTTTGTGCTAGCTGAGATCATGTTCGAAAACGATGCCAACAAGATGTAGGGCTTGGTCATTCAGTGTTGTCGAATTTTTTGCGTGACAGGAAGCAAGACTGGGTTTTGAGGACATTAAACTGAACAAGGTGTTAGGTACTCCAGTCTACGATTAAATGAAGATCTTGGGAAAGAGACAGGAGTATAGATCTGCGTCTATAATCCAACTCTTGATTCGAGACTGGTCTGGAAATAAGAAAGTTGGAGTGAAGAGTATTATCGTCAGGGTAACTGTGGATGGGATTAGTAGTTGAAGAGGGCAGGTCATTAATGTGTAGAAGAAATAGTGTTGGCAAAAGGACTGAACTTTTGGGTACGCCAGCATTGATAGGATGGAAGTTAGATGAGGGATCACCCACCACGACAGAATAGGCGCCGATTCGAGAGAAAGCCTCCAATCCAGGTACATAATTTGGGAGGAAAACCACATCAGAAATACGGATGGCTTTGTTAATCCTTCCAATTAACTGACGTTTAACATCTTTTGCGCAATACATTTTTTTATTTCAATTTTGTGATTTTAAGTAAGTGATGGTTACCACAAATCCTTTTTATTTCTTTTTACAAGGTATAGGAATTATTGTTAGTCCATTGGTCAATAAATGTTTATTTTGAAATAACCAGATACATGCAATTAAAATGAAACTTTGAATTATACCTCAATCCTACCCTATAATTAAAAAAACATTATAGAATACTAGACATCATAAACATTAATTTCTATGGGTAGGTACTGTAAAAAATTAGCCGAATTAATTTAAGCATCCAAAATAAGTGAGTGCTAAATCAAGTTCTTACTCACAAAACATCTATTTGTCAGCCAAAATCTTATACCTATAACCAAATTTCTGCTTCCTGAACACACAAATTAGTTACCAAAATAAATGTAACACAATAATAAACAGCCCAAGCTTTATAAAAATATTTACAAAATGTATGAAGAAATATTTTTAATAAATCTTTAAAAAAATTGCTTTAAGAAAATTTTAAAGTGTATTTGTTTTTAAGTCAGGAAATATTAGTTTTTTAAAGATATTTTAAAGTGTTTGTTTTTACGGGAAAACATATTTTTTTAAAATATTTTAAAGTATCTGTATTTGTTTTTACCTGAAGAAATATTTTTAATAAAGCTTTAAAAAATTGCCTCAAAAATATTTTAAAGTGTATTTATTTGTTTTTTAAGTAGAGAAATCTTTTTAATAAATCCATAAAAGTTCTAAAAATATTGTTAAAACGTGTTTGTGTATTTTTAATAAATAAAATAATTGTCAAAATTTTTTCAGGTCCTTTTTTGTTTTCTAAGCGGATCTAAAATAATATTATTGTTGGAAACGGTTTACAAAATTGAAGAGTCGTATTTATTCTTTAATGTAAATACACCCGATTCCAATACTTCGGTCAACTAACTCCAGGGAAAGCAATTCCCATTCGGTTTACCATCTCCATCCCAAGGGAGCTATACCGGATACTTATGGAATGCAATGCAATTGAAAAGTCTTAAAGCGATTTAATATTCATGGCATCCGAGAAAATCTTTGTAACTGCTAATAGAAGTCTGACTGAGCATCACACTAAAAGTTTTAACTGTTTCAGGGCCAGCGCACACGTTGAAAACAAAACCAAAACAATAAATGTCATTAAACTTGAGACATCTTACCTTAAGAATAATAAAATCCATGTATAAGTAAATGAAAGTGCAGTGGAAATTCGCCTAAATAATAAAAAAACACAAAGAAAATTGTCGCAAAAGCTCCCGAAAGTTTGATAATGTGAGCTTTTCGCGCGGTAACGCGAAATCTGGTAAATACTCGAGCAGCCAGCAACCAAATACTACTCTTCGACGGCCACAGCAAGACTGACTACTCTTTATGCAAGGCAGAGCGAAGTGAGCTTTTTCGTTGGACGTTTTCGTACGGCATGTGCCTGTACATTACAAGAACTATCATTATTGCAGTCGGAACTTATGTCACGTCACTTTCGAACTTTATGAATGTGTATCGGAGACGAGAAAGTATTTTTACAAGATGCCGCTTCTGTGTAAAAATGGTGCAAACTAGGCAATTTTTAATGAGAAGTCGTCTAGCAACGCCTAGGAAACTTTCTGGAACTATATTTTTTTGGGGGGTAGTTTTGCTCCCAAATCCTTATATGCTTCATCTGATTTTTTTAATAAGGTGTTGATTCTGATATGGAAATGTCTTAAGCAAGTTAATTCTTAGTAAGAACCTGAATAACCCTGAAAAACATCTACAAACTATTTAAAAATAATTTTCTTGTGTTGAATAATTATTACCCTGTTAAAAAAATTACCTTGTGCACAGTGCACACACTATACTATTTCATTAAGGCCGGTTCACACGACTTAGACTTTTGTCTGTAGAACGCCACTACCCTGCAAGGTCAAGAGAAACATGCGCAGACTTTTATCTGCGCAGGTAAAAGTGTATGTCGTGTCAACCAACCGGTACAAGTGTACAATTTTAAGCCGTAACCTATAAAATTAACAAAAAAGATTTTTGTAATTAATTACAACGAACATCATATTATAAGCAATATTATGCTTGTGTATCGTAGACGAGAAAGTATTTTTACAAGATGAAGCTTCTGTGTAAGAACGGCTCAAGCTAGGCGATTTTTAATGAGAAGGCGTCTAGCAACGCCTAGGAAACTTTCTGGAACTTTATTTCTTTTGGGGGATAGTTTTGGTTCCAAATTCTTACATGCTTCATCTGATTTTTTTTAATAAGTTGTCGATTCTGAGATAGAAACGTCTTAAACAAGTTGATTCTCAGTAAGAACCTGAATAAACCTGGACAACTAACATCTCTAAGCTATTTTAAAATAATTTTCTTGTGTACGTGTGTATTTGTGCACACATTATACGATTTCATTAAGGCCGGTTTACACACGACGTAGACTTTTGTCTGTAGAACGCCACTACGCAGCAAGGTCAAGAGAAACATGCACATACTTTCATCTGAGCAGATAAAAGTGTGTGTCGTGTCAACCAGCCTTAACAAGTGTACAATTTTAAGCCGGAACCCATAAAATTGCCAAAAAAAGATCCTTGTAATTAATTACAATTAACATCGATTAGCAATATTATGTTTTTAGTATATTAATAACAGTATAATGTTTACATCAATTGCACTGCACAGAATTTACTTAAATGTATAGTTTATGCACTTTTTATTCGACACATTGCGTCATCTGTCATCTGGATCTATATTCATTGGCCTGACGTTAGGTAATTTACGTTCAGTCGTAAACTAAAGGCTATGCACAAGGCAATTATTTAAGCATCCCTTTTAGCAGTGCCTATAGAATGCAAAACTAAAGGTTGAAAGCACAAAAGTGGCTTTGTACTTTTACAGTATCAAAGCTTACTAGAGCACTTTTACATGAAGCTCAGGCACTTAAAACTGAATAATTAGAAAACGTTCTTTTGCAAAAATATGCCTACTATGGATTCCTATTACGAAAATACACAGAACTGAAATAATAAGATACATTTGACACCACAATATTGAAATTGCATTATTCAGTTATGTTATAGACTAGAATTAAATGTTGGCGTATTTTCAATGCAAAACCACATATGTATCTTCTTGATTGACAAAGGCTGCCGAAGCTTAGATTTTACAAAATTGTGAAGAAAATATTAATCAAAAATTATCCTTATTATTCAATCTATAAATATGCAATAAATCACTATTTATCGACGGCTCTTTAGATGTGCCAGCTGGATGTTTACTGAGAAAAAATACGAAGAAATAATCTTTAATAATTGTAGGATTACAAGTAATATTTTGCAGATTTATCAGCATGTTTTAATGACCCCAATTACATACATATGTACGTACGTAATTTGTTCACCGACCAGAAGCATTTTTTGCAAAAAAAAATGTAAACAACATCTTTATTATCTGCAATAAAGTATCAATGGGATTTCAACTGTATGTTCATATATGTCTCAATCTCTGTCATAGAAGGATACATCTAATAAAAATTAATTTAAACAAGTTTGTCACCAGCTTCAATCAGTTTGGCACAAGATAACAAATAGTATGCAAAACTGGGATATACCCACGTAAGTATTAAATGATAATTTGCCTAAAACCCACCGTTTTAGAAATTGCCCATGATGTCTAAATAGGGGTTAAGTTGATTAGGTTGAGTCCCCCATCTTGGTTGGATTACTGCCGTCTTAATAAATTAGAATAATTATGTAAAATCGACCTCAGTCAATGCAATGTGCGTGTTATTTTCAAATTCAACCTATCATATTCTTATACTAATATTTAATTTTTTTACTTAAGCTTTTCTTTTCTCACCCCGACTTCTTTTTCTTCTCTATTAAACTTCATTACTTAATTTTCTTCCTATATACTGATTTTTAGATTTTTACATAGCTTGTTCAGCAGTCCATTATTCAAAATTTTGGTTTATAACGTTACACAACTTTTTTTTTAATCTGAGACAACCCACTCTTTAAGCCTAAATATTAACGTACCGTGGGCATCTGAAGAGGAGGGAAATGTAATCTATTGACACGGGATTTAAAGGATTGGAGGTTGAGAGAGGAAGGGAAAACATATATAGGCAATTTGTTCCATAATCTGGACACCCTAGGTATGAAGAAGCGAGAGAAGTGGGATGTTCTAGGCATTTGTAACTGGATAGTAAACATACGTAACCCGCCTCTTGTTGTTCTGTTAGGAATAGTCAAGAAAGGAATTATAGCGGCTAGTTCTTCAGAGCAAAATCCGTGGAAATATCGGTTTAAAGGGGATAAATCCCCAACAGCGCGGATATGAGCGAGAGAATGGAGTTTTCTTGTGAGGACTGGGGCATTGATGAATCGAATGGCTCTCGTTTGGAGAGAATGAAGGATGTTAAGTGTCGAAGGTGATACCGCTCCCCAGATGTGAGACCAGTAGACCAGGTTGGGTCTTATTTGGAAAATATGGAGAGTGTGCAAGTTGGAAGGGCAGAAGTATTTTCTGAATCAAAAGGAAAAGCCAAGCTTTTTAGCTGTCGATTTGGCTATTGAAGTAATGTGTTTGTGGGCACAATGATTTTGGGGGCGCCAAATTATGTTCCTTTGATTGGAGAGTATGTGGTCATATCAGGCAGGCGCGGATTAAGGGGGGAAGCAGTTCCCCAAAGTCTTGTACAAAAGAGATTGCAATAGCGAATTTTATAAAAATAAATATGTAAAATTCAGAAACATTTGGTGTCAAAGTCAATAATATGCGGCTCGGTGAATCATAATGTAGGCCAAAGTTCATTACATCCACGTATTTTGTAGTAAAGAACGTTCATTGCAACAAGCAAAATTTTGCAGTTATCTGAATTATTTTATCGTTTTAATAGTTTATTCCTTATGGTGGTTCTTTGAAATAGATGAACCCTTTCTAACTTTTGATCTACTTGATATTTTGATACAGAAGCAGTGGCGGCTTTGGGAGGAGGAACCCCCCCTACTCCCTGAAGCCTTATATAAAAGGTATTTTAATAGCGAATTTTATAAAAATAAATATTGCAACATAAACATTAACCATTCGTACATATTCTACAAAATATTATAAACAAAAAAAAAAGTTAAAATAAGGATGACGTCCAGGTGGATTTAAATAATTCACTTGTTTGTAAATTATAGGGCTTTTAACAGTGATATACGAAGTTATTGGCATTAGGCTATAAAATCATAACAAATAGTATTTTAGTACGTCAGTAGCAATCCAGCAAACATCCAGCATCATCCAGCAAAGCTACTGTGTACCAAAACAGTCATGGTTTCATGGAAGGGGGTGCGGAGGAGCGGTTACGACGAGGAAGGGATTGCGCCCCTTGTCCCTCCCTGACGGCACGCCACTTGAAAGCTGTCTATTTATCTCTGTTACCCTCTGAGATAGAAATTTGAGGTGCTTCATACAGCTATGGGTTTTTCGTTACAGTCTCTTGAAAATTTTTGGTTTTGCCTAAATATTCTGGTTTCTTTTATTTAAATAAAATAACAAATACTGCCAAAGAACTGTTAAATTAAAAGTCGTAAACGGTGCTACATATTTTGATAAAGAAGTCATCTAAGGCCTTTGCTAGATAACGTCCCTTAGCAACCAGAAATATTCTGGCGATTCATTAATATTACTGTCTGATATTTCAGATAGCAAGTTCTACGATTAATGAATGGAGTTAAAAACAAAAATTGCAAAAATTTACTGGCTTAATATCTTAGGTATTTGCAGAGTTGGACCAGGTATAGAAGGCTCGTCGAAAAATTTCTATCATAGGTCAGCTTACATTGTCAACCTGAACTCTTTTTCTCCAGCTATTATGAAGACCAGTAAAAGACCAACAATATTATGTACTAAGACGTATTTTAAGTAAATCTCATATCATCCTATCAAATCAAATTTCCACTTCTATGCAAGAGAAAGTCCTGTAATCTTTCGGCAACAATGCGATGAAACTGGGAGTGGAATTATTTTATCGCAATGGGATCCATTTTCGATCCAGGCTATCTTAGAATCATTGTATTAATCGAATGGTAGATTCTATAAAGCCCTAAAGATTAGTTTCAAAGGACAATGTTTAAATTCGATAAAGATTCCACCCCAAAGGCGCCGGATAGAAATTTAAAAGTAGAAGTTAATTTAAAATTAATCCAACTGATTGTTTCAATTACCAAAAACATCAAAACATTATGGGAAAATACGGATGTGATATAGGTATCACACGGTATCAGAATACTAATAACAAAGGACAATGTAAAGTATAAACATAGTACTTATGATTGAGACTAGCTCTAAAAAGAAAATTAAATCTATTATTTACAGATTTGGTATAAGTAGTTTCAGGTTTAATTACCAATAAAATAGAACTTATAACTTTGCGTTATGTATGTATGGCGCTAAGAAATTGATTAAGAAGGTACTCTGCTGCATTTTTGCATCGTTTATGTTTTTTTAGTGCTTCGTGTTAAAATTAGCAAAACGAAACACTTCGGTGTCTGTCCGTCCGTTCGTCTGTCACAGGCGATTTTCTCTGAAACTATTCGACGTAAAAATAATATAAAAGCAGCGGATAAAGCAGAAATCGTTACAGAATAAGAAATTAGAAAACAGAAAAAAAAATAGAAAGTAATACGTAGATAGCTGCATTTTATAACTTTTTACTAGAAAAAGTTGGGTATAAAAACTATTTACAAAACAGGAAATCTGTAACAAAAGAGAAATACCAATGTTGGAATACTAAGCGTATACTGGTGAAAAAAAGGCAATACCTATATACAAATAAATAAAATAAATATATGGTTGGGTTTTTTATTAGAGTAAAAATTATAAATTTACTTTTAAACATATAAAACATATTTAACAACAAACATATTAAAACATATTATATGATTATATGTTTGTTGTTAAATTATATGATGATACTTTACAAAAACATTGCTTAATTATTTTTAGACTAATATTACAAAGTCTGCACATAAACATAGTTAAATAATATACTCACTTTAATTGTAAATCGCAAAATTTATCAAACTAGCAACGAACTACACAAAATGTTTGTTTATTGTTGGAAAATTCATAAGAAAATGACCGTAAATGCGTTTAATCTCGCGGAATTTTCAGTAGCAAGTCATGAGATTCCATCAACAATTGACTTGTATAGCCGGACGGCGCGGCGCCGCCAGCGTGACAGATATACAGAACATAACATAATAGAAGTAATATTTCAGCCAATAGAACCCATTGAATTAATATTTTTAAACATTTTTCTAATACCTTATATGTTTTGTTGAAGTGTTTATTTTAATTAACATGATATAAGGATTATTCTCTTAATTTTTAGATTTTTCATTTAAACTGTAGTTCTTGTTCGTTTAATAAAATATATTATAATTTGAATCACACCGCCTACAAATAGCTATTTTTCGCCCAAGTATATTTAAGCATTCTCATCAAATGGTTTAATTTTTTGGCTCTAACAATTCTACAATCTAAGGAATAATAGAAATTTATTGGTTTCTAATAATATTTTGGTCATTGAAACAATGGTAATATAGTTTTCAAAGAAGTTAGAATACTTTTGAACTCCAATAAAGTCTATATTTAAAGACTTTATTTTTAATTATTTCAATAATATTTTGTTGGGTCAATAATAATAATAACTTGAAAATAACTAATGTGACAGTGGTCAAAAATAATACTATTATAGAAAATAGCATAGTAGTTTTTTTCTGTGTAGCTTGCACTTGACCGAATTTTTTTAAAATTAAAAGCCTGCAGCGTTTACCATTATTAAAACTGGTCTATAAGGCCAATCATTAGTTTTTCTCTAAATTCCTAAAAACTAACAACCTTATATACTAAAGCAATGCCACTACGAATGTAGCCACATTTACATTTTCTGTTTATGGGAGATCACGTGTACAGTAAAGGACGGCACCCAAGACGGTTCCTTGAGGCATTATGTGAACATTAATTTTCTAATGAAAAAGAAGAAACTTTTGACGACCTTTAAAGAGCACTTAATTTTTTGTGTAGGATAATCCTTGTTATTTACCTACGTATGTTACAGTGCTGATTTAGCATATTTCCTAAGCTTTCAAAAAGAGCTTGAAACTAATAAATTAATTATTACCGTAATCCTTACCTTAAATTACTAAACTTTAAGATCTAATTAACACTCACAAGTTGGTAAACCCGGAAAATTAAAATGAAATTACAAGATATTAACTCCTAAAAACTTTGTTCTCGGGCAACTTCATTACATCGCTACTATCATCAAGCTAGTTGAAGAGAGCTTCAGTTCTAGGATAGAAATTTTGAAAATGTTTGAAAAATACACTTAAATTTATGGAAAGGAGTAATATTTTAAAGATATTCTTTAATGAAGTCTTCATGTTGAAATGGAAGAAGATGAAGTGTCACATTTTTCTACGTCGAAGGAGCAAAATATTTTTAATTATAGTCACTCCGGTGTATTTTAGCATATTTCGGCGCAACCTATTTCTCTTTTCTATAAAAGAACTGCAATTATAATTATAACTTCACATGACTTAAATGGGTATTTTTAAATGCATTTCAATCCTTTTTTTACAGAGTTCTAATGCACAGAAAAAATAACAAATAAACATTAAAACCTTTTAACGAAGCTTATTAGAAACAAAAACAGCTCAAAGATTTAAAAACATATCTTTTATGAGATATCCCGCGTGTTTTGTCTCAAATACCGCAGAAAGAAAGGCCAAGTTCACATTTAAGTGACAGCAAAGTGAAAAAAGGATAAAGTAAAATATAAAATGAAATCAGACAGTGTAGGAGCTTAACATGTAAATTCTGCCAGAGAATAAATCGCCCGTGAGGTAAGTAAAATATTATATAAGTGGGATTTGAAAAGTACGTCTTGTTATTGTCAAACTAAAAAAATTATAATGCATGACCAACGATGTTGAGCAAAATAGCTTATGCTTTCATATCAAAATACGGATATATGTTATAATTTGACGAAGATTATTATTATTATCTTTTCAAAAACAGGAAAATAGCATACCACATCTTTCAATACACCCCTGTATTTAGAAAAAATTCATTTAAAGCGACACCCATCAGTTCTATTGTGATGTTAAGTGAGCATAAAACAAGGGATAAAACTTTAATGCCCTTTTCCGAAAAAACGTAGTTGTAAACTGGACTAGGTTTATTTCGTTTAAATAAATGGCTTTTAAAAAGATATAAATCCAGTGCAACATATGCACACGTATAAGTACTTTCGTGTTAAAGTTTTTAAAGATAAAAGTTCCCATTTGTGCTTTTGCTAATGCTGTCTGGAGCAATAAGGATGTGGAATTATTTTATCTTTAAACTGATTTTTGATTTAATTGATCTTTAAGTTCATTGTTACGGTCTTCCTCCTAAACTATGTACCTGCATCGGTAGCTTTCTCTCTAATTGGCGCATATCTGTCGTGGTGGACGGTCGCTCAACTAACTTCCATCCTATCGACGCTGGCGTACCCCAAGGTACCCCCAGTCCTAGCATCAACCCTATTTTTTTTTCTTCAGATTGATGACCTCTCTTCAACTACCAATCCCATCCACAGTTACGCTGATGATAGTACTCTTCCCTCCACCATTAATTTATTCTGGCAAGTCTCGTATCAAGAGCTGGATAATAGACGCATATCTATGCACCTAGCCCGTTCCCAAGATCTTCAATTAGTCTTAGACTGGGGTGCCAAAAACCTTGTCCCCTCCGCCTCCAAAACCCAGTCTTGCTCCCTGTTACTTAAAAAATTCGGCAACGACTTACCCCAGCCACATGATTGGCCCAGCTTTACAGAACAATGAAACGTTCGATATTGCTTCATCGGCATCGTTTTCGAACATGATCTCATTTAATAGCTACATCAGCAGCTAAAAAGCAAGGTTTTCTCTTTCAAGCCAGAAAATACTTCTCCCCTTCCAACTTACATACTCTCTCTGTTCTCCAAATAAGACCTAGCCTAGAGTACTGTTTCCATATCTGGGGAGCGGCATCAACTTGGATACTTAACATCCTTGATTCTATCCAAAAGAGAACCATTCGACCCATTAATGACCCAGTCATCACAAATAAACTCCCTTCTCTCGCTCATCGCCGCGCTGTTGGGGATTTATCCCTTTTCTACCGATACTGTACTTTCCCCCTTGGCTATTCGAAACAGAACAACAAAAGGCGCGTTGCGTATGCATCCCTTTACTGTCGAGCTGCCAAAGCCTGGAATATCTTCTCTCGCTCATTCATACCGAGGGATTCCAGATTATGGACCAAATTGTCTGCAAATGCTTTCCCTTCTGCTCCCAACCTCCAAACCTTGAAATCCCGTGTCAATAGATTCGATTTCCCTTATCCTCAGATGCCCACTGTACGTTAGTACTTAGGCTTGCAGTCTACGTGGGCTGTCTCGGATAAAAAGACAGCTTAAGTACTGTTAAAGCTTTGCATAAAACTGGTATGGTGCTTCGTGCTTACCTAAATATATTTCGTTATATCTTTATTTGTTAAAAATCATACGGAGGCATGTTTCTCAAAGATTCTGGGAAAGAGATTGCCAGAAGAAGATTTCAGGTTGAGTTATTTTTTTGTATTTTACATTCTTACTTTCATGAAGAACTTACCACCATTTGTTAATCATTTTTTATTCGCTGAGTACTTTAATATTACAAATTGTATCACAAATTTAGTTTTTCTATAAGACGAGTCTACACACAAACTATGTAGGTCAGAAATAATCTTAGTTAACAGTTAGAGCACTCATTTGAAATAAATTCAAAAGGAGGAAACTCGTTCATAAAGGTTTTTCTATTAAAGCGGTACAATGTTTCTAAGAAAACAACACGTAAAGAAAAATATGTCATCATGTCGTACAAATACTAAGCAAAGCGCATTCTTGAGTACTTTTAGATGTTTACTGTTGTTTTGTGAGATAGCGACTTAAAGTGACTCAATGAAATGCCCTTTTAAAATGCATGGAAACAACTGCTTTTTGCTTTTGTCAAACATAAATGTGTTCAGTGTTAACTCTTGTCTAAAGCGATAAAAAATATGTTGTACTACATTTGTTGATATATAATTGCTTATTTTTGAACAATTAATAATCAAATATGTTAATGAACATTTTTTGCAGCAAGTAAGAGAAAAATGCGTTCTAATTTAAGCAAAAAAATTTAAAGTTCAATTTTTTCCTTGAAAAATTACCTGATATTAGTTTTTAATTTAAAACTACTTACTTTCAAACACAAACTTAATTTTAGTGGGATAACTTTATAATTCCCAACTGATACAAGTAAGAAAATATGGGTGTTATTAAGTGTTAATTGGTAGTTAATCAAGTTTTTTAAAATTTCACATACGCTGTCAAAAAAAAAAAAAATAGAGCCCTAAAGTTTTAAAAACTAGCACAATTATGCTTGGCAAACAAAATACATTATAAGAAATTTCCGGTAAGTTATAATTCATAACTCGAAAACGGTAAGGTCGGATCGAAAAACGGTTTGAGTAGTACTAAAATAAGCGACAAAGAAGTAACGCGTGTGTATGTGTGTGTGTGTGTGTTAGTGGCGCACCCAGGATTTTGTCTTGGGGGGGGGGGGGGGGGTGTTGGGGCTGAATAGTGCAATTCGTTGGATTTTTTCAATTAGTAGTGCACTTGTTTAATTTTTGTGTGTCTGGAATGTTGGTCTGGGGGGAGCTGCATCCCCCCCCCCTTGGGTGCACGTTTAACGCTAATTAAATTAATGCATTTTGTAACCTGTAAAATAAAAGTCCCTGTTTTGGAACAAATTTTGTTATCAGTAACTACTCATTTTAATTAAATCTAAGAATTCAAACTAAGAAATTCGGATTTAACGATGTCCTCTTGTAAAATGTATTTCGTTAGTAATTTTCGCCAGTTTTTGACACTTAAAACAAGAAAATAAATTAATTATTAAAGGCTGAATATAGTGTCTGTCAAGTTCGGCGAACTCTAAAAAACTTAACCATCCATACCGTTTTAAATAGTGTTCACAAAACTCGATTACTTCTGTTCTATTTAGAAATAGACAATTTTTCTTTTCTTTCATGGCGAATCTAGAATCTAGAAATGGCGAAAAATTTCATAGGAAAGTTTTCTAGCCGTAAGTTTTCCTTTACTAAAAATCCTTGTACCCAATGTATATGCACCATCGTGGGAAAAATTAATGTCAGATGCCGAAAAAATTTAATTTGTTACAAAGCAATTTTAAGATTTAGAATTAGCATTATATCTACCAACTGACACATATTCAATCAAACCCAACCTGATTTTTTTTATAAACATTTAACAATATCTCAGGAATGACCCATCGGATCTTCGTTGGACTTGATGCTTGTGTATTGTTTGTATTTTCATGCAGCTTTTAAGATAAAGTTCATCATTAATTATTAATATTAGGATTTGAAATTTACACCGAAGGAAGAAGAAGAGTTATAATTTATGAAAATATATTAGTTGAAGTGATCCAGTGTTTTTGATAATAGTGTTCAAAGTGAATGCTCTGCTGTGGACGCTGCCGTGAGCGCGGGAGTGGGGTGTCGCGTTTGAATTTTTTACTTAGAAAGATTCATCTCTATGGAAGAATAAAGAACAAAAAAGAGAAAAAAAGAGAGAAACAAAGTAGTTATCGTACATAACACAAAAAGCTGACGAAGACAAAGAAAGTTTAGCTGAAACTCTCCTTAGGCAGCTGACATTTGGTTGTCACACGATAGTATATGGTAACAGAGTTTCCAGGAGATGACAAAAAGGGATAATATGATTTAAACTTTCAATTCTAATAACTTCCTAATACCAAATCCCCAAGTAGTTTCATAGACTTAAACACAAATAAGTTTTGCCTAAAATTAAATCTAAGACTAGGGAAATCTTTAACTACACACGACTTTAAACTGTTTAAAACGATTCTTATGTTAAAAGTTTGCTTACACTATTTACCTTGATAATGTTATTATACCTCAACTTTTAAATTAACATAATTTGCCAAAAATAAAGTTTCGACATGAACCCTTTCCTAAGCCGGTCTTCACTTTTTTTCGCAACCCTCACAAACTTATCTGAGCAAGTTGTCAAGGGGATACTGATGGGATTTGTAACACTATGAGTCAGTGGCGTCCTTTCCGATTAATATCGAAAGCAAATAAGTAAAAAATGCACGTCTTAATTCACATTAAAAAAATCATTAAAAGTCAACATATAATTGATATTTAGAGCCACCAGATAATGTAATAAATTTCGTGCAGAGGTTTTCACCTTCCTTTTCTAACCTTTAATCCTTTAAATCCCGTATCTATGTACGTATACTATGTACCGTGGGTGAACTGGGGAATCGACTCACACATCCAGAGCTGGAAACATCCGCTGGGATTTCACCACCCCTTTAAGAGGATGTATGGGGTGGTACCACCTCGGTCGAGGAAGAATTCCTCTACCACCTTCCAACAGTTTACAATCACAAAATATCCATGGTCGAAGCGGGATTCGAACCCGCGCCTCTCGGTTGCAAAGCTGGCGCCATACCAACTCGGGCAACGGAGACCCGACTTGTCTGGAAAAATAAATGTTGGAGTGAAGAATACTGTCGTCAGCATAACTGTGAATGGGATTGGTAGTTGAAGAGAGCAGGTCATTAATGTGAAGAAGAAATAGGGTTGATGCCGAGACTAAACCTTGGGGTATGCCAGCATTGATAGGATGGAAGTTAGATGAGTGGCCGTCCATCACGATAGATATGCGCCGATTAGAGAGAGAGCTACCGATCCAGGTACATAGTTTGGGGGGAAGACCATAAGAAAGTAGTTTGTAGTTGGTCAAAGGCCTTAGAAATATCAAGAGCAACAATCTGAGATTCGTCATGAAATTTGAGAGACTTGTTCTAGTTATGTGTAACAAAGCTAAGGAGATCAGCTGTGGATCTTTGGTGACGAAATCCGTACTGTCTCTCATGCATGATTTTGTGTATTTTTAGATATTTTAGAATTTGCAAGTTGATCGCTTTCTCCATAATTTTGCTAACAACAGAGAGAAGAGAGACAGGTCTATAATTGGATGGAAAGGACTTAGAACCTTTTTTTCGGGTCAAGCTGCAAACGAGCAGTCTTCCAGCTATTATTAACATATTAACATATTATTCCCTAGTCATAGACGATCTGGAAAAGACGACTTAAGATGTATGCAAGGTTTGGAGCGCATTTTTTTAGAACAATTGCGGGTATGCCATCCAGATCGGAGGACTTTTTGGTCTCAAGGATAGCATTTTTTGAACTTGTTTGACCTTAAGTATTATGTCGGTCATTTTGTGGGGTACAGCGGTTGGAACAGCCAAATTGGCAGGAAGAATTAGGGTGGAATTGGCAGCGAACTGTTTAGCAAATAGTTCAGCTTTCCCTTTAGAGGCGAAGAAGCTTTCGTTGTCAGAGGCCAGGGGAGGAAAAATGATTCTGTTTTTGGCAAGTGACCAGAAGGATTTGCTGCCGTTGGGACAGGAAAGCATTTTATCTTTTATGCGATTTTTAAAAGTATTTTTGGACTTTAACCTAGTTTGATTGTATTGATTTTTTGCCTCGGTGAAAATTTGACGATTTTTGTGTGTAGGAGCACTTAATCTCTTTAAATACCCACGTTATATCAATACTAAGTCTTAGTACTGATGTAAATACTAAGTGCATACTGACACATGCACTGTCCAAGAGAAGTAAAATTATTTGGTACGTAAAATTGTATTTTGCAAACTTTCCTCTGATATTAATTCTTTGTAATGTTTTTCGTTATTTTTTAATTTCAGGGTGATTTTTCCTATTAATCATTAATAAATGTATTAATTTTATTTTTAATTTGTATAAATTAATTTTTTATTTTGCTCGTTTATAAATTTACAGTTGAATAAAACAGTATTGACAGTGTTTTAATTACATGGTAGTATCCAAATCATTTTTGAAAAATATTTTTTAAATGCAAATTATCTATTTTAAAATAACTGCACCACTGTATATTAAAAGTTATCCCTGTATTCGCCCGACTCGGTCCGTTTGGATCAAGAATAAAACCCTTCATTATCTCATATTGTTGGAGGCTCTTGGACGTTGCTTAAAATTGGATCTTTCAAATAACTAGAGGAGTCGGTGTCATAGAGAACAGCAAATTTCTGTTATGCTCAGACGCACAAAAATAAAACCTTACAATTAGGTCCCTGGGATGTTTTCTTTACGGCACGACCTACTTTCTAGATCCATGTGGGAGAATTGGTTAGTTAGCTATGTAAACACGGAATAATTACGCAATTATAATTTTGTTTGTCGGGGACTTAACCATCCAGTAATGAAGGTATTACTAAATGGGGCGTGTTATTTGTGATCCTTGATAACAACAAAGAAATGTTATTAGATGTGTTTGTAGTTTTCGTCATTACTATTAAAAGCTCTTCGTCATATCTGGCCCTGGCAAGTAGGAGTATTCACTTTAAAGCAAAATTTCTGTTTATAAAAAAAAGTTGAAAAGATTGACCGTCAATCAAACTATATTTATCCAAACACCCAGATTAGTCGGTTGCGTCTGACAAGAGGAAGTGGCTTGCCAAAACAATTTTATTCTTGGGTTCGATAATCGCAACGCATTTTTCACCTCCAAAACGTCTTTTATAACAACTTATGAAAACATCTTTTGTTGGTTAAAAGATCTAAATCCCACAAGTGAAATGTGTCAGGTTTTAGACGTGTTTAATAGAATGTTTATAATGCTTTGGGCCTTTGGTGTTTTTTATTTTCGTTTAGTATTTATTAAAAAAACAGATGTGTTGAATTTATTTTTTTGGGAAATAGATATATCCATTAAACTTCTTATTAATTTAGTCCGCATGGATACTTCCGTGTTAACCAACATGGCAAGCACCGACATCACATAACGACCAATCTTCAGTAAACATAATATGCGTCGTTTATCAAACTACCACCGTGCTTTAGCTTAAATATTGACACTTGGTAGTCAGAATGCCTAATCAGTGACGCTGTGTGTTTACAAATGTTTTCATAAAAATCAATAGACTGTAATTTGCTTTACACCCACGAATGTGTCAGTTAATCTAAATTTTGTTATTTGCTCGTATACTTTACATAACTAATCAAGACGGGGTAGTTACTAAATAACCTGATAATCCATCATTTTGAAAATTATTCCTTGATGTTTGTTTACAACTTTATCAAAATTATATCCGTAATTTCCGAAAATATACGTAGATGTGCAGCACATTTAAATTTTTTACTTGAATTATTACTTTATTTAAACTTAAATTTTATGTTTTGCGAATAATCTCAGTTAGAACATATTTTTTTGGCTTTTACGCAAAAATTACTAAATATGTAACAATTAGAAAAGACAAAGAAAAAATTCTATGTCGCTAGTATTGGAAGAACTACATATATCTGTTCCTACACAATACTTTAGACATGAATAATTGCTTATTAAAGAAAAAATCTTCATGAACATCTAAGAATATCTAAATTTATATAGCAAAAATTTAAGTTAATAAGGTAGCAAGAAAAATGAGATCTTTTAAAATACAGAATTGTAAAAAAAAATTATCATAAAATGATTTAAAATTTTTTTTCCCATATTCCTGGGCTGATGAAGCCCAAAAAGGCCGAAACAATATATTGTCAACAGGATTGAGGTGTAAGTAATTTTTTTTAAAATCAGTTTTGATTGTCAATTTGCTATGTCAATTTAGATATTTTTAGATGTTCATGAAGATTTTTTCTTTAATAAGCAATTAATGTCTAAAGTATTGTGTAGGAACAGATATAGTTCTTCCAATACTAGCGACATAGAATTTTATCTTTGTCTTTTCCAATTGTTATATATTTAGTAATTCTTGCGTAAAAGCCAAAAAATATGTTCCAACTGAGATTATTCGCAAAAAATAAAATTTAAGCTGAAACAAACCATACCTCTATGACCAGAATTTATTAATTTATTAAGGTATTTTACCAACAAATATAACAATAAGAGTTTTAGTGACTTTATAAGTCATTTTGACATTATAATTTTTCATAAATTATTTCTCTGTTATAATAAAAATATATAAATATTAGATTAGGGGCCTCATATTCCTGGACTGACGAGGCCCAAAAAGGCCGAAACAATATATTGTCACTGGACTGAGGTGTAAGTATTTTTTTAAAATCATTTTATGATAATTTTAATTTTTTTACAATTCTGTATTTTAAAAGATCTCGTTTTTCTTGCTACTTTATTAATTTAAATATTTGCTATGTCAATTTAGATATTTTTAGATGTTCATGAAGATGTTTTCTTTAATAAGCAATTAATGTCTAAAGTATTGTGTAGGAACAGATATAGTTCTTCCAATACTAGCGACATAGAATTTTGTTTTTGTCTTTTCTAATTGTTATATTATATTTAGTAATTTGTGCGTAAAAGCCAAAAAAATATGTTCCAACTATTATTACTTTATCTCTAAAGAAAAAAAAAAGAAAAAAAAGGAAGAAGAAAAGAAAAGAAACGAAAAGAAAGAGAGAAAAAAGGAAAATGAGTTATCGTACACAAAAAGCTGACGAAGACAAGATTTTTCTTTAATCAGCGCTTGTTGGATGAGTCAATATTAATATTTTATATCCACAGAATGTTGACTCGCCACCAATCACTAGTTTGATAGATATCACATGACCAGTAGACAAATTAGGAGCACTTATATGTAGCAAATCGATTTGCTAACTTAATGGCATTAGGTATCAGTCGAAATCTGTAATGGGCCAATTTGAATTTAGATCGATTTATTTGAGGTAAATTAACATACATACTGTTAATCAGTTTCTACCAAAGCAAACTAGACTTTGGACAATAAATTACTTTAGCTACACACGTTTTAATTCATCTGATTAATTTTCATTAGGAGCGACGGGATTAAACGATTTTCCATTTAATTTACCCTTAGTCTCATACGTTTGTCTCTGAGTAACATTTCGGAAGTTATTTAGGTTAGCGATTTTCTACCTAATAGCTGCAAGTTGCTACGTTGCGAATCAGATAGGAATTAAGTTACCTTGAGTTATTTAATAACTTTTCGGCTGGCTCCTTGCTTCTACGTGTTTTAAGGTATTAAAATCTACGGTTCAGTTACACTTTAAAGCGCACACGACAATTTTATCACTGTTTTTAACTCGAAAAGGGTTTAGTGCGGGAAGAATTTGGGTGTATTAAAGGAAAGTCTAGATAAATTACAGACGGTTTGGTTTAAATTTATTCTAAAACCAAATATATCTAGCTCAAATCTATAATTACGGCCCAAATGATTTTCGTTTAAAGCAGAAGTCACGTCAACTAGTTAAGATGAGCTCAAGTGACAATTTTCAAGCCTCTCATCTTGGTAGTTTAACGCATGAATAACCCGTATAAAGAAACCATTGAAGTGCATCATTTCCTCTATAACTTTAGGTCTAAATAGTTTTAGCTATAACACTGTGCAACAAAAGATTACATTATTTTTAATACCAAAGAACTTCCCGTTGGTATAATTTTTTTGGGACACGGTGTGGTAAACAATATGTCCGTGGCTGGTGTTTACAAGAGGACAAATGGACAAAATTCTTCAAGATTCTTAAATAAAAGTTTTCCTTGTAAAATAAATAAGATTCACATTATGAAAAATTAAATTTTTTAAACAGGATCATAAAAAATACGATATTTTGCGTAAGAGTAAACAAACTTTGTTTATCATTAATTCATTATCTACCAAAAGATCAAATGATTGTTGTGATTATTGCTAGGTCCCGGATTTGGCCCTTTTGGCGTTTTCTTGTGTGTGTTGAATCAGCTTTGCCTGCTTGTTAGTGGCACCTGAAATTCTACAGCGGGTACGAAATTTGTTTAGAAAAAGAGTGAGAAAGTGTTTGGAAGTTGAAGGGGGACATTTCGAACAACTTCTTAAGCATGACGATTAATAGCTGAAATTAAATGGTCATTTTTTTTTATTTTATAACCTAATAAATCATTATTCGGTAACCGAAACAGCAAATCAAAAAAATTTTACGCATACGTAGTTTTTACCTAGATTCGAATTTTATAAACAAAAGTACATCATCCCATTTAAAATTTCAAAGTTACCCCCCACCCCTAAAAATAGAGAGAGGGGATAAATTTAATGTTTTTGTCCAGTAGTCCCTATATAAAGGAAACACTGTGCGTCTATAACGTTGAAAAACATATTGTTGATCAAAAAGCTGAATTTAGATAGTGGTAGAAGTTTTGAGCTTTTGAAAACAGTATGCAAATTGAAAATAAAAGTTGTAATTCTTCATCCTCGAATAGCCAGAGGCCAAGCTGGGTCCTTTTTAAAAAATTTTAACCCTCGGAAGTACGAAATCACTTCTTTTCGCATTACTTGAATCCAGTTGCGCCAACAATTTCATTAAGAATTAAAATAACTGGGCATATGTTAATGTCATTGCTAAAGGTAACCCTAAACGTCAATTAACTTCATTGCTTACTTAAAAAGTTGAAGCAACAGAAAACCATTCTTTCATGAACCTGGTTCGTCTTTCTTCATTGCTTTTACAAAATTTTCAATTAAATCTTATGTAATGTGCCATGACGGCAATTTAATTATTATCTCCTATGATAAATGGTAGTCTCATATGTTTGAGAATTCTTTAGTGTTGCTTCTAGTATAATAGTTCCTAAATATTGAAGTAAGAATGCATAAGCCATTCCTATGCTTTAAAAGTGTGTCAATATGCATCGCGATTGCTTAGTCCTCAAAACCCAAGTGACAGTTAATTTTTAAAACTGTTTCCCAGCATCCTGGCATTTTACTGTTTGAGTTTCTCCTATTAGAAGGTAGTCAAGTGCACTCACATTTATCCTAATAATAAAATAACCGCTGCCTCGTAGCAAAGATATTTTTCTCGTAGAAAACGCTGTAACTGGCTAATACGAAAAACTCTGAAAAATTCTTTCGTGGTTTAAGAATTTATAGCACCACGTAGCTAAAGGACTAGAGCGCTTACTTGAAAATATCTAATTAACCTTTTAAATTTTAAAACCCGCTTTTAGGTTTTAAAGTGTTATATGGTCTAAAGCTAAACTAAACTACCGTTAAGGCCCTTATACGTGTCGTTCTGCATTAAACTTTAATTTTTATAAGAAAACACTTAGAAGTTTTTGAATAAAGGAAATAACTGGTTTCAGTTTGAGCTGTTAATAACCTTTAACTGGTATTGTGGAAATTTTTCACACTGGTAGTATGACAGGGTCAATTTGAACTTTTTCACAAAAAAATGCTGTCATTGTGCAGTTGACATACATAGTTGGACTAATACATGCTTGATATTTTAAATCAAATAAATACAGAATTCGGCTAGTTTCGTAACTTTTATTAAGGAAAATGAAACAACCATACGACAAAAAACGCCATTATAAAAATAAAAAAAAATATACTCAACTCAAAGCCTTGTTAGCACCAGAAATGTGTTTATTGAAAGGTAACAAAAGAATGCCATACAGCAGGTAAAGTAAAATAATACTGTATAAAAAACTGGCAGCTGTCACTTTAAACCCAAACAATCATATATATATATATATATATATATATATATATATATATATATATATATATATATATATATATATATATATATATATATATATATATATACAAATGCTAGAAACTAGCGCGGATCGATACATAAAAAAAGAGAGGAGAATTATTGTGGGCATGTCCGCTAGCAATGAACAGTAAAATGAAAAGTTAGAATGGTAACCCGTACGACACGTGTTTCTGCTCATTGGCTTCATCAGGCCCACGTATGTGACTGTGCCTCTCAACATAAGTCGAGATGCACAACGTCACATACGCAGTTACGGGTGTAACCTTAAGAAAAGGAAAAAAAAAATATATTTAACGAGGACCACCAACAGGAGCCAGTGCACCAATTTGTGGCTTCAGCCAAAAGACCCCTTTTTTGGGGGCAACAATTAGCGTCGCCGACGGAGGCAACTATAGCCAACTGTCGTGGTATCCTATAAGCCCAAGAGAAGAAAAACAAATGCTAGAAACTAGCGCGGATCGATACATAAAAAAAGAGAGGAGAATTATTGTGGGCATGTCCGCTAGCAATGAACAGTAAAATGAAAAGTTAGAATGGTAACCCGTACGACACGTGTTTCTGCTCATTGGCTTCATCAGGCCCACGTATGTGACTGTGCCTCTCAACATAAGTCGAGATGCACAACGTCACATACGCAGTTACGGGTGTAACCTTAAGAAAAGGAAAAAAAAATATATTTAACGAGGACCACAAACAGGAGCCAGTGCACCAATTTGTGGCTTCAGCCAAAAGACCCCTTTTTTGGGGGCAACAATTAGCGTCGCCGACGGAGGCAACTATAGCCAACTGTCGTGGTATCCTATAAGCCCAAGAGAAGAAAAACAAATGCTAGAAACTAGCGCGGATCGATACGCGCTAGTTTCTAGCATTTGTTTTTTTTTTTTCTTCTCTTGGGCTTATAGGATACCACGACAGTTGGCTATAGTTGCCTCCGTCGGCGACGCTAATTGTTGCCCCCAAAAAAGGGGTATTTTGGCTGAAGCCACAAATTGGTGCACTGGCTCCTGTTTGTGGTCCTCGTTAAATATATTTTTTTTTTCCTTTTCTTAAGGTTACACCCGTAACTGCGTATGTGACGTTGTGCATCTCGACTTATGTTGAGAGGCACAGTCACATACGTGGGCCTGATGAAGCCAATGAGCAGAAACACGTGTCGTACGGGTTACCATTCTAACTTTTCATTTTACTGTTCATTGCTAGCGGACATGCCCACAATAATTCTCCTCTCTTTTTTTATGTATCGATCCGCGCTAGTTTCTAGCATTTGTTTTTCTTCTCTTGGGCTTATAGGATACCACGACAGTTGGCTATAGTTGCCTCCGTCGGCGACGCTAATTGTTGCCCCCAAAAAAGGGGTCTTTTGGCTGAAGCCACAAATTGGTGCACTGGCTCCTGTTTGTGGTCCTCGTTAAATATATTTTTTTTTTCCTTTTCTTAAGGTTACACCCGTAACTGCGTATGTGACGTTGTGCATCTCGACTTATGTTGAGAGGCACAGTCACATACGTGGGCCTGATGAAGCCAATGAGCAGAAACACGTGTCGTACGGGTTACCATTCTAACTTTTCATTTTACTGTTCATTGCTAGCGGACATGCCCACAATAATTCTCCTCTCTTTTTTTATGTATCGATCCGCGCTAGTTTCTAGCATTTGTTTTTCTTCTCTTGGGCTTATAGGATACCACGACAGTTGGCTATAGTTGCCTCCGTCGGCGACGCTAATTGTTGCCCCCAAAAAAGGGGTCTTTTGGCTGAAGCCACAAATTGGTGCACTGGCTCCTGTTTGTGGTCCTCGTTAAATATATTTTTTTTTTCCTTTTCTTAAGGTTACACCCGTAACTGCGTATGTGACGTTGTGCATCTCGACTTATGTTGAGAGGCACAGTCACATACGTGGGCCTGATGAAGCCAATGAGCAGAAACACGTGTCGTACGGGTTACCATTCTAACTTTTCATTTTACTGTTCATTGCTAGCGGACATGCCCACAATAATTCTCCTCTCTTTTTATATATATATATATATATATATATATATATATATATATATATATATATATATATATATATATATATATATATATATATATATATATATATATATATATACATATAATTAATGGGCGCGGCCAGTGAAATTTTAAAGTTGTATATCTCTGTTGTTACTCATGAGGCCCATGCCAAGTTTAGGTTCTTTAATAGTAAGCCTACCAGGAATGTTTTGGTAAGGAAAAAATATTTTGTAATTTGCGAAAAAAAGTTGAATTTTTGAATTGACCGACCTGGAAAAAAAATTAACATGCTTGGGTATTGATTTATTATTTTTTCTAAACAAATTTTACGTCATTTTGGCAACAGTTCTTAAATTTTAAGAGAAAAAAATGTGTTAGTAGAAAGTTAAAGTTATTTCTTTATCAAAACATTCCTGGTAGACTAGCCTGAACTTGGCATGGGTCCCATAAGTGGCAACAGAGATATACATATTACAACTTTAAAATTTCACTGGCCACGCCTGATATATAATCATAAATTTATGGCAGGTGTGCTACTAAGACCTAGGGCGTTTTGTTAACCATTTCTGCTGGTTTTTTCCATAAAAATATGCTAATATCACTTGATACCGCCACTTTCACTTTATTATCACTACATTCTTGCTCAGACTCGCTTTCGTGATAACTATGCTCACTATTACAGTGACAAAAGTCACTATCAGCATTAAAATTCGATATAGGTTTCAAAATAATCACACTACTGATATGGCAGGGCCAAATTGGACCCTAATCGCATAGTACATCCACATGCACTGACGTAGAGTAACTACCGACTTAAGCAGCAGATATATCGCGACTTCCTCAAAGATTACACAGAGCGATAACCAGCTCTGCTCATATTCCAGTTGAAAAATCACAAATCAAAATTCATTCCCAAATGGCCCAAATGGAACCCGCCATACCAATTAAAGGGAATTATTCTCATACTGCAGTAAAAAATAAAAAAGATAGTACTTAACTAGTGAATGAAAGTACCAGTAATTCAACATTCGTTCACCAAATCGTCAAGGAATTATAATAAATATCTTCAAAATTCATACTCAAAAAATTGATTTGTAGGATTGTAGGTTATCTGTTTGTGGGTATTTATCGAGAAAGCTTCACTGATGTGAGAACTAAACTTACCGCATCCACATAAATGGCCAGACCTTACAGAACAAAGAAACGTTCGATCTTGTTGGCATTTCTTTCGAACATGATCTCAGCTAGCACAAACAGATTACTTCAGTAGCCATATCACCACCTAAAAAGTTTGGTTTTTTCTTTCGAGCCAGAAAATACTTCTCCCCTTTCAACTTACACACTTTCTACGTTTCACAAATACATCTGGGGAGCGACATCACCTGAGACGCTTAACATTCTTGATTCTACCCAAAAGAGAGCCATTCGACTTTTCAGTGACTCAGTCCTCACAAGAAAATTCCCTGTCAGGGATTTGTCCCTTTTCTATCGATGTTTCTACGGATTTTGTTTTTAAGAACTAGCCTCTATAATTTCCCCCTTGACCGTCCCTAACAGAACAACAAGAGATGTGTTACGTATGCATCCCTTTACTGCCCAGCTACCAAAGTCGAGAACATCCCACTTCTTTTGCTCATTTAAATTTAGGTTCTCCGGATTAGGTAACAAATTTTCTGCAGATATTTTCCCTTCAACTCCCAATCTCCAGTCCTTTAAATACCGTGTCAATAGATTACATTTATGTTCTCCTCTCTTCGGATGCCCACGGTACGTTAGTACTTAGGCCAGAAGTCTACGTGGGCCGTCTCAGTTAAAAAATATACCAGTGCGTCTAGAAAAAAATATTTTGGTATATTTTAAGCACAATTTATAATAATTATGGTTTTTACTATTTCTGTACCTAATTTTTTTTAAATACAACTATTGCTTTTACTGAAATACCAGTTAATGAGTAGGAAGGTATCACTGAGACTGAGAACATTCACTGAGATGAGATTTTAGTAACCTCCACGAAATAAAATGTTCACTTTCAAATTTTTAATTTTTTCGCACGATGGGATTCAATTTTAAAGTATAGTGAAAATGTTGCTTATTCACATTTCATCTACAAAAAATATTGTTAAGATTTCTCGTGCTTCCCCGGTGAACTACCTTTTTAAATATTTCATATTACTTACGTAGGCATGGACAATATTATAATTTAATCAAATTAATTATCTATTAAGATCCTTGTTTTTGGTTATTATTGAACTCTGCTGGATTATAATTTATATTTTGACTGTTTTGCAACAGCATTTTATTTTTAGATAATTAACCTGTCAAAAGCAGAAATCGCTGGACTAATGAAAACGAGCCCTGTAAACTACAGAGTTAAATTTTAAATATTGCTTGAACCCGAAAAGAATATTTAGGTTTTGTCAATATCTTAAAAATATTTAGAAAGGCTATTTAGGTCTTACCTAAATTTAACTTGTAGCTGTATATGCCTATTTTTAATAACTACAGAGGACCTAACCTGGAGTACTATTCCCACATCTGGGGACCGGCATCACCTTCGTTACTTAACATCCTTGATTCTATCCAAAAGAGAGCCATTCGACTCATCAATAAAACCCCTTTCTCTTGCTCATCGCCGCGCTGTTGGGGATTTATCCGTTTTCTACCGATACTTCTGCGGATTTTGCTCTGAAGAACTAGCCGCTATAATTCCCCCCTTGACTGTTCCTAACAGAACAACAAGAGGCGCGTTACGTATACATCCCTCTCCCAGTGCAGCTACAAAAGCCGAGAGCATCCCACTTCTCTAACTCATTTATACCTAGGGTCTCTAGATTATGGAATAAATTGCCTGCAGATGTTTTCCCTTCCCCCACTCAACCTCTAATCCCTGAAATCCCGGGTGAATAGATTATATCTCCCTTGTTTGAAGAATGTGGACTGTCCCGAATAAAAAAAAATACAAAAGAATCAACTATGAGTTTTATTGACCGAAATTTTCATTTTATTGACACTACATAAAATAAATACTACATTTCACTGCATTATTTCAGTTCAACTCTCTACAATTGGTAAAAAATGAATTTTCCTTTAATGATGCTTAGATTGATAATCGTGCCAGTTATAATACAGTTTGGTAAAAGGCACCACAATGACGAAAAAGAAGATAACAGCGCAGCAACAAAATAATCCAAATAACTGGATCCAAGTCAGTCCCCTGAAAACACAGCATTTGCGTTTTGGAAGTGGAGTTACTGGATGAACTCCTTGAATTGCTTCCAGATTAATGTAGTTGGTAAAATCTGCAACAAATACAAACTTAGAACTTTAACTAAAATTATTTTCATGTGTTTGCATAGTTCTTGACGAAATACTGAAGGTTTGTCTTTCGATATGACGCATGACCTTTTATGATCAATATTATTGATTGCGTTTTTTTGTCTTCTGACAACCCACGCAGACCGAAGTCTAAGTACTATGTACCATGGCTGTATTGGGAAAATTCGACTCACACAGCTAGAGCTGGAAACATCCGTAGGAATTTCGCTAGCCCTTTAGGAGGAAGTGTGGGATGGTACAACAACCCCTGAAATGCAGGGGGTATTGGGTGGTACCACCTCGGTCCTACCACCTTCCAGGTTGGGTTTGTAAGCTGTCATTGTGCCAAAAAAGCACCTTGCCTAAGGGCACCAGTAGCAAGGGACACCAAATAGTAAAACCATAAGCTAATTAGGTCTTGTCATAGGGGCGCAAAAATCCTGGCTTGCCTTCAGTCAAATGTAGCCTAGCTACTGTACTAACACAGATAATAGTTTATTGTGGCATACCCATTCTATTTTCCCTAGATAGCAACATTAGCTCCTTTCTGTGCCATGCGATGACATAACAGTGTTGCTAATTGAGTAAAGAGAATTTCTATCAGGTATAAAAATAATTTATGTTGGTTTAAAGAAGATTTCTGAAAAAGCCCCTTTTGTGTACTTTAAATTATTTTATTATCAATGAATAGCCCTTTGTTTTTAATAACAATATTTTATATTATTTTATAACCTATTTAAATCGACTACATCAGAGGAAATTCTATATACATATGTGCGATCTTTGCTTATTTGATATTTTGTTAAGGATATTCTACCTAAATGATAACACGACACACCCATGGGCGCCCATAGGGGAAGAAAGGGGGGCAGTTGCCCCCCCCCCCCCCGGGGGTCGGGTTCTACGTTTTAACAACTGCACAACTTTGTGATTTTGTTTTTTGGCTAGTTGCCCCTCCCTGAAATTTACTCTATGGACGCCCATGGACACACCCCTTTAAAATTAACAACTATACAGCTAAAATTTTAAAAACTTACTGCTAGGTTCTACACTTGGCAGCATCATGCCGTCGTTTTCCATTTGCGGCGCAATTTTGACAGATTTTTTAGTTAGCGGCACAAGGCACAAGATCTTGCAAGTGTCACTTGCAGCAGTTCACAAGTGAATATGTTAATCAAGACTGCTGGATTGTTGTATTCTCCAGGTTTGGACTAAGTACATAACATTTGTGGTAGCTAAACTTTTATTTTAGTCAGAAATTCTCACCTTCAAACAAAATTTTATACTACTTTCCTGACGTTTTCTTTCGGCCTTCTTTGGAAATTTGTTTTTCCCTTCTAAATAACTTTTAAAAAAAGCTTTCTCAATAATTTTATATTTTTTTTTAGCACTTAGATCGCCAACGCAAAGAAGTTTGAACTGCTTGGTGTCTTCTTATGATGTTTAATAAAGATTTTATATTTTTAAATTTTAAACGTTGTAAAGCTGTAATTATAGGGTTTTTGTTAATATCATAAATCAGCAATTATTTGGAATAAAGGTTAAAAATTAAATAAAAATACTAAAGGGACAAGGAAGATGAACATTTCAAAAGCAGATTAATTTTACTTTTTTAAATCTGTATTATCACTACAAATTGTCTTTAGTTCATCCCTGATTTTAACCTTTGGACGTTGATATTGTACAACATCTAAAGAGTTCAACAGTGACTTTTTGCATTAAAAAAATTACCTAATAAAAGCAAAAATAAAAAGGGAGTTTAGATTTTAGAAAAATAACTTCTCCAAGTTTGGTTTTTATATTTCACTGACACTGATCTTACTGTAAATCTTAAGTTCTATTTTTGCATAACAGTCCGGTATTTCCTTTGCAAAAACTCGCCAGTAACAGCTAAATTTGATAAGACTCTTTGTGGAATTCTGGCTATTGCAAACACCTGAACAATGCACCGATTAAAATAAAATTCAAATTGATAGTGACGGGTACCTATTTATAATTTGTTTACTACCAATTTGCTGTCACGTACGCCCCTTTGACCAAGGGCGTCTTTATTTTTTTGTTTTTTTTGGGGGGGGGTCTATATTTTTTCGCTTTTAGGGGGGGGGGTTCAGTGTGGGTTGAATAGGTCCTTATTTTAGTATGAAAAACGGATGGGGAGTGCTGTTTCTGTCTAGCGGATTGTCATCCTTAGGAGGGGGGGGGGGTAATTACCCCCATTACCCCTCCCATATAGACGCCCTTACCTATGACTTAGAACACCTAAAATACTCTGGAAAAATTAAAAATGCAAGTTTTTTAAAAAATGTTAGCCAAACATAATCAAAGAACAGGTTATATACTTATATACATATCGTCAGATATTACTTTTATATTTGTATATTTAGTGAGATTTTAAAATAATATAAAATATTGCACTTTACCTTTTAATAGTCCCTTTAGAATCGTGTTTTTATCGCACATAAACTGACTACATAAAAATAACTCTCCACAGCTTTTATGTCAGTAGATACAAAGTAGGTATGTTTTTTTAAAAATTTATTTCAACAAGTGGAATCTTTTATGCCCAAATGCTTTCTGTTATTTTAAAATATCATGTACTACACCTTCAAAGTTACTTTAAACATAATTAAAAATAATGTTTTTAACTTTTACAGAAATATATAATGGATACTACCTCAGACATGGCTATTAATAACTCAGTTCATGAGATTATGTAGTAACAAAAAAGAACAACTCACTATACTTGCTAGAGAAATACTAATTTAAAAAGAGATAGAAATCTGCAGTTTAATTTAAAGAAGGATTTAAAAAAGTGTTTAAAAATTTGAAAATAGAAAACTACAGATTGGTTGTTAAAAAATCTAGCCACACCGGTTACTTTATCTTGAAAACCGTTACGCTTATATGAAATACGAAGGCGTGACTGGGCATTTTTATTAAAGATATTTGATATCCATTTAATACTTCTGCACATGCAACAAATTATTACTGAAATTGGTTTATCAGCATTTCCGCTGTAAGATTTTATTTATGAGATTTCGATTATTTTCTTAAGCTAAACTGCCTTCCAGTTAAATTTCCTTGACTGATAATTTGATAGAGTACATAAATATAGCCAAGCCCTGCAGATCATGTCGGCATCGCTTTCGAATATGATCTCAGCTTGCACAACCATATTACTTCAATAGTCACATCAGCATCTAAAAAGTTTGATTTTTTCTTTCGAGCCTGAAAATACTTCTCCCCTTCCAATTTACACATTCTTTATGTTTTCCAAATAAGACCTAACCTAGAGTACTGTTCCCACATCTGGGGAGCGACATCACCTTCGACACCTAATATCCTTGATTTAATCCAAAAGAGAGCCATTCGACTCATCAATGATCCAGTCCTCACAGGAAAACTCTCTTCTCTTAGTCATCACCGCGCTGTTGGGATTTGTCCCCTTTGTACCGATATTTCCACGGATTTTGCTCTGCTATAATCCCTCCCTTGCCTGTTTCTAACAGATCAACAAGATGCGCGTTACGTATGCATCCCTTTACTGTCCAGCCACAAAAGTATAGAACATCCCACTTCTCTTGCTCATTTATACCTAGGGTTCAGATTATGGAACAAATTGCCTGCAGATGTTTTCACATCCCCTCTCAACCTCTGATCCTTTAAATCCCATGTCAATAGGTTACATTTCCCTTTTCTTCAGACGCCCACGGCTGTCTTATATATAAAAAATGTTAATATTCCAAAAAACCGACGTAAGTTTGCATAACGTCTGAAGTACCTACGAAAAAGTATTTTTAGTTAATGTTTTTAACTCCTTAGGAAAGTAAAGTTTTATTAAGGCAAATTGGTCTAAATCCCGGACACCGTGTAGGTATACTAGATTAAAAGAACATTATAATATAGTTAAAATACTAATACATCTGATACATCGAAAAACATTTGAGTTAGTTTTAGTTAGTTATTTTATTAATTCCGGTGATAAAAATAATATCTCAATAATTAGAACCATACTTTTTGGATTCAAATTTTGTTTAAATCTTAAGCTGTTTCAGAAAAATGGATTGTGTTTATTGATGCTATAGATTTCTGTACAGCAAGGAACAGAAAGAGAGCGAAGATATGTTTATAATAATAGGCGTTCTTCTTTATCTAAAATTTTTTACCCACATTTCAGTAGGCCTTTAGTTTAAAAGGTAAACCAATACTGTTTTGGTTACTTATTAAAATTGTGTACAATGTAGGTCTACACTAGTCAAAAATTTAGTTATGTAAATATTTTTTACACGTGTGAATTTTTTCTTATGTATGTAGTAAAAAAAATACATTATGTAGGCAAGCTTTTGGTTTTCATGTGAAAAAAATTATTGTTTATAAAATGTGTGGATAATAATCAATGCAATCGATTATTTTTACTGCTTCGGTTTTATCTGTATGACTTTTGTGTTGTGCGAGTGACTAGGTGAACTATTATTTCTGTCAGTTGTGCGGTAGCTGCAGCATGTGGTTATAAAGTTTTATAATAGTATTATCGGAAGAGGTATGTTCAACCAAACAACATGGATAAGTTAAGAATGCCAAATACCAAACTGATTCGACGTCCTATCACAAATCACAAAGGCAAAGTGTTCACGGAACGACTACTTAGTTATCACGAACCTGTTTTCAAAGTTTTGCAATTATCTTCGGCAAAAAGAAACAATGACTGTGTTAGCTTATTAGGAGAAGTTAATTTCGACGAAGAACGACGAAGTGGTGTTTGTGATCGTGATATTAACGGTTTGTTATTGAAACAACCATTATTGAGCGCATTGCAATCTTTAGAGATGAATGACGTTCAATGTTTGGAGTCTAAGCATGATACTCAACAAGAGGACAACACAGCAAACATAGAAAAGGCTCTTGACAGAAGAGATGCAATAATTAATGTCACCCGAAAGTCATCAGGTAATAAATGCAGAGTTAAAAAAGCTAATTTGAAGGAAGATATGATAGCATGTGCCAGGTGGGGAGAAATAAAGGAAGAGACTCCTGAAGAGCTTGAGGAATACGAGAAAAACGAATGTTATTCAGATGACGATATTTTTGATGCATTATCTGACTTTGAAGAAGAGAAGGCAGGCATTACAGAGAAGGAACATGCACCAGTTAATGATATACAAGAGGTACTAGATCGCCATATGGTACTCACTACTCTTGTTAGTTATCACGAAAAAGAAGAATTAACCAGGTATGACTTCCTGCCAATTCAAAATATTCCACCTGAACCACCGAAGCCTGTAGAATTACCCGAAAAATTTGAGTTTACTGAAACAGACAGAGAAGAATTTAGACAACTCTTCGCTGAAGAAGCAAAAGTGTTATTGCCACGCGCAAGACTCAAGAAGCCTAAAATATCTGAGGACATCTCTCTTTGTGAAATGCCCTCAAAGAAGTATCAAGTGGAAAAAGAAGCAGTGTTTCTTGATAGCCTCGAAGCTGAGACAAGTTTCATTATTCAGGAAGCTGTAGCGGTATCGAATGCTCCTGACAAGTCTCAGGATGAACTTACATTACCACCACTGGAATTAGAGCCTGTGAGATTATCTTTGGAAAACGCCACCACCATTGCAATGCCAAATACTGTAATTGTGCCTACTTACATTTGCGAGGGAAAAAACTGCTGCAGCTTTCTCTATGTGAGTTTTGTCGTTATATTGTCAATTTGTGTTATTATATATATAATTGCCAATGGACTCATGTAGATAGGTTTCACAAAAAAAATATTAGAGGGACTCCTATATATTTTATTAAAACTGATTACTATACTATATACTATATTTTTGACTTGCTATAGTAAATAATCGTATGTTATTCCTTGTGTTCTTGTTTAGGTTGGGTTTCATAATAAATAATATTTAGCATATTGTGCTAATTATCACAAATCTTATGATAGAGTTGTTCTGGTTATATTCCCTTTTTAAAATATCGTTAACGTAAAAATTCTGATAGGTTTTTGTTTTGGTGCAGCAGTTTTAAGTTTGTCACATTTTTATGTGTTACATTCAGTTAAAAAGTAATTAAAGGTGATTGGCTTAAACTGGTTTAAAACTATTGAATGCAATAAAAGAATTTTGTGGGTCGGTTGCACTTGTTTAGCAAAGGCTTAAAATTAATAAAATTGGAATAAAAAAGACGAAGTGCCTACGTAGGGATCAAATGGACAATACATTTAATACTTAAAAAAGCATAATGGTCTATGTTGCAGGCGCGGCCCCTGAAATTTTAAAGTTGTATATCTCTGTTGCTATTTATTGGGCCTATGCCAAGTGTAGGTTTCTAATAGTGAGCTTACTAGGAATGTTTTGCTAAAGAAAAAAAATATTTTGCTTACTAGGAATGTTTTGCTAAAGAAAAAAAAATATTTTGCTTACTAGGAATGTTTTGCTACAGAAAAAAAAATGTTTTGCAGTTTGCGAAAAAAGGTTGAATTTTTGGATTGACCCACCTGGGAAAAAAATTAACACGTTTAGGTATTTTATTTACTATTTTTTCTAAACAAATTTTGCATCATTTTGTCGACAATTGTTAGTAGAAAGTTATAGTCATTTGAATTTTTAAAAAAATTATATTTTAGGTTTAAGAAAATTCAAATGACTATAGCTTTCTCCTAACACATTTTTTTCTCTTAAAATTTAAGAATTGTCGACGAAATGATGTAAAATTTGTTTAGAAAAAATAATAAATAAAATCGCTAAACGCGTTAATTTTTTCCCAAGTGGGTCAATTCAAAAATTCAACTTTTTTTCGCAAATTACAAAATATTTTTTTTCTTTACCAAAACATTCCTGGTAAGGTCACTATTACAAAACCTGAACTTGGCATAGGTCCCATAAGTAGCAACAGAGATATACAACTTTAAAATTTCACGGACCGCGCCTGCTATTTTGTTTTAAAATATAGGCATAGAAATAATTAATGATATTTATTTCCGGTAATAATCAAGGTATTATACAGTACTAGCAAGTATTAAAAAAGGGTTGTTTTTAATTTACATAACAACATATTAGTTACTAAGAAGTTCAGTCTCTAAACTGTGTTTTGTGTCGAAAATTATGTTTTGTGTTTATGTATTTGTAATATGTTATTATTTTAAATAAATATATTTTAAATAGGTCTGTTTTATTTTTTAAATTTTATTTGACAGGTAACAAAGAAGTTATTTGAAAATATTGTCAAAATACAAAAAAGAAACTTACAAAGAAACCAAAATGCATTTGCAGGGTACTAATTTAACTTAAAGGAAATAGGGTCAGCAACTGAAAAAGTGCAAGCTACGCTTGCACAATTTTCACTGACATATTTTCGAATATAATTAAACGTGAGGTTATGTTAAAAGATATTTATAATAGATATGCAATACAAAAAGCGTATCATAACATCTAATTTTCCATTATTTACTTTATCTATGGGTTACACGATGTACGGGGTGTGCTGAAGAGGTAACTTATTTTTTGAAATATTTTTAAGAAAAGAATTAAATCTATATTATTCTTCAAAAAAGCTTCTGGCCGGTTGGTTTAAACCAGATCCATAAATCTTAATCACACACAGAATCAATCAATCAATATAAGTAAATTCATTTTTAGTGATTTAAAATAGATTTGCTAAAAAAAAGAAAGCTTGCTTTGCTCAGAAAAAGAAAGAAAAAAAAATAGGGAAAAAGGAAAATATTTGACGTACTAAAAAAATTTCTAATAAATTCTTATTAAGCAAAATCTTACCTTAAAGAAATTGAATGTTTTAATTGCCATTTTTAATTTTTGTATTAAAATCAAAACTCTAATGTCACTAATCATTACAGCAAATAGGGGAAATATAAGCTAATTTGTTTCACAATTAAATTGAATCAGTTAACAAATGAAATTAATGAGCGACATCAGTTTCAAATAATTGCTATGATAAAATAAAGCAATTCTCTTTGTTTGCTGCCATGCTGTTTTGTACATTTTTAGACCAAGCATTGCGTTTAATTATTGTCTATTAAATTGTAGATAATAGCTTTTTTATTATACCCCAGAGCTTTTAAAATTAAAAAATCCTCTCCACTACAACATTTTAGGTTTAAAGGAACTATATTAAGTCCACTATTGATCCTAATCGAGCTATCACCTCCTCATATTTAACAGAAATAAAAACTGAACCTTATATATGTATGTAGCTAGCATGTAACAAGCTATCCATAGCCATAGCTAGTCTGGCTTATTTCAGTAAACCTTTTAGAGCTTACACCAGTCGAAGGTTTCTTTGATGTCTCCGCAACGAACTCTCGGCAGATTGGCCGCAGGTTATTTTCGGTTGTTGGGTGTCAACTCGACCATTAATATCCTGGATTGATTGATATATACAGGATGTCTACAGAGACAAGACGTCTTTGTACTAGCCCAAGGTTTGCAATTTAGTTTCTAGTTTCCCATGTGTTTATTGGCAGTGCTTATACTGAATCACCCCTTTCACCAGACTTATATCCATTTGACTGTTTTCTGATGAATACCAAAAGCATCCAAACACTACCTGCAAACAGTAAAGAATAAAAATAATATGTTTCAACTGGCAACACTTACAGAATCTGAGTAAAAGCCTTCGTATGGATATTCCAGAATTTTTATAACCAACAAAATAAAGAACTAAATCCTAGTGATCTATAAAACAATGTTTTCATTGTGCCTTCAGGAACAATCCCGACATAAATTTACCATGCAATAGCGCATTGTGCCCTTTTATCTATATATTTTCAAGCTGGTACATTACTATGCATAATAAAGCAATCTTTTGCAGTTTAACTTTCCAGCTAAGAGAATTTTATCTTAAAATATTTTATACAAAATGGTTCTAAGTGACTGTGAGAGAATAAACGGGATCATAAAATTTCCTTTGAACACTTTCGGGTCCATAAGAATTTGTTTTTACTTATCTTGTAATAGACAAAAAATGGAATTGAACATCTCGCTCTTTAAGCTATAAAATACTACTCAAGGAGTGCCCTAACAACATTCAAGAGCATTAAACAAGAAAGCTGTTATACAACATTTTAAGCTTTTATTTTAAAATTAGTGTTGATTTAGTCCTTGGGGATGAAAACACAAATTAAAAGAATTGTAAATGTATAATTGTCGTTTGAAAAATAAATTTGCAAATCCGATGTTCGCTGCTTTAATGTCTGTTTTTCTTTGGGAAATTTTACGTATTTCCTATCGCCTGGAAAAATCAAAGGAATAATGCATTTAAATTTTATTCGAATTTTTTAATAAATTAAGAGGCTTTAGTAGTCCTCCGTTACTTTGATTTTGTATTTAAAAAAGAATATATGTATATATATATATATATATATATATATATATATATATATATATATATATATATATATATATATATATATATATATATATGTATATATATATATATATATATATATATATATATATATATATATATATATATATATATATATACATATATATATATATATATTGCGAAAACAGAGCGGTTTGTCACCCTAATTTACCAATATTCTAGCATTTTTTTAAATACTTATACCTTCTGTCCATTTGAACTGATATATGAAAATTTTTTGAAAACACATCTCTTCGAAAATATATTTTCTCGAAAACAGAACTTGTTCAATAATACCGATATTCGAAAACTAGGGATAATTTCAATTTTTTTTTCTGAAAGCGACTTCGAATTTCTCTTTGTCTTGTTCTGTTGCTGTCTGTTTCTGTTCTTTCGCATATCTGTCTTGGTGGACAGTCACTCATCTAACTTCCATCCTATCAATGCTTGCGTACCCCAAGGTCAGTGGCGTATCCAGGATTCCTTTCTGGGGGGGGGGGGGGGGGGGGGGGTTGTGGTCAAGCATATATTGCCATTTTTATATAAATAATTTATGACCCTTTTGACCTATTAAAAAAATGTAAAAAAACTCCAGGTACGGAAAAATAAGTGACAAGATATTTTACCAAAATGCTTTTATTGTTATATTTTTTTTTATCTAAGACATCCCACGTAGACTTCAAGTCTAAGTACTAACGTACCGTGGGTGTCTGAAGGGAAGGGAAATTGAGTCTATTGACACGGGATTTGAAGGATTGGAGGTTAGGACGGGAAGGGAAAACATCTGCAGGCAATTTGTTCCATAATCTGGAGACCCTATAGGTATGAATGAGCGAGAGAAGTGGTCTGTTCTAGGCTTTTGTGGATGGGCAGCAAATGGATGCATACGCAACGTGCCTCTTGTTGTTCTGTTAGGACCAGTCAAGGGGGGAATTAATAATACCGGCTAGTTCTTCAGAGCAAAATCCGTGGAACTAGCGGTAGAAAAGGGATAAATTCCCAACAGCGCGGCGATGAGCGAGAGAAGGGAGGGCTGGGTCATTGATAAGTCGAATGGCTCTCTTTTGGATACAATCAAGGATGTTAAGTGTCGAAGGTGATGCCGCTCCCCAGATGTGGGAGCAGTACTCTAGGTTAGGTCTTATTTGGGAAACATAGGGAGTGTATAAGTTGGCAGGGGAGAAGTATTTTCTGGCCCGAAAGAGAAAACCAAACTTTTTAGCTGCCGATGTGGCTACTGAAGTAATGTGTTTGTGCCAGCTGAGATCATGTTGAAAAGCGACGTCGACAAGATCGAATGTTTCATTGTTTTGTGGGGCCTGGCCATTCATGTGGATGGAGGAAGACTGGGTTTTGGAGGCGTTGAACTGAACAAGGTTCTTGGCACCCCAGTCTAAAATTAATTGGAGATCTTGGGAAAGGGATAGGTACATGGATCTGCGTCTATTATCCAACTCTTGATTCGAAACTTATCTGGAAAAATGAATATTGGAGTGAAGAGTACTATCGTCAGCATAACTGTGGATGGGGTTAGTAGTTGAAGAGAGCAGGTCATTAATGTGAAGAAGAAATAGGGTTGGTGCCCAGGCTGAACCTTGGGGAGCGCCTGCATTGATAGGATGGAAGTTAGATGAGTGACCGTCAACCACAACAGATATGCGCCGATTAGAGAGGAAGCTACCGATCCAGGTACATAGTTTTGCTAGGAAGACCGTAAGAAGGTAGTTTGTTGAGGAGTGCGGCATGCCATACTTGGTCAAAGGCCTTTGAAATATGAAGAGCAACAATCTGAGATTCGCCATAAAATTCGAGAGACTTGTTCCAGTTATGTCTGACAAAGCTTAGGAGATCAGCTGTGGATCTTTGGTGACGAAATCCTTACTGTGTGCACTTTTTGTGCACTATACAGGACAAAGCAAGTTTTTCATCAGCTGGTTTTGTTCTGGGGGGGGGGGGGGCAATTGCCCCCTTTGCCCCCCCCCTGGATACGCCACTGCCCAAGGTTCACTCCTGGAACCAACCCAATTTATTTTTCACATTAAAGACCTGCTCTCTTCAACTACCAATCCCATCCACAGTTATTCTGGCGATAGTACTCTTCACTCCAACATTCCTTTTTCCAGACAAGTCTTGAATCAAGAGCTGGATAATAGATGCAGATTTATGCACCTTTGCCAAGATCTTCAAATAATCTTAGACAGGGGTGCCAAGAATCTTGTTCAGTTCAACGCGTCCAAAACCAGTCTTGCTCCCTGTCGCGCAAAAAATCCGGTAATACTTACCCCATCCTCTTGAATGGCCAAGCCCTACAGAAAAATGAAACGTTCAATCTTGTTGGCATCGCTTTCGAACGTGATCTCAGCTGGCACCAACACAATTACTTCAATAGCCACACCAGGGACTAAAAAGCTTTCGTTTCCCTTAAAACTTACACACTCTCTATGTTTCCCAAATAAGACATAACCTAGAGTAGGTACTGTCCCCACATTTTTGGATATTTTATAAAAAATTTAGGAAGACTTGAAATAATTTTTTTCAAAATTACTGCAACACTGGTATAAAAATAATCTTTCTTTTCCACTTTAATACATTTATTAATATAAATCCGTGTCATTTTACTAAAAGTGGATCATGCATATTGGACATAAATATGCGTTTATGCGATTCAAGATTTCTTAAAGTAACAATAAAAAGAAAATTAAAATTTTTATGCAAAGTTTAAATTCATTTTCATACAAAATTAAGCGATTAAGGAATAATTTATGATTGAGATAAGTACATTTTTAAGAGTCCACGCAACTACTTGGAAAATATCCTGCAGACTGTTTAAAATTCACACTAAAATTGTAAATCATGCTTTTTATAACCAGGACGTAACACCTTACTACATGTACGTATGTATTTTTTATTAATTAATTTTAAAAAAGATATCAAAACAATCATATTAAATCTAAATGTCTACTTAATTGCAATAATTGCAGGACGGCGCACCAATTCTCGTAATTCTTGAACATTTACATTTTTTGGAATAATTTTAGTCGTAATATCCAAGTTATGTGGCCACCACGGTCCTGCGATCTCACGCCCTGCGACTCTTTTATGGCCACACATTAAAATCTCGATTTTCAAAACCCCTTGGGAGAATTTAGAAGACCTACGGGCTAGAATTACAATAAATTTCAGGAGATTAACAACTCCCCCCAAGTGCTCACCCATGTTTTTGATGCTGTAAGACGAAGAAAGAGAACATGTGCAGAAGTAGAAGGTGGACACATGTCTCATTTAGTTTAAATTTATAATTTTTAGGTTCTTTGTTGTATATGATTTTTTTAATTCTGTATTATTCAATGACAATGACAGTAATGTAATTTTCTTAAAAATAAAAACTTGACAATTTTAATTTTCATTCACCTATATTTTTTACTTATGTTTTACCTTTCAAGAATAGTAATTCAAGACATGCGTGACCGATTCCATCGCATACTTTGAGGTAGTTTTTTTTTATCTTAAGTTACATTTAATCCATTTTTAATCATAGAAGCAAAAATTTAAAAATAAAAATTAATATTTTAAGGTAACAGAAATTGGTAAATTTACCAATCGATTGAAATTTATTATACACAATAAAATTTCACATATATCGAGGGACTTGCCCTTTAAAAAAGAATAATTTTTATTAAAGCATGAATATAGCCATGAAAAATGATTATATTCATAAAACAGAGGGTATCCACTTGGGGGACTGTCAACCTAATTAGCTTCCATTTTACAAATCCCCCTGAAATATATTTTTAAGTCCGGTCACCCTCATCTGGCACGACAATCAGATTTCGAACTGCATCCCTAAAGCGGCTCCGCTTTATCATTTTACTTTCACAAACTTAATGCAATTTAGGAATTCTTTGTAACGATGATGAAGGCATCTCTTTTGATATCTCATTAAATATTGCCAATTCAATTTCAGGTTGGCTTTTGTTGCAGGAATATTGAACAATATTGTATACATTAAAGTTCTCAAATTCAATATCTCTTGAATATTTTTGGATTAAAATGTTATCTGAGTCTTTTTGCTTCCACGCTAAAAGACGGTATTCTAATGGTATGAAAATTACCTCTTGACGTTTTTCAAGATCTTCAACTTTTATTTGTTGACTGCAAAAAAGAAACTCTTAAGTTAAGAAACAAAATACTTTAAAATATATATGTCTCCTAATAAGGGAACGGTTTATTAAAAAAAAATTCGGTTACATAATTGCATAATTAGTTTTCCGTGTCATCAGCCCACCCCCTTAACCTGAGCAAACCTCGGCCGCCCGATCTCCGTCCATCTGCCGTGCTACCCGCCGCCGACGACACCAACGCCGTATCACATCGCGTATGCGCTGAGCTGAGTGGGCGAGCGTTTCGAATTCGAAAAATTTTGAAAAACGCGTAAGGACAAAAGTTGTTCTTTACATCGTGACAAATATTTTTTGTTGAACAGCTTTTCCTCTAAAACCAATGGTTCAGCAGTTATATGGAAATAAACAATTAAATTGCTTATAACAATTGACCGCAGTGGAATTTTTCAACCCTGATAATTTTGGCTTAATCTACACCTAATTCTCAATGTTCATGATTTTTTTCAGATTTTTCTGAGCGATACTTTTGGTAATGAGGGTGGGGGACTGCAATTTTTAAGAGTGTTTTCCGAAAAATGATTTAAAAAATGTATAAACAAATACGTTAGATACATATTGTTGAATTCGTGCTTCAATAAGCAGACGACGCTCTTGATTTGTTCCCTTTTCCAATTTACACTCTGAAATTAACCCCCCAGAATCAAAATTCAACGTTTTATTCTTCACATCTAATTAGGGTAGGCCACCACACTATCTTTGTGCTTAAATCGCCTGTGAGGGACGGACGGACGTACGGACGGACGGACACCGAAGTGATTCCATAAGCGTTCCGTTTTGCTAAGTTTAGAATGGAACACTAATAAAACAATTTTAATTCTTGATCAGAATTCGCTATATACGATTCATATAAGTAAATTAGTCATCGACTTAAAAGAAGCGGCCATCTGAATGAAAACATCTTCTCTTGAGTTAATAAATGGGACGTGTAATTTCAAGGCATCATTACTTCTACACATATAAATAGCAAGGAACGACACAGAATTTTTTTCGGGAATTTCCCAATTCCTCTAGATCTATAATATAACACACTGATTTAGAGACTGCACCAATAACAAGCACAAAGGAGCGGCGTCAATGGAACAGGTGGGCAAACAAATAATAAGAATAGCTGTAGGACCGACCACGCCGCGATGGAAATACCTAAACACCTTTATAATACGGGACGCTTTTTTTAATTCAAGTAACTGTATTATTTGAATTTATTTTTAGAACTTTTACAAAGAATTACTTGATAAACATCAGAGTTTTGTTGTAAAGAAAGCTACTCTTAAAACAAAATCATGGTTACTTTCTATTAATTTGTTTTTTCATTATAACAAAATGGACGCTCAATTTAATTAAATTACACTTTTTCAACTTAGGGAAGAGAAAAGTGACTGTCTCTTTGATACCACATTGGTATTTTTTTGTGTGTACTCTTAAAATCCAAATCCATCAAGCAAACCCGAGCAAAACTACTATTTATTAAACGCCTTTACCAAAGTATTTTTGGCATAGATAATATTTCATCGATATAAGACACCTCCCTCGTCCCTTATTCCTAATTGCAAAGACCCAAATACTGGAATGAATCATCTACTTGATTCTTTTTAGGGTCGAGAATTCTTGTCTTTTACCCTCGTAATACGTCAAATCAAATTCACGTTGTGTTTGTGACACATGATTCACTATAAATATGCTGATGGCCTCCTTCGTTTTTTGCTATAATGTGAATCACGAAGTGGAAAGGACTTTTGCCGCGCAAAAATAGAATCAATATGTTGGGTTGTCATTATTTTCGAGTTTATCTGGAATAATTTTAAATATATAATTGTTTTTTCACAATATAGGTCGTACTTGTATGGCCTTGGCCTTGCACATGCGGCATTTTCAAATATAGTTTTATACTGACAACATCTAGGCAAGAACTTATTTATGGGTATTTGCTTTTTGCGAGAATTACTAAGATTAAATTGGCACTTGCTGAAAGATATCGACATTAGTCTTCATCACTCTGCTAATGCATTTCCTCTCATTTCTATGGAAAGTCATAAAGCACTGCATAGAATATTGTCTACAACAAATTTGAAATAATATTTTAAATATTTTTTAATAAGAAGCAGACAGTGATTGGCCTAAGACTAGATTTAAAGTGAGATGGACGATACGCATCTCTTCGGTGCAAGCGCTGAATGGTACATTGCCACTCACCATAGGGTTACAAGTCACAATAAAAATCATAAGGTACATGCTCTCTGTTGAGTTTGAAATATTATCTGTAGAAGCACTTTGGTAATGGCAAAATAGAATTCTAGAGCTCTAAAACTAGAATAGAAAAAATAATTATAAAGTTAGAGAATTTAGGACGGTTCTACAAAAATGTGCTTACATTACTGAAAATATTTTTCAGCCATTTATTAATGCTATTAGTATTAACAAAATATCGTCGAAAGTAATAAATCAAATTTTGAATTTTATAGAAAAACTAAAAATTAAATAAAAATAATTTACGCATAACACGTCTTATTGTTATGAAAGTTAGCAAAGTATGTTAAAATTTTTTATATTTTAGTTCATATTTTTGATCTACGCCTGTGCCTTTAGCTCAGTGCAAACCACTGAATGCACATCTCGTATTTTGGTATTTCAATTTCGGAATGGTTATGTTATATACTCCAGGGATTTTTTCTGTATTGATGCCTATATTTGCGAAATTTTCATGCTTTTACTTTTCAAGTTTAGGGATGGCACCCATGTCAAAACGTAAAAAATTATTTAAGGTGTCTAGATTTATTCGACGCCGGTCTATACTACATAGGGCGATTTATATCACGAATATCTCTTTTTCAAATTGATATGTTAGATTATGGGATAAAAATCTTCCTGCAGAAAAAGCATTTGATCGATAATTATATTTTGGTGTCACTAATCCACAATTATAGGCAAGAAGTGGTCTTTGCACTATTAACAAACTTATTATTTTAAAGTTAAATATCACTTAAAACAATGTACATACAGTGAGGCCCAAAAATGTCCCCCTCCCCTTTTATTTTTTGAACTGGTAAATATAAAAATTTAAAATTTGGCATACTTCAATAACAATATGAATACTAGTTGACGCGCCTCTTGCTGTTCTGTTACGAAGACGAACAGGGACTTATAGCGGCTAGTTCTTCAGAACATAATCCATGGGTATCGGTAGAAAAGGGAACAATCCCCAACAGCTCGGCGATGACCGAAAGAAGGGAGTTTTCTTTTGAGGACTGAGTCATTGATTATAGTTATTCTGTGTTTAAACTCCAAAAGAAAGTTCGGCTGTCTTACATACACTTCTTGTTTTAGATAGCTCCATAAAAAAAGTCTAAGTGTGTTAAATCGGGCAACCTGGCAAGCCATTCGGTAGAACCTCGACGACCAATCCAACGATTATGGTAAACAGTGTCCAAATATTGCCTTACGTTTCAGCTACGCACCACGGAACCAATTTTCCAACAGGATGGTGCGCTCCCACGTTTTAGCAGAAACGTAAGGCAATATTTGGCCGCTCCTTACCCGGTCGTTGGATTGGTCCTCGATTTTTGAGCAGCACAGTATACACAAAATAGCCTCTATATTACGAAGAGCCAATATTGCCAAAGGCTACAAAAAGTATTTTAACAATAATTCACTAGTCAACAAACATAAATAGGGCGTAGTTTAGTTTATTAATAATTATGTATAATATGTTTGCCAGAAATGCCAACTTATCGATTATGTTCTAAAGCAATATAATATGCAGAATAGAGTGCAAAAGCATATTTTTAAGATCGTCTTTAAATAGATTTTATATAATAAAAAACGAGGAAGTTATAAGGGTGAGAGTATAGTGATTGTCCCGCGGTAGACGACTATGTCAAATACCAATTCTTGGTGGAGAATTTTATTAAGAATGTGAGTGACATGAATACCCTCCACTTTTTAATAAAAGTAATATATAAACGATGAGCATTATTCGGAAAGTTAAATAAAACGGGGGTGCGTTGTTATGGCCCCGAACGCCCTTATCTGTTAACGATTCTTGCGATTCTTTCGCGTTCACATTTTCACACTCTCGTTCACATGATTTTAACAAGACAACAATGGAGAGGGATTCCGGCGAGGAAAAGGTTTTTATTGTAATTGTGGCATTCCATTTTGGTGCGATTTTTAAAGAAATGAGAAACTCCCACGTGAAATTCCATTTTTCTGGTCATATACTAAATCGAAAGCCAGGAATTGTGTGTGTGCTTCCGGTCTTCGCAGCCACAATTCTAGCTAAATGTCGACCCTATTTCTGACAGCACTTTCCTAATAGCGAGTTTTTGCCCTACACTTGTTAAACACGCTAACCTTATTTAAATTTCTTGCAATAAGTAAGTCCACACAAACACCCAAATAGCAGGCGGAGCCTGTGAAATTTTAAGGTTGTATATCTCTGTTGCTACTTATGGGACCCATGCCTAGTTCAGGTTTTTTAATAGTGAGCCTACTAGGAATGTTTTGGTAAAAAAAAAATTGTAATTTGCGAAAAAAAGTTGAATTTTTGAATTGACCCACTTGGGAAAAAATTAACACTCTTGGATATTTTATCTATTATTTTTTCTAAACAAAATTTACATCATTTTGTCGACAATTAATTCTTAAATTTTAAGAGAAAAAAATGTGGTAGTAGAAAGTTTTAGTCATTTGAATTTTTTTTAAATTATATTTTAGGTTTAAAAAAATTCAACTGTTCATACTGTATATATCCGATACAGTTAAATTGCAAAAATTCTCTAAAAATACATGTGCGAAACTTCCTTAATATCTGAGGTCCCCTCACGTATGTATAAAGCGTCTAGGATCTCATATTACACTTAGAGTAAGATCTTTGTCTCCGCCATTAAATAAAAACCTTTCAAATATTTAAAATGCTTATGTATATTGCAAAGAAAACTAATAACAATAAGTTAGAAGCATACTAGAAATAGTATATGTATATAATTCCAGATGACAAAGGAAAGACAATTAAAATTAACCAAAACACTGGAATTAATTCATTTTTAAAGAAATGGTATCTGCAAAATTTGAATTTTATATAAACGGTGTCCAAGATAAGGAGGGTCAGTATGGGGATGTCGGTAATGGTTAGCGATAGAAAATTAGTTGAATAGGAAAAAAGTTGCGTATTTATAGAACTACTAAAATGATGTTCCGAAATTTTTCAAATGATTTTTCATTTTCGAGTTATTTTGACGTATGAACGTATGGACGTATGGACGTATGAATGTATGGACATTGTCAATCTTACGTATGGACATACGGCCGTATCGACGTATGGACATATGGACTTATGGACGCTTGAACCTATGGACGTATGGACGTATGGATGTATCGACGTATGGACCTTTGATCGTATGCATACGTAACGCGTCTCTTGTTGTTCTATTAGGAACAGTCAAGGGGGGAATTATGGCGTCTAGTTCTTCAGAGCAAAATCCGTGGAAGGATCGGTAGAGAAGGGATAAATCCCCAATAGCGCGGTGATGAGCGGGAGAAGGGAGTTTTGTTGTGAGGACTGGGTCTCTTCTACGTTGGATAGGATCAAGGATGTTAAGTCTCGAAGAAGATGCCGCTCCCCAGGTGTGGGAACAGTCCTCTAGGTTAGGTCTTATTTGGGAAGCATGGCGAGTGTGTAAGTTGGAAGGGGAGAATCACTGAAATTTTAAAAACTTGCCATGAAATAAAAAAGTTCCGTTTTAATTTTTTTTTTCGTTAGATGTGCTTCAAATGTTGCCCAATGATAACGTGTCTTCCATAAAAAATTAATTACTATTAATAATCGTGATTGTCTGATGAACTCCGTATCTAAATATCTTATAAGAATCCTTCGCCCTAAAGAAACTACATAATCGTTCATGCAAACATAAAGAACTACAGACTTAAGATCCCATTAGGCCTGTCATCCGCAATAAAATATTTTTAACTAGATCCAATACCTACAAACCGCTTATAAACTTGATTGTCAATGACCAGTGGCTAACCCTTTATCATCTCGGATAGCCCTAATATCCCTCAAGGGTCAAAACTTGGGCATGTGAAATATGACGTCGACGTTTTAATTAATAAAGGGGTATAAATTAAATAGCGATGTTAATCAAGACCAAAGATACGGCCTTTGGACTTCGAGTAATAAGTTATCGGGTTCAGTTTCTAACACCTTAATGCCATTTACAAATTATTGTAACATGACACGGGGCTATCAAAAATGTCAAATGAATAGGGTGGTGACCGGTGACCAGAATGGCGTCCTAATACATTAAGAGTAAGTTATTTAAGATTAAGAAATATCTTTAAGTTAATCTACCCTATTTTTTGGTTTCATCCAAAAACAAATTAAAACCATTATATTAGAAGAAATATATATATATATATATATATATATATATATATATATATATATATATATATATATATATATATATATATATATTTGTAAGATCCAAAAAGGACTCCCAGGTGAGCTCCCACAAATAAAAGAATATATTTTTTTTGTTAACGAGAACATTTTTACCTTTTCTTTGGTAAGTTCCGGAACGATGTCAGGTATATGTACGTAAGTTTCGTGACCAAAAGTCTCTCTACACCACTTGAGACCTATTTAATTATTTATTTAGACAAAGCATCCCTTTTTAAACCATTACAATAAGAAAAAAACCAACCGCCATAAACAAAATGAAAACATTAGATGAAAAATTTAGTGACAAGAATGTATGATAAAGTTGAACAAAAATATGGGGATGCTGCATTGTTAGGTAGAAAGTATTGTATTTAGGTTTAAAGAGATATGTTTTATTTATGCTTTAAGAAACGTTAGAGGTTACTAAGAATATGTCTAATAAATTTATAACCTATGAAAATATTGGTTTTCAAACCGAAAAGTTTTGAAATAGAAATTAATTAATTATTAAAATAAATCACCTCCTTTTTGATTTTTTGTTGTCTGCCTCTGTGGGAGTCCTTTTACAAAATTAAATAATAATAAAAATTCTAACAGAATATTTAGAATCAATTTATTGCTGCAAATAGTTGTACATTAGTATAAATATAGAAACAGTAGGTATATGGTAAATATAAGAAATACTGTAGTTACTCATTTTTTATACAGTGTGCCCAAAATGTAGTTAATACTGTATAAATAATAAAATAAAATAATATTTAAAGTCAAATAATTTATCCCATCCTATTTAAATAGTTTACTAGCGAAAGACCATGCGGGACGTGGTTTTTTCTCTGCCGATGTGCTTTCCCTGGCAGCTATGTCTGCAGTGGAAGTAGAAGGCTTATCTTCTTCAAGTTTTTGGTACGAGTATGATCGATTTTCTTGTGTTTTAAAACTTACATTGCGTTTTTTAGGATTTGAAAATGGCAAAGACAACAGGAACTTACTTTTCCAAGTTTTTGGAAAGCGATCGTTGGATTTGAAATCTAAGGTATTAGTAAAAGGAATTAAATCTGGTCTTGTATTCTTTAAAATGGATGTAGGCACAATTAATCCTTTAGGATATTCTACCAGAGGTTGGTCCTCATCATCAGAGCTTTCGCTTGAGCTGCTGGATATAAACGAAACAAGTTTTGATGCTCTGGGAGCGGGAATAGGTTTAGTGTGATTTTCATCATACAAAAACCTTCTAGCTGGCAAATTAGCTGCAGTGGTAACATTAGTGGTGCTAGACGAAGAAGTTGATGACATTGCTGGAACTAAATCATTACGCGTCCCACCAAGAGCTCTACCTCCATCAAAAGCTTTTGTAACCAATAGATGTTTTATTATTCCTGAGCATTTTAATTCTCCCTGTTCAATTTTTATAAGGTCAGAGGAAAACTCGTAGTATTCAAGGTTGCAGCATTTACATCGTCTGTCTATAGTTACGTGAGGAAGCCAACACTTAACTTTGCAAACGGAGAACATTTGGATCATACAATTTCTGAAGGATCTACGATGTAGCTCAAATAGAAGGCAGTTTTGTTTGTAGAAGATGTAGTCCTGCTCTTCAGTGGTTAAGTCCAAAAAATCTCTGAAAAAAAAATTATTTAAAATTTTTACCAAATTTTTAAGTATGCTCAGTAATATGCAGAGATTTTTACTCATTTCAATTATTGGCAACTACGGATTTTGATTGTATTTTTAATACCTACTTTTTTCTACAAAGAGAAGATCTATGCAGAAATTTCCCACAGTGTCTTTATCTAATTAAATATTTTTATTTGGCATATTTTTTATTAAACTATTTTTATGCCTTCATTTGTCTGTTATCCATTTTCTCAGTATACGTACATTAATTTTATAACAGTATAAATGATAAGCTATTATCCATAATCAAGCATTCAAAGAAGTAATAAAAACATTTTCATTTTGGCAATTAAAAAAATTTATACGTTTTACCTTTTATTAAAAAAACATTTCACCGTTTCATCGCTGTAAAACTGTGTGTAGTAATCCTAATTTTCAAAGAACCGATCAAGTGCAAGCTATACTTTGACAATTAGTGTTCCGTGCCATGAACCCCCCACTTAACCTGAGCAAACCTCGGCAGCCCGATCTCCGCCCATCTGCCGCGTTACCCGCTGCCGACGGCAACAACGCCGTGTCATATTGCGTATCCGCGGAGCATCAAAACGTGTAAGGACAAAAGTTGTTCCTTACATCGTGAGAAATATTTTTAATCCATAAACTTTTTCTCTAAAACCAATGGTTCAGCAGTTATAAGGAAATAAACAATTAAATTGTTTATAACAATTGATGGCGCTAGAATTTTTCAATCCTGATAATTCTGGTTCAATCAACACCTAATTCTCAATGTTCATGATTTTTTTTCAGATTTTTCTGAGCGGTCCTTTTAGTGATAAGGATGGGAGACAGCAATTTTTAAGCGTTTTTCTCGAAAAATGTTTTAAAAAAAATGTTTAAAAAAAGTACATCATATATATTGTTGAATTCGTGCCTCAAAAAGCTTTCATTTGACACCCTACACGATGCCCTTGAATTTTTTTTTCTTTTCCCAATTTACCTCTCGAAATTAACCCACAGAAGCAAAATTTAATTTTTTAACTTCACGTTTATAAGTGGGCCACCACACTTGAACGGAAGGGCACCAAACTGATTCCGTTTCACAGAACACTAAAAAAAGCAAACTAATATGCACAGAATGTAACAAACTTACATGTATTCAATAATCTTCTCTTGACTTTGAAGCATAGTTTGGATTTCTTTAGTTTCTAGGTTATAATATAGCCAATTGTCATAAAGGATATGTTTTGCGGCTGCCATGATGAATTACCTTTTTTTAACGATACAATAACTACATTTATTCACGGAAATTGACGTTAAAGTTACCAAGGCACTGACTGGAAAAGCACTAAAATCTGCCATTAAAAGTTTCAACAAAGTTTTATGTGGTATTGATAAAAAAGAAGCAACGATTGGTGAATCATATTTATCGGTGCATTGGCTACTGTCACGATGCATATGGACATTAGAATGCTCCTGGTTGCTGGGTGCCCAAGAAATATTGTACTGGTTGCTTTCTCGAATCAGATTTTTCTTATCTCAGACAGTCAACGAGGACTTCAAGCCTAAGTACTAACGTACCGTGGGCATCTGAAGAGAAGGGAAATGTAATCTATTCACACGAGATATAAAGGATTGGAGGTTGGGAGGAGAAGGGAAAACATCTGCAGCCAATGTATTCCATAATCTGGAGTGGGATGTTCTAGGCTTTTGTAGCTGGATAGTAAAGGGATGCATACGTAACGCGCCTTTTCTTATTCTGTTAGGAATAGGCAGGGGGAGGGGGGTGGGATAATAGCGGCCGGTTTTTCAGAACACAATCCGTGTAAGTATCGGTAGAAAAGGGATAAATCCCCAACAGCGCGGCGATGAGCGAGAGAAGGGAGTTTTCTTCTAAGGGCAGGTCACTGATGAGTCGAATGACTCTCTTTTGGATAGACTCAAGGATGTTAAGTGTAGGTTAGGTCTTATTTGGGAAGCCAAGAGTGTGTAAGTTGAAAGGGGGGAAGTATTGTCCGCGTAGCTGTGGATGGGACTGGTAGTTGAAGAGAGCAGATCATTAAAGTGAAGAAGAAACAGGGTTGGTGCCAATTTTTTAGTTATGGAGCTGAATATGCATTATGAAAAAAATACCTCTAGGGTTTGTTATTGGCTCCAATTTTTTCTATATAAAATGAGGCCTCCTTCAGGTGATTTTAAAAGTCCTGACTATTAAATAACACTCGTAGAGTTAGAGCTTAGCTCAATTTCTTTTTCTAGGTAGAAGTAAGCATTCTTTATGTGTTTGTTAAATCCCTAACCGCTGGGTGCGCTAGAAATATATTATTGCGTGCTTTTTTTAGTCATATGCCAATTTAAAAGGTGTAGAACGTACATACACTGAAAAATAAATAGGAAATACTTAGAATCTATGTCATAATTAATGTATAATTTTGCAAACAAATAAAGGGATTAGTTAAGGTAATACTATAAGCAAATTAATAATGTTATCTTTCACGCTTGTAAAGGTGTACTTCTATTTACCATTTTCTTAAATTATTTTTGTTATTAAACATGTAATCTTGGGATAGAAGTGTTCCGATCCCTAGTTTTCTTATTGGCTATCTTAAAGAATGAAAAAGTTGGCATTGATTATTTTATTTTTCGTTCTAGTGATGAAATGTAAGTAGGTAGTGATCGAAAAGTGATTTTTATGAGTGGATTTTGTACCTATAAAGAAGTGCAGAATATAATATACAAACTAATGCAATAATATATCTAAAATCTTTACATGCGTAAATACATATATACGACAAAGAATAATGTATAGTTGGCTAAACACCTTATTGAAAATCAACAAGCCCTTGTTGGTTTTTTGACAGTGAAATTCTCAGAAAGATATGCAGACCAAACAATAATAATTGATGTAAAATTTAAAAAAAAATTAATATTTGGAAATTACATACTTATGTATATAAAAGTACATACAGTATGTCTGCAGATGGGGTTTAGAAGAGGATGAATGGACCAAATTTTGCAAGATACGTAAAAATGTCACTCTTAATAAAAGTTTTTGCTTGTAAAAAAATAAGACTCACGTTATAAAAAATTTAATTTTTTATACAAAAAATTAAAATGTTATAAGTAACGAGTTTTATCACATTATTTTTTAAAGTCCCAACTATTCTCTCTCACACTTTTAACCAGAGTACTAGTTTCTATATATTAAACAATAATGATACCTATGGACATATTTGTCAATGTCTTTATTAAATGAAGCGATTATCTAATTCAAAATACTTCTTATTCAAGTGTAATTTTTAAGTAATACGAACATTTAATTAAACTCAAAAGAATATGATATAAAATAAGCAATACAATAAATATATCAAAATTCAAAAACTCCACCACTATGTTTAACAAATTTTTCTAATTGCTTCCTGAGATATCTGAAGGAATTTCTGATTTCTTCCTGGGATACTGAACGAACAGCCTAGGTAATTCTGCATTTTAACACGTCAATATTATTTGGTGGCATAAACAATTTGTTTAAACGGCCCCATAGAATCGGCCAACGTTAAGTCGGTCCTCATCGGGGGGGGGGGGGGGGGGGGGATTGGACCATTTCTACCAATCCACCTTGAACCAAATCTGCGGTGAAGCCATTCTATTACCTCGCGAGCGCAATGTGCTGGACAACTATCTTGTTGAAAAGCAAATGTACGTTCATCAGAAGACAATAAATTCATAAAAATGGATATTTCCTTTTAAAATTTCGTCTCCAACCCACAATCAAAAATCTAGTCTTTTCGCTTCATCTCCCTCTTACAATATTTGGTTAAAGTGGGGTTTGAACGGAAATAATTTATTTTCTTTAAAGATAACCTGAATATGACTTTGTTCACACTTCTAGATGTTTAGCACGATTTCTGGGGGATATCACAGGAGTTTCTCTAACAAACTGAATAACCAAAACTGTGGCAACATCGTTTTGGTTATATTTCTTCTTCTTCTTCTTCTTAAGATTCAAAACTGAACCAGTTCTTCGGAACTTCTTTATTGTATTGTCCCTTTTAAGCTGGTTTTTTGCTCTTATTGTTTTTCCAGAAATCCGTTATGTAATTATATTAGTAGCAAGTAGTAAATAATAAAAACATTTCAAACACTGTGTATATTATACCACTGACTCTGTAAGCCTGGCGTAAAGAGTCGCCCCTCTGCATCGTCGCGCCCGGTGGAAACCAAGGGCTAACACTAGCCCCGGCTGTTCCCTGGTCGCTCTGCCGGGTTGGACCTCGCCAGCTTGGGTTTGTAACCCGGGCCACATGTGATTGTAAATTATTAGTTCCTAGTTGATGTTGTATATATATATATATATATATATATATATATATATATATATATATATATATATATATATATATATATATATATATATGTATATATATATATATATATGTATATATATATATATACATATATATATATATATATAATAAATGTAAATGCGAAGATTTACTTCTTCGCTAGTGCAGCGAAAAGGCCGTGAATGAAAAATAAAAATAATGAGGACTATCTTTGATTCTGGTCTGGTTGGGTTTCATACATATATATATATATATATATATATATATATATATATATATATATATATATATATATATATATATATATATATATATATATATATATATATATATATATATGTAATGAATAAATATGTTTGAAAGTAAGTCTTTATTGTATTGTAGATTGTCATTTCAGTTATTGGGAATATTGGGATTCCTACAAATTTCTCGCTAAATTGCCCCATGATGTAGCGGTATGATATTTGGCCATCCCCATAACACTGGACTATAAAAATCCTTTGTTCATTTTGATAAGAAATTTTTTAAATGAAATAATTGCTTCATTTAATAAAGACTTTGACAAACATACCCATAGGTGTCAGTATTGTTTAATATGTAGAAACTAGTACTCTGGTGAAAGGTGTGAGTGAAAATAGTTGGGACTTTATAAAAATAATGTGATGAAACTCGTTATTTTTAATACTAAAATTTTTTAATGAAATCTTGTGCTTAGGGTATAATTTAAAAATTTTTGTTATTTTGGTAGAAAATGATAAACAAGGTATGTTTACTCTTACGCAAAATAACGTTTTCATATTTTTTAAGCTCCCTGTATAAAAAATTAAATTTTTCATAAAGTGAATCTTTTTATTTTACAAGAAAAACTTTTATTAGGAGTGACATTTTTACGTATCATGCAAAACATACTGTACATATAAAATACACTAAGAGCTTTAAGATTCTAAGTGCTTTATTAGGGAGATAACAGTCATTATAATAAAATTCTAAACCTCTCAAGAATGCATATATTTAATGTGTTATCTTGATCCGTCTGACTGTATGCAAAAAACAGTATGTGTTCTGTTGGATATAGTTAAAAAAATTACTGAATTTTGTATAAGCCGTAGGCGTCTCTCAGTGGATTTTTTCAATCATAAAACCAGTGATAACATTTACCTCTGTCAGCGCAAATATTACATTTTAAAATGAACAGAAATTTTGTTATCGACATTTTACATCTTAGATAATATTTAACTTCTATTATTTTATATGCGATTTATTACGTTATAATGCTATTATGCTGACACCTATTTTGCACTATTAAGTAAATGATGACACATACATAGATATTAATGTTATTGTTATAATACATATTATGAAATTTAATTTTAAAGCGCCGGCAATCTCTATTTAATTGTTAAAGTAAGTGTAAGGTACACCCTAAGCTGACTTTTAAAAATTAATAATTTAGTCTCTGTATGACAGCCAAAGATAGATAACTAAAAGAGTGTAACTATATACACTGTAAAGCGACAGAAAAACAAGTAAAAAAGTTTTTATTTTGTGTTTGTGTCACAGTACAGCTTATGGCAATATTCTCTAACAAAATTTCTTTGGACTCAGTACTTCTAGCATTAAATGCACTGAAACGGTTTCAAGTCTGGTCAAACTAAAGCCATTTCTTTATTTTTCAAGGTTCTAACCTTGACTGTCCTACCTGTCGAGGCCTTGAGTGCTTTAAATCCAGAATACGAAATTTAAAATGTGATAAAAACTTTCCTACATTACCCTTTCAAGGTGAATTATTCCCGAGAAGAAGCAGCAGAGATAATCAGTACGGCTGCCTTGAATTGAGTTATTATACTGGTAAGAAATACTAATACCTGCCATGTTTTCTTTCAATATTATTTGTTACCAGATTTTAGCTCAGAAAACTTTTTTAGGAAAAACTTTATACAGTATAAAGCAGTGTTTTCCAGTTATCCAGGGTAATTGCGTATGTAAAAAACTTGAAGAAATAGTGCAAGTAAAACAGTGCACACTTTCAGGAAAGAGACAAAGAAGAAATGAGCAAAAAGGTAGCAATAACATTGATTGCGACGAAGAAGAAAGTAAGAAAGAGAAACGAGAAACTAATAAAAACGATGATGAAGACGAAACCGAAGAAGAAGAAGATGATACTGAGAAGGATGAAGATGAAAGGAAAGAAAAGGAGGAGGCATATAATAAGTATCAAGAAAATAAAATGAAAGAGGAAGAAGATAGAGAAAAGCAGCTGTCGGAAGAGAACAAAAAGGCACAGGAAAATAAAATGAAAGAAGAAGGGGAACGAGAGAAAAGAGAAAGTGGACAGAAAAATGATGTTAATGATGAAAACATAGAAAGCGCAAAAGGCAACTTGTCTTCCATTATGAATATTGTAAGTATAATAGATATTTTTGTCGTTGTTTAAACTTAATAAAATGCAATGTTTTAGGTGTTATCAGGCCCTTCCTACCAGACTACTAAAGATTCAAGTCACACAGAAGCCGCTAACTTGACACAATTCATACAAACTACGAAATTGGTAACAAATTCATTGGGTAAAGCTACCACTCTCAGTTTTCTTACTTCTCAAGGTTATCAAAATATTAGCACGATATACAAAATAACATCTTTAAATAATTCAGATACGAAATTACCTGGTACATATAAAAGTCCATTAATACTAACCACCATACCCACAGGAACTTACAAGTCATCCACTAACACATATGTACCACTTACAAAGACAACTATAGCTGGTGAAAATTATAAATCTAACGAGAATCCGTCTTCCGAGGTAAAAAATCAGCAAACCCAAACCCAAACAGTGGCCACCAGTATAAAGACAGAAGTTTCACCTTTATCCACTACTGCTAGATTTAGCTACAACACTGGAAAAACGGAATTTACAAAGCAAAATACTCTATCAAAAGAAATCCCTAAAGTGGTCAGCAATATAATGGTGACAGCTTTATATTCAAGTTCTACCAATACAACTACTCCTGGTTATTATAGAAATCTATCTACAGAGCAAATATCTAGTGAAAAGACATTTACCTCCACAGTTTCAACAACAAATATGGCGGGTAACACAATAGACAATGGATCCATTTCAAACATACCCACCAGTACATCCCAAAAAATTGCATTGGTGCCACAAGAAGCACTAGCCCAGATGATAAATAAAGAAAGAACTGGCTACAATACAGATCTTCAGGAATCAAATATTACAATCAGTTCTCCGCTGAATGAAGTTGCAACCAATAAAGAAAAACTTAGTACTAGCTTAGCAACAGCACAATCAGGTAAGGGATGGTCTGCTGCAACCAGTGCCAGTACCACTACTACAAGATCAGTAACAGGACCAACGACATTCCCTGAGGTATATTCTAAAATTACTGCTACTACAATATCCAGTCATAGCCAAGCTACTGTAACGATAGCACCGTCGGAAGAAGTTCCTCAAATCATTATTAATGCAGCTATTGTTGAAAAACCATATAATAATAGCACCAGCAAAGAGACGACGTATTTCTTCGACAAATCTAGGGCCTACACAGCTAGTGTCGAAAAAATATTTACTAATAATCTGGATAAAAGGAAAACACCCGATCCTGAAATAACCGGTTATATTACAGACTCATCAAAAAAAGTATCCGATAAAATCGTGGACACAGATCTAACAGAAACTTCTGTGGAAATGCCTACAATATCTAGTGCTTATACAGCTGCTGCTTACGAGAGTTTCAGTAACAGCTTGGACAAAGAAACATCAGAATTGTCATCGAAAACGCCTGGAATAACTAGTACTAAAAAATCCAATAGCAGCTTCGTTATACACACGACAGAGCCATTCCAAGAAATGCCTGAAATATCTAATGCTTCCACAGCTGCTGCTAAAATATTATCCAGTAAAAAGGAGACAGCACAATTGCCTTCGGAAAGGGCTGAAATAACTAGTGATCCTTCAGCTGTATCTGAAAAAACCAGTACTACTACAGTGACATCTGAAAAAGTCTCCAGTGATATATTGAATAGAGTTATGACAGAACCGTCTGAGGAAATGCCTGGTGATTCTACATCTACCAGTAGCAGTTTGGGCAACAATGCCTCAACTTTAAAAACGCCTAAATTAACTGGACCTAATTCAGCTAGCTCTGGAGCAGTAACCACAGATATGACAGAAAAGCCCGAGCAAATTCTGGCGGTTTCTAGTGATCCTGCAGCTGCCTCTGAAAAAGAATTTATTGAAAATATATCAAGTAAAAGCTTGGGCGAGAACAAAACAAGCCTGTCTTCCGAAATGCCTGAAATAATCAGGAATACCACAACAACATCTAAAAATGTATCCACCACTATGTTGAATCCAGACTTGACAGATCCTCCCGAGAATATACCCAAAATATATAGTGCTTTAACAGGTACTGTTGAAAAGATATACAGTGACAGTTTAAACGAACAAGAAACGGACTTACCTTCTAAAACGCCTGAAATAACCGTTACTACTACAATAACCTCGGAAGGCTTATCCATAGACGTGACAGAGCAGTCTGAAGAAATGCTTGAGATATCTAGTACTCTTCCAACGGTATCTGAGAAAGAATTCATTATTATCCTGGACACAGACACTGGAGAAGCTTTTGAGAAAACATCTGAAAAAACTACTGCTTCTACAGCCACCGTTAACATAATATATAATAATAGCTCGAAAGAAAATACAAAAGAATTGTCCTTGGAAAGACTTAAAATAAATAGTACTACTGCAGCATCCAGTGATACCTTGGATACAGACCTGACAGATATGTCTGAAGATATGCCTAAAATATATAGTGCTTTTACAACTACTGTCAAAGAATTATCCACTGGTAGGTTGGACAAAGAAGAAGGAGACTTGCCTTCTGAAACGTTTGAAATAACCGCTGCTACTTCAACCACCTCTGAAGTAGTATTCACCGACATGACTGAACAGTCTGAGAAAATGCCTGAGATATCTGGTGCCTCTGCAGCTGTATCTGAAAAAGAGTTACCTTCTAAAGAAGAAGAAGAAGAAGAAGAGAAAATGCCTGAAATATCTGGTGCCTCTGTAGCTGTATCTGAAAAAGATTTACCTTCTACAATGACTGAAATAACTGGTACTACAACAATATCCTCGGAAGAATTATCCATAGACATGACAGAGCAGTCTGAAGGAATGCTTGAGATATCTAGTATTCTTCCAACGGTATCTAAGAAAGAATTCATTATTATACTGGACACAGACACTGGAGAAACTTTTGAGAAAACATCGGAAAAAACTACTGCTTCTATAGCCACGGTTAACATAATATATAATAATAGCTCGAAAGAAAATACAAGAGAATTGTCCTTGGAAAGATTTAAAATAAATAGTACTACTGCAGCATCCAGTGATACCTTGGATACAGACCTGACAGAGATGTCTGAAGACATGCCTAAAATATATAGTGCTTCTACAACTACTGTCAAAGAATTATCCACTGGTAGTTTGGACAAAGAAGAAGAAGACTTGCCTTCTGAAACGTTTGAAATAACCGATGCTATTTCAACTACCTCTGAAGTATTAGTCACCGACACTTCTAAGAAAACAGCTAGAAAAACTGCTGCTTCTACAGCCACGGTTAACATAATATATAATAATAGTTCAAAAGAAGATACAAGAGAATTGTCATCCGAAAGGCTTAAAATAAATATTACTACCACAGCTACATCTGAAAAAGCATTCAGTGATAACTTGTATACAGACCTGAAAGATCTGTCGGAAGACATGCCTAAAATATATAGCGCTTCTACACCTACTATCAAAGAATTATCCAGTAGCAGTTTGGACAAAGATGAGGTAGGCTTGCCTTCTGAAACATTTGGAATAACCGATGCTACTACAACCACCTCTGAAGAAGTATTCACCGACATGACTGAACAGTCTGAGAAAATGCCTGATATATCTGGTGCCTCTGCAGCTGTATCTGAAAAAGAGTTTATTAGTATCTTGGACGCACAACCTAGAGATCTTTCTAAGAAAATATCTGGAAAAACTACTGCTTTTACAGTCCCTGTTGACATGACGTTTGATAGTGCGGAAGAGAAAATAGAATTATCTTTCAAAGGGCCTGAAATAACCACTATTACTACAGCTACATCTGAAAAAGTATCCACTGAGATTTTGGTTACAGACTTGACAGATCCGTCCCAGAACTTGCGTGAAATATCTAATACCTACACAGATAGTTTTGAAAGCATTTTCAGTAACAATTTTGACCAAGACCAAATAGAAACTTTTTCTAACTTGCCTGAAATAACCGAAACGACAACAGCTACATATGAAGAAATATCCAGTATTATGTCAAATATAGACATTAAAAAATCATTCGAGAACATGCCTGTAACATCTAGTGCTTCTACAGATACTGGTGAAAAAATATCCAATGTTAGTTTTAACCAAGAAGGAACAGGCTTGTTTTCTAAAATGCCTGAAATAACCTGGACTGCTACAGATAAATCCGAAAAAGTATCCACTGACATCTTGGATACAACTTTGAGAGATCCATCCTATGACATTCCTAGTGAGGGGTTGGACGATAAAAAAACAGGTCTCTCTTTCGAAATGCTTGAAATATTCGGGAATTCTACAACAACATCTGAAAAAGTATCCACTACTATGTTGAATATAGACTTGATAGATCCATCCGAGAATACATCCAAAATATATAGTGCTTTTACGGCTACTGTTGGAAAGATATACAGTGACAGTTTGGACGAAGAAGAAACAGACTTACCTTCTAAAATGCCTGAAATAACCGATAGTATTACAACAACCTCGGAAGAAGTATCCGTAGACGTGACAGAGCAGCCTCAGGAAATGCTTGAGATATCTAGCACCCTTGCAGAGGTATCTGAGAGAGAATTCATTAGTATCTTGGACACAGACCCAAGAGACACTTCTAAGAAAACAGCTAGAAAAACTGCTGCTTCTACAGCCACGGTTAACATAATATATAATAATAGTTCAAAAGAAGATACAAGAGAATTGTCATCCGAAAGGCTTAAAATAAATATTACTACCACAGCTACATCTGAAAAAGCATTCAGTGATAACTTGTATACAGACCTGAAAGATCTGTCTGAAGACATGCCTAAAATATATAGCGCTTCTACACGTACTATCAAAGAATTATCCAGTAGCAGTTTGGACAAAGATGAGGTAGGCTTGCCTTCTGAAACATTTGGAATAACCGATGCTACTACAACCACCTCTGAAGAAGTATTCACCGACATGACTGAACAGTCTGAGAAAATGCCTGAGATATCTGGTGCCTCTGCAGCTGGATCTGAAGAAGAATTTATTAATACCTTGGAAGCAGACTCGCAAGAATATTCTAAGAAAATATTTGGAAAAACTAGTGCTTCCACAGCCCCTGTTGACATAGCATTTAATAGTGCGGGAGAGAAAACAGAATTATCTTCCAAAGAGCCAACCTCGGAAGAAGTATCCATAGACGTGACAGAGCAGTCTGAGGAAATGCTTAAGGTATCTAGTACTCTTGCAGCGGTATCTGAGAAAGAATTCACCATTATCTTGTACACAGACACAAGAGAAACATCTGGAAAAACTACTGCAACTGTTAACATAATATATAATAATAGTTCGAAAGAAGAGATAAGAGAATTTTCTTTCGAAATGCCTAAAATAAATAGTACTACTATAGCTACATCTGAAAAAGCATCCAGTGACACCTTGGATGCAGACTTGATAGATCTGTCTGAAGATATGCCTAAAACATATAGTGCTTCTACAGCTACTGTCAAAGAATTATCCAGTAACAGTTTGGACGAAGAAGAAGTAGACTTGCCTTCTGAAACATTTGAAATAACCGATGCTACTACAACCACCTTTGAAGACGTATTTACCGACATGACTGAACACCGTAAAATATCCACTATTGCTACAGCTACATCTGAAGTAGTATCCACTGAAATTTTGGTAACAGACTTGACAGATCCTTCCAAGAACATGCGTGAAATATCTAGTACTTACACAGATATTTTTGAAAGAATTTTCAGCAACAATCTTGACGAAGATAAAACAGAATTTTCTTTCAAAATGCCTAAACTAACCGAAACGACGATAGCTACATACAGTGATATCTCAAATATAGACATTACAGAACAATTCGAGAAAATGTCTGTAACATCTAGTGCTTCTACAGATACTGTTGAAAAAATATCCAGTGACAGTTTTGACCAAGAAGGAACAGACTTATCTTCTAAAATGCCTGAAATAACCAGAACTGCTACTGATAAATCCGAAAAAGTATCCACTGATATCTTGAATACAACCTTGAGAGATCCATCCGATGACATGCCTAAAATATATAGTGCTTCTACAGCCACTGATGAAAAAATATACAGTGAGAGTTTGGACCAAGAAAAAACAGACTTGCCTGAAGGGCCTGAAATAAGCGATATTACTACAACAATCTCTGGAGACTTATCCACAGACACGAGAAAACAGTCTGAGAAAATGCCTGAAGTATCTAGTTTTTCTGCAGCTGTATCTGAAAAACAATTTACTAATATCTTGAACCCAGACACGAAAACAATATCCAGTGAGACTTTTGACGAAGATAAAATAGGTCTGTCTACCGAAATGCCTGAAATAAAGAGAAATGCTACATCTACGTATGAAAAAGTATCCACTGATTTCTTGAAAACAGACTTGACAGATCTGTCCGAGAACATGCCCGAAAGATCTACTGCCTTTACAACTACAGTTGAAACAATATCCTGTAAGAGTTTGGACGAGGAAAATACATACTTAATTGCTAAAACGCCTGAACCAACTGGTACCACTACAACGACCTCTGGAGAAATATCCATAGACGTGACAGCGGAAGCTGAGGAAATGCTTGAGATATCAAGTACCCTTGTAGCGATATCTGAAAATGAATGCTTAGATATCTTGGACACAGATACCAGAGAAACTTCTGAGCAAACACCTGGGATAACTAGTGCTACTGTAGCTGGCAACAAAATATATAACAATAGTTTGGGAGAAGATACAACAGAATTGTCTTCAGAAATGCCTGAAATAATCAGTACTCCTACTGCTACGTTGGAAGAAGTATCCAGTGATATCTTGGATACATACATGACAGATCCGCTCGAGGACATGCAAAAAATATATAGAGCTTCTACAAATATTCCTGAAAAAATATCCAGTAGCAGTTTGGACGAAGCAGGAACAGGTTTGTCATTCAAAATGCCTAAAGTAACCAGGACGGCGACAGCTACATTTGAAAAATTATCCACCAATATATTTGATACAAAATTTACAGATCTATCCGAAGACATGCCTGCAATATATAGTACTTCTACAGTTACTGCTGAAAAAATATCCAGATATAGTTTGAACGAAGAGAAAATACATTTGCCTTTTGAAAATGAAATAACTGATACTATTACAATCGGATCTAAAGAAATATTCACAGACATGACAGAACCGTCTGAGATATCTGGAGCTGTATCTGAGAAGGGATTTGTTAGTGTCTTAGACAGAGGCACGAAGGAAGCTTCTGAGGAAATATCTGAAAGTGCTTCTGGGAATGCTTCTAATGTCACTGTTGACATAATGTATAATATTAGTGGGGAAGAAGAGAGAGCTTTATTTTCCAAAAGCTCTAAAATAACCGGCATTGCCACAGCTACATCTGAAGAAGTATCCACTGAGGATACAGGTCTGTTCGAGGCCATACATACATCGACAGAACAGACTGAAGAAAGGTCTGAGATACCTAGTGTCCCTACAGCTGAATCTGAAGAAGACTTTATTAGTATCCTGGACACAGATACGAAAGAATTTTCTGAGAAAATATCTGAAATATCTAGTGCTTTTATAGACACTGGTGACATAATATATAATAATGGAGCGGAAGAAGAGACAACAGTATTATCTTTCAAGAGGCCTGAAATATCAAGTACTGCTACAGCTACATTTAAAGAAGTATTCACTGAGATGTTGGACACAGCCTTGACTGATGAATTAAAGGACATGCCTAAAATAACTAGTACTTCTACATTAACTGTTGAAAAAGTATCCACTTACAGTTTGGACGGAGAAAAAAGAGATTTGCCTTCTAAAACTACTGAAATATCCGACACCACTGGAAGCACCTTTGAAGAAATAGTCACCGACATTACAGAACAGTCTGAGAAAATGCCTGAAATATCCAATGCTTCTCCCAGTACCGTTGAAAAAATGTCCAGTTGGAATTTTGACGAAACACCTGAAATAGCAAAGACTACTATAGGTACATCTGAAAAAGCATCCACTGATTTTTTGAATGGTGACTTGACAGATGCGTCCAGAGATACGTTCAAGATATCTAGTACTTTTACAACACCTGATCGCAAAATACTAAGTGACCGTTTGGACGAAGAAAGAACTGACACTCTTCTAATAACCGGTACTACAACAACAATATCTGGAGAACTACCCATAGACGTAACAGAGCAGTCTGAGGAAATGCTTAAAATATCTAGTTTTCTTGCAGCAGCATCTGACATAGAAGTTATTAATATCTTGGACACAAACACGAAAGAAACTTCTGAGAAAATATCGGGAATAACCAGTGCTTCTACAGTTACTGTTGACGAAATGTATAATAATATTAAAGAAGAGTTAAGAGAATTGTCCTCCAAAATACCAGAAATAACCAGTATTACTACATCTGAAAAAGTATCCATTGACATCTTGGGTGCAAACCTGACAGCTTCATCCGAGGACATGCCTACAACATATAGTGCTTCTACAGGTACTGCTGAAAAAATATCTAGGCACAGTTTAGACGACGACAAAATAGACTTGCCTTTTAAAGCGCTTGAAATAACCGGTAATACTACAACCATATCTGAAGAAAGAGCCACAGAATTGTTTTCCCAAATGCCTGAAAGAATCCGTACTACTACAGCTACATCTGAAGAAGTATCCACTGAGATTTTGGATATAGACCTGACAGATCCGTCTAAGGACTTGCCTAAAATATCTAGTCTTTCTATATCTACCATTAAAAAAATTTCCAGTCATAGTTTGGTCGAAGAAAAATTACATATGTCTTCAAATACGCCTGAAATAACCGGTACTACTACAACCATCCCTGAAGAAGTGGCCACAGACATGACAGACCAGTCTGAGAGAATGCCTGCAATATCTAGTGCTTCTGCAGATGTAGTTGAAAAAGAATTTGAGATCTTGGACACAGATACGATAGTACCTCCCCAGAAAATATCGGGAATAACTAGTGCCTCTGCAGCCACTGTCTACATAATGTATACCAATAGTTCGGAAAAAGAGACAACAGAATTGTCTTCCCAAATACCTAAAACAACCAGTACGATTACAGCTACACCTGAAGAAGTATCCACTGATATGACAGAATCGTCCGAGGACACGCCTAAGATAGCTAGTACTTTTACAGATACTGTTAAAAATATATCCAGTGACAGTTTTGACGAAAAAGGAACAGGCTTGTCCACCGAAATGACTAAAATAACCATGACTACTACAGCTGCATCTGAAAAAGTATCCACTGGATTCGTGCATAAAGATTTGATAGATCCATCCGAGGATATGCCAAAAATATATAGCGCATCTACAGCTACTGTTACAAAAATGTTTAGTGAGAGTTTGGACGAAGAAAAAACAGCCTTGCCTTCTAAAAATCCTGAAATAAATTATACTACCACTACTACCTCCGGAGAAATGACCACAACCATGACGGAGCAATTTGAGGAAATGCCTGAGATATCTAGGTCTCCTGCAGAGGTATCTGAGAAAGAATTTATTAATATTTTGGACACAGACATGAAAGAAATTTCTGAAAAGCTATCTGAAATAACTAGTGCTTTTACAGCCACTGTTAATATAATATATAATAATGGTTCAGAAGAAGGGGTACAACAGTCACCTTCTAAAAGTCATGAAATAAGCGGTACTATTACAGCTACCTCCGAAGAAGTATCCACTGAGCTTTTTGATATAGACCTGACGGATCCATCTAAGGACGTGCCTAAGGTATCTAGTCTAGTAACAGACCAGTCTGAGGAAATTTCCAGTTTTGCAGCATCTGGCACAGAAGTTATTAATATCTTGGACACAAACACGAGAGAAACTTCTGATAATATATGGGGAATAACCAGTCCTTCTACAGTCCCTGTTGACGTAATACATAATAATATTGAAGAAGAGTTAAGAGAATTGACTTCTGAAAAGTCTGAATTTTCCAGTTATACTGCTGCTACATCTGAAAACGATACCTTTCATCCAAACATAATAGAACCTTCTCAAAAGACTGAAGTAACCATAGTTGCCACAACTGCACCTGAAGAAGTAAGCAATAATAGATTGGGCCCTCAAGAAGTGGCTAAACTAACTAGTGCTTATACTGCTGATGTTGAAGAAATATCCAGGAATAATTTGAATGAAGAGGCAACAGAATTGCCTTTCGAAGTGCCTGAAATAATCATTGCTACTACCGCTATATCTGTAGTATCCCCTAATATTTCGGATAGAAACATGACAGAGCTATCCAAGGAAATACCTGCATTAACTACAACTATTGATGAAAATATTGCTAGTAACATTTTGGATAACAGGACAACAGAATTATCTACCGAAAAGCCTAAAATAACTGGAGCTGAAGCATCCACTAATAGCTTGGATACGGACATGAAGCTGGCAACCGAGGAAATGCCTGAAATAACTAGTGCTTCTACCGCTTACATCGAACAAATATCCAGCAATAATTTAGATAATGAGACAAAGGAGTTGTCTTTCGAAACATCTGAAATTGCCAATGTTATTATAGGTACATCTGAAAAAGTATCCACTAGCATATTGGATATAGATACGAGTACATCAGAATATTCTAAGAATTCTCCTGAAGCATCTAATGAAAATACAGCAACCGTCGGAAAAATATTTATTAATAATTTGGACGAGAAGACAACAGAAGTGAGGAAGTCATCTCAGAAATTTTCTGAGATGCCTAGTACTTCTACTCGTGAAATATCTAATAATAACTCGACTACAGATATCACAGAGTCATTCCAACCAATATCTGAAATAACAAGTAGTACTTCTCGTATTTCTAAAGAAAAATCAACTTATAACATTGTCACAGAGATAGAAAAATCATCCCAGATAACGCCTTCTACCAGTAGTATCGCTATAGTTACCACTGAAAATATAGCTAGTACGGAAGCACCTACAGAAACATCATCGTCAAAAGTGCCTGTAACAAGCAGTACTAATACAATCACCGCAGGAAAAATATCAGATATACCAACAACAGAACTCAAAATATCAGCTCAAAATACTCTTGACGCTGATAGTACTGCTGTAATTACCACTGACAAAGATTCAAGTGCTGAATCAACGGAAGAAACGGCAATATCATCGTCAAATAAGCCTAGTACTACTGGTACTCTTAAAATCACTACGGAAAATACATCTGATACAATAAGGACCACGAGACCCACAGCAACATCCAAAGAAACAACTGAAATAATCAGAATTTCTTCGGTTACTGAGGAAACTGTTACACTGTCACATAACACCCCTAGTTCAACGAATGTAACTACAGCTACCGATGAAAACTTATTTAGTACCAGACCAACTACAGAGGCAATCGTATCATCTGAGAAAGAACCAGAGACAACCAGTTCTACTACAATTACCACTCAACAAATATCTAGTACTGGGTCAACCCATGGAAAAGTATCTAGTACCAGACCAATTACAGAGGCAATTGTATCATCTCAGAAAATACCAGAGACAACTACTTCTACTACAGTTACCACCCAAAAACTATCTACTACTTGGTCAACCAATGAAAAAATATCTAGTACCAGACCAATTACAGATGCACTCACCTTTCAGAAACCCACAGAACCATCCGAGGAAATCACTGAAATAATCAGCACTTCTTCAGTTACCAGGGCTACATTGTCACATAACACCTCTAGTACAGCTAATGTCACTACAACTACCGATGAAAAATTATTTAGTACCAGACCAGTTACAGAGGCAATCGTATCATCTGAGAAAATCCCTGAGACAACCAGTTTTACTACGGCTACCACCCGAGAAATATATAGTACTTGGTCAACCAGCGAAAAACTATCTAGTACCCGGTCAACTACAGAGGAAATCGCATCGTCTCAGAAAATACCAGATGCTACTACTATAGTTCCTATCCAAGAAATGTCTAGTACTAGGTCAACCATGGAGACAACTACAGCAAATTTTCCAGTTCCCGAATTATCTGATAACTTGGATTACGATATGTTAAGTGATTCTTTCAGACCAGCTCCTCTCGTATTGATGTCATTTTTGCCTATTATGGTAAGTCTGCTGAGCAGGTACTTCAACAGTATATAATATTTGTTAAACTGTTTTTTTTATGATGATATCCTTAAAACGTATTTCTTGTAAATTATTTCTTGTTTAGTTTGCTGTTAAGTCTGTTTTCTTAATCTTAAGTTTTCAGTGAATAATAATTACAACTGATTCTGCTTGAGCAGAGAAGAAAACACAAAAAGTATTATATTATATGCAGTTCTTTATTATTTTCTTAATTAGGACAATAAAGTAACTTTGTTATGTTGTGAATATTTTTTATTTTTATAAAAAAATATTATGTTTATACAAAAATATAAAAATTCTATTATTTCTTCCTATACAAAATATCCTTTTCGTTTTGCGTTAGCTTAAAATATATGAATTTTTTGTGACTATTCTTATTATTAACTTATTTAACACGTATAAAAGTCCATGCAGTTAGGTCCTCGTTTAGGTATGAGTTGGGGCGTACAGCACATGACGTGCATTTTGCTCTTTTTAACACGGAAGAGGTACTTTGGTTTAGGTTCATTTGCACATAAATGGTTCATATTGTGATGCCTTCTCTCTATAAAACACAAATAATTGTAACATTGGCCCGCACATTAAGAATATAATAAAGAACATTGATTACTATGAACTACAAGATTTTTTTTTAATTTAACTCACTTCTAACTGAGTCTTTTGGAGGCAACCTCATCTCCCCACAGTGGTGCCTCAGTCGGCTTCTAATATCTTCAAGGCTACATACAGAGGGAAACGTATCGTCATCAGAATGCCCCATATTTATAAAAAATAATGATATAATATATAGGTAGGAAAAAAATAGAATCTGAAACAAATAGAGAAATATACTTAGATTTCGTTACATCACTGTAAAGAACAGTGTTACTATGTGCACCTCACATAGTACCTAAATAAATGGTTTTATAAAATTGACAAAATGCCAATAAAGTGCCCCTCTCGGTTTTGTGAATCATTAGATCTTAATTTTAATTTTAGTAGATAGAAAATATTTGAATAAGAATAACAATGCGCATTAACCTAAGATCTACTGCTAAAAACGCAGGCATTGTTTTGAGAACAAAACATTTTGAATCATTGAGTAAATCAAAATATTTCCTTTTTTGTTGTTATTCAAGGTCGTGTCTACTATTTATATAACATACATAATTTAAGCAGATTTGTGGAGAGGGGGGGGGGGGGGGGAGGGGCGAAATTATTTCTATTTTTTATATTTTTAAAAAATTTAATAAAAATGCAAATTTTAGTAAAATAACCTTCAAAGTCAGAACATTTGTATTAAAAAGCGGTCATTTGATTAAAACAGTATGGGTTTCAAATTGGCTAATAATGCGGTTCCATAATGAAAATTTGTATCATAATGAATATTGTTACGAAACATATCGAAGACATTTGATTTGAATATTTGTACGTGTACCTACTCAAATTTTGGTGGAAGTTGAGTCTGGTGAATATTTTGACAATAATATTTTTTCTCTTCTTTGAATTGATTTCTTACGTTAATATCTACCCAATTATTGATATACTGTCATTCTGTTTTATATGCGATTAAATGTTTTAAATTTTCATTTAATACTCTACTCAATAAGACCTTTCGAATGCTAAAAAAATTCTAAGGCACTTTACTGGAAAATATTAAATTCTTCCAGGCCCTTTGTTGTACCTCATATAATTTCGATTTCTTTATAGTTTTAGAATATATATATATATATATATATATATATATATATATATATATATATATATATATATATATATATATACAGGGTGTCCCTGGATGGGGTTACCTATACCACAAATGGACCTAATTTTTAATTTTTCGACAAAAAGTTATTCTTAATAAAAATTTTTGCTTGTAAAAAAATACGATTTGTGGTAAGAAAATTTGGTTATTATATACAGGGAGGTCAAAAACTTCAAAAATATAAATTTTACCTTAGGGTAGACTACTGTTATTTTTCATTGTAAAGAAAAATGCCATTTGAAAAAGTTGTTTAGAATTACATTTTTAGTGATGATCCAAAACTTCAGAAAAAACTTTTTATTTTTATAAAACATGAAATTTTTTATTGAAATGTTAATTAAACTAAACGTATTATTTACAAAGTTATTATTCAACGTGAAAGCCGCCAACTTCTACACACTTTTGTAGTCGTCTTTTAAACTCGTTATAAGTAGAATTAATCATCTGTTGATTTATTTCGGCGATAGCTTCACGTATTCTGTATTTCAAAATTTCAACATCATGATTTAAATTATATTTATAAACCTTTTCTTTTAAAAATCCCCAAATAAAATAATCGCATCTCGTTAGATCAGGGGATCGAGCCGGCCAGCGTATGGGACCATATCTACCCAGCAATTTTTGTGGAAAATGTCCATTAAGCCAATTTTGAATTTGCAGTGTCGAATGCGCTGGACATCCGTCTTGCTGAAAATAGTCTTTGCGTCTGTATTCTAAATTTTCTTCTTCAAACTCTGTCCAAAAATAAGTATTCAACATCTCTAAGTAATAATTTTGATTAAGATTTACTTCAAAGAAGTAAGGCCCAATAATTCTATTGGTTGTAATAGCGCACCATACATTTACTTTTTTGGCTTTTTGACTGCCTGTAGTGAGTGTAAACATCGGATTGTCTTGCGCCCAAAAGCGACAATTTTGGGATGATACTATGCCATTTGTGTTAAATGTACACTCGTCTGAAAAGATAATACTTTTGTAAAAGTGTCTGTCTTCCACAATTCATTCCCCAATATTGTCGCGCTAGGGGTCGTCAGGGTTGATAAATTAGGCTGCGGTTTACCAAAACACTTATATTGATACCAGGTACAAGCACAATAATACACTTACGTAACTAAGTTGGGTAGCGTAGGGGGCAGCTTCTAGCCGAGTACTTTGTCAGCCTAAAGGGCTGGCGCTATTCGTACTATGCGTACTATTCGTGCGGCACCACAGTGACGCCTCCCCGTCGGGACACGACGCCCTCCTTTGCATCTCGCTGGTACGCTTTTTATATGAACCCCTCAAGAACAGTTTATACTAACAGTTCAAACTGGTCAGGGTTCATAAAATAAAGGCGAGGCCAGCGATATGCAATCGCAGCACGTAGAGTGGTTTCCGAAATGTTAAATAAATAATATGAAAAATGTATAGAAATTTGGAAAAAATGATGAATATCTGGGGAAATATGACATTTCCCCCGCGCCTGTAAAAGCTAGCCCCTAGCTTAAAAAATTTACACAATACATATATACAAAATATCACATATTTACAAAATACAAATATACAAAACGGTGATAAACAAAATATACAATAAACAAACATAAATACAATATTAATAAACAAACAATTGGAGCTCGCAGGCTCGGTACACTCCGTATTTATTTGGGTGAAATGAGGAATGGTAAAACTAGCTTAAAAATGAAGAATAAAAATGGTTACTGTCCTGGTAGTCTGGTTCACATTTACACACTTTCTTTACAAAGTTCTATTATTAGGGAGTTCCAACACGTTACTGATCGAATAGCCTACACACCGACAAAACCCGACACATCTTAGGCGTTGAGGCTCCTTGTCATCTGCTTCTTGCTCAGACGCAGCGGTCACGGTTCCTGTGTCCTGGGGGTGGGATCGGCTAGTTTTGTTGCCGACTCCCAGTGCAGCAGGGGTCTCCCTCCTCCAAAGAGTTCGGCCACCCGGACTTTGGGTGCCGTTGAGTGCCGTTACTAAGCCGTGATTGACGGGAACTTTGCAGGGCTAATCCTAAGGGTAGTTGTGATCAACCAGTGTCGTCACGGCTCGTTGTGCAGAAGTTCGGCGTTTGTGAGGGAAGACCAGGCTGGCGAGCCATGGTGGACCGTGCGTGGCTGATGCATGACGCTGGCTCTGTGGATGCGAGCGGCGACTGGCCTTTGGGTTTTTGGTGTGTTTTGTGGCTCTCGATCCAGGTCGTGTGGTCTCCCAATGGTACATGGAAAAAAAAAGACTACCGGCAGTTAAAAGGAAAAAACAGTTTATAAATAATGAAAAATAATGAAAACCTACATGATACTATGATGTTTAAGTAAAAGTAGACAGGCTAAGAACATTCACCCGGTTTTTACATAGAACTTTTATTGGTGTCTAAGTATTACTCTTTTGGAGACAGAGAGACATCGGTCTCTAATTCATCAGGGAAAAACAAAATTATACACATTTACATAACAATTTAAAACCCAAATATAGCGTAATCACATCATCAAATATTTACCATATTTACCATCCTATTTGTTCATCAATAAAGTCACATAAACTTCAAATACAATTTGCATATAACTCTTAATATTTCACATAAGTCACATAAACTTCAAATGCTACTTGCATATAACTCTTAATATTTCGCATAGGCAGACATTCAACCCTATATGAAGGTCCTCTTCCATGTCTCCCTATACTCACATAATGACTCTTAGCCATTTAAATAACGGTATACATACCACCATCGAGTAGGCGAACATTCAGCTCTATGCTCAGGGCCATCTTCCATGTTCCCCTACTCGGAAAACATATTATGACTTTTAGTCATAAATAAAATAAATAATCATATACATAACACATATCACCATCAAATAGGCGGACATTCAACTCCGTGTTCAAAGTCATCCTCCATGTCCCCCTATTTGGAAAACATATGACTTTCAGTCATATAAACAAATAAACACCCGATTACAAAATGCATATGGTAATCATTATTGTACGCTATATTTAAATTTACTTAATAATAATAATATTAGACTTAAAAGTATAAAAGAAGTTGGATTTATAAAAAAATTCTGACCCTGATTTATTTTTCAATGTCTCAGTCATAAAATACACCCTTATTTTCATTAGACACCGTATATTACAATTTAACTTTAACAACAATAACTGGGTGAATGGCATTATATAACAATTGTTTACTTTTCTGCTGATTAAATAAAATAATGAACTGTCTACCTTTACCTTCGTGATTTATTTATAGTAATGAACTTGATCAAATTTATACGTGATGATATGTTTGCTTATTATAAACGCAAAAAATAAAAAATAGTATTCTAAATGATTAATGACTTAAAGGCTGTAGAAATTATGACATCATGTTTCGTCTAGTTTGGAAAGGGAGCAAGATAGGCTTGTGCCACTGCCCGGCGCCTCCACCAAATGTCGCGCTAGGGGTCGTCAGGGTTGATAAATTAGGCTGCGGTTTACCAAAACACTTATATTGATACCAGGTACAAGCACAATAATACACTTACGTAACTAAGTTGGGTAGCGTAGGGGGCAGCTTCTAGCCGAGTACTTTGTCAGCCTAAAGGGCTGGCGCTATTCGTACTATGCGTACTATTCGTGCGGCACCACAGTGACGCCTCCCCGTCGGGACACGACGCCCTCCTTTGCATCTCGCTGGTACGCTTTTTATATGAACCCCTCAAGAACAGTTTATACTAACAGTTCAAACTGGTCAGGGTTCATAAAATAAAGGCGAGGCCAGCGATATGCAATCGCAGCACGTAGAGTGGTTTCCGAAATGTTAAATAAATAATATGAAAAATGTATAGAAATTTGGAAAAAATGATGAATATCTGGGGAAATATGACAATATCTAAACAAAAGTCGAAACGGTGCGCATCATCACCTTCTTCTAGAGTATGAATTTGTTTAGGTTTGAAAGCTTTATACATATTTTCTTTTAAAACTCTTTGGATTTCAGATTTGCTTATGTTAATTTGCAAGGATCTGTTTCTTAACGACGTTTTCGGATTTTCGGCTACTGAGCCCAAAACTAGCATGGTGGCTACATCATCCCTATTGTATGTTTTCTTAGGCTTCTTAAGGTTTTTTACATCTCCTGTATGATCAAACTTTCTGATTATTTTTTTAAACTCTGTCGACTAATTTCTACAGCGGGATATTTTTCATTGAACAATTCAGTTGCGTGTCGGTAGGAAATGTTTCCTATACCATAGCATTTAACTAAATAAATACGTTGCTGTAAAGTAAGCATTATTGCAATTTCAGAATTAACAGCCAGTAATATTTATTGCAAATGACACTGATATGACACTTCACTTTAAGTACCAGACAGGTATTTTGGCTATAGAATTCCTTACGACATTCGAAAAAAACTGGGGCTTAAAAAATTGATTTAAACAATACTTTTTTAAAACCTTGAATCATGACTAGAAAGCAATTCTACACGACATTTTCTAATGAAATTTTCCTTAAAAACGAAAAATAACGGTAGATTACTCTTAAGCAAAATTCATATTTTTAAGTTTTTGACTTCCCTGTAAACAAAAACTAATTTTTTTTTACAACAGATCGTATTTTTTTTACAAGCAAAAATTTTTATCAAGAATAACTTTTTGTCGAAATATTAAAAATTAGGTCCATCTGTGGTAACCCCATCCAGGGACACCCTGTATATATATATATATATATATATATATATATATATATATATATATATATATATATATATATATATATATATATATATATATATATATATATATATATATATATATATATATATATATATATATATATATATAAATATATATATATATATATATATATATATATATATATATATATATATATATATATAGTTTTTAATTTTATTTTCTTGGGGATTTAGTCCGTTGTGAGGCAAATAAAATGTGGTGTTTTTGGTTACATTTTATATTACTAACGTTTCGGTAATAGATATACCTTCATCAGAGTGCAGTAGCTGAAAACATTTTTTTATTTTAACAGTTTTTAGGTAATATTTTAGGAAATAGTTACTAAGTTTATATATAAGTATAAAGGTGTTACCTTTTATTAAAAATCCAAGGATTGGCACATTGTACTGCGAGGCACTTTATAAAAAATTGCACTTTCTATTACTTTGAAGTTTTTAAACAGATAAGTCGGTATATACATATTTAGTCGAGCTTTATTAAATAGTAACTGAAAAACGAAACATCTACTTGTGGCGAAGGGTCGTCTGACAATTTGGGAGTGTTTGCCAGATGTATCTATTTGGCTTAAGGGGTCCAATTATTGTTTTGAGGCCTATGTGTTTTTATTTATTATTTTTTAATTAGGATTAGTTATTAGTATTATGTAGCTTGTGAGAAGGGTGAGTTTATTTTATAATATTATGGTAAATTTTGTGAAGGTTTTTTGTGTCGGATTTAGCGTTTATAGCGTTTTTGTTTCTTTGGATTTCGATCATTTCAAGTATTTCTCGTTTTTTAGAATGATTTTCTGTATTTAGGATTTTTGTGTTTTTATAGTTGAAAGTATGTTGATTTTCGTCGCTGTGATGTGATAAGGCAGTCTTGTTTTTTTTTGTCGAATTTGTGTCCATTTATTCTGTTTTTTAAGTGTTGGCTGGTCTGTCCAATATAAACGGCGTGGCAGTTATTGCATGGAATTTCATACACAACGTGAGTTTTTTTATCTTTGGGGATTGTTGATTTTAGCTTGCTGAAATTTTTTCTCAAAAGATTGTGGCCTTTGTGGCTGACAGTTATGTCGTGGTTTTTAAAAACGTTTTGAATTTTTTCTGATAGGTTAGGAACATATGGTAATGATAAGTAATTTTTATTATTTTTTGTTGTATGTTTGTTGTTTGGGTGTGTGTTGTAAAATTTGTGTATTCTTTCTTTAAAAATTTTGTTTATAAGATGCTGCGGATAGTTATTTATTTTTAAAGTTTCTTTTGCTTTGTTGATTGCCCTTTCTCTAAATTCGGGATCAGATAGTTAGATCGGATAGATAGAAAACAAAATTAAAAACAATATATATATCAACAGTCCAAGAACCTGCCAAAAATACATATATATATATATATATATATATATATATATATATATATATATATATATATATATATATATATATATATATATATATACATATATATATATATATATATATATATATATATATATATATATATATATATATATATATATATATATATATATATGTGCATATTAAAAATGTTTATTTTTGCTCATAGGTAAACTACTATAGGCACCACATCTTTTAAACTCCTGTTAATTATGTAACCCCTTTTCTGTTGTTCTAGCAGGTTGTTAAAAGTAGGAAGCCACCTTAACCAATTTTACAAATAATTTAAAAATTTTAATTGGATTATTACAACAAAAGACATATAGTTAAATTAAAGAAAATATATATTTAATAATATACTTACCCCAAAATTCATCTTGCTCAAAGAAAACCAAAGCTGTCACTTACCCACAACAAGGCACTTATGTATTTAACTGGAGAAGTGATACTGCAGGAAAAAAAGAACAGTGCATTTTTAAATAGTCCAGAAAACAATTGGCACACAAAAAGTAATCTTTACAAAGTTAGTTGATTAGTTGATTACTAACAACTATGAACTAATCTCAGAAATATCCGATCAAAAGTGACAGATTTTGGAATTTAAATTAATTGCAAGAGTAATAATGAATTAAAAACTTTCTTGTTTAGAATGCCTAGGTCAGCATTATGTGTGTTGGGTAAGGCCGATTTTGGCTGATACTAAATAAACCATGTTGTATTTACTGTTATGTAACGCAACAAGTCGGACCAAGTACAGTAGTAGTTGGATATGTATGTTTCGGCATTTTAATTTCTGATTCCTAGCATGAATTTAAAAAAAATATAAACTAAAAAAATTAGCGTAAATAACAGAAAAATTCAGGCGGAGTTTTAGAAGCAGAACGATTTTATTCATTTAATTGACGAGATGGATGCTTAGATAATACTTCTAAACGAAGGGTTTAAAGGTAGGTATCAGCATTAATGCTTACGAAAAATAAATCTTTGACTGTATTGGAAATAATGCGAATAATGTTTCAACTGCAACACAAAGAATATTTAGGTTCAAGTGATAAATTATCACGAAGTAAACCCAACCAATATGCATAAGATCCCCTTGTAAAATGTGGAGCAGAATAAATTTGTTGTAATCCAATTGGTTTGTTTACAAACAACATAGTTATTAATTATTGCTAAGAATTTACAGTTAACATTCTTGCGAATTTCTCGAGATTAAGAATATTTATGCGGAATTTAATTACATGGAACATTGCAAAAGAGGAAATTGATAAAAAAGCTGGTGCAGTCCTGTTATTTTTTCTTAGAATAATAACTGGAGGTGCAACTTTGATAAGAAAGTAACAGCAGAGCAGTAGCTTGGTGTGTATTCATTTTCGATTAGTTAAACGGGTTTTTGGTTCCGACGACGACTGCATTCTGTCCTCTTTGTTGACCTGGAAGAATCAGACCAAAGTTTATAAATTTTTAAAGCTTAAAATGTTAATAAGTAGTTCGAAAAAAATTAGCCCAGCTGTTTTTGCTTAGATTTGCGAAAAATGAAGTGAAAAATGATCATTTGCTTAAACTTGAACAAACTTACATCAGCAGATCTAGTGGCAGTTTTCTTAAATAACTTGGGAGAGATCAAGACCTCTATAAGTTTGGTAATTAGTTAAAGCTCTTTCCTCAAGATACCAATATAAAGCTTATGCAGAATCGTATCGATTAACATCAAAATATCTAACTATATAGAGCAAAGTTTAGAGAAAATGGGACACAGATTAGTATTAGTTGGAGCTTTATCCCAAAGATATCCCCTCAGGACATAGAAATCATATTGATTAAACCAAATATTTGAAGATATTGAGCTAAATTTTGAGGATGGAGATGGCAAGAAACAGCAGAAATTTAAAGAAAATATGCCACAGATTATTTTTAGTTAGAGCTCTGTCTGCAAGATGGCGACTCGGAGCATGTAGAAATTATATTGATTAAACTAAGTCCTTGAAGATATTGAGCTAAGTTTAGAGTACGGAGTTGACAAAATTGCAGACCTAATTGGCTGCTACAGAAAAAGATGGCGTCGTAGAGAACAATGTAGCGTAACTCTTCAATACATTTTGAGTGCTTAGAACTTCAATAAAAACCCTGTTTTAGGAGAACATCTGCAGAGGGCAGGTAAAACCTATGCCTTGTGTAATCATATTAAATTTGTTCAAAGAAATAGCAGCAGTGGGAAGTCACGTACAAAAGAACGCGTGCGAAAGATGTTGTGAAAAAGGTACCAGTCAGCTGCCATCTACGCAGTACTGCCTGTCGTGAGTACTATGCAATTGTTTTGCATTATTTGTAGATTTGTTTATTTTTTCTTTTGGTGATAAATTTTTTAAAAACTTTTTAAAATTACTTTGTACTTCTTTCGCGTTAGGCAGTTATAATTGTGACTATAACAATATAAACTTGAACAAGTCACGGCAGAAATAAGTTTGTAATAATTCTGAGTAAAAAGCCTTCTGTAAAGTTTTCTCAAATTTATTTTAAAAACTCAAGAAAATTTACAGTATTATGCGAGCTTTTTTAAAAGGCCCTTCTATTCTTTCTGTGCCGGCACAGCGATTCAATTTTGGCTGTGTTTAGAATTCGCCTTTAAATTTATTACTGTTGGTTTGATGGTTATTTATTATCCAAACAGTCCTATCGGCCTCTAAGAATATTGACACATGTCAATCTTCTGTCAAATTGAGTTTGTTGTTTGAATACTTGGATAAAAAGCTTAGACGGCTGAATACGATTTTTTATAGTTGATGTTTACATTGGTTAGGAGAGGGATAACTGCAGGAATATGTTTGAAATGTGTAAGTAAAAAATGTAGTTGAAACTAGTACCATCGTCGAAAGATATTCTAAATAGTTTAGTCACTTCTTTGAATTCAGCGAAATGACGGAATTTACTATCGGTCGTAACGGATTCAAGCGTGATGGAAACAGTGACCAGCGACTGGCTTAGCCAAAAATCGAAATCTGTGGTTGTTCGTTAATTTTGTATGAATTTTCTTTCGAGAATCTGCAAGCGTATCTCGCGATCGTCAAAAAGTTCTTTTATGACGGAGATATGGTCAAACTAGTAGTTTTTTGTATTTCTCGTGCCTAAATTGTCTTGGAAACGAATTTTCGTAAAAATGTTAGACCTGGTGACCTGAAACAAAAATTTTCACATACGAATGCATGAGAAATTTGCGAAAAATAGCTGAATTTTCGATTAAATTTACCATACGAGAAAAAATCTAAACGTATTTAAATAATTGTGGAAATAACCATATCGATAGGAAATTTTATGTGGAATTCGATTCTGCCAGAGTTAAAACAATAGAAAGGGCCGTTATTTCGGAAAATTGAATTTTCCGGACTCAAATTGAATGGTTCGGCCCCGAGAAATCGAAAATTTTTCTTCGCTAAAATAGGAACTCCGTCGACATTTTTCACTTCATATAGGTCTAGAATCATTGGTAAAAATTACATGTGACAGAATTTTTCGACTGATCAAAGAAAAACCGAAGATTTTTAGCGGCTGGAGAGAAGCCTCTAGCTGAGATAAATTAACCTATTTTGGATATGTTGTGGAATGATCCCTTCTCTATCGAATGGCGAAAACCGAAAAGGGTTGTGATTTTTCCTAAATTTTTTATGAATTTTCTTTCGAGGATCTGCTCACGTATTCTCGCGATCACTAAAAAATGGTTTTATAATAGAGATATGGTCAAACTGATGTTTTTTTATGCATTCTTGTGCCTATATTGCATCGGAAACGAATTCTGCCAGAGTGAGGGCAATAGAAAGTGCCGTTTTTCCGGAAAAATCTATTTTTCGGACCTATGGATGGATCGACCCCCGAGAAATCGAAACATTTTCTTCCTTAAACTAACTCCGTCAATATCTTATCACTTCATATAGGTTTAGAATCACTGTTAAAAATTACATGTGATAAAATGTTTTCGATTGATCAAGGAAAATCGCGAGAAAGTGTCTCGAACGTCGAAAATAGGTCGATATTTACTGTAGAGTATTCTCTAGCTCAGATAGATTAACCAATGTGAGATTATGTTGTGGAATAATCTCTTCTCTATTGAATGGCAAAATCCAAAAAAGACTGTGGTTGTTCGTTAATTTTGAATGAATTTTCTTTTGAGGATCTAAAAGCGTATTCTGGCGATCGCTAAAAAATGGTTTTATGACGGAGATGGGGTCAAACTGATAATTTTTTCGTATTTCTCGTGCCTAAATTGTCGCGGAAACGAGTTTTCGTAAGAACGTTAGAGGTCAGTGCTGTAGCAATGCTAAATTTGAATGAAGGCAAGCCAGGATTTTTGCGCCCCTATATCAAGACCTAATTAGCTTATACTCTATAGTTTTACTGTTTGGCGCCTCTTGCGCCCCTAGGCAAGGGCCTACTATGTCTATACCCAGCTACGGCACTAGTTTAAATATAACGATCAAATACAACAGAAATACTAGTAATACTCAAAAATCATTGTAGAATACATAAGCCTGTAATAGTGTAGTAGTTGATGCTCATGCGTAAAATCTATATTATAAAATATTATGCGTTGACTGTTTTCTCAATTCTCTTAATATATCTGGGTAATAGTTCAGTACACATTTCGAATATGACAATTTTTTTTATAATGTAGTTTGATAACATACCCTTGATGACCAACCAGCGAAATTCTTGCAGCGGTGCCAGCCTTTAAATTTCTTAAATTTGGGTTGCTCATCGTGTGCCTACGTCACACGAGACCATCCCTTAGTTTTATAATGGGCGATGTTTGATTGCTATTTTGGAGGTAAATTTGATCAGAAGAAATTCAAATTTTTTGGAGATAAGCTTTTCGAATTGAATAATTTTGTATTATGGTATAAAAGAAATTATTAGAACATTCTTATAACTTTTAAATATTCAATTGTGTTAATTTAAGTCTTTTAAATATTTTTAACACCCTGTATATCTGCAACTTAGCATTTTTCGCCTTCTTTCTGCCCTTGCTTGTAGCACATCATTTCATATCATAGATGACTCAAAAAATAAAATTCTTTTTTAATAATAATTAAGTTGTTTTTCTCGTTTTAGCGTGTATAAACAATTTTATTTATCTAACTTTTAGGCATTTTTAGGGGAGATAAATATCAAACCACGAGAAAAGTTTAAAGTGTCCATATAAACTTTAAGTAATATATTAATATTGAATTGATATAGCCCTTACTTAATGAAAATCCATTATAAAACTATGTAGTAATTACTAATAATAACACAAACGTGTATAAACCTTCACTAAATGTGAAGATTTATACACGTTTGGTGTTATTATTACATAAAATACAAATAACCTGACAAGTGATAACAGAAAAATAAAAAAAATTCCTATAAAAAAACCTTTTGGGGCACAAACCATAAATTTAGCAAAAGTTCTTGACTTTTGCCCTTGTTTTTAATTCCCAGCCTTTCTTAGTCTTTAATTTGTTGAGAAAGTCCTTTTGTTTTACATGTTAAATAATCAGATTGATAGGGACAAGTTTTCCTCGGTGAAAAATAAGCGTTATATAATAAGGAAATCTTTTTAAATCTAAAAAACTTGTTAAAAAAGTCATTCTACCTAAATTGTTTTCTCCTCGCGTAAAAACCCAATTTTTCTGGGCTTTAATTCGCAGTAAACTTGACATTAATAATTTTTTAATAGAGATTGATTGGCCCTAAAAAAGTTTGATAGATTCTATCAATCATATGTCGTGCCTTAAACAATTTATTTTTATAAGGGTGTTTTTAAGGGTATATCAAAAATAACCTGTCTTTTAGATGTATACTTGAAAGTGATTCAAAAACAACTTTAACAGACGGCTAAGAATTTAATTTTTGGTTTAGAAAGTCAGTTTTCTACCGTGTGTATTAAGCAACTGGGGTAACTTAATTATTTAGTATATTATAAATACAAATTCAAAAATCTAGCGACTAAAAAATTTGCCTTTGGAACACCTGTGGAGTGTACAGATTTATTATTAAATTAACAACACTCTTTAAAGTACAATTAAAGTAGAGTATGATTGGTTTCATTTTTATTTAAACCATAATAATTGTTTTCTTTACGTCAAAACTCCATTTACCGCTAAACAAGGTACTGAGATATTTAAATCAAAATAAACAAAATTCGAATAAACTAAGGGCCCCTAAATCGGCCTAAGGGCTTAACTCACCGTCCTAAAATCTTTAAGCAGATTTAAGTCAAATCCTCGATCCAGCAAGTATCCCAAAATGACACGGTTCAGCAAATTTTGACAGCCAATCCTACCCCGCCTGTTCCTTACAGGGCAATTGATTTGCTGTATTATAGATTTGATTGATGTATTTTCCCAAACGTTTTATTTTACACTAAGAAAAATACTTCGCATTTATTTTTGCTAAGAATTTCCTCATATTTGAAATACAATACTACTTAAGATATTCATCCAAATAATTATGGTCCTTATACGTCATATTATACAGGGTGTCCAGGAATGTATTTTCCATTTTAAACTCGAATAACTGGAGCACTGGTCAGGAGTGTATCGCGAGTACCTACTGTTCTTCAAGAAAAAGCACCTTGTCGCTGCATTTCCTATTAAATTATTTTCGAAGTAAGCCGTACAGTATTTATGATTTCTCGCGGAGAGATATTTTTTAAGGTTTAATATGTATACAGATTTTAAATTAGCTCACTAGACGAATTTGGTTAGCTTATAAAGAATTTTTCGTGACGTCATTTTCAAACCTCCATACATGATGGTATTACGAGAATATTCATCCTTAGAATGAGCTAGCACTCAGCTAGCAGTCAGTTTTTGAATTGTATGTATGAAAGAAAGTTACAAAAGAGCGTTGCTAATCATTTCTGAGACTATAAAAAACAATATTGTCAGACATAATATAATATTGAAGTTTGTTTGTTACATCAGTGTAGAGTGCAGAGTAATATTACTATATTAATAGTGTAAGACCAGAAAAGTGTGGTTAATTGCAGAGATAGATAGGCTATGTAATACAGGAAAAGTGACACGCAGACTGTGAATTAGATACGACTTTTTTGTTCACGGAGTTCCAAGAAGAAGATTTTGTGCACACTTCAATATTACGCATGTGGATTGTGTGTAGATTTTTGTGTGACAGGGAGTAAAACTGAGTTTTGGAGGCGTTAAACTGAACAAGATTTTTAGCACTCCAATCTAAGATTAATTGCAGATCTCGCGAAAGGAATAGGTGCATAAATCTGCTTCTCTTATGTTATTTATTGTTTATTAAAACAGAAGGGCAAATTTTTGTGTAAAAGCAATGCAACGTAAGATAAAAAAAAAGTCTTCAAAGGATGCCGTGGAACCAATTACAGATGTCTTGAATTATTACTCTTAAAAAGTAACATAGGTAAAAGGTATAAGTGAATGAAAAATAAAACTTTTCGATATGTCCGCCCACATGCTAACTTTCTGTGAATACAGGGGCTTTTCTATATAGAAATATGGAGTTTCAGAACTCCAGATTCTCACTGGTTGAGTATTTACATAACCAGAGAAGTAAAACCATGCCTCGTCAGTAAAAAAGGATTTTTTAAATACGCTTTCATTATTATGCAAATTACCCATAAATCACTATGAAAATTGCATTCGCTGCGGCTTGTCGTTTGGTAACAATTCTTGGACTGAGCTTAGACAATAAGCGTGCATATCTCGGTGCATATGCAGGTCACATTTAAGGATTGTATTGCAGGTTCCGTAAGATACATTTACTTACCTGCTGGCTTAAAAGCCGAAAAGGGGTTTGTAGGTGTTTATTAACATTTTGTCTCAATTATTCTACTTTTTGTGCAGTGCAAACTTTGGGTCTCCCACTGCCTTCCTTTCTATTCACACTTCCTGTTTCTCTAAACAAAGCCACAGATCTAGTCAAAACTTGGCGAAACTGTTCGAAATCTATGACTATGTGTTGAAATTCTGTTTGAAAATCTGGAATGGCGTCCCGTGGTGAATAAGCCCACTGGCCATCAACCCTTCTACAATAATTTCTAAAGTAACTTTCGATCATAAAAGATTTTTGTTCCCCGTGACTACCGTACTTAATTTTCTTAAAAACAAAAACTTCAGAACTTGACAGTTCTATTTTTCATTCACCTATACCTTTTATCTAGGTTACCTTTCAAGAGTAGTAATTCAAGACGTACCTTATGTCCCTTTAGACGCTAGATAATCGTGGCACTTTTAGCAGAACTTTTCACATTATAATATCTCTAAAAAGTCTTTTTTTCAGAATTTGCCCAACCCAAAACCCTAGAAAATTTTATGCTCTCTCTGTAAGGGAAACACATATTTTCAACACTACGTTTTTATATCGTATTTCATTTTCGGCTCTAGAGGGGAACTTTGCAATATTTTCTCATACTTCGTTTGGTTCAGATTTATTTATGTTAGCAAAAAAATTGATAGAGAAGAACAATATAATTCTTGCGCATTCGCCAACGATGTAGTGCTGTAACAGTAGTAGTTTAGCAGTCAGTCTAAGTGGAGCCATCAAGTACAAGGAAATAAACTATGAGTTAGGACGAATAGACAGTAGGTAAATAAGCAATCATTGGTTTTTTGGACTCGCCTTATCCAATTTTGTCCAATTTGATCATTCTTTGTAGAGTTATTAAACTTATGAAAATGGACGATAGTTGGCAACATTGCTTCTTTCACCTCTCATATCCTATATTTGATTTTTCTGACTTTGTTATTCTTTATCTTCTACGCTGGTAATGTGATCCCTATAGCCACATTTTTTTTCTCTGTTACTACAGACCGCTCAGGAGAGCTGTCCAGCTATAAAAGCCTAGCACAACCCAGTTCTCTCGCCTATTCTTACCTAGGATCTCCAGATTATGGAAAGGACTGCCTGGTATTTTCCCTTCCTCTCCCAACCTCCAATCCTTTTAATCCCGTGTCAATAGATTAAATTTCCCTTCCCTTCAGACGCCCACGGTACGTTAGTACTTAGTGGGCTGTCTCAGATAAAAAAGATTTGGAATATGGGAAGTAATAATTGAATATTTCGGTCAAAAAATGCCATTTGCAGATCCATTTTTGGTATGTAGTAACTCGAAAACGATAGATTGGGTCGAAAAACAGTTCGACACGTCAAACTTAAGAATCTCAAATATTTTGTTTTTGTAATACATCTTTATATACCTAAAATTACGGGAAACTGGAAAAATTTGGAAAAAGCTGAAAATAACTATTTTTGACCTAAATTTGTCAAGGTTTAAAATTTTTTTAGGGGTCACAATGGATTCAAATAAAAATTCTATTTACATAATCGGAAATAGCTCGTCGAAATACGTGATATCCATATTTTTTAAGCCCTTTATTCGATATAGGAAGGGAGCAGTCGGCGATTAAATTTCGATTTTGTGACTTTTATTGCCCACTACATCGGTACATTTGACACACTCTGAATTTTTTTCTATCTAATTTCCTCAAGCTTTTTTAGCGACATCTGATCAAGGAATAATCAATATTTAAAATAAATACCCAATGGGACATTGAGGAGCTTACTTAGGGAATAAAATTTCTTATTTTTTTTATTGTTTCAATTACAAGCTTTCTTTAACCGGCATTAATATATACTACTTTTCTTACCTACTTACCAATTTTTTTCTGGATATATTTTATTTCCTAACCTTCTGAAAATATGTGCATGTATACAGGATGTCCGACAAGTCTTAGTATGGGCAAATATGTTTGCAGTAGTAAAGATAGAGACACCAAATTATAGGCGTCTTAATGGTTAATAAATTTACTTTTTTATGTAATTTACTTTTTTAAGCCCCTTGTAGGGTGACGCTAGGGGGGTGAGATCAAAAATTTTAAATGCAACCCTATGCCGCAAACCATTTTAGCCCAAAATTGAATAAAAAATTATCACCAGTTTGGTTTGACGCAGACGGAAACCGATGAAATTTGTATATAAGATTTATCAGCGTGTGCATCAATACGCGTATTTGTAACTAAGGTAATTGTTATGTATTTCTGTTAATCCTATTAATGTGTCTTTCAATGTACCTAAGTGTATTTATAATTTTGGAAAAAAATTATATTTGCTAAGTAGTTCTTTTTGGGTTTTCGGTCAAGATAAGTATGCTTTTCATTACCATTGTTCAAAAATAAAGATCACGACAATTGCAGATTCGGCTAGATTTAGTTGGAATTATACACCATTTTCGTAAGCAGTCCTTTTAGATTATAGCACCTTAAATTTATGTGCAGGAGCACGCGGTAAAGCTTCTTTTCTTTTTATTCTGATTTGTTACACAGAACCTATTATGCATGCTCTTATTTTATTTTGTTAGCTGTCATAGTGAATGACTTACTAAGTTTTCCAAAATAATTAAGTTTTTACTTTTTTTTAAACTATATCTACCTACTACAACGCACTACTACTGTGCGCCCTGTAGTACCTCAATTTAAAGGTCTTCAAAAAAGAAACCTTTTAACGCAGATCCGAGATCCGTTTTTTAATTCATTTTGAAATGGCAAGCCTTTAAAAATTAAAAATCGTAAAAATAAATTAAACATTTAAATACCTTTATATTACTTATTACTTTAAAAGTTGTTCAAAATGACCACCATGAACTTCTTGGCAGTAGTAAAGTCAATTTTGAAACTCACTTCTCACATTTTTGAGAATGGCCGGTGTTACTTCTAGGCGGAGTTCCTAAATCGACTTTATTGCTACCAAGAAGTGGTGGTAATTTTGAACAACTTTTAAAGTAATAAGAGAGATAAAGGTACTTACATTTTTAATTTATTTTTCACGATTTTTAACTTGTACAGGCTTGCCATTTAAAGACGAATTAAGATGGAGACTTCGGGTTTGCCGTAAAATGTCCCTTTTTTGGTTTTTAAAATGAGTACCACACGGCATAGGGTTTCATTTAAAATTTTTGACCTTAACTCTTTAGCGTCAACCCTCATGGGGATTGAACTAGTTAAGTTACATAAAAACGTAGTTTTGTTAACCAATAAGATGCACCTAAAATTTGGTGTCTGTATCTTTACTAATAACAAAGATATTTACCAATACTAAGAGTTTTCGGACACCCTGTATATCTTTGTATGGATGTATGTATGATTGTATGTATAAATGTATATACGGACTGCGGTCTGTTCACGATCATTAATTAGTCCGGAGTATATAATGTATTTCTTATTAAAGGGTTTTAGCAGAGTTCTGAGTAGACCTACGCCATTGACTATTTTGAACTGTTTTATTTAAAAGAGAACAAACGCTGTTTACACTGTTACTTACATGTGCCCTATGGCTAAAAGATCCCTAAATGGATATAATATTTCCGAAAATGTCAAACCCCTTGTTTAGTATAAAGTTAAATATTAATATGCTTCCTGGTGTTTGCAAATGTCTTATTTGAATAGTAAACTGCACTATGTTAATAGAGTAAAAGGACTTCAGAGATAATACGAACGTAGTTTAATTAATAATGAGTTTATATGTAAGTTAAACTATAGCATGTAACACTTAAATAAGTTTTGGAAAATTATCTTGATGGCAAAGTTTTAGGAACTCCAGTTTAGTTCCACGTAAGAGATTTAATGAAACTATACGGACTTGCTGGCGTACAGCCCTTGAAACAATTTTAGCTGGGGTATATTGCCTGGAAAACATTGATGTTGTCCCCCTTATCTAAGATAATACGTTTCAATTATGGTTACCCTAGAAGTGATTTTTCTTCTTTCACTACAACGTCTTGTTTAACCGGCATATAAGGCGAATTAGGAAATAAATGCTTTTTTCCGACGAACAAATATTCGCCAAGAAAAAGTAAATATTACGGAATTGCTACTATTATTTGTTGCAGAACTTTTTTTTATCATTGTGTGGTTGATAACTCCAAAATTTCTTGAACAATGTATGCACATATTTTTAAAAATATTAATTTTATTATCGATATATTAGTTATCTAATACTAAACTTGAGAGAGAAACATTTCTGAAAACGTGAACACCTCCCTATTTAAAAGAAAACAAAATGTTTGTAATAGAATCAGAAAAAATATTTTTTTTGCTAATTCTTTTCGGATAATCATCTTAGAGTATTAGACTTAGCATTCGTGATTCTTACTTTGCAACAGCATGCTTATTCACTATACTGGATATCGAAATGCAGCTATTTAAAACAAACAAAAAATGTTTGTATTAGAATTAGAGAATAATTTTTTTCTTTTGCTTATTCTTTTCTGATGATCATCTTAAAGCATCAGGCTTAGCATGCCTAGTCACTATACTGGATATCAAAACGCAGCTATTTAAAAAAAATGTTTGTAATATAATAACAAAAAAAACCTTTTGCTTATTCTTTTCTGATGATGATCTTGAAGCATCAGACTTAGCATTCCTGATTCTTGCCTGGCAGCAGCATCCTTATTCACTGTACTAGGAGATATTTAATAAAAAAATTTCCAAACATTTTGCGATCCGGGATTTTGGATCGATATTTAATTATAGTTAAATATTATTGCCCTAAACAGTAGAAAGTAAAATGACTATAATTAAATTCTCTATTATTAATATGTTCCCCGCTGGAAAATAAACTTTTGCCAGTCTCTGTTAACACAGGCGGCCAAAGTAGATAAGCTGATGCCACAGTGTTTCGGCCTGAACCGTCTGCTTATTTATCTATCATATGGTCCCCCTGGAATGCTTTTCATCTGAACTTAAGGCATAGTTTTCGAATGCCGCACACTATATGGAATGTCATAATAGTATTCGACGCTAGGAGCTGCTTCTCCCAGCCAGGATCCTCCTTTACACAGGTTTAGCATTCTCACCACCATATTTATACGAGCCAGATGCCAGCATATGAAAGCACTGGAAATTTTTGTTTTCAAAGATGGAATTTTTAGAATACATTAAAGCTTGTAGAGTGTGCTTTGTTTCGTAACCTACTCAAGAACATTTGTGTTAGTAAAAATTCCTTCTTCGCTATTTCGCTAGTGGTAGTAATGAAAACATCACCTACAATGATTCATTCAGATTTTTAATTATTGATTTTTATTTTTTTAACGGTCTTCCTGAACTACTAAGAAGATTTACGTTACATATTTTAATAAAACATACTTTCCGCAGCCTTTCCTGGCAATAAGTAAGTGCCGCAACACGGAAAATATTATAAAGTTCAAGGCTAAATGCAGCAAATATATTAATGTAAGGGAAACTGCCAAGCTAGTTAGTTTTATAGACATCACTTTTCCTAGCTCTGTACAGGCTTAAGAGAAATATCCTTTTCCTAGCAGCAAGACCTGTCAGTACGCTGTCGGATGAGTATACGAACGAATCGCGATTTCTCAATGTCATTTTCGTTCCACCTTACCCAAATTGGGAGTCAAGTCCACTACAATTTACAGTTAACTTAAATGATGCTGCGTGACTAGAATATTCGCCCTTTTGGATTGTTGCTGTCTCGGAGACAATTTGTTTATCCATTTTACGATAATAATCACGAATGTACTTAAAGTCGTAAATGGATCCCGAAATGTTAAGGATGGTGGACTGGAAATAATACAAATGAAATGTTGGTTGCTTGTTTAATCAACAACAGAAATTTAACATATGATTAGTCTATAAGCTATTTCTGTGTCTGTTTTAAGAGCTTTCATAACCATTCGCCTGTCTGCTGCGTGGTTTCGCCAAATTTTCTTCTGATACTAACTCTTAAAGCTCTTGAGGGCTAAAAAGCAGAACACCCAAGGTATCCTAGCTGGATCCTCACTTTGTTTTACCTTGTCCTAGAATAAATTTGAACAAGAAAACTTTCGGCTGTCTGCTGCCTGATTTAGCCAACTATTTTTCAGATATTGACTCTTAAAGCTCTTGAGGGCTAATAAGTAGAACAGCCTAGGTATTGTAGCTGGATCTTTACCTTATTGTACCTTGTTTTAGAACACATTTGAAGAGAAAAGCCTGTCTGCTGCCTGGTATGGCCAACTTTTCTTCTGATACTGACTCTTACAGCTCTTGAGGGCTAAAAAGTGGAACACCCAAGGTATCCTAACTGGATCTTTACCTTATTTCACTTTGCCTTAAAACAAATTTGAAGAGAAAAGTTTTCGCCTGTCTGCTGCCTGATTTGACAAAAATTATTTTTCTGATACTAGCTCTTGAGGGATAAACAGTAGAACACCTAAGGTATCCTAGCTGGATGTTCACCTTATTTCACATTGTTGTAGAATTAATTTAAAGAAAAGGCTTTAGCTTGTCTGCTGCCTGATTTGGCCAACATTTTTCTAATACTGATTCTTAATGCTCTTGAGGGCTAAAAAGTAGAACACCTAAAGTAGAAATCCTAGCTGAATCTTCACCGTATTTCACCTTGTCTTATAATAAATTTTAAAAGAAAAGCTGTTGCCCGTCTGCTGTCTGATTCGGCCAACTCCTTTTCTAATACTGACTCTTGAGAGCTAAAAAGCAGAACACCCAAGGTATCCTAGTTGGATCTTATTTCGCCTTGTCTTAGAACAAATTTGAAGTGGGAAGCGTTCGCCTGTCTGCTGCTTGGCTTCGCCAAATTTTCTTCTGTTACCAAGTCTTAAAGCTCTTGAGGACTAAGAAGTAGGACATCAAGGTATCCTAGCTGAATCTTCACCCTATTTTATCTTGTTCTAAAATAAATTTGAAGAGAAAAGCTTTCACCTGTCTACTAGCTGGTTTGGACAGCATTTTTTCTGATACTGACTCTTAAAGCTGTTTAGGACTAAAAAGCAGAACAACCAAGGTATCCTAGCTGAATCCTCACTTTATTTTACCTTGTCTTAGAATAATTTTATAATTTTAATTTTATAATTAATTAATAATTTCGCCTGTCTGCTGCCAGGTTTGGCCAGCTTTTTTTCTGATACTGACTCTTAAAGCTCTTGAGGGTTAAAAAGTAGAACATCCAAGGAATCGTAGCTGGATCTTCATCTTATTTTACCTTGTTTTAGAATAAATTTGAAGAGAACAGCTTTCGCCTGCCTGGTTTGGCCAACTGTTATTCTGATACTGACTCCTAAAGGTCTTGAGAGCTAAAGATCTTTTCTTCGTTCCTTCTTTCTTCTTCTCTAAAACAAAACTTCAATACAATAATGTTCTTTCTCCTTGCTTTTAATGTAATTTTAATATTACAACATACATGTCTGGAAATATTATACTTGGGAATATGATGTTACCTTGTTTACTGAAGATACTTCTAATTTTTGAAATATTACACCAACATATTTATTGGATTTAACTACTAAGGCTGTTTTTGCTTAGGACTTTTAAAATTTCATTTTCTTGTTTCAATACCCAACGATTTATAGAATAGCATTAATTTTATTGGCTGAAATAAAAAAAAACTTATTAACTATGTCATTAAAGAAAAATTTTAAAACTTTGTGTGCTAATAAATCCAGATTTACAATTTGTTTGTCAAATAAGGTCAAAGTTATTTACGGACTTTTGATTGAAAGATATTAAAACTTAATATAGATATATTTTACGACCCCATTTAAATCTGTAACTAAATAATCTATAAATTCATAACAAAATGATTTTGCCTCCAGTTTTATTGTGCTATTATAGCTGATTAATTTTCTTTTCAAAATGTTTTAATTCGCATCTGTCGCAGAAGTTATGGCTCGAAATTAAACTCTATCGAGTTTTAAGACCTTTCTGAGGAAGTCAATCTTGTATAAACAGAGTTACTCTAAAAAGGGTTATTATTCGTTCACTAAAAAGTTTATATTAAATAATATAATCTTTTAACATTTTAGAATGACTAAAGTAAAATGTAGTTTATTTTTATTCCCTAAAGTCTAAAGCAATAGTTAAATAATAGAAAATAATGTTTTTAATAAACACAGTAAAGCTTATGCTTTCTTCTTCTCTATTTCAACATAGTATAACTTCTTTATTGACTTATTTTAATTTTTTTGACGTTCGGATGCACTAGGCCTATAAAAGGACAAATTGTCTTAATAGGCTTATCTGCAATTTTTGTAAATTTTATACTACAAAAGTGCCGCATTTAAAAAGTTTTTTCTTGTGTACCTAAAAAGTTTTTTCTTGTGTACCACGTTATAAGTCAGTATATAGTACGAAAACAACAAACGGAATTGGAGGATTATTTAGATAAATATAGCCAGCAATTTATTGAAAATTTTATTGATATTGGTCCAAAAATAAAAAAAGTTAATCAAACATCAACCTTGATCAGAGTATTTGACTTTTCGTCCGGGGTTATATATGCTTTGTTGGCAGATGAGTATTCCTTTATCCGTCGTGTAACAATAAGGGAACTTATCTATCTAGGACTACTGGACCGAACGTAATCTACCCGAGGGCGTTGCTAAAACAAAAACATCCCTTAAAGAAAGGGAAAATGAGTAATTAATTAAATAAATTACAGATAATGGGCGTCGATAAAGTGATCCGACAAGTCAGTTAAGAAATTAACATTGCGAATTGTTCATTATCATTATAGACAATTAGTAGAAGAGGGAATACAGGACACAAACAGTGGCTGGAAGTCATTCCTATTGTTCAATGAAGTGATGTAATCATTTTATTATACGGCAGTAGCGCTAGAGGACTCCGGGATTTCACGTCTAGAGCAATTGATCATTGGCGGAGATTTACGCTGTAAATGCATTAAAAATTCTTTTATCTGAGACAGCCCACGTATACTTCAATTCTAAGTACTAACGTACCGTGGGCGTATGAAAAGAAAGAAAATGTAATCTATTGACACTGGATTTAAAGGATTGGAGATGGGAGGGACAGGGAAAACATCTGCAGGCAATTTGTTCCACAATCTGGAGACCATAGGTATGAATGAGTAAGGGAAGTGGGATGTTCTAGGCTTTTGTAGCTAAACAGTAAAGGGATGCACATGTATCGAGCCCCTGGTTGTTTTGTTAGAAACAGTCAAGGGGGAATTATAGCAGCTAGTTCATCACAGCAAAATCCCTGAAAGTATTAGTAGAAAACGGATAAAGCCCCAACAGCGCGGCGATGAGCGAGAGAAGGTTTTTTTTTGTGAAAACTGAGTCATTGAAGTGTCGAAGGTAATGCCGCTCCCCAGATATGGGAACAGTACTCTAGGTTAGGTCTTATTTCGAAAACATAGAGAGTGTTTAAGTTGGAAGGGGAGAAGTATTTTCTGGCTTGAAATAAAAAAACCAAGCTCTTTGGCTATTGATGTGGCTATTAAAGTAATGTGTTTGTGCCAGCTGAGATCATGTTCGAAAGCGATGAAAACAAGATCGAACTTTTCATGAGTTTTCTTTTTGATATTCCCAATTGACCGCTTTTTGTTAATACGCTTTAATACGTATTGGTTGGTACCTAAACATACTTCTTCTTGATTTTATGCAACATCATAGGCGTACTCTTAAAGAATTACCTTTAAAATATATGTCAACTCTCCTTTAAATCCTAAAAATGGCAGTGTTAATTTAAAAGCGGCAACATTTGAAATTTTTACTACCCGACTTAGTCAATCCTTTTGTATTTAAAAGAAAAAAATGTGCCTGTGAAAATAAGGAAAGTCATAGTTACACCCCTGGATAAACGGGCATCAAAAGGACTTGATTGAAAACTCGGCGTAGCGGACAAATACGACTAGAGTAGGATTTCCAGTTTCTGAGTTCTCTTCGGTGCATTAAACCAACACCTCTCTGTTCTTCTATGGCTTTCTCTTTTGCTAGAAAACGTCCACCGAGGAATTATTTTGATATCTATTACATTACAAATATTAAATTTTTCTGTCTCAACAAAAGTTACGTGCTTTTGACAAGAAAAGGCGGCTTCAAACCTTAATTTGTAAATAAGGAATTATATTCATATTCCTATATCCAAACAAACGTGAAATAATTTTTTTTGTATTCTCCACATAACTTAAATATTTATTATTATTCCATTTATTTTGGTCTTTATTGACATGAAAAAAAGATTTTCTACACAATTAGTCTTCCGTGCCACCAGCTCCCCACTTAACCTGAGCATACCACGGCCGCCCGATCTCCGCCCATCTGCCACGCTACCCGTCGCTGACGGCACCAATGCTGTATCACGTCGCCTATGCGCGGAGCTGAATGGGGAGCGTTGCGAATGAGCCAAATTAAAAATTTTGAGAAACGTGTATAAACAAAAGTTGCTCCTGACATCGTGAGAAATATTTTTTGTCGAACAATTTCCGCCAATCTGCCTAGCTACCCGCCGCCGATGGCAACAACGCTGTATCACATCGCGTATGCGCGGAGCGTTGAAAAACGTCTATGATCATAAGTTGTTCCTTACATCGTAAGAAATATTTTTTGTCGAACAACTTTTTATCTAAAACCAATGGTTAAGCAGTTATAAGTAAATAAACAATTAAATTGTTTACAACAATTCATCGCGCTATAATTTTTCAATCCTGATAGTTTTTGCTTAATCTAAACGTAGTTCTTAATGATCGTGATTTTGTTCAGATTTTAAGGGTAGGGGACAGCAATTTTAAAGCATTTTTTCCGAAAAATGTTTAAAAAAATTCATAAAAAATACATCATATAATATATTGTTCAATTCGTGTTTCAATAAGCTTTTATTTGACACCCTACACGATGCCCTTGAAATTTTTTTCCATTTCCCAATTTGCCCCCTAAAATTATCCCCCAGAATCAAAATTCAACTTTTTATACTTCACGTCTATAACTGGGCCACACCACACTCTATCTCTGTGCTAAATTTCACATTTTTACGTCGAATAATTTCAGAGAAAATCGACTGTGACAGACGGCCGGACGAACACCTAGCTACCCGCCGCCGATGGCAACAACGCTGTATCACATCGCATATGCGCGGAGCATTGAAAAACGTCTATGATCATAAGTTGTTCCTTACATCGTAAGAAATATTTTTTGTCGAACAACTTTTTCTCTAAAACCAATGGTTAAGCAGTTATAAGTAAATAAACAATTAAATTGTTTATAACAATTCATCGCGCTATAATTTTTCAATCCTGATAGTTTTTGCTTAATCTAAACGTAGTTCTTAATGATCGTGATTTTTTTCAGATTTTAAGGGTAGGGGACAGCAATTTTAAAGCATTTTTTCCGAAAAATGTTTAAAAAAATTCATAAAAAATACATCATATAATATATTGTTCAATTCGTGTTTCAATAAGCTTTTATTTGACACCCTACGCGATGCCCTTGAAATTTTTTTCCATTTCCCAATTTGCCCCCTAAAATTATCCACCAGGATCAAAATTCAACTTTTTATACTTCACGTCTATAATTAGGCCACACCACACTCTATCTCTGTGCTAAATTTCACATTTTTACGTCGAATAATTTCAGAGAAAATCGACTGTGACAGACGGCCGGACGAACACCGAAGTGGTTCCATAAGTGTACCGTTTTAGGGAACATACCTATATCGACGCTATCAAAACGTAAGGGCGCAACTCAAATTTCTTTAAAAATGAGTTAGGTGTACCCACATAGATGTCCTCCGTACTCCGTACTGTGACAAAGAGGTGTAACGAAATCGCAAACCGTTTGCATGTTACTACAAATTGTATACTAGGCGTACCTTAAACCTTTAAACATTTTTTTAAAACGTACAGGCGCATCTCAAGATACGCCTTAGGATAATAAAAAGTAAAATGGATTTAATGGCGTAAACAAATCACCTAGATCAAAAATATAGGTCTTTGGCACTGAAGCGACAAACTTTATTTGTTTTAATGAGAACTCTTAATAAACTTAATAAAGTGCCTCGTCCAATATCACTGGAACAATATAAAGATTGAAACTCTCTTTACTTATGCACTACACCAGTAATAAAGTTGCATGTACAGTTTTATAAATCTTTGCCTCATATGACACAGTAATTGTTTAGGCTGGTAAGTTTTTCTTGTTAGTTTGTTTTTCGTTATTTACCTATGCAGATGTCTTCTGATCAGAATCAGAATTAAAATTGTTTTCCTTCTCTACGATCGAGAGGTAAAATTTCACTGGCTTTTCAGTTTGTGAGCAAAAGTGATTTCTTTATTTTTATTGGTTCGTACTCCAATTAGAATCAGGTTTTGTTTTTATTATTCCCGGTTTATGGGAAGAATATTATTGTTCTATAACGGAACAATAAGTTCTTTTTTTGTAGAAAACCTTGGATTTGTTTGTTCAATCTCTCTTTCGAAGTTTTGTAGCGTAACCGAAAAATATATTATTCTTACAAAAATTTTGTTTTGTATATTATTTCGTACTCATTTTATTCCATTCCGTTTTACGGAACACTAAAAATACATGCATATGTCCTATTGTGTAGATTATTTTACAAAATTTAAGTAGAATTCGTCTGAACCGTGTAAACCACAAGCTGTTTTTTCTTCTTAACCAAACTTACGTGTTATTGAAAAGTATATTTATCACACAAGCCAGTGCTGGCACCCTGTTTTATATTAAAGTTTACTCTTACTCCGTAAAAGAACTTTTATGACTCATAGAAAAAAACGACAATATCTCAGTATAATCCCAATACAGTATGTTGCAATTTATACCTATTTTCTGCCATAAGAACGAAGAAAGTGCTCCCTATAGGCACTTCATCTTAAGCTGGCCTGAATCTTACAAGAGTATAGACTCAAAGCAGGGCACAGGGGTTATTTTCTCCCCTACAACTTTGCGAGCAAGTTTCATTGATCAAGAATTCACTGTAACCACACTTTAAATTAAGTTACTTGTTATGGAAAATCTAATTTTAAGTCTGTCTGGTACTTTCTAAGGACTAGTTTTTCTTTTATGTGTATACCTATTGGGTACATAAAACACGCTGCTGCCGTTCCATAAGTTTTTGCGTTTTATGAGGAAATGCTTTTAAAAAAATACTAAAAAAGTTATTGCTACCTCCAAAGAAGTAATTTGATACACAATAACCGTAAGAAAGCAATACCGTATTTAATCTGGCTTTTATTACTCTATGGATGATGATATTGATATTAAGGGCGCACATAGGGGGGCTACGGGGCTGCAACCCCAAAGCCAATACATTTTACTTTTCTAACTAATATTATTTGATAAATACGCAGGACTATTGTTATAGCATTTCTAAGATTATTGATATACATATTTAAAAATAAAAAAATTGCTTTGATTTGAACATTTTTTTTTATTTGTGACCACCCACGTAGACCTCAAGCCGTAGTACTAACGTATTATGGGCGTCTGAAGAGAAATGTAATGCGCCTCTTGTTGTTCTGTTGGGGATCGTGAAGGGGGGAATAATAGCGGTTAGTTTTTTTGAGCAAAATCCGTGGAAATGATGCCACTTCTCAGATGTGGCAGTACTCTAGGGTAGGTCTTATTTGGGAAACATAGAGTGTGTAACTAGGAAAGGAAGAAGTAGTTGAAGAGAGCAGGTCATTAAAGTTGAAATATATAAGCAGAATAGTGTTTTATCTGGTTAAAGAAAGGCATTAAAGCAAGAGACGTAAATATTATTGCCACCTTTTTTTAAAATAAAATTTATAATTTCTTCATGGTTTTGGGGCAGTGCGGTGCTGCGTTGTCTAAGTGACCCCGATTAAAAAATTTCAAGCATAGAGGCCCAAAAAAGTTTTTGTTAATTGGATTAGCGTCTATGAATATATACCTGTAGTTAAGTCAGTTAAGATAGAATATTACTTTGCAAAATTGATCCGATGAGTTAGAGCTGTACCAGGCAATAGGTTTGACAGGCCCTACAATTAATAACAAAGGAGTCATGGGGTCTGTACATTAGATATAATAGAGTAGCCCAAATCCTGCCTTTTTGAATTTATATGCCGATTTAAGCTTTATTGCTCTTTACATGGAGGTTGCAGAGTTCAAGATTTCAAATCGTATCGAAACTACTTTTGCAGAGTAATCGTAACATCAGGGACGTATTCAGGGGAACAATGACTCCAGTTTCTAAAAATATAGACCAAAATCTCGTTGCTAAAAATTTTCTATCGTTGGTCTTGATTTAAAATAAATTCTACAATGTTTACTGCAATATTTTAGTAAAACATCCTATTAAAGGTCACTTTAATATATTTATTTGTTTTTTTATATGAGACAGCCCACGCAGACTTCAAGCCTAAGTACTAACGCACAGTGGGCGTCTGAAGAGAAGGGAAATGTAGTCTATTGACACGGGATTTCGAGACTCTTGGTATGAATGAGTGAGAGAAGTGGGATGGGTTTTTGTAGCGGGACAGCGAATGGATGCATACGTAACGCGCCTCTTGCTGTTCTGAGTCATGGATGAGTCGAATGGCTTTTTTTCGGATAGAATCAAGGATGTTAAGTGTCGACGGTGATGCCACTCCTCCGATGTGGGAACAGTACTTCAGGTTAGGTCTTATATCGGAAACATACAGAGTATTTAAGTTGTTTTAGTACCTGGATATTTTGCAATTTTGCTTAACTTTGAGATTACGTTTAAGTTTTTATTAAAATTTTTATTTATCTCACAGATGCCAGAAAGAGCAAAATGCCATAGATTTCTAAAAAAAGAAAAATACACCTTATCGTAGAAACACGATGTTAAAGCGTGATTCACCGATAGCAAAGAAGTCTATTGTTCTATTGAATTTATTGTGGTATCTAAGTGCAGTGTGCTAAATTCTTAAGTGTTAGATATTTTAGAAATTATCAATAGCGAATAATTCGAGCAATGATCATAAATTCATAACAACATAAAAAAATCGTTTTATGATTTTAATATATCACTATATCAGCATACCTAAAGCGAATATGCGGTATTTGGTATGAAAAACAACTTTTTTCTTTGGACATATTAAAGATAAAAAAGTTGTTCATTCAAAAGGGGTGGGTAAATAAGAGCCCCTTTGCGTCTATCAACTACATCAGACCTGTCCAGTAGAACTAGTCCACGGGCCACTATTAAATTACAATAATGCTGGCGGGCCGCATACTGTTCGACACGATTTTCTTTCAAAGACTTTTTAAATCATTTTCGTTACATTTTTTATCGCTGTTTGTAAATCTGGCAGCAAAATTTCCCTAACACGTTAACTTTTTGAAAAAGAAAATGAGAATTATAAACCAAAAATAGTGTTTTTGACCCATTTTAAACCATTATAATTGAAGGGCAAGACTACGTATTAATACAAATGCAAAAATTCCTTAGCGAAGTATAACCAAATGATGCTGATCCATATGAGATTTTTTTTTGAAATTTTGATATAATCAGAAAGTAGGCTCCAAAATCGCATTTTTGGAGCTTTAGGTAAGTCGGCGGTGGTAAATTGGGCGCGAAGGTTACCTGCTCCATAACATGAACTTGTAAACTGGGCGCATGGATTTTAGGTTCCGTTTAATCCTAGAGGTAAATTGGGCGCAAACGTAAATTGTTCATCTATAGGTATGAGGTCTGCGTTATTCCAGTATTAAAAAAACAAATAGTGGACTTTACTTTATGTATATTAAAAAGGCACATAATATACATTATAAACACGAAGTACATTTTAGGTAATGCAGTCTATTTATTTCTCCTAACTTATATTTAGTAACAAAATTATCAAGCGATGCGAACTTAGCTTTTACATTTTTGTTTTTAATCTAGCAGTTATATTTAAAATTTGTATTTTGATATATGTTTCAATTTGACATTCTTTCAACTTTTCAACAAATACATACATATATAGAGAGATGCGTTGCGTAAAAAGAGCAATTTGTTGTTCTTGTAACCGAAGCATTTTCTTCCGCCCACACAGCAGGAAGAAATGTTTCGTTTTCAACTATATAAGTACATATATCTCTAACAAATAATCACCATACTTATCCAAAAGTTCATTGTGTAGTTTGTATGACATCAAATCGAACACAAAACAGTCTTCTACTTCATTTGGATTCAAATAAGTCAACTCCAAAGTGTTTTTAAGCCAGATGCCGATTTCAGTTTTAGCTTCATAATTAGAACTCAAGCCGATGGACTTTATCTTTCTATACTATGCTTGGTGTAAGTGAAATTGGCAACCACTAATTTCGACATCAGGCCAAACATACAGTAATGCTACATGCATGACCCTTTCAAAATCAACAAAAACTTGTCTTGGATTGAACATAAGATGATACATTTCATAAATTTTACATTTTAGTAAAGAAAAACACGTTTTATAACATCCACTAGTCTTGTTCGGTAACAAACAAAAAACTAAGGAACATAGTGGCCATTTTGGAGTCCATGAATTGTAAAAAATGGAGAGAAAAGCTTTGTACAAAAAGAAAATGTTCCGTCCATATAAAGTATATTGATTTTGGTTAAAATACTTATGTTCGCTTCACATGTAAATACAATAATATTATTTTCTATGTTGTTAATACACAAAAAAATTTCACCTTTATTTGTTAATAGCGTTTCACTATATGCGCTGAGAGCTCCATGCACTTCTTCTATATTTTTCGGAAGCTGACCTGGTACTATCTTGCGGCGATAGTTATAAATATTCCTTCTAATGTTACTGACATCAACTGTTGTGAGAGTTGGTGGCAAATGTGATGTTAATGCCTTACAAATTTACTACCGTCCCCAAATCCTCAACTCATGCCATAAAATTTTCATGGTTCATGTCGTTGTGATAATCTTTCGTTTTTATACCTGCCAAAATAGACAAGTAAATTATGGTAGTTGTATTCTGTCAGGTAGTTAAATGAGGATTTTTTTTATATTTTCCGCTGGCCTCACAAACTAGTGTATTTGTCACACCAAGGAGGATTATGGTTTATTGATATCTGATATCTGACCATATTCTACATTCGGCAACATCGGAGAGGCACTCGCAATAATAAGAGATTATGCTGATGGGACGGATGTTATTTCGATTCTGATTTGGCCAAAGCGAAAATCGTGCAGCGTTGCCAGTTCATTCAGCACCACTACTTTTATTATACGAATAAAAAATAATCCATAACACGCCTCTGGTTAGGTGTAAAAGATGAGAGAGAAGGAAATAATTACTGTCTCTGTCAGTGGCTTTTTCTTGCTTGGTTTTTACTCTACACACGTACATAGATTCGTATACAATCTTACGCCACGCATTTATTTAAAAACTTCTGCTTAATAATTCTTACATTTTTATTGAATACTAGCAATTTGAACCTTCGTAGATCTTTCTAAAATATGAAATTGAAAGATTGCTGGATAAACCTATTAGACCTTGTTTTGTAGAAGCTAGGAGGAAAATGGCCCTTATTTACCAACCTTCCTCTTGTACTTTTACTTTTTTTCTTGAAAAATTATCCACTTCTTTCATAAACATTCTTTTTACTCAGACTAGTAGTAAAAAAGGTCACTTAATTGAATCTTAAACCTAAAACTTTTGGACGAAGCAGTCAATTTTCATCCTCTTTTTTAGGATAAAAGATATCTACGAATTTATATTGGTTAGAGGCCAAAGTGTTGTTTCCCAAGTAATGAGCTACCCGTACTTAATAGACAACTTTGAAGCTACAGCAAGTGATTGATGAAGTCTGTAAATGTAGACTTGGCACTGTTTCCTGGCGGGCAGCAGTTTAGGCTAGGGCGAGCGTTTACGAAAGTAAACCCTGCTACGAAAAATAGGGACTCAACAGGCACTTTAGCAGCAAAAAGTTAAATAAAACTAAAGGAGATTTATTATTCTTTGCAGTTAAAAGGAAATTATGGCTTTTTTACAGTTAATGTTAATGCCCGAGGGGCCGGTGTGATTTTAGGTTTATTAGTTTTCCCGATGCTAAAATGTAGCCGAGAATTAATTTAATTAAAGCACTACGTTTTTGAATTAAATGTTTATTAAAGAAAATTCGCTTATTTTTAACTTTAATACCGTTAATTAAAAGTCATTTTATAAAGGCTTTAGGAAAATGCTTGTTTATTGTTTATTTTATAAAAAATTCGAGACATAGCAGTTATGTTTTAAAAATAATATTGTCCAAATATCCCCCTCGACTGCTTCTACAGATGATATAGTGGCGGATTGTTAGAATATACTTTATCCTTGAGGAAGCTCCACAAGAAAAAATCAAAGCGGGTTAGATCGCATGATCTTGCAAGCCAATGAATATCACCACTGCGAGAAATGACGCGGTTAAGAAAACGTGAAAACGTGCCATCGGGGGGAGCTAGGGGGGCGTAAGCCCCTACCCCGCCAGCGTCGTAACGGCGCCCCCTTCATGAAATCATGACTGTTTTGGTACACAATAGCTTTGCTGGATGCTGAGTACTACCATAGACTAAATAATACCTAGACGAACACTGCCGTGCGACAAAAAACGGGTCTCCATTGAGGCATTTGGGTTTACTGGTTTATGGTTTAAAAGTTTGTTTGTCTACCATTATATAAATATATATACTATTTATCTACATGTATATATAATTGTGGACAAAAAAAATTTTTAATCATCAACCAGTAAACCCACCAAATGTCTCAAGGGAGACCGGCTTTTCGGTGTATTCGAGTGTCTGTCTAAATTCTTTATAGTCTCTGGCTGCAGCCAATCCTGGCTAACCTCGCTCATCGAAGCGCTGTTGGGGATTTGTCCCTTTTCTTCCGATATTTCCAAGGATTTTGCTCTTCAGAAGTATACATAATTTGCCCTTTGACTGTTCCTAACAGAACAACAAGAGGCGCGTTATGTACACATCTCTTTACTGTCCAGCTACAAAAGTCTAGAACTTCCCACTTATCTCACTTATTCATACCTAGGGTCTCCAGATTATGGAGCAAATTGCCTGCAGATGTTTTCCCTCCCAACCTCAAATCCTTTAAATCTCGTATCTGTAGATCATATTTCCCTTTTTTTCAGACCCTCGCGGTACGTTAGTAGTTCGACTTGAAGTGGGGTTGCCTCAGATAAAAAAATTCTACCTCGACAACTTGTTCTCGGGAGGCGGTCCCTCAAGATTAGGAATACGGCCTTAGTGGTGGGTTTAGGCACTTTTAGCATTAAATTGACCATTTTTAGTATTCCATGAAAACGGAACACTTATGGCATCACTTCGGTGTCCGTCCGTCCGTCTGTCACAGACGATAGTCGATAGGCGATTTTCTCTGAAACTATTCGACGTAAAAATTTGAAATTTGGCACAGAGATAGAGTGTGGTGGCCCAGTTATAGACATGAAGTATAAAAAGTTGAATTTTAATTCTGCGGGTTACTTTCGGGGGGTAAATTGGGAAATGAAAAAACAAATCAAGGGTATCGTGTAGGGTATCAAATGAAAGCTTATTGTGGCACGAATTCAATGATATGATATGATGTACTTTTGTTACGCATTTTTTAAAAGATTTTTCTGTAAAACGCCTAAAAATTGCTGTCCCCCACCCATACCACCAAAAGGATCGCTCAGAAAAATCTGAAAAAATTACAAACATTAAGAATTAAGTGTAAATTGAAACGCAATTGTCAGGATTGAAAAGTTCTAGCACGATCAATTGTTATAAACAATTTAATTGTTTATTACCTTATAACTGCTGAACCATTGGTTTTAGAGACGTTTTTCGACAAAAAATATTTCTTACGATGTAAGTAACAACTTTTGATCTTACACGTTTTTCAATGCTCCGCGGATACGTGATGTGATACGGCGTTGGTGTCATGTAGCTCGGCAGATTGGCGGAAATCAGGCGGCCGAGGTTTCCTCAGGTTAAGTGGAGGGCTGATGCCATGGAATTGTGCAAGTTTAGCTTGCACTAGACCGAGTTTTTTTTTTAGTTTAGACTTCGGAACATCATATGGCAATTTCAACTATACGAAAAGAAAACTAGTCAAAAGTTACAGCACATGGCGGTACTATTAAATTGAGGAACATTTCATTTAGGCCAATTTGGCATTGGGCTCCTAATATCTGACCCTTACAGATGCAAGCTGCTTAAACAATGACAGGAATAAAATAGCCTTCAACAACGCATAAAATTGGGTGTAAAAGTCAAAACCACCCATTTTCGTTTCTGTATATACATATGTAAGTCGAGATAGGGTTATACACAAATGGCAATAGAGAAAATTGGCAGTACAAAAATGCGGCTTTAAAAATTCAGCTTGCAGCGATTTAAAAAACCTCCAAGCACGCTAAAAAAGGCCGAGAGAGAAAGAGTAAATTCTCAAAGCAAACACCCTTTGTGCTTGTTTGCTTTTGGATGAAAAGGGTAGAGGTTTTAGACTACAACGTCAAGTCAATAGTCAGGCTAAACATAATCTGAATACAAGCGAAAATCATACCCACTGGACTCTTCGCTGGTTTGCGTTTTAATATTACTCATACAGCGTCGTCGCTATTTTTTTATTCGATTTTTAAAAAATCGATATAGCATATAGCAATTGGCTTCGACAGAATTCATGCACAACGAAGAATTTCTAATAATAAGCTACAAGTCTTAAGAAGATTTGCAAATAGATGAGATAAGTTTTTTCTGTATCAGACAGTGGCGGCTGGCGAAATTTTAAAGGTGTATATCTCTGTTGTTCCTTATGGGACCCATGGGAAGTTCAGGGGTTGAATTTTTGCGAAGCCCCCACTGGGAAAAAAATGAACACGTTTAGGTATTTTATTTGTTATTTTTTCTAAACAAGTTTGTCATCCTCTTATCGACTATTTTTAAATTAAAAAAAATGTGTTAATAGAAAGTTATAGTCATTTGAATTTTTTTAAACATAAAATATAATTTAAAAAATAAATCAAATGACTATAATTTTCTAATAACACATTTCTTTCTGTTAAAATTTAAAACTTAGCGACAAAATGATGAAAAACTTGTGTGAAAAACATAATAAATAAATTATCAAAACGTGTTCATTTTTTCCCAGGAGAGAGGCTCCGCAAAAATTCAACTTTTTTCCTAAATTATATATTTTTTTTCTTTAGCAAAACATTCCTAGTAGGCTCACTATCAAAACCCCTGAACTTGGCATGGGTCCTGTAAGTAGCAACAGCGATATACACCTTTAAAATTTCACCAGCTGGCATCAGATCTCTTTTTTTTTAAACTAAATGCACAGTGACTGACAAACAACTTACACACTCCCTATGTTTCCATAGTAAGAGCTAACCTAGAGTACTGTTCCCACACCTGGGGAGCGGCATCATCTTTAACATACTTGATCCTCTCCAAAAGAGAGCCATTGGACTCCTCAATGATCCAGTCCTCACAAGAAAACTTCCTTCTCTTGCTCATCGCTGCGCTTTGAGGATTTGTCCACTTTATACCGATATTTTCACGGATTTTGCTATAAAGAACTAGGCGCTATAATTCCCCCCTTGAAAGTTCCGAACAGAACAACAAGAGGCGCTTTAGGTATACATCTCTTTACTGTCCAGCTACATCCCACTTCTCTCCCTCATTCATACCTAGGGTCTCCAGATTATGTAACAAATTGCGTGCAGATCTTTTCCCTTCCTCTCCCAATCTGCAATTCTTTAAATCCGGTGTCAATAGATTATATTTCCCTTCTCTTCAGACGCCTACGGTACGTTAGTACTTAGGCTTGAAGGAGTCTCAGATAAAAAACAGCACCAGTCCACAAAGTTCTTGCGACTCAAACTAAATTACGATTTGAAGATTTTCTTTATTGCAATTTTTTTAAATTTAAATTTACAAAATAAAGAAGCACACCGACGGACATATGTAAATATACTTAATAAAAAATAAAACAAGTAAAAAATGCATACAATTAGTAGGAAAACATAACGTAAAACAAACTGCCAAAAGGCATTTCAAAACGGTACTAGCCACAGGAAATTGGGAAAATGATCGGATATTGCAAAAGGAAGTTATCAGGATAAAGCTACTCAATAAACCTGTGGCTTAGCACGAAGGCATATTCTGAATAATATTGTGTTGAACATTTCTCTATTTAATGAAAATCGGAGGTTTCATAATGCTTGAAGAATATTAAGTTTGTTGGTCTAATAATTTTACAAGAAATACACACCTTTATGGGCACGTTATTGGTGTTTACGAGCATTGTATTCCATAGGGTAAGTCCAGGAGAGTTGGGGGACTAGGTGAGATGATGAATCTACCTGTCTCTATTTGTGTCTAATCTGTTTTGCTCGCTCGAAATTCCTAAGCATGTAACTTTTTTATTCTGTCAAGAAACCAGTTAAATTACATTTTGAAAATGTATTTTTCTATGTCACTTTAAGCAAAAATATATATTTTATTAACCCTATACATTCTGTTCTGTCCATTTCGCCATATTTTACATATAACCTATAAACTCATAGAATATAGCTTATCTACCAACATATTTCAGTATGAGGTCGGGAATATGGGTTACTAAACTAAGCTAAATGTAATGTTTCACAGGGCTAACATATGCATATTTACTTTTGCCGCTTAATGCTAGAAGGATAGGTCCAGTTTTGTTTGCTTAAACATCCATCAAGCGACTTTGAGGGTTGGGCTTTACCTTTTGACCTAATATGGTTTTCTTAAAATATCAAATTATTCATTTAAAAATGATAAAAAAACCGCTGCAGTTTATATAATTTTTTTATATATATACTCAGAACTTTCGCCAAAAATGTTTGCTTTAAGAGTGTACATTTTTTAATTAAAAGTCAGCGGCGTCCGCCATTACTAAAACTGATCTATTAGACCAACCATAAATTTTTCCCTAAATTCTTAAAAAACAAAATCCTCATACAGTGTGGTCCATTAAGTGTGCAACAAATGGAAAATTGTTTTTAGTTGCACAACCGAAATATAAATACCGCCAAAGTTGTTGCATGTCCGATAACCATATCAGATGCACTTAGAATAGCTTCAAGTCAAACAGCATACAAGGCAGGCCAAAAAATATAAAAATCTTTTAAGAGTAAAGTACCCTTATTTCGAAAATTACAGAAAAACGTTATAAAGAAAAGTTGTTTAGAATTTAAAGATATTATGTCCAAATACAAAGTCATAGCCACCTATTAATTTTATTTTATTTTAAATTACCACCGTGTAATGATTTTTTTTTATATTCAGCTATAATATATTTTCAAACTAATCACAATAAAATCACTTCTACATAGGTTTCACCAAATTGAAGCAAATTTGTAAAATTTACTTATAATTGATTTATAAATAATTTTTCAAGTAACCAAAAACTTCATGTCGGTTGCAACGATATTACACACAAGTTTTGATTTTCCCAAATATTCTTAAAAATAAGGCACATACATTCACATTAGTATTAGAAAAGTATTTGTCTTATTTTAAAGAATATTTACGAAATTCGAAATTGTGTGTGATATCGTTGCAACAGACATGAACTTTTTGGTTACTTAAAAAATATAAATCTACGTAAAATTTTACAAATTTACTTCAATTTGACGAAAGTTATGCAAAAGCGATTTGACTGTGGTTAATTTGAAAATGCAATACACAACTGTCTATATTTGAGCCCTAAATCAGTCTGTTTAATTCTGATATGTCCTTCCATCTTAGTTTCGCATCTAAGGGCACTTATGTTGACTAGTTGATGATTGCCTATTATTCTGTTGGTAAAGGTGACATAAATAGATTTTTATTCATTAAGCTTAGTGTTAATGTATTTAGCGTATAGAAAGGAATGAGAATTTCATGCAGAGGTTTTGAAAAATCTTATGTACAAAAATACACACATCAGCTATGGACATAATTTTACTTAGCCTTTTACTTTATGTCACTTCTTGTTTAAAATAAATATTCTTTATCTAACCAAGTAATTAAAATTAATTTAAATTTTCAATAACTCCAATCCGTTAAAAATAATATGCTCGTACCTTTTCCAGAAGGGTGCCAGGTGCAGATTTTAAACGCGAAGAAAATAAATTTTAATGTATTTTACTTTTTGTATAGTCCGCAAATTTTAAAAACGTTTTTGCTAATTTTTTCACATGCTCCAGTTTGCAGTTCAGCTGCAGTTTTTAGATAACGAAGTGTAACACTAAATTAAAGAATTGGGGAAATATGTAAATCAGGATTTTTAATTAATTTGGTTTCCATCATATACTTTTTAAGATGTTATCCTATGGTTTTTTCTCTCTCTTATGAAAGGGGTTTACTAGGTAAATATTCTCTCAGCTGGCACAAACACATTACTTCAATAGCCACATCCCTTTACTGTCCAGCTACAAAAGCCTAGAACATCCTACTTCTTTCGCTCATTGATATATAGGGTCTCCAAATTATGGACCAAATTGCCTGCAGATATTTTCACTTTCCCCTTCCAACCTCCAATCCTTTAAATCCCGAGTCAATAGATTACATTTCCCTTCTCTTTAGACGCCCAAGGTACGTTAGTACTTAGACTTGAGGTCTACGTGGCAGGCGCGGCCCGTGAAATTTTGAAGTTGTATATCTCTGTTGCTACTTATGGGATCAATGCCAAATTCAGGTTTTTTAATAGTGATCCTACTAGGAATGTTTTGGCAAAGAAAAAAATATTTTGTAATTTGCGAAAAAAAGTTGAATTTTTGAATTGAACCACCGCGACCGGGGAAAAAATTAACACGCAGTATTTTGTTTATTATTTTTTCTAAACAAATTTTACATTATTTTGTCGACAATTCTTAAATTTTAAGAGAAAAAAATGTATTAGTAGAAAGTTATAGTCATTTGAATTTTTTTTAAATTATATTTTAGGTTTAAAAAAATTCAAATGACTATAATACCTTTCTACTAACACATTTTTTTCTCTTAAAATTTAACAATTGTCGTCAAAATGATGTAAAATGTGTTTAGAAAAAATAATAAATAAAATACCTAAGCTTGTTAATTTTTTTCTCAGGTGGGTCAATTCAAAAATTCACCTTTTTTTCGCAAATTACAAAACATTTTTTTTCTTTACCAAAACATTCCTAGTAGGCTCGATATTAAAAAACCTGACTTGGCATGGGTCCCATCAGTAGCAACAGAGATATATAACTTTAAAATTTCACTGGCCGTGCCTGCTACGTGTGCTTTCTCAGAAAAAAAATCTATGGTTTAATTGAACTTTTGTAGCTTCAAAATTTTAAAATATTTCAATTTATTAACTTACCACTTAAAAAGTTTGAGAAAAGCAACTTGTTAAATTCTAAACTTAAACAAAATCTATCGGTTCGAGTCCCTACTTGCGTTATTTCTGTATTTACTGTTATTATAAAGATAGAAAATATATATATATATATATATATATATATATATATATATATATATATATATATATATATATATATATATATATATATATATATATATATATATATATACCCCTTATTATGATTGTTTTACCTTACCTAATAAATATAGATAAATTAACACCCAACTTATCCCTAATAATTCAAAATGCCTAGTTTTAATTACCCTATGAAATACCTAAAGTTCTGCTTAGTAGTCTATTAAAAATAAAGTGCGAATATTGTAATACAATTTTATTCATTTAGTAGGTAACAAAGTAGTTAATATTTATTGAAGTAACAAACAGGTGCACAAGAAATTTACAAATTGTATCTTAATAATGGCGAAGTTGCAAGCATTCCAGTACGAAGGTTTTGAACATAAATCCAAAAAAAGTAGTAGTAACTCATGTAGTTAATGGTCTTCATCGCTGTCAGTACGGAAACCGGCGAAGTACTGCTTTAATTCATCAATTACAGGCTGAAATTTTCTTCTCAATATTTCAGAGATAATAGCCTCTTGTTCTTTTTCGATCTTTTGAGATTCTTGGTTTGGTAAAGCCATGATAAGTCGTCTGCAAAAAAGGAAATAACATTTTCTAAATTGCCTTTAAAGTATTTTCGTTTTTTACCCTTAGGGCTTGAAATAAACACATTTGTATAGCAAACAAATCATTCTTACTTGTCTTTAAGAAGGCTCTCTTTGAACTCAACCCATTCCTCAAGTTCTTCGATGGTTAGTTTGTCCATTGTTTGTTGTAGGGCCATTTTAAAACACAAAAACTACACGGCTTAAAAAAAAACGTCTGATTCCAGTCAGAAATAAAAGTAATGTCAGCTTGACTTAAGTGGCAAGACATGGCCGCCCAGTTTTAATTATTGGTCAAGCCTGCTTTGATTAAATGCTTTATTATCGGAGAACCAAATTAGATATTGTATGGTTGGAGTTAGGGAACCATCATCATCAAGTTCAATAACTATTTTAGTAGATTCTTTTAGAATTTGACTGTCTTGGTATTGGACTCCACATAGCAGTGGAATTGGTGCTGTTATTACTGGCAAGAAAACTGGCCCGCCTAATTTAGATCACCATTTTCTTACCTAATTTAAGTGCTGAAGTCATCAAGAAATGCGATTTTCAAAGGCTCAAATTTAAAATAGTACTATACAGGGAAACTCTGAAGTTATAAAAACAACCAGGTGCAAAATCGTGACCATGTTTGGTTAACAAAAACACTTATATGTTGATAGCTCTAAAATCTGGGGTTTAGAGCGTACTACATAAGGATACACAGGCCTACAAATTTCAACTTTGTTTTTATATTCTTAACAAAAAATTTTTTAGTCAATCTGGCCCAAGAAGGCCTAAAATATCTGTTAAAATTATTATTACTTTGTTCTAAAAGAAATATATCGTTTATTTGTTTATTGTAAAGCTTTTATTTATAAAGCGGTATACTGAACATAAAAATATAACTAAGTCAATTTAGGTATAAAAAAGAAATAAACAGTATATTTATGTTACTAAATTAAACATTCTTCTTGCGCTTTTTTGCTTCTTTTTTGAAAGTTACTTCTGGAGCATCTCTTATATTAGTCCAGCAGCAGTTGACCAACATCTCAGAGCTCCATTTACCTTGGTACCTTTTCTCCATATTTGAAATTTCTTTGTGAAATCTCTGCCCGTGTTCGTCACTTACTGTACCACAGTTGTCTGGAAATTAATCTGGATGGGAATCTAAGAAATGTACTTTAAGTGACATATGGCTTCCTAACTTCTGGTAGCACGAAAGAAGATGTGCGACAAGATCTCTGTTGTTTTCTGCCCTTTCGTTACCTAGGAAATTTGTCGCAACCACTTTAAAGGAATTCCAAGCATGCTTTTATTTACCCTCAAGTACTGAATCAAATTCTGCGTTCTTGAAGAGGTTCCTAATTTGGGGATCCGTAAAAATTACTTTTTTAAAATTCGCATCCCTGATTCTGGGGAATTTTGCTTTTAAATAACTAAAGGCACAAGCTTCTTTGTCTATGGCCTTGACAAAGTTTTTCATAAGGCCTAGTTTGATATGAAGTTGAGGCAGTAGAACCTTTTCTGGAGCAACTAATGGCGTGTTTGTAATATTTTTGGTTCCAGGTTCAAAAGATTTTTGTGGTGGCCATATTTCCTAATGTTATGCTCTGATCGTACTTGACTGTCCCACTCACAAAGAAAACAGCAGTATTTGGTATATCCTAGCTGCATACCAAGCAAGACGGCAGTGACTTTTAAGTCTCCACAAATTTGCCACTTTTTATATTGTAGAGTAGTAAATTCAAATTAATGTATGTTTCTTTCATATGGACTGCCTGCCCGATTGAAATTGATGGCAGTTTGTTACAATTATGAAGTAACAGTTTTAAGACTGAGTTTTGATGAGTCTATGAAAAGTCTCCAGTCTTTTGGATCATGATTTATGTTCAAGGCACCCATTAAACCATCAACATCCATACATGTTACCAAGACATTTTCCATTTTGAAAAAAAAGATGTTAGGTCATTCTGACGACTTCGGTATATAGATACTTTTACTTTTCCTGGGGTAAATTCCACTGCTGCAACCGAGATGAGAAGAGCTCCACTTTTTCCTTGGAGAGGTCCAAATCCCTTCAAGATCACTTAATTCACTTGAAGTATTTTTGTGTGGCTCTTCATTGAACACTTCAGGACAAAAATCGGGATCATATGAGGTTGATGGTTGGGCTAAATCATCTTGTGTATTATTATCTGATGCTTCGTCTACATCCGAATCATGGGTGTATTGCTCTGGTGGATTTAGAACAGGCAACTCATCATTATGAGCAATTGGGCGCATAGCAGAACGTAGATTTGGATATTGTAGTGCAGTCCTTTTTTCTTTGTGATACCTTTCTTAATAGGAGGTATCATACAAAACTAACAGTCAGTAATGTGATCTGTAGGTTTTCGCCAGACCATAGGCACAGCAAATGCCATTGAAGGCCCTCTTCCACTTACGAAGATTATTCGTACAATTACTTGGCTTTGATGCACGATGGTAGTACCTCATCAATAGACAATTGAAACTATTTTTGTAATCGGAAAATATATACATAAGTGTACTTTCTTTTGAAGTAAAAGACACCTGTTGAATTAACGCCAAGAAAAATGAGCAAACTGTTTTTAACCAACAGTCGTAATTTGAACAATTAACTACAAAATAGAGACTAAATTTAAATTAAGTTATACAATTACTCCACGGACAAAAACCCAGTTCAATTTGCATTAATCTAAATTGCTTAACATTCCCTCAAGACAATCGATTTGTTTTAGTAATAAATCTTTTAGATGTCATCCAGAGAACTTGCAACCCTAAAAACTATTTAAGGTAAGAGCTATATTTTCCAACAAGTTTAGAAACTGAGAACTACGTAGGATAGATTACCAGCATATTTACATGCCTTTTTATGACCCAATGCCTGTTATAAAGGAGATACTTTTAATTAGATGAGTACTAAAAAAATTAATTTAACTGTAGGAAATAAAAAAGACCTTTATAAATTAAACTTACCTTATTTATTTATAAATAATTATTGTTATTTTACGTGACGTGACTACTGGTTTCAGTCTTTGTTAGTTCACTACGCCATTGGTCAATGCTCATTCATGTGGTAAATCACTGCCATTAGTCAGTGTATCTGTCCCAACATTCCCGTCCATCGCTTGGTATGTACTGTCTTTCGTTATCTACAGATATAAAATATCTCGAATATTTTAAGTGATTAATTAAATCGAATCTAGTCTTTTTATTATGTGGTGTTAATGGGACACAAACACTGAAAAAGTAACTAGTAAAATTAAAATTTTCCATTTTTGTCTTTAATTATATTCTTTGATTCCTAACGTGTGAGTTAGAACTTACCGCCAACCTATAAAGCTGGTAAGTAAGTAAGTAAGTAAGTAATTCTTCTATTCCTTGACACCAAAAAGTCCTCCGGTCTGGATGGCATACTTGCAATTGTTCTAAAGATGCGCTCCAGATCTTGCGCCCATCTTATCTCGTCTTTTTCAGATCTCCTTTCACAAGGGTATTTTCCCAGATAGCTGGAAGACTGCTCGTGTGCAGCCTGTCCCGAAGAAAGGTTCAAAGTCCCTTCCATCCAATTATAGACACATCTCTCTTCTCTCTGCTGTCAGCAAAGTTATGGAGAAAGCAGTCAATTTGCAAATTCCAAAATATCTAGAAAGGCAAAAAATCATCCATGACTGACAGCAGACATCCTTAGCTTTGTCACATATAACTGGAACAAGTCCCTCGAATTTTATGGTGAACCTTAGATTGTTGCTCTTGATATTTTCAAGGCATTTGACTAAGTATGGCATGCCGCACTCCTCAACAACTACTTTCTTAGTCTTCCTCCCAAACTATGTACCCGGATTGGTAGCTTTCTCTCTAATAGGCGCATATCTGTCGTGGTGGATGGCCACTCATCTAACTTCCATTCTATCATTACTGGCGTGCCGCAAGGTTCAGTCCTGGCACCAACCTTATGTTTTCTTCATATAAATGTCTTGCTTTATCAATCCCATCCACGGTATGCTGAACATCACTCCAACATTAATTTTTTCAGGCAAACCTCTAATCAAGAGCCGGATAATAGACGCTTCCCTTTCCCTAGATCTTTAATTAGACCTTGACTGGGGTGTCAAGAACCTTGTTCAGTTCAACGCCTCCAAAACCCAGTTTTGCTCCCTGTCACGCAAGAAATCTGGCATCACTTACCCCATCCACATGAATTGCCTAGCCCTACCGAACAATGAAACGTTCCATCTTGTTGCCATCGCTTTCGAACATGATCTCAGCTTAGTAGTCACATCGGCAGCACATCTGGGGAGTGGCATCACCCTCAGCACTTAATATCCTCGATTCAATTCAAAAGAGAACCATTTGACTCATCAATAACCCAGTCCTCACAAGAAAACTCCCTTATCTCGCTCATCGTCGCGCTACCCGTGCTACTGGGGATTTATCCCCATTCTGCCGATCCCCCACGGATTTTGCTCTGAATAACTAGCCGCTATAATTCCCCCCTTGACTGTTCCTAACAGAACAACAAGAGGCGCGTTACGTATGCATTGTTTTACTGTCCAGCTGCAAAAGCCCACTTCTCTCGCTCTCCAGATTATGGAACAAATTGCCTGCAGATGTTTTTCCTTTCCCTCCCAACCTCCAACCCTTCAAATCCCGTATCAATAGACTACATCTCCCTTTTCTTCAGATGCCCACGGTACGTTAGTACTTAGTCTTAAAGAATACGTTTGCTTATAATAAGAAAAGTAAATTTCTATCAGTTTTTCTTTGAAAATGATTTTTCTAGCTAAATAAAGCTAATGGAACTATGGAAAAAAATTGATCAGCAAGCTTAAGCAGATATACATTACATTTAAACATTGTTGTTTCATTGGTCTTTTTATTTTAAATTTTTGTTTTCTTAATTTTTTGGCAATTCGTTATAATTAGCAAGTTAATACTTGGTACCGTTTCCCGATTATCCAAAATAGAGATTGTAATCACACATACGTAAATGGCAATGTATCCATTTGTCGGACAAATTAGATAGACAAGCATGGAAACAAACAATGCCATGATGACATGCCGCAAGTCGGACATGAGGATAAATTGTTTTGCCAATGCTTTTGATCTTTCAACATATATTGCATTGTTGCAGAGATGTTAAGACATGTTTAGAATAAATGTTTTCAATGGCTGATAGGATCAGCTGCCTATACAGGATTAGTATAACTTTTGCTGCACATCGGAGAGTTCGTACTCAAGTAACCACAATAAAAAGTTGTTCATTTACAAAAAATTCAGATTATTCCTGGATTCCTTGTATAATAGACCAGATTCTGTGCCCAAATAAAACGGATTATGTGGTGAACGATCTTCTTTGACTTATTTAAAGTTACAATTAATTTTATATTGCCATTACTAAAACTAGTCCTTTAGCTCACAGAACACACAAGAGTTTCTATTTAGTTTACTTAAGTGCCAGAGGCTAAATGTAAGCCTAGCTTTGTCTCGGTTTATTTCTCCCAATATTTGACTTTATATCGCAAGCTTTCCACTTAACCACAAACAATATACCCTTTATGTAATTAGTTCTACCCACCAGTTAAATAATTCCAGTGTATTTTGAAAAGTGACCAATAAGCTATTGGTTCTTAAAGCTAGAACAAAACATTTTACTATTTATTAGTAACTCTGGAGCATTGGGGTACTAGTGTCAGATATCTTTATTTTGTATCGTCTGAAGTTAACGTAAGATAAAAAAAACGCCCTTAAGATATGCCGTGGAGTCAGTCACACATGTATGGAATTATTACTCTTGAAAGATGACATAGGTAAAAGGTATTTATAGGTGAATGAAAAATAAAACTGTGAAGTTCTGAAGTTCTTATTTTTAAGAAAACTAAATATGGTAATCACATCAGAGCAAAAAGCTTTTATGATCGAAAGTTACTTCAAAAATGGTAGAAGGGTTGACGGCCAGTCGGTTTATGCAACACGGGACGCACTTCAGGGTTTTCAAACAGAATTTCCAAACATAATCATGGATTTCAACAAGTTTTGCCAAGTTTTGACTAGATCTGTAGCTTTGTTTAGAGAAACAGGAAGTGTGAATAGAAAGGAAGGCAGTGGGATACCCAAAGTTCGCGCTACACAGAAAGTAGACGAATTGAGGCAAATTGTTAAGGAACATCCACAAACCCCTACACGGCGTCTCAGCCAGCAAGTAAATGTATCCTACGGAACCTGCAGTACAATCCTGAAATGTGACCTGCATATGCACGCTTATCGTTTTTGGTTTATGGGTAATTTGCATAATATCGGAAACTGTGAAAAAACTGTTTTTACTGACGAGGCAAGGTTTTACCTCTCTGGTTATGTAAATTCTCAACAAATAAGAATGTGGAGTTCTGAGAATTCACATTTCTTCATAGAGTAGCCTCTGTACTCACAGAAAGTTGGCGTGTGGGCGGACGTATCGAAAAAAAGGTTAATTGGATAAATTTTCTCTGGAGGGACTCTCAATTCGGCGCGATACCGTAATTAAATTTTAGAAAATTTTGTAAACGCATTAGACGATGAAAAGATGCGACAAGGCTACTTCCAGCAGGATGGCGCACCAATTCATGTAGCTCTTAATAATTAAAATTTTTTTGAAGAATTTTTCGAATATCGAATCAGTCGTAATATGCCAGTTAGGTGGCCACGGTCCTGCGATCTCACGCCGTGCAACCTTTTTTTATGGCCACACATTAAAAACTCGGTTTTCATAACCCCTTGTGAAAACTTAGAAGACCTACGGGCTAGAATTACAAATAAATTTCAGGAGATTAACAACTCCCCCCAAGTGCTCACCAATGTTTTTAATGCTGTCAAGAAAACTAAAAAAGATTATTTTAAAAACATACTAACCGAAAACAAAAACAATCCTTAAAAAATTTGGAGAGTAATAAAAGAGGAACTTAATAATACATAAACCGTGGAACCTATTACTTTAATTAACAATAACAAAAAAAATAACCGACAAAAAGAAATTGCTGATATGTTTAATAAATTCTTTGTAAATGTAGGTAAAAACATAGCAACAAGGCTCAACTATCAAAAAATAATACCTGAAAGAGATATACAATGTACAAATTTGTATTTATCTCCTGTACAGGAGATTGAAATTGTCAAGAATATTGAAAAACTTAAAAATAACGCCGCGCCTGGCCTTCGTGGTCTTTCTTCAAAGACATTGAAGGAAATAAAATTACAGATAGGTAAACCACTAGCATATATATTTAATCTCTCTTTCTCCGAAGGGTTATTTCCCTGTGAACTAAAATAATCCGTTATTACACCTATTTACAAGAATAATGACGAAACACGAATGAATAATTATCGGCCGATATCAATCATAAATAACTTTGCTAAACTTTTAGAAATATCCCTTAAACAAAGACTGAATGATCATTTGACGAGAAATAGTATTGCTTCTAATAGTCAGTCTGAATTTAGAGAAAATGTTTCAACAGAAAATGCACTCTTTCAAATAATAAAATCAATTAATGATGCCCTGGATGTCGATCGAAGGTCTTTCGTAATATTTCTGGATTTAGCAAAGGCATTTGATACGGTGTCCCATGAAATACTATTGGAAAGATTGAATGACTATGATGGAGTAAGGGGGTTACCAAACCAGCTTTTTTGTAGCTATCTAGAGGGCACGATGCAGTGCGTTAGGATTGGGGATTAGACGGGGGTTTTCAAAGTGCTCTGTAGCAGTGTGTTTTTGAAAAGCTTTTCTGGCATCTTTTTACGTCATACTTTTTTATAATAGTTTGTGAGTAAAATAAACCCATTGTCTGTTGTCAAATAATATATTATATTTTCATTAATATTTAAACTCTGTTTGGAAAAAATAAATAAAAAGAAAAATAAATAATGATAGTTAATATTTCGTCATTGCACCGTTGCTGTCAATGACGGCTTGTAGATGACGTGGCATGCTTAACACCAAATTTCTTGTAAATTCTGGAGTTATTGCATTCCACTCTTGAAGTTTCTTCTGTCGGAGTTCTTCTTGGCTTCTCGGTCTAAAATCATGCCTATACATATATTTTGCCATTTTTCCCCGAACGTTCTCAATAGAATTCAGGTCTGGACTCTTTGAACTCCGTGGTAAGACGTAAACGTTGTTTTCTAGGGTGAATTCTTGAACAATTCTTGCCTTGTGGATTGGTGCATTGTCATGCTGGAAGATGTAATCCTCTCCATATACCACTCCAACCGATGGAATCATGACTCGATGAAGAATATCTCGATAAACAGTAGCCGTCAGTCTTCCCTGAACAATTTGCAAATCTCCTGGTCCGCTAGCACTGATCCAGCCCCAAATATTAATCGAAAAACGTCCACTTTAACTAGTTTTATAGGCATATCTCTCGTCATACCTCATGTTTCTGGGTCTATATACACGAATTTTGCCGTTGTTGCACGTTTTTTCATCAGAAAATATTACTCTTTCCCTTAAATTATTCTGGTTGAGAAATTCCCTACAAAATTCTACTCTTCTCTGTTTGTTTTCATCCGTCAAAAATATTTTGTTAGCAGCACATTGGCTTTTTATATCTGGCGCTCCTATTTTGCTGCTTGCTGTTCGGGTGGGTCCGGGGGAAATTGATTTACTCTTTCGCGTTTGAGGCTGTCTTGAAAGGATTTTCTCTTAGAAAGTTGACAAGCTCGGTGTCTTCATCCTCCGTTGAGATCTTCCTCCTACCGGAACCTGTTTTTCTCTTAACTTCCCCGTACTCTTCAATTTTTTCCTTGCATGATATCACTGCATTCTTGCTTACTCTCAATTCCGCAGCAATATTCCTTACAGGTACCCTGTCACTCAATCTGGTGTGACTTATAGCTGTTTGTTCTACAGTTAATGCTGACGTTATCGTCTTTTATATGGAAAATCTAGCAAACATTGATGACAATATATTATCGGACATGTTGATGACAACAAATCAAAACTTTTTAGGGATTACCTACCTGCAAATTAACATATCTAACTTATAATAGTCCAGGAGATTAAAGCAAATTTTTTTGTTCCAGTATTTTTTGGCCGCGATAGTACATCAGCCGCTTAAAAGCTGCGTTTTCTCTTTCGAGCCCGAAAATACTTCTCCCCTTCCAACGTACACACTCTCTATAGGTGGATTCGGCCATTCCTCTCCTAGCGTTTGGATGACAGTAATTAGAGGTGGTCATGTGGATTACTACCAATTATTCTATAAGTAACCACATAATGAGCTGTAAGTGTCATCCAAACTCTCGCAGATGAATATCCGAGCCTTCCTAACGTTTCCCAAATAAAACCTAATCTAGAGTATTGTTCCCACATCTGGGGAGCGGCATTACCTTCGACATTTAACATCCTTGAGTCTATCTAAAAAGAGCCATTCGACTCATCAATGACCCAGTCCTTACAAGAAAACTCCCTTCTCTCGCTCATCGCAGCGCTGTTGGGGATTTGTCCCTTTTCTACTCATATTTCCACGGATTTGGCTCTGAGGAACTAGCCGCTAAAATTCCCTTCTTGACTGTTCCTAACAGAACAACAAGAGACGCGTTACATATGCATTCTTTTACTGTCCAGCTACAAAATCCTAGAGTATCCCACTTCTCTCGCTCATTCATACCCTGGGGTCCCCAGATTATGGAACAAATTGCTTGCAGATGTTTCCCCCTCCCTTTCCAACCTTCTACTTAGGCTTGAAGTCGTCGTGGGCTGTCTTAGATAAAAAACTTGGACTTATGTACAATAAAGCCCAGAAATGGGAGAAAATGCAAAAGGAGTTTTTAAAACAGTCAGGTGAATTTAATGGAGTCTCTTGTGCGAGTTTATGCCATAAAATACACTAAGTCATCTCACACTGCACTGTAATTTCTGGACGACCTTATTTAACTCCAGAAGTTTCATTAATTCAATTAACTTTGGTAGTAATAGAAGCCCTTCGGAAATATTCCTCTAAGGAAGTTTATTGATGATAATAATTTATTAGATCTATTAGAGATACTTTTGATTGGGGAAGCATTCAGATGAACAGTTAAGTGAAAGAAGCAACAGGATCTGAAGGGTCGAAAGGGGTCATAGAAAGCGCACGCTTGCCAACATTCGCACGCGACTGTGCAGCGGGTTAAGCTGTTTCGGCCACATTTTCAAGCAAGTTCGCGAAGAGCCGAGTTCTGTACAGCTCCCGGTAGAAGCTCTTACGTATCGGAAAGAAATTTGTTGGTTAACTTTTTGGTGTTGTGGATGCTACAAAATTTTCTTCAAAGTGGCCGGTAAGTTACACGTTCTTTCTTAAAGCACTTAAAGTTGTTTTATGGCATTTTAAAAACTAAAGAAAAGTTTCGAAAATTTTAAAGAAAACTTTTAGAATTAAAGTAGAAATGCATAAAACGCATTGTAATAAAATTATAATTAAGCGTGTATGGATAAATAATTTTGAGCACACGCCGGTTGAATATTACGAAGAAATTTTTGAACTAGTTAAAATTTAAAATTTCGGGCGCGTAGAGTATGCATGCCTGAGCAAGTTTGAGAGTTTAAATATGGCAATGTTCCCAACTTTTTGATACCTCAGGGAATATATTTTGCCACGGAAGGTGTGCTTTAATAAACCTATATTTTAGATACAAGACACTTTTATAAAAGAATTATCTTTTTTCTTTTACAAGGAAGATTTTATTTATTTAAAAAAAAAGTAATTTTTTTTCTTTAAGTTTTTTTTTTTAATTTTAAATTTTATTTAATAAGTTAGACGTTACTTACTTTTGCTTTGGTATAAAAATAGACTTTATTTCGAAATTATTTTCTCTAAAAAATTAGTAATATTAGCCAAAATATAAAAATATTTAATTTAGACAACTGAAATTAATTTCTAAAATTTATTAATTTTTTTTTGTATACAATAATTTGCATTCTAATTTTCTTTTGTTTTATTTAAGTAAAACAAATTATTACATATTTTTCTGTGTGACCTTCTAGCATTTTATTTAACAATAAAAATATTTAATAAGTGATTTGGAAAAATAAACAAAATAAAAAAGAACAATGGCAAAAGTAGAAAAAAATGTTTAAATATATACCTACACCAGATGCCCGCCTGTCAAAATTTTAGTAACCATTCCAAAACTTTTCAGTTCTCCATTGTCATATAATTGTTAACTTTAATTTCAGCTATCTTTATTAGTCTAATGTGTTTTTGTTATGGAAGTAAAAAAATCTTTTTATAACAAATATTTTTCAAAATTTATTTTAGCAGTGTTTATTGACAACATATCCACAGACGATGTCTTGAGATCACTTAAACTTGAGGTTTTGTTGATGAAACAACCCTGAGGCAATGTTAGACCCCAAAAATAATAATTTGCTTTTCTTAAAGTTCAAATTTTCAAGATAAACCAACTTTCATCGAAACAATTTTATTATACTTTATAAAATCTCTTTAATAAATCCAGCTATTAATGAAATATTTGGTTGGTATCCAAACACCGCTTTGGCAATATAAAGGGTAAAGGTTGAAATTGTTGGAAAGTAGCTTTTAAAGGCAAGTTTTCAAGACTTTTTTCTTTATTTATGTTTATTTACGATAAACACTTTTTGCTTTACACAATGAGCAATTAAAGGAATACAGATGTTGTTGAAAAAAATTTAGAGCAGAAATAAGCTGTTGTTGTAATGTGCTTGACCTACCGTCTGTGTTTTCTGCTCACTTGAATTTTAAAAGTCAATAAACAGGGGCTAATTTTTAATGTTGAGGAATTTCTTTAATTGTAGTAAGGCGATTTCAACAAAAAAGTCTTTTTTGTCGTTCAGTTTCCCTCATTATATTTTTATCCTAGTTTTTCTTGTACTATTAACGTAAGGGCATACTGGATTAAAATTTTATACATATTTTCGGAAACAAGGAACCATATTCCAAGTTTTCTTTCATATTGATTTATGACAGTCTCTTAAAAAATATCTTTTGTGCTCTGTTTACATAAGGCTTAAACGTATACTGCCTTAAACAATCAATTCCCGTTTTAAAAAAAGGGTTTAAGGACAAAGGGGTGATTCTAGAGAATTGACAAATCTGCTGTAACCTGATATTTATTTTATTAATTCAAACCCCAATTCGTATGTAATAAAAGCGTGAAAATTTAGTTTTTCAGGACACTTTACTCTGAGTCTTATTTAAATTAAACAGTCTTGCTTGTAAATTAGGGACAAGCAGGAAAATAATTGAAAATTAGGAGAGACCTAATTTAATAATGTTAATATTAAAACAAGAAAGAAACATAGTAATCATCTTCGCTTTGGCTAAGAAATGCTCTTTACTTACTCTTTGGAACGCAATAGGGTCGCTATATATATATATATATATATATATATATATATATATATATATATATATATATATATATATATATATATATATATATATATATATATATATATACATGTATATATATATATATATATATATATATATATATATATATATATATATATATATATATATATATATATATATATATATATATATATTTTAAAATTTTCCAAGCGTCATTTCTTACCAATTTGCCAGAACCACCCACAGGATACTGGGATCTTTTTATAACCATAATTTATTAATGTCTCTCCAAGAGATTATGCAAAACACGTTCAGAGGCAAATGCTTGATAACCAGTAAAACACAAAATTATAAATTTTTTTCTTTAGAATTACCCAGTAAAAAGTACTCAAATAAATTTAAACTAGACCATTTGAAAAACAGTAAAGAAACATTTCTTAAAAACCAAGTCTATTCAAAATAGTTATTTAGTAATGTTGCAAATGGAAGAATTTTCTTTGTAGGTGTTGCTATAATTTCATAAAGTATGATATGCACCATACTTTATATTTTAGTGTTATTGTCGATATTGTATATGCCACCGGCAACTTGCGAAATCCAATAATCTGGGAAATGCCTAGCCACTTTCCAAGTCGACCAAATTACCGGGCATTATCTAAATTGACGAGGTCTTCAGATAATTTGAAATATGACTAAAATACTTTAGGCAATCTGTAAAGTGCAAAGTACAATCGTCAATATACTTAACAGAGATATTAATGTCTTACACTGACTAAGCACTATGCAAACGGTTGACTGACTGAAACCAATTCTCATTATATGGGAGTATTGTGAAATATATTTAACAAACCTGAGCAAACCAATTTTTTTTAAATTTTATTAATATAATTAAAAAAAAAAATTAAATGACTATAACTTTCTACTAACACATTTTGTACTCTTAAATTTTAAAAATTGCCGAGAAAAAGATGTAAAATTTGTTTAGAAAAAATAATAAATAAAATGCCTAAACGTGTTCATTTTTTCCCGGTGGGGGGGGGGGGGGGGGGGCTCCGCAAAAATACAACCTTTTCCCCCAAATTACAAAATATTTGTTTCTTTACCGAAACCTTTAAACTTTGCATGGGTCCTGTAAATAGCAACAGAGATTTACATCTTTAAAATTTCACCAGCCGGCAATGAATTGAAGCGCATGTATAGTGCCACAAAAATTATTGTGGAGAATATTATTTTTAAAACAAAACTGCCATATTTCTACTTTTTGACAAAATAAACAAGCATGTTGTTTCCGAAGTACCTATTTTATTAACTTACTGTTGAAAATTTCTTGCATTAATGCTAATTTAAGATGTGCAAGCTTCTGGTGGATCAGCGTATAACACACAGTTAAAACTATGACAGTCATTTTATACTGTCTGTCGCCTGTAGAGTAATTAAAAATAAAATTTAGAGTAAAATTTCGTATAATAATAAAGATAAATAAAATAATTTTCGAGGATGGTGGGATTTTCTAAAACCCAGTAGGTATCACAAATATGTAATTCCACTTTAGGATACAGTATAGCAGAATTAGGCGTTTTCGCATTCTTGATGCAACCAACCGTAAATTCCGTATGTACATTCCATAATCACCGAGACTTAAAACCGGTGATTTATACGGGTTTTAATTTTTTGCAAATGCATAGTACATATTATAAATGCGCTTACACTACGAGGTTTTATGTTTTGCAACAATTACACAATTGTAATTAAATTTACAGTCTAACGAATAAAATGCAAAGCTTTTAAAGTTCGTCTAAAAATAGATAATGTACACTAGGAAAAATGCCGGTATATGAAACAGACATTTCAAGGGACTCTTTAAAAAGAATGTTTTGAACTGAATAAGAAATAATTAAATTTAGTAAAACACTGAAAAAACCTAAATATTCCAGAAAGTAAGCTGAAGCCCACACCTGTTGGTAAGCAGTGGGTGTTTGGGATGGTAATTATACTCTTCTAGTGGACTGTATATAGGTATTTTCTTCTACTTTTAATTAAGCACAAATAGAGCTAATTGATGATTATAAATTATAAATTATTCTGCTTCTTGTCATTGATTTGACAGTCCTCTCTACCAATTAATGTTGCCATGGTTTTGTCTAATTTTTTATAACTCCTAGATTGTTACAGGTTTTATTTCCTTTGGGCTTAAACAGTGGGTGTTAAAGATAAACTCTCATTTAAGAATTGATTTAAAAATTTGTATTCAGTTAAATACGTTGTTAAATTTTTAAATTAGTTGCTATATTTTATCCTATATTTGAGTTTTAAAAATATAGGCTTTATAGCTCGATGTCAACTCGATGACAACAATAGTTTGCAAGTCTAGAACTAATAAATTTACTGCAACTTACCTCCTTTACGAACCTATTATTTGTCTTTATGTTTCATTTTACTGTATTATGCTTGGACTAGCGAACGAATTAAGCTTTTGCATTTACCGGTATACTATTACCTATATAGACCGATGAAATTTAAATTAAATATTATTGTTATTGTACTCTAAACCTAGCGAACAGACCATTAAGCTCTTAAAATTTTTCTGCCAAGTAAACAAAAAGACTTACACTTGAAAACACCATTTAGGCATGTGATTCCCATTCCTAAACCCACCTCATTTCTTTTGTTGTAAAATTATACTGAATAATGTAAATTTAAAAATAAAACAGCCGTAGAATCATACTTAATATTTCTTTATATTTACAGAACAATGAAAATAGAATTAATGGAAATTTTTTTGAGTGATTTTAATAGTCTTAGAATTTTAATGGGCTTTTATATCGTTTACCGAAAATTATCCCACCAAAATATTTAATTTATCGGGGAAAGTAATTGACATTAGCAGAAATAAAAACTTGGGGAAACTTTATATTTGGATTTCTTCGCTTTAATTTGAGCCAAATCAGTTTTTCGGTAAAGGATATAAATTCAGCCAGATAAAGTTTTCAACTGGTTAATCTTAGAGGGCTAATAGACTAACTTTCTTTAAATTGAAATCTTTTTATGCATGAGGGAGTATGTTATTTTTTATTCTGGCACTTGAAGAAAAGCTATGCTGGGTTTCGGTTCTATTTTGTCAAAGCGAAATGCATACATTCACTGCGATTAACGCATTAACAAATAGGGCGTTTACTTTCAAGACCTCCCTACTTCCACACGAATAAATAGCGAAACGACCTTGAAATTTTTTTATGGCCCTCAGCCATTTTCAATTCCTTATCCTCTAGATCCACAATACCATGCACTGATTTAGTGACTGCGCCGATAACAAGCACAGGGGAACGGAGTCAATGGAACTAAGAACTTGTTTCGTTTTATTAGAATTATTAGAGTGAAATTAGGAAAAACGCACGCGACATGATAACAAAACGGGCATACGAATAATAAGAATAGCAATAGGACTGACTATGCCGCGCCGGCAAACTTAAAAGCAACGGAAATACATAGAATGGGCTTTTATAGCATTTTATTTTATAATACAAAAGTACTCCATTTAAACAGCACATCTACACTGATGGTTCCAAAACCAAAAAGGGCTCTGGATGTGGAGTATATTCCATAGCCCTGCGCCTAAGTATAAAATGGGCTAAAGGTAAAGATGCAAATGTATCTGTATAGCAGCAAGAGAAACAACCAGTACGAATATTACTGGACAAAATGTGCACATCCTCACGGATAAAAGACAAGCACGTTTGGCCCTGGACAGACCACGTATCATCTTAGAACCAGTATTAGGAGTATTTGTCATGTTTTACATGTTGAACACCAGCACAAGATACGCCCCATTTAATACGTCATATTGTAGCCACTATAACTATACTCTTTCGACGACTATGGGTTTCCTGCATCAGTAACGTGGTTCAGAAGTAAAGTATCCGCTTATGGACCGAAAGGTGGTGGGTTCGAGGCCGTGCTGGGATAGACTTTTTTTTAATTTGTCATTTAAAAAATTAGATCGTCTCTAAAAGGTGTATTGGAAACGGGTTAGCACTTCATAGGATAGTTTTTTTTATATTATTGGTAATCTGATTTGTACTACTCAAGACGCTTGTCGCGTCGACGCTTTTCTCGGGTTGTGCTAAGTTGCAGTATGTTGAGTACACTGTGCTGTTGCCGAATATAGCTATGGCGGGAACATTAGGACGTATTAAATGGGGCCTGTCTTGTGCCGGTGATACGTATATTTAGTAAAGGCCCAATCCGACCTCGCTATCATACACGGTTGCCAAGTTATACGAGTCTGATAAGGGAAATCCATTCCTGGAGACCCTGTAGGATGTTTGTGTTTATTTTAACTCAAGTTTAGCACTTCTACAAAGAGTTACTCGAAAAACATTAGAATTTGGTTAAAGAGAATGCGACTCTTAAAACAAAATCTTTGGAAATTACCAGATCTAGCTTTAATAACTCTCTGTGAATTTATTTGAAGAGGTTTATCTTTTTATTTGTAATAAACTGTAGTTATTTTAGGAAATAGTTTTGATAAAATAAATTTCTTGTGTTAACGTAGAAGGTCTTAAAGTAAAGTTATATTCTTATTTGGATTTTGTGGTATTTTAAACCTAATGCAAATTTTTAAGGAATCTTTAGGGCTTAATTTAAGATTATTTTTTTATGTGGACACCGTATTTTTTCCACTTTTATTAAATTTATGTACACGCTTTACTCCGTAAGCCCTAAAATAATCAGAACATCAAAATATTAACTGCCAAAAATGCAGCAGCAAAAAAATAACAATTTTTTCGTCAAACAGGGTCGCTGTAAATACGAGTTATAAAAAATCCCATTGCGATCGTTAAAGGATTTTTGTCAATTTAAAAAACATTTTGCGGCATTCGGTATTAAAGGGAATACTTTTGAAACAATTTTTCGACAGTTTACCCAGTGAATAACTTTTTGAAATACCGATGCTTATTAATAGTTGAATTTGTTACGTGTTTTAAATGAACAAAGTTTTGCGTTTTTCTTTCTAAGGAGAACTTTTTTTGAAGCGCCATATTTAATTTTTATTTTTTAACTTCACCTTTTTTTACCTTTGGTTTATCTTTGATACTCTAGCTAGATAATATACATATTTCTTTGGCAAGAAACAATCCATAAATGTTCTGTAAAATACATAGAAATAAGCAAACAATGGTATTTATATATAAATAAATACTTAACACGGTCTCATAATTGGTTGGAAAAGCTTATAGATTTCAGAAATCTGGTCAAAGAGATTCCAGAGCGTGTGCAAGGGGAATCTAGATACAATCAGTTTTTAGGTCAAAGTTTTCCTTATATCGGGCAGTTTATAACTTTAGGTTGTGCGAGTTTTTGGCAAGTGATGAGAAATAGGTCCTAGAGAAGTTATTTATTACTCTATTATTGATATTATTTGGGTAAAATAACGAGTTAAATGTTCTCTTTCAGCAAACCGAGTCAAATATTTTGTTAATCAATAGTATACCAAAACAAAGCTCATAAATCCTTATCGAAACCAAATGACACTTAAGTACAGTCGAGCTTACCTTGTTGGAAAATAAAACCATCCATTTTATATATTCGATTTGCCACAATTTCCCAAGTCTGATTTGGACACCTACAATATAAATAGTAACTGACCGTTTCTCTTTTCCATTTACGTTTTATAAGTCCATTTAGTTGCAGGGAAAAAGGTATATACTACATCGATAAAGTAAATCATTTTATCAGCCCTTTTTCTACTAGACTTTCATCAAGGTTTGTTGACGACAGTTTTAATCTGGACCTCTCTACATCATTTAACATGTTAACAGAAACTTTAAACGTTATGAAATATTATTTTTCTTGTTTTTAAAAGAGTGATGTTACCTACACAAAATGCATAATTTGACCCGAATTTTAACCACGCAATTTTAATCATATTTTGGAACAAGGCTTTTGTTCTAAGGAAGACACTAAAGTACATTAGGCTCTCTTAACGAAATTGACTTTGACACAATGGCTAAATACCTATACAACTAATAACCTCAGATCTTTTTCGTAAAGAGCCCTTTCTGCTTGCGAAGGTTCACAAAACCGCTTTTAACTTATTTTAATTATACGTATCTTTCTTGTTCTAATTAAACTGAAACTGTAAAGCAATCTTAGCCTTTAGTACAGCTTTCACAGCTAATATTGATACGTTACCGCTACTATTAGTTTATAATGCATTATAAGTCCCTTTTCAAAATTACCTTTGTGACTTTAGCGACATAATGCATCATAATGTAGTGAATTTATGTTATAATTAGAAAATATTTTAACATTGTCGCAGTTAAGTAATGATATGAAGAATATTTAACAGATTATGATTAGGAAAATGTGGTAAATGAGCTTGATTTTCGTGTCCCTTTGGTGTAAGCTTTCAATACCTTTAGGTAGGTGTGCAGCCTATCCCGAAGGAATGTTCCAGGTCCCTTCCGTCCAATTATAGACCTATCTCTCTTGTCTCTGGTGTCAGCAAAGTTATGGAGAAAGGGATCAACTTTCAAATTCTATAATATCTAGAAAAACACAAAATTATCCATGACAGACAGTACGGATTTCATCAGCAAAGATCCGCAGCTGATCTCATCCGCCTTGTCACACATAACTGGAACTAGTCTCTCGAATTTTATGGCGAATCTCAGATTGTTGCTCTTGATATTTCTACGGCCTTTGCCCAAGTATGGCACAAACTACCTTCTTATGCTTTTCCCCTCAAACTATGTACCGGTAGCTTCCTCTCTAATCGGCGCATATCTGCCATGGTAAACGGCCGCTCATCTAACTTCCATCTTATCATTGCTGGCGTACCCCAAGGTTCAGTCCTGGCACCAATCCTACTTCCTCTTCAAATTGATGGCCTGCTCTCTTGAACTGCCAATTCCATCTGCAGTTATGCTGACGACAGCAGTCTCTACTTCGACATTTATTTTTCCAGACAAGTGTCGAATCAAGAGCTGGATAAAAGACGTAGATCTATGCACCTCTCCCTTTCCCAAGATCTTCAATTAATCTTAGACTGAGGTACCAAGAATCTTGTTCAGTTCAATGCCTCCAAAACTCAGTCTTGCTCCCTGTCACGCCAAAAATCCAGCAACACTTACCTCATCCACATGAAAGGCAAAGCCCTATAAAAGAAAAAAAGTTTGCTCTTGTTGCCATCGCTTTCGAACATGATCTCAGCTTGCACAAGCATATTACTTGAGTAGCCATCGGCACCTAAAAAGCTTGGTTTCCTCTTTCAAGCCAGAAAATAATTGTCCCCTTCCAATTTACACACTCTCTATGTTTCCCAGAAAAGGTCTAACCTAGAGTACTGTATCCACATCTGGGGAGCGGCGTCACCCTCGACACTTAACATCCTTAACTCTATCCAGGAGAGAGCCATTCGACTCATCAATGACCCAGTCCTTACAAGAAAACTCCCTTCTCTCGCTCATCCGCTGTTGGGGATTTATCCCTTTTTGACCGGTACTTCCACGGATTTTGCTCTAAAGTATTATCTGCTATAATTCCTCCTTGACTGTTTCCAACAGAACAACAAGAGGCACGTTAAGTATGCATCCCTTTACTATCGAGCTACAAAGACCGAGAACATCCCACTTCTCTCGCTCATTCATACATAGGGTCTCCAGATTATGGAACGAATTGCCTGCAAATGTTTTCCCTTCCCCTTTCAACCTTCAGTCCTTTAATTTTTGTGCCAATAGACTGCATTTCCCTTCTTTTCAGACGTCCATGATACGTTAGTCTGAGCTGTCTCAGATAAAAAAATATCCATTGCCTCTTCTTTTTAATCACTCAGCAATTTTTGAGACACACGTGCAGAATTTCTCTCTGTCCAGTGGCGCATTGTTCATGATGATCTAGTGCTTTAACTAACGTCAATTATTGTAAAACTCTTAATATCAGTAAACAATTTTTATCAATTTGTGGTTAAGAATAGGTTGCAACACTTCGTGTCCAAAATCGCTAGCTTACTGCTTGGATGCACTATCTGAAAACAGTTTCTCGATTCTTTATGTTAAAACTGGAGTAAAGGGTATAAATTGGTTTAGAATTTTCCACGACTTAATAAACTCTGTTAAATTCTTCTCACTTCTGTTCGTTATTGGTACTTTATAATTATAATTAGTCCGACCATTTCTTGCCCTGTAAGTTTGGTACAATTAAATTGACTGATTCATTTTGCTGTCGCGAAAAACTTTTTTTTTTCATTTAAACTAATTTTAAATTTGTGCACTTTTTGCTCAACGTGTAGAGATATTAATATGTAACCTATGCCATTGTTTTCTAGTCACCCTAGGCTAAATTTTGGCATGTATGACTCATTTTGGGAACAACTGACCCTTATCGATTTTGTAGTTTACCCTCGTTATGAAAATTTTAATCCTAAATTTAAGGAGTTAGATTTCGAGTAAATAATATCGCCTTTTTTCTGTTAAACTTTAAATAACTCAAAAAAGTGATAAAGAAAATTTGTGCTTAATTTAATAAAATATGTTGGACTGATTTTATACCGTATTTTTATTAACATTTAAACATTGTTGGGGGCTGTAGATAACATTTTTCTTAGTTGCGTAGGATAAGCAAGAAAATCGGCATAAAATAGAAACCCTCAGCAACACATAATTTTCATCTTTTTGTTACAGAACCATTGACCGAATGGCGAGCTACATTATCACAAAATAATTCGAATTAAAGTGGGGTAATGGGGTAGTTTAAAGAAATAACGCCTTTTAATACTTTTTTATTATTGTTTAAAAATAAAATAAAAAGACGACGTAGCAAAAATAATTGGGTTTCTAATTAAAGCTGTTGTCAAACTTTGCAGCACATTTCTTATGAATATTTATACAAAAATACTGTGTACCAATAAAGGGGAATAAACTTGTACCAGTTTTAAATTAAAATGTATTCAGCGTTCTCGCCAGTAGATATTTGTGGTTAGAGGTAGCATTTTCTACACGGAAAATATTTATTCCTCCTTTATTCTTCACTAATTACGAATTAATATTAAACGTAATTTATTAACTAATTTAAATTTTAATTTTCTTAAATAAATTTGCTTCAGTTGTTTGTCTAAATACAAAAAAGTAATAAAACCCGCTTTTTATCTTTGAAAAATTTTACTTATGCAATTATTAGATAAATAATGAAGTCTGTGTAGTCAACCAGGGCGGTGAACTCATTGATAAAAAATAAATTTTAAATTTGTTAACAATTTTATTTAAATAAAACGGATGTATTTAAATAATACCTCACCGATTTGTCAGGAATGAGAAAAATATTGATACTTTATTGGTTTTCATTTTAGTGTCAAATGAGACGTTTTTATTAGTGAGAAGGAGCATTAATTGCCCTAGAAATAAGTTGCAAAGCTTTCGTTATTTCGGCTTTAAGGAGAAGTTTGGCTAAAAAGAGATGCATGATGATTTTCCCAACAGATTTATTGCAACTCGTAATCAGTAATAAAGAAATCGAGGCGTTGTATATTGATGCAAGAATCATCTTGCAACAAGTTTGTTTTGGCTTCAATCCGAGCTTTATTGGCATGAAACAACGTGTAGCATATCAGACTCTAAATCAGGGAGATGTAGGACCAGATTAAATTTACATATTCTTAAATATTTGCTGTTGTTTTTGAAGACTTTACTTTGTTTCATTTGCACTTTTATACCGCAAAGTTTTGCTAATCATTTTTTCTTCTTCAAAGTACTTTTCTTAGCATCGAATAAAAATAGTAGCAGATAATACAACTTTTTTTAGCTACCTATTACCAGTATTACAATTATTATGCATTCAACAATGTATTATAGTTAAAGCATCCTGTATGCAGGTGTCCATTGTCTCTGATCCAATTAGTAACCGATTGCGTTAAAAAGAAAATAGGAAAACAACCCATTGACGTACCTAATTGAGAACATTCACTACAGCCAAAGTTAGAAAACAAGACCCAAAAAGCAGCAGAATGCTAATAAAACAATAAATTACCACTACACCGAGAGTTTGGTGTTGTAACACTTAAAAACCCATTCTCCAAAAGAAATTTGATTTTTAAGAGATTAAACTCTCGAAGCAATCTAACTGATTTCGTTCGTATTGCTGAATCAATTAATTCGTTTTCCCAGAAGTTTAGAGACAAGGTTAAATCCCTATGTTTTCATTTTTCTTGATTCATTGTCTTTTGTCAGCTGGAAATTATAACCCACTAACGGGAAAATATGATTTCTTCCTTGAAAAGACACTGATTGAAGTTATTCTAACTCTCGGGTTTGTTAAATAATTACACGATAAAGGAAAGGATATGCACTTTAAAGTACTAGGAATGATATATTTGTAAAATCATATTCTACACCTAAAAATTATGGCAAAATTAAGGTCTAAAAGATCACCATATGCTTTTTAAATTACATGTGTATTTGATTTTTGCTTAATAAGTAACAAAAGCAAATATTTCAGATGTTACCAAGTTTCCATAAATTTGCTCATAATTTATAAGTGTATGATATGCCGTGTATAAATTTTGGTCATAAGTTGTCAAGTTATGACGTGTCGCTTATATTTGTGGCACAATTTAATAGCTTATGATATGCCGGTTTACATTTGTGTATAGTTCTGCCCTTGTTACCTGCTTTATATTATTAAAGAATGTACATAAGACAGTAAGTGGCCAGTTATGACAATAAGACTATTATTCTTGTGTATTTATCATTATGTTTAGTTATCATTAAATATTTCCTGATACAAAATGGTTAACGCCTTATAAATTAATTAAATTTTCATTTGGCGTTTAATCAGTAAATAATAAAATATAACATTTTTGATTTTACTTTAATTAAAAATGGTTATTTGTATATTTAATTAAATAATGCCATTTAAATTCGACTAAATATTCCAATAAATGTTTTTATTTCGGTCGGACAGAACACACATGTCGTTAACCGTTGCCTCTGGTTAGTGTATCTGTTGATGGCAGATTTTCATAAATGTTGCCAAAGTTACATGTTCATCTACGCAAGTAATTGATTATAGTAGGCAGGAAGTGACGGGGGCTTGTAGGTGATACATCACCAGCATGTGTGTGTGGCCAGTGTATGCATATTCATGTGGTGAACACCAACCGATGTATGAGCGAACGACGGCCACTGTACGCTCGTCGGCACGATAAAGCATACGCGCATATCTATTCCCCATTACAACGTTAACGTTCCATTGACGTTCTTGAAATATTTTTAACCAACACCTTCTGCGTAATAAACTGTGGCACATTTTGTACGAGGCATATTGTGCTGAATAATTCAAAACAATAAAATTTTTGAAGAGACAGGAGATAATTATAATTATCTGCGTCAGTATATCATGAATGCAAACTGTTCTTGCAATAAGAAGGAAACTCGGACTGAATAATTATTAGTTTTGACAAATAATACGGACAAAATCTGATGAAATAAATGGCTGGGAAGAAACAGACAAAACTTAAATCCAGAAGAGAAAAACAACAAGAAGGGGAAAAGGAGGAGGAAAGAAAGCGTGGAGGAAAAAGTTAAAGGAAATGCATACATTTTATGAATGGCAGGGTGTCTAGGTGTGCACGAAAAACACCTTTTGATATTTGCTGCGCCAGTAATATTACTACTCAAACACTGCTTCAAATTACCTAAGTTGCGAAAACATCTTCAGGTGGTGTCTTCCTAAAATGATTAATGAAGGAAGTATACTAATACGACATTTTTATAAAAACTGTCTCATCAGCTTGACTTAATTAAAATTCTTAATAATTATAATCATATTTTCAAATGACAAGCGTGCTTCGCAGGTTGTTGGGATTAATAATGCACCTGAAATTAATTTCACTAGACATTTCTCTTTATAAATCTTACGTCTCTTCTGTTTTTAAAGTAGTCTAATTTTTGTTATATACTTTTTTCTGTTTCTGGGAAAATACACAAGTTGTTTTTGGTGAATTATATTATGGAAATATTTGAATACAGTGATTTTTTCTTGGCAGAAAAATGGATATTTAGAAGTGGCTGAACTTTAAGCTGTCAAGGAAGATATTTTTTGAAAAATTGTATTCATTTTACATATATAGCATATGATTTTGCTACAAAAGTTTAATGTAATGTAATTTTTCGTCTAGGGTCCGAATCTCCGCCGCTATGATTATTTTCTGTTAATTTTTTTAATTTAACTGTAAAATAATGAGTTCTTCAAAGTTCTCAATGCACTATTATGAAGCCCATTTTATATTGCAAATATGTCGCTCCAGACTAATATGCCATTCCAATATCGTCCTCCATATTTACATGCATGAACTTTATCTTCCACCGAACTATTTATAGACAAAACTCTGGCTTTTAAATTGAAGTTTAGTACTAAAAACAAAATAAACTTTGACGATAACGTTCGGTCAGTTTCTAGAACAGTCTCTGTCGAGAGTTTACTTTGAATACAATACCTTTTTGAGGTAGCGAAGTCATATAATATTGTATAAACTTTGGCGACAGAGAGAATGTACTAATAGTTTGGATGTGTGCATTAAATTATGCCATCTACTAAAAGAGGAAAGTTAACAGTCTCTGGGAACAAAAATACATTGCACGTGCGTCTGGAACCAGGAAGTTATTCAGCACTTTGTTTAAAACAAAGTATAGTGAGTTATAAAAAAAATATATTTTTTATTCAGCTATTACATGAAATTAGCTTTCTGATACCTAGCGGACTTATACATTCCCCTTGTCAATTAGGAAATTACACAGCATGTTCGGCTTCGAGTTACAATAAAAGTTTTATTTATTTGAAGCTCGTTTCCTACGTTTATAAAAGGTCATTATTGTGCTTTAGTATGAGATAATTTTTATATTTAAATAAAATAAAAATTTTAGGAAAAATCTAAAAAAAAACATTGACGCTACTAAAGGCTTTTGATTTTCCACATCGACGCTCTATTTAAATTATATTCAATAACAGTTTTGATTTTATGGAAGCTATAAAATTTAATTACATTGGACCCCTGATTAGGCTTTTTATGTATAAAGTAAAAACAAAATATTTGATGTAAAAATATTATTATGCCGTTTATATACTGTATTATATAGACAGAAGCTTTGAGAGAGGCTTATTGTTAGGAATCACTCAAGTGTTGTTGTAAATTGGGCCTAATTTTAAAAAGAAAGAAAGGGCGTTAAAAATGTAATAAACGCTTAAAAAAGACAAAGAAATATGTTACCCATGAATATAATAGACAGAAACATAAATTTCAAAAATAACTTTGACGAAATAGCTGTCAAAATAAATTAGATATACAAATCAATAAAATCTTTCGGTCTTAGTGTATCTGGTAACAGGAGTATAGTTAATTAACTTGAAATGATTGTTCTCATTTGAGGTTTTACACTTAATATGCCTTGTAGGGATTTTCTTTTAATTAAATTAGGGCCACAGGGATTTTACCACTTGTAAGCTTTAATACTGATAGCCTGATGTTTACTGTAAAGTCTACGGGGTAATTAAAAAGTTTAAATTAATGAATTATATATTATAATATTCAAAAAAGTAAAAATAAGGTTACAAAATTAACGTTTTACTAGTCAGATTAGTTTTTTCTAAAAGGGCTGAAGCAAGGGGATTTAAATTTGGTGCCATTTTTCAACAACATAACCTAGAAATTTTATATTTTGCATGTGTCATTTAGAGACCCAGCAATTTAATTATTAGATTTAATTAGCTAATTTTTCCTTAGAAGAAGCTAGAAATAATGCATAATTTTGCAATAAAATTATCATTTCCGACGAAGCTCATTTCCACCTCGCAGGTTAGGTGTACAAGCAAAACTGTAGGATTCGGGGAAGCAGTGCTGTCAGATCTGAACAAAGGCGGTAGATTCGATGTATAGAAAACGGTAGAAAATGGTAGATTTAGGATTGACAACGGTATATTTAGGATTGACAACGGTAAACGTCATCTGACCGGTACGTTCCTATAAAGATCCCTAACAGCGCTTGCAGTTAGTACAATAATTAGTGCGCCACAAGTGTATCTCTATTTTTTGTCTTCTCATCCATAACGTTACAAAAGGATGCAAATACACTTGAGGCGCACTAAATGTACCATGTATTATTTTAGGGGTTTCGCTATTTGGTTACAGCAAAAAATAATACAGATTATCAAAATTTAACATATTGTAATCTAACGTAAATTAAAATTACTAACAAATCTAAATTAACCAATAGTCTTAAAACGTAAAAGCCGCCACAAAATTCAGAAACCACACAAAACGCGTAGTCGCAGAGCTATACTATACCAACTAGGAGCTGGAAATACCCGAAATACGAAGTTAGTGATGTCTATATAGAGATGGAGCACCGAATCGTTATTCATAGTTCATAGTATTTTCAAAAATCCTTTTTTCCTGTTGCCAAGAGAGACAGTTCCTGCGGGTCCGTGTGTCGTGTGTGGCGTTTTACACACGAGTACCATCCCTTACCCAGAATGGGCTTTTGTTTCTTAAGTTTTTTTTTATTATAGAATGGTTCTTTCGCGTCTTAAGAGTTTCTATTACCTTATTAACAATTAATTATTTTGGACACTGTGCTGATGCTGAATGATAAAGAATGTATATTAGTCATATTCCACCATACCTTCATTCTTCATTCAGTTCTTTCATTAGAATATGCCTTTATCTACCTTCAAGTTCCTGTATTTTCGTCAAGGAATGCCTATTTTGATTTAAAAACTCTCAAAATATCTTTGAGATGAGATACCTTCAACAATGTATAATATGCCATTACTTATTGCTTTTTTATTGTTATTCTAGAGTTTTTTTGTTGGATACACACTGGTGTACAATGTTCAAGTATGTTTTCATGCTATCTACTTATGTTTCCAGCCTGAATAATACGTGTTTCATGGTTAGTGCCTGAGAAATTCCGGACAAACATTTATGGATCTTTTCCTGCCAAAGAAATATGCTGATAGCAAAGGCCAGTATATTCCATATATTTGTATGAATTAACATCAATCAAATATGATGTTCCATGCTTTAAATAGTTCTTTTTATACTTTTTATGCATATTATTACCTAATTTAAAATGATATTAATTTCATAAGTTATCTGCTTTTTATTTTAACATCTTCTTTTCTAAGATTTCCACTACCAGTCTGGGGGTTCTTCTTCACTTACAGCAAGTTATACAGATTGGGTGGCCCCTTGTTAGAAAAGTGAACTACACTACTATCTCATAACCTAGTGCTCACCGATGAACATTTGCCGTCGCTGGAACGTTCAAAAGTATTATATGTATATTGTATACTACTAGGTACATAATATATTTTATTTTTGTGAAAAAACCGTAACAGCCTCCAAAACCTGGTCTTGCTCCCTGTCCAGTGGCGGCCCGCGACCGTCTGAAATAAGTGAATCACACTAGCATTATGCCTCACAAAAAATACACTTTTCTTTATAATGCCGAGAATAATACTTAAAAAGTAAAAAAGAATTAAGCAGGTAGTTAGTAACTGCCACATAGCCTCTGAAACTGAGAGTACCAAGATATCTAAAATTTTTAAGACACGTCCTATCCTTCGATTTTACTTCTTTATTCACGTCTAATTTTAGGCTTAGGGTTTTCAGAATTTAAAAAGTCTTTTTGACCCATATTATTCCGCCTGGAAAAAGGGTTTTCCAAACAAAACACACACAGGATCATAAAATTAGAAACGATGCCATTTCAAATTATTCGAAACTGCGGAGTTAATACTTAAATCCTGAACGGGGAGACGGAAGAATCACACTAATGATGCGATGCACCATCGATATACATTTGCCGCGAACTGTCGCGATGCAGCATGATCGTTACCATGACAACCACACTAAACAGATTGAAACTCAAGTCAGATTGGCAGGTTGTGATTCTACAGTTTGTATCGGTATTATAAGGGCGGCGCGGGTGGTGGATTATTGGATGCTGTTTGTTTAGGCAGGGGTTAGCAGGCGGGTAAAGTTGTTAAATAAATGAAATGGTATTAATTTCGATTTGATCTTACATTTACGTTGCAGGTGGAAATTTGAAGTTATTAATGTTAGATTCATATGAAATCTAACTAATTTAGAGAATGATGTATTAGGCACTGACTGAATTATTTAACCGAAATTTTAAGTGAACCACTGATTCATAAGGCAAGCCGCCACTGTCCCTGTTACGCAAAAAATACAGCAACACTTACCCCATCCACATGCCCAATCCCTAGAGAACAATGAAACGTTTGATCTTGTTTGCATCGCTTTTGAACATGATCTCAGCTGGCACAAGCACATTACTTTAGTAGCCGTATTGGCAACTAAAAACTTTTGAGCCAGAAAATACTTCTCCCCATCCAGCTTACACACTCTCTATGTTTCCCAAATAAAATCTAAATTAGAGAACTGTTCCCACATCTGGGGAGCGGCATCACCCTCGACACTTAACATTTTTGATTGTTGGGGGTTGGGGATTTATCCCTTTTCTCTCCACAGTTGTGGAGAGCTGGAGTGATGCTCAAAATCGATGCCGGTTCCGGGTGTCATGTTTCCGCTACGTATTATTGTTTTACTGGCTGCGTACAGTAGCAGCTTTACTCTAGTAAGATCTGTTCTTGCATTACAATGACTTTCTATAGATGGCGCTCACGTATATTATGTACCGTCTTTATCCAAAGCGAACTACATAATATGCGAGGTTGCTATGTGGGAAGCTGCTAAAGGGCTAAGTCAGTGTGATGCTCCCTAACAAGGGTGAAAGCTTACTGTCTACCGGCCAGGGGTTGTCCATTAGATCTTGGATTCCCCGTACTTTAATGCATGTGCATAACTTACTCTATATATATATATAAATATATATATATATATATATATATATATATATATATATATATATATATATATATATATATATATATATATATATATATATATATATATATATATATATATATATATAATGCGGAGGGCTGTTCTCGATCATCAGTCCATGTGTGCGACTTCTCCTCGCGTGAGGTTCTTGTAACGTCAGGCGTCCCCTAGGGTTCACACAATGGACCAGTGCTATTTTTTTTATTTATCAACGACGTTATGCCCTGCTGTGGGTCTTCCCACGTTCTATTATATGCGGACGACCTTAAATTTTTCAGTGTTGTTGATGCCGTCTCGAACGGTTTACAATCCGACTTGGACACTTTTATTTCCTGGTGCTCCTCAAACTATCTAAGTATTAACGTATCCAAATGCCAAGCGATCAGTTTCTACAGATGTAAAAATCCCATTATTCATACATACAGAATTAGCAACGAAACCGTTGGAACTGAGGACTCATTTAACGACCTTGGAGTTATCTTTGACAGACAATTGTCGTTCAATCAACACATTGATAGCATCGTTCTGAAGAGCTTTAGGATGCTTGGTTTCATACAGAGCAACACCAAATATATCAACGGCACGAAAACTCTTATGTGTTTCTACAACTGTCTCGTTCTGAGCATCCTTGAATACTGTTCGGTTATCTGGACCCCAGGCTACACCACTCATAAGAATAGACTCGAGAGGGTTCAGAACAAATTCACAGAGTACTTATTGTACAAGCATCGTTTTCCATCGTCGGATATCTCCCACGAGACCAGATCTCTAACCTTTACCAAGATACAGGGTGTTTTATAAGTTTTGCCTAAAATTTATTTTTGTAATATTTCTGTAAGCACTTGAAATAAAAAATTCATAATGGGTAAGACTATTTTGTAGAATTTGTGGGTTTAAAATGCCATATGCAAAAGTTCTAAAATCCAGGTCCGTACTTAAAATAAAATTAGTTTTTAATTTTTTTTTAAATTTAACACCCTGTATATCGGATTTTTGAAACTTGTAATTCCTACTCCAAACAAGCATAAACATATGATTCTATTGACATGGTTTTCTAAGTTGCCGCATTTACCACAAAGTCATAAAAAATAGGCGTTTTTAAGAAATCAATGAGAAAGTGCATTTCATATAAACAAAATCTGCTAAAAAATAGTTGGTAGCCTGATAAAAGCGTCCATATTGACTAGAAATATTATGCACTACTTGTCGGATTAAAATGACATACGAAAGGGATAGAATCCAGGTCCTCACTTAAATAATAGGCCCATTTGTAGTTTTCGAAATTTGACACCCTGTACATCAAATTTTGAAAAAAAAAGAATTTGGAACGAGCATAAAAACTGAAATTATTGACATCATATTCAAAGTTGCCACACTTATTACTTTATCGTAGAAAATAGGACTTTTGCAAATCTACATTTAGGTAAATTGTTTTATTAACAGTATTAATGGTTAAAAACAATAACGATTGTATTCAAAAAATTGGGAACAAATATTAACACCTAGAAGTGTGAAGAAGTCAATGGCGGTCATTTTGAAAATCTTCTAAAATAATTTATTTTATTGTTAAATTATGTGTTTTTGAGGAACAGTATGCTGATATGATTATCTTTGTGTTATTTTAATTAATTGTTGTTGATTTAGGTTTATTTTAAGTTGTTCTGAGTATTAATATTTATTCCCAATTTTTCGAATTCAATCCTTATTGTTTTTAACCATTAAAACTGCTAATAAAACAATTTACCTAAATGTAGATTTGCAAAAGTCCTATTTTCTACGATGAAGTAATAAGTGTGGCAACTTCGAATATCATGTCAATAATTTCAGTTTTTATGCTCGTTCCAAATGCATTTTTTTTTCAAAATTTGATGTACAGGGTGTCAAATTTCAAAAATTACAAATGGGCCTATTATTTAAGTGAGGACCTGGATTCTATTGCTTTCGTATCTCATTTTAATCTGACAAGTAGTGCATAATATTTCTAGTCAATATGGACACTTTTATCAGGCTACCAACTGTTTTTTTGCAGATTTTGTTTATTTGAAATGTACTTTCTCATTGATTTCTTAAAAACGCCTATTTTTTATGACTTCGTGGTAAGTGCGGCAACTTTGAAAACCATGTCAATAGAATCACATGTTTATGCTTGCTTTGAGTAGAAATTACAAGTTTCAGTAATCCGATATACCGATCCGATAATTAAAAAAAAACTAAAAACTAATTTTATTTTAAGTACGGACCTTGATTTTAGAACTTTTGCATATGGCATTTTAAACCCACAAATTGTACAAAATATTCTTACCCATTATGAATTTTTTATTTCAAGTGCTTACAGAAATATTACAAAAATAAATTTTAGGCAAAACTTATAAGACACCCTGTATCTCGGTAAAGGTTAGAGATTGGACTACTAAATGCGGGTGATTGAGAACCCCCAAGGTGGTCTCTATCTTATGGTATCGTATGTACATTTAGATCCGCGTCACCCTGTATATATATATATATATATATATATATATATATATATGAAATAAATAAATAAAAACAATTCTGAGCAGTTTTCGGCGAATAGTCAGAATTTTATGGTGGTTTGTGTTTTAAAATTTATGCCGCTATTATTTAATACACAAAAAAGTTGTAGAAAGGTCTCTCTCTGCCGGTAAAGACACTTTCTATATCCTAATAAATTAATAAAAAGCAATACGGTTTCTTTTCTGAGAGAAACGACTAACCCCAAAAATTTTATGAGAAACGTTAGACTTTTTTGCTCCGTTTCCCAATAACACAACTACGAGCAAATCAGTTCTATTTTCTGTCTTGGCAAAGTGATAAAAACTACGGAGTCTTTTAATAAAACCGAGATAGTAAAGGTTCAAACTTTAAATCACAATGCCAGCTCAACTTTTTGCACAGGTTTTAGTTTTCTTAACTTTTCTAACGATTGCCTTTATTTAAAAATTATTTGCGGTCGCGTGAAATGTGCAACTAAAATTCCCGAATAACGTTTATCTGGTAAGAATTTTAAATTTTTTCTTCTTAGGCAGTGACGCAATGATCAGAACTTTATTAAATAATAAACAAATTATAATTACTACATTTCGTGATGTTTTAGTCAGAATACAGTTCCTACAATACTTTTACGTACCATACAGTATAATTTTCTTGAATTACTTACGATAACAATGAACTGCATTAGCCGGGAGTGGGGGGGCGTTCATTTTTATGTTAAAGAACTCTGATACGCTCAGTTGTTTTTCGTAGGACGGGAAACTGAATTATTTCCGTCATTATCCGTCCAACCCACGTAATTTATTTCGTGTGTGTTTGAACTGACCGATTGTGCAATAATATTACTATAATTATTGGAAACGCGAAATAACTAAACAAGCCCATTGAAAAAAAGTCAAGTGCAAGTTGTACTTGCCCCCACTTAACCTGAGCAAACCTCGGCCGCCCGATCTCCGCCCATATGACGCGCTACTCGCCGCCGATGGCACCAACGCCGTATCACGTATGCGCGGAGCTAAGTTGGCCAAATTAAAATTTTGAAAAACGTGTAAGGACAAAAGTTGTTCCTTACATTGTGAGAACTATTTTTTGTTGAAAAACTTTGTCTCTAAAACCGATGGTTTAGCAGTTACAATGAAATAAACAATCGAATTGTTTATAACAATTGATCGCGCCAGAATTTTTCAATCCTGATAATTTCGGCTCAATCTAAACATCATTTTCAATGTTCATGATTTTTTTAGCAATCCTTTTGGTGTTGAGGGGGGGGGGGGGTAGCAATTTTTAAGCGTTTTTCTCGAAAAATGTTTTAAAAAGTAATGCATAAAATCATACATCATATTATAAAGGGCGTCCTAAAAGGTATGGCCAATAATTTGGGATTGAGTAGATTGGTTAAAAATAAGGTCAGAACTTCCTATAAAATTTTGTCCTATGTCCACTTGCTACCGAGCTTTAGTCCCCTTAATGGGAAGCCCAGAAGATGGATTGTGCTAAATGTTTTCGAAACCTTGGTAGATAAAAATTTTAAACTCAGACATTTTGGCAAACTTTGTACGCTGAATAGAACTGTGGTCTTAAAAATGTCGGTATTTAGAAAATGTCGCCAGAAGTAGGGGTCGGTGTTTTTTTACGTTGACTTTTATCATTTTTTATGTCAAATAATCAAAATCTGTCATTTTTTACGAAAGAATGGTCCTCTTAGTAAGACATGATTGGATGCGCCGATTTCGAGATAAATTATTTTAAAAATTACCTTGCATCCGAAAAATACAACAGCATAAGTAGTAACGGGTTGATATTTTACTTAAAACTAAAAAATTATGGAAAAGGAAAATTTATATTTCTTTTGTAAATAGCAAGAACTTAGTAAATAAAATAAATTAGTGCTGTTTCGAATGTAAAGTAAGTTTTAAATAGATTTATCTCGAAACCGGTGCATCCAATCATGTCTTACTAAGAGTACCTTTCCGTCAAGTTTTTCTAATTTGACATAAAGAAGTATAAAAATCAATGTAAAAAAAATAGATCCCTGTGTACCCCTCTGTCCCCTGCTTCTGGCGACATTTTTTAAATATGGACATTTTTAAGATCAGAGTTCTACTCATTTTAGAAAGTGTGCCAGAATACCTAAATTCAAAGTTTTTATCTACAAAGGTTTCGAAAATATTTAGCAACAACTATCTTCTGTGTCCCCCATTTAGGGGGCTGAAACTCGGTAGAGAGTGGACATGGGACAAAATTTTATAAGAAGTTCTGACCTTATTTCTAATCAGTCAACTTAATCCCAAATTATTGACCATACTTTTTAGGACACCCTGTATATTGTTGAATTCGTGCTTTAATTGACACCCTCCACGATGCCCTTGATATTTTTTTTACATTTTTCAATTTACTCCCTGAAATTAACCCCCCACCCCCAGAATCAAAATAAAATTTTTAAACTTCACGTCTTTAATTGGGCCACCACATTCTACTTTATCTCTGTGCTAAAATCGCCTGTTACGGACGGACGGACGGACGGACGGACGGACGGACACAGAAGTGATTCCATAATAAAAAGTAAAAAAGAGAAAACTTTGCCAACTTACCTTATAAAGAAAGGTAAGTCGGCGTCAAAATTTTTAATAAATTTACAGACACTCTAAAGAAGTAAATAGATTAAAAAGCCCAAAAATGGTACAAACTCCTAAAAGATTTTTATTAAAATATGCCGGTTTTGCTTCAGAATGTGTTTCTTGTTAATACCAATTTAATTAAAACTTTTTGCTTGTTAATGTTAATAAATTTTGTTAAATGCTTCGGTCAAATAATAAAGTATCTGCTGTGAACTAATGGTATAAAAGTACACTGCGTAATCGCTCAGTCAGTTTTCACCAAAATGTGGCCTCTGATATCTTATTTAAACTAATATATCGTAACTTCATCGGTTAACTTTTAATCCTCTGGATCTGTTTACAGTTTTTGTTAATACCACAACGTTTAATATTGATTTTCAAGAATGTAAATCTTAACAAGACATTTCCAAAACAATTAAAAGGCAAACATCAATGGAGCAGCTATTTAAGTTGTGGCAAACCCTATATAAAAACTATTCAACCGTTAAACCACTTGAACTATGCTGATCCCTCCCAACTAAAAACAAAGGGGGGTAATTACCCTTTAACAAGTTTTGCTCCAAACAAGTTCTGAAGCCCCGAGTATTATGCTGGAAGTTTTATTGTCCGCTATTTATTGTTTATTGTAAATAGTAATGTGTGTTATATGTTAATATGCATATTATTAAGCAGATAATTTTATCATTTTAAATAATCAATATTTATAAAAGGAATTAATAACTTTCATAATTCTAGATGAAGAATATTTCTCGGCGCAAGAGAGTAATATGTATTCAATATGACGTTTCCTTAGTAGTAAAACTAGCGCTGCTCAAGTGGTTGGAAAGAAAGTCGTATTCTTTGTTAAGCATCTTTTTTAGTAGTTCAAACGGGGGTTAAGCCCTGCTCCCTTTAGAAATCGAGCAGCTCAGGGCATATAAAAGAACCATTGAATCTTTATTACCCCTTGCACTACATTAGTCCCTAGGCATTCAAAAACAAAGCGAGTAGTTAAACCAGGGTGGTACTCAGGTGTGAGTAACAAACGGTACAGAGTGTTTAATTTAGAGCTCCCATTAATAATTTCAGTATAATTTAGAAAAAAACTGTTATTAAAATTTAAAATGCTGTTTCTGTTTGGTTTTGATTTGTTTTAATGTTTTTATTTTGTTTTCTTTTATTTCTGCTATATACAGTAGATCTGGGAATGGGGTTTAGAAGAGGACAAATGGACGACATTTTGCAAGATGCGTAAAAATGTCCCTCCTAATAAAAGTTTTTGCGTGTAAAATAAATAAGATTCACGTTATAAAAATTTAATTTTTATACAGGAAGCATAAAAAATACGAAAACGTTATTTTGCCCAAGAGTAGACAATTGGTTTATCATTTTCTATCAAAAGAATTGGTTCTAATTGGTATTAAATATCTTGTGGCGAACTACAAGATTTCATTAAAATTTTAAATATTAAAAGTAGCGAGTTGTATCATATTATTTTTTTAAAGTCTCAACTATTCTCCTCACAGCTTTAACCAGTGTACTAGTTTCTACATATTAAACGATAATGACACTTATGGAAATGTTTGTCAATGTCTTTATCAAGTGAAGCAATTATTTAATTCAAAATACTTCTCATCAAAATGTTATCTACTGAACAAAGGATTTTTAAAGTCCAGGGTTATAGGGATGCCCAAGTATCATACCCCTACATCATGGAGCAATCTACCGAGGCGAAGATAATATTTGACAGAAGTGAAGTGTGGTGCGCGATACCTCTTCATGATATTATAGGCCCATATATATTTTTAATAACACCTGCAATAGAATGTCTTCGTTAGAAATGCTGGAACCCCGACTTAACGTTGGCCGATATGTTTTTATGGCATGGGGCTGTTTAAAAAAAATTGTTATGAAACTCCAATGCCAAATAATATTGGTGTGCTAAAAGGCAGAATTACTCAGGCTGTGCGTTCATTATCCCAGGAAGAAATCAGAAGTTCCTTGAAATATCTAAGAAAGCGACTACAAAAATGTGGTAAATATGGGGGTGGAGTTTTTGAATTTTGATATCTGTCTTGTATTGCTTAGTTTGGATCATATTCTTCTAGGTTTAACTGAATATTCGTATTATTTATAAATTGCAGTTGCAGAGGAAGTATTTTTAAATTAAACTTTAATAAAGACATTGACAAACATGTCCATAGGTGTCATTATTGTTTAATTTGTAGAAACTACTAAGTACTCTGGTTAAAGGGTGAGAAAGAACAGTTGAGACTTTAAAAAAAAATAGTATTAGGTATACATATTTAAAAAAAATAGGTGAAAAAAAGTGGGGGCCCCAATAATTATCAAGCGTAGGACCCCATAAATCGTAGATCCGCCACTGGAAGAGAGACAACAATTCAAAAAATACACTTCCTAATAGTCTGTATTTTTTAAAAGATAGCCCACGTAGACTAAGTACTAATGTACAATGGGCGTACACGGGATTAAAAGGATCGGAGGTTGGAGGGAGGGGAAGAAAAACATCTGCAGTCAATTAATTCCATAATCTGTAGACTCTAGGTATGAACGAGCGAGAGAAGTGGGACGTTCTAGGCTTTTGTAGCCAAACGGCAAAGGGATGCATACGTAACGCACCTCTTGTTGTTCTGTTAGAAACACTAAATGGAGGAATTATAGCGACTAGCTCTTCAGAGCAAAATCCGTAGATATATCGGTAAAAAATGGACAAATCCCCGACAACGCGGCGATGAGCGAGAGAAGCTAGTTTCTCGTGAGGACTGGGGACTGGGTTTCTTTGTTCTGTGGAGCTTGGCTATTCATGTAGATCGGGTAAGTGTTGTCCGATTTTTTGCGTTACAAGGGTTTTGGAGGCGTTGAACTGAATAACGAATTTGGCACCTCAGTCTATGATTAAGGGAAGATCATGGCAAATCATCCTATTGAATTTGGGTTCAGAATGCCGAATAGGGGTTTGTGGGTGTTTATTAACAATTTACCTCAATTCTTCTTCTTTTTGTGCTGTGCGAACTTTGGGCCTCTCACTGCCTTCCTTTCTATTCACACTTCCTGTTTCTCTAAACAAAGCCACAGTTCTAGTCAAAACTACGCGAAACTGGTCGAAATCCATGACTATGTGTGGAAATTCTGTTTGAAAATCCTGAATGGCGTCCTATGTTTAATACACCCACTGGCCATTCTAAAGTAACTTTCGATCATAAAAGCTTTTAGTTCTGCCGTGATTACCATATTTAATTTTCTTAAAAATGAAAACTTCAGAACTTGACAGTTTTATTTTTCATTTACCTATACCTTTTACCTATATTGCCTTTCAAGAGTAATAATTCAAGATATGCGTTATTGATTCCACGGCATATTTTGAGGACGTTTTTTTTTTGATCTTGCGATAGGATATTTGATTGCATTTAGCTAAAATTATGCACATGAATTAGAAACAACCTGCGACAGTGATGTAATCGACCAGACCGACTCTGGTTTGTAGTTACCCTATGCTTTGAAAGGGCACGCAAGGCGTCGTCAATGCTAAACTTTTATTGGGCTATTAATAAATTATAGCAACAGGCGAACCAAGCCAGAATGCCTATTGTTCATGCATTAACTCAAGTAGCATCTTGGCTTGACATAATAATGAGATTCAGGCTGATATGGCAATGGGATTTGGCTAAATAGAGGTGATCAATCACAGCCATGCCGTGTCACTGCATCGACTGCGGGAGTGCGGATCCTGGCCCGCTTCGAATCAGCCACAGCACCTGAGCCTTTATATCGTCGGATACACACGGAGAAAAAATCCAGAATCTGGATTTATCCTATTGAATTTTTCCGCCGATATAATAAAAGTATATTCTGAAAAAATCCTTAACAAATATTTTTATTATTTTATATATATATACAGGGTGGTCCGTAATGAATGCGCCAAAAAGCAAACCTAGATTAATCTCGTGAAAATAATGATATTGAGCCAAATATGTCTTAATCAAATGTTGCTCATTAATGAGATACAGGGTGTTAAAGTCCAGTTCTCAGAATTGTTATTTCTTTATAGCTCAAGTCGTTTTTGAGATATCGACATGAAAAATGGGAATCCGGGGTTTTCAGGGATGGGGAATACGATGGTATTCCATTTATTGACATAACATGTAGAGGGCGCTAGTTACACCTTATACACTCATTATTTCATGCCATAACTTTCTTATTAGTACCGTTCTTTTATTTTTTATTGAAAATTTTGAAAGAGTGACGTTTTTTAAGAAAAAAAGGTATACTACATTTACTTCGATTAAATAAGCCGTTTTCGAAATATTTGCATTTATTTGTTCTATTGCATAGTCAAAAAATATTAAACATTAAAACCGAGATAACAGACTTGACTAACGAATAATGAATTGATCATGCACAAATAGCAAAAAATTACTTCAACAAATGTGAAAAATGTCCACCATTCACTTCTATGCATTTTCTGAATCCCTTCACCAAGTAGCGTCGTACTTGGAATAAAGTTCCTGGCTTATTCCTGATAACATTGGTGGAACCATTAATTTGTTGCAAAAGTTGCTCACGGGTACGGATTTCTTCGGTGTACAATAAAGATTTGATAAAACCCCAAAGGAAAAAATCCAAAGGATTAAGATCCGGGCTACGCGGCGGCCATGAAATTTCATTGCCACGATCAAACCATCTATGAGGCAGCCATTCATCTAGATAGTTGCGAACTGCAACTGGTTAATGGTAACCATTACTTGCAGTTTCTTCAAAATGTTTTGCGGGATCTACTCGATGATATACCCTTAAATTTACGACAAAACATGTGGTTTATGCACGATGGTGCTCCACCACATTATCCAGTTGCAGTTCGCAACTACATATCTAGATGAATGGCTGCCTCATAGATGGTTTGGTCGTGGCAGTGAAATTCCATGGCCGCCGCCTAGCCCGGATCTTAATCCTTTGGATTTCTTCCTTTGGGGTTTTATCAAATCTTTATTGTACACAGAAGAAATCCGTACCCGTGAGCAACTTTTGCAACAAATTCATGGTACCACCAATGTTATCAGGAATAAGCCAGGAACTTTATTCCAAGTACGACGCTATTTGGTGAAGGGATTAAGAAAATGCATAGATGTGAATGGTGGACATTTTTCACATTTGTTGAAGTAATTTTTTGTTATTTGTGCATGATCAATTCATTATTCGTTAGTCAAGTCTGTTATCTCAGTTTTAATGTTTAATATTTTTTGACTATGCAATAGAACGAATAAATGCAAATATTTCGAAAACGGCTTATTTAATCGAAGTAAATGTAGTATACCTTTTTTTCTTGAAAAACGTCACTCTTTCAAAATTTTTAATAAAAAATAAAAGGACGGTACTAATAAGAAAGTTATGGCATGAAATAATGAGTGTATAAGGTGTACCTAGCGCCCTCTACATGTTATGTCAATAAGTGGAATACCATCGTATTCCCCATCCCTGAAAACCCCCGATTCCCAGTTTTCATGTCGATATCTCGAAAACGACTTGAGCTATAAAGAAATAACAATTCTGAGAACTGGACTTTAACACCCTGTATCTCATTAATGAGAGACATTTGATTAAGGCATATTCGGCTCAATATCATTATTTTCACGAGGTTAATCTAGGATTGCTTTTTGGCGCATTCATTACGGACCACCCTGTATATATATATATATATATATATATATATATATATATATATATATATATATATATATATATATATATATATATATATATATATATATATATATATATATATATATATATATATATATATATATATATATATATCATATTTGTGAGAGCATCCTATATTTAACAGAAGTACCGCAATTTTTATTTATAAAACAATTATTTTAGGAATTTTTAAAGCTTAAAATTAGAAATTATGTTGTAGGATTTAATTTCAAATTACTTTCATGGACACCCTAAAACACAATCGCGCTGTAAAAGCACATTTTTTTAATTAACTTTTACTCAAAATTTTTGTATTAGCTGATAGGGAAGCCATGTAAAACCAGAACCAATTAAAAACTTGAGACTAAGTTTTGTTCTTTCTTTTTTTTTAATTCATAGCAGTTGGCAGGTTATTTTTGGGGGCTAAAATTTTTTTCTGATAACTAAAAAGGACCAGTTAATAAGTTTATCAAATCCACATATTTAAAGTCGATTTTTATATATTTTAATTTAGTAAAAATGTAAACAAAGCACTTTCTAATATAAACAAACCGCCTTGTTTCTGCCAATAAAGCAGGATCATTAAACGAAAGTTAGAGTATCCTAAATACACCACAAATAGATTTTCCCTAAAAAATCCCAGGGCTTGCTTTTCTTTATCGTTACTCTTTTTTATTTTATTTTGTCTCCTAACAGGACTCCATTGTGAAAGGATGAGTGTGTACGACTGGATTTGTAAAGAAATTAAACTCTCTTTATCTTCTTTAATTAATTTCCTTTTTTAATCACATTAATTTTATTACAAGGAGTTTTGCGCACAATTTTATTCCCTTGTCTTTCATTTAATTATTGTAGTAAACTAAGATAAGTCTTAAAGGCTGTTTTAACAAACCTGAACAGCCATAGTTTTCCTTGTTTTATTTTTCCTATTTAATTAGAGTAAACTTTCAAAATCAGTGTCAGATTTCATCAACAAAAAAATACAGCAAAACTTTGTGGGCTGTTTTAATTTATTTCCCAGTTTTTAAGTTTTTCTCAAAATTTCAAAAATCAAAGTAGGTTGACCGAGAGCATGCTATAACTCTTAATAATTATAAACAACTTTCCTTAATATTTTTTTTCGATATCGCTAAAAATAAAGATAGTATACTTGACCATTTTTGAAAATCGATAAAAAGACCAAGACATTAATTTGATTAATTTTTTTAACAACTTTGTTTAAGAACAAGCAGCGTTTCCTATAATGTCGCCAGCAAACTCGAAAATCTTTTGACGTTTAAACCTCATTCGGACTCTTCCCGTGGGCACACTAAATATATATATATATATATATATATATATATATATATATATATATATATATATATATATATATATATAACATTTGTAACATTAAACACATAATGGGCTATGTTTAACGTTACAAACTATAATTAATTAAATATTTTGAATTGCTTATTTTCAAAACGTGGCAGCAATAAACTAATTATAAACTACTAGTCCAGTCTGTGTTCCTACTCTGTTAAAGTTGACATTGTCAGTCTATACAGACATTGTTGAATTCTTGTTAGTAGTTTGATAGTTTTTAGCTTTCCCTTTAAAATAGGAATTTTTTGCACTTATTCTGGTATTTCTGTGCATAGAAAATCATTCAGTCTACTTGTGTACAGACTAGTTCTAAAACAAAAAACCCAAAGACAAATAAAGCTGGAATTTAAAAATCTAGAGCAATACCCGAGCATTTAGTATTCATTAAAGTTCTCTAACGGTCGAGTAGACGAGTCCAAGCCGGTAAAAAATTATGTGTTTAGTTGGCATTTGGCTGAAATTCGTGTGATTAAAAGATGGTATTTGTTGAATGATAGCTATTTATCTGCGTCAGACCGAAGGTTTAGAACTGGTTGCTTGTGCGCCAGCTTTCCCTCGCCTGTCCGTTGTTATTTGGACGTCATTCATTCAATCCAATTGAATAAAAATATTTAGTCTGACAGAGGCTTCCGACTCCCGACTCGTCCACTGTATAATTTGCCTTTTGCAAGGGCTAAAAATTAAGGATGGTTCGTGAAAAATTACTTTTTTACCCCTAATAAGAACAATTCAAAAAATCAAAATATAGGAAGCGTAATTTTTCAAGGAAAATATTTTTTGCACAGACAAAAATAAGGGCTAAATTTTTTTTTCGTGTAATTTTAATGATTATTACTTAATTATATGTTTATGTTTTTGTTTCTCATTTCACTGAACCTTTGCAGCACCTTTTGTCTAGCGCAAAACCTGTCACATTATCTAGGTATAGGTAGTATGTAGGCTAATACTACAGTATTAGCCTTATATTCACCGCTAGATATAAGGCTAACACATAAGTATTAGCCTTATATTTAACACTAGATACAGGGCTAATCTCTATATTACAGAGGAAACTGACTGACTGACTGACTGATTGACTGAGGTATGAACGCACAGTCCACACCGCTGGGTCTAGAAACTTGAAATTTTGCACAGAGGCTTCTTATATATCGTGGGCGTGCATTAAAAAATGTTTTCTCAAAATTCAACCCCTAATGGGGTGAAATAGGGGTTCAAATTTTATAGGGAGAAAAAATATTAAATTGTCCTATTAACTCCAAACTTCATAAAAGTATTCTTAAAAATAAATAAATGTTAATACATAAATACATCTAGTGTTAAATATAAGGCTAATAATGTAGTATTAGACCATTATCTGTCAAATATAAATCCGCTAGATATGAGGCTAATACGGTACAGATAAAATATCTCCGGCCTAAACGACCTTTTGAGATCTACTAATCTACGTTGAAGGCTAATATGGAAGTATGAGCCTTAAATATATTATTAAATATAAGGCCATACTATCGTATTAGCCTTATATTTAACCATAAGTTATGTCCATCAAAAAAGTAAACAGTTTTACTTGAATATTTGATTAACAAAATTTTAGTGTGCTAAATTATTTTTTTCAAGTCTTTAAACTTTAGCCTTGTGTATTGATATGACCATATTATAAATATGCCTCTTCGCAAACGCATTTCATTGCAAGAGCATAAAAGAACACAATGAGCTGATGATATCGGGAGGCCATAATTTATAATGGTTATAGACACATACAATAGAAACTCGCTGAGAACCGATAAAATTATTGATCAACATAAAGATGTAAATAATGAAGAGGCGAAGGGTCGAAGGTTATTCAAATGAATTTCGGATACTGGAAGTTAATTCAGCTATGGGCAAACAATTTTTATGCCAGGCAAGGCGGAAAAAATATTGTTTGCAGATAAAAATAAAGATAACTGATGTTTGGGGCCAGTATTTGAGGCTTTTCCGAGAGGAAATGGTTTATAAAAGCATGAAAGAGAGCAAGTTTTCATTTAAAACGTCTGTTGGCTTGTTGTTTTTATATATTGGGTAACGATTCAAATTAAAATTTTTATTGAAATTTTTTATTTTCGATATGGATATTATTATATTATTAGTCTGAATATCAAGGAAGTTTTCTGCGACAAAAAGGCAGATAGACAGAAGAATAACGAAGGCTTACCATAAGACACTCTTTAAAAAAACGTGTTTATTCTCGCGAGACTCAACTAGAACTAAAATAGTTGTATTGGCGTTTAAGTGAAAACTATATCATTACAAACAGGGAAATGACAATTGACTCTCTGAATTGTTTTCCAATGTAGGTCAAAATATAGATGCAAAATTAACCGGTTAAGGGGAGAAGGGCACTAACCTGATAGACAGTTCAGTGTAAAGGACGGTCTTTAAGCCGTCTTTGTTAACCATTAATCATAGTATCGGACTAATGGAGCCACAACGAAGCTTAATCTGCTCTGTTCACGGCTTTTGATATCTTAAGGACGAATAGTTTAGAGCAGTTATTTGCCACGTCTGGCATAACCGTTTTAACCTCCTTAGGCACCTAGAAAAAAGGCAGGATAATAATTGTGAGTAATTTTATGATAGATATAGTGAAGCGTGAAATATTTGCTGATTTTTTCTGTTCTTAGCAGGGTAAGTAAGTTTTTATTATTTAGTCCAGTTTGTTAATTTTTTTATCCTAATAAAATTTAACATGTTATACAGTGCTCTGCCAGTGGCCAGTGAAGCCTTGAAAAAAGGATTTCAATAGTGAATTTCTTAAAAATAAATATTATAACATCAACATTAACCATTCCTACATATTCTACAAAATATTATAAACAAAAACAAACATTTGTCGTCTATTTAAGGTCTTTGGAAATAAATTATACCACAAAAAGATGAACATAGATCAATACTAATATGTTATTTAAAAAATACAAGACTTTTTTGGCATTTTTGATTGTTTCTGAAAACCTTCCTTACATATCTCACTGCGATAAGGGAAACAAATAACCGAATAGTTTTTTTTTAAAACCTTCTTTTGAAGGTAAATTTTATCAAAGGACAGCTTTTTCGAAAACGGACTAACAAAACTTTTTAAAAATATTTTCTCGAATACACATATTTCGAACGTATATTTTTTTCAGAAGCTATTTCAAAGATGCTTTTTGAAAGATGCTATTTCAAAGATGCTTTTTGAAAACGGATTTATGAAATATTTTCTGGAAAACACGTTATCCGAAAGTACATTTTTTCAAAAATGTTTTCAAAAAATAATTTTTAAACAATACGTACATTTTCCGAAAATATATTTTTTCGAAAACCGTATTTAGAAAATTAAATTGTGACCTCTAGTAGCTTGGAAAATGTTAATGAAATGCTGGGTGCCCTAGAAATATGTTATTGTCAGCTTTTTTATAACCAGATGCCAAACATTCAACAGAGGGGCTAATATGCCCCAATAAAAAATATTTCTAGGGTAAGCCATCATCTCCAATTTTTTTTAAGGTAAAAACAAGCCTTCTTTAACTGTTATTAAAATCCCTGATTGCTGGATGCCCTAGAAATATTTTATTGTCTGCTTTTTTACAACCAGATGCCAAACCTTCAACAGAGGGGCTAATATGCCCCAATAAAAAATATTTCTAAGGTAAGCCATCATCTCCAATTTTTTTAAGGTAAAAACACGCCTTCTTTAACTGTTATTAAAATCCCTGACTGCTGGGTGCCCTAGAAATATTTTATTGTCTGCTTTTTTACAACCAGATGCCAAACTGTCAACAGAGGGGCTAATATGCATCAATAAAAAATATTTCTAGGGTAAGCCATTATCTCCAATTGTTTTATCCTGAAGATCCTGAAGAAACCTAAACCCACTTTTTTTTAATTTGATCAGGTTTCCTTAGGTTTGGTATGTTACTTTCTCGTAAAATACTTTTTCAAAAAGCCGTTGCTTGAAAAAAGTAATATCCCAAAAAATTTAATTTCGAAAAAGATGTGCTCTGCAAAAATGTATTTTTAAAAATACTTTAAAATTTTTTTTAAAAAAAGATGATCTTTCAGAAATACATTTACAAATATATTATTCAGAAATCATAGTTTTTCTAAATTTATATTTTGAACTCTACCTACTGGTTTAGAAAATGTCAATGAAAAAATGACACAAAGATCCTGAACTAACCTAAACGAACTTATGTCTGCTATGTAAATTACTTTCAAAAAAGGGTTTTTTTAATATGAATATTCAAAGTCTTTTTCGAAACAATGTCTAAAAAAAATGTACTTTTCAAAAACATGTTTTCTTAAAAAAAATTCGTGTTTGTTAAAAAAATTTGAAAAGTTGATCTACGAGAAAAAAAATTAAAAACATCCCTGGTTTTGAAATAACTGTATTCGAAAATATATTTTCGAAAAAATATGTTTTTAAAAAATTTTCATATATCAGTCCGAATGGACAGAGACAAGATGACAAACCGTTCTGTTTTCCTACCTAGACGAAATGCCCTACACTCATCGCAAGTGTCGTTTGATAATGAGAAACAATAACAGATGTCGATAAGGTGTTCTTAGTTAAAAGGGGGGGCCTCAATTTTTTATATTTGTTTTTTCATTGTACGCCGCTGGCATGGAGGGTAACGCCTTAAAGGCAGTGAACAATAAAGGCGTCGTGGAAGATTCGAAAATTGCAATTTCGTCATTGTTAACTGCAGCGCATGAAAATAGGTATTGGTGAGGTACAGTGCAGTGGAAACGTGGCAATGACAAATCATCAGATTTTCGCAAAACGATTTCAATAAATCTTTCCCTCAAATTCACCGAAAATTTACTAGAAGTTTTTAAACATTAAGTTTTATTAAAATTTATTAAATCGAGGCTTATTTAGGGAAGTTTGAAACTTTTATTTTATTAAAAGGGTTAAGCCATGGGTCTATTATAATAAGGATTCGATATCCGTATACTGTGAGCGTATCGAACGTGAAGTCTTATATTTTGTTGTTTGTTATTCTCTTGGGGGAGCAGTTTACGAACTACGAACATAGACAAGACTACGAATTACTACGTAATTGAATCAAGAATGGTAGTAGAAAGAGATAAAATAGCATTGGAGTGTTGGAGCTCAGAAGTGTTGCTGTCTGTTATGGTTGTTTAGGAAAACCGCTGAACCTCGGTCTGAACACTCGGTTACACGTACGTCTTTGTCTAATGAAGTAGAAAAGAAAAAGTGCGACGTATAGATTTATATAGATTTATAAATGACTCGGAGCGACTTTAAATAAACACCTTTAGAAATAACATAACCTATAAATAATAAAACCTTTTTAACTTAAATTTATTATTATTTAGCAGAAAAATAAAATATTTTAGGGCTTTTATTACTTTTAGTAAATCTTGTGATGATTCTAACGTATTTTTTGTACAAAAATACAAGTTAAAATAAGATGTGGCCAATGTTTACAAATTGTGTTTACAGTGTCGTTTAGAATGGTTTGTTTTGGCTTCAAAGAATGTAAACTCATCCCGTATCCAGTCCTAATAAATTCATAGGTTAAGCTATCGTTTAAATATACTCATATATTTTACTAATTTTAATGCACAGGACGAAAAAATAATTATTGTTACTTTCTAATACCTATATAGTCGTATATTTTTTCGTTTTAAATTCTTTTTTACTAACTGTTGTTTCTTTTACATTTTCTACAAATTAATTGATCAGTGTAAACCTATAAATTTTTGATCAAGAAGGCTGTATAGTATATGATTTTTAGAAAATTATTTTAATAACTAATGGTCTAGCTGACAGTCATTAATTATTTCCAAGTCCTATGGTAGTGATGTTTGTTTTAACTTTGTTAGCTGCATTGGCTGGCTTGCTAACGTTGCAAGTTCAACTGTTTTTTGGTTTGTTTTAAATTCATCTTTGTTTTGGAAATTAGGTTTACAGTAATTAACAACACGATTTAGGGTTTGTTCTACATTTACGGAATATTTGAATGCAGATACAGGGTCAGACTAAAGTATTTTATTGCTCTTTTTATTAAAATCTTTTGCCTCATTATTTAGTAATCAACTGTAGTAACGAGTTTACTTAATATTTTTTTATTGTTAAGAAACTAAAACATAAGATATTAGGTATATTAGTTTTAGTATATTTTGAGGCGAAATATTAAGAAAAAGAACATCAGAAGCAATTTTTTTTATATTGTCTATATCCATCTTTTCGCATGTTTTAAAAATTCTCCCTCTTGTTTGGGTTTTACAATGGAAACCTAATTTATGTAAAACTTAAATGGAAAAATTCGACGCCCCTGAAAATGCCGAATTTTAAATGGCGAAAGAGGTGAATCAGAGCATTTAAGTAGCTTTTTACCTTAGGCCATAATCTTATCACTTTCTTTATTATACGGAAACCAGAGCATTTTTAATGCCCTCTTTTAAATATTCTTACGGGCATTTTTACTCTTATCTTTATCATTTCTTAAAGCATTCATAGAGCAAGAAATAATGCTTTGAAATAACCTTACGTCTAGTCTCTTTAGTCATACCTAAATGGACCAAACTCTAAAAACAATAAAATTTTCCTAAGATGATGGTGGGTCAGTGGTAAGTCCACGATTTTACTCAAGGGGCCCGCCTTACCATCCATTAAATCCGATGATAATGTCTTTAATAACTATAACACACATATTAGTACCTATGTCTCTCGTAAATATATATTTTGTGAAAAGGAAACATTTTATACAAATTAAAAAATTAAAGAAAAGGTAAGTAAAAGATGATATGTCTTTAATAACTATAACAAAAATTCTAGCACGTCTCTCTTATACATCTATTTTGTAAAAAAAACATTTTTATAGAAATTAAAGAGTTAGAGAAAAGGTATGTAAAAGTAAAAAAATGGTTTTGTCTTTATTAACTATAACACACATTTTAGTATGTCTCTCTTAAATACATATTTTGTGAAAATGAAACATTTATAGAAATTAAAGAGTTAGAGAAATGGTAAATAAAAGTAAAAAAGATGATAATGTCTTTAACAACTACAGCACATATTTTAGTATGCATCTTTTAAACATATATTTTGTGAAAAGGAAACATTTATAGAAATTAAAGAGTTAGAGAAAAGGTAAATAAAAGCAAAAAAGACGATAATGTGTTTAATAACTAGAACACAAATTTTAGTTTATCTCTCTTAAACATATATTTTGTAAAAAGGAAATATTTATATAAATTAAAACGTTAGAGAAAAGGTAAGTAAAAGGTAAAAAATATGATGTCTTTAATAACTATAACGTAAATTTTAGTTTATCTCTCTTAAAGATATATTGTGTGAAAAGGAAACATTTATAGAAATTAAAGAGTTAGAGAAAAGGTAAGTAAAAGTAAAAAGATCATAATGTCTTTAATAACTATAGCACAAATTTTAGTATGTCTCTCTTAAACATATATTTTGTGAAAAGGAAACATTTGTAGAAAATAGAGTTAGAGAAAAGGTAAGTAAATTAATAAACAGTCATTAAGTCAAATTCATACCGACCACAGATGGTTTTGTAAAGCCACGTACTTTTTTAGTTCAAATAAAACTGGGCAAATTTAAGCGGCCGCTTAAATAAATAGCATGGTGAGGAGTAAAATAGAACGTGACAGTGGGCATATCGTGGTTTTGCGGTCACTTTAAAAGCAAATTTCAAAATAAATATAAATGGTCGCGTCGCGCTGGATATTAGTTCGAGAGACCCAGACAAGGAAGCAATTGCTAGCATCATTAATTTAAAAGCTACATATTGGGGTGTTTTTGTGGAGTAATGCTGACTGTTGTCTGGAGATGGCACTGAGATAGAACACGACACAACGAAAATGTATGAGTGAGAGAGAATCAGAAAGGCTGACCGACGAGGGCCGACTGACAACCCTCTGCTTCTGGTCTGACGTTTGGGTTCATCGTTTATATACTTTTGGATGAAATATAATTAAAAGGATTGACAGATGATTTTATTTCAGTTTTGGATGCTTTTGCGGCAAATTACTCGGATAGTTGCTGGTGTTTCACATTAAATTGAAATTTATAATGTTAAATCTAAAAGCGCTTTGACAAATAAATATATTTATCTTTATTTAAAATGCTTTTAGAATATTGCAATATTACATATTAAAATACGCCTATATTGTTTATGCAGTATTCTTGCACAATTTTAAAAAAATAATTTTTACGACCACAATAAAAACTTGTTCTTAAAAGTTTTAAATATTTTTTCTCACTCTGTCATTCTGGTTTCTCCCGCCCACATTGTTTAGGAAATTTGAACTCGTCTATGCATATAGAATAAATGTGTTTCCTTGATAATACCCATACAGAGGAAGCTTCTAAAATTAGTTGCACAATTAAAAGCTACTCTATGAGAGCTTTAAGTATAGTAATTCCCTTCTGTAATATAATTATTTAAGTAGCTGAATAATTTATAATACGGGAATTTTCACAAAACCGTTTGTATAGTAACGCAATATACATACTAAATTAATATGCTTTTAATTTTATATATTAAATACAATAAGGGAGTTCTTGGGAAAACGTGACGCTATATATTATAAATTATAAAGTAATTTTCAACGGCTTTACTTACGGCTACATTTTTTTTATTTAGTAAGGCTCTTACCACTCTTAATTATTTGTTATTTTAATTTATTTTTCTTATATACTCTAACCTTCAAATATATCTGAAAGGTTGCTTGCAAGCGGTTCCATATTTTTGTTTGTAAACAATAAAATTTAACATACATCTTCTGAAAGAGGTTAAAAATTAAAGCCCAGCCTTCCTCATTAGTTTATAGCTTCAAGCAATTCTATTTTAATACAATGCGAATTGAACGAAAAAACAGTTTGGGATTTTGAACTCGAGGTAAACAAAAATTGCCTGTTACACTAATGAGATGTTTGATACTTTTTTTAGTAACAAAGTATGGGAAACGCTGTTTTTAATAACCATAATAAAATTATGACAGTGTTGTAAGCCTGAACGATCTTAAAGCAACATTTTATCAAAAAGTGTAGTTTTTTTATTATCCATGCCTATTTTACTTTTTTCTTATTTCCAACAAATTACAATAATAAATAACGTTATGCATTATTTTATGATTTTTGTGTAGTTTTATTTGCTAAATCATAAATCCTATCAGATTAAAAAAAAAGGCGTACTTATATATTTTATTTATAAAAAAGTGAAGAAAATATCGGGGAAGCTGTCTGTATGGTAGTGCTCGACACGTGTTGCGTGCTTATTAGCACTCATCAGTCGCACATAACCAAGTTATTAGATGAGAAACTTGGAAGTTGAAAAAACACAAAGAGTTCACAGACCAGGGACCTGCTAGCACATTTGCGGTTGTTTTTTCTCAGGAGACCCAGGGCTTTCCGGGCAACACCCAACATCACCACGGAGGCTGCAATAGCACCTGCGTGAAACCTCTAACCCCAAGGAATATATCAATATAAAGAAATAAAGAAATAACGACAGAAAAATTTATAAAAAGTGAAGAAAACATCGGGGAAGCGGTCTTAGCTTATTAGCACTCACTCGTTCGTGCTTATTAGCACTTTTTTATAAATTTTCCTGTCGTTATTTCTCTATTTCTTTATATTGTTATATTCCTTGGGGTTAGAGGTTTCACGCAGGTGCTATTGCAGCCTCCGTGGTGATGTTGGGTGTTGCCCGGAAAGCCCTGGGTCTCCTGGGTGCTAGCAGGTCCCTGGTCTGTGAACTCTTTGTGTTTTTTCAACTTCCCAACTTCCAACCAAGTTTCCCATCTAATAACTTGGTTATGTGCGACTCATGAGTGCTAATAAGCACGAAACACGTGTCGAGCACTACCATACAGACAGCTTCCCCGATATTTTCTTCACTTATATATATATATTAGAAAAAACATTTACTCGTATGGCATTACGGTCATGGAATGGTTTGCTGTCTTTTGCCCAATACGATGTGGGAGTTTAATTCGGGTTTGTTAAATATACAAAGCAATTTTCAAAATATTAAATACATTTTAGAAATATTCGACAAAACACCATTTATAACCCTGTCTTTACAGTCATCCACATATCGGAAAAGTGGGTTTGTTAGTTGACTGATTGATTGATTTTGTTTTATTACATTTTCCCCTTTCTTTTAGCCAAGAACATCTGCAAAGTATAACTTTTATAGGTTTTATGTCAGTTTTGGATGCTTATTTATATTACGTTAATTTTTAAAATTGCCCTGACAAGCAATATTTTTATTTAACGATATTATAACACATCTTATATAGAATTCACAAAAACTGTAAAAATGAAAGAATAATATTTCTTTAATTCTTATTTAGCGTCATAATTTGCAACGTAGTGTAATTACAACGTTAATATACTAATATGTAAATACTGTCATGAGGTGTAAACCTCATGACAGTATTAATTAAAAAGATCAAGCGTTATTGCAGGAATTAAGATTAAATCTTCAGCAGACCATCTCTCACTTGACAAGCTTTTTACTAACTTTATCACTTTAAAATAAACACTTTAAAAATAATTACATTATGTGAATAGGTTTATTACATTCATAAGTATGTTGTTTTCTACGCATTGTGTACACGCTTTAATAAACAGGAAAATGTTCATTTTGGACCCATTCAGTGCCTCTGAACCTAAATGCTTTATTTAAGAAATTATTATGTACTTAGTGTTAATGTTCGAACAATTTCGAAACCATCCAAATTCTTGTTTATAAGTTTAGCTGTTTCTTTTGAAATATGGTCAGATTTAATATATAACTTTATTGACTTAGGAAGAATATTTTTTAAATTTGCTGTGTTATAAAATTTGTTTGCTGATTTGTTGTTTACCTCTGCTACCGAAAGACTTTTTGCAAGATTTAAAATTATCACTCTGCTTTTATTATATAAAAATTTTTATCACGAAACAGTCAAGCTACGCAAATCCCCTATTTCTTGGGGACAAGGCCTGCCTTTTTACCACGAAAAGTCGAAGAAATTTATTGGATTAACAGACAGGGACTATTTCACTTTACATTCGAAAGAAATTCAATATATACCATTTGCCTGACACATTTTCTATTTTCCTGACAATACAACGTCCATGAATGTTAAAATGAAAATAAGAGAAATACACACGGATCCATTTAATTTTATTTCCCGTTGGACCATAGAAAAGAATAACTTACGAACTACATACGTGTACGTTTACTTAACAAATCATGATTATTGTGTTCTTATTGTCTAGATTTTTAAATGAAATACTTTTGTTCCAGTTATTCCATATTTTTAAAACATATATATCAATAGTCATATCAGCAGCAGCTCTTTCGAGCCAGAAAGTACTTCTCGCCTTCCAACTTACACTCTCTATATGTCTCCCAAATAAGACCTAGCCTAGAGTACTGTTCCCATATTCGGGATTCGTCTGCTGTTAGAAGATTAAAAAAATGGCTTCAATTCTACGTGGGGTGTCTCAGAAAAAAATATTCACTGTATTGAAAGACATGTACTCATGTACACACAGAACCAGAATTAACAAGAAATAATCTAAGGTTCTTTTTTAAAAAGTTATAAACCTAGGCAGACTCATTTGTCAAATAAATTGTTTTAATATTCTAGGTCTAATTGTTGTAGTATTATAAAAAAATAAATGTACTAATATTGAATTCATTTCAACTACAAGAAGGGCACATATGGAAGAACTTTGATTAATCTTAAAAGTCACAATATAACAGATATTTAATAATGTTAAAATTTGTTACAAGAAATAATTTTATAACAAATTCCTTGGCATTTATATCACTTTCATACCCAGTGTTTTATTACATTTCAACTTCTATATAGGTTATTGAAAATTTTCTTATGACTTACTATTTGCACACATACATGACTTCTTATTTAATATTTTAATTGAAGGGGAAAATCATCTTTAATTATATAACTATTTTCTTTAATGGAGAAATGAGCAAACTAAAGAGATTAAAAATTTATTTTAACGCTTAAAACCAATTTAATAATTAACTTTAAACACGTCAATGTGTTAAACACTAGGTAAAGGATACAGCACGTTTGGGTTTGGGAATGTTAAATAATTTAGTCCCCAAATTCATAAAATAATTAATGGGAACCAAAACAAGTAGGTAATTTTATATATTCATTAACAATTAACATTTTGAATATTTAAATGCATGGCAAAAACAAAACCTAGTGACGATAAATTGTTTGCTCAAAATTAATTTTTTAAACATACGTAGTGTTTTATAATATAATATATTATTTAAATTAATATTTATTTCATAATTTAACGGCATATTTAATTCTTCTGATGTATTATTATTTTAATTACTATTGTTGTTCTCGGAGTGCTGGCTGGGCGGATTTCGAATTCCGTCAAGGGGGGGAGGGGGGCAACCTCACCTCGAGCTCCACAAAAGTATATAGCAAAACGTTCTAAGAAATGTACAATATTTCATAATGACCAAAATATCTAAACCTGTTCTTGCGAAAACAGAACGGTTTGTCATCTTAACTTACCAAAATTCTAGCATTTTTTTTTATGTAAACTTCTGTCCATTTGGGCTGATATATGAACATTTTTCGAAAACAAATTTTTTGAAAGAACGTCTTTTCCAAAATATATTTTCGAATACTAAGGATGTTTTCTCGCAAACCAACTTTTCGACTTTGTTTTAACCATTTTTCGAAATTACATTTTTAGAAAGTACACTCTTTCAAACACGGGAAAATAACATACCAAACCTAAGGAAAATCAAACCCAAAAAAGGTGCGTTTAGGTTTGTTGAGGATCTTTTTTCGTCTTTTTCGATTAACATTTTCCAAGCTACTAGAGTTCATAATTTAGTTTTCTAAATACTGTTTTCGAAAATATATTTTTTCGGAAAATGTAACCACCCATTTTAAAAAAACAAATTTGAAGACATTTTTTAAAAAATGAGAGTACTTTCGCAACACGTGTTTTCGGAAAAATATTTCTTAAATCTATTTTCAAAAAAGCATCTTTGAAAAATCACGACATTTTTAAAAAAATGTACGTTCGAAATAAGTGTCTTCGAGAAAATATTTTTGAAATGTTTCGTTAATTCGTTTTTGAAAGAGTTGTTTTTCGAAGAGATTTACTTTTAAAATAATGTTTTTTGAAAAGAAAACTATTTGGATATTTGTTTCCTTTAGAAGTCAAAGCGATCCGGCGCAAATTTTGATAAAAGCATGTAAATGAGAAATGCCAAAAAATGCTTGTATTTTTTATATTACATAGACGGCAAATGTTTGTTTTGTTTATAATATTGTATAGAATATGTGGGAATGTTTAATGTTTGTTACAATATTTTTTTTTATAAAGGATGCTATGGAAATCCTTTGTGTACAAGGCTTCAGGGGGCGCCTCCTGCTTTAAAATTTACTCCTTTTACTATTTCAACATATATGTATATATTTATAAATTGGTTTATTGATATTGATAAAGAACTAAAGCAATCTCAAAATCAGCTTCAAGAGCATTAACATTATATTAACAAAAATATTGCATATCAGCTATCTATGCTACCAAATTTATCTACCATATCGGAACTCAATAAACTATTTTGGGGTTAATCAAAACTTTGCTGCCGGAACCACGTAAATAACTTCGGAAACAGGAAATTTTTCAGAACATTTCCGAGAAATTTCATAATAAAGCATGGGGTGATACTTTAAAACTTTCTAAAAGGCCAGACATTTTTACTTTACGTGTCTCTTTCGCCGTTCTTTCTTTTTGAAGCTACTTTTATAAGGAGGATAACAATTGATTGAAATAGAAAACTAAGCACAAACACTTTGTTTTTAATCGTTAAAAATAGTTGAGTTGCCTGGGATTGCTGAAAATCTCTAAATCAACTGGCAAAAACGATAGTTTAACTCTAATAAGGGTACCGGGTCATTAAGGTATGGACGGCTATGAAATTGCTGATCAACTTGCTAAAGAAGGAATACGAGTTCCGTTCTATGGACCTGAGCCCTTCTGCGTCATCACTAGAGGTTAGGTTATGGAAAATCTCCGGCCATGGGAAAAAGATCACGAAATAGCTCACTGGAGAAACGCTCCAGGACAAAGACAGGCAAAAATAATTACTTTTTTTTTATCTAAAAGAGCCCATTAATACATGGGTACCGTCTAGTTATCTAGCGCATTCGCCAGAAATATATATAAGTTAGTACCGTAGTTCTGAATTAATTTTTGATGCTAGAAATATCGTGAAAGATCAATATAATGGAGTTTGGGTGTCTCTTCTTTGGCAGAAATTTATTAGTTGGTTAGGTTAATATGCACATACAATGTAGTTTTTGAATACTATCCTTTCTTAACTTGGAATAGATCATTATAGAGGTACCACTTCAGAGTGTTCCGAACGAGATATTCAAAATGGCTTTTTTCCTGTTGCTAAGAGAGACACTTCCTGCTAGTCCGTGAGTCGAGTGTGGTGTTTTACACACGAAAACTATCTCTTACCCAGAATGGGCTTTTGTATCTTAAGTCTTTTATTATAGAACGGTTCTTTCACTTCTTAGGAGTTTCTATTACCTTATTAACAATTTTTTTGGACACTGTGCTGGTGCTGAATGGTGAAGAGTGTATATTAGTTGTATTCCTCCATGTCTTCATTATTCATGTTAATTATAATCAAGATTTTTGGTTATCATCTTTTGAAAATTCGTTTCTTATTTCAGTTCTTTCATTGAATATGCGTTTATCTACCTTCAAGTTCCTGTATTTTCATCAAGAAATGCCTGTTTCGATTCAAAATCTCTCAAAATATCTTTGAGGTAAGATTTACTGATAGTTTAAGAGTAGGTCGTTCTTGTGAAGAAGAACTAGGGCTGATGCTAGGACAGAACATTAGGGTACGCCAGCATTAATAGAATTGAAGTTAGAAGAGTGGCCATCCACCACGACAGATTATGAGCCGATTGGAGCTCTTGGAGCTTCAAAAAATTAACTCAGACTGGTCAGTTGCCTTTTCACTGGACCCGGCCCTTGAAGTTATCACCTCGAAAAGATGGAAAAGACTGATGACGAGCACTGAAGATTTTGTAGCAAAGCGAACGAAATAGCACAAGAATTACTTATATAAGTTATGTTTTAATTCATTATTTTGCCTGCTGATGATACGACAGTGTGTTGAAGCTGCTGGTGGTATAAGTGGTGCCTTAATCAATGGTTCTATGTTCAGATTAAGAAAACTTCTGGCATAATTCAGATTTGTCTTATATTCCGGCACATATATTTTCCATGACATATTACAAACTTTCCCGTATACATTCTTAGTAATTTACGCAATATGAATACGAATGTGTGGCAGGATTTATTTAAAACAAAACGCGTTCAGAATTGCACCAGCACTAAATTTGAACAGGGAGCGTATCAGGAATTACGGTTATTTTATAGCTTTGCACTTCGTGGCAAATTTCATTTGCCTACTCATGCAGCTGTGCCGTGACACAATTAAGCACACCATTTTTAACAAGCCGCTAAAATACGCGATTCTGCAACTGATAAATATGATGTATATCTAACAAAGTCCTGTTTTGATTTTCTCTTTTATTATTTTTATACAATATGTTCCTATACAATATTTAATTTTTCTGAAAACTAGCTTACAGATTGTAGTAAATGGTAAACCTGGTCTTAGAGTTTTTACCATTATGAAAGTAAGATTTATCAAATCTGCCGCTCTACTCGCCGCCGTCAGCACCAACGCCGTATCACATCGCGTATGCTCGGAGCATTGAAAAACGTGTAAGGATAACAGTTGTTCCTTACATCGTGAGAAATATTTTTTGTCGAAAAACTTGTTATCTAAAACCAATGGTTCAGCAGTTATAAGGAAATAAACAATTTTTTATAACAACTGATAGCGATAGAATTTTTCAATTCTGATGATTTTGGTTCAATCTACACCTAATTGTTAATATCCATGATTTTTTTCTGTGATACGGACCCGTCTCCTAGAACACCTCGTATATTGTTCCAGATTTTGTAATTTAATGAAGGAAATAACGAAGCATACTCAATTTTTCTAATTCTTAGTTTAATTATGGCTTGCAAATAAGAAAAATAGTCAATTAATTACTGTTGGAAAACATTTGTTTTTCAAATGATTAGTGAGGAATAAAAACTTCTAGAGTTGCCTTAACCCTGAAAAATATTTCTAAAACAGCACCACAAGAACATTACGAATGTGGGAGGTAATACTAGTGATGTCCTTTGTTCATTTATTTGTGGTGTATTGTTAATAGTAATTGGTTGGTTATTAAATTAATGTTTCAAACTAATTATAAAATACATGTCAATACTTCAATGGAAATAAAAAATGTTTAACTCACTACTTGCAATATAAACGTAAAATTTGTCAATGGTCAAAAGGGCTCAAAACCTAATAATTAAACCATAAACGGAAACTATGCATATTGAAACATTGTTCCAACATTGTTGAGAATTTTATATATTTTTTTGAAATGAAACTACGTTTCAATATGCATTGTTTCCGTCTTAATTGATGTGTATGGGAGATTGATTGGGTTTGATTGGGTATATATATATATATTTATATATATATATATATATATATATATATATATATATATATATATATATATATATATATATATATATATGAAGAAGAAACATGAAGAAGAAGAATTGACAGAAACTAGGGCAAAAAGTGCATATGATCATGGGTCCAGATGCAGATGCTTTGTTTCAAAAATACAGGGTGTTAAATTCTTTAATTTTTTTAATGCACAGAAGTGTCTCTTTTTCAACGAAAAGATACAATAAAATTCTAACAGTTTGTTGCAAAACTCTCTCTTCTTTCTTTTTAGCCAATTAAAATAATTAAAATATTGCAATTTAGTCACGTGACAGTAACCACGACGGACTCACTTCGTTCAAACTAAAGATGATGATTAATGATTCTAATCCCGGTACTTTTAAACACAAAAGATAACAGGGTTTGCTCAATTTCTAAGAAATGTCGAGATCAAGAATATATTGAAGTGGAATGTTAGTTTTACGTACATTTTGTAATATTTTTTACAAATAAATGACGTGGCTTTGCGTATAAATGGGTTTTGTTATTCTTAGTGTGGAAGTTAGGTGCAAAATTTAGGAAAGTTTTCTGCCAAACTAACTTTTTCCTTCTGTAAAAGCTACATGTTGAAATTCCCTGTAGCCTGTGAGGTAAAAAAAAACTTATTACAGTAGGACATCTAATTCAGCCAAATATAATTAAAATAAATAAAACAATTTTCTGGATTATCTCAAAATAAGAGATGTAGCGAATGCATATAAACCACATCTTCACTTCAATGATCTGCTCTCTTCAACTACCAATCCCAGTTAACAGTTAGGCTAACGCCTGCAGATGTTTTCCCTTCCACTCTCAACCGTCAATCCTTTAAATCCCATGTCAATAGATTATATTTGCCTTCTCTTCAGACGCCCATGGTACGTTAGTACTTAGGGTTGAAGTCTACGTGAGCTGTCTCAGATCATATTTAAACAAAATAAAAAAAAAAAATTTTGGTTATAGTTAATTTTTAACACTATAAACATTCCAACTGAAACATTTTAAATATCAAACAGGATGCAGTTGAGTTTAAAAAGGCCAGATATTGGCTCGCCGAAATAAAATATGAAGCCATTTTATTATATATGACGGAAAATCAGTCGGCAGTTTTAATGCCCATGATTTGTTTTGTATAATATTTTATTTTGAATTGTAATTTTGCTTGTCTCGCATTTTTGTTTAAAATATTGGATTGAATATTCAAATATCTCAGTATTGGGTTAAAACTACAAATAATGTCCCTGAAAAATAAGATTCCTATAAGATAGAAACACATCTAAATAAAACTTTTAAAATAGCAGAGAATATGCTACTTTTTTTTAAAGAAGAAATGAACTGTTAGTGCTAAAAATATATATATGGTTGACTTTGGATATTTTAAAACACTATTGAAGTATAAAAATCCGCCATTTAAAGAGAGAAAAAATTACATCTAAAATTCCTAAAGGAGGAATGAAATGTTATAGGGTCATTTTAAACAATGCCCTGGCTATACAGAGAAGTTTATACGCTCAAGACCATTTATTGGAATTACTATAGCTAAAAGCAGTTGACTCCACCTTTCACATTGCCGTAGTAGACCGAATGAAATCAAATTTTCAATTTAAATCGTAAAAGAAGTTCAGTAGGTTTGTTAGTGCACCATATAAATATTGTTTTATTCATCAGAAAATACAAAAGCTTGCATTACGTATGGTTGTTTAGTACTTCCGTACCATGGACGCCTGAAGACAAGGAAAGTGTAACCTGTTGACACGGGATTTAAATGATTGGAGGTTGGGAGGGGTAGGGAAAACATCTGCAGGCAATTTGTTCTAGAGACCCTAGGTATGAATGAGCGAGAGAAATGGCACATTCTAGGCTTTTGTAGCTGGACATTAAAGGGATGCATACGTAACGCGCCTCTTGTTGTTCTGTTAGGAACAATCAAGGGAGGACTATAGCGGCTAATACTTCGGAGCAAAATCCGTGGAAGTATCGATTCAAAGGGGATAAATTCCCAACAGCGCGGTGATAAGCAAAAGAAGAGCGTTTTCTTTTAAGGATTGAGTCATTAATGAGTCCAATTATCCTTTTTCGATAGTCTCAAGGATATTAAGTGTCGAAGGATATGCCGCTCCCCAGATGTGGAAACGGTACTCTAGGTTAGGTCTTATTTAGGAAACATAGAAAGTGTGTAAGTTGGAAGGAAAGAAGTATTTTCTGATTATGTTATATATTATTCTATTTGTTGTGTACCTCTATCTGTTATATTTCAACAAAAACTGTAAAAATAAATCTGTTTTGAGGTAAAATAAGAGAATGATAACCTTTACAGTTCAAATATAATCCATTTAACAATCATAAAAGAAATATTCAGAAATCGCAGATAACATTCCTAAACGAAACTCAAACGCATAGCGAAAATATCGAAAACATAAAATAAAATTCCATTGGCTTGATGTTACAATATAACACATTTTTAGCTCAGAATGTATTACATCAAACTTAAAATGTTCATACTTCGCGAAATGTGTTCAATTTTACCGATTTTGTCTTTTCAAATGTCGACTGATACCTTTGCATCAAACCTCAAAGTATTTTCGCATTATTCCGCAGACATGAATAAAAATGAAAAATAAATCTAAATGTAAGATAAGCAATATTTCAGTCATCGCATTATATTTTTATGGTTTTGGAATATGCCAAAATATAGGTCAATTTTATTATATATTTGACAGAAAAAAATATTAAAAATAAAATATATCGAAGAAAAATTGAAAAATCATACCGTCGGTCAGGACTAACCAAATACTGCTGCGTCGATATCGCGAGAACATGGTGCTGCCATTTATTTTAATCTGATTCAACTATTCAATCTAGGATTAGTAACACTCCTGTTGTAAAAAAGGCTAGGTAAGTAAGTGGATTAAAATGTAATTATTGTACTTGCTCTGTACTTACTTACCTAGTACTTTTTGCATACTTACCAGTATCAGGTTTTGTAAAGCTGTATTTCAGTGAAAAAATTTTAAACCCTATTTTTCCTTCCTGTTCCTTTCTGCAATCTTATTATGTCTTCTTTTTTCTTTCTCTTCCATTTCCCTTTATATTTATCTTTTTCCAGCTTTTTTTTATTCTCCTTCAGTTTTGTATTTTGTCCTTTTCCTAGCTGTGGGTAAGTATACCTTACTCATTATTAATAAATTATTAGATTTTCTGTCGCAGCTCATCCTTAGCGAAAGAGTTTGACCTCAATCTTGATTGACATTTTCTTCAGTTTAATTTAGTTGAAAGTTCTGGCGGTTGTAAGATGCATTTGCATGGTTATTAACCGACATATGTAGGTATATTTTCTTTTTAAACAATAAAATGAAATTCTGTCTAAAACTAAATAAATACTGCTGTATGGAGATCGCAAAAATATGGTGCTGCTATTTACTCTATGATTCAGTCGTTCAATCTAGGATTAGTAACACTTGTGTTGTAAAAAAAGATAGAGTAGTGAGTGGATTATAATGTAATAATTGTGCTTGCTCTGTACTTACTTATCTAGTATGTTTCGCATACTTACCAATATCAAGTTTTGTAAAGCGGTGTTTCGGTGAAAATTTTTAACAGCACTATTTTTCCTTCCTGTTCCTTTCTTTTTTCTTCTTAGGTTTTCTTTTTTCTCTTCCATTTCCCTTTATATTTATCTTTTTCCAGCTTCCTTTAATTTCTTTCAGGTTTATATTTTGTCCATTTTCTAGCTGTGGTAATTCTTCCTTAGACTTTCGGTCAGAGCTCATCCGTAGCAAAAGAGTTTGACATCAATCTTAATTGACATTTTTTTCAATTTTTATTTAGTGAAAAGTTCTGGCGTTTATAAGCTACATTTACATCGTTATTGACCGATGTATATTTTCTTTTTAAACAATAAAACGAAATTCTGTCTACTACTAAATAAAAGCTCAAGAGGGTTTCTTTTTATTTGCAGGTTTCAGAATGCTAGAGAGACGCACATCGCTTATCGGAATCAACGATGGCAGCTTTAAATAGACACCGTTCCCTCCAGCTTCCAGATATGACAGCGACGCAAGCATTTTTTCTTTTTTGCACTCTATTGCAGCCCATTTTTACTGAAGGTAAAGCTCATAAATGTTTCCTCCACATATTGAATGATTTCGTCTCGATATTGTCTTTGGGGATTTCAATAAAAAAAAAGACGTGCCGAATGATCGGCACCATATTGAAATTATTACCCGTTGACCAAAAACCCTGATTTGTTTTTAAACACAGGGTGTCCTGCAAGTTTAATTAATACCCAAAGTTATATGGGTACTTATAGGACGTAATTAAAATTTTATTTTTAGAATTTTCTAAATTCATTGGTGCATGGTACATACCGTGCAACTAGGTAATGAACTAGCTCTAACACGTCATCTTACTTTATAATTGTAAGTTTCAATTGGAGTAATAGTTTTAGATTGCAGTAAAATAAGGGTTATTCTGTAAAAATGAACTTGCCAAATTAACTTAAGTCAAATATAAAAGCAAAATTGCAAAATCGCAAAAATTCAACTTTTTTCGCAAATTACAAAATATTTTTTATTATTTACCAAAGCATTCCTAGTAGGCTCACTATTAAAAACTCTAAACTTGACATGGGTCCCGTAAGTAGCAACAGAGATATACAACTTTTAAATTTCACCAACCGTCACTGGTTCTACACAATTCCGTTCCACTTTTAAACCGGCAACTCACGTTCTGGTGGACCTGTCATGTAAACCTGGCAGGTGCACCTGTTCAGGCCGACCGGAATGTGTGTATGAGCAAACCTGCACAGGTTTATTCATACAAACGTTCCGGTTGGCCTGAATAGGTGCACCTGCACAGGTGTACCTGACAGGTTCACCGGAACGTGAGTACTGGTTTACCCTATTATTAGGAAATTACCTAATTATTTTCATTTACTTAAATTGATTGAAGCTAAGCTCAGGTAGTCCATTCATTTATTAACATCAGTAACTTTGAATTTTAAGAGCTTGGTTTCTCAATTCAGAAGCTCTATAAACTAATACATACAAAAACTGAGTGGCGTCCTTAAAAAGTTTAAGTGTCCCTAGCCAACCACCATCGGTTCTGCCGACGAAGGGCTCCCGTACGCACGCGAGTACCTTTGTGAGGAAAACTAAGTTTTCCCCTAAAAGTACCCCACAATATGGGAACAGTACTTTAGGTTAGGTCTTATCTGAGAACCATAGAGAGGATGTAGGTTGGAAGAGGAGAAGTATTTTCTGGTTCGAAAGAAAAAACTAAGCTATTGAAGTAATGTGTTTGTGCCAGCTGAGATCATGTTCGAAAGCGATGCGAACAAGATCGAACGTTTTATTGTTCTGCAGGGCTTCGACATTCATGTGGATGTGTTAAGTGTTGCCGGATTTTTTGCGTGACAGGGAGCAAGACTGGGTTTTGGAGGCGTTCAACTGAAAAATGTTCTTGGCACCACAGTCTGAGATAAATAATGATGTGTTTCTTAGTCAATGCATAATACTTATAAACTACAAGGAGCTCTTAAATAATCTTGCTTAAATTTCCTCTTAGTCAGAGATTTTAAGAACACCCACAGGGGCTGTTCGTCTATCTGAATAGTTTAGAGCTAATAACTTACTCTATAACTCTATTTTATTAGTGCATATTCGTGCCTTGTGTTAAAAATTTCTCATTTGATTAAAAAAAAGCAGCTAACAAAGCAGTTTCAGGGCACTTACCCCAAATATAAAAGCAGCAACTGCAAAATCTGTGGTACAATAATAAACTACAACGAGCTTTTTCTTAAATATCCTCGTTTAAATTTCCTCTAAGCCTAGAAAGGCCCAAGGACTAGATCTAAACTGGCTCAAGGCAAATTAAACTTACATAATCTCAAGTTTATCTGTCCCTTGTCAAATTATTTTGAAATAAATTAATATACTTAATCCACTATTAGGGAATGATTAAACCAACTTGGAAACTTCATCTATATATTATGCTACGCATTTAAGAAGCTAAGCTTAACCATTTTCGAACATTCAATACTTTTTGATTAACTGTCAAACTTTTATTAGCTTTAAGACCCTTAGTATAATTTAAGGAATTTTTTCAACAGGTAGCTTGTAATTGATACGTGAAATACGGGTATTAAATAGTTTCCTGTCACGCGATTTGATGTTTCTTTACCTACTTAGAGGGAATGGTAAGATAAAAGTTCCAAAATCTCAAATATTAATTTTATTACACCCGCTCATTATCGCCCACAAACTAAATGTGGCATATAAAATACAAAACTCACTATATGCTTTTCTTGTTCGGAAATATTTAAAAAAGAATTTTTGAAGTGACCCACCTGGGAAAAAAATTAACATGCTCAGGTATTTTATTTATTATTTTTTTCTAAACAAATTTTACATCATTTTGTCGACAATTCTTAAATTTTAAGAGAAAAAAATGTGTTAGTAGAAAGTTATAGTCATTCGAATTTTTTGTAAATTGCATTTTAGGTTTAAAAAAATTCAAATGACTTTAACTTTCTACTAACACATTTTTTTTTTTTCTTAAAATTTAAGAATTGTCGACAAAATGATGTAAAATTTGTTTAGAAAAAATAATATATAAAATACCTAAGCGTGTTAACTTTTTTCCCAGGTGGGCCCATTCAAAAATTCAACATTTTCTTTACCAAAACATTCCTAGTAGGCTCACTATTAGAAAACCGGAACTTGGCATGTGTCCCATAAGTAGCAACAGAGATATACAACTTTAAAATTGCACGGGCCGCGCCTGCTAAAATCCCTGTTCGTGCTACGTTTTTTTCATCCACACGACGTATACATGTGATGGCCCTCTATTGTTATGGGAGCAGTGTTGCCATTGGTAGGGAAATTTCCTTAAATCTGGGAAAAAGTCAAGGAGCAGGGAAAAAGGAAAATTTACGATAATTTCGGGAATTTTTATCAGAATCTGTACAGTCGCTAAGAAATACCCCACCTTGAAAAAAGAAACACGCAACTGTTTATCATATAACATTTTTTATAAAAAATAATTGTATTTGCCGTAAAAAAGCATGGTGCATCAGGTCAAAATAAAATAATATTTTTGTGTAGTTTTGCTCTACGAGTTTGAAATCTAGATGTATCTAGAAAGACGCAAAATATGTATATAAATAGAACTTCTTTAGGGGGGGGGGTCATTCAGGTAACAGTAGTATATTTTTAACTCCTGGATTTTTATATATTAATAGTTATATGTATTATTGATGATTTTGGGGGGTCATGACCCCCCCCCCCCCTGGATCCGCGTTTGACGTCACGTGATCATGTAATACTTTCTTATATTACCATTAAACGCAAATATGTTTTAAAAGTCCAAACTATGAAACAAAGCTAGAAACAAAAAATCATTTCAAAACGATTTAGCCAAAAATTTACTGTATTCTATATTTATTGATATTAATAAACATTAGTGAGATTTGCTGTGTTTCTGCGTATTCTTTGCAGCCAAAAGTTATAGTTTAAATATTATAATTTTTTCCCTAGTTTGTAAATTACCGATTGTTTATTCAGTTCAATATCTCTTACATCTTTAATGGCAATTTTTTTCTTTTTATATAAAACATACACAACTACATCATAAAAGCATAATAATGGGCTACTATTGCAGAAAAGTTTGTATTAACACTTCTGACCTACTTTCAGAGTCAAATACCCCATTGTGTATCAAAATTTAAAGTTAATTATAGCAACAACATTCAAAATGAAAATTTCTGGAATAACCAAAATCAAAAACTATAGAAAATAAGCATGATGTGAATAGTTTATGAAAATCCGGGTTTTTTCAGTGTTCTACTTTAATTTTATCCAAACTATGCATTCTACAAAGAAAGTTTTTTTTTCAAAAATTTTCTTTTTAAATATATTTAGTTCAGACGCATCACATTCTTTTTATTTTTTGATATTTTGTCGGTATATTTGATTTTAACTGTGATAACATTAAAAAGATTTTTAATGGGTACAGGAAAAACCAAAATTAGGTTTTTAAAGAAGTACGAAGGGAGTTTTGCAGCGAAATTTAGTAAATATTGCATCTAGCTCCTAAGTTAAAAATAACAAAAGCCATTTAAACGCAAATCAACATAATTTATTCGGAGAAATATTAGACAATTTACAAAATATACGTTAAATTACATTTCCATTTCAATATATTCTTGATTTCGGCATTGCTTACAAGTTGGGCTACCCTTTTTTGTGCTTAACAGTACCGAGATTGGAATCATTAATTAATATTTAGTTTAAGCGATGTGGTTGCTGTCACGTGACCCAATTACCAATTGTAAACGAATAAAAAGAGAAAGGAGTTAATTTTGCTGCTGAATGACAGAAACAATGAGAGGGTCTTGCAACAATCAATTTTACTGCAAATTTTTGTTATGAAGGAATCACTTTTCAACAATCTTGAGCTAAGTAACTTTTTCGAGTTTTTGTAGAGTGAGTTTTCATATACACGCCTTGTATGTTTCCCAAATAAGACCTAGCTTGTAGTACTGTTCTCACATCTGGGGAGCGGCATTACCTCCGGGAGTTAACATCCTTGATTCTATCCAAAAGAGGGCTATTCGACTCATTAATGATCCAGCCCTCACAAGAAAACTCCCTTCTCTTGGTCATCGCCGCGCTGTTGGGGATTTGTTCCTTTTCTATCGATACTTCCACGGATTTTTCTCTGAAGAACTATCCGCTATAATTCCCCTTTTGACTAATCCTAACGAAACAACAAGAGGCGCGTTACGTATGCATACCTTTACCGTCCAGCTATAAAAACCTAGAACATCTAACTTCTCTCGCCCATTCATACCTAGGGTATCCAGATTATGGAACAAATTGCCTGCAGATGTTTTCCCTATCCCTCCCAACTTCCAATCCTTCAAATCCCGTATCAATAGATTACATTTTCCTTCCCTTCAGACGCCCACGGTACGTTAGTACTTAGACTCGAAGTCCACGTGGTCTGTCTCAGATAAAAACAAATATTTCTGTAATTTACGTATAAAATAATAAGCTTATATGAGTTAGAACAGTTTCGGACCGATAAATTGAAACTGTTGTTTAATACAAGGTGTCCCTTTTTAAGGTTAATTAAAAATTTTCTGAAAGTTTGAAGAATAATTCGTTAAAGCAAAAATATACAGAACATATGAGGATTCTGTGTTTTAAAAATCTATCGTCGAGGTGCCTTCCATTTCGGTCAAAACTCTCTTGCCATGCCGTCTTCATGTGCTCAAAAACATATCTCAGGTTTGGTATTCAATTAATTTCTTCCCGTATATTTTGTTTTAACTCTTGCAAGGTGATCAACATAAACTTTACTTTCGAGGTATTTGCACAAAAAAAGTCCAGTACTGACGAATCTATTGGTTGTGGAAAAAGGTGCTTGGTAGCAAAATTATGTAAAATTTTCTCACCCAAACGGCGTTTAAAACGCAAAAACGCAATAAATTGCTAATAAAAAAAATTAGCAACAACATATTTTTATAAAGAGTTTCATACGTTTATTTGGACACCTCCCAACTCTCCAGAACTAACTTGCCTCCTCTAAAGCAAAAATTATAAACACTTTTTACAAAGCCATATAAAAGTTTAAATGCTTTCATGCCAAATTACTTGACCACAGCTATTTTAAAGCGTCCGCCGAAATAAGTTAATGAAATTTAATTAAGTGTGGAATGTTTTATATTAATAAAATATCAGCAGCTGATGACATATTTTCCTGAGCTAATAGTAAATTCCTGGAATAATATCCTATATCCGAAAAGGATTTCACCCGATTTATAGTACGACGAGCTTAAAAAAATTTATAGACTCGGCTATTTTCAGCTTCTGGTCCTAATTAAGCTATCGATAGCGTAGTAGCTGCATTATAAAATTCCTCTGCATTCTTTCTCGAATCTCCATTTAATCACATTCAAATTTTAATAAAAACTGGCAACATGGCTTTTTTTACTATTAAAATTTTAAATATTTAAACATTTTTTACGTAGCAGCGAACTTAATTTGTTATTAGATTATGTATTGCTTCACGTATACAGTCTGATAAATTAATTGTCAAAATAGAGTGATTATAATTACAGTAGAAACGGCAACAGTTATAATTAGCCTAAATATATCATGTTTAAAGATAGAAAATCGTATTGTGCAAAGCAGACGTGTTTGCTTAAAGATAAGCTTCGAATTACCTTATTTGGGAATTCACCCTAAATCGAGCATGTAACAGTCTGAAGTACATTTTCTATCCTAATCCGCTTTGGTAAAAACATTTGATGTTTATTTAATCATTTTAATGACATTTAAAACCACACTAATCCCTACCCTCCACATTGTTTATTCTCAGATGCGGTAAGAGAGTTTAATAATGTTTGATAAATCATTTATAATCAACGTGTTTACATCAAAGCACCCCTATATCTATAATTTGTGTTAACGGATTAACACCTCCATACTGGGTTGTAACCCTTTAAATATTCTAATCAGTTGAATAACACCAACAAACTTTAAAATTTTTGTTCCTAACTTACTTTTGAATTTAAATCTCTTTATAATCCAGCCAATTATAAAAATGTTTTGTATTCAGGATTGGAACCACAATAAAACTAACTCTATAAGTATTTTTTGGGACATATCTAGCCCCTTTGTTAAAAATTTGGCATCTGATTACAAAAATGCAGCCAATACATTATTTCTAGGGCACCCAGCAGTCAGATATTTTAAAAACACACACAGGATCACTGCTTCTATCCAGAAACTAATCTGGAGCTAATAACTAACTGTATAAGTATTTTTATTGGTAAATGTCTAGCCCCATTGTCAAAAATTTGGCACCTGATTGCAAAAACGCAGTTAATATATTATTTCTAGGGCACCCAGCAGTTAGGCATTTTAAAAACATACACAGGATGTCTGCTTCTATCTGAAAAAAAATTGCAGGAAATAACTCACTCCTATAAGTGTTGTTATTAGTACATACTTAGCCCCCCTGTTAAAAATCTAGCATCTGATTAGGAAAAAGCAGTCGATATAATATTTATAGGACACCCAGCAGTCAGGTATTTTAAAAACACACACAGGATGCCTCCTTCTACCTGAAAAAAAATTTGGAGCTAAATAACTCTATAAGCATTTTTACTGGTAAATATCTAGCCTCTTTGTTAAAAATTTGGCATCTGATTACAAAAACGCTGTCAATATATTATTTCTAGGGCACCCAATAGTTAGGCATTTTAAAAAGATACACAGGATGCCTGGTTCTATCTAGAAAAAATTTTGAACTAATAAATCACTCACAAGCATTGTTGTTGGTACATATTTAGCCTCTTTGTTAAAAATCTACCAGCTGATTAGAAAACAGTCAATATATTATTTCTAGGGCACCTAGCAGTCAGGGGTTTTAAAAACACACATAGGATGCCTGCTCCTACCTAGAAAAAATTTAGAGCTGATTTCTAACTCTATAAGTATTTTTATTGGTAAATATCTAGCCCATTTTAGCATCCGATTAGAAAAAAGCAGTCAATAAACTATTTCTGAGGTACCTAGCAGTCAGAGATTTTACAAACACTTAAAGGTGGATTGCTTCTACCTACAAAAAGAACTGGAGCTCAGTAATAATTCCATATATTATAATAAACTTAAGTTAGGAAAATGTTTAATTGGTGCCCCTTAGATTGCGACCACGGGACTAAATAACATAACTTTATAATGGCATCAAACTATCTTTAAAAGTCTTTTTAAACGAGCTTACCAGTTTGAACGCAACTATAACAAACAACTTTTTCGTAAAGATGGTTTCCTTTATTATTTTTCTTTTAGAAGTTAAAATAAGAATCTTTCAATTCCTAGAAATTATTTTATAAATCTGCAAAAGTATTTAGGAAATGATGGTGACCTCCGGCATTTTTTAAAACTAAGAGCACTTATTACGACCATTATACATGACTACTATTGTGCTGTTAATTTTTTTTTCTTAAAATTTGTGATGATTCGAAAAATCTGAAAGTTTTCTGGAAAAGCTGGAAAATGCCTAGAAAAGTTAAACGTAATTCTATTTTTTCCTTTTATTGTATTGAATTAAAAAAAACTGTTTCTATTAAGAATTGGAATATTTGGAGTTACACGCAGAAGAAGCAGTCTTAAACAAACTGTTAGATGATCACCCTCTTAAAATAGTCTCCTTTATGCATCTCCTGATCCAAACATTCTGTATTCTGTACTATAGGCTTGCGTTAGCATGCTCAGGTTTCTATCTCTAAGTACTCTGTCATATTTAGATTTTATATTTTCCACTATGTCTATTTCAACTTTAATAATATCTTCAGTATTTTATTAGGTTCATCTGACACAATGCCCAATGTTTCAATGCAAATGGGGGTGCATATAATATTGATTTAAAGACATAATACATTTATTCTGCGTAGATGAGGTGTTTGAACTTCGGTTTTGAACCTTTTCCTTTCTTGGAAAATTGTGGCATATATTAAAGTTAATAAGTTTCACTAAAAAATAAAATGCCTAGTAAAAAACTCAAACAGAAAATTTCTCAATCTCTTTAATATGGACTGTAGTGAGATGCTGAATGACATATCTGTTGTCCAATAGCATATTTACTGCTCCAAATATACTCACATGCGTGTTTAATGAATAAATCAAATTCGGAGTTAAAAAAAAAGTTTTTCCGTGAACTTTTCCACAAAAATTTGCATTCAATAAACTTTCACTAATTAATTAAAATTTAACTTTGATTAATTATTTCAGCGTTGGTTCAGTAGAAATTCCTCTTTTGGTATGTAGTATTTTATACAGGTTTCATAAACGTTACAAACAAAGAATTTGTCAGGAAATATTTTACTAAATAAATGACGAAAGTTTATAAAAAAATCTATAAAAGTGAATTTGACGTCATCTGGTGTTTTAATAAATGTTAGTAACAGTTGGGCTTTGAATGGGTTCGAGACTTGTTATAATCCGCCAATAGTGGTCTATATACCGAGCCGTGATCGAGGAGAATTTATGTGAGTCGTCGCTTTTGATATTTTCACCATTTCAATTTGTTTTCTTGAAAACGGTCAGAGGTGAAGCAATCGAATTTTCTGGGTCCATAGAGGGATTACCGACTAACTTCGGTAAAAAATTTAGTTATACAGAGTGTACCGTTTAGGAGCTATTAAACGTCAAAGTCGAAAAACTTGAAATTTCTATTTTTGACCCAAATTTTTCACGGTTTTTAATTTTTTTTCAGAGTCAGAATGGATAGAATCAAAATCCCATATACCTCGTCAGAAAGGGCTCGTCAAAACACGTGATATCCATATTTTTTAGTTTCTTCATTCTTTATAGGAAGGCAGCAATCAACGATTAAATTTCGATTTTTTGACTTTTTTTGCCCTCGACATCGATACATTGGAATCACTCTGTATTTTTTCATATTCAATTTTTCAACGGTATCTTATAGAGCGATAATCAAGCTTTAAAATGACTCTCGAATGGGTCATCCAGGAGCGTATTTAGGGTGGAAAAATGATTTTTTTGGTAATTCGCGAACGGCTTATCCGACTGAAACGAGCGAGGTTACGATCGAAATGAGAAGGTAACAACTTTTTGTGTGTAAAAATCACCATCCAACTCGGTCACTGTACGAAGATAAACTTAATTGAGTCAAATTTCAAGCGAATCTTATATATTTGTATTTAAATGTTTAGGTGTTTGTCTGTACATGTACACTGTGTAACAAAAATATGGAAATCTCGAAATATCTTTCAAACTGCTAATCCGATTTTTATGAACTTTTGTACACCTAGGTATGAAATTACCGCATTACGCATTGTTGTCAAGTTTACCGTTTTCCTGAAATCGGCAGGAAATTTTTTTTGAAATGGAAAGCTCAGTATTTTATTCGATTTTCGAATTTAGCTTCAAATTCTGAATACTTCTAATTGGAAACATTTTATCCTAAAATTAACAGTTTTTGAGAAAATGGTGGTCAAAAATCGTTATTTTATTATATTTTACCTTAAAATACCTGTACACGAAAGTGTACCTGAAATGTCTGACATTGTCAGTTTCGTTTATTTACAAAAAATTGATCATTTGACAGAAACCCAAAGAATTAAAATTTTAATAATACTGGATTATGGAGACAGAATGCGAGCGCAACAAAAAGTTTGTAATATTTTTAATGATACATATCCTGACAGAAATCCATTAACTAAATCTACTGTAAGTCAAATTTTAACTTTCAGATAATACTATGGAAATAATAATCCAGTCCACAATAGAGTAAAAATGTAATAAAGCAATACGTTTGTTACAAATGCCACCGCAAGAAATCAAATTGTTGTAACTTCAAATCAATCATATCATTGTAAATTCAGAAAGGACTGGCTTACTCATTTACAAAGTTCCATGAGGTCGTAAATTTAATCGGCAACATCAACGTTTAAACAAAATTCTGTAAAACACAGCTCAACAAACATGAAGCCGTAATTCTCGACACTAGACTGATTCAGTGCTCAATATTGTTAACTATGCGTTACTGGCATATGTGGGAGCTTAAGCAATAACTCAACGTCATTGTAGCAGAATCAACAAATTAGTATTGTAGTTACGCTGACATTACTAATCTGGGATTAACCAAAGCTTTAACGCAGACCACAGCAATGGAGACCATCTTACTACCCAGCGATTATTAAAATGACGACCCTATCATTAACCGTCTTGCGTAATGCCTTATAGATGATCCTTTTTATACGAAGATGACCTAGATTTGCTCTAGTTAGACTTTAGACTAAGCCCTTTTCCAGCATTATTGTACACTTCATACTGGAGTGAAGTAGTTTACTTTGACAAAAAATTGTTTTCAATATCAATAAATTCTTTCTTGTTTCATAAGCTAAGACATTAGAGCAAACAAAAGTGAATGAATCTTAATGAGATATTCCAATATGTGGTTCACCAGGGAAGCACGAGAAATATTAAGGATTTTTTTTATAGCCTGGAGAGATTTTTGATTTAACTTAACAAATCAAATGAAGTTTAATTATCATAATATTTAGATCAAAGATTGGTAAAAGATTGTTTTTAATTTTACAGGGATTCAATAGTAATTAAAGTAAGAGTCAAGCACGAAAAAGCATTGGCATGAAGACATCACGCGTGCTCTGTCTCGTTTTAGAATATTCCTGGCTTCCCTTTAAACAAGGCCTTTTGAATTACATAATTATTGGATCAAAAAATAATTGCAAAAATTAAAAGTAATGATTCAATGATTGTGTGGATTTATAATTTATTACTTTATATGTACAGGGGCATCCATAAAGTTCGCGTTTTTTCCCAAAATTAGTTACAAATACCAAAAAATAGCCCAAAGGTAGCAGAATATACTGGCATAGGTCACACTTCAATATTGCTGAAAGTCTAGACGTTATTTAGAAAATAATACGAGTATATCATATACTAAGGTTGGTACCTATATTTTTACCGCACGTAGATGATAGTTTGCAAAGCTCGCCTACGGCTCGTTCTCAAACCCATTCACCAACTACGTTATGTCCGATATTTTATCTGGAACCGTGCGGTGATTAATCCAGCCGCGTTGATGCGGTAAAGGACTTACAGTACTCAAAGTAGTGCGGTAATAATTACTCCACGATTGTAGATTAATTTACTAACTGAATAAACGCTTGTTTGTGTGTTTGCGTGAAAACCATCATTTTTGCTAGGATTTTCTGCGACTTTCATCATTTTTCTTTTTTTTTGGTGCTTTCACTACAATATTGAATAAAGCTAAACACTTTTAATTACAAAAATTTCATTTCTTGTCCATAAAAGCGTTTAACAAATGATATAGACAATTCATACGATTTGTTTTGCTAAAAGTGACACCAATCAATATTGTTTTCGTTATAAATCTTTGAATGCATCTCCTGGCGAATAAATGTAAAGTGACTTTCATCGTTTTTGCAGTGTGGTCTTCAGATATTTGTGTAAACATATACAAGCTATGCTAGGTGGTCTAAACGACAAATTTTTTGAATATAATATAGAAAATCCTACTTAAAAAAAATTGTGTCATCACCATCTCACCCTACTAGATATGGGTTAGATGGTGATAGGAGTAGGGGTCTGTTGGTGATACAGAGTTATGAGGTAAATCCACTTTTTCTTAGCAGCGGAATGGCCACAGGATTGACAAATATTCAAGAAGTTGGTGCTGTCCTCTTGTAACCACCACCGTTTACACAATGACATAATACATTGTATCCAGTCCACAGATTTCTTGGTTAATAGGTAAGACTCCTCACAACCAACACAAACTTCGTAATCTTCGTCGTTGACCTAAGAATATTGTTGGAAATTAGGCATATTCTGATAATTTTTAAACAAACTTAAAAAATTTCCTCTTCTTCATCTTCCCAATCCATTAGATCCTAATTATCTTCTTCTGAACTGTCCTATATTTTCTTTTTGCGTTTTAGGTTTCTGCGAGGCTGATTCAATTCTTTGGAAGTCCCCTTTGTTTTCCTGTTGTGTCCTTTTGTTAATTTTAAGGCCTGGATAGTATCGTCGGTGTATAAGATTATTGCTAGGTTTCTTGATCTTCTTGTTCTTAAGTTTGTGATATCTGGAATGGGGCAGATTTAGTCAAGAAGTTTTCCTGCAGTTATTTTCGGATTGCCCTCCTCGTCAATTTTCTGCCTGATTGATGGAGGTTGTTGAGGAAGAACTTTTCGACGAAATTTTAGGAAAATCCCATATTGAAGACCCTGTCAGTTGCCGTGGATCAGCTTCAAGCTTAGCATCATCTCGTTGTGGAATTATTTGATCAGTATCAACTGCATCAGAGACTTGTATTCAGCAATCAATATTAGCATCATCTATTGGTGGATTTGCCTGACGGATTTCAGGATTTAAAAGTGCTATAAATGCATTACGAAATTTTTGCGTTTCGTCACCAACACCCAAAGAGCTAATCGGATGATCCGATGACTATCAATAACTCACATAATTCGCGGGTATCAACCCGTATCCAAATTATTATTTTTAAATTTTATTTTTCCCATATGGGAGGGCATGGGGGCGCCGCAGATTAAAAAGCTGGGGGACCGTCGACCCCCCCCCCCCCCCGGCTCCCTATATGACACGCCATTGTTTCTTTTATGTATATTATTATGTATTATAACTGAAAATAATAAATTTTGTTATAACGATTACATAACTGTATTTTTTGCAAGTGGAAGCATAAGAAATTATTCTTGAGCCGAATTTAATCATTTTAAAAGGGTATCTTTTAAACTCTGTGCAGAGTTTGACCATTTCTATTTTGTATACTTGAGGCATGTGCCAAGTCTGTATTACTACAAGTCATATTATTGTACAATCTGGCCATATTCTACATTCGGCAACATCGGAGAGGCATTTGCAATAATAAGAGATGCAAGGGACGGAATTTATTTCGATTCTGATTTGGCCAAGGCGAAAATGGTGCAGCGTTGCCACTTCATTAAGCACGACTATTTTTATCATAAGAATAAAGAATAATCCATAACATGCCAATGATGCCCACTTTGCAAAAGATGAGAGAGAAGGAAATGCAGTCTCTGTCAGTTATGACGCTCATGGCTCTTTTTTGCTTGATTCATACTTTACAACATAAAAGACCAAAGTTTTATTTCAAGAAGTGTTACACCACACAAGAAAACATTTGTTAAAACACGTAAAATATGAATTAATAAATTAGCTCATTTTGTGTGCTTTCATAAACAGATCGAATTTAAATATTTACTTAATACATTCGTCCGTATGTTCGTGCTGAGTTTCTGTATTGCTAAAGCTGTAATTATCAAATTTCCACAAATCGTATCATCCAAATTTAGTCAAATACTAAATAAGAAATTTTGAGAATTGTATACAAATAAAAATATTTTTAAAATGCATAATTTAGTTAACAGAAAGAAAATATAGTGTATGTATAATAATAAAAATAATAAAAATATAAAATATATGTTTTCTTATTTACCTGTTTTTCCTGATCTAAATTTTTACCTGGTCTGCCCTATAAATATTATTATTTTTATACACATAAAAATGTTACACATGTAACAAAATATGCATTGAACATATATTGCAAACATTAAATTTGCATTAAAGTAATTTATTTATTCTTTAATGTCCAATTAGCAACACCAGTGAGGAATTAATTATAAATTGTTATTGTGTGAAACATATTGATTATATCATTGTAATTGTTTCCATATTGGGATGTATCTAAGAGGATTTATACATTTTGAAAACAAATTTTAGTTTATTATAAATCAGTTAAAAATAGGAACATGATATTTTTTAATAAATGTAAAGTATGACTTTTTGTTACGTTACTGGTGGTAGAATATTTTAAGTACCTTAGGGCCGGTGTCATATTAGAGAGAGATTTTTTTTTAGTTTTGTTCATATTTAATACCATGTGATTAATAACGAAAGTTTGCGGCACTTGTAACTCATGATATTATTCAAGTAGGTATTGAAAGAAACCTAAACTCTACCATTAATAGCGCTGGTTCTTCAAAGTCTGTGGCGAAGCCGGGCTTAAAATATTCCAAGCTCACAAAAGGTTTCTTCAAAATCCTACACCCGAAAATCGTCAAATTTTCACCGAGGCAAGAAATCAAAAAAATCAAGAAAAAAAAATGAAACTATCTTAGAGCCCAAAAAATGCTTTTAGCAACTGCATAAAAGGTAAAGGGCTTTCTTGTTACAACGGCAGCAAATCTTTCTGGCCACTTGCCAAAAACATTAATCAAAACTTCTGTAGAAGCACATTTCCTCCCCTGAACTTTGTCAACGAAATTGTCTTCACCTCTAAAGGGAAAGCTGAACTATTTGCCAAATAATTCGCTGCCAATTCCACCCTTATTCCTCCTGCCAATTTCGCTGTTTCAACCGTTACGTCTGTACCCCACAAAATGTCCGACATAATACTTAAGATCAAACAAGTTCAAAAAATTCTTCTATGCCTTGACACTAAAAAGTCCTCCGGTCTGGAAAGCATACCATACCATTGTTCTAAAAAAAATGCGCTCCAGAACTTGCACCTATCTAAACTCGTCTTTTTCAGATCTTCTATGACAAGGGTATCTTCCCTGATAGCTGCAAGTCTGCTCGTGTTCAGCAGTGCAGCACCGCCTTCTCTCAGTTGTCAGCAAAGTTATGGAGAAGGTCATCAACTTGACTGCTCGTGTGTAGCCTGTCCCGTAGAAAGGTTCCAAGTCCTTCCCATCCAATTATAGACATATCGCTCTTCTATCTGTTGTTGGCAAAGTCATGGAGCAAGCCATTAACCTGCAAATTTAAAAATATCTAGAAAAACACAAAATCATCTATGACAGACAGAATGAATTTCGTCAACAACGCACAGAATGGATTTCGTTACCGAAGATCCACAGCTGATCTCCTTACCTTTGTCATACATAACTGGAACAAGTATCTCGAAGTTAATAGTGAATCCCAGATTGTTGCTCTTCATATTTCCAAGGCGTTGGACCATGTATGGCATGCCCCACTCCTCAACAAACTACCTTCTTACAGTCTTCCTACCAAACTATATACCTGGATCGTTAGCTTTCTCTCTAATCGGCGCATATCTGTAGTGGTAGATGGTCACTCATCCAACTTCCGTCCTATCAATGCTGCCGTACCCCAAGGTTCACTCCTGACACCAACACTATTTCTTCTTCACATTAATAACCTGCTCTCTTCAACTACCAATCCCATTCACAGATATGCTAACAATAGTACTCTTCACTCCAATATGCATTTTTTCAGACAAGTCTCGAATCGAGAGCTGGATAATAGACGCAGATCTATACACCTATCCTTTTCCCAAGATCTTCAATTAATCTGGGGTGCCAAGAATCTTGTTTAGTGGATTTATCTCTTTTCTGCCGCTACTTCCACGGATTTTGCTTTGAAGAACTAGCCGGTATTATTCCCCTGTTTCTAACAGAACAAGAGGCGCATTGCATATGCATCCCTTTACTGCCCATCTATAAAAACCTAGAACAGACCACTTCTCTCGCTCATTGATACCTAGGTTCTTCAGATTATGGAACAAATTGCCTGCAGATGTTTTCCTTCCCGTCCCAACCTCCAATGCTCTAAATCCCGAGTCAATAGACTACATTTCCCTTCTCTTCAGACTCCTACGGTACGTTAGTACTTAGACTTAAAGTCCACGTGGGATGTCTTAGATAAAAAAAATATTCCTTTTAAAATAGGGATCCTTGGAGAGTTCAGTACCTCTCACTGGCTTAAAACGCCGGCAAAATTTTACCTTCCCTAATTTCCTCGATGAAATACATTCAAACCTGTATTAATGTTATATTTTGGTTGGCTGTAAAAAATATAAGTGGAATAAGAAACTACAAAAACTAAAACGCAAATTGAAATTAGGCTTTAGTTTAATCACGAATAGTAGATAATGTATAGGTGTGCCATTTATATATTTATTTGGAAAAGATTGGCAAAAATACTAATTCTGTTATACTGTTCGTCTTATGGTCTGCTCACGCGCGAAGTCCTGACATAGTATCCAAATTCATTGCAGATTTTCAGCTTGTCGACTCTAGAGAATGGCGAAGTTGAGTGCCCCGCTATTCGCAGGGAATGATGATAGAGTTAAAGAAATAATAGGGATTTTCTCTTCACCCGACTCTAAAATCAATATACCCAAAATATCCGTATTTTTCGTCTAAAATATACCGCACCTGATAAGAGGATAAAAGTGTCGTAAAATTTAAATACTTCTTTGCGGCTTTCCATTTAGCCGACTATAGGTGCTTTAATTTTCTTTAAAAAACCTTCAAGATGGTTTATTTGCACACGGGGAAAAATATGCTTTACAGTTAAATATAAAAAATATTTGTATTGGCCAGAGAACGGTATACTGGTAATTTTATTAAGTTATGTATATAAAATAATGGTGTTCTGATGTACATTATTTCAAAAGAAAAATAGCTTCAATGCGTGTAACAAAAGTACGTATAAAAATCACTAGTAAAATAATAAAAAAACATAATTTTTAATAATTTTTGGAAAAAATTTAGCCAAGAAGTTTTTGCATTTTCTGTTTATTTATAAAGTGGTATTTTGTTGTCATTTATGCAAGGGAATTAGTTTTATTTAAAGAGTGGAATGTTATAAAATTTCAGGAAGATTTATAAATAGAAGCGAAGTGCCTAAACTGCATAAGAAAATCAATTTCTGCCAGAAGACATTTTCGTCAGTTTTATACATATGCATTGGACAATAAAACGGTGTTTTACTGCCTCTAAGAAGTTCAGTCTGTTCGCTGCGCCCAAACAGCGGTTTTGATTGTACATTTTACTGTCCTTTATTTGTTTAATTTCGCCGTTAGATATTTGTCTAGCAATTCCAGTTAATTCAAAAACAGCTATTACCTCAGCTTTGTAGCTTCTGCGCTCAATGTTAAAGTTTAATGATGCGAGACAATGACATAGTTTTCGTTTATTAAGAACCGTTACACCGCTTGTTCGAAAGGGGTTGGTAAATTGCCATGAGTGTCTTAATCCAATAGTAATTTAACTCCGGATTTAGACCCGGCTACTGCTTGAAATGACAATGACTGCCCGACAAAGTCGTGGTGTATTTTGAACAAACATAGACACATTTTTCTGCGGACATTTGTTTAAATTACATTCCGCTTTTTTATGATTTTGCATGAGCTATTTTAATTTTCAAACTTCAATTTATTAGTTTTTTCCTCTTGGACAGCCCAAATTGACTTCACACATAAGTATTAACGTACCGTGAGCGACTGACGTGAAGGAAAATGTATTGATACGGGATTGTAGGTTAGAAGGGAAAGGGAAAACCCCTGCAAGCAATATCTTCCATAATCTGGAGACCCTAGCTATAAATGGGCTAGAAAAGTGGAATGTTCTAGGCATACGTAACGCGCCTCTTGTTGTTCTGTTAGAAATAGCCAAGGGGGGAATTACAGCTGCTTGAGTAAAATCGGTGGAAGTATCGGTAAAAAAAAGGACAAATCCATAACAGCGCGGCGATGAACTGTAAATTGGAGTTTTCTTGTGAGGCCTGGGTCATTGAGGAGTCAAATGACTCTCTTTTGGATAGAATCAAAGATGTTTAATGTCGAAGGCAATGCCGCTTCCCAGATATGAGAACAGTACTATAGGTTAGGTCTTATTAAACCAAGCTTTTTAGCTGTTGATTGAATATTGAATTAGTTTGTTTGTGCCTGAAGAGATCATGTCAGAAGGAGATACCAACAAGGTCGAACGTTTCTTTGTTCTTTAGGGCTTGTCCTTTCATGTGGATAGGATAAGTGCTCCTAGATTTTTTACGCAACAGGGAGCAAGGTTGGGTATTAGAGTCATTGAACTAAACAGGTTCTTGGCACTTCAGTCTAAGATTAATTGAAGATCTTCTAAAAGGAGCAGGTGCATAAATCTGCGTCTATTATGCAGATCTACATTCGAGACTCCTTTGGGTAAATGAATATTAAAATGAAGAGTACTATCGTCAGTGTAACTGTATATGGTACTGGTAGTAGAAGAGAGCAAGTCATTAATGTAAAGAAGAAATAGGGTTGATATCAGGACTGAACCTCTGGTTAAGCCAGCATTGACAGAATATAAGATAGAGTGACCGGCCACCATTCCAGATATGTGTAGATTAAAAAGGAAGCTACAGATCCAGACTACTAACAGGTAGCTTGGGAGAAAGACTGCAAGAAGTTTGTTGAGGAGTTCAGCACATCATATTTGGTCAAAGGCCTTGGAAATCTCCAACAATCGCCGGATCTAAATTTAAAGTTAATTTTTATTGCCATAGTTTATTTTATCAAGATTCTCTGCTGGTTTCTTGGTTTGAAACTGCAACACATGAGGTCGATTTTCATCCTGAAAAAATATAACAATTACGGTTAACGTTAAATTTACAAATTTAATCAAATGGCGCTCCCGCCAAATGTAACCCATCTCCACTAACCAAATTAAAATTCTCTACTCTGCACTAAAAGCAACTTTACATTGCAGTCCGACCTTTCTTTATTCTAGATCTAGCTTAACTCCCTCCGGGCAAAATGTTTAAAGTTTATAAAAGCATATTCTGTTTTTCATTTCATTCTTTAAATATTCTTTGTGTTTCTCTGTTTGTTTCGACCCGGATTTTTTAAATATCACGAAATCTCGTAACGAGCTTTTCAATCGAAAATATATGTGGAAGCTAAACAAACATGACCTATAGTTTCTATAAATACATGTTGCTTATAGGGAATTAAGAAAGGTTCTGAAAAAAAGAAAAATATAATCTATTGATACGGTTTTTAAAGGATTGAAGTTTGGGAGGGGAAGGGAAAACATCTGCAAGCAATTTTTTCCATAACCTAGGTATGAATGACAACCGGGGCTCCGGTGGCCGAGTTGGTACGGCGCCAGCTTTGCAATCGTGAGGCGCGGGTTCGAATCCCGCTTCGACCATGGATATTTTGTGATTGTCATTGGAAGGTGGTAGACGAATTCTTCCTCGACCGAGGTGGTACCACAACACACATCCTCTTAAAGGGCTGGTGAAATCCCAAGGGATGTTTCCAGCTCTGGATGTGTGAGTCGATTCCCCAGTACACCCACGGTATAATAGTACTTAGACCTCGGTCTTCGTGGGCTGTCAGAAAAAAAAAAAGAGAAGTGGGATGTTCTAGGCTTTTGTAGCTAAACAGTAAATGGACGTATACGTAGCGCGCCTTTTGTTGTTCTGTTAGGAACAGTCAACGGGGAAATTAAAGCGGCTAATTCTTCAGAGTAAAATCCGTGGGAATATCGGTAGACAAGGGAGAGATCCCTAACAGCGCGGCGATAAGCGAAAGAGGGGTACTTATGAGGACTGGGTCTTGAAGAGTCAAATGGCTCCCTTCAGGAGAAAATCAAAAATGAGGAGTGCGGCATGCCATACTTGGTCAAAGGCCTTGGAAATATCAAAAGCAACAATCTATGTTTAACGAAGGTAAGAAGATCAGCTATGGATCTTTAGTGACGAGATCCGTACAGTCTGTCATGGATGATCTTGTGCTTTTCTAGATATTTTAGAATTTTCAAATTCATGACCTTCTCTATAACTTTGCTGACAACAGAGAGAAGCGAGATAGGTCTATAAATTGTATGTAAGGGACTTGGAACTTTTCTTTGGTACAGGTTGCACACGAGTAGTCTTCCAGCTGTCTGGGAAGATACCCTTGTCATAGGAGATCTAGAAAAACGAGTTAAGATGGGTGCAAGTTCTGGAGCGCATTTTTTAGAACAATTGCTTGTATACCATCCAAACCGAAGGACTTTTTGGTGTCTATGGTAATACGTATAGCCAATTAAAATATATTATTTGGCGACCAAGATCTAGGATAGAATAGTTTATACACATATAAATAACAGTGTTTACGAGAAAAAGACAAATTAAAATTTCTGTTTATTATTAAAAAAAAAAGAAATCATTGAATGTGAAATATTTCAGCACGGGTACATAAAAATTGTACAAATCTGGTTTGCCGCATGAAATTTAAACAGTTATTTTGTAAAAATAACGCTTCTGTGAATAATAACTCCCTTGCCTATAGAGTTATTTTTCAATTTGAACAGCGATTGATTCCATTTAAAAGTTATAAATAACCAGACCAACATTATTTCTTTAAAAGGAACGCTAACGTTCGATATTCAATACGTTACAAAATTATTTCATTCCAAAAATGCCCAAATTGTAATTGGTATTCATAAATTTTCCATTTTTACATTACAATTATCTTTAGATATTCGCTAAATAGTATATGCAAGTAATTAATTAACGTACTTTTTAAAATGTATGCATGTTTTGTTAAATTTGACTTAAAAATACTAATGTATATATATATATATATATATATATATATATATATATATATATATATATATATATATATATATATATATATATATATATATATATATATATATATATATATATATATCAAACTCTACACTGTTGTAGAAATTCATGTGACTCAAGCTTCAATTAAAGTGTTTTATGTCTTGGTTAGTATTTAGATTAAAGAATTGAAACGTTATAAAGCTGTAACATTCTGAAAGACTTGAACTATTCTTGTTAAAAGCAAAATTTTCTCTGTACTAGAAAAAATAGCCACTGTAGATCGACAGGCATCAATCAATTTTGGAATTAAAAAACAAAATTTCAGGCAACATTTTAACCAATACTATCAAATGATCTTTTGAACAAAACACGTCATTGTGTAACAGTTAAACAAAGGCGCTGAGGATGATTCTCTTTACAATTGACAAAATTTAGAATGGTTGTGTTCTCGTGATAAGAGTGTTTGGTAGTCTCAGCCGTTAAGGGGATCATATTTAGGTTTCATTTAATATAACCATATCTTTGCTTTACTATTTGCCTACAGTACAGGGGTAAACGAGAATAGCAGTGACATGTATTTATTAAACAGTAACTTTAAAACCATGTCTTTTATGTTAATTTTAATAGTTGCAAATATTTTTCTATTTGATTCAACTGGAAAAGTGTGATAATAAATATTTATTATGTTGGTTCCTTTTACCTTCAAAATTTAATACTGACTAACGGCAATTTTAAATGACATTTTTATTTTTGATAAAAACGCCGTTCCCGTTTACACATGGAGTAAAGACTATGGGTCTTCTTTTACCGTACGAGCTCTTACCTGAAAACGTTTGAATTTGCAGATAAATTGACTTTTATGTCTTTTAAATCTTGTTTGATGACGCGGCGGTATGGAGAGTAAAGAATAGAGTCGAGGGTATTTTTTGTCAGATTACTTCCCATATTGAAATAGGTATTTCAACTTTCAAGTCATAAGAAAAGCTTTCTGCGACTCCCTTACGACCAGCATACGATTTTAGTTTTTTCTTGTATTAACACTTTTTTTTATGAGACAACCCATGTAGCCTTAAAGCCTAAGTTCTAACGTACCGTGGGCGTCTAAAGAGAAGGTAAGTGTAATCTATTGATACGGGTCTTACAGGATCCCTCTGCACTTCAGTAGATGTTAAAAGTGGCCACCGTTTAGATCAATACATTGTATTGGAAATCGTTGATTAAGATGATTCCGAACTACAAGTATGAAGTGAGATGGGCTCCGTCTTGCACAAACCACATGTTTAACCTTATTTTTAAAGGTACACCTTTTAACAGAATAATTAAGTCATTTTCTAGGAAGTTCAAATATGGAAGTTCAAATGGGTCTATCAAGTAATTGTCAATGATGCCGCAACAAACATTCACTGATAATTCAAGCTGAAAATGTCTTTCTCTCACCAGGTGTGGATTTTCAAGAGGATAATAATGATTGTTTCTCCACTTAAAGATTCCACGTCTGGTGGACGTCGCCTCATCAGCAAATTATGTATTTTTAGGAATGTCGGTTTTGAATTTTTTTTATTTAATAGAAACTAACATAATTCCATTCTGGCTGGTAAAATATTTTCCTATAAATTTTGTACAGGCGTTACATGGTAAGCGTACAATTTATTTGTCCGGACAGGGAAAACATCTGCAGGCAATTTGTTCCACAACCTAGTATAAATGAGCGAGAAAAGTGAGATGTCCTAGGCTTTTGTAGCTGAACAGTAAAGGGATGTATACGTAACGTGTATCTTGTTATGGTGTTGGAAAAAGTCAAGGGGAAAATTATAGCGTCTAGTTCTTCAGGGCAAAGCTGTGGGAACATCGGTAGAAAGGGTACAAATCCCCAAAGGCGCGGCGATGAGCGAGAGAAGGGAGTTTTCTTGTGAAAATTGGGTCATTCATGAGTCGAATGACTCTCTTTTGAAAAGTGTCAAAGGTAATGCGGCTCCCCAGATGTGGGAACAGTACTCTAGGTTATGTCTCATTTGGGAAATATAGAGAGTGTGTAAGTTGGAAGGGGAGAAGTATTTTCTGACTCGATAAAGTAAACCAATCTTTTTAGCCGCCGATGTGGCTATTGAAGTAGTGTGATTGTGCCAGCTGAGCTCATGTTCAAAAGCGATGCCAACGAGATCGAATGTTTCTTTGTTCTATAGGGCTTGGCCATTCATGTGGATGGGGTCAGTGTTGCCGGATTTTTTGCATGACAGGGCACAAGATTGGGTTTTGAAGGCGTTGAACTAAACAATGTTTTTGCCACCCGAGTCTAGGATTAGTTGAAGATCTTGATTCAAGACTCGAAAAATGAATGTTGGAGAGAAGTGGATCATCATCAGCGTAACTGGGGTGGGGTTGTGGAATCGGTAGTTGAAGAAAGCAGGTTATTAGTGGGAAGAATAAAACCACTTCCTCATTCTTTGTCTAGACGCGTTTGGGTCCTTCGCCCTGATTGATTACAAAAATGTAATCGGGAAATATTTTTTCAATTTCAAAATTTTTACCGCGAGTGACAAAATATTTAGGCGTGAAGCTTTCATTATTTTTAATTTAAAAATGAAATTATCCTTTCAAACGTGAAAAATTAAAGTTTTAATTAAATGGTTTTAGCAGATTAACTTGAAAATTATGCACTAATAAACAGAAAAGCATAAAACCAAAAACAAAATAATTGAAAGCTTTTGCTCTACATAGGGCTTATGTGGAGGTTGAAAAACTTGTTTTAACTTTGCACTTTATTATTATAACATTTTTATAACAAAAGTGATGTGGCTAAGCTGGGAAAATTTTAATTACATTAATTTCATTTTGGTTCTGTTTAGATACAATATAGTTCTTGTTTTCTTCTACGTATATGGATGGGTGTATGTATGAATGAATATACGGAGGGCAGTGTGTTCTTAATCATCACTTCGAAGGAGTGTAATATCTTTATTAGCACAGGATCTAGAAATACGAAATTTTCAGTAATTAGTTGCACCCTAGTTTAAGTATCTGGCATCTCTGAAACTTTTATTTCATGTTTTAAATTTTCGGATTTTTATGTAGAAATTTTTTTTCTGTATTCATGGACGCCAACACAGTTAACCACACATTTTTTATTTTAAATATAATAAAGTAGCACGCCTGTGGGAGGATTAAAATAAAACTTTTTTTCTTTTTGATACTTATTAAATTTTTAACTTGCTGGATCGAGCATTTTGACATGGGTGATAAATTACATGTTGATAACAATCTGTGGAATGTATTGAGGTTTTCGTGGAAGAACAAGTCTTTTTGTCCTATGAGATGCACTTAATATGTTTAATGCTATTGAATGTGTATATAGTTTTATTTGAACTAAACTTTATTTCTCAGCATTTCTTGATAACAAATATCATTACCTGTATAAACTACTTTTTCTAGGAAACTTAAATATCTGGAATATACTTGCTTTTTGATAAAACAACTTCTAAAAAAACGTTGGAACAATTTTTCTGAGGCTGAAGTCAAGTACTGTCATTAGAAAAATGACAGTACTTGACTTCAAAAGATTGAACACTGTACTAAATTTCTTTGGTTATAGCTATTGTGTTTACAATGAAATTTGCTAAAATAAAACTAACATAAATGAAGTTATTTATTAATTTAACTGAGAATTCGCAAAGTTTATGCTGACTAATCAGCAAAAGATATTTGTCATTTTTGGTTTGCTTACAGTCTACAGTTTAAAGAATTAATTTTGAAGATTATTGTTTTCTTAGTAGAATATTAAGTTGCTGATTTATACTTTTTGTCTTGCCGCAGAATATGCAGAATATATACATTTGATCCTTTAAAGACAATTACGACACGTAAAGCACAAATATGCAATTGTATAAGGCCTGTTCCTAATCCACTTAGTGCAAATTAACAGCGATAGCAGCTACAACATTCACTTAATGTAAGCATCTGCAATTTCGATTAGGAAGGTAACAGTAAACATATCTATTAATTATGCTACAATTTAGATTCCCTGTATACGGTATCAATTGCTAAAATATATCATTTACGTTTATTCATTTAAAATATAACCCGAAAACTGAACGACTTTCGTTGAGTCTTAAAAGAGGCCTAGAAAAAAAATTCGTAATGTATTTAAGACTGAACTAATGATGTTTGATGTATTTAAGATTGAACTAATGATGTATTTAGATTGAAGTAATAAATCTGATATTTAATATGGTTTCCTCTCAAAGCAAATTGCCTAGAATGCCATAATGTGTGCATGAAATTCTGCTGTCAATGGCAGACAATACTAATATTAAATATAGTAATTTGGCTTGTGTGTCTTGAACACATCCAAGGCCATAATATGTAAAAATTATATCATTTACTAATAGCACGAGCAACTTTTAATCTGCTTGGAATTGCGCCCATCTATAACACCAACTTAACACTGACTAGAAATCTTTTTAGTGTTCCGTAATCACGGAACACTTATGGAGTCTCGTCGGTGTCCGTTCCTCCATCCGTCTGTCACTGACGATTTTCTCTGAAAGTATTCGATGTAAAAATTTGAAGTTTACACAGAGTGTGGTGGCCCAATTATAGACGTGAAGTATAAAAAGTTGAGTTTTGATTCTGGAGGTTAATTTTAGGGGGTAAATTTGGAAATGAAAAAAAATTCAAAGACATCATGTAGGGTGTCAAATGAAGGCTTATTGAAGCACGAATTCAACAAATATAATGTGATGTATTTTTCATGCGCTTTTTGAACATTTTTCGGAAAAAAACGCTTAAAAATTGCTGTCCCCAGCCTTTATAACCAAAAGGATCGCTCAGAAAAATCTGAAAAAAAATCATTAACATTGAGAATAAGGTGTACATTGAACCAACATTAGCAGGATTAAAAATTTTTAGCGCGATCAATTGTAATAAACAATTTAATTGTTTATTTCCTTATGACTGCTGAACAATTGTCTTAGAAATATATATATATATATATATATATATATATATATATATATATATATATATATATATATATATATATATATATATATATATATATATATATATCTATATATAGAAAAAAATATTTCTCACGATGTAAGGAACAACTTTTGTCCTCACACGTTTTAGTGCTCCGCGCATACGCGACGTGATACGGCGTTGGTGCCGTCGGCGACGGGTACGCGGCAGATGGGTAGAGATCGGGCGGCCGAGGTTTGCTCAGGTTAAGTGGGGGGCTGTTGACACGGAACACTAATTGTCAAAGTGTAGCTCGCACTTGACCGTATTTTTCGTGTAGTAAGCGTAAAAATCTAGGAAGGTGTTAGAGGAATTCTTCCTCGGTCGATGTACTACCACCCCACACATCCTCTTAAAGGGCTGGTAAAATATCTAAGGATGTTTCCAGCTCTGGATGTGAGAGGCGGACTTACCCTCTACACACACGTTACATGGTTAGACTTCGATCTTCGTGGGCTGTCAGAAAACAAATTTACAATTTTGTAAAATCAAAACAAGAACTAAAACAGTAGGGAACTAAGAAAATCGACAGTACAAGTTAATTTTAATTTTATTCACATAATTTTCCTTCTCTGTATACACGAGAATTTTTTAAAAACTTTTATGCATTTGACATGTTAATAGAAGATACAAGAAACGAGTAGCAGTAATTTGAATCTTTCGTGCATTTCATATTAAATACGGAAAGTTTAATAGTGTGCATACAAGTGAAGAAAAGTTTTCGACGTTCTGTTGCTTACATTCCGTTAAGATTTTCCATCTTATTGTATCACATAGTAGTATAAGCAAAATATTACTTTAAAATTTTATTTCGTAAAAATGAAGAGAACTTAATAGTTTTTTTTTACAACATCAAGCTGCTGATTGTAAAACAATATTTATTGTTTGACTTCAACACAAAAAAATCTACTTTAGGACGATTCAAATCGTCTATAAATGCTTACAACTCAGGGTTGAACCGATAAGTAATATTGGGTAAACTATTAATAACTAATCTCCTTACAAATTATAATTAATTCCGTGATAGCGCAGAACACGTTCTATCAATATCATATATACATATGGCTTCAATGTCGAAACTTAGTCAATGTAGTTAAATGTGTTGATTCTGTGTGTGTTTACACGTCTAGTTATTGGTCTAGAATCTAGAACAACAAGCAACATTAGGGGATGGATAATAAAATAGAATGTAAAAATATATCGTTACTTTTTGCTGTTATTAAAGTTAGCACATCATTGTATACTTGTCTCTGGCTTTACTAGTACTTGACTAGCTTTAAATTAATACTAAAATAATTATTTTGTCATAACAAACTGAACACAATAGTGAAAATGAACAATTGTGTCATTTCTATGTTTGTGATTAAAATACACCACAAACCTATCTGTCTTTCCAAACACTCATCACACCCTCATATTCGACACCCTTCACTCGCCTTTACACGTCATTCAAGGCACGACGCGTCATTTTTGGTACAATAAATCTCGGAATCATTTGAGTGAAGGGTTTGTGAAAAGCGACGGTTATGCCTTGTTAAAAGCTCGATATGCTTTAACAAAATACTAAATATGTTTGCTCTTTTCTAATTACAAAAACTCAAGCAGGTCCTGTAATTGATTTACATTTTTTTAGAAACTTTAATAGTCTTACTTCTTAAGACAATTCCATTTGCTACAAGGCTGTTTTAGAGACTTCCCGGAATAATACTTTTCCGTTTTGTGATCAATGTTCATTTTCACAACTTTGCAGATACTGATTCACCATTTTTTGTTTTATTGCACAACTCACAGATATATGACTTACCAGTATTTACAGACCCGTATCAATAGCTTCAATATTTAAGGTGTTAGTTACATTAGATCGTATAATAGCCTACAAATGCCTACCTCCGACAGTATAAGTTTTGAATATTTTCTTTTTGTAAAATATTAAGTTGCTGATTTATACTTTTTGTCTTGCCACAGAATATACGGTACACTTGATCCTCTAAAGACAATTACGACACATAGAGCATAAATATGCAATTGTGTAAGGTCTGTTCCTAATCTATTTAGTGCAAATTATCAGTGATAGCAGCTACAACATTCACTTAATGTAAGCATCTGCAGTTTAGATTAGGAAGGTAACAGTAAACATATCTATTGATCATGCTACGATTTAGATTCTCTGTATACGGTATCAATTGCTAAAATATATTATTTACCTTTATTTATTTAAAATATTACCAAAAAATTGATCTGCTTTTGTTTACTCTTAAAAGAGGCAAAGAAAAAAATTCTTAATATATTTAAGACTGAAGTAGTGATGTATTTCAGATTGAACTTAATTATATATTTAGATTGGACTAACGAATATGATATTTAATAGGGATTCCTCTGAAAGCAAATTGCCTAGAATGCCATAATGTATGCATGAAATCCTGCTGTCAATGGCAGACATTACTACCACCAAATATTGTAATTTGGCTTATGAATCTTAAACCCATCCAAGACCATCTGTAAAGATAGTAATATTTAACTAATAGCACAAGCAACTTCCAATCTAATAGCTTACTAATTTGTCGTTTTGTAAATAATGTCCGTTTTCACAACTTTGAAGATACTGATTCACCATTTGTGTTTTATTTCACAACTGACTGATATATGATTTACCAGTATTTAGAGACCCGTATCAGTACCATTAATATTTAAGGTGGAATATAATTAAAATAGTATTGCAAAGTTTTTTTGTTCACGAAGCTACGATGTAACAAATTCTAATATCACACGCACAATATTTAAATTTTATATCATGTGAAGTAAGATTTATCTATATTTCGTTACTTATTCTTTAACCAAATTTACTACGAAAAATAGAACTGATTAAAGTAAAAAATGGCTTACTACTTTTACAAGAATAATTTTAAACCACGTCTTATTATTTATTTTTTAGATAGTTATTGAATTGTAGATTTCTTAAACGCAAAACTTTAAATTTTAAATTGCTAAAAGTTTGCAAACTGCAAACAGGTTTCCGATAGTTAAAGCCTATGGTAACAGCTGGGCCTTATTCAATTTTATAGTTCTTTGTTCTGCATTTGAAGCAATAACCGTTGCCTTATTTGTGAAATTCTTTAGACATTTATGCGAATATTTACAAGAGTAATGTAGTAATTAAACAACAAGGTTAGGCAATTAAAGTTAGTTTTTAAGAACTTAGAGAAAAAGAAATGATTGAGTTTAATTGAGCATTTATATATATATATATATATATATATATATATATATATATATATATATATATATATATATATATATATATATATATATATATATATATATATACATATATATATATATATATATATATATATATATATATATATATATCAGTATATATATATATATATATATACATATATATATATATATATATATATATATATATATATATATATATATATATATATATATATATATATATATATATATATATATATATATATATATATATATATATATATATATATATATATATATAAATATAATGTTTTTAACAAAGCAAGCAATATTTTAGTTATTAACTTAAATTTATTTTTACACTTAATAGACCTTAAAAACCCTAGCAGAACGCACATCAATCTCTAATTGATCGGTATAAAACCAAAATAAAATTAGGGTATCCTAAAAAGCTAACCGAGCTTGCACTTATTGGAATAAACATATTTATTTATTAAGTAGCTTAGTTCTAGACTAAAAGGCAAATTAAAAGCTAAATGCTAGGGCCTGATTTTGGGCTTGACTTGTTTTATCGCCAGGATTATAATTTTAAACCTGGCATTTATAGATCTTTGGGAGACAAGAGATCGTTTGAGAATTACAACTTTGTTGAAAATAGTATGAGGCACGTTGTAAGCCGCAATCGGCTACAACCCTATTAAACTTAGTTTAAGGATAATACGCTAAGTGAAATTTAAATTTAAGGAGACGCAGATTTCCGAATTTAGTTTTGTAGTGTTTGTAACCTTGGAATATTTAACATTTGATTTTGTTTTATTTGTAATAGCCTGTACACTTTATGAATAATAAGAGACACCATAAAAACACATGGCTAATACTTTATTACGTTAATTTAACACAGGACGTGTCCATACTCGATGAAGGAGCATACATGAATAAGGGTATAGAGACATGTACCGCATGTATGTTCGTTATTAAATGCTAACTAGTAAAATGCCAAGCCACAAAGCTGTGTTTAAGTTATGTGAATACAATATAAACTTTGTGCATTATTAAAATAATTGGTAGTATTTTATATGCAAATTTACAGTGGATGAAAAGAAATTAAATAAATTCATAAAAAAAAATATCTACCATATAAAAGCTTACCTGTCATAAAGACGTTGTAATTAGTCTCTTTTACCTTTACTTCAACATATCTACAAATGTTTTAGTGACTAATATCATAGACTAAATAATACCTAGACGAACACTGCCGTGCAATGAAAAGCGGGTCGCCCGTGAGACATTTGGTGGGTTTACTGGTTTATGGTTTAAAAGTTTGTTTGTCTACCATTATATAAATGTGTATACTATGTATCTACAGGTATATATAACAGTGGACAAACAAACTTTTAAACCATAAACCAGTAAACCCACCAAATGTCTCAAGGGAGACCGGCTTTTCGGTGTATTCGAGTGTGTGTCTGTATTCTTTATAGTCTCTGATAATATGTATTGTACTGCTGCAAAGACGATAAATATTTTAAAGTTTTTATTTTAAACTTTATTATATTTTCCTTGTTACTTTAAAGTGCTTCTGACAAGCAAGCTTAAAAACTTAATCAAATAAAAGAAACTTTTCAAAATAATTTAAAATTTGTTTAAAATTCTTTAACGAACAACAATGTAGAGAATTTTAAAGCAATATCCGATGCATAAAATGCAAAACTAGAAAATTATCTAGAAGAACAATTTTATAATAGACGAGTGTGTATAATCCGTCTACTTTAACATAAAACAATCTTTTTTATTTCGTGGAACGTGTTTTGCAGAGTTTATCTGTTAAAACGATTCATACTAAGTAATAGTGAGGCACAAATTTTGTTTTGCTATGTTGGTTTACTAGTATTTTATTTAACCTAAATTTCTTAATATCCTACAGATATATATGTGGGTACATGGTTATTGGTTATAAATAATGTTCTACCCCCTTTTCTAACTAATGCAGTTTTAAATTTTTAATTGAATGTAATATTAGGCAATGCAATTACTATATTATTACACATATTATGCTACTGTAGACCGACGCCAATGACAATGTATTATCAAAAAATTCGGTCAAGTGCAAGCTATACTTGCACAATTAGTGTTCCGTGCCACCAGCCCACCACTTAACATGAGAAACCTTTCATATCAACTTATTTATCGTCTGTCATGCTTGAGAACTTGTTCTAAATGTCCCCCTTCAACTTCCGAACACTTTCTCACTTTTTCTAAACGCTGTAACATTTCAGATGTCACTAATAATCAGGCAAAGCGGATTCGGTCTTTCATATCATCTAAAATTGTAGGTGCAGTCGCCATCACTTTGTTCTTTATAAAACTCCACAAGAAACAGTCAAGGGGTGTCAAATCCGGGAACCTAGCAACAAACTGAAAAATAATCGTTAAAACGTCGAAATTCTCAACTGACTTAAGTAAAAATATAAAATAAAATGAAAATTCCATGGAAACAAATAATAATTCTGAAATAAGTGAACTTGATTCATTGATAATATTTCAACAATGAATGAAGTCTACTTACTTGTAAGGGGTACATGGAAATATGTAGAAAACGAGAACTGATTCTCGTTTTTTACATATTTGTTAATATTTATTTAGTTTTTAAATTCAATCAAAATTTAGTTAATCATAATTCCGAAACCAAAAGAGAAAATCAAAAAATAATTTGTATACGTACGTAGTTTTTTATGTAGATTCGAATTCAATAAACAAAAGTACATCATCCCATTTAAAATTTACCCCCAGCCCTCAAAACAGAGAGGGTAAATGTCAAAAAAAGTTTAAATATGTCCCCCACCATTTTTATACACTATTATATTATTGGATATTAAAAACATAAATAAAAATATAAATGAAGTCTACTTGTCAGGGGTACATATAAATACGTAAAATTGAGAATCAGTTCTGTAAACCACCTGAACATTCCTTATACAATAAGGATTTGGATAAATCATGGTAAAACAGCTATTCTCCGGACTATATGCCCCTCCGAGCGCTGGATTGCATACTAAAATTTGCCGTATTTTCTTCTAACACAGTTAGATAATAAAATACTTGTTTTGAGTGCAAGAAACTACTAGAAAGAAGGAAGATTTTTCTTTAGTTAGGATGTCGTCACCTGCAGATCGGTTTCGAACTCTTTGGTTCTTATCAGTACAGGTTAGACGAACATACTTACCTCCCGAAAAAGTATATCCTTAAAGCTACAATGTCGAACTGCATAAGTAGTACGAGGGGCATATAGCCCGGAGAATAGCTGTTTTACCATGACTTGTTCAAATCCTTATTGTATGAGAAATTTTTAGGAGGTTTATAGAACTGATTCTCAATTTTACGTATTTATATGTACCCCTGACATGTAGACTTCATTTATATATTTTTTTAAATTTTATTTTACGGTAAACTCTACTCCGACTGCTTGAAACTGCTAATGGATGGCGCTACCTGTGTCGTACTGCTTATGCAGTTCGACATTGTAGCTTTAAGGATATACTTTTTCGGAAGGTAGGTGTGTTCATCTATCCTGTACTGATGAGAACCAAAGAGTTCGAAACCGGTCTGCAGGTGACGACATCCTTACTAAAGAAAAAGTTTCCTACTAGTTTCTTGCATTCAAAACAAGTATTTTATTATCTAACTGTGTTAGAAGAAAACATGGTAAATTTTGGTATGTAATCCAGCGCTCGGAGGGGCATATAGTCCGGAGAATAGTTGTTTTACCATGATTTGTTGAAATCCTTATTGTATATGGAATTTTCAGGTGGTTTAGAGAACTGATTCTTAATTTTACGTAAACATAAATAAAATATTTTTGTCCAGCTACCAGCAGTAGTTTTTTGCTGAAAAACTTTTTATCTAAAACCAATAATTCAGCAGTTACACGAAAATAAACAATTAAATTATTTATAACAATTGATTCAATACTGATAATTTTCGTTCAATCTACACCTAATTCTCAATATTTGATGATTTTTTTAGATTTTTCTGAGCGATCCTTTTGGTGATAAGGGTGGGGGACAGCAATTTTTAAGCGCTTTTCCCTAAAAATGTTTAAAAGATGCACAAAAAACATATCATATATGTTCTTGAATTCGTGCTTCAATAAGTTTTCATTTGAAACCCTTCACGATACCCTTAAAACACATTTTTTCCATGTCCCAATTTACCCCCCTTAAATTAACTCCCAGAATCAAAATTAAACTTTTTATATTTCACGTCTATAATTGGGCCACTACACTCCAATCTCTGTGCTAAATTTCAAATTTTTACGTCGAATAGTTTCAGAGAAAATCGCCTCTGACAGACGGACGGACACCGAAGTGATTCCATAAGTGTTCCGTTTCACGAAACACTAAAAAGTATCTGAACATTTGGGGGTGGGCTGATTTTAGTTTTGGGGGGCTAAGTCCTTTTAAGCCCCACCATTTTAGATACGCCTATACATAAGATCTGTTTAATTTGTATATAAAAGAAGCAATCTTACTTTACAACGATACTGCTTACATTTCCTAAAAGAAATAAAATAATATGGGATAGCACTTTTATAAAAATGGAGTGTACATCCTCCCTAACTGCATAGACTTGCCAACCAGATAACTAAGGCGAACTGAAGATATCCGCGAGTATAATCTGCTGAAAGCGACTAAGGACGTGTTCTGTATACAAAATGGCAGTTGGGCCAACATAAGAATTTAAATAGTCGAAACGTCACATTCTTGAAAATGAGACTGATTTACATTGGAATGTTGCTTATTAAATATTTACTTGAATTCAGGTGGCGGCTTGTGGACATTCAAATGCGAGTCCAACATTCCTCCATTATCTAAAACAAAACAAACTGTTTAGATATTTAGGTAGAATGGAATTGTCAAGCGCCATAACATTGCAGAACTGAAATATACAACACTATCTTCTATCTTTTGCAGACATTGTTGTACAAATGTAATACACCCTTAGTGTATAAAACAAGGATAAAAATGTGACACAATTTAAAATACATATCTCAAGGAAGTACGGAGTTACCGCTCTCTTGTCAGCGAAGTAAATAAAATTTAAGGAAAGGAATGCAGTTTCAGTTATTTAAAAATGTATTAAATAGACGTTTAATACAGCAATACCCAAGCAAAAAGAAAACATTACTCTAGTTTTCTCCGTTTAATATTTAACACAAATGCTTAGACAAATAGCCGGTAGGTTGGGCTGTGACCACAGTATGGTTATTAGAACCATTCCAGTCGCACAGAGACGGGTTCTGTGGAAAGTAGATCTCAAAGTGGCCGTCCAAGAGTTACAAATGAAAGACAAGACCAATATGTAGCTCAAGTGACTAGGATGAATAGGTCTGTAACTGCCAGCAGCCTTCGAAGGCAAATCCAGGCCACATACCACCAAGTCGTTTCTAGTGCTACCATCAGAAGACGTGTCATTGCCTCGACTTTACTTTCTAGAAGACCTTTACGAGTGCCAAGGTTGTTGCCTAGACACAGACTGTCGCGGTTAGAATGGACTGGTGGTCACCAAAACTAGCTTTTGCCTCAATGGTCAAATGTTCTGTTCTCGGATAAAACAAGAATTGGATTGATCAGCGACGAACGTCAATGTCGAATCTGGAGAGAACGGAGAGCACAACAGCGACTTGCTTTTGCCAGGGAAGCGGTACCATTTGAAGGCAGAAGCGCTAGCTTTTGTGGTGGAATCAAGTATGGAAGAAAAACTATTTTGATTCATGTTCCTGGCACTATGACTGGACAAATTTACATCGATCTTATCTTTCGGCCTATGGTGTAACCAATTCGAGATTAATGAGGTCCCAATTTCATGTTTATGGACGATAATGCTCGTCAACACCGAAGCCAAGCCGTCAAAGAGATTTTTCGATAGAATAAAATTGACAGAATGGAGTGGCCACCTCTTTAACCGGACATAAATTCCATCGAGCGTGCCTGGGATTATTTGTACAGATCGATTCGTCGTTCTATGAGCGCCTAGAAGCTCGCTGTTGAGGAATGAAATAACATTCCTCAAGAACACCTAAACAACCTCATATGAGGTATGGACAGACGTATTCATGTCTTAGTACAAAGCCAACCTGGCAATACAAGGTAACGCCAATAGTGAAGTGTAAGATTTGATATGTTTTGATTAAAAATAAAGTTACTTGGAAATACAATTTTAGGGTAGTTTTTCTTTTTGCCCTTATAACCTTTAATTAGATAAGTGTCAACATACTCTAAAATGCTGTAAAAAACAATTAAATACCTAATAGTACCTAACATGCAGTTACTTCTAGATGGAATTAAAAGGAGGTGCAAGACTTTAGAAAATGAATGTATTTTATCTTCACATTACAACTCGGTAAAAATTAAACTTTACAATTGAAGTACGAGTATGTATATCATAGCCACAACTAAACTGCGAAAATGTTGTTCGGGCAGACACCAACAAAAAAAAAATTTTAAATATTTAACCAGCACATTCTACACGTTAATTTAATTAAAATCTCCAAGTATGCACAACCCCTGTGTCTACATCGTTTGCAGTTATCTTTTTGCTTTGTTACAGGTCAAATGCCAGAGCCCGAGCCAGAATTTCTGGCTCCCTTAGAAAATTACACAGTCACTCAAGGCAGGGATATCTTCTTTACTTGCGTTGTCAACCACCTGTCCTCTTACAAGGTAAATATTTAATGTATTTGAGGTAGTTTAAAGGTCTACTGGTATAGACGTTTAGTGTGTTACCTAAATAACTTAAAGATTTAGTAAAAACACAAAGGAATAAATTCTTTGCCAGTGCATTAAAAGATCGCCAAGAAAAACTGAAGAGAAAAGGACTATTTTTGGTTCTAGTCCAGGTACCAGCATGCTTTCACGATTTCTGAACTCTTACCCTTCACCAGGCAAGCTTACATATGTTTAAAGAACAGACCATGTTTTACTAGAATCAATATCAGATCCTTTACATCCATCAGTGTGATTTGCAGAAACTGAATGGTCGGATTTTGATTCTGGTAAAACTTGGTCTATTCTTTCGACACCCTGGGCGTGAAGGGTAAGAAGGGTCAGAAATTGCGATAGCAGAAGGGCAGTGGACCAGAATTAAAAATGCTGTTTTGTCTATTGAGTTTTTTTATTGCCCTGTCACATTTTTACTATATCACTTGTAGATCCAAAGAATTTCCCGACTCAAAGATTTGCTCAACCTCTAACACTTTTCGTTGTTTTAAATACGATCAGAAATAAGATTTCCCACATATTCGTAGCTCTTCCCTAATTGAGCTACACCAGTTTAGATTATATACTAACTTAAAACATTTATTTTGTTAGGTAGATTTTGCCAGGTCTGCTTTTGTGTCATTCAAAACTTAATAGGCTTAGTTGGCTTACTTCAACATTTATCATGTTAAACCCCTTACTGCCATCTTATTCAGTCTAGGTTTTAATTATTTTTAGTGAACCTAGAAACAAGTGTTTAGAGAATTTCGGGTTTCCTGCCTAGTAGGGTGAAAACACGTTTCATAAATGTGAAGTAATGGTTTTTACTTAAATTAAAATAAATTAAAAAAAAAATTGGATTCCTTGTAATAAAATTCTGTTTAGAATTTACATCTAACAAAATTTTAGCGGTAATAAATACATACCTAACCACATTGTGTTCGCTTTTATGTTTAGAATACCGTATTTTTTCTCCATAAATATTTTTTTGACGAATTTCTTCAAAAAAGAAACCGATAATAGACATTGATTTTAAAGAATTCCCACAATTGGTTTTTCGCTTGATTTTATTTATTTAAGTTCGTTTGCAAGAAGTAAAATTCAATAAGTGTTTGGTGCAGGGCTGATTGGGTATCTTTGTGTTACCTCCGGCGGACATACAATGCAATCAGAGCTATATATATAGGTGCTATCTGTGATCTGAGCGGCATCCCTGATAAAATCAGTTTATACTTTTCTCTTTGTTATATATTGTGGACGCGTGAAAAATTGAACATCTCAAAGTATATTGGAAAAATAATTTTCTACAAAGCATTGGAATTACATAAACGTATATGTATTTAACTATTTTCAGCATAGGTTTTCTGCTGTTGATATTTCTGGCCACTTCGTTTTAAACAATTTCACGTGCAAATTTCGAAAAAAAATATTCAGCTTCTATTTAATATTTGAACGACCCTTGTATTTTCATAGTACTTAATAAAACCGATTATTTTAATGTAGTTTGAACAACATAAAGTATAATTTTCTTGTACCGACAATAATTTAAATTATTATGCACCAACAGGCTTTCAAATATTTTATGATTTATTCAATGTACTTTTGCTATTTATCTTTCCAAGCAAAGTTTAACTTAGTAAGGGCAGAAAGTGGAAGTAAGGGATAATTCAAACGGTTCTGAATTTAAACGGATTTCCAGCCTTTCAGGTAACTTTGAAGACACCCCTAATTTATCAGGACCATTACACAAGGCCCTGTATATTATTAAATTTATATCCATCCCAGTGCGTATAAGATATATCGTACTAGATTTACTTGGAGAGAAGACAAGTGATTAACAACATATGTGAGCCAGACATGCGGTACAATATTTTGGTCTCAGGAGAGCCAGAAACAATTCCGCTAAGTCTGTTTCATTAAATTTTAATAAATGATTTAATTAAAACTTTCCTGCTTTTCAAGCCGATTTCAATTCTCACGGATATTTTAATGGTTTACTTTCTTTATTTAAAGTAGTGTAGATAATGCCAAACCGTAATGTTGCCGTTTATTCTATTATACTTAAAAATAGGATGGATATCTGATAACGAAATTTCACCTGTTTAACTGTTTTAACTTTAACTTATCGTGAAAATGTTACCTATCTGCAAAAAGGTCTAAATTGTAACAAATCAATAAATTTAAAAAAAAACTACTTGTTTCAGGTTGCTTGGATTAAATCTGACAGTAAAGCTATCCTAGCAATTCACACGCATATGGTTGCTCAAAATCCACGACTTTCGGTAACTCACAATGGACATAACACTTGGAAACTTCATGTCTCTAATGTACAAAAAAATGATTCCGGAACTTATATGTGCCAAATTAATACCGATCCTATGAGAAGTCAGGTAAGTATGAACAGGTGTTATTGTTATTTTTATAAAAGTAAAACCAGATTGTTGTTAAATTCTTTTTTTAAGATGAAATGTGATGCGAGTTTTACCGAGTAAGGTAAAAAATTTGAGAAAAGAATACTATTTTTAACCCTTTAGGTCCAGTTCAACTGGATTAATTACATATTGTTTACAGCCAATATAGTTTTAATTTCATTATCAAACCGTGAGTGAAATAATTATAATATCTAATTAATATATATGTATATTATGTTACCCGCATAAGCAATATTTAATCGCAAAAAACCAACGACGATTTGACATAGTTAATAATTTAAAACTATTTTACAATACCAATTTAACCAATAACAAATAATTCTGGAAAAAATAAATTTAATATGGGTAGCTTACAATTATATACGTATACGCTTGTTAAAGGTTTATATTTTATTGTGTACCTATAAATTTATAATTTTCTGGCCAAAATTTAACCACATCCCCAATAATTATTATTAAGTTTGGAGGATATAAGATATAAGCACGGGTTTAGTAATTAATTAAGGTATTTAATAAAATTTCATACCATCCAGTTTTATACATATTTTGCCATTGTAAATCCTTTAAATATTTTTGCTTGAATTTCGAAAGGGGCTTAATTTTTGCGGTGAGCGCGTAAACCGTATTATAAAAAGCTTTGAGTTTAATACAAAATTCCGGAACATTTTTCTGGATGTTTACTTTTTACTTTTTCGTCTGTTTAAACAAATACAGAGAAATTGTTTTCAGGCAGAAAATGTTTTTCTTTTTTTCGTAAATTTTTCTGATACTGATACGTATTCTTTTTTGTTATTATGCCTGGATATTGATTAAATATTGGCATAACGTTTTTGACAAAGTCTGGAAGGGTAAAAATTATCTGTTATTTTAATCATATTTTGGGGCAAATGTTGTATAGTTTAAACATTAACATGTTTAGAATATTTCAGTGTATTAATATATATTTTCCTGCCTACAATTTCGTCACATTTCAAATTGTTATTAACTTTAGAAGGTATAAGTTATAAACAGGGGTTTAATTAACTTGGGGAACTATTAAAATCCATACCATGAGGTTCTACATTTCTTTATTTTTTAGTTGCTTGTAAAGTCAAATAACAAATATTTAAATACAATAAAAATCGTGACGGGTGCGTAAGCCATATTCAAAAAGGCACTGAATTTTAAACCAAAGCATTTTCCTGAGATTTGCTTTAAAATCTTTCATCAAATACAGTAAAATTGTTTCCAGAAAAAAATATTTTGTCGCTTTAATATACATACAGAAATAATAAAAAAAGAACCAACATTTTTTAAAACAGAACAATAAACAAAGTTTGTAAAAAGATTTAAAAAAATACTTATTCTCCACCGTTTCGATGATCTCTGAAGAGGACCAACGAGCCCGAAACGGTTGCCGGGATTTTATATTTTAAAAGATTTACGTTTTTCTTTTTTATTACTTTGCTAGCAAATATAAATAAATATTTATTATAAATTGAGATTTTCTTAAATATTAATATTGTTTTATAATAAATAATAAAAATAATTATAATAATAAATATAATTTGTTTTTAATAAGTAATTAGTGATTGCAGAATAGTACAAGAACAGATATAATATTTCAATGCCTAAAATACATTCAAATTTTTCTTCTCTTTTTATACTTTTATATCCTGTTATTTTCTATGAAAAAGTCAAATCACATGGTCTTACTCTCCGGTGGCCGAGTTGGTACCGCGCCAGCTTTGCGACCGAGAGGCGCGGGTTCGAATCCCGCTTCGACCATGGATATTTTGTGATTGTTGTTGGAAGATGGTAGAGGAATTCTTCCTCGACCGAGGTGGTACCACCCCACACATCCTCTTAAAAGGGCTGGTGAAATCCCTACAGATGTTTTCAGCTCTGGATGTGTGAGTCGATTCCCCAGTACACCCACGGTACATAGTACTTAGACTTCGGTCTTCGTGGGTTGTCAGACGATAAAAAAAAGGTCTTAAACTAAACTTTTCTTCACATGTCTCCATCCGTGAAAGTCTACGTTCAAAAATCATATATATATATATATATATATATATATATATATATATATATATATATATATATATATATATATATATATATATATAAGAGAAGGAATATATATAACTATATATATATATATATATATATATATATATATATAATATATATATATATATATATATATATATATATGTATATATATATATATATATATATATATATATATATATATATATATATATATATATATATATATTTGTTGTACAAATAACGGCCGTGTAATAAATTAAATGAAATAAAGATTACGGGGATTCGGCCAGAAAGTCTTTATTATATTTTTCTTATAATGTGCCTAGCTTTCGAAATGTTTCATTTCTTCCTCAGGGCACTAAAAAATTAAATTAATTTATAATTTATTATTTAAAATTATAGGAAATTAGTAAAACTTACATTATATTTAAATATAAAGACAGCTAATTAATTAAATTAGCTGTCTTTATATTTAAATATAATGTAAGTTTTACTAATTTCCTATAATTTTAAATAATAAATTATAAATTAATTTAATTTTTTAGTGCCCTGAGGAAGAAATGAAACATTTCGAAAGCTAGGCACATTATAAGAAAAATATAATAAAGACTTTCTGGCCGAATCACCGTAATCTTTATTTCATTTATATATATATATATAGATATATTTCATATATGGCTAAAGTATTTTTTTTTAGATGGGTATGTTGGAGGTGGTTATTCCTCCAGATATCCTTCCAGACAACGAGTCTGCTGAAGGGTCCGGTATGGCTATCGAGGGAGGTACCATTCGCCTTAAATGCAAAGCTACAGGTATACCGCCGCCAACTGTAAGCTGGAAAAGGGAGGATGGAAAAAATATTATCTTAAGGCACGAAGGAGGAAGAGAGAAAGGTGATTGCTAGATTATATTTATTCGTTAAGCACTGCTTGTCTTTTTAGCTTTGTTTGTTTTATTTAAGAAAATATTTTAGTTGCTCTAGAGTCTTATATAATATTATATATATATATATATATATATATATATATATATATATATATATATATATATATATATATATATATATATATATTATATTCAACAAGTATAAACCTGAAAAAAATTATTTGTTGTTTGGTAACTTTTTGTTTGTAAGAAAAGAAAATTAGCAATTATATTTAGAAAAAGCATAAGTTTCCCAAATATTAATATGGTCTTGAAACTATAAAAGAATATTTAGAATGTAGGAAAGAAACATTATATTATTTGGTTATTATTTTTATGCTTTCTTATTTTGTTGTAATATTTATTTGTTATTAGTTCATTGTCCTCATTTTTAGAATTAGTTTTATGTTACTAGTTGACGAGTTACATATTTTGCAAGTGTCAGTGCATTTGCACAGCTTTTTTACTGTACATGTATGTCTATTGCTTTCTTATGCGTTTTTGTCTTTTTTAATTATAAATAAATATATCCAACAAGATACTATGATTTTTTTTTAATCCAGACAAGTTTAACCCTAAAATTTGATATAGGACATGACATTTTAAATCATATGAAATATGTCTTGCTCGAATAAAGACAAAACAAGTAAAGCCATAAAAAGGAAGAAAGACGAAGTGAGATGGAAGAAAATCAAGCATTTAGATTTTAGATATTAGATGCTTAACGGTATTAGAAAATTCAAGTTGAAATAATTTGGTTTACGCTGCACGTATTTTTTTAAGGAAATCAAATGCTGTGCAATGCACTGACGTATTTATAGGTACATATTTTCAAATTTTAATTTGGTTAACATACTCGTATTCTAATGTAGTATTGGTTTTTTTTCTGCATATATGTATATTGTAATAGAATATTTGAAGACAGCTCTTATAAAGAAAATATGAAACAAAACTTTGTGAAAATGCTATGCTATCTTTTTCTTTGGCAAATTATTGAGAAATAGATTTAAAAGACTCATTCAATCCTAGTGAATTTCAAAACTATCAACCTATTTTATGGGCTGCGCTTTCACTCGAGATAATGTCATGGTAACACCCTGTATTCCATTCTAACGAAGTAAGTGCCAAATGGTGTTTTTAAAGCGCTTTCCTATAACCCTTTACTTTATTTTAGAATCCTAAGCCGGGGCAATATTTTTGCTTGTGTTCGTTGCAAGTTCTACTTTATAACTATTACCCGCTATCGAGAAACCGTAAAGTTTGGTATTAATTTTAAGAAAATCATTGTTTATTGAAGCGCATTGACACCAAAATATCGCAACACAAACTATATTTGAAACTTTAAAAAAATATTTTTTAGACGATCCAATCTGTGACAAATATCTTACATAAATATCTTGCACGGTTCACTGAATTGTTACAAAAGAATTAACATACTATCTTATACTTGGTACCCACCATTTTTTGAATTTGTGTTTCTTTTATTGCTTCTCGAGTTCTTCTTTTTGTATCTTTACACTAATTTATTTGCGGAATTGCCGATATAAATTCTTTATAGATTTGTATTTATATTTTTCAATTATATAAATTTCTTTATTACATCAATGTTATATCATTTCGGCTCCAACCTGCATCAGTACGAATAATTTATATTAAATAAGTTTTATCCAATTTTATTTTATGAATGCCTTTTACAATTTGAAATACAAGTTCTAAAAAAAGCAGAAATGTTGTAAATGGAGACTTTCGCCGTTGATTGGTATAAAAACTGAAAAAGCAACTGAAAGGTTTCCTTACTCAACAGAAAGCCTTAAATGCAGCTCTTTTATTTTTTCAATGAGTTAAGTTTATGCATTGAATTTTTTGTAAGTCTCCGAACTTGCATTATTGCAAACATTCTTACAAATTTTAAAAACATCAATAATGTTGCCTTGCAAGCTTGAAAGGTTTCTTCAGGTTTGCTCAGGTTGGTTGGTATAAATTAGAGATAAATGATAAAAATGATTTGTAAAATTAACAAACAATTAACGGTTTGGAAAATTGAATGAAATTTTATTAGAACTGCCAGTTCTTTTTATGGTGGGACAATATATATTAAGTGTGCGTAAAGTTCAAGAGCTATACCATAAGTGGATTAAATGTTGCAAAAAGTGATTTTTGGCCAAAATGTACGGCTGTAGAAGTTTTACGGTCTTAGAGGTTATTAGAAATGATTGTTCGGCAGTCCAACGGAGCACGTTTCATCAAATAGAACAAGCATTGCGACTGGCATTTATATCCAACAGCACTTGAAACCCTACTAAACATTTGTCTTTATTTTTCCAATTGAATGAATTGTGGTCGCGAAACCGCATAGAGGCCCAATCGAAATCGAGTCTGGGCTAAGAATTATATTCGCCTTGTTTACACTCGAAGTTAACTGAAAAATTTAATATTTTAAGCTTAAGAATTCTGCTGGTAATGGCTTTAATTTGTACCCACTTATTTTTATAATTCGGTTTTTAACAAAGGAATTTTTTTAAATTTGAGATTGAGTTTTTTTCTCTTGTTATCCCTATTAGGGAAAATTTTGGCAGGCATGCGTTGTTTATAAGTTGAAGTATACAGTTTAGGGTTGGAATGCCACAGTTCATCACCTCGGTCTATTTGCGCCGCTAGCCCATTTATTCGTTAACATAAGAGCGTTGGCTTGATTTATAATATAAGGATCATGTAGTTAAAAAAACAAGTTAGTAGTTTAAAAAAATATTTAACACGTTGATGGACAGTGGATTAGTGTTGTAAATATCCGTATTCATTAGATATCCGAATCATACGGAATCGGAATCAGCTAATATCCGTATCCATTATCCGAATACGAATCCATTTCTTGACCCGCGCGAAAGCGGTTACAGATCATGTATACGTATGCATGCAACAGACTAAAACATTTTCTATCCGGATACACGGCTAGGTAGGTCGATGCGGTATCGGTATCATACCATTCGAAGTCGAAGTTTAGGGATAAGAAGGCACCGCGTCGCGCCGTTCTCGTTTGAATTCGGTTCGAGTGAGGCGGGACTAGTTTAACCAATGGGTCTCATCTCATATGATACCCGTTACCCCGATAACTATGCCATCTTTTTTTAGGAAATGTCATTAGAAAGAGAAAGCACAATATCAAATATGCCACATCGCAGACCGTGTTGTTCGCTTACACTCGATTCCGATTCCGTTTTCTCTTTGCACTTTGCATTAGTAACCACCCGATGCGAATTTATTTTGATTCCGAATCCGTATTCAAGTTCTCGGCCGGTTCCGGATAATCCGGATTCTTTTAATATTCGGATCCAACGGATTTTTGGATACGTATCCTTACATCACTACAGTGGATTATGGGCGAGTGACCTCAGAAAGTCACTGCCCTATTTCAGGAACTAGTGGACCGATTATCATGATATTTTAATCAGGTAATAATAAGGTCATTTAACGGCGAATCACGTGACCAAAGGTCTTTACTGCTATAGCAGTTGTGACCCATCACATAACTTTTTGTGATGTGAGGGGGCAGTGATACTGCAATAGCAGTTAATTTATGTGCTTTTGTGTGACAGTATTACTGCTATTGCAGTGTATGTTTTTTTGCAAGTAAATGAATAATTTGAGATAAATTGGCATCGTTTTTATTGTATGTAACAAAACCTAAAATAATATAAAAACTAGTTATTCATGAAAAACCTCAAAACAAGTTGGGCAATGCTGGTTTGTGCGTGTGTTTTCCTCGGGGGACACAACACAACTGATCACATGTAAACTAAATCAGCCGTTACTGCAATAGCAGTAGGCGCGCGCATTTATTCTTCCATAACAACACAAACACGTTTCACTAATCAGAACAATTTCTGCTCTAGAGGGACATTGCCCAAAGTTTTATAAAGTTGCCGGGGGACAGCAAACATAAATAGATATGGATTACAATGGATAAACACACTGCTATAGCAGAAATGACTTTTTAAGGGGGAAATATAATTACTGCATTAGCAGTGAGTGTCCAGTCAGATCACTTTAAAGTTACTGCCATTGCAGTACTGTCCATCAACGTGTTAAAACACTACGACGCGTCGTAAGTTAGTGCGTCACGACGCACTAACCTAATATAAAGAGTATAATCTCCGTTATTGTCAAGCACATCTTGACATCGTACAGGCATGCTTTCCAAAAGCTTCTCAGTATACTTACTAGGCATCACTAGACCTCCATATCTTGAGAATCTGACGACTTAAGTGCTTCAGTGTTAGTACACGTTTTCACTAAGCTTTCGCTCTATAGAAGTCCTAGAAACCCAAGCCCGAAATGACGCTTCATCAGAAAAAAATTATTGTGCTCCAATCGCGTTAATATTGTCTCGTGCGCAACTCAGTCACTTTTCAATGTATTTGGTAGACTGTCAAGTATTTTGTAGTGTACTTCTGTTAGTGATCTTGCTTTCACTTATTCTCCATTTTTTTGCCATTACACTAATGTCTGGTTTTCCACTTCCGATTCCTCCGAAATTTACTCTCATATCACAGATATCATTCAAGTAGGTATTAAACGTTTCATTCCGTATACCCGCAAGAATCCTAAACTTCACCATCAAAAGCCCTGGTTCTCCAAGGCCTGTGATAAAGCCAGGCTCAAAAAAGTCCACGCTCACAAAAGGCATCTTCAAAGTCCCACACCAGAATATCGCCAAATTTTCACCGAGGCAAGAAATCAATGCAATAAAACTACCCAGTCCAAAAATGCTTTTAACAACCGAAAAGATAAAGTGCATTTCTGTTTCAACGACAGCAAATCTTTCTAGTTACTTGCCAAAAACATTAGTGAAAACTTTTGTAGAAGCACTTTTCCTCCCCTGACCTCTGACAACGAAATTATCTCCACCTCTAAAGGGAAAGCTGAACTATTTGCCAAACAATGCGCTACCAATTTCCGAGCACTACTCATTAAAAAACTGACGATCACCACCATGACTGTTACTAGACTGGCTCTTTACCGGTACTGCGTATAAGCATTCCTAACCTTCCATTAATTTGTGAAGGGTTTAATCTAATCCCTCTCGATTCTTCCAATAACTCGAGCCCATGCTCTTGTATTAAACTCTCGTACAAAACTTTGTCTACAAAACCTTCAGCTCACTCACTTTTCACTATTTCCTTGACGATTAGTGGCGTAAGGCTCTTTTGCCTCGTGAGTCAGCAGGGTCTGCACCCTAAGAAAGCATACATAACATAAAAAAAATTATTTGGAATAAATCTACGTGGCTAACGAACAGCATGCAAAATTAAACTTACTTTAATAGATTCAAAAAGTCTAACTATCAAACATTTTGTTAATGCAGATAAAACGACGCGGCCCAAAACCTAGCCTAACCCATTTACAAGTTTAATGTTAACCTTTTAATAGCCTTGTGTTAAAATAATATACAAGGTTGGACTCACACGCCTATTATGGTAAGTTTCCGACAAGAATTTATTAAAATTTTATGCTTCCCATCTATTAAACAGTTCTATTTACTTAATAGTATGTATCACGCTTCTGCAAAGGGGCACAACACCTTCATTTATCAAAATGCCCTCAGTAAAGCTCGGATTCTTGTGTATCATCTTGTTACATGGGTCTCAGATAATGTGTTAATTCGACTTCTAGGCCTGAGATCGACATCCGTGCAAACAAAAGGAAAAATGAGTGAAATTAGGACTGAACATTTTTTAATATCTCCCAATTGGCCACTGACTTTTATTGCGTTTTTTTTTTTAGTTTCTAAACCATCCTCGCCATTTGTTAGCTTTCAGCCGCTAGTTTTCTGTGTCATAATGACGCTTTATCGTTTGTTAGTAACTTTATCGATGACCTATTGTGCGTATCTGACTTTTGAGCATAATGGTGCTATCATTTCGCGTTTTTAATAAATATGTGAATATATATGCACCAGCAGTCAATCGAATTATTCACACAAAGAATTACATTAGTTGGACAGGTAATAACAAAAATGTTAAGGTTTAAAATTCGACAAAATTAAAAACATTTAGATTAACGCTTGACGTCATCCTATGAAAAACAGTTGAATGTAGTTGGCAATGTGGTGATACGGCAACACTACCATGTGTCCCTTCTCGGCCGTTTTAGTAGACCACCAGACCAAAACACCATATATAGACCACCAGACGAAAACAAACAAAATCGGGATTCATCACTTCATCAGTAATATTTACTGATGAAATTGTGAATCCCGAAGCGGTTTCGTAACGTTTATATTTGAATAAAGTGATCATCTAAATTTGTTGTACATCTACGGCGGCGGGAACCAACTCTTCTAGTTCTGGTACTGGCCTGTCTCTTCAAACCTTTCCTATACCACATTGATTAACTAGTTCAGATGTTACTAGACATCAAGCTTTCACAAAATTTTAGGTGCGTACACTTTTTTTGCTGGCCAGTGTATTTTGCCTAACCTAAATGCTGGATAAGCCCATCGAATATTTTCATGTAATTAAAAAACACGGGACAAATTTCCTATTACTTACCTTTAATGGTCAAGAATTACAAGATTTTAAAAAATTTAATCTTAAAAATATATGATACCTTTAATCTTTGTTGACATACATCAGGATTTTTTAAAACGATTAGCAATGTTAGGAGCTTTTGATTAAAACTCACATTTTCACATGCGTTTTAAAATTTTGATGCACGTGGGATCATCTTTTCAATCTAACCATTTAAAATTTGTATACACGTCTGTCTGTCTCCGTTATAAAATAAATTCGTTCCATGATAACTATCAAAACAAATTTTCCTAATTTTTTATTAGAATCCATTTATAATACGAGAAACAGAGTCTTTCAATTGCTTGAAGAAAAACAGGATAAGCTAAGAATTTATTTTCTATCTAAACTCTCAAATGAGTTATTGCTTACTTCTATCTGGCATTTAGTCATTAAAGTGAAAATAAATTATTGTGGCTGTATTTTAAACCAAGATCTCAAATCTGATTATATCAATTAAGTTGTTTTAATGTTGTAGAGATGATATATTTCAATTTATTTGTATGTTAACCAAGTAGTGTAGTCCCCAAGACAAAGTAAGTTAACATTTCTAGGGATTAACGCAAAATGTCAAATTTTCTGTATCGCCATATGCTGTAGTTTTTTTTTGTTTAATTAAAATGCAAGACGATACCTAAGCATTATTTTTCCAGACACAAATAAAAATTTTGAAGTCTTTTTCCCAGAAATCAGAAAACGTGTCTACGTTTTAAAGTTGACCCTCCATTTGGTTTTCTAAACCAAAACCAAAAAAAAAAGAGTTTTTCATGTCAATCAAGCTAACAGAGCCACAACGCCTCTACAAATGTTTTCTTATATCATAATTTTTGGCCATTTCATTGCCAATTTATTACCTAATTTTTAACTTTCTTGCTCTTCGTTTCTTCAAAAAAAAAAAACTTGTCTCTGCTAGCTTGAGTTCAAGCTAGCAGAGCCACGCTAGAAAACCACAAAACAAAATTATTTCCCAAAATAATTTTATACTGGAATTTTTGGCCAATTAATTGCCCCTGATATATGTATAGAGACTGGGAAAAAAATAAACTGTTCGAAAAAAACAGCGATTTTCAGTTTTTTTCTGTCTTTCTACTTCTATATCAGGGGAAATTAATTGGCCAAAAATGCTAGTATAAAGTAATATAAAAATATTTTGTAAAATAATTTTGTTCTGTGGTTTTTCAGCTTGGCTCTGCTAGCTCGAACTCAAGCCAACAGAAAAAACCAAGAGCAAAAAAGTAGTAAATTAGTAATAAAATAGCCAAAAATTATCACATACCAAAAATTTCAAAAGGCGTTGTGAGTCTGCTAGATTGATTAACATGAGTTATTCACTATATTCCTGTTCTAAATAATATTAAAAATTTGCTATTTGGACAGGAATATTATTGCCAAGAAAGAAATATATTTTATTAAAATTGCTCCACCAATTTTTTGAAATAAAAATATTTCCCGTTTTGCTCAGGATTGTTGATGGGTTATTCCACAGTTCATTCCACGTGTTGTATTTTTATTTTTTAGGTTAATATTTAATGGACATATTCTCTTTTTTTAGCTGTAAAGAGTTTTGATGGGGAAATTTTGGCATTAACAAATGTACAAAGAACGGACATGGGTATATATTTGTGTATCGCAAAAAATGGTATTCCTCCCTTGGTGAGCAAACGCTATGCAGTTGTCGTGCACTGTAAGTACAAGATTCTATTTAATCATATAAGTATTTATATACATATTACATATATACAATTTTTTAATGAAGTGTTATAATAAACGGAGAACTGATCAAAAAAAAGTTACTTCATTTGTAACCAAATAGTTTTAAAGGTTTCGTTGCCTCTAAAAACATAACATTTTCAATTTACTATTCTGAACACAAAGCAAATCCTATTCTGATTTTGAATAAAGCCAAAACCCACACAAGCAAACATCCAGCAATCTTGTCTTGTTTGTCTTTTTTGCAAAATTCTTTCATCTACATAATTATATTGTCTTGCACTGCTTCTAAGAAAATCGATCTGGAAAGCATTTTTCTTTAATGTTAACTTTAAAATCTTTAAATAATGTGTTAAAAGTTAATGAACGGTATTTTTGCCTTTGTTGGGTAGTTTATTTAATATTCTTCCTAAGAGCAAAACATCCTTGGTTCAAATCTCAGTAGAAAAAGAACAATTATGAAAAAATTTATTATATATATATATATATATATATATATATATATATATATATATATATATATATATATATATATATATATATATATATATATATAATGATAAAAATCACACTATCATTGTACAAATGCAAAATGTTACAGTTTCGTTTAGCCAAAAGTTCGGCTGCCTCGGTGACGTAAACTTTCGGGAAAATCTTCTTATAGAGGAGTGAAAATGCCAAGAAAATTGTCCCTAAAGGTCGGTATTTCCACCCCATATTAATAAAGTGCTAATTAGAAGTGGTTAAAAGGAAATTAGAGAAATTTTAAGAATAGGTACAGTAATAAAAAGGAATCTCTTTGTTACAAGGTTAACTCTTAGTTTTATCTGTATGTGTATATATATATATATATATATATATATATATATATATATATATATATATATATATATATATATATATATATATATATATGTATTAGTACAGGCAGAATTAGAAATAGTTCTGACTATTCAGCACTTTCTTTCTTTCTTTACTTAGCGTTTTTTTCAAATAAAAAAGTTTATTCTCTTTATTAGAGTTTAAATCAAGTACTTGATGGTAAAATAAAGCCAAATAAGTTCGGAGATCAACTTTCTATTTATCTTTAGTTGGACTAAAAACTTGAAGCCCTAAAAATAAAATGAGGTAAAGACTTAAATATTTTTAAAAAAATATCTCGAATGAGATTTATAACCTTTTGTTTTTGTTAGATACTCAGTGGAATAATGCCGCTTAAAAAAATATATTTAGAAGTGGAATACTGTGCTCTTACCATTGTTACGTAAGCAAATGATAAACAGGTACAATAAAACTAATTAATTAATAAAAAAGAAGTAATGCTAATTATGTTTCTAGGCTAGTTTACTTCTTTATTCCATGAGTAGTTAAACATACCCCTGCCAGTAGCGGATTCAGGTTTTTGCTGAGGGGGGGCGACTCGAGTCGATAAAATAAACGAAAGAAGATGAAACGTTTTTGATTTTTTTAATAAATGAGTAGAAATTGAGCTTCTTTATATTTATTTCCCTGGGAAGCGCATGACATATATCGAATTCATGCCGGAATTAGGGATCAGAGGGGGGCGAAACCCCTTCCCCCCCAGAATCCGCGCCTGACTCCTGCATAGATAAAAGCAAACTTCCTTGCAATTTAAGCTTTTTTTTATCTAAGACATCCCACGTAGACTTCAAGCCTAAGTACTAACGTACATTGGGTGTCTGAAGAGAAGGGAAATGTAGTCTATTGACACGGGATTCGAAGGACTGGAGGTTGGGACGGGAAGGGAAAACATGTGCAGGCAATTTGTTCCATAATCTGGAGACCCTAGGTATGAATGAGCGAGAGAAGTGGTCTGTTCTTGGCATTTGTAACTGGACAGTAAAGGGATGCATACGTAACGCGCCTCTTGTTGTTCTGTTAGGGACATTCAAGGGGGGAATAATACCGGCTAGTTCTTCAGAGCAAAATCCGTGGAAGTAGCGGTAGAAAAGGGATAAATCCCCTACAGCGCGGCGATGAGCGAGAGGGGAGTTTTCTCGTGAGGGCTGGGTCATTGATAAGTCGAATGACTCTCTTTTGGATAGAATCAAGGATCTTAAGTGTCGAAGATGATGCCGCTCCCCAGATGTGGGAGAAGTACTCTAGGTTAGGTCTTATTTGGGAAACATAGAGAGTGTATAAGTTGGAAGGGGAGAAGTATTTTCTGGCTCAGCTACAAACTGTTTCAGAATTCCATTAAAAAAATTGAAGGTTCATTTTTATAAAAGAAATAAAATAATTTATGTATTTTCCTGCTAGTTTATGTTCGAGTAATATTGCCAAAAAGTCCTTCTAAAAGTATTTTGGAAACAGCAAGTTATTGCAACAGTAAATGTTGTGGAAAATTAAGTCGTATATAGCAGATTTTATTTATTTTCGATAAAAGCTTTATCATTGTCAATAAAATTTGGAAGTTGTTGCACGGAAAATCGGTTATAAGTTCAATACAACCAGAAGTTTACTTAAAAAATTATTACATAAGACGTAAAAAAATATGTTTAAAGTGTAATTTTATTTGTGATGATTTAATTTAAAATTTCTATCGGTAATCTTTTATTTTTTCAGGACACAGTAAACATTGCGTAATTAAAAACAAAAATGCTTTTTTTCAAATATTAAAAACTGCGCCTTACAATATTACGAAAAACAACTTAATGCTTTAAGACCAGGAATCACAGGTTTTAGGAATCGATACAGTTTAAAAAAAAATTCACGTTTTTTATTTGGTATTGGTGAGGTAGTTAGGGCGACAGCTCTGTAAAACAGTCGATAAACGACCCTTTCCTTAACTGTTTAGCATTTTTCAAGTTACGAGGCATTAAATTCCAAATAAAAATTTTACTCTAACGTTTTAATTGACGCTTGGGAGTTAAGGGCTTTACTAGATTTATATTTTAAATGTTTCTTTTTAGTGGCGTATTTCAATAATGTTTTGTACAGTATCGCCAAGGTTTGCATCACAATATATATATATATATATATATATATATATATATATATATATATATATATATATATATATATATATATATATATATATATATATATATATATATATATATATATATATATATATAAATATATAGGGTAGACTGGGGCAAGTGTGAAGCCGTTTCTAATAGTTCAAGTTAATTTTGTTCCTACTCTAAAAGTACGATATTCATAAAAGTGTTTTTGTAAAAAAGTAATGGTTTAATACGTTTACTTTTTAGAATGCATACGGTACTTATCAATTATTTTTCAGGGTTTAAGATTTTAATGATTATATTTTTTTGGGTACCGAAATTTTACACTTACCCCAAAAAGGGAAAGTGTAAAATCGGAATACAATTGACAAGCATGTTCGAAAAAAGGGTAATGGGAAAGTGTAAATAACGCTTATATCGCCCATGCCAATTTTTCTTTTGGCAGAATTAAAAAAACATTAAAATCTGGGAAGTTATGAACTTTTTATTTTTAGTAATAGTTAGCCAAACAAAACATAAAAACAGAAAATTAAAAAATATCTGTTAAAAATAATAACTCATTCAAAATAACACTTAAAAGTTTTCTAATAACGAAAATAATATCTGTATAAACTTATTTATCTATACAAAACCCAATGTTTTGCCTTAATCTCTAAAACAGTAGGTATTTTTCTTAATAAAATCAACTAAAACAGAAAATAAACTTAAAATTTAAACATTGTATCCCGCAAATTTCACATTAAAATGAAAACCTCCTCGACGTGTTCGTACGGGTTCACTATCTGTAAAGAATAAAAGCTTTAAGTGTCGGTGACAAGGAAGGTCAGCATTCCCGAAAAAATTAGGCAAGTGTAAAAAACTTTACGCTTGCCCCATTACAATTTTTACACTTGCCCCACATTATGTTTTTTATGGGGAAAGTGTAAAAGTACATAAAGTCAAAAACAGGTTCTAGATTTGGTCAGTATATAGAATTTTAGAGCTACAACAATTAACTAAACATAAGAAAATCCTATAAAACCAAAAATATATTTTAAATTCTTACCTTTGCACAATTTTTTACGGAGATATCACACACTATGCAACGGACCGATTTGAAGGTTATGTTACAAATGCCTACTCGGAATGAAGAAAACACGTGGTAATCCGTCGGTAGTGGTTAATATAACAGCGGTAATGTATAATTAGTTGTCTAGGATCACACAGACAAGTATATTCTCACTATTGCCTGATAGGTCATCCGATTTTACACTTACCCGACTTTTACACTTGCCCCAGTCTACCCTATATATATATATATATATATATATATATATATATATATATATATATATATATATATATATATATATATATATATATATATATATATACATCCAAGCTACCATGGGAGATCCGATAAGGATCCCTATGACATATTTCTCAGAGAGCAATCTCAAGAACTTCTACCTTTCAAAACTTTCAGTTTGTCTTTTATAGGCAAGAACTGTGGAATTATATGGGAGCAGAAATTCTCATGCTACTGTAAGGCCTCTGATGAGTCGATGTGGTGTATTTTAACAACTTAGACACCGAGGAAGACGAAACAGTAGTTCTCCAGATAATTCCAAACATACTTAACTATATATATATATATATATGTATATATATATATATATATATATATATATATATATATATATATATATATATATATATATATATATATATATATAAAAGGAGAAATATTTGTGGGCATATGCGCTAAATGAACAGAACAAAATGAAAAGTTATAGAATGGTAACCCGTACGACACGTGTTTCTGCTCATTGGCTTCATCAGGCCCACGTATGTGACCGTGCCTCTCAACATAAGCCGAGACGCACCCGTCACATACGCAGTTACGGGTGTAACCTTAAAAAAAAGAGAAAAATTAACAAGGACCACAATAATTTTTCTCTTTTTTTAAGGTTACACCCGTAACTGCGTATGTGACGGGTGCGTCTCGGCTTATGTTGAGACGCACGGTCACATACGTGGGCCTGATGAAGCCAATGAGCAGAAACACGTATCGTACGGGTTACCATTCTAACTTTTCATTTTGTTCTGTTTATTTAGCGGACATGCCCACAAATATTTCTCCTTTTTTTATGTATCGATCCGCGCTAGTTTCTAGCATTCTTATATATATATATATATATATATATATATATATATATATATATATATATATATATATATATATATATATATATACAGTACACAAATAATATTTTCGGTGGACTTTGTTAGAGATAACCGTAAAGTAGTCAGTTTCAAAAATATTATAGCCATTAACAATAAAACCTTAAAACTCTTAAATATTTTTGCTGCACACCGTATTTTATTTTTTGGGGAATCAAAAGAATTTCATCTAACCAAAATAGTGTGATCCACTTTAACTTAAACTATCTTCCAAACGGTATATTTATTCCTACAAACTACAAACTACAAAGTTTTTTCTTTATTTAGTTTTCCAATATATGATTTTATGCAAATAAAATAATGCAAATAAAATAAATAAAAATAATATGCAAAACTTTGGAAACTATGTGTATGTTTTTCGTTAAAAGAAAAAATATTTTAAAATTTTTGTATAAAGTACCTTTTTTCACTCATTGGATTGTGGCAAATTATCGTAAGAAAAAGCGTGATTTGACACACTTGTTGCGTAAATAACCATTTTCTCACAACAATTAAGGGCTGTTTTTAGGTATTATTTATCTTATTTTTCTTGAGAAAGTAGTACTTAAACCAATTAGCTTTCTCTAAACAACTGTCCCTTATTAGAGGAGGCAAGTTAGTGGAGAGTCGAAAGAAACAAAAAAATTGTGCAATGGATAAAGCCAATTGAAATGGGTCCCTAAGGGTGTTCAGATGAACGTATAAAACTCTTTATAAAAATATCTTTGTTGCTAATTTTTTATATTAACAAGTTATTGCAAAAAATGACATGCTTTTCGTCATATCTCAGTTATTTATTAAAATAGCGGAACGCCGTGTGGGAGAGAAAGACATGAAAAAAACGACTTCTTGCAATAAATGGTTAATAAAAAAAATTAGCAACAAAATGTTTTTATAAATAGTTACATTCGTTGATGTGTCTATAGAAGGTCATTGCGAAACGCAGAATATTGTCTTTGCTTTTTGGTTGATTTTTCCATAAACGACATAAAATTTGCTGATATAATCAATTTTTCGTTCATATGTCTCCCGTCACATACCCGTTTTAAAATGACGGCATATAAATTTTTATAGCTTTAATAACCTGTTTAATATTTCAGTCCACCCTCTTATAAGCGTTACGAATCAACTCCTGGCCTCGCCGATTGCCAGAGACGTAGTAATGCAGTGTGAGGTTCAAGCATCCCCAAAAGCTATGAACCATTGGATGCGGGACACCGGTAAGCACTTTTCCCTTGAGTCGAGCTTAACCGACACGAACTCATATATTACGCTATCCAGACCAGTCCGATACCCACATTTCAAATTACTGACTGCTGCTCGCTTAAGGACAGACTTTTCACTGTATTTTTATCCCGATATATTTTAATATTTTTATAAATTTAACTTAAAGTCATACAGTAAAAATATTATCTTAAATTATCTTTAAAATTTCTAAAAAGATAAAATATATATTTTTATTTTATATATATATTTATATATATATATATATATATATATATATATATATATATATATATATATATATATATATATATATATATATATATATATACAGTATGTCCTCGGATGGAGTTTAGAAGGGCACAGATGGACCAAATTTGGCAAGATACGCAAAAATGTCACTCCTAATAAAAGTTTTCGCTTGTAAAATAAATAAGATTCACGTTATGAAAATTTTAATTTTGGATACAGGGAGCATACAAAATACGAAAACGTTATTTTGCGTAAGAGTAAACACTACACATACCTTGTTTATTATTTTCTGCCAAAAGAAATATGTTTTAAATTAAACCATAAGCCGTAGTACAAGATTTCATTAAAAAATTTAAATATTAAAATTAACGAGTTTTATCACATTATTTTTTTAAAGTCCCAACTATTCTCTCTCACAGCTTTAACCAGAGTACTAGTTTCTACATATTAAACAATAATGACACCTATGGACATCGGACATGTTTGTTCATGTCTTTATTAAATGGAGCAGTTATTTAATTTAAAATACTTCTCATCAAAATGCTATTTACTGAACAAAGGATTTTTATAGTCCAGTCTTATGGAGATGGCCAATTATCATACCGCTAGATCATGGAACAATTTAGCGAGAAATTTGTAGGAATGGCAATAACTGAAATGCCAATCTACAACACAATAAAAAAAGTTCCAAAAAACTGATTCGGTTTTTAATCCCAAAAAGAAGAAGACGAAACATGACTGTCACAGTTTTAGTTCTTCAGTCTGTTAGAGAACCTCTTATGTTGTCCCTTAGAAATCGTGTTATTTCGTATTATTTAAAATTGCACCTAAATAAAAAGTATTTTGAATTAAATAATTGCTTCATTTAATAATAAATAAAGACATTGACAAACATGTCCATAGGTGTCATTTATTGTTTATTATGTAAAAACTAGTACTCTGGTTAACGGTGTGAGAGAGAATAGTTGGGACTTTAAAAAAATAATGTGATATGCTCCCTGTGCAAAAAATTAAATTTTTCATAACGCGAATCTAATTTATTTTACAAGCAAACACTTTTATCGGGAGTGACATTTTCACTTATCTTTCAAAATTTGGTCCATTTGTCCTCTTCTAAACCCTATCGGCGGACACACTGTATATATTTCTAAAAAATTAAATCGTAAAATGCTAATATATTACAATGCAAACCATCATTAATAAAATATTTTCATTTCCAGAAAAGAATCTAATATGTATGATACATTTTGTTAAGCTTTTCTGTTAAATAGAAGCAAAATATAAATTTTTCATGTTTTTTAAGTTTAATAAACAATAATTTGGGTATGTATAAAAATTCATTGATTAAATTTATGTCGAATTTTACAGGCACAGTAAAAACTTTAAAGGTCCATTGATATTTTTCATAACATTATTTAGGAATGTAACTAAATAGGCTTTAAAATATTTTTTAAATAAAAATCATAAAATGAATATTTCTAAAACAAATGTGCTGGTTATTTGGTACATCCAGGAGAGCGAGCCATTTACCCCAGATTTACTTTATATTTAATTTTTTAAAGTAAATTTTAATATCTATTTTTGTAAGTTTATTTCAAGAATCTCTTACAATTAGTTGTAATAAAAATTTTAACTCCAAACCATTTATAAAAATAACAGTTTTTCGCGACATTTTATGATGTAGTACCAACCGCGTCACTGTAACGATTTATATTGAAATTAGCTGTAAAAGGTGTTCTTACTCGTTGAAAGACATCATATTTCATGATCACTTCTCATAAGCACGAAGGTGCAGCTGCAGCTGCTTAGTAAAGCTATTTTTCAAATATTGACACACAAAATTCTATTCCTTTAGTGGAAAACATTAGTTATGAAGCAATCCCAAAATTAAAACACCCTTTCCTTTATACAAGGTGGAGCAAAATCCATCACGTGAATTTAAATAAAATAAACTTACCTTTTAATTTATTTATTTTTTCGCGTTGTTCACCTTACTTTACCCATTTATTTATTTTTTGGAATTAGTTAGAATTTTTTCTAATTTTTTGTAATATTTTCAATTATTCGATTATAATTTTAGACAGACAATTTTAGGTGTTCAATATTTTTTTAACTACAGGAAAAGGAAAACCTGAACGTCCTCCTTTTTATTTTACCGAATATGGACGAGTCTGTAGAGCTAGTTTATCACGTAAGTATTTTAGGGCCTAATGGATTAGGTAAGGCAAGGTTCAAGACAAGTGATGCTAATGGGTCTATTTACTTTGACCTTTATAAATTCATGGTGGCTAATATTCCTACTTTTCTACTAAATTTAAATATTAACTTTCCCAAAATCCTTGACCTTAGTCTTCTTTGTTTAAAATATTTAAAACATTCTCCAGTCGATGGTAATTTCTTTAGGTTTATTTCCTTTGTCTGTCTTTCAGTATGCCGTTCTTCATGTGCTCCGAATGTTCTCGTCTTCGATACTAACACTAGCAATAATAATTATTTGGGTAAATCAATCTGTAAAAAGTTTTACATTAAAACATGCACTGGCCCCTTGGCTATAAGGAAACTGGAATGCACGAAAGCATGCAACAATTATACAAGGAATTTTAACTTAGTTACACTAAAAGATTCCCAAGCATCATCCTGTTTTCCTTTTATTACAGGGGAAAAAATAATATCAAGCGAGAAGTACGTAATGGAAGAATCTCCGGAAAATGAGTATTCTCTACAGATGAGATTGCGGATACGCAACATAGAAAGAAAAGATATTGGTGGATACATATGCACATCATCGAACGCTCTAGGGAAAGCCGAAGGAACAGTCAGATTGCAAGGTAGGAGAAAAATATTACTGAAAAACAGTCCTCTATACAAAATGTTTTTTTTAGCCGTTTACAGTCTCATGTTTATTTCATTTTCTATTTCTTACACAAAACTCTTATCTCCCTTTTTAACCGAAACTAAACGTATAATATTTACATACGTAAAAATGTACAGGTGCTAAAATTAAATTACTTTCCCCCGTTTATTTTAAAATTTAAATTTTATAAATCAAAACGATTGGTTTATTATGTTTTTAGATAAGAAGCTTTTCTTTAAAATGTAATCTCTGGAAAATAATTTTCCGAGGAAAGGCATTACCTACTTAATCAATCTTATTTAAAATTTAAACTTGAACATGGACATGGAGCGCCATCTAGAGTCGCAACGCTCAAATGTGCCGGGAAATCCTCTTTGATTGATAACAGTATCGACTTAAGCAGAAGGTATCTTTGGTATTTCACTCGTAAGAAGTGGATATCAGATATATGTAGAAGCGGATGCCTGACTCTAGATGGGTCTTAAAGATTGATTTGTCACAGTTACAACACCCTTTTTTTATGAGATTTTTTAAGGCGTTTTGTATGAGTTTTCTGTCAAAAGAGAACAAAATCAATAAAAGTTCGTAGGTCGGAGGCACATGTTACCTATTTAGTTTTCCTTATGGCGTTTTAATTTAATTTTTAGAAATTCAGCTTCCTATTGACTCGACTACAACGATGACTACCCCAAGAAATATAGCAACTAAATCCATAAAACCAACACCTAAAGACAAAACCAGGAAAAATAACTCTAGACAATCACCCAAAAGGAAAGAATTTGACAATAAAAAGGAAGACAAAGATCTGGCTCTTCCAGAACTAAAGCCAACTCTTGCAACTACGGTTCCTACAACGACTACACAGGCTCCATCTGTTATTTTCCAGCAAAGAAATTCTGCTGTGATAAAGGGGGTTTTTAATGTTTTTATTTTTATTACAAGTATTTTTGCAAAGCTGGTGATTTTAGATAATAGTTTATAAAAAAATATACAGTTACTGTAAATACGAACATATTTGTTGAAACAAGAAATTAGGAGGCCTATCTGATAAGGCAGACAGGAAAAATATATTTAAAATTTTAGTAGAACTTCAAATCACATAATTTTATAATATTTGTTACCAGTAGATAGAGCATAAACTTATGGTAAATTATTAATCCAATCAGTTTTCTTTATTATGGTACCTACCAGTTTATATTTTTGTACTAAACTATATAAAGATAAGTTTGGTAACTTCATAATGAATAGGGGCCTCTTACTAAAGCTGTAGTGTTATACGGTAATACCATAAGGTTTAAAAAACTATTTTCAAAACCTTATCACTGCAATGAATATTTTGGAATTTAAGTTCAGCTTTTAAATTTAGTTATACTCTCAGATATTTTATAAAATCTTTGTTTAACAATAACATATTTGTGCTGTGTAAGGTCCGTTTTCTTATTTTTTAGTAAGAATGTTTTCTTATCAGTCTACAACTGCTCGACGCTGTAATTGTATGATTTTGTAAAAATAAAGATATACCAAAAAATTTCATTTTTATTAAAAGGTTGAAGGTTTTGAAAATTTTTATCCATAATTGTTGTACTGTCTTCCTGTTTTTTATAAACAAGTTTTTCGATAATAAGTATGTACGTAACTTTTAAGGGAAATCCCTTTTATTACCAGTACAGGGTATTTTCTTTATACTTTTTGTCTATAAGCTTTAAGTTTTTTTCGTTGTAAGAATAGGTAATATCATTAAGAATAAAATCCTAAGAAATGTAAGTACTGACTTTGGTAGACTTTAGACAATAACTGAAACACAATTTTTAGTGTATGGCTCAAAATATATAAGGTAAAATGTTGTTTGTAAGGGTTTTATATATGCATTTTTTCATATTATTAGCAACTAGAAGCTACCAAATAAAGAATAATAATTTCTTGCTGTATTAATATAATAAAAAATACAATATATCAATTTTCCTTTGGAAGATCTTAGTTTTCTGTTTTGTTTGATAAAACTCTTAGTAAATGACCAAACATTTGTATAGAATTTGGAATATTTAAATATGAAAATATGCAGTATACGTATCTATACCACTGATTTACTGAAAAAAAAAAAAACAACGACAAAATCAATATGATTGTTGTAAAACTTATTAATTATTATACATTTGAGACGTTTGGTTGAACATATTCCCAAATAGCACATCCTAGTCCATTGGATAGCCAGTGGATATTCTTAACTGAACATATCAGCCAGAACACTACAACAAATGGATATACAATGGACAGTTGAAAAATGTCCATGGATGGACATTATGGACAAATTCTGACCTACCAGTGGACGTCCTGTGCTATCTGGGTTATGTAAAAATCGATCAGGCACAAACATTCCCTGTAGGCATTTGCTAGAGGCAATAGAAATGACAATAAAAACAAATGTTAATATCAAGGGCTTGGTTTTTTATAAAAATGTTGATCATGGCTACTGTCAAAATTTCTAACTTACAAGTTGCGTGTTTTTATATCATCGTATCACCCTATTCCAAAAATATTTATACCCAGAAAGCGAATTTGTAATTTTAGGGCTTAAATATGGGATAAGCAAATTTTCCTTGTGATTCGTTTTTTATTACATAAATCAAAAAAGCTTTTATTGGTATAGGTTTGATCTAACAATAAAAAACAATATTTTGAAAAGGAAGCTTGACTATTAAATTAATAAAAATATGTTGTTAAGTGGCTAACATCCGACTAAACAATATCTGACAGTCAGGCTGTATTACCATTTTTATATAAAATTAAATGCCGATATTGTATATAAGTATAAAGCTTATTTGTTGTTTAAAATGTAGAATGACAATAAAATATCACAGAAAATCAAAAATATGAACCAAAAATGTGAGTTTTAAACGACATATCTGAATACTTATCAGAAACTGTTATGTTTTTAGAATCCTTACACAAAGACTCTTGGATAAAATTGATAAAATAGAATAAACGCTGATGTGAATCGTAAAATGTCTTCCGAAAAATCCATTACTATATTTGTAATGTCTTAGGGTTAATTTTCAATATTTTAAGTACTTTAGCAATGTAAAAATCAATATAGTAATTCTTAAAACGTATCTTACCTTACTGGCCACATTTGTTCATAACCCATATAATACAGTAATCATACGATACTGTCTCGAAAGTTTTTTTTCAAAATTTATTTAACATATTTAAACTAATGCTTGAATAGGGTTAAATAAACTTATTTTCTCTCTAGTAGGCGCATATCTGTCGTGGTGGACGGTCACTCATCTAACTTCTATCCTTTTAATGCTGGCATACCCTATTTCTTCTTCACATTAATGACCTGCTCTCTTCAACTATCAATCCCATCCATAGTAACTACTTACCTATCTTACTATTAACGGGATCCCCATACTGGCCCTCCTTATCTTGGACACCGTGTATACTGCAGTACAAATAACTTTTCTATTAAATAAAAAAATCCGTTGTTGTCTTCCAACAGGGCATTTTATTTTTGCCTTCATTTTACAACGGTACTACTATCCTTCAACTTTAAATGATTTTTTAATATTCATTGATAAAAAAGCATAATGTTGCATGGCATGGGTGGGAAAAAACAAAGGTGGTCGGTTTATAAAAATTATACTAGTCAATCCGTGGTAAAAAATTCGGTAGGCCTTTTTATGCGGTTTTCCTCTCTCCCCTGAGGACGGACCTCATTGCAGACATCACCTTTATATAAAAAGTTAGGGTAAGTTTAAAAATAAAAATTGTGTTTGTTCCAAATAAAGCAGACCTGTAGATTTTTTAGAATATTTTCAAACCGGAGGTTAACCTACATATATACAATCATAAATTGTTTATCTAGAATAGATATTATGTAATAATAAAATAACTGTTAAATTTGTTATGTAATAAATTGATGTATATTAATAAAGATATATTATAAATATATTATCTTTACCTCAATGACTAAGAAATGTACGTTTATGACAATAATATAATAAAGTATTTGTATAAAGTAATATTTTGTTTTAGTATAGTAATTATTAAACAGTACAAATAGAGGGTAACTTTTATCAAACGAGCGTTTCTAGAACATTAAGATGTTTAATAAAATTCTTCTTGATTATGCCAAGTCATACTAAGGCCCCCAAGCCGCCCTTTTGATGCTCCTTAACATTCGAAGATCTAGGCTAACATCTAATTTGCATAACTACTGGTGTAACCGACTCTGATCAAACTTTAGCCAAAAACTAAACTGACATTCTATTTTGAATTATTATTAATAGTATCCAGTGAGATATCCCAAGGAATATAAATTTTTAGGACCCCATTTTTTTTTTATCTAAGACATCCCATGTAGACTTCGAGCCTAAGTACTAACGTACCGTGGGTGTCTGAAGAGAAGGGAAATGTAGCCTATTGACATGTGATTTGAAGGATTGGAGGTTGAGACGGGAAGGGAAAACATCTGCAGGCAATTTGTTCCATAATCTGGAGACCCTAGGTATGAATGAGCGAGAGAAGTGGTCTGTTCTAGGCTTTTGTAGCTGGACAGTAAAGGGATGCATACGTAAAGCGCCTCTTGTTGTTCTGTTAGGGACATTCAAGGGGGGAATAATACCGGCTAGTTCTTCAGAGCAAAATCCGTGGTAGTAGCGTTAGAAAAGGGATAAATCCCCTACAGCGCGGCTATGAGCGACAGAAGGGAGTTTTCTCGTGAGGGCTGGGTCATTGATATGTCGTATGGCTCTCTTTTGGATAGAATCAAAGATTTGAAGTGTCGAAGGTGATGCCGCTCCCCAGATGTGGGAGCAGTACTCTAGGTTAGGTCTTATTTGGGAAACATAGAGAATGTATAAGTTGGAAGGGGAGAAGTATTTTCTTGGCGCGAAAGAGAAAACCAAGCATTTTAGCTGTCGATGTGGCTACTGAAGTAATGTGTTTATGCCTGCTGAGATCATGTTCGAAAGCGACGCCAACGAGATCGAATGTTTCGTTGTTTTACAGGGCTTGACCATTCATGTGGATGGGGTAAGCGTTGCCAGATTTTTTGCGTGAGAGGGAGCAGGACTGGGTTTTGGAGGCGTTGAACTGAACAAGGTTCTTGGCACCCCAGTCTAAGATTAATTGAAGATCTTGGGAAAGGGATAGGTACATAGACCTGCGTCCATTATCCAACTCCTGATTCGAAACTTGTCTGGAAAAATGAATATTGGAGTGAATAGTACTATCGTCAGCATAACTGTGGATGGGATTAGTAGCTGAAGAGAGTAGTTCATTAATGTGAAGAAGAAATATGGTTGGTGCCAGAACTGAACCTTGGGGGACACCAGCATTGATAGGATGGAAGTTAGATGAGTGACCGTCAACCATTCATTCATTATTCACAGAGGAATAACGACCAAAAACTGTGGTGTATTATTGCTGGTGATGATACTTGGCTATAATATAACGATGTGGCACCAAAATCACAAAACAAATTATAGGCCTTCAAAGACAAAAAAACACCTACGCAAGATCAAAAATCGAGCTGGTGGCTGATGTTGCGCTAGAACATCAGAAGACAGTAATAACAAACTAGTACACCGACGTATGTCCTTCTCAAGTTACTGGACACTTAAAAAATCTGCGTCGACTCTTGGTATTTTCACCATGACAATGCGCAGACACTTCAAATTTTGTGCCCAACTGTGAGAATGGTCAAGAATAATAGTATTATTGAAGATAGCATGGCAGTTTTTTCTGTGTAGGTATGATTGAACGAGAGAATTGGGATGTACTAGGTTTTCGCAGCTGGACAGCAAAGGGATGCATACGTTACACACCCCTAGTTGTTCTGTTGGGGACTGTCAAGGAAAGAATGATAACGGCTAGTTCTTCAGAGCACCATTCGTGGATATCGCTGTGGAAAAGGTGCACGTACCCAATATCGCGGCGATAAACAAGAGAAGGGAGTTTTCTTGTAAGGAATGAGTCGTTGAAAAGTCGAATGTCTGTCTCTTGAATAGAATCAAGAATGTTAAGTATCGCAGATGGTGCCACTCCTCAGATGTGGGAACAGTACTCTAGGTTAGGTCTTGTTTGTAAACCATAGAGCGTATAACTTGGAAGGGGAAAAGAATTTTTTGGCTCGAAAGAGAAAATCCAAGATTTTTAGCTCTGATGTAGCTATTGAAGTAACGTTTGTGCCAGCTGAGTATATGTTCGAAAGCGATGCCAACAAAATCGAACGCTTCTTTGTTCTGTGGATGGAATACGTGTTGATAGATTTTTGCGTGACGGGGAAAAAGATAGGGTTTTGGAGGCATTGAACCAAACAAGGTTTCTTGCACCCCGGTCTAAGAATAATTGAAGATCTTGGGAAAAGGATAAGTGCGTTATATTATATGCATTATATGCATCTATTATCCAGCTTTTGATTCCAGAATAATGAATGTTGGAGTGAAATGTATCATCAGCGTAACTGTAAATGGGATTGACAGTTGAAGAGAGCAGGTCATTAATGTGAAGAAGAAATAGGTTTGGTGCGAGGACTGAACCTTGGGGCACGCCAGCATTGATAGGATGGAAATTAGATGAGTGTCCGTTCACCACTACCGATATGCGCAGATTAGAGAGAAAGCTATCGATCCAGGTACATAGTAAGAAGGTAGTTTCTTGAGGAGTGCGGCATGTCATACAATGGGCTTGTAAAATAAATATCAAGGGCATTCTGTTTTTTTATCCATAATTCTCATATCCATGAAGGGTAATAAAATGGTATATTATTTCTTAATAAATATTAGTTCATTAAACTTTACTTTAATTAAGTACTTATTCCTGAGTGTATCTACGATGGAGGTATAAGACTATGAAGTTGTGTTTATTTGTCTTTTCCATTCCTTCCTTTCTTGTGCTAATTTTCTTACTTCATTCCATTGGATCCAAAATTTGCATTTTGTTGGTAATTAACCGCCAAATACAGTAAGATGTCTCATATACGCAAAGCTCATTTCCGTTAAATTCAGTACCCATTTACTTAGATAAAAAAATAATTATTAATTATTTTAGATTCTTTAGACTTATTTTAAGGCATTGCAAAGATCAAAGCATCTAAAAAGTCCATTAAATGGAAAAAGAGACAGTGGGAGGTTATGGGAAAACAAAAAAAATCAATTTTAACATCGTGGTATATGCAGAAAGAAAAAGGAGGAAAATAGAGTGGCGTTCATTAGCGTAACTAGGGCATGTGTCTGGGGAGGGGGTCACTCGGAGTCACATTTGTACAGGGGGAGGTTTTTAAAGTGTTACAAGGCGATATCTCGAAAACTGGTCAAACTATTTTCATGAAATTTTGATGAGGTAATAGGGAGATGGGACATATTTAAACATCTTTTTAACATTTACTCCCTCTCTCTATTTTGAGGGGGGGGGTGTAACTTTGGAATTTTAAATGGGATGCACTTTTGTTTATAAAATTCGAATCTACGTAAAAAACTATGTACGTGTGCAAACTTTTTCTTGATTTGCTCTTTCGTTTCCTATGGTTAACCAAATTTTTATTAAATTTAAAAAATAAACAAATTTTGCTAATAAATCAGGTTCCCTTATTTCAGAATTGTTATTCGTTTCCGTTGAAATGTGTTAATTTTACTTAAGTCAGTTGAGAATTTTGACGTTTTAACGATTATTTCTCAGTTTATTGCTCAATTAAGTTTGGTCCCGGGATTTGACCCGCCTTGACTATTTCTTGTGGGTTTTTACAAAGGATAAAGTGATGGCGACTGCACCTACAACTTTGCATGATATGAGAGACCGAACCGCCTGCTGATTAGGGACACCTGAGATGTTACAGCGGGTACGAAATTCATTTATAAAAAGACTAAAAACGTGTTTGGAAGTTGAAGGGGGACATTTCGAACAACTTTACAAGCATGACAGACTATAAATAAGTAAGTTGAAATTAAATCGTAAATATTTTATTTTATTTTATAACCTAATAAATCGTAATTCCCTAACCAAAAGAGCAAATGAAAAAAAAATGTGTACAGGGTATCCCATTTTCGGCACTTTTGCGGTGTTCGCGACATTTTTTTGTGAAATTAAAGATAGCGCCAGCAGAATTTTCATGGCCCTTTTGATTTTTGAGATACAGGGTAGAATCGAAAAGTGTAACGTGTACCTGAGTTACTTTTAAACTTATCGAAGAGATTTGGGTTTCCCCAAAAAATGTGTATATATATACATATATATATATATATATACATACATTACAAAATTGTGTATATATATATATATATATATATATATATATATATATATATATATATATATATATATATATATATATATATATATATATATACACATCAGTCTAACAATTAGACGTCCATACATTGCGAAATTTCCATCGATTGGACGTCCATGTGCATCGAACGTCCGTGTACCGGACGTCGAATTACATCCTCTTCAAATTAGTTTTTTTGCAATATTTAGGCCATCCAGATGGTGCTGGCAAATTTTCATGTGGACGTCAAAAAACTTCAATATGCCGCAAAATTGTATATTTTGTATAAATTTAGTTGAACAATTTTATTTGCGGCGGCGCCAGCATCGAGCTCAATATACTTGCGAATATTCGTCACACTGGTAAATCACCGATTTTTAGACGTCCAGGGTTTTCAATAATTCTGACAACAGCGCAAAACGCATTTTGTCCATTTGTTTGGATTTTTTGAAATCAGTCCTGGTGTCGGTTATTTACAGTTGTGTAGCATTTTACAGACGACAACTATTATGAAGAGAAATAAAAAATTTTTAGCGATGAGATTAGGTTTAGGCCAATTTTAAATTTAGTAAGTAGAGGTAATTAATTTTAGTTAATAATTATTATTTAAAAATTTTACATCACCTCCTCCCTCTTCTTTGATGCAGCAAATTTATGAAAGGGAGTGTCCCGTTCTCAGGATATAGGTACTGTTGAATACTTTTATGTGTTTGATATGGACATATTAGTTCAGGACAATAATTAGTTATTAGTTTCACCAAAAATCGTACTTATGTATTATGATAATAAAAATAGGCCCATAACTATACAGGGTATTTCCTAAGTTATTACATAAAACGTAATATAATTGATTGATCCATTTTAAGAAAAAATGTAATCTAAGCATATGTCGTAAATCGCTTGGGTTTTAAAATATAGTGTGTCCAAGTTTCTTCAGGTTTCTAAAAGTTTTAAATTAGGAAAAAGGATTGAGAAAACTTATTTAAATTTGATATGCTGACATGCGTGGAATCAAAAGTAATTTTTCAGTACTGATTAAATATTTTCTACCTTCAGGGATATAAGAATTGGTGATCATATTAAGGGTTTTTCAATTAAAAAGGATACTTATTTCATTTTTGATTCTTTTTGTAATTTCTGACAATCTACAAAAACAGCCCTTGTGCGTTTTTAAAGATAATAAGCGGTTTTCGAGTAATCGAAATTTGCAGTCAAATACTGATTGGTCATACTTCAAACATCCATAGAGAGTCGTATCGTTACCGGACGATGTATATCAAACAGCAATACTGGCGAAATTATTAATTATTATGGAAAAGGGTTCAGCAGGAGACTATAAAGGGAAAGCTTTCGAAGATATAGATATTAATTTAGAAGAAGATATAAATGAAGAGCCCATGTAGACTTATTATGAAGAACCAGATTCACCGGAGCCTTCAACTTCTGTCAGCGAGCCCCGTGAATTAAGGTCACAAAATGTAATGATAAAGGCAAAAAAAGAAATTTGGTCCCACGGATCGAGGAGCCAAAGCAGATCCTTAACGATTTTGCATCTTCAAAAAAGAAAAGCACCAAAAAAAGGTAATTGTGAACGTTTAATAGCTCAGCATCCAGACCATAGACAAAATTTATTTAGACCATCACAACGTATTCGCAACACCAGCTGAATCCGTCCAATGTATGGGCGAAAAAGTGCGTTTGTACGCATTGGGCGCCAGTCAGATTTTTAAACGACGGTCCTCTCGAGGCATGCGCACTCGGGACGTCTAGCAAAAGTGGTTGTTGAACTCAATGACGCAACTCGGCGATCAGAACCGGACCCAGTTGTAATCACTGAAGGAAACACATGGAATACAGCTGTTGTAAATGCTGAAGTTGCTATTTCCATTTGCAACAATACTTTTAAGTTTTGAGGTATTAAGATTAACTCTAACCAAATAAATTTTCTAACTTTTATCTTAAATGCACTCCGGTGTTGAAGTGAACACACACACGGAGAAGTAGAAATATTTATCAGTGACGTATATTGAGTGTGGTCAAGGTGTCAGAAAGACACTGATGGGGTGTGTGTGTATTAGGCGCATTGTATAAGGGGTAAGATGGTGTAAGAAGGTCATATATAGTGTCAATGCCTCCTTCCCCTATATTGCATAAGGGTGAGTGAGTGTCCAAAAGGCATATTTGCGCTTCCGCCAAAGGGGCACTAAAAATACTAGTGGATTAGGGTAGAGGGGAGTATTTGAAAAGGGATGGCGAAAGAAAAAAGCTCTTTCGAAAAAGGATCGCTAAGATATCAGTGGATTAGAAGGGCGAGTGTCCAAAAGGCATATTTGCGCATTCGCCAAAGGGGCACTAAAAATACTAGTGGATTAGGGTAGAGGGGAGTATTTTAAAAGGGATGGCGAAATAAAAAAGCGCTTTCGCCAAAGGATCGCTAAGATATAAGTGGATTAGATTGACATGGGGCCGTAAGTAAGTAGCGCTTTCACCAAAGTATCAAGTGCACACACTGTAAATAGGTGTAAAAATATTTACATCTTACCACAGAACTTGGTTTGTTCAATAATTATACAAGATGGGATGCCAATCCAATAAAATATACACATAGTTTTGGTAATTTTTTTATTTACTATTTTTACTTCTTAAAACAGTTGCATATTTTATTTCTATTGTTTAGAATACTATGTTTATATTTTATTTCAACTTTCAATTTTGTAAATGTAACGTTTAAAAAAATAAGAGGGGGGACATTAAAGAGACGCACTGTATATGTATAAACTGAGCTATTTTCGAGGAATTATCGACAGTTTTGTATAGCAAGAAAACTCAGATTTAAGCCAACAAACTTTACAATTTTTGTTAAAATCTCACTAACGGTTACATTTTTATCATTAATAAAAATAATAATTACAAGTAATATATTTAGCATTTATTACTCGATAAAAGATTCACGTCATGTGAAATAACTTTTCAAGTACGGTCCTGTCTATCACAAGGCAAACGTTCGACAAGGCGCAAGCCCGCAGAAGACCGTCTGTGTTTACGGATTCAGCTTGGTAAATTTGCCACATTCGCAAATGACATTATTTCTCTATTATATATTTTCTCTATGATCCAGACGTACTGAAAAACAAGTCATGGTGGTCATGGAAAATACGAAAATAAAATAGAAACGTTTTAGTTCTCTGGAACTATTTATTAACAGAATGAACCTACTTTTGTTATTTTCTTGATAAAACCAATTAAAAACTAAGTTGTATATTTGCTTTTATAGCTTTTTTCCTTTACTTCTTGCTTGTATTTTTTGTATTAACATGTCCTCTTGGGATAATGTTTTATTATTCTAAATTCTTAGCCCTTTTCAATAAACACAAAAACTTTAATAAGAACAAAATATTTGTAACAAAACGCAAAAATTTAATTTGCACATCTAAAAGAAAATCGTGTGATTAAAACCACCGGAAAACTTTAATTTTAGCACCTTGAGTCGGTAATGGGCTAGAAACTTAAGGAGAAATTTTGAATATGTTGTAATGTCTTTTCAAACAGTAAGCAACAAGGATATTTTAACAGTATTTTAGATTTGTTTTATACCCCGGGTCTGGTTTCGCTGATTAAAAACTGATCCTGTTTTAGCCAGGGCCGTACCCAAGGGGGGGGGGGATTAGGGGGTTTAAACCCCCCCCCCCCCCCGAAATGTCGACGAGCGTCGTAGGCACCTCGACACTCGCACTCAGCATCGCCATGAAAAATAGCAAAAATACAACCTTAATGCAAATCGTTATTACTTTGTTTTGTGTACTAAATTTTTTTTTTACAGTGCGTTACAGCTGTTTCGTAGTACAACTACATCTTCACCATACAGTTACCGGCAACCGCGCGCTACCTTGCGAGGTGTGGGATGTTTATACGCAGACCCACACAAGCACGAACCAGTCAGGCTACATAGCTCGTGAAGCTACTTAGTTCATAGGCTAACAAAGTATACAGACTAGAAACTGAATAACACATCTCTTTCTAAATTGTTGTTGAGCGCCATCCTTGGTCTGTATGCCCACAAGCTTGCTTTAATGATCGATCGAATCAAACTTGTCGACGGACGGAGTTGACAAGAGCAAAAATTCTTTATTATTAATTTTACGACCAAAAGTCATTCTTTATTAAAAAAATTCTGCTTGTCGAAAATTGAAGTTTGCCATGATATAAAAATCTAAGATCAGATGCAGAGGGTATTAATAAATTAAGAAAAATGAAAATGCTTTAGGAGAGAAGCACCATTATTTATGATTTTAAATAAAATGTTCGTAAAACAAAGCTGTTTGTAATCCAAAACAACGCCTCAATCCAAATTTTGATATCAAAATTCTGATTATTAAATTTATTCCAGATAGCTACCTCCCACCCCTCCGAATTAAATAAGTACACTCTTGTTTTGTGAACATTTTCGAAAATACGTTGCAATAGTCGCAAAAAAAACACTTATTATTCTAAATTTAAAAATTTGAATTTTTATTACAAAATTTGTATTTAGGCTTTATTTTGGATTATAAAAAACTTAGTTTTATGAACATTTTGTTGAAAATACTAAGTAATTGTACTTCTTTCGTAAAGCATTTTAATTTTTCTTAATAAACACCCTGTACATCTGATTTCAGATTTTTATATGATAAACTTATTTTTTCGACAAGCAGAATTTTTATGAAGAATGACTTTCGGAAACATTATTTTCCCCTTATCAACTCCATCCGTGGACACATTGTATGTATTAATATTTTTTAAACTTACGTGCATAGAAATCGACCCACATCATACTTTTGAAATCGAATGCAATTTTTAGCAACCATTTACCAGAGTTTAATTACAAAAAGTATATTGTACGAAAGACTGTTTAATATCCACTACAGTGGGTCTATATCAATCGAGATGTCCTTTTTTTATTCAAGTGATAAGTGACGACTGGTTTTTAAGAAAATGCATTTGATTTCAAAATTGTGTGATTGGTCAAGTTCTATGCGCGTAAGTGTATAAATATTATGATGGTTCCGATGGACGAAGTATGGCTTTTTGCAATGTAAATCTTGCACTTACAACCTATATGGTATACAGCAGAATGATGCCATATGATTGGTTAAGAGGAAAAATTTAAAAAATTTCATAAAATATTTAGTACCATGATATTTTAATGAATTACATATACATTAAATTGAATAACCTACAAGACCAATGCGCAGAAAGCTAAGACCACATGAGCATCAAAATAAATTTAGTTAGACGCGTGTGGAAAATACATACCGTACTTAAATTGATCTTTTGTTCATAAACTTGCGAGAAAACATAAAAAAAAATCATAGTACAAAACTTAGTTTTCTTATTTTTACACTTATCAGTTTAAATCCTTGATTTTCAAAAGTTAAATAATATGCTATTTTAAGTATCTTTTCTGACACACTCTCTCTACCCACAAGCGCTCTCAATGCATTGAATGAATGCAATATAGATATATACCCAAGTATATTTGCTCTGCTAAAAGTATTCGCTACATTGCCGGTATCAACAGCTTCGCCGGAACGATCCTTTTCAACATTGAGAAGATTGAAAACATATCTGAGAAATTCAACAAGTGAAGGTAGAATGACTGGGCTAGCACTAATGAGTGTACACCGAGAAATAGATATTCCCAATGGAGAGGTCTTAGATATGTTTTCCAATGAAAAAAGAAAGATTGATTTTGTTATATAGCCTCATAAGTATTAAGACATAACAGTTAACTACAAAGTTTATTTTATTTTTCGATATCTCTGTGAGTTTTTCATGTGCTTAGTTAAAATCTGTTACTTCGTTTTAAATTAAAGACGTGTACTTAGAGATGAGCAATGGTTTTTTGCTTCCCACTTCGCCTCCTTTTATTTCCTTTTTATGAACTTCCAAGGAATTTAACCCCCTACGTGTATGGCTTAATACAGCACTGAATGCAAAATTGTGAAACACAGAGGGTTAGCTGTTATTTGGTAGGACAAGTCAAGATCCCTTCTACATTATTTTTGATCAGATTCAAGTATCACCTCAATAAGGTCTATTATTTTAGGGCAAATAAGATATTTTTTACGTGCCTTGCACTTTTTTATTACCAAAATTATAAAAGTAATTAATTTATTAGACTCATTAGGAATACCTACTCTTTTAATGCCACTTAATTAGCTGTTATTATGTCTGTTTAAATGTAGGTTAACTGTGCCTTCTATCGTCGCTTTTTATTATTTTAAAATGTACAATGTTACTGAACCAAAAAATTACACTAAACTTTAATGTTATGTGTACAGCCATTGGCAACTCAAACTTTCAGATATGCATTGCGTTTCTATAAACATCTGAAATGATTGTCGATGGCTGTACATCAAAGTTAAGTTATCAGCTGTTATGGACAGGTTTCAGAAACTTTTCGTAATTTTAAGTCGAATTAAAAAATTATTTAATTAGCTTGGATGCGCACATATTTTGTTGGTTGATTCGGAACAACTTAGAGAAAAAGTTTAGTCGTTAGTCGAGCCGTCCTTAAATTTATAAAATCGTACTCATAACCCCATAATACCTAATAATAAAGTTAATTATTGTAAGATTCAATTTACAAAGTTGCTCATTAGAATAAAAGGCACAATGATTATTGCAGCTGCTTTTAAGTGGAAAGCGAAAAGCTTAGGACGGACCGACTATACTCTGAATAATTTACAGATAATAGGACTAAAATGTTTTCTCATTAAACATAAACCCGTTATTACAACAGTAAATGTACGTTTCTTTGCCAAAAAAATTAAAATATGTTTTAAAATGATGTGTTTACACCAATCGAATATTATAAAATATTCACGCGATACGAATGCAGTCTCTTGGGACCATTTTAAAACTTGTCCATAACAGTGAGATATTTCTGGTTTACTTTATATTTACCGGTTTCCATTTGGGTGAGATTTTACAATATTTACTTCAAATCCTTTTCAATTACGGATAAAAGTGGTTCGAGGGTTAAAAAGTCAGTCTACTTTGGAAAAACCAGCTATTACATTTTTCACTCTGAATAAGCACATTCAGTGGTTTGATTTCGCAAAGTGAATCTCTGAAGATGCCTCGTGCAATCGAAAGCGAAACGTCGGAAGGTTATTCCACTTTATGTCTTGACTACGATTTTCTAAAGAATGTTGTGGTTTAATTCTTTTGCCATAATATTAAGAACCAATTACTGAAGTGTAAAAATATAAAAAAGACGTTAGTTCATGAAAAAAATTCTTATTATATATACTAGTATATAAAAGTATACTTAATCGTATACTTTTCCTTTTAAACTGCGCCAAACAAAAATTCGAGACAGACGTCTCGAATTTTTGTTTGGCGCACGGTTGTACAGCACGGTTTTGAAGGAAAAATATAAAATAAAATTTTTATTTCATTTATCTCTATATATAAAAGAAGAAACTGACTGATTGACTGACTCACTGACTGATTGCTTGACTGACATATCAACGCACAGTCCACACCGCTGGGTCTATAAACTTAAAATTTTGCGGAGAGATTTCTTATATAACGTAAGCAACCACTGAGGAAGAGTTTTTCAAAATTTAACCATTAAGGGGGTGGTGAAACAGGGGTACGGAGAAAAATATGAGATGATCCTATTAGATCGAAACTTTATAGAAGTGTTACAAATCAGGACCTAGATGAAGAATATGGTGGCGTGAATTAATTAATCCTGATCGTAACATAAAAAGGGTATTTCGATCTACCTATTTTAATCGCAATTACGATGGTAAGGCACTCTTGAAGGTCTTGAAGTCTCGGAGGAGTTAATAAAAGTGTTAGTAATGATATAATAAAGTTAATAAAGAGTGTTAGTAATGATATAATGATATAAAGAGTGTTAGTAATGATATAATTACCAAACCATACTTGACCAAATAGTGATGTGTAGACTCGTCAGCAACTCTGGTAGATCTCGTCGGGGACTGGAACATGCGACCTTCGCGATATCAGCGCGATTCACGACCCACGAATTAACCCGAGGTATCAGTATCACCTTCTAAGAATCTTAGCTCTTAGATATGACGCTTGTTATGAATTATAGCCTTTGTAGTATAGCAAATAAAACACTTGTGTTTCAAAACACTTAAATTCTATTAACAAAAATAAATAAAAATTGACTTTACAAAGGTAAACTTAAAACTAATGTACAAAAAAAATAATTAATTTGGTTTAAATTAGAACAGGAGAAGAGATATAGACATGCGTTTACTTCAATTAATATGAAACAATAAATTTTATTAATGTTAATTTAGATGACATTAAAAGTTAGAAAAAGAGATTAAAATTCTAAGGAAAGGTCTAGGCTTGTTGATAATTCCCACAAATTATAGAGATTGAAAATCCCCCCTTATCTGGGTTGGTCAGACCCGACACAAATTTATGAATTGTCTTACCCAAAAGTATTTACTACACTTTAAAGTAGATTACGTTAAATTTTAAAGAAAGTAACTATAAGAGCCTGCTTTTAGTTAGAGAAACTGATCACCAATTCGAACACTACCCGAACGAGAGATATGTAGTTAGATCACGAATGTCAATTAGGAACTGTCTTTGAATATTCCCCTTAATTCAGAGGTAACCTACGGGTACCACCTATTTCTTAGCTCATCATCCTAGAAACTACCCTTTTTGCCCTATGACCAATGATAGCTCTCGTTATCCTTCTAAGGGTATGTCCTTTAAGCTTCTGACCAATTATAAGAAGCGTCTTTAAATTGTAAGTTTCAGATATTTAGCACTAGATGTGGCTAGTTGTTCCCAATTTTTAATGATATTACAGGGAATTATCTAATTGTAATATTTTATGATCTCTCTCCGGTAATAATATATATAAATGTATGAAATCTCTATAATACTAACTTAATTAACTTTCAAAGTTGGGAAAAATCCTATCCACTGTTATTAAGCTACTTAGGCATCTGATTCGGTATATATGACAGGAAAAACCCACTCTGAGTACACTTATCTTGAGCGGATTTACCACACTTTTCACGAAATAATCGACATTCTCCATATTTTTATATCATTAGAAAAACGGGTCGGTAATTACATTTCTACATTTGGCGGCATATTCGTTGTTGGTGGCCCTACCACCCAGAGTTGTTATTTTTTCGGCATTTAAGGTCTAGCAATATAACCCCTAAATTTGTATTTATTTCCCTTTAGTCGTATAGTTTATTAGTGATAAGATGATGCGAAAAGGTTTTTAAATTCTTAAAAGGTTTCAATTTTGTTATTATATTAGTTTTGAAACCAAATGTTTATATCCGTTATTTGGCCATTTTATTGCCTTTTTTCTGTGGTATTTTAGATCTCTCTTGTCCCCGGATGTTGAATACCCGTGAGAAACTAAATATTGAATATTATGGCTTGTAGAATATTCCTTTGTTCGGAATTTTAGACTATTTATTTTTTCGTAAAAATAACTAACTTTAATATGTAATATTAATTAATTATATTATATTATATTAATATTCATAAATAACTTTTACTAATCCATTTTATTACATTGCCCCATTCCCAGATCGAGCCGTTTTTCTACAAAAGAAAAATAGGAGTAAATAATTTCACTGAATTGTAATATACCCAATCAAGTAATGGTAAGAACAATTTACCTTAACAAAAAAATCGAATTCTATTTTCAACACAAATTCCACTAAATAAAGTCTTTAGTCCCTAACGCTCGAATTTACCGCACTCGCGAATTCGCGCACTTACCCACTAAGCACAAAATATCCTTTTTATTTCTCTAATAAATTAAATGTTTTCTATGTGTCTCCACTAGAAAATCATTGGTTCTTATAGGAATAACCCAACCTGAGCAACAACAGTTGGGGGAGGGGATATTTTCAAAATTAACTGGTAAGCAAATCACCCGTGGTGTCAAAAAAGAATTGCATCAAATGCGATGATTTTATGGTTGCAGAAACAACCAGGAAACTTGCTTTAACATTTCCTATACCATAGTACATACATACAGACATACTTGAATTCGTTGATATAGCATATTACAGTAATGTTATTTATAATATTTTTAAAAAGTGTTAGATTAACTTTTAGAATCTAAAGGCCTGTCCACACTTAGTAACATGTTATAGAAACCTGTTACGGAATCATGTTTTTATAACTTGTTGACAACATTTAGACGTCCTTATTAAGTATTCGGATTGCAACAGTCCATTCCAACATGTCCAACGCAAAGGACGTTCGTCTCTTGTCTAGATAAAACAACGGAGACAAACTTCCTTGCTATTAAATGCAAAAACGTTAATGTGAACGCAGCCGCAACATGTTACCAAAATACCGTTGCCAACACTCTTTGAGGTTTACCGCTCACCAACCGGTTCGACAACATGTTGAATAACTTTGTTGGTAACAATGTTGAGTAGCAAGTGAGGACAGGCCTTAAGAGTATTTAATGTTTTACATTAATAAAGTTGTTCAACATTATTTCAATAAGAATAATAATATCGTGTAAAAGTTTTAAGAAAAAAAGTTTAAACAAAGAAAAATGATTTAGTCTCCAATGAAAAATTGGCACAAGTTCGGATAGTAATATCTTGGCATTAATATTAAAAGTTAAAACTCTTCTATGGTAAATGGTCACACCTAATGTATACTAATAATTTTAAATTTATTTTGATTCAGCCCAACTGCCATTGTATATATTCGTGTAATATTTATTTTAGTTTTAAAATATTCTACAGTTGACGGTGTTCCCGAGCAGGCAGTTTGACTTCTTTTATTTGTATTTTTTTTACTGTTTTAAAGACTGTTAAACTAATAAAAATGCTAAGATGAATCGTAATCTTGTGGTTTTATTTATTCTGTTATGTTGGCCTGAGGGCCAACAAAAAGCTATCTGAACAACCCTAAGCAATAAGCCTGAGCTAAAACTATGGAGAGAAAGCAGTGGAACTTTCTAGGACTTATACAATGAATTAGGATTATTACGAAATAAGCTAATGGGATGGTTGACTGGCAAATTATCCCACAGAGTGGCGTCACTGCTGCATGTGTCAGCCAGTGTGGTTATATTACTGCTTACAGCTAGGGGAAGCATCACTTTTAACTGAACAACATGAATTTAACAGTAAAAGTCAAACAAATTGGCAGAAACATAACCTTTAACGTACAATTATTGACGTTTGAGTGAGGCACATGCAGCAGTAGCGACCGCTGCGCTTAGCAGTTTAGACAGTTTTGGATGTTTTCCGTTTAGTGGCCACTCTGTATATGATATCTCTAAGTTGAATACGTTAATAAATATTTTCTCAGAAAGCAGAACTTTTATGAGTAACTTTTTTTCGTGAAATAAATAATAAAAAAGTTTTCCATATTAGAGTGCATTTTAGACACACTGTAATTATTAAGGTTAACTTTATGCTAACTTTAAAAATAAATATTTACCGAGGTGCTTGCAATAGTGTTGATGTTAGCTTCAGGTGAAAATGGTGTCAGCACATTATTAGATATGTAGATCAGATTTTCATTCAACTTCGAGATCAGCACTCTCAATGTGTTGTTTTTATGATAGAACAGAAAATGCTCTGAATTTTTGAGATAGCTAAAAGTAAAAGCGGTCTTAGTAGGCAACCGTTAAAACCCCAAATTAACAACTGGAGGGTACAACGTCCTCATTTTAATAATAGCAGCCATCTGTTGTAATTTTTATAAAGCTTTCTTTCTGTATAATTAAAATTGCCGTAACATATTCAGAAGCCCATATACTCGGAAAAAAAATAGTCATTGCTAGAAGTGCCTAAATTCACCACTAAGACCGTATTCTACATATTGAGATACTGCTCCCCGACAGGACGTTGTCAAGGTAGGACAGTCATGCGTGGCTGCAGTCTCTTCTCTCGGAAAGCGTCCCCTCAAGATATAAAATAAAATACATTGCACGTCTTTCTCATAAAACATAAAATGTCACAGGCACATTTTGTATTAGATCATTCAATTTTTTTACTTACTTACTATGTTAATATTCTTTTCTCAGAAAACGGAACTCTGTATATGGAGTAACATTTTTTCGTAAAATTAACAATAATAAAAAACTTTTCCCTTTAATTTAATTAAAGTCTTAACTTTATGCTAATATATTTTTTTATAAATATTTACCTAAGTGCTTGCACTTCTGTTGATGTTAGCGTCATGTGACAATGGTTGCACATTATTGGATAGATGTATGTAGATATGTAGATCAGATGTTCACTCAACTTCGAGATTAGGACTCTTAGGTGCAGCAAACCTGAAAAAGCAAATTTTAACATTATTACAAGATGATGAAACTATCATATGATTGATTATCATAATAATTAAGAGCAGTAGGAAACGTTTTTTGTTAATACGTCGCCTCGAGTCTAAACTTACAACATAATTTTTAATTCTAAATAACATTTACTTATTATATTTTGCTCCAAAATAAACCTGCAAGCTCCTCTCTTGGGACAGTTTTGGATTTTTTCCCGTTTAGTAATTACTCTGTATACAGGGTGATCCATGGTGGATGGTACGTTAGACGTACAGTCAACCAGCCAACGAATCATTCTGAAAATTTGGTCATGTACATAATCGAATTTGCTCTACCTGCCTAAAATATTTTAACAATGCAGAGGTGCCGCTTCTAGCAAAAAGTAGTAACAACTTTGATATTTTAAATAGAACACCCTGTATATGACTTTATTTTCAAAACCACTATTAATTTCTTAACAACTTCCCTTAACATTGTTTTAAACTTATCTCTTACAGTTTCTGAAATAATAATTACTTTTCAATTTCTTTGGCGGAAAACGTTACCTTAAAAAATGCTGATATTTTTAAACTTTAAAATGTTAGGACCCTAAAATTTCGTGGAGAGTTAAATAATAACAAGGGGCTTTTTACCCTATGCCCAAATCTTAGTTGCAGTATACAGGGTGGTTTAAAAATACAGTTATTTTGATTACTTGAAAAAGTGGCCATAAGTATATTTTTTTAAATGTAACAATCTGTATATTATTACTGATTTAAAAAGCTACTTAAATTTGCTCTTTATTTTTGTCAATTGTACCTATACCTAGGTAACTAGTCAAGTTTCTGACTTATAAGCCATTATTTGTAAAATTTTCTCAACAATTTAATTTCCATACGGATTTTAGTAAGTATTCCATGACAAACAATTGTTTGATATAAAAGTCATGTCACTTTCGTTACCGTTTTAATATTTTATTAAGTATTACTGATACAAGTGATAAATACCGTTAAAAATCATGGAATAAAATTATTCAAATGCAGTTCTTATTAATTTATTTTATTTGGACAAAGTGATAAAATTACGCCAGTAATAATATACAAGGTTTACTTAAAAAAATTACTTATGGTTACTTTGTCAAGTAACCAAAATAACTGTATTTTAAAACCACCCTGTATACTGCAACTAAGATTTAAGCATAGGGCAAAAAGTCCCCGGTATAATTTAACTCTTCATCAAAATTTCTTAATTAAATATTTTAGAGTTCAAAAATATCAGTATTTTTTAAGCTAACTTTTTCCACCAAAAAAATAGGAAATTAATTATTACTTTAGAAACGGTAAGAGATAAGTATAAAACGATATTAAAGGAAGTTGTTAAGAAATTAATAGGGGTTTTGAAAATGAAATAATATACAGGGTGTTCGGTTTAAAATATCAAAATTGCTACTACTTTTTAGTAGAAGCGGCAACACTGCATTGTCAAAAATATTTTAGACAGGTAGAGCATGTTCGTTTATGGAAACGACCACATTTTCAGAGCGATTCCTTAACTGGTTCGCCAGATATATCTAACATACCCTGTATATTCATTCATCTCAGAAAACAGAACTCTTATAAGGAGTAACTTTTTTTTCGTAAAATTAATAATAAAAAAGTTTTCCATATGTAGAGAACATTTAAGAGACTCTGTAATTAAGGTCTTAACTTTATGCCAATATATTTTATTAAATAAATATTTACCTATGCAAGTGCTTGCATCAGTGTTGATGTTAGCCTCACGTGAGAATGGTGTTAGCACACTATTGGACATATGTATGTATATCAGATTTTCACTCAACTTCGAGATCAGGACTCTCAAGGTGTTGTTTTTATGATAGAACAGGAAATTCCCTGAATTTTTGAGACAGCTAAAAAGAATAGAGGAGTTAATAGACAGTCGTTTAAAACCCCAAATTAACAGTTGAAGGATGCAATGTCCTCATTTTAATAATAGCAGCCATCATCTGTAGTAATTTTTTACAAGCGTTCTTTCTGTATAATTAAAATTACCGTAAGATATTCCCCATATGCTCAAAAAAAAATAGTAATTGCTAGTAGTGCCTAAATTCACCACTAGGGCCGTATTCTACATCTTGAAAGACTGCTCTCCGATGTTGATAAGGTAGAACAGCCATGATTGGCTGCACTCTAGCAACACTCTCTCGAAAAGCATTCCCTCGAGACGTAGAACACATTGCACGTCTTTCTCACAAAACATAAAATTTAACTTAGGCATATTTTGTATTGCACCCTTCAAGTACTTTGGTATATTTAGTTTGGTACACAGGTTCCACGTGGGCAAAATCAAAATTACATTACACTGATGATATGAAGGTGTAGGAGCCCTTTTAGAAATGCGTCGATTGATCAAGGTTCACCTTAGTGGATCCTGTGCAAAAACATTGTAAGAAAATAATTTTACAATACCTTTTTTAGTATTCCTCCAAGGCGTCGGCAACTGTTTCGGCCTTCCTTGGCCATCATCGGTGTTGTACGGTCCCGAGCAGGGACAACAACAGACAGCCGCTTACTAGTTAACATTTTTACATACCCAGACCTGAAAAGTAAACAGCTGCCAAGAAAACACCTGGGACATTTTTTAAAAATATTACGTTAAGTTGAAAAGGCCAGAGCCAAAACAATAATTGTTATTGATATTTCATTAATAAAAAATCCCCCAACGTGTGTTCTTAGTTTAAAAAGAGTATCTTCTTTTCCTAAAAACCAAAAAATAATTAGTAAACTAAAAAGGACAGTTTTTGTATAACATTTTGGCGTTATATTTAAAACGCCAAAGTAGTAGGGATAAAGTGGCTGGTGATAACTTTTTTGAAACAAGAAATTCATGCACGCGCGCAAAGTTTACCTTGTAACTGCTGCGCAGACAATGACAAGGTAAAGAATGCATGTGCAAGACTAAAACCAAACTTATCGCTAAAAATTAAAAATTTATCGCTTATATTTAATACCGAATTATCTTGCATACCTAAAAATGAGTTAATACCTAAAAATGAAAAATTAGTTATAATATTAACACCTGAACAGAAAAAAGTAAATTATACCTAAAAATAAAAAGAAAAAATTAGTAAATAGAAACAGAGTGGTTATGGATGTAGGCCTATTCCATTAATGTTCAGACAATTTATATACTTATTCCTGGGGAACAAACATCAATCTTTCTCTGGGTATATTTTCTATCTAGCTGTCTTTTCTTTATAAATTCAATTGATTCTCATATTATGTTAATTTTGCTATTATGGATACTAGTTATTTTGCCATTATAAAAAATATTTCTCTTCAGTTAATCTTAGCAAGCCTAAAAATAAAAGAAAATATCAAAATAAAATGGTTTGACAATTTTTGGTGCAAAGGCACTTAGGTGAAAAGAGTCGGAGTATTTTTTATTACTGGATAAAATTGAGATAACACACCTTCTTTTGAAACAAGCTTTTATTTAAAATATTTTCATGAAATTTTGGTGAGTTGTTAGGGAGATAGGGATAAACTTTAAACATATTTTTGACATTTACCCCCTCTGTACTGATGGTAACTTTGTAATTTTGAATGGGATGATGTACTTTTGTTTATAAAATTCGAATCTACGTAAAAAGCTACGTATGTGTACAATTTTTCTTATTTGCTCTTTCGGTTGCGGAATTATGGTTAACTAAATTTTGATTGTATTTAGAAAATAAATAAATTTTACCAATAAATCAAATTTACTTATTTCAGAATTATTATTTGTTTCCATGGAAATGCGTTATTTTTACTTAAGTCAGTTGCGAACTTTGAAGTTTTAACGATTATTTCTCTAGGTACCCGGATTAAACCCCCTTGACTTTTTCTTGTGGGATTTTATAAAGGACAAAGTGATGGCGGCTGTACCTACAACCGTAGATGGTATAAAAGACCGAGTCCGCTTTGCCTGCTGATTAGTGACACTTGAAATGTTACAGTGGGTACGAAATTCATTTAGAAGAATAGTGAGAAACTGTTTGGAAGTTGAAGGGGGACATTTCGAACAACTTCTCAAGCATGACAGACTATAAAGAAGTCGAAATTAAATGGTATTTTTTTTATTTCATACCCTAATAAATCTTAATTCCGTAACAGACAAAACAAATCAAACAATATTTTACACGTACGTAGTTTTTTACGCAGATTCGAATTTTATAAATAAAAGTACATCGTCCCATTTAAAATTCCAAAGTTACCACACCCCTCAAAATAGAGAGAGGAAGTAAATGTCCAAAATATGACTAAATATGCCCCCCTATCTCCCTATTATCTCATCAAGATTTTATGACAATATATTAAACAGTTTTCGAGATATCACCTCGTAACACTTTCAAAAAAAAACTCACCTTGTATATCGTTGGTACACAAGCAAGACACACTAAGACAAAAATGTAGTTTTGAGAAAATTGGATCTCAGTCTTTACATTTAATTATGTCAAGAAATCCAACTTTCAAAAATAATTTGTTTTAATTTCCAAAATATCACATTCTCTGTTTGTGGGCATATACAATGGATATTGCATCAACAATTTACCTTATTTTTTTCAAAAAAATGTTACTGAATAAGTCAAAATCGAAAAAAAATTACTCAGCCTTTTGCTCAAAACTTTTATCCCCATTTTCACCGCACTGTTTAAACTTGGTTTGACTCAAAACATGTCTAGAATGTTTACTTTGCTGTGAAGGAAGAGAAGAAACGAAGGAAACATTCTAAACGTGGATTAAGCCAAACGTGGTTTAAATATTGCGTTGCAAATGGGGGTAATAACTCAATAGTAATAAATTTAACTGACATTCACATTAAGAGGCACAGAGACATTAACATAAGTGCTGTCACATTAAGTGTCCAATTAGTTTAATTCTTGATTAAACTGTTTGTGCAACTGGGCGTAAGTGTGCTTTACTTGTAAACCGACAATATACTTACTGTAACAGCCAAATAAAATCTTTTGTTATACCTTTTAACAGTTATCTATTGGATAAGTATTGGTAATGATGCTCTGCACCATCGAGGTTCTTCATCATCAAGGTTCTAAACCATCAAAGGCTTCACCATCAAGTCTCTTCATCTCTAAGGCTTCTAACCACCATAGACAAAAGACTATGGGGGTATTGTTCACTACCTCAAGGGCGTATCCTGAGTCACCTCATATCACAGATATTCTACGCACACACGATGAGATGTTTACAGATGATTGGAGAACGAACGCATGGAACCACTTACCTGAAACAACAGAGAAAAACATTTAGAATAAAATTTTAACATCATTAAAAGATGATGAAATTATCATATGATCAATTGTGTAAAATTTCAAGTTTCTAGACCCAGCGGTGTGGGCTGTGCGTTGATATGTCTGTCAGTCAGCCAATTTCTTCTTTTATATATAGAGATAACCTACCAAAAACAATATTAAAAGAGCCAAAACTGGAGTGTTCTTAAATTCAGCAACTTTCTTCATCGGAAATAAGATGTAATACGTTGAAAAGAAACAAAACACAGCAATGAAATTATTCGCTGGATTTAAAAACTTAAAACAGATTTAGAAATCGAGAATACGAAAAACCGATAAGCATCAAATATCTTACCTTTACAAATTCTGCAAGTTGCTCTAATCCTCTAGGCTTGTGTCCCGTACATTTAGAATTCTGGTTTTAAGTTTTCATGGTCGCACCCTCTTGAGCTTCTAATGGCATTTTCAAAAAACAATTGTCGTTTGAAACAATTAACCTTTAAAAGCATCAGTCGGACAGTACGCAAACCAACCTTAAGGTATTTTCTTTAAAACTGAATCAGAACAGAATTCAATATATTAGGTAAAAGACAATTTCAATCAATTTCAGCCCTTTTGTACGTTAGACTAAAAGAGATGAAATCGACTGAAGGTCACCAATTTTATCCTTTCTGTGCGTTAGACTAAAAAGAATGAAATTGATAAGACCTAGAAATACAAATAGTATACTACAAACTAATTAAAAATTTTAAAAGATACCGATCTATTTCATCCATCTTGTACGTTAGACTAAAAAGGATCAAACGGATTGGATGTCATCAGTTTCAACCTTTCTGTACGTTAGACTAAAAAGGAACAAACCGATAGGACGTAATCTTTTAAAACATTGTGTGTATTTAGGTCAAAGGAAATCAAACTTCCAAAGTATACTACAAATAAATAAAAAATTCTAAAAGATTTATAATCAATCTACTTTATTCTTTCTGTACGTTAGACTAAAAAGAATCAAATGGATTGAATGTCCTCGACTTCATCATTTTTGTACGTTAGACTAAAAATGATCAAACATAGAACGTTTGTCTTTTAAAATATCGTGTTAAAAAGGTTGGTTTTTGTATCCTATGCCACCCTGAAAGAATTTCGCGCCTCGTTTACACATTGTTTTAATAGGTTCCTGAAACAAAGGAAAAGTTATTTAGATACAAGTATTACAATCGGTAATTATTTAATTAAGAGTAGTAAGTCTCATCGTAAAAAAAAAATTCGGGAGCAGAGTAAAAGAGACTATAAACCCCAGAAGAAATATTACCCTGTATATTGTTTGGGAAGTTTATAATACTATTTATCAAAAAGTGCTCAAATTTAGCCATGTACAAATGTTATAAAAATTATCTCAAAAATAGTTGGAGATATAATGTAAAAAGCTAGAACAAAATTAAAACTTTGACACCCTGTATCTAGGAAATCAAGCATTGTATGCCAAAATAAACTGTTTTATATTAAATCTGCCCAAAAATCATATCCTAAAATACACTACTCCTATTAATTAACGCACCGCAACGAATTTATGATAATTTCGATAGCGATTTTCTTCCCCGTAATCAGACTCTAAAGAACTTTTTTTAGGTTATAGGTTCATTCTTTAGGAAAATAAGTATACCAGTATTGTTTGAAAACAATCAGTCTTTGCCCTTTGTAGGGGCTTAATAATAATGTTGCTTTTTCCCTAAAGTTTGTAGTGCCCTGTAGATTAGACCAGCCATAACGGCGATTCACATTTACAACTTTGTTTTTTAACCACTCTAATCTCTCAGATATTGAAGGAGATACAGGATTTCTTAAAGTGCTTGAAAAATAACAAAAAATTACTTTTACGACGTGGGTTTGGTGTGGCTTGCAAGAAGTCCGGACTTAAATCCCATTTAACACCTATGGGACATCCCTGGTAGGTGCCTAAGAACTTCGAAAATTTCACCAAACAATTTGGACACTTAGGACAGAGGCTTGTTGAAATCTGGAATGGATTCGATCAAAATGGATAAGATTAGGCATGTGTAGGTGTTAAGCTGTTATTATGTTTCAATCCTTAAGTTATGTTCTTGAACGTCTTGCTTTAAATTTTATTGGTTTATAATAATTGCTGTATTTTCTTAACAAAATAATTCGGTAATTTTTATCTGTTGTTATTTTTTAAAGTACATTAAGTAAAAAACATCACCCTTTAAAAAATCCTGTATCTCCTTCAATAATTGACAGATCAGAATGAATTAAAAAAATGTTAAGAGTAGATGAGGCTACAGTCTAGTTGTAAATGCAGTTATGGCTAATCTAATCTACAGGGCACTACAACTTTAGGGAAAAATAACATTTTTGTTAGACCCCTGTATTCTGTACAAAATTGATTTTTTCAAACAATACTGGTATACTTACTTTCTTAAAGAATGAACCTACAACCTAAAAAGAAAGTTTTTACAGTCGGATTAAGGGGTCAAAAGAAAATTACTACCAAAATTATGATAAATTCGTTGTGGTGCGTTAATTAACTGGAGTAGTGTATGTACTACCTTGTATAAAAAATGAAATGCTTGTGGAACAATATCTATTTTATCCCTTTGTGTTTTTATATTAAAATTAATTTTAAGAATATTTTCAGTCAGAGTAGGTATTTACAATTAGCCGGTGTTTTATTATATCGTGTACTCAGTACTTCTTGTGACTTGTATAAAATAAGTATAGATATATATGTACCTACTTAGGCACTCAGAATAAAAATACAAAAAAAATGTATTTAGTCTCTTTCTTTATTGCAGATCCAAATAATGAAGTAGATCATATTTTTCTAACACCCTCAATGAAAATTTACTTTTCCTCCCTAATTTTGGGTTTAAAAGGGGCACTTTTCCTCCCTACGTAGGAAAAGATATTTTTCTCCCTAGGCAGGAAAAGTTATTTTTCGCCCTAGGGACGAAAAGTAAAAATTAAATAAATATTCACGTACAGATAATTTATTTATTTTAAATTTATATTATTGCCTTCCGGTATATCTGTAGGTATAAAATCTTCATCAAAATCTCCCATTTTTGGATAAAAATTTATTAAAAACGGTGAAAAATTTGAAACAAAAGCGGTCTTAAAATATGTTTGATGTTTATTAATACGTTACTACGTTAATATGTACCTAGAATCGAATCGAGATGTTTCGAACCAACTAGATTAACTAGATAATTGAATGTTTTTAAAATGTTCTTTCTTTTAATTCAAGATTGTAGCTTTGTTAGTGGGCATTTCAAATGAAATTATTTGTTGTATTTATTGAAAAATATAAAATAGGCTAACTAAGCATTTTTTAATAAAAATATGTCAACTATAATTAGGTATTTGAAGACGCAATTTTTCTTTTTTATTATTATTCGGAGGTTTTCGCGGAAGTGTTAGAAAAAATCATATGTTTTACACTGGAGTAAAGCATCTTTTCCTCTCTTTGCGTTTACTGTCCTTCTGGCAGCAAACCTCACATGCGGGAGGAAAAGTGCCAGTTAAACAAAAAGCTATTTACTATTTCATACAACTTTTTAGCTTGCTTTTTGACTTATAAAGAAATCTTATGAGGTTTATCCTAAGTAACTATACAGGGTGTCCGGAAAGACTTAGTATGGGCAAATATCTTTGCTATTAGTAAAGATAGAGACACCAAATTTTAAGTGTATTTTATTGGATAATAAATCTATTTTTTTATGTGATATAACTTTTTTCACCCCCTTGAGGGTTCACGATAGGGAGTTGAGGTAAATTTTTTTACATTCAACCCTATGCCGTGTGCCTACCTTATTTTGAAGGTCTTCAAAAAATAAACCTTTTACAGCAAACCTAAGGTCCGTATCGTAATAATTCGTTTTTAAAATCTTAAATTTAAAAAAAAATTAAATACCGTTATTTCTCTTATTACTTTAAAACTTGTTCAAAATGATCACCATCTTGGCAGTAATAAAATCAATTTTGGAATTTACTCCTCACATTTTCGAGAATGGCAGGTGTTACTTCTTAGCAGAGATCCAAAATCGACTTTATTACTGCCAAGAAGTTCATGGTGGTCAGTTTGAACAACTTTTAAAGTAATAAGAAAAATAAAGATACTTAAATTTTAATTTCTTTCGCGATTTTTAATTTTTATAGGCTTGGTATTTAAAAATGAATTAAGATACGGACCTCGACTATTTTTTAAGACCTTCAAAATGAGGCACAACACGGCATAGGGTTGAATTTAAAATTTTTGACCTCAACTCCCTAGGTTCACTCAAGGGGGTTGAAAAAGTTAAATTACTTAGAAAAGTACATTTATTATCCAATAAGTTACACCTAAAATCTGGTGTCTCTATCTTTACCAATACTAAGACTTTTCGGACACCCTGTATGTTTTTTAATCCAAAACCTAAAAACGTCCCATATAAACATATTTTATCAGCACTAAATTAATTTTACGGTATTAATAAAGCATAATAAATTATATGAACTTTCTAGAGTCTCTATATATTGACCTAACAAAAATAATAAAACGGTTATAAATAAATAAATAAAATTATTCACCTCCTTATCTTCCTCCATTGGCCCGACGACATCATTTTCTTTCTTCACGATTCTACTCTCCAAGGTTCGAACAAAGGGATGTCGACGTACCCTGGCAAATCGGTTGCCTAAGCCCTTTCCAGACATCCGATGGTCTTCAAAGGCTAACTCTATCACGCTTCTAAACTTCGACGATGTTTAGGCAATCCCTTAAAGAGCAGAATCTTCACTGACCACCCACGATCCGTATTTCACTTCTGTTTGCACGTTTTTGATGGATATGGCAAGAATGGTACTAACAGACAACTGTACGCACCATCTACAGATTCCTGAGCCTTTAGCTTGAAATATCAAGCATTCGCATACTCAATTTTCCCAAACCCTAGAATCAAGAGTTCTATAGGTGCTACGCATAATAGTCCACTAGCAATGGAAGAGAATTTAATTTTACAGACAGTTATACGCACCATGTACAGGCTCTTGAATCTACAACTTGAAAATATCAAGCATTTGCATACTCAATTTTCCCAAGCCCTAGAGTCAAGAGTTCTGTAGGTGCTACGCGTAATAGTCAAATGGCAATGAAATATGAAAGAGAATCTAATTTTAGCGATAATTATACGCATCATCTACAGGCTTTTGAATTTACAACTTGAAAATATCAAGCATTGGCACACTCAATATTCACAAGCCCTAGAGTCAAGAGCACCGCAGGTGCTCCGTATAGCGATCTGCTAGCAACTTAATTTTAAAATAAATTATGATTTTTTTATAACGTATTATATCCATGCTCATCCTATCATCAAAATAACCCGGCGTGAGGCAATCTGAAACAAAAAGAAATAGAACTATAAACACTGTCGTATCCGAGGTTGACAATTGATCAGTAATTTTTTTCATTAAAAATATCTAACCAAATTTTATTCTTAAGGTGTTAGTCTAGGTGGCTACTGAAGAACATGGACCCTTATCTGTAGTTTAAACGTATAGTTTTAATAACAATAAATAATGAAATAACGACTTATAATTCAATTTAATAAATAATTAAAAGAATGCAAAATATGGGTATTAATATTTTTCCCCGAAACTTATGGGACATACGTTAATTATGTGTAAAAAATATCTTGTTAAGATCACAACTAACAATTATCCTTTGGTGGCGTTAGGGGGTTTTAACTTATTTAAAGAAAAATTTTTACATATAAAATCCTGGACAACTATGTTAAAAAACAAAAATAGTAGGGATGAATCTCGATTACTCCTCTTAAAAATGGTTTCCTTTTTCATTATCTTATTACGATACAGAAATTACAAAGATCAGTTCCGAAAATATATGTAAGAAATAATGGAATTTATTCTGTCTTGGTTATAAGCTTTTTAATATTAGCGCTAATCTGCTTCGACTAGCTAACTAGTTATATTTTATTGTTTGATTCATTATTATTCACATAGGTTTAGATTGATTTCCCTTTTTACAGATTCTATTCTGTTGTTATGAGAGAACTTGCTGCTGGCCCGATTGATCAGCAGAGGAACAAGGAACCTTCGTTGTTTCATATATATATATATATATATATATATATATATATATATATATATATATATATATATATATATATATATATATATATATATATATATATATATATATATATACATTTAAATCAGACTTACCATATAATTATTTAGGTGTTGGCCTTTCCAGCGATGAGGTTGCTCTGCTCCCATGTTCTCGTCAGCCCATAACGAAATGATTAAAATATGAGAACATGAAAATTTGGACAGCCCGAGTCTCCTCCAAGCGCACTGAATTAGAGTCCGTCTCCAATGTTGATCCTGCAAGGGGCGGATTAGGGCTGGAAATTCTCAACAGACACTTAAGTGCTACTACCGCCTTGTGACCACCAGGGCAGGTTATTACATAAACCGTCCGTGGTTGGTTTAATACCTGCGGTGGGTGGACAAGTCCACCACCTTTAGTTGTTCCTAACCCCGGTTTGCTGCATGGTCCAAAGGCATCCCAACCAAGACACCAGTCAGCGCAAAAATGCCCGTTGTGTGAACCTGAAGAAGTCCGCGTCCGCCGATTTCAGTGTACGTATTGCGTTCGCCTGTAAAAAGAAAAAAAAGTGAAACTTTCTTTTACAGGCTTTATATGGTACAAAATAAAAAAAAAGGAAGGAAGAGGAGATGGGGCAGAGTGCGGAATAAATAATATAAAATTTACATGCAAGTCAGATGCAAAAAGAACGTGAAAATTAAGTTTCATTAGCATTGGAGTAACTTAAGATACAAAGAGATTTATAAGAATCAGGCTAAAAAACTCAATATTTTACATTTTTAATTTAATGACAGACTCTTTACTAGGTGGGATGGCCTCCTTCACCTTATTAGGACATTAAGCAAAAATAGTGAGCACAATGTCAGGTACCTACTGATTATATATTAAAAAAAATTCAATTGATCACTCGTTCGCAAAAATTAATAATATTTTCTGAAATAAAACAGATTTTGAAAATTATTAGATTATAGGACACTTTACTGAAAAAAAAATCAAAAAGATGTAATGCGCTAAGGTGTGAATTCAGATAACTCCTCTCGAATTATTTTAAAGAAAATTTCGCACCCGCTTTTTCTAACCAATCCTTAACCAATATATTGTAGTTATGACTTTGCTAATCAAAGAAACGACCGTCAGCTATCGCACCCGCGGGCCGCGGTGGAGCTAACTTGGGTGGTGCCTTAAAAGTCCATTAAAAATTTAAAAAAGTGAAAGAACTGTTTCACGGTTATATAAAAGTAAAAGAAGCAGTTCTTCTACTACCAAAGCTGAAACTTTTTATTTAGTTTCTTGCAATTGTGAAATATTAAAAAATCATAGTCAGCTAATAAATTCCGGGGGAATATACGTCAGCTGCTCATAAAAGGAGCGTAAGTTTAAGCTTAAAGTCAAATGAAGCTAAAATTAAACTATGTATAGTTTATTAATAACATAAGACGAAAGCAATAGTCCGCTGACTTTATAGTGGGGGGAAAGACCGTCAGCTGATATGATAAACAGGTAGCAGCTGATATGATAAACAGGTAGCGAGTTTGCTGAGAAACAGTACCTGCTATACTCGAGGGCCGTGCTCTGTATTATTACATAAGCTGATGGTTATTTCCTTGCGAAACACATAGCTGACTATTATTTTTATTGAGTATATAGTATACAGTGTCCGCCATAAAGTTGGCTACATATGGGAAAACTTTTTATTAATGATATTTAAAAAAACTCTATTGGGGGTTCGTTTCTGCATGCCCGACAACTAAAACATCTATTTTAACACATGTCATGTGATCACCGGTTTGCCGGGAATTTAAAAGAAACTTGACTGTGGTACTGAAAAATGAGTCAAAAGTTATCGAAAAATTTTATAAAGAAAAATTGTTCAGAATGCACCGAGGATCCCATGTACCAATTTCTAGAAAAGAATATAAATGTGTGACCGTACTCTAGGGCTTGCAATCCCCGGATCCCGGTAAAAATTCAGTCCCGGAAAATCTCGCGATTAGTCACTTAAATCCCGGAATAAATAAGTTATAAAATATGTCCAAAAAAACATAAGTAAATTAACGCTCTAAACTAGCATAATTTGCAGTATTTTTCCTAAAAACAATGTTTAGCGCGTGATATGGCCAATCCTGGAAGATTCATTTAAGTACTTATGTATAAGAATTCAAATTATTTTTACTTCTTATACCTTTATAATATGTCCTCTGCATAAATTTTGTTTTGTTTTCATTTTAAAATTTTAATATTATAAATAAAAACAATTTCTTTTTAATAATATTACAATTTTTGGGGGTCAATCTCGGGATTCCGGAATTTTGTTTCTTCGATCCCAAAAATCCCGGGATCCAAATATAGGTCCGGGATTGCAAGCCCTAGACCATCGCTATGCAAAATCGTAAATTATTTCTTTACTAACAAATACTAAATTTAATTATGAAAAATACTGTACTATTAGGTTTGAATGGTAATTCTTAGATCGTCTAAATTTTACTGGCGGTAAGAAATTTTGGAAAAGCTCATGTGCACAATATACAAGGCATGACTACAGATAGCGACACGACCAGACCGAATTTTTTAAATTTATTTCCCGCAAAGTGTATATTTCACAAATATTTGAGTAGTTCTGACACAAACCTATGTAATTTAGTTGAATTAAGTTATTTTAAGGTAAAAAAATAATTTATGATTTTTCCTACCGATGCCACGGGTAAAAATTTGGATTTTTTAGTTTTTTCTCAATATGGTTCATGCTATATGAGATGATCGGTACATTCTGAACAATTTTTCTTAACAAAAATTTTCGATATCTTCTCAATTTGACCCACTTTTCGATACCACCGTCAAGTTTCTTTTAAATTCCCGCCAAACCAGTGATCACATGACATGTGTTAAAATAAATTTTTTGGTGGTCGGACTTGCAGAAACAAACCCCCAATAGAGTTTTTTAAAAATATCAATAATAAAAATGTTTCCCTGCCAACTTTATGGCGGACACTATACAGGGTGTTATAAAAAGTTAAGAAATTTGAATGGCAGATTCTACATTCAAAAATATGAAAATAATAAACATGGTTCCTCAAACGCTTCTTTTTCGAGATATATGTTTAACATTTTAATTTTTAAATGTTTCTTTTTAATTTCTCGAAAATGCGATAAGATATTGACATGACTTTTAGTACACGCCAGTATGGAATCAAAGGGTACCTTTATGTGCAAAAATTTATTTTCTAATGTACTTGCATCAGTGGCGTGCCTGCTGGTAAGTCTTTATTTTTAGCGAAAAAAAATGCACGCCACTGATTTTTTGCAAAATTGATATAGTTCTCTTAAAGCCCAATTAATTCTGCGTGAAAAGTGTATATTGAGCTTTTTCGTTTTGATGCACCGTTTTCGAGATAAAAATTAATTTATTTCTTACAATAATAACAAAAAAATGAAAATGATTTTTTTTTCAAACATTATGTTTTGTTCAGGAAACAGTGCTTATTGATTTAAGTTTATAGTAGATGCCGGGAATGGCTCCTCCGTGCTTCAATACATGCTCTAAATCGTATTCGCATATTTCTTCGGAATACTCGAGGTCTGAAAATATTAAACACCCTGTATCTCGAAAAAGAAGCGTTTGAGGATCCATGTTTATATAAACTTAATTTCATATTTTTAGATGTAGAATCTGCCTTTAAAATTTCTTAGCATATTTTTGTAACACCCTGTATATTAGACTAATGCATAGTTGAATTTCAGGTTTGGTACTATTATACAAATACAAATATTGAGTAATTATTATGTATGATTTATCGTTCACTAGAAACAATAAAATCTGTAAATTTGTTTGTTTTTTTTTTATTTTTAGTAAAACGAAATTTGAACGCCAACTGATATTAAATCCTACCTAACAATTACTCAATTTCTGTATTTTTATAATAGTACCAAAGCTGAAATTCAATTATGCATTAGTCTAATATATGTATATGTCGTAGGCAGAATGCAAATTTAGGCTATTTATAAACTTCCTAGGCATTTTAGAAAAAGCCGGCAAAACGCGAGCATAAAATGCATTTTTCGTTATGACTAAAACAAATTCAGGCAAATAGATAAATGCCGGCAAAACAAGAACAGAAGAATATATATCGCGTTGTGACTGATTATTTTTGGGCATTTTACAATTTGCCAAAAACGGTCCCGTCAAAACGTGAAAATAAAATGGAAAATACTATTAATTTTAATTAATTAATTATAATTAATAATTAATTAAATTTATCCCGAGGAAATATCCTTCAGCTGATGTAATACTATAGACCGCAGCCCTCGAGTATATAGGTCCTCAGCAAGCTCGCTACTCATATCAGCTGACGGTCTTTCTCCCACTATACAGTTAGCTGACTATTGTTTTCGTGTAATGTTATTAACAAACTATCATATAGTTTAATTTTAGCTTCGGTAATATCGTTTCCGTTTAAGCCTGAACTTACGTTCCTTTTATGAGCAGCTGACGTATATTCCCCCGGAATTTAAATAGCTGACTATGATTTTTTAATATTTCACGGTTTTCAAAAAACGAAATCTAAAGATTCAGCTTTGGTCCTTTCACTTTTTTTTATTTTTAATAGACATTTAAGACAACACCCAGTTTTTCGGAATCATATTACTATATATTATGTTTTGTATATTAACAATTAGAATCAACAAAAATTTGCACCAACAGAAACTTAAAATGCTTGCTTTTTTCCTATAATTACAGTAAAAATTTATTTGATGATTGAATTTTTTTACATTAGTTGCTTAGATACCTATTTTATATTTAAATAAATAATTAAATATATTTTGACACCCTGTATATCGAAAACGTAGGAGTTATTAACCAATTTTATTTAATAAGTTTTTTGTTGTGTTTCTGAGCGGAACCTCTTCCCGAAGTCTTTTATCACAACACCTACACCTACCTACACTTCTACTCCCCAGTACATCCTAAACCCTATTCACAAAACTTTTAAACTGGTTTGTTAATTACCTCATTTCGTGTATTCATTTTTTAGTATGGCATAAATAATTTTAAGATTCTAAAATTCACCTGTGTCAAGTTTTATATCTATACTTCTAAAAAAACAGGACCTAACATTGGATTAAAAATTTCACATGTAAAACCATAGAGTTTTACTCTATCCTTTGGTCCGCTTTAAAAAAAATGCACTATATTAATCACAACCAGATCCCAAAAATGCTGTCTTTTGTTAAAAACTGTATTTGCGCTATATTTTTCTTGATAAAATCAAACTTTCCCTAGAGTCCTTTAGTTGTATAAGTAAACTTTTGCAAAAAATATTTGTTTTTATGAACTTTTCCGATTTTTGGAAGTCGCTTTTAATTTTTTTTTTAAACTCGCAAATTCCTATGCAAACCAAAAAATTTCAGCGGAAGTAGTTCAGTATTTCTGGCAGTATAAGAACGATGAAGAGACAAAAAAATCATATGGTTTATAGAACTTTTATTTATGTAGATGTAAACTTTTTTTGTACGCGTTGTGCGTCAGCAATTCAAAAATTCAGGTTTTAATATTAGACAGACTGTGCAATTCTCTGATACTACTAACAACAGAGTTAAGCATATTATAAAACTGGAGGCCCCTATTACGGAGCGTATTTTTATTTTTATCTTAAAAAATGAAGGGCCAAAAAATCCATAAAAAAAATTTCAAAAAATTTTCTCGGGAATTTCAATTTCAAATAAATTTAAAAAAGGAGCGCTTGTTATATTTCCTATGTCTCAAAATTATATTTAAGCGACATGTACATATATACGTAAAAAAAACATAATATGCACTATAAAGCAAGTTATTCATGTCTGGAACTAAACATTTATTAAATAAATTTTATTTAGTAAGGATATATGCCCTGCGTGATTATCATCCATTTTAAAAAATTATTTTATTTTACTAAAAGGCAAAGTTTATTCCAAATTTTTTTATGTGGTTACAAATTCTTTACCCGTATTCTGTTCCCATTTAAAATGGATGATTTAAAAAATAATAAAAATGCACCACCTACCAAATTTAAGTTTAAAAAGTTTAACAAAAATTTTTAGTTCCTAAGGATTTTTTTTTAAAGTGCTAATATATTTATTTTTTCCTATAATATATCTTTATCTATACAGTTATATTAAAAGTTTTTAAATATTATAAAATATCCCAATCTTGGGGAAAGTAGTTCCCCTTTTATTCTATATCAGGGGCAAATTTAGAATTTCGTCAAGAGAACAACTATTTCATAATGGACCAAAAATCTAAACCTGTTCTTGGGAAAAGAGAACGGTTGGTCATCTTAACTTACAAATATTCTAGCATTTTTTTATTTGTGCATTCTGTCCATTTGGACAGATATACAAATATTTTTCGAAAATGCATTTTTTAAAAGAACGTTTTTTCGAAAATATGTTTTTTCGACAACAGATCTTTTTCGATAATACAGTTTTCTTTAAATCAACTTTTCGAATTTTTATACTCTTCGAAACTACATTTTATTTTAAACATATTTTTTGGAAGTACATTTTTTTTATTGTTTCGAAAAAGACTTTGAATATTCATATTTTAAAAAAACGCTTTTTTAAAAAAGTTATTTACTACAGAGGAACAACAGACACAAGAAAACAAACCTGACTGAAAACCAAAATGGTTCGTTGATGTTAGTTCAGGATATTTTTCTATCTTTTTTTATTGACATTTTCTACGCTTGTAGAGTTCATAATTTAATTTTTGAAAAACTATATTTTCGGAAATTGTTTTGAAAAAAAATATTTTCGAGAAAATTTTGTAGATCCATTTCCGAATAAGCATCTTTTGATAAAGTTGTTTTTCGATAAAATTTACTTAATTTAACACCGAAAAAATGTTTAAAAAAGAGTACACGCGACAGGACCAACTGTTTGATTAATATGAAAATGTAAATATTCCAACATTACTTTATTTATGCCTTCTGTTCATTTGGAGGGATATACTTAAGTAAGTACAATTTTTCGAACACCAATTTTTCAAATTTTTTCAAGCACTTATCAAAAATACATTTATTTAGAAAACATCTTTTTCGAGATTAATTTTTTTCGAAAAACACTTTTCGAATATTATTTACAACGGCTTTTGAAAAAATATATTTACGAGAAAGCAATGTACCAAACCTAAGGAAACCTGATCAAACTCAAAAAAGGTTCGTTTAGGTTTATTCAGGATCGTTTTTCGTCTTTTTTTATTTAATATTTTCCAAGCCAGTAGAGTAGTAGAGTTCATAGACTATTACAGTTTTCGAAAAAATACGTTTTCGAAAATTTGTATCTATTTTTAAAAAAATATTTTTTAAAAACTTTTTGAAAAAATATACTTTCGAAATATGTATTTTGGAGAATTTCATAAATCCGTTTATAAAAGAGCATCTTTTGAAAAAGCACTTAAGATATTTTTCAAAAATTTACTTTCGAAATAGGTTTTCGCGAAAATATTATCAAAAAGTTTCGTAACTCCGTTTTCGAAAAAGCTGTTTTTCCAAAAAAAATTGTTCTCAAAAAAGATGTTTTCCGAAAAAAAAAAACATATTTTTTGATGATTTGTTTTCTTTAGTAAGGAATATTTTCAGAAACCATCGATGCGAATCAAAAAAGTCGAAAGAGGCTTGTATTTTTTATATGACATTCGTATTATAGATCTGTTATTCATATTTTTGTAGTACATATAATTTATATATTATAGAACTTACATAAACGGCAAATTTTTGTTTATACTATTTAGTAGAATATGTACGAATGGTTAATATTTATGATACATTTTTTATTTATAAAATTCCCTATTGAAATCCTATTTGCACAAGGGTCTAGGGGGGCACGCGCCCCTTGCATTCCCTCCCCCCCCCCCCAAATCCGCGGCTGACCTATATGGGGAAAATTTACTGATAAAAGTTTTTAGATAGAGAGAATTCCCTTTCTTAATGCATTTTTATAAACTTTTTGCCAATACTTTAAATAAATTTAAAAAATAAAATAAGAAAAACCTTTTAAAAATTTAAGTAAGATGTTTCAAAAGTTGACACTATATGACACTATGCTTGTATTGTCCTATTAAATACAAAAAAAAAACTTAAAAACTAAAAATACATCATGAGTCGTGAGAGGGAACTTTTAACTTCAAATTGTTTGAATAGAAACTTAAAAAAAATGTATTTTGGAAAAACTAGTGTATTTTTACACCAGACAAAATACACACACCACAATTTTGAACTTTAGTTTCCCCTCTCAAAATTTGATGTTTCGTTGCACGAAACAAGTAGCATCTGTATCTGCAAGAGGGCACCATTAGCGCTCATGTGCGTTCCCTTCTTAGACAAGGGAAGCCTTGTCTAAGGTTCCCTTCTTTTACATAACCCCTGAGCAAACCCATTTTTTTCTGCGCATAACCCCAAATTTCGTAATCATATAGCCTACCGTTAGCCGGCAATAAAATTACGTAATTCTATGGTCGAGCTATGTTTTATGATACATGTAACATACATAAAAATACATATAAAAATCAAAAGCGATAAAAAGGTACTTACGGTATCTGGGAGCAGAGCAAAACTTTATATTAGGACGAACGAAACGCGAGCCCCCCTGCGATTCTATTAATTATGTAGCCGTCTACACATTCGCTACAACTGACAGAGTCTATTCATAAAACCGTCAGTTTTGAAAGCTTCTAGCCGAACTCCAAAATTATTAGAATAGGGAAGACTATCGCGGACTATTCTATTCCAGTGGGGAGCCCTTGATGACGACGTAAGCTGTCTCGGGACAACTTCCACCAGAAACGCGCGCGAAAGCTCCTCGTCCGCCGACCACAGGAAACAGAATGATTTGTGATCGTAACTTGTTTTTCCAATCGATACAAATTTTGACCAAAAAATTGTTCTCGAGTCTATGCAAAAAAACTATATTGATTCCGAGCTTGGGTAAAAAAAGTTGATAATACAAACGCAACACTCCTTGTGCCTTACATTTCGACGGGATTTTGGATTTTTAACCAGAGACGTGCGGATTTTTACATCGATGACGAATAATAATTAAAAATTTTTAATTACTATTTTTATTATTATTACGCCTTTAATATGTCGGAATGGCGTTAAAATACATTTTAGTGAAAAACGATTCTCGCATGGGTTATGTCGCCACAACAACCACCATACCTGCTATATAGACATTATTAAATTGCAACGACAGCATAATTTATACTTTTATTGTTGTGATCGTGTTTTACAGTTCAGTCAGAGTTTAGCATTCGTAAAGAATAGACATAAGCTGTAAAGCACTAATTTTCGTATTTTGTAACTTCAGAAATAAAAACGTTTTTTAAAAACAGATTTCCTGGTTTCGATAAGTTAACTGGCGCAGTCGGGTCGGATCGATAGAATTGATTTTGTATCGAACATATCAATTTCGGACACCGATTAATCTATCGAACGAACATTGTGACTCTTTGACTTGTGGAGGTGTGTGTTATACAGAGTGGCTTCTCAAACATCAGAAACCCCAATCCATTGTGGAACTGTGCAACCCACCATCTTCAGCGAAGACCACGGAGAAGGAACAAGAATAGTCCTTTTCGCAAGAAGATTTTTGGTTGGTTTCAGACAAACATTGCTGAGTCATCAATTCTTCTTATAGACCGAAATGCCAAGGATAATCTACTTAGTTATGTAAGTGTAATTTTAAATGATAAATGTCTGACGATGATTTGGTAAACTCTTTAAGCAATTTAAGTTTAAATATAGAACCTTCAGCGGACTCTGACTCCACTTCCCATCCCCAACCGGAAGTGTCATTACAAGAATCGAAAGATTTACAAAATTTAATAAATTATTTATGCGACAGCAATACAAATTCTAGTCTACAAAATAATTTAAACTCTGAAATAAATCCAAACAAAAATTTACTTTTAAATCGTGAAAATATGGCTAGCACATTTAAACCCGAATATTTAAATTGTGTTCCAACATTTGACGGGAATCCCACAGAACTAGATAGATATTTAGCAACCTGTGAAACAATAATAAATAATTTTTATGATACTGCTAATCCAACGAGCTTTCAAAATGTTTATTTATTGAACTCTTTGATTGGTAAACTTACAGGCAATGGCCGCTTGGTAATTAACATCCAAAATGTGACAAATTGGGCTAGTGTAAAAGCAACACTTTATCGAAATTTCGCGGATCGCCGAGACGAAAGTTGTCTTAATAGAGATCTAGTGATGTTAAAGCAATTACCAAATGAATCACCCCAAAATTTCTATGATAAATGTCTAGAATTACTTAATTTATTATGCAGTTACGTAGATGCACATGAGGCTGAACCTGCAGCTACTGTAAAACGAGAACTTTACCAAAATTTAGCTCTTAAAACATTCTTATCAAGTCTTAGGGGACCTCTAGGAACCACTATAAGATGTATGCGTCCAAGCACATTGTCAGACACCATACAGTATGTAATTCAAGAAGGAAATATAAAATATTTTCAAAATCACTCATCTCAAATAAAAACCAACACAAGAAATTTGGGAACACGTCCCACCAACTATCATCAAAATTGTAATCATAATATGCAAAGGTTACCCATACCCAATTTAGATCGAATTTTCCTTCACAACCTGTAGCAGTTAGCAAAATTATAGGCCCCCCACAAAGATTTCTAACCAACACTCAAGTATTTGGTAAACCAAAAAATGTCTTTAAACCCGATCCAAATAAACCATTACCTAAGGCAACACCAATGACAGTGTCAACCAGACAAACGTTTAGGGTTAATAATAATGATAATACTAACTATAATAATTATACCAGAAATAATCATTTTGCAAATCAATCTAATCAGCCACCTAGGTATACATTTGAAGAACTATATAACGCAGATGCAAATCCATATTCTACAGAAACAGAATATAACTCATATCACGAATATCAAAATGAATGTCCTAACCCTGACCTACCGTACGATTCTCAATATTGTGAATACCCGACAAATAGTTACTATAATGAACAAGACGACTCACAGTTACAAACTGACGAAGATGAGTCACCCGTAAATTTTCAAGTAGACCCGCAGAAGAACACGGATATTTGACAAATCAAATAATATCCCTTAATACGACCAATACTAGTGAACTATCTTATATAGTATTCCCTGAATATCATTTAAAATTTTTAATTGATTCAGGATCGACAGAATCGTTTATAAATCCAAATTTAGCTTTTAAAAATTTCCCAAATTGTATAAAAAATGATCCATTTATTGTATCAACTGTTTTCCAACAATCATCACATCAATATAGTGCAATGATCCCCGCATCTAAAATATTTAATTTACCAGAAAAAACAAATCTTAAATTTTTCTTATTCAAATTTCATAACGTATTTGATGGATTAATAGATCTTGATAATTTAAAAATATTGCAAGCAAATCTAAATTTTGACAAAGGATTTTTAATCACCCCGTATGCCAAAATAAAATTATCTTTTCATAAAACGCAAACTGAATTGAATTGCATTACTATTTCCCCTAGATGCCAACAAATTATAAAAGTTAAAACTTCTATAAAAAATGGCGAAACAATCATTCCTCATCAAAAATTTCACAATTGCTAAATTCCTGAATGTTTAACAATAGCACGAAATGGAAAGGCTTTAACACCTATTTTAAATAATACTTGTGAGCCTATAACGTTAGATTTTTCTGAACCTCTAGAAGTCGAAAAATTTTGCAAAAAAGATTTAGAGAACATTGACCTTAACAATTTTGACGATATCCCTAAAAATAAATTGGACCTTTCACAGATACGAACAGACCACTTAAATGTAGAAGAAAAAAATGCTATTTTAAAATTATGTCACAAATTTTCAGATATATTTTACCAGGAAGGAACACCCCTGACTTTTACACACAAGATAAAACACCACATTAGAACTACTGACGAAATCCCTGTTTATACGAAATGCTACCGTTATCATTTTATTCATAAAAAAGAAGTCGAGAGCCAAATTAACAAAATGCTCAATCAAAATATTATTCGACCTAGTAATTCGCCCTGGTCATCCCCGATTTGGGTAGTACCCAAAAAATTAGACGCTTCTGGCAAGCAGAAGTGGAGAGTAGTTATATAGATTTTCGTAAGATCAATGAAAAAAGTTTAGACGATAAATACCCCTTACCGAATATTACGGACCTTCTCGATAAATTAGGTAAGAGTCAATACTTCACAACACTCGATTTAGCTAGCGGATTTCATGAAATTGAGATGAACAAAGATGATATTCCTAAAACTGCCTTCAGTACCGAGAATGGACATTACGAATTTTTGCGTATGCCATTTGGGCTTAAAAACGCGCCCGCGACATTCCAACGTATCATGGACAACATACTACGTGGAATTAATAACGAAATGTGCGCTGTATATCTCGATGATATAATTATCTTTTCTAGTTCTCTTCAAGAACATATTGTTAAGTTAACCGAAGATTTCAAACGACTAAGAGAATCAAATTTCAAAATTCAATTAGATAAATCGGAATTTTTAAGAAAGGAAGTAGCATACTTAGGTCATATCGTAACACCCGAAGGAGTGAAACCTAATCCGGATAAAATCGCCGCCGTAAAAAATTTTCCGTTACCTACCACAACAAAACAAATTAAAGGATTTTTAGGTCTTCTCGGTTACTACCGACGATTTATTAATAACTTCGCGAAAATCACCAAGCCATTAACGCAATGTCTAAAGAAAGGTGCTAAAATAGTACATAACGAAGAATTTACTAGTTGTTTTGAAAAATGTAAAAATTTATTAATGAATGAACCAATATTACAATACCCAGATTTTAGCAAACCATTTAATTTGACTTGTGATGCAAGTAACGTTTCCTTGGGATGCGTTCTTAGTCAAGGACCAATAGGTAAAGATTTACCGATTGCTTACGCGTCACGTACCTACTTTAAACGATTCGGAAAGAAACTACTCTACAATCGAGAAAGAATGTCTTTGTCTAGTTTGGGCTACTAAATATTTTCGTAAGTACATAATACAAATATTTTCATATGTACATCATTGGCAAACACAGGGCCGTACCCAAGGGGGGGGGGGGGGGGGATTAGGGGGTTTAACACCCCCCCCCCCCCCCCCCGAAATGTCAACGAGCGTCGTAGGCACCTCGACACTCGCACTCAGCATCGCCATGAAAAATAGCAAAAATACAACCTTAATGCAAATCGTTATTACTTTGTTTTTTGTACTAAATTTTTTTTTAAAGTGCGTTACAGCTGTTTCGTAGTACAACTACATCTTCACCATACAGTTACCGGCAACCGCGAGCTACCTTGCGAGGTGTGGGATGTTTATACGCAGACCCACACAAGCACGAACCAGTCAGGCTACATAGCTCGTGAAGCTACTTAGTTCATAGGCTAACAAAGTATACAGACTAGAAACTGAATAACACATCTCTTTCTAAATTGTTGTTGAGCGCCATCCTTGGTCTGTATGCCCACAAGCTTGCTTTAATGATCGATCGAATCAAACTTGTCGACGGACGGAGTTGACAAGAGCAAAAATTCTTTATTATTAATTTTACGACCAAAAGTCATTCCTTAAAAAAAATGCTGCTTGTCGAAAATTGAAGTTTGCCATGATATAAAAATCTAAGATCAGATGCAGAGGGTGTTAATAAATTAAGAAAAATGAAAATGCTTTAGGAGAGAAGCACCATTATTTATGATTTTAAAAAAAATGTTCGTAAAACAAAGCTGTTTGTAATCCAAAACAACGCCTCAATCCAAATTTTGATATCAAAATTCTGATTATTAAATTTATTCCAGATAGCTACCTCCCACCCCTCCGTATTAAATAAGTACACTCGTTTTGTGAACATTTTCGAAAATACGCTGCAATAGTCGCAAAAAAAACACTTATTATTCTAAATTTAAAAATTTGAATTTTTATTACAAAATTTGTATTTAGGCTTTATTTTGGATTATAAAAAACTTTGTTTTATGAACATTTTGTTGAAAATACTAAGTAGTTGTACTTATTTCGTAAAGCATTTTAATTTTTCTTAATAAACACCCTGTACATCTGATTTCAGATTTTTATATGGTAAACTTATTTTTTCGACAAGCAGAATTTTTATGAAGAATGACTTTTGGAAACATTATTTTCCCCTTATCAACTCCATCCGTGGACACATTGTATGTATTAATATGTAAACTTACGTGCACAGAAATCGACCCACATCATACTTTTGAAATCGAATGCAATTTTTAGCAACCCTTTACCAGAGTTTAATTACAAAAAGTATATTGTACGAAAGACTGTTTAATATCCACTACAGTGGGTCTATATCAATCGAGATGTCCTTTTTTTATTTAAGTGATAAGTGATGACTGGTTTCTAAGAAAATGCATTTGATTTCAAAATTGTGTGATTGGTCAAGTTCTATGCGCTTAAGTGTATATTATGATGGTTCCGATGGACGAAGTATGGCTTTTTGCAATGTAAATCTTGCACTTACAACCTATATGGTATACAGCAGAATGATGCCATATGATTGGTTAAGAGGAAAAATTAAAAAAAAAATCATAAAATATTTAGTACCATGATATTTTAATGAATTACATATACATTAAATTGAATAACCTACAAGACCAATGCGCAGAATGCTAAGACCACATGAGCAGCAAAATAAATTTAATTATACGCGTGTGGTTAAATACATACCGTACTTAAATCGATCTTTTGTTCATAAACTTGCGAGAAAACATAAAAAAATTCATAGTACAAAACTTAGTGTTCTTATTTTTACACTTATCAGTTTAAATCCTTGATTTTGAAAAGTTAAATAATATGCTATTTTAAGTATCTTTTCTGACACACACTCTCTCTACCCACAAGCGCTCTCAATGCATTGAATGAATGCCATATAGATATATACCCAAGTATATTTGCTCTGCTAAAAGTATTCGCTACATTGCCGGTATCAACAGCTTCGCCGGAACGATCCTTTTCAACATTGAGAAGATTGAAAACATATCTGAGAAATTCAACAAGTGAAGGTAGAATGACTGGGCTAGCACTAATGAGTGTACACCGAGAAATAGATATTCCCAATGGAGAGGTCTTAGATATGTTTTCCAATGAAAAAAGAAAGATTGATTTTGTTATATAGCCTCATAAGTATTAAGACTTATAACAGTTAACTACAAAGTTTATTTTATTTTTCGATATCTCTGTGAGTTTTTCATGTGCTTAGTTAAAATCTGTTATTTTATGTTAAATTAAAGACGTGTACTTAGAGATGGGCAATGGTTTTTTGCTTCCCACTTCGCCTCCTTTTATTTCCTTTTTATGAACTTCCAAGGAATTTAACCCCCTTAACCCTTTAACCCCCCCCCCCCCCGAAATATAATCTTGGTTACGGCCCTGGTTTTAGCTGTCTTAGAAATGTTTGAAAACAGAGCGTATTTTTGAAAAACCGCTCCAAAAAATTCGAAACAACTTATCTTTCTGAAAAAACTACTCTGAAACCGCCAAACAATCCATCGTGGCTTGTTACAGGAAAGGCATCGTGGATTACTTGAAGGATATCTGGCTGCAGTTTCTATACCATTAAGTATGGGTATGAAAAGCTAAATGGTTTTTCCACACGGCTGTTCTGCTTTGCTTAGAAATAAGACTGCCATCAAAATATCTATACCTTATACGACCAAAAATTAATTAATTTCGGGATATTAACCTTTAAATAGTGTTTTCAAACAACAACCAAAAATTGTCATTTTTTAAACTATTTTAGAGTTGTTTTCAGATCCAGGCATTGTTTCATCAAGCCAGATCTTGATTTAACTGTATTAAAAATGTTTTGAAACGGAGAGTATTTGTATAAAATAACTCTAAAAAACAAAAGAACACACGCTTGCTGAAAATCTGCTCTTAAATCACTAAAAAATTAACCGTGATTGGATGATATTAATATTTAAAACTGTAATGTAATATTCCAGTTTTAGATTTAGATTTCAGAAAGACATAAAAATCCAGTTTATTCGAAACGTAATGCGTTTGGTTTTAGTAACTATAATTGTTATTTTATTGGTCGATGAAAGCAAACCACTTCACTCATACCTGCAAAATAAAACCGAGCAAAATTTAATAATTCGATTTCTTTAATTAGTGTTCTCTAAATTAAAAAATACATTAGCTGGGAGAATATGCAATAGCAACAAATTCCCCTGCCTGAGCTAACCTTACTAAACAAACAATCGTATCTTATAAATTACTTGAGAAATCGTTCTTATTTGTCTCTTCAGAATATGAAACAATCTAAGCATTGACTTGCCTAATATGCACTGTTTCCCCAGATTGAGTCGACCCCGACGATGGTAAAAAATCACCCTCACATCAACTTTCACAGTAATTGTGAAAACAGCATATTTAATTTGATAAACCCGAGCAAACTCTATTTGCTTAAGAAGTACAGTTTTTTTTAAATGTAATCAACCTTCTTGGCAAAATCAGGACCTATTTAAACTTCTCTAAACCTATAAACCTCTAAAATCTACTAGCTACTATTATTTAAATCACTACTTAAATTCCTGACAGCTATAAGACGTCCGTATTTAGCAAGAAATAAGTGGCAACATTGTCGGACGTCTAACTGATATCAAAATTTATACGCATGAGGCGTCGCACTGTTGGTATTACGGAAAGACGTCAAATAACAATGTATATTAACTTTAAAATTACCGATAATTTCAACTTTTTAAACCGATGGGATACTTAAAGAAACGCAGAAAATGACACTGGGTCATTTATATCTTTTCTAAGTAATGCGATTTTAGTGGACGTCTAATTTCCGTATCCTTGTATGGATGTCTAATTGTTAGCGTGATGTATATATATATATATATATATATATATATATATATATATATATATATATATATATATATATATATATATATATACTTGGTTATGTGCTACTGACGAGTGCTAATAAGCACGAAACACGTGTCTAGCACTACCTTACAGACAGCTTCCCCAATATTTCCCTCGCTTTCATAACTGGTACTGTCGCTATTTCTTTACCTTTTCTTTTTTCATGGGGTTAGAGGTATCACGCAGGGGCTATTGCAACCTCCGTGGTGATGTTGGCTGTTGCCCAGAAAACTCTGGGTCTCCTGACAAAATACCACAAATGAGTTGGCAGGTCCCTGGTCTGTGAACTCTTTGTATTTTTCTTTTTTCTTCTTTTTTTTTCTTAACTTCCAAGTTTCCCACCTATTAACTTGGTTATGTGCTACTGACGAGTGCTAATAAGCACGAAACACGTGTCTAGCACTACCTTATAGACAGCTTCCCCAATATTTCCCTCGCTTTCATAACTGGTACTGTCGCTATTTCTTTACCTTTTCTTTTTTCATGGGGTTAGAGGTATCACGCAGGGGCTATTGCAACCTCCGTGGTGATGTTGGCTGTTGCCCAGTGGGTCTCCTGACAAAATACCACAAATGAGTTGGCAGGTCCCTGGTCTGTGAACTCTTTGTGTTTTTCTTTTTTCTTCTTTTTTTTTCTTAACTTTCAAGTTTCCCACCTATTAACTTGGTTATGTGCTACTGACGAGTGCTAATAAGCACGAAACACGTGTCTAGCACTACCTTACAGACAGCTTCCCCAATATTTCCCTCGCTTTCATAGCTGGTACTGTCGCTATTTCTTTACATTTTCTTTTTTCATGGGGTTAGAGGTATCACGCAGGGGCTATTGCAACCTCCGTGGTGATGTTGGCTGTTGCCCAGAAAACTCTGGGTCTCCTGACAAAATACCACAAATGAGTTGGCAGGTCCCTGGTCTGTGAACTCTTTGTGTTTTTCTTTTTTCTTCTTTTTTTTTCTTAACTTCCAAGTTTCCCACCTATTAACTTGGTTATGTGCTACTGACGAGTGCTAATAAGCACGAAACACGTGTCTAGCACTACCTTACAGACAGCTTCCCCAATATTTCCCTCGCTTTCATAACTGGTACTGTCGCTATTTCTTTACCATTTTTTTCATGGGGTTAGAGGTATCACGCAGGGGCTATTGCAACCTCCGTGGTGATGTTGGCTGTTGCCCAGAAAACTCTGGGTCTCCTGACAAAATACCACAAATGAGTTGGCAGGTCCCTGGTCTGTGAACTCTTTGTGTTTTTCTTTTTTCTTCTTTTTTTTTCTTAACTTCCAAGTTTCCCACCTATTAACTTGGTTATGTGCTACTGACGAGTGCTAATAAGCACGAAACACGTGTCTAGCACTACCTTACAGACAGCTTCCCCAATATTTCCCTCGCTTTCATAACTGGTACTGTCGCTATTTCTTTACCTTTTCTTTTTTCATGGGGTTAGAGGTATCACGCAGGGGCTATTGCAACCTCCGTGGTGATGTTGGCTGTTGCCCAGAAAACTCTGGGTCTCCTGACAAAATACCTCAAATGAGTTGGCAGGTCCCTGGTCTGTGAACTCTTTGTGTTTTTCTTTTTTCTTCTTTTTTGTCTTAACTTCCAAGTTTCCCACCTATTAACTTGGTTATGTGCTACTGACGAGTGCTAATAAGCACGAAACACTTGTCTAGCACTACCTTACAGACAGCTTCCCCAATATTTCCCTCGCTTTCATAACTGGTACTGTCGCTATTTCTTTACCTTTTATATATATATATATATATATATATATATATATATATATATATATATATATATATATATATATATATATTATGCACTGAGCCTATTCACCCCTATTCGGTGTCAATAGAGTCACCCATTGAAAAAGTTAATCTAAAATACGATTAAACCGCTACTGGGGTAAAAAGGGACAGCTAAACTATTTTAAAAAGATAATTTTTGGCTTCTTTTGGCAAACATAGGTAACAAAAAATTTATGTATTAAATTTTACATAAAATATATGTATTCACCTTGTCTGCTAAAAAAGTCAAAAATGTTATTGTAAAAATAGGTTAAATGGGAAAATAAAGTACAAATTGGTTTCTAAATTACGAATCAAGTGTGTTACAATACAGTAAAGGCCAATAAACTATACAAAATTTTGGCCCTAAAAATTTTTGGCTTAACACAAACACCAGTTAACATAATAAAACACTAATAATATAACTTTGTTGTTGGGGCTCTTACCTTTAAGTTACACAGGCACAAAAGTCTTTGTCCGTTAATTTTAACAAAAAGACGGGACACGTTCATAGGATAACTTTTTGCCGATAAATATTACGAATAGTATCGTGGCTAACACGCCGCTACAGGTCGTATAACAGCACACATAAATATAATGTCCGGTGTTGGCAAGTGTCTACATGTAAAAGGCATGTTCGAAAATCGGCACCGTTCGCGCATTTATTTTTAAACTGGATTTACGTAACGAACACACTTTCGACCCTATTTACCCTCGAGACACTATTCGCCCCATTTTACGGTATATTGTTGAATTTGTGGTTCAATAAGCTTTTATTTGACACCCTACACGATGCCCTTGAATTTTTTTCCATTTTCCAGTTTACCCCCTGAAATTAACCCCCAGAATCAAAATTTAACTTTTTATACTTCACATGTATATTGGGCCACCACACACTAAATTTCAAATTTTTGCTTCGAATAGTTTTAGAGAAAATCGCTTGTGACAGACACACGGATGGACACCGAAGTGATTCCATTAGTATTCCGTTTCATGGAACACTAAAAAGCCTAAGTTTTTCTGAAATCAATATGTAACAATACATACAGTTTTTATTGAAAGCATTAAATGTTACAAAAACTTAAAGAATTTAGGTAAAATATTTTTGGTCGAAAATATACTTCAAGATTTAAAAATCTCATAAACATCAACAACTTACATTTTATTAATATCTCTTAATCGCTAAATAGTCTTAATTCTCATTAATCATTTATTTGACGGTACTAATTAATTTATTCTTCATCTCTTCCGTCCGTGAATAACTGGGTTCTATTGTGCGTGATTCGCAGAGCGCATTAGGGGAAAATAAATTAATTTCCTTTAGTAATGATCCCCTTGACATTTTATGTCAACTTTGTATTTTTTCCTAAACCCTCATCATCTGAAGAATAATTTATTTTATATGTACCAAATTGGACAAATAATGAAAACAGAATTATACTTAGATTGAAAATAAATTTTGCTTTAATAAGGTGAGATCGGATTAAGAAAGTGGACGAAAAGCTAAACAAAAAGGGGATGACATGAGGTTTTACCAGGAGACGCTAAGAGTATTAATTTGGTACTGCTACTCAATAAAAGGTGTCGGCATTAAATTTTGCGCCATTTTTCAACAGCTTAACCTAGAAATTTTCTATTTTGCATGTATAAGAATTTTTCAAACTTACTAAGTTATAATGCAAATTTTTTCAATAAAATTATTTTTCCTTGGGTAGCTGGTTTTAAAAGTTTCATTCCACATACCCCCAAGAAACCTAAACTTCACCATCAAAAGTCATGGTGCTCTAAGGCCTGTGATAGAGTCAGGCTCAAAAAAGTCTAAGCTCACAAAAGATATCTTACGTAATCCTACTCCCGAAAATCGTTTTAACAACCACGTAAAAGGTTAAGTGATTTCCTGTCCCAACGGCCGAAAATCTTTCTGGTCACTTCCCAAAAACATTAGTCAAAACTTCTGTAGAAGCACTTTTCCTCCCCTGAACTCTGGCAACGAAATTATCTCCACCGCTAACGGGAAAGCTGAACTATTTGCTAAAGAATGCGCTACCAATTTCCTTCTTATTCCTTCTGCCAAATTCGCTATTTCAACCGCTACGTCTGTACACCACAAATCGTCAGACATAATACTAAAGTAAAACAAGTTCAAAAAATTCTTCAATCCCTTGATACCAAAAAATCCTTCGATCTGGATGGAATGCCCGAAATGGTTCTAAAATAATTAGCCCCAGAACTTGCATCCATCTTAATTCGTCCTTTCCAGATCTCTTATGACAAGGGTAATCTTCCCAGATAGCTGGAAGACTGCTCGTGTGCAGCCTGTCTCGAAGAAAGGTTCCAAGTCCCTTCCATCCAATTATAGACCTGTCTCTCTTCTCTCTGTTGTCAGCAAAGCTAAGGAGAAAGCAAATTCTAAAATATCTAGAAACACACAAAATCATCCATGACAGACAGTACGGATTTCGTTACCAAAGATCCACAGCTAATCTCCTCAGCTTTATCACACATAACTGGAAAAAGTCACGCGAATTTCATGACGAATCTCAGGTTGTTGCTCCTGATATTTCTAAGGCCTTTGACCTAGTATGAGATGAAGCACTCCTCAACAAACTAACTTCGTACAATCATTCTACCATTATCCTTAAATTTAAAAATCGTCAAAACTCAGCCGGTCTACATAGAAACTTGCTGTTTTCACCACAGGACAGAGCATATTTTATACTATAACGTATGTCAAATTTGTATGGACACACGATCCAGAAATTTTTTTACAGTCGTCTGAACTTTAAGCCAAATTAATGTTTAATGTATCCTTAAATTTAAAAAATGTTTATTGTATCCTTAAATTTAAACATCGTCAAAACTCAGCCGGTCTACATAGAAACTTGCTGTTTTCACCACACGACAGAGCATATTTTATACTATAACGTATGTCAAATTTGTGGGGACACACGATCCAGAATTTTTTTTACAGTCGTCTGAACTTTAAGCCTAATTAATGTTTAATGTATCCTTAAATTTAAAAAATGTTTATTGTATCCTTAAAATTACCAAACAATGTACCTGGATCGGAAGCTTTGTCTCTAATCGGCACATATCTGTCGTGGTTGACGGTCACTTCTCTAACTCCCATCCTATCAATGCTGGCGTCCCCCAAGTTTCAGTCCTAGCACCGACCGTGTTCCTTCTTCACGTTAATGACCTATTCTCTTCGACTACCAAAACCGGTCACAGTTTTGCTGACGATAGTATGCTTCACTACAATATTCATTTTTACAGACAAGTCTTGAATCAAGAGCTGGATAATAGATGCAGATATATGCATCTATCTCTTTCCCAAGATCTTCAATTAATCTTAGACTGGGTTGCCAAGAACCTTGTTCAGTTCAACGCTTCCAAAACCCCGTCTTGCTCACTGTCACGCTAAAAATCTGGCAACGCTTACCCCATCCACATGAATGGCCAAGCCCTATAGAACAATGAAACGTTTAATCTTGTTGGCATCGCTTTCAAACATGATCTCAGCAGGCACAAGTGCATTACTTCAGTAGCCACATCGGTAGCTAAAAAGCTTGTGTTGCTTTTCCGAGCCAGAAAATACTTCTCCCCTTCCAACTTATACACTCTCTGTGTTTTTCAAATAAGACTTAATTTAGAGTACTGTTCCCACATCTGGGGAGCGGCATCACACTCGACACTTAATATTCTCGATTCTATCCAAGAGAGAGGCATTCGACTCATCAACGATTCAGTCCTCACAAGAAATCTCCCTTCTCTCGGTCATCGCCGAGCTGTTGGGGATTTATCCCTTTTCTAACGATATTTCCACGGATTTTGCTCTGAAGAACTAGCCGCTATAATTTCTCTCTTGACTGTTTCTAACAGAACAACAAGAGGCGCGTTACGTATGCGTCCCTTTACTGCCCACCTACAAAAGCCAAGAATATCCCACTTCTCTCGTCATTAATACCTAGGATCTCTAGATTATTGAACGGACTGCCTACTCTTCTCCTTTCAACCTCAAAATCCTTTAAATCCCGTGCCAATAGACTACATTTCCCTTCTCTTCAAACGCCTACGGTTAGGCTTGAAGTCTACGTGGGCTGTCTAGTATATATAAAAAAATATGGCCAAAGGCATGGGTTTCTTAGTTTAAAGACATCCTTGAATTATATCAAAGACTTTCTCATTTTAGAATACACTGCGTTGAAATCAAAAATAATACAAGATTTTTATTTCAAATGCACCGTTATGGCTAAAGACATGGGTTTGTCACTGTAAAAAGAGTTTCCTTGAATTACATCAAAGACAAGATTTATTTGTTTGAGAGTAATTTTCTGTTTTTAAGAGTTTCTTCTTTTGTGTGTACCTGCAAAGGAAATTAAACTAGTTTTGAATAATATATAAGTTTAAATCACCATGCAAATTTTTTGCAATATTCTTCCGACTCCTTTGTTATTCAAATCTCTTCACTTTCGTGCTTGCGCGTGAACTAAGGAACTTTGATGCTTAAGAAGTTTGCCCGTTTTATTAGACACATTTTCTACTCACGTTTCTTTAATTTTAGTAACTTAACAACAATTTTAATTATTCCATTTAATTCCAAAGCAGTTTTCTGGATGCTGAGAACTAACATACAAAAATAAAAAGGACCTAGATCCGCTTATTCTTTAGATTAAACTTTCCGGTAAGTTTAATACCCTACATCTTGTGACAAAAGACTTTTAATGTAAATTCCAGTTTAACAAGCTATAACGTGCCTTCCTTGTTTGGTTTGTCGGGGTAATGATAGGATCAGAACAATCAATTCTTTCATGCAAGTTGATATCGCGCATGATATTTTTCTTTCGACATATTTCTAGCTTAGGCTTTTATTTTAGTTATATATAAAATAAAATACCTTAAACCTACAAAAATAATTTATCAACTTCCTTTAATATACAAGTAGGATAAACCCATAATTTAATCATTATTAGTTTAAAATCGGTTAAACAAAGTTGACGTTTCTTGCAAAAAAAGACGGTATTAAGTTAAAAAAAAATACTTTTAAATAGGTACATTTTATCTTTGATAAATTGCCTTTGTTAAATAAGACAACTTATTTAACATAAACCCCTTTAATTTTTTTTTTATTTCAATTCACTACTTATTTTCTTCTATTTCTTCAAAATCTTACACCCGAAAATCGAGACCCGAATTCGAGACAAAAAATTCTTCTCCCCTTCCGACTTATGTTTTTCTTTTTAACTAAGACAACCCAGAGGTCATTCATGTGAAGAAGAAATAAGATGGAGCAGGCCAATAATGTGAAGAACAAATAGAATTGGTGCGACGACTGAACCTTGGGGGACGCCAGCATTGATAGGATGGAAGTTAGATGAGTGACCGTCAACCACGACAGATATGCGCTGATTAGAGAGGACGCTACCGATCCAGGTACATAGTTTGATAGGAAGACTGTAAGAAGGTAGTTTGTTGAGGAGTGCGTCATGCCATACCTGGTCAAAGGCCTTGGAAATATCAAGAGCAATAATCTGAGATTCGCCATGATATTCCAGAGACTTGTTCCAGTTATGTGTGACAAAGCTAAGGAGATCAGCTGTGGATCTTTGATGACGAAATCCGTACTGTGTGTCATGGATGATTCTATGTTTTTCTAGATATTTCAGAATTTGCTATCTGATCGCTATATATCTCATTTGATGCAAAATAGGTATTATTGTCTCAATTACAACAGTAATTAATTTAATGTAACTTCCAATAGAAAGAAAACGTTTTTGTTTAAATTCACTCGTATTAATTTGTGTTTTGAAGATTTTCTATTACATCAATTATATTTATATTTCAAACAAATGAAACACGCTTTATTATTTTAAAATACTTTTTATTTAGTATTATTAAACATGCATTGTTTAGACATTCTGTAAACATTTAAGTATAAAAAATACATTTTATTACACCACACTGACGAGAACACCGTAAACTTTTTATATTTATGTCACTCCAAATATAGGATCAGCTTCTTTGTAAAACTGTCTCCTTTGGCAGGATGCTAGATGGAACAAATTTGACACTGCACTCGAATCTCCTAAATTTACCGCTAGATTTGGTGGAAACCATGCCTAAAAAATAAAAATTCAACAATAAACTTGCCATAATATTTAATGTTAATAGTTTTTTAACAGTACGTATCGGCTGAGTAAACAGTCATATAAAATAGAATAACCAAGAGAGATTTACAAATAAAAAACACACTTATTACTGCAAAGCTTTTTAGATTTGTTTTACTCACCAAAAAAAAACCCTGAAATAAGTTGCTCCAGTCTCCAGTCTTGCACAAGATCTATTATTTTTGGCGTACGACTATTCAACGAACAAATAAAAATTCTAACCTCTCCAAGGGTGTCCGCGAGCAATAGAAATAATATTTCAGCCAGCAATAGGACCCATTGAATTAATATCTTTTATTATGTCTCCAATATCCTATATGTTTTAAAGGAGTGTTTATTTTAATTGAAATAATATAGGTAAGGGTTATTGACTTAATTTTTACATTTTTTGTGTAAACCGTAGTTCTTGTTCGTTTAATAAAATATATTGTAATTTGAATCACACCGCCTACAAATAGCTAGATTTCGCCCAATTATGTTTAAGCGTTCCAATCAAATAGTTTCTTATTTTGGCTCTAACAATTCTACTACTTTTGAAATTCAATTTAAAGCAATCTTTTTTTGATTATTTCAGTGATGTTTTGTTGAGACAATATTAACTTTAATATAACTAACGTGACAGTGGTCATTAGTCAACAGTACTATAATTGAAAATAGCATAGCTATTTTTTCTGTGTAGGGGCCTCCAGATTATAGAACAAATTGCCTGCGGATGATTTCCCTTCCGCTCTTAACCACCGATTCTTTAAATCCCAGGTCAATAGATTACATTTCCCTTTTCTTTAGACGCCCGTGTGTTAGTACTTAGGTTAGAAGTCTACGTCCCAAATAAAAAAAACTCACAACTTATTTCCTTAACACATTAATAACTTGCCAGATGTTAGAACTGTTCATCATCAACTCTAACATAAAATTGATTAATATTGCTGTCCAAGACATGACGAAAATAGATCGCCTTGTATGGATAAAATTTAAAAAAGGCCATGCGCCGGGTTCTCCGACGATGTAAGAGAAAATGAGAAAATTAAAATGAAGATGCTTAACCAAGTGGAAAAGATTGTCTTTGCACAATGAAATTCCTAATTGGCACAATGTTTTAGCTTACTAAGTTTGTGAAAGTTCATTTATATTTTTCTTACGGGCTTGTCGGAAGACCTGTGGCTTGATAATAGATTTTTGGCTGTTCTGTTGCGTAAAGCTTCAAATACGAGAGGGAAATTTAATTGGTTCTTTACCGGCATATTTTTTTGTTATTCTTGTGTTTGCATTGCAGGCTCAGTTTTATCTAAGAATATCTTTGTGGTAGGTAGTAATTTTTGTTAAAAAGTTCATTTTCATTTTATACTGGTCCTCTTATAATAATTGAAACAACTTTTAAGACGAGGTGAAACAGATTACTGAGAAAACAAAAAGAACCAAAGTCTGAATGGCGGATGTTACGACCCTTCTTACTAAATGTCTAGAGGGATGGATAAGTTTCAACGCGATCATTAGACTTGTTTTCGAGAAAAATTAGGACTCGTAGGATAGAAATAAAAAGAACTGAAAATACTACTACAAGCATCGAAGTTTTGTTCAGGAGTTAGATCACGCAAACATTATTGCTAGACCTGCATTTATATATTCCAACGAAAAAATCCTTCGAAGTAAACTCAACGTAATGGTGTCTATTAGACATTTTCTTTGTGTTTTAAAAATAAATAAAACCTACATTTAGCCTGTCCAACATCGCCATATTTTTTTATTACATAGAAAATATATTTTACATTATCCTTCTTAGTGACCTTTTTATTTTCATTGTATGGACTGATATAATGAATTTATGTTCTTCTTAAGGGGATAAATATCCCCTATTTCTATATTACACCGAATATATAGTTGAACTTGCCGAGAGATGTCAGATTTTGTGTTTTTATTTTAATGCAATAAATCCTTTAACATGCTACAGTACCCGAGAGAAAGTTTTAAAAACTTTACTAATTTCACATGAAATATGGAGACCAGGACTATTTTAGAAACAGATATTGAAAAGGTCAAAAGAAAGTTTTGTCGGTTCATGTTGCCATAATATAACAAAAATTAGTACGTGCCTGTCACGTTTCATTTGAACTTTAGTGGGAAGTTTAAGGTAAAAAAGCAAACGCTTTTATTAATCAAAAGGAAATAAAATTATAAAGTTAGCAGCACCACTCTTCGTTAAATGTCATTTTTGTAAGCCCGAATGTTGGGATGTGTCAAATATTAAAAGTAAATTTTTGACACAAAAAAAATTTTTTAAAAGAAGAAAACGTCCTCAAAGTATGCCATAGAATCAACCACGCATGTTTACTCTTGAAAGGTAACATAGGTAAAAGGTATAGGTAAACGAAAAATAAAACTGTGAAGTTCTGAAGTTTTTATTTTTAAGAAAATGGCACAATTGTCATTGTCACTGCATAAAACAGAATTAAAAAAAAACGCATACAACAAAGAACCTAAAAATTATTTTAAAATAAAAGCGAGACGTGTCGACCTTCTACTTCCAAACTTGTTCTCATTCTTCTTCTTACAGCATCAAAAACATTGGTGAGAACTTGGGGGGGAGTTGTTCATCTCCTGACCTTACTTGTAATTCCAGTCCGTAGGTCTTCTAAATTTTCACAAGAGATTTTGAAAGCCGGGGATTTAATGTGTGGCCATAAAAAAAAGTCACACGGCGTAAGATCGCAGTACCGTGGTGGCCATCTAACTGGCATATACCACTAATGATTCGGTCTTCGAAATTTCTACCAAAAAATTTAAATTATCAAGAGTTACGTGAATTGGTGCGCCGTCCTGCTGGGAGTCGCCTTGTCGCATCTCTTTATCGTCTAATGCGTTTACAAACCCTTCTTTTCGATATGGCCGCCCACACGCCAACTTTCTGCGAATGCAGAGGCTTTTCTATAAAGAAATGTGGAATTTCAGAACTCCACATTCTCTTTGTTGAGAATTTACATAACCAGGAAGGTAAAACCATCCTCGCTAGTAAAAAATGTTTTTCAAATACGTTTTCATTGTTATGAAAATTACCCATGAACCACTCTGAAAATTGCATTTGTTGCGGCTTGTCATTTGGTAACAATTCTTGGACTGTGCTTAGACGATAAGCGTGCATATACAGGTCACATTTCAGGATTGTATTGCAGGTTCCGTAGGATATATTTACTTGCATTACTTACTTACTTAAACCCCGGGTTTGTGGGTGTTCATTAACAATTTGCCTCAATACTTCTACTTTTTGTGCAGTGCTAACTTTGGGTCTCTCACTGCCTTCCTTTCTATCCACACTTTCTGTTTCTCGAAACAAAGTCAAGATCTAGTCAAAACTTGGCGAAACTGATTGAAATCCATGATTATGTGTGGAAATTCTGTTTGAAAATCCTGAATGGCGTCCTGTGTTGAATTCACTGGCCATCAACCCTTCTACTATTTCTAAAGTAACTTTCGATCATAAAAGCTTTTTGTTCTGCGGTGATTACCATATTTAATTTTGGTAAAACTAAAGATTTTAGAACTTGGCAGTTCTATTTTTCATTGCCTATACCTTTTACCAATGTTACCTGTCAAGAGTAATAACTCAAGACATGCATGATTAATTCCACGGCATACTGTAAGGACTTTTTTTATCATATTATATGTTGTATGTTTCTACTAAATAATGCTTCTAATAAAGACCTGTATGTGTTACACAACTCAATGCCTAATTTCAAAAATAAATAGTCTATTTTTAATCATAATCTCACTGATGTGAGATTATGTATGGTATAACACTTTTGATAATAACGCTTTTCTGTTCTTCCTTGCCCTTTTTTTATACATCACGGGATTAAATTTAATTTTCTTACTATGGTCTTCTCATAGCCTCCCTCTGTCTGTTTTTTTAGTTCCTATAAACTTTTATAGATTTTTTGGTCCTTTCAGTTCCTGAAAATAAGCAAGAAAGTATTTTTTGCTACATTTCAAGCACAGTTTACAATGGGCAATTTTTTTTCATAATTCAGTACAAGAGTTTTTATTACTGAATTATTACTTAGAAATTTGTATGAATGAGCCTCTGAAAACAGTCACGAAGGTGAGATCGTAGAAACTTCAAAGCCCAGTTTTAAATTTTAATGTTTTCTGTAAGATGTGCGTTGAAACGGAACAGTTGTTTACGAGGGCATATGTTTATTTTAGATCATTTTAGGAATTAAGAATCTAAGTCTTACGAATTTAAACATGTGGTTTTTATCCTAAGGGTTATAAAATTTTAAAAGGGCCTATCTAAACTTGAGAACTTAAAATGTTCATCTTATCCGTTTTGCGCGGGAAGAAATACGGCTCAAATCCTTATTTTACGACTTCTTAGGTAGAGGAATAAGACACCAGGGTCTTTAAAAAAAAGGACATAGAAATATATTTGATAATTTCGTATTTGGCGATTCAACAAATATTTCTTTTTCTTTATTGATAACAAAATGGAATGAAGTGCGGACATCAGCTGGGATTGCAAACTTGGAAATCCATAGGATTGTTAATAGCTCTTGAATATATGGTTTTCCTACCATAAATAAGGAAATTAACAAATAAAGAAGGTTTTTCCCATGTGATCAAGCAGGCCTTAGGTTAGTATAGTTTTTAACCTTTGTATAAACAAGCCAAAAGCAAGGAACAACTTAATTTCTTTTAGGTTGGTCCAACGCGCTGGGTTTGTGACGCGTCTCCGGCACTAGACCAGGTTCGAATCCTGGCCCGGCCGCAGGCCTAATAAAAAAAGTGTGGCCAGACATTTAGTAGGATTGTCACAAAAAGTGGAAGGTGGTAGAGGAATTCTTCCTCGACCGAGGTGGTACCACTCCACACATCCTCTTAAGAGGGCTGGTGAAATCCCAACGGATGTTTCCAGCTCTGGATGTGTGAGTCGATTCCCCAGTACACCCACGGTACATAGTACTTAGACCTCGGTCTTCGTGGGCTGAGGCTGGTAGATGAGGTGCAAAGAGGGAAAATAGCCGAAGTACTGTTTATCAGAAAAGCTCGGTTTTGCAGCGGTCTTTTTGGAAAAGATTTTTATAATTTTGAACTAAATTGTTAAATAACTGATTTGGAAATGATACGTCAAAATCGGCAAAAAGCGTTTGGTTAAATTAGGTTCAAAAATAATAAATTGTTAATACCGTTAAATCGATCTGTAATTTGATTATTATCAAACACTTCACAAAATAACTTCTGGTGAGTCAATGTAAGAGCATTATTAAGTATGTCCTTATTTTCGATTCTTGTCCGTATACTTGTACAATAGTAGTTCTGAAGTAGGTCTCCCATTAGTAATAGTTTCATTTTTTCACGTTGAGAATGGATAGAAAATGATGTTTGCCGCAGCAACAAAACAACATCATAATGCAGCTCCATTCTAACAGGCCTCTCTTCACTATAAATTCGCGCGTAAAAAGCAGCGAATACCAATGCGTGGAAGTGAGTAATATAAACATATTAAATAAAGACAGATTGCGATGAAGAAGAACAAAACAGAACATGTTTATGAATCAATCTTAGGAACATTTTCATTTTTACATTTTAAATTGGGTAAGTATTGTATATTATATCAAGTATTATCACTTTAATCAGTTGCTTATATACGCCGCAACTGATGTGACTTTCAAGTGGGCAGCCTTAGTCATTAACAGATATAACTAAGGTTTTTACGTTCTCTTTTATCAATAATCGCGTTTTCTTAAATTGCATAACGATGAAATTTTTTTGTATATCTTTGATAAGGAATTTCTTAGTAGAGTAGACGGCTGTCAAAAGATCACTCTTTCGTTAGTTTTCATTGCTGTTTTTTTCTTATTTTATTAAGTATTTGTTTGTTTGTACAGTATATTTTCGTTTAACTGTTAATAAAATTGCAAGTGTTGTAAAAAAAATTCTTTTATTCAGGATAAGCTATCAGACCAACCTATTATGCAGCATTGAAAAATAAAACAACCCGTGGTCCTGATAGCTTGCCTTGCTTTTTTGATAGGAATTGTGCTCCGGCATTACTAAAGCCCTTAACTTATATTTTTAATTTAGCTCTCAGAACCAGCACGTTTTCCGAATAATGAAAGAAAGCAAGAAGTATTTAAAAAGGGTGAAGTAAACGAAATCTCTATTTATTATAGACCAGTATCGATACTGTCGGTATTTGCGAAGGTCTCTGAGATGTACATATGTGTATGACTGTGTCTTTTTTGAAATAACTGGCTTGATATCACTGGGGCGACATGGATTCTTTTTTAATGATCGTAGCACTATTAGTAACTTGGCATGTTTCAGTCAATTCGCTGGTTATCCATTAGACAGTGTTATGCAGGTTGACATGGTCTACAATAATTTCAGTGACAACCTACCCTCATTCTTCGAATCATGTCTGACTGATAGGGTGCAGTATGTGGAGATCCGTGGTAATAAATTCTATAAATTTAGAGCTACAAGTTTCAAGCCCCAAGGTAGAAACCTTACCCCGCTAATATTCTCACCTTTTATCAACGCTATAAGTACCCATATTTTAAGTCATGTTCTCCTGTTCCCGGGCGATCTTAAGCTCTTTCAAGTAATTAATGATCAAACTGATTGTTTTGCTTTACAGAACGACTTAGAAGCCCACAATCGCTGGTGTGATACAAATAACTTTCTGCCGAATGCTGAGAAGTGTTTTGCTATAACTTACTTAAATGGGCGGAATTCTATACATTTTAACTGTAAGCTAGACAACGTAGTTATTGAGCGATGTAGTGCCTGTGAAGACTTTGGAATTACTTTTGATCTAAAGCTTTTATTTACGACTCATATTGACCAGGTCTGTAGTAAAGCTATAAAAATAATAGGTTTTCTTTTACGTAATCCAGATGGTTTTACGAATGTGCAAACATTAAAACCATCGTATTTCAGCTATATGCGCTTAGAATTTGAGTACGGTGCAGTTATCTGGAGTTCTAACTATAACACGTATATTGTTCAGCTGGGAGGTGCTCAGAGAAAGTTTTGAGAAGTTTAAAAAACGTGCCTTGCTTTTGGAAAGGATGAAATATTTCCAAGGGTGTGGAATAGGAAGACCTTCTTACGCGATACCAGATCCCACCCCTGGCCAGTCGCAGAAATTATCTTTCTGTCAAATTTTTATTTAAAGTATGTAGATTTCTTATTGACTGTCCTGATTTGTTACCTAAAATAAATTTCCAAGTTCCACCACGATTGGTAAGTTTCTCTTCTATTTTGCACTTACTTACTCCTTCAAAATTGTTTTAAAGAAGAATATACCGTTTCGGGCAATGAGCCTATTTAACAGAAACTGTAATGACATTTATGTGAACAATCTATCTCTAAGACTCTTAAAAATAAGCTCTCTAATGTTGTGAATGTTGAAAGGATGTAATCTGTTAGAAAATATCGATTATTATTATTGTTATTATAACGAGTCACACATATTAAGTTATAAGTTCGATCAACGTTGGTCCGGTGGCGACGTTTGATAGACGATGTGAATTTAGAGTCCTGCAAGATCTTCAAGCCCTTCGATCTTCAAGTGGCGATAACTCCAAGACCTTCGAGACTCTGCAATCTAAGTATGTGTGAATCAGATTTGAGTAACCATAGAGCTAGGGTGAGTTGTACTAAATCCACTTACATTTCATTTTCATATGGATTAATACAATAGTCGCAAAAAGATATCAGTTGTGTCTATGTATCATTAGTTAATACCTAGATACCGAAAGAAACATTCTATTGGTATAAATCTGACAAATAAAAAGAATCCGATCTGTGACAGCGTAAAATACAGTTAAAATGATGCTTAATTAACATTAATTAATAAACCTGTCTATAGAATAATCACGTATTATTAAACATGTCATAAAAGTTCCTTATAAATAAAGATACCATTTCATATTTACAAGTTCTTGAATGTTATTCAATATTTAACAAACCACAACAAAATCATGTCTCTTAAGAGGTTTATTTTGCCTAAAACCAGTTTTACCTTTACATTCATAATTATAAATTAATTGGGTCCGGAATCTCTTTTCATTAAAAACACTTTATATAGGTTTGTGATAAATGATACCCATAATTAAAGTAAAATGTTGTTTTAATCATTTCAGGCTTTAAAAATATTCAAAGACCTTTCTGCCAGTTAGACTGATTTATTTTGTTATTTACCCGAATTTGGTATTTTTCAAGACACAGCAATACAATATAGACAAAAAATTGTTATAAACTTGCTTAAGATTATTATGTATAGAATAATAATTTACTAATGCCAAAAGTTAAAATCTCGAATTTCTCTTAAAAAGTTTTTTCGTAAAATGATTCTAGAATATATCGTTAATCCAATGACTAAGCAGAATTTACAGAAACTAGCGGTGAAAACACATCGAAAAGTGTGTTAACACTTCGTACCTATTTATCAACATTAAGCCAAGAGGTGGTAAGGCGCCATCATTTCTTCTAGCTTACTTTTACTTACTTACCAACTCCTTTTTTATTAAAATATTGTCAACATAAAACAGTAGACCATAACTCTATTATTATTTTGGCTCGATACTGGTGTTAACAGATTTTTTTTTAATTAGAATAACAATCAAAGAGTTCTATACAGTATATAGGGTTAGATATAACTGCGCCGCCGCATTTTCTTTTTGGAGCACGCCAGAACATCCCTTCTTGTATTTTGGAGCTTTCACCGTAGCGTATTTTCTCTCGTTTAGTTTAAAACTTTCCAACCCCCAGACCGGTCGCTTGAAGCTCCAAATAGTTACGATATGACTTCGCGCGAAATTTAAAACTTTGCACTATGAAACTTTTTCACTTTAACTTTTTCCTACTTAGCTAAAATCTAGAATTTAAGTTTAATTTTGAAATCGTTACCATGTAATTTAAACAGCGAAGTTAGTTCGAGAATGAATCTAAAACTGACACCACTTTTGCTGCTTGTTAACCTATTATCCGCGGAGTTTATTCGGGAGGAATTTGAAATAAGGCACAGGAGATCGCGCCTAATTCGTCACCGAAGAAATGGCAATCATAACCATAAAAATGGTGACAAAAAAATTAAACAATTTGTTACTGAAAAAACTACTGTTATTGAGGATAATGTTACCATTACCACCTTAGGGGAGGAAATTTTAGTGCGAATGCCGACAGCAGAAAGCGATGTCACAAGGTCTGACTTTGATGTACTAAATATAACTATAAATACTAATGTTAATATAAATTTAGATAAATCGTATGACAGTACATTTTTTTATTTAAGCGATAATATTGAGAACAGTTTAGATAATTCCCATATAAATCAAACTATTCCGGAGATTATTCGCGTTTATAATAGAACAGCCTCCGAAAGTTATATGGAAGATGTAAGAAGGAGACCCGAAAATAACAGTCTTCGAATGGCTAACGGAGATGTGGATATAGTATCACATTTCCTTAGAATTGTCGAATCCCAACATTTATTAGGAGACAACTGTACCGCTGGGACAAATTTAACACTTCGAGAAGGCGTTGTTGACCGCTATGCTCAAGAACGATTCCGTGTTGAAGCTGATGTGGCGGTAAATAAAGCTAACATGTTAACTCGTTTGTGGAAATATGCTGATCCCGAAGTGGTGGACTCTGAATACTTACTATACGCTTCCGTTTTTTCTATGGTTGAATTTGACGATGTTATTTTCGCAGCCGGGAACTGTTATGATCAGTTTCAATACAAGGACTACTTACTCTTCTGTCCTTACGCGTATCGACTACCGGAGGGACAAATCCTAGTTAAAGACCTTGCCGTTGAATATAATTACCTTAGCAACTCTTCGGAATGGTTCTACAAAGCTCGCAAGAATGCAGAGAATGTTATTAAGAATTTCAACCAATTTAGCAGAGGTAAGTTTACATGTTAATTTAATTATTTTAGAAAGTTCTTGAAGAGGCACGGTTTTTGAAACCGTAAATATAAAAACAGACATAGTTTAGTATAATCATTTTGCAAACATTTACCAAAGGCTAGGCTATAATGGTCCAAATTTGCCTAAAATTTCGACTTACGTATTTTTGGTGCTAGTGTAAATTTTATTACTTAATACTAGATCAAATTGTACGAAGAAAAAAATATAAAAAATTAGAAGCTCATTTTTTTAACATGTGAGCTATCAAGTCAAATTTTTGTATGGTCCTATATACACACTAAGTAAATCAGAACCATACAAAAATTTATATTATGGTAAAAATGTTGTCTGTCCTTCAGACGCCCTGGCTGTGAGCCTGCCTGATGAAGGGTAAGGGCCCAGAAATCGCGATAGCAGGAGGGCACCCAGACCAGAATCGAAAAATAGTTCTTATTTTATTTTTATTTTTCATTTTACGGTCTTCTTGTTCTGAACTAATCACTAGTTCAGAACAAGAGTTAATTTGAAGATATATATATATATATATATATATATATATATATATATATATATATATATATATATATATATATATATATATATATATATATAAGAAAGGCTATTTTTGATCCTGGTCTTGGTGCCCTCCCGCTATCGCGATTTCTGGGCCCTTACCCTTCGTCAGGCAGGCTCATACCCAGTAATATAATAATATTGCTGCATGACTTGAAGTCTTTAAAACTTCTTTTTTATTCGGAGTCTGAAACGAATATATCATTATTTTCCAAACAGCGAACATGTAAATTTTTAAAATTTAAATGGCCGCCATTTTGACATAAGTTAAAATTATTTTCTCAAATTTGGAAATTGAATAGAACTTTCAAAGACCTTTCAAGTGATGTGTCACATGACACCTATCGCCATTTAAAAAAGTTATACAAGACGGCGGCTGGTCGCCATTTTGAAAGATAATTTAAAATTTTTTAATCAAGAAAATTATTTTGTTCCTCATTTTTAATCTCACCAAATTTCATTTCAATATTCCTTTCGTACCAAAAGTTAGAATGGGGGTAGGCGGACCTTAGGACCGCAATATATATATATATATATATATATATATATATATATATATATATATATATATATATATATATATATATATATATATATATATATATTTATGGTGTGTATAACTAATAAAATGATATTCCGAAATTTTTTAGATGGTTCTTCATTTTCAAGTTATTTTGAAAAAGCTAAATTTTCGAATATTTTTTTTCTGGCGTTAAATGAAAGTAACTAATAAAACTTCAGTGTAGCAACTTTTAATGAACTTAAAGATTACGTTATCAATTTTCTTATTCGACGTTTCGTCTTTGGGCAGGGATCATCAACTTGATTTTTTTAAATACGGTCCTGTTTTTTTATGTCAAATTTTTGGGCCCTTTTTAAACTGAATTCATCAGTGTACTACACATTATGGTTAAATTACGTTTTGAGTCTTTTTTACCATTATTAAGAAATTTCTGTGATACTGACCTGTCGCCTAGAACATTTCATACATTGTTCCAGATTTTGTAATTTAATGAAGAAAATAATGAAACATACTTAATCTTTTCAATTTCTTATTTTAATTATGTCTAAAAAAGATGTAAAGGTAATGTTTAAGTTTAAAAACAGCGACTGGTAACGTCGGATATAAAGCGGTGGTTTAGTGTATTCTTTAAAATAAAAACAAATTTGAGATTTTAGGGAAAAATATTGGGAATGTCTATAGACGATCCCAGAATTCACCCATTCCAATGCATTAATCCATCTTCACCCACAAACCTTTCTACTTTTAATAATTTGTAATTTAATGAAGAAATTAATGAAGCATACTCAAACTTTTTAGTTAATGTTTTTAATTATAGCTTCTAAATAAGGAAAATAAGCAATTAATTACTGTTGAAAACTTTTGCTTTTAAAATGATTAGTAAGGATTAAAAATAATCTAGAGTTGTCTTAACCCTCAAAATCATTTCTAAAACAGCACCGCAAGAAATTTACGAATCTGTTAGGTAATACTAGTGATAAGTACCTATACCTACCATCCATTTATGTCCTTTGTTCATTTATTTGTGGTGTATTGTTAATGGTAATTGGTTGATAATTAAATAAATATTTCCTACTAATTACAAAATGCATTTCAATACTTCAATGGAATAAAAAAATGTATGATCTTAAAATTTCTCAATAATGGTCAAAAAAGGCTCAAAACCTAATTCACCTATAATGTGTGATATAATACATTAGTCTTGGAATATTTTTAACAGTAATTAATTGATTATTTTTCTTATTTACAATGCATAATTAAAATAAGAAATAAGAAGATTGAGTATGCTTCATTATTTTCTTCATTAAATTACAAAATCTTGAACAATGTTTGAGATGTTCTAGGAGACAGGTCCGTATCACAGAAATTTCTTAATAATGGTAAAAAAGGCTCAAAACGTAATTTAACCTAATGTGTAGTACACTGTCGAATTCAGAATAAAAAGGGCTCCTAAAATTTCAAAAAACCAGGACCGTATTTAAAAAATTGAAGTTGATGATCGCTGCCCAAAGACGAAACGTCGAATGAAAAGATTGAAAACGTGATAATTATAAGTTCATTAAAAGTTGCTATAAAGAAGTTTTGCCCTACCTTTCATATAACCGCCAGAAAAAAATTAAATTAAAAATTTGAAAATTCAGTTTTTTCAAAATAACTCGAAAATAAAAAATCACCTAAAAAATTTCGGAACATCATTTTATTAGTTCTTTAATTACGCAACATTTTTCCCATTACACCAATTTTTTATTTCTAACTATAAACGAGATCCCCGTACGGGTCCTCCTTATCTTGGACACCGTGTATATGTAAAAAATGGGAAATTTCTTCGGTCTGTATAGGTAATTCCTAACTGGATATACTTCATTAACATCGATATTAATTTTGTGCACTGAAAATACCTGTTTTGTCAAATATATTTGGGAATGTCTGTTAACTAAAGAGAAAATATACCAGATTCAGATGCACTCGGCAGATTAAATGTGCTCAGAGAAAAATTTAAGGAAAAACGAAAAAAAGATGGATGCTACAGATCAAAAGCTTTTTAGATTTGAAATTCGAAAAAGGCTTAAACATAAACAAAAAATTTTCCACGAAACGGTTAACTGACTTACCCTTTGATCGGCTACATTAAATCGAAATTACCCATTTGATTCCGATATTACCGAATGTTTCATTTCCGCCTGAATGTACGTTTCAGTTGGGCTGTTTTTTTTTAAGCAATCATTGGCTTGTACGTGATATGTAAAAAGCGATTTTGGTTACTGGTAAAAATCATTTAATGATACTATGCATTTTATTTATTAAAATTAGTCCGGCATCAGTTGTTTATTTTATTTTAGGGATTATTTTTAGAGCCACTTTGACATGGTTTGACGAAAAGTCGTATTTTAAGACACAATTTCACAGAAATATCCCCATAAGCAGCATTTCTTTTTTAAATAGGCCATCACTTGACCGCACTTATCATGCATACGGCAATAAGAAATATGTGGGCAAGCAAGGGAAAAAATAAAAAAGACAATGTTATGTTGTTATCGAGCATAAATGGTTTCTGTTGCTTTTACACTCAGAAATTCTTCCGAATTTTCCTAAATAAGTGGAATTTATATTTAACACTGCCGGAGAAAAATAGAGGACGGCCCTAGAAGGGTTTACGGACCAATAAGCTGTGCAAGTAGAATAAATTGTACATCTGGCAAATACGTTGTGTACCGATTATACTTGCATAATAAAATAATTTTCTGAACAACATATACACCAATTAACTGAAGTCTTAACTGCTTTAAACTAATTATTCCATGCAAACAATCTTTTAAGATCCCCAGCATTAATGCACTGTATGCCGGAGGACTTTATTCTATGTGTGGTATTGACGGTATATAGGATGTTTGTATAATTCACTGCATATATTTGAATGAGTGACCCCTTAGGTAGTCTACAGACATACCCGATACATTTTTTCCCTCAAATCATACATTTTTTTATTTTAAAAAGTGCCAAAATACCAGCACTTATCCGACGCATCTGAAGAGCCTTACGTCGCGGGCTCTAATATTATAAAGAAAACACAAATGATCCAGTCGAGGCCAAACTTAAATAATATTGTGACATCTCATTTTTTATCAGGCCTAATCAATCCTACCATTTCCATATTTATATATTTCAAATTTCTTATTTTCCTGTATGGTGTTAACACTGGAACTTTTTAAATAATGGAGGCACTTAGACCGTGACAGAGAGAGTTGATTCCATAAATGCTCCGTTTCCCCAAGTTGGGTACGAAACACTAAAAATAATACCTACTATTTATAAACAAAGCAATTTGGAAAAAGGGCAAAACACAACCCTGAGTAAAAACACCGTTAATCTTGAAGCCGTTTCTTTTTGTGTTGTTAAAATGTCGATTTAAATTTCTAATTTAATTTTTTCGGTTTATAAAGGTAACGAAAGCACAGCAAAACCCGGAAAATAAAATTCGTATTTTGAAGCGAGGGTGCAAGAAATATACAAAATTAAAGAAATAAAGTTATATAACTGATGAAGAAAAAATGTTAGAAGTTAGTTTAGTTAGTTATTAGGTCTGGTTTATTTTTTCCAAATAGAACAAGGTCTCCTTTAAGTGTTCTATAAATCGCTGCCTGCTGGGTGTCCTATAAATACTTTAGTGACTGCTTGTTTTAGTTATATTACAAATTTTCACTAAAAGGCAGACATATGCACCAATAAAAATTAGGTACTTATTGAGCTGGTTATCAGTTTCAAATTTTTTTCCAGACTGAGAAGCGCCTTCTTTGAGTCTCCCTAAAATCCCTGATTGCTGGGTAGCTGGGCTAGAAGTATTTTATTTTCTGCTGTTTATAATTATGTGCCAAATTTGTAATAAAGGGCATAAATAATAATTACTGTCCAGCTACAAAAACCTAGAACATGCTACGTCCCTCGCTCATACCTAGGATCTTCAGATTATGGAACAAATTGCATGCAGATGTTTTCCCTTTCCCTCTCAACCTCCGATCTCAATCCCGTATCAACAGATTACATTTCCGCTTCAGACGTCCACGGTACACTGGTACCATTGATTTCGTATCAAGTATAGGTACCATTATTTGCATTTTAGGGCAATCAGGGACTCCAAAGTCATATACAGTGACCGTCAGAAAGTGCGCAGCTTATGGGAACAAATTTTATCTTTGAATTTAACAAATTTATTTTATTTCGAAAAAGTTCTGCATACCTTCAAACCAGCGGCGTGCAGTGAAATTTCAAAGTTGTGTATCTCTGTTCCTACTTACAGGAACCGTACCAAATTTAGGGGTTTTAATAGTGAGCCCATTGGGAATGTTTTGGTAAAGAAAAAAAACATTTGCATTACCTACCCTGGAAAAAAAATGAACGCGTTTAGGTATTTTATTTATTATTTTTTCTAAACATATTTTACATCATTTTGTCGACAATTTTTAAATTTTAAGAGAAAAAAATGTGTTAGTAGAAAGTTATAGTCATTTGAATTTTTTTAAACCTTAAATATAATTTAAAAAAAATTCAAATGACTATAACTTTCCACTAACTCATTTTTTTCTCTTAAAATTTAAAAATGGTCGACAAAATGATGTAAAATTTGTTTAGAAAAAATAATAAATAAAATACCTAAACGCGTTAATTTTTTTTCCAGGGTAGGCAAGGCAAAAATTCAACTTTTTTCGCAAATTACCAAATGTTTGTTTTTCTCTACCAAAATATTCCCAGTGGGCTCACTATTAAAACCCCTAAATTTGGTACGGTTCCTGTAAGTCGGAACAGAGATACACAACTTTGAAATTTCACTGCACGCCGCTGCTTCAAACCAAAATAAAACCCAACAAATCGGGTCAAAGTCTTATGGTATACGAGGAAGAGTCAAAAATTCGAAATTGCGTTAAGAGTAAAGTACCCACATTTTTACTTAAGAAATTTTTTTTATTGAGAAATGTTTTAATTTCAAAGTTATACCCAGATATCAATTTTCGCGTACTTTGGACCAAAAATAGGATTTAACCGTTTCTTGTGAATTACCCTGCACAAAAAGTAGATTTCAAGGAAACAGTACGCAAATTATATTTTCTGTAGACTTTATGCTATGTCAGAGTAGTCAGTTTCAAAAATGTTATAGCCATTAAAAATAAAAACATAAAAATTTTAAATAACTGTATAACCCGGTAAACGATATGGTCCCCCATCTACTTTTTATACCGACTATTGGCAGGCTTTCAGTTATGTCAAATTGATAGACTGATAGTAGAGTCACTCTACTAAAATAACGCAATTACTAGGCCTCCAGTTTTCCGTATGTCCAGCGGCGTCGTTTACATATTTACATCAGGTATTAGCAATAATGGGTAAATAGGTTTTAAAACGCATTTTGGTTTTACAAACATAAAATCTTTTCTTTCACAAGTGAATTTTTTTGGTCGAATGTTTTCAAATAAAATTTTTGAGGAAAGTATAGCTAATAAGTGGCAAAATGGCTTTGAGAACTTCAAAATCCTGCTTTAACTACGCTTGCATCTGTACAGAGTAAGTAAAGCTTAATAAGCATTTGAAGGCATACTGCGTGTACAAAATTTCATACTTTTACTTTAAACATCGCATGTCAAATTTATTTTTTATTATTCTTACTGAACACTTGTAGTATTTGGTAAATTTTTACGGTTTCCTGCTTCAGTGAAGTTCGCCGTATCGAGTACATGGTTTCATACAAAGAAAACCACCGTTCTGCATCTAATGATGTAAGGTCAGCAAACAGGAAACTTTTCTGCCGGTCTTTTAAGGCTTCATTTTTGTGATACTGTACGTGAATGTCCTGTAATATTGCTAAATCGGTGTGTAAACCTTTTACAATTTTGTATGCCAATGTTGTCTCTTAGCGCTTGTAGCCTAGAACGTACAATATTCACAACATTTAGATATTCGGCTAAAGACAAGTCCGTCTGTAATGTGTCGAGTGCTTCTACTATGGCCGCGTAATTTGTGTTAATAATACTTAAATGATGGTACACTTGAATATTATTAAATTGGGACTGACTCGCGGTAATAGCTTGAGAACCTCTAGGATTAAACTTTAAAACACCAGTATTTATTTGTTTAAAATATTTATAATAAACTTATTTTCAATAACAGTATTATTTTTGACCACTGTCACATTAGTTATATTAAAGTTAATAGTGTCTGAACAAAACATTGATAAAATAATAAAAATATGTTTCTTTAAATATAATTTATTAAATGAACAAGAACTACAGTTTAAATGGAAAACCTAAAAATTATGTCACTAATCCTTATATCATGTTAATTAATATAAACACTCCTATAAAACATATTATAAGGTATTAGAGAAATAATAAAAAATATTAATTCAATGGGTTCTATTGTTGACTGAAATATTACTTTTATTGCTCGCGGAAACCCTTTGGAGAGGTTAGAATTGGGATGCTGGTATTTTATTCGTTGAATAGTTGTTTAAGCTTGCAGCCTGATTGTATATTGCGTACGCCAAAAATAAAAGATTTTTTGCAATTCTGGGGCTTGGAGAAACTCATTTCAGTGTTTGATAATATGTAAGTAAAGCAAATCTAAAAAGCTTTGGAATAATAATAAGTATTTCGCTTAAAAATTATGTATATTCTTACAAACAAACGTTTATTGAAACCAATGATATGATTGTATTGAATTTAGATTAGTTTCTTAGTTAGTATCAAGTAATTAATTGTTATATTTAAACGACCTATTAAAAACCAATAAAACCTTATATTTTAAGAAATCTCATAACCTATTGGTTAACAATGATGAACTAATGATTGAAAGAAACCGAATTTGTATTCTGCAATACGGAATAGGTTGTGTCATTAAGTGAATTGTTATTTAATTCGATATACTACAGAGTTTTTTCTGTGCATTTCTCCATTGTGTTAAAATAGGCTCGGTAGCTCTGTAAGGCCAGCAGTGGCGTAGCCCAGGGGAGGCAAAGGGGGCAATCGCCCCCCGCCCCTTGGTGGGCGCCCACCAGCCCATGTAATGGGCGGTTTATTTAAAACTTAAAATTAAATCCTATATATCCGTTAATACATTATAACATAAGTAGGCATGAGAGCATTAAACAAACAAAAACAAATTTAACAAAGCCCTTAAAATGAAAGTACATTTAAAGTAAATAAATAATTTAGTTATTAATAGTGTTGAATTCGGACATTTTTTTTCGAGGGGGAACACATTCTTATTGGGAGGGAAAAAATAAAGCAAATCAATATTTTACAGACTTTTTCTTGCCCCGGAGGGAAATCCCCCCTGGCTACCACTTGAATTCATCTCTGGATATTAGTACATATTTCCCACTCCATTATTTCAGTATTAACGTGTGAGAAACTCAGAAATATAATATGGCGCCTAGTGGCGTAACGCAAAATGTTAGCCCCCTCCCCCCGCAAGATGTTGTTCCCCTGTCATATTTTGAGAAAGTCAATGCAGAGCGCATAATGGAGTGAGTACCGGGAAGGAGGGGAAGTTTTTGTTCAACAATATAAATTATAATGTCTAGTTCTTTTATTCAAAAATATAATTATTAACAAATTCTTACCATTTAACCGACAATAGACAATCAATGTGACAAATTTTATAATTGAACAAACATTTTAATAGCTTTGTATTTTAAAAAAAAAACGCGATTGCCGCCTCGCGTTTTCTTGAAGCAGGTAGTGTCAGATACAGGTTTAAGTTAAAAAATCTACGATGGGATGTGTTTTTTGAAGTCTACACCAGTTGCCTGACAACCGAAGTTGTTTATAACCTTGAAGATCCTGAACAGGGGCCATCTACGTCCGCTGGATTACGTGGGCGTCCAAAAAAGTCATTTTTAGAATCCAGCTTACGAACGAAGCACAGAAAAATCAAAGCTCTTGTAACTGGTGTCAACTCTGACTTGCTTACAGACGCGGCAACAAGTTCTGTTCGGACCAGAAAGCGATTTGCAGCTTCCATTATGACAGAAGTTTCTAAAGCCTCCCCGCGACAATCTGTGAATTACAAAAAACGTCATCAGTTATCCAAAAACCACACCCGCTACAAAATACTTATATGATCAGATAGAAGAAAGCCGAAGTGTTCTTAAAATTCCTGTTAGTATTTCTTATTGGTGAATATTTATTATTTTTCTATTTTCGGCCATTGCAGTAAAACTAACTCACTTCAACGTCGTTCTTGTGTTAGACTGACAAAAAACATTCCAATTCATTTTTTTTCTTTTAACAAATATCTCTTATTTTCATGTAAAATTTCTTTTAACATTAAAACAATACCAATCCAAATTATACCAAAAGATAACAGACATTGGTAATTACAATTCAATACATTTTGTCATTTTGTTTTCATTGGGCAAATATTTACATTTTTTTCCATTTATTGAAAATTTGTTTACAATGGCAATTTAAAAAGGAAGGAAAGTTGGACGTTCTTTTGTGTTCTTATTTTAATTTAATGAGTACTATTATACAGTGGCGGCTGGCAGGGCGGAGATATGGAAAGGGAAGCTCCCCCTCCTCGTGGATGCTCGGAGTTGGCTAATTAGAGTACGAGTTGGCTATTAGGACCTTGTACCAATTGGGAATATATACATATATATATATATATATATATATATATATATATATATATATATATATATATATATATATATATATATATATATATATATAAAAAGGGGGAAAAATTTTGGCTAATCGGACAAAACCAGTAAGTTGCGTTCTTGCATTAAAGTACGGGGAGTCCAAGACCTTATGGATAACCCCGGGCCGGTAGACAGTTAGCTTTCGTCCTTATTAGGACTCATCAGACTGACTTAACCCTTTGGCACCTTTCCACACATAGAACCCTCGCATATTATGTCGTCCGCTTTGGATAAAGACGGTACACAATACACGTGAGCGCCATCTATGGGAAGTCACTGATATGCAATAACACATCTTACTAGAGTAAAGCTGCTACTGTAGGCAACCAGTAAAACAATAATACGTACGGAAACATGACCCCCGGTACCCGGTACCGATTTTGAGCATCACTCCAGCTATCCACAATTTTGTGGTTTATACTAAGAGTCGCACACTCAGTCCCACCGAGAGCCGTGCAACTCCGTCTAAAAAGCCATAGAACAAGAATAAGAAAAAATGATTTAGCGTCCGTCATATATAAAAAGGGGGAAAAATTTTGGCTAATCGGACAAAACCAGTAAGTTGCGTTCTTGCATTAAAGTACGGGGAGTCCAAGACCTTATGGATAACCCCGGGCCGGTAGACAGTTAGCTTTCGTCCTTATTAGGACTCATCAGACTGACTTAACCCTTTGGCACCTTTCCACACATAGAACCCTCGCATATTATGTCGTCCGCTTTGGATAGCTGGAGTGATGCTCAAAATCGGTACCGGGTACCGGGGGTCATGTTTCCGTACGTATTATTGTTTTACTGGTTGCCTACAGTAGCAGCTTTACTCTAGTAAGATGTGTTATTGCATATCAGTGACTTCCCATAGATGGCGCTCACGTGTATTGTGTACCGTCTTTATCCAAAGCGGACGACATAATATGCGAGGGTTCTATGTGTGGAAAGGTGCCAAAGGGTTAAGTCAGTCTGATGAGTCCTAATAAGGACGAAAGCTAACTGTCTACCGGCCCGGGGTTATCCATAAGGTCTTGGACTCCCCGTACTTTAATGCAAGAACGCAACTTACTGGTTTTGTCCGATTAGCCAAAATTTTTCCCCCTTTTTATATATGACGGACGCTAAATCATTTTTTCTTATATATATATATATATATATATATATATATATATATATATATATATATATATATATATATATGTCGTGGTTTACTTTCTACGACCAGCACGTAAGCACAGAAGATGCCAAATGAGATTTTGTCGAAACGTCTGCAAGTTTCAACTAGAAACGAATCAAATGAACGGACGTATTCCCGGATTAACCACGATCCATATTTCTCCATCCGTGAAACCCTACGTACTTCCACATATAAATATATATATATATATATATATATATATATATATATATATATATATATATATATATATATATATATATATATGTATATATATACAGGGTGGTGAAACCAAGATGGGGTGGACGATTGTGAGTAAACGGTGAGGAATTTCGAAATTTTTTTTTTGGATATCATGGATAGTCAAACCCGCTATGTTTTAAAATTATAGCCATAATACGGGGTGGTCTGGAAAACTCGTGGCGAACCAAACTTGTATTTTTTTAAATGGGACACCCTGTATATAATTGTTCCAATTGATTCTCCTGTTCGTTACGATCATTTTGATATAGGATTTATTGGGTCTAAAATTTATAGCAAGGGAATGGGACGCGGTTAAAGTTGAAAAAATGCTCACAGTTCGGCCATTTTTTAAAAAAATTTGAAACAGGTATGGAAAAACCAAATATCCCATAAAACGTTACATATCCTTGAATACATTAATCTCTTGCAATTTGTTTAAAATTATTCACTGTTATACAGGGAGGTCAAGTTTTGCAAATATGCCCTGGACTCATTTTTTTTAAATGGAACACCCCATATATTTTATTTTCATGTTCAAGATAACATTACTAGCTTTCAAAAAATACCATACATGATGCCTTTCTGACCAACAGTTTTTAGTAAACTAGCCGTGAAAGCAAAGTTTCTTCATTCTAATACGATTATACTGAATTTACGTTGTTTATTATCAAATATCTAATAGTAGGAGGCCATGACACTATCATAAATGAAACAAAAGATTGACGAACTTGTCAAAGCTACTGCCGCATAATCCATTATTTACAAGTTAACCGAAGGTGAGGTAAGAAAACTGAGAGCCGAAACCTTTACATGTTTATTAGAGATATTTCAAAAAACAGAAAATATTGTTTTTAGGAAATGTAAAGTAATTAATAAACCTGCTATAGACAAAGATAATCAGTTATCAGTATTATTAATAGTGTAAGAAAATTAATTAATCAAAACCAGAACATCTTTTAAAATTATTTAGTTATGTGTTATGTACTTACTTGTCAACCTAATTTAATATAAACTATTAAAAAAGCTCATATAAGGTGTTCAACTAAACCACCATTTTGCTGAAGGCACATTTCGAGTCTATCCATAAATGAAAGTTTCACTTTTCCCAAAGTCTGTTCTGAAATGTTGCGAAAACTGTTTCTTATTCTCGTCTTCATATCTTTCACTGTGGTTGGAACCTCGTTATAGACTTCTTCTTTAACATGCCCGCATAGAAAAAATCTAGTGGTGTTAAGTCGGGTGATCTGGCAGGTCAGTTAACTGGTCAACCTCGCCCAATCCAACGATCTGTCTTCCGATTATTGACAAAATATCTTACATTCCTATGGTAATGCGGGGGCGCTTCATCATGTTGAAACCATAAGGATCCCCTTACCATTAAAAAGTTGTTTATAACTGGTTTATTAATTACTTTACATTTCCTAAAAACAATATTTTCTGATTATTGAAATATCTCTAATAAACATGTAAGGGTTTCGGGTCTCAGTTTTCTTACCTCACCTACGCTTAACTTGTAAATAATGGATTATGCGGCAGTAGTTTGACAAGTTCGTCAATCTTTTGTTTCATTTATGATAGTGTCATGGCCTCCTAATATTAGATATTTAATAATAAACAACGTAAATTCGGTATAATCGTATTAGAATGAAGAAACTTTGCTTTCACGGCTGGTTTACTAAAAAACTGTTTTTCAGAAATTCATCATGTATGGTATTTTTTGAAAGCTAGTAATGTTATCTTTAACATGAAAATAAAATATATAGGGTGTTCCATTTAAAAAAAATGAGTCCAGGGCGTATTTGCAAAAGTTGACCACCCTGTATAACAGTGAATAATTTTAAACAAATTGCAAGCGATTAAAGTACTCAAGGATATGTAACGTTTTATGGAATATTTGGTTTTTCCATACCTGTTTCAAATTTTTTTAAAAAATGGCCGAACTATGAGCATTTTTTCAACTTTAACCGCGTCCCATTCCCTTACTATAAATTTTAGACCCAATAAACCCTATATCAAAATGATCGTAACGAACAGGAGAATCAATTGGAACAATTACAGGGTGTCCCATTTAAAAAAATACCAGTTTGGTTCGCCACGCGTTTTTTGGACCACCCTGTATTATGGGTATAATTTTAAAACATAGCGTGTTTGACTATCGATAATATCCAATAAAAAAATTTTCGAAATTCCTCACCATTTACTCACAATCGTCCACCCCGTCTTGGTTGCACCACCCTGTATATATATATATATATATATATATATATATATATATATATATATATATATATATATATATATATATATATATATATATATATATATATATAAATTACCTGATTCCGTATAAAAAATATGGTAATTTTTTTAACTTTTTTTTATTTCGCTTCAACTCTCTTTTCAAAATATCTAAATATATTTTTTTGCGTTAGGAGCTTGTTTACTGAATGTTAATAATCCCCAGCAAGAAAAAATTGAATTAGAAACTTATATACGCGTATCGAGATTTCAAGAAACGCAAAAAATAAATGAGCAAAGTTTAAAATGGGGCGCTCTTTTTTGGTACTAGTCTATTGCCTTCCCAATTACTGTTTCCTAACTGTGTTTGAATAAAAAAAAGCAAATAATATCACCTTGCCATTTTTTTCCTACATACCTGAGGGAAACGTGTCAGAATTTTTTTTTTAAATCTGTAAAAAAATATAGCATAATTAAATTTTAATTATACGAAAAGGCAGCGAGAAGTCATATTTAAATACGAATTTTGAAGATTTCTTGTTCGCTTGAAATGCCTTTTAATAAAAATTATTTTTCCCAAGCAAATCCCGTTTTTTCAGTTTCACTTAAATTGGTTTTAACTTTTTAATTGAGGGGTTTGTAGAGGGTATTAATTATAAAATATGCTTATGTTGAATCTGAGTGTTCATTTGCATTTTTTTGTGAACGCGTTTGGCAATTCACCTACTTAGCTAGGTTTCTCTCAAATCGGCGCACATATGTCAATTTAGCATTTTAAGGCGACAAAAATATTTTTGAGGCGATAAGCTTATTGTTTCTACTTTTATGTTTGAAATATTTTTACTTATGCTTGTGTTGTAGTATACGAAAAATATTGGATAAAGAGAAAAACCAGAAAATTTGGTTAACACAAATTTTATTTGCAAAAAGAGATATACATATGCAAGGGGTCAATTAAAAAATTATTACTTTTTGCTTTATCTAGAAGTATATTCAAATTTTATTACATTTTAAGCTTATTATAATTTTTCCGAGATATTGAGGTAATGAGAAGCGTGACAGGGAGATGTTATATCGTAACAATTAACCATAAGCTTTGTTATAATATATTTCTTAGAACATTATCAGGTGAAAATAGACACAAATAACTATATTATACTGAAATTTGTTTCCTCTGTTACTAGTAAACAAATTTAAGGTTTATGACCTTGTTATTCAGTTGACAGGTAATACTTTAGCAGAAAATAAGTATGAATAACCCCTAAATCTAATAGGAATTCAAGAATTTGTCTCTGAGGCAGTGCTTTTAACGACAACAAAATAGTTTTCTCCAAGTTTTACCTATTCTAAATAATACTACATCTAAGTATCCTATATAACATAAAAATAAAACATAACCTATTAGCTTAAACTATAACTAGCTACTATTTGATTGTGTTGTGTTTTGTATTTGTGTTAAAATCTTATTTATACAGTATGAATTTTAATACCAAAAACATAATCATTTTGTATTAATTATTGTAAGACGTCTTTGGTTAATTGACCTTGGCTTTTGGTTTATGTTTGCTGCTTATGGTTGGGTCTGAAGAGACAAGGAGGAAATTAAACACATCGTTGTTGGTATCTTCTCTTGATGTTTTTCTGCTGTGCCAAAATCTTAGGTTCTTAGGTTTCTAACATATATATATATATATATATATATATATATATATATATATATATATATATATATATATATATATATATATATATATATATATATATATATATATATACATATAATTCTAAATAGTAAGAAAATTTTTATACATCTATCTGAAATCCTGACGGCAAAGCTCTTAAAATAACACAAAAAAATTCGATTAAAGACATCAATACCAGTAACGGAAGAACTCTTGGAAGCGTTATAAAAAAATTCTTGGCGTATTACCGTCTTTAGTATTTCCAGCTTTAGACTTCGGAATATCTACATATAAACCCATTTCGTTTTTAAATTTTACCTGACGTTGTTTTTTACGTTCGGCAATTATTTTTTTGTCTTCAGGGGATTTAACATGTTATTTTTTTACTGGCAACCCATATGAAATATGAAGGAGAGATTCAAATAAGCGAATCCATGCATGAAAGCTGGAAATACCAAAAGACTCTATATTGCATGGCACAAAACCAACTTGATTTATATTTTTTGGAGTTACCCCACAAATATAGGACTTTTGTGTACTCTTTATTTCAGTTAACGCATTACAGACTTTACCGTCTACCATGATCAGTTGTAAATTGTGCTCAATTTCTAACATAATCGAAAACATTACTAATTGTGGGCGTTAACTTTTAAATTCGTTGTCTTACTAAAGCACATTCACTTTTACTTAGTTCCTCTGTTTCCTTTTAATAAAAAAAAATGTAATAGGATCACAACACCTTACTGACGAGAAGAAATATTTGATCTTGTTAGCATCACGTTCAAATATGATCTCAGCTGGCACAACCACATTACTTCAATAGCCACACCAGTAACTAAAAAGCTTGGTGTTCTCTTTCGAGCCAGAGAATACTTCTCGCCTTTCAATTTACACACTCTCTTGTTTCCCTAACCTAGAGTACTGTTTTCGCAGCTCAATAAGAGGCGCGTTACGTACTGTCCACCTACAAAAGCCTAGAACATTCTACTTCTCTCGTTCATTCATACCTAGGATATCCAGGTTATGGAACAAATTGCCTGCCAATATTTTCCCTTCTCTTTCAATCTCCTGTTCCCAGAAAGAAAAAAATTTACTTGTTTCTAACACGATTTTTAATTTAATGCAAACTCCGATTACTATTTTTATAAAACATTATCCTATTTTAAACCGTCTATTTCTAGCAATTAGAAAAACCCTGTAGAATATATATGGTTGCCTGGAACTTTATCGCACTTTCAAAAAGTTTTAGGATGTAAAGGGTGATTTTAATTAAATTGTAATTGCAGATCTTTTATTATCTTTTTATTTGTTCTCTCATTTTTGCTTCTGCACCGTCAAATGTAAACTTAGTTACTGGGTTTGGGTAAGTCATTACTTACATTTCTTTAAAATTTTGTCATTAAAAAATGACCATCAACATTATAAAATCTGCAGCTGGCTGGCAGTTACTTACAAGTTTTCGACTTTATCAACAATCTTAGGTTGGTATTGGTTCGTTATTTCGAAAAAACTAACTTACTTTATTTCCGTTTAAAAATAGGAACAACCCGAAATCTAATTAACATCTTAAATTAATTTGCTCTGTGCTGCAAAAACGGCTCCATCTTCTCATTTGCTGATTGTTCCTTAATAACAAAGCCAGACGGGTCCCCGAAAATATTTAAATTGTATTTGAAAAAAGAAAGCTCAAGGCAAGAAGAAATAAAAATGTCATTTGGGTTGCACAAGTGTGTTAAGATTTATAAAATTTTAAAGCTTAAATATTTTACATAATAATAATAATAAATATGCTGCAATAAAAATACCTGCAGAGTTATTATTAATTGGAGGAAACCAGGACCCATAAACAGACTTGAAAAAGTCATCGAAATTGCTCCTTAACGCGGTGGGACGTATATGTTTTAGGAAGGAATAATGTTAAAGAGAAGAACTTCACTTATCCATATACCGGAGACAATGACAGGTCAATATTACCTTCAACACATAATTGACCCTACAATTGTACCCCTAAGTAATAAATTAGGCGACCAGTTCATCTGTAAGGACGGCAATTCCCGACCACATAGCACTAGAGATAATCAAGAAGCCCTAATAAAACAAAACATCACTAGAATAGATTGGCCGCCAAACACGCCTGACATGTATCCCATAGAACATATGTGGGATTATGTATCCAAAGACATTTTAAACCGCAATAATCCACCAAGTAATTCCTAAAAACTTATTGTTGCAGCTACTGAAGAATGGAGGAATATCCCCCAGGAAACCATAAAGAATTTGATTATTGGGATGAACGGGCGGGTGAATGCATTACTAAGAAGTAGAGGCTCAAATACTGAATATTAATTTGTTGTAGTACTGGTTATTTTAGTTTATTTTTAGAATTAAATATAAAATTTTTGTTTCCCAATTTTTATTTTTTATTTTTACATGATAATTAATTTCAATAAAATTAATTTATCTCATTTTTGTGTAATTACTTATTGAGTGATTAATACTGGGGTTTCAACGTTTTAAAGATTTTCTAACATTATTAATAATTAGCAGGTGCACGATTTCTTAAAGTGAATGTATTTGATTTACTGCTCTTTTCTTGCTTGCCATTTTTTCTTGTGGATTCGCACAAAATGTCATTTTATATATTAAAATCCAACACAGCATCAATGACAAAAATCGGTCAAGTGCAAGCTCTACTTCCAAATTAGTGTTCCGTGCCATCAGTTCCCCTTAACCTGAGCAAATCTCGGCCGCCCGACCTCCGCCCATCTGCCGTGCTATCCGCCGCCGACGGCACTAACGGCGTATCACATCGCGTATGCGCAGAGCTGAGTGAGGAGCGTTTCGACTGAGCCAAATTACAAATTTTGAAGGACAACAGTTGTTCCCTACATCGTGAGAAATATTTTTCGTTAAACAACATTTTCTCTAATATCAATGGTTCAGCAGTTATAAGGAAATGAACAATTAAATTGTTTATAACAATTGATCGCGCTAGAATTTTTAATGCTGATAATTCTCGCTCAATCTACACCTAATTCCTAATGTTCTGATTATTCTCAGATTTTTCTGAGCGATCCTTCTGGTGATGAGGGTGGAGGAGAGCAATTTTTTAACGCTTTTCCCAAAAAATGTTTAAAAAACTGCACAAAAAAATTATCATATATATATTGTTGAATTCGTGCTTCAATAAGCTTTTATTTTATACCCTACACGATGCCCTTGAAATTTTTTTCCATGTTCCGCTTTTCCCCCTGAAATTAACCCCCAGAATCACAATTCAACTTTCTATACTTCAGGTCTATAATTGGACCACCACACTCTATCTCTATGCTAAATTTCAAATTTTTACGTCGAATAGTTTCAGAGAAAATCGCCGTGACAGACGGACGAGCGGACGGACACCGAAGTGATTTCATAAGTGTTCCGTTTCACGGGACACTAAAAAAATCGAGTTAGAATACTCCTATCGATGGAAAACAGCAGTTCACAAGGCGAACGATTTTCATTGTAATCGTTTTCTGATTAATTCCTATTTCCTGGCCGCTTTCACCACCCCATTTTTTTCCTGTAATGTCCAGCTAGACATCACGCCTCCACAGCCGTCATGACAATGCGCTGCTATTTCTTTCCTGCACCGTGCAAGTATTTTATTACGACCGCTGGACCATTGGCGGAGATTTCGAGATAGCGAAATTTGTTTAGGTAGTGGTGCTAGGCAGTTCTAGGGCAAAATTTCCTAGATGTTCCCGTATGTTGTCTTTTATATAATTATCACAAATATAAAAAAAATTATAGACTTATTTATTTAGACGTATTTTGCTCTTGTACCATGAAGCCGGGAAAGTATTTATTTAAAAAAAAGAAGTACGTCGCTGGATACACGTTATGCAGGATATTGAATTTTATAGAAAATTCACTCTTCTTGCCCGCATAAAAGGCATAATACTTCGAGCGTTTTTTGTTCGTGACGATGTGCTTTATCTCATAAATTCTGCCTCATTTCGCCTCTATAAAAATACACATTTTTTTCTACCATACACTGTAGATTCATTATTTAAAAATTGAGGAACAGTTCAGACAAAGATAAATAACACGGTTAAAAATACGGTAGCGTTATTAACAAAAAAGCAAACCAAAAAAAATAGTTTAATCGACAACACAGTACGAGTGAGCCCCACTACAAGTGGAAACCGACTTGTACTTTTAGATTTTTTTTTCTTTAGCCAGTAGCTGACAACGAAAATATCTCCACCTCTAAAGGGGAAGCTGAACTATTTGCCAAATAATTCGCTGCCAATTCCACCCTAATTCCTGATGATAATTTCGCTATTCCAACCGCCACGTCTCCACCCCTCAAAATACCCAACATAACACTTAAGATCAAACAAGTTTAAAAAATTATTCAAAAAGTCCTCCGGTCTGGATGGCACACCCGCAATGGTTCTAAAAAAATGCGCTCCAGAACTTGCACTCATCTTTTCCAGATCTTTTATGACAGGGGTGTCTTCCCAGATGGCTGGAAGACTACTCGTTTTGCAGCCTGTCCTAAAGAAACTCTCTTCACACTCACACACACACTCGTCTCTCTGATGTCAGCAAAATTATGGAGAAAGCGATCAACTTGTAAATTCTCAAATATCTAGAAAAATACAAAATCATCCATGACAGACAGTATGGATTTCGTCACCAAAGTTCCACAGCTGATCTCCTTAGCTTTGTCACGCATAACTGGAACAAGTGTCTCAAATTTCATGGCGAATCTCAGATTGTTGCCCTTGATATTTCCAATGCCTTTGACCAAGTATGGCATACCGCACTCCTCAACTAACTACTTTCTTACGGTCTTCCTACCAAACTATGTAACTGGATCGGTAGCTTTCTCTCTAATCGGCGCATATCTGTCGTGGTTGACGCTCACTTATCTAACTTTCATCCTATGAGTGCTGGCATCCCCCGAGGTTCAGTCCTGACACCAACCCTATATCTTCTTCACATTAATGACCTGCACTCTTCAACTACCAATCCCATCCACAGTTATGCTGACTATAGTACTCTTCACTCCAATATTAATTTTTTCAGACAAGTCTCAAATCAAAAGCTGGATAATAGACGCAGATCTATGAACCTATCCCTTTCCCGAGATCTTCAATTAATCTCAGACTGCGATGCCAGGAACCTTGTTCAATTCAACTCCTCCAAAACACAGTCTTTCTCTCTGTCACGCAAGAAATCTGACAACGCTTACCCCATCGACATGAATGGCCAAGCCCTACAGAAAAATGAAACTTTCGATCTTGTTGACATCGCTTTCGAACATGATCTCAGCTGGCGCAAACACATTACTTCAATAGTCACATCAGCAGCTAAAACGCTTGGTTTTCTCTTTCGAGCCAGAAAATACTTATCGCCTTCCAACTTACACACTCCCTATGTGTCCTAAATAAGACCTAACCTAGAGTACTGTTGCCACATCTGGGGAGCGTCATCACCCTCGACACTTAGCATCCAAAAAAGACCCTTTCGACACATCTTTGATGCAGTCCTCAAAAGAGAACTCCCTTCTCTCGCTCATCGCCGCGCTGTTGAGGATCTATCCCTTTTCTATCGATACTTCCACGGATTTTGTTCTAAATAACTAGCGGCTATAATTCCCCCCATCACTGTTCCTAACAGAACAACAAGAAGCGCGTTACGGATGCATCCCTGTACTGTTCAACTACAAAAGCCTAGAACATCCCACTTCTCTCAGTCGTTCATGCCTAGCGTCTCCAGAATATGGAACAAATTGCCAGCAGATGTTTTCTCTTTCGCTCCCAGTCTCCAATCCTTTAAGTCCCGTGTCAATAGACTACATTTTCCTTTTCTTCAGACGCCCACGGTACGTTAGTACTTAGGTTTTCTTGGGTTCTACGTGGGCTGTCTCAGATAAAAAAAAACTTTCAAATATTAAACATGGATTTATAGAAAAACTCAAGAGGATGGGTTGGTTTTAGTAATGTTGTTAAACCCTGTAGGTTATTATTAGGACAACTTAAAAGAAAAAAAATCGCTAGTAACAAATTATTATTCTTTGTTTCCCTTCTTTGGGCTACATGGGTTTATTGTATTTGGGAATTCAGACGGACTTTTCTTTAAAAGACTTCTCCTCAAGCAGAAAATATCCCCAAAGTTGATTGCAAATAGTCACCTACTGAGAATAAAATTGCTTGCTTTTCAAGCGAATGTGAAGAATGTCATGGAGCAGGAAATCTTTGAATTTTTCAGGAGTTCCAATAAAATTCCTAGGTTTAATAGAAAAAATATTCTGCCAAAAAATTCTGCACGTCTATTTAATCAAATAAGTCGCTCAGTTGGGTGCATTGCCCAGCCAAAAAAAGACTAAATGCGCCAAAAAACAAAAGTTTTTGGCGTATTTATTCGCATGCAGTAGATCGTAAAACATGTCTTTGTTTTGCGATTTTATGTATTTATTTTATAAACAATAGAAACAGGGATTGGTGATTTTGTACCACTATCAATAACGTAGTATCAAATTTGCCTATTTTACGGTGTCCTAATGGGGATTCCCTGTTAAACCATAAAACCTAAAAGCAAATTAATTAGATAGGCCGGGCTAACTTTGATAAAAAGCATATAAAACTTCGGAGGTCCAATTTTGTGGGATGTTCGAGATTTTACGTGGGTTTAGATACGTGACGCAAGGGACTAGAAAGTGTCAAATTTCAGGGAAAAAATGGCTCGAATTTCCTAAGTTCAGGTCCTTTTTGTATATATACATAAGACAAAAATATTAATGTTGACGTCACAAATTAGTTCAATGAATTAAATAATAAGATCGAAGGTATGTATAAATATACAGCGTGTCCCACGAAGTTCTTGCAATATGAGAAATTTTTTTACTGAAAGTTAAAAAGATCACTTTGGAGCAGAAAAGTTTTGCATATTAATAAATTAGGAATCCCTATGGAAAAAATCTAAAAAGACCCATATGATACAGGGTAGTGACGTAAAATATACCCACACAAAAATAAAGTACCCTTATTCAGCAAGATACAAAGAAAAGTTATTGTAAAGAATTTTATTGGAATCATTTTTTTCCCTAAATACGAAATCACAGCCACTTAAAAAAAATTAAATTAATAAAAATTAATTAATTAAAAAATACTTCCAAATAGTTTTTTATAAATAACTTTTCTTTGTATCTTGCAAAATAAGGGTAATTTATTCTTGGGTATTTTACGTTTTTGTCGTTACCCTGTATACTATGAGTCTTTATGGATTTTTCCATAGGAATTTTTAGTTTATTAATATGCAGAACTATGTGGCAAAGTCATATTTTAAAACATATATATAGGGTGCTACCAATTCGAGCCTTTGTTTGACAAAAATTTAAAATCATAATGGTTATGCAGATAAAAACACAGAAATCTCGAAAAAATAAATGATTTTTATTTTATTTCAAAAGTAAATATTTTGACCATTTCCAAAACCGTCCCATTTTTTTAATAGAGTAGAAAATTTATTTTTACGTCAACATTGTTTTTTTTTTAATTTTTAAATTTTTGGGTGTTATCTAAATACATACTATTCCAAATTGTACCAAATTGACACATTTTCCCCAGTTTGTTATAAATTCTAACGCGTTATTACTTATAATAAAAAAATAATCTGAGTACTAAATAACATTATTTTTACTACTAATTTAATTACTTTAAAACAACACAATAATCCAAATATCAAATTATTTTCTTTAATAAGATTATAAATGTTCAAATAAATTACCATTGCATTGGCCAGAATACATTTTTCGCACAGATTTATTATTTCAAATATTTTTGTCAAATAATAGATTTTTGTTTTAACTGATTGAAAAAGGATATAATAGGAATTCCATTTTTTTTTAAATTCAGCGATCCTTTGAAAGTGCCTTCATATTTTCGTTATGGGTAAGTGTCAAACATCGGTGTTTTCATGAGGCAAAAAGCCCTCGAAAAATAAAATGAAAAGTACAGGTCCATATTTAAAAAAATAAAATTAATGATGGTCCCGGAAATCCGGAACGTTTGTATCTCCGGAAGTAACCGAAATTTCTCAAACTTACAAGACATTGTATCTCTTACGGTTACTGAGATCCACATACAAAGACTCGAATTTGTTGCACCCTGTATATAATATATATATATATATATATATATATATATATATATATATATATATATATATATATATATATATATATATATATATATATATATATATATATATATATATATATATATATATACAGGGTGTTTCAAAAAAAATGTGCCATCGCTTAAAGGAAGATTCTTTGAAAGAAATTAAGGCAAAAAGTTCTTATGAACTTGGGTCCGCAGATGCTTTGTTTCAAAGATACAGGACGTTAAATTTTTAAACGTTCTTTACATGTTAAAACCGATGGTTGGGAAAACTAAACCAGTAAGACGGTTAATAAAATTACATTTATCTCCTAAACGAAATGAAAATTGAAAAAATATGAAGAGACAAGTTTTGTTAAGAATTTAACATACTATTTGACCGATATACGAAAATGTGAAGAAATCAGTGGCGTACATGTTTTTACTGGAAAAATATTGTACCGTCTTCGCATATGTACGCCCCTAAAGTCTTTTCATGGTCAGAATTATGCTTAATTTAAGTACTTTACACAACGTAAATTTCATCAAAATTGATGAAGCCATTTGGAAAATATTTTGGAAAAACCGAAACAAATTTAAAAATGTAACACCCTGTATCTTTGAAACGAAGACTCTGCGGACCCATGTTTCTATGAACTTTTTGCCTTAGTTTCTTACAAGGAATCTCCCTTTATGCGATTGCACATGTTTTTTGAAACACCCTGTATATATATATATATATATATATATATATATATATATATATATATATATATATATATATATATATATATATATATATATATATATATGCGCCTTTTTTGTACAAACTTTTTTTAGTATTGAGAAAGCTTCAGCAACGACAGCGTTATAATATAACGCATACTACATATTATGTAGATCAACATAAAACTGAATACAAGATAAAAACTGAAAGTTATAGGAAAGTAATCTAATAATATTAAAAAACTTTTTTCATTTAAGAGATGTGACAAAAAGATCACTTTCGCTGTTTAGAACTTAGTTTTCGGTACAAAACGGAAACAATAAAAAAGCGGTTTCTTATGTTTTATTTGCTTTTAATTAAATGATGGTAGATGTGGAAAAAGAAATGTTGATTTGGTATACGTAATGCCTTGTTGCTTTTTCCTTATCATTTTTTTCAAAGTTTGTTAGAATATTCCTTAATCAGCGGAGAGCAGTCAATGGGGGTTAAAACATTTTATAAAATAAGAAATAAAACTAAATATTGCAGCTGATCATGGGCGCACCCAGGATTTTGTCTTGGGGGGGGGGGGCTGATAATAGAATTCGGGGGATTTCATTAATTGTCAGTGCACGTGTTTAGGTTTTTGTGTGTCTAGGATGTTAGGTTTGGGGGGGGGCGGGGGGTGGCAGCCTGCACCCGCCAAGCTTAGGTACATTATCGGGTTACTTTACTGAATAGCAGAGTATTGAGTACCTATAGTACCAAAGAAGATTATAGCTACGCGTATAATCTTCTTTGGAAATACACATGTAATGTAATTAATACATTTTCGATCTCCCACACCGGAGAGTCATTATAAGCTTAATATTCAACACACTTGGTTAATTATGTATTAGCATAAACAAAGATTGCAATAACAATTGAAGACTTGAAGTAAAAAACGGGGTATGTGCCAAAAATTTAAGAATTGTGTTTCTCCCGTAAAAGTGGGCTATGTGGCATCGCCTTTAACGTATCAAACGGGCTGTGCAAAAAAAAATTGGGAAGTGCCTAAAATCTTAGCCGCAAGATCGTGCATGTGTCAAGTGCCAGGTTCTTATCGGTAAATAACGGGCTAAGTGCCAGTCGGGGATCTTAACCAATTAGGGATAACATTATTATTTTTCATACATTTGTACCTTCAGTGGCGTAGCCAGGAATTTTAAAGTTGGATTTATCTCTATTGCTACTTACGGAATCCATGCCAAGTTCAGGGTTTGAATAGTAAGCCTATTAGTAATGTTATGGTAAAAAAAAAGAGCATTTTGTAATTGGCGAAAAAAAGTTGAAATTTTGGTTCGCTCCCCCTGGTGAAAAAATGAGCACGCTTAGGTATTTTATTTATTTATTTTTTCTAAACAAATTTTACATCATTTTGTCGAGGAATTTTAAAATTTTAAGAGAAAAAACGTGTTAGTATAAAATTATAGTCATTTTAATTTTTAAACCGAAACTATAATTTAAAAACAAATCAAATGACTATAACTATAACTATAACACATTTTTGCTCTTAAAATTTAAAAATTCTCGACAAAATGATGTAAAATTTGTCTAGAAAAAGTAATAAATAAAATATCTAAGCTTGTTCATGTTTTAACCAAGGCGGGCAAACTAAAATTTCAACTTTTTTTCGCAAATTACAAAATATTTTTTTTTATTTACCAAAACATTCCTAGTAGGCTTACTATTAAAACCCCTGACCCCTGGGTCCCATAAGTAGCAACAGAGATATACAACTTTAAAATTACTGTGTCTGACCTGGATAGGCCACTGTACGTTTTTCAAATAAAATAATATAAAAGCCACTTTGTCCCTAGTTCAATTTTTAAACCATTATAAAGTGGTGGCTTTTAGCCCACTATATATCGAAATTAGTAATGGCACTTAGCCCATTATAAACTAAAATTAGTATGGCACTTACCACCTTCTACGAATTTTGGTATTATTTTTTTTTTATTTCTTGATTGAAAAGATCTACATACAAAGTAAACCCATTATGTTGTTATTGATATGGTTAAATTTATTTAAAAAATTATGGAAGTAGGTTTTATATATACAATTTTAAATTACACTGTTTTTTTGAAATATCTCGGAATGATTTTTTTGGCACTTAGCCCGTTATTTACTTCAACTCTTCAATTATGTTTACATGTCCAGGCTTGGTAATAATTACTTAGCTAATTATTATTCAATAATATCGTAATTACAGCATATAGGTATGGTAAAACATAAAATACAAGTACCCAAAATATATTTTTAATTTTTTCTGATTCAGATAAAAAGTTATGCGTATACAGAGAAAACACTATCTTATATTGAATTGAATATAATCACTCAACGACACACTCTATTCCGTATTGCACAATACAAACTGGGTTTCTTGCAATGATTGATTAGTTTATCATCGTTAACCAGTAGGTTATAAGACTGCTTGAAATATAAAGTGTCATGGGTTTTTAATATGTCATTTAAATATAACATTTTATTTGATGCAGTAATACCCTATTCTAAATTCAATACAAAATATACCATTGGTTTCAGTAAAAGTTTATTTGTAAGATTATACGTCTTATTCAATCGAAATCCTTATTATTATTGTTTCAATTACAACAGTAATTAATTTGATGTAACTTATAATAGAAAAAAAAACTATTTTTGTTTAGATTCAAACATACCCCTGAATGGGGTTACCTATAACCACAAATGGACTGAATTTTTAATTTTTCAACAAAAAGTTATTCTTTATAAAAATTGTTGCTTGTAAAAAAATGCGACTTGCTTAAAAAAAAATAGTTTCTGTATACGGGGGGGGGGGTCAAAAACTTCAAATATATAAACTTAATCTAAGAATAAACTACCTCTATTCCCCATTTTAAAGAAAAATGCTACTTTTTTAATGATTTTTCAAAATTTGAGGAAATCTTTTTATTTTTCTAAAAGAAAAAATTTTAAGTGGTCATAATTCGGAAAAAACTTAGGCATGGAAAAAGATCGATACAATTGAGCCACCACACGCTATCTCTGTGGTAAATTGCAAATTTTTACGTGGGATAGTTTCAGAGAAAATCGCCTGTGACAGATATACGGACGGACACCGAAGTGAGTCCATAAGTATTCCGTTTGACGGAAGACTAAAAATGGTCCAATAATGTTATGGCCTATAGTACCCACCCAAACATGAATTTTTTCTGGTCTTTGTGTGAGTACTTCTGCCATGACGGTGCCGTTAAGCATAAATAAAGCTTCATCAGAAAAAAGGCCAAATAAAGATCAGCATTACACCTGTCCATCAGAATTTCGCAAAACTCATTTCGTCTATCGAAGTCATTCTCTGTCAGTTCCTGAACTGGGTGGATCTTGTAAGAGCGAATCTTTTCGCTTTCACATAAATTTTCAGCTGACTGGTGCACTGGTGATACACATTGTGGTCTAAGCGAAACTGTCGAAGTGATCGATTAGGATTATCTTGTAGGTCAATTAAAATATCCAGAACCTTATCACCACCAGTGACTATTTTTGGTCTGCCTGATCAGTATTTGTCTTTCGCACTTCAAAGGTGTTTTCTTACCTTTCTATTTTCAAAAAGTTAATTAATAATTTAATGTGTATACATAAATATATTATTTTAATAAATAAATCAATTAAACCCTATGTCATTGAATTTGTCCTTTAAGGGAATATGTATGTAAACAAAGAATTATTAATTGATTATTATGTATATACGTATTCTGTGAAGGGTGTGAGGGTAGAAAAGACCTACTGGCTGTCAAAATGCATCATTTTTTAAAAATAACAACGTCTCCGTTATTGGTAAACTTGACAGACATATTATGTAAAATTCATACCAAGTTTCCTATAATACAGTACGATGTGACAAGTCCGTTTTAAATTTATCATAATATACCGGCAAAAAGCGTCTCCATTATTTTATATGTATATATGTGTTCATACCCAAATTTTTTTACCCTGTGAGATTGTTCATATCAAGTTTCTGTTTTTTAAAAAATAACTACCAAGGCATAAAGAATGATGTGTGTTATATATTGTTCGGGATAAGATACTTTGTTAAAATGCGTGACGCGCTGGTAATAAAGGAATCAAAATGAAAGATGATGAATTATAAGGGTGCGTATAGTTAATGGCAGGGAAGCTTTGTTTAACATTTCTATGATATGCGTAAATTTACACACTGTGGGTCGCAGTCTCTTTTAGCTGGGCTGTCTTATGGAGAAAAATTAATGTTTCTTTGTTTTTTCATGTACTACATGGTCATACGTTAATAATACAAGAGCGTCGGTTCAAGTTATTGGGATTACACTAAGCCTTTAGACAACCGCCCTCCCCCCACAATTAATATATATAATATATATATATATATATATATATATATATATATATATATATATATATATATATATATATATATATATATATATATATATATATATATATATATATATATATATATATATATATATATATATGAAACTATGAATAATTTAGGTAAAATTCGTACAAGAGGCCTCATTCGTGAAACTTTATTTTCTCTGATAAACCTAAGAATCTCGTTAATGTTCAGTAATGAACAACATCGTTACTAGCTGCAAAATATTACAGTTGGTGCCTTATCGCCAGTCTAAGAGCTTTATTTTTGATATGCTGTTGAATAAAATATAAAACTTTTTGCCTAAGTTTTATAACAATAATCACGAGGTTTGGGAGAAAATTTGATATAAAATAAAATAAAAAACAGATGCACAGTCATTGACAAACCAAAACTTTACAAAAAAGTAAATAGATTTTAATATGTTGTACGGTAAAGTTGATAAAGTTATATGACTTTCCTAATTAAAACAGGAACAAGGAGATTCAATCTCTCCAAACGATTTATTGAAGCAACGTGCAACTAAATAACTTTTTCTGTGAAAAATAAGGGGATTAACTAAAAAGAAGGCAAAAAGTAATTTATTGGGGTCTCAAAAGCTTCAAACCAAAATGAATAAGTTACTATAATTATTTAGGTTTAACCTTCCACCGACTGCAAAACTTAAAAAAATTCGGACAGGTGCAAGCTGTACTGGCCCAATTAATGTTCCCTGCCATGAGCCCCCCACATAAATTAGTAATAGTAATGCACTCACGTTTCGACTGAGGCAAATTAAATAATTTTAAAAACATGTAAGGACAAAAGTTGTTGCTTATATCGTGAGAAGTATTTTTTGTCGAAAAACTTTTTCTCTAAAAGCAATGGTGCAGCTGATATAAGGAATTAAACAATTAAATTGTTTATAACAGTTGATCGCGCTAGAATTTTTCAATCCTGATAATTTTGGCTCAATCTACACCTAATCTGTAATGTTCATGATTTTTTACAGATTTTTCTGAGCGATTCTTTTGGTGATAAGGGCGGAGGACAGCAATTTTTAAGCGTTTTCCTACAAATGTTTAAAGGAAAATGCATAAAAAAATACATTATATATAGTTGAATTCGTGCTTCAATAAGCTTTCATTTGACACCCTACACGATGCCCTTCAACATTTTTCATTTCCCAATTTACCCCCTGAAATTAACCCCCAGAATCAAAATTCAACTTCTTGATAATTTTCGCTCAATCTACACCTCTCAATGTTCATGATATATTTTAGATTTTTCTGAGCGATTCCTTTGGTGATAAGGGTGGGGGACAGCAATTTTTAAGCGTTTTTCCCGAAAAATGGTAAAAAAATTAATAAAAGATACATCATATATATATATATATATATATATATATATATATATATATATATATATATATATATATATATATAAAAAGAGAGGAGAATAATTGTGGGCATGTCCGCTAGCAATGAACAGTAAAATGAAAAGTTAGAATGGTAACCCGTACGACACGTGTTTCTGCTCATTGGCTTCATCAGGCCCACGTATGTGACTGTGCCTCTCAACATAAGTCGAGATGCACAACGTCACATACGCAGTTACGGGTGTAACCTTAAGAAAAGGGAAAAAAAATATATTTAACGAGGACCACAAACAGGAGCCAGTGCACCAATTTGTGGCTTCAGCCAAAAGACCCCTTTTTTGGGGGCAACAATTAGCGTCGCCGACGGAGGCAACTATAGCCAACTGTCGTGGTATCCTATAAGCCCAAGAGAAAAAAACAAATGCTAGAAACTAGCGCGGATCGATACATAAAAAAAGAGAGGAGAATAATTGTGGGCATGTCCGCTAGCAATGAACAGTAAAATGAAAAGTTAGAATGGTAACCCGTACGACACGTGTTTCTGCTCATTGGCTTCATCAGGCCCACGTATGTGACTGTGCCTCTCAACATAAGTCGAGATGCACAACGTCACATACGCAGTTACGGGTGTAACCTTAAGAAAAGGGAAAAAAAAATATATTTAACGAGGACCACAAACAGGAGCCAGTGCACCAATTTGTGGCTTCAGCCAAAAGACCCCTTTTTTGGGGGCAACAATTAGCGTCGCCGACGGAGGCAACTATAGCCAACTGTCGTGGTATCCTATAAGCCCAAGAGAAGAAAAACAAATGCTAGAAACTAGCGCGGATCGATACATAAAAAAAGAGAGGAGAATAATTGTGGGCATGTCCGCTAGCAATGAACAGTAAAATGAAAAGTTAGAATGGTAACCCGTACGACACGTGTTTCTGCTCATTGGCCTCATCAGGCCCACGTATGTGACTGTGCCTCTCAACATAAGTCGAGATGCACAACGTCACATACGCAGTTACGGGTGTAACCTTAAGAAAAGGGAAAAAAAATATATTTAACGAGGACCACAAACAGGAGCCAGTGCACCAATTTGTGGCTTCAGCCAAAAGACCCCTTTTTTGGGGGCAACAATTAGCGTCGCCGACGGAGGCAACTATAGCCAACTGTCGTGGTATCCTATAAGCCCAAGAGAAGAAAAACAAATGCTAGAAACTAGCGCGGATCGATACATAAAAAAAGAGAGGAGAATAATTGTGGGCATGTCCGCTAGCAATGAACAGTAAAATGAAAAGTTAGAATGGTAACCCGTACGACACGTGTTTCTGCTCATTGGCTTCATCAGGCCCACGTATGTGACTGTACCTCTCAACATAAGTCGAGATGCACAACGTCACATACGCAGTTACGGGTGTAACCTTAAGAAAAGGGAAAAAAAATATATTTAACGAGGACCACAAACAGGAGCCAGTGCACCAATTTGTGGCTTCAGCCAAAAGACCCCTTTTTTGGGGGCAACAATTAGCGTCGCCGACGGAGGCAACTATAGCCAACTGTCGTGGTATCCTATAAGCCCAAGAGAAGAAAAACAAATGCTAGAAACTAGCGCGGATCGATACATAAAAAAAGAGAGGAGAATAATTGTGGGCATGTCCGCTAGCAATGAACAGTAAAATGAAAAGTTAGAATGGTAACCCGTACGACACGTGTTTCTGCTCATTGGCTTCATCAGGCCCACGTATGTGACTGTGCCTCTCAACATAAGTCGAGATGCACAACGTCACATACGCAGTTACGGGTGTAACCTTAAGAAAAGGGAAAAAAAATATATTTAACGAGGACCACAAACAGGAGCCAGTGCACCAATTTGTGGCTTCAGCCAAAAGACCCCTTTTTTGGGGGCAACAATTAGCGTCGCCGACGGAGGCAACTATAGCCAACTGTCGTGGTATCCTATAAGCCCAAGAGAAGAAAAACAAATGCTAGAAACTAGCGCGGATCGATACATAAAAAAGAGAGGAGAATAATTGTGGGCATGTCCGCTAGCAATGAACAGTAAAATGAAAAGTTAGAAATGGTAACCCGTACGACACGTGTTTCTGCTCATTGGCTTCATCAGGCCCACGTATGTGACTGTGCCTCTCAACATAAGTCGAGATGCACAACGTCACATACGCAGTTACGGGTGTAAACCTTAAGAAAAGGGAAAAAAAATATATTTAACGAGGACCACAAACAGGAGCCAGTGCACCAATTTGTGGCTTCAGCCAAAAGACCCCTTTTTTGGGGGCAACAATTAGCGTCGCCGACGGAGGCAACTATAGCCAACTGTCGTGGTATCCTATAAGCCCAAGAGAAGAAAAACAAATGCTAGAAACTAGCGCGGATCGATACATAAAAAAAGAGAGGAGAATAATTGTGGGCATGTCCGCTAGCAATGAACAGTAAAATGAAAAGTTAGAATGGTAACCCGTACGACACGTGTTTCTGCTCATTGGCTTCATCAGGCCCACGTATGTGACTGTGCCTCTCAACATAAGTCGAGATGCACAACGTCACATACGCAGTTACGGGTGTAACCTTAAGAAAGGGAAAAAAAATATATTTAACGAGGACCACAAACAGGAGCCAGTGCACCAATTAGTGGCTTCAGCCAAAAGACCCCTTTTTTGGGGGCAACAATTAGCGTCGCCGACGGAGGCAACTATAGCCAACTGTCGTGGTATCCTATAAGCCCAAGAGAAGAAAAACAAATGCTAGAAACTAGCGCGGATCGATACATAAAAAAGAGAGGAGAATAATTGTGGGCATGTCCGCTAGCAATGAACAGTAAAATGAAAAGTTAGAATGGTAACCCGTACGACACGTGTTTCTGCTCATGGCTTCATCAGGCCCACGTATGTGACTGTGCCTCTCAACATAAGTCGAGATGCACAACGTCACATACGCAGTTACGGGTGTAACCTTAAGAAAAGGAAAAAAAATTATATTTAACGAGGACCACAAACAGGAGCCAGTGCACCAATTTGTGGCTTCAGCCAAAAGACACCCTTTTTTGGGGGCAACAATTAGCGTCGCCGACGGAGGCAACTATAGCCAACTGTCGTGGTATCCTATAAGCCCAAGAGAAGAAAAACAAATGCTAGAAACTAGCGCGGATCGATACATAAAAAAAGAGAGGAGAATAATTGTGGGCATGTCGTATGTGACGTTGTGCATCTCGACTTATGTTGAGAGGCACAGTCACATACGTGGGCCTGATGAAGCCAATGAGCAGAAACACGTGTCGTACGGGCTTACCATTCTAACTTTTCATTTTACTGTTCATTGCTAGCGGACATGCCCACAATTATTCTCCTCTCTTTTTTTATGTATCGATCCGCGCTAGTTCTAGCATTTGTTTTTCTCTCTTGGGCTTATAGGATACCACGACAGTTGGCTATAGTTGCTCCGTCGGCGACGCTAATTGTTGCCCCCAAAAAAGGGGTCTTTTGGCTGAAGCCACAAATTGGTGCACTGGCTCCTGTTTGTGGTCCTCGTTAAATATTTTTTTCCCTTTTCTTAAGGTTACACCCGTAACTGCGTATGTGACGTTGTGCATCTCGACTTATGTTGAGAGGCACAGTCACATACGTGGGCCTGATGAAGCCAATGAGCAGAAACACGTGTCGTACGGGTTACCATTCTAACTTTTCATTTTTACTGTTCATTGCTAGCGGACATGCCCACAATTATTCCTCCTCTCTTTTTTTATGTATCGATCCGCGCTAGTTTCTAGCATTTGTTTTTCTTCTCTTGGGCTTATAGGATACCACGACAGTTGGCTATAGTTGCCTCCGTCGGCGACGCTAATTGTTGCCCCCAAAAAAGGGGTCTTTTGGCTGAAGCCACAAATTGGTGCACTGGCTCCTGTTTGTGGTCCTCGTTAAATATATTTTTTTTTCCCTTTTCTTAAGGTTACACCCGTAACTGCGTATGTGACGTTGTGCATCTCGACTTATGTTGAGAGGCACAGTCACATACGTGGGCCTGATGAAGCCAATGAGCAGAAACACGTGTCGTACGGGTTACCATTCTAACTTTTCATTTTACTGTTCATTGCTAGCGGACATGCCCACAATTATTCTCCTCTCTTTTTTTATGTATCGATCCGCGCTAGTTTCTAGCATTTGTTTTTCTTCTCTTGGCTTATAGGATACCACGACAGTTGGCTATAGTTGCCTCCGTCGGCGACGCTAATTGTTGCCCCCAAAAAAGGGGTCTTTTGGCTGAAGCCACAAATGGTGCACTGGCTCCTGTTTGTGGTCCTCGTTAAATATATTTTTTTCCCTTTTCTTAAGGTTACACCCGTAACTGCGTATGTGACGTTGTGCATCTCGGACTTATGTTGAGAGGCACAGTCACATACGTGGGGCCTGATGAAGCCAATGAGCAGAAACACGTGTCGTACGGGTTACCATTCTAACTTTTCATTTTACTGTTCATTGCTAGCGGACATGCCCACAATTATTTCTCCCTCTCTTTTTTATGTATCGATCCGCGCTAGTTTTCTAGCATTTGTTTTTCTTCTCTTGGGCTTATAGGATACCACGACAGTTGGCTATAGTTGCCTCCGTCGGCGACGCTAATTGTTGCCCCCAAAAAAGGGTCTTTTGGCTGAAGCCACCAAATTGGTGCACTGGCTCCTGTTTTGTGCTCCTCGTTAAATATATTTTTTTTTCCTTTTCTTAAGGTTACACCCGTAACTGCGTATGTGACGTTGTGCATCTCGACTTATGTTGAGAGGCACAGTCACTATACGTGGGCCTGATGAAGCCAATGAGCAGGAAACACGTGTCGTACGGGTTACCATTCTAACTTTTCATTTTACTGTTCATTGCTAGCGGACATGCCCACAATTATTCTCCTCTCTTTTTTTATGTATCGATCCGCGCTAGTTTCTAGCATTTGTTTTTATATATATATATTATATATTATATATATTTATATATATATATATATATATATATATATATATATATTATATATATATATATATATATATATATATATGTATATATATATATTATATATATATATATATATATATATATATATATATATATATATATATATATATATATAACAGGGTGTTTCACAAAACACGTGCCATCGCTTAAGGGGAGATTCCTTGTAAGAAGCTTAGGCAAAAAGTTTATATAAAACATGGGTCCGCAGATGCTTCGTTTCAAAGATACAGGGTGTTAAATTTCTTAATTTTTTTCAGTTTTTCCAAAATATTTTCAAAATGGCTTAATCAATTTTGATGAAATTTACGTTGTTTAAAGTACTTACATTAGGCATAATTCTGACCATGAAAAGACTTTGACAGGTCCTCCAGGGGGTACATATGAGAAGACGGTACAATATTTTTCCAATAAAAACATGTACGCCACCGATTTTTTCACATTTTCGTATATCGGTCAAATAGTATGTTAAATTCTTAATAAAAGATATCTCTTCATATTTTTTCAATTTTTATTTCGTTTAGGAGATAAATGTAATTTTATTAACCGTCTTACTGGTTTAGTTTTCCCAACCATCGGGTTTAACATGTAAAGATCATTTAAAAATTGAACGTCCTGTATCTTTGAAAGAAAGCATGTGCGGACCCATGTTCATAAGAACTTTTTCCCTTAATTCAAAGAATCTCCCTTTAAGCGATGGCACACGTTTTTTGAAACACCCTGTATATATATATATATATATAATATATATATATATATATATATATATATATATATATATATATATATATATACACTGCTCAAAAAAATTAGAGAAACACTTCTTTGTATCCCTATAACTTCTATTGTGGAAATGATATACATATGAAACATTTAAATTTCTAAAGCCACATATTTATCCTATTAAATAAATGAACTTAAGAATTAAGGAATGCAATAATTATTAAGATTTGATGTATGGAATTTAAAAAAAAATACAAAAATCAAAGTGGCGATAAGTGACCTTGCTTAGTTTCGAGATTTAGTAGGCATGGTAACAGGCAACATATTGTTGCGAAAGTCAATTAGACATCACGAAAAATAAAATGCGGCATCTTAGTGAAGTTGAAGTTGCTCGTGCTGTTTCTTTGATTGAAAATGGGGTTCCGTATCGGCAAGTTGCAGAATGTTTAATCGCAGTCCTTCTGTTATAAAATGTGTGTGGGATCGTTTTAGGGAAACTGGTCAGTACAAAAGACGCATCGGGCAAGGTCGTAAGAGGAAAACCACCCAAAATCAAGATCGATATTTAGTTCTTTCATCGTTGCGTAATCGTATACTAACAGCAAATGATCTTCAAAGTGCTTTTAGGGTGACTCATGATTAGATATTTCCGACCAGACTGTTAGAAATCGATTTAAAGAAGCTAACTTGAGACCCAGAAGACCCGTGCGAATACCCATTTTGACAAGGCGTCACAAAATATGCCGTTTAAATTTTGCTCGTGAGCATATTAATTGGCAACTTCGACACTGGACACAAGTACTCTTCACCGACGAGTCAAGATTTCGTCTTACACGTTGTGATGGTCGAGCACGTGTTTACAGGACGTCCCGGCGAACGGTATTCTGCTGCTGCAGTAAGAGAAGTGCAAAGGTTTGGTGGCGGGTCGATAATGGTTTGGGGAGGGATAAGTCTTGAAGGAAAAACCGACCTTGTGGTAATTCATGAAAGTCTAAACGCTCAACGTTACATCGATAATGTGCTAGAAGAACATGTTGTACCTGTAGCTTACGGTGTAGGTCCAAATTTCATACTGATGCAAGATAATGCGAAAGCACATACAGCAAGCATTGCCATAAACTTCCTACATGAACGAGGTATTCAAATCATGGATTGGCCTGCGATTAGTCCCGATTTAAATCCTATCGAACACGTTTGGGATTTGTTGGACAGACGCATTCGGAAGCGTCCAATGCATTCCAAACTCTCCTGCACCTAGAAGAAGCCTTAATCGAAGAATGGGAAAGTATACCCAAGAAAATATTCGAAGAATTATAAGGAGCATGCCAAGGAGGTGTCATGAAGTTATTCGTGCTGGTGGAGGACACACGAGATACTGATTCTCATACGAAGGGAATTCCACAAATGTTTTGCAAAGAAAATGCATCTATCGCCACTTTGATTTTTGTATTTTTTTTAAATTCCTAATCATATCTTAATAATTATTGCATTCTTAATTCTTAAGTTCATTTATTTAATAGGATACATATGTGGCTTTAGAAGTTTAAATGTTTCATATGTATATCATTTCCACAATAAAAGTTATAGAGATACAAAGAAGTGTTCCTCTAATTTTTTTGAGCAGTGTATATATATATATATATATATATATATATATATATATATATATATATATATATATATTGTTGAATTTGTGCTTCAATACGGTTTCATTTGACCCCTTACACATTGCCCTTCAATTTTGTATTCCATTTTCTAATTTATTTACCCCATACAATTAACCCCCAGAATCAAAATTCACTGTTTGTACTTCACATCTATAATTGGGCCACTACACTCTATCTCTGGGCTAAATTTCAAATTTTTACGGCGAGTAGTTTTAGCGAAAAACACATGTGACAGACGGACGGGCGGACACCGAAGTGATTCCATAAGTGTACCGTTTCACGGAACAGTAAAATGCCTTCTCAAAATGACAAACTGGTAAAATTCTTATTTTTTCATTTCTTTATTGCCTTTTGATTACTAGACATAAACATTTTCTGTGGCCGTTATCAGCGTTTGTGACTGATTAGTGATTAACAAAGCATTTTCCACCTTTTCTTGCTAAACTAATTTTTACGCAAATTTGCATCTTAAACATGAATTATTTATAGCGATTACAAAAGCCGCCACTTTCAGCACTGGTTTGTAATTATTAAACATTAATATTTCATTTATTTTGTAAATTTTAACTTTATCTTCACTTTTATGCTACGTTAAAGGAATTTTTAAAGATAAATTGCGCTATGTCTCGAGTCAATGGTTAATTAAACAACTTTCTTTAGTGTAGTACAATTTTTTTATCACTAGACCATCAATGTTCTTTATTTTAAAAAGCAATCAAAACATAATATTGTATAAAACAAGTTAAAAAGAAAAACTAAGTAATTCTCTGAAGTAAACAGATTTTAACAGGCTATTCTTGTGACTTTTAAAAATAAGTAATTGCCAAGTTTAAAAATAAAAAGCTTAATATAAATAAAGTTTATTTTAGCAAAAAAGCTAAATGACGTAACTCATTTTATAAATTGACCTTTCAGTGGCATTTACTAACTGACTTCAGGAACTAGACAATATTTTTGAGTAAAAATTCTAATTTTCAAGTGAAGCAATTTTGCTCTTGACTGTTTGTGGTGTAAAATTGCTTAAATTTTATTCACATCTTTTTAATATATACGGTATAGACTGTGATAAGTTGCATAAATTTATACCCTATATTTAATAAGCTCTTTGCAGCTTGGTAGTGAGATTGGGCTATTAATTTAAGTGCATCATTCTACTTTAATTGAACGTTAAGTAAAAGGCAGTTTCTAACGAAATTTTAATTTAAAATCCGCTCATCCTGGTCTTTACCTGCGGACTTTCAGTCACAAGTTTCTAATTATAATTAAATCTGACAATCTCATTTAAAGTAATTAGTTCAACATCTTGAAATGTTGAGGCGAATTTGCCAGCGAAGCATTATATATATATATATATATATATATAATATATATATATATATATATATATATATATATATATATTTAGATATATATATATATATATATATATATACAGGGTGTCCCACTTAAGATGGATACAAGCCAATAACTTGGTTGTTTGTTCAGCGGTGTTTTTGATTTTTGGTAGGAGGCTGTAGGGTCATAAGGCGCACATTTTACCCATGGCTATAAATGCGATACCTCATAGACGTACGTTTTAATGGGGTTTGATTTTTTTTTATTCAAGAGTAAACTACCTTTAGGAGAGGTATTTATTTGAAATCTGATAAATTATATTAAATCCTCCTTAACCAAGACACTTAAGTTCTAATTTTGATAAAGATTGATACAGGGTGTGTCATAAAAAATATGACATTTTTTATTTTTTTTAAGTAAATACTTACGACGCCACTGAAGTTAATAGTGATTATTTTAAATAACTGTTTGGATTTTTTTCATTATTCTCAATAAAATGAAAAAAAATCATACTTCGCTTTACATTGAAAGCTGGGTTTTTTAATTCTTTTGTAACGGATTTTATTCCTGTGAATTAACAAACTGAAAAATAACGGTTTTTAATGAAACAAAATTAAACATCTTAATTATTATGGAAGCTATCTGAAAACTTAAATTATTATTATAATGTTGATATAGATCAGTTGTTTATCCAGTGGCGTCGTAAGTATTTACTTTAAAAAAATAAAAAATGTCATATTTTTTATGACACACCCTGTATCAATCTTTATCAAAATTAGAACTTAAGTGTCCTTGGTTAAGAAGGATTTAATATAATTTATCAGATTTGAAATAAATACTCTCCTAAAGGTAGTTTACTCTTGAATAAAAAAAAATCAAACCCCATTAGAACGTACGTCTATGAGGTATCGCATTTCTAACCCTGGGTAAAAATGTGCGCCTTATGACCATACAGCCTCCTACCAAAAATGAAAGACATCGCTGAACAAACAACCAAGATATTGGCTTGTATCCATCTTAAGTGGGACACCCTATATATATATATATATATATATATATATATATATATATATATATATATATATCATATATATATCTATATATATATCCAGCTTCTCTTAAAGTTTTTATTATAATTACACAGCAAGATAGCCAAGCTTTTATTTTATATTTATGAGAAATGGCGACGTTAGAAAATCCCATTTTATAATCTCAAGTTATAAAACGTAATGTGTCTACATTAAGCAAGTTATCAAGGAAATGGGCCTTAATGTTATCATGTACACAACAATAAGAATTACGCATTTTCAAGCAAAAAATATATGCGGTGTAATGACAGTTACTTAAATGCACGCTCTCGACGGAAAAAGGGTATTTTAATTTGCGTTACAAATTCAGTCGTGACCTTTACAAAAATACGATTAACACGAACGTTTCAGATATACTAATCAAGACAAACGAAATAGTTTTTCAGCAGATGATAACATAACATTTGAGGGTCGACAACTGGTATTAGTAACCCCAAAGTTTTTTGATTTTAACGATGAGCTGAGATGTGTTTAATGTACCTATATAATGTCTGGTAGGGATAGATATGTCAAAAAAGCTCCTTTATTAAAGAAGAAAGGTTTGAGGGTTGGGTTGGGTCAAGTAAAAATGGTTCAATGTATTGGAATGGGTGAATTCTGGGATCGTCTATAGACGTATGTATACAGATTGGCCCAAAAAAAGATATTATGTCACACTTAATTTTTTTATTGAAACCAACCTTTTTCATTTCATTGTTGAAACCTTGGTAAAATTTCAATCATACTTCATCGTATCATACCCTTTATCTAAATTAAACCGTTTTTGAAAAAAGACTGTTCATCCATAAAAATAATATAATTAATAAATGGGTAAACTTGTGGAAAAAATTACCACCAACGTCCTAGCAATACCCGAGATGATCTTCGAATTCTTGCAGAACACTTTGTACTGCCGTATTCGGTTTATAGGTCGTCAATATTATTTGGTCTATTGACGTACACTTTGGATTCGAGGTAGCCCCACAGAAAATAATCTTATCAGAATTATATCGGGGAATCTGGCCGGCCATTGTATTGAATCCCCGTCGACCAATCCATCGCCCAGGAAAAACTGTATTCAGATATTCACGCATCGGGCGAGTATAAAAACCGTATTTTTTGTTTCAAAAAGGGTTCAATTTAGATATAGAGTATGAAATATGACTGAAATATTCGCAAAATTCAAAAATAAATTCAAAAGAAGTTTTTCTTTAAAGAAATTAAGGGTGACATATCTTCTTTTTGGGTCACCCTAAATCAAAACTTGTTTTTGTTAGACAAAATGTCCGAATTTTAAACGAATTTTTTTCCCTTATATATATCGACAAAATTTTCCTTTGTTATAATGAATAAAAATTTAATTAAAGATTATTGGGCTCAGATCTGCTTAGAATAGCAATATTTAGATGTTGAAGGTCTTCTTGCAAACCAACATGTGCATACTGAATTACCATATTGCAAGAAAAAACAATAAAGAATAATGGGAGCTACTTATGTGCACGTTCTAACTTTAAATATGTATAATATTTTTGCATCGTAATTTCATTATTCGTGACTTTTATAAATTCAGTATGTATAGCACGAACTTTTTAAAGAAATATTCCATATTTTATGCATTTTATTAAAGCTAACTTTCCTTGCCATATCAATGAGTCTCGTTTCAGTTGAGTAAGACATAAAAGTACATTTTGCAGAAATTTTTGTTTTCAAACGAAAATGCCGATAGCTATACTATATACTTTTTACCACAATGAGATTGGAACACAGAAGAAAAAGAAACTGAAATTCTTTTAAACATATCAAGAAACGTAAGAAATATTTGGTTTTCTTGTAGTTACATTAATATAATTGAAAAATTACGACGCCCCGTTTTTGTTTCGTAAGTTTCTATGAAGTTATTATTTAAAGAAATCACTTTCAGGTTTGATTGATTCTCATTGCTATGCTCACTGTTTACTGTACAGCATAAAAAAATAGTAAATAGGTTGCAATTTATAACGGCTAATATTAGTAACGTGGCTAAATAATGATTAAAATGTGCCGCACCTGTCCAGACGGCAATATTAATAAATACCTTAATAATTATTTGTTAATTAGAAGCTAAAAAATACACTTTGAATTAATAAACAACCCTTAAGATTAATGAAAATGATTATTCCACAAACCGTTTATTTTTTAATCAATAAAAACAAATGAGCTATTAATTTACACCCTCATAGGGTTTTTTTTAATCATGATTAATTGGTGCTTTTAACCTTATAACCCCTTAAACCCAACCTGACCCGGCTTCACCCTTAATTTGAGATGGTATGTAGTTCTAAAGCCCAATTTCCCTGTTTCATTAAAAAAATTTGAAGAGGAAAAGGGCTATTGTCCCAAAGTTTTTAATATGTGTATAAAAATACACACAAGAAGGGGAAATTTTAAATTAACCCAGAGAATTCGCCCTGCAATTAAAAAAATCGCCTCTTACTACATTTTTTGTTGTGCAGGGAAAATATCTGCAGGCAATATGTTCAACAACCTGGCAAAGGCGGATCTGAGATTTTGAAGCTGTATATCTCTGTTGCTACTTAAGGGACCCATGCCAAGTTTAGGGGTTTCAATAGTGGGCCTACTAGGAATGTTTTAGTGAAGAAAAAAAATATTTTGTAATTTGCGAAAAACCGTTGAATTTTTGCGTTTTTTTTTACATTGTCTGTCAGGTTTTCTTAAATTGATTTAAAGGAATAATTTTTCAGCCATATATCAATAAAAATAATTTCACAAAAGTTTTAAAAAGGGCTTCTTGAATCTGAAATAACAAAGATTTACAGCCACTATAAAATGTAAACGGTATAAAAGTTAAAAGTCACGTTTTTACTGTGTACTTCGCTTTTAGAATTCATCTGAGGTTGTAGAGATCTCTTTAAAAGTTTTTACGATTTTAATAATTAAAAATACATAATATCAGTTTTGTCGTAAAAACTAGAACATAGTCTTTAAAAGATAATGAAAAACACACAAAAACGTATTTATTTTTACAAAATAATGATTTATTCGTCTTGTTATGTATCATCAAATATGCCAAAAAGGTTTAATGTAGAAACAAAATTGTATATACAATTAATGTAACAAAAAAAACAACCTAAAATTTTAATTTCAAACAACAAAACTACCTTTTATAACCGTATCATGCATAAAGAGTTACAAAATATTCAAGAGCTGTTTTATGTTATTAAAATCGCAAACAAAGCACTTCCGTGTCAAATATTTGTAGTAATTAAAACAAAATAGCAAAAAGGAAAGAAAAGTTAACCAAAAATAAAATAATTATATGTCTGTTACTGAAAATTTCGTGCAACAAATATAGTCTCTGTAAAATTCACTTTCGTTATTATAAAAAGATTTTTACATTAAACTTGACACACTTGTGCAATACTAACAAAACCGTAGGTACGTATAGCCATTAATGAAAGCAACATTCTACTAGCTAATTAAATACAATGCTTAAAAGAATCCACGGTATTTTTTACTATCAGCACTATTTAAAAACCACAGAAAAATAAAGAGTTTGTTATGAAAAACTGACAACTAATTAAAAAGGAAAAGGAAAAGTATTGGCGATTTAAATTAAGGAAGCCAGGTGAAGAGGGGCTTTTTGACGACAAAACTGAAATAATGAAGACAAAGACGAAACGAAAAGATTCCACGTTAGCAAATCGCCTGAAGAGGACGTTACGTTCTTAATTTGAGTCGCCAATGCCAAGCCGTAGCCAAAACATTTCATAGTGAGATTTTGCAACTATTAATGCTAACCCATGAACGATACAATTTGAAGTGGTGTTTGTATATCACATAATTTGTAAAAAAAGACATAAATTAAAAAAAAAATCTTTGGTAGGCTTATAGATTCATTAAGCAAATGAGGTAAAAACTCTTATTAAAATGCCACTCTAAATTCTGTCGTTCATGGAATAGCGTATCTGCAATTTCTTCTTGCAATATCTCCCTAACGGTTTGCGGGCCTTTGTGTTAACGGTACAACATAGCCTCTTTCGCTCTGTTACAATTTCAACCGATTTCACGGTTTTAAACGGATTTAAACTAAAATACACATTTTTGGTAAAATGCGTCTGTGGAATTAAAAATACATTGGATTATTTTTCAAAACTGATAAAAAATGAGGTATCGCAATAATTTTTAAGTATGGCAATGCCCCGACTGGATCATAACATATGCAGTGAATGTTATAACACCCTGTATATGTAATGTACAAAAAAATTGAATATTTTTTTACCCTCTAGATGGTGCTTCAAATATCCTGTTAGACATGGCCAGGCAATTTCAAAGTAATTTTATACCATCCTCTACTTTTATGAAAATTCAAATTCAATCTTTGCTTGTATAAATAGATTTCCTTAAATTTTTGAATATTAAGGTCTAATTGTATTTGCTTAATGGGTCCTGCAAATCGAAATCCAACAATTATATTTTAATTGAGTTGGAATATTATTTGAATAATAAATTTAAATCAAATATAACCAGATTACTACAAAGTTTCGATAATAGTTCGATAAGAGAATAATTATTAGGAAATAAAATGTTTACAACCGATTTTGAATCCGGTACTTTCATTAGGAATTTATTTTATGGCAGTATGTCGTTGAAAACAAAGCTATATCAAACTACAACAAACAATTTAGTTTTAAACTGCAAATTTTAACCATATTGGAGCAAATCGGGTAAAGCACATTGGTTGCAAAGTGTTTATATATATAAACTTAATACTTTAAATCAAAACAAAGTCTATTTTTTACTAGTTATAGGTCAAAGGAAGATTTAAAAAATAATATTTTGCTGTCAGATAATGACGGGGTTGTATTACCATTACCAAAATATAGAACGACTTACCCTATCCACATAAATGGCTAAGCCCTACTGAACAATAAAATGTTCGAATGTACCAGTCCAGGTACATAATGACATACACAGTGTACATGAAGGTAGTTTGATGAGGAGTGCGGCATGCCATACTAAATTAAAGGGCTTGGAAATATCAAGAGAAATAATATCGGAACTGACGGCAAACTTTCGGCCGCAATAGAATAAAAATAATTTTTAATTTTTGAAAACTGGTACTGGAAACCAAATTTTGAACATCCTTTAAGGGTCAAATAATAAAAAACCGCGAGAAATCTCAATAAGTGTAACTCGTGACTGTGATGCGCACGGTTATTTTGCCTGAGGTTATGTAATAGAAGTTATTAAACGATGTTTAATAATGTCTTTCTAAGGTAACAATAAAGTACCTCTACGCACGTCAGTGAAAATATAATTTACGCTTAAATAAAATCCATGGCCATTTAACGCTTAATCTCCCGAAAATAAATAAAAATGGTAGTGCGTGAACTGGCAGTTTTTTAGGCTTCCTCTTTCTCTTTGAAAGCACGTCTGCGTTTTACAGGGCCTAATGGAAAAAGTTTGATAAATAATATCCGCAATATTATTGGCATCGTATGGACCGAGGGAACAATTTGATATTTATTGGTTCAAAAAGCTTCCTAAAACAATTAGTAACTAGGATTTATGAAGTGCTTTTATACTTTTTGCTTTTAGAAGACAGAAAAAAGGGGGTAGTGTGCAAAAGGAAAAACTCTTATGTTAAAGAAAATCCTTCGAAACAAATAAATCTTACCTTTGATTAGTATAACACACAGAAATTTTTTTTTAAAGTTGATAACCTGTGTATTTGATCCTATTTCCCCCTAATAGGAGAACGATGTATTTAAAATTAAATCATTTCACTGATTCCTCCTAAAAAATTTAAAATATTTAATTTTTGATTTTGTTATCAGGGTGCAATTAGAAAAGACGCATGCGACATAACAGTGCAACTGATAAACAACTAATAACAAGAGCAATAGGATCGGCCACGTCGCGCCCGCGCCGGTAACTTTAAGGTAGCGGAAATACCTAGAATTATTTTTAACAAGAAAGGATCAGCAGCTAAAAAACTTGATTTTCTCTTTCAAGCCAGAAAATGCTTCTCCCCTTCCAACCCACATAACCTTTATGTTTCCTAAATAAGACCTAACCTAGAGTACTGCTCCCACATCTGGGGAGCGGCATCACCTTCGACACTTAAGATCCTTGAATCTATTCAAACAGAAAAAAATCTCGCTTCTCTCGTTCAATGGAACAAATTGCCTGCAGATGATTTCTCTTTCCCTCCCAACCTCCAATCCTTTAAATACCGTGTCAATAGATTACATTTCCCTTCTCTTCAGACGCCCATGGTACGTTAGTTCTTAGGCTTGAAGTCAACGTGGACTGTCTCAAAGAAAAAAATAGACTTCTTTAATTAAAATGACATTTTTGTTCAAAAAAAATTCTGATACTAAAGTTGGGGGAGATTTAAAAATGCATAACACTCTTATTTGGATTTCATATTACTTCAAACCTAGTGCGAAATTTTGGTTTTTAGGTTTTAATTAAATTAAAGTAATTTTTGTGTGCAAACAATAAAATGAATAAATAATGTCTGTCCATTGTTGCCTCTTTACAAAGTGTAGATTTTTTTTGGAATTTTCCTTCGAATTGGTTCTAATATTATCTGACCCCAGCGGCAATACTCCGACATAAAAGCTATAAAATAAAACGTACAAAAAGCAAATTATTATCCTGACCTTGTGTGTACAGTGTTTTGACCAATTTTCTGAATACTCTTACGGTGCAGCGTCAGAGTTTCATGAAAGTGGCTGAAAAGAAAACAGCCAAATACAAAAATAAAGAAAAAGATAAAGACAATATTTTTTCGTAATGGTTTTATTGACAGGTATAAAATAATATTTAGTGCAAGTGCTATCATTTATAATTTTTACTTCTTTTTTTAAAATTTAACTAAAATAAATTCAACAGAGCTTCTGATATTTATAAGTGCATTTTGCAGGCAAGGTCTGGGTAACTTGGAAGCATAAATTTTCACTTAGCTCTCGTATAATTCGTATACTCTGAAAGAGGAAAAATCTCCATATTTATTCTTCAATTTTAATCGTTTATTTTAAATTTAAAAATATGGGTGAAGTAAAAAAATACATACTACGAAATCGACATGGAATATTCAAGGAAACAGCAACTTTACTGCAACCTTATTTTATAGGTACTTCTAATTAAATTAAATTTTTTGAAAAGGCATGCAGGCTGTATAAAAACATAACTCTGTGCATCCTTTCTGTAAAACAGTTTTAAATGCAACCGGTGTGTCATATCTCTATTAATTGTGAAAATTAGTTTTTCTTAATAAACCGTTCAGAATTTTATCGTAACTTGTATATTCTATTTAGGCCTCATTATACATACAATAGAAAATGGCAGCAAAAAATTATATCATATTTAAGGCACTACACGTTAAACAATTAAGTTAGTTGCTGGTCTTTTGTGGGTACCCCTTATTTATTTTAATTTTTTTGACAATGGGGCAAGCTGTATAAAAAATAACCCTGTGCATTCTTTCTGTAAAACAGTTTCAAATGCAGCGAGTGGGTCATATCTCTATTAATTGTGAATATTGGTTTTTGTTAATGTACGGTTCAGGATTTTATGGTATCTTGTGAATCCTATTTCCACCTCATTATACATACCATCGAAAAGGACTGCAAAAAAATTATATCCTATTAAAGGCACTACGCATTAAACAATTAAGTGAGTTGCTGGTATTTTATGGGTACCACTTATTTATTTAAATTTTTTGAGAATGAGGCAGGCTGTATAAAAACATGACTCTGTGCATCCTTTCTGTAAAACAGTTTTAAATGCAACCGGTGTGTCATATCTCTATTAATTGTGAAGATTAGTTTTTGTTAATGTACGGTTCAGGATTTTATCGTGACTTGTATATTCCATTTAGGCCTCATTATACATATAATGGAAAATGGCAGCAAAAAATGATAACATATGTAAGGCACAACACATTAAACAAGGGAGTTGCTGGTATTTTGTGGGTACCCCTTATTTATTTTAATTTTTTTGACAATGGGGCAAGCTGTATAAAAAAATAACCCTGTGCATTCTTTCTGTAAAACAGTTTCAAATGCAGCCGGTGGGTCATGTCTGAACTGATTGTGAAGAGTGATTTTTGCTAATGTACGGTCCAGGATTTTTTCGTGTCCTGTGTATCCTATTTCCACCTCATTATACATACCATCGAAAAGGACTGCAAAAAATGATATCCTATTAAAGGCACTACGAATTAAACAATTAGGTGAGTTGCTGGTATTTTGCGGGTAGCACTTATTTATTTAAATTTTTTGACAATGAGGCAGGCTGTATAAAACATGAATCTGTGCATCCTTTCTGTAAAACAGTTTTAAATGCAACCGGTGTGTCATATCTCTATTAATTGTGAAGATTAGTTTTTGTTAATGTACGGTTCAGCAAAAAATGATATCATATTTAAGGCGCTACGCGTTAAAGAATTACATGAATTGCTGGTATTTTGTGGGTACCCCTTATTTATTTAAATTCTTTTGACAATGGGGCAGGCTGTATAAAAAACCTGTGCATTCCGTCTGTAAAAGTTTTAAAGGCAACCCGTGTGTCATATCTCTATTAATAGTGAAGATTAGTTTTTGTTAATGTACCGTTCAGGACTTTATCGTGACTTGTATATTCTATTTAGACTCCTTTATACATACCATAGAAAATGGCAGCAAAAAATGATATCCTATTTAAGGCACTACGCATTAAACAATTAAGTGAGTTGCCGGTACATGTTTATTTAGGGTTTGCCTAAAATATAAAGATGGATTACGAATAAGAGGATGTGTGGAGAATACATAAATGTATTGTTTATTCTCGTCTATGCGTAGGGTGTGAGCAGGATTAAATTAATTTTGTTGGTTTTCGCATACGACACTCTAAACCTTGCAAGCGCAAATAGTCTAGCGTTTAGTACCTCTTAAATTAGAATATCCGTCACAAAACGTGTAATATTATTATGCTGGTTAACCCTATCGTTTCATTTTGTCAATTAGATGTTCTAAGACATAATTGTTTCATAGAGTTTAGAAACTTTTAGTTAAATGACTGTAAGAGTGGCATTGGCAAATGAAAAGCTTAGAGAGCAGTTGCTTTCAAGAAGCCGTCGTCGTTGAACCAGAAATCTCCACATTCTTTAACTTTCTGGATATTCTTAATTTTGTGGAGAGGTCTAGTTTAAGAGAATTTTAAATTAAACTCCAATATTCACTTAGCAATGCATATCTTAAAAATATTTACTAGGTTTAAAGTAACATGAAATCAAAATAAGAATATCTAAATAAGTTCACTTAAAACCTTCTCCAACTTTAACACAAGAAATTTATTTAGTCGAAAATGTCTTTATAACAAAATTCTGATTGTTTTCGAGTACAATTACAAAATTTCTAGCTTGGACCTTTATATTAAACATTATTCACAAACATTACTTAGGAATCCTAAGTTTTTTCTCAGCTTTAATGTTTACTGGTCAGACGACGGCACGATGGCTTCTTCTCTTTAAATCCTTGACCAATTTCTGTTAAAATTATAGCAGCATATTATTTTAAAACTAAACTAATGCTTTTTTATTTTTCATGCATTATTCGGCAAAATTTAAAATGATCTCGAGAAAATAAATTAATTTATTTCTTTTAAATTGCTCTAAATTTAAAAATAGGACGACGATAAAGCTACACAACTTCTTAAGCAAAACGGCGCGAACGATGAATTCTCATTAACTTTGGTAATAGAACTATGAGGTTTTTACAAAAATGTCCTACTTTTTCTCTCTTAAAGTAATCGTATTAAGAAAGGGGTATGCTTATATATTTATATTTATATATATATATATATATATATATATATATATATATATATATATATATATATATATATATATATATATATATATATATATACATATATATATATATATATATATATATATATATATGCGGACTGAAAGACAGTAAGTTATGTTTTTGCATCAAAGTACGGGGAGTCCAAGATCTAATGGACAACCCCGGGCCGGCAGACAGTAAGCTTTCACTCTTATTGGGGATCACCAGACTGACTTAGTCTTTTTGCAGCTTCCCCAACAGCCACTCCGCCTATTCAAGTCTATCATTTTGAACAACGATGGTACTGAACACACGAAAGCGCCATCTATAGGAAACCCAAAGACACTGGCAAACATGTTTATGGGTTTATTATTGTTTGATATGTAGAAACTAGTACTCTGGTTAAAGTTTTGAGAGAGCAAATATTGTACTTTGACCTAGGGTTTAATTTTAAAAGTATTTCATATCTGATAGAAAATTATAAACAAGGTGTGTTTACTCCTACGCAAAATAAAGTTTTTGTATTTTTTATACTCTGTATAAAAAATTGAATTTTTACAACACGTATCTTATTTTCTTTTACAAGCAAAAACTTTTATTGGGAGTGACAGTTTTACGTATTTTGCAAAATTTGATCCATTTGTCCTCTTCTAAAATCCATCCTCAGACAGACTGTGTATAATATATAGATGTGTAGTATACATATATATTAGAAATTAATCTTTTAGGAAAGAAAATCATGTTACGAAAACATATTTTTTCCAATAATTGTATTTCATCACAGAGAATTCATCATTTGCTACAGATGAAAGATGAAATGAGTTTTTATTAACCGTAATTATTAACAGTCCCTTCCAGAACTAATATGGAAAAAGAATCTTTGAAAACTGTAATAAATCTAAGTCCAATATTTTAGTCAAGGAAAATGGTGATTTATTAAATAATATTTCTCTGAAGGGGACTCCAACATTTACTTAGTTAAGACAGCTACTAAGCATAATACGTTTGAGTACATGGATTTATTATATAAAAGGATACGGGATGATGTAACATTCTTTGAAGCCAAAACAAACCATTCTAAGCGACACTGTAAACACAATTTGTAAACATTGGCCACATCTTATTTTACCTTGTATTTGTGTACAAAAAATACGTTAGAAGCATTACAAGATTTTCTAAAAGTAATAAAAGCCCTAAATTACTTTATTTTCTGCTAAATAATAATAAATTTATGTTAAAAAGTTTTATTATTATTCCTAAAGGTGTTTATTTAAAGTCGCTCCGAGTCATTTATAAATCTATATAAATCTATACGTCCACTTTTTCTTTTCTAGTTCATTAGACAAAGACGTACGTGTAACCGAGTGTTCAGACCGAGGTTCAGCTGTTCTCCTAAATAACCAGCACAGACAGCAACACTTCTGAGCTCCAACATTCCAATGCTATTTTATCTCTTTCTACTACCATTCTTGATTCAATTACGTAGTAATTCGTAATCTTGTCTATGTTCGTAGTTGGTAAACTGCTCCCCCAAGAGAATAACAAACAACAAAATATAAGGCTTCACGTTCGATACGCTCACAGTATACGGATATCGAATCCTTTTATATAATAAATCCATGTTTGAGTACAAAATATCATCAGTACTGAATTATTCTTAATGGTTAACCTTTTTGTACGCCGCTTAGTACCTATATTTTTTCTTGAAAAACAATTTATATCAGAGAAAAATACTCTCAGAAACCGCAGTAAATCATAGAAAAGTATATTTATAACGTTATAAAAAGGTTGATATTTTCCATTACGCTCTCTTGAGGCTAGCGAAATGAAAGCTTGATGCAGGTAAAACGAGACAACATCAGTTCCGTTAAAAAAGTTATTTTAACCGTTTCGTTTGGATTATAAAATATTAAGTTACTGTAATGGGCATTAAAATATCATCCTGGTCCTGAGCGCCAGTGCTACACAAAAAAAGGGAAAAACTTAAATTGAGATCGAAAATTCTCTCAAAAATTATCTATCCAAGAAAGGATATTTTAATTTTAAATCAATGACAAATTTACTTACATAAAGATATACAGTGAATAATTAGGGCCCGATTAGCCATCAGACAAAGTAGGTAGTGTGTCTAGGGCCCACGATGCCAAAAGGGCTTGCCAACATCAATAAAAAGTAAAATAAAAATTAAATCCTAATCAAATTATTATTTATTTAAAAAGGAATAATTTCGTATAAAATACAAAATAAATACAATAACATCTTACTTTAAAATAAAAAATAAAACAAAAAGATCAGTGGTGGAACAAAAACTGAGTGCCTCCTCCCCCGCAAACGGTGGGCCCCCTCAATAACTGGAAAAAGGCAGTTCACAATCTCATTCGTTACCATCACGGTTACGAATTTTGAATGAATTTGAATTAGTTCACTGTGATAATTTAACTAGGGTTTAACCTACACCATATATATATACACTGCTCAAAAAAATTAGCGGAACACTTCTTTGTATCCCTATAACTTCTATTGTGGAAATGATATACATATGAAACATTTAAATTTCTAAAGCCACATATGTTATCCTATTAAATAAATGAACTTAAGAATTAAGAATGCAATAATTATTAAGATATGATTAGGAATTTAAAAAAAATACAAAAATCAAAGTGGCGATAAAGTGACCTATGCTTAGTTTCGAGATTTAGTAGGCATGGTAACAGCAAGATATTGTTGCGAAAGTCAATTAGACATCACGAAAAATAAAATGCGGCATCTTAGTGAAGTTGAAGTTGCTCGTGCTGTTTCTTTGATTGAAAATGGGTTCCGTATCCGGCAAGTTGCAAGAATGTTTAATCGCAGTCCTTCTGTTATAAAATGTGTGTGGGATCGTTTTAGGGAAACTGGTCAGTACAAAAGACGCATCGGGCAAGGTCGTAAGAGGAAAACCACCCAAAATCAAGATCGATATTTAGTTCTTTCATCGTTGCGTAATCGTATACTAACAGCAAATGATCTTCAAAGTGCTTTTAGGGTGACTCATGGACTAGATATTTCCGACCAGACTGTTAGAAATCGATTAAAAGAAGCTAACTTGAGACCCAGAAGACCCGTGCGAATACCCATTTTGACAAGGCGTCACAAAATATGCCGTTTAAATTTTGCTCGTGAGCATATTAATTGGCAACTTCGACACTGGACACAAGTACTCTTCACCGACGAGTCAAGATTTCGTCTTACACGTTGTGATGGTCGAGCACGTGTTTACAGACGTCCCGGCGAACGGTATTCTGCTGCAGCAGTAAGAGAAGTGCAAAGGTTTGGTGGCGGGTCGATAATGGTTTGGGGAGGGATAAGTCTTGAAGGAAAAACCGACCTTGTGGTAATTCATGAAAGTCTAAACGCTCAACGTTACATCGATAATGTGCTAGAAGAACATGTTGTACCTGTAGCTTACGGTGTAGGTCCAAATTTCATACTGATGCAAGATAATGCGAAAGCACATACAGCAGCCATTGCCATAAACTTCCTACATGAACGAGGTATTCAAATCATGGATTGGCCTGCGATTAGTCCCGATTTAAATCCTATCGAACACGTTTGGGATTTGTTGGACAGACGCATTCGGAAGCGTCCAAATGCATTCCAAACTCTCCTGCACCTAGAAGAAGCCTTAATCGAAGAATGGGAAAGTATACCCCAAGAAAATATTCGAAGAATTATAAGGAGCATGCCAAGGAGGTGTCATGAAGTTATTCGTGCTGGTGGAGGACACACGAGATACTGATTCTCATACGAAGGGAATTCCACAAATGTTTTGCAAAGAAAATGCATCTATCGCCACTTTGATTTTTGTATTTTTTTTAAATTCCTAATCATATCTTAATAATTATTGCATTCTTAATTCTTAAGTTCATTTATTTAATAGGATAACATATGTGGCTTTAGAAGTTTAAATGTTTCATATGTATATCATTTCCACAATAAAAGTTATAGAGATACAAAGAAGTGTTCCTCTAATTTTTTTGAGCAGTGTATATATATATATATATATATATATATATATATATATATATATATATATATATATATATATATATATATATATATATATATCCGAGTTCATAGCGTCCTAAGCCTTCCGGTTCCCAGTCTCCAGCCTTTCCTATCCTCCCACTCACCTGGGTGTAGATTTCGTTCTGACATAGCCTTCTTTATTCCACCGAGCCATGCTGCTTTTGGTCTTCCTCTTTTCCTTCTTTCTGGTGGTGTCCATTTTAGTAGTAGCTTAGGAAGTCGTTCGTCACCCATTCTTTCCACGTGTCCATACCATACTAGTTGTCGTCTCTGAATCTCGTCAATAATTGTTTTGCCAGCATGCATAATATCCCTGATTCGGTCGTTCGTTATCCTTTCCATTTTTGATTTTCCCGCAGATCTCCGCCAGAAGTCCATCTCAAGTGCCAGAAGTCGCCGTTTCTTATTTTGGGTTAGTTGCCATGTTTCACATCCATATAACACCACACTTTCAAAGATGGAACTATAGATAAGATGCTTTTTTCCGTGTGATATATTTTTGGACCATAGTATTGAATTCAGACATCCGATGATTTTTCTACCCTTCAGAATTCTTTCGTCGATTTCAGCTTCTGTTCGGCCGGTACTATCTATTTGAGTTCCTACACCATACATAATAAAAATAAATTATTATTCCTTGCAACTTCGCATCACTTGCAGTGGCAGGGATTTAAAAATACAATAATCCATTAATAAAAATATCATTTTTATGAAATCTAAAAAGCAAAGCTGGCTAGCTGGCTATGGAGTTTAGAATGAGATCCGGGTTACGTGCACTGAAAAAACACTATCGTATATTGAATTGGATACCCATTCACTCATATTGCACAATACTAATTCAGTTTATTTCAATGATTAGCTTATCATTGTTAACCAATAGGTTATAAGATTGCCTGAAATATAAGGTTTCATTGGTTTTTAATGGATTTTTCAAATATAACAATTATTTGATGCCAGTAATACCCTGTTCTAAATTTAATGCAAACTATCATTGGTTTCACTAGAAGTTTATTTGTAAGAATATGCACTTTCTTTGATGCAAAATAGCTATTATTGTTTCAATTACAACAGTAATTAATTTAATGTAACTTCCAATAGAAATACAATATTTTTGTTTAAATTCAATCATATTCGTGTTTTGAAGAACAGTTACTATTATATAATATAATGAAGAATTTCTATCACATCAATTATATACTTATATTTCAAACAAATGAAATACGCTTTATTATTTTAAAATAACTTTTATTTAGTATTATCAAACATACATTGTTTGGATATTCTGTAAACATTTAAATATAAAAAAACGCATTTTATTACACCACACTGACGCGAACGCCGTAAACTTTTTATATTTGGGTGATTCTACGTTAAGATGTCCTTTTACGCCTGACTATCTTAAAAACGTGTCGTCGATATCTTCAAGTAAGAAAATATAAACATTACTATACAGCTCAATTCATCTTGTGCTATAAACAATCATTCAGATTATCCACAAAAATCTTTTTTTTGTTAAGTAGTTTTAGTAAAATACGATACCAGGGTAGTGACTTAACAGGCTGGGGACAGGATTGAATTACATTTTTTTACTTGATAATCATCAATAAAATATCAGATTAGTTTCCAATGACCTAGCAATGGTAGTGTTTAACACATTGTGATATATTTATATCATATTAAATGGTAATTTCCTATTAAAAAATGGCTTTATGTCCAGGGGAGAGACAATTAGAGGTGCCAGGGGAGAGATATTTCGACTATATTATCCCGGAATTTTCTTATTTCACTACCGTTTTTTCATACCTTGCAATATTGCCCCAATAAAACTAAACACTTACTTACAATCTATTAAAAAATAAAAGTATTAATTTGTTTTCTTAACACTTAAAAATTCTCGGGATATCACATGGACGTCTTAACTTAGAATCACCCATTTATTTCAATCCAAATATAGGATCTGCTTCTTTGTAAACTGTGGCTTGTATGGGTACAGGATGCTATAGAGAACAAATTTGACACTGCATTCGAATCTCCTAAATTTACAGCTAGATTTGGTGGAAACCATGTCTAAAAAATAGAAATTCAACAGTAAACTTGCAATCATATTTAATGTTAACAGTTTTTTAACAATACGTATTGGCTGAGTAAACAGTCATATAAAATAGACTAACCAAGAGAAATTAACAAATAAAAAAACACACTTATTACTGCAAACCTTTTTAGATTTGTTTTAACATACTTACCATAAAACACTAAAATAAGTTGTTTAAAAGTTGGTGTCCCAATCTTTACTGGTAGGAAAAATTTTGCCCATACTAAGAATTTTCGGATACCCTGTATAAGAAATGCTTTATACTTTTTTCAAACTAACAGCCATCAATAAAATAAAATCTTACTTTATTAAATGATAGAAATTCTTAGATCAATCTCGTGTACCTATGTATATAACACACATCCATTTTTGTCAGGCAAGCAAAGTTTGAGAAAAGCCAAACCGAAAAAAAGTATTAGGAAATGGCGTACGACAGCAGTGCCTAGGGCCTGCGGCAACTTTAATCAGGCTCTGAGTGAACTGAAATAAATAATTAAAAGAGTTTTATATCAAAAACACCGTTGTCTTAATAGAATATCTCTTAACTGAAATATAATAGTTTAAGTGACCAACAACATAACTGCAAATTGGGTTATAAAATCCCCACTGCAAAATTTCTGCAAAGTTCCTGAATGCAGTTCTGACATATCTAGCACTGTTTCCACTCTTTGTGTGAAATTCATGTTAAAAGCAATCATAACTTTAAAATGCTGTCAAGTACGCTAATTTTCCTTTGTTTAGCTTTATCTCAAATTTAAATGGACCTAAAAGCCTAAATCCTGTTTCTGTTTGTAAACTTGAAATTGAAATTGTTTCACCGATATAAAAAATATACTTTATAAAAAATAGAAAAATTACATGCTTGTTTATTTTATCAAAAATCAGAGACATGCCTATGAGATTTTAAAAATAATATGCTCCAAATGTCCCCTTCGTCTGTCTCTACAGATGACCATTCTTTGCGTAAAATTGTCGGTAACATTTTCGCACAAATGCGATCCAATTTTAGCAATAACCTGACAAATGTTTTGCTTCAGGGTATTAATCGTCTGCGAATTGTTAGAATAGACTTTGTCCTTGAGGAAATCCCACAAAAAATGTAGTAATAAAGATTTCATTTATTGGGATTTATACATTTAATTAATTAAAGTCAGAAAAAAAAATCACTAATAACTAAAAACAGAACAAATTCGTGCAAGCTATACTTGCACAATTAGTGTTCCGTACCGTCAGCAAACCTGAGCAAACCTCGGCCCAATCTTCGCCGATCTGCTGCGCTACCCGCCGCCGAGGGCCCCAACGCCGTATCACATCGCGTATGCGCGGAGCTGAGTGGGGAGCGTTTCGACTGAGACAAATTAAAAATTTTGAAAAGGACAAAAGTTGTTCCTTACGTCGTGAGAAATATTTTTTGTCGAAAAACTTTTTCTCTAAAACCAATAGTTGAGCAGTTATAAGGAAATAAACAATTAAATTGTATACAGGGTGTCCGGTAAGTATATGGCATACTCTCGGGAGCATATAGGGGAGGTCACAATAATCCTAAATTGTCATAGAAAAAAAATTCCTAAAGTGCCCCTTAACGGAGATACAGAGCCCCAAAGGGGTACTCAGCGATTTACTTTCTTGGATCTAACTTTTGAACCGACTTGTATAATTTAATGAAATTTTAATATTTTATGTTGGCCATAAAGACTCATAAAACCATACTACAGTAGATGTTTTCGGTTTACCTTTAACACAATAAAAAAATAGGCTGCAAATTTAAACGACTATTAAACGAACAAATACCAACAGCACAATTTTAACCTCTCCAAAGCTTGTCCGTGAGCAATGCATGGAAGTAATATTTCAGCCAATCATAGAACTCATTGAATAATTTTTTTTATTTCTCTAATACCTTATTTGTTTTATTGGAGTGTTTATTTTAATTAACATAATATTATTGACTTAATTTTTAGATTTTCTATTTAAACTGTAGTTTTTGGTCGTTTAATAATATATATTTTAATTTAAATCACACCGCCTACAAACAGCTATTTTTGGCCCAATTATATTTAAGAATTCTCATAAAATAGTTTAATTTTTTGGCTCTAACAACTCTACACTCTAAGGAATAATGGAATGTTATTGGTTTCCAATAATATTTTGGTCATTGAAAGAATGGAAATACAGTTTTCAAAGAAGTAGGAATACTTTTGAACTCCAATATAAGTCTATATTAAAATTTTTTTTTTATTATTTCCGAAGTTTTTATTTTTAACAAAATTACATTATTGTCATTATCATTGTATAATACAAACATACAAAGAACCTAAAAATTATAAATTGAAACTAAATGACAGACGTGTCCACCTTCTACTTCTAAACATGTTCTCATTCTTCGTTTTTCAGCATCAAAAACATTGGTAAGCACTTGGAGGGAGTTGTTAATCTCTTCTAAATTTTCACAGGGGGTTTTGGAAACCTAGTTTTTAATGTATGACCATAAAAAACAGTCGCAGGTCGTGAGATCGCAGGACCGTGGTGGCTACTTAACTGACATATTATGACTAATGATTCGGTCTTCGAAAAATTCTTTCAAAAAATTTAAATTTTCAAGAGTTAGATGAATTGGTGCGCCGTCCTGCTGGAAGTAGCCTTGTCGCATCTCTTCATCGTCTAATGCGTTTACAAAATTTTCTAAAATTTCATTGAAAAAAAGATCGGTCCAATTAACCGTCTTTTCGATATGGCCGCCCACACGCCAACTTTCTCTGAATGCAGAGGCATCTCTATAAAGAAATCTGGATATTCGTAACTTCAGATTGTCATTTGTTGAGAATTTACTTAACCATGGAGGTAAATGTTTATCTTAGGTGACCTATTGGGCCATACTTGATCACCAAACTTTCTTTTTTTCCTTTTTCCTACGTAACTAAAGAAAATCCAAATTAACAATATTGGTAATACCAATAAATTCAACTGCAATTTTGTTACACAGTGGCATTTATAGGCACTATGGCCTTTTTATCTGTATTTTAATTAACCTATCGAACGTTTAAACCGACACATTCAAAAGGCTAATCAAAATAAAAGGATGGCAAAATCGTTAATCAAACTTCAAACAACTGGCTTTTAATCTCCGTTTAACTTGCGGCGATAAAAAAATCAAGAAAGGTTTTTATAATTTCTCAGTCTTTGATAAAATGGTTATAAAGTGAAATGCCATTTTCAAAAGAATTATAAATAGATTTAACTGAGATGTCTGGTTTTTATATGACTGTAATTTATCTTTCTTGGAATGGTTAATATGTTTATGGAAGTTTTTATTGAAATGATAATAAAGATTCTTAAAGATATGGAAAGTATCCATCAAAACGCGAATAATTTTATGGGAAAACTTTTACATATAAACTTGAAATGGATAATAAGAATATGCCTTGTACAAAAGCATATTGTTTTCTTTAAGGCCCCTGCTTATAATCAAGTTATTTGTCTTCAATTTTACCTACTGGAGGAAAAAATAAAGCAACCCATAATACAATAATAATAATATAACTGCAGTGTAGGAATTGTTCCTTGTACAGTGGGCGTCTGAAGAGAAGGGAAATGTTGTTCAGGTTGGGAGGGGAATTTTATAATTTGCAACATATCCGTTTAAAGGACTAGTGAAATCCCTACGAATGTTTCCAGCTGTGGATGTGTAAGTCGTACTTTCACAGTACACCCACCGTACATGGTACTTATTTTCGATTTTCGTGGGCTGCCACAAAAACATATAGAAATTGATATAGGGACTTAGAAATGTATTAAGCTTTCCATCATGAATTAAATTTTACTTTAATTTTAGATAGGCGGGAAATGACCCTTATTTACCCATGCACCACTTTTACAGTTTTTGTGAATTATGTTGTGATATAAATGGACAAAGCATAATAATATAATAAATCAATACAGATTAGTCTTTAGGTCACGCTCTTTTTACTTATGTATTCGTATTACTGGTCCCGAATCGCGAAGTGTTAACGTGGTTATTTTAAAATGAAAGAACTGCAACTTTATGACTTTCACGACTTGGAAAAAATAACCAATAAAAGTTTATACAAACAGAGATTTAGAATTGTAAATTCTCATTTAAATTTTAAAATAGAGTTTTTCGAAAACCAAATCCTGGATCGTTAGCGGAATATGCTTTTGGAGATTGCTGTGCTTTTATTGAAAACCTAATAGCCCGTTATATACATCGATGGCCTTAATAAAGCTGGCAAGTGCTCGATATCAACGTGATAGTGCTGGGAATATGAGCCATTCGAATTTTGGGATTGCTAACGAGATTACATAATATAAACGAAATACCTATAAACTTATAAGACAATCTTATTACTAAGACTTCGACCAGACGTAAAGGCAAAATCAAAAATAATGTCTTCATCTCAATCCACAAATATGCTTAGACTACCCGGGGCGCATATTTCCGTTTCCTATTGTGCTAGCGCAACCGGGTGCGCTAATCGTACAGGTAAATTGGGGCCAAGCAAATCGGAGGGCACCCTAAGGTCGGAACAGGGTTAGCACCTGGTTAGGGGCCCTGACAAGTCACTTCGCCTGCGAGGAAAGAGACTTGTCAGGGCCCCTAACCAGGTGCTAACCCTGTTCCGACCTTAGGGTGCCCTCCGATTCGCTTGGCCCCAATTTACCTGTACGATTAGCGCACCCGGTTGCGCTAGCCCAGTAGGAGCACAGCGAAACACTTATGGGATCACTTCGGTGTCCTTCCGTCTGTCACAGATAGAGTGGAGGTTAATTTCAGCGGGTCAATGGGGAAATGGAATCGTATACGCTGTCAAACGAAAGCTTATTAAAGCACGAATTCAACAATATATTATGTATTGGTTTAAACATTTTTCGGTAAAAACGCTTAAAAATTGCTGTTCACCACCTTTATCACCAAAAGGTTCGCTCAGAAAAACCTGAGAAAAATCATAAACATTGGAAATTATTTGTAGATTGAGCCAAAATTATCAGGATTGAAATATTCTGATTGATTTCCCTTTAAAACATTGGTTTTAGAGAAAAAGTATTGAATATTTTTCACGATGTAAAGAACAAATTTTGTTCTTACACGTTTTTCAAAATTCTTAATCTGGCTCAGTCGAAACGCTCTCCACTCAGCTCCGCGTATACGCGATGTGATACGGCCTTGGTGCTGTCGGCAGTAGGCGGCGCGGGTTTTCTCGGGTTTGTGGAACAATAATTGTACAAGTACAGCCTGCACTTTACCGAATTTTTTTAATAGTAATGCTTTTGTTACAGTTGCTCTCTGGTATTAAAGGCAACTGTAAACTTTTATTAGTTCCCAAAATTATACTATAGATATTCAAAAAAACGAACTTCAACGAAACTTACACGGAAATTCAAATAACAGTTCACCTCCACTGTTAGACCTTCGTTAACTTATCCACAAGAAACTAATTGCATCAAAAATTGTGCTTAAATTAAAGAAGTGTAATTAAATTGAGAATACAATTTCTTGTAATAAAAAATTAATTTATAGAAATTAATCACAACCAGACTTTCATTTTCCAAAGACTTTTCTTTAAGAGTCGCATTCTTTATAATAAAATTCTATAATTGCTTTCAAGTAATTATTTGTAGAATTACTAAAAACTTTTCTTTTTGGCGTGTACTGCACCCGTTAGCGTGGTAAGAAAAGAATGGGCAAGTTCATTCAGACAGAAATAATAACTTACATATCTGTAAATAGATCTTTTGTATAGCTGTACACTTGTATGGCATGAGAAAAAGTATGTTAAAGGTGTTCTTTTTAAGATTAAAAACGTGCAGGGAATACCATATAAACGAGATGTCTTAAGAATGTGGAAAAAATAAGCCAAATCATGATACAAACTTAAATGAAAAGGCAAGAAGTCTACTTGACGTGAATAACTATAGAAATCTTTCCGAAATGAGTGTTTGTGTCGTAAAGTTGTCAACGTTTTTTCGTCGTCTGACACATATAGAAATAAAGCTTCTGCAAAAACAAAGAAATTTCGTGTTGTCTTGTTTTATTTGAAAGAGAACAATTTGTTTGCGACCTGACAGTATATCTTTGAAGATTATATCAACAAGCGACAACTAATCAAATAAACATACGCAATTTAATTCGTATTTTAGTCTTCCCTCAGCTTTTTTGATGGGGTGGTTAACACTACCCAAATTGACCTTTACCCTCCAGACGATCTGCCCAGTGTGAACTGCTTAGGGTCTTGATACAAGGTGTTTTCTGTTCAAAATGTGGAATTATTTCAATTTAAAGTTTAATTAGTTTTTGTAGCACCACTGGACTCTCGTGTGGCAATAAGTAATTAAAGTAAGTGTCTACTAAGCCTATAATATTTTACGGTATGATGAATATCAGTAAACACATCACTACTTATTTAGCCATATAAGGTTGGTTCTTATAAGATGTTTTAATCTTGCAATACATTTTTTTAAGAGAAATATGTATATTTGTACCACTTAAGTTACGAATAAAGAACTGCATGTGTTGTTACATACTTTAATGCCTAATTTTAGAAATATCCATTTTTAAACATATCATTAATGTGAGATGATGTAGGTGGGTATAATATTTTACATGATATTAATATCTTTGAAAATAAAGTATACCCACACAGAAAAGCTGCCATGGTATTTTCAATAATAGTATTATTTTAGGCCACAGTCACATTAATTATACTAAAGTTAATATTGCCTCAACAAAACATTATTGAAATAATTTTAAAAAAATATTTCATAAATATTTTTTTTATTTCCAATGACCAAAATGTTATTGCAAACCAGTAAATTTCTATTATTACTTAAAGAGTAGAATTATCAGAGCCAAAAAATTTAACTATTTTGATGAGAATGCTTAAATATAATTGGGCGAAAAATAGCTATTTGTAAGCGGTGTGATCCAAATTACAGTATATTTTAAAAAACAAACAAGAACCACAGTGTAAATAAAAAATCTAAAAATTAAGTCCATAATCCTTAAATCATGTTAATTAAAATAAACACTTCATTAAAATATATAAGGTATTCGAGAAAAAATATTAATTCAATTGGTTCTATTGTTGGCTGAAATATTACTTCTATTGCTCGCGGACACCCTTTGGAGAGGTTAAAAGTGTGCTGTCGGCATTTGTTCGTTGAATAGTCGTTTAAGTGCAGCCTGTTTGTTTATTGCGTTAAAGGTACGCCAATAATAAGAGATCTTTTGCAATTCTGAGGACTGGACCAACTCATTTCGGTGATTTGTGGTGAGTAAAACAAACCTAAAAAGCTTTGCAATAATAATAATAAGTATTTCGATTAAATTACAGATGTACTTTCTTACAAATTAATGTTTACTGAAACCAGTCATATATTTTGTATTGAATTAAGAATAGGTTACTACTGCAACAAATAATTGTTATATTTGAACGACTTATTAAAAACCAATGAAACATTATATTTCCAGTAATCTTATAACCTATTGGTTACCAATGTTAAACTAGTCATTGAAAGAAACCGAATTTGTATTGTGCAATACGGAATAGAGTGTGTCATTGAGTGAATTGGTATCTAATTCAATATACGATAGTATTTTTTCTATGTAACCGAAATATAATTTCAAAACTCTCTCCTTAATTCCTTCTCCATATCTCTTCATATCCCACGGGATCAGATCATATTTTTTTACTAAGCCTTCTCATAGTCTCAAATGGCATTTTTTTGCTTTTCATGAACTTTTTAGACCTTTTGGGTCCTTGCAATTTCTGAAAATAAATTAAACAAGTCAAAAATCTTTTTTTATCTAACAAGGGAATGGCTTAACATGTTAATAACCGATTTTACTAATTTTGATGTATTTTATATCATATCAAATCTTCTTTAGTACGAGTGTTAAAGAATTTTATTTGCGACGGACTTTAGTTTTGAAGATATTTGACTTGACAGATAACGGAATGATTCATTCCGTTATGTGTTTCATTCCGAATGAAAAATAAAATAAAAAAATCAATGAAATTGATAAAAATAGTACTATTGAAACATGACGTTTTACTTATTTACATAAGACAAGATTTACAACCGTTTTCATTATTGACATATGTACAACTATATGTGTATGAAGGCGTTACTGAGAACAGCCACTGAATTAAGATTTTGAAATTTTAATTTTTTTCGTAAGATGGGCTAAAAGTCTACCAAATTTAGTTAATGGTATTTCTACACCCCGTTAAATTCACTCATAAATAAATTCTTTTTTAAGGCCATTTTTAGATTGCGTAAAGCATAATATGCCTTCTACTCATCATTCAACTCTACCTTCATTAATCTCTATAATAGCACTTCTACTGAATAAGTTTACATTTCTTTTTCTCGAAAATCATTCTGGCCTATTTGAAAACGCAAGAGAAATTATTTAGTGAGAACTAATACAAAGCCAAACATTTATAAAGTTCCGCTAAACCAACAATGTTGAGAGACAATTGGACCAAACTTGGCACTGCTTGTGGTAAAACCGATTTGAGTTAAAGGAAACATCCCACACAATTTAACTTTGGTCTATCAAATGATCAAAGTTTCAATTAAAGCACTTCATGCTTACAGAGTAAACTAATAGTAGGTAATAACTGAAATATTCCAACACATTTTATTATTGATTAGGGATTTCTGTGAAATAGTAGTACGAACCAAGATTATAAATTATGCTTGAAATATAGCAAAAAATAATAAAGGTTGTTCTAATTGTATTTATCTATGACAGTCCACGTAGACTTCAAGTCTAAGTACTAACGTACCGTGGGCGTCTGAAGAGAAGGGAAGTGTAGTATATTAACACGGGATTTAAAGGATTGGCGGTTGGGAGGGGAAGGGAGAATATCTGCGGGCAATTTGTTCCACAAATCTGGAGGTGTGAATGAGCGAATGAAGTGGGATGGTTTCTGGGCAGCAAAGGGATGCATAGGTAACGCGCGCTTGTTGTTAGGAAGAGCTAAGGGGAGCATAGGCGTAGCTAGCTCTTTCTATATGGGAGGGCTTAAGCCCCAGCAAAATTACATAAAGATATTGAAATACAAGCAAAAAAATGAATATACCAGTTGTGTACAGTGTTGCCATTGTTAGTAATTTTATATATGTTGTGTGTTGTGTTGCCACTGTTACTAATTTCAAGGAGATACAAAGCCACAAGAAATATTGACGCGACTCTTATTTTAAAGTATAAATATTTTAAATAAACTTCCGGACAAAAAAACCCTGAATTTTTGTAAATTTTTGCCTAGGCATTTTTAGGGGGGCTAATTTTCTAACAGGGGGGCTAAGCCCTCCCTATCCCTCTCCTAGCTACGCCCTCTGAGCCCTAATCACGGCATGAATTCGATATACGTCATGCGCTTCCCAGGGAAATAAATATTAGAAAAAGCTCAACTTTAACTTAGTATTTCATATATTCAAAATATCAAAAAGCGGTTCGTCTTAATACAATAGCTGATAATCTGGAAACACAGTACGGGGGCTGGAAATAGTAAACAGCTGATAGCGTGTCATGTATACAAGTGTAAAAATGCCTCTGTTTCTTAAAGTTTATGACCGCGGCGGTTTTTTAAGTTAAATATATTGTTTTCTGTAATCGACAACGATATTGTTGAACAATAATATTAAACATTTTACTTAAAGGTGATTAATATAGGTACTATATAAAGGGTGTTTGTCACATGTGTCTTTCTGGAAGTTTTGCTAAGATATGAGTGATTTGGATTTCAAAGTACATAACGTTAAAAATATACTACTAATTTGTGCCTGCATAGTTTTTAATTTAGATTTTTACGGCTACGGATTACGTTTTTCTCTTGGTCTTATGTGGCGTAGGTACCTAAACTGATTTTTAAAATGCCGCGAAAATGTTGTGTGTCTGACTGTAGAACAAATTACGATACAACAGAAGGTTATCAAACAACTTTTAGTTTTCCAAAAGACAACGAAAAATTGTATTTATATTATAGATGCTTTCTGTTCCTCCGAAATTTTGTAATGTAATAATCCTCAGGATTTTCGCACCTCAGTCTAAGATTAATTGGAAATCGTCCGAAAGTGAGGCCTAGACAACTTTATGAGAAGCAAAAACAATAACAGGAAAGCAGTCCAAAATCTAGATCTTAAAAAGTTATTATACTCTACACCAATTCATGTCTGTGAAATTATGTTTAAAAAGCCTATTATTTTTTGAAATTAAGCATTAAAGTGTATAACTAGGGTGTAGACTGTTCAATCGGACCCCGGGAGCAGCCTATATGGTTGACACGGTCATCATTGCGCTGAAAATTTGGTGTTTCTAAACACTGTGCCATCGTCGAAAGATATTCTAAAATCTTTCGACGATGCCTGTATTAAGGAAGATATCAGACTCCTTTATTTCCGTATCTCTACATAACATACAAACACTCACACATAATATATTTTTTTTAAATGAACCGACTCCACAAAAGAAAAAGCACTAAAAAGTATCAAATAATATACAGGGTGTTATTTAAGTACATAGACAAACTTTAAGAGGTAATTCCTTGTATGATTTTAAGACAAAAAGTTCATATAAATATGTGGCCTAAATGTTTAGATTTTCGAGATACAGGGTGTTAATTTTTTCGTTTTTTTAATTTTCCTTGCACAGTTTTAGGGATAATTAATGCAAATTTGGCACAAATAATACTTTTACCAGTATCTATGAAACAACGTTATTAACATTTAAAATAATCTACAGGATCCTCGTTTTTTTGTGGCCTGACCACTTTAGGCCCCCCATTTTTTTGCTACGACGTCACTGAATAGATTTGAGAATAAAATCTAATTTCTCGTTTTATTCTTCAACTTGCCACTCTCTTGAAGTTTTTCACTATCTCTTACGGCCTATAGAAGTTATTTTGCAAGAAATGAAAGAATGCAGTGTTGTAAGGTCAATGAGATAACGTTCTTTATTGCCTTTCGAAATCTACAAGGCGCTAATTAAAACTAAAATTAGGCTAATTTAAAGGAAAACTTAACAGAGGAACACTTAACTTAAAGTAACTGCTGGAAATGGCCACCCCCGACTTCAAAGCATGCATTTGTGCGCCTCACTATCGACTGGCGATGGCGGACCCGCTCAAAAATAACAGGAGAATTTCATATACTTGCGCATGACTGTCGTATCCGGTTTCTTAGATCATCTTCATTTAGAACTGGAGTTCTGTAGACTAATGATTTTAGGTGCCCCCAAAGAAGGAAATCTAGTGGATTTTTGAGCGAGTCCGCCTGTCGATGGTGAGGTTGGTAGGTAACTTGTACACCGAAGTTCTAAACTTTAAAGTTGGCGTAATTTCACAGTATAAGGATCCGTAATGATAATTCATAAACAATTAATGAGTTGCGCTTACTTTAAAGTTTAGAACTTTTGTGTACAAATTACTTAAACTAAAACGCAAGTAGGCTAACCAGTAGGATCAGTAAAAATAACTAAAAATATTACTCTCTATTAACAATTTACTAATATATTATCATTAACTTCGGTGTACAAGTTACCTAATTTGAACAAAATTAAGTTTACCCTTAACCACAGTTATAAATACGTAAAAATATTATTTCATCCTTTTTAGTGATTTTTCTTTTATAAAATCGGTTTATTTTTTTGGAAAAAAATTTTTGTTTCTTAGTTCACCTATTCTCCCTCCCCCCTTCATCTTATCGCCCTCTATTTAAATTTGTAATGTTCATGTAATATTGGATTTTCAGACCTCAGTTACCCCGAAAAAGTCATAGACAAGCTCTTTCCGACAAGGTGTATGGGATTTTGATTTGGAGTCATTCTGACCCCGAAAAACATTAAAAACCGTGAACATTTTGTGTCAAAAATCGAAATATCCAGTTTTTCCCAAATAAATCCATTTTTCAGCCGTTTTAGGTATAGGCAAATGTATTGCAAAAAGAAAGTATTTGAGCTTAACTTTAGTAAACTTTAGGTTTACGTATGAATCCGTTTTTGAATACGACTTTTCCTTTTTGAGTTATTAAGTACGAAAAGGGGCCTGCAAATGGCATTTTTGACCAAAAAGATTCAATAAATTACTTGCTCTTTTCCGATACTCACCAATTTTAGTGGCGTTCTAAGAGCTCCGGGTCCTCTTCAACCACCGAAAATAAAATAAATAATAATAAAATTCTATTGCTCCCCCTCTGGCCGTTTTCGAGAAACAAATTGAAATTGTGAAAATATCAAGCTACGACAACACACACACTTTTTCGCGCTAACGGGGAAGTAGGTATATAAGCCGCCGGTAACAACAGATACAGCTCTTTGTTAGAAATGTTAGGTAGTAAAAACACGCATATTTCCCTCAAAAAATCTTAATCTTTTTTTTGTGTCTTATACCAAGACAATTTCAAAATGTATTACCTTGCTTTTTCTTCTTCGTCAAGTTAATGCTAACTAATTGGATATTATTTATATCCGATCTGAAGCTCTTTAACAGTTGAAATCACTCTAATTTAATTTAACTTTAAAATATTTGCTTTTAAAATAGTTTACTTTAAAAAGCTTAAACTCATACTGAAAGGGCTTCTTGCCAATTCTAAGAAATTCGCTTATTGTTCTATAGACAGCAAATTACATTTTTATATAAAAGGTTTCTTTGGCAAGGTTGCTTCAAAAATCACTTTTAAGTTTATTTTTTTCTATTTTTTATTATTGATAGTGGTTGCTAAGAAAAGAATAGTTATAAAACTTAAAATATCGATTTATACTTTAGCTCTGACGCAATGTTATTTTTGGCAACTAAGAAAGAAAACTGTGTCAAGAGAGAATTAATTTTCAAAACTAAGAAATAGCACTTTAATTAAAGCAAAATCCATCGATATCCTTGGGCGCCTTTTTTTAAAATGATGTCGGACCCAAAATGTGTTCAAGCCAAACGTAAAGTATTATTTTCAATTGATCAGTCGAAATGAAAACGAAGTTACCCGATAAAAAAGTAAGTCTGTAAAAACACGTCCACTTTATTAACAAAGTGCTTTAGGAATTGCTGTGACAAGATATCAAAAATAAAAATATTAATAAAGCAAAAGTTGAAACACAATTTGTTAGCTTTTGATAAAAAAAAATTTAATTTGCCACGATTTCATTATTTCCTTTTCAAGAGTTTTACTCCTAAATCCAGCGATGTTTTTAATAAACGTTCTTATTTAATAAAAAGGTTCTTATTTAACAGGCTTTTAAGCCATCTTTGCATACCCTCCTTCTAAATTATTATTTTTCCATATTTAAATGTAAATCTAGTTAAAATTGTTTCAGTTCTGTGGATGAGTATTTTGCATTCTTGGTAGGACCCTTTCTTATGAAGATGAAAATAAGTTAAGTGCTTGTATATTCTGCGGCTAATAAAAACAATAACCACTCTTTAAATTATCCGACGGAAGTTTTAGCGTTCTTTTGCTGAATTCTGGCATTTATTTTCCAGAGAGATGATACAGAACATTATTAAAAATTTAAATAAAAGGTATCTCGTTTGCTGTCGTTACATTTATAAAACCCAAGTAAAAAATTTCTTACTTTCTTCCTTGGGACGAACAAAAAACTTCCTCTTTCCTATACAACCTAACAATGAACTTTGCCTTAATGACCGCAACTGCTTTAAAGGCACTTTGATTAAATTAAACCAAAATTGATTTCTTACTTATGATTTTTCTACTAGAAAAGGAGACTTAAACAACCCTAATAATTTAAGACCTATATCATTACTACCCATTCGTTCTAAAGTTTTTGAAAAAGCATTAAAAAATCAAATTGTTGAACATTCTGAGAAATTTAATATTTTCCATCAAAATCAGTTTGGATTCAGGCATGAAAAATCTACACCCTCTGCCCTTATCTTTCTCATGAACACAATAATTCAAGGTTATGAACTGAATGAGGTTATGGTGACCGTTCTTTGCGACTTACGAAAGGCTTTTGACTGTGTGTCCTATGGTTTGCTGATTGAGAAGCTGACATACTAAAATTTTGATAAAAAATAGTTGTATACATATGTGCTCTTACTTAAATGGTAGAAAGCAGTATATTGCCACTGAGGTGGGTCAGTCAAAAAAGGAGGAGTTGACCTGTGGGGTACCCCAGGGATCAGTTTTAGGACCCATGCTATTTTTAATTTTTATAAATAATCTTAGTTTGGGTCAGAATACTGATCTGATTCTTTTCGCTGACTATCAGAGTACGTGGTAAGGAGAAAAATGAGGTGAAGAGAGAATGAATGTTGTACGAAATGATGCCCAGAAGATGAAAATAGTCTTAGTCTAAATACCCAAAATACTCAATACATATTTTTACACAGCGTAGGCTAGAAAACGCCCAAAAAGAGGCAAAATTTTTGGAATTCACTCTGGACCTCGCCCTGGACCCTATTCTGTCATGGGAGAGACACATAGATTATATGGCGTGGTGATATGGAGTCACTCGACTCATGCAGAGACGGTCTTTGGTCTGCAAAGAAGGGCAATCGGAATGATTTTGACAGGGGTTATCGAGAGAATGTAAAGAGTACTTATGCTTCTGCTGGATTGCTTACCTTTCCTTCTCTCTGCATATATCAATGTACCAAATTTGTTGTTGAAACTGTTGGCCCACTGTTTTATAACGCCCAACCAGCAGTTTTTAGAAGTACTGAAGATAAAAAGGTTTTCCTTCACAAATTGAAGTCCCTGCTCGTTGGTCGGGCATTCTATGGCTATAATGCGTTTTTGTTGGAGAATAAAGGGAATCTCTGCTGATTGTAATATGTCTCTTTTCCTTGTGTGTTTTTTTTTGCTGTACCTAAATGTTTTTTAGAAAAACATTTTTTAAAAAAATTATAAATCTTTTGTAACATAGATTTGATAGATAGAAATGTTATGGATGTTCTCTTGGGATATCTTATCAAAATGTTAAAGTTCGGAGCTTGTTCAGATTTTTTTATATACCTTTAAGTATTTGGTTTATTTCTTGAAACTGAAGAGTGTAAAGTATTGAATAATATTGACAACGCGAGTAAAGTTTTGAATTTTGAATTTTTTAGGGTCTCCAGACTATGAAATGAGTTGCCTGCAGATGTTTTCCCTTCCCCTTCCAACCTCCAATCCTTTAAATCAATAGACTGTATTAAATACAACACAACAGATCACATTTCCCTTCTCTTCAGACGCACACGGTACTTAGTTTGAAGTCTACATCTCAGATAAAAAAAACAATTGCTGCTTTGCCGACAAATATAAATCTTATACATAATTCTAGTAGGACTAAAACTCACATTTAAGTTTTATTTGTTATAAAATAGGCCAATTTGGTTTTAATTTAATAAATTTCTATTGTCGCATACTATGGCTGTTTTGGCAATAAATATAAATATTATCTTAATACATTAATAAAGCGAAAGTTGAAACAAAATTTCTTAGCGTTTGACAAAAAGAAGCTAAATTTGTCACGATTTCATTATTTCCTTTTCAAGAGTTTCACTTGCCAATTCAGTGATGGTTTTAATAAACCTTCTTATTTAACAGACTTTTAAGGCCATCTTTGCATTCCCATCTTCTAAATTAATATTTTTCCATATTTAAATGTAAATCTAGTTAAAATCGTTTCAGTTCTTTGGATGAGTATTTGCATTCTTGGTAGGACCTTTTCTTGTGAAGACGAAAACAAGTTCCGTGCTTGTTTATTTTAGTGCTAATAAAAACAATAATCACCCTTTAAATTATCCGACGGAAGTTTTAGCGTTCTTTTGCTGAATTGTGACATTTATTTTCCAGAGAGATGACAAAGAACATTATTTAAGGTTTAAATAAAAGTTGTCTTTTATTTCCGTCACAGTTTAAGCAAAACAATTCTTCCTTCTCACCTTGGAACGAATAAAAGCTTCCTCTTTCCTATACAACTTAACACTGAACTTTGTCTAAATGCCTTCAATTGCTATAAAAGCATTTTAAAAAATTAAAAAAGGAAAGTTTTCTTACCAATATGCTTATTTATTTTCCGAATACTTGCAACAGCGGTTAATCATTTTATTTACGCCGACACGGACACAATTAGAAATTATTATTCCACTTATTTTGCGTGTGGTAAGGTGTCCATTACCGCACGTGTTTCTCTTATCTCACCGGTCTTCAATCAGGTTAAGACAATGACACATACTGGCAAATATATGTCAAAATTTATTTGAACTTGTTACAAATTAACATAATTACTAGTTACAGCTTGTTCCTTAACATTAGAAGGCAAACTTTCCGACTCACTTATCTCTATATATTAAAGAAGAAACTGACTGACTGACTGACTGACTGTTTCGATATTCTGATTGTCAAAACAAATTATGATAAATGCTAAGTTATAATAATTATGGTTGTTGAGGGGTAGATGAAAAATTATACAATATATGTGTGATATTGATTTAACAGATGGATTGCTGTTATCGCAAACAATGGCCCTCTTTGCAACACATATAAATCTGATTTTTAAAAAACACAATTTGCATCAATGTAAATACGTTTATGAGTGAGCAACAATAATATTATGTGTTATGGGATATCAAAACATAACGCCTCTTTTACTGTCTCCCATAAAAATTTAAATTCTCTAAGTGACGAATTTTATATCCATTTGAAGGAATTTTCCCTGTTTTCGCGACTCTGTTTCTTTAAAAGCACAGTAGGACAAACAACATTAGGCAACGAATCGTGTGTGGAATCTTTTAAAGTTTTGTTTTTTTCACAGGTTTTTTATAGTTTCTTTAATGGAATAATAACCATAACACGTGCCACATTTTGTAGCATGAAATGTAATTAAGGAACAATCTTGAAATGGAAAACTTACAGTGGAAGTAAAGAGCAGCGTCTCACTAATTATTAGCTAAGTTAATTCGATGTGCCAGCTAAGATCAAATAACAAAACCACTTTAGATTTAAGCTGGGTTATTGTCAAACGTCATAAGATTTACAAAGCACGGCCGCAAGCAACAGAGGGTGTGATAAACCCCAAAATACTGTCAAGTCCGCCAGACCTCTCCAAATTTAGACAATAGGGATCCCTTAAAGGGTCAAAGGATCCAAGTTTGTATGTCATACTATGGCATTCAACCTCCTTAAATCACTTTTAAAGGCAAACAAAAACTACGATAGAGTGTTAACCAGAATATTCTATTCGGAGTGTTATCACATATATTTGCTCTTAAGAATAAAAGTTTTAAGGACCCGCCATCTTTCATTTTCAACAAATGCGGCACTGAATATTATATTTATAAAAACTTCTTTAATATTTCATCTCAATAAATACTTGGCAATAAAAAAAAGTATATTATTCAACGATTATTTAATGATGGCTCTTAATACACAAGCATAGAGTCACGACGCAAGCTGTGGCGAGTGCCGTTGCGAATGCGAGTGATTAATAGCGATTACATTACACATTACAGAGTTTGCAGACACTATTTTTTCCATAACCATTAATATTATTATTCCACTAATTGAAATAAAATTTAAATTGTGTTAAAAATTAGATCTGAAATTATTTAAATGACATTGAGAAAATACCAGTTTTTTTGTGGTATTCTTATCGGTTAGTAGGGGTGGGGAGTGCTTAATAATATGTTTTTAACTTCTTGCTATCATCAGAAGTATTTTAGAAGTTCCTTATATACCGTAGGTATGCACTAAGGAAGGGTTTTTCAAAATTAAACCCCTTAGGGGTGAAATATGGGTTCAAACTTTGTATGGAAACAAATATTAGATGGTCCTATTAAGTTAAAATTTCATAGAAGTTCTCCAAAGAATAAATGTTTAAACACGTATTTTACAGTGTTTAATAAATTAACCCCTAAGGGGGTGAAATGGGGGTTCAAGGTTTGTAATGGAATAAAATTGTTATACCGCGGACGAAGTCTTAATAACAATGCAAATTTTAGTTAAAGAACTGTCAAAAAAGGCCACTTGATTAAAAAAGTATGGGTTTCAAATCGGCCCATAATGAAAATTCCATTATGAAAATGTGTATCATAATGAGCAATATTATGAAACATATCGAAGACATTTAATTTAAATATTAGAACAGGAAGTAGAAAGAAGGGATTTTTGATTTCTTAATAAAATAGGTCACCAAAGCTAAAGTTTGGCTTCTACACAGTAACAAACCATCCTGGACCTATTCCCGGACTAGAACGCTTTGTCTCAAATACAAACTACAAAAGGGACATTCCTTTGCATGACCCTAAATTATATAACAATATACACCTCTTTCGGTTTAGTCAATTTACTAAAGTCCTCTAGAGGAATACGCTCTCAATTCAAAACGTAAGTCTCAGTAAATATGCAAAAAGTAGGTATGTTGCATACATAATCTGCTGACAAAATAAATTTGCCTTGCTTTATACAATTCTAAAATTTAAAATATATTTATGTAAAGGTACATTTCCTCTGTGTGAAATAGTAATCGAGAAGAGCCATTACCGTTTTGACAATGGGTCAATTGAGGATAATGCTGAGCGACGTCTCATATGGAAACTGTAAATATTTGTCTGCTATTCGTTATTTTATTGTCAAGAAGGTATAAAATTACCCGTCGTTAAGCCCTAACGTTAGTCTACTCAATAAAACCCTTTAAGGGACTCTAATTGTTGACAGTGCTCTTGAGATTTTACCTTGCCAGTGCAGTGCCAACAACACAAATGTGGTCACTATTTATATCTATTTTCTGTTATCTAAGATAAACTACGCATACTTCAAGCCTAAGTACTAACGTAGCGTGGGCGTCTGAAGAGAAGGGCATTAAAGGATTGGATGCTGGGAGGGGTAGGAAAAAAATCTGCATGCAGTTTTTTCCTGAATCTGAAGACCCTAGTTATGAATGAGCGAGAGATATGGGATGTTCTAGGATTTTGTACCTGGACAGTAAAGGAATGTAGACGTAATGCGCCTCTTGTTGTTCTGTTGGGAACAGTCAAGGGGGGTGAATTTTAGAGGCTAGTCATTCAGAGCAAAATCCGTGGAATATCGGTAAAATTCTGAATAAATGAAATACGCGTTTGGCCTAAGAGTCTGTTTACAAAATACAAGATTTCTCAATTTTCTTTGTCGGACCCTCAGAAACGGGCGCCATTTTCACAACCTCGTGCTTTATACAGGAGAGTGATAAACGCTTAAACAAAAATATTATACTGTCTAATAAAAACCATAGCAACATTTTTTGAGCCAAGCTTTCAATTTTTTTGTGTCCAAGTTCTTAAAGGGACTGAAATACCACAGTAATTTGGTCGATAATTTTTGATTTTACTGTCCGTATACTATTTTTAGCTCTATCGTATATATAAGAAACTGCAATAATGCAGAAATAAGTTATAGGTACCTTCGAATTTCGCCACTAAGTGGCACAGATTCTACTCTCTCCGTAAGTGGTGAATTGCCATAATATCCGCTAAGAGCACAACACAGATCTTCCGTCATCAAAGTTTGTTGCGCGACTAAATTTTGGTTGTTAAAAAAAATCCCTCGCGAATTATCCCGAACGCAAGTGACACGTAGAGCACAGGGTCTTCAGCCAAATTCGCGTATCTTGTTTAAATAGCCGAGTCTTTGTAAACAGACCCCTGATCAAGGGTTCATGTGTTAAGAAAAATGTTCTTGTCTTAAAGTAATAGTTATCTAAGAGAATTTCTAAAATACTTCAAGAGCCTTCATGTTTTTATGCGAAAAGCAATGTCTTTGCTTTTATTATAAGACTCACTTTGTCAAGATCACTGATTATCTTGACAAAAGTGGAGCTCTTTTTTCAGTGTGGGGTTAGGGTTGCTGGATTTTTTGCGACGCAGGGAGCAAGACTGGGTTTTGGAGGTGTTGAACTGAATATGGTTTTTGGTACCCCAGTCTAAGATGAATAGAAGATGGGAAAGTGATAAGCGCATATATCTGCGTCTATTATTCAGCTATTGATTCGAGACTTGTCTGAAAAAATGAATATTGAGGATAATAATTACAAAAAGTTAGCAAAGAAGAGAGGAAAGAATTTGATCGGGAACTAGCAGAAATAAAAAAAATATATAAAAAGGTCAGAAAATATGAGATCGCTAGATAAAATATGAGACATATTTGCCAAACACACTCTTTGCAAAAATTTGACAGTTGTTATGCTGATATTAAATAAAGTTTCTGAACCAGGCACACCTATAACTGTATTCGTATTTCCCAAATTGTTCTTTTCTTTAACGAGGTGCCTATGGAAGAAACCCTTGAGAGTTCAAATGCCAGGAACAGTGCGCCTAATATGTTACTTTAAAAGCAATTATTTGGTTTCCAACCGTTCTCCCCGGTAACTGACATGTTTGCAATACAGAGATAGGTTAAAAATAAATCACATATATTTTTCCTCAAAGGACCAACTTTCCTAAACTTTTCTAATTAAGTTGATACCTCTTTGGGAACAAACTAATTATAATTTTTAATTGAAAAAATTACCACAACAGAACAGAGAAACTTTTCCTTTTTCTAAAGCTCAAAAATTTTCAGTTTTTATTGGCTACAAAAATTATTTACTTAATAAGTATTTTTTAAATTGAGTACCTACTTCCCTCTTTGCATTTCAGCGATTAGAGTTTCCAATCGAATCTAAAATCTATTGCAATAGTAAGAGACAAGAAAACACTAATTCAAGCCAAGGATGCTAGACGAAACTAACAAATGCCCATTAAAATGTCTTGTTATTTCTTAAAATCGTACATGATTTTAAAGCTCTGTTCAATCGGAATAAATAATGGCGCTGTGTGCTTCAGTGGAAGAACAGCTAAAAATCTAAAGAGACAGTTTTGTATGTATGTATGTATTTCTGTCCGTGTACTAAATAAAAAATGTTTTTTTGCGGATGTTTTTGAGCCAGTTCTGAATAGTCATTTACAAATAATAATTTATTTGCTGTTTTCAGCGGAATTCACAAAATCTATTTAATGACTGGTCGTGCTTCAATACAAGCAATAAAAAAATAAAAGTGTATGCTTAGAAATATCTGCTTGTAAGCCTAAAATACATAGTTTTAACTTAGGCAGTTATTATGCCCATCGCTAGTAAATCGGCATTTTGGGGGTTATTTAGCTTCGAAACGATAAATACAATTATGACTTATCATCATTTTTATTACGAAATTTGTGTCAAGCACGCTACTAAAAACATTTAATGGTAGTAACCTATGTTTTTTTAAATAAAAGATAAAATAAAAATCAGGTATGTCATATTTTAAGTATATCGTAAATGTTTATTTATCCGCAAAACTATAATAACAACGAAACTAAGCCATTATATTCATATAAAACAACTTTTACTTTCAAAAACAAGCAATCATGCAAAATGCGGTTTTTGACATCAAGAAAAATCAAAACAATTTAGATTATAATCGGCAATAACGATAAGTCGCTTGAAAACACGCAAACCATTGTCTGTTGTACTGACTTGATATAACCTAAAATTTTTGTAAAGAATAAGAAGAAATTACCAAGTCAAAAGCAGAAGTTTTAAGAAATTTTGAGGGTGAATACAATGTTGTTTGCGAGAGATGGGAATGCAAAAAATGTAACAATTATTTAATTGGTTCAAAACCCTTAATGTTTAGTGTTCCGTGAAACGGAATACTTAAGGAATCACTTCGGTGTCCGCCCGCGAGTCTGTCCCAGGCGATTTTCTCTGAAACTATTCGACGTAAAAATTTGAAATTTAGCACAGTGATAGAGTGTAGTGGCTCAATAATAGACGTAAAGTATAAAAAGTAAATTTTGATTGTGGGGGTTAATTTCAGGGGGTAAATTGGGAAATGGGGAAAAAAGTTCAAGGGCATCGTATCGTCAAATGACAGCTTATTAAAGCACGAATTTAACAATATGTGATGTATTTCTTGATTCGTTTTTCTTTTGGGGAAAAACGCATAAAGATTGCGGTCCCCCACCCTAATCACCAAAAGAATGGCTCAGGAAAATCTGAAAAAAAATTATGAACATTGCGAATTAGGTGTAGATTGCGGGAAGATTATCAAAAAATTAAATTTTAATTCTGGGGGTTGATTTCGTGGAGTAAATTAGGCAATGGCAAAAAAAAAATTCAAGGGCATCGTGTATGGTGTCAAATGAAAGCTTATTGAAGCACGAATTCAACGATATATATGATGTATTTTTTATTGCATTTTTTTGAACATTTTTCGGGAAAAACGCTTAAAAATTGCTGTCCCCCCTTATCACCAGAAGGATCGCTTAGAAAAATCTTTAAAAAATCATGAACATTAAGAATTAGGTGTAGATTGAGCAAGAATTATCAGGATTGAAAAATTATTGCGCGATCAATTGTTATAAACAATTTAATTTATTCCTTACAACTGCTGAACCATTGGTTTTAGAGAAAAAGTTTTACGACAAAAAATATTTCTCACGATGTAGGTAAAAACTTTTGATCTGGCACGTTTTTCAGAATTTTTAATTTGGCCCTCTCAGCTCCGCGCATATGCGATTTGATACGGCGTTAATGCCGTACGGCGGCGGGTAGTACAGCAGATGAACGGACATCGGGCGGCCGAGGTTTGTTCACGTTAAGTGGGATTTTGATGGCACGGAACACTAATTGTGCAAGTTTAGCTTGCACTTCACTGATTTTTTCCTTTAGGAAAAGAAAACTTTATAAATCCATATTAAACTACCAGGGTAAAATTCAGTATTAATATGTTACATTCCAGACTGAAACTGTTAACAAGAGTTTAATCTGGCATAGTATATTCAAATAAGAAGGAATTTTGCAATTGACGTTTAGGTATTCAAAGAAAATTCAAAATACTTATTCCCTTCGAGATGGAGATATCTATTTGGAATTTCAGTATCGTATACAATAAATAGAATTATATTGCTCGGTACAGATGTACTACTATTTCGTGAATTTATTGAATGCATGACTCAGTTCCTTAGGTCTGAAATATTCTAATCGTATTTTCTTTCCTTGAACAGAGATTATTGCGTATATTATGTTTTAATATGGAGGTTTTTTAATAGAAGTGGATTTTTTTATCTGAGATAGCCCACGTATACCTCAAGGTCACGGGGTCTCCGATAGCCGAGTTGTTACGGCGCTAGCTTTGCAACCGAGAGGCGCGGGTTCGAATCCCGCTACGACCATGGATATTTTGTGATTGTTAACTGTTGAAAGGTAGTAGAGGAATTCTTCCTCGACCTAGGTGGTACCACCCCACACATCCTCTTAAAGGGCTGGTGAAATCCCAACGGATGTTTCCAGCTCTGGATGTGTGAGTCGATTCCCCAGTACACCCACGGTACATAGTACTTAGACTTCGGTCTTCGTGGGCTGTCAGAAGATAAAAAAAGAAGGGATGTAAAGGATTGGAGGTAGGGAGGGGAATGGAAAATATTTGCAGGCGATTTGTTCCATAATCTATAATGAATGAGCGAGAGAAGTGAAATGTTCTAGGCTTTTATAGCTGGACAGTAGAGGGATGCATACATAACGCGCTTCTTTTGGCTCTGTTAGGAATAGTGAAAGGCGAAATTATTGAAACTAGATTTTCAGAACATAGTTTGCGGAAGTATCGGTAGACAAGGGATAAATACCCAACAGCGCGGCGATGAGCGAAGGAAAGACGTTTGCTTGTGAGGACTGGGTCATTGACGAGTCGAATAGCTCTCTTTTGGATAGAATCGAGGATGTTAAGTGTTGAAAGTAATTCCGCTTCCCAGATGGGGGAACAGTACACTAGGTTATGTCTTATTTAGGAAACATAGACACTATAGACAGCGATTTTAAGGAAAAAGTACACACGAGCATTATTTTTTCATCGCTCAAACCATAAAATAAATCTTGTTGTCAATGATGCAAATAATGTTCCGGAAATTAGAAACACTATTGGCACCGTAAAGGATGTTATAACCTTTTTCAGAGAATCCACCACTCGCAGAAGTTCCGCTCCTAATCTATCACGACTGTGTGAGACTAGATGGTCTGAAAAATACAAAAGTATTCGCTTATTTGCACAAAATTTCCCCGAGATTGTGAAATCACTTGAAAAACTGTCTATCGAAGGAAACTAGGCCACGAGAAAATCTGCGTACCAGTTGCATTCCGCCGTTACCAAACCCTCACTAATTGTTGCCCTAACTATAATTGCAAAATATTCAAGCTTTACTGGAGCCGGTTGTTAATGCCTTGCAAGCAAAAACTATGGATTTAATTAAGTTGCAAGAACATCTGAACGTAATCCTTAACTTACTGAAGAAAAACCGTGAAGATGCCGACCTAGTTACTGATGAAGTACTTAAAAAAGCACAAGATTTTGCATTGGAATTGGAAATAGAAATTTCTATCCCTCGAATTGCCAAGAGGCAAATACATAGAAACAATCCTCCATCAGACTGTGATAGTGACTACTGGAAGCGTTCGTTAATTATACCATATCTGGATTCAATTATAGCCTCTTTAAATATTCGCTTTTCTCAAGAACATACTCCAGCGTTTGCCTTAACAAAAATACATCCATTATATATGCTCGACATGGAAACCAATCAAGTAGAACAAAATGCACAATATTTTACCCAGTTTTATCAATTGGATGATATTACTGCGGAAATGGACCTATGGTATAATTTGTGGAAGGAAAAGAAGTCAACTGAGGACCAGCTAAAAGACGTCGAAATAACTGACCTTCTCGACGAGACCGATGTTTTTTATCCCATCCTAAAACAGGCACTTTTGATTTTAATCCAAATTCCATGCACCACGGCCACTGTAGAACGATCCTTCAGTACTCTTAGAATAGTGAAGACTTGGTTGAGAAGTACCATGGGAGAGGAAAGGCTAACAGGATTATGTCTGATGAGTGTGCATCGTGATTTAATTAAATCAAATCGAGAGTAATTTGAAAATCAAGTTTTAAATAAATTTGCGACAAATCCAAGAAAATTGTTATTGAAGTAAAAATTAAGCGAGTTATGTCAAAATTTAGTAAGTAAAAAGAGATATGCAAAATCCATTGTTTTTTTTTTGTGGTCAGCCCCCCCCCCCCTATTTCAGATCCTGGATACGCCCTTGATAGACAGTGTTGAAAGGGGAGAAGTATTTTTTGGCTCGAAAGAGAAAACCAAGTTTTTTAGCCGACTTCACGGGGAGGTTATCAATTCGACCTGTATGCAGAGGTGGGAATTAACGGCTAATATGCCCCACCCATTGCATTTAATATTTATAACCACAAAATAATTATTCTAGTTTATTAACATGGTGTAGAATCATGTCAGTTTATTATAAATACTTTCTTTTAAATCTCTCCAAAACATAGGTGCTCGAAAAAGTGTCCGAATTTGCATCCCTTTACCTAACATTCTCGCCATTCTTTTTATGGGTTTAACGGCTATTCTTTCTTAGGTGGACCATACTAGGCACTTCTATCTTAGGTAAATAATTTTTTTCTGAAAGAATAATAATTATTCCTTCCAAATATTCATTACATTAATTGCACTTTTGTAATCGATTACTGTAATTGATCACATTGATTGTAATTAGGAATCGCAGCTGATTGTTTTAAGAGTAATTAGTAATTGGTAATCGATTACAAATTTTGAGGAATTTGTAATAATTTCCAAAATTACTGTAGAAAAGGTAATCATAATTACTTTCAGGAATCGTGATTCCTTATTGTAATCATGATTCCTTATTGTAATCGTAATTCCTTATTGTAATCCTGATGTCTCATTCTAATCATGATTACAATGAGAAGTCACGATTCCTTTTTGCATGTTTATTTGCATTACATGACAAATTTTTTCTTATTTAAACTGGATTTCTAGAGGTTTTATACCGAAATCTACCAACAACCTGCTTCGCAGTTTCCGTTGTGTGGTGGTGCGTAGTAGAAATTAAGATTTGCGTTCGGTGGACTGAGAGTGAGTAAGTGTTAGCTATTTCACATAAGAACGATATCTTTTTTACTTTGTATTTAATATGGTGTTATTCATTCGTGAATGATAAATTTTCCTACACTGCATTATAAAAATGAAATAATAGGCAAAAAAACTAGAAAAATACAATGGTCGAAAAATATAATTAATTTAATTAAAGTATACTTCGAATAAATATAATATATATTATATAATTATATTATATATAATTACAATACATATTAAAGATACTTCAGGAAGAACATCCAAGCACCAAACCAATAAGATCGAATATTTTATTTTTTTTATCACGTAGAAAAGTAAATCTCGTAATATATTGGTTTGTTCCAGAATGGATTTTATTTTTTCGCAATTGAAGAGAGCGGATTCTGATAAAGTAGGGTTTATCCACTTGTGATTTTCATTCATTCAACTGGGATCCATGTCGGTGAGGCTTTCGTTTAAACCAATTACGGTATGACAACAGATAAATAAATTAAATGCGATTATTGTGCATCATTTCATCAAGCGCACCCATCCAAGAGTATTTTTAAATATCATGTACAATTAATTTTGTATAATTTTGTTTTAAACTGTAATTCTTCAAAAATTAATGTTCTGGCATGCAGCTATTATAGAACACAAAATACAAATAACTCAAAGGTGAATTTTCATTACAAAACTTCGTCTTTAGACATCATTGTTTAGTTATTAATCTACAACAGTGTTAGAAAGTAATCATAGCTGATCTTAGCAAACTCTTGACAGTCTCGACGAGCTTTGTGGCGTCTATTGTAACACAACTATAGAATACTAAATATTCGTTACACTTTTAATCTAAGCTAGTAGTAATGCAGGAATATCGGCATTTAAGTCGAGCTTCAATTATCTCGCAACTGAAGAAAGTGAATAGATTTTCATTTAATTTAATTGGTTCTATGTATATTCGCGTATTTTACTATTAGACTTATTAAGCAATAATACATGTTTAATCTTCAGAAATCGGAAGTAAACTCAACTTACACTCAACACAGTTTTTGTCGGTGGATAAATGATAAACATCGTGTAATATAACGTATACTTTTAACAAGTAGTCTGCAATTTTTATGACCCTAATGTCAAACAGTAGCTTGCCATTTTGTGCACGATTTTCTGTAAAATGATACACATTTACTAAAATCTCGAACATGCAAATATGGTGTTTGTTTATGGTTTTTCTTGTTCTGCACTAGCGAAGAAGTTAATCTTTAATTAATCTATATATATATATATATATATATATTGGAAAAACTTATACAAAATGTGATCTTAGAAATCTGAAAAAATATAAATGCTTACTCTTTAAAAGCCTAGAAGCTGAGAGTGACAAATTAAATAATAAATAAAAAACTAAACAGAGAAATGGCAACTTAGCGTATTAGCGTTCGTTTGGACGCAACAAACTTCATTAAGCCAAAGTGGCTGCATGTAGCTGCTTTTTGTGATTTTACAAGCAAAAAGAGCACAAATAAACGCACTCTCCCTTGAAGTTTCCCCTAGTTTAATTGTTTTCAATGTGGACAACACAACTACTTAGTTGGCAAGTTCAGTTTGCAAACACTTGCTGCGAGGGAACGTTTTATATAACTTTTTTCTCTAAACCAAAATATAAGCCAGCAGGTAGAAACCGAAAAGGTCAAACACAATTTTTATTTCTCTTTTTGTTCAAAGGTTTTATGAAAAAAATATATAATTGCCCAATTTTAATTTCGGTTTTTAATAAAGGTAAAAATATTTAAAGAAAGACGGATTTGCTGATCCTGGAGGAATTAGCAATAAAATATTAGTTTTTCCGCAGTTATTATTCACGATATTGGGGAAAATACAAGAAGGGTCCTAAATCATTTAGAAAGGCGTTTAAATTTATTAGGCTTTAATTTAAAAACGATTTTTATCCCTGAAATATAAAAGAGTTGTTAATAAATGGGAGGAATACGCCCTTATACCCAATAACCAGATTAGTAAATTAAATTATGTAAATTTTAATCCGCTCGTCATCGTCGAGCTTGGCCACCAATGGAAATGTGCTAGATTTATATCATCATCTTGGGTCATCAAAGCTCTTATTCTGTCGCTCCCATTACGAGACTCGTTGAACAAAATAGGCTCAGTTATATGTTTTTCTAACTTATATATTTGTACATTTATATAGGGTGTCCCATATGTACTTACAGATTTAAATTTGGCGCTATATTTCAACAACTTAATACAGAAATTTTATATTTTGCATGTGTATCATCTAGATACCCGACTCTGCCTACACCCATCTACGGCACTTTTAGAGGCGACCTGAAATAACAATATTCACATATGAATGCATGAGAAATTTGCGAAAAATTGCTGATTTTTCGATTAAATTTACCATACCAGAAAAAAATCTATACGTATTTAAAAAATTCTAGAAATAACCACATCGATAGAAAATTTTAGGTAGAATTCGATTCTGCCAGAGTTAAAGCAATAGTAGGTGACGTTTTTCCCAAAATTCTATTTTCCGGACCAATGTGGAAGGGACCCTCCAAAATCGAAAAATTTGTTTCCCTCAAATAGATATTTTTCACTTCATATAGCTCTAGAATCATTGTTAAAAATTACACGTGACAGATTTTTTTCGATTGATTAAGAAAAATCGCGAAAAAGTGTCTCGGATGTCGAAAAATAGGTCGATTTTGAGCAGCTGTAAATAATTCTCTAGCTGAGATAAATTAACCAGCTTTAGATATGTTATGTAATGGTCCCTTCTCTATAGAATGACGAAAACCGCAAAAGGCTGTCATTTAAAAAAAAAAATTGTGAATTTTCTTTCGAGGATCTGCAAGCGTAGTCTTGCGATCGCTAAAAAGAGCGAAAAAATGATTTTATGACGGAGATATTGTAGAACTGAGAGTTTTTTCGTCTTTCTCGTGCCTAAGGTGCATTCGTAAAAATGTCAGAGGTGACCTGAAATGAAAATGGAAATTATTACACGAGACATTTTCGAAAAATAGCTGATTTTTTTGGTCATATGTAACATATTAGAAAAAAATTTAAACATGTTTAAAAAATTCTGGAAATAACCATATCGATAGGACATTTTATGTAGAATTCGAATCTGTCAGAGTTAAAGCAATGGTGGCGTTTTTCCGAAAATTCTATTTTCCGTACCCATCTGATCTGATCTGATCTGAAGCGGTGGGAGGGTGAGCCGAAGCTCTACGGCACTTAGGCCTCATTAGACCCATTGTGCGTCCTCCCGAAATAGGAGACTTCCTCTCAGCGCGTCAACCAGCCTACTGATTTAAAGTAGTTGATGACGTCACCCATTTGGGATGGATCAACCCCCCAAAAAATCGAATTTTTTTGCCTCAAATAGGAACTCCGTCGACATTTTTCACTTCATATAGCTCTAGAATCACTGTTGAAAATTACATGTGACAAAATTTTTTCGATTGATTAAGGAAAATCGCGAGAAAGTGTCTCGAACGTCGAAAATAGGTCGATTGTCTAGCTGAGATGGATTAACCAATTATATATGTTGTGGAACGATCCCTTCTAGATCCCTTCTAGGTCTGTGATTTTTTCCTATTTTTTATGCCCACACCTAGCTACGGCAGTAAGCAAAGTAGGCCCTTGCTTAGGGGCACCGGTAGCAAGGGACTACAAAAGAGTCTATAAACTAATTAGGTCTTGTTATTGAGGCACCAAAATCATGGCTTGCCTTCATTTAGCCTACTACGGCACTGGAAAACAATTCGGAATCTTCGTTTAATTTTTAGGTGTAATGTGTCAAGTGACAAGGCAATTCGCAATCTTATTCGAAAATTTGAGGTTTTCGGATCGGTTGTTGATTTATAGGTGCCTTGATCCAATGAAAATATCGCTAGAGTAAACCCGTGTGCCAGCTAATTTTATCTTAGATGGGTGACTAATATTATCTTAGATGGGTGACTATCTTAGATGGGTGACTAATTTTATCTTAGATGGGTGACGATGGGTGTCGCCCACCTTGAAAACTCTTCCGGAATCAAAACTTTATTTTTTACTAATCGATCTATTTCGTTTTCTATCATCGGTTTTAAGGCGATCGGAACCGGTCTAGCTTTAATGAAACGCGGTTGCGCTTTTTCTTTTAATTTTAGGGAAACCTTAAACTTGTTAAATGTTCCCAAAGCACCATCAAATATTTCCTTATAACTTTGAAGCAGTTTTTCTAATCTGGCAGAAGAATCCACATGCACAATGGTATTTACTTTATCTATCTTACAAATTCCAAAATTTAACATTTTTAGCCCATTGCGCCCAATTAGAGGAGGGCCGCCATTTTGAATTACATATGTTTTTAATTTATAGTGTTGTTGTTCGTAACAAATACTTAATTCTAAAAATCCTAACGGTTTAAATGAAACTCCTATATAATCCTGCAGAGACAAATCATTACTATATAATTTTCGATTTTTAAAATATTTCGAGTATAGCTTTTCGGAAATTGCCGCATGCGCAAAACCTGAATCAATTTCGAAATTAATCGGTATCTTTTCAACTAACAATTGAATATGCATTGGTTTTACATTTGTCTCAATATTGCATGGCCCCGAATTTAGATCCCTAGACGAAAATTTACAAAGCGAACTATCGTCTTTTATGTTAAATACATGTTCATCTGAAACGTCTGAATCACTCGCGTATGCCCTATTAGCTGTTTCAATAAAATTTTGACGGGTTGAAGTTTTACATACCGGGGCCAGATGACCCTTTTTACCACACTTATGACTTATGACATGTATAATTTTTGTACTTACAATCACTGGAGTTATGATTCAGGCGGCCACACACAGAGCACTTACTTTGAAAACTTCCTTGATACCTTTCTTCGTGAGACCGTCCCCTGGTCAATTCTCGAATGTTTCTGCTTGTCTGTTGCAGCTGAGGAAATTGCCTACGAGGTCTAGCTCCTCTACTTGTCGAAGGACCTGGATCTTGCTGGGTAAAAAGAATATCCTCTTTTTCAGTTTTAACTTGAATATTCCCCCTGTTTATGCCCATGGATCTTTCGTTCTGTTCTACCAGCGATGACTCTTTTGCCAGTGCAATTCTGACCACTGAAGACAATGTAACCGTTGGTTTTGACGCATCTTCCTCAAAAATTCTTTCGGAAATACGACTGTCCTGAATGCCAACTATAAAGATGTCTCTAAGAAGTGAATCCAGTGATGTATTTGCCGAAAATCCACAATTTGCTGCCAAGCTTTTAACTCTGGCTTCCCAATCACAAATTTTTTCATCTGGTAGTTTTTTTGCGGTATAGAATTTAAGCCTTTCACTGAAATAGGACTTTACTTGCGAAAAATGCTGTAATAGTAGCTTATGCAGTTCGTCATATTTCAAATCCGACGGAGTTTTGGGCACGCACAAGTTTCTTAACAACACATAGCACTCCTCATTCAAGGTGTTTAGTAAAATACCCTTCTTACGATCATCTACGGTGATTTCATTTGCTATAAAAAATTGTGCCAATCTTTCGGAAAACACTGTATAATTTGAGGTTTTTGGATTAAAAGCACTTAACGCACCTAACAATGAAGAAGCCATATTTGCTCTCACAAAACTCACTTTTCCGGACTACCGGTAAGATTTAAAAGCAATGCATATATGCGGGTTCATAAAAAAAAATATATCCTCGTCGCCACTGTTATGTATTACTTAATATGAAATAATACACGGTATTTAAAATAACTATTATTTTATTTATCCATATGACACCGAAACGTGTACATCGCTTTGTACTCTCGAATATACTGCCTTTTACCAAAAAAAGATATATCTATAAACAAGTCACCCAAAAAAGTGATAAACAAAATAAACAAGAGTAGGCAGTTCTTTCACACATATAGAACAGGAAGAATGCAAAATTATACAATAAAATTATTTTTTCGACGAAGCTTACTTCTACCTTGGAAGGTATGTGAACAAGCAATACTGTAGGATTTGGTGAGCGAAAATTCGCTAGTGATTGAAAACAAACTTTCGAGTAACCGAGTGGGCTGGAGATGTTATAGAACCATTTTTTCATGAAAGTGACGATGGTTAGACGGTTAATGTAATGGCTAACGCTACCCAATATGGTAAGATACTTTTTATGGTCCTAATTAGATAATATGCACACAGAAAAACACTATCGTGTATTGAATTGAATTCACATTCACTTAATGACACACTCTATTCCGTATTGCACAATACCAATACCAATCTTATAACCAATAGGTTATAAGATTGCTTGAAATATAGGGTTTCATAGGTTTCTAATGGATCGTTCAAATATAACAATTATTTAATGCCAGTAATACCCTATTCTAAATTCAATACAAACTATCATTGGTTTCACTAGAAGTTTATTTGTAAGAATATGCACCTCATTTGATGCAAAATGGCTATTATTGTTTCAATTACAACAGTAACTAATTTGATGTGACTTCTAATAGAAAGAAAACATTTTTTATTAAATTCAATCATATTCGTGTTTTGAAGAACAACTATTCTTATTTAATATAATGAAGAATTTCTCTTACATCAATTATTATACTTATATTTCAAACAAATGAAACACGCTTTATTATTTTAAAATAATTTTTATTTAGTATTATTAAACATACATTGTTTAGATATTCTGGAAACATTTAAATATAAAAAATACATTTTATTAACACCATACTGACGCGAACTTCGTAAACTTTTTTTATTTATTTCATTCCAAACATAGGATCGTCTTCTTTGCAAAACTGTCTGCTTTCGGCTTGTATGGGTACAGGATGCAAGATGGAACAAATTTGACGCATAAAACTGCATTCGAATCTGTGTGGGTAAAAGGTCTCATAATAGACTAGCCAAGAGAGACTTACAAATAAAAAAAAAACTATTTTTGCAAATCGTTTAGATTTGGTTTACTGACGCTAAGACACTGAAATGAGTTGCCCAGTCCCAAAAATCTATTATTTTTGGCGTATAACGCAATAAACAAGCAGGCTTCAAGCTTAAACGACGATTGAACGAACAAATGCCACCAGCACAATTTTAACCCCTCCGTCCGGGAGCAATAGAACTAATATTTCAGCGAACAATAGAACCCATTGAATTAATATTTTTTATTATTTCTCTAATACCTTATATATGTTATAACAGTGTCTATTTTAATTGAAATGATATAAGAATAATTCACTTAATTTTTAGATTTTACTATTTAATCTGTAGTTCTTGTTCGTTTAATAAAATATATTTTAATTTGAATCATACCGTCCACAAATAGCTATTTTTCACACAATTATATTTGAGCATTCTCGTCAAATAATTTAATAATTTAGCTTAATCAATTCTATACTCTAAGGAACAATAGTAATTTATAGGATTCCAATAGTATTTTTGTCATTGAAATATAGTAAGAAGTAAGACTACTTTTGAACTCTAATGATAAGTCTATATTTCAAGCAATATTTTTTTTGGTTATTTCAATGATGATTTGTTGAAACAGTATTAACTTTAATATAACCAAAGTGAGAGTGGTGAGAATAATACCATTATTGAAAATAGCATAGCATTTTTTTCTGTGCACCTTAACAAAATGTTCTGTCAACAAGATGGCGCCACGTGTTCGGGATTTGTTTTCCCGGCCGCGTCATTTCGAAATGGTCATATTTATTGGCCTGCAAGATCATGCGATCTAACCCGCTTTGATTTTTGTTTGTGGGGCTGTCTCAATGACAAAGTCTATTCCAACAATTCGCCGATGATTATTGACCTGAAGCAAAACATTCGCCAGGTTATACAACCGCAATTGTCCCAAATGTTATTTAAAATTTTACGTAAAGAATGGTTACCTATAGAAACAATCAACGGGGATTTGAAAAATATAATTTTTAAAACATAACTGACATGTCTCTATATTTGAGCATGTTATATTCCTAAAATTGTTGGTTTATATTTATATTATTATTTATTTCAGCATCTAAACGAATAGATAACATAGATCATAAAACATTATCCTTAAAAAAAGTCTTTTTAGTAAAATACATGCTGATTTCTAGATTTTACGAATATTTCAAAGTATTTGCCAGCAGCCTCTATTTTAAGCTTTATTTGCGGCCAATATCGCTTTTGCTTGGAATTATTCATTCGTGACAAAAAAAATTATCCAAGAAAAAGTCATTTTGGTAATGGAATAATCCATCGACGTTGAGCAGCCACATTTGTTTTTGTTACAACTTTTATAATGCCAAATTTTTAAAATTTTCCAACAGACTTAATGCATTTAATCCACTTATTCTAACGAACTGTTTTAACGATGCTTTAATACTTTAAAATTAAGAAGCTTTTAAAATTATTATTCATTAAAAATTTGGCCTCTATTCTTGCTAAAACTTTAATAAGGAATATGAATGTATTCTTTATTGCATACATCGTTTAAGGAAGTCATTATAAATCCACCCAATAATTATAGAGCTTTTCTACTTATATCGTTACTATGCAATTAAATTTGTGTTATTTGCCTATTTGTGACATTGACATTGAAGACAAATAATCATTGATGCATGATGAAACCCATCAACGCAGAAGCTTTGTAGTAAGAGGGAACTAAATTTAGACTTAATAAAAATAATATTCATTACTGCGACCACAAAGCAGGCCCCATAGAAGATTTTTCTTAAATTGCCATAACTGAAAATGTTCTGGCCAATGTGTTGGAATTTACAAAATCGGCAAGATGCCCACGGACGTGGCTAATTACCTGAAACAACCAAATCCCGAACTCTACACTGGGCATTGTCCACAAAAGTTGCTGAAATGTGGACGAGTTTTTATAAAACAAAAACCAAAACGCACATGGGATCCTCCAAAACAATGCTATCACTTCCAAATCGCAGCAACTAGCAGCAATCGACCTTCAGCCACCTCATGTTCAACACACACAAGATACATAATTCTAGAATGGCAAGAAATCTTTCTATACCAATTAAAAATCACAAATATTACAAATGCAAGTAATTGTTATTTTACCATTAATATTGTTAATAACAAATGAAAATAATATAAATTTGAATTGTAAATTGTAATTTCACTCTCACATCTATACTGAAATATTTTTTTTTTCAATCCCAAAATTTTCATCTATTTGAGTTATATGCATTTCCCTATTAGGTTTAGGAGAGGTAAGAGGTAAGCGTATAAAGTAAAAAATTGTAAATAATTAAGTATTCTGTTTTATCCATAATTTAGAGCAGAAAGCTATTTTTAGACCAGTAATCTAAATAGCTTTCTACTTATCTTTGCTTACCTAGGCCTTAAATTACATTTTTTCACTCTATTGGTGGCAAACCAATAGATAAAGTAGGCTTAAACTATAGATAAGCGTAGCTCGAGATTCTCTTGGCTTAGAGTTCACTTAGGCATCCCGACTTACGCTTTAACTTTTTTCTTGGCTGTTACTGGTTATCTGCAACCGAGATAATTATTTTGTTAAAATATATTGTTATAGATAACGAGGCATGATCCTAAAATAATAATTTATTAGTGGGGAATGTTAGGGTACTTATTTTTAGCAAGAAATAATAGTAAATTTTGCAATTTGAAGTATTTTTTATCGACTTCCCAAGAGAAAGTTATCAATTTGACCCGTGTATACTTTTTTACATATGTCATGCCTCATCCTTCAACGGATTTTGATAATTTTTTTGGTTTTGTAGATGAGTTCTCCCGAACGGTCCCATTCTAAGGGTTTTTTGCTAAAGCGAAATCGACAATTTTTGCTTGTGTACTTCTAATTGGCAGCACCAATTCCAATAATTTTCTCTCTGTTTTGGTTAGCATGACGCACACTTGTCCCGAACTGAGTTTTTGGTTCAAAAATGGCTAGAGAGCACAAATCTTGTCGGAAATGAACAATTTTTTTTTAAATGAAGCTTACTAAAATTCGACAAGAACCTCGGAGCCCGAATTTTGAAAACATAAAATTCTTTTCATACGAATATTTTAAATTAAACACGAAAAAAATTTTTTTAAGGAATAGTACATTTAAATAGCGGAATATGGTGTTTCAAGAGGCGTCCACTTTAAGATTTCTTATATTACAAGCTTTTTGACTCGCTGATTCTGAAAATCGGGGTCCCGAATCCTTAAAATATGGGACAACCCACGAAACTTGGAAAAAACACCCCTTTCTAAGGGGTCTTTTGCAATATTCTAAATATTAATTTTAAATAATCTTATAACTAGCCCTTATTTAACATTAGTTTCCAACTTTAATTAAATTACATCAAATTGAGTCACATTTTATAAAAAGGCGTTAAAGAAAGAGGGTGAAAACTACCCTCACTACCCCAAAAATGATGTAAAATGAAAAACGTGTGTCCAATATTTTTTTTGGTATTTGCTTTCAATTCGAATTTGGGGCCACTTTTAAACAAAAATAAATTATTTTAACCGTTCTTGGGGTAAAACTACCCTCAACTACTCTTATATTAGCCGATGTTAAAAAAATCACCGGAGAGGGGGATAAATATTACAGACTGGGAAATTTTCCAAAAATGTTAACCAATATGTCATTTTCGGGGTTATTGAAGTCAGAAAATCTTATTTTGTGCACTGGATTTTAAAAAAATTAACAGGAGGGGGATCTAATAAAAAGGAGTGACTAGAAATTTCTTCAAAAATGTTAACTAAGGTGTCAATTTCGGGGCTAGAAATGTCAGAATATCAAATGTTTTCTAACAAATATTCAAAGAAAAGTTTGGGGGGATAGAAAGAATAAAAGGAACTGCTGAGAATTTCTCCAAAAATGTTAACTAATATATGATTTGGGGTTATTGAGGTCAGAATATCTAATTTTGTAAAACTAAAAAATTAACGAGATGAAAGCGGGCTCTGAACGTCAAACTTATTAATGATTGAAATATTACCATGACAATTTCGTTGCTGTAAAATTAACTCCATATCTAGAAAATCATCAAGTTAAAATATAGCTTAAAGCACCTATTAGATCGATTTGAAATAATTTGCATTAAGATAAGATCCAGCAAGTTTTCGACAAAGTTCGAAGGAATTCAAACCTTTAATTAAATCTAGGGGTCCGTGCTTCGAAGGAAACTGAGAACATTTGGATTTACAGACATTCGCTGCCAAGAAATTGCTTGTAGCCAATAATCCTTAAGTTCGATTCTAGTTCCCTAGTAAAGTTTGTCATCTAGAAAAGCGAAATCACTTACCACCATTGAGCATTCATGGAACAGAATATTTGTGGTCAATTTTAACGGAGATGTGTATTTCTCAGAAGTAAATAGTTTCATCTTGCACCGGCCCTTTTATCTCTGACGAACGTTTGTCTTTTTATTACTATAAATACACTGATCAGCAGCATTAACTCACCACTAGAAATTTCCAACAATTTTATCTATTATATTTATTCTGAATCCATTGTCAGATTTGAATGATTTTTGGCGTATTCATTCATTAAGAATATTACTGTATTGGTAATTTTTGTTAGAAAGTTAATTGTCATTTTACACCGGGTGTACAATTGTATTGTAGATTATGTATCGAATATTGTGGTTTTTCCCAAAATTCGGAATACCCTGTGAAATATTCTAGCATTCATGCATTGAAAACCTAACTTGAGTCTTATGTTTTCTTACCATTTTATTTTTTATTTCACTTAGTTACATGTGTTTGATAATAAAGGAACTAGGGACTTTTATAACTCAGCATGCTTTTATTAGAATATCATAAGAAGTAACTTCTTAAAAACATTATTAAATTAACAAGAATAATTAACGATTACGACACAAAGTACATAAAAAATTAAAATAGACATCAGTAGTGTGTGTTTTTGCCTCTGCTTCTAATATACTCGAAATTAAATTTGCTATTTGGTTTTTACCAGTATCAATCCAAATTTTAACAATTATCGTTTCTATGTCTTGCATCTGTTGCTATTTAAGACCCATGCCATATTGGGATAATTTAATAGTGGGCCTACTAGGAATGTTTTGGTAAAGAAAAAAAATTTTGTAATTTGCTAAAAAAAGTTGAATTTTTGCCGAATTTCGACTAGTTTCGCCAAGTTTTGACTAGATCTGTGACTTTGTTTAAAGAAACAGAAGGTGAGAATAGAAAGAAAGGCAGTGGGGGACCCAAAGTTCGCACTGCATAGAAAGTAGAAGAATTGAGGCAAATTGTTAATAAACACCCACAAACCCCTATTCGGGGTTTAAGCCAGCAAGTAAATGTGTCCTACTGAGCCTGCAATATAATCCTGAAAAGCTCAGTCCAAGAATTGTTACCAAACGACAAGCCGCAGCGAATGCAATTTTCAGAGTGGTTTATGGGATATATGCATAATAGTGAAAACGTATTTGAAAAAACCTTTTTACTGACGAGGCATGGATTTACCTCTCTGGTTATGTAAATTCTCAACAAATGAGAATGTGGAGTTCAGAAAATCTACATTTCATTGTAGAGAAGCCTTTGCATCCACAGAAAGTTGGCGTGTATATGGCCATATCGAAAAGTAGGTTAACTGGACCGATTTTTTTTAAGGGACACGGAATTCGGCGCGATACCGTAATGAAATTTTGGAAAATTTTGTAAACGCATTAGACGACGAAGAGATGCGACAAGGCTACTTCCAGCAGGACGGCGCACCAATTCACGCAACTCTTAGTAACTTAAATTTTTTGGAAGAATGTATTAGTCGTAATATGCTAGGTAGCTGGCCAGCTGGTCCAGCGATCTCACGGCGTGTGACTTTTTTTATGGCCACACATTAGAACCTCGGTTTTCAAAACCCTTTGTGAAAATTAAGAAGACCTACCGGCTAGAATTACAAATAAATTTCAGGATATTAACAAGTCCCTCAAGTGCTCATCAATGTTTTTGATGCTGTAACAAGAAGAATGAGAACATGTTTGAAAGTAGAAGGTGGACACGTATCTCATTTAGTTTAAATTTATAATTTTAGGTTCTTTGTTGTATGTTTTTATTATTTTGTATTATGCAATAAGAATGACAATAATTTGACTTTCCTAAAAGTAAAGACTTCAGAACTTGACAGTTTTATTTTTCATTCACCTATACCTTGGCTGTTACCTTTCAAAAGTAATAATTCAAGACATGCATGATTGCTTTCACAGCATACTTTCAGGATGTTTTTTTGTATCTTACGTTATTCATAGTAACAGTGCTGATACGGATCCGTTAAAGAAGTTCAGAGATCAATTCAGCTATGCAAATATATAGAAGTCGAACGGTCGTTTTCTTTATTTAAAAACATTTTTTCGCCACTCAGACATCGCTTACGAAAGCGACTTTAGAGATATATGCCATGCTGCAAATGTTTAGCTGATCCAATGCGGATTTTTAATGCTAACTGCGTAAGTATTACATATTATATAAAATATTATATAACTAAATACGTAGTTGCTGTGGCACTCCAGTGGGCAGCTTTATATAAGTAAGACTGAGCACGTAAAGGGAACAAAAACCCCATACAGTAAGGTTATTCCTATTTTCTTCGCAGTAACTGGTCTATTTACTGCAAATTTATTCAAAGAATGGAATATAATTGGTACTGCGAGCCAGGCACGAGCATTAAAACACAGATCCTGCAATTTCTTTAAGCACACTTCACGTCACTTTTATGCTGACAAAAAAAGCACTGCTCTTTATATGAGGACAGGCATGAAATCATACTTGTGATTTAAATATAATGTAGTACACAAAAAAAATTTCGCTTATTATAAAGAATTCAAGGTAGTTTCGCCCCTTTAAAGTTTACCGGAACAGCGTGGTCGGTCCTATTGCTATTCCTATTATTTGTGCGGCTGTTCCTAATTTCACCCTAAATAAATAAAACGAGTAGCCTCGTGCTTTTTAATTTTACTGGCGCCGTTTCTGGGGCTTCCTTCTTTACATGAATGGGCCATTTTGACAAGGGGTCAACGTTCCACCATTTTAAACGAAAAGACAAACATTTTAAATGCTCAGTGTTTAAAAACCAGCTTCCTGGAAGGGGGAAGACCTTTGGATTGAACTTAGTCGAGGCACACGGGGCCAGCTTTTTTGTGAGTTTAAAAGGGATAAAATCAAATAAAAGGCAATAAGAAAAGCTCTAAAGTTTTATACAGAGTGTCCTCCATGAACATTTTTCTCCCAAGGAGATGACCCATTTTTAAAATGGGTTTTGCATAAGAAAAATATATTGTACTAAAAACATACAGGGTGTCAGAAAAGTCGTACTATGGGCAAATATCTTTGCTATTAGTAACCTAACCTAAAATTTAAATACCTTTATTTCTCTTAGGGTAAATGTGGGAGAGATGCGGCCTGGGGATAGATGTCCCAGGTCACGTGGTACACGTGTTGGTATCTGCAAGACTTTGACAACAGCGACATCGGAAGTCAGCTGGGTAGTAAGCGTTTGGATGCGTTCGGTGGGTTTTTCCTTTGCCTTTTGGGTCAGTAATTTAACAACTAAAACAGTAAGTAGCATTTTCATTGTCTAGTACTATTTACCGAAAAGGATAGATACCGCATATTTTGGGTGGGAGAGTTGCCACATTTTCTGTTCAGATAAAAGTGATAGCTAATAACCAGGTTTTAAGTAAATGCAAAATAAAAAAATTAAGTCATGTTCAGTGTGTCTCTCTTCCCCTGTTATTTATTACATGCCCTTAATAAACTTATTAATTGAACAATAATTGCCATGTGTTAATTAGTTGAAAGCAGAACTTCCACTTATAGAAATTTTAAAGTCAATTATTAGAATTGTTTGCCTGACAAGAAACAAATAGCTCTAGAAATGCGTGAGCTGTTTTAACCACTGGAAAATGTCGGCATTTCTAAAAGACAAATGTTTCTGTTAATTACAGTTTCATAATCGTTTATAAAGGTTGTCAATAATTTGGTCATTTATCATAGAGGCAAATAATATTACATCAACATTGCGGTAAACCACAAGAGAACCGCAGCGATAGGATATGCTTGATCTAACTCACATTAAAAATTTTGAAAACACGCCAAAAAAGAACTAAAGTTTAATGATGCCTTTGTCAATATCTGACGTCATATTTCATCATTGTGATAGATTTTACTAAAAAGTGAAACATTTGTTTTTACTTAAATTATCCCAGCAGCGCGCTTAGCCAACATTTTATTTATTTCATAATAAAAAAGTATCGTACAAGATACTTAAAAAATTTACTTGGATCATTTCTTAACTTTGAATATAGGATTACAAATGCACCTTTTATGGGCCGTTCTAGACATAACGGATGTACCCAAATATTTCTAAAGTTCTTCTTGCTGTAATAATCTTTTCACGCATAACGCGACAATAATAACGCGCTGCTCTGCGCTCTGAAGATACATTTTTACTAATGAATCGCATCCATGTAAAAACCAAATAATTGCATATTTCGGTCTAATAAAGGAAATAGTTCACTATACTTTCTTGAGAACCAGACCTCGCCCCACTGGACATTTTTTTGTCGGGATACCTCAAAAGTAAAGTTTATGTTGACAGACTTATCACTTTGAAAGAGTTAAATCAAAAAATACGAGAAGAACTTAATCGACTACCACCTAAGATGTGTTTAGCAGTTTTTGGCCACATAAAGACGGCATTGCAAGAGTCCTCATCATCATCATCATCAGCCTCCACTGCTGGACATAGGCCTCGCGTAAACAATGCCACTCTTTTCTGCTTTGTGCCGCCTGCATCCAGTTCGATACGATGCGTCTTATATCGTCTACTCATCTTGTTAGTGGTCGTCCTTGATTTCGGTAGGCTTCCATTCAAGAATCCCTTTGGTCCATTGGTTATAAGATGTTCTTGCAATAATACTATGTCCGGCCCAACTATAATTTAATGTGATTATCTTTTCACAGCATCTGCAACACCAATTACTATCCATCCAAAAGAGGTTATTTTGTGTGTGTCTCGATTGATTGTGCAATAATACTATCATATTGATAAAATGACATTTTGGGTTTGTAATAACATTTTTGAACAGTTTATGCCATAAAAATACCTAAAGGCATATTCCCGATTAAATTCATTACGTTTACTCAATATATTTCAGGACACTTAAAGGTCTCTTTAACTTAACTTTAAAGAATGCCTAAAGTCCAATGGTCGGGCCACATAAAAGCTTTCTAAATTGCCCTTTTAGTGTCTGTTTGGATACCGTTGAGATTATCATGTTAAAATTTGTGGCTAGCTACTTACCTAGGATATTGAACTTGTGGGGCTTAGACTTATGTCCTTTGCCCAAAGTCTCTTAAGATTCCACAGGGGGAAACTTTAGACAAACTTAGGAAAGATTATTGCTTTTGCTAACACTACAGGCTGTCTCATATTAGATAATACTCAAGTTATGGACGTTGTTTTGTTAGATAGACAAAACACTAATTTATCAAAGGCTTTGATATTGGGTATCAGCAGAAGTAGTTGGCCTATTAATACCCCCAAATTTAATATGAACTTTAAACTTCAAGCCTAACCCAATATAGTACACAGAAATTTTATTGAATAGTATACTACCCTTTCGTACTATTTTAAGAAAAAAGCAGCATGAGTTAAACTCAATTGCGAATAATACTTTTGAATCGCTACAATATTTCTCAACTTCTGATACTTACATGTAGCTTAAAAGTAAGAAAACATGATAAATACAAATAAGTTTGCTTAATTATTGATGAATAATCAAACTGCTTCAACAACTAATTTACAGAGTTGATATTTGATCCCTCTCAAGATAATGCTTCTGGGTTTAAAGTTATCATTTTAAGTGTATTCTATAACTTTCTAACTTAACCTAAAATTCAAAACCTTGGAAGTTTGGCCAAGAGCATGATAATGACCCGACTGAGAACATCAGTAAACTGGTGAAACTTTTGCACTTTGTGGGACTAAATTAAAATTAAAAATAAGGTGTTGAATATACAGCAGCTTCCATAAATTTTTGACGTCTTCTAAAAATTTCAATATTAGCTGCTCTCTAGCAAAATAAACTTGATCTCAGCTGGCATAAACACATAACTTTAATAGCCACATCAAACTTTTCCTCAAAAAGCAATGGTTTAGCAGTTATAAGAAAATAAACAATAATTAAATTGGATTGATTCTGCCTTTACTTGGTGGAACTCCATCTTAACAAGCTTGTCAAAAAGAAAACACTAAATTGTGTAAAATTTTACACAATTTAGCGTTTTCTTTTTGACAAGTTTGTTAATAATTAAATTGTTTATAACAATTAACCGCCCTAGAATTTTTCAATCACGATAATTTTCGCTTAATCCACACCTAATTGTCAATGTTCATGACTTTTTAAAGATTTTTCTGAGCGATTCTTTCGGTGGTGAGGGTGGGACAACAATTCTTAACCGTTTTCCCGAAAAATGTTTAAAAATTCATGAAAAATACATCATATATATTGTTGAATTCGTGCATCAACAGGCTTTTATTTGACACCCTCAACGATGCCCTAGATTTTTTTTCCATTTCCCAAAACCCGAAAATCAAAACTCAACTTTTTATACTTCATATGTATAATTGGGCCACCACACTCTATATCTGTGCTAAATTTCAAATTTTTACGTAGAATGGTTTCAGAGAAAATCGCATGTGACAGACGGACGGACGGACACCGAAGTGTTCGGTTTTGCTAATTTTAGCAAGGCATATGAATAAATAAATTTCTGTAATTTACATGAATCAACAGACCATTTTGAAATCTTCTGGTATATATTTTAGAGAAGCGTATCTACAAAACGATTTTTAACAAACGTTTAATAGGCAATTAGGTGAAATATTTTATAGATTGAAGGAAAAGTTATCCGAGTGCAATAAAATGCTACGGAAATGCATTTAGTTAGAAAATAACGAGATAAGGGGAAAGTTACCAGCTTTTCTTTTTTATTAAAACTAAGTAAGTCCTATTTATAAAGTGGATAAATTAGAGCAAGTGAAATTTAACTTAGAGTTTTTGCAGCAAACGTGGGTAAACCTGAAGAGACACAAGTTGAATTTAAATTCGCCTGAAACGTTATTGAAATTTACTTTACTATATACTCAATGTAGTTAGTTAGCTGCGCGTTTAATGCAAATAGTTCGGTAAACTAGAGTTATCTTGTTTTACAAGCTCATTTGATTTTAAAATTGGAATAAAACATACCTATGTAAATGAGGTCTCCAGAAAACTAAAAATAAAGTACATTAAAAATGAACAGGATACACGACAAACTTTTTATAAGTTGAAAAAGTTTCTAACTTGTTATAAAGTTACCGTCAAGAATGGTGAAAACTAACTGTCAAAGATATATTCACGGAAACTTTGGGAAAAGTTATAAATGTGATTTTTTTTTCAAACATATTAATTTTTGAGCCAAGACCGACTTTGAGATATTTATAAAGAAAATTGGTCTGCTATTGGTATAGCACACTTGAAACCTTTTTAATTTTCAGTAAAAAGGTAGATCAACTAGGTGCTGTTTAGAGCTGGCATGATTACAGCAAAAAGTAATCGATTACTGATTACAATTACTTGGTCAAAAAAGTAATCAATTAATAATTACTGATTTCAGTTAAAAATTGTAATTAGTTCCCGATTACTTTTGTAATCATAAAGTTATCACCATGCACGATTACAACTGTGAGTACTTTTTGTTTGACCAAAAGAAAAAATATTTTATATTAGTAAATAATATAGTTAAAACTATAAATTCAATTCCTCTAAACAACTTTAAATAATCTGCCCTACGATTTAAATATATAATTAATATATTTTGTTATTGTAATGGACTGTATAATCCAATAAAAAACTTACCTATTATTTTATTTTTATAATGCAGTATAGTAAAATTTAGCATTCACGAATGAATAACACAATATAAAACACAAGGTAAAAAAGATATCGTCCGTATGTGAGATAGCTAATACCATAGACTAAATAATACCTATAGACGAACACTCCCGTGCAACGAAAAGCGGATCTCCCTTGAGACATTTGGTGGGCTTACTGGGTTATGGTTTAAACGTCTGTTTGTCTACCATTATATAAATATGTATACTACGTATCTACATGTATATATAGTGGTGGACAAACACACTTTTAAACCATACACCAGTAAACCCACCAAATGTCTCAAGGGAGACCGGCGTTTCGGTGTATTCGAGTGTTTGTCTGTATTCTTTATAGTCTCTGCTAATACTCACTCACTTTCAATTCACGGCACGCAAAACTTAATTTCTACAACACACTACCATACAATGGAAACTGCGATGCAGGTCGATGATGGATTTCGGTATAATGCCTCTAGAAATCCAGTTTAATCAGGAAAAAATTGCTCATATAATGCAAATAAACATGCAAAAAGGAATTGTGACTTCTCATTGTAATCATGATTAGAATGAGGGGCATATGAATAAATAAATTTCTGTAATTTACATGAATCAACAGACCATTTTGAAATCTTCTGGTATATATTTTAGAGAAGCGTATCTACAAAACGATTTTTAACAAACGTTTAATAGGCAATTAGGTGAAATATTTTATAGATTGAAGGAAAAGTTATCCGAGTGCAATAAAATGCTACGGAAATGCATTTAGTTAGAAAATAACGAGATAAGGGGAAAGTTACCAGCTTTTCTTTTTTATTAAAACTAAGTAAGTCCTATTTATAAAGTGGATAAATTAGAGCAAGTGAAATTTAACTTAGAGTTTTTGCAGCAAACGTGGGTAAACCTGAAGAGACACAAGTTGAATTTAAATTCGCCTGAAACGTTATTGAAATTTACTTTACTATATACTCAATGTAGTTAGTTAGCTGCGCGTTTAATGCAAATAGTTCGGTAAACTAGAGTTATCTTGTTTTACAAGCTCATTTGATTTTAAAATTGGAATAAAACATACCTATGTAAATGAGGTCTCCAGAAAACTAAAAATAAAGTACATTAAAAATGAACAGGATACACGACAAACTTTTTATAAGTTGAAAAAGTTTCTAACTTGTTATAAAGTTACCGTCAAGAATGGTGAAAACTAACTGTCAAAGATATATTCACGGAAACTTTGGGAAAAGTTATAAATGTGATTTTTTTTCCAAACATATTAATTTTTGAGCCAAGACCGACTTTGAGATATTTATAAAGAAAATTGGTCTGCTATTGGTATAGCACACTTGAAACCTTTTTAATTTTCAGTAAAAAGGTAGATCAACTAGGTGCTGTTTAGAGCTGGCATGATTACAGCAAAAAGTAATCGATTACTGATTACAATTACTTGGTCAAAAAAGTAATCAATTAATAATTACTGATTTCAGTTAAAAATTGTAATTAGTTCCCGATTACTTTTGTAACAATAAAGTTATCACCATGCACGATTACAACTGTGAGTACTTTTTGTTTGACCAAAAGAAAAAATATTTTATATTAGTAAATAATATAGTTAAAACTATAAATTCAATTCCTCTAAACAACTTTAAATAATCTGCCCTACGATTTAAATATATAATTAATATATTTTGTTATTGTAATGGACTGTATAATCCAATAAAAAACTTACCTATTATTTTATTTTTATAATGCAGTATAGTAAAATTTAGCATTCACGAATGAATAACACAATATAAAACACAAGGTAAAAAAGATATCGTCCGTATGTGAGATAGCTAATACCATAGACTAAATAATACCTATAGACGAACACTCCCGTGCAACGAAAAGCGGATCTCCCTTGAGACATTTGGTGGGCTTACTGGGTTATGGTTTAAACGTCTGTTTGTCTACCATTATATAAATATGTATACTACGTATCTACATGTATATATAGTGGTGGACAAATACACTTTTAAACCATACACCAGTAAACCCACCAAATGTCTCAAGGGAGACCGGCGTTTCGGTGTATTCGAGTGTTTGTCTGTATTCTTTATAGTCTCTGCTAATACTCACTCACTTTCAATTCACGGCACGCAAAACTTAATTTCTACAACACACTACCATACAATGGAAACTGCGATGCAGGTCGATGATGGATTTCGGTATAATGCCTCTAGAAATCCAGTTTAATCAGGAAAAAATTGCTCATATAATGCAAATAAACATGCAAAAAGGAATTGTGACTTCTCATTGTAATCATGATTAGAATGAGGAATCAGAATTTCAATAAGCAATCACGATTACAATAAGGAATACCGATTACAATAAGAAATCACGATTCCTGAAAGTAATCATGATTGCCTTTTCTACAGTAATTTTGGAAATGATTACAAATTCCTCAAAAATTGTAATCGATCACCAATAATTATTAATTACTCTTTCAAAAAGTAATCAGCCGCGATTCCTAATTACAGTCAATGTAATCAATTACAATAATCGATTACAAAAATAAACGATTACTTCCCAGCTCTGGCTGTTTCTGTTAATAACTAGGGTGCAGACGCCCAGTCGGAACTTTAGGGACCTCTAAGGTCATCGTTGTCAATATTGAAAATTTCGTATTTCTAGACTCTGTACTCCTGTGGACTGATGTTCGAGAACAAACTGCCTCCTCATATTGATGTCTAGTGTAGTAGACAAAATTGAACTATCCACCTCTTCAAAACAAAAACCAAATTTGAAAAAGAGGGGCGAGGGGTGCTCAGGCAAGTCCACCATCGAAGAATTTCAAACGTACAATAACCTTTGCCAACATCTGCGGGCTTAATTCCAATTTGGACTATGTCTATCACTACCTCCAATCATGCAATCCCCACATTCTTTTTCTGACCGAAACTCAAATCAGTCCCAAATCCTCAATAAATCATCTCCTGTTTCCAGGCTATGAACTACTGTCATCTTTTCGTCTTTATCGTGTAGTATGCGCCTATGTACGCAGCAGTCTATCTTGGACCAGACTCTCGAACCTGGAATCAGGCAAACCCGATGTTCTCTGGCTAAAACCTACCCTTAAATCTTCCACTTAATTTATCTGTTGCAGCTACCGCCCCCCATCAAACAACTCCTACAATGAGTTCTGTGACTCTCTCTTGGCAAAAATTGACCATCTTATCTCTGAATTTCCCTCCGCTGAAATTATCGTCCTAGGCGACTTTAACGTCCACAGCAAGTGATGGCTAGGATCCACAAAAACCTACCCAGAAAGCAGAGCGGCAGAAAACTTTTCAATCAGCAACTCGCCTACCAATTTAACCAAGGAGCCGCTTTCCTACCCACAATCCAAACCCACTTGATCTATTCTTTACCACCCATCCCCCCACACAGAAAAAACTGCTATGCTATTTTTAATAATAGTACTGTTTTTGACCACTGTCACATTAGTTATACTAAAGTTAATATTGTCTCAAGAAAACATCATTGAAATAACCAAAAAAAAAATATTGCTTTAAATATAGACTTATCATTGGAGTTCTTTGAAAGCTATATTACCATTATTTCAATGACTAAAATTCTATTGGAATCCAATAAATTTTTATTGTTCCTTGGAGTGTAGAATTGTTAGAGCCAAAAAATGAAATTATTTGATTGGAATACTAAAGTATAATTGGGCGAAAAATAGCTATTTGTAGGCGATGTGTTTCAAATTACAATATATTTTATTAGACGAACAAGAACTACAGTTAAAATAAAAAATGTAAAAATTAAGTCAATTATCCGTAAATCATTTCGATTAAAATAAATACTACTATAAAACCTATAAGGTTTTAGAGAAATAATAAACAAATATTAAATCAACGGGTCCTATTGTTGGCTGAAATATTACTTCGATTGCTCACGGGCACCCTTTGGAGGTTAAAACCGTGCTGTTGCCATTTGTTCGTTGAATAGTCGTTTATTTATTGCGGTATAGAGGTACGCCAAAAATAATAGATCTTTTGCTGGAGCAACTCATTTCAGTGTTTTATGGTAAGTAAAACAAATCTAAAAAGCTTTACAATAATAAGTGTGTTTTTTATTTATAAATCTCTCTTGGTTAGTCTATTATAAGGACTGTTTACTCAGCCGCTACGTATTGTTAAAAAACTGTTAAAATTAAATATGATCTCAAGTTTATTGTTGTATTTGTATTTTTAACACATAGTTTCCACCACGTCTAGCAATAAATTTCGAAGATTCGAATGCAGTGGTGTCAAATCTGTTCCATATTGCATCCTATACCCCAAAGAAAATATAATACTATACTCATACAAGCCAAAAGTTTTGCAAAGCGCAGAATACTATATTGTGAGTGAAATAAATATACAAAGTTTTCCGCTTTCATGTTCAAAAAGTGTCGTTCTTTCATATTTAAATTTGGTGTTATGGATGAGGTTACCTATACCACAAATGGACCTCATTTCAAATTTCTCGACAAAAAGATATTCTTTAAAAAAAATTGCTTGTAAAAGATTCGATTTGTGGTGGGCAAATTTGGTTTTTGTATACAGGGAGGTCAAAAACTTCAAAGTATGAATTTTACTTGCGAGTAGACTAACTTTATTTTTCGTTTTTAAGAAAAATGCCATTGGGAAATGTTGTTAAGAATTGCATACTTAGTCATAATCCAAGAATTAAAAAAAAGGCTTGTTTAAATCTTTGTCCATTCCTAGGTTTTTTCCGAACTTAAGGAATACTATAACCAAAATACCTGTTTGGTACTACAAAAGTGTGTAGAGGTGTAAATACAAACTTTGTAAATAAAAAGTTTAATTTAATTAACACAGAAATTTTTGTTTTAGAAAAATAACAAGGATTTCTCAAATTTTGGATTATCGTTAAAAAAATAATTCTTAGAAACTTTTTAAAGAGGATTTTTTTTAAATTAGGAATAAAGGTACTTTGCTCTTAGATTAAGTTTATATTTTTGATGTTTTTGACCCCTCTGTATATAGAAATTAATTTTTTTACATAAGTCGCATTTTTTCACTAGCAAGAATTTTTATGAAGAATAACTTTTTGTTGAAAATTTAAAAATTCAGTCCATTTGTGGTACAGGTAACCCCATCCAGGCAGTGGCGTATCCCGGGGGGGGGGGGCAAAGGGGGCAATTGCCCCCCCCCCCCCCCCCAGAACCAAACCAGCTGATGAAAAACTTGCTTTGTCTTGTATAGTGCACAAAAAGTTAAAAAAAACAAACCTAATGCATTTAGCGTTTGTTTTTATAATATTTTAGTAGCCATTATTGTCTGTTTTGTTTGTGAATTTTATATTTTTAATATTTTATTTTTTTTTGTTTGGCATTTAAATGGAGAAAGTGATCAACTTGCAAATTCTAAAATATCTAGAAAAACACAAAATCATTCATGACAGACAGTACGGATTTCGTCACCAAAGATCCACAGCTGATCTCCTAAGCTTTGTCACACATAACTGGAACAAGTCTCTCGAATTTTATGGCGAATCTCAGATTGTTGCTCTTGGTATTTCCAAGGCCTTTGACCAAGTATGGCATGCCGCACTCCTCAACATTACCTTCTTACGGTCTTCCTAGCAAACTATGTACTTGGATCGGTAGATTCCTCTCTAATCGGCGCATATCTGTTGTGGTTGACGGTCACTCATCTAACTTCCATCCTATCGATCCTGGCGTCCCCCAAGGTTCAGTTTTGGCACCAACCCTACTTCTTCTTCACATTAATGACCTGCTCTCTTCAACTACCAGCCCCATCCACAGTTATGCTGACGATAGTACTCTTCACTCCAATATTCATTTTTCCAGACAAGTTTCGAATTAAGAGTTGGATAATAGACGCAGATCCATGTACCTATCCCTTTCCCAAGATCTCCAATTAATTTTAGACTGGGGTGCCAAGAACCTTGTTCAGTTCAACGCCTCCAAAACCCAGTCTTGCTCCTTGTCACGCAAAAAATCTGGCAACGCTTACCCCAATGACTGGCCAGGCCCCACAAAACAATAAAACATTCGATCTTATCGGCGTCGCTTTTGAACATGATCTCAGCTGGCCCAATCAAAACACATTGCTTCAGTAGCCACATCGGCAGCTAAAAAGCTTGGTTTTCTCTTTCGAGCCAGAAAATACTTCTCCCCTGCCAACTTACACACTCCCTATGTTTCCCAAATAAGACCTAACCTAGAGTACTGCTCCCCCATCTGGGGAGCTGCATCAGCTTCGACACTTAACATCCTTGATTGTATCCAAAAGAGAGCCATTCGACTTATCAATGACCCAGCCCTCACGAGAAAACTCCCTTCTCTCGCTCATCGCCGCGCTGTTGGGGATTTATCCCTTTTCTACCGCTACTTCCACGGATTTTTCTCTGAAGAACTAGCCGGTATTATTAATTCCCCCCTTAACTGTTCCTAACAGAACAACAGGAGGCACGTTGCATATGCATCCCTTTACTGTCCAGCTACAAAAGCCTAGAACAGACCACTTCTCTCGCTCATTCATACCTAGGGTCTCCAGATTATGGAACAAATTGCCTGCAGATGTTTTCCCTTCCCGTCCCAACCTCCAATCCTTCAAATCCCGTGTCAACAGACTCAATTTCCCTTCCCTTCAGACGCCCACGGTACGTTAGTACTTAGACGTGAAGTCTACGTGGGATGTCTTAGATAAAACATATAATAAAAGCATTTTGGTAAAATATCATGTCACTTATTTTTCCGTACCTGGAGATTTTTTACATTTTTTTAATAGGTCAAAAGGGCCATAAATGATTTATGTAAAAATGACAATATATATGCTTGCCCCCCCCCCCCCCCCCCCAGAAAGGAATCCTGGATACGTCACTGCATCCAGGAACACCCTGTATATTAGGATTTAAACAAAAATATTTTTTTCTATTAGAACACTAAATTAATTAGCTACTCTTGCAATTGAAACAAAAATAATAAGTAGTTTGATTAAATAAGACGTATATTCTTACAAATAAAGTTTTACTGAGCCCAATTATATATTTTCTATTGAATTTAGAATAGGATATTACTGCATCAAATAAACAATTTTTTTATTAACTCACTTCCTAGCGTTGGCAACATGGACAGGGATTTCATCGATCAAAACTATAGTAATGATTTGTTTAATCAAAATGATCGTTTTAAATTTAATCAGGTTACAAGTGATGACGTTCAGAAACTGATAAATAGCTTAAAGACCAATGCAGTTGGAGCCGATGGCATCGGCCTGAAGATGCTGCTTTATATTACCCCACACTTGACTGAGTTTATTACCTACATAATTAACCAGTGTCTTTTGTCTGGCTATTTTCCGAGTTGTTGGAAGTCAGCTAACATCGTGCCGATCCCTAAGGTGTCTAACCCTGTTCAGCTCTCTGATTTTAGACCAATAAGTATTTTACCTACTTTGTCGAAAATCCTTGAAAGGGTGGTTGCGAATCAAATAACCATTTTTTTAAATATTCACAATATTCTTCCCGCCACTCAGTCGGGATTTCGAAAAAACCATAGCACAACAACTGCCTTGCTTGACGTTACTGACGATCTCTTTATGGGTTGGGACAACGGTCAGTGCAGCTGTTTGGTACTGCTTGATTACAGCAAGGCATTCGATACAATAGATCATGAGATACTACATATTAAACTCAAACATTTTGGCCTTGGGGATGTGGCGCTAAATTTTTTTAAAAGTTACTTTTCCGACAGATCTCAGAGGGTGGTAATTGATAACAGCTCTTCAAAATCTATTGCTATTAAAAGAGGTGTCGCGCAGGGAAGTATTTTGGGGCCCTTAATTTTTTCTATTTATACATCCGATTTCTCTAAATTTCTTGAGTCTCATCAATACGCTGATGATACTCAGATGCGCCTCTCCTTTTTCCCCTCTGATTTAGCTTCTTCGGTTCAAAAAATTAATCATGACCTTGAGATCGTCTCTAACATCTCCAAGGCACATAGATTGGTCTTAAATGAAAAGAAAACACAATTGGTGGTTTTTGGCAAGTCCAAAGCAAATATAGTTGAAGATCCACTATTTCAAATTTCTATTAATGGAACTGTTTTAAGGCCCACTGATAAGTGTAAGAATCTTGGACTGACAATGGATTCTGACTTGAGATTTTCTGATCACGTCAAGTGCTTAATTCAAAAAACATTTTTTAAATTAAAACTTTTATATATGCATAGGGACATTTTTGACACGGCTACCAGATTGCGCTTATCTGATTCTCTTGTCTTATCACATTTGGGTTATTGTGATGTTGTTTACTGGCCTACTCTCTTACAGAAAGACAAGAACACCCTTCAGAAACTTCAGAACGCCTGCCTAAGATTCTGTTACAATGTTCGGAAATTTGACCACATTACTCCATGTCTAAATGAATCAGGTTGGCTTACGCTGGAAGAAAGGTTTAAACTCCATCTTTTGCATTTGATATATAAAATTAGAACTAACCAAACTCCCAAATATTTGCTTGATAGACTGGTTAAGGGCTCTGATGTTCATAGTGTCCAAACAAGACATCGTGATTTGTATAGTGTTCCCAGGCACACGCACGCTCTTTTCCAGCGCTCTTTTAGCTATGTGGCAGTTACCACATTTAACTCGTTGCCCGACGATATTGGAAGGGCCTCAAGCTCTGGCGCGTTTTGTAAACGTGTTAAAGAACTTTTGTTATCTGGTCGCGGCCCGCACTGAGGATAATGTATCTGGCTATAACTCCAACCTTACTTTCCCCTTTATGTGTTTTTTCATGTGTTTTTTACAGCAACAACCTTTCTTAATAATTTGTTTCTGTTTTTTTCTTCCCGGAAACTAATTATTATTATTACTATCATTATTTAAAAAAATCTATATAATATTGATTTCTGATTTTCTTTAAAGGTTTATTTTCACATTTCTTCATTTCGAATATTTTTTAAGCTTATTTTTATATTAGGGTGGTTGTATGAGCAGCAGTAGTTGGATACCGCCACCCATTTAACTATTGTATGTAATACTTTGTTGAAAATTATAAATAAAGACATTTATTATTATTATTATTATTATTATTATTAAAATGTTATAATTAAACGACCTATTAAAATCCAATGAAACCTTATATTTCAATCCAAATAACCAATATAACCTATTGGTTAACAATGATAAACTAAGCATTGGAAGAAACCGAGTTTGTATTGTGCAATACGGAATAGAGTGTCATTGAGTGAATTGGTATCCATTTCAATATACGATGGTGTCTTTTCTGTGCATCCTGAGCCATACATAACATCTGTATTCGGTCCCCTTTGTCGTTCAGATCACGGCCTCACTACCGTCTCTTGCCCCACACTAGGGCAGTCTTCGAAACTTCTTCTCTGCTTTTCCTTGGAACCCTGTCTGTTTTTCCACTCCCGATTCTTCCGAAATTTGCTCTCATATCACAGATATCACTCAAGTAGGTGCTGATATTTTTATTCCACATGCCTCCAAAAAAAATCTAAGCTCCGCCGTGAGAAACCCTGGTTCTCCAAGGTTTATGATAAAGCCCGGCTTAAAAAAGTCCAAGGTCACAAAAGGTTCCTTGAAAATCCTACACCAGAAGATCGTCAAATTTTCACTAAACTATCTTTTCTGTTCCAACGGCAACAAATCTTCATCAATCCATGCTTTGTCAAAAATAAATACCAAAAGAGATAACTTATAATACCTATTTTCAAGAATTAAATATGACCATGCGTGTAAAATAAAAATATAAATTACATTTAAACATATTAGAGATTACCTGATGTCGATAACGACATATCAGTTTGGAACTTCTACACGCAGGTATCACAATGTAAAAACCACAAAAACGCAACTATAGAGCAACGCTAATAAACAACCAAAAGCATGTCACTCGCACGAAGTACAACTTTCAATTGGCGTACCTAGACCCATAGGTACTGACCTGTAAAACCAAAAGCGGTTCTAGGCATCTGGTTTATTTCTTCATTCATTACAAATAGTACATTACAATATGGTGGAATTTTAAATTAGGGTTTTTAGCCAGGTTTTGATGCTTTCGGCCCCTCTGTGCGCCGGTGTGGATAAGCATTTTCATCGATCACAGGGGGTCTGTAATAAACATAAAATAAAATTTCTATTACAAGCAAGTGATAAACAAGTTATAATAAAGGTCGAACATATTTCAAGAAAGTTAATTTAAATAAATTGGCTTGACAGGGTTTTAGAAAATATGGTCATAGACTTTTAAGTTCATGAACCTATTTTTCACCCCAGATGAAAATTTTGTTTTCGTGTCAATTTATTCCGGAAACTTTACGAAAATAGTTTTAAAAGTTTAATAAATGGGAAATTTTAAAATTTAATTTCAAGTATAATTAAATACTTAAAAACAGAAAAGTTTAGAAGCTTGAGACTTTCTAATCTCGGGTAACTCATTTAGAGCTCACAGTGCTTTTTGTCATAAGAGAATGCATACAAATTAGGTGGTTTATTTAAATTCTTCTAAAAAAGAAGGATTTTATTGCAAATTGCCCTTTGAAAGGGGGGTTAAAAGGATAGTAAAATAAAGAGCTTTTAAAAGTCGTTTACTAAAGTTCTCCACACATCATTCGCACTGACAACAAAGATTGAAGTGCCATTTCATGGAAAACTGAACTCTGATATAGAATATCACGAGCTATTGAAAAAATGAATCTTGTAACAGTGTCAATGTTTCTTTTTATAGAAGTGTTTTGCGCCACATTTGTTTTAATACCTACGTTTATTTTGAAACAAGTGAGACAATAAAATTAAGTGCCAGAACAGAGGTGTTAGTATTTTTATGTTAGGGAGTTTTAAAAGTTTACCGGCAAAAATAGAACCTTTCAAAGAAAACTAATTTTTCAAGGAAGAATTTTTTTCTATCTAAGACATCCCACGTAGACTTCAAGCCTAAGTACTAACGTACCGTGGGTGTCTGAAGAGAAGGGAAATGTAGCGAACTCATGCCTTGACCATTATATATACTAAATGGGAAAATGTTCCCATTTTCTACATATAGTACAGTGGTGCACTTGTACTGCCGAAGAATTGGACATATATTTATTGTTTTGTGTTAGCAGCCAAAATATTGAAGCAACACTGGGTAAACTAGTTTGCGCGAGCCACTACATCTTACCTATCCTTTACGAACCTACAGATATAAGATCTTATTTTGATTCTCGTAAAAACGTCGTCTGTTCTTGAGACACCCTGGGTGTAAGCCTGCCTGATGAAGAGTAAGGGCCCAGAAATCGCGATAGCAGGAGGACACCCAGACCAGAATCAAAAAATACTCCTTATTTTTATATTTCATTTTACGGTCTTATGCTTGGTTGGGCTGGGTCGTCTCGGTTGGGAAAGACGCTTGCGACATGACTACGCAACGGGCAGAAAAATAATAAGAATAGCAAAAGGACCGCCCACGGTAGGCGTGTTAAGCTTTAAAGCGGCGCAATAGAAGTGAAATGAAACTTAGCTGCATTTCTTTAGTTTTAACATTCTTAATAAAATGAATTTTGTGTGATAAATTTGGAGACGGTATAGTTACTTCAATGCCAGTACAAATTTTTTAAAGAATTTTGGAGCTTAATTTAATTTCCTTTTTTGTGTGTATTGTGTTTTAACATAAAATAGCGGCCAAACGACAGTTAAAAGCATGTAATTAGATAATGTGTAATTGCAAACTCTGCAAGTTCCTTGGATATTAATTTAAACTAATTATTACCAAACCATCATCCTTTCGCTCATATGTACTTTGATAGCTGGTTATTTAATTAGTACACTCTATAACAGCCCATGAAATTTACTTAACCATTTAAAGTTGTAACTGTATTAAGTTTATTAGCACAGAAACCGGCGTTACACGATTTAGAAAATTACGCTTTTACATTAATGATAATAGCAGTTTTGACAAAGTGAAAATTAAATTTATTATAACCACTAGGAAGGTAACAAGTTGTTAAATAAAACAAAAATAACTTCTCTGCTCTTTAACAGAGTTGTTGCAGAGCGTTTTATTATATTATTATATTGTATATTTTGTCCGGTAGCGCATGAAATAACATCGCTTGAAAAGATATTAGAACCAATTAGTCGAAGAATGACTCTGTATCGTTCTGTGTCTAATGATAACTCCGGATTTAGAAATCCAGATGTTCTTATAATAAGATCAATAAACAACTTGCCTAGAAAGGAAAAATCTCTATTAGGAATTAAATCCGGTTCAAGAGCCTTTCAAGGGACAAAAGTCCGTGATAAAATTCATAAGAACTGACTATTGTGTAAATAAATTAGGTATTTTCTGACATTTAATGTTAAATAATCTAGCACAGGGGGATTAAATATTTTTTTAATTTTTTGTATTTGTTAATTCATGAAAAATAATGATTTTAGAGATTTTCTGACTTAAGGAATATGAATGTGTTTTTGCTTAATGCATAAATCGTTTAAAGGAAGTTATTACAAACCCAAACATATTATTTGGGAGAAAATTACTAGGATAATTTAATTAAAAAAAATTACTTCTCAGAATGATCATAGATTAAAAATATCTAGATGAACACTGACGTGCAACGAAATGCGGGTCTCCCTTGAGACATTTGGTGGGTTTACTGGTTTTTGATTTAAAAGTTTGTTTGTCTACCATTATATAAATATGTATACTATGTATCTACATGTATATATAATAGCCGACAAACAAACTTTTAAACCATAAACCAGTAAACCCACCAAATGTCTCAAGGGAGACCGACTTTTCGATGTATTCGAGTATCTGTCTATATTCTTTATAGTCTCTGGTATAATATATTGCAGTTTAAAAGGCAGCCATTAGCCTTCAGTTCCAAGTGACGTTAGGAGATAAGCAAAAATAAGTGTCAATCTACACGTTAAGGTAAAAGTTTACCTAGGGATGCTCGATTAAAACGTTTGTGAACTTCTGTGATAATCAGAAAGCAAGTGGGCATTTTCTGGTACGATTGCACCCATATTAATTGATGTACCAAACTTATTGCTATTATTTGTGACAGCGTATGCTTAAGAGAGGCAAAATGTCAGTCTACGAGACCTAAAGTTGAACAAATTTGTTATAAAAACAGAAAACATCCACATTTCTATCCGACCTTTGCAACACGGCATCAATCAATCAGATGAGAAATTTAACGTCGAAAACAAAGGTGCGGGCCTAACTCTGCATGGCTGCAGGCATAATTCCAATTTGGACCCTGTCCACCACTACCTCCAATCATGCCAACCCCACATCCTTTTTTTGACCGAAACCCAAATCAGTCCCAAATCCTCAACCAATCATCTGCCGTTCCCATACTATGAACTTCTGTCATTTTTTCGTCCTCATGACGGGATATGCGCCTACTTTCGTAGCAATATTTCTTGTAACATACTCCCGAACCCGGAATCAAGCAAGCCCGATATTTTCTTGCTAAAACTTACCCTTACATCTTCTACTAAATATACATCTCTGTTGTATCTACGGCTCCCCATTAGACAACTCCTACAACGAGTTATTTGACTTTCTCTCGGCAAAAATTGACCAACTTATCTCTGAATTTCCCTGCGCTGAAGTTATCGTCCTAGGCGACGTCAACGTCCATAGCAAGGAATGGCTAGGATCCACAAAAACCTACCCAGAAGGCAGAGCTGACCAATTTAATCATAGAGCCAACATAAGTACATACTTTCCCCGTGTTTCTACCTATAATTCAAATCCACTAGATATTTTTCTTACTACCAAGCCTGCGCCATACTTAACATCTGTACGCGCTCCCCTTGGTCGTTCAGATCATGGCCTTATTACCGTCTCTCGTCCCATACATCCCAAGTTCGTTGAAATTATGCCAAAACGCAGGATCTGGCACTACAATTCTGCTGACTGGGATGGTCTTCGAAACTTCTTCTCTGCTTTCCCTTTGCACCCTGTCTATTTTTCCACTCACGATCCTCCGAAATTTGCTCTAATATCACCGATATCATTCAAGCAGGTATTAAAAGTTTCATTCCACATAGCCGCAAAAATCCTAAACTCCACCATCAAAAGCCCTGGTTCTCCAAGGCCTGTGATAAAGCCAGGCTCAAAAAGTCCAAGCTCACAACAAGTATCTTCAAAATCCTACAGCCGAAAACCGTCAAATTTTCCACGAGGCAAGAAATCAAAAAAAAAAAGATCAGTATCGTCAAATCCAAGTAAGAATATTTGGCCGCAGGTTGATTTTTATGTTACAATAAACAATAGGTATTTGTAACGAAATTCTCAAGACAAATAAGCGGTCATCCATTATACAAGCATCAACTTTCAGCAAATAATCCGATTGTCCTTGCACAAATTTCATTCTGGTCATCGTTAAACAATTCTTTTATGCATATATAATGTTCCTTATCCACGAAATTTCCTAACCTCTGGGAATTAACACTGAAATTCATCATGTTATAACACTAGTTACGTTACAACCAATAGAATCGCGTTTTAAAAGTTTCGAATTTCGACAATTTGTAACAGAAAATCTTTTTCTTTTGTTCATATAGAATAGACTAAAATAAATGGGCAAAACCAACCACCAAAAATATTTACATAATTTACGTAGAGAATACAAACAAAATCAGGCTTATTTGGATTAAGTGCATATTCCCCATCAATGTTTCCATACAATTAACTTGTTTTCAAACCTTGTAATTAAAAATACATGGACTTAATTCCAAAGCTCAATGTTTGCAAAAACATTTCAATTTATTAGAGAACTAAAATCCATTTAATTCCCCGACGTAACGGTAGATTTAGAAGTCGAATAATTGGTTTTAGTAAACTATTAACCTTAAATAATAGGGTAGTTTTTACCCCTTTGACAATTTAGTTTCTGACCATTTGGATCGTCTCTTGGTTTACAGCGTTACTACATAAGTAGTTAAAATATTCACTATAAAGAGTGTAACAAAAATATGGAAGCCGCGAAATATCTTGCAAACCGTCCATCCGATTTTTACGAAATTTTGTGCACTTAGTTTCAAAATTACGCCCGATCCAATGGTGAGTTCCGCATTATAGTGAAATTTGCCGTTTTTCTGATATCAACAGGAATTTTTTTTAATGGAGCGCTCTTTATTTTATTCGATTTTCGAATTTTGCTAATTGGGAACATTTTATCCTAAAGTTGACGGTTTTTGAGAAAATTGTGGTCAAAAATCGTTATTTTATTGTATTTTACCTTAAAATACCTGTACACGGAAGTTTACCTGAAATGTCTATCATTTTCAGTTTTGTTTATTTACAAAAAATGTATCATTTAACAGAAACCCAAAGAATTGAAATTTTAATAATACTGAGTTATGGGGACATGATGCGAACGGAACAAGAAGTTTGTAATATTTTTAATGGCAAATATCCTGACAGAAATCCATTAACTAAATCTACTGTGAGTAAAGTTTTAAAAAAATCTAGTCAAACTGGAAACGTAAAAAATGCTGTACGCTCTGGCAGACCTAAAAGTGCAACAGATGGTGATAAGGCTCTGAATGTTTTACTCAGTTTAGAGGAACATTCTCATCTTTCTACCAGAACACTGGGAAAAGAAAACAACGTTTCACACATGTCCGTAGACCGCCTTCTGAAAACCGAAAAGTTTCATCCGTACAAAATAAGACTTGTGCAAGAGCTCTCAGCAGATGATTACGACAGGCGCTTGGAATTATGTGACACCATGATGGAACGTTGCAACGCTAATCCAGGTTTTGTACACCGAATAATTTTCTCTGACCTATCAACATTTTTTTAAATGGAAAAGTTTTAACAAAAAGTTTTATTACGTTGGCACAACAAGCTAGTGTATTGGCCAAGGGACCTACAGATTAACGTGGGCTCCGAACCACGGTCCCCAGGAACACAACATCCAGAGCATGCTTCCGCCAAGGGCTATCAAGCCTTGAATGGAAAAGTTAATAAGCATAATTGTCGATATCGGGCCAGGGAAAATCCTAACTGGATATGCAAAAATCATACCCAGTTCCACCAAAAAGTAAATGTTTGGGCTGGTATAACAGGTGTCGTAACACTTTATTTTACGTGTTGTATTGATTATTTGAATATGATTTTCTGGGCAATAATCCAGCACCAAATGATAAAATCTAGTTCCAGCAAGATGGTGCCCCACCGCACTATGCCCATAATGTTCGGCAATATCTCGATGGTGTTGTTTTTAGAAGATGGATTGGATAAAGGGGTACAATGGAGTGACCAGCTCGGTCTCCGGACTTGAAGCCCCTCGACTACTTCTTGTGGGACCGCCTCAAAAATGTTTTCAAAAGTAATTCAAATGGCCTCGATGATTTAAAGTTAAGGATAGAAACAGAATGTAGAAGAATCGAGGAAACTGACATTCTTCTAAACGTTTTCATGTTTTTCCGCAGCATTTGGCTTACTGTCAAGAAGCAAATGGACAACATTTTAAACATTTGATTTAGGTTTCTTCAACAACTTTTAAATTATTTATATTCTTTATTATTGTACTAAATATCCGAATATTATTGCGTTTTTTACGTTTCCAGTTTGACGAAATTTTTTAATAACTTTACTTACAGGAGTAGTAATGCCTGTGGTAGTCTGTAGTAGTAGTTAATATCTGTCCCTATTATCCAGTATTATCAAAATTTTAATTCTTTAATCGAAACTGACAATGTCAGACACAATGATAAAATTCGATAATAAAACGCTGAAATATAGACCAATGCAAGACTTGCTTTATTTATAAAACTGTTTTAAGAAGTTTCTTCTCAATTCTGGTACTATGATAAACATATGCCTTTTTTGTTCATAACATATGTGATTATGACACACCGGGCCTTTATTTTTTCACCACTTGTACTTTTATGACTTACATATTATTATTACAATAGCCTTAAGAGACAACTTCTAGCATTAATGCACAATGGCTTATGATCTTTCTTAAGACAATAGATGTTTTCTCAGGTTTAAAAATGAACCAGTTCCACCAAAAACCAAAACCAAAAACTGGTAACTTTAGGATGAAATGTTCCCAATAAGAATTATTCAGAATTTTAAGCTGAATTCGAAAATCGAATAAAATATAGAGCGTTTCATTTAAAAAACAAGTTCCTGCCGATTTCAGGAAAACGGCAAACTAGACAACAATGCGGAACTCACCATTAGATCAGGCGTAATTTCGTACCTAAGTGTACGAAAGTTAATAAAATTCAAATGAGCGGTTTGCAAGGTTTCCAAATTTTTCTTACACACTGTATAGAGTTAAAACAGGATGTTATGAAATTCAGTGCATATACTAAAACCGGTTAATCTTGGTATGAATTCAGATTGAGGAAAAATAGCCATAAATGGCGCTTGGCGATAATGAGCTATACATTGCCCCTCAAACCACTGCGCATCTAAGCAAACCCAACCTAAACGAAAAACATTTTTTGTCCTTATACGATTTTCAAAATTTTTAATTTGACTCATTCGAAACGTTCCCCCTCAGCTCCGCGCATTCATACGCGATGTAATACGGCGTTGGTGCCGTGGTCGGTGGGTAGCGCCGCAGGTTAAGTGGGGAGCTGATGGCACGGAACACTAACTGTACAAGTGTAGCTTGCACTGGACAGCATTTTTTAAAATAAAAAATATGCGATTTAAGGGACAAAATATTGGGAATATCTGTAGACTACCCCAGGAGCCACCCATTCCAGTATATTAAATCATTTTCACAACACCCCGTATCAGGCGCGGCCCGTGAAATTTCAAAGTTGCATATCTCTGTTGCTACTTATGGGACCCATACCAAATTCAGGTTTTTTAATAGTGAGTCTACTAGGAATGTTTTGGTACAGAAAAAAAATATTTTGCAATTTGCGAAAAAAAGTTGATTTTTTGAATTGACCCACCTGGGTAAAAAATTAACACGCTTAGATATTTTATTTATTATTTTTTCTAAACAAATTTTACATCATTTTGTCGACAAATCTTAAATTTTAAGAGAAAAAAATGTGTTAGTAGAAAGTTATTGTCATTTGAATTTTTTCAACTGAAAAATAATTTAAATTTTCGGTAGCAAAAAATTCAAATGACTATAACTTTCTACTAGCACATTTTTTTCTCTTAAAATTTAAGAATTGTCGACAAAATGATGTAAAATTTGTTTAGAAAAAATAATAACTAAAATATCTAAGCCTGTCAATTTTTTACCCAGGTGGGTCAATTCAAAAAATCAACTTTTTTTCGCAAATTGCAAAATATTTTTTTTCTTTACCAAAACATTCCTAGTAGGCTCACTATTAAAAAACATGAATTTGGTATGGGTCCCATAAGTAGTAACAGAGATATGCAACTTTGAAATTTCACGGGCCGCGCCTGCCCCATATATAAATCCATGATAAAACTTATATTTAAAAACAGAGTTTTATCATTGAATTTGGAAAAGGTCCAAATGTAATGGTTTTATTAAATTCAATGGGGTTTTTATTTTAATTTGCCGCTGTTGAAATCCATTTAAAATTAAAAGTTATGCGGATAAACGTTTATTCAAATCACAGGCTAAGTAATCAACAAACTGTAAAATATTTTTACTTCTAACGAAAATGTAATTGCAGGTTTACGGTTTAGCAGTTGTAAAAATTACCACTAGCCTTGTTCGCTTTTCCGGTTCATCTGAAATTTGATTTTTGTGCTAAATCCATGTCAAGCTGATGTTTCTGAAATTGCCAACTGACCTTTGTTTTACGTACATACATGGCATACATTGATTTCTCTTTTGTAGGATATAATTGGCAATTATAGCAAAATTTATTCCATAAGCAATAAGTTAAATGAATTAATGTATTACAGACAAAAATTAAACGTCAAAATAAAATTCTTAAATCTATAAAAGTTGTGGAAAGCTACAAACTACAAATAAGACATTATATTATAAAAGTGTCAAAAATCTCAACTTTCAGCAGCTTAGAACGGCTAAGATTTATGTAGAATACAGGTTTTATTTCCATTTACTTATCCTACCATAGGAAAAGTCTGGAATAAATCAAATTTTAAAACACGTGCAGATTTTCTACTTAAGAATACCGAAGAAAGATAGAATCGAGGCAGAAACACATACATACATGAAAAATAGCTCAAGGAGAACAGGTAATTTCAAATGTCATATTCATTTTTCAACCCGGCAGGACATAACAAAAAAATGCCGGACAACCTACGGGGTTCTATTAAATCCGATTAAATAAGAAAAATTTTGTTTCATTGGTAGAATTTCTTTGAGGAAAGTAAGTTATTTTTTTCAGAATGAAGTATGTGAGTCATTAACACAAGAGCGTTAGCTCGAATTATTGGAAGGTTCGATAAAGATAAGACTAATTCCTTTGACAAATTAACAGCGGGTGGGGAAATTTAATACGCAGTAACGGTAACGAGCCAGTCTACTTATAGTCATGGTGATAATAGTTAGTTTTGTAATATGAGTAGTGCGTACTGTAAACGTTTCGACGCAGTCTTTCCGTGTACCCACCCCAAAGGGATAAAATTATATGAAAAATCAGATGAGTTCGTACAGAAGTGGGTCATGCGTTACAAATTAGTTAAAAGCGTTGATAACTTTCAGGATAGGAGTCATTCTTTTACAAATCGTATGGACTTAATTTGCAAAACATGGGAAAATGTGGGGCCATAACTTATTCAAAAGTCTTGGAGTAAACTTCTCACACAAGTTGATGAAGGTTGGAGTGAAGATGATAATCTTCCATTGTCACAGTGGAGGGATAAAATGGAGTTAGGGGGTATAGAGAACCAAATAAAGGCAGTTACTGCGGTGGGAAACCACATTTCTGGAGATGTAACAAGTCTAGAAGTTACTGAATGGGCCGTCGGACAAGAAGAATCATGGGAATCCATAAACGATATGGATATTCTGGAGCATGTTTAAAATGAATCGGGCTCCGATGAAGAAGTAGAAGCGATACCACGACGTGTAAAGCACACAGAGGGAGTCGGAAGTTTCGAAACATTTGAAATGGGCTGAGGAAAATGCTGAATCGGAACATCACATTCTAATTCTATCGAAAATAAAAAAAACGAGCTCAAAAGGCAGAAAAACAGAGCAAAATCACTCAACTTGTTACAGCTTCTTAGATTTACATACTTTTTACTTTTTCATATTTACTTTATTTTATTACTCATGTTGTATCTAACAAAATATGCTATGTAGTACAGTTGTCAATTTTTGATTTGAAAATAAAGATATTTTCATCGTGGGAATGTTGAAATTCATAGATCATTAGGAAAATGGATATTTTATGTCTTTTTTTATGATGCATGTCTATTCGCATTCGCAACAGTTGCCATACAAGAATCCATATTTGTTTAGAAGCAAGCAACGAGTGCAAGACTGCTGAAACTGTACGTCTGACTGACACGCGCTCGAAATTAATAAATATCTTTCGACCTACATTAAGAATTAGGTCTAGATTGGGCCAAAATTATTAGAATTGGAAAATTCTTGCGTAATCCATTGTTATAAATAATTTAATTGTTTATTTCCTTATAACTGCTGAACCATTGGTTCCAGAGACAAAGTTGTACGACAAAAAGTATTTTTCAGGATGTAGGGAGCAACTTTTATCCTTACATATTTTTGAAAATTTTTAATTTGACTTAGACGAAACGCCAGTAAATTACTAATATTGCTTTCCCCCAACCTTTATCACCAATCGGATTGGTCAGACAATTCTTTAAAAAATCACAAACCTCAACGAATAAAATGTAGATTGAGCTAAAATATCAGCATTGAAAAATTCTAGCGCGATCAATTTATTGTTATAAACAATTTAATTCTTTATTTCCTTATATCTGCTGAGCCATTGGTTTTAGCGAAAAAGTTTTCCGATAAAAAACATTTCTCACGATGCACAGATGGTTCCAAAAGTGGCCGTAATTAAAAAAAACCTAAAATATATGCATACCATTGTTCTAAATGGTTTTCAAGAGATAAAATAAATAAAATAAAATAAAATACATTTATTTCCTATTGACTTACAATAATATAAGTATCGGATATTGTCAAATGTGGATAACTCCTTACAGTTAAGAAAAAGTAAATATATAAATATACAATAAAAAGTAAATATACAAAAGCACATCCAGAGACAAACGAACAGTGTTCACAGCACGCTAACTAGTTATAAGTATTATACCTAATACTTTCTTACCTAGGTGTTGCAATCCAAGTACTCTTGAACTGAATAAAAATTTCCAGAGTAAAAAAATTGTTTAATAGCTCTAAGAAATCTACATGAAGCAGAAATTTGCTTCAAAACAGTCGGCAGCTTATTATACAATTTAATGGGCAGAACCAGTGGGCTATTTGCAACAGTCGACAAACGATGCTTAGGGATATTTAAGTTAAAGCTTTGCCTCAGTCCATAATGGTCAGTGACATCCCGAGCCAATCCAATAACAGAAGAATTTTCTCTTGCGTACTTAACTGAATTATACAAGTAAAGTGAGGGGAAGGTTGGTATACCCAAACTTGAAAACAGTTGACGACATGGGTGTCGGGGTGATTTAAATAGCATAGTTCTTATGATTTTCTTTGTATAAATACTTCATTAGCCCTTGAACAATTTCCCCACGACACAATTGCATATGCTAGGCAAGACTGGACATACGAAAAGTAGTACAGCTTCAAAAGATTTAGGTCAACTTTTGAGCGCAGTTGCCGGATAACAAACAGATAAATAGATAACTTTTTCAAAATATGATCAACTTGATATGACCATGAAAGCCTTGAGCCTATAAAAACGCCAAGAAATTTGGCTACTGGTTTTTGCTCTATGGTTTTTTGATTAATTTTTACCAAGAGGCTCTTGTTCAAATCTCGCAATGAAAAGAAAATTAATTCTGTTTTTTCGTAGTTAAGGATTAAGCCATTAGATTGGCAGTAATCCTGAACTTGCATAACAGCACTATTAGCATTCTTGCTAACGTTCTCGACATTGTTACCAGAACACACCACTGCAGTGTCATCCGCAAATAAAGAAATAAAAGAGTTTCTAAAGCTCTCAGAAACAATATCGTTTATAAAAATTATGAACAACAGAGGTCCCAACAAACTTCCCTGTGGGACGCCGCTGTCCACAGTTTTGGCAGTTGAGGAATAAGTGATGCCATTCTGTTTCAAAATAACTTTTTGGGAACGATTTAACAGAAAATCTTTCAGCCAGTCATACGAGTTACCGCGAACTCCATATCTGCTCAACTTACAGAGTAATAGATTAATGTCAATCAGTTCCAAAGCCACTAATTGTGCAATCGAAAAAAAGGCATGCAGTTTGGTTAGAGCTGTCAATGCTCTCCATAATTTTATTGTATAATGAAACTATGGCATGGTGTGTGGATACTCCCTTACGAAACCCAAATTGGTTAGGGCTGAAAAAATCTTTATTTTCAAGGAATGACAAAAGTCTGGTATAAAAGGCTTTTTCAAATATTTTTGAAAAAATAGATAGAAGGGCTATGCCCCTATAGTTAGATATATCATGTTTGTTATTCTTTTTATAAATAGGCTGAATAATAGTATTTTTTAAAATTTTGGGGAACTAAACAAAAAGATAATTTTTTATTGTTTTATTATAAAGCCGAAATTACAATACTTAGGAACTTTAATTAGAAATCTATATCCGTTTCTCTAATTTATTCATCGTCACTGGAGCTTAAAATTTCTGGAGAACTGAAGTCTGGCACTTCAGGACAGTCTAACAAAGAAAATATATCCGAGAAAAACGTCTTATTCTTTCGTCTTGGCGGGGGAGGATTCATGCAACTGCTGTAGGGTCTGGAAGTTCCTTAAAAAAAGTTTAATTAAATTAACACTGATTTCAATGAATTTTTGAAATGTTACGATTATGGTTTTGATTTATTTTCCTCTAGTTGTATATCTGCCTAAGTTGAATAATAATAAAAAAAGAAATTGGGGGCTACTTCAAGTTTAAAAAAAAAATTACAGGTAGGACGCTATGACTTTAAATCTGGACACATCTTTTAATTTTAGACAACTTTTATTTATACCATTTTGCCCTGTTTTTTGAAATAAGGAGACTTTGAATGACATTCATATTGTTTGTCCTTAGCTGTATGCTGTTTGAGTTTAAAAAAATTAAAATTTTTGGTCTCAGATTTTCCTGAAAATGGGTTGTTTCCTAGTCAATTTGATGCCGGAGAACACGAAAAAACCATCCATTTCGTCGTATCTCTTCGGGAATTGGAATTTTCCAACGAAAAATAGATTTCCTGAAGAAAGAGGACAAAATGGAGGGGTTTTTCGATTTCTCCGGTATGCAATTGACAAGGAAGCTCAATTTCAGGACAATCTGAGAGTTGAAAAATTTTGAAAAAAAAAATATTGATACAGAAGACTCCCCCCTTGTAAAAAAATCAAAATTTTTGGTCTCAGATTTTCCTGAAAATGGGTTGTTTCCTAGTCAATTTGAGGCCGGAGAACACGAAAAAACCATCCATTTCGTCGTATCTCTTCGGGAATTGGAACTTTCCAACGAAAAATAGATTTCCTGAAGAAATAGGACAAAATGGAGGGGTTTTTCGATTTCTCCGGTATGCAATTGACAAGGAAGCTCAATTTCAGGACAATCTGAGAGTTGAAAAATTTTGAAAAAAAAAATATTGATACAGAAGACTCCCCCCTTGTAAAAAAATCAAAATTTTTGGTCTCAGATTTTCCTGAAAATGGGTTGTTTCCTAGTCAATTTGATGCCGGAGAACACGAAAAAACCATCCATTTCGTCGTATCTCTTCGGGAATTTGAATTTTCCGACGAAAAATAGATTTCCTGAAGAAATAGGACAAAATGGAGGGGTTTTTCGTTTTCTCCGGTATGAAATTGACAAGGAAGCTCAATTTCAGGACAATCTGAGAGTTGAAAAATTTTGAAAAAAAAAATATTGATACAGAAGACTCCCCCCTTGTTAAAAAAATCAAAATTTTTGGTCTCAGATTTTCCTGAAAGTGGGTTGTTTCCTAGTCAATTTGAGGCCGGAGAACACGAAAAAACCATCCATTTCGTCGTATCTCTTCGGGAATTGGAATTTTCCAACGAAAAATAGATTTCCTGAAGAAATAGGACAAAATGGAGGGGTTTTTCGATTTCTCCGGTATGCAATTGACAAGGAAGCTCAATTTCAGGACAATCTGAGAGTTGAAAAATTTTGAAAAAAAAAATATTGATACAGAAGACTCCCCCCTTGTAAAAAAATCAAAATTTTTGGTCTCAGATTTTCCTAAAAATGGGTTGTTTCCTAGACAATTTGATGCCGGAGAACACGAAAAAACCATCCATTTCGTCGTATCTCTTCGGGAATTTGAATTTTCCGACGAAAAATAGATTTCCTGAAGAAATAGGACAAAATGGAGGGGTTTTTCGTTTTCTCCGGTATGAAATTGACAAGGAAGCTCAATTTCAGGACAATCCGAGAGTTGAAAAATTTTGAAAAAAAAATATTGAAAATGGGTTGTTTCCAAGTCAATTTGATGCCGGAGAACACGAAAAAACCATCCATTTCGTCGTATCTCTTCGGGAATTGGAATTTTCCAACGAAAAATAGATTTCCTGAAGAAATAGGACAAAATGGAGGGGTTTTTCGATTTCTCCGGTATGAAATTGACAAGGAAGCTCAATTTCAGGACAATCTGAGAGTTGAAAAATTCAATAGTCAATTTGAGGCCGGAGAACACGAAAAAAACATCCATTTCGTCGTATCTCTTCGGGAATTGGAATTTTCCAACGAAAAATAGATTTCCTGAAGAAATAGGACAAAATGGAGGGGTTTTTCGATTTCTCCGGTATGCAATTGACAAGGAAGCTCAATTTCAGGACAATCTGAGAGTTGAAAAATTTTGAAAAAAAAAATATTGATACAGAAGACTCCCCCCTTGTAAAAAAATCAAAATTTTTGGTCTCAGATTTTCCTGAAAATGGGTTGTTTCCTAGTCAATTTGATGCCGGAGAACACGAAAAAACCATCCATTTCGTCGTATCTCTTCGGGAATTTGAATTTTCCGACGAAAAATAGATTTCCTGAAGAAATAGGACAAAATGGAGGGGTTTTTCGTTTTCTCCGGTATGAAATTGACAAGGAAGCTCAATTTCAGGACAATCTGAGAGTTGAAAAATTTTGAAAAAAAAATATTGAAAATGGGTTGTTTCCAAGTCAATTTGATGCCGGAGAACACGAAAAAACCATCCATTTCGTCGTATCTCTTCGGGAATTGGAATTTTCCAACGAAAAATAGATTTCCTGAAGAAATAGGACAAAATGGAGGGGTTTTTCGTTTTCTCCGGTATGAAATTGACAAGGAAGCTCAATTTCAGGACAATCTGAGAGTTGAAAAATTTTGAAAAAAAAAATATTGAAAATGGGTTGTTTCCAAGTCAATTTGATGCCGGAGAACACGAAAAAACCATCCATTTCGTCGTATCTCTTCGGGAATTGGAATTTTCCGACGAAAAATAGATTTCCTGAAGAAATAGGACAAAATGGAGGGGTTTTTCGTTTTCTCCGGTATGAAATTGACAAGGAAGCTCAATTTCAGGACAATCTGAGAGTTGAAAAATTTTGAAAAAAAAAATATTGATACAGAAGACTCCACCCTTGTAAAAAAATCAAAATTTTTGGTCTCTGATTTTCCTGAAAATGGGTTGTTTTCTAGTCAATTTGAGGCCGGAGAACACGAAAAAACCATCCATTTCGTCGTATCTCTTCGGGAATTTGAATTTTCCGACGAAAAATAGATTTCCTGAAGAAATAGGACAAAATGGAGGGGTTTTTCGTTTTCTCCGGTATGAAATTGACAAGGAAGCTCAATTTCAGGACAATCTGAGAGTTGACAAATTTTGAAAAAAAAAATATTGATACAGAAGACTCCCCCCTTGTAAAAAAATCAAAATTTTTGGTCTCAGATTTTCCTGAAAATGGGTTGTTATCTAGTCAATTTGAGGCCGGAGGACACGAAAAAACCATCCATTTCGTCGTATCTCTTCGGGAATTGGAATTTTCCAACGAAAAATAGATTTCCTGAAGAAATAGGACAAAATGGAGGGGTTTTTCGATTTCGGTATGCAATTGACAAGGAAGCTCAATTTCAGGACAATCTGAGAGTTGAAAAATTTTGAAAAAAAAAATATTGATACAGAAGACTCCCCCTTGTAAAAAAAACAAAATTTTTGGTCTCAGATTTTCCTGAAAGTGGGTTGTTTCCTAGTCAATTTGATGCCGGAGAACACGAAAAAACCATCCATTTCGTCGTATCTCTTCGGGAATTTGAATTTTCCGACGAAAAATAGATTTCCTGAAGAAATAGGACAAAATGGAGGGGTTTTTCGTTTTCTCCGGTATGAAATTGACAAGGAAGCTCAATTTCAGGACAATCTGAGAGTTGAAAAATTTTGAAAAAAAAAATATTGATACAGAAGACTCCCCCCTTGTAAAAAAATCAAAATTTTTGGTCTCAGATTTTCGTGAAAATGGGTTGTTTCCTAGTCAATTTGAGGCCGGAGAACACGAAAAAACCATCCATTTCGTCGTATCTCTTCGGGTATTGGAATTTTCCAACGAAAAATAGATTTCCTGAAGAAATAGGACAAAATGGAGGGCTTTTTCGATTTCTCCGGTATGCAATTGACAAGGAAGCTCAATTTCAGGACAATCTGAGAGTTGAAAAATTTTGAAAAAAAAAATATTGATACAGAAGACTCCCCCCTTGTTAAAAAAATCAAAATTTTTGGTCTCAGATTTTCCTGAAAGTGGGTTGTTTCCTAGTCAATTTGAGGCCGGAGAACACGAAAAAACCATCCATTTCGTCGTATCTCTTCGGGAATTGGAATTTTCCAACGAAAAATAGATTTCCTGAAGAAATAGGACAAAATGGAGGGGTTTTTCGATTTCTCCGGTATGCAATTGACAAGGAAGCTCAATTTCAGGACAATCTGAGAGTTGAAAAATTTTGAAAAAAAAAATATTGATACAGAAGACTCCCCCCTTGTAAAAAAATCAAAATTTTTGGTCTCAGATTTTCCTAAAAATGGGTTGTTTCCTAGACAATTTGATGCCGGAGAACACGAAAAAACCATCCATTTCGACGTATCTCTTCGGGAATTTGAATTTTCCGACGAAAAATAGATTTCCTGAAGAAATAGGACAAAATGGAGGGGTTTTTCGTTTTCTCCGGTATGAAATTGACAAGGAAGCTCAATTTCAGGACAATCCGAGAGTTGAAAAATTTTGAAAAAAAAATATTGAAAATGGGTTGTTTCCAAGTCAATTTGATGCCGGAGAACACGAAAAAACCATCCATTTCGTCGTATCTCTTCGGGAATTGGAATTTTCCAACGAAAAATAGATTTCCTGAAGAAATAGGACAAAATGGAGGGGTTTTTCGATTTCTCCGGTATGAAATTGACAAGGAAGCTCAATTTCAGGACAATCTGAGAGTTGAAAAATTCAATAGTCAATTTGAGGCCGGAGAACACGAAAAAAACATCCATTTCGTCGTATCTCTTCGGGAATTGGAATTTTCCAACGAAAAATAGATTTCCTGAAGAAATAGGACAAAATGGAGGGGTTTTTCGATTTCTCCGGTATGCAATTGACAAGGAAGCTCAATTTCAGGACAATCTGAGAGTTGAAAAATTTTGAAAAAAAAAATATTGATACAGAAGACTCCCCCCTTGTAAAAAAATCAAAATTTTTGGTCTCAGATTTTCCTGAAAATGGGTTGTTTCCTAGTCAATTTGATGCCGGAGAACACGAAAAAACCATCCATTTCGTCGTATCTCTTCGGGAATTTGAATTTTCCGACGAAAAATAGATTTCCTGAAGAAATAGGACAAAATGGAGGGGTTTTTCGTTTTCTCCGGTATGAAATTGACAAGGAAGCTCAATTTCAGGACAATCTGAGAGTTGAAAAATTTTGAAAAAAAAATATTGAAAATGGGTTGTTTCCAAGTCAATTTGATGCCGGAGAACACGAAAAAACCATCCATTTCGTCGTATCTCTTCGGGAATTGGAATTTTCCAACGAAAAATAGATTTCCTGAAGAAATAGGACAAAATGGAGGGGTTTTTCGTTTTCTCCGGTATGAAATTGACAAGGAAGCTCAATTTCAGGACAATCTGAGAGTTGAAAAATTTTGAAAAAAAAAATATTGAAAATGGGTTGTTTCCAAGTCAATTTGATGCCGGAGAACACGAAAAAACCATCCATTTCGTCGTATCTCTTCGGGAATTGGAATTTTCCGACGAAAAATAGATTTCCTGAAGAAATAGGACAAAATGGAGGGGTTTTTCGTTTTCTCCGGTATGAAATTGACAAGGAAGCTCAATTTCAGGACAATCTGAGAGTTGAAAAATTTTGAAAAAAAAAATATTGATACAGAAGACTCCCCCCTTGTAAAAAAATCAAAATTTTTGGTCTCAGATTTTCCTGAAAATGGGTTGTTATCTAGTCAATTTGAGGCCGGAGGACACGAAAAAACCATCCATTTCGTCGTATCTCTTCGGGAATTGGAATTTTCCAACGAAAAATAGATTTCCTGAAGAAATAGGACAAAATGGAGGGGTTTTTCGATTTCGGTATGCAATTGACAAGGAAGCTCAATTTCAGGACAATCTGAGAGTTGAAAAATTTTGAAAAAAAAAATATTGATACAGAAGACTCCCCCTTGTAAAAAAAACAAAATTTTTGGTCTCAGATTTTCCTGAAAGTGGGTTGTTTCCTAGTCAATTTGATGCCGGAGAACACGAAAAAACCATCCATTTCGTCGTATCTCTTCGGGAATTTGAATTTTCCGACGAAAAATAGATTTCCTGAAGAAATAGGACAAAATGGAGGGGTTTTTCGTTTTCTCCGGTATGAAATTGACAAGGAAGCTCAATTTCAGGACAATCTGAGAGTTGAAAAATTTTGAAAAAAAATATATTGATACAGAAGACTCCCCCCTTGTAAAAAAATCAAAATTTTTGGTCTCAGATTTTCCTGAAAATGGGTTGTTATCTAGTCAATTTGAGGCCGGAGGACACGAGAAAACCATCCATTTCGTCGTATCTCTTCGGGAATTGGAATTTTCCAACGAAAAATAGATTTCCTGAAGAAATAGGACAAAATGGAGGGGTTTTTCGATTTCGGTATGCAATTGACAAGGAAGCTCAATTTCAGGACAATCTGAGAGTTGAAAAATTTTGAAAAAAAAAATATTGATACAGAAGACTCCCCCTTGTAAAAAAAACAAAATTTTTGGTCTCAGATTTTCCTGAAAGTGGGTTGTTTCCTAGTCAATTTGATGCCGGAGAACACGAAAAAACCATCCATTTCGTCGTATCTCTTCGGGAATTTGAATTTTCCGACGAAAAATAGATTTCCTGAAGAAATAGGACAAAATGGAGGGGTTTTTCGTTTTCTCCGGTATGAAATTGACAAGGAAGCTCAATTTCAGGACAATCTGAGAGTTGAAAAATTTTGAAAAAAAAAATATTGATACAGAAGACTCCCCCCTTGTAAAAAAATCAAAATTTTTGGTCTCAGATTTTCGTGAAAATGGGTTGTTTCCTAGTCAATTTGAGGCCGGAGAACACGAAAAAACCATCCATTTCGTCGTATCTCTTCGGGAATTGGAATTTTCCAACGAAAAATAGGTTTCCTGAAGAAATAGGACAAAATGGAGGGCTTTTTCGATTTCTCCGGTATGCAATTGACAAGGAAGCTCAATTTCAGGACAATCTGAGAGTTGAAAAATTTTGAAAAAAAAAATATTGATACAGAAGACTCCCCCCTTGTAAAAAAATCAAAATTTTTGGTCTCAGATTTTCCTGAAAATGGGTTGTTTTCTAGTCAATTTGATGCCGGAGAACACGAAAAAACCATCCATTTCGTCGTATCTCTTCGGGAATTTGAATTTTCCGACGAAAAATAGATTTCCTGAAGAAATAGGACAAAATGGAGGGGTTTTTCGTTTTCTCCGGTATGAAATTGACAAGGAAGCTCAATTTCAGGACAATCTGAGAGTTGAAAAATTCAATAGTCAATTTGAGGCCGGAGAACACGAAAAAAACATCCATTTCGTCGTATCTCTTCGGGAATTGGAATTTTCCAACGAAAAATAGATTTCCTGAAGAAATAGGACAAAATGGAGGGGTTTTTCGATTTCTCCGGTATGCAATTGACAAGGAAGCTCAATTTCAGGACAATCTGAGAGTTGAAAAATTTTGAAAAAAAAAATATTGATACAGAAGACTCCCCCCTTGTAAAAAAATCAAAATTTTTGGTCTCAGATTTTCCTGAAAATGGGTTGTTTCCTAGTCAATTTGATGCCGGAGAACACGAAAAAACCATCCATTTCGTCGTATCTCTTCGGGAATTTGAATTTTCCGACGAAAAATAGATTTCCTGAAGAAATAGGACAAAATGGAGGGGTTTTTCGTTTTCTCCGGTATGAAATTGACAAGGAAGCTCAATTTCAGGACAATCTGAGAGTTGAAAAATTTTGAAAAAAAAAATATTGAAAATGGGTTGTTTCCAAGTCAATTTGATGCCGGAGAACACGAAAAAACCATCCATTTCGTCGTATCTCTTCGGGAATTGGAATTTTCCAACGAAAAATAGATTTCCTGAAGAAATAGGACAAAATGGAGGGGTTTTTCGTTTTCTCCGGTATGAAATTGACAAGGAAGCTCAATTTCAGGACAATCTGAGAGTTGAAAAATTTTGAAAAAAAAAATATTGAAAATGGGTTGTTTCCAAGTCAATTTGATGCCGGAGAACACGAAAAAACCATCCATTTCGTCGTATCTCTTCGGGAATTGGAATTTTCCGACGAAAAATAGATTTCCTGAAGAAATAGGACAAAATGGAGGGGTTTTTCGTTTTCTCCGGTATGAAATTGACAAGGAAGCTCAATTTCAGGACAATCTGAGAGTTGAAAAATTTTGAAAAAAAAAATATTGATACAGAAGACTCCACCCTTGTAAAAAAATCAAAATTTTTGGTCTCAGATTTTCCTGAAAATGGGTTGTTTTCTAGTCAATTTGAGGCCGGAGAACACGAAAAAACCATCCATTTCGTCGTATCTCTTCGGGAATTTGAATTTTCCGACGAAAAATAGATTTCCTGAAGAAATAGGACAAAATGGAGGGGTTTTTCGTTTTCTCCGGTATGAAATTGACAAGGAAGCTCAATTTCAGGACAATCTGAGAGTTGAAAAATTTTGAAAAAAAAAATATTGATACAGAAGACTCCCCCCTTGTAAAAAAATCAAAATTTTTGGTCTCAGATTTTCCTGAAAATGGGTTGTTATCTAGTCAATTTGAGGCCGGAGGACACGAAAAAACCATCCATTTCGTCGTATCTCTTCGGGAATTGGAATTTTCCAACGAAAAATAGATTTCCTGAAGAAATAGGACAAAATGGAGGGGTTTTTCGATTTCGGTATGCAATTGACAAGGAAGCTCAATTTCAGGACAATCTGAGAGTTGAAAAATTTTGAAAAAAAAAATATTGATACAGAAGACTCCCCCTTGTAAAAAAATCAAAATTTTTGGTCTCAGATTTTCCTGAAAGTGGGTTGTTTCCTAGTCAATTTGATGCCGGAGAACACGAAAAAACCATCCATTTCGTCGTATCTCTTCGGGAATTTGAATTTTCCGACGAAAAATAGATTTCCTGAAGAAATAGGACAAAATGGAGGGGTTTTTCGTTTTCTCCGGTATGAAATTGACAAGGAAGCTCAATTTCAGGACAATCTGAGAGTTGAAAAATTTTGAAAAAAAAAATATTGATACAGAAGACTCCCCCCTTGTAAAAAAATCAAAATTTTTGGTCTCAGATTTTCGTGAAAATGGGTTGTTTCCTAGTCAATTTGAGGCCGGAGAACACGAAAAAACCATCCATTTCGTCGTATCTCTTCGGGAATTGGAATTTTCCAACGAAAAATAGATTTCCTGAAGAAATAGGACAAAATGGAGGGCTTTTTCGATTTCTCCGGTATGCAATTGACAAGGAAGCTCAATTTCAGGACAATCTGAGAGTTGAAAAATTTTGAAAAAAAAAATATTGATACAGAAGACTCCCCCCTTGTAAAAAAATCAAAATTTTTGGTCTCAGATTTTCCTGAAAATGGGTTGTTTTCTAGTCAATTTGATGCCGGAGAACACGAAAAAACCATCCATTTCGTCGTATCTCTTCGGGAATTTGAATTTTCCGACGAAAAATAGATTTCCTGAAGAAATAGGACAAAATGGAGGGGTTTTTCGTTTTCTCCGGTATGAAATTGACAAGGAAGCTCAATTTCAGGACAATCTGAGAGTTGAAAAATTTTGAAAAAAAAAATATTGATACAGAAGACTCCCCCCTTTTAAAAAAATTAAAATTTTTGGTCTCAGATTTTCCTGAAAATGGGTTGTTTCCTAGTCAATTTGAGGCCGGAGAACACGAAAAAACCATCCATTTCGTCGTATCTCTTCGGGAATTGGAATTTTCCAACGAAAAATAGATTTCCTGAAGAAATAGGACAAAATGGAGGGGTTTTTCGATTTCTCCGGTATGCAATTGACAAGGAAGCTCAATTTCAGGACAATCTGAGAGTTGAAAAATTTTGAAAAAAAAAATATTGATACAGAAGGCTCCCCCCTTGTAAAAAAATAAAAATTTTTGGTCTCAGATTTTCCTGAAAATGGGTTGTTTCCTAGTCAATTTGATGCCGGAGAACACGAAAAAACCATCCATTTCGTCGTATCTCTTCGGGAATTGGAATTTTCCAACGAAAAATAGATTTCCTGAAGAAATAGGACAAAATGGAGGGGTTTTTCGTTTTCTCCGGTATGAAATTGACAAGGAAGCTCGATTTCAGGACAATCTGAGAGTTGAAAAATTTTTAAAAAAAAAATATTGATACAGAAGACTCCCCTTGTAAAAAAATCAAAATTTTTGGTCTCAGATTTTCCTGAAAGTGGGTTGTTTCCTAGTCAATTTGAGGCCGGAGAACACGAAAAAACCATCCATTTCGTCGTATCTCTTCGGGAATTGGAATTTTCCAACGAAAAATAGATTTCCTGAAGAAATAGGACAAAATGGAGGGGTTTTTCGATTTCTCCGGTATGCAATTGACAAGGAAGCTCAATTTCGGGACAATCTGAGAGTTGAAAAATTTTGAAAAAAAAAATATTGATACAGAAGACTCCCCCCTTGTAAAAAAATCAAAATTTTTGGTCTCAGATTTTCCTAAAAATGGGTTGTTTCCTAGACAATTTGATGCCGGAGAACACGAAAAAACCATCCATTTCGTCGTATCTCTTCGGGAATTTGAATTTTCCGACGAAAAATAGATTTCCTGAAGAAATAGGACAAAATGGAGGGGTTTTTCGTTTTCTCCGGTATGAAATTGACAAGGAAGCTCAATTTCAGGACAATCCGAGAGTTGAAAAATTTTGAAAAAAAAATATTGAAAATGGGTTGTTTCCAAGTCAATTTGATGCCGGAGAACACGAAAAAACCATCCATTTCGTCGTATCTCTTCGGGAATTGGAATTTTCCAACGAAAAATAGATTTCCTGAAGAAATAGGACAAAATGGAGGGGTTTTTCCATTTCTCCGGTATGAAATTGACAAGGAAGCCCAATTTCAGGACAATCTGAGAGTTGAAAAATTCAATAGTCAATTTGAGGCCGGAGAACACGAAAAAAACATCCATTTCGTCGTATCTCTTCGGGAATTGGAATTTTCCAACGAAAAATAGATTTCCTGAAGAAATAGGACAAAATGGAGGGGTTTTTCGATTTCTCCGGTATGCAATTGACAAGGAAGCTCAATTTCAGGACAATCTGAGAGTTGAAAAATTTTGAAAAAAAAAATATTGATACAGAAGACTCCCCCCTTGTAAAAAAATCAAAATTTTTGGTCTCAGATTTTCCTGAAAATGGGTTGTTTCCTAGTCAATTTGATGCCGGAGAACACGAAAAAACCATCCATTTCGTCGTATCTCTTCGGGAATTTGAATTTTCCGACGAAAAATAGATTTCCTGAAGAAATAGGACAAAATGGAGGGGTTTTTCGTTTTCTCCGGTATGAAATTGACAAGGAAGCTCAATTTCAGGACAATCTGAGAGTTGAAAAATTTTGAAAAAAAAATATTGAAAATGGGTTGTTTCCAAGTCAATTTGATGCCGGAGAACACGAAAAAACCATCCATTTCGTCGTATCTCTTCGGGAATTGGAATTTTCCAACGAAAAATAGATTTCCTGAAGAAATAGGACAAAATGGAGGGGTTTTTCGTTTTCTCCGGTATGAAATTGACAAGGAACTCAATTTCAGGACAATCTGAGAATTGAAAAATTTTGAAAAAAAAAATATTGAAAATGGGTTGTTTCCAAGTCAATTTGATGCCGGAGAATACGAAAAAACCATCCATTTCGTCGTATCTCTTCGGGAATTGGAATTTTCCGACGAAAAATAGATTTCCTGAAGAAATAGGACAAAATGGAGGGGTTTTTCGTTTTCTCCGGTATGAAATTGACAAGGAAGCTCAATTTCAGGACAATCTGAGAGTTGAAAAATTTTGAAAAAAAAAATATTGATACAGAAGACTCCCCCCTTGTAAAAAAATCAAAATTTTTGGTCTCAGATTTTCCTGAAAATGGGTTGTTTTCTAGTCAATTTGAGGCCGGAGAACACGAAAAAACCATCCATTTCGTCGTATCTCTTCGGGAATTTGAATTTTCCGACGAAAAATAGATTTCATGAAGAAATAGGACAAAATGGAGGGGTTTTTCGTTTTCTCCGGTATGAAATTGACAAGGAAGCTCAATTTCAGGACAATCTGAGAGTTGAAAAATTTTGAAAAAAAAAATATTGATACAGAAGACTCCCCCTTGTAAAAAAATCAAAATTTTTGGTCTCAGATTTTCCTGAAAATGGGTTGTTTCCTAGTCAATTTGAGGCCGGAGGACACGAAAAAACCATCCATTTCGTCGTATCTCTTCGGGAATTGGAATTTTCCAACGAAAAATAGATTTCCTGAAGAAATAGGACAAAATGGAGGGGTTTTTCGATTTCTCCGGTATGCAATTGACAAGGAAGCTCAATTTCAGGACAATCTGAGAGTTGAAAAATTTTGAAAAAAAAAATATTGATACAGAAGACTCCCCCTTGTAAAAAAATCAAAATTTTTGGTCTCAGATTTTCCTGAAAATGGGTTGTTTCCTAGTCAATTTGATGCCGGAGAACACGAAAAAACCATCCATTTCGTCGTATCTCTTCGGGAATTGGAATTTTCCAACGAAAAATAGATTTCCTGAAGAAATAGGACAAAATGGAGGGGTTTTTCGTTTTCTCCGGTATGAAATTGACAAGGAAGCTCAATTTCAGGACAATCTGAGAGTTGAAAAATTTTGAAAAAAAAAATATTGATACAGAAGACTCCCCCCTTGTAAAAAAATCAAAATTTTTGGTCTCAGATTTTCGTGAAAATGGGTTGTTTCCTAGTCAATTTGAGGCCGGAGAACACGAAAAAACCATCCATTTCGTCGTATCTCTTCGGGAATTGGAATTTTCCAACGAAAAATAGATTTCCTGAAGAAATAGGACAAAATGGAGGGCTTTTTCGATTTCTCCGGTATGCAATTGACAAGGAAGCTCAATTTCAGGACAATCTGAGAGTTGAAAAATTTTGAAAAAAAAAATATTGATACAGAAGACTCCCCCCTTGTAAAAAAATCAAAATTTTTGGTCTCAGATTTTCCTGAAAATGGGTTGTTTTCTAGTCAATTTGATGCCGGAGAACACGAAAAAACCATCCATTTCGTCGTATCTCTTCGGGAATTTGAATTTTCCGACGAAAAATAGATTTCCTGAAGAAATAGGACAAAATGGAGGGGTTTTTCGTTTTCTCCGGTATGAAATTGACAAGGAAGCTCAATTTCAGGACAATCTGAGAGTTGAAAAATTTTGAAAAAAAAAATATTGATACAGAAGACTCCACCCTTGTAAAAAAATCAAAATTTTTGGTCTCAGATTTTCCTAAAAATGGGTTGTTTCCTAGACAATTTGATGCCGGAGAACACGAAAAAACCATCCATTTCGTCGTATCTCTTCGGGAATTTGAATTTTCCGACGAAAAATAGATTTCCTGAAGAAATAGGACAAAATGGAGGGGTTTTTCGTTTTCTCCGGTATGAAATTGACAAGGAAGCTCAATTTCAGGACAATCCGAGAGTTGAAAAATTTTGAAAAAAAAATATTGAAAATGGGTTGTTTCCAAGTCAATTTGATGCCGGAGAACACGAAAAAACCATCCATTTCGTCGTATCTCTTCGGGAATTGGAATTTTCCAACGAAAAATAGATTTCCTGAAGAAATAGGACAAAATGGAGGGGTTTTTCCATTTCTCCGGTATGAAATTGACAAGGAAGCCCAATTTCAGGACAATCTGAGAGTTGAAAAATTCAATAGTCAATTTGAGGCCGGAGAACACGAAAAAAACATCCATTTCGTCGTATCTCTTCGGGAATTGGAATTTTCCAACGAAAAATAGATTTCCTGAAGAAATAGGACAAAATGGAGGGGTTTTTCGATTTCTCCGGTATGCAATTGACAAGGAAGCTCAATTTCAGGACAATCTGAGAGTTGAAAAATTTTGAAAAAAAAAATATTGATACAGAAGACTCCCCCCTTGTAAAAAAATCAAAATTTTTGGTCTCAGATTTTCCTGAAAATGGGTTGTTTCCTAGTCAATTTGATGCCGGAGAACACGAAAAAACCATCCATTTCATCGTATCTCTTCGGGAATTGGAATTTTCCGACGAAAAATAGATTTCCTGAAGAAATAGGACAAAATGGAGGGGTTTTTCGTTTTCTCCGGTATGAAATTGACAAGGAAGCTCAATTTCAGGACAATCTGAGAGTTGAAAAATTTTGAAAAAAAAAATATTGATACAGAAGACTCCCCCCTTTTAAAAAAATTAAAATTTTTGGTCTCAGATTTTCCTGAAAATGGGTTGTTTCCTAGTCAATTTGAGGCCGGAGAACACGAAAAAACCATCCATTTCGTCGTATCTCTTCGGGAATTCGAATTTTCCAACGAAAAATAGATTTCCTGAAGAAATAGGACAAAATGGAGGGGTTTTTCGTTTTCTCGGTATGAAATTGACAAGGAAGCTCGATTTCAGGACAATCTGAGAGTTGAAAAATTTAAAAAAAAAAAATATTGATACAGAAGACTCCCCTTGTAAAAAAATCAAAATTTTTGGTCTCAGATTTTCCTGAAAATGGGTTGTTTCCTAGTCAATTTGAGGCCGGAGAACACGAAAAAACCATCCATTTCGTCGTATCTCTTCGGGAATTGGAATTTTCCAACGAAAAATAGATTTCCTGAAGAAATAGGACAAAATGGAGGGGTTTTTCGATTTCTCGGTATGCAATTGACAAGGAAGCTCAATTTCAGGACAATCTGAGAGTTGAAAAATTTTGAAAAAAAAAATATTGATACAGAAGACTCCCCCCTTGTAAAAAAATCAAAATTTTTGGTCTCAGATTTTCCTAAAAATGGGTTGTTTCCTAGACAATTTGATGCCGGAGAACACGAAAAAACCATCCATTTCGTCGTATCTCTTCGGGAATTTGAATTTTCCGACGAAAAATAGATTTCCTGAAGAAATAGGACAAAATGGAGGGGTTTTTCGTTTTCTCCGGTATGAAATTGACAAGGAAGCTCAATTTCAGGACAATCTGAGAGTTGAAAAATTTTGAAAAAAAAAATATTGATACAGAAGACTCCCCCCTTGTAAAAAAATCAAAATTTTAGGTCTCAGATTTTCCTGAAAATGGGTTGTTTTCTAGTCAATTTGATGCCGGAGAACACGAAAAAACCATCCATTTCGTCGTATCTCTTCGGGAATTTGAATTTTCCGACGAAAAATAGATTTCCTGAAGAAATAGGACAAAATGGAGGGGTTTTTCGTTTTCTCCGGTATGAAATTGACAAGGAAGCTCAATTTCAGGACAATCTGAGAGTTGAAAAATTTTGAAAAAAAAAATATTGATACAGAAGACTCCCCCCTTTTAAAAAAATTAAAATTTTTGGTCTCAGATTTTCCTGAAAATGGGTTGTTTCCTAGTCAATTTGAGGCCGGAGAACACGAAAAAACCATCCATTTCGTCGTATCTCTTCGGGAATTGGAATTTTCCAACGAAAAATAGATTTCCTGAAGAAATAGGACAAAATGGAGGGGTTTTTCGATTTCTCCGGTATGCAATTGACAAGGAAGCTCAATTTCAGGACAATCTGAGAGTTGAAAAATTTTGAAAAAAAAAATATTGATACAGAAGACTCCCCCCTTGTAAAAAAATCAAAATTTTTGGTCTCAGATTTTCCTGAAAATGGGTTGTTTCCTAGTCAATTTGATGCCGGAGAACACGAAAAAACCATCCATTTCGTCGTATCTCTTCGGGAATTGGAATTTTCCAACGAAAAATAGATTTCCTGAAGAAATAGGACAAAATGGAGGGGTTTTTCGTTTTCTCCGGTATGAAATTGACAAGGAAGCTCGATTTCAGGACAATCTGAGAGTTGAAAAATTTTTTAAAAAAAAATATTGATACAGAAGACTCCCCCCTTGTAAAAAAATCAAAATTTTTGGTCTCAGATTTTCCTGAAAATGGGTTGTTTCCTAGTCAATTTGAGGCCGGAGAACACGAAAAAACCATCCATTTCGTCGTATCTCTTCGGGAATTGGAATTTTCCAACGAAAAATAGATTTCCTGAAGAAATAGGACAAAATGGAGGGGTTTTTCGATTTCTCCGGTATGCAATTGACAAGGAAGCTCAATTTCAGGACAATCTGAGAGTTGAAAAATTTTGAAAAAAAAAATATTGATACAGAAGACTCCCCCCTTGTAAAAAAAATCAAAATTTTTGGTCTCAGATTTTCCTGAAAATGGGTTGTTTCCTAGTCAATTTGATGCCGGAGAACACGAAAAAACCATCCATTTCGTCGTATCTCTTCGGGAATTGGAATTTTCCAACGAAAAATAGATTTCCTGAAGAAATAGGACAAAATGGAGGGGTTTTTCGATTTCTCCGGTATGAAATTGATAAGGAAGCTCAATTTCAGGACAATCTGAGAGTTGAAAAATTCAATAGTCAATTTGAGGCCGGAGAACACGAAAAAAACATCCATTTCGTCGTATCTCTTCGGGAATTGGAATTTTCCAACGAAAAATAGATTTCCTGAAGAAATAGGACAAAATGGAGGGGTTTTTCGTTTTCTCCGGTATGAAATTGACAAGGAAGCTCAATTTCTGGACAATCTGAGAGTTGAAAAATTTTGAAAAAAAAAATATTGAAAATGGGTTGTTTCCAAGTCAATTTGATGCCGGAGAACACGAAAAAACCATCCATTTCGTCGTATCTCTTCGGGAATTGGAATTTTCCAACGAAAAATAGATTTCCTGAAGAAATAGGACAAAATGGAGGGGTTTTTCGTTTTCTCCGGTATGAAATTGACAAGGAAGCTCAATTTCAGGACAATCTGAGAGTTGAAAAATTTTGAAAAAAAAATATTGAAAATGGGTTGTTTCCAAGTCAATTTGATGCCGGAGAACACGAAAAAACCATCCATTTCGTCGTATCTCTTCGGGAATTGGAATTTTCCGACGAAAAATAGATTTCCTGAAGAAATAGGACAAAATGGAGGGGTTTTTCGTTTTCTCCGGTATGAAATTGACAAGGAAGCTCAATTTCAGGACAATCTGAGAGTTGAAAAATTTTGAAAAAAAAAATATTGATACAGAAGACTCCCCCCTTGTAAAAAAATCAAAATTTTAGGTCTCAGATTTTCCTGAAAATGGGTTGTTTTCTAGTCAATTTGATGCCGGAGAACACGAAAAAACCATCCATTTCGTCGTATCTCTTCGGGAATTTGAATTTTCCGACGAAAAATAGATTTCCTGAAGAAATAGGACAAAATGGAGGGGTTTTTCGTTTTCTCCGGTATGAAATTGACAAGGAAGCTCAATTTCAGGACAATCTGAGAGTTGAAAAATTTTGAAAAAAAAAATATTGATACAGAAGACTCCCCCCTTTTAAAAAAATTAAAATTTTTGGTCTCAGATTTTCCTGAAAATGGGTTGTTTCCTAGTCAATTTGAGGCCGGAGAACACGAAAAAACCATCCATTTCGTCGTATCTCTTCGGGAATTGGAATTTTCCAACGAAAAATAGATTTCCTGAAGAAATAGGACAAAATGGAGGGGTTTTTCGATTTCTCCGGTATGCAATTGACAAGGAAGCTCAATTTCAGGACAATCTGAGAGTTGAAAAATTTTGAAAAAAAAAATATTGATACAGAAGACTCCCCCCTTGTAAAAAAATCAAAATTTTTGGTCTCAGATTTTCCTGAAAATGGGTTGTTTCCTAGTCAATTTGATGCCGGAGAACACGAAAAAACCATCCATTTCGTCGTATCTCTTCGGGAATTGGAATTTTCCAACGAAAAATAGATTTCCTGAAGAAATAGGACAAAATGGAGGGGTTTTTCGTTTTCTCCGGTATGAAATTGACAAGGAAGCTCGATTTCAGGACAATCTGAGAGTTGAAAAATTTTTTAAAAAAAAATATTGATACAGAAGACTCCCCCCTTGTAAAAAAATCAAAATTTTTGGTCTCAGATTTTCCTGAAAATGGGTTGTTTCCTAGTCAATTTGAGGCCGGAGAACACGAAAAAACCATCCATTTCGTCGTATCTCTTCGGGAATTGGAATTTTCCAACGAAAAATAGATTTCCTGAAGAAATAGGACAAAATGGAGGGGTTTTTCGATTTCTCCGGTATGCAATTGACAAGGAAGCTCAATTTCAGGACAATCTGAGAGTTGAAAAATTTTGAAAAAAAAAATATTGATACAGAAGACTCCCCCCTTGTAAAAAAATCAAAATTTTTGGTCTCAGATTTTCCTGAAAATGGGTTGTTTCCTAGTCAATTTGATGCCGGAGAACACGAAAAAACCATCCATTTCGTCGTATCTCTTCGGGAATTGGAATTTTCCAACGAAAAATAGATTTCCTGAAGAAATAGGACAAAATGGAGGGGTTTTTCGATTTCTCCGGTATGAAATTGATAAGGAAGCTCAATTTCAGGACAATCTGAGAGTTGAAAAATTCAATAGTCAATTTGAGGCCGGAGAACACGAAAAAAACATCCATTTCGTCGTATCTCTTCGGGAATTGGAATTTTCCAACGAAAAATAGATTTCCTGAAGAAATAGGACAAAATGGAGGGGTTTTTCGTTTTCTCCGGTATGAAATTGACAAGGAAGCTCAATTTCAGGACAATCTGAGAGTTGAAAAATTTTGAAAAAAAAAATATTGAAAATGGGTTGTTTCCAAGTCAATTTGATGCCGGAGAACACGAAAAAACCATCCATTTCGTCGTATCTCTTCGGGAATTGGAATTTTCCAACGAAAAATAGATTTCCTGAAGAAATAGGACAAAATGGAGGGGTTTTTCGTTTTCTCCGGTATGAAATTGACAAGGAAGCTCAATTTCAGGACAATCTGAGAGTTGAAAAATTTTGAAAAAAAAAATATTGAAAATGGGTTGTTTCCAAGTCAATTTGATGCCGGAGAACACGAAAAAACCATCCATTTCGTCGTATCTCTTCGGGAATTGGAATTTTCCGACGAAAAATAGATTTCCTGAAGAAATAGGACAAAATGGAGGGGTTTTTCGTTTTCTCCGGTATGAAATTGACAAGGAAGCTCAATTTCAGGACAATCTGAGAGTTGAAAAATTTTGAAAAAAAAAATATTGATACAGAAGACTCCCCCCTTGTAAAAAAATCAAAATTTTTGGTCTCAGATTTTCCTGAAAATGGGTTGTTTCCTAGTCAATTTGAGGCCGGAGGACACGAAAAAACCATCCATTTCGTCGTATCTCTTCGGGAATTGGAATTTTCCAACGAAAAATAGATTTCCTGAAGAAATAGGACAAAATGGAGGGCTTTTTCGATTTCTCCGGTATGCAATTGACAAGGAAGCTCAATTTCAGGACAATCTGAGAGTTGAAAAATTTTGAAAAAAAAAATATTGATACAGAAGACTCCCCCCTTGTAAAAAAATCAAAATTTTTGGTCTCAGATTTTCCTAAAAATGGGTTGTTTCCTAGACAATTTGATGCCGGAGAACACGAAAAAACCATCCATTTCGTCGTATCTCTTCGGGAATTTGAATTTTCCGACGAAAAATAGATTTCCTGAAGAAATAGGACAAAATGGAGGGGTTTTTCGTTTTCTCCGGTATGAAATTGACAAGGAAGCTCAATTTCAGGACAATCTGAGAGTTGAAAAATTTTGAAAAAAAAAAATATTGATACAGAAGACTCCCCCCTTGTAAAAAAATCAAAATTTTTGGTCTCAGATTTTCCTGAAAATGGGTTGTTTCCTAGTCAATTTGAGGCCGGAGAACACGAAAAAACCATCCATTTCGTCGTATCTCTTCGGGAATTGGAACTTTCCAACGAAAAATAGATTTCCTGAAGAAATAGGACAAAATGGAGGGGTTTTTCGATTTCTCCGGTATGCAATTGACAAGGAAGCTCAATTTCAGGACAATCTGAGAGTTGAAAAATTTTGAAAAAAAAAATATTGATACAGAAGACTCCCCCCTTGTAAAAAAATCAAAATTTTTGGTCTCAGATTTTCCTGAAAATGGGTTGTTTCCTAGTCAATTTGATGCCGGAGAACACGAAAAAACCATCCATTTCGTCGTATCTCTTCGGGAATTTGAATTTTCCGACGAAAAATAGATTTCCTGAAGAAATAGGACAAAATGGAGGGGTTATTCGTTTTCTCCGGTATGAAATTGACAAGGAAGCTCAATTTCAGGACAATCTGAGAGTTGAAAAATTTTGAAAAAAAAAATATTGATACAGAAGACTCCCCCCTTGTTAAAAAAATCAAAATTTTTGGTCTCAGATTTTCCTGAAAGTGGGTTGTTTCCTAGTCAATTTGAGGCCGGAGAACACGAAAAAACCATCCATTTCGTCGTATCTCTTCGGGAATTGGAATTTTCCAACGAAAAATAGATTTCCTGAAGAAATAGGACAAAATGGAGGGGTTTTTCGATTTCTCCGGTATGCAATTGACAAGGAAGCTCAATTTCAGGACAATCTGAGAGTTGAAAAATTTTGAAAAAAAAAATATTGATACAGAAGACTCCCCCCTTGTAAAAAAATCAAAATTTTTGGTCTCAGATTTTCCTAAAAATGGGTTGTTTCCTAGACAATTTGATGCCGGAGAACACGAAAAAACCATCCATTTCGTCGTATCTCTTCGGGAATTTGAATTTTCCGACGAAAAATAGATTTCCTGAAGAAATAGGACAAAATGGAGGGGTTTTTCGTTTTCTCCGGTATGAAATTGACAAGGAAGCTCAATTTCAGGACAATCCGAGAGTTGAAAAATTTTGAAAAAAAAATATTGAAAATGGGTTGTTTCCAAGTCAACTTGATGCCGGAGAACACGAAAAAACCATCCATTTCGTCGTATCTCTTCGGGAATTGGAATTTTCCAACGAAAAATAGATTTCCTGAAGAAATAGGACAAAATGGAGGGGTTTTTCGATTTCTCCGGTATGAAATTGACAAGGAAGCTCAATTTCAGGACAATCTGAGAGTTGAAAAATTCAATAGTCAATTTGAGGCCGGAGAACACGAAAAAAACATCCATTTCGTCGTATCTCTTCGGGAATTGGAATTTTCCAACGAAAAATAGATTTCCTGAAGAAATAGGACAAAATGGAGGGGTTTTTCGATTTCTCCGGTATGCAATTGACAAGGAAGCTCAATTTCAGGACAATCTGAGAGTTGAAAAATTTTGAAAAAAAAAATATTGATACAGAAGACTCCCCCCTTGTAAAAAAATCAAAATTTTTGGTCTCAGATTTTCCTGAAAATGGGTGTTTCCTAGTCAATTTGATGCCGGAGAACACGAAAAAACCATCCATTTCGTCGTATCTCTTCGGGAATTTGAATTTTCCGACGAAAAATAGATTTCCTGAAGAAATAGGACAAAATGGAGGGGTTTTTCGTTTTCTCCGGTATGAAATTGACAAGGAAGCTCAATTTCAGGACAATCTGAGAGTTGAAAAATTTTGAAAAAAAAATATTGAAAATGGGTTGTTTCCAAGTCAATTTGATGCCGGAGAACACGAAAAAACCATCCATTTCGTTGTATCTCTTCGGGAATTGGAATTTTCCAACGAAAAATAGATTTCCTGAAGAAATAGGACAAAATGGAGGGGTTTTTCGTTTTCTCCGGTATGAAATTGACAAGGAAGCTCAATTTCAGGACAATCTGAGAGTTGAAAAATTTTGAAAAAAAAAATATTGAAAATGGGTTGTTTCCAAGTCAATTTGATGCCGGAGAACACGAAAAAACCATCCATTTCGTCGTATCTCTTCGGGAATTGGAATTTTCCGACGAAAAATAGATTTCCTGAAGAAATAGGACAAAATGGAGGGGTTTTTCGTTTTCTCCGGTATGAAATTGACAAGGAAGCTCAATTTCAGGACAATCTGAGAGTTGAAAAATTTTGAAAAAAAAAATATTGATACAGAAGACTCCACCCTTGTAAAAAAATCAAAATTTTTGGTCTCTGATTTTCCTGAAAATGGGTTGTTTTCTAGTCAATTTGAGGCCGGAGAACACGAAAAAACCATCCATTTCGTCGTATCTCTTCGGGAATTTGAATTTTCCGACGAAAAATAGATTTCCTGAAGAAATAGGACAAAATGGAGGGGTTTTTCGTTTTCTCCGGTATGAAATTGACAAGGAAGCTCAATTTCAGGACAATCTGAGAGTTGAAAAATTTTGAAAAAAAAAATATTGATACAGAAGACTCCCCCCTTGTAAAAAAATCAAAATTTTTGGTCTCAGATTTTCCTGAAAATGGGTTGTTATCTAGTCAATTTGAGGCCGGAGGACACGAAAAAACCATCCATTTCGTCGTATCTCTTCGGGAATTGGAATTTTCCAACGAAAAATAGATTTCCTGAAGAAATAGGACAAAATGGAGGGGTTTTTCGATTTCGGTATGCAATTGACAAGGAAGCTCAATTTCAGGACAATCTGAGAGTTGAAAAATTTTGAAAAAAAAAATATTGATACAGAAGACTGCCCCTTGTAAAAAAAACAAAATTTTTGGTCTCAGATTTTCCTGAAAGTGGGTTGTTTCCTAGTCAATTTGATGCCGGAGAACACGAAAAAACCATCCATTTCGTCGTATCTCTTCGGGAATTTGAATTTTCCGACGAAAAATAGATTTCCTGAAGAAATAGGACAAAATGGAGGGGTTTTTCGTTTTCTCCGGTATGAAATTGACAAGGAAGCTCAATTTCAGGACAATCTGAGAGTTGAAAAATTTTGAAAAAAAAAATATTGATACAGAAGACTCCCCCCTTGTTAAAAAAATCAAAATTTTTGGTCTCAGATTTTCCTGAAAGTGGGTTGTTTCCTAGTCAATTTGAGGCCGGAGAACACGAAAAAACCATCCATTTCGTCGTATCTCTTCGGGAATTGGAATTTTCCAACGAAAAATAGATTTCCTGAAGAAATAGGACAAAATGGAGGGCTTTTTCGATTTCTCCGGTATGCAATTGACAAGGAAGCTCAATTTCAGGACAATCTGAGAGTTGAAAAATTTTGAAAAAAAAAATATTGATACAGAAGACTCCCCCCTTGTTAAAAAAATCAAAATTTTTGGTCTCAGATTTTCCTGAAAGTGGGTTGTTTCCTAGTCAATTTGAGGCCGGAGAACACGAAAAAACCATCCATTTCGTCGTATCTCTTCGGGAATTGGAATTTTCCAACGAAAAATAGATTTCCTGAAGAAATAGGACAAAATGGAGGGGTTTTTCGATTTCTCCGGTATGCAATTGACAAGGAAGCTCAATTTCAGGACAATCTGAGAGTTGAAAAATTTTGAAAAAAAAATATTGATACAGAAGACTCCCCCCTTGTAAAAAAATCAAAATTTTTGGTCTCAGATTTTCCTAAAAATGGGTTGTTTCCTAGACAATTTGATGCCGGAGAACACGAAAAAACCATCCATTTCGTCGTATCTCTTCGGGAATTTGAATTTTCCGACGAAAAATAGATTTCCTGAAGAAATAGGACAAAATGGAGGGGTTTTTCGTTTTCTCCGGTATGAAATTGACAAGGAAGCTCAATTTCAGGACAATCCGAGAGTTGAAAAATTTTGAAAAAAAAATATTGAAAATGGGTTGTTTCCAAGTCAATTTGATGCCGGAGAACACGAAAAAACCATCCATTTCGTCGTATCTCTTCGGGAATTGGAATTTTCCAACGAAAAATAGATTTCCTGAAGAAATAGGACAAAATGGAGGGGTTTTTCGATTTCTCCGGTATGAAATTGACAAGGAAGCTCAATTTCAGGACAATCTGAGAGTGGAAAAATTTTGAAAAAAAAAATATTGATACAGAAGACTCCCCCCTTGTAAAAAAATCAAAATTTTTGGTCTCAGATTTTCCTGAAAATGGGTTGTTATCTAGTCAATTTGAGGCCGGAGGACACGAAAAAACCATCCATTTCGTCGTATCTCTTCGGGAATTGGAATTTTCCAACGAAAAATAGATTTCCTGAAGAAATAGGACAAAATGGAGGGGTTTTTCGATTTCGGTATGCAATTGACAAGGAAGCTCAATTTCAGGACAATCTGAGAGTTGAAAAATTTTGAAAAAAAAAATATTGATACAGAAGACTGCCCCTTGTAAAAAAAACAAAATTTTTGGTCTCAGATTTTCCTGAAAGTGGGTTGTTTCCTAGTCAATTTGATGCCGGAGAACACGAAAAAACCATCCATTTCGTCGTATCTCTTCGGGAATTTGAATTTTCCGACGAAAAATAGATTTCCTGAAGAAATAGGACAAAATGGAGGGGTTTTTCGTTTTCTCCGGTATGAAATTGACAAGGAAGCTCAATTTCAGGACAATCTGAGAGTTGAAAAATTTTGAAAAAAAAAATATTGATACAGAAGACTCCCCCCTTGTAAAAAAATCAAAATTTTTGGTCTCAGATTTTCCTAAAAATGGGTTGTTTCCTAGACAATTTGATGCCGGAGAACACGAAAAAACCATCCATTTCGTCGTATCTCTTCGGGAATTTGAATTTTCCGACGAAAAATAGATTTCCTGAAGAAATAGGACAAAATGGAGGGGTTTTTCGTTTTCTCCGGTATGAAATTGACAAGGAAGCTCAATTTCAGGACAATCCGAGAGTTGAAAAATTTTGAAAAAAAAATATTGAAAATGGGTTGTTTCCAAGTCAATTTGATGCCGGAGAACACGAAAAAACCATCCATTTCGTCGTATCTCTTCGGGAATTGGAATTTTCCAACGAAAAATAGATTTCCTGAAGAAATAGGACAAAATGGAGGGGTTTTTCGATTTCTCCGGTATGAAATTGACAAGGAAGCTCAATTTCAGGACAATCTGAGAGTTGAAAAATTCAATAGTCAATTTGAGGCCGGAGAACACGAAAAAAACATCCATTTCGTCGTATCTCTTCGGGAATTGGAATTTTCCAACGAAAAATAGATTTCCTGAAGAAATAGGACAAAATGGAGGGGTTTTTCGATTTCTCCGGTATGCAATTGACAAGGAAGCTCAATTTCAGGACAATCTGAGAGTTGAAAAATTTTGAAAAAAAAAATATTGATACAGAAGACTCCCCCCTTGTAAAAAAATCAAAATTTTTGGTCTCAGATTTTCCTGAAAATGGGTTGTTTCCTAGTCAATTTGATGCCGGAGAACACGAAAAAACCATCCATTTCGTCGTATCTCTTCGGGAATTTGAATTTTCCGACGAAAAATAGATTTCCTGAAGAAATAGGACAAAATGGAGGGGTTTTTCGTTTTCTCCGGTATGAAATTGACAAGGAAGCTCAATTTCAGGACAATCTGAGAGTTGAAAAATTTTGAAAAAAAAATATTGAAAATGGGTTGTTTCCAAGTCAATTTGATGCCGGAGAACACGAAAAAACCATCCATTTCGTTGTATCTCTTCGGGAATTGGAATTTTCCAACGAAAAATAGATTTCCTGAAGAAATAGGACAAAATGGAGGGGTTTTTCGTTTTCTCCGGTATGAAATTGACAAGGAAGCTCAATTTCAGGACAATCTGAGAGTTGAAAAATTTTGAAAAAAAAAATATTGAAAATGGGTTGTTTCCAAGTCAATTTGATGCCGGAGAACACGAAAAAACCATCCATTTCGTCGTATCTCTTCGGGAATTGGAATTTTCCGACGAAAAATAGATTTCCTGAAGAAATAGGACAAAATGGAGGGGTTTTTCGTTTTCTCCGGTATGAAATTGACAAGGAAGCTCAATTTCAGGACAATCTGAGAGTTGAAAAATTTTGAAAAAAAAAATATTGATACAGAAGACTCCACCCTTGTAAAAAAATCAAAATTTTTGGTCTCTGATTTTCCTGAAAATGGGTTGTTTTCTAGTCAATTTGAGGCCGGAGAACACGAAAAAACCATCCATTTCGTCGTATCTCTTCGGGAATTTGAATTTTCCGACGAAAAATAGATTTCCTGAAGAAATAGGACAAAATGGAGGGGTTTTTCGTTTTCTCCGGTATGAAATTGACAAGGAAGCTCAATTTCAGGACAATCTGAGAGTTGAAAAATTTTGAAAAAAAAAATATTGATACAGAAGACTCCCCCCTTGTAAAAAAATCAAAATTTTTGGTCTCAGATTTTCCTGAAAATGGGTTGTTATCTAGTCAATTTGAGGCCGGAGGACACGAAAAAACCATCCATTTCGTCGTATCTCTTCGGGAATTGGAATTTTCCAACGAAAAATAGATTTCCTGAAGAAATAGGACAAAATGGAGGGGTTTTTCGATTTCGGTATGCAATTGACAAGGAAGCTCAATTTCAGGACAATCTGAGAGTTGAAAAATTTTGAAAAAAAAAATATTGATACAGAAGACTGCCCCTTGTAAAAAAAACAAAATTTTTGGTCTCAGATTTTCCTGAAAGTGGGTTGTTTCCTAATCAATTTGATGCCGGAGAACACGAAAAAACCATCCATTTCGTCGTATCTCTTCGGGAATTTGAATTTTCCGACGAAAAATAGATTTCCTGAAGAAATAGGACAAAATGGAGGGGTTTTTCGTTTTCTCCGGTATGAAATTGACAAGGAAGCTCAATTTCAGGACAATCTGAGAGTTGAAAAATTTTGAAAAAAAAAATATTGATACAGAAGACTCCCCCCTTGTAAAAAAATCAAAATTTTTGGTCTCAGATTTTCGTGAAAATGGGTTGTTTCCTAGTCAATTTGAGGCCGGAGAACACGAAAAAACCATCCATTTCGTCGTATCTCTTCGGGAATTGGAATTTTCCAACGAAAAATAGATTTCCTGAAGAAATAGGACAAAATGGAGGGCTTTTTCGATTTCTCCGGTATGCAATTGACAAGGAAGCTCAATTTCAGGACAATCTGAGAGTTGAAAAATTTTGAAAAAAAAAATATTGATACAGAAGACTCCCCCCTTGTTAAAAAAATCAAAATTTTTGGTCTCAGATTTTCCTGAAAGTGGGTTGTTTCCTAGTCAATTTGAGGCCGGAGAACACGAAAAAACCATCCATTTCGTCGTATCTCTTCGGGAATTGGAATTTTCCAACGAAAAATAGATTTCCTGAAGAAATAGGACAAAATGGAGGGGTTTTTCGATTTCTCCGGTATGCAATTGACAAGGAAGCTCAATTTCAGGACAATCTGAGAGTTGAAAAATTTTGAAAAAAAAATATTGATACAGAAGACTCCCCCCTTGTAAAAAAATCAAAATTTTTGGTCTCAGATTTTCCTAAAAATGGGTTGTTTCCTAGACAATTTGATGCCGGAGAACACGAAAAAACCATCCATTTCGTCGTATCTCTTCGGGAATTTGAATTTTCCGACGAAAAATAGATTTCCTGAAGAAATAGGACAAAATGGAGGGGTTTTTCGTTTTCTCCGGTATGAAATTGACAAGGAAGCTCAATTTCAGGACAATCCGAGAGTTGAAAAATTTTGAAAAAAAAATATTGAAAATGGGTTGTTTCCAAGTCAATTTGATGCCGGAGAACACGAAAAAACCATCCATTTCGTCGTATCTCTTCGGGAATTGGAATTTTCCAACGAAAAATAGATTTCCTGAAGAAATAGGACAAAATGGAGGGGTTTTTCGATTTCTCCGGTATGAAATTGACAAGGAAGCTCAATTTCAGGACAATCTGAGAGTTGAAAAATTCAATAGTCAATTTGAGGCCGGAGAACACGAAAAAAACATCCATTTCGTCGTATCTCTTCGGGAATTGGAATTTTCCAACGAAAAATAGATTTCCTGAAGAAATAGGACAAAATGGAGGGGTTTTTCGATTTCTCCGGTATGCAATTGACAAGGAAGCTCAATTTCAGGACAATCTGAGAGTTGAAAAATTTTGAAAAAAAAAATATTGATACAGAAGACTCCCCCCTTGTAAAAAAATCAAAATTTTTGGTCTCAGATTTTCCTGAAAATGGGTTGTTTCCTAGTCAATTTGATGCCGGAGAACACGAAAAAACCATCCATTTCGTCGTATCTCTTCGGGAATTTGAAATTTCCGACGAAAAATAGATTTCCTGAAGAAATAGGACAAAATGGAGGGGTTTTTCGTTTTCTCCGGTATGAAATTGACAAGGAAGCTCAATTTCAGGACAATCTGAGAGTTGAAAAATTTTGAAAAAAAAATATTGAAAATGGGTTGTTTCCAAGTCAATTTGATGCCGGAGAACACGAAAAAACCATCCATTTCGTCGTATCTCTTCGGGAATTGGAATTTTCCAACGAAAAATAGATTTCCTGAAGAAATAGGACAAAATGGAGGGGTTTTTCGTTTTCTCCGGTATGAAATTGACAAGGAAGCTCAATTTCAGGACAATCTGAGAGTTGAAAAATTTTGAAAAAAAAAATATTGAAAATGGGTTGTTTCCAAGTCAATTTGATGCCGGAGAACACGAAAAAACCATCCATTTCGTCGTATCTCTTCGGGAATTGGAATTTTCCGACGAAAAATAGATTTCCTGAAGAAATAGGACAAAATGGAGGGGTTTTTCGTTTTCTCCGGTATGAAATTGACAAGGAAGCTCAATTTCAGGACAATCTGAGAGTTGAAAAATTTTGAAAAAAAAAATATTGATACAGAAGACTCCCCCCTTGTAAAAAAATCAAAATTTTTGGTCTCAGATTTTCCTGAAAATGGGTTGTTATCTAGTCAATTTGAGGCCGGAGGACACGAAAAAACCATCCATTTCGTCGTATCTCTTCGGGAATTGGAATTTTCCAACGAAAAATAGATTTCCTGAAGAAATAGGACAAAATGGAGGGGTTTTTCGATTTCGGTATGCAATTGACAAGGAAGCTCAATTTCAGGACAATCTGAGAGTTGAAAAATTTTGAAAAAAAAAATATTGATACAGAAGACTCCCCCTTGTAAAAAAAACAAAATTTTTGGTCTCAGATTTTCCTGAAAGTGGGTTGTTTCCTAGTCAATTTGATGCCGGAGAACACGAAAAAACCATCCATTTCGTCGTATCTCTTCGGGAATTTGAATTTTCCGACGAAAAATAGATTTCCTGAAGAAATAGGACAAAATGGAGGGGTTTTTCGTTTTCTCCGGTATGAAATTGACAAGGAAGCTCAATTTCAGGACAATCTGAGAGTTGAAAAATTTTGAAAAAAAAAATATTGATACAGAAGACTCCCCCCTTGTAAAAAAATCAAAATTTTTGGTCTCAGATTTTCGTGAAAATGGGTTGTTTCCTAGTCAATTTGAGGCCGGAGAACACGAAAAAACCATCCATTTCGTCGTATCTCTTCGGGAATTGGAATTTTCCAACGAAAAATAGGTTTCCTGAAGAAATAGGACAAAATGGAGGGCTTTTTCGATTTCTCCGGTATGCAATTGACAAGGAAGCTCAATTTCAGGACAATCTGAGAGTTGAAAAATTTTGAAAAAAAAAATATTGATACAGAAGACTCCCCCCTTGTAAAAAAAATCAAAATTTTTGGTCTCAGATTTTCCTGAAAATGGGTTGTTTTCTAGTCAATTTGATGCCGGAGAACACGAAAAAACCATCCATTTCGTCGTATCTCTTCGGGAATTTGAATTTTCCGACGAAAAATAGATTTCCTGAAGAAATAGGACAAAATGGAGGGGTTTTTCGTTTTCTCCGGTATGAAATTGACAAGGAAGCTCAATTTCAGGACAATCTGAGAGTTGCAAAATTCAATAGTCAATTTGAGGCCGGAGAACACGAAAAAAACATCCATTTCGTCGTATCTCTTCGGGAATTGGAATTTTCCAACGAAAAATAGATTTCCTGAAGAAATAGGACAAAATGGAGGGGTTTTTCGATTTCTCCGGTATGCAATTGACAAGGAAGCTCAATTTCAGGACAATCTGAGAGTTGAAAAATTTTGAAAAAAAAAATATTGATACAGAAGACTCCCCCCTTGTAAAAAATCAAAATTTTTGGTCTCAGATTTTCCTGAAAATGGGTTGTTTCCTAGTCAATTTGATGCCGGAGAACACGAAAAAACCATCCATTTCGTCGTATCTCTTCGGGAATTTGAATTTTCCGACGAAAAATAGATTTCCTGAAGAAATAGGACAAAATGGAGGGGTTTTTCGTTTTCTCCGGTATGAAATTGACAAGGAAGCTCAATTTCAGGACAATCTGAGAGTTGAAAAATTTTGAAAAAAAAATATTGAAAATGGGTTGTTTCCAAGTCAATTTGATGCCGGAGAACACGAAAAAACCATCCATTTCGTCGTATCTCTTCGGGAATTGGAATTTTCCAACGAAAAATAGATTTCCTGAAGAAATAGGACAAAATGGAGGGGTTTTTCGTTTTCTCCGGTATGAAATTGACAAGGAAGCTCAATTTCAGGACAATCTGAGAGTTGAAAAATTTTGAAAAAAAAAATATTGAAAATGGGTTGTTTCCAAGTCAATTTGATGCCGGAGAACACGAAAAAACCATCCATTTCGTCGTATCTCTTCGGGAATTGGAATTTTCCGACGAAAAATAGATTTCCTGAAGAAATAGGACAAAATGGAGGGGTTTTTCGTTTTCTCCGGTATGAAATTGACAAGGAAGCTCAATTTCAGGACAATCTGAGAGTTGAAAAATTTTGAAAAAAAAAATATTGATACAGAAGACTCCACCCTTGTAAAAAAATCAAAATTTTTGGTCTCAGATTTTCCTGAAAATGGGTTGTTATCTAGTCAATTTGAGGCCGGAGGACACGAAAAAACCATCCATTTCGTCGTATCTCTTCGGGAATTGGAATTTTCCAACGAAAAATAGATTTCCTGAAGAAATAGGACAAAATGGAGGGCTTTTTCGATTTCTCCGGTATGCAATTGACAAGGAAGCTCAATTTCAGGACAATCTGAGAGCTGAAAAATTTTGAAAAAAAAAATATTGATACAGAAGAGTCCCCCCTTGTTAAAAAAATCAAAATTTTTGGTCTCAGATTTTCCTGAAAGTGGGTTGTTTCCTAGTCAATTTGAGGCCGGAGAACACGAAAAAACCATCCATTTCGTCGTATCTCTTCGGGAATTGGAATTTTCCAACGAAAAATAGATTACCTGAAGAAATAGGACAAAATGGAGGGGTTTTTCGATTTCTCCGGTATGCAATTGACAAGGAAGCTCAATTTCAGGACAATCTGAGAGTTGAAAAATTTTGAAAAAAAAAATATTGATACAGAAGACTCCCCCCTTGTAAAAAAATCAAAATTTTTGGTCTCAGATTTTCCTAAAAATGGGTTGTTTCCTAGACAATTTGATGCCGGAGAACACGAAAAAACCATCCATTTCGTCGTATCTCTTCGGGAATTTGAATTTTCCGACGAAAAATAGATTTCCTGAAGAAATAGGACAAAATGGAGGGGTTTTTCGTTTTCTCCGGTATGAAATTGACAAGGAAGCTCAATTTCAGGACAATCCGAGAGTTGAAAAATTTTGAAAAAAAAATATTGAAAATGGGTTGTTTCCAAGTAAATTTGATGCCGGAGAACACGAAAAAACCATCCATTTCGTCGTATCTCTTCGGGAATTGGAATTTTCCAACGAAAAATAGATTTCCTGAAGAAATAGGACAAAATGGAGGGGTTTTTCGATTTCTCCGGTATGAAATTGACAAGGAAGCTCAATTTCAGGACAATCTGAGAGTTGAAAAATTCAATAGTCAATTTGAGGCCGGAGAACACGAAAAAAACATCCATTTCGTCGTATCTCTTCGGGAATTGGAATTTTCCAACGAAAAATAGATTTCCTGAAGAAATAGGACAAAATGGAGGGGTTTTTCGATTTCTCCGGTATGCAATTGACAAGGAAGCTCAATTTCAGGACAATCCGAGAGTTGAAAAATTTTGAAAAAAAAAATATTGATACAGAAGACTCCCCCCTTGTAAAAAAATCAAAATTTTTGGTCTCAGATTTTCCTGAAAATGGGTTGTTTCCTAGTCAATTTGATGCCGGAGAACACGAAAAAACCATCCATTTCGTCGTATCTCTTCGGGAATTTGAAATTTCCGACGAAAAATAGATTTCCTGAAGAAATAGGACAAAATGGAGGGGTTTTTCGTTTTCTCCGGTATGAAATTGACAAGGAAGCTCAATTTCAGGACAATCTGAGAGTTGAAAAATTTTGAAAAAAAAATATTGAAAATGGGTTGTTTCCAAGTCAATTTGATGCCGGAGAACACGAAAAAACCATCCATTTCGTCGTATCTCTTCGGGAATTGGAATTTTCCAACGAAAAATAGATTTCCTGAAGAAATAGGACAAAATGGAGGGGTTTTTCGTTTTCTCCGGTATGAAATTGACAAGGAAGCTCAATTTCAGGACAATCTGAGAGTTGAAAAATTTTGAAAAAAAAAATATTGAAAATGGGTTGTTTCCAAGTCAATTTGATGCCGGAGAACACGAAAAAACCATCCATTTCGTCGTATCTCTTCGGGAATTGGAATTTTCCGACGAAAAATAGATTTCCTGAAGAAATAGGACAAAATGGAGGGGTTTTTCGTTTTCTCCGGTATGAAATTGACAAGGAAGCTCAATTTCAGGACAATCTGAGAGTTGAAAAATTTTGAAAAAAAAAATATTGATACAGAAGACTCCCCCCTTGTAAAAAAATCAAAATTTTTGGTCTCAGATTTTCCTGAAAATGGGTTGTTATCTAGTCAATTTGAGGCCGGAGGACACGAAAAAACCATCCATTTCGTCGTATCTCTTCGGGAATTGGAATTTTCCAACGAAAAATAGATTTCCTGAAGAAATAGGACAAAATGGAGGGGTTTTTCGATTTCGGTATGCAATTGACAAGGAAGCTCAATTTCAGGACAATCTGAGAGTTGAAAAATTTTGAAAAAAAAAATATTGATACAGAAGACTCCCCCTTGTAAAAAAAACAAAATTTTTGGTCTCAGATTTTCCTGAAAGTGGGTTGTTTCCTAGTCAATTTGATGCCGGAGAACACGAAAAAACCATCCATTTCGTCGTATCTCTTCGGGAATTTGAATTTTCCGACGAAAAATAGATTTCCTGAAGAAATAGGACAAAATGGAGGGGTTTTTCGTTTTCTCCGGTATGAAATTGACAAGGAAGCTCAATTTCAGGACAATCTGAGAGTTGAAAAATTTTGAAAAAAAAAATATTGATACAGAAGACTCCCCCCTTGTAAAAAAATCAAAATTTTTGGTCTCAGATTTTCCTGAAAATGGGTTGTTATCTAGTCAATTTGAGGCCGGAGGACACGAGAAAACCATCCATTTCGTCGTATCTCTTCGGGAATTGGAATTTTCCAACGAAAAATAGATTTCCTGAAGAAATAGGACAAAATGGAGGGGTTTTTCGATTTCGGTATGCAATTGACAAGGAAGCTCAATTTCAGGACAATCTGAGAGTTGAAAAATTTTGAAAAAAAAAATATTGATACAGAAGACTCCCCCTTGTAAAAAAAACAAAATTTTTGGTCTCAGATTTTCCTGAAAGTGGGTTGTTTCCTAGTCAATTTGATGCCGGAGAACACGAAAAAACCATCCATTTCGTCGTATCTCTTCGGGAATTTGAATTTTCCGACGAAAAATAGATTTCCTGAAGAAATAGGACAAAATGGAGGGGTTTTTCGTTTTCTCCGGTATGAAATTGACAAGGAAGCTCAATTTCAGGACAATCTGAGAGTTGAAAAATTTTGAAAAAAAAAATATTGATACAGAAGACTCCCCCCTTGTAAAAAAATCAAAATTTTTGGTCTCAGATTTTCGTGAAAATGGGTTGTTTCCTAGTCAATTTGAGGCCGGAGAACACGAAAAAACCATCCATTTCGTCGTATCTCTTCGGGAATTGGAATTTTCCAACGAAAAATAGGTTTCCTGAAGAAATAGGACAAAATGGAGGGCTTTTTCGATTTCTCCGGTATGCAATTGACAAGGAAGCTCAATTTCAGGACAATCTGAGAGTTGAAAAATTCAATAGTCAATTTGAGGCCGGAGAACACGAAAAAAACATCCATTTCGTCGTATCTCTTCGGGAATTGGAATTTTCCAACGAAAAATAGATTTCCTGAAGAAATAGGACAAAATGGAGGGGTTTTTCGATTTCTCCGGTATGCAATTGACAAGGAAGCTCAATTTCAGGACAATCTGAGAGTTGAAAAATTTTGAAAAAAAAAATATTGATACAGAAGACTCCCCCCTTGTAAAAAATCAAAATTTTTGGTCTCAGATTTTCCTGAAAATGGGTTGTTTCCTAGTCAATTTGATGCCGGAGAACACGAAAAAACCATCCATTTCGTCGTATCTCTTCGGGAATTTGAATTTTCCGACGAAAAATAGATTTCCTGAAGAAATAGGACAAAATGGAGGGGTTTTTCGTTTTCTCCGGTATGAAATTGACAAGGAAGCTCAATTTCAGGACAATCTGAGAGTTGAAAAATTTTGAAAAAAAAATATTGAAAATGGGTTGTTTCCAAGTCAATTTGATGCCGGAGAACACGAAAAAACCATCCATTTCGTCGTATCTCTTCGGGAATTGGAATTTTCCAACGAAAAATAGATTTCCTGAAGAAATAGGACAAAATGGAGGGGTTTTTCGTTTTCTCCGGTATGAAATTGACAAGGAAGCTCAATTTCAGGACAATCTGAGAGTTGAAAAATTTTGAAAAAAAAAATATTGAAAATGGGTTGTTTCCAAGTCAATTTGATGCCGGAGAACACGAAAAAACCATCCATTTCGTCGTATCTCTTCGGGAATTGGAATTTTCCGACGAAAAATAGATTTCCTGAAGAAATAGGACAAAATGGAGGGGTTTTTCGTTTTCTCCGGTATGAAATTGACAAGGAAGCTCAATTTCAGGACAATCTGAGAGTTGAAAAATTTTGAAAAAAAAAATATTGATACAGAAGACTCCACCCTTGTAAAAAAATCAAAATTTTTGGTCTCAGATTTTCCTGAAAATGGGTTGTTTTCTAGTCAATTTGAGGCCGGAGAACACGAAAAAACCATCCATTTCGTCGTATCTCTTCGGGAATTTGAATTTTCCGACGAAAAATAGATTTCCTGAAGAAATAGGACAAAATGGAGGGGTTTTTCGTTTTCTCCGGTATGAAATTGACAAGGAAGCTCAATTTCAGGACAATCTGAGAGTTGAAAAATTTTGAAAAAAAAAATATTGATACAGAAGACTCCCCCCTTGTAAAAAAATCAAAATTTTTGGTCTCAGATTTTCCTGAAAATGGGTTGTTATCTAGTCAATTTGAGGCCGGAGGACACGAAAAAAACATCCATTTCGTCGTATCTCTTCGGGAATTGGAATTTTCCAACGAAAAATAGATTTCCTGAAGAAATAGGACAAAATGGAGGGGTTTTTCGATTTCGGTATGCAATTGACAAGGAAGCTCAATTTCAGGACAATCTGAGAGTTGAAAAATTTTGAAAAAAAAAATATTGATACAGAAGACTCCCCCTTGTAAAAAAATCAAAATTTTTGGTCTCAGATTTTCCTGAAAGTGGGTTGTTTCCTAGTCAATTTGATGCCGGAGAACACGAAAAAACCATCCATTTCGTCGTATCTCTTCGGGAATTTGAATTTTCCGACGAAAAATAGATTTCCTGAAGAAATAGGACAAAATGGAGGGGTTTTTCGTTTTCTCCGGTATGAAATTGACAAGGAAGCTCAATTTCAGGACAATCTGAGAGTTGAAAAATTTTGAAAAAAAAAATATTGATACAGAAGACTCCCCCCTTGTAAAAAAATCAAAATTTTTGGTCTCAGATTTTCCTGAAAATGGGTTGTTTCCTAGTCAATTTGATGCCGGAGAACACGAAAAAACCATCCATTTCGTCGTATCTCTTCGGGAATTTGAAATTTCCGACGAAAAATAGATTTCCTGAAGAAATAGGACAAAATGGAGGGGTTTTTCGTTTTCTCCGGTATGAAATTGACAAGGAAGCTCAATTTCAGGACAATCTGAGAGTTGAAAAATTTTGAAAAAAAAATATTGAAAATGGGTTGTTTCCAAGTCAATTTGATGCCGGAGAACACGAAAAAACCATCCATTTCGTCGTATCTCTTCGGGAATTGGAATTTTCCAACGAAAAATAGATTTCCTGAAGAAATAGGACAAAATGGAGGGGTTTTTCGTTTTCTCCGGTATGAAATTGACAAGGAAGCTCAATTTCAGGACAATCTGAGAGTTGAAAAATTTTGAAAAAAAAAATATTGAAAATGGGTTGTTTCCAAGTCAATTTGATGCCGGAGAACACGAAAAAACCATCCATTTCGTCGTATCTCTTCGGGAATTGGAATTTTCCGACGAAAAATAGATTTCCTGAAGAAATAGGACAAAATGGAGGGGTTTTTCGTTTTCTCCGGTATGAAATTGACAAGGAAGCTCAATTTCAGGACAATCTGAGAGTTGAAAAATTTTGAAAAAAAAAATATTGATACAGAAGACTCCCCCCTTGTAAAAAAATCAAAATTTTTGGTCTCAGATTTTCCTGAAAATGGGTTGTTATCTAGTCAATTTGAGGCCGGAGGACACGAAAAAACCATCCATTTCGTCGTATCTCTTCGGGAATTGGAATTTTCCAACGAAAAATAGATTTCCTGAAGAAATAGGACAAAATGGAGGGGTTTTTCGATTTCGGTATGCAATTGACAAGGAAGCTCAATTTCAGGACAATCTGAGAGTTGAAAAATTTTGAAAAAAAAAATATTGATACAGAAGACTCCCCCTTGTAAAAAAAACAAAATTTTTGGTCTCAGATTTTCCTGAAAGTGGGTTGTTTCCTAGTCAATTTGATGCCGGAGAACACGAAAAAACCATCCATTTCGTCGTATCTCTTCGGGAATTTGAATTTTCCGACGAAAAATAGATTTCCTGAAGAAATAGGACAAAATGGAGGGGTTTTTCGTTTTCTCCGGTATGAAATTGACAAGGAAGCTCAATTTCAGGACAATCTGAGAGTTGAAAAATTTTGAAAAAAAAAATATTGATACAGAAGACTCCCCCCTTGTAAAAAAATCAAAATTTTTGGTCTCAGATTTTCGTGAAAATGGGTTGTTTCCTAGTCAATTTGAGGCCGGAGAACACGAAAAAACCATCCATTTCGTCGTATCTCTTCGGGAATTGGAATTTTCCAACGAAAAATAGGTTTCCTGAAGAAATAGGACAAAATGGAGGGCTTTTTCGATTTCTCCGGTATGCAATTGACAAGGAAGCTCAATTTCAGGACAATCTGAGAGTTGAAAAATTTTGAAAAAAAAAATATTGATACAGAAGACTCCCCCCTTGTAAAAAAATCAAAATTTTTGGTCTCAGATTTTCCTGAAAATGGGTTGTTTTCTAGTCAATTTGATGCCGGAGAACACGAAAAAACCATCCATTTCGTCGTATCTCTTCGGGAATTTGAATTTTCCGACGAAAAATAGATTTCCTGAAGAAATAGGACAAAATGGAGGGGTTTTTCGTTTTCTCCGGTATGAAATTGACAAGGAAGCTCAATTTCAGGACAATCTGAGAGTTGAAAAATTCAATAGTCAATTTGAGGCCGGAGAACACGAAAAAAACATCCATTTCGTCGTATCTCTTCGGGAATTGGAATTTTCCAACGAAAAATAGATTTCCTGAAGAAATAGGACAAAATGGAGGGGTTTTTCGATTTCTCCGGTATGCAATTGACAAGGAAGCTCAATTTCAGGACAATCTGAGAGTTGAAAAATTTTGAAAAAAAAAATATTGATACAGAAGACTCCCCCCTTGTAAAAAATCAAAATTTTTGGTCTCAGATTTTCCTGAAAATGGGTTGTTTCCTAGTCAATTTGATGCCGGAGAACACGAAAAAACCATCCATTTCGTCGTATCTCTTCGGGAATTTGAATTTTCCGACGAAAAATAGATTTCCTGAAGAAATAGGACAAAATGGAGGGGTTTTTCGTTTTCTCCGGTATGAAATTGACAAGGAAGCTCAATTTCAGGACAATCTGAGAGTTGAAAAATTTTGAAAAAAAAATATTGAAAATGGGTTGTTTCCAAGTCAATTTGATGCCGGAGAACACGAAAAAACCATCCATTTCGTCGTATCTCTTCGGGAATTGGAATTTTCCAACGAAAAATAGATTTCCTGAAGAAATAGGACAAAATGGAGGGGTTTTTCGTTTTCTCCGGTATGAAATTGACAAGGAAGCTCAATTTCAGGACAATCTGAGAGTTGAAAAATTTTGAAAAAAAAAATATTGATACAGAAGACTCCACCCTTGTAAAAAAATCAAAATTTTTGGTCTCAGATTTTCCTGAAAATGGGTTGTTATCTAGTCAATTTGAGGCCGGAGGACACGAAAAAACCATCCATTTCGTCGTATCTCTTCGGGAATTGGAATTTTCCAACGAAAAATAGATTTCCTGAAGAAATAGGACAAAATGGAGGGCTTTTTCGATTTCTCCGGTATGCAATTGACAAGGAAGCTCAATTTCAGGACAATCTGAGAGTTGAAAAATTTTGAAAAAAAAAATATTGATACAGAAGACTCCCCCCTTGTTAAAAAAATCAAAATTTTTGGTCTCAGATTTTCCTGAAAGTGGGTTGTTTCCTAGTCAATTTGAGGCCGGAGAACACGAAAAAACCATCCATTTCGTCGTATCTCTTCGGGAATTGGAATTTTCCAACGAAAAATAGATTTCCTGAAGAAATAGGACAAAATGGAGGGGTTTTTCGATTTCTCCGGTATGCAATTGACAAGGAAGCTCAATTTCAGGACAATCTGAGAGTTGAAAAATTTTGAAAAAAAAAATATTGATACAGAAGACTCCCCCCTTGTAAAAAAATCAAAATTTTTGGTCTCAGATTTTCCTAAAAATGGGTTGTTTCCTAGACAATTTGATGCCGGAGAACACGAAAAAACCATCCATTTCGTCGTATCTCTTCGGGAATTTGAAATTTCCGACGAAAAATAGATTTCCTGAAGAAATAGGACAAAATGGAGGGGTTTTTCGTTTTCTCCGGTATGAAATTGACAAGGAAGCTCAATTTCAGGACAATCCGAGAGTTGAAAAATTTTGAAAAAAAAATATTGAAAATGGGTTGTTTCCAAGTAAATTTGATGCCGGAGAACACGAAAAAACCATCCATTTCGTCGTATCTCTTCGGGAATTGGAATTTTCCAACGAAAAATAGATTTCCTGAAGAAATAGGACAAAATGGAGGGGTTTTTCGATTTCTCCGGTATGAAATTGACAAGGAAGCTCAATTTCAGGACAATCTGAGAGTTGAAAAATTCAATAGTCAATTTGAGGCCGGAGAACACGAAAAAAACATCCATTTCGTCGTATCTCTTCGGGAATTGGAATTTTCCAACGAAAAATAGATTTCCTGAAGAAATAGGACAAAATGGAGGGGTTTTTCGATTTCTCCGGTATGCAATTGACAAGGAAGCTCAATTTCAGGACAATCCGAGAGTTGAAAAATTTTGAAAAAAAAAATATTGATACAGAAGACTCCCCCCTTGTAAAAAAATCAAAATTTTTGGTCTCAGATTTTCCTGAAAATGGGTTGTTTCCTAGTCAATTTGATGCCGGAGAACACGAAAAAACCATCCATTTCGTCGTATCTCTTCGGGAATTTGAAATTTCCGACGAAAAATAGATTTCCTGAAGAAATAGGACAAAATGGAGGGGTTTTTCGTTTTCTCCGGTATGAAATTGACAAGGAAGCTCAATTTCAGGACAATCTGAGAGTTGAAAAATTTTGAAAAAAAAAATATTGAAAATGGGTTGTTTCCAAGTCAATTTGATGCCGGAGAACACGAAAAAACCATCCATTTCGTCGTATCTCTTCGGGAATTGGAATTTTCCGACGAAAAATAGATTTCCTGAAGAAATAGGACAAAATGGAGGGGTTTTTCGTTTTCTCCGGTATGAAATTGACAAGGAAGCTCAATTTCAGGACAATCTGAGAGTTGAAAAATTTTGAAAAAAAAAATATTGATACAGAAGACTCCCCCCTTGTAAAAAAATCAAAATTTTTGGTCTCAGATTTTCCTGAAAATGGGTTGTTATCTAGTCAATTTGAGGCCGGAGGACACGAAAAAACCATCCATTTCGTCGTATCTCTTCGGGAATTGGAATTTTCCAACGAAAAATAGATTTCCTGAAGAAATAGGACAAAATGGAGGGGTTTTTCGATTTCGGTATGCAATTGACAAGGAAGCTCAATTTCAGGACAATCTGAGAGTTGAAAAATTTTGAAAAAAAAAATATTGATACAGAAGACTCCCCCTTGTAAAAAAAACAAAATTTTTGGTCTCAGATTTTCCTGAAAGTGGGTTGTTTCCTAGTCAATTTGATGCCGGAGAACACGAAAAAACCATCCATTTCGTCGTATCTCTTCGGGAATTTGAATTTTCCGACGAAAAATAGATTTCCTGAAGAAATAGGACAAAATGGAGGGGTTTTTCGTTTTCTCCGGTATGAAATTGACAAGGAAGCTCAATTTCAGGACAATCTGAGAGTTGAAAAATTTTGAAAAAAAAAATATTGATACAGAAGACTCCCCCCTTGTAAAAAAATCAAAATTTTTGGTCTCAGATTTTCCTGAAAATGGGTTGTTATCTAGTCAATTTGAGGCCGGAGGACACGAGAAAACCATCCATTTCGTCGTATCTCTTCGGGAATTGGAATTTTCCAACGAAAAATAGATTTCCTGAAGAAATAGGACAAAATGGAGGGGTTTTTCGATTTCGGTATGCAATTGACAAGGAAGCTCAATTTCAGGACAATCTGAGAGTTGAAAAATTTTGAAAAAAAAAATATTGATACAGAAGACTCCCCCTTGTAAAAAAAACAAAATTTTTGGTCTCAGATTTTCCTGAAAGTGGGTTGTTTCCTAGTCAATTTGATGCCGGAGAACACGAAAAAACCATCCATTTCGTCGTATCTCTTCGGGAATTTGAATTTTCCGACGAAAAATAGATTTCCTGAAGAAATAGGACAAAATGGAGGGGTTTTTCGTTTTCTCCGGTATGAAATTGACAAGGAAGCTCAATTTCAGGACAATCTGAGAGTTGAAAAATTTTGAAAAAAAAAATATTGATACAGAAGACTCCCCCCTTGTAAAAAAATCAAAATTTTTGGTCTCAGATTTTCGTGAAAATGGGTTGTTTCCTAGTCAATTTGAGGCCGGAGAACACGAAAAAACCATCCATTTCGTCGTATCTCTTCGGGAATTGGAATTTTCCAACGAAAAATAGGTTTCCTGAAGAAATAGGACAAAATGGAGGGCTTTTTCGATTTCTCCGGTATGCAATTGACAAGGAAGCTCAATTTCAGGACAATCTGAGAGTTGAAAAATTTTGAAAAAAAAAATATTGATACAGAAGACTCCCCCCTTGTAAAAAAATCAAAATTTTTGGTCTCAGATTTTCCTGAAAATGGGTTGTTTTCTAGTCAATTTGATGCCGGAGAACACGAAAAAACCATCCATTTCGTCGTATCTCTTCGGGAATTTGAATTTTCCGACGAAAAATAGATTTCCTGAAGAAATAGGACAAAATGGAGGGGTTTTTCGTTTTCTCCGGTATGAAATTGACAAGGAAGCTCAATTTCAGGACAATCTGAGAGTTGAAAAATTCAATAGTCAATTTGAGGCCGGAGAACACGAAAAAAACATCCATTTCGTCGTATCTCTTCGGGAATTGGAATTTTCCAACGAAAAATAGATTTCCTGAAGAAATAGGACAAAATGGAGGGGTTTTTCGATTTCTCCGGTATGCAATTGACAAGGAAGCTCAATTTCAGGACAATCTGAGAGTTGAAAAATTTTGAAAAAAAAAATATTGATACAGAAGACTCCCCCCTTGTAAAAAATCAAAATTTTTGGTCTCAGATTTTCCTGAAAATGGGTTGTTTCCTAGTCAATTTGATGCCGGAGAACACGAAAAAACCATCCATTTCGTCGTATCTCTTCGGGAATTTGAATTTTCCGACGAAAAATAGATTTCCTGAAGAAATAGGACAAAATGGAGGGGTTTTTCGTTTTCTCCGGTATGAAATTGACAAGGAAGCTCAATTTCAGGACAATCTGAGAGTTGAAAAATTTTGAAAACAAAATATTGAAAATGGGTTGTTTCCAAGTCAATTTGATGCCGGAGAACACGAAAAAACCATCCATTTCGTCGTATCTCTTCGGGAATTGGAATTTTCCAACGAAAAATAGATTTCCTGAAGAAATAGGACAAAATGGAGGGGTTTTTCGTTTTCTCCGGTATGAAATTGACAAGGAAGCTCAATTTCAGGACAATCTGAGAGTTGAAAAATTTTGAAAAAAAAAATATTGAAAATGGGTTGTTTCCAAGTCAATTTGATGCCGGAGAACACGAAAAAACCATCCATTTCGTCGTATCTCTTCGGGAATTGGAATTTTCCGACGAAAAATAGATTTCCTGAAGAAATAGGACAAAATGGAGGGGTTTTTCGTTTTCTCCGGTATGAAATTGACAAGGAAGCTCAATTTCAGGACAATCTGAGAGTTGAAAAATTTTGAAAAAAAAAATATTGATACAGAAGACTCCACCCTTGTAAAAAAATCAAAATTTTTGGTCTCAGATTTTCCTGAAAATGGGTTGTTTTCTAGTCAATTTGAGGCCGGAGAACACGAAAAAACCATCCATTTCGTCGTATCTCTTCGGGAATTTGAATTTTCCGACGAAAAATAGATTTCCTGAAGAAATAGGACAAAATGGAGGGGTTTTTCGTTTTCTCCGGTATGAAATTGACAAGGAAGCTCAATTTCAGGACAATCTGAGAGTTGAAAAATTTTGAAAAAAAAAATATTGATACAGAAGACTCCCCCCTTGTAAAAAAATCAAAATTTTTGGTCTCAGATTTTCCTGAAAATGGGTTGTTATCTAGTCAATTTGAGGCCGGAGGACACGAAAAAAACATCCATTTCGTCGTATCTCTTCGGGAATTGGAATTTTCCAACGAAAAATAGATTTCCTGAAGAAATAGGACAAAATGGAGGGGTTTTTCGATTTCGGTATGCAATTGACAAGGAAGCTCAATTTCAGGACAATCTGAGAGTTGAAAAATTTTGAAAAAAAAAATATTGATACAGAAGACTCCCCCTTGTAAAAAAATCAAAATTTTTGGTCTCAGATTTTCCTGAAAGTGGGTTGTTTCCTAGTCAATTTGATGCCGGAGAACACGAAAAAACCATCCATTTCGTCGTATCTCTTCGGGAATTTGAATTTTCCGACGAAAAATAGATTTCCTGAAGAAATAGGACAAAATGGAGGGGTTTTTCGTTTTCTCCGGTATGAAATTGACAAGGAAGCTCAATTTCAGGACAATCTGAGAGTTGAAAAATTTTGAAAAAAAAAATATTGATACAGAAGACTCCCCCCTTGTAAAAAAATCAAAATTTTTGGTCTCAGATTTTCGTGAAAATGGGTTGTTTCCTAGTCAATTTGAGGCCGGAGAACACGAAAAAACCATCCATTTCGTCGTATCTCTTCGGGAATTGGAATTTTCCAACGAAAAATAGATTTCCTGAAGAAATAGGACAAAATGGAGGGCTTTTTCGATTTCTCCGGTATGCAATTGACAAGGAAGCTCAATTTCAGGACAATCTGAGAGTTGAAAAATTTTGAAAAAAAAAATATTGATACAGAAGACTCCCCCCTTGTAAAAAAATCAAAATTTTTGGTCTCAGATTTTCCTGAAAATGGGTTGTTTTCTAGTCAATTTGATGCCGGAGAACACGAAAAAACCATCCATTTCGTCGTATCTCTTCGGGAATTTGAATTTTCCGACGAAAAATAGATTTCCTGAAGAAATAGGACAAAATGGAGGGGTTTTTCGTTTTCTCCGGTATGAAATTGACAAGGAAGCTCAATTTCAGGACAATCTGAGAGTTGAAAAATTTTGAAAAAAAAAATATTGATACAGAAGACTCCCCCCTTTTAAAAAAATTAAAATTTTTGGTCTCAGATTTTCCTGAAAATGGGTTGTTTCCTAGTCAATTTGAGGCCGGAGAACACGAAAAAACCATCCATTTCGTCGTATCTCTTCGGGAATTGGAATTTTCCAACGAAAAATAGATTTCCTGAAGAAATAGGACAAAATGGAGGGGTTTTTCGATTTCTCCGGTATGCAATTGACAAGGAAGCTCAATTTCAGGACAATCTGAGAGTTGAAAAATTTTGAAAAAAAAAATATTGATACAGAAGGCTCCCCCCTTGTAAAAAAATAAAAATTTTTGGTCTCAGATTTTCCTGAAAATGGGTTGTTTCCTAGTCAATTTGATGCCGGAGAACACGAAAAAACCATCCATTTCGTCGTATCTCTTCGGGAATTGGAATTTTCCAACGAAAAATAGATTTCCTGAAGAAATAGGACAAAATGGAGGGGTTTTTCGATTTCTCCGGTATGCAATTGACAAGGAAGCTCAATTTCAGGACAATCTGAGAGTTGAAAAATTTTGAAAAAAAAAATATTGATACAGAAGGCTCCCCCCTTGTAAAAAAATAAAAATTTTTGGTCTCAGATTTTCCTGAAAATGGGTTGTTTCCTAGTCAATTTGATGCCGGAGAACACGAAAAAACCATCCATTTCGTCGTATCTCTTCGGGAATTGGAATTTTCCAACGAAAAATAGATTTCCTGAAGAAATAGGACAAAATGGAGGGGTTTTTCGATTTCTCCGGTATGCAATTGACAAGGAAGCTCAATTTCGGGACAATCTGAGAGTTGAAAAATTTTGAAAAAAAAAATATTGATACAGAAGACTCCCCCCTTGTAAAAAAATCAAAATTTTTGGTCTCAGATTTTCCTAAAAATGGGTTGTTTCCTAGACAATTTGATGCCGGAGAACACGAAAAAACCATCCATTTCGTCGTATCTCTTCGGGAATTTGAATTTTCCGACGAAAAATAGATTTCCTGAAGAAATAGGACAAAATGGAGGGGTTTTTCGTTTTCTCCGGTATGAAATTGACAAGGAAGCTCAATTTCAGGACAATCCGAGAGTTGAAAAATTTTGAAAAAAAAATATTGAAAATGGGTTGTTTCCAAGTCAATTTGATGCCGGAGAACACGAAAAAACCATCCATTTCGTCGCATCTCTTCGGGAATTGGAATTTTCCAACGAAAAATAGATTTCCTGAAGAAATAGGACAAAATGGAGGGGTTTTTCCATTTCTCCGGTATGAAATTGACAAGGAAGCCCAATTTCAGGACAATCTGAGAGTTGAAAAATTCAATAGTCAATTTGAGGCCGGAGAACACGAAAAAAACATCCATTTCGTCGTATCTCTTCGGGAATTGGAATTTTCCAACGAAAAATAGATTTCCTGAAGAAATAGGACAAAATGGAGGGGTTTTTCGATTTCTCCGGTATGCAATTGACAAGGAAGCTCAATTTCAGGACAATCTGAGAGTTGAAAAATTTTGAAAAAAAAAATATTGATACAGAAGACTCCCCCCTTGTAAAAAAATCAAAATTTTTGGTCTCAGATTTTCCTGAAAATGGGTTGTTTCCTAGTCAATTTGATGCCGGAGAACACGAAAAAACCATCCATTTCGTCGTATCTCTTCGGGAATTTGAATTTTCCGACGAAAAATAGATTTCCTGAAGAAATAGGACAAAATGGAGGGGTTTTTCGTTTTCTCCGGTATGAAATTGACAAGGAAGCTCAATTTCAGGACAATCTGAGAGTTGAAAAATTTTGAAAAAAAAATATTGAAAATGGGTTGTTTCCAAGTCAATTTGATGCCGGAGAACACGAAAAAACCATCCATTTCGTCGTATCTCTTCGGGAATTGGAATTTTCCAACGAAAAATAGATTTCCTGAAGAAATAGGACAAAATGGAGGGGTTTTTCGTTTTCTCCGGTATGAAATTGACAAGGAACTCAATTTCAGGACAATCTGAGAATTGAAAAATTTTGAAAAAAAAAATATTGAAAATGGGTTGTTTCCAAGTCAATTTGATGCCGGAGAACACGAAAAAACCATCCATTTCGTCGTATCTCTTCGGGAATTGGAATTTTCCGACGAAAAATAGATTTCCTGAAGAAATAGGACAAAATGGAGGGGTTTTTCGTTTTCTCCGGTATGAAATTGACAAGGAAGCTCAATTTCAGGACAATCTGAGAGTTGAAAAATTTTGAAAAAAAAAATATTGATACAGAAGACTCCCCCCTTGTAAAAAAATCAAAATTTTTGGTCTCAGATTTTCCTGAAAATGGGTTGTTTTCTAGTCAATTTGAGGCCGGAGAACACGAAAAAACCATCCATTTCGTCGTATCTCTTCGGGAATTTGAATTTTCCGACGAAAAATAGATTTCCTGAAGAAATAGGACAAAATGGAGGGGTTTTTCGTTTTCTCCGGTATGAAATTGACAAGGAAGCTCAATTTCAGGACAATCTGAGAGTTGAAAAATTTTGAAAAAAAAAATATTGATACAGAAGACTCCCCCCTTGTAAAAAAATCAAAATTTTTGGTCTCAGATTTTCCTGAAAATGGGTTGTTATCTAGTCAATTTGAGGCCGGAGGACACGAGAAAACCATCCATTTCGTCGTATCTCTTCGGGAATTGGAATTTTCCAACGAAAAATAGATTTCCTGAAGAAATAGGACAAAATGGAGGGGTTTTTCGATTTCGGTATGCAATTGACAAGGAAGCTCAATTTCAGGACAATCTGAGAGTTGAAAAATTTTGAAAAAAAAAATATTGATACAGAAGACTCCCCCTTGTAAAAAAAACAAAATTTTTGGTCTCAGATTTTCCTGAAAGTGGGTTGTTTCCTAGTCAATTTGATGCCGGAGAACACGAAAAAACCATCCATTTCGTCGTATCTCTTCGGGAATTTGAATTTTCCGACGAAAAATAGATTTCCTGAAGAAATAGGACAAAATGGAGGGGTTTTTCGTTTTCTCCGGTATGAAATTGACAAGGAAGCTCAATTTCAGGACAATCTGAGAGTTGAAAAATTTTGAAAAAAAAAATATTGATACAGAAGACTCCCCCCTTGTAAAAAAATCAAAATTTTTGGTCTCAGATTTTCGTGAAAATGGGTTGTTTCCTAGTCAATTTGAGGCCGGAGAACACGAAAAAACCATCCATTTCGTCGTATCTCTTCGGGAATTGGAATTTTCCAACGAAAAATAGGTTTCCTGAAGAAATAGGACAAAATGGAGGGCTTTTTCGATTTCTCCGGTATGCAATTGACAAGGAAGCTCAATTTCAGGACAATCTGAGAGTTGAAAAATTTTGAAAAAAAAAATATTGATACAGAAGACTCCCCCCTTGTAAAAAAATCAAAATTTTTGGTCTCAGATTTTCCTGAAAATGGGTTGTTTTCTAGTCAATTTGATGCCGGAGAACACGAAAAAACCATCCATTTCGTCGTATCTCTTCGGGAATTTGAATTTTCCGACGAAAAATAGATTTCCTGAAGAAATAGGACAAAATGGAGGGGTTTTTCGTTTTCTCCGGTATGAAATTGACAAGGAAGCTCAATTTCAGGACAATCTGAGAGTTGAAAAATTTTGAAAAAAAAAATATTGATACAGAAGACTCCACCCTTGTAAAAAAATCAAAATTTTTGGTCTCAGATTTTCCTAAAAATGGGTTGTTTCCTAGACAATTTGATGCCGGAGAACACGAAAAAACCATCCATTTCGTCGTATCTCTTCGGGAATTTGAATTTTCCGACGAAAAATAGATTTCCTGAAGAAATAGGACAAAATGGAGGGGTTTTTCGTTTTCTCCGGTATGAAATTGACAAGGAAGCTCAATTTCAGGACAATCCGAGAGTTGAAAAATTTTGAAAAAAAAATATTGAAAATGGGTTGTTTCCAAGTCAATTTGATGCCGGAGAACACGAAAAAACCATCCATTTCGTCGTATCTCTTCGGGAATTGGAATTTTCCAACGAAAAATAGATTTCCTGAAGAAATAGGACAAAATGGAGGGGTTTTTCCATTTCTCCGGTATGAAATTGACAAGGAAGCCCAATTTCAGGACAATCTGAGAGTTGAAAAATTCAATAGTCAATTTGAGGCCGGAGAACACGAAAAAAACATCCATTTCGTCGTATCTCTTCGGGAATTGGAATTTTCCAACGAAAAATAGATTTCCTGAAGAAATAGGACAAAATGGAGGGGTTTTTCGATTTCTCCGGTATGCAATTGACAAGGAAGCTCAATTTCAGGACAATCTGAGAGTTGAAAAATTTTGAAAAAAAAAATATTGATACAGAAGACTCCCCCCTTGTAAAAAAATCAAAATTTTTGGTCTCAGATTTTCCTGAAAATGGGTTGTTTCCTAGTCAATTTGATGCCGGAGAACACGAAAAAACCATCCATTTCGTCGTATCTCTTCGGGAATTTGAATTTTCCGACGAAAAATAGATTTCCTGAAGAAATAGGACAAAATGGAGGGGTTTTTCGTTTTCTCCGGTATGAAATTGACAAGGAAGCTCAATTTCAGGACAATCTGAGAGTTGAAAAATTTTGAAAAAAAAATATTGAAAATGGGTTGTTTCCAAGTCAATTTGATGCCGGAGAACACGAAAAAACCATCCATTTCGTCGTATCTCTTCGGGAATTGGAATTTTCCAACGAAAAATAGATTTCCTGAAGAAATAGGACAAAATGGAGGGGTTTTTCGTTTTCTCCGGTATGAAATTGACAAGGAACTCAATTTCAGGACAATCTGAGAATTGAAAAATTTTGAAAAAAAAAATATTGAAAATGGGTTGTTTCCAAGTCAATTTGATGCCGGAGAACACGAAAAAACCATCCATTTCGTCGTATCTCTTCGGGAATTGGAATTTTCCGACGAAAAATAGATTTCCTGAAGAAATAGGACAAAATGGAGGGGTTTTTCGTTTTCTCCGGTATGAAATTGACAAGGAAGCTCAATTTCAGGACAATCTGAGAGTTGAAAAATTTTGAAAAAAAAAATATTGATACAGAAGACTCCCCCCTTGTAAAAAAATCAAAATTTTTGGTCTCAGATTTTCCTGAAAATGGGTTGTTTTCTAGTCAATTTGAGGCCGGAGAACACGAAAAAACCATCCATTTCGTCGTATCTCTTCGGGAATTTGAATTTTCCGACGAAAAATAGATTTCCTGAAGAAATAGGACAAAATGGAGGGGTTTTTCGTTTTCTCCGGTATGAAATTGACAAGGAAGCTCAATTTCAGGACAATCTGAGAGTTGAAAAATTTTGAAAAAAAAAATATTGATACAGAAGACTCCCCCCTTGTAAAAAAATCAAAATTTTTGGTCTCAGATTTTCCTGAAAATGGGTTGTTTCCTAGTCAATTTGAGGCCGGAGGACACGAAAAAACCATCCATTTCGTCGTATCTCTTCGGGAATTGGAATTTTCCAACGAAAAATAGATTTCCTGAAGAAATAGGACAAAATGGAGGGGTTTTTCGATTTCTCCGGTATGCAATTGACAAGGAAGCTCAATTTCAGGACAATCTGAGAGTTGAAAAATTTTGAAAAAAAAAATATTGATACAGAAGACTCCCCCTTGTAAAAAAATCAAAATTTTTGGTCTCAGATTTTCCTGAAAATGAGTTGTTTCCTAGTCAATTTGATGCCGGAGAACACGAAAAAACCATCCATTTCGTCGTATCTCTTCGGGAATTGGAATTTTCCAACGAAAAATAGATTTCCTGAAGAAATAGGACAAAATGGAGGGGTTTTTCGTTTTCTCCGGTATGAAATTGACAAGGAAGCTCAATTTCAGGACAATCTGAGAGTTGAAAAATTTTGAAAAAAAAAATATTGATACAGAAGACTCCCCCCTTGTAAAAAAATCAAAATTTTTGGTCTCAGATTTTCGTGAAAATGGGTTGTTTCCTAGTCAATTTGAGGCCGGAGAACACGAAAAAACCATCCATTTCGTCGTATCTCTTCGGGAATTGGAATTTTCCAACGAAAAATAGATTTCCTGAAGAAATAGGACAAAATGGAGGGCTTTTTCGATTTCTCCGGTATGCAATTGACAAGGAAGCTCAATTTCAGGACAATCTGAGAGTTGAAAAATTTTGAAAAAAAAAATATTGATACAGAAGACTCCCCCCTTGTAAAAAAATCAAAATTTTTGGTCTCCGATTTTCCTGAAAATGGGTTGTTTTCTAGTCAATTTGATGCCGGAGAACACGAAAAAACCATCCATTTCGTCGTATCTCTTCGGGAATTTGAATTTTCCGACGAAAAATAGATTTCCTGAAGAAATAGGACAAAATGGAGGGGTTTTTCGTTTTCTCCGGTATGAAATTGACAAGGAAGCTCAATTTCAGGACAATCTGAGTTGAAAAATTTTGAAAAAAAAAATATTGATACAGAAGACTCCCCCCTTTTAAAAAAATTAAAATTTTTGGTCTCAGATTTTCCTGAAAATGGGTTGTTTCCTAGTCAATTTGAGGCCGGAGAACACGAAAAAACCATCCATTTCGTCGTATCTCTTCGGGAATTGGAATTTTCCAACGAAAAATAGATTTCCTGAAGAAATAGGACAAAATGGAGGGGTTTTTCGATTTCTCCGGTATGCAATTGACAAGGAAGCTCAATTTCAGGACAATCTGAGAGTTGAAAAATTTTGAAAAAAAAAATATTGATACAGAAGACTCCCCCCTTGTAAAAAAATCCAAAATTTTTGGTCTCAGATTTTCCTGAAAATGGGTTGTTTCCTAGTCAATTTGATGCCGGAGAACACGAAAAATCCATCCATTTCGTCGTATCTCTTCGGGAATTGGAATTTTCCAACGAAAAATAGATTTCCTGAAGAAATAGGACAAAATGGAGGGGTTTTTCGATTTCTCCGGTATGAAATTGATAAGGAAGCTCAATTTCAGGACAATCTGAGAGTTGAAAAATTCAATAGTCAATTTGAGGCCGGAGAACACGAAAAAAACATCCATTTCGTCGTATCTCTTCGGGAATTGGAATTTTCCAACGAAAAATAGATTTCCTGAAGAAATAGGACAAAATGGAGGGGTTTTTCGATTTCTCCGGTATGCAATTGACAAGGAAGCTCAATTTCAGGACAATCTGAGAGTTGAAAAATTTTGAAAAAAAAAATATTGATACAGAAGACTCCCCCCTTGTAAAAAAATCAAAATTTTTGGTCTCAGATTTTCCTGAAAATGGGTTGTTTCCTAGTCAATTTGATGCCGGAGAACACGAAAAAACCATCCATTTCGTCGTATCTCTTCGGGAATTTGAATTTTCCGACGAAAAATAGATTTCCTGAAGAAATAGGACAAAATGGAGGGGTTTTTCGTTTTCTCCGGTATGAAATGGACAAGGAAGCTCAATTTCAGGACAATCTGAGAGTTGAAAAATTTTGAAAAAAAAATATTGAAAATGGGTTGTTTCCAAGTCAATTTGATGCCGGAGAACACGAAAAAACCATCCATTTCGTCGTATCTCTTCGGGAATTGGAATTTTCCAACGAAAAATAGATTTCCTGAAGAAATAGGACAAAATGGAGGGGTTTTTCGTTTTCTCCGGTATGAAATTGACAAGGAAGCTCAATTTCAGGACAATCTGAGAGTTGAAAAATTTTGAAAAAAAAAATATTGAAAATGGGTTGTTTCCAAGTCAATTTGATGCCGGAGAACACGAAAAAACCATCCATTTCGTCGTATCTCTTCGGGAATTGGAATTTTCCGACGAAAAATAGATTTCCTGAAGAAATAGGACAAAATGGAGGGGTTTTTCGTTTTCTCCGGTATGAAATTGACAAGGAAGCTCAATTTCAGGACAATCTGAGAGTTGAAAAATTTTGAAAAAAAAAATATTGATACAGAAGACTCCCCCCTTGTAAAAAAATCAAAATTTTTGGTCTCAGATTTTCCTGAAAATGGGTTGTTTCCTAGTCAATTTGATGCCGGAGAACACGAAAAAACCATCCATTTCGTCGTATCTCTTCAGGAATTGGAATTTTCCAACGAAAAATAGATTTCCTGAAGAAATAGGACAAAATGGAGGGGTTTTTCGATTTCTCCGGTATGAAATTGATAAGGAAGCTCAATTTCAGGACAATCTGAGAGTTGAAAAATTCAATAGTCAATTTGAGGCCGGAGAACACGAAAAAAACATCCATTTCGTCGTATCTCTTCGGGAATTGGAATTTTCCAACGAAAAATAGATTTCCTGAAGAAATAGGACAAAATGGAGGGGTTTTTCGATTTCTCCGGTATGCAATTGACAAGGAAGCTCAATTTCAGGACAATCTGAGAGTTGAAAAATTTTGAAAAAAAAAATATTGATACAGAAGACTCCCCCCTTGTAAAAAAATCAAAATTTTTGGTCTCAGATTTTCCTGAAAATGGGTTGTTTCCTAGTCAATTTGATGCCGGAGAACACGAAAAAACCATCCATTTCGTCGTATCTCTTCGGGAATTTGAATTTTCCGACGAAAAATAGATTTCCTGAAGAAATAGGACAAAATGGAGGGGTTTTTCGTTTTCTCCGGTATGAAATGGACAAGGAAGCTCAATTTCAGGACAATCTGAGAGTTGAAAAATTTTGAAAAAAAAATATTGAAAATGGGTTGTTTCCAAGTCAATTTGATGCCGGAGAACACGAAAAAACCATCCATTTCGTCGTATCTCTTCGGGAATTGGAATTTTCCAACGAAAAATAGATTTCCTGAAGAAATAGGACAAAATGGAGGGGTTTTTCGTTTTCTCCGGTATGAAATTGACAAGGAAGCTCAATTTCAGGACAATCTGAGAGTTGAAAAATTTTGAAAAAAAAATATTGAAAATGGGTTGTTTCCAAGTCAATTTGATGCCGGAGAACACGAAAAAACCATCCATTTCGTCGTATCTCTTCGGGAATTGGAATTTTCCGACGAAAAATAGATTTCCTGAAGAAATAGGACAAAATGGAGGGGTTTTTCGTTTTCTCCGGTATGAAATTGACAAGGAAGCTCAATTTCAGGACAATCTGAGAGTTGAAAAATTTTGAAAAAAAAAATATTGATAGAGAAGACTCCCCCCTTGTAAAAAAATCAAAATTTTTGGTCTCAGATTTTCCTGAAAATGGGTTGTTTCCTAGTCAATTTGAGGCCGGAGGACACGAAAAAACCATCCATTTCGTCGTATCTCTTCGGGAATTGGAATTTTCCAACGAAAAATAGATTTCCTAAAGAAATAGGACAAAATGGAGGGCTTTTTCGATTTCTCCGGTATGCAATTGACAAGGAAGCTCAATTTCAGGACAATCTGAGAGTTGAAAAATTTTGAAAAAAAAAATATTGATACAGAAGACTCCCCCCTTGTAAAAAAATCAAAATTTTTGGTCTCAGATTTTCCTGAAAATGGGTTGTTTTCTAGTCAATTTGATGCCGGAGAACACGAAAAAACCATCCATTTCGTCGTATCTCTTCGGGAATTTGAATTTTCCGACGAAAAATAGATTTCCTGAAGAAATAGGACAAAATGGAGGGGTTTTTCGTTTTCTCCGGTATGAAATTGACAAGGAAGCTCAATTTCAGGACAATCTGAGAGTTGAAAAATTTTGAAAAAAAAAATATTGATACAGAAGACTCCCCCCTTTTAAAAAAATTAAAATTTTTGGTCTCAGATTTTCCTGAAAATGGGTTGTTTCCTAGTCAATTTGAGGCCGGAGAACACGAAAAAACCATCCATTTCGTCGTATCTCTTCGGGAATTGGAATTTTCCAACGAGAAATAGATTTCCTGAAGAAATAGGACAAAATGGAGGGGTTTTTCGATTTCTCCGGTATGCAATTGACAAGGAAGCTCAATTTCAGGACAATCTGAGAGTTGAAAAATTTTGAAAAAAAAAATATTGATACAGAAGACTCCCCCCTTGTAAAAAAATCAAAATTTTTGGTCTCAGATTTTCCTGAAAATGGGTTGTTTCCTAGTCAATTTGATGCCGGAGAACACGAAAAAACCATCCATTTCGTCGTATCTCTTCGGGAATTGGAATTTTCCAACGAAAAATAGATTTCCTGAAGAAATAGGACAAAATGGAGGGGTTTTTCGATTTCTCCGCTATGAAATTGACAAGGAAGCTCAATTTCAGGACAATCTGAGAGTTGAAAAATTCAATAGTCAATTTGAGGCCGGAGAACACGAAAAAAACATCCATTTCGTCGTATCTCTTCGGGAATTGGAATTTTCCAACGAAAAATAGATTTCCTGAAGAAATAGGACAAAATGGAGGGGTTTTTCGATTTCTCCGGTATGCAATTGACAAGGAAGCTCAATTTCAGGACAATCTGAGAGTTGAAAAATTTTGAAAAAAAAAATATTGATACAGAAGACTCCCCCCTTGTAAAAAAATCAAAATTTTTGGTCTCAGATTTTCCTGAAAATGGGTTGTTTCCTAGTCAATTTGATGCCGGAGAACACGAAAAAACCATCCATTTCGTCGTATCTCTTCGGGAATTTGAATTTTCCGACGAAAAATAGATTTCCTGAAGAAATAGGACAAAATGGAGGGGTTTTTCGTTTTCTCCGGTATGAAATTGACAAGGAAGCTCAATTTCAGGACAATCTGAGAGTTGAAAAATTTTGAAAAAAAAATATTGAAAATGGGTTGTTTCCAAGTCAATTTGATGCCGGAGAACACGAAAAAACCATCCATTTCGTCGTATCTCTTCGGGAATTGGAATTTTCCAACGAAAAATAGATTTCCTGAAGAAATAGGACAAAATGGAGGGGTTTTTCGTTTTCTCCGGTATGAAATTGACAAGGAAGCTCAATTTCAGGACAATCTGAGAGTTGAAAAATTTTGAAAAAAAAAATATTGAAAATGGGTTGTTTCCAAGTCAATTTGATGCCGGAGAACACGAAAAAACCATCCATTTCGTCGTTTCTCTTCGGGAATTGGAATTTTCCGACGAAAAATAGATTTCCTGAAGAAATAGGACAAAATGGAGGGGTTTTTCGTTTTCTCCGGTATGAAATTGACAAGGAAGCTCAATTTCAGGACAATCTGAGAGTTGAAAAATTTTGAAAAAAAAAATATTGATACAGAAGACTCCCCCCTTGTAAAAAAATCAAAATTTTTGGTCTCAGATTTTCCTGCAAATGGGTTGTTTTCTAGTCAATTTGAGGCCGGAGAACACGAAAAAACCATCCATTTCGTCGTATCTCTTCGGGAATTTGAATTTTCCGACGAAAAATAGATTTCCTGAAGAAATAGGACAAAATGGAGGGGTTTTTCGTTTTCTCCGGTATGAAATTGACAAGGAAGCTCAATTTCAGGACAATCTGAGAGTTGAAAAATTTTGAAAAAAAAAATATTGATACAGAAGACTCCCCCCTTGTAAAAAAATCAAAATTTTTGGTCTCAGATTTTCCTGAAAATGGGTTGTTTCCTAGTCAATTTGAGGCCGGAGGACACGAAAAAACCATCCATTTCGTCGTATCTCTTCGGGAATTGGAATTTTCCAACGAAAAATAGATTTCCTGAAGAAATAGGACAAAATGGAGGGGTTTTTCGTTTTCTCCGGTATGAAATTGACAAGGAAGCTCAATTTCAGGACAATCTGAGAGTTGAAAAATTTTGAAAAAAAAAATATTGATACAGAAGACTCCCCCCTTGTAAAAAAATCAAAATTTTTGGTCTCAGATTTTCCTGAAAATGGGTTGTTTCCTAGTCAATTTGATGCCGGAGAACACGAAAAAACCATCCATTTCGTCGTATCTCTTCGGGAATTGGAATTTTCCGACGAAAAATAGATTTCCTGAAGAAATAGGACAAAATGGAGGGGTTTTTCGTTTTCTCCGGTATGAAATTGACAAGGAAGCTCAATTTCAGGACAATCTGAGAGTTGAAAAATTTTGAAAAAAAAATATTGATACAGAAGACTCCCCTTGCAAAAAAATTAAAATTTTTGGTCTCAGATTTTCCTGAAAATGGGATGTTTCCTAGTCAATTTGAGGCCGGAGAACACGAAAAAACCATCCATTTCGTCGTATCTCTTCGGGAATTGGAATTTTCCAACGAAAAATAGATTTCCTGAAGAAATAGGACAAAATGGAGGGGTTTTTCGTTTTCTCCGGTATGAAATTGACAAGGAAGCTCGATTTCAGGACAATCTGAGAGTTGAAAAATTTAAAAAAAAAAATATTGATACAGAAGACTCCCCTTGCAAAAAAATCAAAATTTTTGGTCTCAGATTTTCCTGAAAATGGGTTGTTTCCTAGTCAATTTGAGGCCGGAGAACACGAAAAAACCATCCATTTCGTCGTATCTCTTCGGGAATTGGAATTTTCCAACGAAAAATAGATTTCCTGAAGAAATAGGACAAAATGGAGGGGTTTTTCGATTTCTCCGGTATGCAATTGACAAGGAAGCTCAATTTCAGGACAATCTGAGAGTTGAAAAATTTTGAAAAAAAAAATATTGATACAGAAGACTCCCCCCTTGTAAAAAAATCAAAATTTTTGGTTTCAGATTTTCCTAAAAATGGGTTGTTTCCTAGACAATTTGATGCCGGAGAACACGAAAAAACCATCCATTTCGTCGTATCTCTTCGGGAATTTGAATTTTCCGACGAAAAATAGATTTCCTGAAGAAATAGGACAAAATGGAGGGGTTTTTCGTTTTCTCCGGTATGAAATTGACAAGGAAGCTCAATTTCAGGACAATCTGAGAGTTGAAAAATTTTGAAAAAAAAAATATTGATACAGAAGACTCCCCCCTTGTAAAAAAATCAAAATTTTAGGTCTCAGATTTTCCTGAAAATGGGTTGTTTTCTAGTCAATTTGATGCCGGAGAACACGAAAAAACCATCCATTTCGTCGTATCTCTTCGGGAATTTGAATTTTCCGACGAAAAATAGATTTCCTGAAGAAATAGGACAAAATGGAGGGGTTTTTCGTTTTCTCCGGTATGAAATTGACAAGGAAGCTCAATTTCAGGACAATCTGAGAGTTGAAAAATTTTGAAAAAAAAAATATTGATACAGAAGACTCCCCCCTTTTAAAAAAATTAAAATTTTTGGTCTCAGATTTTCCTGAAAATGGGTTGTTTCCTAGTCAATTTGAGGCCGGAGAACACGAAAAAACCATCCATTTCGTCGTATCTCTTCGGGAATTGGAATTTTCCAACGAAAAATAGATTTCCTGAAGAAATAGGACAAAATGGAGGGGTTTTTCGTTTTCTCCGGTATGAAATTGACAAGGAAGCTCGATTTCAGGACAATCTGAGAGTTGAAAAATTTAAAAAAAAAAATATTGATACAGAAGACTCCCCTTGTAAAAAAATCAAAATTTTTGGTCTCAGATTTTCCTGAAAATGGGTTGTTTCCTAGTCAATTTGAGGCCGGAGAACACGAAAAAAACATCCATTTCGTCGTATCTCTTCGGGAATTGGAATTTTCCAACGAAAAATAGATTTCCTGAAGAAATAGGACAAAATGGAGGGGTTTTTCGATTTCTCCGGTATGCAATTGACAAGGAAGCTCAATTTCAGGACAATCTGAGAGTTGAAAAATTTTGAAAAAAAAAATATTGATACAGAAGACTCCCCCCTTGTAAAAAAATCAAAATTTTTGGTCTCAGATTTTCCTAAAAATGGGTTGTTTCCTAGACAATTTGATGCCGGAGAACACGAAAAAACCATCCATTTCGTCGTATCTCTTCGGGAATTTGAATTTTCCGACGAAAAATAGATTTCCTGAAGAAATAGGACAAAATGGAGGGGTTTTTCGTTTTCTCCGGTATGAAATTGACAAGGAAGCTCAATTTCAGGACAATCTGAGAGTTGAAAAATTTTGAAAAAAAAAATATTGATACAGAAGACTCCCCCCTTGTAAAAAAATCAAAATTTTAGGTCTCAGATTTTCCTGAAAATGGGTTGTTTTCTAGTCAATTTGATGCCGGAGAACACGAAAAAACCATCCATTTTGTCGTATCTCTTCGGGAATTTGAATTTTCCGACGAAAAATAGATTTCCTGAAGAAATAGGACAAAATGGAGGGGTTTTTCGTTTTCTCCGGTATGAAATTGACAAGGAAGCTCAATTTCAGGACAATCTGAGAGTTGAAAAATTTTGAAAAAAATAATATTGATACAGAAGACTCCCCCCTTTTAAAAAAATTAAAATTTTTGGTCTCAGATTTTCCTGAAAATGGGTTGTTTCCTAGTCAATTTGAGGCCGGAGAACACGAAAAAACCATCCATTTCGTCGTATCTCTTCGGGAATTGGAATTTTCCAACGAAAAATAGATTTCCTGAAGAAATAGGACAAAATGGAGGGGTTTTTCGATTTCTCCGGTATGCAATTGACAAGGAAGCTCAATTTCAGGACAATCTGAGAGTTGAAAAATTTTGAAAAAAAAAATATTGATACAGAAGACTCCCCCCTTGTAAAAAAATCAAAATTTTTGGTCTCAGATTTTCCTGAAAATGGGTTGTTTCCTAGTCAATTTGATGCCGGAGAACACGAAAAAACCATCCATTTCGTCGTATCTCTTCGGGAATTGGAATTTTCCAACGAAAAATAGATTTCCTGAAGAAATAGGACAAAATGGAGGGGTTTTTCGTTTTCTCCGGTATGAAATTGACAAGGAAGCTCGATTTCAGGACAATCTGAGAGTTGAAAAATTTTTAAAAAAAAAATATTGATACAGAAGACTCCCCTTGTAAAAAAATCAAAATTTTTGGTCTCAGATTTTCCTGAAAATGGGTTGTTTCCTAGTCACTTTGAGGCCGGAGAACACGAAAAAACCATCCATTTCGTCGTATCTCTTCGGGAATTGGAATTTTCCAACGAAAAATAGATTTCCTGAAGAAATAGGACAAAATGGAGGGGTTTTTCGTTTTCTCCGGTATGAAATTGACAAGGAAGCTCAATTTCAGGACAATCTGAGAGTTGAAAAATTTTGAAAAAAAAAATATTGATACAGAAGACTCCCCCCTTTTAAAAAAATTAAAATTTTTGGTCTCAGATTTTCCTGAAAATGGGTTGTTTCCTAGTCAATTTGAGGCCGGAGAACACGAAAAAACCATCCATTTCGTCGTATCTCTTCGGGAATTGGAATTTTCCAACGAAAAATAGATTTCCTGAAGAAATAGGACAAAATGGAGGGGTTTTTCGTTTTCTCCGGTATGAAATTGACAAGGAAGCTCGATTTCAGGACAATCTGAGAGTTGAAAAATTTAAAAAAAAAAATATTGATACAGAAGACTCCCCTTGTAAAAAAATCAAAATTTTTGGTCTCAGATTTTCCTGAAAATGGGTTGTTTCCTAGTCAATTTGAGGCCGGAGAACACGAAAAAAACATCCATTTCGTCGTATCTCTTCGGGAATTGGAATTTTCCAACGAAAAATAGATTTCCTGAAGAAATAGGACAAAATGGAGGGGTTTTTCGATTTCTCCGGTATGCAATTGACAAGGAAGCTCAATTTCAGGACAATCTGAGAGTTGAAAAATTTTGAAAAAAAAAATATTGATACAGAAGACTCCCCCCTTGTAAAAAAATCAAAATTTGTGGTCTCAGATTTTCCTAAAAATGGGTTGTTTCCTAGACAATTTGATGCCGGAGAACACGAAAAAACCATCCATTTCGTCGTATCTCTTCGGGAATTTGAATTTTCCGACGAAAAATAGATTTCCTGAAGAAATAGGACAAAATGGAGGGGTTTTTCGTTTTCTCCGGTATGAAATTGACAAGGAAGCTCAATTTCAGGACAATCTGAGAGTTGAAAAATTTTGAAAAAAAAAATATTGATACAGAAGACTCCCCCCTTGTAAAAAAATCAAAATTTTAGGTCTCAGATTTTCCTGAAAATGGGTTGTTTTCTAGTCAATTTGATGCCGGAGAACACGAAAAAACCATCCATTTCGTCGTATCTCTTCGGGAATTTGAATTTTCCGACGAAAAATAGATTTCCTGAAGAAATAGGACAAAATGGAGGGGTTTTTCGTTTTCTCCGGTATGAAATTGACAAGGAAGCTCAATTTCAGGACAATCTGAGAGTTGAAAAATTTTGAAAAAAATAATATTGATACAGAAGACTCCCCCCTTTTAAAAAAATTAAAATTTTTGGTCTCAGATTTTCCTGAAAATGGGTTGTTTCCTAGTCAATTTGAGGCCGGAGAACACGAAAAAACCATCCATTTCGTCGTATCTCTTCGGGAATTGGAATTTTCCAACGAAAAATAGATTTCCTGAAGAAATAGGACAAAATGGAGGGGTTTTTCGATTTCTCCGGTATGCAATTGACAAGGAAGCTCAATTTCAGGACAATCTGAGAGTTGAAAAATTTTGAAAAAAAAAATATTGATACAGAAGACTCCCCCCTTGTAAAAAAATCAAAATTTTTGGTCTCAGATTTTCCTGAAAATGGGTTGTTTCCTAGTCAATTTGATGCCGGAGAACACGAAAAAACCATCCATTTCGTCGTATCTCTTCGGGAATTGGAATTTTCCAACGAAAAATAGATTTCCTGAAGAAATAGGACAAAATGGAGGGGTTTTTCGTTTTCTCCGGTATGAAATTGACAAGGAAGCTCGATTTCAGGACAATCTGAGAGTTGAAAAATTTTTAAAAAAAAAATATTGATACAGAAGACTCCCCTTGTAAAAAAATCAAAATTTTTGGTCTCAGATTTTCCTGAAAATGGGTTGTTTCCTAGTCACTTTGAGGCCGGAGAACACGAAAAAACCATCCATTTCGTCGTATCTCTTCGGGAATTGGAATTTTCCAACGAAAAATAGATTTCCTGAAGAAATAGGACAAAATGGAGGGGTTTTTCGATTTCTCCGGTATGCAATTGACAAGGAAGCTCAATTTCAGGACAATCTGAGAGTTGAAAAATTTTGAAAAAAAAAAAATTGATACAGAAGACTCCCCCCTTGTAAAAAAATCAAAATTTTTGGTCTCAGATTTTCCTGAAAATGGGTTGTTTCCTAGTCAATTTGATGCCGGAGAACACGAAAAAACCATCCATTTCATCGTATCTCTTCGGGAATTGGAATTTTCCGACGAAAAATAGATTTCCTGAAGAAATAGGACAAAATGGAGGGGTTTTTCGTTTTCTCCGGTATGAAATTGACAAGGAAGCTCAATTTCAGGACAATCTGAGAGTTGAAAAATTTTGAAAAAAAAAATATTGATACAGAAGACTCCCCCCTTTTAAAAAAATTAAAATTTTTGGTCTCAGATTTTCCTGAAAATGGGTTGTTTCCTAGTCAATTTGAGGCCGGAGAACACGAAAAAACCATCCATTTCGTCGTATCTCTTCGGGAATTCGAATTTTCCAACGAAAAATAGATTTCCTGAAGAAATAGGACAAAATGGAGGGGTTTTTCGTTTTCTCCGGTATGAAATTGACAAGGAAGCTCGATTTCAGGACAATCTGAGAGTTGAAAAATTTAAAAAAAAAAAATATTGATACAGAAGACTCCCCTTGTAAAAAAATCAAAATTTTTGGTCTCAGATTTTCCTGAAAATGGGTTGTTTCCTAGTCAATTTGAGGCCGGAGAACACGAAAAAACCATCCATTTCGTCGTATCTCTTCGGGAATTGGAATTTTCCAACGAAAAATAGATTTCCTGAAGAAATAGGACAAAATGGAGGGGTTTTTCGATTTCTCCGGTATGCAATTGACAAGGAAGCTCAATTTCAGGACAATCTGAGAGTTGAAAAATTTTGAAAAAAAAAATATTGATACAGAAGACTCCCCCCTTGTAAAAAAATCAAAATTTTTGGTCTCAGATTTTCCTAAAAATGGGTTGTTTCCTAGACAATTTGATGCCGGAGAACACGAAAAAACCATCCATTTCGTCGTATCTCTTCGGGAATTTGAATTTTCCGACGAAAAATAGATTTCCTGAAGAAATAGGACAAAATGGAGGGGTTTTTCGTTTTCTCCGGTATGAAATTGACAAGGAAGCTCAATTTCAGGACAATCTGAGAGTTGAAAAATTTTGAAAAAAAAAATATTGATACAGAAGACTCCCCCCTTGTAAAAAAATCAAAATTTTAGGTCTCAGATTTTCCTGAAAATGGGTTGTTTTCTAGTCAATTTGATGCCGGAGAACACGAAAAAACCATCCATTTCGTCGTATCTCTTCGGGAATTTGAATTTTCCGACGAAAAATAGATTTCCTGAAGAAATAGGACAAAATGGAGGGGTTTTTCGTTTTCTCCGGTATGAAATTGACAAGGAAGCTCAATTTCAGGACAATCTGAGAGTTGAAAAATTTTGAAAAAAAAAATATTGATACAGAAGACTCCCCCCTTTTAAAAAAATTAAAATTTTTGGTCTCAGATTTTCCTGAAAATGGGTTGTTTCCTAGTCAATTTGAGGCCGGAGAACACGAAAAAACCATCCATTTCGTCGTATCTCTTCGGGAATTGGAATTTTCCAACGAAAAATAGATTTCCTGAAGAAATAGGACAAAATGGAGGGGTTTTTCGATTTCTCCGGTATGCAATTGACAAGGAAGCTCAATTTCAGGACAATCTGAGAGTTGAAAAATTTTGAAAAAAAAAATATTGATACAGAAGACTCCCCCCTTGTAAAAAAATCAAAATTTTTGGTCTCAGATTTTCCTGAAAATGGGTTGTTTCCTAGTCAATTTGATGCCGGAGAACACGAAAAAACCATCCATTTCGTCGTATCTCTTCGGGAATTGGAATTTTCCAACGAAAAATAGATTTCCTGAAGAAATAGGACAAAATGGAGGGGTTTTTCGTTTTCTCCGGTATGAAATTGACAAGGAAGCTCGATTTCAGGACAATCTGAGAGTTGAAAAATTTTTTAAAAAAAAATATTGATACAGAAGACTCCCCCCTTGTAAAAAAATCAAAATTTTTGGTCTCAGATTTTCCTGAAAATGGGTTGTTTCCTAGTCAATTTGAGGCCGGAGAACACGAAAAAACCATCCATTTCGTCGTATCTCTTCGGGAATTGGAATTTTCCAACGAAAAATAGATTTCCTGAAGAAATAGGACAAAATGGAGGGGTTTTTCGATTTCTCCGGTATGCAATTGACAAGGAAGCTCAATTTCAGGACAATCTGAGAGTTGAAAAATTTTGAAAAAAAAAATATTGATACAGAAGACTCCCCCCTTGTAAAAAAATCAAAATTTTTGGTCTCAGATTTTCCTGAAAATGGGTTGTTTCCTAGTCAATTGGATGCCGGAGAACACGAAAAAACCATCCATTTCGTCGTATCTCTTCGGGAATTGGAATTTTCCAACGAAAAATAGATTTCCTGAAGAAATAGGACAAAATTGAGGGGTTTTTCGATTTCTCCGGTATGAAATTGATAAGGAAGCTCAATTTCAGGACAATCTGAGAGTTGAAAAATTCAATAGTCAATTTGAGGCCGGAGAACACGAAAAAAACATCCATTTCGTCGTATCTCTTCGGGAATTGGAATTTTCCAACGAAAAATAGATTTCCTGAAGAAATAGGACAAAATGGAGGGGTTTTTCGTTTTCTCCGGTATGAAATTGACAAGGAAGCTCAATTTCAGGACAATCTGAGAGTTGAAAAATTTTGAAAAAAAAAATATTGAAAATGGGTTGTTTCCAAGTCAATTTGATGCCGGAGAACACGAAAAAACCATCCATTTCGTCGTATCTCTTCGGGAATTGGAATTTTCCGACGAAAAATAGATTTCCTGAAGAAATAGGACAAAATGGAGGGGTTTTTCGTTTTCTCCGGTATGAAATTGACAAGGAAGCTCAATTTCAGGACAATCTGAGAGTTGAAAAATTTTGAAAAAAAAAATATTGATACAGAAGACTCCCCCCTTGTAAAAAAATCAAAATTTTTGGTCTCAGATTTTCCTGAAAATGGGTTGTTTCCTAGTCAATTTGAGGCCGGAGGACACGAAAAAACCATCCATTTCGTCGTATCTCTTCGGGAATTGGAATTTTCCAACGAAAAATAGATTTCCTGAAGAAATAGGACAAAATGGAGGGCTTTTTCGATTTCTCCGGTATGCAATTGACAAGGAAGCTCAATTTCAGGACAATCTGAGAGTTGAAAAATTTTGAAAAAAAAAATATTGATACAGAAGACTCCCCCCTTGTAAAAAAATCAAAATTTTTGGTCTCAGATTTTCCTAAAAATGGGTTGTTTCCTAGACAATTTGATGCCGGAGAACACGAAAAAACCATCCATTTCGTCGTATCTCTTCGGGAATTTGAATTTTCCGACGAAAAATAGATTTCCTGAAGAAATAGGACAAAATGGAGGGGTTTTTCGTTTTCTCCGGTATGAAATTGACAAGGAAGCTCAATTTCAGGACAATCTGAGAGTTGAAAAATTTTGAAAAAAAAATATTGATACAGAAGACTCCCCCCTTGTAAAAAAATCAAAATTTTAGGTCTCAGATTTTCCTGAAAATGGGTTGTTTTCTAGTCAATTTGATGCCGGAGAACACGAAAAAACCATCCATTTCGTCGTATCTCTTCGGGAATTTGAATTTTCCGACGAAAAATAGATTTCCTGAAGAAATAGGACAAAATGGAGGGGTTTTTCGTTTTCTCCGGTATGAAATTGACAAGGAAGCTCAATTTCAGGACAATCTGAGAGTTGAAAAATTTTGAAAAAAAAAATATTGATACAGAAGACTCCCCCCTTTTAAAAAAATTAAAATTTTTGGTCTCAGATTTTCCTGAAAATGGGTTGTTTCCTAGTCAATTTGAGGCCGGAGAACACGAAAAAACCATCCATTTCGTCGTATCTCTTCGGGAATTGGAATTTTCCAACGAAAAATAGATTTCCTGAAGAAATAGGACAAAATGGAGGGGTTTTTCGATTTCTCCGGTATGCAATTGACAAGGAAGCTCAATTTCAGGACAATCTGAGAGTTGAAAAATTTTGAAAAAAAAAATATTGATACAGAAGACTCCCCCCTTGTAAAAAAATCAAAATTTTTGGTCTCAGATTTTCCTGAAAATGGGTTGTTTCCTAGTCAATTTGATGCCGGAGAACACGAAAAAACCATCCATTTCGTCGTATCTCTTCGGGAATTGGAATTTTCCAACGAAAAATAGATTTCCTGAAGAAATAGGACAAAATGGAGGGGTTTTTCGTTTTCTCCGGTATGAAATTGACAAGGAAGCTCGATTTCAGGACAATCTGAGAGTTGAAAAATTTTGAAAAAAAAAATATTGATACAGAAGACTCCCCCCTTGTAAAAAAATCAAAATTTTAGGTCTCAGATTTTCCTGAAAATGGGTTGTTTTCTAGTCAATTTGATGCCGGAGAACACGAAAAAACCATCCATTTCGTCGTATCTCTTCGGGAATTTGAATTTTCCGACGAAAAATAGATTTCCTGAAGAAATAGGACAAAATGGAGGGGTTTTTCGTTTTCTCCGGTATGAAATTGACAAGGAAGCTCAATTTCAGGACAATCTGAGAGTTGAAAAATTTTGAAAAAAAAAATATTGATACAGAAGACTCCCCCCTTTTAAAAAAATTAAAATTTTTGGTCTCAGATTTTCCTGAAAATGGGTTGTTTCCTAGTCAATTTGAGGCCGGAGAACACGAAAAAACCATCCATTTCGTCGTATCTCTTCGGGAATTGGAATTTTCCAACGAAAAATAGATTTCCTGAAGAAATAGGACAAAATGGAGGGGTTTTTCGATTTCTCCGGTATGCAATTGACAAGGAAGCTCAATTTCAGGACAATCTGAGAGTTGAAAAATTTTGAAAAAAAAAATATTGATACAGAAGACTCCCCCCTTGTAAAAAAATCAAAATTTTTGGTCTCAGATTTTCCTGAAAATGGGTTGTTTCCTAGTCAATTTGATGCCGGAGAACACGAAAAAACCATCCATTTCGTCGTATCTCTTCGGGAATTGGAATTTTCCAACGAAAAATAGATTTCCTGAAGAAATAGGACAAAATGGAGGGGTTTTTCGTTTTCTCCGGTATGAAATTGACAAGGAAGCTCGATTTCAGGACAATCTGAGAGTTGAAAAATTTTTAAAAAAAAAATATTGATACAGAAGACTCCCCTTGTAAAAAAATCAAAATTTTTGGTCTCAGATTTTCCTGAAAATGGGTTGTTTCCTAGTCACTTTGAGGCCGGAGAACACGAAAAAACCATCCATTTCGTCGTATCTCTTCGGGAATTGGAATTTTCCAACGAAAAATAGATTTCCTGAAGAAATAGGACAAAATGGAGGGGTTTTTCGATTTCTCCGGTATGCAATTGACAAGGAAGCTCAATTTCAGGACAATCTGAGAGTTGAAAAATTTTGAAAAAAAAAATATTGATACAGAAGACTCCCCCCTTGTAAAAAAATCAAAATTTTTGGTCTCAGATTTTCCTGAAAATGGGTTGTTATCTAGTCAATTTGAGGCCGGAGGACACGAAAAAACCATCCATTTCGTCGTATCTCTTCGGGAATTTGAATTTTCCGACGAAAAATAGATTTTCTGAAGAAATAGGACAAAATGGAGGGGTTTTTCGTTTTCTCCGGTATGAAATTGACAAGGAAGCTCAATTTCAGGACAATCTGAGAGTTGAAAAATTTTGAAAAAAAAAATATTGATACAGAAGACTCCCCCCTTGTAAAAAAATCAAAATTTTTGGTCTCAGATTTTCCTGAAAATGGGTCGTTTCCTAGTCAATTTGAGGCCGGAGAACACGAAAAAACCATCCATTTCGTCGTATCTCTTCGGGAATTGGAATTTTCCAACGAAAAATAGATTTCCTGAAGAAATAGGACAAAATGGAGGGGTTTTTCGATTTCTCCGGTATGCAATTGACAAGGAAGCTCAATTTCAGGACAATCTGAGAGTTGAAAAATTTTGAAAAAAAAAATATTGATACAGAAGACTCCCCCCTTGTAAAAAAATCAAAATTTTTGGTCTCAGATTTTCCTGAAAATGGGTTGTTTCCTAGTCAATTTGATGCCGGAGAATACGAAAAAACCATCCATTTCGTCGTATCTCTTCGGGAATTTGAATTTTCCGACGAGAAATAGATTTCCTGAAGAAATAGGACAAAATGGAGGGGTTTTTCGTTTTCTCCGGTATGAAATTGACAAGGAAGCTCAATTTCAGGACAATCTGAGAGTTGAAAAATTTTGAAAAAAAAAATATTGATACAGAAGACTCCCCCCTTGTAAAAAAATCAAAATTTTTGGTCTCAGATTTTCCTGAAAATGGGTTGTTTCCTAGTCAATTTGAGGCCGGAGAACACGAAAAAACCATCCATTTCGTCGTATCTCTTCGGGAATTGGAATTTTCCAACGAAAAATAGATTTCCTGAAGAAATAGGACAAAATGGAGGGGTTTTTCGATTTCTCCGGTATGCAATTGACAAGGAATCTCAATTTCAGGACAATCTGAGAGTTGAAAAATTTTGAAAAAAAAAATATTGATACAGAAATCAAACTTTTTGGTCTCAGATTTTCCTGAAAATGGGTTGTTTCCTAGTCAATTTGATGCCGGAGAACACGAAAAAACCATCCATTTCGTCGTATCTCTTCGGGAATTTGAATTTTCCGACGAAAAATAGATTTCCTGAAGAAATAGGACAAAATGAAGGGGTTTTTCGTTTTCTCCGGTATGAAATTGACAAGGAAGCTCAATTTCAGGACAATCTGAGAGTTGAAAAATTTTGAAAAAAAAAATATTGATACAGAAGACTCCCCCCTTTTAAAAAAATTAAAATTTTTGGTCTCAGATTTTCCTGAAAATGGGTTGTTTCCTAGTCAATTTGAGGCCGGAGAACACGAAAAAACCATCCATTTCGTCGTATCTCTTCGGGAATTTGAATTTTCCGACGAAAAATAGATTTCCTGAAGAAATAGGACAAAATGGAGGGGTTTTTCGTTTTCTCCGGTATGAAATTGACAAGGAAGCTCAATTTCAGGACAATCTGAGAGTTGAAAAATTTTGAAAAAAAAAATATTGATACAGAAGACTCCCCTTGTAAAAAAATCAAAATTTTTGGTCTCAGATTTTCCTGAAAATGGGTTGTTTCCTAGTCAATTTGAGGCCGGAGAACACGAAAAAACCATCCATTTCGTTGTATCTCTTCGGGAATTGGAATTTTCCAACGAAAAATAGATTTCCTGAAGAAATAGGACAAAATGGAGGGGTTTTTCGTTTTCTCCGGTATGAAATTGACAAGGAAGCTCAATTTCAGGACAATCTGAGAGTTGAAAAATTTTGAAAAAAAAAATATTTATACAGAAGACTCCCCCCTTGTAAAAAAATCAAAATTTTTGGTCTCAGATTTTCCTGAAAATGGGTTGTTTCCTAGTCAATTTGATGCCGGAGAACACGAAAAAACCATCCATTTCGTCGTATCTCTTCGGGAATTGGAATTTTCCAACGAAAAATAGATTTCCTGAAGAAATAGGACAAAATGGAGGGGTTTTTCGTTTTCTCCGGTATGAAATTGACAAGGAAGCTCGATTTCAGGACAATCTGAGAGTTGAAAAATTTTTAAAAAAAAAATATTGATACAGAAGACTCCCCCCTTGTAAAAAAATCAAAATTTTTGGTCTCAGATTTTCCTGAAAATGGGTTGTTTCCTAGTCAATTTGATGCCGGAGAACACGAAAAAACCATCCATTTCGTCGTATCTCTTCGGGAATTGGAATTTTCCGACGAAAAATAGATTTCCTGAAGAAATAGGACAAAATGGAGGGGTTTTTCGTTTTCTCCGGTATGAAATTGACAAGGAAGCTCAATTTCAGGACAATCTGAGAGTTGAAAAATTTTGAAAAAAAAAATATTGATACAGAAGACTCCCCCCTTGTAAAAAAATCAAAATTTTTGGTCTCAGATTTTCCTGAAAATGGGTTGTTTCCTAGTCAATTTGAGGCCGGAGAACACGAAAAAACCATCCATTTCGTCGTATCTCTTCGGGAATTGGAATTTTCCAACGAAAAATAGATTTCCTGAAGAAATAGGACAAAATGGAGGGGTTTTTCGATTTCTCCGGTATGCAATTGACAAGGAAGCTCAATTTCAGGACAATCTGAGAGTTGAAAAATTTTGAAAAAAAAAAATATTGATACAGAAGACTCCCCTTGTAAAAAAATCAAAATTTTTGGTCTCAGATTTTCCTGAAAATGGGTTGTTTCCTAGTCAATTTGAGGCCGGAGAACACGAAAAAACCATCCATTTCGTCGTATCTCTTCGGGAATTGGAATTTTCCAACGAAAAATAGATTTCCTGAAGAAATAGGACAAAATGGAGGGGTTTTTCGATTTCTCCGGTATGCAATTGACAAGGAAGCTCAATTTCAGGACAATCTGAGAGTTGAAAAATTTTGAAAAAAAAAATATTGATACAGAAGACTCCCTCCCCCCTTGTAAAAAAATCAAAATTTTTGGTCTCAGATTTTCCTGAAAATGGGTTGTTTCCTAGTCAATTTGATGCCGGAGAACACGAAAAAACCATCCATTTCGTCGTATCTCTTCGGGAATTTGAATTTTCCGACGAAAAATAGATTTCCTGAAGAAATAGGACAAAATGGAGGGGTTTTTCGTTTTCTCCGGTATGAAATTGACAAGGAAGCTCAATTTCAGGACAATCTGAGAGTTGAAAAATTTTGAAAAAAAAAATATTGATACAGAAGATTCCCCCCTTTTAAAAAAATTAAAATTTTTGGTCTCAGATTTTCCTGAAAATGGGTTGTTTCCTAGTCAATTTGAGGCCGGAGAACACGAAAAAACCATCCATTTCGTCGTATCTCTTCGGGAATTGGAATTTTCCAACGAAAAATAGATTTTCTGAAGAAATAGGACAAAATGGAGGGGTTTTTCGATTTCTCCGGTATGAAATTGACAAGGAAGCTCAATTTCAGGACAATCTGAGAGTTGAAAAATTTAAAAAAAAAAATATTGAAAATGGGTTGTTTCCAAGTCAATTTGATGCCGGAGAATACGAAAAAACCATCCATTTCGTCGTATCTCTTCGGGAATTGGAATTTTCCAACGAAAAATAGATTTCCTGAAGAAATAGGACAAAATGGAGGGGTTTTTCGTTTTCTCCGGTATGAAATTGACAAGGAAGCTCAATTTCAGGACAATCTGAGAGTTGAAAAATTTTGAAAAAAAAAAATATTGAAAATGGGTTGTTTCCAAGTCAATTTGATGCCGGAGAACACGAAGAAACCATCCATTTCGTCGTATCTCTTCGGGAATTGGAATTTTCCGACGAAAAATAGATTTCCTGAAGAAATAGGACAAAATGGAGGGGTTTTTCGTTTTCTCCGGTATGAAATTGACAAGGAAGCTCAATTTCAGGACAATCTGAGAGTTGAAAAATTTTGAAAAAAAAAATATTGATACAGAAGACTCCCCCCTTGTAAAAAAATCAAAATTTTTGGTCTCAGATTTTCCTGAAAATGGGTTGTTTTCTAGTCAATTTGAGGCCGGAGAACACGAAAAAACCATCCATTTCGTCGTATCTCTTCGGGAATTTGAATTTTCCGACGAAAAATAGATTTCCTGAAGAAATAGGACAAAATGGAGGGGTTTTTCGTTTTCTCCGGTATGAAATTGACAAGGAAGCTCAATTTCAGGACAATCTGAGAGTTGAAAAATTTTGAAAAAAAAAATATTGATACAGAAGACTCCCCCCTTGTAAAAAAATCAAAATTTTTGGTCTCAGATTTTCCTGAAAATGGGTTGTTTCCTAGTCAATTTGATGCCGGAGAACACGAAAAAACCATCCATTTCGTCGTATCTCTTCGGGAATTTGAATTTTCCGACGAAAAATAGATTTCCTGAAGAAATAGGACAAAATGGAGGGGTTTTTCGTTTTCTCCGGTATGAAATTGACAAGGAAGCTCAATTTCAGGACAATCTGAGAGTTGAAAAATTTTGAAAAAAAAAATATTGATACAGAAGACTCCCCCCTTGTAAAAAAATCAAAATTTTTGGTCTCAGATTTTCCTGAAAATGGGTTGTTATCTAGTCAATTTGAGGCCGGAGGACACGAAAAAACCATCCATTTCGTCGTATCTCTTCGGGAATTTGAATTTTCCGACGAAAAATAGATTTTCTGAAGAAATAGGACAAAATGGAGGGGTTTTTCGTTTTCTCCGGTATGAAATTGACAAGGAAGCTCAATTTCAGGACAATCTGAGAGTTGAAAAATTTTGAAAAAAAAAATATTGATACAGAAGACTCCCCCCTTGTAAAAAAATCAAAATTTTTGGTCTCAGATTTTCCTGAAAATGGGTCGTTTCCTAGTCAATTTGAGGCCGGAGAACACGAAAAAACCATCCATTTCGTCGTATCTCTTCGGGAATTGGAATTTTCCAACGAAAAATAGATTTCCTGAAGAAATAGGACAAAATGGAGGGGTTTTTCGATTTCTCCGGTATGCAATTGACAAGGAAGCTCAATTTCAGGACAATCTGAGAGTTGAAAAATTTTGAAAAAAAAAATATTGATACAGAAGACTCCCCCCTTGTAAAAAAATCAAAATTTTTGGTCTCAGATTTTCCTGAAAATGGGTTGTTTCCTAGTCAATTTGATGCCGGAGAATACGAAAAAACCATCCATTTCGTCGTATCTCTTCGGGAATTTGAATTTTCCGACGAGAAATAGATTTCCTGAAGAAATAGGACAAAATGGAGGGGTTTTTCGTTTTCTCCGGTATGAAATTGACAAGGAAGCTCAATTTCAGGACAATCTGAGAGTTGAAAAATTTTGAAAAAAAAAATATTGATACAGAAGACTCCCCCCTTGTAAAAAAATCAAAATTTTTGGTCTCAGATTTTCCTGAAAATGGGTTGTTTCCTAGTCAATTTGAGGCCGGAGAACACGAAAAAACCATCCATTTCGTCGTATCTCTTCGGGAATTGGAATTTTCCAACGAAAAATAGATTTCCTGAAGAAATAGGACAAAATGGAGGGGTTTTTCGATTTCTCCGGTATGCAATTGACACGGAATCTCAATTTCAGGACAATCTGAGAGTTGAAAAATTTTGAAAAAAAAAATATTGATACAGAAATCAAACTTTTTGGTCTCAGATTTTCCTGAAAATGGGTTGTTTCCTAGTCAATTTGATGCCGGAGAACACGAAAAAACCATCCATTTCGTCGTATCTCTTCGGGAATTTGAATTTTCCGACGAAAAATAGATTTCCTGAAGAAATAGGACAAAATGAAGGGGTTTTTCGTTTTCTCCGGTATGAAATTGACAAGGAAGCTCAATTTCAGGACAATCTGAGAGTTGAAAAATTTTGAAAAAAAAAATATTGATACAGAAGACTCCCCCCTTTTAAAAAAATTAAAATTTTTGGTCTCAGATTTTCCTGAAAATGGGTTGTTTCCTAGTCAATTTGAGGCCGGAGAACACGAAAAAACCATCCATTTCGTCGTATCTCTTCGGGAATTTGAATTTTCCGACGAAAAATAGATTTCCTGAAGAAATAGGACAAAATGGAGGGGTTTTTCGTTTTCTCCGGTATGAAATTGACAAGGAAGCTCAATTTCAGGACAATCTGAGAGTTGAAAAATTTTGAAAAAAAAAATATTGATACAGAAGACTCCCCTTGTAAAAAAATCAAAATTTTTGGTCTCAGATTTTCCTGAAAATGGGTTGTTTCCTAGTCAATTTGAGGCCGGAGAACACGAAAAAACCATCCATTTCGTCGTATCTCTTCGGGAATTGGAATTTTCCAACGAAAAATAGATTTCCTGAAGAAATAGGACAAAATGGAGGGGTTTTTCGATTTCTCCGGTATGCAATTGACAAGGAAGCTCAATTTCAGGACAATCTGAGAGTTGAAAAATTTTGAAAAAAAAAATATTGATACAGAAGACTCCCCCCTTGTAAAAAAATTAAAATTTTTGGTCTCAGATTTTCCTGAAAATGGGTTGTTTCCTAGTCAATTTGAGGCCGGAGAACACGAAAAAACCATCCATTTCGTTGTATCTCTTCGGGAATTGGAATTTTCCAACGAAAAATAGATTTCCTGAAGAAATAGGACAAAATGGAGGGGTTTTTCGTTTTCTCCGGTATGAAATTGACAAGGAAGCTCAATTTCAGGACAATCTGAGAGTTGAAAAATTTTGAAAAAAAAAATATTTATACAGAAGACTCCCCCCTTGTAAAAAAATCAAAATTTTTGGTCTCAGATTTTCCTGAAAATGGGTTGTTTCCTAGTCAATTTGATGCCGGAGAACACGAAAAAACCATCCATTTCGTCGTATCTCTTCGGGAATTGGAATTTTCCAACGAAAAATAGATTTCCTGAAGAAATAGGACAAAATGGAGGGGTTTTTCGTTTTCTCCGGTATGAAATTGACAAGGAAGCTCGATTTCAGGACAATCTGAGAGTTGAAAAATTTTTAAAAAAAAAATATTGATACAGAAGACTCCCCTTGTAAAAAAATCAAAATTTTTGGTCTCAGATTTTCCTGAAAATGGGTTGTTTCCTAGTCACTTTGAGGCCGGAGAACACGAAAAAACCATCCATTTCGTCGTATCTCTTCGGGAATTGGAATTTTCCAACGAAAAATAGATTTCCTGAAGAAATAGGACAAAATGGAGGGGTTTTTCGATTTCTCCGGTATGCAATTGACAAGGAAGCTCAATTTCAGGACAATCTGAGAGTTGAAAAATTTTGAAAAAAAAAATATTGATACAGAAGACTCCCCCCTTGTAAAAAAATCAAAATTTTTGGTCTCAGATTTTCCTGAAAATGGGTTGTTTCCTAGTCAATTTGATGCCGGAGAACACGAAAAAACCATCCATTTCGTCGTATCTCTTCGGGAATTGGAATTTTCCGACGAAAAATAGATTTCCTGAAGAAATAGGACAAAATGGAGGGGTTTTTCGTTTTCTCCGGTATGAAATTGACAAGGAAGCTCAATTTCAGGACAATCTGAGAGTTGAAAAATTTTGAAAAAAAAAATATTGATACAGAAGACTCCCCCCTTGTAAAAAAATCAAAATTTTTGGTCTCAGATTTTCCTGAAAATGGGTTGTTTCCTAGTCAATTTGAGGCCGGAGAACACGAAAAAACCATCCATTTCGTCGTATCTCTTCGGGAATTGGAATTTTCCAACGAAAAATAGATTTCCTGAAGAAATAGGACAAAATGGAGGGGTTTTTCGATTTCTCCGGTATGCAATTGACAAGGAAGCTCAATTTCAGGACAATCTGAGAGTTGAAAAATTTTGAAAAAAAAAAATATTGATACAGAAGACTCCCCTTGTAAAAAAATCAAAATTTTTGGTCTCAGATTTTCCTGAAAATGGGTTGTTTCCTAGTCAATTTGAGGCCGGAGAACACGAAAAAACCATCCATTTCGTCGTATCTCTTCGGGAATTGGAATTTTCCAACGAAAAATAGATTTCCTGAAGAAATAGGACAAAATGGAGGGGTTTTTCGATTTCTCCGGTATGCAATTGACAAGGAAGCTCAATTTCAGGACAATCTGAGAGTTGAAAAATTTTGAAAAAAAAAATATTGATACAGAAGACTCCCTCCCCCCTTGTAAAAAAATCAAAATTTTTGGTCTCAGATTTTCCTGAAAATGGGTTGTTTCCTAGTCAATTTGATGCCGGAGAACACGAAAAAACCATCCATTTCGTCGTATCTCTTCGGGAATTTGAATTTTCCGACGAAAAATAGATTTCCTGAAGAAATAGGACAAAATGGAGGGGTTTTTCGTTTTCTCCGGTATGAAATTGACAAGGAAGCTCAATTTCAGGACAATCTGAGAGTTGAAAAATTTTGAAAAAAAAAATATTGATACAGAAGATTCCCCCCTTTTAAAAAAATTAAAATTTTTGGTCTCAGATTTTCCTGAAAATGGGTTGTTTCCTAGTCAATTTGAGGCCGGAGAACACGAAAAAACCATCCATTTCGTCGTATCTCTTCGGGAATTGGAATTTTCCAACGAAAAATAGATTTTCTGAAGAAATAGGACAAAATGGAGGGGTTTTTCGATTTCTCCGGTATGAAATTGACAAGGAAGCTCAATTTCAGGACAATCTGAGAGTTGAAAAATTTTAAAAAAAAAATATTGAAAATGGGTTGTTTCCAAGTCAATTTGATGCCGGAGAATACGAAAAAACCATCCATTTCGTCGTATCTCTTCGGGAATTGGAATTTTCCAACGAAAAATAGATTTCCTGAAGAAATAGGACAAAATGGAGGGGTTTTTCGTTTTCTCCGGTATGAAATTGACAAGGAAGCTCAATTTCAGGACAATCTGAGAGTTGAAAAATTTTGAAAAAAAAAAATATTGAAAATGGGTTGTTTCCAAGTCAATTTGATGCCGGAGAACACGAAAAAACCATCCATTTCGTCGTATCTCTTCGGGAATTGGAATTTTCCGACGAAAAATAGATTTCCTGAAGAAATAGGACAAAATGGAGGGGTTTTTCGTTTTCTCCGGTATGAAATTGACAAGGAAGCTCAATTTCAGGACAATCTGAGAGTTGAAAAATTTTGAAAAAAAAAATATTGATACAGAAGACTCCCCCCTTGTAAAAAAATCAAAATTTTTGGTCTCAGATTTTCCTGAAAATGGGTCGTTTCCTAGTCAATTTGAGGCCGGAGAACACGAAAAAACCATCCATTTCGTCGTATCTCTTCGGGAATTGGAATTTTCCAACGAAAAATAGATTTCCTGAAGAAATAGGACAAAATGGAGGGGTTTTTCGATTTCTCCGGTATGCAATTGACAAGGAAGCTCAATTTCAGGACAATCTGAGAGTTGAAAAATTTTGAAAAAAAAAATATTGATACAGAAGACTCCCCCCTTGTAAAAAAATCAAAATTTTTGGTCTCAGATTTTCCTGAAAATGGGTTGTTTCCTAGTCAATTTGATGCCGGAGAATACGAAAAAACCATCCATTTCGTCGTATCTCTTCGGGAATTTGAATTTTCCGACGAGAAATAGATTTCCTGAAGAAATAGGACAAAATGGAGGGGTTTTTCGTTTTCTCCGGTATGAAATTGACAAGGAAGCTCAATTTCAGGACAATCTGAGAGTTGAAAAATTTTGAAAAAAAAAATATTGATACAGAAGACTCCCCCCTTGTAAAAAAATCAAAATTTTTGGTCTCAGATTTTCCTGAAAATGGGTTGTTTCCTAGTCAATTTGAGGCCGGAGAACACGAAAAAACCATCCATTTCGTCGTATCTCTTCGGGAATTGGAATTTTCCAACGAAAAATAGATTTCCTGAAGAAATAGGACAAAATGGAGGGGTTTTTCGATTTCTCCGGTATGCAATTGACAAGGAATCTCAATTTCAGGACAATCTGAGAGTTGAAAAATTTTGAAAAAAAAAATATTGATACAGAAATCAAAATTTTTGGTCTCAGATTTTCCTGAAAATGGGTTGTTTCCTAGTCAATTTGATGCCGGAGAACACGAAAAAACCATCCATTTCGTCGTATCTCTTCGGGAATTTGAATTTTCCGACGAAAAATAGATTTCCTGAAGAAATAGGACAAAATGAAGGGGTTTTTCGTTTTCTCCGGTATGAAATTGACAAGGAAGCTCAATTTCAGGACAATCTGAGAGTTGAAAAATTTTGAAAAAAAAAATATTGATACAGAAGACTCCCCCCTTTTAAAAAAATTAAAATTTTTGGTCTCAGATTTTCCTGAAAATGGGTTGTTTCCTAGTCAATTTGAGGCCGGAGAACACGAAAAAACCATCCATTTCGTCGTATCTCTTCGGGAATTTGAATTTTCCGACGAAAAATAGATTTCCTGAAGAAATAGGACAAAATGGAGGGGTTTTTCGTTTTCTCCGGTATGAAATTGACAAGGAAGCTCAATTTCAGGACAATCTGAGCGTTGAAAAATTTTGAAAAAAAAAATATTGATACAGAAGACTCCCCTTGTAAAAAAATCAAAATTTTTGGTCTCAGATTTTCCTGAAAATGGGTTGTTTCCTAGTCAATTTGAGGCCGGAGAACACGAAAAAACCATCCATTTCGTCGTATCTCTTCGGGAATTGGAATTTTCCAACGAAAAATAGATTTCCTGAAGAAATAGGACAAAATGGAGGGGTTTTTCGATTTCTCCGGTATGCGATTGACAAGGAAGCTCAATTTCAGGACAATCTGAGAGTTGAAAAATTTTGAAAAAAAAAATATTGATACAGAAGACTCCCCCCTTGTAAAAAAATTAAAATTTTTGGTCTCAGATTTTCCTGAAAATGGGTTGTTTCCTAGTCAATTTGAGGCCGGAGAACACGAAAAAACCATCCATTTCGTGGTATCTCTTCGGGAATTGGAATTTTCCAACGAAAAATAGATTTCCTGAAGAAATAGGACAAAATGGAGGGGTTTTTCGTTTTCTCCGGTATGAAATTGACAAGGAAGCTCAATTTCAGGACAATCTGAGAGTTGAAAAATTTTGAAAAAAAAAATATTTATACAGAAGACTCCCCCCTTGTAAAAAAATCAAAATTTTTGGTCTCAGATTTTCCTGAAAATGGGTTGTTTCCTAGTCAATTTGATGCCGGAGAACACGAAAAAACCATCCATTTCGTCGTATCTCTTCGGGAATTTGAATTTTCCGACGAAAAATAGATTTCCTGAAGAAATAGGACAAAATGGAGGGGTTTTTCGTTTTCTCCGGTATGAAATTGACAAGGAAGCTCAATTTCAGGACAATCTGAGAGTTGAAAAATTTTGAAAAAAAAAATATTGATACAGAAGACTCTCCCCTTGTAAAAAAATCAAAATTTTTGGTCTCAGATTTTCCTGAAAATGGGTTGTTTTCTAGTCAATTTGAGGCCGGAGAACACGAAAAAACCATCCATTTCGTCGTATCTCTTCGGGAATTTGAATTTTCCGACGAAAAATAGATTTCCTGAAGAAATAGGACAAAATGGAGGGGTTTTTCGTTTTCTCCGGTATGAAATTGACAAGGAAGCTCAATTTCAGGACAATCTGAGAGTTGAAAAATTTTGAAAAAAAAAATATTGATACAGAAGACTCCCCTTGTAAAAAAATCAAAATTTTTGGTCTCAGATTTTCCTGAAAATGGGTTGTTTCCTAGTCAATTTGAGGCCGGAGAACACGAAAAAACCATCCATTTCGTCGTATCTCTTCGGGAATTGGAATTTTCCAACGAAAAATAGATTTCCTGAAGAAATAGGACAAAATGGAGGGGTTTTTCGATTTCTCCGGTATGCAATTGACAAGGAAGCTCAATTTCAGGACAATCTGAGAGTTGAAAAATTTTGAAAAAAAAAATATTGATACAGAAGACTCCCCCATTGTAAAAAAATTAAAATTTTTGGTCTCAGATTTTCCTGAAAATGGGTTGTTTCCTAGTCAATTAGAGGCCGGAGAACACGAAAAAACCATCCATTTCGTTGTATCTCTTCGGGAATTGGAATTTTCCAACGAAAAATAGATTTCCTGAAGAAATAGGACAAAATGGAGGGGTTTTTCGTTTTCTCCGGTATGAAATTGACAAGGAAGCTCAATTTCAGGACAATCTGAGAGTTGAAAAATTTTGAAAAAAAAAATATTTATACAGAAGACTCCCCCCTTGTAAAAAAATCAAAATTTTTGGTCTCAGATTTTCCTGAAAATGGGTTGTTTCCTAGTCAATTTGATGCCGGAGAACACGAAAAAACCATCCATTTCGTCGTATCTCTTCGGGAATTTGAATTTTCCGACGAAAAATAGATTTCCTGAAGAAATAGGACAAAATGGAGGGGTTTTTCGTTTTCTCCGGTATGAAATTGACAAGGAAGCTCAATTTCAGGACAATCTGAGAGTTGAAAAATTTTGAAAAAAAAAATATTGATACAGAAGACTCTCCCCTTGTAAAAAAATCAAAATTTTTGGTCTCAGATTTTCCTGAAAATGGGTTGTTTCCTAGTCAATTTGAGGCCGGAGAACACGAAAAAACCATCCATTTCGTCGTATCTCTTCGGGAATTGGAATTTTCCAACGAAAAATAGATTTCCTGAAGAAATAGGACAAAATGGAGGGGTTTTTCGATTTCTCGGTATGCGATTGACAAGGAAGCTCAATTTCAGGACAATCTGAGAGTTGAAAAATTTTGAAAAAAAAAATATTGATACAGAAGACTCCCCCCCTTGTAAAAAAATCAAAATTTTTGGTCTCAGATTTTCCTGAAAATGGGTTGTTTCCTAGTCAATTTGATGCCGGAGAACACGAAAAAACCATCCATTTCGTCGTATCTCTTCGGGAATTTGAATTTTCCGACGAAAAATAGATTTCCTGAAGAAATAGGACAAAATGGAGGGGTTTTTCGTTTTCTCCGGTATGAAATTGACAAGGAAGCTCAATTTCAGGACAATCTGAGAGTTGAAATATTTTGAAAAAAAAATATTGATACAGAAGACTCCCCCCTTGTAAAAAAATCAAAATTTTTGGTCTCAGATTTTCCTGAAAATGGGTTGTTTCCTAGTCAATTTGATGCCGGAGAACACGAAAAAACCATCCATTTCGTCGTATCTCTTCGGGAATTGGAATTTTCCAACGAAAAATAGATTTCCTGAAGAAATAGGACAAAATGGAGGGGTTTTTCGATTTCTCGGTATGCAATTGACAAGGAAGCTCAATTTCAGGACAATCTGAGAGTTGAAAAATTTTGAAAAAAAAATATTGATACAGAAGACTCCCCCCTTGTAAAAAAATCAAAATTTTTGGTCTCAGATTTTCCTGAAAATGGGTTGTGTCCAAGTCAATTTGATGCCGGAGAACACGAAAAAACCATCCATTTCGTCGTATCTCTTCGGGAATTTGAATTTTCCGACGAAAAATAGATTTCCTGAAGAAATAGGACAAAATGGAGGGGTTTTTCGTTTTCTCCGGTATGAAATTGACAAGGAAGCTCAATTTCAGGACAATCTGAGAGTTGAAAAATTTTGAAAAAAAAATATTGAAAATGGGTTGTTTCCAAGTCAATTTGATGCCGGAGAACACGAAAAAACCATCCATTTCGTCGTATCTCTTCGGGAATTGGAATTTTCCAACGAAAAATAGATTTCCTGAAGAAATAGGACAAAATGGAGGGGTTTTTCGTTTTCTCCGGTATGAAATTGACAAGGAAGCTCAATTTCAGGACAATCTGAGAGTTGAAAAATTTTGAAAAAAAAAATATTGATACAGAAGACTCCCCCCTTTTAAGCGACTCTAAGTGCAGCACGTATGTTTTTTGGGCATGCACTAACTTTCTGTGGTATTTATATTTAGGTAGTGTAACTAATAAAAAATAATCCTATTTGTTGCACACTTAGTTACCCCACTGGATATAAATAACTACAAAATATTTGGTAAAGAAACGGAGTGGGAAACTTTTTTATAACTCGAAGTAAAGTTGCATATTATCTTGTTGATAAAACTGGAAGAACAATACACTATATATGTAAATTACTTTGCATACCTATCATAATAGTATATCTTGTAAAAGTGCTTACTTTGCCCTTCATTCTCCATGCTATAGATTTTGTCCACGACAAAAACAAGTCTTGGCAAAACAAAATATAAAATGGCACTTTGTTCACAACTATTCACCTAGATGTTTAACTCACGAAAACTTCCTCTTCACTGACTATGTTCAACGAGACTGGTCGAGCTTTACAGGTAAAAACTAGGTTCTATAACCGTCTATTCTCTTACAAATAATTTACCGATTCTGGGAAGTTCAAAATTGACCATTTTGGCCAAAATTGTGGAACATTGTCTCTCAGAGCGATGTAAGGAACAACTATTGTCCTTACACGTGTTTAAATTTTTTTAATTTAGCTCAGTCGAAATGCGAGTGCACTACTATTAATATTAACACTAATTGTGCAAGCACAGCTTGCACTTGACCGATTTTTTACTACTTGATCTTTATATTAGAAAATAAGATACCGCTCTGGTGCTAACAACTAAGTTATTTTTTCAGAATGAAGGACAAGCATGTGATCCAGTAATTTTTGAAAAAATATTTCTGTTTGGTATACAGTTAAACCAAATATAACTGCAACAGCATAATACTGTAAAGGATTTTAACAAACACAAATAAATTTTAAGAACAAAGAACATGCATGTCTCAACAAGTACATAGTCAACAACTTATTAGCTTATCCAAGGATAGTCAGTGCTGTCGCAAAAAAAGAGGGATTAAAAGAAACGTGACCTCTAAGAAAACACCAATCTGTAGGTTATTTTAAATGGTAATAATGGATATTCCATAGATACTTCAAAAATTATTGTATGTGCGGAATTTGAATCTTCTTTCTTTTTTTAAAAATGTGTAAAATAAATAAGAATAATCTATATAAAATCAAATTTCTATCAGCCTGTCTCTCGGAAACGAAAAGCTTTCGCACCTATTTAAATTGGGAACTTTTTTCTTGTTTTAGGCTGAAGAATCACCTGTAAAACTTTGTCGGTAGACTGAAATATCTGTATATCATAGTACACAATATTGTTGTGAGAAGTATAAACTGTATATCATAGTTCAAACTATTGTAACGATAAATAATAATTTGTGTGTCATTAGATAATTATAAAATACCAATCGAATTCTCCATAAAGTTAAGTCGTTCTTTCCTCATTTTACAAAACCTTAACAATCCTGAAACCAACACTCGGGTTCAATTAACACAAAATAACCATAATCTAATTTTGATCATATCTTAAACATTTTAAAACTTCAAATACATACCGATTGTTCATAAAAATTAAATATATTGTATAAAAAAGGAAATTGAGCAAGTTAGTAAGTAAATTGAATTTTTAAGGCTTTTATATTTTTCTAGAGAAATTAATTTAAAACTTTTAACAACCATATGTTGTTATTTCATATAAGGGTTCAATCATTGATCTAGGAACAAGGAAGAGGTGGTATTGTTTACATTTTTAAACAATCAGAAATTCCTGGGCTACTTTTCATCTTGTTAACCTAACACCTACTCTTTAAAAATGGCGCTTGCCGGGCTTTACCGGGGTTTCCACAAGTATTCCATACATTGCTTACAGCTGAATCTGATATCCCTCTAACTCACGATATCACGTTCAGCACAGACCTACGCGCTAAAATTGACTTTGTGCCAATAAAGTTTCAAATACAATCGAAAATCCATATTAAAAATATGCAAAAAAGCCTCTTTAATGCTACAATGTTTCTGTATAACAACAGATATATAGGAAATGACCATTTAGATTTCATTCAAGGTAAATCCTTTTTGTTAATACCAACAAGCTATCATAGCTTGTTGGTATTAACAAACTGACGCAACTATCTATTATTGAATGTCTTATTTGTTCAGGTTGGGTTGGGTTACGAGCTTCGTAATAAAAATATATGTATATCAGAAGCCGATATTGATATTTGAAATATACGGAATTAGAAAATACATTTTTCTTATCAATGAAAGCACAATAGGGGAAGCGGGCAGAGTTAGCAATGCCCACTGCGAAAGAAAAAGTTGCCCACTCTAAAAAACACTGAAATGATTCCCAATCAGCAAAGTTATTTTATAATTTGATGGTTCTACAACTATTTTATTTTATTGGTATTTTATTAATACTTCCAAAATGCTGATTGATTACATAAGGCCTGCAATAAACACTATTCTGTTGTAAGTGTTTTATAAATTTATCATTATAACGTTTATATAATAGAATTATAAAATATCCTATAAAACAGTCAACAAATTATTGTATAAACGTTTCTAGAAATAACTTTTCAGCCTATAAAATTAAAATATTTTATAGTGATCTTTTGGTACAGTTCGGCGATATTTTTAATTCCCCTATAAAATTATTTTAATGTTGCTTCCCGTAACTTTAAAAAATCAGTTATATTGAAGTTCCTTTATAAATAATTTTGCCTTTAAAAGTAAATTGTTGTTTTATTGATCACTTTAAAATTATTTTATAGTATGGCAATTCCATTATAATATAAAAACCAAAATACATTTGTTATTAAATTAAAGTGTTTTCGTGAATATACATTTGCTGCCTTTAATACCATAATACAGCATATTTAAGATAATTAATTTTATACCTTCCCTGAGCCAGCTGATTTCCATTTTAGATTAGGTAACGTAGTCTATGTTTTTGTCAGTTTTGGGTCTAAACTAAATATTAAAATTAAAAAAAGTGGAGCTTTTCGAAGAAGGTTAAAGATGTGTTATGAAAATATGATGTGTAGTAAGAACATTAGGGTTGATAATAATAATGCGGTGCAGTTAAATGAAACAGTGGAATCCACTACCTGCCTTAGTGCCTCAGATCAAACGTCAATATGCCGAAGTACATGTACATCTTCTTGTACTGTATTTTAGAAATAACAGACTGACATTACGTTTTCAAACAAGTAAAGTAATTTTATAACATTTTCAAGCAATCCATCAATTACATCTAGAAACCTATCGGTTATGCTCTATCCTTATTTAATTTCCACTATAAAAACAAATATACCATGATAAGCAGTTGAGTGTCCACTGCACGTACAAACAAACACTTATTTTTTAAATGAAAAGGGGCTTCCACAGAAATCAAGGTAGGGGGGGGGGCTATTTTGGTAAGCGTCGATTATATTAGAGAGTTCTCAAAACTACCACGGCGCGAGGAAATGACAATGACAGCCATTTCATGGTTTTAGTCACTCATCAGATTGCCGCAAATGCCAACTAAAACTTTTGAGTCTTAACGGCTAAATGTAAACTCTCATTAGTGACTTCCGAGTATTGATAACGAATAAGAGGCAACGCAATTGAAAGTTCGTCTTTGCATTTACGTTTTATCGTGGTATTAAAAGTGTTCTTTTGATTAGTTTGTTCTATAAGTTATCGAATAACTGTCTGGCGGCCATATTGGTACTACTTTGTTTATTCCACCTTTGTAGTACGCAAGGAGTTAGTCGCGTTGCCTCTATTCGTTTTCAATACTCGGTGTTAGTGACCATAATGAAAAAAAATCCACATTGGCTGGATGATGTTGCCATTGAAATGGGGGTGAGAAAACAGTAAGCAGAAATCCCTCCGTGACAAAGAACGCAGGTACCCTACATCAAGGACATCACCACAGTTCTCGTGGGCATGTCGCTTTTTTTAACACTCTTGTCTACTAAAAAAGAATACACCATAAGTTCCCCCCCCCCCTAAAACTTCAGTTGCCCCACAGCCCCACTAAAATCAAAACCTGGCTGCAGCCCTGGCACAGCGATACTTGTAACTTCAATAATATCTGGCTCTCAGATTGTATCTACAATTGCAAAAGAAACCAGCTGGCTCATTTCTGAAGAGCTGTATAAAACGGTATCCTTCGTATACCCTTTATACTGCATGTCATTTTCTATTTAATTTAAAATACTTCTTATTCAAGTGCAATTTTTAAATAACACCACCATTTAATTAAGTTAAGCTTAGCTTAAAGTTCAGACGCCTGTAAAAAAATTTCTGGATCGTGTGTCCATTCAAATTTGACATACGTTATAGTATAAAATATGCTCTGACCTGTGGTGAAAACAGCAAATTTCTATGTAGACCGGCTGAGTTTTGACGATTTTTTAAATTTAAGGATACATTAAACATTTTTTAAATTTAAGGATACATTAAACAAATTCAAAGAATTGACATTTTACGGGTGTTTAGCTTAAAGTTCAGACGCCTGTAAAAAATTTCTGGATCGTGTGTCCATTCACATATGACATACGTTATAGTATAAAATATGCTCTGACCTGTGGTGAAAACAGCAACTTTCTATGTAGACCGGCTGAGTTTTGACGATTTTTTAAATATAATAATACATTAAACATATTCAAAGAATCGACATTTTACGGGCGTTTAGCTTAAAGTTCAGACGACTGTAAATACAATAAAGATATCAAAATTCAAAAACATCACCCCCATATTCAACACATTTTTTTAATTGCTTATCTGAAGGAATTTCTGATTTCTTTCTGGGATATTGAACGAAGAGCCTGGGTAATTCTGCCTTTTAGCACGTCAATATTATTTGGTATTGGAGTGGCAGAAACAATTTGTTTTAAACGGCCTCATAGAAACATATCGGCTAAGGTTAAGTGGTGGCTCTTTGGGGGCCACAAAATTGAGCCATTTCTGGCAATATGCCTTGGACTTAATCTACGATGAATCCATTCTATTACCTCGCGAGCGCAATGCGCTGGACAACAATATTATTGAAAATACATTTATTGAATGGCACATTTTCGAGTTCATCACTAAAAAATATATCCAGGATTTCTAAGTAAGATATTCTATTGCAGGTGTTATTAAAAAAATATGGGCCTTTAATGCCATGGACAGATATCGCGCACCACACGTTCACTTTTGTAAAGTATTGTTTTCGCCTCATTACTTTAAATTCGGTGTCCAGAGAAAAACCAAGATAGTCTTGGTTTTTCTCTGGTTTGTGTATATTCTTTATAGCCTCTGGCTTGAACGGAAACAATATATTTTCTTTTAAGATCATCTGAATACGAGTTTTTTTCACAACTTAAGAAGATATTTAGCATGATTTCTAAACGGAATTTCTCTAACAGACCGCAGAACTGAAACTGTGGCAGCATCGTTTTGGTCATATTTCTTCTTGAGATTCAAAACCGAACCAGTTCTCTGGAACTTTTTTAATGTGTGGTGAATTGTCATTTGAGTTATTGGGATTCCTTTAAATTTCTCGCTAAATTGTTCCATGATGTAGAGGTATGATACTTGGCCATCCCCATAACACTGGACTATAAAAATCCTTTGTTCAGTATACATATAGCATTTTGAGAAGTATTTGAAATTCAATAATTGCTTCATTTAATAAAGAGATTGACAAACATGTCCACAGGTGTCATTATTGTTTATTACGTAGAAACTAGTACTCTGGTTACAAGTGTGAGAAAGAAGAGTTGGGACTTAAAAAAAATAATGTGATAAAACTCGTTACTTGTAATATTTAATTTTTTTAATGAAATCTTGTACTTCGGCTTAGAGTTTAATTTAAAACATATTTCATATTTGTTCTTTTGGTAGCAAATAATAAACAAGGTATGTTTACTCTTACGCAATATAACCTTTCGTAGTTTGTATAAAAAATTTAATTTTTCAGAACGCGAATCTTATTTATTTTACAAGCAAAATCTTTTATTAGGAGTGACATTTTTACGTATCTTGCAAAATTTAGTCCATTTGTCCTCTTCTAAACCCGATCCGCCGACATACTTTAGACTTACTAGCAAGAAAAGGCAGCGAATATCTTAAGCGAATATAAATATAAAGTAGATATAAAGAAATAACATTTTTCTTTAATTGGATATTTACTTTAAAAATCTTGCTTAGAACTACAAGCAGAACCAACACTCAGCAATGATGAAATCACTTTTAAAAATTTTTCATCGTTCAAAGCTATTTCAATTTTACAAAATAATAACATACCGGAGTTTAAAATCTGTAATTTCTTTTTCAATTTATTAAATGTGTAAAAAATTGTATTTAAAAACGATTTTGCATTATCAAATTTGCGATGTAAATCAGGAAAATTAGAAAAAAAATTAAAGTAAATAAATATAGCATATATTTTTATAAAGGGATACAAATATCCAACATAGACTGATAATGTTTGTTATAAATTTTAAAATATATAATATTAAACTGTTGTTTATTTATCTGACACTAAATAAGCATTTGGCAAATTAAATTTAATTAACAATAAATGTTTTGATAAAATTAATTTAAATTTATATCGATAAGCTCTTGACATATAATTTTGTGTAAACCCAATTAAACAAACGAACATTTTTTTCTCTGGAGTAGAACATTAATATAATCCTATGTATAAATTACCTTTTAAAAACAATATTAAGATGTACTAAAACGAAAAAAATAAGTATAGTTCTTTCTTTGTGGCAATGCAGAATGCTATTTATAAGTGGACGTAGTTCGCGTGGGTGGATCTCAATAAAAATAGTATCAAAGTTATAACTGACACAGATATAATATATTATCTTAAATTGATTGCCTTAAAAGCTTGTCGCGCGCGAAAAGTTCATACAGGCATCAATTTTGTTTGGCAGAAATTGTAAGTACCTAAGTATGTATTTTTTTCTTTTCTCTTCGCGCGACAAGCTTTTGAGACAATAAATTTAACATAATATATTATATCTGTTTCAGTGATAACTTTGATACTACTTTTATTAAGATCCACCCACGCGAACTACGTCCACTTATAAACAGCATTCAGCATTACCCCAATGAAAAAACTATACTTGTTTTTTCGTTTTAGTACATCTAAATAATAAAAGCTTGTTTATAAAAATTATTTTTTACATAAGATTTTATTTTCCTATTTTTAGTTACGTCTTAGCCTATGGATTTCTGATAATGCATAATCATTTCACTTAGCAAACCCAATCAATCGCATTCTAATCGTCAAACCCTTTCATTTGATTTCATACCCATACCAAGGGGATTGTTAAGAAAAAGGTAATCTGCCATCTGGTGGCATCATTGATTTCTATATATGGATAAGCAAACAATAATCGCGAGAGTGGCAAATTTCTGGCCTCGCGCATGTAAACAAAGCTGATCGGCCATGGGCATGCGCACTGCAAAATTTGTCAGCTGGGATGGTCGATACCACTCTGATTGTCAAGGAACATAAAAGGGTTTGCTGATTGTTTTCCCGCTGGTTATGCAACCCGTGTAGCAGATGACAACAAGTGAGTTGTGCGCATGCCCGTCGCCGACTGGCTCGAGAAATATGACCGGTGGTCGTGCGTACAAACACAATATTTCACCCAGCTAACTTAACTTTTGTTTGCGCACGCTGTCAGTTGTACCGGTCTATATATAGAAGTCAATGGGTGGCATCCGCTATAAGTATTGCGTTTAGAATGACGTCATATAGCTTATTGTATTCTACTCGTCAAACCCTTTTATTTGATACCCACATCAAGGGGATTGTGAAGAAAAGGTAATCCGCCATCTTGTGACGTCCGCCATATTGGTTTTAGAATGACGTCACACAGCTTATCGCATTCTATTCATCAAACCCTTTCATTTGATACAAATGACAAGGGGGTTGTAAAGAAAAAAAGCAATCCGTCATCTTGTGGCGTCCGCCGTATTGGGTTTAGGATGATGGCACATAGCTTATCGTATTTTACTCGGCAAACACTTTCATTTGATACCCATATCCAGGGGATTGTGAAGAAAAAGGTAATCCGCCATCTTGTGGCTTACGCCATATTAGGTTTAAAGTGACGTCACATAGCTTATCGTATTCTACTCATCAAAATATTTCATTTTATACCCATGTCAAGGAGATTCTGAAGAAAAAGGTAATATAATCCGCAATCTTGGGGCGTCTACCATATTGGATTTAGAGCAATATTGCATCGTCACCGGACTTATACACGTGTACAAAATTTCAAAGCTCTAGCTTAATTAGAACAAATAATTTTGATTTCTATATTTAACCTAAACATACTATCAAACATATATACTAGCAAACTAACAGATGAAGTTAAATAAAAGCTTGTAAAAATAGATAAATTTGTCTCAAAAGTGAAAGTGCAATTCGTTCTTTTTCTACATCACAACCTTATTCTCTCAAAGCAATGTAATAAGTTCTATGTTGTTTCCTTCTTAGTATTTACTAGAGCGTAGAAATAGGTAATATGTTTCAGAGTAAATAGAATGAGTATAATGCAGTGTGCAGTCGTATTCCGAAATGTGACTGGATTTGTGTTTACGTACATATTTTCCAATAGACAAGTCAACAGACAGGAACACATAAAATTGGATATTTATTTTATACAGTTTTTACCTATATATACACAAGGCTATGTCTTAATTTTACACCAAAAAATTGGTTTCTTGCTAATTGTTTTATATAACCTTCAATAACCTTTCGTCAGATATTGACTCTGTAAAAAAAATGGTTAACAAATTATTGCGATTTTTTGGCCTTACATACATATAGCGGTCGATTTTTAGGGTCATTGTTTCATATACGCCATAATTTTCAAGGTCGCAGCTTTTCTAACTTTGGTAGGACTTGTATGCACCAACAGCCTAATTTTATTCTGCAATTACGAAACTTCGGGGGCCAGCTGTTGGAAATTTCAAAATCAACATTAATTTTTGCATAAGGATTTTGTATGAAAACTTTAGTAAGTTCATATATTTTCGTCCAATTATCATGCTTCAGTGTGATTCGTTATAACCATAGATTCTAATTTTGCTAGTTTTCATTAAAATTAATTAAAAATTTACGAACAACGTCAGCTTTGGTTATGCTTTAATTTAAATCTTATAATTCAAATTTAATATCAGCTACAAAGAATGCTCCTATAATAGTGCTTTCATGGCGCCTTTTGGATTACGCAAGGAATATTTTATTTATCAAGACTACATGAAAGAAAATAATATAAAAGAACTTACTTTGGAATAAAACTTACCTTTAATTAATTTTATTATGATGAAGTATAATATTTGCTAAACAAAAGAAATAGCATTATTTTACGAAAACTCTACATCCCGAAAACTTTTTGCATAGTTTTTCATTCCCTTCATTTCGTTGCCTCTTTAAAAAAAAATTTGTAATGTTACGACTGATATTTTTTAAATAATTTTTAAAAATTTTGGTACTTACAACATATAATAAATTCTTGACTCGATTTTACAGTTCTCTCGTAAATTGCACACTTTCCTTAGACTTATTACAAAATAAATTTAAAATCAAATTTCTGGGAACGATTAATAACATCCGAGGAAATAACACCGGTAATTTTGATTAAAAACTGGGCAAATCGTAATTCCTTGAATTTTAATTTAGTTTTAATTGCTGTATTTTCCATCAGAATGTTCACGAAGTGCTAATTAATAATTTGGCTTAAAATAAGGTTTAAACAAATTAGGACTAGGGACCTTTTTATATCATATTAGGTTTCGCCTTCGACTTCGTCCGCGTTATAACAATTTTACTTAATTGCAAACTTTGTACTTCTATATAACCCCCTTAGGGGTTGAATTTTGAAAAACCCTTCCTCATTGCATGCCTACGTAGTATAAGAAACATATTTGCAAAATTTCAAGTTTCTAGACCCAGCGGTGTGGGCTGTGCGTTAATACGTCTGTCAATCAGTCAGTCACTCAGTTTCTTCTTTTATACAGGGTTCGGCAAAATGTATTACCCATTTTATTTCTTTAATAACACAAAAACGATCCAGTTATTTTGAATGAAAATAGTTTTAAATGGAAAAGTAGACTTTGGAAATTTGTTAGAATTGTTGACAGTTGTCAAAATGGAGCGTTGGTCTACACAACATCGCGTCTTGTGTATTGAGAAATTGATTCAATTTAATTCAGTAGTCGCTGTTCAAAGGTGTTTTCGACGTCATTTTAATGTCCGTCGCTATCCTCAGCCTACGACTATTTTGGCTTGGCGCAATAAATGGAGACAACTGGGATCTATTGTAGACAAAAAGTCAAGTGGAAGACCAAGAACTGCCTGCAGTGAACGTAACGAAGAAAGGGTAAGAAATACCGTTATTGCTAGTCGGAAAAAACCCGCTATTAAACATGCTTCCGTCCTTGGTTTGAGTGATCGAAGCACGAGAAGAACGTTAAAACGCATGAATTTTCATCCATATAAAATCGCAATAGCTCAGGAAATAAATGATTAAGATAAGATTAATAGACTTTAATTTTGTCGTCTGATTCATGATAATCACCAAGGTATCGAAAGTAACCTCTTCATCAGTGACCAAGCACAATTTTATCTCAATGGCGATGTAAATAAGCAAAATTGCCGTTATTTGGCTCAAGAGAATCCTCGGGCAATTCATCAGCGACCTTTACATTGCCCTAAAGTAACTGTATGGTGTGCCATTTCATCGTCTAGAATAATTGGGCCTTATTTTTTTGAAGAGAATGGTAAGACGGTAACCGTTACCGCTGCGCGCTATGTTCAAATGCTGCAGACATTCTTTTTACCTCAAATTAAAGAAGAAATACTCGTAGGACACTACTGGTTTCAGCAAGTCATACGGCGAGAATAAGCATGGACATTTTAAGAGAATCCTTTCCAAACAGACTCATTTCAAGAAATGGTACGATTCCATGGCCAGCAAGATCCCCAGATCTTTCAGCTCCGGATTATTTTCTTTGGGACTATTTAAAGCTTAAAGTGTTTGTGAATAAACCCAGAAATTTAAGAGATTTGAAATTAAACATTAGAAATGAAATCAATGCTATCCCACGTCATGTTTTTCAAAACGTTATGCAAAAATTTGCTAATCAATTAGAAGAATGCATTGAGAACCATGGCGATCATTTACGAACCACTATATTTAAATCATAAAAAACTCCCATCTTTCTAATTTAAAAATATGTATTAATTCGTTTTATTATTCAAGTTAATAAATTTTTATAACCTGTTTAAATTGGGTAGTTCATTTTGCCGAACCCTGTATATGGAGATATATAGAGATTACTAAGCGAATAAAAAAGGTGCTTTACGTAAAAAAACTTTTTTTAAATTAATTATGTATTTGTGAAGTCTAGGAACAAAAATATATTAATATACCCCAAACCTGGCTATGTAGCCGGCTAATACGCATACGTTACATGGCACAGAGCGATAAAATTGTAGAAATGATTGTCAGTGTGACATTTGGCAGGCTAAGAGATTACCCACCCTTTCAAGTAACTTAAAGGGAGATTTAATAGAAATCTTACAAATAAAAGGTATTTTGACTTGGGTATTTTATTTCTTGAGCCCGAGATTTGGCGACTTAGCCGAGCTATACATCTTTTTCGATTTTTGTATACAACTGCTTTTAGAGACATTCGAATGGAAGAGATAGCCAATATAGTTGAACGGTATACAGGCACAGAAGGTCCGATTATAACATTACTGTAAGAGGGTATATAAGAAAATCATTCTTTCAATTTTAGTAGAGAATTGAAAATTGGTTGGCATAAATGGTTAAAATGGTATAGGTGGGCCTAAATGAAGTAGAGGGATTTTAATGATAAAATTAAACCAATAATCCAACTACGAAAAAAGGACGCCCATGTTACAAAAATTTTATTTATTATTTTGACTGATGAGAGTATTTAAATATTCTGAATTTTATCAAGCTAAGGAACTCCTTTCAGATCTTTGTTAGGAAAACATAAAAGAACAAAAGGCGAGAGAATGCGAAGAATTTTACCATAATTTATAAAAAGAAGAATAACAATAAAATACTTTAATGGTGACTTCAATTTAGGCAAAACAATGGGGCTGATATTATGGTTAATGATGTATGATTTCTCATATTCTTAAAAAATCGTTGGAAAATACACCTGTTATTTTATTTAAAAAATGAAAACAAACGAAACTGATCAAATTACAACATAAAGTAAAAATTGTAACTAAACTGCTCGTCACAAAAAAACGAAAAAGAATGTTTTCAGAATCAGTTTTAAATTGCTGTAGTTTGAAAACGAATTGACGGATTTTGATGAGCTTTTCAAATCCTGAAAGGCCGTTGTATTTACATATCGTTTCAAAAAACCGTTTTGCGTCAGTAACAATAACTGGACATTATACAGCAGGTGCGGACGGTGAAATTTTGAAGTTGTATAATATCTTTGTTGCTACTTATGGGACCCATGTCAAGTTTAAGTTTTTTAATAGTGGATAGGAATGTTTTGGTAAAGAAAAAAACATTTTGTCATTTTCGAAAAAAAGTTTAGTTTTTGAATTGACCCACCTGGGAAAAAAAATAACACGCTTAGGTATTTTATTTATTATTTTTTATAAACAAATTTTACATCCTTTTGTCGACAATTCTTCAATTTTCAGAGAAAAAAATGTGTTAGTGGAAAGTTATAGTCATTTGAATTTTTTAAAATTATATTTTAGGTTTAAAAAAATTCAAATGACTATTACTTTCTACTAACACATTTTTTTCTCTTAAAATTTAAGAATTGTCGACAAACTGATGTAAAACTTGTTTAGAAAAAATAATAAATAAATTACCTAAGCGTGTTAATTTTTTTCCCAGGTGAGTCAATTCAAAAATTCAACTTTTTTCGCAAATTACAAAATATTTTAATTTGGCTCATTCGAAACGTTCCCCACTCAGCTCCGCGCATACGCGATGGGATACGGCGTTGGTGCCATTGGCCGCGGGTAGCGCGGCAGATGGGTGGAGATCGAGCGGCCGAGGTTTGGTCAGGTTAAGTAGGGGGCTGATGGCACGGAACACTAGCTGTGAAAGTATAGCTTGCACTTGACCGAATTTATTATATCTTGCATTGAGATATAGAAATTTGATATTCTGAGTGGTTCTACCCCCCCCCCCCCCCCCCCAAACATTAGGTCATGAGCCGATCCTGTGTAGATAAATCAAGAAGCTAGGACCAAATTTACATTCTACCATTGTTAATTGTAAGAGAAACCGCTTAATACAAAGTTCAGTTACTACATTTTAAAGTACAACACCGAAACCTTCAGGTTCAACGAATAATGCCCCTTTATTTTACTTGGAGCAAGTGGAATTTTTGAAGCCAACCTTAAGCATAGATACCGGATTTTGCTGTACTTAAACACTTGAAATCCTGTTCGTGAAAATTTAGTTAAGACTACGCTATTTTTACCGTTCTCTTACTAATTTTCCCGATTTTCGGCGAAGTAAAATTCCAGAATAGAGTAATAATTTAGTTTGTTATACAATGTGTGGTGCTTCTTTAAATTTTTCATAAAGACCCAAATCGTATCCATAAATAGAATCAAAAGAACTACACTATTCGATACGACTTTTACGACTTACTAAATCATTTTTCACCTATATTTCCATATTTTTCTCAAAAAACTGACGTAATACGAATAATTTACAGCCCCATTCGTAATCAGCGTCAAAAAATCTACCAGAAACAACATCCAAATCTCTTGAGAGAGATTTCGATGACGAACTTTGTTTTAAGGCGTATAATATCTTCTTTTAAGTCCTGAAAACCATCTCCCCTCAGTGGAAATATTTAATATTTTTAAATAGCTTTGATAATCCTGAAAAAATGTGAAAAAATTAGTTTTTCGACAGTTTTTGGTACCCATCTCTTAAATGGTACAGTGATGGTAGGGAGATGTAGATAGGGAGGCAATTTTTTTTATTTCAAGATAACTGCATTATTGCATTACATGTTGGTCAGCTTAGAAAACTATAAAATGGGCGTTATTAACCCCAATTATCTAAAAATATTAATAAATTGAATTAAAAATTTATAAACTTATTTGCAAAATATGTATCTGGTTGTCAAATTTTGTCAACTGGGTACCGTTTAGCTCAGTAAATCCATTGTCAGATAAACAAGATTTTTATCTGCAACCGCAGGCTACATACATGTTAAGATTGAGTATAAATATAACAACCAGCAACAATATCTTTAATTTTGTGGTGATACGTGCATGTGTGTGTCTACAATTTTATTGACAGTTGATGACTAACAGAAATGACTGAAGGTGGGTACCCAATATTACATGATTAACTTTAAAACTCTCTTCACTTGCATGAAATCTTATTTACTCAGAGCTCATCCAATATTGTTTCAGATATTCTTAAGCAATCTTAGGATACTGATCAATAAAATTCTCAAACACCACAGGTTTCCGAAGAGAATGTTCAAAATGCATTCTTATATCTTGCAATGAGTATTCCGCAGGGTCCTGATCTGGTTCTTCAAACCCGTCACTATCATCAGGATCCCCATAGTGAGTTTTATCCGTTAAAAATTTTACAGGAGATTTCACTTCTCGAGTTACTAGAGGCGGTTTAAATTTTGGTTTTACACCGAGCTTATTCAGAGGATCTGTAATAGGCATTTAGAATTTATTAAGAGCTTCATCTTCTTCACCTCGCTCCGACTTTAATGCTAACTGCTTCTTTCTTATTGTTCGTGCAGCTTGGATAATCCTACCTTTAACGTCTTTATCGAGCTTATTAATTTGGGTGGACATACTGCAAACAGCTAACAAACAGCTAACAAAACAGATCCCGGTTCTGGAAATAGGTGATAAACACATCCTGTTTCTGGAAACAGTTTGAAAACAGCTACAAAACAGTTACAAAACAGCTACAAATAGCTAAAAAACAGACCCCGATTTCTGGAAACAGCTATGAAATAGCTACAAACAGCTGCAAACACTTAAAAAGCAGACCCCTTGTTTCTGGAAACAGCTACAAAACAGCTGCAAACAGACCCCCTGTTTCTGGGAACAGCTACAAAACAGCTAAAAACAGCTAAAAAACTGCAATGCAAGCCGCATAATCTAAAAAAAAATAGTAAAATCAAGATTTCTTATTAAACTATTGATCCAGGATTCTTATTTTGGGCCCAAATTACCTAGGCCACACTACTTTAACAAACTCTGAAAGAAAATTACGGTGGGACGACCTATGGGTTAAACTTAGTTGAGGCGTACCGTGTTTGTTGACTATCCTATAACTTTAAATAGGCTGCTTTGCGAGTAATGGAAATATCTGCACATGCAAAAAGTCATGATTTAATGAACTATAATGTGCGAGTATGTGTAATAAAGCTCCAACTATTCGAAATCCGGAAACTTTCAATCCAGGCTTATGACACACATGAACTGATTGTCGTGCACGTTACATAGAAGCTTTTGTCAAAGACATATGTACATATGTATTAAGTCTGCCTTTATTCTGAAATGGGGTCTAATAATTTTGATTTGAAAGCTCGTATACAGGGTTCCTTACACAGTGGCTGAAAATAATTGTGTTTGCAAAACATTTTATTCACAGGGTTTCACAAAACAACCCATATTAATCAAGAGTAAATATTTATTTGTAATTGATTTTCTCTTTCATAGTTTTCGTTTGAAATGTATATTATCTCAACAACAAAAAAACTAAAAGCATTCTGCAAAAAGTAATTAACTTTGTTCTCTGATATTTACTATAAAATATCATAAATTAATTTTGCCAGTCGCTACATGCCAATTAATTTTAAATAAATTCTATTTGTGCATCTCCCCGACATAATATTACAATGCAAATTAGGAATTTTATATAAGCAACAAACAACCGTACAGGCATTAATTGGATTGGACCGATTTTTTAAAAGTTATAAAGACAAATAGGCTCCATTACATTATCTTTTGTTTTTCTTCACATCAGAACACATTGCATTTTTAAAGTAATTTGATTTCATATCACAATACGTATTAGTTAGCATAGCCTTATTTTCATCGACTTATTATGTCATCATTTTAAAATTATTCGATGGTTATTTAGCTACATATAAAAATATTTTTGGTGTATCCTTTTATTAGTAAATTACATGATTCTATAATTGAACTGAATGATGCTAATCTCAGGTAATCTATTTATTTATTACCACTAGCAACCAGAAATTAAAAGAGCTTAGTTTCTCAGTTCGTAAGCTCTGACAAACTAATACAATCAAAAACTGAGTGGTTCCTCTAAAAAGCGTAAGTATTCCTAGCCAACGACCATCTGTTCTGCCGAAGAAGAGGTGCCATACGCATGTCAATGCCTTTTTGACAAAAACTACATTTTCCCCTTGCTTATGGGATGTAACAGACCTGGCGCACCTTATAATTATGACAAGCAGAAATTGTTTTGCACCTCTATGAAAAGTTTAAAGCATTGTAAATTATAATTGACTCTGCTTTCTACCCAGCAATATAAAACATTAATTAAATGTGACTGGGGGTTAATAAACTTTATTTAAATTGAAATGTGGAATAAATAAAATTTTTAATGTTCAAAACAGGAAGTAACGTATTCAGATTTGGTAATGCTTCGCTAACAAAAATATAGTCATTGAAATTTTTTATTATCACGAAAGATGAAAAAAACATTAATTTTCTGCCTTTCGCAGCCTTTTCTTTTACGTACCGTTCCACAAAAGAAATACCTATACCAAAATTGTACGCCCAAATTTTTTAGTTGAAAAAACATATGTCATACATTTATTTTATTTATTAATGTGGCAAAAATTTCTATATAAAAAATTTAATAAAATCAAACATAAATGAAGGAGGCTGTGCTACCACCAGACAAAATTTCAATTAAGAGATTTTAAATAAAACGTGGTATTACAAGCTCCAACTTTTACAGATTTGCAGCGACAAATTTAAGATTTTCCACAATTTTATTGTCCAATAGAATTTTAAATTCAAAAAATACCTTAGAGTTAGAAATATGGAATTGCCTTTCAGACGCCGGCCATCAAAGGTACCTACTTTTTATACCTGTATCTAATTACGGGTGATACTATTATAAATTGATTTAGCCTCGTATTTAGTATTCTATAAATAGTCTATATATTTGTAAATAACTTCTAAATTCTTACCCAGTTTTGATTTAACCTTTGGATTAGTCAGAAGTGTTCGTATAGGTATCCATCAAGAGAAAATACCAACAACGATGTGTTTAATTACCTTCTTGTATCTTCAGACCTCATCATAAGCAGCAAACATAAACCAAAAGCTAAGGCCAGTCAACCAAAGACGTCTTACAATTATTAATAAGTCATTAGATTTTCATATTAAAATGCATACTGTATAAGTAAGATTAACACAAATACGCCTCAATCAAATAGTAGCTAGTTACTGATTAAGCTAATAGGTTGTTTTATGTTATATTATAGGATACTTAGGTGTAGTATTATTTAAAATATAAAAAACTTGAAGAAATCTATTTTTTAGTCATTAAAAGCACTGCCTGAGAGACAAATTCTGGCATTCCTATTACCCTTAGGACGGTAGTAAATTGGGCGCAAAAATAATCCCTTTACCTATATTTCTAAAAGGGTCCGTGATCATAATATGTAAATTGGGCGCGGGCCTCTCTTTAAGCGGCTGCTTGTATGAGATAATTGCTTAACAATTACTACTTATATATACCTAAATACTTCGAAATTTAATTTACTTTACTTGCTCAGGTCAATTTGCTTTATAGTTTAGTTTATTTCTACTTTAGATAGCGCATAGATAAAAGTGGAAAATGTCCGGGTCAATGATCAAAAGTGAACGTGGGAAAGGTTTGATTTTATAGGAAGATTTTACGTTTTCAAAAGACAAAGTGTTAAAAAGTGGTGGGACATCGTGGAGATGTAGCCATAAAAGCTGCATTGTAAAGCCAAACTTTACACTGTTGGTACAGAGAACCTAATTTCAAGAAAGGATGATGTGCATAATTATGAAGCAGACGAAAGAAAGGTAATGCCAGTAACATTAGAAGGAATATTTATAACTGTCGCCGCAAGATAGTACCGGGTCCGCTCCCTAAAAATATAGAAGAAGTGTATGGAGCTCTCAGCGCATATAGTGAAACGCTATTAACACAAAAGGTGAAAATTTTTTGTTTATTAACAACATGGAAAGTAATATTATTGTGTTTACATGTAAAACGAATATAAGTATTTTAACCAAAATCAATATATTGTACATATATGGACGGAACAATTTTTTTTGTACAGAGTTTCTGTCTCTATTTTTTACAATTCATGGACTCCAAAATGGCCACTATGTTTTTTGTTTGTTACCGAGTAAGACTAGTGGATGTTATGAAACGTGTTTTTCTTTACTAAAATGTAAAATTTATGAAAAGTATTGCTTTTGAAAGGGTCATCCATGTAGCATTACTGTATGTTTGGCCTGATGTTGAAATTAGTGGTTGCCGATTTCACTTACACCAAGCATGGTATAGAAAGATAAAGTCAATCGGCTTGAGTTCTGATTATGAATCAAAAACTGAAATCGGCATCTGGCTTAAAAAGACTTTGGGGTTGACTTATTTAAGTCCAAATGAAGTAGAAGACGGTTTTGTGTTCGATTTGATGTCATACAAACCACACAATGAACTTTTGGATAAATATTGTGATTATTTGTTACAGACATATATAGTTGAAAACGCAACATTTCCTCCTGCTGAATGGGCGGAAGAAAATACTTCGTTGACAAGAACTACAAATTGTTCCGAGTCGTTTCATGCAAAATTTAATTCCTCTTTTTACGCAACGCAACCCTCTATATATGTCTTTCTTGCAAAGTTGAAAGAATGTCAAATTGACACATATGTCAAAATACAAAGCTTAAATGTAACTGCTAGATTTAAAGACAAAAATGTAAAAGCTAAGTTAGCATCGCTTGATAATCTTGTTACTAAATATAAGTTAGGAGAAATAAATAGACTCCATTACCTAAAATGTACTTCGTATTTATAATGTATATTATTATTCGTATTTATAATGGTAGAACGTTTTAGTAGCGAGGATCTAAGTTTTGAGGTTGGTATCGCTGGTCCATCAACGCCCACACAATCATTAGTGGTGAAGAAATAGTTACCTCTGCAGCAAGTAAATAAATTTCCGATCTTGCTAGAAAACTAGGGACTTGTATCTCAAAGAGTATTCGTGGTATAATATGCCTATTAGTGTCCACAAAATACTGGTTCATGGTTATGAGGTTAGCTCTCAATTTAATATACCAATTGGCGAAATGTCAGAAGATTGTTCGGAAGGCACAAAGAAATTTGCAAAGAAAGACTAATACATACCAGAAAAATTTTTCGACTTAAATCAAATATTGATGTAAGGAATCGCTTGATCATTACCTCAGATCCCTTACTAGCTTTTCATCGAAAAATAAATCAATAAGAAAGAAAAATGTTCAGCTAATGACAGTGTCATTAAAAAATACATTGCGTTTCGCGAGGACTAATTCTTTGTCAGCATTATATTATCACGACTACTCTTGAATCAAAGCAAGTGAAAGTGACTCTGGGGCAGAATCAGATGCATGTTTTTCCTTGAATTAGGTTCCTATATTATTTTTTTTTATTAGCTCTTACGGTTGATATTATTTATTTTAAGTACATTTGGTACTGTTAATATGTTATTCTGGACGCATAAGTTTAAATCCAGTTTTCTTGTAACCTTACAAGAGAAAATAAATATGTTTTAAATAAATAAATTTGTGGTAAGTAAATTATATGGCAATCTTAATTTGTTTTCGAGTTCTGATTTTTGGCACACTTTCCCATAAGATTGCACTGCATGCACTATGCAATGGAACTTTTTGTGTGCGTGTTTCGACTGACTGAGTGTGCAATAATATTAACATATTTATTGAAAATGTGAAATGACTCAACAAACCCATTACTCACATTAAACAATTTTTAAAAGAAAAATATCTAAATGATGTATTTTCACAAAAAGGAATGCTGACAGCAGATAGAACCTTTTAAAATACTACCTTCGCATATAAAAGATATGCATGTATATATAGTAAATTTCAAATATAATGGGTACAAAGCTGTTCGATTTTAACAACGCTTAAATCACAAGCAGAGATATGAATCTGCAAATTTTGCATTTGGTGGTTAAATGCAAGCTAGTATTTTAGCAAAAAATTCGTTATTTATTCTTTTCCATCCATTTTCAGCAAAACGAAATCCTATATCGCCAATATATTTTATAGATTGATAACAATTTAAAACTGGGTGTAATAACATATGTTTCAACCTATGGAGGTAGGTACTTAGATTCATTAATATCTTATTTAATATTATTCTATAGCCACTTTGTTAGTAAAAGTTAAATTAGTTAAAATTTACTTCTAACTTCTAGAAAATTTCATATAATTAATAACATACCTGGAAAATCTTTAAAGTGGCATTAAAAGCAACTTTGGATTTCTGCATGTGCGACATTACTAAAGAAAAATATATTTTTTTCAATAATCAGACAAGGTCGTATGAGATTTTTAGATATTCCTAATGTATAAGAGTTGTGTAATCCTCTAATGTATATGACAACTTAGGCATATTTAGGCATTGTTTTTAAAAGTCACACCAAACTTTGTTGTTTCTTCGACTAGGACCACGGTCCTTTAGAATTTCATATATAAGTAAACTTTAGAAATATTTCCCCTAAAATTTGGAAATATCAAAAGTAGTTAGCATACTATAGCTACAACAAAAATTGCTTTTTCCACAAGGCAATCAAGCAACCTTTTATTGACATAAAAATTCTCAAAAAAAACAACTCGTCCATTTTTGCCATACGCTAATCCTTGTGAAGTAATTTTATTTAGGCAATAAATGAAACGTTAAAACAATCTTACATTGAAAATACTAAAGGGTTTCTGACTATAACAGTTGGAGCTTCAAAAATTAAGTAAAAATTTACATAATTCAGTTCTCAGCGTAAAAAAGTAGCCAGAAGAGAAATGGGTATTGTCAAATCAGGTGTTAAATTTTCTCGATATATTTTTGCTTATCTTGTACATAATACCAAATTTGCATGGTAAAACCTTATGAATACTCAATTAATTACATTGGCTTAGCCTGTTACAAATTACTGGGGAGCTCTTGATTTATTGCTGGACATGTTGAATCGATCCTGGGTTTGTACACCAAGCAGCAATTACTTTATCTTTTACTATGCTAAGTTTACCAGCATATATCCAGCATTATTACTGTATATACAGAGCGTTCGGAAAATGCATTAGAAAATTTAGAGAGGTGATTCTACATGAAAAAATTATTGCAGTAGTTCCATAAAATAATTATAAATCTCAATATTTGCCAAATTATGGCTGTGCATAATTTTATTTCTTAAATTCTTTTTTTGTTATGCTCATTACGATCACCCAATATATATATATATATATATATATATATTTATGTATAAGAAGTAACATAAAAATATTTCAAGCTTTAATAAATTGCTACGTAATTTATGACAGCCAATCAGAAATTCACTGCTAACATTTTTCCAGTATCCCATATAAGATGATACGAGTTTACAGGATATAGTATAATCTCGTAAAGTATGAGAAAAATCATCTTTTCATATTTCTAAGTAACAAGAAAATGATTAAAGCTGAAGCTCGTTGAGGCGAGAGTTAAACTTGATTGCCGTGTATTACGGTGAGCCTAAGTTTTATTTTAGTTAAGGGAAATCGCAAAGATAAGCCTTGTCTTTTTATCACAAAGACCTGACAATAAAGAACAAAGGGACAAATCTAATTAAATAAAAACTGGGTATAAACAGGAATAGGATTTTCTGAAATTTATAGTTCATAAGGTCATGTATTAGCTTAATTTTGTTATTCGACTTATCTTTTTTATATTTATAAACTAGTGAAAAAAGACTGTTTACTAATATACAGTGAGGGCATAAAGTCTGGAAACACCTAGTTTTTTACGAAACTATACATTTTCGGAAGAAACGCCGAAACACATCGATTTTGTTCTCATTTTCTACAAATTCTAAAATATTTGATTACATACAGGGTGTGCCACAAAAGTTGGGCATTTGTCAAATTTGATTTCTTAAATAGAACACCCTGTATATTATTCCATTTTTGAATTGTGCGCTAGAAAATCAACATCTTTTGTATAAACCACCCTTCCTCTAAAGTCAATTGTTTGCGAGATATTGCAACTTGAATATTGGCAGCCCGCAAAATTACATAAAGTCAAATAATTCAACTCATTTTTATTTTAACAACAACAATCCAACTGAGACAATTTTAACGCAGCAAATGCTGAAATTGTTGACCGTTAACTTCCTGGCAATATTCTAGCCTATCCATAAACACCTCTTGTACGTTACGGATGAAAGAAGGTGAAATTTGCCGAATTTCATCCCTTATACGATTTTTTAAAGCTTCTATGTTAGGAGGTATGTTAAAGTAAACTTTACTTTTTAAATAACCCCACAGGAAACAATCAAGGGGGGTCAAATCCGGTGACCTCGCTGGCCATTCTATGGGGCCACGACGTCCTATCCACCTGTTAGGAAATATCTCGTTGAGATATTGCCTAACAGCTAGCGCATAGTGAGGTGGGGCCCCATCTTGTTGGCACCACATTGTTAAGACAGGTGTATCAGGCTCATCACCTGGATACCGCTGAGCTAAGGCAGGAATTAACTCTACTTGCAAAAAGTCTAGATACATTTGGCCGGTCAAATTTTCGTCAAAAAAATAGGGACCTACAATCTGGTCTTGAAATATTCCTGCCCAAACGTTGACTTTTTCGGGATGTTGCGTATGACTCGTATGAGCCACTTGAGCCCAATGGGGATCCTCTTTAGACCAATACCTACAGTTTTGCCGGTTGACAGTACCATTGAGAAAAAAGGTAGCTTCATCCGAAAATAAAACATTTGCACAAAACAAGGGATCCATGTTGCACAGTTCTTGCATATTTTCACAAAACTGGCGTCGACGGTCATAGTCATTACTCTTATTTTGTATGGATGATATTTCTCTTTATGCAGAATTTTTTTCACTGATGATTGGCACACGTTTAAATCTAATGCCACTTGATGGGTTGACAAATGTGGATTCTCGTTGTAACTGAGTAAAACATCTAATTTAATATTATCATCTAATTTAGGCCTACCTGTCCTGGGCAGATCTTTTACAGTCCCATGTTCATGAAATTTTTTCACAATTTTACTGACCGTAGTTTAATTGCTTGTCGCTCTGGATGTGTGTTATTAAAAAGTTCGCAAACTTTGTCAAGATGCCTACGACGATCTCCCCAGCCAAACATCATAAGGATTTCAATCCTTTGTATCTCGGAAAGCATATTTTAAGATACAAATTACTATCTTATTTAAATATGTTTGAATTTTGACACAACTACCTATCATAATGGGACATGCTGGTTTCCCGGATAGTGCAACAATTCAAGGTGTAAGAATTACCAATTTTCAAGTTGCAATATCTCGCAAACAATTGACTTTAGAGGAAACGTGGTTTATACAGAAGATGTTGATTTTCTAATGCACAATTCAAAAATGGAATAATATACAGGGTGTTCTATTTAAAAAATCAAATTTGACAAATGCCCAACTTTCATGGCACACCCTGTATATGATCAAATATTTTTAGAATGTGTAGAAAATGAGAACAAAATCGGCGTGTTTCGGCGTTTCTTCCGAAAATGTATAGTTTCGTAAAAAACTAGGTGCTTCCAGACTTTATGCCCTCACTGTATATAGCAAACTAGGTTCACCAGAAATATACTATAAATCAAGTTTATTTAAGCTTAAATAAAGTATACTTTTGACAATTTTTAAAGGACTTCGTAAGATGTTACCTAATCCTGCAGGGCATAACATACATCCTATTTTTAGATGTGTAACAAATAAAAAAAGGGATAAAAGCTCGAGCTTGTTGAAGTAAGGACGCAAGTTGATTGACATATAGAAAGAATGTTGCTATTTATTTGCCTTAAAAAGGGAGCTATATTTAAGAGAAGTCTGTTATATAAGAAGACTCTTTTGTTAGTCAAACGAGAAAAAGAGTGGTGAAATGTAGGTATTCTTTCGAGCAGTGGTGGATTTGGGCAAAAAAAGAAAGTTAAACAAGAAAAAAGAAAAACTCTATTTAAATTTACTCTTACAATTGCTATTGTTAGTCCATTCTAGCTCACACCTTGCTTTTTAAAGAATCAAAATCATAAATCTATTTATACTGAAGAGCCTAAGGAGTGTAATTTTTTAAACAAAAGTATTTAATTAATCAAATATTTTTTTATTATCAAAATCAGCCACTTTTTTTTAACTAAGACAACCCACGTAGATTTGAAGCTTAAGTACTAACGTACCAAGGGCGTCTAAAGAGAAGGGAAATGCAATTTATTGACACGGGATTTAAAGTCTTGGAGGTTGGGAGGGGAAGGGAAAACACCTGCAGTCAATTTGTTTCACAATCTGGAGACCCTAGGGATAGAGAGAGAAGTGGGATGGTCTAGGTTTTTGTTGCTGGACAGTTAACAGTTAAGGGGGATTGAAGTGGCTAGTTCTTCAGAATAAAATCCGTGGAAGCATCGGTAGAAGAAGGATAAATCCCCAACAGCGCTGCGACGAGCAAGATAAGGGAGTTTTCTTGTGAGGAGGGAGTTTTCTTGTGACGACTGTCATTAATAAGCCGAATTCCTCTCTTTTGAATAGAGTCAAGAATGTTAAGTGTCGAAGTTAATGCCGCTCCCCAGACTTCAAGCCTAAGTACTAACGAACAGCGGGCGTCTGAAAAGAGGGAAAACTTAATCTATATACACGAGATTTAAAGGCTTGGAGGTTGGGAGGGAAAGGAGAAACATCTGCAGACAATTTGTTCCATAATCTGGGGACCTTAGGTATGAATGAGCGTTTTGATTTTATAGGAATATCAGATATCTTAGTATTTAACCCTGGAAACAAGTTTGCTCACTTTTGGGGCAATAACAGTATTAATGCCAAAAAATATAGTAATGGAACTGAATGTTTTAACAGTATATAAAAAGATTTAAATTCAGGTTTTTAACATTATCTTTATATTTAATTTTTTTTCCAAGTTCACTATTAAAATGTAATAAAAACACGTCAGGTGTGACAGATAACATTATAATCTTAAGAACGAAAACACTCTTAAGTCGCCAATCCTAAAGAAACTGTCACATTTTCCGTCCAGGAAAAAATTATTTTTTCGCAGGAGATTTTCCGGGTAAAACGCACATGCCACACTCTCTGCAGTATGCGAGAAATGCTATATTGTTGTAATCATGAAAAGAGAGGAAGGCGTAAAAGATATGACTGGTTATAATTTATAATATAAGCACAAGTTAATTTACAGAAATTTTTTTAAAAGGGACGCAAGGAATATTTCCTGCAGCTCTTCGCGCTGGTATATTATCTTTCTTGTATATTTTCATGGCAGATCAATGAAATATAGTTTTAAAAACAATTCTACAATCCATAAATATATATATATATATATATATATATATATATATATATATATATATATATATATATATATATATATCTATATAGATATATATATATATATATATATATATATATATATATATATATATATATATATATATATATATATATATATATATATATATATATATAAATAAATACGTAAAATTGAGAATAATTTCTCTAAACCACCTGAAAATTCCTTATACTATAAGGGTTTGAACAAATCATGGTAAAACAGCTATTCTCCGGGCTATATGCCCCTCCGAGCGCTGGATTACATACCAAAATTTGCCGTATTTTGACTAACACTGTTAGACAATAAAATACTTGGTTTGACTGCAAGAAACTACCAGGAAGAAGGAAGCTTTTTCTTTAGTTAGGATGTCGTTACCTGCATACCGGTTTCGAACTCTTAGTTCGCATCAGTACAGGATAAACGAACATACCTACCTTCCGAAACAGCAAGGACAGCTAACTCTGTCGAACTGCATAAGCAGTATAACACAGGCAGCGCCATCCATTAGCAGTTTCAAGCAGTCGGAGTAGTAGTAGCAAGCAGTACTCTGACTGCTTGAAACTGCTAATGGATGGCGCTGCCTGTGTTATACTGCTTATGCAGTTCGACAGAGTTAGCTTTAAGGATATGCTGTTTCGGAAGGTAGGTATGTTCGTTTACCCTGTACTGATGAGAACTAAGAGTTCCTACCTGATCCCGGTTGATTGCCATTCCAATACTAACAGGAAAATCTCATTTTTCTTATTAAATACCAAACAAAATTCTTCTAACAAGCCTCGCCCAGGAAGCAATCGCGCATCGCAACATTAATAATTCTTAACATTGTAAATAATAATTCTAATTCTAAGTAAAAATGTACATATTAAACCACAAACAAAATCCAGCTCCCTTAGCAGTTCCAAGGCTTCGGCTTGGCGGAACTTGGAACGCTATTGGCTACCCAAATTTGTATATATATCCAACATAGCGTAATAAATTCAGTATGAATCATGAATGAGTGAGAGTATGATTGAACGATGGATGAATGGAAAGTGAGAATGGTAATGTAAATAGTTTTATGTAATATATTAGGGTAATTACCATTACGTCAAATCTAGTCATGAAAATCAAGCAGGTTTTTTGTTCTTCTTTTCCTGTAAAACCTTCCCTAGACTTTCCCATCTTACTAACCCCATTAATCTTTCCTAGTCCCTTGAGACAGATTTAAAATTGTTCACGGCCTCCGTAAGTTAACACGGAGGAGGCCCTCCTAATCAGATCGCTCAGACTTTGACTACCCAGGGCTACCATCCGCCCCGGCCATTCGTGGTCGCTTATTCTTGGTGGGCGCTCAATGAAAGTTGGGTCCGTACCAAGAAAACTTCAATGTATATATATAGTGTGATGTATTGTGAAATATGTTATATGTACAACAACCGTAGTAATAAGTTTGAAATTATAACTATGTATTAAATAAAGCAGCTTTTCAAAAAAAAAAAAAAAAAAGAGTTCGAAACCGGTATGCAGGTAACGACATCCTAACTAAAGAAAAAGCTTCCTTTTTCCTGGTAGTTTCTTGCAGTCAAACCAAGTATTTTGTTGTCAAACAGTGTTAGTCAAAATACGGCAAATTTTGGTATGTAATCCAGCGCTCGGAGGGGCATATAGCCCGGAGAATAGCTGTTTTACCATGATTTGTTCAAACCCTTATAGGATAAGGAATTTTCAGGTGGTTTAGAGAAATTATTCTTAATTTTACATATTTATTTATATGTACCCCTGACAAGTAGACTTCTTTCATATATATATATATATATATATATATATATATATATATATATATATATATATATATATATATATATATATATATATATATATATATATATATATATATATATATATATATATATATACTTTTGTAGACTATTTTCTGATTCTGGCATGGGTGCCCTCCTGGTATCGCGATTTCTGGGCCTTTACCCTTCATCAGGCAGGCTTACCAAGGCGTGTCCAAGGAACAGACAACATTTTTACTTGAATCAAAATGAGACCTTATACCCATCGGTTCGTATAGGATGGGTGAGATAAAGTGACTCGCGCCAACTACTTCGCCCAGAGTTGCTGCAATATTTTCGGCTGCTTACACAAAACAATAAGTATAATATGTTGAATTTCTTCCACAGTACAAGTGCACTATTGTACGACATGTAGAGAATGGGACATTTATTCGTTCTGTATAGGTAATATAATAGTAAATGCAAAGATTAACTTTCTTGCTAGTGCAGAACAAGAAGACCGTAAAATAAAAGTAAGATCAAATAAGGACTATTTTTTGTCCATATATATACATATAGGAAACCAGTTATACAATATACCGTTAACGATATTCCTAAACAATTAGGGTGCTTTGTGCAAAAATTCTCCAATCCCTAATTTCAGTATAACAACAACAGGGCACGTGTGACATGTGTTAGTAATTATTATTAAAACGTTTCACATGCAGATTTAAGTAATAGACCTCTAATGAATATTTGCCTTCGTATCTATATGTACTATACGTAAATTAGAAATTCGTAAATCAAATATCAATATGGTTTCTACAAAGGAAATAATTTAACGTTAGAAATTCAGTATTTTTAATATGCTAGTTAATGCCCAAAAATTATTAAAAAATCTTTCTGTTGTGTCAGAATCATATTTACTTTATTTTAGTTGGACTAACCTGCGCCCCGCTACTGTCTTAAATCATTAAGAATTATAGGCGGGTCCTTGGCTTTGTCATAAGGAACGACGCAAAAACCCAAAAAATTACAATATGCGACAATTTCCACATTTTGCTTGTTCCCTAATTCATTTTTTTATTGAGAAGAGTCTGTCTGGTGGAACAGCCTGCCTCTACTAACGTATCTTAATTATATCTAATGGGAAAGTAATGTCCACGCTTACTTTTAGGCATATAGTACTTTTTTTTTGTAAGCAATATTTGTCTTTAATTTTGTGGCCTCTACAACTGTTTTGAAGTTTTGGGAAAATTAATTATATTTCCAAGCACAGGCGCATTTACGGTGTTGATTTTCTAGTAACTAAGACGTTATTTCTTGGAGCCAAGAATATGTAAAAATTCCTACGTTTTAAGTACGACGAAAACACGTGTATGACGTCTGTATGTAAATTATTAGGTAAGAAAATAATAGCATTATAGCCGCTGACGCTGTAGGTAAACCTTGAATTTTATATATAGAGTAGAGGCTTTATTAGGAATTCGTAATAAATTTATCATCTAAAAAGGTATATTAAACTATAACATTAAAGAAAATTCAGTCAAGGGCAAGTTATACTTGCACAATTAGTGTTCCGTGCCATAAGCCCCCACTTAACCTGAGCAAACCTCGGCCGTCCGATCTCCGCGCTACCCGCCGCCGACGGCACCAACGCCGTATCACATCATGTATGCGCGGAGCTGAATGGGGAGCGTTCCGACTGAACCAAATTAAAAATTTTGAAGAACGTGTAAGGGCAAAAGTTGTTCGTTACATCATGAGAAATATTTTTTTCGAAAAACATTTTCTCTAAAACAAATGGTTCAGCAGTTATAAGGAAATAAGTGCAAAAGTTGTTCTTTACATAGTTAGAAATATTTTCTGTCGAGAAACTTTTTCTGTAAAATCGATAGTTTGACTGTTATAAGGTAATAAACAATTAATTTGTTTTTAACAATTGATCGTGCTAGAGTTTTTCAATCCTGATAATTTTGGCTCAGTCCACACCTAATTCTCAAGGGTTATGATTTTTTTATAGATTTTTATGAGCGATCCTTTTGGTGATAAGAGTGGGGGACAGCAATTTTTAAGCGTTTTTCGCGAAAAATGTTTAAAAAAAGCATAAAAAATATATCATATATGTTTTTTTTATTTATATGTTTATTTATTTATTATCAACGGAAACTCCATATTTACAAAAACACAAAAACGTACAATATATGTATTATTAAATATTTTACAAGATGACGGATAATAAAATAACACTACCCAGGCCTAAATCATGGAAACTATAAAACATCCATTACCCTGGTATATATGTTACGCTCAATAGTCGAATTCGGGCAATGCCCGAAAAAAATACGCAAAACTAATTTTGAGCAACGAATATTTCCCAAATCCGAAATTTTATTTTTATACGGTTATTGAGCATTACAAAATAAGCAGAACTAGATTTGCTCAATTTGAAATGTACAAAACTAGTTCTGTATATTTCTGAATGGCCAGCACTAGTTATGCTTTTTTCATTTAATCAGCGCGCAGCGTCCGAATAAAATAAAGTTGGAAATGTTATTTAAATAATATATATATTTTATTTAAATACTGACAAATACAACAAATAAAACTTTATTCTTAGACAAAGTGTAGTAAGGTAGTAAGGGCCTTTCGTCATGACATTATGTTTTTCAGTACCTGAAGCCTCCAATAGCCGAACTAATTGAGAGTCGAATTCAGCTTGCATTTTTATATAGGTACATTTTTTTTATCTCAGACATCCCAAGTAGACTTCAAGCCTAAGTACTAACGTACCGTGGGTGTCTGAAGAGAAGGGAAATGTAGTCTATTGACACGGGATTTGAAGGATTGGAGGTTGGGACGGGAAAACATCTGCAGGCAATTTGTTCCATAATTTGGAGACCCTAGGTATGAATGAGCGAGAGAAGTGGTCTGTTCTAGGCTTTTGTAGCTGGACAGTAAAGGGATGCATACGCAACGCGCCTCTGGTTGTTCTGTTAGGGACATTCGGGGGGGGGGCTGATAATACCGGCTAGTTCTTCAGAGCGGAATCCGTGGAAGTAGCGGTAGAAAAGGGATAAATCCCCTACAGCGCGGCGATGAGCGAGAGAAGGGAGTTTTCTAGTGAGGGCTGGGTCATTGATAAGTCGAATGGCTCTCTTCTGGATAGAATCAAGGATCTTAAATGTCGAAGGTGGTGCCGCTCCCCAGATGTGGGAGCAGTACTCTAGGTTAGGTATTTTTTGGGAAACATAGAGAGTGTATAAGTTGGAAGGGGAGAAGTATTTTCTGGCTCGAAAGAGAAAACCAAGCTTTTTAGCTGCCGATGTGGCTACTGAAGTAATGTGTTTGTGCCAGCTGAGATCATGTTCGAAAGCGACGCTAACGAGATCGAATGTTTCGTTGTTTTGTAGGGCTTGGCCATTCATGTGGATGGGGTAAGCGTTGCCAGATTTTTTGCGTGAGAGGGAGCATGACTAGGTTTTCGAGGCGTTGAACTGAACAAGGTTCTTGGCACCCCAGTCTAAGATTAATTGAAGATCTTGGGAAAGGGATAGGTACATAGATCTGCGTCCATTATCCAACTCCTGATTCGAAACTTGTCTGGAAAAATGAATATTGGAGTGAAGAGTACTAACGTCAGCATAACTGTGGATGGGATTAGTAGTTGAAGAGAGCAGGTCATGAATGTGAAGAAGAAATAGGGTTGGTGCCAGGACTGAACCTTGGGGGACACCAGCATTGATAGGATGGAAGTTAGATGAGTGACCGTCAACCACAACAGATATGCGCCGATTAGAGAGGAAGCTGCCGATCCAGGTACATAGTTTGGTAGGAAGACCGTAAGAAGGTAGTTTGTTGAGGAGTGCGGCATGCCATACTTGGTCAAAAGCCTTGGAAATATCGAGAGCAACAATCTGAGATTCGCCATGAAATTCAAGAGACTTGTTCCAGTTATCTGTGACAAAGCTAAGAAGATCAGCTGTGGATCTTTGATGACGAAATCCGTACTGTCTGTCATGGATGATTTTGGGTTTTTCTAGATATTTTAGAAGTTGCAGGTTGATTACTTTCTCCATAACTTTGCTGACAACGGAGAGAAGAGAGATAGGTCTATAATTGGATGGAAGGGACTTGGAACCTTTCTTCGGGACAGGCTGCACACGAGCAGTCTTCCAGCCATCTGGGAAGACGCCCCAGTCATAAGAGATCTGGAAAAGACGAGTTAAGATGGGTGCAAGTTCTGGAGCGCATTTTTTTAGAACAATTGCTGGTATGCCATCCAGACCAGAGGACTTTTTGGTGTGAAGGGATAGAAGAATTTTTTGAACTTGTTTGACCTTAAGTATTATATCGGGCATTTTGTGGGGTAATATGAGTGAATATCGTAATTATAAGAATTGTAACATACACAATTTCACGAGCACAAACGAAATAAATTCGAAACAAAAAACAACAACATAACCCTACTCTTTATTTGGGTTTGGGAGGCTGTAAAACAAGCATAACTAGTGCTGGCCATTCAGAAATGTACAGAACTAGTTTTGTACATTTCAAATTGCGCAAAACTGGTTCTGCTTATTTTGTAATGCTCAATAACCGTATAAAAATAAAATTTCGGGTTTGGGAAATATTCGTTGCTCAAAATTAGTTTTGCGTATTTTTTTCGGGCATTGCCCGAATTCGACTATTGAGCGTAACATATACACAGCAAATTGTTACCTACTTACTAAGTTATTACAAGCTTTCTTAAAGGAATATTAAGGCATGGACAAGTCCATCCCATCACAGTTGGTATTATAACGTGTTTGAATTCTGGACATAGGACTATTGAAGCCGCAGTTAGTACGGTGAAATGGAAGGGGTACAATACCCCTTTTCCTATATAGAATTTTAAAAATACCATTTTTTCAGAAATCCTGAAGGGGTACCAAAAATACCCCATTTCAAGACGCTCGTATATTTTTAATCGACATTTCGAAAATATGTACCTCTTTTTCGAAATATATATCTTGCAAGCCTTCTTACACGCTCTCTGTGTTTCCTAAATAAGACCTAACCTAGCGTGCTAGCTGTTCCCACATCTAGGAAGTTGCATCACCTTCGACACTTAACAACTTTGACTCTATCCAAAAAAAAACAACATTCGACTCACCAATGACCCAGTCCTTACAACAAAACTCCCTTCTCTCGCTCATCGCCGCGCTGCAGGGGATTTGTCCCTTTTCTACCGTTACTTTCACGGATTTTGCTCTGAAGAATTAGCCGCCATAATTCCCTCCTTGACTGTTCCCAACAGAACAACAAGAGGCGCATTACGTATGCATCCAGCTTCAAAAGCCTAGAACACCCCATCACTTCTCTCGCTCATTCATAGATACCTAGAGTCTCCAGATTATGGAACAAATTGCCTGCAGATGTTTTCCCTCCCCTCCCAATCTCCAATCCTTTAAACCCCTTTTCATTAGATAGATTACATTTCCCTTCTCCTAGACGCCCATAGTAAGTTAGCCCTTAGACTTAAGGTCTACTTGGGCTGTCTCAGATAAAAAAAGTTGGTTTATAAGTAGAGTCGCCTTAAATCTCTGTTTTCATAATAGAAATTAAAGCAGGCCAACTTAAAACACAATGGAAAATACGGGCATGGATATTCCATGTGTGGACAAAAATAATAACCATAATAATAAAATTTCTTGGTTCAAATATAGTCCTTAAATCTATACAAATAAGATTTAGTAGATTTGGCTTTCATTTTATAAGGCATTATGAATTTTTGTACTCATCGCATTACAAAAATATATAATTTAGCTTTTTACATCTCTGATATCCGTTTTATATTTTAGAATTTTTTTGTAAATCGGGTAATAAAGATCGATCCTTAAGCGACTTACACAAATATTATCGGCCTTCCTTTAAATTATTTTCCTTTCTTTAGGCCTGATCTTACCTACACCTTATTCTTACCTTATGAATTATTTAAAAACATTATTTCCACCTTCCTGTTGCATAAAAAAGCAAATTTATTGATTAAAAATTTGGCTTTTTTGCTGCCAAGTTTACCAAGTTAAATTTTGTTGAATAATCTGATTAAACATCGGGTGTCCTGGACGACAAGTGGTAATTTTATTACGTGTTCACGAACCTCTTAAAAACATTTAATAGGAGAAATTACACAGGTTCGGTTAATAAATTAAGCAAGCTTAAAATAATTGAACACGAAGATAATTAGCTATTCTAATAGGAATTTATCGGATTGGAGACACTGTAAGATTTAATTTCAAATTTGCTTGCACTAGGTTTGAAGCGTCATGAAATCCTAATAAGAGTATAATTTCAATATTAGACCTCCTCCAATTTTAACATAAGACACTTAACGTAAGAAGGAATCAATCACGTATGTCTTGAATTGTTACTCTTGAAAGATAACATAGGTAAAAGGTATAGGCATTAAATTTGGATATAGGTAGTATAGGTAAATGCAAAATACGTTCTGAAGTTTTCATTTAAAAAACAATTGTCATTGTCATTGCAAAATACAGAATTAAAAAAAATATATACAACAAGGAACCTAAAAATTATAACTAAATGAGAGACGTGTCCACCTTCTACTGTCAAACATGTTCTCATTCTTCTTTTTACAGCAGCAAAAACATTGGAAAGCCCTTGGGGGGAGTTGTTAATCTTCTGAAATTTATTTGTAATTTTAGCCCGTAGGTCTTCTAAATTGTGACAAGGTCAGTGTTGCCAGTTCCAAAATTTCTTTCCATTATTTGAGTCTCCACAAATTCCCTAAATTTGTCGATTTTTCCCTTATAATTTTAATATGGAGAATATTTTATTGAATAATTTTAAAAGGAACTTTTTAGGGTGTACTATATCGAATTTTTTGTCAGGTTTCCCATTTTGGGCGGTTTTTCTTCTCAAAAAGGCATTTTATTCCACCTAATTGTTCTCAAATTATATCAACTGTTTTTTATGTTATGTATAATATATAATTATACTCACGCTATTCACCATTGAAACTTATTAAACAAACAAAATTTTCTTATATTATATATATTACTATATATTTAAAGCCTATTTTTATTGTTTGCTTTGTTTTATAATTTAGATTTTAAAAAATATTTCCTTTCAATGATAATATAAAAAAAGTATTTAATGTTCACGTGACGTCATCATTTTTTTGTGTCTATCAAGCTACATTTTTTTCAAGCTCGTGGAGCAAAAGTACACAATAATATTATTTTCTTTTGATCAGATGCACCACGCTTTTTAACGGCAAATGCATTTTTTTCATAAAAAATGTTATATGATAAATAGTTGCATGTTTTTCTTCAAGGTGGTGTATTTCGTGGCGCGTATCTACAAATTATGATAAAAATTCCCGAAATTATGGTAAATTTCCCTTCTTCCCTGCTGCTTGGCTTTTTCCTCCAGATTTAGGGAAATTTCCCTACCAATGGCAACACTGCACAAGGGGTTTTAAAAACCGAGTTTTTAATGGGTGGCGATAAGAAAAAGTCGCCCGGTGTGGGATCGCAGGACTATAATGGCCACCTATCTGGCACATTACGACTAACGATTTGGTCTTCAAAAAATTCTTCCAAAAAATTTAAATTATGAAGAGTTACGCCAATTGGTGCGCCGCCATCCTGCTGGAAGTAGCCTTGTCGCATCTCTTCGTCGTCTAATGCGTGTATAAAATTTTCTAAAATTTCATTACGGTATTGCGCCAAATTGAGAGTCCTTTCAAAAGAAATCGGTCCAATTAACTTTCTTTTCGATATGGCCGCCCACACGCCAACTTTCAGTGAATGCAGAGGCTCCTCTATAAAGAAATGTGGATTTTCAGAACTTCATATTCTAATTTGTTGAAAATTTATGTACATAACCAGAGAGGTAAATCCATGCCTCGTCAGTAAAAAGGTTTTTCTAAATACGTATTCATTATTATGCAAATTACCCATAAGCCACTCTAAAAAAGGCCTGTCACCATACCCTATCTCCAACAGCTGGAAAACTCAATATTCCAACAAGATAATGCCAGACCCATACCGCTGCCACTACTAAAGACTACCTAGAGAACGCTAACGCTAATGTCCTTCCTTGGACCCCAAGGTCACCTGACCTATCACCTATTGAACATGTGTGGGATATAATAATAAGCAGACGACTAAGTCGATTGCCACAACCAATCATGGACCTACAGCGCCAACACAATGGGGTTAGGATAGCCTGGTTGGGGGGCATCCCACAAGAAGACATAGATCACCTCAGTCGATGCATGCCTAGTAGAATACAGGAATGTTCAAATCGGCGGGAAGCTTCTGCTCATTATTAATTTTTCTAACCTGGCCTTAACAAGCAGCGTGAAAATTTGATCAATTATTAGTTTCACTCAATCCCCAAAACATTATTTAAAGATATACTTATTTTTCAGGCAGTATATAAAATTTCTAATATATAAAAATGTAGTCAAATTACTTTGTTTAAAATCACTTTATTTTATTTTAACAGAATAGTGACTGCAGTTTCGTAGTACTACTACATTATCAAACTTGATAATGATGTAGTACTACTAATACTAAAATATTTAATATGAAGTTACCACATTATTCTAGAGAGAAATGTTGCAACCTTGTCAGTAAAGCTGGCATAAAAATTATATTAAAAAGAAAATCTCCTCAATATCTTTTAAAAACTTCCAAACTTTTATGGATAACCTGCTTAAGTTGCAATATAACATTTTGAATTACAGTGATAATCGAGGCAAGTTTGAAAGTCTCTTTCAGTTTAAAATTATTTTGCGGGTCTCTTAAGTTATAACGCAAGGGATTTTTGTAAGCACTTTAAATTAAAAAGTAGGCTTTTAGGATAAAATGTACTTATATAGAAAAGTTACTTCCATAAAAAGTAATTTAGGCACTAATGGGCAATTTTAGATTAAAATTTTTTAAATTTTCTTAGCTCTATTAATTTTAAACTTATGCCTTTAAAATTTATAATTGGCCGCTATCTTGAAACCGTTAAATTTAATGACCTCCAATTTTGGGAATAAAATATGAATTAATAGCAGTTTAAAATAAAGTGATACTTAAACTCTCTTAGTACAACTTATTAAATGAGGATTATCCGAACGCTGCCAATCTAATTTTTTCATTTACTGCTTCAAGAATATCATACTAATTGTTATTTAAACACGTGTCAGAATCGCAGCCATTACCGTTCTCACAAAGGAGGCATTTTCTAATATAGTTATAAAAGACCTAAACACTTTTTCTTTGAGGCAGGACACCAGCTTAACGAGGGTTTTCGATGGAGTTTTCAGCCTATACATTACCAAAAAAAAAAATGTTAACATTATTTTGACTAAAACACGAGTGTAATTTCTCTTAAAGCGTTAGGTTTTTGTATTATGACATAATTTTTTTTTTCATAAAAATGAAGCGGCTTCATAAAAGAAAAATCGGTCCGTTCCGTGCCATCAACCTCCCACTTATCCTGAGCAAACCTCAGCCGCCCGATCTCCGACCATCTGTCGCGCTAACCGCCGCCAACGGCACTAACGCCGTATCACATCGCGTATGCACGGAGCTGAGTGGGCCAAATTAAAAATTTTGAAAAACGTGAAAAACGGTAAAAAGTTGTTCCTTACATCGCAAGCAATATTTTTGTCGAAAAACTCTTTCTCTAAAAACAATGGTTCAGCAGTTTGCTTGGGTTTGCTTGGGTACAATGAAGTAAACAATTAAATTATTTATAACAATTGGTCGCTCTAGAATTTTTCAATCCTGATAATTTTGGCTCAATCTACACCTAATTCTTAATATTCATGTTTTTTTACAGATTTTTCTGAGCGATCCTTTTGGTGATCAGGGTGGGGACAGCAATTTTTAAGCGTTTTTCCAGAAAAATGTTTAAAAAATATATCATATATATTGTTGAATTTGTGCTTCAATAAGCTTTCATTTGACATCCTGAAAATTTTTTCCGATTTTCAAATTTACCCCCTGAAATTAATCCCTCAGAATAATAATTCAATTTTTTATACTTCACGTCTATAATTTGACCACCACGCTCAATGTTTTTGGTAAATTTCAACTTTTTACGACGAATAGTTTCAGAGAAAATCGCCTGTGACACAGGGATGGACGGACGGACCGACGGACGGACACCGAAGTGTCCATAAGTGTTCCGTTTTGGTAATTATAGCACGGTTTGACACTAAAAATAAACAAACAATTACACAAAGCCTAAAATTTCCGCTCTAGTTGTTCACTAATACTTTGTTGAAAATAATATTTTTTTGGCAACTTAGTGAGCAGCTTCCAGGGCAAAATCTGAAGTATTTATTATTCCTTTCTTATAGATGGGATTTTCGCCGTATGAAAAAGCAATTTGGCAACTTTTGACATTTTAATTAGCTTTTCTTGTTTTGGATAATTTTACCTGGTGGGAGTTCCTTGCTAGGAAACCGATTTTAAGCTCCTAATTTGGCGGATAATTTTAAAAGGAAATAAAGAAAGCCCGGCTCATTTTAATTAAAATAATAAAACATTCTGGATACAGCGTACTTGTAAACAACAACACATTACTGTAATGGTACAAAAGAGATAACTCTAATTACGCTCCAAAATTCTCTCAACAATTTGCACCGGAATTGAAGTAACATAAATCAAACTAAGAGTGTAACTTCACTTTTAAGACTCCTCGGCTTTTAATCCAATTAATAAAACATATTTAAATTAAAGAAATGTAATTGAATTAAGCATATACTCTGACATAATGGAAATATGCTCATGCATGAAGAATGATAGTTTTAAACGATTTCGTTTTGAGAGCAGCAGTCTTTAAAACAAAAGTATAATTTTTTTCAAGTAATTCTTCGTAGAAGTACTGTCAAGATATTATTCAGTGATCTTGACAAATTGAGTCTTATAATAAAAGCAAAGACATTAAATCAACATAATTGCTTTTCCCATAGGAACATGAAGGTTCTTGAAGTATTTTACAAATTCTCTTGAATAACTATTACTTTAAGACAAGAATATTTTTCTTAACACATGAACTGTTGTATCATAGATCTGTTTACAAAGACTCAGCTATTTAAACAAGATACTACGAATTTGTTTGAAGACCCTGAGCTGTTCTGTTCTGTTCGAGGATTCCTATGGCCTCTTGCCTGTCCGGCATCCAGCCAACATTAAAGACCCTGAGCTCTAAGTATCACTTGCGTTCTGGATAAATCGCGAAGGGTTTTTAATAAACCTAAGCACACCGACCAAAACTTAGTCGCGCAACAAACCTTGATGAGGGAAGATCTGTGTTCTGCTCTTAGCGGTAATTATGGCAATTCACCAGTTACTGAAAGACTGTAATCTGTGCTACTTACTGGCGAAATTCGAAGGTACGTATAACTTATTTCTGCATTATTTCATTTCACATTATGTGTGATGAAGCTAACATTAGTATACGGACAGTAAAATCAAAGATTATCGACCAAATTACTATGTTATTTCAGTCCTTTAAAGAACGTAGGACACGTTAGGATATTCCTAATGTATAAGAGCTGTGTAATCCTCTACTCTAATGTATGTCATAACTTAGGCCTATTTAGGCATTTTTTTAAAAACCACACCAAACTTTGTTTTTTCTTCAACTAGGACCACGGTTCTTTAAAATTACATACGTAAGTAAACTTTACAAATATTTCTACTAAAATTTGAAAATATCAAGAGTAGTAAGCATACTATAGCTACAACAAAAATTGCTTTCAAATTTTTTATAGAACACATATTATGAATTTTTTAAGTTGGACTTATTTTCGCATCATTTTTATTGCTCTCAGAAAAGTCAAATAGGTATACGGAGATACCTTTTATTTAATTTCATGGACGGAAGATTTTCTCCCATCTACATCGATGACAATTTTCCGAACTTGAACTTAAAGCTCCTCGGTTTTAACAGATCGCCGACCTTCGCGGCGCATCTTTCACGGTAAATTTAGAAACATCACTTCTTACATAACTAGGAGAAACCGGCCAATCTGGAAAAGACTCATTGAAAAGTCTAGATGCTTCGTTAAAATTACGTAGAATAGAATTATCTCAACTCTGACTTCATTGTTCCGAACTATTTTTTAATTAAAAATAACTGAAAAACAAATGGAATCTCATTTTATCAGTTATTTGCATACTTTTTTTTTAACAATATAGTAGAAAAAAATAATTCCTTTGGAACTCGTTTGTTAAACCATTTTGATGCGCCAATAAAAAAATAAATAAATAAAATAATTTTTATCTTTCAAAATTCTTCAAAAACGAATTGAGATACAGAACTCGGGTTTGTGGTAAAATATTTCTTTTTTGAATACCTTTAAAATAAGATACTACGCGGCATAGGCTTGTATTTAAAATTTTTGATATCAACTCCCAAGCGTCACCCCTCAAGGGGGTTAAAAAAGTTAAATTACATGAAAAAATAGATTTATTAGCCAATGGCATACTCCAAAAATTTAGTGTCTCTATCTTTACCAACAGCAAAGGTTTTTTGCCCATACTAATACTTTTAGGACACTCTGTATGTAACCTAATGAGTTCCCTCTACCTTATAACCATAAAATTCTTTAAAATACGCCCTTTTATCTATTTGGGGCTGAAAATACACGAACTGTACTACGCGAAAAACAAAATTTATTTATTTCAAAGTAATTTTCTTTACCTTAAAGCTTTTTTTTTGCGTGTAACCAAATACCATTTAATTTAGTTGAATACCAAATATGTCAATTTTATGTTGGCATTATCATCGACCTTTTTTTAATGTCTAGTCTGCTCTTTGATATTAAAGAAAAATGTCGGGAAAAATCTAAATTTTAATGTTACAGATCTTTAAGGCTTCATAAAACCTTATAATCAATATGTAAGAATATGTTAGTTTTATGTCGCGCTGGTTTTTATTAGATCATTTTATAGGCCATTACTTCAACGTAAACCCAAAAATTTTATGAAGGCTAGTGTATAGCGTACTACACATTGAATACTAATGTAACCTTGAGGCTTTCTCATATAAATCGAAATAAAACTTGACCAAAAAAATATCCCTTTACGTATAATTTAATGACCTTTAAAGAAACTATCAAACTAAAAACATGAGAAATTATTCGTTAAAAAACACATTATTTGTTAGAAATATTTACCGTTGCTGCTTGTAACGTAATGAAGTTAATCTTGTTCATTTCTTATCCTAAGATACTAAAACAGAGCACAACGCTTTAAAAACATTGCATCATAAAAATATAAAGTCGGTCTTTTGCTGTTACACCAAAAACAAAAGCGAAAAATTAATTAGATGATGAAAACTAAATGGCGCATGCTTTAAAAGAGCTCGCAGTGCATATAATGAAAACCCCATTTTTTTCTAACTATTTATCGCTGTCCCCCGCTATTTAAATTAAATGCTGCATGATCGCTAGTTGGTGCAAAATTAAGGTAAGTGCGCATAGAATACTAAACTTTTTTATTTTTAAACCTACTTTTATTTTTTCAGATTTTTCTGACCGATCCTTTTGGTGATTTGGTGGACAGCAATTTTTAAGTATTTTTCATGACAAATAAGCTGTCGTTCAACACCCTACATGATACCCTTGAAATTGTTGTTTTCCATTTCCCAATTTACCCCTTGAAATTAACCCCCAGAATTAAAATTAAACCTTATAGACTTCACGTCTGTAATTGGGCCACCACGGACGGACACCGAAGTGATTCCATAAGAAATGTTCCATTTTACTAATTTAGGACGGATCAATAAAAACAACTTACTTCTTAAAATACCTCTAGAAAATTCTTAAACTCAATTATAATAAACAGAAAAAATTATTAAATACCTAATAAACCCCCTAAAACGTCGATGTCAAACCCCTTTAAGGTACCAACTGATTTAATCATCCCATACTAATAACTTTTTAACAACTTCTTGATTTCCCTTCAAAAAACACCCTACCCTACACCATCTGAAAGATGATTAAGCATTTTAGGGCTTTTACAGAATATTGCGGCCCGTGTTCTAGAAAAGATAAAAGCAAAAATATTATAAGCCAACAATTTGCATTGAGAAGGATTTAAATTATTTTAAAATAGGTCACCCCAGAAATATACCTGCAATCTTACTACTTCAATATAAGTAAGAACGTTATTATGAAAAAGAGTTTCTTCAATTTCATACAATGTTTGTTAGTTAGTGCTACCAAACTAACGTCAAATTAAAACAACTAATTATCGCAATAAAGTTTTAAAATTATCTGAACTAATATTTGCTTGCTAGGAAGAAACTTTGTCAAACTATCAAACTAGGTCAAACTTCTGTAAGTCGTTGGCCAACATAGGAGATGCATGACAAAAAGGAGGATCTCGAAAGTTGCTAAACCTGGAGCCAAAAGTTATTTGTTTGGACTAAACTCTTGCTGGGTACATCCAGAAAGAAGTTGAGTCAGGTATAAGTAAGTAGACCAAGCGCTGTGCTCAGCTTGGGGACTTGAGAATAGAAATATAAAATATTAAATACTTGGTCATTGCAATGAAGTAATTTGATTTTTGTTTATATACATATGTAATAAAATCTCTATTAAGTAAGTAAATTCAAATCCCTGTTAGCGCAGTTAATAATAAGCGGCACAGTGTTTAATCAACGCGGGGATTCATGTTGACTTTTGCCTTTGCAAACTGGAAAAACGTAATTTTTATTCTACCAACGTTTTCAAAATTTGATTAATGTAACTATCCAGGACATACTGGGCCGTTTCAATAATAATCATGACAAAAATTCAAAACGAACCATCGGATGTTAAATGGAAAATGAAATACTGGAATCACAACTTCATAAATTATGTGCCTACAGACCTAGATTACAAAGTGAGTTAGTGCATTTCAACAGATTTTAAATTGCCATAAATCACAAAGGAACTAAAAAGTCCCTGTGCAGAGTAATTTATGCTTTATGAAAGTTATATAAATAGGAAAATTATTTTCAGAAATGAGGCAACTTTATTATTCTGAGACAGGGACTACAGCACTGGCAATAATTATATTCATCTCAGAACCGGTGAAAAGTAAAATAACCTTATTAGTATATACGGTTAGCCTTAAGGCTCTATGTAAATTAATGCAAAGGTCTTAAGTTAGCAAATTTTGCTGAAATAATCACAGAGAGTAATGCACTTAAGAAGTGATGAGGGGATAATTATTTTTAACAACTAATTTACTCTCTATATTCGATGGGATAGGGGTGAGCAAAGGAGAAAATATGTGATAAAGCAGAGGAATGGAAAAAAACAGAGTTTGTCCAGGGAGATCAGAGAGAAAAGAAGACAGAAAAGGGGAACTTACTCAAGACAGGTTGAGGCAGAGTCCAGCTCAGGCACCTGAGCTAGATCTTACTCTGCCAGTTCCCGCCCTCATAAGAGTAAGTCCCAAATGGGCTATATAGAGGCGGAATATGTGATGATTGATTAGGGAACAATTTTGTAGCATGACTTACCGACTTAAGAACAAAATTCCTTAAATTTAATTATTCAAAATGTTTTTTGGATATACTTGCCATTCTTTACGTGAAGCAGCAGACCAAAAACGACCTTTAAATTGTTTCACATCTGAAAAGAAAAATGATTAGATTGTAATCGAATTACAATCGGAACAAAAGGAATATGTTTTATTATTCGACATGTTTTGTGTTCAAATAGCAAGGAAATACCATACAAATTAAATATTCTTTGAATCCTCGTTATAAAGGTATACACAAAACATTTTGCTTGATTTGTCTTCTCTTTGTGTGCCCTTATTCAATTGGATTTAAATTTTGGCGTTATTTCGATAATTTGAAAAGACACCTCTTGTTTTAAAAAGTTAATAAATTCTCAGGACAGCCCAATTATTTCTAACAAACGGAGGAATTTTACGCAACAGGAAAAATGAACAAATGTACAAAACTGTTAATTTACGCATATATCCTTTAAAACTTGGAGAAACACACCCTAAACTAAAGGCAATACACGTGCCTAGCAAACACAGTAAAAACACTAATATTGAAATTGTAACTAAAGTGGCTGCAAAAGTTTTAATTAAAATATCCAGTACCGTACCCTTATGTTCTTATAAGATTCAATTTAATTCTAGAAGCTGTCTTTCTAATTGAAAAGAAACAAGTTTTAAATTATTATTGTTAATTCAGTTGAAATAAATTTAATTATATTAAAGGCATACTATTCCTACCCAACCATTTTAATATCTTAATGGCAACTTTGAAGGGAATTAACACTGGATTTACAATATACAGTGTGTAACAAAAATATGGAAATTTCGAAATATCTTGCAAAACGTTCATCCGCTTTTTATGAAATTTTATACACTTAAATGGATTGAACGTAGGGGAACAATCGAGTGGCCAGCTCGGTCTCCGGACTTGACGCCTTTCGACTGCATTTGTGGGGCCACATCAAAAATGTTGTTTCCAAAAGTAAGCCAAACGACCGCGACGATTTACAGTTAAGGGTAGAAACAGAATGTAGAAGAATCGAGGAAACACATTCTTCTAAACGTTTTGCATGTTTTTCCGCAGTATTATCGTCACTGTTTTCATGGCTAGCAGATTCCTCACTTATTTCATCCATATCCTCATCTTCATTACTAATAGGCTGTTCATTTTCTTGGTTTTCGTCAAAAATAAAAATTGATCTGCTGCCACTTTCTATTTTTGCAGTAAGTTTTTGTTGTGAGACACGTAGAGTAATTTAGCTGCTTTGTTATTGGTTAGCCTGTTTTTCTTTTTTGAGTAAATATGAGTGTACATGCTGAAACTTTGCTCAGTAGCTGCTGAAGAAGCTGCCATCATCAAAACTCTTGACGCCACTTTTGGTAATGAAGTGGTTGAACAAAGTCCTTTCCACCAGGACACCGAATTGTCAAGGCTGCTCTTCTATATGAAATAGTTGACCGCTTCTGCAACGACAATATGAGATTTCGTCAATAAGCTTCCTCTCTTTTTTAAATGAAGTTGACTTTTGCTAACGTAAAGTACACAATCATTTGCTAACACTTAACGGCAGCAAATCTTTCTGGTCACTTGCCAAAAACATTAGCCAAAACCTCTCCACTTTTCCTCCCCTGGCCTTTGACAACGAAATTATCTCCATCTCTAAAGGGAAAGCTGAACTATTTGTCGAACAATTCGCGGCCAATTCCACCCTAATCCCTCCCGCCAATTTCGTCCTTCCAACCGCTACGTCTGTACCTCACAAAATGTCCCACATTATACTTAAGGTCAAACAAGTTCAAAAATTCTTCTATCCCTTGACACCAAAAAGTCCTCTGGTCTGGATGGCATAACAGCAATTATTCTGAAAAAATGCGCTCCAGAACTCGCACCCATTATAACTCGTCTTTTCCAGATCTCTTATGACAAGGGTATCTTTCCAGATAGCTGGAAGACTACTCGTGTGCAGCCTCTCCCAAAGAGAGGTTCTAAGTCCTTATCATCCAATTGTAGACATATCTCTCTTCTCTGTGTTGGATAATAAACGCAGATTTATGCACCAAGATCTTTAATTAATCTTAGACTGGGGTGCCAAGAACCTTGTTCAGATCAATGCCTCCAAAAGCTAGTCTTGCTCCCTGTAATGCAAAAAATCTGGCAACGCTTACCCCATCCACATGAATGAACAATGAAACGTTCGGACTTGTTGGCATCGCTTTCGAACATGATCTCAGCTGGCACAGCACATTACTTCAGTAGCCACATCGGCAGCTAAAAGGCTTGTCTTAGATAAAAAAAAAGTTGGTAAAATTGAACGGCAATTGCGCCAAAATGTTATTGACAATTTTAAGCAAAAATCTGTACAGACGGCCGAGAATGATATTTGGAGAATATTATTTTTAAAACATTTCCCCACTTTTTGATAAAATAAATAAGCATGTTATTTTTCTAAAATTGTTGTATTTAATTAAAAAGAAATCCACGAAGTTATATATCCTTTAGGTTGTCGTTTTACGTGATATAATTGGGGTTACGATTAATTTACGTTTACCAGTAACATGTAATTAATCCTTATCGATGCTTAGTGTAGAATTATGAAGGCCCAAGTAAAACACATAAGGCTACAAATTTTAGAGGCAGATGATATAAAGTATGCATATTTATTATGTTTTTTATTTAAAAATTAAATAAATTATAATCCAAGCAAACTTATTATAATTTTATAATTCTTTTGATGTAATTAATTTTAATAATCTGGATTAACGCTATTTTTAGCCCAGCATTTTCACATATTTTATTTGTATAAAGCCGCATTATTTGACGAAATTATAAAAGAGGTTGCATTTTTTATTCGGGTACCTTTACAAAAGACCCTTCAGCTTCTTTTACAAATATTTACTTTACCCGGCGAGAAGATTAGCTTTTGAATATATGCTGGGTCTCAGTCTGTAATTTAATTTTAAAGCTATTTCTTTTTTTACAGAGGTGAAAAGATGCCGAATGACCTGAAATATAAAAGATACTTCGCATTATACTCTGTGGTCTTATTTTTACTGGTTTATTTTTTGTTTGTTTCGGTATGTAACTAAATTTTTTTAAAACTAAAATACAATTTAAAGTAAAAATTCAAATGCCTATTACTTTCTACAAACACATTTGTGACTTAAAATTTAAAAATTGTCGATAAAATGATATAAAATTTGTTTAGAAAAAATAATAAATAAAATACCTAAACGCGTTTAATTTTTCACAGGGATGGCTCACCAAAAATTCAACTTTTTTTCGCAAATTACAAAATGTTTTTTTTCTTCACCAAAACATTCCCAGTGGGCTCACTGTTAAAAACCCTAAATTTGGTACGGGTCCTGTAAGTAGGAACAGAGATATACAACTTTGAAATCTCATCAGCCGCCAGTGAAGCAGAGATAAACTGTTGACTAGAAACCGTTCCAAGAACGTTAAAGTATTTTAAGTATAGACCATATAAAATTATGCCAGTTCAAAGGCTTAGTGATGATCAAAAAGAAAGGAGATATACTTTTTTCACAAATATTAACGAAAGAATGCGGCAAGATCCTAAATTATTTCATACTATCGTTTGGACAGACGAAGCAGCTACCTCAACTGCGGAAATGTTTAACAGACGAAATGTTCATGTTTTGGTCGGATGGAAACCCCTGTACCGTCGAAGATATTGCTTTTCAGGGGCGTAATTTAATCAACGTTTGGTATGGGATATTGCAAAATAAAATTCTAGGACCTTCGTTTATTCGGGGAGCATTAACTCGCCAGCGCTATCTTAATTTTTTGGGAAATGAAATCGCAGATATTCTCGACGAATTGCCACTTGAAGAACGTCGATGTTTTATATGGCAACATCCCCATAATATAGTTGAAGTTCGCAATTTTTTAAACCTTCAGTATAACGAATGGATCGGTAGATATGGAACGTTACATTGGCCTGCAAATAGCGCAGACCTTACACGTTTAGATACATTTCCTTGGAGTCATTGAAAAAATGTCGTATACAGCAATCTTAATGAAAATATTGAAGAAATTCAGAGGAAGGTGAGACATGAAGTAAGAAATCTGAAAAAAAATGATGCTGAATGTATTATAAACACATTTCAGAGGCAGAGGAGAATGTTTGAAAAGTACGAAGAATTAAATGGCGGACATGTTAAAAATTTCTTTTGATATTTGTTCGCCAATGTTAACATTTGTCTGTTTATAATATTATTTATATGTTATTGTTTATAATTACTGATTATTACTTTATTGTTTAATAGAATAACTCATTTTGCATAAAAACAAAATTATAAATTCACGGCGACTAAACTATTATTGTCAACCTTCACATTAACTTTGACTTACCTATGAAGAAAATTTAAAAACGTAGCAGGTAGTTCGTTCACAACGTGGATAGTTATGTTTAAAGTATATTTATTCGAAATAATTTTTAATTTGAAATATTTTAAAAGCGATTGAAAAACCGCATAAGGTATGTTATACAGCATATGTCTAGAACTTCTTCTAGAATCCAAAAATATAATCAAAATCATACCATCCAATTTAAAATAAGCGAAAAAATCGATGTTTTAAACTTTTTTTTATTCGATTCTCAATTATTTTGCTAATAAGATATATGAATGACTGTTATTTGGATATCCCTGTACTTATAGTTTTTCAGTTTTCAGTAGAAACAAATTTGTTTCTAGTCATCCAGCATATACCAGCCATTTTTTAATAAATTAAACATAGATGTCTTCTCAGACAATTATAGGACAAAGCTTGGATTAGTTTAAATAAATCTTGTTCTTCCTCATCCTTAAGAAAAAACAGGACACCGCAAGTGACACTTTACTTAACAACAGCCAGCGACCTAAATACTGGAAGTACCATTTAATAGCATTTTTATGATCTGACAGCCCACGAAGACTGAAGTCGAAGTACTATGTACCGTGGGTGTACTGGGGAATCGACTCACACATCCAGAGCTGGAACCATCCCTAGGGATTTCACCAGCCCTTTAAGAGGATGTGTGGGGTGGTACCACCTCGGTCGAGGAAGAAATCCTCTACCACCTTCCTTTATATTATGTTAAATTTGCTTTCGTCAAGTTTGAAATGAATCCTACATAAACAAAAATGACTTTTATGCTACAGTTTGTTTCTAGTTATAGCTACCAGATCCAGATACATGCGAGGAAGAAAAACCGTAAGAAGGTAGTTTATTGAGGAGTGCGGCATGTCATACTTTGTTAAAAGCCATGAAATCGCCATGAAATTTGAAAGATTTAATCCAGTTATTACTAAAATATGTGTTTGAAAACTTTATAACTGGATATCTTTATCATGACCTAAGCTTTTTAATCAGATTTTATTGATTGGGCATTTAATCTGCAGCTTTAAAATTCGAATTGTAAAAGGTTCTTCATGGATTTTCCTTAAAATTCAATTATTGACAGTTACACGAGTCTCCACAAAAAAGGGACAATGGTGTTTATTCAGCAGTAATAAAAACACAAATTATAGGACTAACTTTAGGAGCAAAAACACCAAAGTATTTTAGGATAAAGTATAAATACAGAAGGTTTTCGTTTGGTTCCATTTTTTTTTCGTTTTTACCAAAATAAACAAGGTTATCGGATTAAAACGGTATTTTCTTTAAAAATAAGTGTAGATTTTCCCCCTAAATGTAAACTTTAGATTAGGGCCCTAATACATTGAGGCGTGTTTTCGTTTTTTACTGAAAGATAAATGTAATTAAACAAAAATAAATAAAAATTAAATAGGACAAGTTTAAATAAAACCCTTTGCTTTGCTTTAAACATAAAGCAAATAATAGTATATATTAAACTATAATATATATATATATATATATATATATGTGTGTGTGTTAAGGTTGGTTTGTTTTTCTTGGACTTTTCTAATGTATTTTATTTTTTTATATTTATTCTTGGGATTTATAGTCCTGGATAAAAATTAAAAATTATGTGTTGGTTTTTACATACTTTTTATTTGTCGTCAATTTAACGATTCGGTCTTTTTTTCCACTTTCGAACTTCTTCAGAAATATTTACTGCTTGAAGGAAAATCCTTGGCAGGTTTCTTTACAACATATCACAAAACTAGTAGATATAATTAATGTATTCCATATCTTAATTAAAATAACAATTTTTAGGGGGGACAAACACGATCTTTAAAAACAATGCAGTAAGCATCGGAATATATATATATATATATATATATATATATATATATATATATATATATATATATATATATATATATATATATATATATATATATATATACAAGTGAATACTGACGGAATGATACTTAGTATCATTCCGTCAGTATTCACTTGTATATACATATATATTCCGATGCTTACTGCATTGTTTTTAAAGATCGTGTTTGTCCCCCCTAACAATTGTTATTTTAATTAAGATATGGAATACATTATATCTACTAGTTTTGTGATATGTTGTAAAGAAACCTGCCAAGGATTTTCCTTCAAGCAGTAAATATTTCTGAAGAAGTTTGAAAGTGGAAAAAAAGACCGAAACGTTAAATTGACGACAAATAAAAAGTATGTAAAAACCAACACATAATTTTTAATTTTTATCCAGGACTATAAATCCCAAGAATAAATATATATATATATATATATATATATATATATATATATATGTTAGATCGTGGCCGACAAAAACTTCTTTTTAAAAAACACTTTATTTATTTACACGACTAACAAATACATTTGTTTGGTTTTCGGACTTTCAAAGTTTTAACTTTACAAGTGGTCTAATTTGTCTAAACTGATCCAACGCTTTCAGATGGAGGTATTTATATTCTTTTGTTATCGTAATAGAGTTTCTAGAAAAGTCTCGTAATATTGCACAATATGTCGCAATACTGCATTCGTTCCCATATGGGTCAGCAAGAATTTGAGATAACGTGAAACTTGATATTTTGATAAACACCTGCATCCTGTTACAGATAAGCGACTTAGAATAATTCTTAATATTACATAGGATATTTGGGATATAACAGCTCCCTCTTATAATAAAAAGTTAGTGCTATTCAGTGCAGTAACTTTTAAGAGCAGTGTATAATAATAATAAAGTACAATAAGCAATAATAAAATATATGGAAAGCGTAAAATACAATAATAAAGAAATGATAATATAATCGAATCATGATGAATTGGAAATAATATAGATAGTTCCTTTCAAATTTTTATGCGCAATTCTTATTTATGTTCGTATTTATAATTTCGAAGGTTTCACCTTCATCAATTGGTTCACCGAGACGAATGCTTGGACGTCTTCGCGGTAACATTTTGGAAAGTCTTTTTCCTAATAATGATATTCCAGGTTTTGGAGAAGGTGGATATGGAGGGCTGGATTGATCAATACTGATTCCAATCATTCGCCTACGTTTTTGACATTTTCGGAAAAAGTATACAATTATTACGAGTATTATTAAAGTTATAGAAACATAAGTGAACCATGGCGTATATTTCTGAATTAAAGGTTCATTGATTAGGTCGTCTATATCTCTAGAATATTGATCCAATTTGTGTTTAGCAATTTCCAAATCTTCGAGATTTAGTTCACCAATTTTAAGTGGTTTTAAGTCTAAGTTTTTATGAGCGTTATTTGGCAAATTAGAACAACAATTAAAAGGTATTTGAAATGTATTAGAATAATTATAGTGCCATTCTGAAACTTTCGTCATAGAAGCTTGAACTCTTGTAGTTCCAACAAATGCTGAACAGCCGGGTTGTAACGTCATAATTGTGTTAGTATCGATTATTTCTGATTTTGGATCAATATTTTCACATTTAACTGTTATTGGAGTTTGATCGGTAATTACCAATAACCACATATTTGGTTTTAACAATTGTACCTTGTAGTCTTGTGCGTACATTGAAATTACTTCGCAGTTTTTGGGAAGACTATTAAATTGTTGCGTTTTGAGAAGTTGCGCTTCACAAATAGCATTAGAATCAATTGGGTATGAATACAAGTTTTTACAAAGCTTAATATTAATCATTACTTCTTTACAATGTTCAATATCAGATAACGGAATAAACTGATCTGAATCATCACCTTTCGCTATATATTTTTGAATGGTTGGTAAAACATAATGAAGCTTAGTTCGATTATCTTTAGTTGGAATAGGGTATAATCGATAAACTGTGTACAATTCGGGTTCAACTAAAGGAATGTCTAAAACAAATACTAATTTATCCATTGTTTGGAATGCTGCTAACTCTATGATATCTAAATAGGTAGCAACCTTAGCTTCTCTAGGAGAAAGGGGTAAATTATTCTTTTGAAGGTTTTGAGCTACTTTTCCTAATGCGGATACTAAGTCTTTTGGGGTAATAATAGAGGTGTGAATTATATTTAGTCTGGCGAAAGTGACAGCGTTTAAGATGTCATTTAATTGTTCTTCTATGAAAGAATAAGATTCCGTTAAATGTTGACAAACAGTTATAAGGCGTAGCTTACTTTCTAATAGTTCAACTTCATCCCATATATCGAGAATGTTTTTTTCTATGTTCTTTAGGTTTTTGTTGAAAGTTTCTTCGTCGATTTGAAGTTTTCGTAAAGTTTCATTAAAGCTCTTGATCACTGAAGTTGTTACCATTATTTGCTTTTTCATTAGAGTTTCGAGTTCATGTTCGTCCTTCTCAATTTTATTTATACAGTTATTGTAATATTCTCCGTCTGAAGAGTCTAAGTTTCCAGTAATAAATTTCCAAATGCTTCCTGCAGCGTTGATTAAGCCACGTCTTCTTCTTGGTCTTGTTGAAACATCTAGTTCCAGTTCTTCAAATTTATCTTCTATATCTTTGGATATTTGTCCAAGCAAACTGATGTGTGTTTTTAAATCGACATACACATTTTTCATGTAGTTATTGTTACTATTTAGCATAGTTTTTAGGCTTTGTAAAATGTTGTTATTACTATCATATAATTCTTTTAGTCTTCTTGTGTCTTTGTAGACTAGAAGTGTCCATTTATCATTAGAGACTTTTAGTTTAGTTTCTCTTTGAAAGTATAATCCGACATTATTTTCGGTAGGTCTGAGTGTATAGCGATAACTATCATTTCTTTGTCTTGATAGAGCAAGCGTATTGGAGAGCATAATTAAAAATCTGAAATGAAAAAATTTTAATCAGTATTTTCTTCTATAGCGTTTTTATCATCTGGTTTAATTATTACGTCATCATAGTATGGTTTTAGTCTATCGTAATTGACTTTAGTTGTTTGTTTCGTTTGTAAATTTTCTAGTGTTGCTGAATTTAGATGAATTTCTTTGATTATAAAAGGACCATTAAATTTATTAGCGAGTTTTCCTTTAATTTGTGATTCCTTTACATAAACCTTATCACCGACTTTGTAATCTGCATTATCTCTTTTTACGTGTTCGTCGAATCTTCTTTTAGCTTTTTCTTTTGATTGTATTGTTCTTTGCCTGGCAAGGTCATAGTAGTGTTTAATTCTGGCATTTAGGTCTCTTATATATTTTGAAACAAGTTCCTTTTCGTTGTAAAGGGTTTCTGGAGGTCTGGTAGATGTATGTCCAAATATTAATTCATATGGTGTAAATCCAGTTGTCTTATTTACAGAATTATTGTAACATATACAAGCATATGGCAATAATTGTAAGGGGTGTTCATTTGGGTCTTCAGTAGTCATTACTCGTATCATTTCTAAAAGAGTGGCATGGAATCTTTCCAATGAGCCATTTGATTGGGGGTGGTTTACACTAGAGTATGTTAATTTTATGTTGTAGAGGTTACATAAGTCTTTCATTAATTGGTTGTTAAATTCTCTTCCAAAGTCGCAATGTATCCTTAAAGGTGTTCCATAGTGTTGGAAATAGAGTAATAAGGTGTTTACTACGGATTTTGAGGTTTTGTCCATTAGTGGGTATGCTTGAATAAATTTAGTGAGTTCGTCTCTTATAGTTAGGATATGGTTTCTTTCTGGAATTTCTAGAATGTCAATATTTATTCTTTCAAATGCGGTTTTTGGTGTTTCTGTAATAACTAGTGGGTTATCCATGTTTTTCCTCATAACTTTATTTTTCTGGCAGATTTCACATTTCTTTATAAAATTCTCAACATCTTTGCTGAGTCCTGTCCAGTTGTATTTTTCTTTAAGTCTTCTTATTGTTTCATTAACTCCTCTGTGAAAGTTCCTTTTTCCAGAGTGATATTGATCCATGATTATTGGGATTTCATCCTGTTGTGGAGTGGTTACAATATTTTGACAAATAACAATTTTTAAATCTTTGTCAGCAAAAATAAAACATAGCATTTCTAAAAATGGTAGGTCAACATTGTTTTCTACATAATATGTTTTTGATTCATCTATCTCATGTTGTGAACTAACTAAGGCTTTAAATAGTATAGCTATTGCATCTTCCATTACGAAGGGTAAGGTTATGAGATAATATTTTCTTTTATTTGAGGTTTTAGAATTCAAAATATTTATTTTGTCATCGTCAAAACTTGGGTGTTCCTCATGGAAATCTTCTATAATCTTATAGTGTAAATCTGTTAGTTTATCTTGTTGAAAAATAATTATTATATTCTTGTGGTCTTTATCCAGGAGTTGATCATTTGTATATCTAATCTTTGAGTAGTCGATTAAAGATTTTACGTGGTATAGTTCCCAAAATCTTTTGAATTCGTTTTCCATAGTTTGAGGTGACATTAGTTGAGTTTCATTTTCGTCTATTTCTGTGGAAGAGGATTCTGGTTCTTCCTGAGTTTTCTTATTAAATGCAGTAACTTGTTTAAAATGGTTAATTTTAATTCTGCTTAAGGCGTCAGCATTTTTGTTTATTCTTCCAGGTTTATACAGGATTTCATAGTCATATTCTTCCAATTTGAGTCTCCATCTGGCAAGTCTTGAGCCTGGATCTTTTATTGAGAATAACCATGTCAATGGTCTATGGTCTGTTACGAGTTTAAATTTTCTTCCATACAAATATGGTCTGAAGTGTTTTACTGCCCAGACAATTGCTAATAGTTCTCTTTCAATAACACTATATTTGGTTTCGGCTGGACATAGTGTTCTGGATGCGAAAGCTATTGGTAAGTCTTTTCCAATTGGACCTTGAGATAAAATTGCTCCTATTGCAAACATAGATGCATCCGTAGTTAGGACAAAAGGTTCCTCAAAGTTTGGGTAGATAAGAATAGGTTCTTTGGTTAGATAATCTTTTAATGTATCAAATGATTTTTGACAGTGTAAATCAAAAACAAAAGGAGTATCTTTCTTTAGTAATGTAGTCAATGGTTTTGATACTTTGGCATAATCTGGAATAAATCTTCTGTAATATCCGGAAAGTCCTAAAAATGATTTTACTTCTTTTGTATTAGTTGGAATTGGAAATTCTTTAATTGCCGTAACTTTATTTGGATTTGGTTTTACTCCATCTTTTGTTATCAGGTGTCCGAGATAGGCGACTTCTTTTCTTAAGAATTCACATTTATCTGGCTGTATTTTTAAGTTAGCTTTTCTGAGTCTGGCAAATACTTCTCGAAGTCTGGATATATGTTCATGAATAGTACTGCTGTAAATTATAATATCATCCGTGTAGACTGCACATTTTTCATTCTGGATACCCATTAGAATGTTATCCATAACTCTTTGGAATGTAGAAGGTGCATTCTTTAACCCGAAAGGCATCCTTAAAAATTCGTAGTGTCCGTTATCGACAGAAAATGCTGTTTTTTCTACGTCATCTGGGTTGACTTCTATTTGGTGAAAGCCTGAGGCCAAATCTAATGTTGTAAAGTACTGACAGTGTCCTAGTTGATCTAAAAGGTCAGATATATTTGGTAATGGATACCTGTCGTCTATACTAATGTCGTTTAGTTTTCTATAGTCTATCACAAGTCTATATTTCTGTTTTCCAGATGCGTCCATTTTCTTTGGAACAACCCATACTGGACTTGACCATGGTGAAATTGAAGGCTGGATAATTCCTTGGTCTAACATCTTGTTTATTTGTGTCTTCACTTCTTCTTTATGGACATGTGGATATCTGTAGGACTTAGTATGGATTGGCCTGGAGTCTTTTGTTTTGATTGAATGCTTGATTTCACTAGTAAAAGTCAGTGAATCTCCTTCTAAGTAGAATATATCAGAAAATTCTAGACAAACTTGAGAAATCAATCCCCTTTCTTCGTCGTTCATGTGTTCTGTTCGTAATTGGGTTATTATCTCTTCTTCCCTGTTGATTACTTGTGGATATGTAGTATCTTCCTTATTGAAGTTTTGAACTGAAGTACTTTCCTTAATAAGAGGTTCGAAAGTTAAATTGCAAAAACTAACTGTTTTGGGAATCATATTTATGTTTAAAACTGATGTCAAAAATTCTCCTCTTTCATTTATTTTGACTATGGCGTTTGGTAAACGAACTTTGTCAATGCATTGGGCTAATAAGATTGCTTCGGTATTTTTCAATTTATTTGTTCTTAATTTACAAATTTTTTCTGTACGTGGTTCAATATTTATAGTATTCTTAAAATTTGCTATATTTTCTATCGCCGTATTTTCGTTAATTCCGTCCACCTTGTACATGGGTATTATTTTAAAGTTTGTAGTAAGCTGTTTATTTTTTAAATCTACAACGCAATGATAGTGTTCTAGGAAATCTGATCCGAGTAGACCGTCAAATTCAATATCAAGGTTGTAAATAAAGACTTTGTGTGGGTCGTTATCAACGAAAGGAATTAATGTTGATTGGGTAATTAAAACATTTTCATTAGTAATGCCTTTGACTAATAAGTTTTCAGGGGTTCTTGCTTTAAAATTTTCACATGTTTTGGGTTTAAAAATTGAAATTCCTGCGCCGGTATCTATTAATAATTTAAAGGTTTTTGTTTTATCAAAAATGTAATAAAGGTTTTGAGATGAAACAGTATTTAAAGAAAACTTTGTTCTAAAAAATTGGGGTTGGGGTTGAAATTTTCTTGAACCGTCATTGTTTGGAACTGATCTGTCAGTTCTGACATTCCCGAGGCTTCGTTCTGAAAATTTACGTTTGTTTGAGAAAAATTTTCATTGCCGCTACACAGAGAAAAACGATTAGTGTTGTTACACTGAGAAAAATCTTGAGTTTCGTTGTATTGCGTGTAGTTTTCTGAGTCGGAACGAAAATTATCATTATCGGAATAATCATCGTGATATTCATCATCGTAGTATTCTTTTTCGTGATAATACTCGTCTCGAGATTCGTAATTCGCGTCAAAATTTGGGATTTCGACAAAATCAGGGTTAAATTCATTTTTGTTTGTGTTTATGTGATGTGTTTTCTGTTGATTGGGTCGCATAAAGACCGTACTGGGTCTTTGTTGAAAATTTTGAAATCTTGTTTGATTTTGACTTGATGACGCGGGTTGGAAATTTGGTCGTGTGTTGTTTTGGGGGTTTGCGGACTGCGTCCTTTGTTGATTGTTTTGGGGGTATGCGGACTGTGTCCTAAATTGAGTATTTTGGGGGTATGCGGACTGCGTCCTGTACTGACTGATTTGAGGGTATGCGGACTGCGTCCTGTCTTGATTCGGCATGTACATAGGTTGGAATGTACGATTATATTGGGGTACGGACTGCGTCCTTTGCGTCTGTTTCATTCTACATTCATTTACATTGTGTCCGTTCTTTTTGCAGAATGAACAAAATTTCGGATTTGAGATTTGGGGTTTTTGTATTTTTTGAAATTTCTGTGTTTCGAAGTAAGACAGTTGTAGTTCCCGTTTTATTCTATTTATAGCGTCTAGCATCGTATTGGGATTTCCTGCCCTAATAATTTGACCTAATCTTTGTTCTAATCCTGTCAAGAGAGTATTTAAACACATATTATCAATTAGTAATATTTGTGCATTTTTTTGAGCGTGCGTCAAAATTTGTTTGATAACAGCGGAATGCATTTTTGCATTGTGCGTTTGTAATCGAGCAGCAAAAGTTAAAGGGTTCTCATTTGACAGTTGATGCATACGTTGCAAATCTTGAATTAAAGAAGTTAGATCTCTTGGATCTCCAAAATGAACAGTTAGTAGTTGGGAAATGTCATCCCACCTATTTATCTCTCTAGAGTTTATTAATTGAGCAGCTTTTCCGCGCAATTGATTTTTGATTTTAATAACTAGTAAAATTTTTTGGTCGCGGGTACACATATCATCGGCTCTGTTACATGCGTTAATAAAGGTGTTTAGAGAAATTTGATCTCCGTCGTATTCTGGTACGAGAGAAAAAATTTCAGATAATTTATAGGGTTCAATGTCACCAGCATTTTGATTTTGATTTTGGTTCTCTTCATTTTGAGCCATGATTGTTTTTTTTTATTGGTTACGTATTTGTTACTAAAATGTTCGGTGAGTTTAGACAAGTTAGAGTGAGAAAATTCAAATTATTCGAGTTAGCGAGAATGATTCAAATCAATTTGTAAATCAACAATATGACAATTTATCAACGACTTACATTAATTGAAGAAACATTCTTGGCTTCGATGAGGTGTTTGAGGGAATCAGCTGTCCAACGTGCCAGGGGTTCCACTAGGTGCTCCTAATCCACACGTGGTGTTGGTGCTGCGACGTGCCAGGGGTTCCACTACGTGCTCCTAATCCACACGACGTTTGGTTTCAGCGTCAACTACAGCTGGGAATTCGATGACCACTAGGTAGTTAGATCTTGCCCGCAGGCCACTTGTTCTACAAAGCAGTTCGTCGATCAGGGTTTGTTTCTTTGTTTTGGGCTCTTGTGTCCCTTGATGAACTCTTTTTGAGTTGCTGATCTCTTTGGACCTTTGGAAATTTCTTGATTTCCGTTGTAGCAATTTTCTTCTTGTTGCAGTTGAAAGTTGTGTTTGATATCACTAGGATTTGATAGTCACTTTACTTAGAGGTAAATTCGTTCTGTTAAGAATTGAAATTCACTCGCGTTTTGGTGCTCAGGAACCGAACAACCGTTTGACGATCAGAACAATCCTACCACGACTGCGCCAATTTGTTAGATCGTGGCCGACAAAAACTTCTTTTTAAAAAACACTTTATTTATTTACACGACTAACAAATACATTTGTTTGGTTTTCGGACTTTCAAAGTTTTAACTTTACAAGTGGTCTAATTTGTCTAAACTGATCCAACGCTTTCAGATGGAGGTATTTATATTCTTTTGTTATCGTAATAGAGTTTCTAGAAAAGTCTCGTAATATTGCACAATATGTCGCAATACTGCATTCGTTCCCATATGGGTCAGCAAGAATTTGAGATAACGTGAAACTTGATATTTTGATAAACACCTGCATCCTGTTACAGATAAGCGACTTAGAATAATTCTTAATATTACATAGGATATTTGGGATATAACATATATATATATATATATATATATATATATATATATATATATATATATATATATATATATATATATATATATATATATATATATCTATATACAGGGTGGTGCAACCAAGATGGGGTGGACGATTGTGAGTAAACGGTGAGGAATTTCGAAAATTTTTTTATTGAATATTATCGATAGTCAAACACGCTATGTTTTAAAATTATAGCCATAATACAGGGTGGTCCGAAAAACTCTTGGCGAACCAAACTTGTATTTTTTTAAATGGGACACCCTGTATATAATTGTTCCAATTGATTCTCCTGTTCGTTACGATCATTTTGATATATGGTTTATTGGGTCTAAAATCTATAGTAAGAGAATGGGACGCGGTTAAAGTTGAAAAAATGCTCAGAGTTCGGCCATTTTTAAAAAAAATTTGAAACAGGTATGGAAAAACCAAATATTCCATAAAACGTTACATATCCTTGAATACATTAATCGCTTGCAATTTGTTTAAAATTATTCACTGTTATACAGGGTGGTCAAGTTTTGCAAATACGCCCTGGACTCATTTTTTTTAAATGGAACGCCCTATATATTTTATTTTCATGTTAAAGATAACATTACTAGCTTTCAAAAAATACCATACATGATGCCTTTCTGACCAACAGTTTTTTAGTAAACTAGCCGTGAAAGCAAAGTTTCTTCATTCTAATACGATTATACTGAATTTACGTTGTTTATTATTAAATATCTAATATTAGGAGGCCATGACACTGTCATAAATGAAACAAAAAATTGACGAACTTGTCAAAGCTACTGCCGCATAATCCGTTATTGACAAGTTAAGCGTAGGTGAGGTAAAAAAACTGAGACCCGAAACCTTTACATGTTTATTAGAGATATTTAAAAAAAACAGAAAATATTGTTTTTAGGAAATGTAAAGTAATTAATAAACCAGTTATAAACAAAGATAATCAGTTATCAGTGTTATTAATAGTGTAAGAAAATTAATTAAGCAAAAACCGAACATCTTTTAAAATTATTTAGTTATGTGTTATGTAGTTACTTGTCAACCTAATTTAATATAAACAATCAAAAAAGCTCATATCAGGTGTTCAACTAAACCACCATTTTGCTGAAGGCACATTTCGAGTATATCCATAAATGAAAGTTTCACTTTTCCCAAAGTCTGTTCTGAAATGTTGCGAAAACTGTTTCTTATTCTCGTCTTCATATCTTTCACTGTGGTTGGAACCGTGGTTGGAACCTCTCTATAGACTTCTTCTTCTTTAACATGCCCCCATAGAAAAAATCTAGTGGTGTTAAGTCGGGTGATCTGGCTGGCTACTTAACTGGTCCACCTCGCCCAATCCAACAATCTGTCTTCCAATTATCGACAAAATATCTTACATTCCTATAGTAATGCGGGGGCGCTCCATCATGTTGAAACCATAATGATCCCCTTACCATTAAAGGTAAATCTTCAAGCAATACTCGTTTCTCAAAAAGTTGTTTATAACTGGTTTATTAATTACTTTACATTTCCTAAAAACAATATTTTCTGGTTTTTTTTAAATATCTCTAATAAGCATGTAAAGGTTTCGGGTCTCAGTTTTCTTACCTCACCTACGCTTAACTTGTAAATAATGGATTATGCGGCAGTAGCTTTGACAAGGTCGTCAATCTTTTGTTTCATTTATGATAGTGTGATGGCCTCCTAATATTAGATATTTAATAATAAACACGGTAAATTCAGTTTAATCGTATTAGAATGAAGAAACTTTGCTTTCACGGCTAGTTTACTAAAAAACTGTTGGTCAGAAAGGTATCATATATGGTATTTTTTGAAAGCTAGTAATGTTATCTTTAACATAAAAATAAAATATATAGGGTGTTCCATTTAAAAAAAATGAGTCCAGGGCGTATTTGCAAAACTTGACCACCCTGTATAACAGTGAATAATTTTAAACAAATTGCAAGCGATTAATGTATTCAAGGATATGTAACGTTTTATGGAATATTTGGTTTTTCCATACCTGTTTCAAATTTTTTTTAAAAATGGCCGAACTGTGAGCATTTTTTCAACTTTAACCGCGTCCCATTCCCTTACTATAAATTTTAGACCCAATAAACCCTATATCAAAATGATCGTAACGGACAGGAGAATCAATTGGAACAATTATATACAGGGTGTCCCATTTAAAAAAATACAAGTTTGGTTCGCCACGAGTTTTTCGGACCACCCTGTATTATGGCTATAATTTTAGAACATAGCGTGTTTGACTATCGATAATATCCAATAAAAAAATTTTCAAAATTCCTCACCGTTTACTCACAATCGTCCACCCCATCTTGGTTGCACCACCCTGTATATATATATATATATATATATATATATATATATATATATATATATATATATATATATATATATATATATATAGATATATATGTATATATATATATATATATATATATATATATATATATATATATATATATATATATATATATATATATATATATATATATATATATATATATATATGTACTTCTATTTTAATTACTTTGTAGAAGAAGCGTCAAATTATGTAGCAAAACAACATGTATGTACCATAAGCAAATCTCTAAAATTACCTTTTTAATTTAAGTCAAACTTTTGTTTTATATTTTTTAATAAAAAAAGTTATATTACAAAAAGCGCGTTCTATTCTGGCAACATTTTAATTTTAAAATTTCAGGGAGCAAATATTTGATGGGAGGAAAACATCTGCAAAAAACTTTTCTGGAGTATTATTTATGCACTAGTGAATACATGGCGATAGACAGATCTAAATAAAAAAAATAAAGGAGTTAAAGTCCTGAATCCACAAAAAATCTTTGTGGGTATGTTATGCAGAAATCGGAAAAAAAAATACGAAAATATAAAACGTAAAAATAAAAAATATTCGAATTAAAAGCAAAACAGAAAGAAGTATAAATGGTATGTATATGGTGGCCACCAAGGATCCTATTGAAATTCCGTGACCAACATAGCATCTCAAATTAACTGCATGTGAAAATTCATTTTTCTTAGTTTTTTTCCGAGTTTTGGAAAAGTAATTTATCTACATGCGAAGAGAACCTGTATTATAACCGTTTTACAGTACAAGTTGAGTGTTACACTTTATTAAATAAGGGTAACGTCACTTTTCACACTGCATAGGAAAGTGGATAGTTTTTAGTGTTTCGTGAAACGGAACACTTATGGAATCCCTTCGGTGTCCGTCCGTCCGTGTGTCTGTCACAGGCGATTCGAAGTAAAAATTTGAAATTTAGCACCGAGATGGAGTATGGTGGCCCAATTATAGACGTGAAGTATAACGAGTTGAATTTGGATTCTGGGGGTTAATTTCAGGGGGTAAATTGGGAAACGGAAAAAAAATTAAAGGGCATCGTTTAGGGTGTCAAATGAAAGCTTATTGAAGCACGAATTCAACAATAGTATTTTTTATGCATTTTTAAAACATTTTTCAGAAAAAAAAACGTTTAAAAATTGCGGTTCCCCACCCTTATCACCCAAAGGATCGTCCAGAAAAAGTATTTCGAAGTCAAAAACTGAAAGCTATCTTGGAGTAGTAAACATTGTATAATACGCGAAAGGTTAAATGAGTTTTCACCTTCAAAAATATAGTTCATATTGTTTTAAAGAGACCTGAATATACAGGGTGTTACAAAAAGATGTTAAGAAATTTTAGGGGCAGATTCTACATTCAAAAATATGAAAATGAGTTTATATAAACATGGATCCTCAACAGCTTCTTTTTCGAGATACAGGGTGTTTAATATTTTATTTTAATTTCTCGAAAATGCGTTAAGATATTCACATGAATTTTGGTACACGCCAGTATGTAATCAAAGGGTGCCTTTACGTGCAAAAATGTATCTTCTAATGTACTTGCATCAGTGGCGTGCGTGCTGGTAGGTCTTATTTTTAGCGAGAAAAATGGCACTCCACTGTTTTTTTGCAAAATTGATATCGTTCTCTGAAAGCCCAATTAATTCTGCGTGAAAAGTGTCTCTTGAGCTTTTTCTTTTTGGCGCATCGTTTTCGAGATAAAAATTAATTTATTTCTTAGAATAAAAAGAATTAAGGAAAATGAATTTTTATTTAACATATTTTTTGTTCAGGAAACAGTGATTTTTGATTTTTTATAGTAGATGACGGCAATGGCTTCTACTTGCTTCAATACATGCTCGACATTATTTACATACATACATTTCCAGAATGTGGCCACTCTGTATGTAAAGTGTAACAAAAAAAAGAAAAATAAATTAATTTATTCTCGTTTTTAAAAGGTTTAATTCAAATCCTTTTTATTTCATGTTATAGCTACTCTCCTGATAATATGTCTTCTTTAACATTTATCAAAAATGAAATTTGTTTCAGGATTCAATATTACAAAAAATCCTATAACCTCTAGTATTTTTTTAAATTGGATGTTCTGTCTGTTTTGTCATATTTCATTTAGTTATTCCACAAAAATAAAATTTCAATTCCAATTTTCATTATTTACCGTTTGATTTGTCAAATAAATGATATCAAATTTTTACGTTCTGGTAAAAGTACTTTTAATGAACAGCAATTAAACAAACATAGTCTATATTCAATATCAAGAAAATTTGTGTTTATGGTGGAAACAACGAAAAGGAATAAAGAATTGTATAAGAATAAATAGTACATTTCATCTGATGACGGCTTAGTCACCAGTAACATACGCACGACAGAACTTCAATAATTCTGGACCCAAAATATATCAAGGGGATATAATTCTGAAGGCTGCTTAACTTTTTCAGATCCCTGAATAACGTGTTTTAGGCACATGTTAAATAAAATAGACGAAAATAAAAATTAAAAAAAGAAAATAATGTAAAATAAAATTATTTTCGGTGAAATAATAATTTACCGATAATCTTGCACACAAACACTTATTTTAGTACATAAAGTGCAATTTTGAAGACTGCTTACCTTTTGCAGACTCCTAGACAACGTGTTGAAGGACATGTTAAATAGAATAGGCTAAAATGTAAAATATAAAATGAAGAAAAAGAAAACTCTGTAGAAATTTTTTTTCGGTGATAGAAAATTTACTCATCATCTTGCATACAGACATTGATTTTAGTATAGAAAGTACAATTCTGAATGTTGCTTCCCATTTACAAACCTCTAAACAACGTGTTTTAGACATATTTTAAAAAGAATAGGCTAAAATAAAATAAAAAAAAGAAAATTCTGTAATTTTTTTTATCTGTGACTTAGACTTCAAGCCTAAGTAGTAACGTACCGTGGGCGTCTGAAGAGAAGGGAAATGTAATCTATTTACACGGGGTTTAAAGGATTAGAGATTGGGAGGGGAAGTAAAAACATCTGCAGGCAATTTGTTTCATAATCTAGAGACCCTAGGTATGAATGAGTGAGGGAAGTGCAATTCCGAAGGCTGCTTACCTTTTGCAGACTCTTAAATAATGTGTTATAGGCACATGTGAAATAGAGGTAAAAAAAAAATCTGTAAAAAAAATTTGTCGGCAATATAATATGACCATCCTGCTTGCAAACATTTATTTTGGCAAGCCGTTTTTTGTTTTAATCCCCATAATACCCAACACAAGTCCAAAGCACGTGCATGCGGAGTGACCACAAATTTCATTAAAACATTTGTTAAGGTCTCTCGTATATACTGGTTATATTGTATGCGTATCACCGTCCTAATGGCGAGCTAAAATATATGGGATGTCATGTACATTTAATCAGTTAAATTCGGTTTGTTTAAAATTTTCCTAGTACTAACATAGAATTAACCACTATCAAACAGATTTTATTACTATGTTATTTAATTCTTTACAAGCGAAAAGGCATTGTTTAAATATAAATGTTAGTTTAAACTGCTTATAAAATTATAATTTTCACTTACAGAACAAGAATAATCTTGTATCAATAAAGTACACTGTAATTTTTGCCAAATTCCTAATTTTCCTTTATTCATTTTAGTCTCTAATGAAGTTTTAGAAATTAAAACAACGAAAAAAGCTATAAGGCTGCTAAAACAACTTTTAAAAGAGTATACTATCGCTGTTATCTTTTTTCTTGTTCCTTTAGATTTATGGAGGTCAGTTCGGGTAAAGATATACTTTTGTTTAAAAGATAGGCTTGAAAAACAGGGAAAATAAACGAAAAACAAACTTTGTAAAAAAGTCCTTTGTCAATATTTACATCAAAAAATTTTATACATTTTTCTATCAGGATGTTTTGTAAAACCAAACATACTGAAAAAATACTAGTTGTAAAGGAAAATCAAAATTTTAAAAACTAATTGTAAGTTTCGACCATATAAATTGCAATAAAATTATACCTGGATCAAAGTAACTGAAATGAATTTTATCAACATGGTTTTACAGTTTGTCACAGAACCTCGTGATTTTTAAAATAATCAGTGACTAGGTCTTTATTTACAGTTATCTGTTTTCCTTTCTTAAAACATTTTTCCAGCTTCTCCAAATTATTTTAACGCAGCTGCTTCAGAGCTATTTAAGCCTCTTTAAAGTTTACTTCTTTTACCAGACCCCTTATTTGTGGTCCATCAGAAGTTTTCCTTAATTTTTCACTGATTTTAGGGAACTTCCTTTTTAGGGCAGAGAACCCTGCCCGATTCAAATCATTCCTTTGACGAAAAATTGCGTTAGACGGTGGAGAAGTCGGATTTTTATTGATAAAAAACGCAAACAAAGAAAAACTTTTAGGTCAAATTTGCTTTTCCTTAATATAGGTTACCGATCTTAAAAAAGTGTGCTTATATAGAAATTCTGCAACAATTGGATAAAAAGACGATAAATTGATCAATAAAGTACAACCGTCGAAACACCAAAGCCGTAAAACAACGTCAAGGGTTGTAAATTGTAAGCTATATGCCCCAAGTCTTTAGTGCTTGTAAAATTAAAAACTGCAGTAATAAATTGTAAAATTCATAGACCCAAACGCTTTAGCAGCCGCATAACCACAGATAGAATCTAATAACTCTTTAGACGAAGCAGCAGCATAATAGTGTTTGCACAAACATTTCCTATGGCAAAAATAGACATTATGGTCAACCAAACTAATTGATATATTACCATACATTTATTCTTTGCTATAAATTGAGCACTAGTCATTGAGTATTTGTTCTTCCATTAGAATAAATGGATGCTAAAACCGTTAGAATTATTGTGGGCAGGTCCGCTAAAAAGAAAAGGGTAAGAAAAAAAGTCGGTCAAGTGCAAGCTATACTTGCATAATTTGTATTCATCAGCCCCCCACTTAACCTGAGCCAACCGCGGCCGCCCGATCTCCGCCCATCTGCCGCGCTACTCGCCGCCGACGGTACCAACGCCATATCACATCGCATATGCATGGAGCTGAGTGGGGAGCGTTTCGACTGAGCCAAACTAAAAATTTTGGAAAACGTTTAACGACAAAAGTTATTCCTTATATCGAATCGTGAGAAATAATTTTTGTGGTAAAACCCCTTTTCTAAAACCAATGGTTCAGCAGTTATCAGGAAATAAACAATTAAATTGTTTATAACAATTTATCGCGCTAAAATTTTTCAATTCTGATAATTTTTGCTCAATTCACACCTAATTCTCAATGTTTACTTTTATATATATATATATATATATATATATATATATATATATATATATATATATATATATATATATATATATATATATATATATATGTATTATTGTTTTTATTGTAAAAATGGGGTTACCGTCAAAAATAAATAAATAAATATTTGTGATTTTACTCTAATATCCATCAATTAAACCCTACACTGATCGACAAAGTTAAGATAATTTAATTTCTAAAATTAACTAGGTACTAATAATTATGAAAAGTAATTTAATGTCTTTCACCTTGTTTTGCAAAGTTTACCACAGTGACTATTTATAGCAAATAAATTAAAATCAGTAGACAACAAGGTTGTTAACCTATCTGTTCATTTAAAGGGTTTGAGAATGACTTGGTCTTGTTAACACAAACCTTGGACTGAGACTGCTAATTCATAAAGAAGCCCTACTAACAGGCTAAGTATTGTTTAGAAAACTAATTTTATTAATAAACGTATATAAATCGGTAATAATTGGAATTTAAAATAGGATAATTTAATTTCTATTTAAAATATTTAAGGGTTGCTGGAGACACAAATGTAATTAGAGGTCTTTCTCCGTGAGAAAATGGGATTGCATGGCCAGTTTGTTTTTAAGTGAAAAGGACACACTACACAAATTTAAAAGGCATTTGGGTCAAGTCCCGTTAAAGCTATTCTGGGACAAGCAGCGACAAAGTGCCAAGTAATCAGGTGGAAATTGTATTAAATTATATCACTTGAGGGTTAATTTATCTGAAAAATCATAGAATGAAGCCCATTACTTGATTTATTTTCAGAAACAAGTACCGCTGAACAAGAGCTGCTTCTATTTAAAACAGATAAGGTTTATTTCTGCAAATATTGCAATGAATTTTCTCAACCAATCAAATTTGTCATGAAAAAATTTGTTTTTAGATTTCTATGATCAATTAGAGTACTGTTCCCACATCTGGGGAGCGGTATTCGACTCATCAATGACTCAATCCCTACAAGAAAACTCCCCTCACTCGCTGGTTGCCGCGCTGTTGGGGATTATCCCTTTTTACCGATACTTCCAAGGATTTTGCTCTGAAGATCTAGCCGATATACCTCCCTTGATTGTTCCTAATAAAATAACAAGACGCGCGTTACGTATGCATCCATTAACTGTCCTGCTACAAAGGCCATCCCTATAAAGAACATCCCACTTCTCTCGCTCTTTCATACCTAGGGTCTCCAGATTATGGAACAAATTGCCTGCAGATGTTTTCCCTTCCCCTCCCAACCTCCAACCCTTTAAATCCCGTGTCAATAGATTAGATCCCCTTCTCTTCAGATGCCCAGGGTGTTAGTACTTGGGCTTGAAGTCTACGTGGGCTGTCTCAGTTAATAAAAAAATTAGATACCTTTGTAGGAGGTGTGTTAGAAAAAAACCCTAATTATATGAATTCAACAGTCTGGCCAGAGAAAAACCAAGACAGAGAGGAGAATATCTCGTACTGATTTCATTCATAAATACGATTTGCTTTCTATGACCTACAAAGCGGCCTGACGCACTCGACTACCGACGTTTAAATAAAGCTGCCACGGGCGTGCGTTGCAGATTTTGGGTTAATATAAAAAAAAAGCTGCAAAATAAAAAACACAAGTGAAAAACAACAATCAAAAGTTTAAAAGATTCTCCAAAAATGTAGCCACGCGTTAAAAACAGAATAGTCCGTCCATATAAATGGTATAAAGCACAGTGAGAGTGAGTGTTGAGACGCGCCGCGTCGCAGAAAACTCTCTCTCTGCTTGCCGTGTTACTACCTCACTGGCTATGTCGGGGTGTATTGTAAGAATCCCACGCGCCAATCTCAGGGTGTTGCCGTTTAAAGGCCTAGGCGTTGTCGAGCTGGCGGGAAGAAGAGATATTCTTCTCTCTGTCTTGGTTTCTGTCTTGGTTTTTCTCTGGTTTGACAGTGCAAATGCCAAATTCTGGAATCACTATGAAAATATGATTGTTTATGTGGTAAGAAACTTAAATATTTTTGTTTGTTGTCATGAAACATAATTATTAATAAATTAATATTTAAGCGGAAAAGAAGAGTTACTTTTAAACTGTTTGTCACGTAGTTTTAAACGCCAATCACAAAGGATGACGTCACTATTATAGTAAACAAAGTTTATCACCTACTGTGCTGGTGTGTATTTTATGTTTTTGCTCATTAATTTAAATAGGAAAAACCAAGTGCAAAAGATTTTTAAAAACACCGATAATAGGGCGAAATATAAAAAATAAGCCACCCTTAAGTCGCGTATTTATTCGTTTACTGTGACAGCGACGTCACGCATAAAATGGCGCCGAAAGCAAGCGTTTTAGCGCCAAAATTTATTCATTTAATTAGAGATTTCATATTGGAAAAATAAAAATAGCAATGGTATATTACAACGACGCCGACGTGAGCAACATTGGAAATACTTTTTTAAAACTTGTCAAATATCCCATTAGTAAAATAAATTTGCCTGTTCCTGTACCTCGATTTACCAATCCTTTATGACAGATCATTTAACATTAATCTGTACAAATTTCTTTGGACGGACTGACATAATAAAAACATTTGCAAAAAAGACGGATGGAGACGTCATTTTTCAAACATGCAAAAGTAAAGTAAAGTAAAGTAAAGTAAAGTATATATTCGCTTTTCTGAATATTACAACAATACAAAGTATGATTGAAACATTACAACAAGCACGTCAATATTTGTAAATACACAACATAGAAATAAATCACATAAATACAACGTCACCCGTCATTCACAATCCAAAATCCGCTGACAATAATAAACAAATACATATGCAATAGACGGATCACCCGTGTACCTTAATTAAAGAATTCATCCGCCGAATAAAAACATTTATCTATAAAGAATGTTCTGACCTTGCGCTTAAATGTCGTCAGGTTGTCTGTTTCTTCGAAGCATTTGTGGTGTACTAGAGCCAAATTATATGTTTTTAGTCCCATATATCTTGGGCTATGTTGTCCAATGGATAGTCTTGAATAGGGTATGTCAAAATTATCTCTATTACGAGTATTATGGTTATGAATTTGAGATCTTTTATCCCATAATTTTATATAATTTTTTACATATAAAAGAAGTGAGTACAAGTAGAGGGATGGGAAGGTCATTATTTGTAGACTTCTAAAGAGGTCCACACAAGATTCCCGGTTTCGTGCCCGAACCATGTATCTTATAGCTCTCTTTTGGGCCACGAACACACGATCTGTACCTGAGGCCGATCCCCAGTGTACTATACCGTACGCCATCACCGACTGGAATAACCCGTAATATATGAGTTTTAGCGTGTTCATTGAGACTGTGTCTCTGATACTTTGTATTAAAAAGGAGCACGAACTAAGCATAGGCAGAATTTTTTCTATATGGGTCTTCCATGTCAATTTTTGATCGATGTTCAATCCTAGAAATTTTGTTGAATCTACACATTGTACAGAGTGCCCCTCTACTCTCAATAAAAGACTTGAGTTAATTGTAGTATTTTTTGTGACGATTTCCATTGCCACTGATTTGCTTTTGTTTAGCTTTATACCATTATCCTTACACCAATTGTTTACATGATTAATTCCGGCGTCAGAGTTTTCACTCAGATCCGATCTCTTTTTACCTGTTACAATAATGTTTGTATCATCCGCATATAGTACAAAGTAAGTATCCTGAATGTCGTCATTGGGCATGTCATTGATATAGCAGTTAAAAAGCGTGGGAGAAATGCAGGACCCTTGGGGGATTCCCCTATTTACGACCCGCGGCGATGATCCGACACCGCCAATCACGACCTGCTGCGTTCTGCTTGATAAATAATGTCGTATCCAATTATTTGCCGGGCCTCTGATGCCCATATTATGTAATTTCTTAATAAGCAGGTCATGATCCACGGTGTCGAATGCACGACTCATGTCCCAAAATAGCCCCAATACAGATTCCCTATTATTTAAGCTGTCATATATATGCTGAAGAGCACTATCCAGCGCTGTATTGGTAGAGTGTTTGGGTCTAAACCCATTCTGATATTTTGTTAAAATTAGATTTGATTCCAGAAAATTCGTTAGCCTATTGTTGAAACAGGATTCAAAAATTTTTGCGAAGTGACACTGCAAAGCTACAGGCCTATAGTTTTCAACATCAAAGTGGCTACCTTTGTTTTTAAAAATGGGTAAGATTTTAGAGTTTTTTAAAGCGTTGGGGTATACTCCTTGTAAAAAACTTAAGTTGATCAGTTGTGAGAGAATGGGCGCAAGGAGATCCCTCACCAATAGACACAAAGTCCCGGGTATCTCGTCAATACCCGCTGATTTCTTTTGGCATACCTTGGCAATAACATTTTCTACTTCGTTCGGTGTAGTGGGAAATAGAAAAAGAGATGTGTTATGTACTGGAATTTTAATTTAATTTTAATTTTTAATCGCTGCTGTTGGCGAACCCTGCAAAATAATCATTAAAAGCCTCGCTAATTTCGGCTTTCTCAGTAATGTTATTGTTTCCCAATATAATTTTTGATATTGTGGGTTTTTTATTTGTGTTACCATTGTTTTCCTTAATAGGTATCCAACTCTCTTTACTCAAATTTTTTGCATTTATTAACCTATTATCATTAAAAGTTTTTTTAGCCTTTTTTGTTTGTTTTTTATAATATTGTTTTAGTTCCCTATATCTTTGACTATACGTTGGAGAATTTATCCTTGAATTTATTTGATGCATTTCGTGTAGCATTCGTGAGATATTCCTTAGTTCTGGTGTAAACCATTTATTTTTTTTATTTTTATGCGTTTGGTGTTTATTCTTAATCAGTGGAAAAATTGACTGAAAAATACTCTGTATTCTAGTGTAGAAAACATCAAAACAAACAGTGACATCGTTGCAGTCTACTTCGCTATATAGTCCAGTCCAGTCAGTATCTGATATGGCAATTTTAAAGGCTTGAAAGTTATTGTCACTAAAATTTCTGAAATAATAATTTTCATCAAGGTTGTTAGGGTTTAATCCCTCAAAGAACAATAATGCATGCGTAGTAGGGTGTCCGTTATTTCCCAAGTTGATTTTTTTTCTTGCGACGCACCCTAAATTTTTAGTTTATCGTCTAAAAAAAATGTCAGACCAAAATAAGCCCTTAATATTCAGAATAAACCGTGCCCTTAAGACGATACATTTCCCATTTAAATTACATGGGATTTTGCCACTTTTTACAATTAATTTTTTTTTCTCGGACAAGATGACTTATAGCAATGAGACATACATGTTCTTATAGCAAATTGAACGCTCTACAAAAAAGGTCTCTTATAATTTTTCGATTAATTCACTCCTTCAAAAGTTATTCAAGGTAATAAATGCGACTTAGCGCGCTTGCGTGAATAGAAAATCCGTGTGTTGGCGGGAATGCTTGTAGTGTAATTTTGAGTCACTTACTGTATTGAAGGGAAATTTCATGAAAGTGTACAAAAATTTATGAAATTCAATAAACATTAGTTGACTGCGTGTTATAAATGAATGGTCTCAAAAATGATTCAAACTAGAACCAGCTACCTGTTATGCGGTATATTATTTTCCATGTTTAAATTTTTTTTACCCTAATACCATCAGAATTATCTATTTTGAGAAATAACCTAATAACTTTTATCAAAATTATAATCACTTTGCCGTAAAAGTAAAAAAATCTGAAAATTTATATAGAATTCAAATTTCACCTTGAATAACTTTTGAAGGAGTGAATTAATCGAAAAATTATAAGAGACCTTTTTTGTAGAGCGTTCAATTTTCTATAAGAATATGTATGTCCCATTGCTATAAGTCATCTTGTCCGAGAAAAACAAAATTAATTGTAGAAAGTGGCAAAATCCCATGTAATTTAAATGGGAAATGTATCGTCTTAAGGGCAAGGTTTATTCTGAATATTAAGGTCTTATTTTGGTCTGACATTTTTTTTTAGACGATAAACTAAAAATTTAGGGGGCGTCGCAAGAAAAAAAATCAACTTGGGAAATAACGGACACCCTAATGCGTAGCTCCATTCATCACCTCGTGGATAAGCGCTAATAAACCAAAGATAAAAAAAAGTCATATATTGCTGTCAGTTTAAGCATCCTTTGCACCCGGCGACAACTGTCTATTCCCGCACTTGTCAACGCACAATTTCAACGCTTTACAATCAACTTTTAATTTCCATATAGAACGTTTTTATATTATGCCAACAAGTTTAAATAATCACATTTCCAAATGCTATTTGAATTCTTGTTTTTTAGATTTAATTGGATTACTTTAATGAACAACTAATATTCTGAATAAGTGGAAATAATTTTATGTGATATAATTTGCTTTTGTTCCAAGAACTTATTCTTTAATTAAAATGTATTAAAGTCCTGGAAATACACTAAGTCCCTAGTCATTCTTTTTTTACTATATCATGAGACAAAAAATTACTAGAAAACAGAACGTCTGAACTTTTGCCACCATGCACTTTTGATAATATATCAGAGCAGTTTGACATTTTTTGTAAATCATTTTGATGCTTTTGGCTAAAAATAATATCTTGTTAAAAATGGTAAAACGGTTTTTGGATCAATCACAAACTTTAATTTTGAATGTACTATTATTATTTTGAGAATCACACAGAATATTGGAATGGCACAGGAAAATCAGTGTAAGAATATCTGCAGAGGCGTTGAAAATTTCAACAAAATCAATTTATCGCATAAAAAACTGCCAAACTCGTGCTGATGAAAATGAAAATAAAACAAAGATGATTCCTGTTATTTTAAATTCCCTAAGAGATATTTTACATAAAATGTATGCTGCAAAACAGCATGTTACAGTTGATACACTGCACAGAGGTACCCGAATTTAAATGCTCTGCGAGATCCATTAACACCTGGATTCATAAAATTGGTTTCAAATTTTAAAAAAGGGGGAAATCGAAAATATTTAATGGAGCTGCCAAACATCAGGCATAAACGCACAGCGTTTCTAAGAAATTACTCCAAAGAACCAACCAACAAACCAGTATTTTTTGATGAATCGTGGGTATTTAGCAAAAGGGGTAACGGAAATACATGGCAAGATGGAACGTTGCGTTAGTACTTTGTCTTAGATAAAAAAAGAGGCATAAATATTTAAAGAAATTGATAACTCTTCCTTGTAAGAGAAATCTGAGTAAGGTAAGAACTATTTTTAAAAATGCCATCTTAGGCATCCTCTGTGGAGTAGAGATCCGACTCTGGCTTTAAAATACACAAATTCTTTGATGATTGGACAAATATCAGATGTTAGTTTATTTTTAGTCTGTTTGTTTAACAAATTTCAATACCAAGCATGGTGTGTTATGGCATGCTGTGTTTAGCTTGAACAAGACTTTTCGCTATTAGGACAGGGGGTAACTTCAATCAAACCTGTAATGAGTTAGTGTGTTGCTAACTTAAGTATAATTAATTATATTGTTAAGCTAAACACGTAAGGCAATATTTCGTATCTTAGATAGGGGAGAAAAATGTTATTAAGGCTACAGGGTTTTATTAAAACGTGAACGTAGCGTTCACTGTACTAATTAATAAGGGATGTAAATTTAAAATAAATAGAAAGGCCAAAGGTTGTGTAGCAAAATGGATATTTTAGAGTAGCCGGTTCTGAGTTAATAAATTTTGCTGTTTGTTGATAAAATTATGTTAGGCAAATAATGTTCACCCCTTTACTTTCCCATCATCTAATGTGAAATAATAATAACTTATTTACTTTTGTAACTTCGACCGGTTTTACTAAAAAAACAACCCCGAGCGAAACAAAATTCGTAACTTAAACATATTTATATATGTATATATATATATATATATATATATATATATATATATATATATATATATATATATATATATATATATATATATATATATATATATATATATACACAGCATGTCCACGGATGGGATAGACGGGAGGACAAATGGACCGAAAAATGAAAGATACAAAAAAGGTTATTCTTTATGAAAGTTTTTGCTTGATTTAGAAATAAGATTCACGGTGCCAGTTTTTTTTTGTACAGGGTATGCAAAAAATACAAAAATGTGAAATTTGGTTAAGGGTAAAGTTGCAAATTTTAATGCAAAACGTTAAATAAAAAAGTTCTTTTTAATTTCAAAAAAATTCCTATTAAAGGTTTTTAAGTAAAAATTTGAAATTTTTAAATTAATTTTAAAATCGCAATTTTTCTGAATCATATTGCCACCTTTTTTATTTATTTACACCTTTGATAACTGTGACGTTTTTGTCAAAATAAGCATATTTATAGTCTAAAATTACAGAAAAGGGCGAGAATTGTTATGGCTCGGTTAGTGAGAAGTTTCATGAAAAGTTTTCAAACATACAATTATGCAGAACTACAGTACCTACATAAGTTAGTAATGAAATAAAAAAAAAACTGGGCCCAAGAAAAGATACGACGAAAACGATGCTTCTACAGTTTTAATTTTGCCATCTATTGATGAAAATCCTATTATGTCTTTAGGAAAACGAGCACGAAGTTTATCATTGTGTAAAAAAGTCATATTCATTTGACAATGATTGATTGGTGGTCTATGTAACGTTGTGACCACTACAAAGGCTTCTGCTACTTGTTATATTTGCGGAGCAAAGCCTAGTCAAATAAATAGTTCAGATCTAACTAAGTTCATAACTGACTCGGAGAAATATAAGTATGGATTGTCACCTTATCATAGTTGGATTCGTTTTTTGGCATGTTGCTTAAAAATAGCATATCGTCTTCCTTTTAAACAGGAGTTACCGCTGAATTTAAGACTTAATGGCGCCCCAGCCCGCCATCTTGAATATTAAAAGTGTGCAAAATTTTTAATTTTCATGTTAACCGTTTCAAAAAATACAAGTGGAGGAACATTTTAAAGACACACTGTATATTTCCAAAGGTGTTAGTTTATTTTTATTTCATGGAGCTGGTATTTTTATATGAGATGATTTATTTGAACAGATTTGGCATAAGGTACAGCAATTTCTATTATCTACCCTCCTACGGATACAAAATGTAAATAAAAATAATAAATAATAATTTAAATAATGCCATATATACGAACATCAGAAGAGAAATATATTATCTTTGAGCTAAAGCAAAAAATATTATTCAAGCAACCGCTAAAATATCCTCTTCATTCGTACATTAACATAAAAAAGTAATATATTGTATTTATCAATGGTGTTTTCTCGAGATAGGCAATTTTTCAGAAGATGTCGCTGGAAGATACTTATTACCATTAAGGATTCAGAGAACATCATGTAAATTACTTCAAAACATCAATTTGTTAGTTGGGGAATATTGTTGTAACTTAGCATTCCTTTTATTTTAATTGATAATATATCTATAAATTATTATGGTGTTGACGCCAAACAAGAGCCAATCAAGATTTGCACTTAACAGAAAAAACAACAATATTTGCACTTAACCAAAAGCAGGCGAGTGATTTTATTAAGTATCCTAATACGTGATTCACCAGAAAAACATAAGAAATCTTTAAAAAAAATTGTAAGCAAGTTATCACTCAGCAACATTTTAACCACAAAAATGAAAAATGTGTAAAAAATGGACTATTTATTGATACAAACTGGAAAGTCATTAGTCATTACGGTGGCGCACTGTGCGTCGATCTTATGGGGATTTGGAATAAAAATCAGAACTCCAAAAACAAATTAATATTATCATATAAATTATTTTATCACTTTGTTGGCTATTAGCCTATATTTAAAACAAAACATATTTATTTTTTATTGTAAGGCTACAAAAAATGGATTTGAACTTATGCGTTCAGAATAACATATTAACAGATAGAAATGATACTTAAAATAAATAATATTATCAACTACAATAGTTAACGAAAAGAATATAGAGGAACCTAATTCAAGGGAAAAACAAATATATTATAATATGTATCGTATTTTGCTCCTTGACTCACTTTCACTTGTTTCGCTATTTTCAAGAGTAGTCGTGATATTCTATACTGACAAAGGATCAGTGTCTTCTGTAAATGCAATGTATTCAATGGTACCATCATTAGCTAATCGTTTTTCTTTTTTATAATTTCTGACATTTCGCCCAATTGGTAATATCAAAATGAAAGGTAACCTGAGAACCAAGTAGAAGTATGGGCACTAATAGGCACATCATACAACGAATACTCTTTCAGGTTCAGATACAAGTCCATAGTTTTTGTAGCAACATCGTTAAGTTTATTTATATTACGCTTTTCTCTACAGTTTAAAAAGTCCTAATGGAGTGTACAAATTACTAAGTAATTCCTCGTTAAGGCCAGTAATTTTGGGACTTACCTTATATTGCTCAAAAAAATTTTCTGGCAGGATTCCCGTCATTGGAACTAACATATTCTTATTTCGGTTTATCAATATTGAAGGCCTAACTGGTAATAGCACAAGCCGTTAAGTCTTCAGGAGCACAAACTTTTGAGGTCAGAAACCACCTCATTTTTTTATCAAAAGTATTTCGCGAGCACTTTTTCCTTTATCCACTTTGAATACAAGCTGGGACAAACGAATTTCATAATATTTACTAGTTTTGGTTCGTCGGGGTTTAGGCCACTATACGGAGATCATAATTAATTGTTTTACTTACACACCAAGAGTTAATTCCAAGCAAATAATATTCTCAGCAGTCTATCTCCAAAACTTAAATGTAGCAAGAGCACCTGTCCAGGACTTCTTCTAACTACTAAAACGTCAAAAAGCTGACTTCCAAAACACCTTCACGCAACGAGAAAACTTCATTGAGTAAATACCGAATAATTAGGTCGGTTAAACGATTAACTATGGTAGGTAATTAGACCATTACTAATTAGACCTTAATTTCTTTTGGTTGGGTTTTCTAAAAGAACAAGGTCAAAAGGTGAAATTCCGAAACGTCAAATTATAATTTAGAAGTCAGAATTCATATCCATACAAAATATACAAAAAAATAATATAATCAGAAAAATAGTCCCTACTTACCCTTTAGAGTCCCTAACGAAGGATAATATTGTGAAAAAAATAGGGATGAAACTCGATTTTGGCTTCTCTAAGAAAAGGGGCTGTCAGTTGTCCAGCCGTGTCAAAGTTAAAATGTCATCAGGACATGACCGTGGACAAATGACAACTCAAAAGACATCAACGTCAGCTAAGACAGTCGTCATTGTTTCTAAATCAGTGGATATGTGCATAGACCAGTCTATTATCCTGTTCCGAAATTTCATACTTATTTGATAGAATGGTTCTCCAAGAAGACATTATGGTGTGCTGTTTTTATATCATACAACTGCTGCTTCTAAACTTAAAGTGGACCTACCACCCACACTAAAGGTTTGCTTCACCTGTTGTCGCCACACAGACTTCGCCAACCATACGTAAGAGGTCGACCTAAGCCCGAAAAAATTTTCTTTTTAAAATTTTGCCGGATTTGTGAAAGTGAATGTTTTTTCCGAATCTACACATTATTGCTATTAAGTGACAAGAAATTGTAAATATACTTTTATACAGTTTTTTTAAAAGCTTACAGAAGTTTGAACAAACTCACTAAGAATAAAATTGTAGGTACACTCTTTTAAAATACAGTAGGTTCAAGTTGCCAGGTATTAAATGATCATGTAAGTATGACATTTTTATACAGTTAATATACCTGTATTAACGTTCTTCATTACTAAAATACCACAAATACAACACTTTCAAAATACAACCACCCACAGCTCAAGAAATATTGCAACTGATCAAATAGGTAATGCACAACCTTTAAGTTAACTTTACTTTACCCTAAAACTGAAGCGACACCTGCTAATAGACTTCTTGAAAACCCTTAACTGGAATGGTTATTACCCTATTAGATGGCAATTACATCTATAATAAAGAATCAATGTTTACATTTCTATCTACGGGTATCGCTGCACTGTGCGACGTATCCACTCTCCCCCATAAACGTAAGAAACCGGAGATAATTCTGACATATTATATACATTGTCGAAAAGTAATACACACTGACAGGCAAAGAATATACGCAAATAAACCAAGACTTCTCTTCTTCGAAATTCAATTTAAAATACAGCGTAATTCCTAATGGGTAACTTCTCCAAATTAGAGTTTTTGTAGCAAAGTCCTGAATTTAACCGGATATTGCTCCCCGAGGCAGGAACTCTACGAAAAATATCAGCAAAATACGGTAAGCGTCATTAGGGAATTTGTAGTTTTAATTACAGAAATCGGAAAGCCTCAGGAAAGATCATTTAGATAAACAAGAATATTTGTTATTAACTTAAATTGTTTATTTTAGAATCTATACCTAAGCATTGTGTTCCATCTGAAAATAGATGTTTAGGAACCCGGTTTTTCTTCAAAAAGAAAACAATACGCCCTCCTTAAAAAATTAAATTTCAAATGTGGTTTGAGTTTCTGAATCGGAGATTCTTTTGCTGGCAAGATGAAAGGATAGAAACTTTTAAGCCTTCGGACTTAAAAGTCTCTTGTCTTTTTTTAACTTTCAACTTCTTTTTTATGTTCAAAACACAAACGCTGCAAAAATTTGTTAGGACGCACTTTGAGGGGAGCGCGGGTGAAACCCTCTCTGACTGGATTGACTAGGGGTTGCATCTTTTGGGTTACATGCCCTGAGGAAGGGCTTTGAGAAGTAGGAGGATTCTTTAAATAGAAAAGTTTCTTTATCGTAAAGTTTACGAGAAATATGCCTTGTAAGGGGTAAATGTGTAGTTGTGGGAACTTGCATCAGCCCTAAATCACTCAAACTTTGATGGCAACCTAATCGTAGAAGGAGAATTCAAAAATATATAATGTTATATAATATACATTCAATATATATAGGGTGGTCAAAAAAGGTTGAACCAAATGGATTTTATTTGACGTTCCTCAAAACATGTTAATTATATATATATATATATATATATATATATATATATATATATATATATATATATATATATATATATATATATATACATATACACATATTAATAAGAAAGTACTCAATTTTTACAATTTTAATTCCGTCATATTAGTAGAAACAAAAGGAATTTTAGGTGAATTTTTAGTTAAGTTTTAATTCAGTTAGTAGTTGTATTAAGGATACATTTAGAGCATCTCTGTTGGAGGAAATTGCAGATTATTTGTATCAACTGTAGCAGAAAAAAACAATAAAGTTTAAAAAAATTGGACGAAGTGTTTGTCCCGGACTACAATAAAGCGATGCGGGTGGGAAGTAATGCGAAAATGCAGAGGATCATTTATTGCTCTCTTTTCTAGACCTAATGCGGATATAGCAGGTAATTTCGGGAAACTGGCATTTTGTCTATATTTTATAACGTTTTTTTCCAAAACCATTTCGGAAGCAGCAATAACAGCTAAATTATAATAATTTTGAAGGTACGGAAATTATTTGTTAGTGTGCAAAATGTTTGTTTTCACATCCAAAATGTTTATTTCCTATCGGACAGGAATCCATTATTATCCATTTGTTAACAAACCTAAACAAAAGGAGGAGGATCCAGAAGGCGGGTTTTCGACCTTAAAAAATTAAAAAAAAATAATGAGGGTGCCACAAATGGTCTTTCTATATATAATTATATATTATATATATATATATATATATATATATATATATATATATATATATATATATATATATATATATATATATATATATATATATATATATATATATATATATAAGTTGCCTTGAGATATTTTGTAAATGTATATAAGCTTTTAGAGCTCTATTATCACAGTCGTTAATGGCTGCATGGTTTATACATTAACATTAATCAACCAACACAGTAACAACAGCTATTCATTCATTTAAGCTTATTTAATGAAAATAATGAAGGTTTACCATAGTACCTGCCATTAATGAAACTCTTGTTGGGATTTCTGAATTAACACGATGGACACAATAAATCGAACCATATACCATAAATATTACAGTCACTTTAATTTAATTTTAATTTATTAAAATTTTATTAACTTTAATTTACTGAAATTCAATTTAAATTTCTTCGATCTTTTTAACTGAACTGATTTAACAGATGCATGAAATTTAAAAAACATTTTTATAGCTGCATATTTTCCACTGGTTACCATAAGTAAGCTCGTGGAAATACTTGTTTTGTTGTGTTAAATCTCTTCGATCTATTCGAACCCAAGCAGACTGATTTAACAGATGTATGAAATTTTAAAAACATTTTTACAGCTGCAGATTTTCCACTGGTTATTATAAGTAAGCTCGTAGAAATACTTGTAAGTTAGTATATCTAGTTTTGCTTTTCAGGTTATACAACATACAGATTCAATGCTACAGCGCACGATATACGGATTCCAGAAGAAATCTTGGCTGTACGATACGATGACGGCAAGTGGTCCAAACCCTATTACGACTGCGGTGGTGGAAATATCTGGATGCTTACCTACACCGTACCATTTTTTGGGTTTAAGAATAATACCTATTTTTTCAAGTAAGTGGATATTAGAAAAACCATGCACCTTCAAAAACCCATATATGTAGAAAACACATTTTCTACACATATATATTGAATATATGCGTATATACACTTCTGGACATATCTAACGCAACACGGCAAAATTTTCCATATATTATGGAAAACAATTTGTTGAATATTATGTGTATCTCTCTCTAATGATGCACTTTATAAAATCATTTAAAAAGTAGAATGTTAAAAAAAGATAATACCATGGATTTATTAATATAATTGATACGGGATGATTTAACATCCTTTGATTGACAAAATTTCATAAAATCGAATGAACGTTTTGCAGATTTTTCGAGGTTTCTATATTTTTGTTACGAACTGTATATAACTGTATATATATATATATATATATATATATATATATATATATATATATATATATATATATATATATATATATATATATATATATATATATATATATATATATATATATATATATATATATGTAATAACACGTTTTAATACCATTTTCACAGAAAAAGTAAAAGTGTTTGACTATATTTTGCTCTGGGCGATATCTTTTAAGTTTAAAGGTACAAGGGTAAATGGGGTGAAAATTTCCACAGTTCAAAGATTCCAACTATCGTTGTGGCGTTACTTTAAAAATATATAGTTTTAGTAGCGGGAAATTTATAAAAGTAACCTTCGTGGGAAAAATAAAAGTTTTTGCTGCAAGTTTTTGCTGCAAGAGGCCAAAGAAAATTTAATTAAATAGGTTTTGCCGGTCAATAGTTAAATAATAAAATAAATGAAGCAGGTGGGTAAATAAGGACAATTTTCCACCTAATATATTTACGAAAAAAATTGCATATTTTCAACCATTCTTCAATTTTTTTAAAATAATATAGTTGAAAATATGCCTTTTATGTTTGAAGGAAAAGTGCCCATATTTACCCATCACTTTCTTAAGATTTTAAAAGAAATTTTATTTTATGTTGCTAAAATTTTTAACTATCAACAGAATCTATCTATTTTTTTTGTAAATGGTAAGACAACCATAAAAATAAAGGAAGCATCTTGTTTTGTGGAATCAACAACAAACAAAGCTTTTGTAAAAGCTTTTAGTCCATGTTTCTTTGGGGTCTGGAGTCTGGACCGTCAATGGCATCAAATCACCGACAAGAATAACTGAAATTGGAGAGAATAGCAAGTTTTTGTTTAATTTTGCGAGATTATTTCTCATTCTTCTAAATAGCCCCTATTATTTTCGTATAATACTCTTTCGTTTATCTATTTTTAGATTTGCTTTTAGCAACTGTATCTCTCTCGCAGTATGCTTTAGCTATAGGCAAAAAATTATGTCACCTATTCAAGATAACTATGCAGTTTCCCTTGAATTTATTAAAGTTGCATAAGGAAATTCATTAAAATTGTATAAAGGATTCTTGCACACTTACGCTCCTGGGTAAAATTCAAATTTTAGGAGTCTGAAATGTACTACCATTTTCACAAGTTCCGCAGCCATTTATCTTTAAAACGTTTTTAAGATATTTAAATGCGATTTTCCGCTCGTCTGGCTCTAGTTTCGCTTCGTGAGATAATGGCTAGAAAAACATCCTTAATTTATTTGTCCAATATATTTTTTAAGCGCTAACAAACTAGAACTATTTTTGACATCTAAATTTTAAATTTAAAAAATGGATCATTTTTAAAATAGCAATATTGACATTGTAAATCATTGCATTGAGGCGATGCCAGGAGTTAGAGCGTTGCAGTGTTATCAGGGAATTATTTTGAATTTATGAGTTTCGGAATCACGATAAAATTTACATATTTATCAAAAAGCTTAGTACGTTAGTAAAATAAGAAGAGTTAATGCTAAACAAAGTTAAAAGTATGTACATTTATATAGAGTTGCCAAAAGATAAACTACTATTATTACTCTTACATAGTTCTATCATTTGCTATTTAAGGTAAAGGTAAAAGACAAATATACTTCTAGAGCACCTAGACCAGAATTAAAAGAATTCTTGGTTTACCCTGAAAATGATGTAATTATCGTAAATTGGGTTAGGTCTGCTTTATCTAACAGTGACGATTTCTATGACACTTGGCACAAAATGTCACCTACAAAAAAAGAACAGGCCATAAAAATGAAATAAAAGCCTTTATAGGCGCATTCTAACGATATTTGTTCCTTAGATATGGCTACTATTAACTTTTTCCCCATTTTGGGTGTGAGGCTAAACGATCTACCTTTTATTTCTACGAAATCTTTAATTTTTGCACCTAAAACATGTCATTATACAATAAACTGAGTCTTCTGATAAAACAGTGAAACTTTTTTATATATAAATATATATATATATATATATATATATACATATATATATATATATATATATATATATATATATATATATATATATATATATATATATATATATATATATATATATATATATATATATACAGTGACCGGCAAAAAGTTCGCAACATATGGGAAAAATTTTTATTAGGTGAGTATTGGAAAAACTTTTCCGGGGGATCGGTTCTGCATGTCCGATAACCTAAAAATCGATTTTGACATACGTCACGTGACCACTGGTATAGCGTCAAATTAAAAAAAAAATTGTTAATTTACAAAAAGTGAGGTTAGTTGACGAGATATCAAAAAAAGTTATTTGAAAAAATTGCTTAGAATTAAATTCTAGGTCCTTGTGCAAAATTTTAAGATTTTATTTAAAAAAATTGGAAAACTCAATTTTTTTTAAATATTTTTTTATCGATTTACAAATTTCCAGTTTTTTTCGTTTAGATACCTTGGCTAATGTAAAGCCCATGTATCTGGATGAAAATAAACGAATGTAGTAGTTTTTTCTACAATTGACAGGACAAAATTAAAAAAAACAGGGTTTCGCCGGACGCTAGCTGTTGCAATGATTTGTATCTAGCAGCAGTGTCAAAATTTTAGAGACATTTCAATGAGATTACATTGAGAAAACCTTAATCGTCTTAAATATATCTGAAGTTCGACTTTTTGTAAAGTTAACGGGAGTAAAATAGATAATAAACAAAAAATTACCTGTTTATTTAATCGAAATTTCATAAACGAAAACCAATGTAAGAAAAACTTAAAAGTAGTCAAATTCTGTACTAACAACATAAAAAATCATTGTTTTTCCTTGGGTGCACAAAATTTAAAACTCAATATGACCACCATTTCTCTCCATACATACTATTGTTCTCGAGCGCAACTCTCGATTAATATTTCGGAGCATTTTACGATTTATTTGCAATACACAATTTCTAATGGCATTCTCTAAATTTTGTATATTCCTAAAGGGTCGATGTTTGTACACAGAGTTCTTTAGGTATCCCCACATAAAGAAATCTAACGGAGTCAGATCTGGTGATCTCGCAGGCCACGGATTTTCAGAAAACCGTCCTATCCACTGGTTTCCAAATTCTTGATCCAGCCATCTCTTCACCTCATTTGTGGAATGAATGCTAGCTCCGTCTTGTTGAAAGTATAAATTTCTTCTTTCGGCTAATGACAAATTGTCTAAAAAGTCAGATATCTCAGTTTGTAGAAATTCTAAATATCGTTCTGAATTTAAATTGTCTCTAAAGAAAAAAGGTCCCACTATTCTGAGGTTGAAAATTCCGCACCACACATTAACCTTAAAACTATATTGGTCTTTACTCTGAATTACAAAGTCTGGGTTTTCGGTGGCCCACCATCTACAGTTTTGTGAGCTGACGGTTCCGTTAGAGGTAAATGTAGCTTCATCCGAGAAAAGAACGTTCTTTGGGAAATTAAAATCTTCCTCAATCATACCCTGGAACCAGGCACAAAAATCGAAGCGGGCGTCATAATCCCTATCTTTTAATACTTGTACAAATTTAGGTTTGTACGGATGAAATTTGTTTCTTTTTAATATCCTCCGCACAGATCTTTCGTGAATGTTAGTGATCTCCGATATTTGACTAACTGCTAATTGGGGTGTTTCTGTAATCGACAAACACACATCCAGAGAACCTTCGTCACCTGTTACCGGTTTTTCATGGGAAACTTTATACTGATTTTCTACCGATCCCGTTTCTTTAAATTTATTGACTAGACGAGATACTGTGGAATAATGGAGGGATTTATCGGGGTGCCTCTCATTAAAAATTGCTGCTGTTTCTCTATGGCTTTTGTAATTATCTCCAGAAATTAAAATAATTTCTATCTTTTCCTGAAGAAGTAGTGTGGGTGCCATTTTAAGGAATAAAATATTAATAAACTTATGTAAAATATCAAACTTAGTAAGATGCGAGACATAAACCAATGACATAGGTTGAAATCAAACAAATTATAATTTGTTTGACATTTTTCTGTTGTTTTTAACCTACTAGATTATTTGGTTGTTTTAATTTCAGAGCCTGCTTTGGTAGTTTTAAGTACAACTAAATAGACCTGGTTGTTAAATTTATGTGCGAAAAATCTTAATAAAATCTTGATACAGTCATTTCATTAGATTCAAACCATTGCAACAGCGAGCGTCCGGCGAGCACCTATTTTTTCGATTTTGTCCTGTCAATTGTAGAATTGTAGATCTGACTCCGTTAGATTTTTTTATGTGGGGATACCTAAAGAACCCTGTGTACAAACATCGACCCTTTAGGAATATACAAAATTTAGAGAATGTCATTATAAATTGTGTATTGCAAATAAATCGTAAAATGCTCCGAAATGTTAATCGAGAGTTGCGCTCGAGAACAACAGTATGTATGGAGAGAAATGGTGGTCATACTGAGTTTTAAATTTTGTGCACCCAAGGAAAAACAATGATTTTTTGTGTTGTTAGTACAGAATTTGACTACTTTTAAGTTTTTCTTACATTGGTTTTCGTTTATAAAATTTCGATTAAATAAACAGGTAATTTTTTGTTTATTATCTATTTTAATCCCCTTAACTTTACAAAAAGTCGAACTTCAGATATATTTAAGACGATTAAGGTTTTCTCAATGTAATCTCATTGAAATGTCTCTAAAATTTTGACACTGCTGCTAGATACAAATCATTGCAACAGCTAGCGTCCGGCGAAACCCTGTTTTTTTAAATTTTGTCCTGTCAATTGTAGAAAAAACTACTACATTCGTTTATTTTCATCCAGATACATGGGCTTTACATTAGCCAAGCTATCTAATCGAAAAAAACCGGAAATTTGTAAAGCGATAAAAAAATATTTAAAAAAAATTGAGTTTTCCAATTTTTTTAAATAAAATCTTAAAATTTTGCACAAGGACCTAGAATTTAATTCTAAGCAATTTTTTCAAATAACTTTTTTTGATATCTCGTCAACTAACCTCACTTTTTGTAAATTAACAATTTTTTTTTTAATTTGACGCTATACCAGTGGTCACGTGACGTATGTCAAAATCGATTTTTAGGTTATCGGACATGCAGAACCGATCCCCTGGGAAAGTTTTTCCGATACTCTCCTAATAAAAATTTTTCCCATATGTTGCCAACTTTTTGCCGGTCACTGTATATATATATATATATATACAGGGTGTTTCAAAAAACATGTGCCATCGCTTAAGAGGAGATTCCTTGTAAGAAACTAAGGCAAAAAGTTTATATAAACATGGGTCCGCAGATGCTTCCTTTCAAAGATACAGGGTGTTGAATTTCTTAATTATTTTCAGTTTTTCCAAAATATTTTCAAAATGGCTTCATCAATTTTGATGAAATTTACGTTGTTTAAAGTACTTAAATTAAGCATAATTCTGACCATGAAAAGACTTTGACAGGTCCTCCAGGGGCGAACATATGAGAAGACGGTACAATATTTTTCCAATAAAAACATGTACGCCACTGATTTTTTCACATTTTCTTACATCGGTCAAATAGTATGTTACATTCTTAACAAAACTTATCTCTTCATATTTTTTCAATTTTCATTTCGTTTAGGAGATAAATGTAATTTTATTAACCGTCTTACTGGTTTAGTTTTCCCAACCATCGGTTTTAACATGTAAAGACCATTTAAAATTTAACGTCCGGTATCTTTGAAACACCCTGTATATATATATATATATATATATATATATATATATATATATATATATATATATATATATATATATATATATATATATATATATATATATATATGAATCAGCACAGAATTAAAAACAATTCAAAAATTATCTACAGAATTTTTGGATAAATTTTATTGAATTTCATACCTTTGTAAATTGTTTCCCTGTGACCACAAATGCTAAATTCTAAAGAAAATTATGTGTTTGTGATATTCTGTACACTGGACATATAGAACAGGGTTTAATAAATAAAGGGTTAAGAGCGTTATCACCGCTATTATATCACAAACAACGGCGGTTATAATAAGGGTCGGGAAGGAAATGACAAAATACACATCAAAGAAAATGTCAGTCTTTGTTTAAAGTTATTAAAATTATTTTGCAATTTCTTGTTTCTCATGGAGCTTTATATAATATTTCAAAACAACTAATACTTTTTGAAAATCTTAATAATAACAATGTAACATTACATAAATAATTGCAAGAAACTTTCTATACTGAAGTTATTTTTCCCTATGAAAATAATTGAGAAAAAAAAGATAAGGTAAGTCTAATGGGATTATAATTTAATTTTAAAGTCCCTAGCATAAAGAAAAATTAGAATTTTAATTGCACCCCTGGAAGCAAAGTTATTAAAAATGTAGATGGAAAATGATATTTTACGCTTCAAACAGACTTTATATTTATAATGTTCGGCAACTGCAAACTGAATATTGTATTATCTTTGTTTGATTAAAAGCTGCATCATCATTGTGGTAAACGTTCTTTATTGTGCTTATAAATACGAGATTATATATTACTTTTATTTATTTAAAACGATTTATTTAGCAATACAATATACACATTAATTCTCAAACTATGATAACAATTAAACAAATTAGATTTTTTTTTAATTTTAAGAATTTTAAGTCAGCTGTTGAACTGTATTACTTTCATTTTGATTATTAAACAAATATGTTTTTAATCCTTTTTTAAATTTACATACATTACGTTGATTTTTAATGCAATTGTTTAGATATTGTATTGCCCTTCAATATTATATACTTTTTTAGTAGATAATACATTATTAATTTTTGTTTTCTGAGTTCTATTAAATAAATGATTCTGAACCCATTTAAAAGCTATACCCCTTACTCCAAAATGATATAATTTATCTAGTAATCTTTTTCTATTAATAGTTTCAAAAGCTCTCTTAAAATCTAAAAACACTGCAATAATATTTTTCCCTCCAAATATCTTCTCCAGTTCTCTATAACATATTGAATGGTAGTTTCAGTTGAGTGATTTCTTCTGAAACCAGCTTGAGGTGAAACTAGAATTTTACTCTCTTCTAGAAATTCTAAAAATTGGTCATATGCGCTAGCTTCAAGAGGTTTTTCTATATCCCAAAGAACATCTATAAGTCTAATTCGTCATAATTTTTGTATTTTTTATTTTTGGAACTGGTGTTATATAAGAGCATTTTAACTCATCAGAATTAGGTACTCGATTTTTTAAACAGAAGTTTAGAAAATTTAATAAATGATATCCTATAATTTCAAAAGGATCTTTCATTAATTTTTTACTTAAAACTTCATTATAACAACGTATGATATCAAAATATAAAAATTCTAAAAATATTCAAAAATTGAACAAACAGAAAAATTTATAAGAATACAACATTTTTCCATTAATTGTTTAAAACTAAAGCAGTCAATTTCTAGAATTGCCATATTTTTTTTACCTCTGCATTTTTAAGATACTTATTCTGTTCAATAATGATTTTCTTCAAGTCTTCTTCATTTATTACATCTTCTATACCAATAACTCTTTCACGAGGATATCTTCTTCCTTGTAACTTTACTGAATAATTATTTCCCAGCTTGTTTTCCTCTTCATTCTTAATCTTTTCCACTTCTTGTTTATTTTCACAATGAATTTTAATTGGACCATCGCGGAGATCTTAATTTTCTTTACTTTTACATTTATTTCTGCTGGTTTGAGTTTTTTACCTAATTCCTTCTTTGTTTTTTTATTTCCTTGAACGCTTTTTAAATAGACTGTTATTGTAAATTCTGGATATACTGTGTTTATAATTTTTTCTTGCCTTTGATTTAAACATTCACTAGATAATTTATGTGTTTCTACATTATTTGTCTCGCTTTTTTGATGACAGAAATCAATTTTTTCTTGTAACAGAACAATTTTCTTATTTAGCTCTTTCATAATAATATTCCTTGCTTCTAAAAGTTCATCTTTACTTCTTATTATTTCCAAATATAAATTACATATATCTCTAATTTAGTAATTTTACCCGAAATGTCACTTGATTCTTCAGCTTTCAACTTGTCAGTTTCTATATTTGATTTTTTGCCTTTTGTACTATTTTTTCGATCTGAATTACTGTTTTTGCCTGTTCTCCTTTCTTGTGCCTTGCCCATAGAACAATTGAATTGTATATTAAAAGCTTATATAAATATTTATATACAAATTTGATAAGATCAATTGTGTGAAACTTTTGGCACAACTTTTTTTATCCAATTTATTACAAGTAACATTACTCCCAACGTTAATAAAATCTCAATTTGAAGCAGAATTCCAACTGTTTTAGCGAGCATGGTAACTCTATTAAAAGCGAATAAGCACAATGTTAGTTTAAAAGCACAAGTGGTGTAATGTGGTAATTTAAATGAAGTAAAATATTACTGCTGTGTTTTTTGAGGTAGCTTTTATGTTTATTGTGGCTTCAAAGTTGGTATTTTTATTCATTGATCGACTCTTATAAAATATTTAATACCTGAAGTAAATTTTAGACAAAACTTAAATATTTTTAAAGTGACTATATATATACAGTGACCGGCAAAAAGTTCGCAACATATGGGAAAAATTTTTATTAGGAGAGTATCGGAAAAACTTTCCCAGGGGATCGGTTCTGCATGTCCGATAACCTAAAAATCGATTTTGACATACGTCACGTGACCACTGGTATAGCGTCAAATTAAAAAAAAAATTGTTAATTTACAAAAAGTGAGGTTAGTTGACGAGATATCAAAAAAAGTTATTTGAAAAAATTGCTTAGAATTAAATTCTAGGTCCTCGTGCAAAATTTTAAGATTTTATTTAAACAAATTGGAAAACTCAATTTTTTTAAATATTTTTTTATCGATTTACAAATTTCCGGTTTTTTTCATTTAGATAGCTTCGCTAATGTAAAGCCCATGTATCTGGATGAAAATAAACGAATGTAGTAGTTTTTTCTACAATTGACAGGACAAAATTTAAAAAAACAGGGTTTCGCCGGACGCTAGCTGTTGCAATGATTTGTATCTAGCAGCAGTGTCAAAATTTTAGAGACATTTCAATGAGATTACATTGAGAAAACCTTAATCGTCTTAAATATATCTGAAGTTCGACTTTTTGTAAAGTTAAGGGGATTAAAATAGATAATAAACAAAAAATTACCTGTTTATTTAATCGAAATTTTATAAACGAAAACCAATGTAAGAAAAACTTAAAAGTAGTCAAATTCTGTACTAACAACACAAAAAATCATTGTTTTTCCTTGGGTGCACAAAATTTAAAACTCAGTATGACCACCATTTCTCTCCATACATACTGTTGTTCTCGAGCGCAACTCTCGATTAACATTTCGGAGCATTTTACGATTTATTTGCAATACACAATTTATAATGACATTCTCTAAATTTTGTATATTCCTAAAGGGTCGATGTTTGTACACAGGGTTCTTTAGGTATCCCCACATAAAAAAATCTAACGGAGTCAGATCTACAATTCTACAATTGACAGGACAAAATCGAAAAAATAGGTGTTCGCCGGACGCTCGCTGTTGCAATGGTTTGAATCTAATGAAATGACTGTATCAAGATTTTATTAAGATTTTTCGCACATAAATTTAACAACCAGGTCTATTTAGTTGTACTTAAAACTACCAAAGCAGGCTCTGAAATTAAAACAACCAAATAATCTAGTAGGTTAAAAACAACAGAAAAATGTCAAACAAATTATAATTTGTTTGATTTCAACCTATGTCATTGGTTTATGTCTCGCATCTTACTAAGTTTGATATTTTACATAAGTTTATTAATATTTTATTCCTTAAAATGGCACCCACACTACTTCTTCAGGAAAAGATAGAAATTATTTTAATTTCTGGAGATAATTACAAAAGCCATAGAGAAACAGCAGCAATTTTTAATGAGAGGCACCCCGATAAATCCCTCCATTATTCCACAGTATCTCGTCTAGTCAATAAATTTAAAGAAACGGGATCGGTAGAAAATCAGTATAAAGTTTCCCATGAAAAACCGGTAACAGGTGACGAAGGTTCTCTGGATGTGTGTTTGTCGATCACAGAAACACCCCAATTAGCAGTTAGTCAAATATCGGAGATCACTAACATTCACGAAAGATCTGTGCGGAGGATATTTAAAAGAAACAAATTTCATCCGTACAAACCTAAATTTGTACAAGTATTAAAAGATAGGGATTATGACGCCCGCTTCGATTTTTGTGCCTGGTTCCAGGGTATGATTGAGGAAGATTTTAATTTCCCAAAGAACGTTCTTTTCTCGGATGAAGCTACATTTACCTCTAACGGAACCGTCAGTTCACAAAACTGTAGATGGTGGGCCACCGAAAACCCAGACTTTGTAATTCAGAGTAAAGACCAATATAGTTTTAAGGTTAATGTGTGGTGCGGAATTTTCAACCTCAGAATAGTGGGACCTTTTTTCTTTAGAGACAATTTAAATTCAGAACGATATTTAGACTTTCTACAAACTGAGATATTTGACTTTTTAGACAATTTGTCATTAGCCGAAAGAAGAAATTTATACTTTCAACAAGACGGAGCTAGCATTCATTCCACAAATGAGGTGAAGAGATGGCTGGATCAAGAATTTGGAAACCAGTGGATAGGACGGTTTTCTGAAAATCCGTGGCCTGCGAGATCACCAGATCTGACTCCGTTAGATTTCTTTATGTGGGGATACCTAAAGAACTCTGTGTACAAACATCGACCCTTTAGGAATATACAAAATTTAGAGAATGTCATTAGAAATTGTGTATTGCAAATAAATCGTAAAATGCTCCGAAATGTTAATCGAGAGCTGCGCTCGAGAACAATAGTATGTATGGAGAGAAATGGTGGTCATACTGAGTTTTAAATTTTGTGCACCCAAGGAAAAACAATGATTTTTTATGTTGTTAGTACAGAATTTAACTACTTTTAAGTTTTTCTTACATTGGTTTTCGTTTATGAAATTTCGATTAAATAAACAGGTAATTTTTTGTTTATTATCTATTTTACTCCCCTTAACTTTACAAAAAGTCGAACTTCAGATATATTTAAGACGATTAAGGTTTTCTCAATGTAATCTCATTGAAATGTCTCTAAAATTTTGACACTGCTGCTAGATACAAATCATTGCAACAGCTAGCGTCCGGCGAAACCCTGTTTTTTTTTAATTTTGTCCTGTCAATTGTAGAAAAAACTACTACATTCGTTTATTTTCATCCAGATACATGGGCTTTACATTAGCCAAGCTATCTAAACGAAAAAAACTGGAAATTTGTAAATCGATAAAAAAATAAAGTTTTCCAATTTTTTTAAATAAAATCTTAAAATTTTGCACAAGGACCTAGAATTTAATTCTAAGCAATTTTTTCAAATAACTTTTTTTGATATCTCGTCAACTAACCTCACTTTTTGTAAATTAACAATTTTTTTTTTAATTTGACGCTATACCAGTGGTCACGTGACGTATGTCAAAATCGATTTTTAGGTTATCGGACATGCAGAACCGATCCCCCGGAAAAGTTTTTCCAATACTCACCTAATAAAAATAATTTTTCCCATATGTTGCGAACTTTTTGCCGGTCACTGTATATATATATATATATATATATATATATATATATATATATATATATATATATATATATATATATATATATATATACAGGGTGTTTCCTAACCTCGTTCGTAAAATGAAAGGGGTGAATCCTGACCCAATTTTAAGACGAAAATGTAGTATAAATTTTTTTCGGATATCGCTTCATTTTCAAAATACAGGGTGTTGAATTTTTTTAAAAATCGCTTTTTTATTATTATCTTAAACACCCCTTACCCGATTTTGTTTAAAATTGGCAGCGTTATTTCAAGTGGTAAGGGCATAATTTAGCGCTAACTAAATGCAAAAAGAACTAGTAAAATCCAATTTTTGCTGTAGAGTAAAATTTATTTATTGCCGATTAGAGATTTATTTTTTTTGTTGTTCGTGGACATGCATGAAAGTGGTTTTTATTTTTTCAGGATATCGAAAACCAAGCAAAATACGAAAATAACTCAAGAGGCAAAAAAGTTGTATTTTTTAGTTGCCAAATTCGGAAAAAATATCAAAATTTGAAAAAAAGTCAGTGGCTTACATTTTTTTGCCAATTTATTCGTTAAGAACCCTCGCTGGACGCCACTGGATTTGATAACTTCAATCTAGTTAACGCTAAATTATGCCCTTACCACTTGAAATAACGCTGCAATTTTAAACAAAATCGGGTAAGGGGTGTTTAAGATAATAATAAAAAAGCGATTTTTTAAAGAAACTTCAACACCCTGTATTTTGAAAAATGAAGCGATATCCGAAAAAAATTTATACTACATTTTCGTCTTAAAATTGGGTCAGGATTCACCCCTTTCATTTTACGAACGAGGTTAGGAAAACACCCTGTATATATATATATATATATATATATATATATATAGTATATATATATATATATATATATATATATATATATATATATTATAATTATATATATATATATATATATATATATATATATATATATATATATATATATATATATATCTATATATATATATATGTATATATAGTTTTAAAAATAAGCACGCGCTTTTAAAGATAATATCACAGATGTGAGATATTGTGGGGTTAATATAATCATTGATTTAAAATTACAACTGAAATATTTTTCCTCCTTCTTTTTTCATACAAGACGTTATCAGATTTTGCTTTTTTACTATTTATTTTATAACCTACTTTTTTGTTTTGGCTATTCATGCACTTTTAAGTCCCTCTGGTCCTTGCAATTCCTTGAAATAGGTTAAACAAGCAAATAATGACCTTCACTGAGGTGAGCTTCACTGAGATAAGAAATTTTACTGTTTTTGGCGGTGCCCTCCTGCTATCGCGATTTCTGGGCCCTTACACTTTATCAGGCAGGCTCACACCCAGGGCGTCTGAAGAACAGAAAACATTTTTTACCAGAATCAAAATGAGACCTTATATCCAGACCTGACCAGAATAAAAAAATAGTCCTTCTTATTTGATTTTACTTTCCATTTTACGGTCTTTTTATAGTGCACTAGAGAAGAAGTTAATCTTTGCATTTTTGCTACTTTTGGAGCAACACTGCGTGAACTAGTTGACGCGAGCCACTAAATCTTACCCATCCTATACGAACCGATGGATATAAAGTCTCATTTTGATTCTGGTAAAAATTTTGTCTGCTCACACCCTGGGTGTGAGTCTCGCTGATGAAGGGTAATGGGCCGCCAGAAATCGCGATAGGAGGAGGCACCTAGACCAGAATAAAAAAATAGTCCTTATTTTATTTTTTACGATCTTCACGGCACTAGCGAAGAAGTCAATCTTTGCATTGTACTTATAATATATATATATATATATATATATATATATATATATATATATATATATATATATATATATATATATATATATAATATATATATATATATATATATATATATATATATATATATATATATATATATATATATATATATATATATATATATATATATATATATATACATACACTGTGTGTAAAAAGTCCCGGACCGGTAAGTTATTTCGAAAAAGGCGCACATTATCAAAAAATTTCCTGTATAAAAGTTTTAAGGTTTTGAAAATCCACAAAACAAGGATACCTGTAATTATACAGGGTGTCTTAAAAAGTCGTGGCCAACTAAAATGTTGTTTTTTTAAATGGAATGATTTCTTTTAATCACATTTTCTGATTTAAATAAACATTCTGAACAATTATTATGTAACATGGCATGTAGTTAAACCCGTTAGTTATGAAATAAATCGAATTAAAGAACAATACATACGATTTACGATATTACATTTATTTTGTGTTTTGACAAGCTGGTACCAGAATTTTTTTGTGTCACTGTCATAGTAAATTCTGAAAATGTCTCTAAGCGAAAGGGAACGTATAACTTTACTAATGATCAGAGGTTTTGGAGACCGGCAAAGATCGTTTAATGAAACAAAGGAAGTTTTCAACACATCTTTTCCAGACCGACAGCCCATATCAAAATCTACAGTTGTAAGAACAGTTCAAAGATTCGAGGAAACCGGATGTTGCAAAGACAGAATTCGTTCGGGAAGACCGAAATCTGCAACTAGTGATGAAAAACAGTTAGAGACACTACTTCATTTTGTTGAGGATCCTCATTTGTCGCTGAGAAAAGCTGCTACACAAGTCGATGTATGTTTTAAATCAGTTGAAATTATTTTAAAAAACAGTAAATACCATCCCTATAAATTAAATTTAGTTCAAGAATTATCGGAAGACGATTACGATCGTAGAATGGAATTTTGCGAAGTAATGATGCAGAATCAGGAAGAAAATAACAATTTTTTTTAATCAAGTAGTTTTTTCGGATGAGGCAACATTCATGCTAAATGGGACTGTCAATCGACATAATTGTCGTTACTGGGCAGATCAGAACCCACATTGGATGCGAGAAACGCATACTCAACGACCTCAAAAAGTAAATGTGTGGGCCAGTATTATTGGCAATAGATTAGTGGGGCCTTTCTTTATAGAGGGGAATTTGACAGCAGATATGTATCTCCATATGCTGCAGAATCAAATTGTGCCAGCAATAACCAATACAGTAGGGCCACTTTTACGACATACATGGTTTCAGCAGGATGGAGCGCCACCTCATTTTGGGCAAGCTGTAAGAACTTACCTCAATAATACTTTTCCTAATCGCTGGATAGGACGAAGGGGTCAAATAGAATGGCCCGCTAGGTCGCCGGACCTGACGCCCCTCGATTATTTTCTCTGGGGACACTTAAAAAATAGAGTGTATGTTACAAAACCCGCCGATCTTGACGAATTGAGAAGAAGAATTATTGAAGAATGTGAATTAATTAGTCATGAAATGTTGCAAAATGTTATTGACAGATTTTATTACAACTTAGCTCATTGTCAAGCAGTCGCAGGGAGACATTTTGAGCATTTAATTCAATAACGATTTAAATTTATTTTTGTTCTGGTAAAGGTGGTAGTTAATTTGTTCCTTGTATTTTTTAATTGTTATTGTTATTAAATTATTGGAAAAACTTGCATGTGCACATTTAGTAATTTTTTTTCTTCCAGTAATAGGGTAAATATTCTGTTACCAGCTTGTAAAAACACAAAATGAATGTAATATCGTAAATCGTATGTATGTTCTAAATTCGATTTATCTCATAAACTAACGGGTTTAGCCACATGCCATGTTACATAATAATTGTTCAGAATGTTTATTCAAATCAGAAAATGTGATTAAAAGAAATCATTCCATTTAAAAAAACAAAATTTTAGTTGGCCACGACTTTTTAAGACACCCTGTATAATTACAGGTATCCTTGTTTTGTGGATTTTTCAAAACCTTAGAACTTTTATACAAGAAGTTTTTTGATAATGTGCGCCTTTTTCGAAATAATTTACCGGTCCGGGACTTTTTACACACAGTGTATATATACATATATACATATATATATATATATATATATATATATATATATATATATATATATATATATATATATATATATATATACAAATATATATATATATATGTATAAGAAGTATACAAGTAAGCAATGTCAGAAATAATAAAAGTTTTATATTTCCACAGCCGTTGTAAAGTCGTTTAGAAATATCTCTAAACTTAAAATCTTATTTTTTGTGTGATATATATTACACTTATACGGCTGCTTGCCTAAGGGAGTTCTTGTTCATCAACCTTCGCGCTTTGTAAAAAAAGGGAAGATTGAAATACGGTGCCTACCCGAAATAAAACAAATAAAATATTCTATGCCCTGGTATTGGCCTTATTTCTTTCTTGTTTTATTTCTAAAGATATCTTCAGGCTTGAGAAAGATGCCAAAATGATAATTTTGTATGTCTTTGGTTTGAGGGTAAATGAAACAGTACCTAATATAACTTTATTTATTTGCGATTATTTACCAAATCTTATATTAAAATCAGTCATAAAAATTGCCATTGCCAAGCGTGGTAATATACAAAAGAATATTAATACACTCACTTTCAAAAGTCTTGCCCCCCCCCCTGTATTAATAATATAAAATTATTATGTATCAAAATATATTTAATGATACGAAAAGCAACTTGTTTAGAACTAAATGCCATAATAGAATTTGAACACAAAAAATTTTAGGACGTTAAATTTCGATTTTGTAAAAATGCACCTTTACGGTGTTCAGTATTTCTTGGTATTTAATACGAGTTAGTGCTACAATCGTGAAATATGCCAAGAAATGAGTTATCTCAGTTTGAGAGGGTTAGAATTATTGCTCTGTGGTAGGAAGGGTTATCTCGTAATCATATAGCGAATAGCCTTAATTTTGTTAGAAAAACTGTTAGCAGGACAATACGCCGCTACGAAGAGACTGGTGGAGTGCAAAGTCAACGTCAAGTGGTCGTCCTTGTATTATCACGATACGAGAAGATTGACGCATTGTCCAACCCGCTTGTAGAAATCGATCAGAAACCGTATCGGCACTAAGATTAACTTTCCAAAGGTTCTAGCATCAGGATTGCGACCCAGAAGACCTCTCACCGAGCAGCTCGTTTGCAGTGGGCAAAAAGACATCAAAACTGGCACTTGCCAGAATGAAGAAGCGGGCTTTTTACAGATGAGTCGCGTTTAGGCCTAGTTAGTGATGACTACAAGTAAGAGTTTGGAGGGAACCAGAACGCATAAATATACTTGAAAATGTCATCGAAGCTGCTCCTTACCGCAGTCGGACAGAAATATTTTGTGGGGTTGAATGTTAAACAGAAAAACTCCACTTATCCATATACCGGGGACAATGCCAGGTCAATATTACCTTCAACATATCATTGATCCTATAGCTGTTCCTCTAAGTTATAAATTAGTCGACCAGTTTATCTTTATGGACTACAATGGCAGGCCACATCGCACTAGAGCTAATCAAGAAGCCCTGGAAAACCAAAACATCACTAGATTAGACTGGCCGCCGAACTCGCCCGACCTGAATCCCATAGAACATGTGTGGAATTATATACACAGAGCCATTTTCAACCAAAATAATCCACCAAGCAATGCCCAAGAACTTATTATTACAGCTTTTGAAGGATGGAGGAATATCCCCCAGGAAATCATCAATAATAATTTTAATATTTGGATGCATAGACGGGTTAATGTATTACTAAGAAGTAGAAGCTCAAATACTGAATATTAATTTGTTGTAGTACTGGCTATTTTAGTTTGTATTTAGAATTTAATATTTTATTTATTTTAATTTTACGTAATTGATTTACATAAAATTCATTTATCTTATTTTTGTATAGGCTTTTTAGTACTGAGGTTTCAAAGTTTTAAAAGATTTTACAATACTCTTAATAATTAGGTTGTGCAGGACTTTTGAAAGTGAGTGCAAGTAAAGTCCTTAAGAATTGTTTAACTGCCACAAAAACCTGAACAACAAAATCTCAGTATTACATAGAATTGAACATGAAATTATATGCAAAATCATTAATATGCAACGAACAATATTTATTGTCTGTGGAGATGAGCAAGTATCTTTGAGAACTTGCAGGTGTGACTGCTTCCTGTTTGCCATAAGAAGGATACTGATTTATTAATGACTATGTAACTTAAACATCTTCCAGCGTCTGTTAACAAGAAAACTTTCTTGTTTGGTAGTTTCGAATTATAACTTAGGAATCAGTAATGAATAATTTAAATAATACATTTCATACGCATATAAACAGGACTCAGATAAAGCCCCACAAACACACGCAAAAAATCTCTTAAATTAACAAAAAACAATGATGATGTAATTCACAGAAAATTTTTTAAGGGGAATATTAGGAGAAACCAAAGGGATGTGACAACGCTATGGGCAGACAATTCATAAGAATGGCTATTATAGGACTAACCACGCTGTGTCCAGCTTTATTTTTTCATTATAACGCCACAAATCAAACACATCAATTCCTGTGTAAAAAATGCCCTTATTTAATATAATAAGGTATTTATTAATATATTAAAACAAAATATTTTGTATATTAAACAAGTAATAAAAAAATATAATTTTCTTTTATGAATTTTCTGATATAACAGGAAAATGTGAAATATTTTACTAGCATTCTGTATTCTTAACATAAATGAAAAAGTCTAACAAGGCCTGATTTAAATTTAGACAGTATATAACTTTCGTCCTTTTTATTAACAATTTATATTGTAAGGTGATTTCCTAGGGTTTCAAGAACCTTTAAAGAATTTTTAATATAACATGCACAACAGCTTTTGTTCCCTGGCATCTTTTTATTAGCTAATTTCGTTGAATGACACATAGTGATCACATAGCTAATTTATTTTAATGATTAATAAACCTAATACCTGTAAGGATTCTATTGAATTAATTCTGATGCTTCTGCTTCAGCAGAATTACACACAAAAGCTGCGTTTAACACATGCCAGTTGCGCACCCAGGGGAACCACCCCCACAGACCAACATCTTAGAGACACAAAAATTTAAAAAAGTGCACTACTTATTGAATAAATCCACCGAATTGCACCATTCTAACCCCCCCCCCCCCCCCCAAGACAAAATCCTGGGTACGACCATGACACATGTGATGCATATACATTTATATTACTCATCGCTTTATATTACTCAATGTAACAAGGCCATAATATATACATCAAAAGAACAGTATTTAGTAAATTATAATTTAAAGCAAATAAGGGTAACCAGTAATTCTATTTATAAAACAGAAATTCTACAATACTGAGACGGTTTTTGATTGTTAATTATCAAGTTATCAATAGTAGACTTAATTCCTGGATATTAATACACTAGTTGTGTTTTCGCAAAATAATTAAATTATCTTTAGAATTTCAGCAAATATAAGCGTCAAAAAAAACTTTTTTCCAACAGCAATTAAAATGCTGAAAATTATTTTTGTTCTAATTTTACAAATGTTTCTCGATGTAATTATAGAACTGCTGACTTCTGAAAAGGTTTATAAAAGTATTTAAAATGCCAAGAAATGAAGATTTAACAAGTAATCAAAATTAAACTTTACTTTTCTCGGTGATTTCCTAACCTAATAAAGGTATGCAATGATAACTTTTCTAAAGAAAATGATTGGATAACTCAATATGAAAAGCGACAAAAAAAAACAATTAAATTTAATTTAGTGTTCAAAAATTCAAATATAAATATAATTTAAAAAAAAAAGTTAAATGAAGTAATTTTTTCCACATACGCAAAAAAATAACCTTTTAATTTAAAGAAAATTACTGTAAGATCAGTGAGTTCTACAAAGAGTTGCTCAATTTTTAAAAATCTCGTCTTCGATATTTTTTATCTGAGACATCCCACGTAGACTTCGAAGGTGTAGCCGCCCCCAATGTGGGAACAGTACTCAAGGTTAGGTCTCATTTGGGAAACATAGAGGATGTATAAGTTGAAAGAGGAGAAGTATTTTCTGGCTCGAAAGAGAAAACCAAGCTTTTTAGCTGCCGATGTCGCTACTGAAGTAATGTGTTTGTGCCAGCTGAGATCATGTTCGAAAGCGATGCCAACAAGATCGAACGTTGTATTGTTCTGTAGGGCTTGGCCATTCATGTGGATGGGGTAAACGTTGCCAGATTATTTGCGTGACAGGGAACAAGACTGGGTTTTTGAGGCGTTAAACTGAACAAGGTTCTTTGCATCCCAGTCTAAGATTAATTGAAGATCCTGGGAAAGGGATAGGTGCATAGATTTGCGTCTATTATCCAACTCCTGATTCGAGACTTATCTGGAAAAATGAATACTGGGGTGAGGAGTACTATACTCAGCATAACTATGGATGGGATTGGTAGTTGAAGAGAACAGGTCAATAATATGAAGAAGAAATAGGGTTGGTGCCAGGACTGAACCTTGGGGGACGCCAGCATTGATAAGATGGAAACTAGATGAGTCCCGTCAATCACGAGAGATATGTGACTTCTGGGTCGGTTTTTGTGGATCCTAGCCATTCCTGGCTGTGGACGTTGAAGTCACCTAGAACGGTACCATCAGCGGAGGAAAATTCAGAGATAAGATGGTCAATGTTTGCCAAAAGAAAATCAAGGAACTCATTGTAGGAGTTGTCTGACGGGAAGGGGTAGGTGCAACAGATAAATTTAGAAGAAGATTTAAGGGTAAGTTTTAGGCAGAGAATATAGGGCTGGCCTGATTCCAGGTTCAGGAGTCTAGTGTAAGAAAGACTGCTGTGAATTTAGGAGCATACCCCACCACGAAGACGAAAAGATGACAGAAGTTCATAGCCTGGAAACAGATGGTTGGTTGAGGAATTCGGACTGATTTGGGTTTCGGTCAGAAAAAGAATGTGGGATTTGTCTCATTGGAGGTAGTGGTGGACAGAGTCCAAATTGGAATTACGCCCGCAGATGGTGGCAAAGGTTATTATACTTTTGGAATTCTTCGATGATTGGCCCCCCTGAGCACCCCTCGCCGGGAGATCCGAATGGAGGGGTGGTTTACCTCCGAATTTTTTTACCCCTGGAATCATTTTCAATTTTTTTTTGCAGAGATTGATAAAGTGACAGAGAAAGACGAGATAAGAGAAAGAATGACAGTCTGAAGAGGTAAGGAAAAGAAAAAACCGACTCACGCACCCAGGACTGAAAACATCCGCTAAGATTTCACCAGCTCTTTGAGTGAGTACGTGAGGTGGTACCTCCTCGATCGAGGAAAAGCTTCTTTACCACCGATAATATTCCTTCCTAATAATCTCTCTGGCAGTTGTTAATTTTCTAAAATCTCTCCTAGATCTATAATTTACACACTGATGTAGTAGCTGCTTCAATAACAAGAAGGAACAGCTTTAATGAACCTAAGAAGCATGTGGTTACTTGTTCCACTTTATTAGGGTGAAACTAGGGAAGACGCACACAACATAACAACGCAAGGGCAAACAAGTAATAAGAACAGCAATAGGACTGAGCCCCCCCCCCCCCGCGTTGGTAAATTTTAGAGTAGCGGAAACTCTTTACAATAAGAAACCATTGCTTTAATTCTAGAAATTTTGCAATTATTCTAGTTTATTTTTAGTAATTCAGCAAAGAGTTGCTCGGAAAACATTATAATTTTGTTATAAATTTGCTTGGGTTTTATGAGTTTATAATAAGAGATTTATTTTTTCATTATAACAAAGTGTATGTATATTAAATTTAATTACACTTCTTCGATTTAACCAACATTCTTGATCAAATAAATTCCTTACGTTAAGGGAATCTTTTGGTTGCAGATTTTCTCCAAGAAAAGGAATATTTAATAATATAAACCAACCATTCCAGCAGAAATTATTTAGTGATAAACTAGGACATTACCAGCTTAAATGAAGTAATACACGTTTTGAAATGCTTAGCCATGAAAATTTTAAAAGGATAAGTAAAGGATCTTCAAGTGAGGGAAAATTGACCTACTTAAACGAGAAAGGCGGTATAGGTTCGAATTTTATAATGTTGGTTTAATAAAAGGGCATTTTAAAGCATACTGACAAATATCTCGTCTAATATTGAATAGAAAAATGTTATTTTGTTTGTAACAACACATCGCTAATTGTATATTGTCTTCTCTTAATAAACTTAATATAATACACCGATTAGCAATCGATGGTTTTCCGAAATTTCGTAACGCACTCTGGCGTATAATAGCTATCGTAACGTAACTCTATCTCTGTGATTTACTTAGATGCCGTTATATTGCTCAATATGTTTTTATTGACTTTATTATCATAGTATAGTAGTTAAAAACAATATTTAAAAGAGATAGATTATATCCACCTCAACTTTTATATACTGAGGACAACTGCTGAACAGGGTTTTTGCGCATTCACTTAGTTTGTTTCACAAAAATGGAAAACTTAAAAAGTTTGTCAATCATCAATATCACACGAGAAGTAACTTGAACAGACACTTGGTGATACCAAGGAGTAATGCAACTAAAAATTTAAAATTTATTGACAAGCTAGCTGCGAAATTTTACCGAAAAAAATTAGAGATATGTCTGCAATTGGGCTGTTCAGTGAACATAGTAGGGCGGTCATTATTAAAAATTATAAAAAAAAATTCACTACAGGGGTATCAGCAGCAGTGTATGCAGGTGTGAAGCAATTACTGCGTGGACTCATGAGTATTGTTCTGTTTCTGTTCTTTTCTAATTTCCCTCTAATATTGTATCATCACTGTACCCAATGGTCCACGTCATAAATGGTGAATCATTTACAAACTGTAACTACCTAGTTTTATTATTGTACTATATTGTATTGTATGGTTATTAATAAGTAAATAAATAAATAAAGGTCACCAATCAGACCACGGGTTCAAAAATAAATTCCATCAAAGTTGTGACAAATTTATGGTGGTGCTTTATTTGCTGGGTACTTTATAAAATTATATGCAAACTAGTTTGATTTTTATTAGATCTGTTTGAAAGCATGATATTTAATTTTAAAACGGAATATTCTACATATTGTACACCCTGTATAGTGTACAGAAAAGCAGCAAATCTGCTTCCCAGCTATCTTCGATAATACGCTATTAACCGCTTTTTCAAGCATTAACATAAACAACATCAATCTGTTATAGGCTCTAATTTACGGTGCTGTAAATGCCGTAGATAACGTACGAAAGTATGTACATCACTAACGCCTTTTCATATTTAAAAATAATATGTTACCTAAAGAATACAAATCACCTTATCCAAGTTTTATTAATCGGATTTCCATCACCCTAAGCATATTGTAGTAAAGAGTAAAAAATGTCAATTTAATTAAAAGCCATACTGGAAAATGGTGATGTATTTTAAAGCTTTTAACTTAACAGCGTTGTTAAACTCTGGTTATATCTGATTTTTATTGTTATCGGCAGTTTTTACTGTTACATCACACTTTAAACCGTCTTACACAATGTCAATTACCCCTTAATGTTAGTCTATTTAGATGTATAGTATAACCGCGGATGGGGTACAAAAGAGAACAAACGAACCAAATTTTGCAAGATACACATAATGATAGACAATTTTAACCAACTTTCCACTTTTATTTAATACTTTATAACATGACGCGTTTCGCTACACTATAGCTTCATCGGATGTTTGGTACAGACTACATCTTAAACTAAAAGTTCACAAGGGTGTTATAAAATACAACAATCTAGGTAGATAAATAAAATTTTAATTTAGGTTTTATTATTATACTAATTTATTATGGGGAATTCTCACTCATTTCTATTTGGTAAATAACCTTAATAAGGGTGAGTTATTTAATTCTAATTGATCATTAAGTAATATGTCGGAATTTTTCAATAAGACATGCAAAACTCAATCTTTGCAAAAATTTGAATAACTGGCACACAGCAAGTTTTACCTCCTAAGTCGGGAAAGTCTAATAAATACCGTTTCTTTAAATATTTTAAAGTAAGACAAATGTGTTGCCTAAAATACTAAGAAAAAATAAATCGTTTAAGGGCTCTAATTATAGTCTATAAGACTATAAATTAATATTTATATAATTTATTACCTTACAGGGGAACAAGCGGTATAGACATTGACCTGCGACACGTTGATATTGATCAATGCCCAACCCCAGCAGACCAAACTCAACTGAACATATTCGCTGACTCTGCCAAATGCAAAAAAGAAACAACAATGGTAAGTTAAATAAATATACCCTTCTAAAACTCTACAATATTTTTCTCAGAATAAATACTAAAATTTTTACACGCAAAAGTTCTTCAGTTAAAGAAAACTACTTTAGATTAAGTAAATCTTGCCAGTGATATAAGTAATTCCAAGAAATAGTATTTGTTTAAACTGGAAACTCATGCCGTTGAATGTATTTCCTCCCAAGAACAGAGCGATAGGTTTATTGTTTTTTAATTCTTTAGTTTAATATACTTCATACTTATCCACTTTATTAGCCATTGATTTAAAGAGAAGCAGGCATTTACATAAAAATATCTCTTTTTGGTTTGATACATTAACAGAAAACGGTTTAAATTTTTTTGTGACACACTTGGATGGGTCTTATTTCCTTATCCTCTAGATCCATCATACCACACAATAATTAAGAGACTGTACCAACAACACGAAGGGCATCAATGGTAGGAGTAATCTGTATCAATGGAACTAAGAAGCCTGTTCCTACTTTTTTTGTTTTATTAGGGTGAAATTAGTAAAGACGCACGCGATATGACAACGTCACGAGCAAACAAGTAATGAGAATAACAATAGGATGCCTCAAAAACCCAGTATTGCTCCCTGTCACTCAAAAAATCCGGAAACACTTACCCCATCCACTTAAATGGCCAAGCTCTACAAAACAATGAAACATTCGATCTTGTTGGCACTACTTTCAAACATGATTTCACACTTCTCCTCTTTCAACTTACATACCCTCACCTACACAGAAAAAACACTATCGTATATTGAATTGGATACCCATTCACTCAATGACTTCTAATTGAAAGAAAACATTTTTGTTTAAATTCAATCATATTCGTGTTTTGAAGAACAATTACTCTTATTTAATATAATGAATAATTTCTATTACATCAATCATACTTACATTTTCAAACAATTGAAACAAGCTTTATTATTTTAAAATAATTTTTATTTAGTGTTATTAAACGTACATTGTTTAGACATTCTGTAACAATTTAAATTAAAAAAAAAACACATTTTATTAACACCACACTGACACGAACACCGTAAACTTTTTATATTTATTTCACTCCAAATATAGGATCTGCTTCTTTGCAAAACTGTCTGATTTTGGTTTGTATGGGTACAGGATGCAAGATGGAACAAATTTGACACATAAAGCTGCATTCGAATCTCCTAAATTTACAGCTAGACTTGGTGGAAACCATGTCTAAAAAATACAAATTCAACAATAAACTTGCGATCATATTTAATGTTAATAGTTTTTTAACAATACATGTCGGCTGAGTAAAAAGTCTTATAATAGACTAGCCAAGAGAGATTTACAAATAAAAACAAAATTCTTGCAAATAGTTTAGGTTTGTTTTACTTACCATAAAACACTGAAATGAGTTTCCCATTCACTAAAATATATTATTTTTGGCGTATAACGCCATAAACAAGCAGGCTGCAAGCTTCAACGACGATTGAACGAACAAATACCAACAGCACGATTTTAACCCCTCCCTCCGCGAGCAATAGAACTAATATTTCAGCCAACAATAGAACCCATTGAATCAATATTTTTTATTATTTCTCTAATACCTTATATATTTTATAACAGTGTTTATTTTGATTGAAACGATATAAGAATAATTCACTTAATTTTTAGGTTTCATTATTTAAACTGTAGTTCTTGTTCGTTTAATAAAATATATTTTAATTTCAATCACACCGCCTACAAATAGCCTTTTTTCACCCATTTGAATTTGAGCATTCTCGTCAAGTAATTTAATGTTTTAGCTTAAACAATTCTATACTCTAAGGAATACCTAATAGTAATTTATAGGATTCCCATAGTATTTTTTAATTGAAAATATGGTAATATAGTTTTCAAAGAAGTAAGACTACTTTTGAACTCTAATGATAAGTCTATATAAAGCAAAGTTTTTTTTGGATATTTCAATGTTTTGTTGAAACAGTATTAACTTTAATATAACCAAAGTGAGAGTGGTCAAGAATAATACTATTATTGAAAATAGCATGACAGTTTTTTCAGTGTAGAGTACTGTTTCCACATTTGGGAAGGGGCATCACCTCCGACAATTAATGTCTTTGATTCAACCCGAAAGCTAGTCATGCGACTCATCAGTGACCCAGTCCTCACAAGAAAACTCCCTTCTCTCGCTCATCATGGGGATTTATTCCCTTTTCTACCAATACTCTCATGGATTTTGCTCTGAAGAACCAGCCGCTATAATTCACCCCTTAATTGTTTCTAACAGGACAACAGAACGAGAGTTACGTATGCATCCCTTTACTGTCGAGCTACAAAAGCCTAGAACATCTCACTTCTCTTGCTCATTCATACCTAGGGCCTCCAGATTATGCAACAAATTTCCTGCAGATGTTTTCTCTTCCCCTCACAACCTTCAATCCTTTAAATCCCCTGTCAATAGTTACATTTCCCTTCTCTTCAGACGCCGATAGTACGTTACTACTTAGACTTGAAGTCTACGTGGGCTGTCTCAGATAAATAAAAAGTGTTTGCTCAATCTAATTACATACATTTCTTCCATTTTTGATAAAAATAATTTTTTGTGGTAAAGTTGAAGGTTTAAAAGTAAAGTTATAATCTTATTTGAATTTCATGTCCATAACTTCAAACCTAATGGAAATTTTTAAGAGAAGATATTTTTAAATATTCAAGGCTAGACATGCAAATTTGGTATAAATTCAAACACTGTGTCGTTTCGCATAATGATTCTAATTATCGACAGCCAGGAAACAAAGATTCATTCATGCTAATGTGCGCAGATTTGATTAATAAATGCAAATATACCTACTCATAAATTTAAGTGAGTTATGAATAATGCTTTACTCGAAAATTCTAGATCAATATATGGTGCCATAACTGGTTATCGGGTTGTGCCAGGATACGGATCTAAATCATTTCACCCATAGAAAATCTTTACATACGTACATATATTATGCTACTATTCAGTATTGCGAAATTGATCTAAAGGATGTCCCAATAGGAAATTCAAGATTTAAATTTGGAGCCATTTTTCAACAACTATCAAACCAAAGTAATCCTAGAAATTTTATATTTTGCATGAGACATGCAGATCCGACAGTTTAATTACGGAAGAAGAATTTTACCGTAAAATAATCTTATTTTCAGCTCATCTCCACCTTAGAGGTTAGGTGAACAAGCAAAGAAGGGCGGATTTAGCAATTTTGTAAAAGTTGTATATCTCTGTTGCTACTCACGGAACCCATATCAAGTTTAGGGTTTTTAATAGTGAGCCTACTAGGAATCGTTTGGTAAAGAAAAAAGTATTTTGTAATTTGCGAAAAAAGTTGAATTTTTGCGTTATCACGGGTGCTCTACTGCTTTAGCGAATGTTAGTGATGATATCTTTAGAGCTACTGATTCTGGTAGAGTTACCGTGTTGGCGTTACTGGATTTCTCGAAAGCCTTCGACACTTTCTTTTGCTCTACATAGGTTTGAGCAATAATGCCGTAAAGTTTTTTGAAAACTTTTTAACTGGAAGGACCCAGTGCTTTAAGATTGGGGAGGGCGTTTTTTATCTATTACCAATGGTGTACCGCAGTTATAAGTCCTTTGTTGTACGCTATTTATACTTATTATTCAAAGTGCTCTAAAGCATGCTAATGCTCAATACTATGCAGATGACACCCAAATACCTTTCATCTTAGTTTCGCATCTAAGATCATCCCCCAGGTATTTGGCGGTGTTTTCATAGGAAACTATGATACCATTTATGTTGACTGGTTGATTATTGCCAATTCTTCTGTTAGTAAGGTTGACATGAATAGATTTTTGCTCAGTATTGTAATCTTAAGTCAGTTTACTGCTCAACTGACTAAAAAAACTCTGACAAAAATGACTTTGAAAACTCTTTCCCACCTTCCTTATAGCCCAAACTTGTCACCTTGTGATTTTCGTCTCTTTGGAACCCTTAAAGAAACTCTGGGCGGCATCAGATTTAAAGACAATGATAAAGTTGAAAATTTTGTGTAAAACTGACTGCGCACTTATCCAAAAATGTTTTATTCGGAAGGCATTCTAGGCTCCCAAAAAGATGGAGGGAAGTACGTTGAAAATTGAAGTTGTTGTTTTAGCAAGAGTTATAATAATAGTCCGGGTTATATTTGAACCGTCCTCGTATTTCGGTTAGATACTACCTCGGTTAACTGTTACATTGGTGAACAGTTCTCGTCGGTCTGTGTGCTTGTTTAAAAGCAAATAGACGAATATAAACAAAAAGGCACCTTAAACTGAATATTCCTTAAATTTCTCATTTACATTTGACTAGGAGCGCTAAATTCTACATTTCTCTAACAATGCAGTGGCATTTTCACCTAAATTTTCCCTTAGATTTTCCCTTATAATAAAACAGATGCATATTATTCAGTTTCCTTTGAATAACGATGTTGCAATGACAACAAGCTGACTGGATCGTTGCCCACGAGACCACAGACTCACTATTTGCTGTTTGTTCGAGTTGGATGTCTCAACCAGCAGTGACGGCTGCTTCTAAAAATATCCAGGGACAGCGGTGAAAATTAGGAAATTAAATTATGGAATACTTTTCTACTTAGTGAAGGTTTTATACAATTCAAGAGCAGTTAAAATAATAAAATATATCCATAAGCGTACGAATATTATTATTTTTAGTGATATTTGGGGGGGGGGGGGGGGATCTGTTAAAAGCTCCTAACTTAGGCACATTGCAGATTATATTTAAAAGTACAAAGCTCTCACATTAGTAAGAAAATGTGAGAAGTGAGTTTCACAATCGACTTTACCAAGAAGTGCATGATGGTCATTTTAAACAACTTTTAAAGTAATAAGAGAAGTAAAGGTATTTAAATTTTTACTTTTTCACACTATTTTAAATTTTTAAAGGCTTCCCATTTAAAAACGAATTAAGATAGGTACCGACCTCAGGTTTGCATTACAATGTTTCTTTTTTGAAAACCTTTAAATTGAGGTATCACACGGCATAGTGTTGCATTTAAAATTTTTGACCTCACCCCCCTTGCGTTGTACAGTGAAACGAATTCGTGGATATTGGTACTTTACTTCGCTGTTTAGCCAAAATTGTGGCATATAAAAACATATTGGAGTACGTTATTACTGTACTAAATTTAGACCTACGTAGTACCTTACTCGGTACCGGTCGCTTAAAAAATTTAATTGTTTTTCGAAAAAATAAATACAAAAATACGGTTTTCGGTTTAGAGCAACTAAATTTATATACTTAAATACTAATTACAAAAAAACATACTTTAATTAACCTAATTTTCACAATCTGAGCTGGAAAATAATCTCTCAGAATCGTCTTCCTTGACGTTAGTTTCTTTAAAAGTGTTTTTCGCAGTATATTTCGGTCTAATAAAGGAAATAAGTGGATCTGAAGAAATCAACAAGTTGTGCAGTATGTCCTTAATATTCTCGATTCGTCCTCGCTTTCACGCGTAATGTTTTCGGAATTTACTTCTAGCTTCTGATGCCTCTTCAGATAAATGTCCAACCGTACCCCATGTATTACCCCATGTGTTAACAACATACTTGATGGCATATAGTACCAACTATAACGACACATATAGCTTTGCACTATCTGTCAAATATTCTCGAAAAGGATCACCATCACGTTTTGATCCGAAAAAGCAATTAAAGCATTATAGCAAATGTTTTAGTTACATTCTTGTTTACTGCTCAACCTTCACTAAGTAGATTGGTCAAAACACGCATGACCTCTTTTATTGTACAGAACAAAATTTTGTCTGATAGTCAGTTTGGCTTTCAGGAGGGTAAAAGCACACAGGACGCTATCTTTAGATTGTTAGAGAGTTTATATTCTCGGATAAACGGAGGAGGGGTCGCTGCTGCAGTTTTCTGTGACCTGTCAAAAGCATTTGACTGTGTCAGTCACGGAATTCTGCTGCAGAAGATTCAGTGTTATGGTTTTAGAGGGGTTCCGTTGGCATGGTTTCAGTCATATTTGTCGGGTCGTCGGCAGAAAGTGTGTGTCGGAGCGGAAACGTCATCGGCTCAGGAAGTTGAGTGGGGTGTGCCTCAGGGGTCAGTCCTTGGCCCTATTCTATTTCTTCTTTACATTAATGAATTGGCTTCTCTTAATATCAGCGGACAATTCACACTGTTTGCTGACGACACGACTATATTGTGGCATTGTGATAGTGCCGGGGCTCTAAAAAACACCATTAATAGCGATCTTGAGAGAATAAGAGCGTGGTGTGATTCCAACCTTCTTTTACTTAATTTGAATAAAACTCATGTTGTAAGCTTCAAATGTAATATTGAGGGTCTCATTGTTGGTGACTCAAATATGAATAATCATTCCGAGGCTAAATTTCTTGGCTTGGTCATAGACAGTGAGCTTAAGTTTGGACCTTATATAATTAATTTAGGAAAAAAAATCGCATCAGGCTGCTATGCGGTTAGGGTCACTGCCGACGAGTTGGGATCGGCTGTGGCTAAATCTGTCTACTATGCCCTCATTGATTCAAGAATCAGATATGGGATCGCGTTTTGGGGAATGGCAGGCGTTACTTTAGTGAACACTATATTTATTTTGCAAAAACGTGCTGTGCGTTACGTATCTAAAGCAAATCCACGGGTGCCTTGTCGACAGTTGTTCATTAATGGCAACATACTCACCTTGTATAGTATATTTATTCTAGAAACTTTATGTCTTGTATATAAGTACCGTAATACCTTCCCAGCTCAGGCACAACATTATGACACAAGACAATACCTTAATTTGCCCCTCCCTATTCCCACCTTGACATTGACGAAGAGGTCTATAATATATGAAGGCATTAAGATGTATAATCATTTACCAACTTTTTTGAAACTTTGCCCAACTTTAAAGATATTTAAAAATAAACTGCGGAAAATTCTCATTGGTAAGGCTTACTACAGTTTAACTGAATTTTATTGCGATATAATTTTGTGATGTTATTTTGATTTTATATGTTTGAATATTATTATGATATTATATTAGTTAAATAATTGTCCTTTTGTTGTTCGTATTAATTATTGTTTTGTTTGTTATCTACTTTACCTTATTTTTGAAATATTTTAATGACTGTAATAATATTTTTAACTTTACTTGTGACAAGTATTTTAGTTTTATGTATATTATTTAGTCTGCTTTGTCTATAAGAAAACTCTTTGACAATAAAGCATATTGATTGATTGATTGATTAATCCAGTGCTTGATGCTGATTTTTCGCAATGTCGAAAAAAAGTTCAAGCTGTCGTTTGTAGTGTCCTGGCCCTGTTTTACAACGTCTATTAGTATCCCAAGTTCATTTTGGATTTTCTCTTTTCCTTGCTCTTTTATTGCTGTGTTTTCAACCTTAGTGGCATCCTTAATTAAATTACAAAGCGTACATAATAAGTTAACTATTACCTACTTCTTAGAATAATATAATGTTTAACAAAATAACAATTTAAAACTAGGTGTAATAACGTATTTTTAAAACTATGTAGGTGGGTACCTAGACTCATGAATATTTTATATTATATTTTAATATTATTCTAGCCATTTTTTTTAGTCAAAAATTACTTATAATTTACTTGTAGCTTCTTAGAAAATTTAATATAATTAATAACATACCTGGAGACTCTTCAAAGAGGGATTAAAATGCAAGTAAATTTGTATTCCTGCATGTGCGACATTCCTAAGGAATCATTTTTTTTTTTCAATAATCATACAAAGTCGGATGAGATTTTTGGATATTCTTAATGCATAAGAGTTGTGTAATCCCCTAAAGTATGTGACAACTTAGGCGTATTTAGGCATTTCTTTAAAAGTCACACCAAACTTTGTTTTTTCTGTGACTAGGACAACGCTTCTTTAAAATTCCATATATAAGTAAACTTTATAAATATTTCCACTAAAATTTGGACATACCAAGAGTAGTTAGCATACTATAGCTGTAACAGAAAATAGCTTTCAAATTTATAGAACACATATTATGAATTTTTTAAAGTTCCGGACACCCTGTCTATATTATATATTTAAAAGAAATTGAAATTACAAAGTCTTGTTCTTATATGAATTTTCTTTTTTAATTTAGAGAATATTTTTAATGAAATAAGGTTCTTGCGTAAAAGTAAAATTACACTCTTATTGTAAGAGACTTTTGGAGCTTATTTTAAGGTTCCCTTTTTGTCTGTGTATGTATATGTTACGGTTAATTTGGACACTTCGCTAGTTTACAAACTAACCAGCTAGTTTGCAAACTAACTAAAGACACTGTTATTTTGAAGGAATCAGCCATTTCCCACAAAATAGCAGATGGTTTATAAACTATCTGGTTAGTATGCAAACTATCGATTTGCTTCAGTTAAGATGAGGATTTTATTGAGGTTACCTTAACCTAAAAATTATGTTTTGTTTGTTGTCCAGAAAATCTAGCGAACGGTGGATCGGAGGGCACCCTAAGGTCGGAACAGGGTTAGCACCGGGGTAGGGGCCCTGCCCAGTCTCTTTCCTCGCAGGCGAAGAGGGATCGGTGCGAAAAAATCCACTATTGTTCCTTCCTCTGCGCATGCGCAAGCCCGGGATAAAAAGTAGTACCCATCCCCTAGCCCTAGACTCTTGTGTCAAAAAATAGGATATGGTAAGGTGCAAATGTACGGTAGGGGTAGTGTTCAAATTAGCCAGTAAACTAGCTATTTTAGGCAACTAGGATAGTTGTAGTAATCGTATTAGCTAAAGACAATTGGATAGTATACAAACTATATAAAATATCTAGTTAATATAAAAGCAATAATGAAAAATCTGTACATAAGGAACAATAGTGGATTTTTTCGCACCGATCCCTCTTCGCCTGCGAGGAAAGAGACTGGTCAGGGCCCCTAACCAGGTGCTAACCCTGTTCCGACCTTAGGGTGCCCTCCGATCCACCATTCGCTAGATTTTCTGGACAACAAACAAAACATAATTTTTAGGTTAAGGTAACCTCAATAAAATCCTCATCTTAACTGAAGCAAATCGATAGTTTGCATACTAACCAGCTAGTTTATAAACCATCTGCTATTTTGTGGGAAATGGCTGATTCCTTCAAAATAACAGTGTCTTTAGTTAGTTTGCAAACTAGCTGGATAGTTTGTAAACTAGCCAAGTATCCAAATTAACCGTAACATAAATATATAATAATCTTATAACTTCACCATTTCATATTAACTACAATCCCAAAAAATTAAATTTTGACGAGTTGCTACTGTCTATGTTTTGCATATTACAAGATCCGCTGTATATTTCTCTCATGTAAATTGCCTGCAGCAAAGTCTGTACAGAATAATAGACTAGATTCAACCGACTGAAACGCAAAATACCTGTTATAACACCGCGGATTTTCGAGAATATAGGGAAAAATAGACTTGCTAGACAAAAATTAGCTTTGAATACACATGGGTGGACATAGTATTTTTGGAAATTTCTGACTTTACTGCTTTTTTGGATGTACAGTGGAGGCTAAAATTATGTTTCTTCTTGTAGAAAATAAAACTTTATTTTGATTTTAAAATAATATATAACAACACAAAATGTTTTAAGGTGACACAACGTCTAACTCTCGACCTATAGAAAATTTTACTATCAATCTTCCTCTCATATACATTCATTTTACACAACTTAAAAGTGAAAGGAGTAGGACTGGTAACCCCAGCTGCCTGAAGAAAAATATTTTTACTTCAATTTTATGACCTTTTCCACCTTCCCACTTTCCATTTCGTGGCTGACCCCCTCCCAAAACAAAATCCTGAATACGCCACTGGCGCCACCTAGTAGTAAACACTAAACAGCCAAAATGTGTGTTCTACACAGGCTTATTCTATGTGAAAGACCTTTCGTTTTGTGGATTCAATTACAGAAAACTATACCAAGTTTTGAGATGAATTAGCATCCAAAATTAGGCAACTATCCAATATTAGGCGACTTTCCTCTACATCTTTGTGTTTTTACGTTCGTTTTATTCAACTGGATAAAACCCAGTGAAAATCAAAATTAGAAAATTGTATCGGGGGTGCAGCAAACCGCCTTAAGCCGGCACTGCGTCTGTCACAGGCCATTTTCTCTGAAACTATTACACGTACAAATTTGAAATTTAGCACAGAGATAATGTGTGGTGGCCCTAGGCGCAAATTTAGGTTTTTGCTCAGGGGGAGGGGGGGGGGCAATTTTCGCTCAAGGGGGACAATTTGTATCAGAGTTACCAATCTTCCGGGAAATTTATTCTGATTTTGTGATTTGTGTGTGTGTGAATCAAATTGGGTGAAAATTTAGTTGAATATCCATCATACTCAGGCTCTGGGGGGAGGGAAACAATTACACCCATTGCCCACCTTGTATCCGCGCCTAAGTGGCTCAATTAGAGACGTGACGTATTAAAAGTTGAATTTTGATTCGGGGGGTTAATTTCAGTAGGTAAATTGAGAAAAAATTTCAAGGGTATCGTGTAGGGTGTTAAATGATAGGTTATCGATGCACGAATTCAACAAAATATATGATGTATTTTTTTATGCATTGTTTTTAACATTTTTCGGAAAAACGCTTAAAAATTGCTGTCCCCCACCCTTATCACCAAAAAGATCGCTCAGAAAAATCTGAAAAAACTTATGAACATTAGGAATTAGGTGCATATTGAGCGAAAGTTATCAGAATTGAAAAATTCTGGCGCGATCAATTGTTATGAAAAATGTAATTGTTTATTTCCTTATAACTGCTGAACCACTGGTTTTAGAGGAAAAGTTTTTGAACAAAAAATATTTCTCGCGATGTAAGGAACACGTTTTGTCCTTTCGAGTTTTTCAAATTTTTTAATTTGGCTTAGTCGAAACGCTCCCCACTCAGCTCCGCGCATACGCGATGTGATACGGCGTTGATGCAGTCGGCGACGGGTAACGCGGCAAATGAGCGAAGATCGGGTGGCCGAGGTTTGCTCAGGGCTGATGGCATGGAACACTAATTGTGATACTAGAGCTTTCACTTTACCGAATTTTTATTTCTGGTCTTTAAACCTACTTTTAAACTAATATAATCGCATTTCAAAAAGTCTTTAAATTTTAAAATTAGTGCAGTTTATTTAGCGAGACGAAAAGCTAAAATAGAGCAAAAGCAACTTTAAAACTTGTTTTCGCTGCACATTTGTATCAGCTTCCGGTCAAAAATGAACCCAATTTAATTTCATTAATTATTGACTAACTTTTAAAACATTTCTGTTTAAAGTGACAGCAAATCCAAAGTTAAATAAAGGAAAAGAAAGGTTTTGTAAAGTTGAAAGTTGCTCAAGTAAACGAGTTACCCGAGATATTTGTCAATTACAAAATAATGTTTGAAATGTAATTTCAGATAATATTTATAATTAATGAACGGTAGAAACCTAGAAATCTCTATATATAAAAAAATAAACTGACTGACTGACTGATTGACTGACGTATTAATGCACAGCTCATACCGCTGGTTCTAGAAACTTGAAATTTTGCGCAGAGGTTTCTTATATAACGTAGGCGTGCACTGAGGAACGGTTTTTCAAAATTCAACCCCTAAGGGGATGAAACAATTATTAGATGGTCCTATTAACTCTAAACTTCATAGAAGTTCTCTAAAAAATAAATGTTTAAACACTTGTTTTAGAGTTTTTAATAAATCAACGCCTGAAGGGTGAAAGTCAAAGTTTGTAATGGAGTAAAATTATTATACCGCGGACGAAGTCGCGGCCGAGAGCTAGTATTTGAATAAAAATGTTTGAAACAATGCCTTGTTGAAAATAAAATTAATTTTAAAAAAAACAAGACCGCACACAAAAAACTGCTATGCTATTTTCCATAATAGTATTATTCTTGACCACTCTCACTTTGGTTACATTGAAGTTAATACTGTTTCCACAAAACATTGAAAACATCATTGAAATATCCAAAAAAAAAACATTGCTTTAAATATAGACTTATTATTTAGAGTTCAAAAGTAGTCTTACTTCTTTGAAAACTATATTACCATTTTTCAATTACAAAAATACTATTGGAAACCTATAAATTACTATTATTCTTTAGAGTATAGAATTGTTTAAGTTGAAACATTAAATTATTTGACGAGAATGCTCAAATATAATTGGGTGAAAAACAGCTATTTGTGGGCGGTGTGATTTAAATTAAAATATATTTTATTAAACGAACAAGAACTACAGTTTAAATAATAAAATCTAACAACTAAGTGAATTATCCTTATATCATTTCAATTACAATAAACACTGTTATAAAATATATAAGGTATTAGGGAAATAACAAAAAATATTAATTCAATGGGTTCCATTGTTAGCTGAAATATTAGATCTATTGTTTGCAGAGGGAGGGGTGAAAATAATTGTGCTGTTGGTATTTGTTCGTTCAATCGCCGTTTGAGCTGCAGCCTATTTGTTTATTGCGTTATACGCCAAAAATAATAGATTTTTGGGACTGGGCAACTCATTTCAGTGTTTTATGGTAAGTAAAATAAATCTAGACGATTTGCAAGAATAATTTTGTTTTTTTATTTGTAAATCTCTCTTGGCTAGTCTAGTATAAGACTTTTTACTCAGCCGATACTTCTTGTTATAAAACTATTAACATTAAATATGATCGCAAGTTTATTGTTGAATTTGTATTTTTTAGACATGGTTTCCACCAAATCTATCTGTAAATTTAGGAGATTCGAATTCAGAGTTATGGGTCAAATTTGTTCCATCTTGCATCCTGTACCCATACAAGCCAAAAGCAGACAGTTTTCCAAAGAAGCATATCCTCTATTTGGAGTGAAATAAATATAAAAAGTTTACGGTGTTCCCGTCTGTGTGGTGTTAATAAAATGTGTTTTTTTATATTTAAATGTTTATAGAATGTCTAAACAATGTGTGTTTAATAATACTAAATAAAAATTATTTTAAAATAATAAAGCATGTTTCATTTGTTTAAAATATAAGTACAACTGATGTAATAGAAATTCTTATATTTAATAAGAGTAATTTGTCTTCAAAATACGAATATGATTGTATTTAAACAAAAATGTTTTCTTTCTATTGGAAGTTACATTAAATTAATTACTGTTGTAATTGAAACAATAACAGCTATTTGAGGTGCATATTCTTACAAATAAACTTCTAGTGAAACCAATGATAGCTTGCATTGAATTTAGAACAGGGTATTACTGGCATCAAATAATTGTTATATTTGAACGATTCATTAAAACCCAATGACACCTTATATTTCGAGCAAACTTATAACCTATTGGTTAACAAAGGTAAACTAATCATTGAAATAAGCCGAGTTTGTATTTTTCAATACGGAATAGAGTGTGTCATTAAGTGAATGTGTATCCAATTCAATACACGATAGTGTTTTTTCTGTACGTAAACAGATTGCTTTAAATAAATAAAACTTTTAGTAAACCAACATCAGGAAGAGAAAGCTTAGAAAATATAATTCCCAAAAATAGATCCTATTTAAAAAAAATGATAAATGATTTAACAGAACTTCAGAATATTAAAATTTTATTTAATCTACTTTTAATATTTTTTTCTTTGTTGTAATTAAGGGAGACGGGATTTCTTCCATTAGTAAATCGTTTATAAAAATCAGCGAACGAAACCGAGTAGGTTGTATGCTTTCAATTCTGACCAGAAAGATAAAAAAGCAGAAAAACGAGAAGAGTTATAGATTACGTGCTTAGGCTCTTAAACAAAACTAAATCAATCTCAAATTTATTTTTAGACAAGTATAAAATCGATAAAAATAAAAAATTATTTTCTCAAGCAACTTTAATCGATATAGATTAAGAGCCACCGACCGCCAGACATACGTTATAGTATCAAGCCTAAGTTTTTATCTGTAGGGGTGCACTATAGTAGGTAACAACGCTTGGATGCGACGAAACTTGAGTCAAGGAAACTTTGGCAGATAACACGTACTAAAGGTACATAAAAATGAAAGAGTAAAGCGTTAAAATAACACATTTGATTTTTTAATATGTTCAACAGGACAACACAACAAACGCATATTAAAATTGCCGGATTCGTTTCACAGGTCATAACTTCCGCCAGATGCCTTTAAGCTATATGAATATTGAATGTTATATATGATATTCTGGCGACCATTTAACGATATTATCCGAGCAGCTAGACCCATCTGAGGTGTCTAACCTCCTCCAGGCGTAATAAAAGGTCAGCTGTTAAACCCAACCAAAGGACAAAAGTTATTTCTTACATCGTAAGAAATATTTTTTTATAACAGCTGATCGCGCTAGAATTTTCCAATCCTGATAATTTTGACTCTATCTACACCTAATTCTCAATGTTCATGATTTTTTCAGATTTTTCTGAGCGATCGTTTTGGTAATAAGGGTGGGGGACAGCAATTTTTAAGCGTTTTCCCCGAAAAACGTTTTAAAAAATGCATAAAAAAATACATCATGTATTGTTCAATACGTGCTTTAATAAGCTTTCATTGGACACCCTTCGATCCGTTTTTTGGTGCACATGCTCATCGCCGAGCTTTTCTTGTAATGTTTATCGTTAATATTTTTGTATTCAATTAACAGTTCAAAAAATATTATAATAGAACATTACACATTTCGCTGATCTGACAACGAAACGAAAAAAGTTGTTTTTTAATCGCGATTCTGAGACACATAATAATTATGAAATATGTATATAAGGATTATTATTTACTTGTTACGTTATGTTAACTTGTTATGTTATGAAAACTATCAAATCGATATTACTGGAACTACAACAAGTTGTAAAAGTTGATTTTTTAATTGACAATATTCGCAGAGGGTAAATTTTGAATATGATGACCCAACCCAACCTAAACAATATAATTTCGCCGAATAACATACATATATAAAATTCAACGTTTATTTATAGATCTTAAAAGCGTGTGGCGGAAGTTATGACCCGTGAAAATCTTCTGGAAATTGTTAATATGAGTTTATAATACTGTCCTGTTGAACATATTAAAACATCACATTTGTTATTTTAACTTTTACTGTTACATTTTTATATACTTTTAGTACCTGTACCTGCCGACTCAGATTTCATAGCATCCAAATGTTCTTATCTACTATAGTGTAGAGCTACAGAAAAAATCTTTGGTTTGATACTATAACGTATATCTGGCTATCGCTGGCTTTTAATCTAATACACCTCGGATCTGGAGAAATAGGTGCATTGAATTCAGTTCAATTTTATGAAACTAAACCTAAAAGTATAAATCTGTGTGCACGTACGTATGTTTAGGTTCCCTGCGATTATATCCTGCAAATATCAGTAATTATTAACGTAGTTTTGCTGCTGTTTGCCTAAATCTTCGTTAGTACGGGGCTACTTTATAAATGAGGTTTAAACGAGCTGTACAGCTTAAGATCTTTAATTCAGAGTTCTGCTTTTAGGCAAACCGATTATATACCATGGACAAATTTAACAATTAAAAACACGACAATTATGTTTTAAAAATAACATTTTCCGAATGTTCCTTCACTAATAACTTGACGAATGTTTGATGGTGTAAAGGTCGTCTCCAATCACTTGAGGATTTTTACTTCCCCAAATCCTACAATTTTGCTTGTTTACGTAACCCCCAAGGTGGAAATAGGCTTCGCGGGAAAAGATAATTTTATTGTTTTTCTTCCTCGTCAAACGATAAATCACTAAACTGACGGGTTTCTAGATAACACATGCGAAATATAAAATATCTAGGTAAAAATGTTGAAAAATGGCGCCAAAAAATCTCGAAATACCATTTATATGTATATGCAAAAGCTTCCTTTTATCGAAGTATCTTTAAAAGTTAAAATAAAGCTTTTTTCTATCCCCCAAATTGTCCTTAGTCACAAGTTTTAAAAATTTAACAAATATGCATGTTGCTTAAGAATTGCAGCACAGTCTCTGAATTCTTTAACTAAAAAAACCGCCAAGAAGTACTTAAAAACAATAAAATTTAAGTATTTAGATCAGTATGCAGTAGTAAATAATAGGCGCGGCCCGTGAGTTTTTTTACAGGTAGGTCAAAATTTTGTGGGCAACTAGTGATATCAACGCAACAAGCAAAACACACTTTTTTAATTAAGGAAGGGTTTTTAATAATGTGCCTAGTTTTGCCAAGAAATTATTTACCTGCAAATAAACACCGCAAAAATCATAAACTGTATATTGAACATTGCTACTCTAGATGTTTATGATTTTTTTTATGCATTTTAGTACTCTAGATTGTTAGGGGCTCCCCGTTTTGATAAGTTTAGCCTCTCCTCAATAGAGGTCGCGCCTTGTACTAAAAGCCCAGAATAAATGGATGGAGCTAAAAGTATGATTATTCGTAAAATAAAATTAGGAACGCTGCCGAAACTCCGTTTCCTTTAATTAATACAATACTGGCGACTAGACATAAATACGATCTTTGTCTACGCACGTGCAGGGTAGCAGCTGTGGTAGATATGAAATGAGCCAATAATTTTAAAAATATTTTATCGAGGAATAAGTGCTAACTTGGTGCCAATACACCTTTTATAGCCGATCTAATTTTTTAAATAACAAAAATTTAAAAAAAGTCGAGCCTAACGCAACCTCGAACCCACGACCTGTTGGTAAACCCGCTGAAATTCTACCTCTGGACTACGCTGGTAATGCAAGAAAACCGGTCCGATACCATTATATTTGATGACTAGCGCTGGCGTGACTGAGATCGTATTTATATTTTTTTATGTTTAACCGCTAATTAATAATACATTAATACAATGCAAATATAATGCGCATATTAGCTACCTAATTCGTTTTTCTTTTTCCAAACCAAATGTTTTGAAAGAGTATATTTTACGGGGCGGTTTGAGTGTGTTTCCATAGTGGAAGTGGCCCGATATTATTGGTGGGTCGTCGAATTGTGTCTCTTTTTAACTTCCTAAAGCGGGTATGTCTGTTTCTCTATTAGTTTTAATGAATTTATATCGTCCATTTAAAATGAGCTCAATTTAAAATACGACCCAGCCCGGAGCAAGCTTGGATATCTTTCGACGATGGCTGGGCTTGATTCTTTCTTAGGAGTTTCGCATGGAACTTGCACTTTTTTGAAAGAAAAGTTTGGTTTTAAAAAATAAATTATTAGGTGGATCATTGAAAATAAATCTAGGTGGATCATTGGCCAAATGACCTGGTAAATAATGTAGGAAAATTTTGTTTTTATTGATTTCTTAAAAAATATAAATTTTGTATCCCTTTTCCTTCTCCGTGCATGTAGTAAATCGTTGTTACAATTAGGAAGCCGTTCTATTTATCGTTTCTTAGTGAAACTAATATTTTTTGTAATTAAGTATTTTATAAACACGATATCTAAAAGGCTTTTTTATTAAATGTCCCTATTAATATAGCAATGGGAATGTTAAAGGTATACTATTTTACGGAAAACAAATTCGTTGATTATTTTGAAAAGCTAAAAATAGTCTAAAAAGTCAAAAAATAGGTTTAGTTATAATTTGGTAAGGAGAAAGAAGAGAATCTTAATTTAAGATAGTACTTCATCTCAAAGAGTTATCTGAGCTTAAGCCCTAGACCTCATTCACCGTATGACCAAAATTTTTGTTCATAGCGTCGAGGGTTGTAAATTTTGGGGGTGCTAATTACAGTTTTGGGATGCTAAGTACCCCCAAATACCCCTTAACTACGCCTATGGGAATGCTCTTCAAGAAAAACTGTATGAAAGCCGGAGAGAACCTGCTTGGAATTTGCAAGAACGTTGCAGCAAAATAGAGCAAGTGTGGCCCAATATCTCTATACATCTAATAAGAACAGTTTAAGCCAAGATTAAGAATTGTTTCTCTCCAAAATGGCGGTCCAATCTAACACATTTCAGATAGATACCTGGAAACGTTGTGAAGTGCTGTCGGAAAAGCGAATTTTTGTTCTTGACTTTTGAGTTTCAATTATGCACTGGGTTATGAAATAAAAATATTTTCGTTTTAAGTTTTTTTTAGTCCATATAATTAGTCGTCCAAACAAGACGCACTTTTTTTATATTTTATACCCTTGTTTATTTATACCCTTACTGAGTAAGGATATAATTTCACTTTTAACCTCCTTTAATTCTAACGGAAGAAATTTATTCTATCATAAATATTGAAACTGACAAAATAAAGGTTTTGTAATGAATTTATAGCAAAGAATCACAAGAGTCGAATTCTTTATAAGAAAATTTCAATGTTTTCCAAGTAATTATTTGTAAAAGGGTTTTATTTTACATATTTTGTTCTCTTATTAGGAGAAAATATGGACAAAGACATGGTTTTCTTGTTTTAAAGAAATTTTTCTTTGAATTATATTCATTACTAAAAGTATTTGCTTTAACTTAAGAATTTTTCTTTGCGTTTGAAAATATTACTGGCTAATGTTAAACAAGCATCGTTTCATCCTCGATTACGCTGTAAATATTAATCTGTGTGTGTGTTTGTGGATAATTTATTTTTTTTTGAAACCTACTATATAAATGAATTTATTTTCTAGAACTAAAATAGTTAGATACTATAAATTTTACTTCTTTTTACGGACCATACAATTTGCGCCTCGTTTACCTGAAATAAATTTTAGGCCTTTACCTTTAAAATCTACCTGCACACCTGTTAAGGGTTGTTTGGATTTTCCTGTATCCAGCAATAAATTAAGTGAATGGATTTTCCCCAGAAGTATTAAACGATATCAGTTCAGTATACTCTCTATTTCATTATTACTTGTAACACTGTGCAGGACGGCCCAAAAATGGAACCAAAATATTGCAAAAGTACGAAAGGAGGTGAAGTTATTTTTGTAAATAATTTTAAATTCAGAAAGGGGGAAAAGCGTTGGAGATGTACTATTAAAAGTTATAAAGATGCGAGTTATACTATGGGTGCGGCAAATTTACTAAATTGTGAACATGAAAACCATAACCACTCGGTCTTGGAAATCAGAAAAAGTGCAGCACATGCTGTGTAGTGCTGTGAAGAGGAAAGCTGTAGACGATTTGTGTGAAAAGTTGTATATCTCTGTTGCTACTTACGGGACCCAAGCCAAGTTCAGGGTTTTTAATAGTGAGCCTACTAGAAATGTTTTGAGTTTTGGTAAAGAGAAAGATATTTTTTAATTTGCGAGTTTTCCCCTCTGGTTAAAAAATGAACACGCTTAGGTATCTTATTTATTATTTTTTCTAAACAAATTTTACATCATTTTGTCGAAAATTTATACATTTTAAGAAAAAAAAATATGTTAGTAGAAAGTTATAGTCATTTGAATTATTTTAAACCTAAAATATAACTTTCAAAAATTTTACCAGCCGCCACTGGACCTACCTACTAAAGGTATACCTTTCCATTTCCTGCTTTCTTTACTGTTTTTTACTGAATTTTTTCATTTTTTCCTTATCTAAACTAAGGCAAGTCGAATTTCTAGACATATTTTCTCTTCTTACTTTTATTTACGTGACAATGGTTACCAGGCTGGAAAAGTAACATATGTTTGCCCGAATTTGAGTTTTACGTATACAGCGCAACATATAAACTTACAGTCCGTATAAGGGTGGCTAATAACGCTCCAACCATATTTAGTTTTTTTACAAGAGTCTGCACGGATAAAATGCATGACACGTGAGCTAGTTTTGTAAATTATAGTGTTTGAAATCCAGAAATCGATCAGCATATAAAGTAGGTATGTTTACACCTACCTATTGACCGGAACTCTCACGGTCTAAAATTGTTTACGCTTAGTTAGAACGGACTCAGTGATAAACCACAGTTATGTAAAGCAAATTTGCTGGAAATTCGCCATTTTAGTTCATGTACATATACATTGGGTTTGGAAAAAGTCATAAAAATAAAGCGGTTTGTGTGAAACCAGAACTGGAAATTTATAATATTCAGATTTTTTGATATTTTATTGCTCGTACTAACTGCGATAAACGACCAGAGATACAGCGCAAATAAGATGACAAAACTGAAAATAGCCTGCGTCGAGAGAGTTGAAGGCTGACAGTATTTCTTTAATGGTTTAGTCCCTCCTTGCATGGAGTAAATACTTGGATCAAAATATGATTGAATGTATGACATGCTACTCAATATGTCAGTCATTCTGCCATCAGACAAATTTTTATCCTCTCAGTTTGTTAATGAATTAGCTTAAACCGAGCACCCCTAAATCCGGGCTTTTATTTTAAATGGGTATCAGCTTATACTAGGCAAAGATAACCCTTCCTCTAATGTGTTTAATTCAGGTCAGGGATGTACAAACATTATTCAGTGATTTGGTAGGCGTATATATTAAATACAGCTAGCTACTAACTAACCAAGGGAAATGAAAATCCCAAACTGCCATATTGCATATTTATTTGTATATTTCGTTTATAATAAGTGAAACGATTATATTATTATAAAAATAAGAACGCTTCCAGTTAATCAAACTAGTTGTACAAGCAAAGAAAATTGTTACATTCAAGAAAATCACTTTACAATAAATATATCTTGTCGTTGATACGATGATGGGATACAAAGTTTCCAGTCTGACCCATAGAGGGCGCAACTTACCGTAATATTGACACGGAATCATACTGCTCGCTGGCATACCTTTACCAAAAGTAAAGTTTATGTTGATAGACCTATCACTTTGCAAGAGTTAAAACAAAAAACACGGGAAGAAATTAATGGAATACCATCTGAGATGTATTCAGCAGTTTTTGACCACATTAAGACGGCATTGATAGAGTGTTTTAATCGAAATGGAAGGCATCTCGACCATATAATTTTTAAAATGTAAAACCCGCATATGTTCTGTATATTTGTGCTTCAATAAATTCTTTTTAAAATTTTTAATAAGCATTCAAAAAGGAAAATCCATTCCTGAACACCTTGAATTTGACAATAAAGTTGATGTAGCTTTACATTCTGCAAGTAGTGGGAAAAATCGAGATCGATTTTTTATGGTTTGATTCCAAGAGCTTAATTTTTTTTACAAAAAGTGTATTGTATAGTGTAAGACTGAGCTATTTAAGCAAGATATTGCGAATTTGGCTGATCAAGAGCCGCGCACACTGACCAAAATTTAGTCGCGCAACAAACCTTGATGAGGGAAGATCTGTGTTGTGCTCTTAGCGGTAATTATGGCAATTAACCAATTACTGAAAGATTGGAATCTGGGCCACTTAGTGGCGAAATTCGAAGGTAAATTTCACTTATTTCTGGATTATTTCAGTTCATTGTATCTGTGATTGAGCTAAAAGTAGTATACGGTCACAACCATCTAATGGCTTGATAACAAGAGAATAAATACATTTGTTTAAGAGAATATTTATTTGGCCCTATTCGAAGTCGCGGTTTCATTGAGTAAAATGCAAATGAGTTTCAACCAAGGTATCCTTTTTATCACTGTATTTAGTTTTTTATTATAACAAAGTGTATTTTTCTAGTCTACGTAGACTTCAAGCCTAAGTACCAATATACCATGGGCGTCTGAAGGTTTATTAGCATGGGCTTTAAAGAACTGGAGGTTGGGAGGGGAAGGGAAAACATCTGCAGGCAATTTGTTCCATAATCTGGATACCCTAGGTATGAATGAGCCTGAGAAGTAGGATGTTCTTGGTTTTTGTAGCTGAACAGTGAAGGGATGCATACGTACCGCGCCTCTTGTTGTTCTGTTAGGAACAGTCAAGGAGAGAATTATAGTGGAGAGTTCTTCAGGGCAAATTAATCCGTAGAAGTATCTGTAGAAAGGGGATAAATCCCCAACAGCGCGGCGATGAGCGAGAGAAGGGAGTTTTCTTGTGACGACTGGGTTATTAAAAGTCCAATTACTTTCTTTCTGATGATATAACCAAGGACGTTAAGTGTTTAAGGTGATGGTGCTCCCCAGATATGGATACCAAATGTGTGCATAATTTAATTGCAGTTCTTCAATTTAAGTAAGTTTTGTGATCAAATAATAGTTTGATTGGGTATGATTGATACTAATAATAATAATAATATGTTATTATAATTTACGAGCAAAATACAAGATTTTATTATTTTATTTGTAAAACCCACTCTAATCAAACGTTCTATAATAATAATAATAATGGTAATTATCTCTCTATGATCTACTCAATTTTTAACGATTCTTTGGCTAAAAACCGGATCTATAATTATCCATCCCTTATCTCTTTATCATTTCCAACATCTTTATCTATTATTCACCGTCAAAATCTGACGGGCTGGGCTTTAATCAATTTGTATTAAGAATATTTCACAATGCTGTGGTTGGACCTATCAACTTTTCCTTACTATATTAAATTATTTTTGGGATTGGTTTACCCACTATATTAAAGGCAAAATTTGCAATGGCAATCAAAATTAACTGACAGTATTGACTGTTGTTTCGTACACATAATGCGGTTTCCCGACGATGCGCGATTATTATTATCAAATTCGCGCACATTCCCGTGAAATGATTGAAGCTCGGGAATTGAACCATTTGTGGTAATTAAGAGTGCGTGCTTCCGGTCAGATTTGTGTGACATGTAATTATTTTCATGGATTATTAATGAATTAATATGCCATTAAAAATTCTAAAGGCATAACTAGTTTAATTAACTGGAAACACTCTTATTTTTATTATACACGAGAAAGGAGGATCTTAAATTATTAAATTCAAAAATTCAAAAATTTGAACTAGGTTTAAAACTAGAGTTAAACCGCCCTATCGGCCAAAATTTCGTTTAACTACCAATCCCATCCACAGTTATGCACAGAAAAAACTGCTATGCTATTTGCAATAATAGTACTGTTTTTGACCACTGTCGCATTAGTTATATTAAAGTTAATATTGTCTCAACAAAACGTTATTGAAATAACTACAAAAAAATGTTGCTTTAAATATAGACTTATTATTGGAGTTCAATTCCTCCCTCTTTGAAAACTATATTACCATTATTTCAATGACCAAAATACTATTGCAATCCAATAAATTTCTAATATTCCTTGGAGTGTAGAATTGTAAGAGCCAAAAAATTAAACTATTTGATTGGAATGCTTAAATATAATTGGGCGAAAAATAGCTATTTATAAGCGGTGTGATTCAAATTACAATATATTTTATTAAACGAACAAGAGCTACGGTTGAAATAAAAAAACGTCAAAATTAAGTCAATAATCCTTATATCATTTCAATTAAAATAAACACTCCTATAAAACATATAAGGTATCAGAGAACTAATAAAAAATATTAATTCAATGGGTTCTACTGAAATATTACTTCTGTTGCTCGCGGACACCCTTTGGAGGTTAAAATTGTGCTGTTGCTATTTGTTCATTGAGTGGTCGTTTAAGCTTGCAGCCTGTTTGTTTATAGCGTTATAGGTACGCCAAAAATAATAGATCTTTTGGAATTCTGGGGACTGGAGCAACTCATCTCAGTGTTTGTGGTAAGTAAAACAAATCTAAAAAGCTTTGCCATAATAAGTGTATTTTTTATTGGTAAATCTCTCTTGGTTAGTCTATTATGAGACTGTTTACTCAGCCGATAAGTGATGTTACAAAATTGTTAACATTAAATATGATCGCAAGTTTATTGTTGTGTTTGTATTTTTTAGACATGGTATGGTTTCCACCAAATCTACCTACCAATTTACGAGATTCGAATGCAGTGGTATGCTTCAAATTTGTTCCATCTGGCGTCCTGCAACCCAAAGAAAATATAATACCATACCCATACAAGTCAGAAAGTTTGCAAAAAAAGCAGATCCTGTATTTTCAGTGAAATATATACAGAGTTTATCGTGTTCGCGTCAAAAAGTGATGATAATAAAATGTCGTTCTTTTATATTTAATTTTTTTTGCATTTAAAATCATATTAGCAATCGTAACAATTTTTTTTTAGATGTCTTTTAACACAAAACTTTATGTAAATTATTTAAAAAGAAAATTAATGGGGTAGTTAAAGTTCAAATATTAGCTCTTTGTCTATCCATTAAGAAACGGCATTGAGCTTGACACCTTTCTTTTTTAAGTGTTCTGGCTACATTTGTAATAGTTTATTCGTATTACCAAATATATTAGCCCGACAACTATATTAAGCAAAGTTTGGTAATTACAGTTTGCAATTGTATTGTTTAATATTAATTAATTCACAGAGTTTCCACCTTTTCGCAGAATGAAACTAAATATTACCCTTGTGCTGTATAAGTACAAATGCCAACTTTTTACGGTATAATAATTCATAAAAGGAAGTTATTGTGAACAAAGAAAGTTTTAATGCAGTTTAGAACAGAGTTACTAAAATTAATTCAAACAATTTCTGCCGGGCAGCGCTTGTTCTGCAAAGCCACTCTGTTGCAAAATATGATTTTAATCTTTGATAAATTTTTAATACACAGCAAAAAATAATGTCCTAAAATAAGCTTTAAAAATATTATTTATTTATACAAAAATGTTGTTCAAATTGAAGAAATGTAATTAAATTGTGCATACACATTGTCATAATGAAAAATAGAGCTCTTGTAATTACCAATGGTGGAATTTTAAACCGAATTTTTGTTGCTATCCGTCCACTTGACGTAATTTTGTGTGTGCGTGCCTCGATTGAGCGATTGCGTAGTAATATTAACATTAACAAAATTATGGAAAACATTACAGAAAAAACCCTACGTAAATTAAATTGGATATTAGTTCACTCATTAGTTTATCATTGTTAACCAATAGGTTATAAGATTGCTTGGAATATAAGGTTTTATTGGTTTTTAATAGGTTGTTCGGATATCACAATTATTTGGTGCAGTAATACCCGATTCTAAATTCAATACAAAATATATTATTGGCTTCAATAAAAGTTTATTTGTAAGAATATTTAATCGAAATACTTATTATTATTGTTTCAATTACAACAGTAATTAATTTAATGTAACTTCTTATAGAAAAAAACATGTTTCTTTAAATTCAATCATATGTGGGTTTTGAAGAACAATGCACTTTTATTTATCACTAGCTTATGCCCGCGACTTCGCCCGCGGTTTAACAATTTTACTCCATTACAAACTTTGAACCCCCATTTCACCCCCTTAGGGGTTAATTTATTAAAAAATGTAAAACACGTCTTTAAATATTTATTTTTTAGAGTACTTCTATGAAGTTTCGAATTAATAGGACCATATAATATTCATATAGATAATGAATAATTTCTATTACATCAATTATACTAATATTTAAAACAAATCAAACACCGTTTATTATTTTAAAATAATTTTTATTTACCTAGTATTATTAAATATACATATACATTGTATACATTCTGTAAAAATTTAAATATAAAAGAACATTTTATTAACACCAGTTTTTGATACGAAAAAGGTTAACTTTGTGTATTTTTTCATTTAAAATATAGGATCGGCTTCTTTGCAGATCCTATCAGGGCCTGGTAGACCCGGGCCTGGGGCTCCACTTTCACAGGGGCCCCGCGCTTGACCAGAGCGACACTATACTTATTCAAATAGTACAAGACCAATACATACCTTATTATATGTTTCTATACCTTTTTTAAGACTTTTTGCTGTTTTCTCGAATGTTAATAATTATTATTGTATTTGTAGTAACTAATTTATTTTCCTTTTTGATTTCATTAAAGCGTAATCAATTAGTGTAAGTTAAGTAACTTATTAAGGAAAAAATACTTTTTAAAGTTGTGAGGGGCTCCAGATTGCGTAAAGGGCCTAGAGCCCCTTATAACCAAAAACAGGCACTGCTTCTTTATAAAACATCTGGCTTGTATGGGTACAGTATTATATTTTCTTTGGGGTACAGGATGCAAGATGGAATGAATTTGACGCTTACCACTGCATTCGAATCTCTTAAATTTATAGGTAGATTTGGTAAAAACAATGTCTGAAAAATACAAATACAACAATAAACTTGCGATCATATTTTAATGTTAACAATTTTTTAACAATACGTAGCGGCTGAGTAAACAGTCTTATAATAGAGTAACCAAGAGAGATTTACAAATAAAAAACACACTTATTATTGCAAAGCTTTTTAGAGTTGCTTTACATACCATAAAACACTAAAATGAGTTGCCCCATTCCCAAGAATTGCAAAAGATATATTATTTTTGGCGTGCCTATGCCACAATAAACAAACAGGCTGCAAGCTTAAATGACTATTCAACGAATAAATACCAATAGCACAATTTTAACCCCTCCAAAGGGTGTCCGCGAGCAATAGAAGTAATATTTCAGCCAGGATAATAGAAATGTATTGGTTTCCAGCAGCGGCGTAGCAAGGGTGGGGCGGCGGGGGCGGTCCGCCCCGGGTACCACACCAAGGGGGGTGACATCATGCCATGGAAAATGTGGTCATAAAAATCAGTAAAAAACAAAAATGTATTCTTTCTCATTATTATAATCTAAAAGAAAGCTAATCTTTATAAATTTATATTCCAAATCGCAAGCATTTTTAAATTTCTGTGAACAAACCACGGCTGTCTTTTCATCTTTCAATCATTTCCTTGCATTCTTCATGTTGGTATTGTTATATTGTACCGTTATTTATGATTACGGGTAAAGAAAGGCGAAGGGTATTAAATTTGTTCTTGGAAAAACACATGTTGGGGAAGAATCGCTTGAAATGTACATCGGACGCCAAAGGTCATAAATTAAAGGCAAAGTGGTGACCTGAACGCTTTTTTATGTAACAATGGTCAAAATGCTCCTATTGACAGGACTCTAAATAATGAATGTAGATATTTTATGTATATTCAGATAGGTGCACGTTGTTGGGTTACAGGAGATTGATTAAGTCATGTAACTTTTAGTGATTCCTTGTTGACTGTTGAGATGTTTTTGTACATTTACTCTTGTTGCCTGTTTAATATAAATTTTTATGTCGGCTACCTATTGTTAACTATTTGAAGATTTGTTATATTGTAAAAATGGGGATTCCCCGTAAATTTAATAAATAAATAAATAAATAAATTATTCTTTGAATATACTGCTATTTTAAAAGTATTGGCTTTCAATGGTCATCCCTGACTTAGGGTTGCCACTGTTGCCAGATCCAATATCTTCAAAATCGGGTTATCAGCGTCTGAAGGCTGCTTAGAAATCGGGACTTGGGTCAAAAAATCGGCATGCTATTTTTTAATATATGAAGAGTATATGAAATAATATTCATTTAATAAAAAATGAACTGAAAAGCATACATTAAGCAAACATATAAACTTTTATGAAAATCAAACGTAAAAAATATAGTATATGCTTTAAAACCCATACATCTTAATAAGAACAGTCAGTACCACTTAAACTAAAACTAAATTTTAAAAATCGAGACACGTCGCCGATTTGAAGTGTGTAGGGACGCAGGACATACCCTTTGAAATCGGGACTGTCCCGATAAAATTGGGACGTCTGGCAACCCTATCCCGGCCAAATATTTTAATTAATAAAATAGTATTTTTTAGTTTTATATTTGTGGCGTCAGTGTTTAGTGTGCCTAGTGATTGTAAAAATGCGATACTTACAATGACAATAAAAGAAAATTGTTCCCTACTTGTGAAGAACCTTAGCAAAAACTGGATTGCTTTAAATTTTTTGGAGTTTATAATCGAATAGAATCGAAGATTTTTTTAATTGTAGGGCTCTATTAATTATTTTAAACAAATTGCCCATTCTAAATTTTTCCTATTTAAAAATCCAGAAGTATCAACAAAAATGTGAAAAAAATAGTTTTTTGATAAAATAGAAATTTTGTCGCCAAAAGTAGATAATCCAAATGGGTTAGTTTGGGCGTGGCACCCAAAAAATTTTAGCCTGCTGCGCATTTTTTAACCCTTTGTACCCTACCATGAGGTGATACCGTTGATACCCGCCCCGGGTGTCAGTCACCCTAGCTACGCCGCTGGTTTCCAGTAGGGTTTTGATCATTGAAAAAATGGTAATATAGTTTCCAAAGAAGTAGGAATACTTTTAAACTTTAGTAATAAGTCTATATTTGAAGAAATATTTTTTTCACTATTCAAGTTTTGTTGAGACAATATTAGCTTTATTATATCTAATGTGACAGTCAATGGCGGCTGGTAAAATTTAAAAGTTGTATATATCTGTTCCTACTTACAGGACCCGTATCAAATTTCAAAAAAATCTGTTAGTGGAAAGTTTTTGGCATTTGATTTTTTTTTTTTAATTATATTTGAGGTTTAAAAAAATTCAAATGACTATAACTTTCCGCTAACACATTTTTTCTATTTAAATTTAAAGATTTCCGACAGAATGATGTAAAATTTGTTTAGAAAAAATAATAAATAAAATACCTAAACGCGTTAACTTTTTCCCAGGGTGGGCTTACCTCAACTTTCTTTCGCAAATTACAAAAGGTTTTTTTCTTTACCAAAACGTTCCGGGTGGGCTCACTGATAAAACTTTAAAACCCCTAAAGGTACGGGTCCTGTAAGTAGGTACAGAGATACACAACATTGGTGACAGTGGTCAAAAATAATACTATTATTAAAAATAGCATAGCAGTTTTGTACTGTGTACTGTCTTCCAGTTTTCCTTTTACCAAAAATGGCGCTCTAACAAATCTGTGACACATAATAATGGCCATAGTCGTTTAAAGTAAACCAAGCAAATTTAGAGTTAACTTTAGTCATTTTATTTAATTTCAGTGTGTTCCCATTTCGGGTTTGGGCTTTCGACGAGGCAGCTACAAATGTGTGTGTAGGCGAGGCTTCTATTTTCCAGACACCACAGCGGAACAAAGATACTATAATGGCACTGAAATAGAAGAAGAATATGAGAAACGAATGATGGTAAGTGCTATAATATAACCAGTTTAAGTATGTATATTTTTTCAAGAAGCGAACAATATTCTTCTCAATTACTATACAAATAATAAATAATTAATCTTAGATTTAATTAATTACTCCCATAGTCTAGTATTATGCATCAAACTAATTCGTATAATAAAGACTGACTTTATGATTTACGTTATCAGGAACGTCTCAGATTATGTCGTGAGTTAATAAAGTTACATGCAATGAAAGTGGGCATTTCCTTCAAAGTTATCAGTAAAATCGCGAAAACTTACAGCATTTTATAACCAATAAACTAAACATGCTGTTCCGCAATAAACTACAAAATGTCTTCAAGAGCGTGAGAATGAATCCTTGGTTTTGCATACATTTATCCGTTGGTGCATTCAGTCTTATAGCAGCTTAATAATAGCCATAAAATGTCACTCCATTGATAAATGTGTTTTATTATTTATCTTAGAACAAGATCTAATGTTATGAAAATATATGTACATATATACTGGTTTTAAAGGAAAAATGACTATTTCGCAGCATGATGCAAAATATATAAAAAAATATACGACATTTTATACAATATGAATGAATTATGAATGAATAGTATGAATATGAATATGAAGTTTAAAAAAGTTGATGACCTAGCGCATGTGGTAGTACCTAGAAAACAATGGACAAAGAAAACAAGTAAACTTTACAACTGTTTGTGAAAACTCCAGGTCTAACGTTGCAAAGTGGTCAAGCAGCACTGAAGAAAAAATGACGCTTAGTAGCTAATTACATAAAATATAGAAGCACGGTGAAAAACCACTTGTTTCCACAAATGTAATTTTTCGGATGAAGCATCCTCTAGGGCAGGTAGCAGAATCACTCATACCTGATGTACCCCAAACAATAGATTGATCCAGTGGACTGTTAGTGTTAAACACCCGGTGAAGGTGCATTTTTGGAGCTGTTTCTTAAAGAAAGGATATGGAATTTGACACTTGTTAACCCGGTCTTTAAACGCCGAGAGAATGGTTAAAATTTACAAAAAAACATTGCTGCATTCTGCCAAAAATGGTTTAAAATCCCAAACCATCAGTGGACACTACAGGAAGACAACGACCATAAACACCCAAGTTGCCTCTTCACCGCATGAAAAGAACAAATTAACGTGGAAGTATTAGATTGGCCGTCACAGTCACCAGAAGAGTCCCATTGAAAATGTCTGGTCGCTAAAAAAAATGTGTGACCGTGAAAATATATAATATGACAGTGAAAAAAAAAACTCATGCGACAAACTAAATTAACATGGATATTTTTACCTCTAGCTTATTCTCTAAAATTAGTAAAAAAGTAAGCATTGCAGATGTCAGGCAATCATTGAAAATAAAGGAGACTGACGAATTATGAACAATAATGCATCCAAGTAGTAATCACAAAGCATGTGTGTAGTTTTTTTCAGGACTAAAAAACCTGTATTTTTACCATCTTTTCGTACTGATTGTAATTCAAGTTTTATCTTCTGAGACGAGAACATTATAAAAAAATAGTTTTTATTGCATATCTCAAAATAAAAAAGTAGCATAGGTACATCCCATATAAAGGTATGAATTAAAAGATGTGGAATGTCCACCGAGATCATTTTAAGCAATTAGGTTTGACTTTTGACTACTCGTTATAAGAATTTTTATCAGGAAAACTATAAAAGTCATAGCAGCATTAAAAGCTTGTAATAGAACAATTCCATCACCATTATCTAGTACAAGGCATGTTAAAATAATAACGTGCTTCCAAAGTTTCAGAATTTTTATTAAGTTTCCTTAAACGTGAATCTACATATTAAAGGTCGTTTGATCGCAGACTCTCCCATTAAGAAATTGTTCTCTGTAGTCTCTTGACTGCCGAGGCATTCTTGCTTTAAAGTTCATACATTAAGTGCATATTCGCATAGTCCAAGAAAATACCGTCTATGTGAAATAAGTTTAAGAAATATTCATACATAACACTTTGAGAATCTTACGGAAATAAAGACGAGGAACTGAAATTATTATCTGTCTCAAGTTTTAGAAACAAAATAAGAGTAAGTAGTTTTAAAGGGGACACAGGCAGACAAAAAGAAGCTTTATGTTCGGTGATCTCAGCTGGCACAAACACATTACTTCAGTAGCCACATCGGCAGCTAAAAAGCTTGGTTTTCTCTTTCGAACCAGAAAATACTTCTTCTCTTCCAACTTATACATTCTCTATGTTTTCCAAATAAGACCTAACCTAGAGTACTGTTCCCACATTTGGGGAGCGACATCACCTTCGACACTGAACATCCTTGATTCTATCCAAAAGAGAGCCATTCGACTCATCAATAACTCAGTTCTAACAAGAAAACTCCCTTCTCTCACTCATCGCCGCTCTGTTGGGGATTTATCCCTTTTCTACCGGTACTTCCACGGATTTTGCTCTAAAGAACTAGCCGGTATTATTCCTCCCTAGACTGTTCCTAACAGAACAACAAGAGGCGCATTACGTATGCATCTCCTTACTGCCCAGTTTCAAAAGCCTAGAACAGACGGCTACGTGAGTAGTCTTAGATAAAAGTCTACGTGAGATGTCTTAGATAAAAGAAAATACTTCACTAACACCCTGTATAAGTGTCCCGCATTTTTATTCAATGTCCCGCTTTTTTTACTAGCAAATCCCGCTAAACGAAAATGAGGACTTGGCAACCATATGTGTGTGTGCCAGTGTTATCTACGTATAAATCGATTTTGCTTTTTTTATTACAGCAAGTAAAAAAATTAACATCCAGTAGAGGACTGAAAAAATTATCCTGCACATAAGCCAAAGGGAGTGCTACCTCTTAAAAGAAATTCGCTTTTAAGGACATTCAGTCTGTCAGCTTATTCCATTCGGACGTGTGAAGATTTCATGAAAAGGTTTTGTTTCCGGTTGAAATTCGTCTCGGATATTGCCAGTTTCCTAGTTGAGAATAAAAAGTTATTTGACCCAAGCAGTGGCTGGTGCCAAACCCAGAAGATAGGCAACACATTATTTCGCTATTAGGTTGGAAAAAAGTAACCTTTTTCTTTTTCCTCTTACCGTTTTAATAGTAAAATGCAGAAACATTTCCAGAAAACCCAGTTTTTTGACATTTTCCCAACCGATGGAGACTTTTTCTTCTTGTTTTACTAATTCCTAACTTTGCTGATTAGTATAAAACAATGTAACTTGCCCTCCTTTAAAAAACTTTTTTACTTCATTCAGGTTTATTTGCTTTCCTTGCAAAACTTATAAGCACCGGGCAGGCATGACATTTTTATTAGAAGTTATATCTTGTATTCGATACCATGGAGAAAATGAACACGACTCATTTTACGTTTTTTCTTAATTCTAATAAACATAAATACAAATTAGACTTGTCACTTTTCGGGATTAGGCGTTCAACTTTGTGACAAAATGTTAACGGGACTTTTATTTCAATAAGTTAACTAAAGCTTAAAAGGCAAGGCCTGTACCAGCTGAAGCAATTTCTTGCTAGCTAATTAAGATGACACAGCACAGCTTAGGAAAAAAATAATTAAAGGAAAAAATATGTATAATATAATAAATCTGAATTCTATTTCACAAGAACTTTTCAGGAGTAATAATTCAAGACATGCTTGATTGATTCTCCGCGGCATACTTTGAAGACAATTTTTTTTTGATCTTCTGTTATGTGCAATAATTTGTACATGTGTATATTTATTGACGAGGTCCTATAAATCTTGTAAATTCCTCCTAACAAAGGTAAAAACCTAAAAGGTTAATAAAGCATCTAAACTTTGTAAGCCTGATTTCAGAAAATGCCGATAACCTAATGGGTCCCACAGATAATTCCTTTTCTTTGTTGTTAATGCAAGGCATTAATCAATAGCTGAGAATCTAGATTTCGGATCTAAAAATATTTTCTTTCTCTGCTTACACTCCTAACAGGCCTTAGGTCAGTCAAAATATATGTATAAAAAGAACCAGGTAAAAATACATCGGAAATAATAATATTATGTAGAAACTGGCATGAATATTCTTATTTTAATTTCCTTTTTGTATTTTATTTCAATAGATATTTTATAGATATTTCTTTCCCTTTTAAATCATCACGAGTACCTTGGGTTTACCGGGTTATTTATATTCTCAAAGCGAATATTTCGACTTTCTGGTAAAGCTTCCAGTTTCTTTGATCTCTCGATTATCATTTTATATAGTTAGAACTATCGAATGTTGCAACCTAATAATAGTCATTATCTTTTCGTTTTATTCTTGCAATATTCTTACAAATATCGATTTAGGGACTAAAATATGTATGAACGTCATACATATCAAAAAACCAAGTCCTAATACTTCGAGAAATACCGTGACAGATTTTTTTTATTTGAGACAGCCCACGAAGACTTCAAGCCTATAGGTACTAACGTACCATGGGGTCCTAGGCGAAGGGAAATGTAATCTATTGACGGGGTATTTTGGTGGTTTGGAGGGGAAGGGAAAACATCTGCAGGCCATAAACTGGAGACCCTAGGTATGAGTGAGCGATAGATGTGCGATATTCTAGGCTTTTCTAGCTGGGCCGTAAAGAAATGCATATGTCACGCGCTTCTTGTTGTTCTGTTAGGAACAATCAAGGGAGGAATTAGAGCAGCTAGATTTTTAGAGTGGAAGTATCGGTAGAAAAGAGATAAATCCCCAACAGCGCGGCGATGAGCAAGAGAAGGGAGTTTTCTTGTGAGGGCTGGGTCACTTATGAGTCGAATGGATAGAATCAAGGATTCTAAGTGTCGAAGGTGATGTCGCTCCCCAGATATGGAAACAATACTCTAGGCTAGGTCTTATTTGTTAAACATAGAGAGTGTGTAAGTTGGAAGGGGGGAAGTATTTTTGGTCTTGAGCGAGAAAATCAAGCTTCTTTGCTGCTGATGAGGCTATTCAAGTAATGTGTTTGTGCCAGCTGAGATCATGTTCGAAAGCGATGCCAACAAGATCGAACGTTTCATTATTCTGTAGGGCTTGGTTATTCATGTGGATGGACTAAGTGTTTCCGGATTTTTTGCATGATAGGGAGCAGGACGAGTTTTGGAGGCGTTGAAATGAACAAGGTTCTTGTCACCCCAGTCTAGGATTACTTGAAGATCTTAGGAAAGGGATAGGTGCATAGATCTGCTTCTATTATCCAGCTCTTGATTCGGGAGTTGTCTGGAAAAATGAATGTTGGAGTGTGTCGAGAGAAAATCAAAGAACTCATTGTAGGAGTTGTTTTACAGGGAGCGGTAGACAGACAACAGATAAATTTAGTAGATTTAAGGGTAAGATTTAGCCAGAGAACATCGGGCTTGCCTGATTCCAGGTTCCAGGGTCTGGTGCAAGAAAGACTGCTGCGAACGTTGGCACATACCCCACCATAAAGACGAAAAGATGACAGAAGTTTATAGCCTGCTAATAGGAGATGATTGGTTGAGGATTTGGGACTGATTTGGGTTTCGGTCAGAAAAAGAATGTGGGGTTTGCATGATTGGAGGTAGTGGTGGACAGAGTCCAAATTGGAATTAAGCTCGCAGATGTTGACAAAGGTTATTATACTTTTGGAATTCTTTGACGGTGGGCCCCCCTGAGTGCCCCTCGCCCGGAGATCCGAATAGAGGGGTAGTTTACCTCCAGAATTTTTTACCCCTGGGAGCCATCGTCATTCTCAATTTTTTTTTTTTGAAGTGATAGAAGAGAGTAGGATTAGAAGTGACAGAAAAAGAAGAGGAAAGAGAAAGAATGACAGTTGAGAAAGAAAAGGAAAAAACCGACTCGCGCACCCAGGGCTTTACCAGCTTTTTAAGTGAGTGAGTGTGATCTTTTTCTAATCAGTCTTCAGCGCTTACCACTTTTTTTATAGATTGTATTTCTGACATTTGCTTTTTAATAATCCCACCTATCTTTTGCAAAACCTATTTCTTAAAGCAATGGCTTTTTTAGGTTTCTTTTTTAACTTTTATAATATCAAAAACTTTTTAACAAAACATTTTAAGTACACTAGAAAGGCTTGTAATTTCCATTTAAATGTGTAACTGTCTGAAATCGGAGCAAACCCTTGGGAAAAGCGCTCAGTGCTTAATATTTTCATACATTTTTCAACAGTTTGGTTAAAACGTTACAGCTTTGTTATTACTGCTGTGTTACCACAGTGGGAAAAATTTAACTTTTAGCAGATTAAAAAGATATTTTTTATTATGAGTTTTGCAACAATTTCTGCCGATGTACGAAAGGGTTGAAACCTAAAATAGCATACCTCTTATATTCAAGGGAGCCAAAGGTGCTCGGGTGGCACACCGAAAGTATTCCACCCAGGTTTATTTTCTTTTATAAATAAATCAAAAAACGCTAGGAGACATATTTTTTTGGTATTTTCACCCACCGTGTTGGAACCCCTAAGCCGGGATGGAGTAATACCTTATTTTAAAGGAACTGAATTGCCTTTCCAACGGGAGCTTGCTTGGGTCAAATCCGGCGAACAGTTTCTGAGAAATGAGACTTTAAAAATTTAAAATTTAAAAGTATCGAAATTTCTTACCAGTTGTTTCATTCAAGTAAATGCTGAAAATGTTCACCCTCAACCTCCATGCAATTATAAAGGCACTATCTGAAATGTTCGCGCACATTATGAAGCATTTCGGAACTTATTTGTAGGCACTAGTACTCTATTCGTTGTCGCAAGTCTTCTAAAGAATTGGGCTGGGTTGCATATATTTTTTGTTTTTAAATGTCCCCACAAGAAAAGGTCCAGTGGCGATAGATCAGGAGATCTTGAAGGTCATTCAATAGGACCTCTCTCGCAATCAGTTGTCATCCAGATACGACCTTACAGGAAATGCATAGTATGGAGGATGCCCCATCTTGCTGGAAAATTAGATTTCCTGGCCGATGACGGTCATCTTCAATAGCATTCGTTAAAGCAGGGTCAGTAGTGGTTTCTAACAACTCTAGGTACATTTCACCAGTTAAGTTGCCAGGAAGAAAATGTGGCTCGATAATACGGTCCCCAAAAATTTCGGCCCACACATTACATTTTTCTAGATATTAAGTATGTACTCAGTGCCGGCTTGTGAAATTTCAAAGTTGTATATCTCTGTTCCTACTTACAGGACAGGTACCAAATTTAGGGGTTTTAATAGTGAGCCCTCTGGGAATGTTTTGGTAAAGAAAAAAATATTTTGTATTTGCGAAAAAAATTTGAATTTTTTTAGCCCCCCCTCTGGGAAAAACATGAACGAGTTTAGGTATTTTATTATTATTTTTTCTAAACAAATTTTACATTATTTTGTCGAGAATTTTTGAATTTTAAGAGAGCGGGTACGGATCGAGCCTTTTCTAATTTATTTATTTAAAAGAAAATAAACATGGGAGGATAGTTCTTAGTGGACCACCCTGGATAAGTCATACCTAAATATAAAATACCAATGTTAGTGTATAATGTTTTCGGTATGAACTATATTTCATATCAGACAAGATACCAATCCCCAGAGATATTAGCAGACGACATTGTATACCAACCTATTTTCTGAAACATGTTTTAGTCTTGATACTTTATCTGAAAGCTCGCAACCGTAAAGAAGCTATTACTTAACTTGTTACTTGGTACAAGTTTAAAGAGAAAACCGCAGAAGACAAAAAAATATATTACGTTTCAACAAATATAATATAAAACCGAAAAGCAACTTACCAGGAGAATTTAAGACACTTTATAAAGTATCGTAGCTTAGTAAGAAATTCCTCTAAACAATTTTTAAAACATAAATTGAATTTAAAAAGTAATAATCGCGACATCAAGACATTTTCCCGTATATTAAGTTCACATTTAAATCCTTTTTCGCAATATATTTTCTGTATCGTGCTGGGAACAGGAAAGATTTTCCCATGATCCTGCCGGGCAAATCACTTTAACTAACTAAATTTTGTTTATTGTCTTTTTTAGCTCCACAGGTTCTCACAAAAAAGTGGATATATTGAGAGGGATTTTTAAATGTTTTACAATAAACTGGTAATAAAAATATTTGATAATTTACAAATAACATCAAAAGATTTTTCAAAGAAAACAAGCATCTAGGATACTTATTTCTGATTAATCTGTGATAATTTATGTACACAAACGGAAATATTTGTTGAATAAATTTGTAAAAAGCTCGTTTTAAGCTTTTTCGTTGACCTATTGCCTGAAATAAACTATTATCGACTCCAACTATAATAAATCCTGGTAAATTTGCAAAAACTGTAAAACTAATAAAATAGCAGGTAAAGATAATTTTAATATGATCAATAAAGGGTATCAATAACCCATACATATATAAAATAATTACCTGATTTAATAACTGGGAAATATTTGAATTTAGTTCCTATCCGTGCAGTTGTTATATGATTTCAGTCGTATTTTTTGTTATTCCTAGCGTGTTAAATATGTGGCATCCTTGGAAAGACGTTGATCATAGTGCCTGGCGTAGTGCGAATTTAAAAAGAAATATTTATCGCCCGACTCCAAGCAAATTGTTAAAAATGTGTTTGTTTCTTTATTGAACAAGGGGTTTAATGTAAATACAGCTGCAGCAGAAACGTCTTTATTAACTAATCTACACTTAAAGATATTGTGACAAAGCAAGTTAAAGACAAGAAAATACGTAGTGATGCTGGTAAAAGCAAGTGTTTTAACGAAATCAGCAAAGATTTAATACTTAGAAAAATGTATGCTATGTACGAAGAGAAAATTTTGCCCACGTTCGTTTTATTAAAGCAACGACCAATGAAAGATGAAACCAACATTTCTTGCAGAAGGACAAGTCTCTGGAGAGTATTATCTCAAAATGGGTTTTACATATCGGACCATTAGTAAAAGACAAATATTAATGGAGTCATAAAAATTGTGATCTTCTAAAAATATTAAAAACATTTAATATTAAAAAGAAATATGTATGTGATACATATAATAATACAACTTACCTTTTTTAAGATGTCTAACAAGAATTTACTATTACTAAGTTTTCTTAGCACCTTCATTGTCTCTCTTTTATTAATGTACGAAATAATTTATACCATGTCTGTTCACAGCACATAAAAGTAGCTTTAGCATCTGAAATTAGCAAGATATAGCAATCATTAACGCTAAAATACAAAGTTGTTAATGTTGGTCAATAATTTACGGTTTGTCATGAAATGGAAAAGTCCCTAGAGCCAATTAAGCTACTGACAAAACAAATTACGTACATTTGCATTTACGACAACACATTAGTTCTGCGGAGGTATTGCTTAGAATTTTTCAATCAGTGACTGCCATCACAGGGTCTCATCAATAGAGAACAGTTTAAAATACTTTAATTTTTATAAAAAACAACTTTGGTACACACCGACGGTGGGTGGCGCCAGCGCTTTAAACACGTGTTTTACACTTTTTAGTAAATCAACCCCTAAGGGGTGAAATGAGGGTTCAAAATTTGTAATGGGGTAAAATTGTTATACCGCGGACTATTAAGTCCTATTAAGTCGAAATTTCATAGAGGTACTCCAAAAAATACTTGTTTAAACACGTGTTTTATAGTTTTTAATAAATCAACCCCTAAGAGGGTGAACTAGGGGTTTAAATTTTGTAGTGGAGTAAAATTGAAATATCGCGGACGAAGTCGCGGTCGAGAGCTAGCGCGTTTATAGAAATAAACCTCAACAAGAGCTTACAATTTCAAAAGATTTCATTTTAGGAGTTGCATTTTATATAACAAAATTTTAATGTATATTCGAGTAATTCTTAGTAGACGTTAATTGAAATTAAAAATTAAAAGGATTTTCAGTACACCCATATCTTATTGCAACGAAATAAGTTCCAAGATATGGATTTCTCAATTTAAAAAAAAACATTTCTTTGAAGTAAGTATATCAAAGAAAGGATTTACTTTTTTGAAAAAAAATCCTTAAGAGTTTCTTATTTTGCGTGTACACCGTATGAATGTAAAAATGGCGATTCCAGTAAAAATTCCCAAGGCAATATTTTCAGTACAGCTTTTCTCATACGTTATACATGACCGTAGACGAATTTAAATCATTTTTTCGTGTACATCTCTAAGGAAAAGTAAATTCTTTCATGTGTCGTTGACAGATCCTACTTATTTTACCCCAATGCTGGATAATAAAATCAAGTAACATAATATATATATAGCTATATAAAATATTTTTCAAGGACTCAATACCAGCAGAAGCAACAAGTTTGAAAAGAAATGTACCTGCAGAGTTTATTCTAAAACATATTTTTTGATTTCCTCGAAATATTATAATGGTTGAAATGTAGCATGAGAAATTCCTCTCTAGCGTTACCAATTCACGACTCTCGACAGTTCAGTCTGCAGGATTCTACCTGCAGGTGCGATAAATTCTTGGCCTTTCCAGATTTATAAGGACGTGAATAGCAGTTTGAACAAAACACCAGGAGGTCATATATTTTCCTGTTCTGGCCAAACATAAATGTCAATTTTAAAGAATGTCCTGCTTTGTTGTCTGAAATCCGTTTAAAAATAATAGAACTAGAATGTAAAAGACAACAGAAATGCTTGCTCTTTTGTCCATCTGACTAAATGCCAAGACCACAATCGAAAATCGTTTGTTTTTTTAACTGTAATCTACCTAAATATATTTTCCTATTTTTTATTCTTAACTTCTTTGCGTTATTTGAGTACAATCGAATTTATAACCTAGTGCTGTCAATTTATGAACAGATATATCAAAAAGCACGCCAGAGGCTACTAAGTGCCAAATTGTTACTGTATTTATCAATATTGAAGTATATCTCATCTGAATGTAAAATATACATCAAAGAAGGATGAATCCAAGAAATGCCTTCAGGCTAGAAGCGCTCAGGAGATATTGATATAATATGTATAATATGAAAGAAAATAAAAAACAAAAAAATAGCTGCAGGCGGAATATATTACAATATTTTATTTCTTTGGCTTTAAAACACAGAAAAATAAAAATTTAAATTTTGTAGCAGAAACTTACAGGCTTTTCAAAGAAGTAGATATGCTAGTAACTATAACAAATGGTGTCATTTTTAGGTTAACTGCGTATGGAGATATTGTAAAGTACTGTGCTATACATTACTTAAAGGGCAGATTTCTGTGAGAAACAGAATGCATGAGTTGGACCTTAATTCTGTAGACCACTTCGTGTTATTACAATGCAAAGAGGCAATGGCGCTCACATACTCTAATGGGCACAAGAACGCCAAAACTGCTGAGAACAACAATGAGATTCAGCGCTTTTCACAGATAAATCAAGATTTCGTTTTCATCCAGATTCGAGAAGTCAAGTCTGGAGAACATCTGGACATATTGGCCTGGCAGTAATTTCGGAAGCGTACCATTACCAAGATGGTACAGTTATGGTCCACTACGTGTTTCTCCATTACAGAGAAGCAAAGGCGCTCACAGACTTGAATGAGCACGAGAAAATCAAAACTGCGAAGAACAAGAATGGTAATTAGTGCTTTTCATAGATAAATCAAGTTGGTTTTGATCCAGATTCGAGAAGCCGAGTCTGGAGACCATCTGGATATATTGGCCTTGCATGAGTTCTCGTTTTTCTGTAGGACTTTTTAAATGCGGTTACGTACCGAGACAGTATTCAGTATTTTGTGCTTCCAGCTTCGCGAGTCGGACCAAGAATGATAATGCCCGCTCCCATACAGCTAGACTAGTGCGTGAATTTTTGCAAAACCAGAATTTCGCTGTTTTTTCGTGGGCTGCGCAGTCTCCAGGCCTTAATCTCATTAAACATCTATGGGATTTAATGGGTAGAAGACTTTTAAATCAAACGGAGGATATTTTACACGAGGCAGCAACTTTTTAAATGTCTTGGAACTTTACGAATGTCTGGAAGCTTTGGAATGCCACCAAATAAAGGGAAAGCATCCACCTTTTCGATGCAGGGCTGCTATTAATGCACCGTACGGTCACACGACTTACTAATATATTTTAAATTTATTTAAAATACAATTTTTTTTCTTAAATGGGAAAAAATCATAAAATAAATACATTTTTGCTGTTTCTCTTTATTTTGGGTAAGTCTGTACGAAAAAATTGTTAAGTTTGCCATTTGTAATAAAAGGATCTTTAGGAATTTTAACTTTTTTTTCGTTGAAAATAAAAAACAAAAGTCTTATTTATTTTCATTTTTATGGGATATTTAAACATCTGACAAGAATCACTTTTATATTCTTAATACTTATTTTAAATATAGTCTCAACTACACCAAGACACAAATTTTAACCCCATAGCAACCCTGTTTGGAGCTGAATATGTTATTTGTTTTTGTTTCTCTGTGGCAATACCCTTGTTTTGGGTCCAAATTAAAACAATATTTGAAGTGTACCCTTACCCTTTTAGGCTCAAAAATAGATTACTTTTACATATTTACGTGGTTAAATTATCACAAGCAAGATAATACAGAAGAAATAACAATTACTAATAAAAGATAAGACTTTTTATGGACATATAAATAAAATATTATTACCAAATTTATGGAGATTATTTTCTGTTATCGGCTATATTTATTTGAACGCCAGGTATTAAGAGTTTGCCTACATGAATCTACCTTATCTCCTATTTATAGATATAATGAAAACATGTTTTTGAAGTATCAAATGTGAAATTCTAACAAATAAGAAAGAGCTGTGAAAGGTTCGCAAGGATTTTTCGCGGCTTTTGTTAAGATTTTTGAAACGCCTTTTCAGGTGGATAAATAAAATATTATTTACTTATACTAAAAGCACTTTAAAGAGTTTATTTTAACAACGGGTAGTCAAAACTACGGTAAAAAAAACTGGTATTTTTAGTGTTGCGTACTAAAATTAGCAAAATACTTCCAAGCCACTTTGGTGTCCGTCTGTCTATCACAGGCGATTTTCTTTGAAATTATTCAACGTAAAAATTAGAAATTTAGCACAGAGATAGAGTGTGGAAGTATAAGAAGTTGAATTTTAATTCTGGGGGTTAAATTTCATGGGGTAAATTGGGAGGTAATTGGAAAAAATTCAAGAGCATCGTTTAGGGTGTCAAATAAAAGCTTTCTGAAGCACGAATTCAAAAATATATGTGATGTATTTGTATGCATCTTTTTAAACATTTTTCGGGGAAAACGCTTAAAATTTGCTGTCCCCCACCCTTATCACCAAAAGGATCGCTCAGAAGAATCTGAAAAAATCAAGAACATTGAGAATTAGGTGTAGATTGAAGCAAAATTATCAGGATTAAAAAATTCTAGCGCGATCAATTTTTATAAACAATTTAATTGTTTATTTTCCTTATAACTGCTGAACCATTGGTTTTAGAGAAAATATTTTTGGACAAAAAAAGTTTCTCACGATGTAAGGAACACATTTTGTCCCTACGTTTCTTTTTCAAAATTTTTTAATTTGGCTCAGTCGAAACGCTCCTTCCTTAGCTCCGCGCATAAGCAATGTGATACAGCGTTGGTGCTGTTGACGGCGAGTAGCGCGGCAGATGGGCGGAGATCGGGCGGCCGAGGTTTGCTCAGAAGTGAAGGGCTGATGGCACGGAACACTAATTGTGCAAGTATAGCTTGCACTTGACCGATTTTTTCTATTTGTTATTAGAAAAAAAATTTTAACACCTATTTTTAAATTAATTTTGTAAAGAAAATTGTGTTTTATCACACCACACTTAAAAACGCGTGGATTATATATGACTCTTAAGTTCGATTTGCCATAAATTTTATCTTAAACGCAGGCACATCCACTACTTTATGAAATGTCCATAAATTATAATAAACTACCCTATTCCTCTTGACTTCGTTTACACTGAATTACGTCATTCGTGCATCTACCGGTATGTCGAAAATTTAACATGATCTTTTAGAAAATTTGAAACAATAATAGCTATTTTGCATCAAATGAGGTGCATATTCTTACAAATAAACTTCTAGTGAAACCAATGATAGTTTTCATTGAATTTAGAATAGGGTATTACTGGCATCATTTGAACGATCCATTAGAAACCAATGAAACCTTATATTTCAAGCAATCTCATAACCTATTGGTTAACAATAATAAACTAATCATTGAAATAAACCGAATTTGTATTGTGCAATACGAAATAGAGTGTCATTGAGTGAATGGGTATCCAATTCAATATACGATAGTGCTTTTTCTGTGTACAGTTCGTTTTGCTCCCTAGATTGTTTATCAGTTTTATAGCCATGTAAGTAAATATGTATACATTTTTATTGTGAACTAATAGTTTTTGCTCAGTTTTGCTCAAAAAATAGTTTTATTTCTATTTGCCTAAATATGGTTTAGGCAAATATCACCTTCCTAGTCAAACAGCATTTGCCTAATCTTTGGCAAGTAAAAAATAATAAAAATGATATTTGCCCAGGCAGATAGCATTTGCCTAATATAATACATTAATAAGTCCATAATCATTTGCCTAACAACGATTACGGCAAATGCCATTTTACTAGGTAAATAACTTTTAATTAGCAATTACTTCTTGAAGTCATTTGCCCAGACAGATAGCATTTGCCTAGACGAAAGCCATTTGTCTAAAATAAATATATGTCTGTGAATATGTAATGCCATTGTGTTGTTTATAAACTTACGAGTTAGGTATTGTCGCAATGGCTGAAACATATTTTTCTTAGCTGAAAGTAATAAAAAATAATTTATGTAACACGATGACGAAAGAGAGACTTTCAAAATGTCTGTCTAATAACCACAGAACAGCAAGAAGCAAGGAAATTAAAGCTGGACGATTTAATAAACGATTCTGCAAAAAAAATGTGAGGCGGCAATCGCGATTTTTAAAAAAATACAAAGTTTTTAAAACTTTTGTTCAATCATAAAATTTGTCACATTGATTGTCTTGTGCCGGTTAAAAAGTAATTTTTTTAATTAAAATAATATATAGGATTGAATTTTAAGTTTAGAATAAACAGCGGACAACATGGGCTGGTGGGCGCCGACCAGTAGAGGGCGGGAGGCTATCGCCCTCCTTTGCTGCCCTTGGCTACAAATAAACATAAAGAAAATAATAGGAAAGTGCGTGGGTCCTTAAACAAATCATTCTTTACCCAAATGTTGGGTCCTCTGGTACTTCCCATACTTTTTTTCTTAAATTTAAAATTTCTATTGACTTGGCCTGGTCAGTCATAAAGTCACTATTAATTTGTACAAAACTAGAGACTTTCTCGTATTCTGTGTCCAAATCTTTGCAGGAAAATTCTAAATTATAACTGAAAGTTGTAGAAAGTTAAAACGGTTTTTATTAAGAACAAGTGGCAGTAATTATAACCGATTAAAACTTGACTCAAAAGTTACCTTTTAATTAATAAAGTTTTTGGGTTATTGTTATCGCCTAAATGCAGTTTATAAACATAACTAAATACTGTGATGAAATAGAAGCAGTAAAGCTTGAAAAGCGCTTACGAAGAAAATTAATTTTGGTTGACCAAAATTAATCAAAAATGTTTCTTGTGCCTTTTTTCCTTTTTTTTATCTGTATACTTCAATCCCAACGTACTGTGTGCATCTAAGGAGACGGGATATGCAATCTATTGATACGGGATTTAAAGAATTGGAGGTTGGGACGGGAACACAAAACATCTACGGGCAATTGGTTCCATAATCTAGAGACCCTGGATATGAATCAGCAAGAGAAGAGGGATGTTTTAGGCTTTAGTAGCTGGACAGTAAAGGGATGCATGTGGGGCGCTCCTTGTGTTCTGTCCGTAGAAATGTCGATAGAAAAGGGACAGAACCCTAGTCTAAGATTAATAACGCGAAACGGTATCCAATTATTTCCCAATATGTTTGCAAATTTTCATGATCCAGCGCATTCGCCAAAATTTATGCGCAATTTCCAGGTATATTTTCGTACATAAATGTACACAACATGGGGTAATCTTTGGCCAAAGAAAAGGGGTGTGTATATAGAACTCTAACTCGGGAATTTAGGCTTCATTACATTATATTTTAGTTTTTTACAACAGAACACACTGCATTCTCAAACTAGTTTTATTTTATTTTACAATACGTGTTACTTAACCTAGCCTTATTTTCATCGACTTATTATGTCATTATTTTAGAACTTCACTTGATAGTGATTTGAGTACATTCAAAAATATATATTTTTTTGCCTTTCTATACTAAGTGACAAAGAAAGGTAAACACCCATTTATATTTAATATATTTTAATAATTTTTGGCTTACATGTTTAGTAGACAATGGTTAATAATAATTGATTAGGTTTCCAGCCAAATCCGATAAACACCAATGGAATTAAGTTCAATAATGTGTCGAATATCCTCGGTTTCTTATACACTCATTGACACGCCTGGGCATTGTTCTGATAAGATGGTCTATATCGTCTTGGGGTATCTCATTCCAGGCTACCTCTACCTCATGTCTAAGTGCTGCCAGAGTCTGAGGGGGGTGCTGTAAGTTTAACAACTTGCGACCAATGATGTCCCACACATGTTCGATCGGTGACAGATCAGGTGATCTTGGTGGCCATGGTAAGCGGTTAATGTGGTGTTGGTTCATGAAGTCCAGGGCTTGTCTAGCTACATGCGGTCTGGCGTTATCTTGTTGAAAACTAGGGTTCTGGAGGGTTTCCAGATATGGAAGGACATGTTGTTCCACTACTTCCTGAATGAAACGGCGCGCTGTCATGTTACCTCTAATAAAGACTAGAGGTGTCCTGCTACCATATGCAATGGCACCCCATACCATTACCCCCCACGGTATGATGAACATACCTCTGCATGTCAAGCTACGGATCACGTCTTTCACCACATCGCCTTCTTACCCTTGCACGACCATCATGCATACCCAAACAAAGGTGGGATTCATCGCTAAAGACCACTCTGTTCCATTCATCGTTCCATTGTAGTCTGTCTCTGCACCATTGCAGTCGATTGCGTCCATGCTCAGGAGTGAGGGGCAACACCCAATGGGGACGGTAAGAAAAAAGACCAAAACTTCTTATCCGTCGATATACTGTACGCATCGCAACCATCCTTCCATGTTCTTCAAACCAAACCACTGATTCGCAATCGCCGACTGGTACTAAAGCGGTCTCTAATAGCCAAAAGTCTAAGACGACGATCTTGACGCTCGGTTGTTCCCCTGCGACGTCCAGTGCCCCTAGCTCTGTGTTCACGGGCTTCTTGGGCCCATGCCTGCCAACATCTCAAAATGGTGCGTAAAGATCTGTTGGTTCTTCTGTTAATTTCTCTAACTGAAAGACCTGCTTCTCGTAAGCCCACAATCCGCCCTCTCTCAAAGTCACTAAGCTGAGGAATTTGACGAAGTCTACGCACTCGCGGCATAATTATGCCTTAAAACAACACTTTGCAAAACACTTTTTATCAGTCAAACGACAAATGTGAACAAAAATTGCTAAAACTACAATCCCATGCAGCTCAAACCAGTATAAAATAGTCGGGTAAAAACGACAAGATAGTGCATAGATAAGGCTGAAAATTTAATCAGTTTTTATTTGACCCAAAATCAATTTGCATGCAAAAAATTATTACAATGAAATTATAAATACTTGGTGTTTACCTTTCTTTGTCACTTAGTATATTGGTAAAGCGATTTAAGTCCTCAGGTCGGGTATTTATTTGTTGCCATTAGTAACCTTAAATTAAAAGAGCTTGGTGTCTCAGTTCAGAAACTCTGAAAAGCTAATACAATAAAAAACTGAGTTGCTCCCTTAAAAAGCGTAAGTATTTCTAGCCAGCGACCATCTCGACATCCCCCAATGAACAAGGTTGTAACCCAAGATGAATGCATTTTGAGTTTTAGAAACAGGCGTGCTTAGCAAGAAGACACAAACATGGCAATATCAAAGAAATATCTCTACAACCAATAGTTTTAAAAATCCCAGTTTAACAAAGAGGAATTTCAACTTGATACTTTAATTTCCACTTTAAGATGGTTGTAATGTGGTAACCGTCTAATATTAAGTATTTTATTTGGTTTCTCCGTAATAAGGACGTTAAAAGGGATAGGTACAACCTTGTTCTTACTAAAATTTACACCACAGACCTGTCATAGATGTTAAGTTAGTGCTCTGTTTTAGTCAAAACGTTTATTGTTTACATTGCCCGAATGCATATTTCTGAAATTCCCTTTGTAGATTCACATTATGTTAGAGCTACAACTGAAAAGAAAGTTTTAAAGACCTTAGATTTTCCAAAATTATATAAGCTCTATAAAGAGTGGTTAATGAAAACAATTACGAACCGGACCTTAGAGCTACGGAAAGACAATATCGCGATATATTTTATAATGATTATAATATTGACTTTTTTAAGTCAAAGAAGGACCAGTAGCCAACTTGTGATATATATGACTGGTCTTCTTTTCAGGAGAGGGAAATATTAGGTTTAAAAAACCATAAGTTTTAAATATTTTTGTAAGACAATTTTGAAATTTGTTGTCGCGTTTTTTCGCTTTGCTGAAAAGTAACGAAAAATGAGTTACAACCTTGTTCGTTGGGGTGTCGATCTGTTCTGCCGACGAAAACCTGCCGTAACCACGTCAATATCTTTTTGAGGAAAACTAAATTTTCCCCTAAATGTACGCTCATAAGGGCTGGGTGTATGGACTGCGTCTATTATCCAGCTCTTGATTCGAGACTTGTTTGAAAAAATAATTGTTGAAGTAAAAAGTACTATCGTCAGCGTATCTGTGAATGATTTTAAAAAATATGTATATTTATTTACTCAGCTTGTAATACCTCTGTATTAAATACGAAAGATACGTTAAATATCCCTGTTTTTACTACACCCTATAAATTTTTAAAAAGACAGAATATCCACAGAGAATCCATACTCAGAAAAGAATTGCTCGGCAAGGCAGACAAATATTAAAATTTTGTACTTTTAAGATTTAGCTGTTTTTCTGATATAAACTTTTTTAATTTTGCATGGAAAAACTTCTACGTGTTTGTTCACCTTTTAAAACAAGAAAGAAGAAATTTTTGTTTTGAAACTGAAAAGCTAATCATCAATTTTATAAGTTTCGCATTATATTACTAGCTATTGTTACAATAAAATTGAGTTTTTCATAGTCATTTTATGGTAATTTTAAACCTAAAAAATTCGGTCAAGTGCAAGCTATACTTGCACAATTAATGTTCCGTGCCCTCAGCCCCCCACTTAACCTGAGCAAGCCTCGGCCTCCCGATCTACGCCCATCTGCCGCGCTACCCACCGATGATGGACCAACGCTGTATCACATCGCGGATGCGCGGAACTGAGGGGGGGGGCGTTTCGCCTGAGCCACATTAAAAATTTTAAAAAACCTGTAAGGACAAAAGTTGTTTCTTACATTATTAGAAATATTTTTTGTCGAAAATCTTCTTCTCTAAAACCAATGGTTTAGCAGTTATAAGGAAATGCACAATTAAATTGCTTATAATAAATTGATCGCGCTAGAACTTTTCAATCCTGATAATTTTAGCTCAACCTACACTTAATTCTCAGTGTTCTTGATTTTTGTCAGAATTTTCTGAGCAATCCTTTTGTTCATGAGGTTGGGGGACAGTAATTTTTAAGCGTTTTTTTCCGAAAAATGTTTAAAAATGCATAAAAAAATACGTCATATATATTGTTGAAGTTGTGCTTTAATAAGCTTTCTTTTAACACCCTAAAATTAGCTCCCAGAAACAAAATTCAACTTTTCATACTTCACGTCTATAATTGGGTCACCACACTCTATATCTGTGCTAAATTTTAGAGAAGATCGCCTGTGACAGACGGACGGACGGACACCGAAGTGTTCCGTTTTGCTAATTTTAGCACGGAATACTAAAAAGACGCTAACACATCTAATCGCACTAAAAAATCTGAGCACACCAAAAAAGTCATCTTGAACAGAGGTCTTCTGCTGTTATATTTATGAAAAATAAATTTTTATACCCGGCAGGTTCGGAACTAAAAAAAAAGTATGTGAGCATATTACAAATAAAAATATAATATTTAAGAGATGATATATATAACTCTGATTAACTTGGGTGAAGAATTTTTCTTTTCGTTATTAGCAAACGCCTTACAGAAGCGTTACATTACAAGAAATGATATATCACAGATTATATATCTTCTCAAGGGTACGAGAACAGTTAAAATTAATTACTAAGAAGAGAATATAACACTTATATTAGAGAAAATCATCAATTACAACATTTAATTAAATAAAATTATGTACTTAAGTCTCATGAAATATTAGAAGTATCCTTCAATTTTTATGAAAATACTTGTTTGATGTAATATCAACCCAAGTCAGATTAGCAAGCTCAAATTCTTAGCTACGGCACTGATTTCTAATAACTTACTCGTATGAAAATAATACTTTCTTAGAATCGCAATTTTCTGTTGGGTTGAAGTTTTAGAATCAAACATTATTTGGTTGAATATCCTTGAATTATTATCAAAATTTATAATTCCTTTAGCGCCTACCCAAACCAAAACTTCAATCAAGTGTGGTAAAATTTTCACAATCTAAAATTGGTTAGCAAAATTAAATAAGGTCCTTTTATATAATGTATTTTTACTTATTAAATTTTTGCTGCCAGGTAAAACATTGTCGAAATTGTTGGGAAATCTTACTTATACTGGAAATAAAAAAGCGGACAAATTTTTCCCACATGATTTTAGAGAAGTTTTCTAGCGTGCCATATTTTAAAACTTTTAAATTTGTGTTAAAACTTTTTAAATGTTTAATAAACAGCTCTTGATGTCAAAACTTTTTAAATAAATTAACACAAATAAAACACCCTACCGTAATTTATTCAGAAACAGAAAGTTCAGTTAAATACTAAGTATTGATATTTTTTTAATATGTAAAGTTAAGAGAAGGTATACAAAATAATCTAATAAATAAAAATATAGAAAAATTTGGAATTGGGGTTTTATACCTCTTTAGTATAATATTTTCTTACTTCGGTAATCATGGATTGTAGCTATATTCGTCCACCATATTAAAAATCCTTAATTAAGTTACTTTAAGACCAAAGACTTTCTGACTTTGTAAACGAATCACGCACTAGTTTGTAAGACTTGTTTTTGAACATAAGGGAGGGGTCCTTTACTTGCTGCATAATATATTAAGGTGTTTGTGAAGTGCGATGTTCTGTGAATAAGGGGGAGAATGAACTTGCTGCTAACAGGAACACTTCAAAGTATAAATTTAAACAGACAGCTGGGTTAATTATCCAAAAAATAGATCGCAGTTTATCCATTCTTGAGTAACTGCTTGGAAAAAGTGACCCTGTTCTGGAATGTTTGATCAATTATTATTAAATAACTTCTTATAATTCACAAACCCGTTAAACTCGAATGAAAAACACATTAGGTAACCCCAATCCATCAGGAAACAAATATATATATATAAACCAATCTGCTTTACTTTGATTGCTCAAAACATATATTGATTTATTAATAAATATAATTACATTTTTGCTAACTGAATTGCCATTAAATCCTATGGACATTCCCATTTAAGCCTGCCCATTTCTTTTAATCTCTGTACACATAAAGATTCTCCTTTCGTATGATAAGAATGTTTGGAATTGCACAATTAGTACAAAAGGAAGGTGAAGATAAAATATTATTTACTTTTAGATCTTGAGCCTTCTTTGCTCAGGTATTTTTACATTTATGGACCTAATATATAACCTAATATATATGACCTACCGTTTGTTAAGCCACGTCATAACTTATAAACATATGATACACACTATGCCAAGAACCTTGTAAAATTGTATTAATTTTTGTATTAAATTCATGTCATAATACTTGATATGAAAAATTCTAATACTATTCTTTAGATTTCTCTAGAAGTATTAAGTAAAAAGTCGCACTAATTGTAACAGGGCTTTCGACTCAGTAAGTTTTAAATTTTTATAAAGAAAACTTTTTGGGGATTACCATGATAGGTAAAAGAGTAGCTAAGGAGACTTCTCTTGCTGTTTTAAACTTAAATTTCTGTGGTTATCAATTGACTTTCGAAGTTCTGAATACAAGATGCTTGTTTTATATCCGTTTTAAAGCTATTTTAGCAAAGTCCATATTACACAAATCATAAATTAGTAGCTTTGAGACCGTTTAATAAAAATATCTCAAATTCGGTCCAATAACGAAGCAAAGCTCGAGGCAGAAATATCAGGAAATAGTATTCTCAATATCCAGATCTACATACGGAACGGTTCTAAACGGAATTTAGGGACATACAGCGAATAACAATAAAAAAGAAAGTGTTATTTATCAAGGCCTTTCGATCCCAATCTTTTCATTTTATTGGGGATATTTTTTAATATGTCAGTCGAAGGCTATTCCAGTGCTACTCCTTAGTGCTTCCAGTCCTACTTTTAGAGTTTTTTAAAAAACACCGTTAAACTTTAAGGCCCGAAATCAAATAAGAATTTACAACACAGTGCACTTTCAGTGACCTAATAAATATGGAAAAGAAAAACGTTTATATACTGTATTTCTTTTTAACGCCGGCCATAGGATTTTACATGGTAAATCTTCGACCCCAAGTTAGGCCTTGTTTTATTAAAGATCTGAAGCTATAATTTAAAACAAAAACAGTTTAGGGCATTGTGTACAGGCTATGATATCGTTTGTGTAGATAAAACTAGCAAAATAGTTAAAAAATGGGTTTATTTTATAACAAAACAAAGTTTTGTCTATCTCTGCATATATCCAGGTATTTAGGTATTATTGACACTTACTGGTAAATGGCAAAAGACTTGACAGGATGTAAATTAAAAATGGCGATCCGTTTTCTTAATTTCGTGAAATATAATCGCTTTTATTCTTAACTAACCTTACGCTCACTTAAAACTTCAAATAATAATTTTTGGTGAGCCATGGGCTGCGCTGAACTGTACTTACAAATACTAATTTAGTGGCAACTTACAGAAGACATTGTTTAAAGTTATAAGACAACAACAACCAAATTAATAAAAAAACTAAAAAAGGGTTTTGGTCCTATCTTCTTCTCAATACCAAAAAAAAAACTTATAAGATAACCCAAGCATACAAAAACTGTAACTTTGTGTTTCTCTCTACGATGTACCTGCACCGACTTTCAGTATATTTTAAACATTTAAACGTTGACGTGTAATTTGTAATTTTTTGTTTTTAATATGTGTCTGTTGATATGCGTTCCATGTTACTGAAAATGTAATGACGAATGCCGGAGGATAATTTCTGTCCTTAAGGTAAATTTTAAATGTAAATGTTTTGTGTGTGCGTCATCTACTTGAATTGGGAAATTGGTATTGTTTTCGTTTTAGTGCCGGCATCTCATATCATTGTAGATGACAAAGGCCAAAAAAAAATTGTCGAAACGTACTAGAACATACTAATAAATATATAACTACCTAAAAACTGCTGTTATCAATTGGAACCACAATCCCAAGAATTGTTAACATTATATATATATATATATATATATATATATATATATATATATATATATATATATATATATATATATATATATATATATATATATAATCTGTTATAAATAAGTACATGATAATGTACACCTTTAACCAGAAATTCCTAATTTCTATATAAACTTGTGACTTGACTTACCAAACTAGTAAGACTTTAGAGGAATTGAAAAGTTAATTTCAAAACATCGACAGTCCTTTTGAATTAATACTAATATGAAATATTAATATTCACAGGAAGCTGATAGTGGCAAAACAAATTAGCAAGCAGCATCTGAAAGGGGAAACAGTTTTAACCTTGGCAAACTTTACTTGGAAACGCCAAGAGTATGATGAAACGATGCCTTCTGTCTGCCCTCACACGCTGGCTATTACTAAAATATACAGGGAGTATCTATTATAAGCCCACACCTTCTCTTGGTTCTAGAACCTGTAAAAAATATGTCGTGTCTTTCAAAATTAGCCAGCCGCACATTCCAGTTATCCTAACAATGTGAAAACACCCTTATAAAGGAGCTTAAATATTAACAAATATCATGTTATCCATGAACAATAAGTTTTGGTCTCGATGGAAACCAAAAAATCAATACTTGTCAATTTGTCGCAGCTGTCAAAGTCTGGTCAACATAAATTGGCATTCTCTTGCTTAAAAAAATAAGCCCAAGCTTCTCTGTGCAAAGAAATACGTTTTGTCAATATGTCTGAGGACGAATTAGGTGGAGCAGGTACTAGTACCTTGATGAGAACGTTCCTGTTCAAGGCCAAAAGGTAAGTGATATATTTTAAGGTTTATCATTAATTCCTAATTACAAAAATTATTTTTAAGCCAATTTGAGCTGTTCATGGAGGCCAGAGAACGCTATTTCGAAGTAGTGGATCAACTGAAAGCAAAAATGAAAGATGTTCCACTAGAATTTCTTCTTGACTTATCAGATGAAGCTAGTAACAACACCAAGTAAGTTCTTCTTGCTTCTTATTTTAACATGTACCTAGGTTCAAACTTTATTAACAGAAAACCTGGAAAAATATACATTTAGCAGCATTTGCTGTTTAAAAGTTTTCTAATCGTGTGTTCGAGTTATCTTTAACCAGAAAAAAAAGTCAAACACAGGTTATAAGAAGTCCTGTTTATTTTACAGGAAAACTGATCCCGATATGATTCCAGAGAAGAAGGTCACCGTTGCGGATGCTGCAAGGCGTGAGATCCACAGACGCGCTTTCCAAGGCTTCACCGTCGTGCCGTCAAGAAAGGACAAAATGGATGTATACCAACTTGGTTTCCTTCGTAAACCAAAGTCCTAAATAGTTCTTCCATCTTCATAATAATATTTTTTCTAAGTTGATTTTTGTAACTTACATTGAAGTAACTTAATAACTTGATGTTAAGGTTTCATTAAGTAATTAAATTATTTCCAGAATTTTAGTATTCTGTATCCTGCATAGGCAGTGCTTGTAGCTAAATAAATAGTGATTTCTTACATTATTGTTTTTCATTTAGAGATACAAATACAATTGGCATAACTTGCACAATGTAATAAAAAAATTACATGTTCAAATTATTTTTACCTCACAACTACATAGACGTAACCAGTGAAGAGGGGCTTATGGGGGGCTAGAGGGGGCTTAGGCCTCAAGACAAATTAGCCTTCCCAAAAATTTTCAGACACTTTTTGATAATACATTGCCGTCGATCTACAATAGCATATGTCTAATAATATATTAACTACATTGCATAACACAAAATAAAATTAAAAACTACATTAATTAGAAGGGTTGGTAACTAACAAAATAACCCTAAATTTGCCATAATATCCACGGGGACACAAGCTATTTTTTTGTTGTGTGGTGTTAAAATGCCACGTTAAAAAAATTGGCAAAACGTAAGACAGACAAAAATAACAGAAATATATTAAATAAGTACTGCAAGCTTTTTTTTCGGTCGTTACTTTTAACTGGGCGGTAAAAAAATAAACATTTGAACCCCTAGAAATCGAAGCTAGTTACGCCTATACAAAGCTTACATCTTAAGCCATGTACTGACTAGAGCACGCTCACCCGAATGAGCTGCTCACCATCGCGAGCGGCTCATATGTGTACCTCTGAGCTGAGCGCGCTCGGATGCTCGCTTGGTTCACCCGAGCGCGCTCGACGCGAGCCCCGACTTGTCGGTTTTTTGGCGATGCTCAAAGGCGAGCTTGCTCAGTAGGTGTGTGATCGCCGCTCGAGTGTGGACGCCGTCGAACGGTGCACAATAAAACTTTGTCTGTTTCCTGATAATTTCTTTCCGTAGTCTATTAATTTGTAGCCATGTGGACTAATGAAAAGTGTTTTATACTTATTAGTTTATATGAAAGTAGAAGAGTTTTGTGGGATTTAGTTAAGGCCTTAATTAGTATTAAGCCAGCCCCGAGGGTACAAACATTTTGTGGCGATGCCATGCTTACACGTTATTAACATCTACTGAAAACAAAAATAAAAAATGGCTCGTCTTGCTGAGCAATGAGCCGCTCGTTCAACCAAATTTTGAATCGGGTATTAACGCGCAAACATTGAGCGCGCTCATACACATGAGCGGCTCATGCGAGTGAGCATGCTCTAGTCAGTACATGGCTTTAGATTTACAGTAAGAAATAAGTATTATCTACACATTATGTCGCCAGTATTAAATTTTAAAATGTATAGGTCCTTTTAATCCCTGTTAGAACATATTTTTTGGCTTTTAGGCAAAAATTACTACATATATAACAATTAGAAAAGACCAAGAAAAAATCTTTATGAATATCTAAGAAAACCTAAATATACATTACAAAAATTGAATTTAATAAAGTAGCCAAGAAAAATTAAATCTTTTAAAATATAGAATTGTAATCAAAATGTGTGTGTTTGTGTAGGTTAATGGCACTGGTTAATACCAAATGGCCATTAATTAAAATAAAATTGATTTAAAAAAGTTTCTTACACCTCAATCCTGTTGACAACATATTGTTTCGGCCTTTTTGGGCATCTTAAGCCCAGGAGTATGAGGCCCCTAATCTAATCGGTATCTATTTTTATTATAACAGAGAAACACATTTATGAAAAAATATATTACGTCAAAAGGACTTATAAAGATAGCAAGTAATTGTTGTTATATTTGTTGGTAAAATACCTTAAAAAATTCTGGCCATACAGGTATGGTTTCTTTAAGCTTAAATTTTATTTTTGCGAATAATCTCAGTTAGAACATATTTTTTGGCTTTTACGCAAAAATTACTAAATATATAACAATTAGAAAAGACAAAGAAAAAATTCTATATCGTTAGTATTGGGAGAACTATATCTGTTCCTACACAATACTTTGGACATTAATTGCTTATTAGAAAAAATCTTTATGAACATCTAAGAAAATCTAAATGTACATTGCAAAAATTGAATTAAAGAAAGTAGCAAGAAAAATTAATTCTTTTAAAATATAGAATTGTAAAAAAAAATAAAAACTATTTAAAAATTTTACTTACACTTCAATCCTGTTTTTTCCTTTTTGGGCCTGGTCAGCCCAGGAGTATGAGGTCCCTAATCTATCTTTATCTATTTTTATTATAACAGGGAAACACATTTATGAATAAAATATTGTACCAAAATGACTTATGAAGACAGTAGGTCTTATTGTTATATATGTTGGTAAAATACCTTAAAAAGTTTAAAAATTATGGCCATACAGGTATGGTTTTTTTAAGCTTCAATTTTATTTTTTGGGAATAATCTCAGTTAGAACCTATTTTTTTATCATTTTATGATAATGTTTATTTTTTTTACAATTATACATTTTAAAAGATTTCATTTTTCTTTCTACTTTATTAAACGGAATTTTTGCTATGTACATTTAGATTTTCTTAGATGATCGTAAAGATGTTTTCTTTAATAGGCAATTAATGTCTAAAGTATTGTGTAGGAACAGATATAGTTGTTCCAATACTAACGACATAGAATTTTTCATTGTCTTTTCTGTTATATATTTAGTAATTTTGGCGTAAAAGCAAAAAAATATGTTCTAACTGAGATTATTCGCAAAAAATAAAAATTAAGCTTAAAGAAACCCTACCTGTATGGCCAGAATTTTTTAATTTTTTAAGGTATTTTACCAATAAATACAACAATAAGACTTACTGTCTTTCTTTATAAGTCATTTTGACATAATATTTTTTTCATAAATGTTATAATAAAAATAGATAAAGATTAGATTAGTGGCCTCATACTCCTGAGCTGACGAGGCCCAAAAAGGCCGAAACCATATATTGTCAACTGGATTGAGGTGTAAGTAAATTTTTTAAATCATTTTATGATAATTTTTATTTTTTTTACAATTCTATATTTTAAAAGATTTCATTTTTCTTGCTGCGTTATTAAATTCAATTTTTGCTATGTACATTTTTTTTAGATGCTCATAACGATTTTTTCTTTAATAAGCAATTAATGTCCAAAGTATTGTGTAGAAGCCAAAAACTATGTTCCAAAAGAGTATTCGCAAAAAATAAAATTTCAGCTTAAAGAAATCTTTTAATCTTTAAAAACATACATACATCAAGATATCAACAGCTTTTGCTTGTGTTATATATAAACACTAAACTACATATCCCCCCACTTAGGTAAGGGGGTATAATTTATATAATATCCTTCATTGTCGTTATCGTAGTTGTCCTGACAAACGTCTCGTCATAGAAACGTCAACCCGTCAATAAAAATTTGTCAAAATTAAATGTGGTAACTTTCTCAAACTTCTAAGAAATTTTTGGTAATCTTTTACTTAAGACACGGCGAAATCAAGATGTGTGGCGGCGAGGGAGACCATTTTGTCAGTTTCGACATGCCAATAGAAGAACTTTGTCAGTATTTTCGCAATAACATGCACACCATGTTCATGTTTAAGGCAAACAGGTAAGAGTTTTTCAATCAAATTTTTTACGGTTTCTCATCATTACAAACGATTATTTTTAGTCAATATAAGCAGTTACTCGATGCCAGAGAACGTTACCTTCTTATAATGCCTGAACTAAAGGCTAGATTGCGAGAAGTACCACTGAAATTCCTTGTCGCGTTATCGAACGAAACTGAAGCTTTTGTGGGGTAAGTTATTTACAATTTTTGTTCTGCCAGTGCCAATTCCAAACATTTCATTACAACGTAATGACAGATCAATATCGGTAGAGTAAATTATTTACAACCTTTTTGTAGTACCGTAATTTTGGTCCAGTATATAACAATTATAAAAATATATGTTTTATTATAGCATAATGGATCCCGATAACATTCCTAATACAAATGAAACCATTTCGGATGCAGCAAAGAAGGAAATTCATAGACGTACTGTAAAAGGACTTACAGTACCAATAAAAAATGCAAAAGTGGACCCCACATATCTTGGATTTCTCCGCCAGCCAAAATTTTAAGTATATTATTAAAAAACTTTTTTTATTTGTATTTTTCTTTAAATGAAGTTATAAAACTCCATCGGTTTATGTATGTTGGAATATCATAAAAATCATTTTCAAAACAAAGGTGTTTGTATTATTTTGTGTGTAATGTGCTTGGGTTTGCTTGGGTACTACTTACCTATAGTTTAAACTAAATAATTCTTTTGAATCTTGCTCTGCTAAAAAAGAAACAACTAAAAATACTACCAAACTGGTCTTATAGATTATTGTTTGACTTTGTGGATGGGTGAAAATGCCAAAAAAATTAACACTAATCATTTCTAAAACACTGAGATTAAAAAATTTAAGTACCCTCATTCGTTAAAGCACAATTCATTCTTTCTTTGTATTGTAAATCTAACGTTAGCAGGATTTGGTTTTTATAGGTAACATAAATCTTTCTGCAAATTAGATCTTTCTAGCCTGCTCGAAACATTTGTTTTTTTTTCAACTTTGCTTTTTATTCACGTTTTTACTGTGACCAATAAAAGACTTTATTAGATTCATGCAGGCTTATTAAGAAAAACAGTTCGAGATAGTCATTTTTCGCACTGTCAGAAAATGTGCCTGCGTAATAAATCTACCAAAAACATGGGTCAACGTAGCTGAAATAAACAACAAATATAGGCAACAAATTGTAAAAGCAAAATTTAAAAAAATTCACAGAATGCTAACCACTTCGAAAATGATTATGGTCAAGTCTTCACAAAATGAGTTATATTTTCTAGATTTCATGAAGAGTATCCAATATCTGTTACAAAATGGCATACATATTTACTTTTCAGTCAAGGATTGACATGTTAAAGTTTTCCTTTAACTTTTGCATGTACAAAATATTTATGCAATTGAAATAAAAAAAATAACAGGAGTCAGTAGGTACATAAATGTAATTTTGTGCATTTATTTTCTGTCCTAATTTGTTCAACTTAATATTTATGTACCCTTTTATAAAAAAACACAGTATTCAAAATTCTTATCTTTCATTTCTTCACAATTATTTACTGTACTAAGACATTTAATTTAGAAAATAATAAAAAATTCGATTTAGAAGCAGCCCTGGCTCTAAGGATTTATGAGAGCCCCTGAATACCCGCAACAAATAATACATTAGGTTACTGTCATTTAAATGTCAAAGGAAGAAGGCGGGAAACATATTTATTTTTACTCAGATCATGTCAACTTAGCAGTAGCAGTTATTTTGTCATGGACAACAAAAAATCAATACTTGTCAATTTGTGTCAAATTTTTGAAGCGACAATTAATATTTCTTCCTTAAAATAAACTTGGGACATTTTGAGCATGGCAACCGACCCCTTTAAAAATTATGGTAGTGTTATACGCAAGAGAAATTGGTAAGCTCCTTTTTCAATTGTAATATTTTGTATAAACAACCAACCTGTTGTAGTCCATCGAAAAACTTCAACCAGGCTAGAGACCGCTATACAGAACTAGTAAACCAAATGAAAGCCAATATTAGAGATGTTCCACTAGAATCTCTTGTACAGTTAGCCAAAGAGGGCTACGTTAACCCGTAAGTTTTGTGTTGTGCTACGGTCGATACCCATAGTTAAAACCTAGAAATATAACACAAGCAAATCCCTTTTTACAAAACTACTAAGCAGTCTCCTTAAGGTTTTTTTAACTGTGCTTAGTTAAAAGTATTTTAAAAGTTTTGTTGGTTCTAGGGATAAGATTCCTGAGATAATACCAGAGAAGAAGGTGGCCATTTTCGCTGCAAAGCGCGAGATCCATAGGCGGGCTTTCAAGGATTTCACTCTAGTCCCAACTCGAAAATGTGATCCCTCTGGACTTGGTTTTCTCCGCAAACCAACCTTTTGAATGGATTGTTAGCATCATAATGCTTGTTGAATTACCTATATTGTTTTGGCGTTTTGATATGTTTTCTTGTAATGAAAGAATGTAATAAGCTTATAGGTAGTCGAAATAAACTAATTTCTTTCTTGTTTTGCTGTTTTATAAACTCATATATATATATATATATATATATATATATATATATATATATATATATATATATATATATATATATATATATATATATATATATAACCTTTTGAATGGTTTGTTAGCATCATAATGCTTGTTGAATTGCCTATAGTGCTTTGGCATTTTGGTATGTTTTCTTGTAATGAAAGAATATAATAAGCTTATAGTCGAAATAAACTAATTTCTTTCTTATTTTTGCTGTTTTATTAACTCATGTATTAAGTTATATATGACAAATTAAATATATTTGCTTTAATTTAATTATATTTCACTTATCGCAGAGTTTAATTTACTGATTCTAAGTTAAAAATGAAATCTACCAAAATACCTATACCTAATTACATAAAACATTTTTTTGATACTAACAAAAGCTTTGTGATTTACTTTATAAACGTGGTTAAATTTGAATGAAGTAATCCCACCTTACCATTCTCTTACCTTAGACATTCTCGGATTATATTATTTATTACTTAATCTTCTTTAGAATTTTAAAAGCTGCCGAAGATTGTAAAGGAGTCAACACGTGTTCCAACATAACGTACATGCAAGACTTGATTTAAACTTATCTGATACCTGGTCTCCCTGTAAAATTTTTGTCACCTCCCCAACTCCATTTTTGCTATTATAATTTTATCGCATAATTATTAGCAAGCAGTAGAACATATTAATACCAACTGAGAAACAATTTGATTATTATTGTGAATTATTAATATTCACAGGGGACATAGCGGCAAGACAATTTACCGAACGTAGTCCTAAGGGAGAAAACAGCTATAACCTTGGAAAAGTTTACTTTGAAACGTCAAGAGCGTGATTGAACGACGGTCTCAATGCTTATATTCTGGCCATTATTAAAATGTATTAAACTGTAGTCTCATGGTAATTTATGTTGAAAAATAAAACTAATTTTCTCAGGAAAATCTTCCCAATCATGATCATGATGTAACAGTGTTGCCAGTTTAGAGATACATAGTTTCCTGGTATTTTAGAGTTCAGAAGCCTTTATAATCATCGTTTCCGTAAGCACTAATACAGTAAACGTTCTTGCAAACTACCCTTCTGTTCGCGAAAAAAATGGAATATACCTACTGAGCTGCGAGAATTTATGTAAATTTTAAATCGGTTTAAATTGTTTTGAATGAGGGTAGGCAACCTTTGTGCCCCCAGGTGCCTGCGTGTCTCCATTGTACCAGTGAGCGTATTATTTTAAGGCTGCATTTGCTGACCACACCCATTTATTGCCAATATAATTTTATTTTAGTATAATTTTTTTCTTTATATTTCATTTGTATGAATATTTTCACAATATTAACAATATTCTATGGGTATTTTTGAACATATTAGAAAAACAATATTTAAAAAGAATACTGATGTACTAGTGACAGAAAAAATGACACCATAGATCTCTTAAAATATTAATCTTCTAAATTAAATCATTATACACATTGAACCTTGACTGAAAATTGCGTGCAGGATATAAATCTAGACTTCATATAGTCATAATGTTATTGTTAAAAATTTTAAAGCCGAAAGCCATGTAAAAATTAAATTAAGATGGCCACCATGGACGCGATTGGGAAATGCCACCTTAACCACAATACATCTGCGATCTAACAAGTTTCTAAATTTAACAATTGTCTTTAGATATTTTGCTTGTAAAATCATAAGTTAGGCTATCTAATAAATTTCCAGCTAGCTAGTTTGTTCAACAAACACAAACTTAATAAGACTTAATTTTCAAAAAGTTAAAAAGATCTTTATATCTTTTTAAAATAGGGATGATGTTCATGTTTTATTTTATTAGAAGCCATAATCCTTCCTAAAAATAAGAAAAACAGTCCGGGTTTATATCGTAGGAGTTACTACTTACCAAAGAACCGTTTTCTATATGGCCAGACAGACATTCAAAAACACCGCAAACAAGCAAATAAGGGTATTTTAAAAGACGATGATGGAGTTGTTTAGTAAATTCTGAAATCTTGTAAAACTACCACCACTTAAAAATTATTAAGGGAAAAGATAAATTGTTCATTAATAATAAGGGATATATAAAATACCTCTTCAAATCTGTTTGAAGTTTGCTTACAAGGAAGTAAGTTTTTGTTAACTAATATGGCCGGCTTATATAAAAGCCATTGAAACTGAGTGAAATGGCAGAAAAATGATTAGTTAATCAATGCTTAGCCTTTGCTTGGATTCTCCTATACCACGGCTCGGAAAATTGTATTAATTTCGGAAAAATAAATCTTCAGTTGAAAAAGGGTGTGTAGTGAAATGTTTCTTCAGTTTTTTAAAAATAAAACTGGATAATTAAAAACACTGTAAAGTAATGTCTCAGTTAATAGTCAACCGAAATTAGGCTAAATAAAAATGACTTTTGATTTTTTATTATATTCATTCAGGCATATCTCGTCTAAAATTTCAGATATTGGAACACCAGCTTGTTAGAATTAGGGATTCATAGCACAGATATCATTTTGCCCACTCAGCTTCCTTATGTGTACCCTTGTTACATACAGAAAGGAATGGGATTAAATAAGGTTATGTTTTCATAAGTAGGGGAGTTAAAAGGCACTTTCTTTGTTCTAATGCTTAGCTAAAAAATTTAGCTTTGAAACACAATTTTGGTAAAATGCGTATCATAACGTATTCAATTATGTCGACTAAAGGAAGTTATATATGTAGCATCATTTTATCAAACAATTTATTAAATATCGGAGTTATTTCAAAAGTTTTTTCCGTCCAATATAGTAAGATAAATAAAAAAACTTTAAAAACCCTTGGTGATTGTTGACAAATTGAAGAAAGAAAAGTTCTCCAGAATCAAATTTATAACATTCATTTCTATTATTATTTTCCTAAAAAATATATGAAGATATATCTTTGTATAACAGGAATAATCCATCTTATTTTAGGGATTTGATATAGGGGATTCAAAGAGAAGTCGTGCAAAATTCTCCTCTCTGGATGCGTATAGCAATTTCGGTAATGATATAGCGAGGTTCAAATTTGTTTTTATCATCCAATATTGACATAGCAGTTAATAAAACGTATTTCTATTGTACTGACTGAGTTGCTTAGGGACATTTTCAGACTTTTTCTATACAGTGCATTGTCGAAATAACTATTTTTTTATTATTTGCGGTTCTTCTTATGAGGCTAAGCCTCAGCGTAGATATACAAACTTCATTTAGAGAATGATGTTTCCAATAAAATTTGTTGATATTTTCTTACAAAAAAAAATAACCATAAATCTTTTGAAATACAACCCATGTGTGAAGTCAATTTGAGGTGTCAGTGCTTAGAATAGGCGTTGACAAATTGGCCGAGGAAAATATTTTTAAAAGTAAATTATGTATAAGATACGTTAGATCAGATTTCTAACAAGAAGGGATGTTTTTGGTTCTTGTTAACATACGCATAAATTCTAAAAAATATCTTTTATACGTAATATAAGGATTGTTTTGACTCAATATATATATATATATATATATATATATATATATATATATATATATATATATATATATATATATATATATATATATATATATATATATATAATCCAATATACATTAATAAAGTTATTTTACCTCTTGAAGTAACACCATTATGTTAAAAGGATAAACTACAAGAATGAATGAGGGTTCAGATTATTGTGAAGAAGGCGGTGCTAGACTATATGGGCAATGTCCTTTCGTAAAGCGTTTTCTTAAACTTAGGAATACGACCCCAAAGATCTATTGAACCGAGATATTTGATACCTTGTTTAAAGATGTCAACCATATCAGTTTAATTATTTAATATAGTTCTATAATTTAATATAGTTCAATGATCTTATTCGCATATCATATTACACTCCCTAAGGAAACGAAGGCAAGGAAATATGCCTTAAAATATTCCAACGCATTGCTTAAAACATTCTATCTGAAAGAGATAGACTTTTTTAAAAAAGGAGAGAAATAAACAGTTGACCTAAAATTCTATAGCCAAACCAAGATAGCACAAAGGCGTTTTAATACGAAGTGACTACAAAAGATGTTCGGAATGCTTTTAAAATGCCAGCAATTATCCTACAAACCTCTTGAATTCATCTTTAGGACGTCCATTGTTACAAAACTGCAAATTTCGTAAGATATCTTAAATAGGTTTAATATAAGACGTACTTCCGGAATTAAAAGAATAAGAAACGTTACGAGGGTTATTTTACGTAAAGAAGGGCAAAAATTTCACAAAAAGTCCATTTACTTTAAAATAAAAGACCTGATATCATTAGCAAAAGTAATAAGTAAACTAAAGCATATATTTGCTTGGTTTACATCAAATGGACTTCTAAATAAAGTGACTTTATTTCGAAGAATAGATATAAACGAAAGCACGCAATATAAACAGTAGTATCTAAAGGTACTAAAAATGCAGACATAAGTATTTAAGTTTACTGTGGCATGTCGAACGATGTTAAGACCAAACAAACCTATAAAATGCACGTTTTTCGAGATGTGTGTGTTGTTTAAGAAATTTTACTATATTAAAGCCGATTTACGAGAAAATGTGCATTCTAATTGTCAAGTCTCTGGTTAAAACTTACATTTAAATCTTCCACTAAATATATATATATTGCGTCTACCGCTCCCCATCATACATACTACGATAAGGGTATCCCAAACAGGTGGGAGACAGATCGTGTACAGCCTGTCCCAAAGAAAGGTTCCAAGTCCCTTCCATCCAATTATAATCCCACTTCGCTTCTCTCTGTTGTCAGCAAAGTTATGAAGAAAGTCATCAACTTACAAATTCTAAAATATCTAAAACTAAAATACAAAATCATCCATGACGTCACCAATGATCCACAGCTGATCTCCCACCTTCGTCACACATAACGGGAACAAGTCACTCGAATTTTATTGCAAATCCCAGTTTGTTGCTCTTGATATTACCAAGAACTTTGATCAAGTTTGGCATGCCGCACTCCTCAGCAAACTACCTTCATACGGTCTTCCTCCCAAAATATATACCTGGATCGACAGTTTTCTCTCGAATCGGCGCATATCAGTCGTGGTGGACGGTCACTTATCTAACTTCCATCTTATCATTGCGGGCGTACCCCAAGGTTCCGTCCTGGCACCAATCAACCCTATTTCTTCTTTACATTAACGACCTGCTCTCTTCAATCCTATCCACAGTGAAACTGGCGATAGTGCTCTTCACTACAACATTCGTTTTTGCAGACAAGTATCGAATCGGATCAATAGAGACGCAGATTTATGCACCGATCCCTTTCCCAAGATCTTCAATTAATCAAACAACCTTGTTCAGTTCAACGCCTCCAAAACTCAGTCTTGCTCCCGGTTACGCAAAAAATCCGGAAACGCTTACTCCATCCGCATGAATAATCAAGCCCTACAGAACAATGAAACGTTCGATCTTGTTGGCATCGCTTTCGAGCATGATCTCAGCTGGCACAAACACATTACTTCAATAGCCACATCAGCAGCTAAAAAGTTTGGTTTTTTCTTTCGGGTCAAAAAATACTTCTCCCCTTCAAACTTACACACTTTCTATATTTCCCATGCAAATAAGACTTAACCTAGAGTATTGTTCCCATATCTGGGGAGCGGCATCACCTTCGACACTTAGGATGCTTGATTCTATTTAAAAGAGAGCCATTCGACTCATGAATAACCTAGTCCTCACAAGAAAACTCCCTTCTCTCGGTCATCGCCGCGCTGTTGGGGATTTATCCCTTTTCTATCGATACTTCCATAGAACTAGCTGCTATAATCCCCCCCTTGACTGTTCCTAACCGAACAACAAGAGGCGGGTTAGGTATGCATCCCTTTACTGTCCAGCTACAAAAGCCTAGAACATCCTAATTCTCTCGCGCATTCATACCTAGGGTCTCCTGATTATGAAACAGACTGCCTGCCGATGTTATCCCTTCCCCTCCCAACCTCTAATCCTTTAAATCCCGTGTCAATAGATTACATTACCCTAACCTTCAGACGCCCACGGTACGTTAGTACTTATTCTTAAAGTCTACGTGGACTGCCTCAGCTAAGGAGACCTGTATACCAACAAATTTACAGACTGAAACATGACATTGAAGCTTTTTGTTTGTTGGAGCGAAAAAATATTCTCGTTCCCGTAAGTTTACTTTGTGAGCATTCTAAAATTTATTATGTCAGTGCTTTCAGCGTTTTCCGTATCAAAATTAGGAAATTATTGCCTAATGTGACTAGAAAATTATTCAGCTGTGAATAGATTCCAAGCGATTTTGGAACATAATGCGCATGGTTAATTTTTATTACAAAATATACTAGAAATCGCTTAGGAAATTATATTTGATGGATCTAATAAAATTATAATTACATTTTTGAGTTAGTACAAAACATATACCATGTTTTTTGGTTTATAGTTTATTTTAATAAATAGTCAAATACAATTTTAATACAGTATATTAAAAAGCAAAAAATAGAAAGCATATAGCAGCTGATTAATTTTGTTTAATTCCTAAAAGCCATTATAAATTAGTCAGCGTAAAACATGAAATAATTTATAAATTTATACAGAAATTCCCGAAAACAAATTAAATATATTTAAAATATACAAACTAAAATAAATAATAATTTTGCCAAAATGGGAAATCAAAATATTTATGATCTATTTACATCGAACAAAAAAATATTTGGGGTTAGACATTTGTAAAATTTAAAAAATAGTATTGTGGTCAAAAAATGTACATACTTACATACTACAATGTCCAAGTTTCATGGGGCTTAAATTTAATTTAAAACCAATCAATTTGAATGCTTGCGATCGTTATTAATGCCCCATAAAACCAGTCCGCCTTAAGTACAAACAGTAATACGATAGTTTTATTACTTTAATAAGAAAAAGACTCGCACAGTAGGAATAGTTTGGAACATTATGTTACATTTTGTGTAAAAATATAATTATAGGTCATAACAGAAACGATTTAGTACTTTTACAGATAGCCTAGTATATCTTAACCCAGATCTCCAGCTAACCTAAATTGGCAAGTTTTTACTGTAATAACTTTATATAAAAATACAGTAAAAAAATGCACTTCACATCCCTTATAAATGCCTAACCTAAAAGGCATTAAAAATTTAAAACTTTCAACTTCTATCATAAAACTTTTGCTTTAAAGCGTTGCTTCTTGTTTGCATATCGCAATAATTAAATTTAAAGGGTCTTCCTTTAAATAAAGTATACTATAGTCCGTAAAATATGCGTGTTATTTATATTTATACGTATTTTACATTTAGAAAGACAAATTATAAAGGACAAGCAAACTAAAATGTTATTTAATTTATATTGTAGTTGCTTATGCGTCTTTTTAAAGCGATTTAATATTCCTTTTTGTTTTCTAATATTTTCTAAGAACATCAGAATCACAACTTTCCTCCTGCTTTTTATTTTCTGTAATACACAGTATTTCTACAACCTCCTTACACCATAATGTTGGACATTTATTTGGCAAGAAGACCGAAGGCAATTATCATCAAGGACAATATCGTGATGTTCTTATGATTATGGCGAAAGTTTATGTTCGTCATAAAAATAAAAAAGCTCTTCTGAAATTGCACACAAATAGAAGAAAAATATTAGGACAAAAAAACTCTAAAAGTACACAATGTATATCACACATTGGACTGTTGTGCAGATAAAATTTATAGGAATCCTTCGATATATTTTTTAAATTAATGATAACATTGCGATATATGTATTGTAAAAAATTAAAAACAAAAATTATTTTATCCTCCAGCTTTCTTTCTATATTTTATGACCTTATCTTATTTACTGTTATATCTTAAAATATCAGTTAAGAGGTATAATAAAAAAAAACAGCAATGCGTCTTTTTTAATCGTCAACAAAGACAGAAAAAGACTATATTTCTTCATATAATGACAGTCTTTAAAAGAACTAATAGAAAAGTCACCAATTTTTTGGGTCATAAGACATTTCTTATGATTGATTTTTATAATCTTTTAAGAGGAAACATTGCCGAATTTGTGCCAAAATCACTTAAGTGAAATTTATTTAGTATTAGAGTTTTCCTTTATATAGAAAAAATCCTAATAAAGCTGTACTTTAGATTTATTCTTGTAGATACCCCGAAAGAACGCCTGTTTATATTACAAGGTGTTTATAAACTTTTTCTTAAACATTTTTTACCATTGTTGCTGCCAGTAGAAACTGCATGATAATGAAGAAATTTCCTATTCTTTACATGTTGTACAATGGTGCACTTGTACTGTCAAAAAAATTGACATATAACTTATTCTTTGTATTAGAAGCCGAAAATTTCGGAGCAACACTGTGTGAACAAGTTGTCGTGTACCACTATACTAGTGGCGGACCCAGGGGGGGGGGGGGGGGGGCACCTGAGAATATGAAAATTGTCAAACCAAAAGCAAAACTTTCCTTACATAATAAAAAAAAATTATTTCGCCTTCCAGTTTTGTTTTTTTTTTGTTTAATTTTTTGAAGCTGTAACAATTTCGTTTTTATTTTATTAATAAATAAATTTAAAAAAGTATTAATTACCGATTATATATATATATATATATATATATATATATATATATATATATATATATATATATATATATATATATATATATATTAATTAGTTGTATGTATGCATAGGTTTTCCATTTCCTTTGTAAAATAATACCTAGATTTTTCTCAGTACAGAACGAATTTTACCGGTGAAAATGTGTTCTACATTTCCATAAACTCCAATATATTTTTGTGCATTTTTCCAAAGGATATTTTAACAAAAATAAATTACTTTGCATAGAAACTAGACGTTGTCTTTTGCATGCATAAGGCTGAATATATCACTTCAAATCTTTTCTAGAATTTAAGCAAATCCGTGTCAAACCTGATCTATTTTTCCTGGATATATAAAATGGATTGTAAGTGTTTCCAGGTTCTGCTTGCCAATTTTTATATAGTTTTCATTCACTAACTGGATTGTGTTAGTAATAGAGTTTCAGATTGGTTTTAGATGTATACTTTATTTAATTTAAAATTTCTACGTGAATTCTAAGAAATTTGACAAAAACCTTATTCAGTTCAACACCTCCATTGCTCTCTATCAAGCAAAAATTCTTTAAATCCCGTGGCAATAGATTACATTTCCCTTCTCTTCAGACGCCCACGGTACGTTAGTACTAAGGCTTGAAGTATTCGTGGACTGCCTCACATAAAGAAAAAAAAAACAGGGTATCAAGTCACAACTTTTTACGTAAGAAGAAAGTTGTCCACTAAATAGGTAAGTAAAGCTTATTAATTATTTTCCTATACATATCAGCCAATATATAAAATGTGGCTAGTGTGTTTGAAGTTTAAATTATGCCCCTTTGTAAAGAAAAATTGGCGTGAACTTTTCTGGTAATTTATAGAACCACTTGAGTGGGAAAAATGCCGTTTTATGCTTTTATTTAACGACCATACAGCGCAGAGCGTAATTTATATTAAAAACAGCGACGTACATTCTTGTCCCGCGCTAACCGTTTGTAGTTTTTAATACCTGGGCATAAAACTTCATTACCAGAAGCCTAACTAAACAAAGACTTCTTCCAAGTAAATTTTTACACACTCATTTTAAACTTGTTAGGTGAGAGGGGACAACATACTATACTATACAAATCAGGGCGTGGAAAAAATCTGTAAGTAACAAACTTGAGCAAGTTCCCTTTTAAAAATAATACTTAATAGAGAATAATAAATTGTAATTTGTCTGAATAATAAAAAAAACAGCATGATTTTATGCAGTGTCTATTTGTATTAGGACTTGTTTATTTTTCTTTTGCCCCTATGGCGCCAGCCCCTATTTTCTTGACCTTATGCATAGTCGTCTAGCTGCGTCATTTAAATAGCTGTTAAATAGCAGCCATTTGTTCTTAATGAATAATGACGTCAGGAGATCAGCAAAAATAAGTATCAACCTACCTGTTAACGTAAGGTTTAATCTAAAGTCGAACAGGTTTATTTTTCTCGGAAACAGTAAGAGGGAAATCAATCAAATTTTCTGGGTTAATAGAGGAATAGTTCGGTAAAATAGTTCGGTAAAAATTCAGTTATACAGGATGTTTCGTTTCGGAGCTATTAAACGTCAAATTCGAAATTTCCGTGATTTCCCTTGAAATCGGGTACAGGTCGCGAAAAATGCTATTCAAATGCCTATGCAATAAAGTTTAAAATAAAATCAGAGCTGCGAGTGACCTAAATGTGGTAAATTTTTTAAAAGGCAAATTATTAGCTGCGTTTACATCACATAAACAAGTTTGGAATGGAATTTAGTAACAGTTTAGTTAATTAAAAATGTACTGAGGATAAATTAATAGTCAGAGTCGGCAGCTATTAAATTTATTTTTCGATTTTTTGCTTGATTAAATTTATTTCAATAAAAGAGAAAAGAGAAAGAAAACTATCAAAAAAAAATTAGAAACAACAAGAGCCAGCGTACCGTGAGCGTCTGAAGAGAAGGGAAATGTAATCTACTGACTCGGGATTTAAAGGATTGGAGGTTGGGAGGGGAAGGGAAAACACCTGCAGACAATTTGTCCTATAATCTGGAGACGCAAGATATGAATGACCGAGAGAAGTGGTATGTTCTAGGCATTTGTAGCTGAACAGTAAAGGGATGCATACGTAATGTGCCTCTTGCTAGGAACAATCAAGGGGAGAATAAGATTGGTATACTACGGGGATGGAAGAAACTAAGATCACAGAACTGATGTTCGCCGATGACGTGACTATTCTGGCAGAATAATAATATCTTAAATACCGTTCAACGTTCAACACTAATTAGACAAAATAAATATGAAAATAAACATAAATAAGACCAAGAGTATGGTAATATTAAAAGAAAATAGAACACATAATATCAAGTTACATGCACAAAATATAGAACAAGTTGATGACTATAGGTATTTAGGAACTGATAACAATGGGAAATTAGATAAGGAAATAAATGAAAGGATGCAAAAAGCAGGACAAATATTCAACACAATGAAAACGACATTCTTAGGAAAAGAGAAATTAAAATTAACACGAAAACTGAAGTGGCAAAGAAAATAGTTAGACCAACAATGTTATATACGTAGTTGCAAATCATGGACGATAACAGAGAAACACAGATCACTAATAAATGCAATGGAAATGAGATTTTTGAGAACGATAAAAGGCAAGACACGAAGAGACGGAATACGAAACGAAACGTGTAGACTGCAACCAAGAATCGAGCCTATCATAGACAAATTAGCGAAAGACCAACTAAGATGGTTCGGACATATATGCCGCAGGTCTGATGAGAGACTCTCAAGAAAAGTATATGAAACGAGAATACTAGAAAAAACTCAAAGAGAAAGACCTAGAAAAACATGGGATGAGGGGATAAAAGAAGAGGCTGAAAAAAGAAGAAATGGAAAGGAACAAAAGAAGAGGCGAAGAATAGAAAGTTAGAGAGAGAAACGTAAAACGATAAAATAATAAACCCAACTTAAACCGCCTTCCACCTCACGACAGGAAAGCATAGGAATAAGTTATAAGTACTGTAAATTAATATCGGTCATCCTAAATACTACAGTCTGAAGCAAATGAATAAGATTTAATAAGATATATATCAGTCTTTTTCGTCACAACAAATTTTTAGTAATTTATTTCATTGAATGGTGATGAAATTTAGAGCGAAAATAGCAACTTCGCTTTCTCATCAGAACAGCCGTCCCCTTATTCATTGATAATTAAATGATTTTTCAAGGCGCAATGAGAAATGAGTCAGTGCCAATTTTGTGGAAAATGGATTATTTTCTTAGAAAATTTTGAGAGGTTTGCTCGGTGGAAAACTGACGGCCCAGAAGGCCATTACGGCGGCATGCGCAGGCGGAGCTATAACGGTCATTCTTTGTCGTACACATACACACACACACACAATGTATAAAACAAACAAAAGGTTATGAATAAAGGGATGGGTCTCCTCTCGCTAAGTCCAAAGAAAGAGACAGATATTTATCACAATAAAGTAAAAATTTTGTAAATTGAAGCCACAATCTGTAAGTGAGTAATTGGCGATTCTCACTGTTTAAAATCTTTAGCAAACCCGATATTTGCAAATTTATTTATTCATTTAATTCGCTTTACAATTGCGCCCATTCCTCTTCAGGTTGTATAATTTTTCCATAAATATCCAACAAAATTATTGGTAAATCATCTGTCGACATGACAATGGCAGGTTTAAAAAGCAGGTTACAACAAACATTATCAGACAGACCCTCATCTTAAAAATGAAAGTTATGTCAATTATAAATACGTTTTTATCGCAGATGTCAAAAGCAGATTCCTCTTCCTAAAAATGAACAAAAGTTCGAGTAAACGTGATTGGACAATACTGAAAATATAACGAAAAATTGTGCACAAACTGCAGAAACCATAATGGCCATTTAATGTAAAAAATGATAAATTATTTTCCTTGGATCTAATATTATCTAAATATGATTGGGTCAATAATTCCTTGCAAAAACTACAAGTGGTGAAAGTGTATATATATTGTAATAGAAATATGGTAAAAATTCAATTAAATATTTAGAAAAGTTTAAAATGGACAAATCATATTTAAGAAGTTACAAAAAAGGTAGGAAAATTGCTCTACAAATTTTATCAGATTACAGACATAATGGAATTTTAGGTATTACAGTCTACAGGTCTTTTGCAGAGTCTATCATCAAATATGGAATTTTGGCATGGATAGCGGAATATTATAAATTCATTGGAGATAACACAAAATCAAATATAATACTAAAAGTCATTTCTAAAGAATTGCGGGACATACAGAATCAGTTCTCTAAACCACCTGAAAATTCATTATTGTATAAGGAATTTTCAGGCGGTTTGGAGAACTGATTCTCAATTTTACGTATTTATATGTACCCCTGACAAGTATACTTCATTCATATTTCTATGCATAGTACTAGATCTCAGTTTAACCAAAGAGTACAGTACTGCGAATTTTCGAAGAGCAATTGTCAGAGGAGCGTGGCGTTTCTTGGTCCCAGACTGTGCAACTAGGGGCGTCAATCCCGACTGGTTTTTTTAATCCCGGGATTTTGGAGATTTTATTGTCTAATCCTGGGTCCCAGGATTATTCCCGAAACAAATTTTAAGGCATTCAGATTTTAAAATTTTTATTTATTAAGTTTAAACATACAAATGAACTAAAAAGCACCTAAACGACCCTAAATACAAAAACATATGTACAAATTTATTCTTATTTAAAAAAAAGTACCATACAAGTATTAGGTCGGCCAAAATCTTGTCTTTCACTTATTTTGTGCAGAAAATTCCTGCGGAAGAGAAACATCTCCCGGGTTCTATGCTTGTGGGCTGAATGGTTAGAACGAATTCAAAAGCTTTTTGAAGATTACGTCCGCGACTGCCATTATTTGCAAATAACTCAATTTCTTGAGTACGGACTGCGGACATCCAGGCCTTATTACTGGTTTGGTTTTGTAATGACTCTGAACATTTTAGTAATGCTTTTTGCAGTTTGACGTTGAATGGTTCTGGTTCTGCTCTCAGAATTTCTGCAATGGAAATGTCATCTTTGTCGCTGATTTCTGTTTCACTTTCGTTGTTTGTGTTTTGCCTGCTCAAAAAGTGTTTCCAATTTAGATTTATTTAGGAAAATATTTGATGTATTGAAGCAGTCATCTTGTTCAGAGTTCGGATTGAAGAGATTTTTGAGATAACAAAGAATGTCAGAATAAATGGCTCTGCGTTGCTTAATCCTTGTTCCTAATTACTCTTGTAGTCTCGTACTGAGCGGTATTTTAATTCTGAATAATTCCTTCAACTTTAATGCCCCATCTGCTTTACATAAATCCATATCGCGACGGCGGCGTAGGGCTTCAACTATAATTTTTATTGTTTAGAGAACTTTTACAACGCCTTTGAGAATCTCACTTTCTGAATCCAAAATGTTATGTTTAGATCAATAAGATCTTTTTTATGAAATTCTTTAATAGTGTAAAACGCTCGAGCATGTCAAGTAAGCTGTTCCATCTCCATAATCACTTTTGATATACTTTTGTAGTAGGTATATCATTTTTAGTTGGCGATTTTCTAAATGTTCGAACTATTTGTCCAACTCTAGACACCAATACACAGAGGTCATGACTATTATTGGTAATGATTACTTCAAACAGTCACTTTTTTCACAACTTCCACCTTATCCATACCTTCAGTGTCTTCTATATCGCTGTCGGTTTCACTAAAGAACATTTCGAGAATAATCCCAAAAATATTAATCGATCCCGGAATTTTCGAGTCCGGCTAATACTCCGGGGTCCCGGGATTTCGGGATCCCGGGATTGACACCCCTATGGGCAACGTATTGCCAACAGAACTGAGAGCAGTTATGTCCCAAAATAAATTTAAAAAATTGATGTTAAATTTTTTAAAAAATAATCAAGAAATAATCATAAATACTATTAATATTATTTACTAAAATATTGAATTATATGATCCGCTTGTTCTATCACCACTACTTGTACCTTTACATTATATTTTCCTGAAAATTATTATACACATAATCTACATATTATATATATTTGCTGTTGGACACAAACAAGCTTTAGGTGTCCGTAGAAATTTAAATGAAATGTAAAATATTGTTATTGTAGAGGTTGAAATAAATTTATTAATATTATTATTTCAAACCCCTACACAGGTTCGGTTTTGAGTCACCATTGTTCTACATGAAGTAAAAGGAAATGATTCATTGCCCAGCCAACTGATGCAATTACAATAATACAAAACAAACATAAATGATGTGTACTGGTTATGTATTGTGGCTATTATATGACTTATCAGAACAATTGTTCCATTAATTAGAACAACAATTGGGATATTTATTACTAATTTGTTAAGATAAATTTAAATAAATTAGTTTTGATTCATATATGAAGATTATAATACATGGTGACTGCTATGTAAACCTATTCCTTTGTGGAGGTATTGTATTGTGTTGCCCTAGTAGTCCTACATCACTTCGACTGAATTAAATCTTTAGTGAATAACCTACATTATTTCCTGCTGCATCTGCTTTACATAAATCCATATCGCGACGGCATAACATGATTCAACTGTAATTTTTATTTGTTCGAGAACTTTTACAACGCCTTTGAGAATCTCACTTTCTGAATCCTAATTGATGTTATGTTTAGATCAATAAGCTCTTTTTTACAAAATTCTGTAGAAATTCTGTCAAAAGAGGGTAAAACGCTCGAGCATGTCAAGTAAGCTGCTCCATCTCGTTTTTCAATATAATATTATAACTTTTAGCTCTTTCCCATGATCGTTTTGATATACTTTTGTAGTATATCATTTTTAGCTGGCGATTTTCTAAATGTTCGGACTGTTTGTCTAACTCTAGACATTTCGAGTTTATTCCCGAAAATATTAATCGATTCCGGGATTTTTGGGTGCGGTTTATACTCCGGGATCCTGGGACCTTGGGATTGCGGATTCCAGGATTAACAGAAGGGCTCATGTCCATAGAAAGAAGCTTATGCTCCATCCTTTGCAAGTTGGTCAATTTCATTGCCTTCCACACCTTTGTGACCCGGAACCCACAGTAGTACTATTATTTTTTGCCAGTTGATTGAGGGCAATTCCAAGACAGTTGTCCGATAGGATGTAAATTTTTGCTCCTTTAAGGCCTTCGTTAGCACATTCTGTGGCGCATAAATCTATCGCGTGTATTTCTGTTTGAAGGATGAAAGGTGCCTTGTCCAGAGGCTTTGAAAGTCTGCATTTTGGCCCTAAGACCCCGCTTCCACCCCTCTGCCAGCTTTGATCCATCTGTGTGAAACTTTTTCAAATTGCGGCATGTCTTGGTCTAACTGGATGCATTTTAGTATTTTGAGGTAACCAGTCAGATCTCCTGTCTTAAGTTTTGTTGTTTGGGTAACTCTTGAGGCACTTGTTCACTCTTCCCTCCTTATCCAGTGTAGTGAAACAAGTCTAGCATTGCCTCCAGAACTATGATTGGTCAGGTTTTTATTGCACCCGTAATACCCAGACAGGCAAGCCTTTGTAATTTTGTTAGCTTCCTTTGCGTTGTCATTTCCTCTGTTATTGTCCACCACACCAGTGAGGTAAGGTGTGACTAAAGGTTTTACTTAGTTTAGTGTATAAATTATCGAGAGAAACTGAAATATTAAACAAAAGATTTATTATATACTTTAATTTAAAATTATTAGAAGTAGTAGTGAGAGCTTTTATAAAAAACACGAAAACTAAAATACTACAAAAATTATTAGTTTTTGCCTAATGGATATTATGGTTAAATCAGTTGCAGATAAGCTTTACCTACATCTCCTCAAAGAAATACGTTTACTTACCAATCACCCTGTATACTAAAACATCCTGTTTTAGATATGTACTGGTCTATGTATCTATTCTAAAACGGATTGCAAATTGTAAAGAAAAAAAAAGGATCTAATATTAAAATGGGTGGTAGTGAATGTAAAGTTTAATTCACACACACACACACACATGAAAATGCAAATGAATGAATATGGGAAGCAACAAATGCCACACGGGAAATATAAAAATTAAACAGGAATTTAAAAAATGGATTTGGATGCGAAAAATATTTAAATCAAGCAGATATCAGTACATATTTTTCTGGTTTTGATAGTATTTTCCAATTTTTAACATTTATTTTTAACTGCATTTGATTGGCTAAAAGCATTTAACGCTCACAATGTAACTGCTAATTGAGAACATCATGCTACTTGGAGAGCGCACTACAATTTACGTCATTTTGCTTTTTGTGCATAATCCATTTTATATTTTTTCAGTAGCCGAACCCGCATTAGCGGCGCCATTGATTACAAAAAGGTGTACGCTGTACATTTCATTAGCCTATGTATAAGCTAAAGTTACATAGTATAGCCATTTAGAAGGGCTAGCGTTAAGTTGTAGGATGCAGATTCCAATTAGTCATTTTGAGCCACATCACTGCATTTATTTTTGAATTTTAGACTAACTAAAACCTTCAGAAAGGCAATAACATGATGAGTGTTTCAATCATTACCCTTTTAGTGACGTTTGGAACCATATCTTGTATAATTTTAAATCGAAACCTATTCCAAAATATCATTTTTAAGTAAGTATCATTTTTTTAAGAACTTTTAAATAACTGAACAAGAAATGACATAATTTAAATACTAAATGTTCCTTCCCAAAACGTGAGCTTTAATTTAAACCGGTTATCTCCTTAATCTTTTCCTTTATTCTAAATTACCACGGTGTTAGGCATTGTGCTTATTTATTCTAAACCTATTTTCGCGATCTAAATTCAAGTTAAAGTAAATGAAAATGCTTTTTGCCTCAAAATAGCTAAGCTATTTAACAAAATAATGGCCCACCTAGCAATTTGGTAAGCGCACTACTGATCTTTTGTGTTGATATTTTTTGAGCAATTTTTTAAATTGTTATATGGTCATTATTAAGGTATTTTAGAAGTTTAAACATCATTTATAAAAATTAAATATTTACTGTTCAGTTCAAGGCTTCAACAACCAAGTTTTGCTCCCTGTCACGCAAGAAATCTCATTGTCCCATCTACATAAGTGGCCAGACCCTACAGAACAAAGCAACATTCGATCTTGTTGGCTTTCTAACTCGATCTCAGCTGGCACAACACATTACTTCAATAACCATATCAGCAGCTAAAAAGCTTGGTTTTCTCTTTCGAGATAGAAAATACTTCTCCCTTTCCAACTCCTCCCCATGTTTCCCAAATAAAGCTTAATCTATTGTTCCCACATCTGGAAGCAGCGTCACCTTCGACACTTAACATTCTTGACTCTCTCCAAAAGAGAGCCGTTCGACATCAATGACCCAGTCCTCACAATTAAACTCCTTTCTCCCGCTCATCGTCGCACTGTGCCTGTGGTCCAAACTGAATTTTTACGGCGACATTAACACCAAAATCGATCGTTTAGAAATTCAAATTTAAACACTTGTTCCCTAATGAACAGTAAGTTGGAAATTCATTGGCTAAGTGCGTAGGAGTACCTGTTAACCAGGTAGCGAGATCGGAATCCGAGCTTATCCTTGCGGTCCTACAGTTTGAGTTTGTACTTCATTGCAAGTGCTCGGGTCTTCAAGTGTTTATCTGTGCTTTGTACTTTGATTTTGATTACTATTTGGTGTAAACATGTAAAGTGGTTCTTCAGGTAAATAAAAACATTAAATAAGTATAGCTGAAATTCAGTTGTCGGTATCTAATATCCTAGAAAACAAATACTCATAAAAAAAATGTACAACTAGGTGCATTTTTTTGGAATTTGCGAAAAAAGACACACTTTGGTTGCGAAAATCACTTCAAACAACAAATATCTAAATTTAAGTCAAAATAAAACAATCAACATTTGTTATTTTGACGAGAAACAATTGAAGTGTACGTTTAAAGCACGCACGTTTTTTTTTATCTCAAGGTATTTGGACTTCAAAGGCAACAAAAAGAACATTCGCAATGGCAAAAGAAAAACTTTACCTACATTTTCGCTTATTTACTTAAAGAAATAAATAATAATAAAATATAATAAAAACATATTATTTTTTCCGATTTCCTGTCGAGAGTATAAAATTTTGTCGTTTAAAATTTAACGAGTTTTTCAGATAACCCTATTTCATATAGCATTATACCCATTTCCGAGACGTCAGAGTACACATATCACACGGTCTGAATAAATATGAGATCAATATTTACCAGCTGGATCAAAAAGGCATATCCTTGTTAGTGACTGCTATGAGACGTTCAAAAAAAACTTCATTAAAGTTACTTAAATGTATAGACAAAGGGGAAAGATTTTTGAAACAATTTTACTATATCTGGCGTATTTATCCAAATGCTCTAATACCAGTATCATTTTGGTCTTTCGCCTTTTGGAATATTAATTTAAATTCCTTTCAAATTACATATGTACATTTGGTGTGCTTTAATTAAACTAAATACCTATTAGAATTTTTTAAGTTTAATTAAAACATTAGGTTTTATAAAATTAATGTTTAGCGACGTCTGTACTAATGTATAAATTCCCTTGTGTGCTCACAAAGTACAGATAATATGGGAGATACTTTGCTATAGCACTGTGTTCTTATTTATTAAAAAAAATTAAATAAGTAGAAATGTTCAGCAATATTAAAACATACTTTGAGATTTTTATTTTTATGTGTCGTAAATTTTGCTTTGCTTAGAGATCATTTTTAAATTTATTTTCCTGATTAAAATCTCTTTTTATTAAAAAAAAAAACCTGTGTCCTATCACTGTTTCCGCAGCCTTTGTAGCTTATAAAGAATTATGTACAATAAAAATGTTTCATGTACAACTCGTCCAAGATAGCGTGATATATGAGAATATCAAATAAGCGTCGCCCATTCGATGCGCCGTGGCTAGCAACCAAATGTGTCATTTTTATCGAGACTTCCGTAGAGTAAAGAGTTGCACAGTCAGGGATAAATATTCAAAACTTTAGATAATGGATTTTAAGTCAAAATTGAAAGGTAAAGTTTTGTCAGGGCAGGCTAGAGAGATAGTAGCCAATATTATTCTTTTTATGCAGCGGGAAGCAGCACAAAACGGGCCTATTAAAGAATTTAATAAAGTTCAGGACCGTGTTGTATTGGCGACTGGAGTAAGCTTAGCCACCGTACGAAGAATTTCCCAAGAAATGAAAAAGTCGAAGAAGGCGCATCAACTTCATTTTCGACGCCAAACAAAAAAAGGACAAAAATTTTTTTTCCACATTTTCCAAAGAAGAGTGGCAAAAGCGGTGTAAACATGCTATTAAATTTGAACACTATTTTATGGAAAATGAACCGGCATTGGATTTAATCGTCGATGATCTAATAATAAATGTACAGGGAGATAGTGATAGCAATATTACCAGTGAAAATAGCAGTTCGGACTCAGAAGACGAACTTTCAGGATTTGAGCCGCTGTAGAGGCAATAAAATAATTTATAATATATATAGTATATATATATATATATATATATATATATATATATATATATATATATATATATATATATATAATATCAGTAGGATAACGACCGTTATAATAAAACTTGCAAAATAACGGGATGTCGGTCAATAAAATAGTATATTAGCTACTCTTTTACATATACCAAGCTTTCGTAACTATTTGGTTACTTCGTCAGGGCTAAAATTATAAATTAATAGGAACGATAAATATATTTTTATAATGATGATATTTTACCAATGTGGTGAGTTATATGTTCCTTATTAAAAAATTATTGTTATCATTAGATATCATATAAAAGTTTCTATAAAATAATAATTTACTCATACCTTTTATCATTAGAACACTAATTTAACTATATATTCATAATTAAAAAATTTAAATACCTGATTTATACCTTTACACCTCAAAAGAAATACCAAAAATTATTTACGTCAAATTGATAATTTTTATAAGAAAAGTCAGAAGTGACAACATTTTACAATTTTCTATTAAGGATTCATACCATTTTATTAATATTTTAATTCAAGCAACATTAAGTTTTATTTTATAGAAACTTTTATATGATATCTAATGATAACAATAATTTTTTAATAAGGAACATATAACTCACCACATTGGTAAAATATCATCATTATAAAAATATATTTATCGTTCCTAATAATTTATAATTTTAGCCCTGACGAAGTAACCAAATAGTTACGAAAGCTTGGTATATGTAAAAGAGTAGCTAATATACTATTTTATTGACCGACATCCCGTTATTTTGCAAGTTTTATATATATATATATATATATATATATATATATATATATATATATATATATATATATATATATATATACATATATATATATATATATATATATATATATATATATATATATATATATATATATATATATATATATATATATATTACCTATTCTTCGGTCAGACATATTACTTAATAATCCATTAGAATTAAATAATTTACCTTTATTAAACTTATTTACCTGTAAAAATTAATTAAAAATTTTATGTCAATTTTACGTTTTAGACTTTTTGTATGTATAACATATTATCGAGTTTTTTTTATAATTTCAGTAAAGTACCTATATAGTACTTTTCACTAGCTTAGTCTCAATACCTATAAATAAATTTTGGTTAAGTTCCTAAAGTTATAACCATGGCATCCTTTAATAATTGATGTTTGATTGCTTACGTAAAATAAATCAAACATACAACATAAATTTTTCACCGGACTGTACTATCCAAGAAGCATCGACACCGATCAGTCGCGCGTATCGTGACTCCCTTTTCCTTCAAATGCGTTCCTTTTCTGGTTTGTGCGCAAACGGCAAAATTTTCATATTATATCACGGTATGTTGGACGAGTTGTACTTTATCCATGTCTACTTAATTAAAATATGTAAACGAAATAGCCGCTGAACTTTTATAATATGTAATTTATTTTACTTTAAATTTCAATAACTTTTATGGCAGTAACAACGCACACAAAAGCCAAATTAAATTTTTGCATCACATCTGGGTTTAATTTAAAAATTTGTATGGATTTTAACTATATATAAGCATGAGAAAGGCGCATATTTCATAAAATTAAATAATTAAATTAATGTAAGTAACGTATGTAACAAAAGTTTTGAGATTAATTTCATAACTAACTTTCATTATATAGAAGGAATGGAGTCACTATTAATATAAAGTTTATGTTTGTTATAGAAACATTGGAGTGGTTACATTAATTACATACAAATAAACAAACATTCAGATTAAACTTATGCGTTACAATTTAAAAACATAGAGTAGTACGAATGGAGGGCCTTATATTTGCGTAAGCCACATGTAAGTCTTTCGGGCTTGCAGGATGATCATTGGCTAGCCAATAATCATCCTGATTATTCCGTATGTTTGTTTATTTGTATGTAATGCAACCCCACTAGAATGTATCATTTGTTTAACAACATTGAACTTTATATTAATAGTGACCCTATAAACTTACATACGGCAACACCAAAGTTTACAGAATATATATTCTGTAAACTTTGACAATACTATATATAAAAGGACAAAATGATACATTAGAAATAATTCATTTGAAGGAAGTTAAATTAAATCTAATCAATTTTATATTTTCACTCAGTAAGTAAAACTCGAAAAAACTTAATAATACATACATACATATGTTTGGTTTTATTCCAGATACAAGATGATTTTATTTTGTTTAAAACTGAGTCAGCTTTTTAAAAATGATAAACAGTTTTAACCACAACTTATAATCATTGAGATATGTCACATGATTCTGATTCCATATCTTCTAGTTCGAATTTTTCAATTTTCTATTACCTATCTTTTAACCAGATGTAGATAGAGAGGCAATTTTTTTTTGCATTATCTTTAAAATGAATTTATATACCATGGTATTTGAACTTACCATTTGAAAGATAGGTACCAAAAACTGAGGTAAAGCTAATTTTTTCATCTTTTTTTAGGATTATCAAAGCTATATAAAAATACTAAATATTTCTACTAAAAAGATATCGTTTCCAGGACTTAAAAGAAGATGAAAAATATTTTGATACTTCTCTTTTTCATAAAATAAAGCCGCTTAATCTAAAAACAATAGTAAGATCAAGTTTTCTTGTCAAACTATTGATCTAGGATTGTTATTTTGGCTTAAATTACATAGGGTACACCACTTTAATAAAATCTAAAAAAAATGGACCTTTGGACTAAACTTAGTAGAGGCACATGGTGTACAACCTTATTGTTTACAAATAATGTGAACTGTTGTTGTAGTGCATACTTTACTTCAAGATTAAAAGTTAAATAAATGGCAAGGTTTTCATTTTTGTCTCACAACTTTTGTTACATACGTTAATACAGAATTTAGGCCAGTTCCACATTAATTTTTATTAACTTTTCCGGAAAAGCTGTTAAATTCGCGTTTGTTACTGTAATCTTAAGCAATATTTTTCAGAAGATCCGCCTGCTACCTGCAAAGAATACGGATATCTGATGTTTCACACCGGAATTTTAAATAAGGCAAATTACTTAATTAAATAATTTTCTTTGTACATCAAAAACAAACAAGTTTAATTAATATAAAATACCTAAACGAACGAAATATTTTCCAGAAGCCGAAGGGTTGTGAACTGAATATGGGGTAAAAAGTTCAAAAAAATGTCATTTGACTAGAAAATAATTATTTCTTAAACAGCTTCTTAATGACCTTGGTAAAAATTTGATACATAACTTTACTTCATTCGAATTTGAAATTCAAATTTTTAAGGGATAAGCTTTTTAAATGGAGTACCTTGTGTTATAAAATTTTAAAAAAATTATTTTAAAATATGCTAAGAAAAAAACCCTATTCTTTATGTTATTGCCTAATGTTGTATATATTTATTTTTGAATATTCTTTATCCAATCTCTACGGAAATCCTACTTTTTAAAGAAGCAAAAAGTTTTATAAACTTCTGGAAAAAGCGAAAACAAAAAAGGTTTTCCATTTTAAATTCAATCCATGGATATATATTATATTAAGACTCAACGATAAAAAATTTACGATTTCATAGACGTCTACCCGTAGAAAATCTTAAGGAAAAACGACTTTAAATTAAATATTGGCAAAATTATAATTCTGATCAGTTTTCCATTAAAAAAACATAATTATATTTATTTTTATTTTAAACCAATCTTCTCCTGAAAATCAGAAAAAGAAAAATTGTCTATCTTTGATTCGTTTCGTGACAAGAATGAAAAATTTTTTAAGATATTTTTAACTTAAGGCATTGCCGATAAATTATTGTCTTACTTTTGTAATTTCGTTGCGGATTTTAAACGCCACCATCTTTGATTTTATTTAACTTTTACACTTTTTGCCTGGATGAACGAGAATCTTAGACTGAAGTGCCAAAAATCTCGTTGAGTTAAACGCCTCCACAACCCAGCCTTGTCGTTTAATCTTGTAACGTACGAGAAAGAGTAAATTTGTTTTCAGTGCTTTTTGCAAAATTTATAACAAAAAGCGACCACTCTAAGTACTCTAATTTTGAAAATTTTTGTATCTCAATTTTCATTTTTTAATTTTACAGGATAATAAAATTGATTTAAATGAAATTAATTTATTTCATTTTTGTGTAAGCTTTTATTTAATGTTTAATACTGGTGTTTCAACGATTTAAAATATTCCAATGAAGGGGTGCAAGACTTTTGAAAGCGAATGTATATTTTGGTGTACCTATAGCTGAGTTTATTTGTCAAATCGAATTTAATATCAACGAAAACCGGACTGCAAAGAATTTATAATAAAACTTTGGAATAACTTGAGATTTGAATCCGGAATATAATATTATTTACCTTACGTCCACGTAGATATCTGCCTCTGTTCTAGATTGCATACTAAGTAGCACGAACCTTGCCGATGATTGAGTAATTCGCAAAACGTATAAGTTATGAGTTATTGCAGTTTCTGAATTAGCTAAAGAAGGAAGACGTAAGGCTGAATGCTTACGATAAGACTTTGTTGTTCACTATCTAAATAAAAGATTCGCAATCATATAGGTTTAACAAAATTCAAAGAAATTGGTGTAGACCTGCCTTTACAACATTTTTAATGATAAATATACGCCAACGAGTTCCTTTTATCAAGCTTTCTCGATAATCTTTTATGAAAATAAAACCAGGCTCTCAATAACGCCATAAGCCTCAACTGGAAAACTAGCAAACAAATACTAAATCGAGCCGTTGTATTTTAGTATCAGCCACTTATTGAAATTCAATCCGAAACGAAAAGCTTTTGTATTTATACCTACCCTGGCGAGCTTTAGATATTATTCTCTAACATTCCCGATTCAATTTAACAAAAAACATGATTTTTCGTGGAAACTTAATCGACTAAACCGTTTATTTCATAGAAAACGTAATTGTTAGTCGGACCGCAGCCATGTATTTTCAATAATTTCTGGACCACCAATCACTAAGAATTTTTTTGTGTATACAAACATTACACTGGCCTACAGCCAAAATGTATCCCAAGTCCGGTGTAAATTCTTACCCAGTTCTGATTTAAACTTTGGATTACTTAGAAGTGTTCGTATATTAGAAATAAGTGAGCTTTAAACAATATGCCACGATTTTTTGTAAATAAACCAGATAACTTTTGTTATATTTGTGGCGAAGTCACCTTTGATAATCAGAAACGTAGTCTTAGTCCCATATTACAGGAAGCTTATGCTTTGTATTTTGGCTAGAAAATTGGCGACAAAGACAAAAGCTGGGCATCTCATATCTGTTGCAGCAATTGTGCGAACAAACTTCGTAGCTGGCTAAGTGGAAGAGGGCGTCCAATTGCTTTTGCTCCGCCTATGGTCTGGCGAGGACCTACAAATTACATTACTATTGTTATTGCACTACAATATTCAAATCTACGATCGGCCATTCGGCCAACTCCTCATAATGATAAGTTGCCTGCTCCAAATCCAGATGATTTAACCTAGCCGTTAACATCACATGATACCGATTTTTGTCCTGAAGTGTTCAACAAAGAGTCACACAAAATTACTCAAAGTGATCGGGATTTGCACCTTTCCAAGGAAAAAGCGGAACTTTTGGCATCTCGGTTGCTAGAGTAGAAGTTACTCCAGGAAAATGTAGAAGAATCTATATACCGAAATCGTCAGGAAGACCTAACACCTTTTTTTAAAATGGAAAATAGCTTAGTAGCATGTATGGACATTAATAGTTTAATGGGTTCCTTGAACATAAGTCATGATCCACAAGGCTGAAGACCTTTCATAGACTCATCAAAACTCAGTCTTAAAGCTGTGTTACTTCATAATTACTATAACAGACTGCCATCAATTCTAGCCGGGCATGCAATCCATATAAAAGGAACATACAGTAATTTTCATTTACTACTGTCAACTCTACAATATAAAAAGTATGAATGGCATATTTGTGGAGACTTAAAGGTAACCGCCATCTTGCTTGTCATGCAGCTAGGATACATCAAATACTGTTGTTTTCTTTGTGAGTGGGACAGTCGAGCACGATCAGACCATTACATTAGGAAAATATGGCCACCACGAAAATCTTTTGAACCTGGAACCAAAAATATTACCAACACGCCATTAGTTGCTCCAGAAAAGGTTCTGCTGCCTCCACTTCATATCAAACTAGGCCTTATGAAAAACTTTGTAAAGGCCATGGACAAAGAAGGTCGGGCCTTTACTTATTTAAAAGCAAAATTCCCCAAAATCAGCAATGCGAAAATAAAAAAAGGAATTTTTGTGAGTCCCCAAATTAGGAACCTTTTTAAGGACGCAGAATTTGATTCCATACTTGAGGGTAAAGAAAAGGATGCTTGCAATTCCTTTAAAATGGTTGCGACAAATTTTTTAGGTAACACAATGTCAGAAAACTACAGAGATCTTGTTGCACATCTTCTTTTGTGCTACCAGAAGTTAGGAGGCCATATGTCACTTAAAGTACATTTCTTAGAATCGCAGCTAGATTATTTTTCAGACAACTGTGATGCAGTAAGGGACGAGCACGGGAAGAGATTTCACCTAAAAATTTTAAAAATGGAGTTCTGAAATGTTGGCTGACTACTGCTGGACTGTTGTAATTAATAAGAGATGCTCCAGAAGTAATTTACAAGAAATAGGCAAAAAAGCACAAGAGCAATGTATAATTTAGTAACATAAATATGCTGTTTATTACTTTTTTATATCTAAACTGATTTAGTTATATTTATTATGTTCAGTATGCCGATTGATAAATAAAAGTTATACAATAAACAAAAAAGCGTCATATTTCTTTCAGAGCCAAATATTAATTTTAACAGAATATTTTAGGCCTACTTGGGCCAGATTGAATAAAAAAAAAATTGCTAAGAATACAAAAGCAAAGTTAAAATTTGTATACCAGTGATTAATCAATTACAAAATTTTAAATTTCTTACCGGTTTAAAGATTAAATGGCTATGTATAGGTCAAATATTAATTTATTAATCCCATTGGTGTTTATTTTAATTATGTATTACTCCAACCAAATTAAATCTAGTGTACCAATTGGTCAAAACGAAATTGGTCTACTTAAATAGAGAATTGTGTAACGAATAAATCAGTTAAATTCCAACCTGGAAAATGTAAAATAATAATTGAATTTCAAAATAGTCTGTTTTGCTTAAAACCCGTGGATAGGATATTGCTATTGATATTAATAATGGATTTGTCTTTATGTATTTTAAGCCACGTAGAAAAATATTTGTTTGGAGACTATCTAGAAAATATAATTATAAAAGGATTGACTTTTTAACTTAAACCAACAATTTTAGAGAAATAACATGTTTGGTTATTTTATCAAAAAGTACAGACATTGCAGTTAAGTAAGATCAAAAAAAAACTTCCTTAAAGTATGCCGTGGAATTAATCATGCATGTCTTGAATTATTACTCTTGAAAGGCAATATAGGTAAAAGGTATAGATAAATGAAAAATGGAACTGTCAAGTTCTGAAGTTTTTATTTTTAAGAAAATTAAATATGGTAATCACGGCAGAACAAAAAGCTTTTATGATCGAAAGTTACTTTAGAAATGGTGGAAGGGTTGATGGTCAGTGGGTTTATTCAACACGGGACGCCATTCAGGATTTTCAAACCGAATTTCCACACATAGTCATGGATTTCGACCAGTTTCGCCAAGCTTTGACTGGATCTGTGGCTTTGTGTAGAGAAACAGGAAGTGTGGATAGAAAGGAAGGCAGTGGGAGACCCAAAGTTCGCACTGTACAAAAAGTATTAGAATTAAGGCAAATTGTTAATGAACACCCACAAACCCCTATTCGACATTTAAACCAGAAAGTAAATATATCCTACGGAACCTGCAATACAATCCTGAAATGTGACCTGCATGCACGCTTATCGTCTAAGCCGAAGCAAATGCAATATTCAGAGTGGTTTATTGGTAATATGCATAATAATGAAAACGTATTTGAAAAAACCTTTCTGACTGACGAGGCAAGGTTTTACCTCTCTGGGTATGTAAATTCTCAACAAATGAGGATGTGGAGTTCTGAAATCCACATATCTTTATAGAGAAGCCTCTGCATTCACAAAAAGTTGGCGTGTGGGCGGCCATATCGAACGGAAGGTTAATTGGACCGATTTTTTTAAGGTACTCTCAATTCCGCGCGATACCGTAATGCAATTTTAGAAAATTTTGTCAACGCATTAGACGATAAAGAGCTGCGACAAGGCTAGTTCCAGCAGGATGGCGGCGCACCAATTTATGTAACTCTTGATATTTTAATTTTTTGGAAGAATTTTTCGAGGACCGAATAATTAGTCGTAATATGCCGTTTGCAATCTCACGGCGTGTGACTTTTTTATAGCCACACATTAAAAACTCGATTTTCAAAACGACTTGTGAAAATTTAGAAAATCTACGGGCTAGAATTACAAATAAATTTTAAGAAATTAACAACTACCCCCAAGTGCTCACCACGGTTTATGTATGAAAAAGAAGAATAAGAGCATGATTTTAACTAGAAGGTGGACGGTTTTGTTTAAATTTACAATTTTTAGGTTCTCTGTTGTATAATATGTTTTTCTTTTAATTCTGTATTATGCAATGACAATGACAGTAATGTAATTTTCTTAAAAATAAAAACTTCAGAACTTGACAGTTCTAGTTTTCATTTTTTTAGACACATGCAAAATATAACATTTGTTAAGTTGTTGAAAAACGGCACCAAATTTAAATCCAGCAGAACCTATTGGGAGACCCCTTATTATTTGTACCATTTAGAAAATGAGTGGTACTCAACAAATACGTACGATAAGTACGACATTTAGTACACCGCGTTTGCGTGTGCTCGATAACGCAACAGCCAAATTGACCATGTTTAGGTGTGGTTACAAGTATGTTTATGTAAATGATTTAAAGTACATTTATAGCGGACACGATATTTTTTAACTTTAAGCGTGCTACGACCAGCTACACGCAATACTTACTGAAACGAACGAACAACTTCGATTTTACCAGTTGCAAGAAATAGTGTGGTAGTTTTTGAAAGCGCTTATAATTTATTTTTGGTCATAACATTTGCAATGTGTTGTAAACTAATGCTTTTGTTGTTTTGGTAACATGTCTCAATATGGTTAAACGTAAAAGAAACTGTAGCAGTATTCTTATAATAATAGAAAAACCAAAGAACAGTGTGTTTGTTATAAGACATAATTAAAAACATAATCCTACGTGCTAAGGGATCCATGGTTATTTTTAACATACATGCAGCTGCTTGTAAAATGAAACAGCGCTTTTTATCTGATCACCCTGCATTTTTAAAATTAGAAAATAGGAGTATTACATGCCAGAAAATCCAGCTAGGAAACAACGGAGGAATAAATTTGCAATACTTAATGGTTAAATAATGTGACTTTAATACGCTTACTAGGAATTTTTAAAATTTAAATTGTTTATTTTTGAGTACAGTCAAATTGTATTAACAGCAGAGGTTTTACAATATTAGATTTTTAACAATTACATTTGTTACAGGAGCAAGCAAATAGATATGACATAGCAGGTATTTTTGAATGCTTGGCTTGTCCAGAAGGTTGTGATTCTTGCACTGATGACCGTCCATGTGTGGTATCCCTTAATTGGTTGATGAGAAGCTCAATCTTAGCCCTTTCTTGTATTATTGCATGCTGCCTTCCCATTGTCCTTTTCTTCACTTGGAAATGGCAACACATTAAGGTAAGTTTTGAGATTCTAAAACTAAACATTAGTCGGGAGAAATTATATTAGACTTTTCCCATGATGGGATGTACTTTGCTGAGAAAAGAATCCTACAACAATCTGTATGCTCAGGCTTATTCAGTCATTTACTAATAATTTAAATGATTATCATCTATAGAAAACTAAGCATCTTTAAAAAATCTGTTATAGTATAAGTGAGCCTAAAGAAATCTAAGTTACAACGTTAAAAAATAACAGCCAAGTTTTTAGAAAATATTAATACAAATTTAATAATGTACGAGGCATTTCTTCTAGAACAACTGGGTATTGATAAACACTATTTCATGTATTACGTCAGAACGTTCACAAAAGTTTCAATAAAGTTTTATTGTTTCGCGAGAATTCTTTAAACACTTTCGGAAAGTTCTGAATATTTTTTAAGTGAAACTTAAAAGAAAGTTTATATTTTAAACGGTACACTTGCTGCAATTTGAACTGAGTTGCCAGTCCGGTTTTAAAGAAAAACAATTGTTAAAAGTTCTGACAGAATATCGCTGGGGAACTATACGGTTTATTTAACAAGAAATGACTTGCTGAAACTTCAAAATGATTAATAAAAATTCCAATATAAAAGGTACATTTAAAAATTCTACTTTATATACTCAGTGACATAGAAATTCAAACTCTCAGTATGTATAATTATTTAGAAGGTCATAGTAAGCAAATGATTAAAATACAAGATCTTTGGTCACGTTTTTTATATTTGTGGGTTGCACTGTTTTTATGATTTTTACACATAACTCTGTTCCAAGATAACAATTCTTTGTAACACACTACACAGCATGTGAGCACCGGTATATTTCAGATCTGGGAATTCCCACAAGAACACCACTGCGAGTAGACCAAAAATGGCCAGCCTTGCTGATAAATCTGAAAAGTTACTTAGGTACATTGTGTTTTTTTCATGATAAACATGTATAACAAAATATTATGAAAATAAAATCATTCTTACTGCGTGTACGGATTTCTATGTCACTTAAGTGTATCACGAATTATTTATAATCCATATGAGATTGGTTCAAGAATAAAATCTTTTGTAAAAAATACTTTTAAAAACAAGCTTTTATTATTTAGATGTACTAAAACGAAAAAAAAAATAAGTATAGTTTTTTCATTGGGGCCATGCTGAATGCTATTTGTAAGTGGAAGTAGATTGCGTGGGTGGATCCTAATAAAAGTAGTTATCACTGAAAGAGATATAATATATTTTGTTAAATTTATTGTCCTAAAAGCTTGTCGCGCGCGAAAAGTTCATACAGGCATTAATTTTGTTTGACAGAAATAATTGTACCTAAGTATGTATTTTTTCTTTTCTATTCACGCGACAAGCTTTTAAGACAATAAATTTAACATAATATATTATATCTGTTTTAGTGATAACTTTGATACTAGTTTTATTAGGATCCGGCCCCGCGAGCTACGTCCACTTATAAATAGTATTCAGCATTGTCCCAATGGAAAAATTATAGGTACTTATTTTTTTCGTTTTAGTACATCTACGAAACAACAGCTTCTTTTCAAAAAGTATTTTTTACATAAGATTTTATTTTCAAAATTTTTAGTTGCGTCTTAACCCATGCATTTCTGATAATTCATCATTATTACTTTTTACCTGTGTTACCCTATTCTACTCGTCAAACCTTTTCATTTGATACCCATATCAAGAGGATTGTAAGGAAAAAAGGTAATCCTCCATCTTGTGGCATCCGCCACATTGAGTTTAAAATGACGTCACATCGCTTATCGTATTCTACTCGTCAAACACTTTCATTTAATACCCATATCAAGAAAATTGTGGAAAAAGGTAATCAGCCATACTGGGTTTAGAATGACGTCAAATAGGTTATTGTATTCTACCCGTCAAACCCTTTCATTTGATACCCATATCAAGGGGTTTGTGAAGACAAAGGTAATCCGCCATCTTGTGGCGTCCACCATATTGGGATTAGACTAACTTCACATAATTTATCGTATTCTACTCGTAGGGTAGACGACTCGGGTCTCCGGTGGCCGAGTTTGGGTCTCCGGTGGCCGAGTTGGTAAAACTGGTTTTTGCCAACATATAACAGAATTTGTTTTAAATATTAAAAACTCAAATTTTACTACTACAAAGTTAAAATGGCCGATTAAGGTACATATTAAGTGGGTAAATTCTTTACACACTATAATACTGTTTTAATAAAAAGGTTATTTTCATAATGCTCTCTTTTTTTGTCAAGTTTCCCCGAGATTAGAGACAATAAAAGCTAAAATGTTTTCACATATGTTACAGAAATAGAAAACATCTCTTCTTATATCCTCCTACACAGAAATCGCTAAATGAAATTTTTAGGAGAGTCTAAAAATGGTTCTAGGTTCTGGTGATAAAAATAAATATAGGTACTCCAAAAAATGTTCTCGTGTATACCTACCCACATTATCAGCAATAATAATAAAAAAAGTCTTAGCTAACATGGGGTGGTATAAAGAAAACGTATGTAGCTGGCGGGTTTAAAAACTCTACTATAGTTCCCAAACTTTAAATTTCCAGAACTAAGTCCTGAAAATATATGTAAAACTTCGGACCAGAATTTCATATGTTATGTGTGTGTATCTATGTTCTTGGGTAAACAATTTTTCTTAGCCTTAAATTTTATTCCTTTTGAGTAAATTCTATTAGAAGCTTCTCCAGAACTCAGATGCACTCGTATTTATCTCAGCTCTAGGAATCAAAGCTAAAACTGTTTACATTGTTTGTTTTTTCCAATTATTGCTTTCTTAAACATAATATTAAAAAATAGAACAAATTAAGTGCTGTTAGTTAGTGCAGTTATTATGGAAGTCCTGTTTAAATTACTATAATACAAGAAAGAACTGTCGAGAAAAGTAAAAAAGATATTTTTAATTGCTTTAATTAAAAATAAACTTCACGTCGACATCTTCGTCGTTTAAATAAATATTTTGTCAAGTCTATTAAAATTAGAAAACCAGATTGCAGTCCACTTTATCCAGGATTTTGTGTATTTTTAATTAAAAATCAAGTAAAAATAACTATGATTGTTCTTTGTTTAGTAAAGGAATACAAAATAATAGTTAATTAACAAACTAATAATAAATTAAGTCTTAAGTTTATCGTCCTTGGCTAAAAATTACAACATACATACTTTAGAGCTAATTAGAAAAGTGCTTTCTAAGCCAGGAATTTTAGGCAGGTTTAGCAGGTTTAATAAACTTAAAGTTGTCCATAACAGCACTAATTTTAAGAAAGCTATTATATGAAAACTAATTTTGTTTAAAGTTTAGTTATTGTTATTCATACATTCACTTTAAGAAAGCTATTATATGAAAACTAATTTTGTTTAAAGTTTAGTTATTGTTATTCATACATTCACTTTTGCCAACAAAGTTAAGAAAAGAAATTGAATAACGTGACGGGCAAGAATCACGGAGATTTTACCTGATCTTCAATGTATATAAAATTCTGTAACCCAAGTGGAAAAACTCTTAGGGTTAACTGACATGATTAAATCTCAAATCGACGACAAAAAGGCAGTTCCAAAACTATGGAACCTTATATTCTTGCGATATTAAAGTAGTAAATTCCAGAAGGCGAACAAAATGTGTTACCTTTAAAAAAGAAATTGAATTTTTTCCACTGCCTTATCTTTAGACGCCTTTAGCTATACGTGTTGATGTTTATATAACGTAAGATCAAAAAAAACGTCCTCAAAATATGTCGTGGAATCAATCACGCATGTTTTGAATTATTACCCTTGAAAGGTAACATAGGTAAAGGGTATAGGTAAATGAAAAATGGAACTGTGAAGTTCTAAAGTTTTTATTTTTAAGAAAATTAAATATGGTAATCAAAGCAGAACAAAAAGCTTTTATGATCGAAAGATGGCGTGTGGGCGGCTATATCGAAACGAAGGTTAACTGGACCGATTTTTTTTTTAAGTTACTCTCAATTCCGCGCGATACCGTAATGAAATTTTAGAAAATTTTGTAAACGCATTAGACGATGAAGAGATGGCGCACCAATTATTCACTTAACTCTTGATAATTTAAATTTTTTGGAAGAATTTTTCGAAGACCGATTCATTAATCGTAATGTGCCAGTAAGCTGGCCACCACGGACCTGCGATCTCACGCCTTTCGATTTTGTTTATGGCCACACATTAAAAACTCGGCTTTTAAAACCCCTTGTAAAAATTTAGAAGACCTACAGGCTAGAATTACAAATAAATTTCAGGAGATTAGCAAGGTCCCCCAAGTGCTTACCAATATTTTTGATGCTGTAAAAAGAAGAATGAGAACATGTTTAGAAGTAGAAGGTGGACATGTCTCCCATTTAGTTTAAATTTATAATGTTTACAACAGAGTACAAAGAGTACCCAAAATTAAACGTTTACCTTTCCCATTGTAAATTATGAAACAAAGCTCAACAAGAAAACAAAGGTCTTTAATTTATTTAATATTGAAAAAACACGTATGTGAAATGAAGTAACTAGAACATCGTTTAAGAGTCGTAACCAAAAGAAAATAGCAAAATTTGGGCAAGAGGATTTCGTGCATTTAACTTAGTTAAGGAAAGCTAAAATTATGGTATAACACGGCCGACTACGTCCTAATATGGCAGCAAATTGCTGTGATTATTGATCGACATAATAATATAATAAGGGAATTATTGAACCCTGAACGATGAACAATGATGTAATATTCGAAATTCTACTGTAGGATGCCACATAACCGCAATACAGAGTGTCCAAGGATACACATATTTGTCTCACAACGTTGGGAAAAGGCGTCTAATAGAGGACAATAACTTCCACTAAAAGAGAAATACGGAATTAGGAATGGAATATCGCTATTACAACAAAAGTAAGTCCCAGATAGTTCGAATTGTGGTCTAATATAACGAACTGGGGTTTAATATCATGGCAGATTGGTATAATTGCGATTTTAGTCATTTGTCCAGGATAGTGGATATTGCAAACGGTGAGAAGCACGTTGTGCCAATAATCAACATTAAGTTGTCTAACTTAAGGCCTTCCCAACGTAACGGAAATTTCTACCTCCTCTCCTATCGTATTCATACTCGTAATAATTAACTTAAAGCATCGCCTTATGTTTAATTCACATAAAATATAGAATATTCCAGCGATCTTCTGTTAGTATTTATTAAAAGAATAATTAAATTTATTAAAATTATTTCTGACGGTTTTGCTTGTGAAAATATTTATCTGATCTTGAGAAAAGTTAGAGGATTCTTCAAAAATATCGTCAATAATTTTAAAATGGAGGTCCTTCCATCTTAGTTTGACAGAAAAGTGTAACTATATTTTTGTGATTTTTGAGTTAAGAGTTGAGGGTTTGAAATCTCAAATTTCGAATAGTCAGTGATTGGTTTAGTTTTATATTGGTGAAAGGTATTAAATTATTTTCTGACTTTGTCAACGTCTGTTTCTTCTTTATTTAAATGATTGGCTCTGAACTGGTTTTTAATTTGAAGAATTCTATCACGCTGACATTATTTTATTTTATTTCCCATATTAAAATTATAAAATGGTTCGGTAGTGTCATTTACCGGCTCGAGTTTCATGTCTGAGAAATCAAAGACCTTTGGTATAGCGTTTGCATTCACGATTGATGAACTTTATCATTTTTCTGCGCGATTAATATAGCGTCGGTATTTGCAAGGTCACATTTTAATTTAAAGATTTGCTCTGTCCTGACTTCTATTGAAATTGTATTAAATTTTTGACTATCTAAGGTATTCTTTTTGTTTGTTAGTTCACTGCCCCCTTTGTACAAGGGAATAGTTTTAAAATCTGTGACTAGATGTTTATTTTTAACATCAATTACGCATTCGTAATGTTCTAGGAAATCAAGGCCTGAAATGCCGTCGAAGTCAATGTCTATATTGTAAATATAAACTTTATGAAGGTATTCTGAAATAAAGTTAACAAGTGTCGATTCTTTAACAGAAAGGTTTTCATTCCTTTCAATTCCTTGTACCTAGGTTATATTTTCAGGAGACCTTTGGCGAAATTTTTGGACTGCATTTTCTTTAAAAATAGAAATTCCAGCTGCAGTATCTATAAGTAATTTAAACTGTTCAGAAGCGTATTTTATATAATATAGATTTTTCGAGTTGACCGTTAATAATTCTTCTGGAAAGGTCAGGTTGGGGTTCATGTCGTCTAAGTTCATTATTTGGATTTGGGTTTGTAAATTCTGCAGTGGATCTGCTTCCTGTAAAGGGTCGTCCGGCGGGCGTTGTTGAGCAGGAAGTGAAAGAAAATCCTTATAATCTCCTTAACCTGAGCATTCAGTTGGGTATCTGTCGAGAGGTTGGTTATAGTTCTAGTGATAGGGTTTGGTGGTGTATAGGGCAGTATTCCTGGTTATCGTTGTAGTAGTAACCGTTAGGATCTGAGTAGTCGTAATCGTAATAGTCGGTGGTGTTTAAGTGGTGTGTCCGTTGTGGGTTGTACTGGAAATTGGGGTTTCTATTTGGCATCGGGGGTCGATTTTGGGGCGAATTATTATATTGTTGGGGTTTTGGAAGACCTTGGGTAAAGCTACCAGTTTGTTGAGGATAATGTGGAGACGAAGCTTGGTATGCCGGTCTTTAAAAACCAGCGTTTGAAGAAGGGTTGTAGCGTTCTTATTGTTGGACACGACACTGTGTGTTCTCTGTTCATGATGATCATTTTTATTAAATAGAAAAAAATTAAAATAAAATTTATGTATGTACGTCAAACCTTAAAAAAACATAAAATGATTTTCGTCGCTAATATTAAGGAAAATAGTGGAAAGCGGGAAAACGTTTAGATAATCGAACCGTTTTCTAAAACACAACGGTTTTGGTCCAACAAAAAATAAATAAACGAGATGATTCATTTACTTACATAAGCAGCAGCATCTGAGCCGCCATGTTCTCGACGTGGGCTACCAGGGGCTTCGCTAGGTGTTCCTTCCGTGGCTAGAGCAAGTGAGAGCGGTCTCGAAGTTCGCTGGACCTTTTCTTGTTAAGGGATTAGAATCCGGCGCTACCAGTTAGATACTTCTTGTTCTGACAGCGTTGACAGATCCTACCGACTGCGCCAATTGTTGTAACTCAAAATTTAAACTTCACTTTTTAAAAACTTTTATTTTACAAAACAAGTTTTTATCAATAGCAAAACAAAATATCAAAATTCAAACTGACAAAATAACGATCTATAGATTTGTGTATTTTCACAGTAATGATTCTGGGTTTTTATATTTACTTTAATGCTGAATCAGTAACTCGAATAGTGATTAATAATAATAAGTTAATAACCTGCGAAACAAAGAAAACTGATTATGTTGCATTTCTGGAAGTGTTGCAGTTTGCACTGTTCAATGACTAAAGGTCAATTATGACACGTGTAGGAACGGCAGATAACGTATATATATATATATATATATATATATATATATATATATATATATATATATATATATATATATATATATATATATATATATAGACAGCTACACGGAATTATAAAATTATAATATGATTAAGTTCTTAACAATCAAACGTCTGACGGTTTGAAATACAGTTAGTTACATACACATAAGAAACTAAAAGCATTTCTAAAGGATGTTTTTGCAGAAAGCCAGACCAGTAACTTAGTAAAGCAGTAAAATCAGTAAGATTAATTACACAAGGACACAAGAAGCCTTTGGGAGTTCTTGCTGTCAATTTCACAATGCAAGAAACGCAGGTTTAGAATTCTGAGCATTATTAATAGTTTTATAGGATTTAGCATAGACAAAAGTTGAAGGTAAACTCTTAAGAAAACCATCAGAGTACCCCTAATGTATTAAAATTTAATTCCTTTAAATGGTATTTTGAACATTATGTTTTTAGCGCAAATAGGTATTATTAAAGCTGTGTAATAATCGAAACTGCTTCATCTACAGCAAAATTAAGAGGGCCTATCGACCCGTGTTATTAAAATGTTTATTACAAGGAATATAAATTTGCCGCATTTCAGCTCGTATTAATATCTATTCAATGTTAAATGATGCAGCTACAGAGGCTAATCAATGCCGATATGCACAGACCGTACTTGATGAAATACGAGCTTCCATTGTTTCTAAAGAGTAGGGCTGTTAAAATTACAAAGATAATTGTAAATCTGGAATATGTTCGACTGTTGTGCAACAAAGAGTCTTTTGAAAATAATGATTTAGCTGTGAATTTCATAAAGCGTGTGTGCTTATCAATAAGAACATTTTATTGTGACACGAAGGAAAGTCACTATTATATAGATATTTATTATATAAATAAGAAAAATCACTTATAAATAATCTTGTTCAACTTTGGTATCTAAAGAGAATTATTAATAATTTTTGTTACTCTATACTGCCTCCTAAGTAGAAATGAAAAACCTGAAAAAATTAATTATAAATAATTTTTTTAACGGAAATACCTAACAGACCGTGGAAATTAAGAGATAAGAACAATATTTGAAATCGGCATCTTTATAAACAAAGTAAAAACTGCGCCCCAGGCGAAATATGAACTTGACGCCCTTTACTACCTATACAATAGCTTTCAGCTTTCCACTTCATAGAGGCCTTAATATGTAACAGTTGTGATTCGTTATAAACTATAAATTACAGTTAATGTCTTAACGTTGTATTATTATTAAGCAAAATTAATTAATTACTTTCGCTTTCACGACAAGCTCTAAAACAAATGACCGCAGTGGTTGGCCGAAGACCCCTTTCAACGTAAGAGAGTTTTGTGTGCTTAGACTTCCAGCAATTATATATTTTCACGACCTACGGGTAGTCTACAGGTCCAGCCGTTACACGTATTATCTTATTTATAATTTATATTATTCTGTTAACTATAGCAGCAAGAAAATTTAATTTGTTAGCAGCATTTATATAGGGTGAGTTTTTGAAAGTATTACAAGCAAGCATTAGAAGTTTTAAAGGTGTATATCTCTGTTGCTACTTACGGGGCCCATGCCAAGTTCCGGGTTTTTGATAGTGAGTCTACTAGGAATGTTTTGTTAAGAAAAAAATATCTTGTAATTTGCAAAGACTATATATATATATATATATATATATATATATATATATATATATATATATATATATATAGTCTTTTTCTTAACAAAACATTCCTAGTAGACTCACTATCAAAAACCCGGAACTTGGCATGGGCCCCGTAAGTAGCAACAGAGATATACACCTTTAAAACTTCTAATGCTTGCTTGTAATACTTTCAAAAACTCACCCTATATAAATGCTGCTAACAAATTAAATTTTCTTGCTGCTAGGAGTAAACTAGTAAATATATATATATATATATATATATATATATATATATATATATATATATATATATATATATATATATATATATATATATAGTGTGTCTGCTTAAGTTCGCAGCGTATGGGAAACTTTTTTATTGTTAATTTTACAAAGAAAAGTTATTCTTCATAAAAAGTTCTGCATAGTCCAAAACCTAAAATGCAATATCATCAGATATCGAAATTTCCCAGTCATATACGAGGTCTGTCAGAAAATATGAATTTTATTCTACAGTAAAATACTTTTATTTTTGACAATATCGAAAACGTTTATTAGGAAAATTTATTTAGAATTGTAAACTAATTTCTAATAAACATTTATCTCTTTATGGTCAGGTATGTAAATATCATGGCAAGCTAATTAGAAATGCATTCGTATCAATGTGTTGACTGTTGTAGGGTAGAGAATGGGAAAATGTACAAAATCATAACAATTTTTATTTTGAGCAAATTTTTAACGAATAAAGATATAACTGTTTATTAGAAATTAGTTTACAATTCTAAATAAATTTTCTTCATAAAAGTTTTCGATATTGTCAAAAATAAAAGTATTTTACTGACCTCGTATATGGCTGGAAAATTCCGATATCTGATGGTTGCAATAGGTTTTGGACCATGCAGAACTTTTTATGAAGAATAACTTTTTTTCGTCAAATTAATATTAAAAAAGTTTCCCATATGCTGCGAACTTAAGCAGACACACTGTACTATATATATATATATATATATATATATATATATATATATATATATATATATATATATATATATATATGTGTATATATATATATATATATATATATATATATATATATATATATATATATATATATATATATATATATATATATATGTAGTCTTTGAAAGTTCTATGCAAATTCCAAATTTGAGAAAATAATTTTAACTTATGTCAAAATGGTGGCCATTTAAGTTTTAAAAATTGAAATGTTCGCTGTTTGGAAAATAAATGATATATTCGTTCCAAACTCCGAATAAAAATGAAGTTTTAAAGACTTCAAGTAATGCAGCAATAATACTATCCTTATCAAGTTACATTTTCCTTAGCGACTGTCGTCATTTTAAATATTTTGTTTTTAATTGCGAAACCCCACAAGACGAAGCCAGGGGATCAAATCCGGGGACATAGCGGGCCAGTTAAGAAATAGTCGTTAAAACGTCGAAATTCTCAACTGACTAACTAAAAATACCGCATTTCCATGGAAACGAATAATAATTCTGAAATAAATGAACTTGATTTTTTGGTAAAATTCATTGATTTTTTAAATTCAATCAAAATTTAGTTAACCATAATTCTGTAACTGAGAGAGCAAAAAATTTTGTACACATGCGTAGTTTTTTTCGTAGATTCAAATTTTATAAACAAAAGTGCATAATACCATTTAAAACTAGAAAGTTACCCCCACCCCTCAAAATAGAGAAAGGGGGTGAATGCCAAAACTTTGTTTAAATATGTCCCCCATCTCCCTATTAACTCATGAAAATTTTATAAAAATATTTTAAAGAGAGATTGCGTTGTACACTTTAAAAAAACCGACCATGTATGTTGGTCTTGCCTTTAGGTGTAAAACCGGAGCGGCTTAGAATTTTTCTGAAAATGTTGACTAATATCCCGTTTTCGGGGTTAATGAGAATATAATTTTGTCTAGCATATGTTAAAAACAGTAACGGGAGGGGGGGGGCGTAAAAAGGAGAGACTAGGAAATTGTTCAAAAATGCCAACTAATATATCATTTTCGGGGCTATTGAGGTGAGAAAATCTAATTTTCTCTAACAGATGTTAAATTAACGGGAGAGGGGGTGTGATAAAAAGGTGAGATTAGGGATTTCCTTAAAAATGTTAACTAACATGTCAATTTCCGTTCTAGCGAGGTCGGAATATCAAATCGTTTCTAACAAATGTGAAAAGAAACGTAAAAGGAGCGACTGAGATTTTCTCCAAGAATGTTAACTAATATATCATTTTCGGGGTTATTGAGTAATGAAAATTCATAAACAATTGATAAGAAGTTGCGCATACTTTAAAGTTCAGAACTTTTGTGTATAAATTCTTAAAAGTCGAACGCAATTGGGATAATTATATTAGTCTCAGTAATAAATAACTAAAAATATTACCCTTTATTAACAATTTATTAATTACGGATTACAATTTCCTACTATACTTTAAAATTGCGCCGACTTCCAGTTCGGTGTACAAGTTACCTAACTTTGAACAATATTAAGTTTACCATTAACTACAGTTATAAATATGTAAAAATTTGATTTCATACTTTTTTGTGATTTTTCTATTGTGAAGTCGATTAATTTTTTTGAAAAAAAATTATATGGATACCTTAGCATTTAAATAGATTATTTTTGGAAACTGTAACGGTAAACACCACTCATAAAAACTATGAAACATTTGTGGTTTTATTCTGGCTTTTATTATACAAATCATATGTTCAAATCGTTTGCTCATGAATAAGACCAAATATGGTTCTTCAAAGTTCTATCGCTCTTCCTAAAGTCTACTGTTCTATATTGCATTTTACCCATTCATAAGATTCGAAAACTTCGTTCCAATTTTCTCAATTTAGCATTTTCTGTCAAAAGACGAATTAAAGCCTGCGTTTTCCAATCTCTTACTTCTGAAAACAATACATTAATAATGAAGTTGTTCCATAAAATCAAGTTCTTTGTAAATATCTTCGTTAGGTCTCTGTCAGGCCATTGGATTAAGTTAGTAGTAAATTATAAAAGTTTTATTCAATAATATAACAATTTAAAAACGCCAGGGTGTAAAACAATGCCAGTTTAACATAATACGACTAACGATTTTCTCTGATTAAAAAACAAGAATTTTGGTTCGGCAAAAATGACTTTGACAAACAGCAATTTCGGTAAATTTAGAATCTGGCGTGCAGGCAAATTAATTTAATCATCAAATACAACCATTTCCAGGTCTCTCGTTCCAGTAGAAACCAAATTTCTGCAAGAATTTGCCTTTGTTGCTGAGTCAAATTAAATTTTTAAGCACCAACAGGACAAAAAACATGTTTGATCTCTCTGAGTGCTTCTAGCCACTACAAATGTAATTTAATTATAATATTAAAACATTTTTATGGATATGCGTTATAACACAAAAGGGAATTTCAACCATCTTAATGTAGGCAGTTTCGATTAACTTTTATATCAAATTTTAGCTTACCATTCAACAAATTTGAGTATAGCTTGGAGTTACTCACTGGCCTACAGCCAAATGTATCCGAGGTCAAAATACCGGAATCTGGTACATTTAGGCAAATTTATAATATACCCAACAAAAGTCCAAATTGGCTCCGGTTTTCTTGATACCTGTACCTACTTTATACCTGTACTTAATAACCGATGATACTATTATAAATGCATTTAGCCTCATATTTGGTATTCTGGAAATAGTCTATATATTTGTAAATACCTAAAAGTAAACCTGTAAATTCTTACCCAGTTCTGATTTACCTAACCTTTGGATTAGTTAGAAGTGTTCGTATTAGAAATAAGTTAGCTTTACACAAGATGCTGAGAGTTTGTGTAAATAAACCAGATAACTTTTGTTGTCTTTGTAGTGACCTTTGAGAATCAGAAACGTAGTCTTATTCCCATGATACAGACAGCGAATCATTTGTATCAGAGCATTACATTAGGAAAATATGGCCACCGCGAAAATCTTTTGAACCTGGAACCAAAAATATTACCAACACTCGATTAGTTGCTCCAGAAAAGGTTCCACTGCCTCCACTTCATATCAAACTAGGCCTTATGAAAACATTTGTAAAGGCCATGGACAAAGAAGGTCGTGCCTTTACTTATTTAAAAAGAAAATTCTCCAGAATTAGCAATGCGAAAATAAAAGAGGGAATTTTTTGGGTCCCCAAATTAGGAAACTTTTCAAGGACGCAGAATTTGATTCCATACTTGAGGGTAAAAAAAGGATGCTTGGATTTCCTTTAAAATGGTTGCTACTAGTTTTCTAGGTAACAAAAGCGCAAAAAACTACAGAGCACATCGTCTTTCGTGCTAGGATACCGTATGTCATTAAAGCATTAAAGTACATTTCTTAAATTCCCCTCTAGATTACTTTCCAGAAAACTGTAGTGCAGTAAGTGACGAACACGGGAAGAGATTTCGCAAAAAAATCTAAATATGGAGAGTATGGAGGTACCGAGGTAAATGGAGTTCTGAGATATTGGCTAACTACTGCTAGGCTATTACAAGAGATGCTCTAGAAGTAACTTACAAAAAACAGACAAAAAAGCACAAGGCGAATATTCAATAGTAACATAAATAATATACTGTTTATTACTTTTTTATACCTAAGTTGATTTAGTTATATTTTTATGTTCAGTATGCCGCTTTATAAAAAAAAGTTATACAATAAACAAAAAAGTATTATATTTCTTTCAGAGTCAAGTAATAATTTTAACAGATATTTTAGGCCTACTTGGACCAGATTGAATAAAAAAACTTGTTAAGAATACAAAAACAAAGTTAAAACAATTGTTAAGAATACAAAAATAAAGGTAAAATTTGTAGGCCAGTGTAACTTTAAAAAAAAGCCACCAAATCACCGATTTAATTTTTCTTCTGAAAAAGGCAATAAATGAATTCTCAATCAGTCACTGCCTGCTTTATGTCCTCTATTCAGTCGTAAATTTAGAAACGACATCGTAAAAGAAATGATACAATATATCTCCTCTGCTGAGGATAATGCAATAGTAATGACTTTGCTTGGGAAAAACTAGATATTGTTGATGCCGAACAAAAAGTTTTTATTTATTTCTGACCTTAATGTATTAAATATTCACACCAAGAAACCACCAACCTACCACCGTTATAACTCTTAATGTAAATAAAATATTATTTTTTTCAGGTTGTCCGTGCAGCCAGTCCAGTTCTTTTGCGTGTCGTTGCTATGGGCGCATTTTTTATGTACGGAACGGTGAGTATAAATGAAAGCAATAAGGTAAAAACATTAATCACTGAACCCCTTATTCGCGCTGGCTTTTGTAAAATTAAAAATGTTTTTCATTTAATTGCCACCAGGTTATATTTTATTTTCTTCTTTCTCAGCGTCTTTTATTAAGGGAACGTAAAGTTGTAAAACAACCGGTAACTTTTAATTATCAACTACCCAAGTTTTACTTTTCTTCTTCCTATACTGGATAAAACAGAGCTTAATATAAAGATTAAAATTGTAAAAAAGGATGGTAATTAGGTTTTGATAATAATTTATATCAATCAAGCTACAACGCCTTTTTTAAATTTTTTCTTATTAATTCTTTCTTTCTAATTTTTTTGCTCTTCGTTTTTTTCTAACTTGTGGCTCTGCTAGCCTGAGTTAAAGCTAGCAAATATGCGCTGAAATACACACACAAACAAAACAAAATTATTTTCCAAAATATTTTTTACTGCAATTTTTGACCAAATAATTGCCAATGTTATGTCTTTAGCAACTGGGAGAAATAACCCGTGAGTATCTACTAAGTTGACAGATTAATTTATCGTTAATTTATTATCATATTTTAAATTTGCTTGCCCTTCGTTTTTTTTAAAGAACTTGTTGCTCTGCTGGCTTGAGTTTAAGCTAGCCGAGTCACGCTGACAATCCACAAAACAAAAAAAATATTTTTATACTGAAATTTTTGGCCAGTTAATTGCCTCCTACGAGGGTTTTTTAAACTTTTTTTTCTTAGTCTCTGTACATATATCAGGGGCAATTAATTGTCCAAAAAATCCAGTATAAAAATATTTTGGAAAAGAATTTTGTTTTGTGATTATTCAACGTGGCTCTGCCAGCTTGAATTCAAGCCTGCAGAGCAACAATTTTTTTTTAAACGAAAAGTAAGAAACTTAAAAATATGCAATAATAAATCCGAATAAATTAGCAATAAAAAAGCCGAAAATTATGTCAAAGTCTGAAGAGGCGCTGTGGCTCTGTTACCTTGATTGGCATTAATAATTTGATTAGAAATAAAATAGTTCGATTAAAAGAGATTCCTAGTCTACTCGCTGTCTGTTCCCGTAGCTCTTTGTACTTTCCTTTTTACATCCTAATCGTTTTTAGATCTATAACATATTAATGTCCGTCTGGAATAGCCTCGTATATTTACTTTTGCAGCTAGCGATCAACATTTGGCATAAAGCAACCCGTAAAACTCAGCCTAAACCAACAGAACATAAATGAACGTATCAAATGTCTCATAAATGGATAAGACGTTTCTCTACCGTTTTATTTTATGACTTGAGAAACAAAGCCAGCTTTACAAAGAATATTCTTAGCTTTATATTTGTTATTTCCTCGTATTTCGTTTTTAAATCATTGTGACATGCTCCTAACTTACTACATCTTTGTTTCTCTTATACTCATAAGTGAATCATTCCATGATATTTATTTGGAATAATGGAAAGATATGCGTGACATCAAATAGCTTCTGGTTAGATTAACAAGGCCAGGCATTGCAAAATACGTGTTACTAGGTTATTTGAATGTAATTCGGAGATATAGAACAGTACTTCCTGTGTTAGTCACAACTTGCAGATACGACATAATAAGCTGAAGTTTTTATTTACAACTTATCGGTGCCTCTAATTTTCTAACAGAGATGATGCTTGTGAAGCATGACCTGTCCCTTTCCCGACGCCCTGTATTTTATATAATTTAAGTAAACCAAAATTCTGATGCATTAAAACTTTCATGTAATTTTATTTCAGATGATTGTTACTTACTTCAAGCCAACGATATACTTTTGCACTGCCCGTATCTGGCTGAGAGAAATTGGTTTTGCACTGACATATGGAGCTTTAATGCTTAAGACATGGAGGTAAGGAATTAACTTACTAGAAACGCATAGATCTGCTTAAATTTCATTAAATTAATCCTTCTAATGCCCGTAAATTATTAATTTTATAAGTAAATATTTTTAAAAGGCTTAATATAGATTTAGATAACATATTTCTAAAATGGCGTAAGTGGAAATGCTATTTTCCATATTAGTCGGTGAGACCCGTTATCCCTACATAGTTGAAAGCAAATTTCAAAGAAATTACAGTCATATTTCCAAAAATTATGATAATATTAACAAATGCCTGTCATGTCAAGAAAATTGTGACAAGAAACAAACAAATGTGAATCATAACAGTAAGTATTGAGAGAAAATGTTTTTCAAGAATTGTGACCAAAATATGTAAATATTGAGCGCAGATAAGCTCCCCGTATTAACTTAAACATAAAATAAAAAATGGAAGCTATTTTGGATGTATAAAATCAAGCTATTTGTTAAGGAAGTACATTTTTTAAGCAGTCCATAGGATTTTATTTATACTGCGCGAAGTAAAAATTGCGACATCCAGTAAATAAGTATATTTGTAAATACTTTTTTGGGAAATGGTAGGACTGAGTGAAACTAATAATTGATCAAATTTTCACACTGAAGGCCAAGGAACCAAAATGTTATCATTTACTAAACTTGATTAGCCTTCTAACCCTGTTAAACTAAAATAGAATTATAAAGGTATTTTAATTTATACAGGGTGTTGCAATTTTTATGGCAAGCAGTATATGTGTTAAGTTATCAAACACCGTTTAGGTCTTGTTTTATTAAAATTGTATTATAAGATAATATTAAAAAGTAAAATTTGGCATGGGTAAATTTTAGAGTCTCAAGATTACCAGTGAACCTATTCTCGAAATCGGGTAACGCGTTTACCTATGATGTTGCTAGCATCGTCTTCATACCTTGGCAGGATCACCGAGGGAAAATCGCATAAACTTCCTGACATTTAGGACTTTGTTTTCACCAATTTGTATTTTTTGCTACTCCCTCATAAATATTAATAATGTACGTCAGAATCTCCTTAATGGGATATGCATAAGTATGTCATAAAGTTTAAACGCGCACTATATTATCATTACCACCTCATGCAATAAACTTTATTTACAACAGAAAATTGAGCCAGCGGCTAAACGAAATTTTATTGTTATTCTCCAAGGAAGATCCAACGTTAACAACAAAAGATAAATTGTTATTGCGTGTTTTGGACGCCTTTTTCTTTATATTCCGACTCGTTAAAAGTGCCTTTATGTTACTCTCGTCGACGGATTCAAATAACATTAGTTTACTATAAATATCTTGGGACCAATTCTATAAATGTTTAACAGTCTAAACTAATAAATAACTTACAATTATAATACAATAGATTAAAAAAATTTAAATATCTGAACTTACCAAAGTTTCAGTTCGAGTTAGGCTTTCTAAAAAATATGTTTTAAAATTTTAGGTTTAAAAAGGTAAGACTTATCGTCAAAGATTAAGAGCCAGCGACCGCTAGACATACGTTATAGTATCAAGCCTAAGATTTTTTCTGTAGGTGTACACTATACCTTTATATACCTTTAGTACCTGTTACCTGCCGACTCAAATTTCAAAGCATCCAAATGTTCTTATCTACTATAGTGTACATCTACAGAAAAAATCTTAGGCTCAATACTATAACGTATGTCTGGCGGTCGCTGGCTCTAAATCTATAATGTTTACTTGATTTCTCACCCTAAAAGGTATTTGACGTAGGGTATAAAAATGTCAGGAAACAACTTGTCTTGGGGGTGTCTTTTGGGGTTGCGATCAATAAATGGTGAAGGTGTCACAGAGGAAGCCATTGATCGCTACTGGCAGATAAAACAGTCTTTAAGGAAACTGGAGTCATGAAAACCATAAAAGAGCTGTTAAATCCCTCATTTCAAACTTGGTCATTATTTATTTCGTTTTGACACAGTTTCATTACTGCAACATTTTAGAAAACTTGTTAGTAGTTGGAAAATGTTTGTAATATGCTCTTTATATTGGTGGTAAATCAAGGAAATTCAATTACTAATAATTATGTCATACACAATGAATCTACCCGAATAGTTGGTAAACTAGAATGACTTGAATTTCAATTATCGATGCAGTTTTACTTGCATCATCGTTTACTTACTCGTAAATTTTCATCGGAATTTTCCGACTTATTTCGCAATTAGTCACGGTCCCTGTAAAGCAATGCAAAGGCTTTCAAAAGGCGTCCAAGTATAAAGCAATTTATTTTGTTTTAGTGCCCTACTCTTCACTACCTTTTAGGTTTGTATATAAAGCTCTTGAGATGTTTAATTACGAGAAAGTGTCTAGTACAATACAAATAATTAATTTGAACGGTGTCTACATCTTTTCTAACGTTAAATGATTTGTCAAAAACACTTTACTGACGTCTGTTTTCGCAAATAAAGTATTTGTTTTTAAATTTTATAGACAGGTTTATATTGATGTATGTATCTGTTTAACAAACTTGTACTGGTGACTCTTGAAGATAACGAATTGTCTTAAAATTATCAAAAGGGTAAGAAGAGTAATTTTATTATTTTATTTATGTACATGTCCTTACAAGAATTAGGTATACACATATCTTCACTTTGGGAAACGTACTAGCAAATTCCATATATTTTTTGCTTTAGCGGTAAAATACCTGCTGGCTCTAAAGAGTAATAATAATTAGTGCATGTCTAAAACACATTAAATAAAGGTAAAACAAGTTCAAAATATTCTTCTATCTTTTGACACCAAAACAATCTCCGGTCTGGATGGCATATCAGCAGTTGTTCTAAAAAAAAGTGCGCTTCAGAACTTGCACTCCTCCTAATTCGTCTTTTCCAGATCTCCTATCACAAGAGTATCATTCCAGATAGAAGACTGCTTATGTGCAGCCTGTCCCGAAGAAAGGTTCCAAGTCCCTTGCATCCAGTTATAGACCTATCTCTCTTCTCTCTGTTTTCAGCAAATTCTAAAATATCTAGTCCATCCATGACAGACAGTACGGGTTGCGTTACAATAGGGTCACAGCTGATCTCCTCACCTTTGTCACACATAACTGGAACAAGTCTCTCATATTTCTTGGTAAATCGCAGAGTGTTGCTCTTGATATGTCTAAGGCCTTTGACCAAGTATGACATAACGCACTCCTCAACAAACTACCCTTTTACGGTCTTCCTCCCAAACTATGTATCTGGATCGGTAGCTTTCTCTCTAGTCTCTATCGGCGCATATCTGTCAAAGTAGACGGTCACTCATCTAACTTCCATCCATAAAATTAAGTATATACTTAGTTTGTACTTAATCTGCTTGGGTTTTACCAAACCCAAGCAAGTAAATTTGTTTTTATAACTTGGTAACTGTACAATTACATACAAACCAACAAGCAAATTAGGATTTTTTGTACATTTTGTAATCTGTTTAGGTCAAAAACTAAGAGTAAGTACAGACACTATGAAGTAATAATACTTAAAAATTTATACTTAGAAAAATTAAAGAACACACTATTAATTTGCAGTTGCCAATAAGAAAATAGAGGAATTCTTCCTCGACCGAGGAGGTACCACCCCACACACCCTCTTAAAGGGCTGATGAAATCCTTAGGAATGTTTCCAGCACTGGGTGTGTGAGTCGGTTGCGTGATATACAACCCACGGTACCTTAGTACTTAGGCTTGCTGCCATTGTGGGTTGTAAGAAAATAAAAAAAAGAAAAACTCAAATGCCTGTTTTTTTCACAAACTTTCGACTTTAGTGCAAAAAAGGTGACTCTCTTGCTTTAAACAACGCTCTTTTTCATCTGAAATGTCTTTATTTATAGGTTTAAAAATGTTTTAATTTTCTAGAACAATATAATATTCTTTTTCATTTTAGTGGCTTACAAACCACTCTTCGAATAGTATGTGACCGTTTAAGCCGAATTTGAAATTGTTTTGTAATATGATTGTTTGATTTTAATTGTAATGTAAAAATATTTTAATATGGTCTACTGTTGTTCCTTCAAATGAATTGCTGACTGCCATCCTGACAAGTGAATAATAAACTAAATATAACCTATAAAAATAATAAAAATAAATTCCAATAAATTAAAATTACAAATTTTGTCACCTTTAAAGTTTAAAATAAAACTCTTAATCTGTATCTAAACCTGTTTATTCCTTACTTTCAGGAAGCACTGATGATGACCTATAAGGACGAAAGCGCTCTGCTAATAAATTTAAAAAATTGTGCGTTTGATACAAAGCTTTGTTTCATTCATACTGCCTTGCACACAGCCTTCACACATTCCTTTTAATAATTTGACCAGTATAGGCAACTGTTCCAATGCATTTTTCAAGTAACTCTTTTGTTATAGAAATATTTAATGCCGATAGATACTGCTTTGAAACTTTCTTTAAACTCCCTCTATTTCGGATTGTCGGATGAGGAATCAATTCGAAGGAATTAAAATATCTATGCGTTCGAATATTTGATCCTTTAGTGATTTTGATGATTTGGGCATTTTTTATTACGAAGCTATACACTTTTAACTTAATTATTGATGTAGAATATCATGAAAGCAAGCGCCGCCTATATTTACAATTTATTCAAGACAGCTAAACATTGTACATCGTGCGTGCGCGACACGTGCTCGAAATTAATAAATTTCTGTCGACCTAATAGACTCCACTTTTTGATGAATTATTAAGGAAAAACACAACGCACATAATCATGGATTTATTAAGAAAGGATTCGATGTCCGTATACTGTGAGCGTATCGAACGTGAAGCCTTATATTTGTTGTTTGTTATTCTCTTGGGGGAACAGTTTACAAACTTGAAGGAAATACGTAATTGAATCAAGAATGGTAGTAGAAAGAGATCAAATAGCATTGGAGTGTTGGAGCTCAGAAGTGTTGCTGTCTGTGCTGGTTGCTTAGGAAAACGGCTGAACCTCGGTCTGAACACTCGGTTACACATACGTCTTTGTCTAATGAACTAGAAAAGAAAAAGTGCGACTTATAGATTTATAAATGACTCGGAGCGACTTTAAATAAACACCTTTAGAAATAGCATAACCTATAAATAATAAAACCTTTTTCACTTAAATTTATTATTATTTAGCAGAAAAATAAAATATTTTAGGGCTTTTATTACTTTTAGTAAATCTTGTGACGCGTCTAACGTATTTTTTGTACAAAAATACAAGGTAAAATAAGATGTGGCCAATGTTTACAAATCGTGTTTACAGGGTCGTTTAGAATGGTTTGTTTTGGCTTCAAAGAATGTTAAATGATCCCGTATCCATTCCTAATAAATCCATGCATATAATGATATTTTTGCGATTTTCTCCGCTGTGGGGGCGAGAATGAAAAAATATTTAAACAATTAATTTGTTATTAGTGTTCGTTAAATAATTTTCTAAAATTATTTTCCGCATGCAATCAGGAAGGCTACACAACAATAAATAAAACGGCAATACAACGTTATCCATTCGATTATTAGAAGCAGAGATAATGAATTTGCAATGTGACAGAAACAAACAAACAATTAAAATTTATTAATAACATAACCCTAAATATATTTTTTTAAATTCCCTATACACGTGTCGACTCAAATAATGAATGTGACATTTTAAAAATTGCAAATTTTTTTCGCCCAAATCCGTACGATTTGTAAAAGAATGACTGATATATGTGACTTGTTTCACTTTAAAATTCGTTTAATAAATCATTTTTCTGTAGCTACATTGTTAGTAAAAAGCAATTTTGACCATTTTTAACCATTCTTCTTTGACTTTTTAAACATTTCATGCATTTTCTTATTTTCAGAATATCAGTAATATTCCGGGTCCGTTCGGCTAAAGCTATAAAGATCACCGATATGAACCTTCTAAAGAGATTGGGGATAATATTAGCCTTTTTTACTGCACTTCTGACCATTCGCACTCTTGTGGCCCCCCCAATAGTCATTGTTGGCAGAACCGAGGATGACCTAAAGGCATACTTGTGCCGAACTGACTTGTGGGATAACTTCTTTAGTGTGGGTAAGTAGAGACTCTTTTTTTCCATATAATATCAGATATTGATGTAATAAACTATACAGGTTATAATGTAAAGAACAATTTGATTTGAATGATCTCCATTTTTTTTTAAATAATTTTGCTAAGAGAATGTCTACGTTAAAATACTGTCAGTTGCTGCGAAAGGTTTTGACAAATTGTCTTTCTTTCAAATACTTACTAAACAAGAAAAATGGAAACATTTGTAAAATTTAAATAAGAATATAATATATTTTAGCAGAATCCAATATCTCGAATTTATTTGTTATGAAATAAAAAAGTATTATCTTGTTTACCAAGAAATGTTTAGAGTTTTCAAAAAACACATATTTTTTTATTGATGGATTAAATAATATATTGCTAAAGATATATTTTTGTTTGTGAAAACACAGCGTAGATGGTTGATATCGTTATTGTTTTAAATTATATCTGAAATTTTTGATTAAGTATACATTTTGATGTTTTTTATTGTCAAAACAGACATTTCTGAAGTATTTTTTTATTATTCGCGGTAATATTGATCTTGGTAGCTTTAATCTTCTGCTAGGAAACATTTTTTAGCAATTTAGATAATATAACTTATATGAAATAATAACAAAATGAATTCACTATTGATCAGAGATTGTTGTCTATTTTTTTATTAAGAGCAGATCAACGCATTTAATTAAGGAAGCAATTTAGGTATTAAAAAATCGGTCAAGTGCAAGGTATACTTGCACGATAAGTGTTGCGTGCCATCAGCCCCCCACTTAAATCATTAATAGTAAAGCACTCGCGTTTCGACTAAGCCAAATTAAAAATTTGGAAAACGTATCAGGACAAAAGTTGTTCCTTACATCGTGACCAATATTTTTGTCAAAAAAAAGTTTTCTATAAAACCAATGGTTCAGCAGTTATAAGAAAATAAACAATTAAATTTTTAATAACAATTGATCGCGCTAGAATTTTTCAATCCTAATAATTTTGGCTCAATCTACACCTAATTCTCAATGTTCATGATTTTTTTCAGATTTTTCTGAGCAATCCTTTTGGTGATAAGGGTGGGGGACAGCAATTTTTAAGCGTCTTTCCCGAAAAATATTTAAAACAATGCATACAAAAAATACATCATATATATTGTTGAATTCGTGCTTCAATAAGCTCCCAGAATCAAATTCAACTTCTTATACTTTACGTCTCTAATTTTGCCACCACACTCTATCTCTGTGCTAAATTTCAAATTTTTACGTCGAATAGTTTCAGAGAAAATCGTCAGTGACAGAAATGCGTAAAACGAAAGTAGGATATTTACTTAAAATTCCATTCTAATCCTCATAAATGTCAACAAGATGAATCGACTCAATTTGAACTGTCCCGCTGTAAAAAAGTTTGGCCTCATCAGCATCCAAATTTTCATGGAAGTTTGTTTTTAGAAAAAAGAAATTTCAGTGACTTAATGGTAATACATTTAGTAAACTTTATGATCAATACAGCATTGATATAAAACACAGCACTATTTCGAATATTATTAAATCGACTTCATCATATATAAAAATTGAAGATTTTAAGTTCCGAGAGCAATTCTTGAAGTGACTGATAGATTTACTTCTCCGATTTGATTTTGCATTATGAAAAAGCAACGCCGCGCCGCGCCCTGTTTCGATCTGAAATTGAACTTTTCATATTACAGAACTGAGAGTACGTCAGTCACATGTCGTTTTGTTTTTTTAGATTTAGTACAACGTATGTAAAATATATAAAGCACCGAAATAGCATTTTCAAGCGGAAAAACAAGCGTGGCAAAATTTATATAACATGAGCTTATATTCAGTAAACATTGGATAATAATAGCTTCAAAATCAAATAAAATAGCCTTAGAAAAGAATTTTATTATCTTTATAAAGTTCAGGTTACCCTTAAGGCAGCTGCTTGAATAAAATTGCTACACGTATATTTATAAAAGCATACAAAAGATGAAGAGGTTTTCATGGTGTGTGAAGAAAAAGGACATACTATTCACCAGAAAACGTTCGCTTATATAGTTCCGTTTTGATATAAATTATCTCATATCTTTAAATAAGATTCCCAAAATTTATTTAATTGCTTTTCAGGAAAATAAATTGATATTTACATTACTTATATTACAACTCAAGGTGGCCCACCATCGAAGTATTCCAGAAGAACCCCACATTTTTTTCTGACTGAAACCCAAATCAGTCCCATATCCTCAACCAATCATCTACTGTTCCCAGGCTATGAACTTCTGTAATCGTTTCGTCTTTATGGTGGGGTATGTGCCTACATTCGCAGCAGTCTCTCTTGCACCAGACTCCCGAACCTGGAATCAGGCAAGCCCTATATTCTCTGGCTAAAACTTACCATTATATATTCTACTTAATTTATCTGTTGCATCTACCGCTCCCTATCAGACAACTCCTACAATGAGTTCTTTGACTTTCTCTCGGCAAAAATTGACCATCTTATCTCTGAAGTTATCGCCCTAGGCGACTTCAACGTCCATAGCAAGGAATGGCTAGGATCCATAAAAACCGACCCAGAAGCCAGAGAGGCAGAAAACTTCGCAATCAGCAACTCGCTCACCAATTTAATCAGAGAGCCAATATAATTTCCCCCCGTTTCTACCCATAATCTAAATCCACTAGATCTTTTTCTCGCCGCCCATCCTGAGCCATACTTATAACATAGGTATGCGCTCTCCTTGATCGCTCAGATCATGGCGTCATTTCCGTGTCTTGTCCAATACATCCCAAGTTCGCTGAAATCATGCCAGAACACACGATCTGGCACTACAATTCTGTCGACTGGAATGTCTTTGAAACTTTTTCTCTGCTTTCCCTTGGAATCCTGTATGTATTTCCACTACCGATCCCTCCGAAATTTGTTCATTTCACATACCCGCAAGGAATCTAAACTCCATCATCAAAAGCCATGGTTCTCCAAGGCCTGTGATAAAGCCAGGGCTCAAAAAAGTCCAAGCTCACAAAAGGTATCTTCAAAATCATACACCCGAAAATCGTCAAATTTTCACCGAGGCAAGACATCAATACCACCAAACTATCTTGGAGTCCAAAAATGATTTTAACAACCGCACAAGAGATAAAGTGCTTTCCTGTCCCAACGGCGGCAAATCTTTCTGGTCATTTGACAAAAACATTAGTCTACACTACTGTAGAAGCACTTTTCCTCCCCTGACCTCTGACAACGAAATTATCTCCACCTCTAAAGGGACAGCTGAACGATTTTCCAGACAATTCGCTGCCAATTCCACCCTAATCCCTCCCGCCAATTTCGCCCTTCCAACCTCGGCGTCTGTACCCCATAAAATGCCCGACATAGTACTTAAGGTCAAACAAGTTCAGAAAATTCTTCTATCCCTAGACACCCGAAATCCTCCGGTCTGGATGGCAAACGAGCAATTGTTCTAAAAAATGCACTCCAGAACTTGCATCCATCTTAACTCGTCTTTTCCAGATCTCTTATGACAAGGGTATCGTCCCAGATAGCTGAAAGACTGCTCGTGTGCAGCCTGTCCCGAACAAAGGCTCCAAGTCCCTTCCATCCAATTATAGACATATCTTCCTTCTCTTTGTTCTCAGCAAAGTTATAGAGAAAGCGATCAACTTGCAAATTCTAAAATATCTAGAAAAACACAAAATCATTCATGGCAGACAGTACGGATTTCGTCACCAAAGATCCACAGGTGATCTCCTTAGCTTTGTCGCATACAACTGGAACAAGTCTCTCGAATTTCAAATCTTAGATTGTTGCTCTTGATATTTCCAAGGCCTTTGACCAAGTATGGCATGATGCACTCTTCAACAAACTACCTTCTTACGGTCTTCCTACCAAACTATGTACCGGTAGCTTCCTCTCTAATCGGCGCATATCTATCGTGGTTGACGGTCACTCATCTAACTACCATGCTATCAATGCTGGCGTCCCCCAAGGTTCAGTCCTGGCACCAACCCTATTTCTTCTTCACATTAATGACCTGTTCTCTCCAACTACCAATCCCATCCACAGTTATGCTGGCGATAGTACCTACTCTTCACTCCAATATTCCTTCTTCTGTTATAATATACAGTACATTTATGTAAGTTGTTTAGTAGACTAACAGCGGGTTGCACCAAACTTTTAATCAAGCGTTAAATCCTAATTCAGGGTTAAAAACAAAAGATATTCAGTTTAACACAGCGTTAAATTTTTTTTCTTTCTGCAGCAGCCCAAATTTTGAGCTAATCCGTGATTAAACTGACAATTGCCACTAAAAAACCAAGGTGTTGTTTACTTTTTCATTTGTTTTTAACAAAGAGAGCACTTAACGATGAATTAAACTAATTACACGATATGCTGTGATTAAAGTCGTTTTTGGAAACATTTTTGATAAAACATTGGTTACTTTGGCAAAAGTTTATGTTCCAATCAGGCGCGGCCCGTGAAATTCCAAAGTTGCATATCTCTGTTGCTACTTATGGGACCCATACCAAATTCAGGTTTTTTAATAGTGAGCCTACTAGGAATGTTTTGGTAAAGAAAAAAAAAATATTTTGCAATTTGCGAAAAAAAGTTGATTTTTTGAATTGACCCACCAGGGTAAAAAATTAACACGCTTAGATATTTTATTTATTATTTTTTCTAAACAAATTTTACATCATTTTGTCGACAATTCTTAAATTTTAAGAGAAAAAAAATGTGTTAGTAGAAAGTTATAGTCATTTGAATTTTTTCAACCGAAAAATAATTTAAATTTTCGTTTCCAAATTTTTTCCTTGGCAGTAAGGGATTTTGCTGAATATTGTTTGTGTCTAGGATAATCTCTCAAATAACATTCATTTAGAACTCCATTCCTTACATGTAGGTTTATCAGGAAATATGTTTTTGTGCTTTATCTTCCATCAAAAGTTCGATTTTTAGGGTTAGGAATTTTCATTCTTTAGAAATATTAAAATCTTTTGAATGCACCTAAAACAAACACGTAAATGGATAATAATGACAAGAGGATAGTAGTTAAGGAAGCTCGAAAGCAGCAATTTTTTTATGTAAAGCATTTTTAACGCAAATTTTAAAAATCAACAGAAAAATTATACAAATTTGGCTGGTATCTGCACCGTATTTTATGGTTCAATGGTTTCATACAACTTACCTTAGAAATACATATACATATGTTCAGAAGTTTATTTTCTGCTATATTTGGTAGTTTTTCTATTCGCTTTGCCTATTTTCCCATTTAACCACACACAAATATTTTCTTTGATACAAAATATCTTCGCTTTTCAAAAAATACAAAACACTTTGTTGACAATGTTGACATTAAAATCTGACGTTTATCGCTCGACTTTTCCCGAAACTGCGACCGCTTCCAAATCTAAAAGCCGATGTTAAGCGATTGCTGTTTCGAGTAGGCCTGGGCCGGCTTTGATTAAATCTTGGGTAACTTGACCAAAATTTAACAACGCAAATTTAACACGTTGTTAGCTAATCATCCTTGGTGCAACCCGCCGTAAGTAGTTTATGCTAAATGTTATAAATATGACCTTGGGGGTAGATATGGTGGCCATTACTTGAAATTCTGGATTTCGGAGTGACGCCCCTTTGTCTTTCCAGCGACGATTAATGACCTGCTCTCTCCAACTACCAATCTCATCCACAGTTATGCTGACGATAGTACTCTTCACTCCAATATTCATCTTTCCAGACAAGTCTTAAATCAAAAGCCGGATAATAGACGCATACCCGTGCACCTATCCCTTTCCCAAGATTTTCAATTGATCTTAGACTGGGGTGCCAAGAACCTTGTTCAGTTCAACGCCTCGAAAACCCAGTCTTGCTCCCAGACACGCAAAGCATCTGGCAACGCTTACCCCATCCACATGAATTGCCAAGCCCTATAGAACAATGAAACATTCGATCTTGTTGGCCCAACCTGAGCGGCATCACCTTCGACACTTAACATCCTTAATTCTATCCAAAAGAGAGCCATTCAATCCATCAATGACCCAGTTCTTACAAGAAAACTCCCTTCTCTCGCTCATCGCCGCGCGGTACTTCCACGGATTTTGTTCTGAAAAACTAGCCGGTATTATTCCCCTCATGACTGTTCCTAACAGAACAACAAGAGGCGCGCTATGTATGCATCCCTTTACTGTCCAGCTACAAAAGCCTAGAACAGACCACTTCTCTCGTTTATTCATACTTGGAGTCTCTGATTATGGAACAAATTGTCTGCATAACTCCAATCTTTTAAATCCCGTGTTAATACACTACATTTCCCTTCTCTTCAGACACCCACGGTACGTTAGTACTTAGGCTTGCAGGCTTGATTTAATTTATTTATATTTTCAATTTATTTTGAATGTTAATCTAGTGAGAACGACAAATCTATTTAATGTAAATACGACTTAAATTAATGCATTTCGTTGACTTCTTGAGTTACTTTGTCTAATTACAGTATGTACAGCATAGCTTGAGTAAACTTTTTGTACGGTTATTTAAATTTGTACCAAGTTCTGCGAACATCTCTTTTATATTATTATTTAAATTTCGGTATGAATATGTAAAAGCTGCTTATTCTGCGAATTTAGCATGCTAAATAAATATTTTGCTCTATGTAAGATTAGAAGTCAGTAATATATTATTAAAATAATTTATCCTAACTTAATTAAGCTCATTACTATTAACTCAAACCCAACTTGGGTATATAATTTAATTTTATATTAAATAAAGAAATCATTTTATTTTTGGGTCATTAATTTTACAAGTGCTTTAGAAGAGATTTTCTGTTGACCGCCATTTAATTTCCTTATACAACGCAAAGCTTGGGTTTAAGCAAGGCCGAGTTTAGACCTGGCAAGCTGTGATAAATTATTTTGGATAATGCCTGGTTTTTACAATTTTGGGTCTCTAGTTTTTGTCGGCCAACGGCTCTGCCTCTCTTATTGGTCCAACGAAATTTTTGATCCCCTTGGGGTAATAGCACTATTGAAATTCCATGAAATCTGACCTGAACTTTTTAAGTTCTTTGTTAGTTTTAAATTGTCCAACCTCTATGCTATATCAAAAACGATTTTTATTTTTCAATACGAAAACCGTAAATATGTACCGTAAAACTGGGTGACTTGAGACAGCCTGGTGACTTGCGCCACAACTTCACGTGTGTTAAGACAGGTGGCAACACTGTAATTTAATAGAATGCGTTTGGTGTATTGGTGGCCCACCAATACACAAAACGATTTCTACTAAATTACCGTGTTGCCAGCTGTCTTAACAATCTTACAAAATCGTGAAGTTGTGGCGCAAGTCACCCGGCTGTCTCAAGTCACCCAGTTTTACGGTATTACCTCTTTTATACTATTCCAGTGTTATCCGATCTAACTTTACATACAGTTGGGTATGCCAACCACACAACCCTATTCCTTCTTCACTTTAATGACCTGTTCTCTTCAACTACCACTCCCATCCACAGACTCTACTTACTCCGAACTACCATCTTGTTGCAATACAAGAATTTAACACAAAAATATAACAGGTTTTCCTTAAGTCTAAACATGTAAGACCTTAATAATAAATTAAAAAACACATAAAACATCGCCTCAACATTAAACCAGATTTACAAAACCTGCTCTAGAGTACACTACTCCGGAACATAATCAGTACTCACACGTTAATAAAACGCGCAAAGCGTAAAAGACAGACTGCAAATGTATGTCCGATTCAGCGGAAATTAACCCGTTATAAGATTATGGAACAAATTGCCTGCAGATGTTTTCCCTTTTCCTCCCAAATTTCAATCCTTTCAATACCGTGTCAACATAGGACATTTGCCGTCTCTTCAGATGCCTACGGTACGTTAGTACTTAGACTTGAAATCAGAGCTGGGCAAACTACTTGAAAAAAGTAGTTAACTACTTTTGTAGTTAACTACTGCCCAGCTCTGCTTGAAATCTACAGGTACTGTCTCAGATAACAAAAAAAGTTTAAAGTTGAAAGAATCTACGTAAGTTAGATTCTTTTAGTTTAACAATAGCCCTCATTTTTGTAAAATTTGTCTAAAATTAAACGTAGCATCCGATTAAAAAAATCAAGTTAAAAGCTCATCTGCCTTACTGATTATCAGTGATTATTTTTTTTAATATTATATGAGTTTTTATTAATTATAATAAATCAAAATTATCCTAAAGTACATCTTTGATCAAGCACTTAATTTTTATATATTTTTTTATTTAATATCAGGCAATGAAGCACTTCCCAGAAAGAGAGCAATTTCAAAATTAATCAAACCCAATTTCAGACTCTCAGCTTACAAGCAGTCTTTCATATAACGATTACCTTTTTAATCCGAATTCCTAATCTTTGCAGAGGGAAGTTAATCCGAACGTCGAAACTTGGGGTACAACGTGATTTCCTTTAAAACTTTTATTGGCCAACTTTTTTTCCTTCCATACCGACAGCATCTACAAAAATTGCATAATAATTATCAGTGACGTAGACTTCGAAGAGACGATCAAACTGGTCAGCTTGCTGATTATTTTAAATTCAATTTAAATTAAAATAATATAAATGGCAACATAAGCTTAAGCCAAAAAAAAGGAACTACTAAATTGAAAAAAGTTACTTTAAAATAAAGTTAATCTTGCCGTTGATATAATTTAAAGAAAAAAATTTTTCAAATAAGAGAACCATGTCTTTGGCCATGTTTGATGCTAAATACCAAAAAGGGGTGTATTTAAAATAACACCCTTTCTACAAGCTTTTATTTAACTTCACCTGTTAGTTTGTATGTATGTATGTACCTATGTTGTTAGTATGTTTAGGTCAAATATTGCAACAAAAATTTCGACTAGCTCTAATTAAGGTAGAAATTTTGCACGTGTGTAGGTCTGGTGACAATGCAATATAGTATATATATTTAATATTGTTCTAAATCAAATATGGCGGAGGCCCCAAGATGGCGGAGTACCTTTTCTTTACAATCCCCTTGATATGGATATCAAATGCAAGGGTTTGACGAGTAGAATACGATAAGCCATGTGATGTTATTCTAAACCCAATATGGCGGACGCCACAAGATGGCGGATTTCCATTTTTCCACAACTCTCTTGACATGAGTATCAAATCAAAGGGTTTGACGAGTAGGATACGATTATCTATGTGACGTCTTTCTAAACCCAATATGGTGGACGCCACAAAATGGCGGATTACCTTTTTCTTCACAATCCCCTTGATATCGGCATCAAATGAAAGGGTTTGACGAGTAAAATACGATAATATATGTGAAGTCATTCTAAACCCAATATGGCGGACGCCACAAGATGGCGGATTACCTTACAACTCTCTTGACATTTGTATCGGAAGGGTTTAACGAGTAGAATACGATAAGCTGTATGACGTCATTCTAAACCCAGTATGGCGGACGCCACAAGATGGCGGATTACCATTTTCTTTACAATCCCCTTGATATGGGTATCAAATGAAAGTGTTTGACGAGTAGAATACGATAAAAGGTAAAATGTCTTGTAATTATGATGCATTATCAGAAATGCATAGGTTAAGACGCGCGCGACGAGCTTTTAAGACTATAAATTTAACATAATATATTATATCTCTTTCAGTGGCAACTTTGATACTACTTTTATTAGGATCCACCCAAGCGAACTACGTCCACTAAATAGCACTCAGCATTAACTCAATGAAAAAATTGTATCTACTTATTTTTGTCGTTTTAGTACATCTAAATAATAAAAGATTGTTTTTAACAAGTATTTTTTACAAGATTTTTATTTCTTTATTTTAATTTACGATCTCCATATTGCCCCCACAATAGACACATGATTTGAAAGGAAAACTGCCTTAAAACTTTTTATATACACTCTCAGGCATTTCCTAATTCCTTATTATCTCGATCCATGATACTGCACACTGATTTAGTGACTGCGCCAACACCAAGCACAAAGGAATGCTGTCAATAAAACTAGAAAGCTTGCGGCTACTCGTTTTGTTTAATTCCAAAACGGGCAAACAACTATTAAGAATAGTAATAGGACCAACCCTGCCACACAGATTATAAGCTTAAGGTGGCATTTTCCACTTGCGTCCATGGTGGCCAACTTAATTTTATTTTGACATGGTTTTTCAGCTTTAAATTTTTTAATAGTAACATGTTGAGTATATTAAGTATAGATTCGTACCTTGCAAGCAATTTTCAGTCAGTTATTTGATATTTCAATATATATAATGATTCCATTCAGGAGATTAGTATTTTAAGAGATGTGTGGTGTCATTTTTTCTCTCACTAGGACCTCAATATTATTTTTAAATAATATTATTTTCCTAAAATAAATCATAAAACATCTTCGAATTTTTATTATTACGTTAAAAATACCCATATTATGAATTTATGGGTAAAATTGCGAAAATATTCATGCCAATGAAAAATAAAGCAAAAATTACACTAAAATAAAATTAAGTTAAAATAAAGCTTTAACTCGCCGGCAATATCTAGAATTAAAGTTATACAAAATTATTAGAAATTGTTTTTAAGATTCTCTTTTTAGTGTTCCGTGAAACGGAATACTTTATAGAATCACTTCGGTGTCCTGTCGGGTGTCAGCTACAGGCAATTTTCTATGAAACTATTTCACGTAAAAATTTGAAATTTAACGCAATGGCCCAATTATAGACATCAGGTATTCTGGGCGGGAAGTATAAAAAGTTGAATTTTGATTCCGGGGGATAATTTCAGGGGGTAAATAAATCAAGGGCATCGTGTAGGGTGTCAAATGAAAGCTTACTGAAGCACGAATAGCACGAATATATGCGAAATATATATGAAGTTTTTTTTTTCTTCATTTTTCTTAGAGAAGAAATGCTAAAAATTGCTGTCCCCCATCCTTATCACCAAAAGAATCGCTCAGGAAAATCTGAAAAAATTCATGAACATTGAGAATTAGGTCTAGATTGAGCCAAAATTATCAGAGTTGAAAAATTCTAGAGCAATCAATTGTTATAAACAATTTAATTGTTTATTTCCTTATAACTGTTGAACCACTGGTTTGAGAGAAAAAGTTTCCGGCAAAAAGTATTTCTCACGATGTAAGGAACAACTTTTGTCCTTACAAGTTTTTAAAAATTTTTAATTTAGCTCAGTCGAAATGCGAGTGAATTACTATTAATAATTTAAGTGTGGGGCTGATGGCACGGAACACGAATTGTGCAAGTATAGCTTGCACTTAACCGATTTTTTTTTCTTTTATTTCAAAGTGATATAATAATAGAAACCTGACAATTTCTTGGTTCAACGAACTTGTAATTAATTTTTATAATAAGTTCCATGGAACTCCATTTAAGTATTCTTTTTACTTTTCATTTTGAAATGGAAAACTACTACATTTTACATAAACATCTCTTTTGGCCGAAATGCCGAATAAAAAGGTCAAGGAAAATGACCTAAAAGGCGAAAGATAAGGAAAAAAAAATTACTTTGTTGGCTGGGGATCGTACACTAAAGGATTCTCCATTTAAGTTATGAGGCGTAAATGGTGGTCTATTATACTCGTTCATGGTAATAGATCGGGACAGTTGAGGCATTAGTATCTTCAAAAGTTAAATGAAATACCCGCCGAATAAAATACAATGGTTCTCAACAGAAACCTTCATGTTTCAAGTATATGTTAATCTTTTTTTCGTCTCACATGTCTAGCAATTTTTTTCTTAAGAAAGCTTTAAATTATGTAATCAAGCACTGCACAACACACATCAAAATAATCCTAACTAAGCCATAAACCAAGTAACAGCAGCTAATAACATGTTTTAAGCTAAAACCCTTAAAGCAGGTTTTTATGTTTCAAAAATCCTAAGTAGAATTCACTGTATAGGAGAGATGAAACTAAGCAAGAGAAAGATATAAGCAAAAACTTGATAAAGGTATCAAAACAAAGCCTAAAATAAATCACGTTAACAAGGGTCTGAGCGGAAGGACACAATTTACCTGTTTAAAATGTACATTCCGTGATTCCAATTCATCTAATTAGTGTTGACATGACGTGACACGAACAAAAATGTATTCCAAATTGGGGTAACTTTTGGTAAATTAAGGTCTAAATTTTGTAAGACCCTGTTGAGCAAACCCAATTTTAGCTTTGAAGGATTGCGTTTTTTCTTGTCCACAAATAATACGAGACCCAAGAAATATATATATATATATATATATATATATATATATATATATATATATAGATATATATATATATAATATATATATATATATATATATATATATATATATATATATATATATATATATATATATATATATATATATATATATATATATATATATATATATATATTTCTTGGGTCTCGTATTATTTGTGGACAAGAAAAAACGCAATCCTTCAAAGCTAAAATTGGGTTTGCTCAACAGGGTCTTACAAAATTTAGACCTTAATTTACCAAAAGTTACCCCAATTTGGAATACATTTTTGTTCGTGTCACGTCATGTCAACACTAATTAGATGAATTGGAATCACGGAATATATATATATATATATATATATATATATATATATATATATATATATATATACAGTGACCGGCAAAAAGTTCGCAACATATGGGAAAAATTTTTATTAGGAGAGTATCGGAAAAACTTTCCCAGGGGATCGGTTCTGCATGTCCGATAACCTAAAAATCGATTTTGACATACGTCACGTGACCACTGGTATAGCGTCAAATTAAAAAAAAAATTGTTAATTTACAAAAAGTGAGGTCAGTTGACGAGATATCAAAAAAAGTTATTTGAAAAAATTGCTTAGAATTAAATTCTAGGTCCTTGGGCAAAATTTTAAGATTTTATTTAAAAAAATTGGAAAACTCAATTTTTTTTAAATATTTTTTTATCGATTTACAAATTTCCGGTTTTTTTCGTTTATATAGCTTGGCTAATGTAAAGCCCATGTATCTGGATGAAAATAAACGAATGTAGTAGTTTTTTCTACAATTGACAGGACAAAATTTAAAAAAACAGGGTTTCGCCGGACGCTAGCTGTTGCAATGATTTGTATCTAGCAGCAGTGTCAAAATTTTAGAGACATTTCAATGAGATTATATTGAGAAAACCTTAATCGTCTTAAATATATCTGAAGTTCGACTTTTTGTAAAGTTAAGGGGATTAAAATAGATAATAAACAAAAAATTACCTGTTTATTTAATCGAAATTTTATAAACGAAAACCAATGTAAGAAAAACTTAAAAGTAGTCAAATTCTGTACTAACAACACAAAAAATCATTGTTTTTCCTTGGGTGCACAAAATTTAAAACTCAGTATGACCACCATTTCTCTCCATACATACTGTTGTTCTCGAGCGCAACTCTCGATTAACATTTCGGAGCATTTTACGATTTATTTGCAATACACAATTTATAATGACATTCTCTAAATTTTGTATATTCCTAAAGGGTCGATGTTTGTACACAGGGTTCTTTAGGTATCCCCACATAAAAAAATCTAACGGAGTCAGATCTACAATTCTACAATTGACAGGACAAAATCGAAAAAATAGGTGTTCGCCGGACGCTCGCTGTTGCAATGGTTTGAATCTAATGAAATGACTGTATCAAGATTTTATTAAGATTTTTCGCACATAAATTTAACAACCAGGTCTATTTAGTTGTACTTAAAACTACCAAAGCAGGCTCTGAAATTAAAACAACCAAATAATCTAGTAGGTTAAAAACAACAGAAAAATGTCAAACAAATTATAATTTGTTTGATTTCAACCTATGTCATTGGTTTATGTCTCGCATCTTACTAAGTTTGATATTTTACATAAGTTTATTAATATTTTATTCCTTAAAATGGCACCCACACTACTTCTTCAGGAAAAGATAGAAATTATTTTAATTTCTGGAGATAATTACAAAAGCCATAGAGAAACAGCAGCAATTTTTAATGAGAGGCACCCCGATAAATCCCTCCATTATTCCACAGTATCTCGTCTAGTCAATAAATTTAAAGAAACGGGATCGGTAGAAAATCAGTATAAAGTTTCCCATGAAAAACCGGTAACAGGTGACGAAGGTTCTCTGGATGTGTGTTTGTCGATCACAGAAACACCCCAATTAGCAGTTAGTCAAATATCGGAGATCACTAACATTCACGAAAGATCTGTGCGGAGGATATTAAAAAGAAACAAATTTCATCCGTACAAACCTAAATTTGTACAAGTATTAAAAGATAGGGATTATGACGCCCGCTTCGATTTTTGTGCCTGGTTCCAGGGTATGATTGAGGAAGATTTTAATTTCCCAAAGAACGTTCTTTTCTCGGATGAAGCTACATTTACCTCTAACGGAACCGTCAGTTCACAAAACTGTAGATGGTGGGCCACCGAAAACCCAGACTTTGTAATTCAGAGTAAAGACCAATATAGTTTTAAGGTTAATGTGTGGTGCGGAATTTTCAACCTCAGAATAGTGGGACCTTTTTTCTTTAGAGACAATTTAAATTCAGAACGATATTTAGAATTTCTACAAACTGAGATATCTGACTTTTAGACAATTTGTCATTAGCCGAAAGAAGAAATTTATACTTTCAACAAGACGGAGCTAGCATTCATTCCACAAATGAGGTGAAGAGATGGCTGGATCAAGAATTTGGAAACCAGTGGATAGGACGGTTTTCTGAAAATCCGTGGCCTGCGAGATCACCAGATCTGACTCCGTTAGATTTCTTTATGTGGGGATACCTAAAGAACTCTGTGTACAAACATCGACCCTTTAGGAATATACAAAATTTAGAGAATGTCATTAGAAATTGTGTATTGCAAATAAATCGTAAGATGCTCTGAAATGTTAATCGAGAGTTGCGCTCGAGAACAATAGTATGTATGGAGAGAAATGGTGGTCATACTCAGTTTTAAATTTTGTGCACCCAAGGAAAAACAATGATTTTTTATGTTGTTAGTACAGAATTTGACTACTTTTAAGTTTTTCTTACATTGGTTTTCGTTTATGAAATTTCGATTAAATAAACAGGTAATTTTTTGTTTATTATCTATTTTACTCCCCTTAACTTTACAAAAAGTCGAACTTCAGATATATTTAAGACGATTAAGGTTTTCTCAATGTAATCTCATTGAAATGTCTCTAAAATTTTGACACTGCTGCTAGATACAAATCATTGCAACAGCTAGCGTCCGGCGAAACCCTGTTTTTTTTAATTTTGTCCTGTCAATTGTAGAAAAAACTACTACATTCGTTTATTTTCATCCAGATACATGGGCTTTACATTAACCAAGCTATCTAAACGAAAAAAACTGGAAATTTGTAAATCGATAAAAAAATATTTAAAAAAAATTGAGTTTTCCAATTTTTTTAAATAAAATCTTAAAAATTTGCACAAGGACCTAGAATTTAATTCTAAGCAATTTTTTCAAATAACTTTTTTTGATATCTCGTCAACTAACCTCACTTTTTGTAAATTAACAATTTTTTTTTTAATTTGACGCTATACCAGTGGTCACGTGACGTATGTCAAAATCGATTTTTAGGTTATCGGACATGCAGAACCGATCCCCCGGAAAAGTTTTTCCAATACTCACATAATAAAAATTTTTCCCATATGTTGCGAACTTTTTGCCGGTCACTGTATATATATATATATATATATATATATATATATATATATATATATATATATATATATATATATATATATATATATAGGTAATAAAATAATATATTCCAGTATATGCAAAGACTGACTTCTTCGCTAAAGCAAGTACTTACAAGACCGTAAAATGAAAAATAAAATAAAAGAAATACTGTTTTTTGATTCTGGTGTGTGTGTCCTCCAGCTATCGCGATTTCTGGGCCCTTACCCTTCATCAGGCAGGCTCACACCCAGAGTGACTGACGAACAGACCACACTTTGACCAGAATCAACAAGAGACCTTATATCCAAAACGTTCGAAAAGGATGGGCAAGATGTACTACTTTTACATATGTTGCTCCAAAACTTTTGGTTGCTAACATAATAAGTAAAATAACGTCGAATTTCTTCGACAGTACAAGTGTACCACTGTACGATAATACGAGAGGAGTATGTTAATAGCAAGCCTGAGAAAACATCCTTATTTTCTTGAAAAATGCAACACAGTATGCCCTATACTGGGTACAGTAATAGCTTCTAAAGACTTTAAATTCATAGCTGAAATTTTGCAACTTCCATGAAACACCAAAATAACTTTCTACTGAAGATATACAGGTAAGCGAAATATCCGGAGTTACGAAATTACAGCAAACGGCATTAATCGTTTCATTTGCCAGTCTGTCTGCTTTGTTATGCATACTAAGAGTAGCTCGCAAAGTTTATCCAAATAGAGCTTCGGAACTAATGTAACTAATGAGCTCAAATCAAGAGAACTCTCTATTGGTGGACCTCTAAAATTGGATTACTTTAACTGAGGTTTCGCTTGCAATTTACAGAAACGATTACAGTCCTACAACTGTCAGTAATTACTTAAATTACAGAAACTTGTAAAAGTAACACAACATTCTACTCTAAGGTGTGTTTCTAACAAGAGAATTGGTAACAAGTTCTGCTGCCTTTAAAGAAGCGACACAATAGCGTTCAACTAAAGCAATTCGCAATATTTTACGCACTTTCAGTTTGGTATGGAAACTTACAAGACGAAGACGTTATTGTTATTTCGACGACGGAGAAAATGTTATTTAATATAGTCATTATTTTTCAACAATAACACGACTTGCGTATTATCTCAAACCTTCAGACTTTGGCAAAATTATTTTTGCTGGTAATCCATAAACTTCTGGCTTAATTATTTTAACAAGAAATATTAATTACCTAAAAAGCTTCCAAACGGCTACAGTTTTGTAAATATAAATTATTTCTAAGGGTATAACTTGCTTTTATTGTCAGTTTATTATTTTAAGCCGAATAAAAGTTAAAGTATCAACCACTAAAAAAAACAGTGGTTCAGCCGTTATAAGGGAATAAGCAATTAAATTGTTTGTAACAATTGATCGCGCTAGAATTTTTCAATCCTGATAGTTTTCGCTCAATCTACACCTAATTCTCAATGTTCATGATTTTTTCAGATTTTCTTAGCGATCCTTTTGGTAATGAGTGGGGGACAGCATTTTCTAATCGTTTTTCTCGAAAAATGTTTTTAAAAATGGGTAAAAAATACATCATTTTGTTGAATTCGTGTTTCAATAAGCTTTTATTTGATAGCCTTCACGATGTCCTTGAAACTTTTTTCCATATCCCAATTTACCCAACCCAATCAAAATTTATCTTATTATACTTTCTATAATTGGGCCACTACAATCTATCTGTGTGCTAAATTTCAAAATTTTTACGTCAAGTAGTTTCAGAGGAAATAGCCTGTGACAGACAGATGGACGGACGGACGGACACCGAAGTGATTCCAGAAGTGTTTCGTTTTGCTCATTTTAACACGGAACTCTAAAAAGAGAACAATTTTCCATATCCTTGCTTTTTAAGTTTATACATTTTTAAACATGTTTAAAATTTATAACACATGGTATAAAACTTATGAAACTTCAACAGACAACCAGAAAGATAGAGCAATAAGGATCCAAGCTATTTTCTTATTTATTATCATTTGATATGGCGGTAATAACTTATACACAATATCCACCTATAAGAAATAATTGCTTTGTTACTGATGTAAAATCAAATAAATACTTAAATTTACTACAATTTTATTAAATTATTACAAGAAGAAAGGGTTTTACTGATCTCGTTTATTTGGTGCTCATACTAATTTCATACAATTAATTGAGTTTCTAATATAATTAGACCTTCTGTGCACTAATTTAAATTATAGAAAAGGGTTATGTAATTGGGAAAAATACGTAATAGAAGTGAGTTCACAATTTTCTTCAAGCTGGTCCCCATTATCGTCATGCAGATGTTTTTGGCAACATTATTTAGTTCCTACTTTATATAAAAATCGATATGTTCAGAAACGACTGTGCATAGAGTCAATAAACATGTTAGAAAGTTTTAAAAAGAGAGCTTGCAGGTTCGAGCAGAAATTCACTGTAATTATTCAAGTGCATAATATTTTCGGTTAAGGTTTCTTTGAAGTTAGATATAGATTTTCATTTGAACTTATGTATATTTGGCTAACTACTAAGCAAAATACCAGAGCGCGTATATAAGTTATAAAACTGGAAAATTCTGAAACTGGATGGAGTAGTGTTTGGTGGTTATTTATGCTTTTAGACTTATCCGGGAAGAAGGTTATTAGGTATTTTCCATTACTTGTCTGGATAACTGTGAACATTGGCTTAACAGATTAGTTTCTAAGCTTTTGATGCAGATAGTACATTTTTGTTAATATTTGCAGTGTTAAAGTAAATTGTATATCGACGCTTAACTTCGCTGATCGGACTATTCTCCGCCCGATCGCTGACAAAAACGATGCCCGGCACGGTTAGTACTTGATTGAGTGACCGCTGAACAAGGAAGGTGGTAAAGGAATTACTTTTCGTCCGTCCCCACACATCCTCTTAAAGGGCTGTTGAAATTCCTACGGATTCTCCAATACACCCACGGATCATGGTACCTAAGCTTCGGTCTTAGTGGACTGTCAGAAAATAAAAAAAATCTAGCGAATAAGTCATATTTTTACAAAAAAAATGGGAACGTCACTGATTGCTGCTCTAACCAATTTTCCAGCCGCAGTAGTTCGTTGCCGTATGTTTTAAGAATTCCAGCGATATTTTAAAGAGTATTCACCCTGCGAGTTGACCGACTTAGATAGTTGCCATTCATTTGATTCCCACAGGAACGATAAATTCTTAACTAGACCCTTCCTTTAAAACATTTTAAATCGCTAATTCTGTAAGTCACAGATAGGCTGGATATTTTTTCACCAGAGGGTGCATTAACCTAATAAAAGTGATAATAATAATAATAATAATGATAATAATAATAATAACAACAATAATAATAATAATGGTAATAATCCAGGAATGCATAGTGTGGATAGGGAAAATTGAAAATGATGATGGCGCTCCCAGGGGTAAAAAATTCCGGAGGTAAACTACCGCTCCATTCCGATCTCCGGGAGAGAGGTGCTCATCATCGAAGAATTCCAAAAGTATAATAACCTTTGCCAACATCTGCGGGCTTAATTCCAATTTGGACTCTGTCCACCACTACCTCCAATCATGCAAACCCCACATTCTTCTCTGCTTCCCTTGGAGCCCTGTCTGTCTGTTTTTCCACTCCCGATCGCTCCGAAATTTGCTCTCATGTCACAGATTTCATTCAAGCAGGTATTGAAAGTTTCTTTCCACATACCCGCAAGAAACCTGAACTCCATCATCACAAGCCCTGGGTCTCGAAGGCCTGTGGTAAAGCCAAGCTCAAAAAGTCCAAGCTTACAAAAGATATTTTCAAAATCTTTCACCCGAAAATCGTCAATTTTTCACCGAGGCATGAGGTCAGTACAACCAAACTATCTTAGAGTTCAAAAATGCTTTTAACAACCGCATAAAAGATAAAGTGCCTTTCCTGTCCCAACGGCATCCAATCTCTCTGGTCACATGCCAAAAACATTAGTCTAAGCTTCTATAGAAGCACTGTTCCTCCCCTGACCTCTGCCAACTAAATTATCTCCACCTATAAGGTGAAAGCTGAACTATTTGCGAAACAATTCGCTGCCAATTCCACCCTAATCCCTCCCGCCAATTTCGCTCTTCCAACCGCTACATCGGTAATCCACAAAATGGTCAACGTAATCCTTAAGTTCAAACAAGTTCAAGAAATTCTTCTATCCCTTGACACCAAAAGATCCTCCGGTCTGGATGGCATACCAGCAAATTGTTCTAAAAAAATGTGCTCCAGAACCTGCACCCATCTAAACTCGTCTTTTCCAAATCTCTTATGACCAGCGTATCTTCCCAGACAGCTGGAAGACTGGTCCAGTGCAGCCTGTCCCGAAGAAAGGTTCCAAGTCCCTTCCATCCAATTATAGACCTCTATGTCAGCAAAGTTATGGGGAAAGCGATAAACTTTTTTACATTTACATCAATTTTAAAATATCTAGAAAAACACAAAGTCATACATGACAGTCAGTACGGATTTCGTCACCAAAGATCTACACTTTGTCACACAAAACGGTAACAAGTCTCTCGAACTTCATGGCGAATCTCAAATTGTTGCACTTGATATTTCCAAGGCCTTTGACCAAGTATTCTCAACAAACTACCTTCTTACCATCTTCCTACCCAGCTATGTACCTGGATCGGTAGCTTCCTCTCTAATCGGCGCATATTTGTCGTAGTTGACGGTCACTCATCTAACTTCCATCCTATCAATACTGGCGTCCTCAAAGGTTCAGTCCTGGCACCAGCCCTATTTCTTCTTATTATTAATGACCTACTCTCTTCAACTACGAATAGTACTCTTCACTCCAATATTCAGTTTTCCAGGCAAGTCTCGATTCAAGAACTAGATAAAATAGACGCAGATCTATGCATCTATTCCTTTCCCAAGATCTTCAATTAACCTTAGACTGGGGTTCCAAGAACCTTGTTCAGTTCAACGCCTCCAAAACCAAGTCTTGCACCCTGTCAGGGAAGAAATCTGGCAACGCTTACCCATGCACATGAATGGCCAAGCCCTGCAGAACAATGAAACGTTCGATCTTGTTGGCACCCTTTTTGAACATGATCTCAGCTGGCACAAACACATTACTTCAGTTGCCACATCTTCAGCTAAAAAGTTTGATTTTCTCTTTCGAGCCAGAAAATACTTCTCCCCTTCGAACTTATACACTCTCTATGTTTCCCAAATAAGACCTAACCTAGAGTATTGCTCCCACATATGGGGAGCGGCATCACCTTCTACACATCCTTGATTCTGCCCAAGAGAGAGCTATTCGACTTATCAATGACCCAGTCTTCACAAGAAAACTCCCTTCTCTCGCTCCACGCTGCGCTGTTGGGGATTTATCCCTTTTCTACCAGCAATTCCACGGATTTTGCTCTGAAGAACTAGCCGGTATTATTCCCCCTTCCCCTCCTTTGTTGGTGGGGAATTCCGGAGATCTTTCGTATATCGTGACTCGGGCTTTGGCTTCTTTGTATATGTTTGCTAGGGTTTCTATATACGGTTTGTCGACACCTTGTCTAGTTCCGACTTCTATAACTCTGGGATATATCGAGTCAAACGCCTTCTCAAAGTCTATGAAGGCTAGTGTCAGTGACTGTTCATATTCCTTTGTTCGACTGATGACCTCCCTTAATGTGTGAATGTTGTCGATTGTACTGAAGTCACTTCTAAAGCCAGCATTCCCGTGGTTGTGCAGCATCTAGCGTGATCTGTATTCTGGTATTTATGATCTTTGTGAATACCTCGTATATTATTTGTAGTAGACTGATTAGTCGATAGTTTCTTATGTCTTCTTTACTGCCTTTCTTGTGGATTAGAATTATATAGGCGCTATTCCAACTTCATTGTATATGCATTGATCTTAGGCAGTTTAGTACATCTATATTTCATGTAAACATTTAATATCAAAATCATTTAATCTTGAAGTTACTAAAGCAACAATCTCTAAACTAAAATACCCCATAAAAGATGATTTAAAACAATACTGCTGTAATCAAACGCTACACTTTTATGCTGCAAAAATCTAAAATAAAAAGAAAGCTTGCTTTGTAACATAATATGATTATTCCCCAAACTGCTTCTTATTATGATATTTAAAAGGTGGCTACGTTCCAGAGCCCTAGCCAAATTATAAAGAGAGAAACGGGCTTTAGAAGAGGACAAATCGACCAAATTTTGCAAGATACGTAAAAATGTTACTCCTAGTAAAAGTTTTTGCTTGTAAAATAAATAATATATTATTATTTATGATAATATACAGGGAGCATTAAAAACACGAAAATATTATTTTGCGTAACAGTAAACATACCTTGTTTATCATGTTCTACCAAAAGAACAAATATGAAATATGTTTTAAATTTAACCCTTTGCCGAAGTACAAGATGTCATTGAAAAATTTAAATATTAAAAGTTACGAGTTTTATCACATTATTATCTTAAAGTCCCAACTCTTCTCTCTTACACCTTTAACCAGAGTACTATTCTACATAGGTATTAAATAATAAAGACACCTATGGACATGTTTGTCAATGTATTTATTAAATGCAGCAATTATTTAATTTAAAATACTTCTTACTCAAGTGTAATTTTTAAATAATACCAATATTTATTAAAACTCAAAAGAATATAATATAAACGAAGAAATACAATAAAATATGAAAATTCAAAATTCCACCCTCATATTCAACATATTTCTCTAATTGTTTCCTTAGATATCTGAAGAAATTTCTGTTTGTTTCCTGGGATATTGAACGAACAGCCTGGGTAATTCTGCCTTTTAACACGTCAATATTATTTGGTATTGGAGTGGCATAAACAATTTGTTTTAAACGGCCTCATAGAAACATGTCGGCCAACGTTAAGTCGGGGCTGCTTGGGGGCCACAAAGTTTCTACCAATCCACCTTGTACCAAATCTGCAGTGAAGCCATTCTATTACCTCGCGAGCGCAATTTAGGTACTAGAGAACCATCTTGTTGAAAACACATTTTTTGCAAAAATTTAATGGAAATTTTCGAGTACATCGCTAAAAAACGTATCCAGCATTTCTAAGTTAGACATTCTATTGCAGGCATTATTAAAAAAAGTCTCGAGACTAGTACCTAACATGCTGGGATGCTACAGTTCCATTAGTAGCAAATGTACATTCATCAGAAAACAATAAATCTATAAAAATGGATATTTTCATTAAGATTTGGTCTTCCACTCATAATAAAAAATCTAAATACTCTTGTCGCTTCATGTCACTTTTCCAATGTTTGGTTAATGTGAGGTTTGAACGGAAACAATTTTGTTAAAGATCATCTGAATATGAGTTTTGTTCCCAACTTCTAGAAGAAGTTTAGCATGATTTCTGAGGGACATCACAGGAGTTTCTCTAAGAGACTGAAGAACTAAAACTGTGGCTGCATCGTTTTGGCTATATTTCTTCTTCTTCTTCTTCTTCTTCTTCTTCTTCTTGAGATTCAAAACCGAACCAGTGATTTAGAAATTTTTTTATTATGTTGTAGATTGTAATTTTAGTTATTGGGATTCCTACAAATTTCTAGGTAAATTGTTCCATGATGTAGCGGTATGATACTTGGCCATCCCGACGACACTGGACTATAAAAATTTGTTCAGTAGATATCATTTTGATGAGAAATATTTTAAATTAACTATTTGCTTCATTTGATAAAGATATTGACAAATATGTCCATAAGTGTCAATATTGTTGAATATGTAGAAACTAGCACTGGTAAAAGGTGTAGGAGAGAATCGTTGGGACTTAAAAAAAAATAATGTGATAAAACCCGTTATTTTTAATATTTAAATTTTTTAATGAAATCTTGTACTTTGGCTTAGGGTTTAATTTAAAACATATTTCATATTTTTCTTTTGGTAGAGAATGATAAACAAGGTATGTTTACTCTTACGCAAAATAACGTTTTCGTATTTTTAATGCTTCCTGCATAAAAAATTAAATTTTTCACAATGTGAATCCTATTTATTTTCCAAGCAAAAACTTTTGTTAGGAGTGCCATTTTTAAGTATGTTGTAAAATGTGGCTCATTTGTCATCTTCTAAACGCTATCCGCGGACATACAAAATGCTTAGTTGTCTAAATAAAACTGAATATTCTTTCATTTGACGAAGATAGTACGCGATGTGACAACAAATTCCAGAGCTTTTAAAAGCAGCTTAGCAAAACCTAAAAAAGTAGCCATTTACTTTAATATAAGGGTTAGAATTATGTGCAGTGAACCGTATTTTGGGCTAAATAAATGAATGGAGAAATAGGATTGGGTTTTTAAAAGAAAATGTCAAAGGTTTGATTTGTCTTAGTCTAATTATTGTAAAATTGAGTTTTACGTAGCTTTATCAAAGAAAGTGCAGATGCTAGAGGGGGTCAAGTTAAGCATAAGATATAATTAAACCAGATTTGAAATGCAATCAAATTGATAATCTCTGTGCATTTTTAGTATTGTTGAAAATGTCGAAATTTTTCTTCATTTATCATTATTGTATTATTTTTTTGTTTCAGTTGAAATATCATTTTTAATATGGGGAATTAGACTCTGCGTGGTGGTCAGGAAGGCCCCTTCCGAATTCAATGAGAGCAAATTCATTTCCTTGGCTATTTACAATGAATTCGTGCTGTGTCTCTTTTTAAATGTGACGACGTAAGTATAGATAATTTTACATATCTAAATAAAGAATAAGAAACACAGATATACAAAATTTACTACCTAAAAGCTATTAAGATAATTTCAAACCATTTAAAATCTCATGTACCCCAGCTGCTTGAAAAAAAGGCGAACATCTTAATTTAACAGAACGATAAAACCAAAAAACATGGTGTTAAAAATCCAAAAGCGGGACTGTGATGACACGGCTGTTCTACTCGAGAAGAAACTCCAAAAAATTTAAAATATCTAATTGAATCGATGAGTGGAAGAGGGGTCCAAGTGACCATTTTTGACATTTTAAAGTGAGATAGCCATTTTGTTAAAATAACATTCATCCATCGATTGAGCCGAAATACGGTCCAAAATTCAATACCGTTTGCCTACAATCACCCACCTGCGAAGCAGACTGGGCGGAGGAACGGTCCATGTGTATGTCGTATGGTTTCTTTGATGGACCGTTCTTCCACTCAGTATGCAGTTCAACTGCGTCTGTCGTTTTAGAGGTGATTTTCTATTAGTTATCGAGCCGGTTAACAAGTGTGAAAAACGAGAAAAATAATTAAATACAACAATATAAAATAACAAAATAAAACAAAATAAAAGAATAAACAATAAAAAACATTAAAACAATCAACTGAGTGGAAGAAAGGTACAAAACCATAAGATATCTTTTGCGAAAAGTCCAATATCCGATATGGCAATAAATCTTATTTTTTTATAAAACAACTCCAAGTACCATAAGGAATAAGTTACCTGTGCACACCAACACGAAATTCTCCTTCCTTTTTGAAATAATTCTTTTTTTTTGCTTCCTCTAAAATGTTTATTTCTGCACTTGGACCCTTCTTCCACTCATCAATTCAATTAAATTCACACTAAGTAGGTCGGATTTGCCTTTCTCGGCTTTTTCATTAAATAAAAATAAATAAGATTGGTAAAACGCAATTTTCCTCAATTAATAAAGCCTAGAGATTAAAATGAGCTGTCCACTGAATAACACATGTTTTGCTAATACCAATTTGCAGAAAATAATAGTAGTATCATCTTATCTAAATGTATTTTAGCACTGTTACTACTAACTCCCAGTTGGTTCGCATTTCCTAGACAATTTCTAAAAGAGATATTTTATTACGAAAGTAGCAAGCAACCAATTTCTTCGGAAAATATCGAGTTTTATTATTTGGGAACGCATTTCCTGGAAAAAGTCGTAAAAGCCGTGATTGTCATTGTAAAAATTAAACTTCGGAAGTGTATAAAATAAGAAAACTGAAATAATTTGTTTTAGTCATTCGAGAACATTCGATTTGGATTGGTGTTAAAATTGTGCTAAAAGTGCTTATAACAATATCGTATAGTCTACTCGGGTAAAAGTAATTCCGATAACTTTTATTGGGTTGGTGGTATGTTTACTCCCTTGTATAAGGAAAAAGGTATTTCGCAGAATCTTTGTGAAATATAATCTACTCTACTTCGGAATTCCTATACGGCATCAAGACAAGCCATGGGTTCCACATGTATTTTGTAGAACTTGTGCTAAATACTTATGTGCGTGGAAAGCGCACCAGTGACACAGTTTGAAATTGGTGTACCAATATGGACAGAGCAAGCAGATCATGACAATAACTGTTATTTTTGAAAAATACAGCACAAGAGCTAAATGTGAGTAAAAGAAAAACTATTGAATATGTGAAGACATCAGCAGCACGATGAAATCCATCCTGTCCCTCATATCACAGCAACCTATATAGAAAGTGATAGTTCAGAAAGCCCTAGTGAGACCGCTGAAGACCTCGAATTTTTACCATCTACCTCCTCGGAACACCATTTACTTAATCAAGGTGGTAGAGGATTTCTTCCACGACCGAGGTGGTACCACCCCACACATCCTCTTAAAAGGGCTGGTGAAGTCCGTACGGATGTTTCCAGCAATGGATGTGTGAGTCGGATTTCCCCGGTACACCCACGGTACATAGTACTTAGACTTCGGTCTTCGTGGGCTGTCAGAACATAAAAAAAACCAAAATAAATTAATGATTAAGTTAGGGATTTACTTTATTAACATCTCTAGCAGAACTACTAGTATTGCGTCCACAACAGTGGAATCTTTTGGAAAAGAACACAAAAGTTACTGTATTTAGCCATCGTCATGACGATTGTGTGGATTTTTATAGCATGCATTCTGATTTAGTGTACTGTAATAACATTAAAGGTGTTTTTACATCTCTGGGATCACAACACAATCCACAACATTGAAGACTATTTATCCACTCCTGTAAAACAAGTCTTAAGACTATGCTTCTATACAACGGTAACGCTTATCCATCTATTCCGATGGGTGATGCCGCATTGATGAAAGAAACTTATGAAAATCTAAGAACGCTGTTGCAAAAAATTAAATACAATCAATATTTGAGGCGCATTTGTGCTGATTTTAAAGTGATTGCAATACCTATGGGGATTCAACAAGGGTATACAAGATAGTTCTGTTTAGGTTACAAGATGTCATTAAATGTTTACACGATGCAGTCGCATTTAGATTCTTTTCCACCAAACATGGGGATGTCAGTAACGAACATGGAGAGCGGTTTCATTAAGACATTTCAGAGTTGGAACGGCGTTATCAGGGCAAGTGGAATCCTGTCATGCCAGCCGATTATTGTTGGACTTTAAGAAGAGAAGCAGTAAATGAGTAAATGTTATTTATAAACGAAAATCTCAGAGTCAAAAATATTTTAGTTCAATATATACTCGCAATAAATGTATTTTTATACTGCAAACTTTTGTTTTCATACATCTCTCAAAAAATCGAACCAACTTCAAATAATGTTTATGATATATGTACCTTCTTTCAAAATCTGTTAAAGTAGTTTGGGAGATCCGACAAAAATTTCACTTTGTTGACCAGTGATAATATGTTAACTAAAACAATATGTGTAACTACTTAAAACTGGCTAAGAAGCTGTGCCAGAGCAACAATTTTTTTGCCAATTAAAGCCATAAGAAAACTAGTGATTAACACATAGTGCCTTTGTCTTCAAAATAAATACCTTTTTAATAATAAATATTATTACTACGAATGCTGAGCAGTGTTTACGTTCTTTACTGAAGTAGAAGAGTTCTCAAAGCCGTTTCATCTGTTTAATGGATTTGTAGAGACTCTCTGGTTATTTTATAAAACAATAGGATTCAAGTTACTCTCGAATTAGTACAGTTGTATTATGTATGCACTATTCATTACGAAAATGTTATTTAAAACTCTTCTGTCCTTGTTTTAAGCCATTGCTTAACAGGGTTCTTCAGATATAATAAAAAATATGTCCTTATTAAACTGACATTACCTTGATTTTAGGACTATAACTACATCTATTTTTCTTATTTTACAACCAACTTTGATTATCCCATCCCTAGCTTTATCAAACGCAATTTTCTTAAACACAACAGTGAATTGGGTCTATAAATTAAAACAGGGAAGATTTTGTTTATCAGAAAGCCATCCCCACAGGATTTCCCATGTCTGTTATTAATTAAATATCGCTTTCAAGTAAACTGAAAACAAACAAAAACCCTTTCTACATTAAGTGGTTGTTACAAGATTTAAACCCGATACGTTACAGTCTTGTAACCAGTTCTCAAGAAGGTTTCGCAAGAGAAACAATGATACATTTTATTAACACAAACATCCAACTTTATATATATGTATTTCCTTTGCCGGAATATGGTAAAAGAGGAAAAGATCAGGTACATTTTATCTTTTTTTCAAAATCATATATACAGGGTGTTTCCTAACCTCTCTGACAAAAGAACGGAGGAGAATCCTCACATAATTTTAAGACGAAAATGTGTTATAAAATTTTTTAGTATGTCGCTTTGTTTTCGAAATACAGGGTGTTAAAAAAAAAATTTTATACGTTTTTTTGGCAAGTGATATCCAGGGTACGCGGGTGTTTACTGGCTCATGGAGCACATTTTCAGCAGTTTATTTGACTTTTGTTCATGTGAGTTCATTATGTAAAATTTTTAAATAATTTTATTTAAATGATTTTTATTGATACTGTATATCAACTACTAGGTACTTCGTGTAACATAGCAAATAAATTACATTTTACTCTAAAACCCTAAGAGATAGGAGAAAAACGCAAGAGACGTAATTTGCTTAAAATTATTTTTAACATTAGGTAAGATCAAAATATTCAATGCTAAACAGGCCCGTATTATTTATTTTTGCGAAATAATGGTACTCGTTACCCGGATCTCCGCCACTGAACTATTTGAAAAGTTTAAAATGGACACAAAGTAAAGTATTTAAACCCCTTATTATGTGTACTAAATATCACTGGAATATCACTTGCCACTAATTAATAATTTAAAAAAACGCATAAAATTTTATTTTTTTAACAACCTGTATTTCGAAAACAAAGCGACATTCTAAAAAAATTTATAACACATTTTCGTCTTAAAATTATGTGAGGATTCTCCTCCTTTCTTTTGTCATAGAGGTTAGGAAACACCCTGTATATATATATATATATATATATATATATATATATATATATATATATATATATATATATAGAGTGTTACAAAAAGATGTAAGTTATTTTTTAAAAGTTTCTTCTTAATTTGGACATATACTTTTGGAGAGAGAGTTTCCAGACCTTATTAAATTTGTTTAAGCCACTCAAAGAAAATAACATAAAATATTGTCTTTTTTGTGGTAATTAGGATAAAACTGAAATTGTTTTAGAAATATGTTCAATATTGCTTTAGTTCGCTTGAAAAATGTCGGATTTATTTGTTATTTAACAATAATTGGCTTTCCTGGATTTCGTCTTTATACAGGGTTAGATAAAAAAGTAAGTTTTATTTTCGTCTTTTGAATAGAGGGCCGTGACTTCATATAGGAACATAACTTTTAATTCTAAGCAAGTTTTACAAATAAATATTTTCAATGTGTCCCCCATATATCCTAATTTTTTTCAACTTTTGGTAGGAGGCCTTTTAGTTTAAGGATATGCGACGACAACATTTATTAAGAATAACATTTTCTCAGAGACCAATTAATCATAAAAAAATTTACCATATGGAGCCGGTCACTGTATATAGAGTCAAAAGCTTTAAGAAAATCAAGGAATGCCATATCTACCTTGAATTGCCCTATATTTACCAATATTCCCGGTATGATAAGATACGAAGCAGTGACTTTGACTTATTAAATATTCTTACACCAACTTTCTTTATTTATGTTTCAAAAACTATAAAGAAAACTCTTCATTAAATGAGGATAACTTGTTTTACATAAAGTTCAGCAACGAACACAAGGGGTAGAAATGTTACGCAAGTTTTCCAAGTAGTTACACTAATAAGGGGTTTTCATAAAGCTATTTTAATCTTTAACTATGTTCTTTAGACTGTCATGGATTTTCTCGACACTTATTATATTTTGGACGATAATAATCAATAAAATACGCGAAGTTTTAGTGCCAAAGTTTAGATTGGATATAAATTGTGAGATATATCATTAAGAGACGAGCTCTTAGCTATCTAATAAATATTAGAAGAAAAATTGTTCCATATAGAGAGTTGAAAATTAATTAAAGTTTCTGGCACAAGAAACTAATAAGTGTCGTGTTAATTATTTGTTCAAACGTTAATACAAGATCAGTGACCGGTAAAATATCATCAAGCTAGGGCATTTTCAGAAGAAGAGGAAGTTGACCCAAGATTGTGTCTCTGAGGAACTTCTTTTATAACAGGTAGCTGATTTGAGATTGTCCCGATGGGAAGCTAAACAATCTGAACTTTATGCCCCAATTAAATCTTGAATTAGATCTGCTTCTTTAACGCCACAGAACCGTTATTTCCTTTAACGCAATCAAATGCTTGAGTTAAATCAAATCGTGATTATGATGCGTAAGTAAAGCGGGAAATATACATAAAAATTCTTAAAGCTTAATTAAGAAAAACATAAATTCTTGAGTTACAGTTTTTGGTAATTTACTGGAGTCCTCTGCCCTTTTACAAGTAACTGGAGACAAGTTTTTTCTAGGGTTGACCTTAATTAAATAAATCCTAGTCGAATTAAAATAAAACGAAGACGATACAAAAAATTAAGTTTTTATTCCACCCTTATTCCTCCTGCCAATTGTGCTCTTCCAACCGCTACGTTTGTACCCTACAAAATGGCCGACATAACATTTAAGGTCAAACAAGTTCACAAAATTCTTCTATGCCTTAATACCAAAAAGTCCTCCGGTCTAGATGGCATACATTGTTCTTAAATAATGCGCTCCACAACTTGCACCCATCTTGCCTCGTCTTTTCCAAATCTCATATGACAAATGTGTCTTCCCAGATAGCTGGAAGACTGCTCGAGTGCAACCTGTCCCGAAGAAAGGTTCCAGATCCCTTCCACCCAATTATAGACCTATCTCCCTTCTCTTTGTTGTCAGCATAGTTATGGAGAAAGTAATCAACTTGCAAATTCTAAAATATCCATCATCCAGGACAGAGAGTACGGATTTCGTCACCATATATATATATATATATATATATATATATATATATATATATATATATATATATATATATATATATATATATATATATATATATATATATATATATATATCTATATACAGTGACCGGCAAAAAGTTCGCAACATATGGGAAAAATATTTATTAGGAGAGTATCGGAAAAACTTTCCCAGGGGATCGGTTCTGCATGGCCGATAACCTAAAAATCGATTTTGACATACGTCACGTGACCACTGGTATAGCGTCAAATTAAAAAAAAAATTGTTAATTTACAAAAAGTGAGGTTAGTTGACGAGATATCAAAAAAAGTTATTTGAAAAAATTGCTTAGAATTAAATTCTAGGTCCTTGTACAAAATTTTAAGATTTTATTTAAAAAAATTGGAAAACTCAATTTTTTTTAAATATTTTTTTATCGATTTACAAATTTCCGGTTTTTTTCATTTAGATAGCTTGGCTAATGTAAAGCCCATGTATCTGGATGAAAATAAATGAATGTAGTAGTTTTTTCTACAATTGACAGGACAAAATTAAAAAAAACAGGGTTTCGCCGGACGCTAGCTGTTGCAATGATTTGTATCTAGCAGCAGTGTCAAAATTTTAGAGACATTTCAATGAGATTACATTGAGAAAACCTTAATCGTCTTAAATATATCTGAAGTTCGACTTTTTGTAAAGTTAAGGGGATTAAAATAGATAATAAACAAAAAATTACCTGTTTATTTAATCGAAATTTTATAAACGAAAACCAATGTAAGAAAAACTTAAAAGTAGTCAAATTCTGTACTAACAACACAAAAAATCATTGTTTTTCCTTGGGTGCACAAAATTTAAAACTCAGTATGACCACCATTTCTCTCCATACATACTGTTGTTCTCGAGCGCAACTCTCGATTAACATTTCGGAGCATTTTACGATTTATTTGCAATACACAATTTATAATGACATTCTCTAAATTTTGTATATTCCTAAAGGGTCGATGTTTGTACACAGGGTTCTTTAGGTATCCCCACATAAAAAAATCTAACGGAGTCAGATCTACAATTCTACAATTGACAGGACAAAATCGAAAAAATAGGTGTTCGCCGGACGCTCGCTGTTGCAATGGTTTGAATCTAATGAAATGACTGTATCAAGATTTTATTAAGATTTTTCGCACATAAATTTAACAACCAGGTCTATTTAGTTGTACTTCAAACTACCAAAGCAGGCTCTGAAATTAAAACAACCACATAATCTAGTAGGTTAAAAACAACAGAAAAATGTCAAACAACTTATAATTTGTTTGATTTCAACCTATGTCATTGGTTTATGTCTCGCATCTTACTAAGTTTGATATTTTACATAAGTTTATTAATATTTTATTCCTTAAAATGGCACCCACACTACTTCTTCAGGAAAAGATAGAAATTATTTTAATTTCTGGAGATAATTACAAAAGCCATAGAGAAACAGCAGCAATTTTTAATGAGAGGCACCCCGATAAATCCCTCCATTATTCCACAGTATCTCGTCTAGTCAATAAATTTAAAGAAACGGGATCGGTAGAAAATCAGTATAAAGTTTCCCATGAAAAACCGGTAACAGGTGACGAAGGTTCTCTGGATGTGTGTTTGTCGATCACAGAAACACCCCAATTAGCAGTTAGTCAAATATCGGAGATCACTAACATTCACGAAAGATCTGTGCGGAGGATATTAAAAAGAAACAAATTTCATCCGTACAAACCTAAATTTGTACAAGTATTAAAAGATAGGGATTATGACGCCCGCTTCGATTTTTGTGCCTGGTTCCAGGGTATGATTGAGGAAGATTTTAATTTCCCAAAGAACGTTCTTTTCTCGGATGAAGCTACATTTACCTCTAACGGAACCGTCAGTTCACAAAACTGTAGATGGTGGGCCACCGAAAACCCAGACTTTGTAATTCAGAGTAAAGACCAATATAGTTTTAAGGTTAATGTGTGGTGCGGAATTTTCAACCTCAGAATAGTGGGACCTTTTTTCTTTAGAGACAATTTAAATTCAGAACGATATTTAGAATTTCTACAAACTGAGATATCTGACTTTTTAGACAATTTGTCATTAGCCGAAAGAAGAAATTTATACTTTCAACAAGACGGAGCTAGCATTCATTCCACAAATGAGGTGAAGAGATGGCTGGATCAAGAATTTGGAAACCAGTGGATAGGACGGTTTTCTGAAAATCCGTGGCCTGCGAGATCACCAGATCTGACTCCGTTAGATTTCTTTATGTGGGGATACCTAAAGAACTCTGTGTACAAACATCGACCCTTTAGGAATATACAAAATTTAGAGAATGTCATTAGAAATTGTGTATTGCAAATAAATCGTAAAATGCTCCGAAATGTTAATCGAGAGTTGCGCTCGAGAACAATAGTATGTATGGAGAGAAATGGTGGTCATACTGAGTTTTAAATTTTGTGCACCCAAGGAAAAACAATGATTTTTTATGTTGTTAGTACAGAATTTGACTACTTTTAAGTTTTTCTTACATTGGTTTTCGTTTATGAAATTTCGATTAAATAAACAGGTAATTTTTTGTTTATTATCTATTTTACTCCCCTTAACTTTACAAAAAGTCGAACTTCAGATATATTTAAGACGATTAAGGTTTTCTCAATGTAATCTCATTGAAATGTCTCTAAAATTTTGACACAAATCATTGCATAGCTAGCGTCCGGCGAAACCCTGTTTTTTTTAATTTTGTCCTGTCAATTGTAGAAAAAACTACTACATTCGTTTATTTTCATCCAGATACATGGGCTTTACATTAGCCAAGCTATCTAAACGAAAAAAACTGGAAATTTGTAAATCGATAAAAAAATATTTAAAAAAAATTGAGTTTTCCAATTTTTTTAAATAAAATCTTAAAATTTTGCACAAGGACCTAGAATTTAATTCTAAGCAATTTTTTTCAAATAACTTTTTTTGATATCTCGTCAACTAACCTCACTTTTTGTAAATTAACAATTTTTTTTTTAATTTGACGCTATACCAGTGGTCACGTGACGTATGTCAAAATCGATTTTTAGGTTATCGGACATGCAGAACCGATCCCCCGGAAAAGTTTTTCCAATACTCACCTAATAATATATATATATATATATATATATATATATATATATATATATATATATATATATACAGTGACCGGCAAAAAGTTCGCAACATATGGGAAAAATTTTTATTAGGTGAGTATTGGAAAAACTTTTCCGGGGGATCGGTTCTGCATGTCCGATAACCTAAAAATCGATTTTGACATACGTCACGTGACCACTGGTATAGCGTCAAATTAAAAAAAAAATTGTTAATTTACAAAAAGTGAGGTTAGTTGACGAGATATCAAAAAAAGTTATTTGAAAAAATTGCTTAGAATTAAATTCTAGGTCCTTGTGCAAAATTTTAAGATTTTATTTAAAAAAATTGGAAAACTCAATTTTTTTTAAATATTTTTTTATCGATTTACAAATTTCCAGTTTTTTTCGTTTAGATAGCTTGGCTAATGTAAAGCCCATGTATCTGGATGAAAATAAACGAATGTAGTAGTTTTTTCTACAATTGACAGGACAAAATTAAAAAAAACAGGGTTTCGCCGGACGCTAGCTGTTGCAATGATTTGTATCTAGCAGCAGTGTCAAAATTTTAGAGACATTTCAATGAGATTACATTGAGAAAACCTTAATCGTCTTAAATATATCTGAAGTTCGACTTTTTGTAAAGTTAAGGGGAGTAAAATAGATAATAAACAAAAAATTACCTGTTTATTTAATCGAAATTTCATAAACGAAAACCAATGTAAGAAAAACTTAAAAGTAGTCAAATTCTGTACTAACAACATAAAAAATCATTGTTTTTCCTTGGGTGCACAAAATTTAAAACTCAGTATGACCACCATTTCTCTCCATACATACTATTGTTCTCGAGCGCAACTCTCGATTAACATTTCGGAGCATTTTACGATTTATTTGCAATACACAATTTCTAATGACATTCTCTAAATTTTGTATATTCCTAAAGGGTCGATGTTTGTACACAGAGTTCTTTAGGTATCCCCACATAAAGAAATCTAACGGAGTCAGATCTGGTGATCTCGCAGGCCACGGATTTTCAGAAAACCGTCCTATCCACTGGTTTCCAAATTCTTGATCCAGCCATCTCTTCACCTCATTTGTGGAATGAATGCTAGCTCCGTCTTGTTGAAAGTATAAATTTCTTCTTTCGGCTAATGACAAATTGTCTAAAAAGTCAGATATCTCAGTTTGTAGAAATTCTAAATATCGTTCTGAATTTAAATTGTCTCTAAAGAAAAAAGGTCCCACTATTCTGAGGTTGAAAATTCCGCACCACACATTAACCTTAAAACTATATTGGTCTTTACTCTGAATTACAAAGTCTGGGTTTTCGGTGGCCCACCATCTACAGTTTTGTGAACTGACGGTTCCGTTAGAGGTAAATGTAGCTTCATCCGAGAAAAGAACGTTCTTTGGGAAATTAAAATCTTCCTCAATCATACCCTGGAACCAGGCACAAAAATCGAAGCGGGCGTCATAATCCCTATCTTTTAATACTTGTACAAATTTAGGTTTGTACGGATGAAATTTGTTTCTTTTTAATATCCTCCGCACAGATCTTTCGTGAATGTTAGTGATCTCCGATATTTGACTAACTGCTAATTGGGGTGTTTCTGTGATCGACAAACACACATCCAGAGAACCTTCGTCACCTGTTACCGGTTTTTCATGGGAAACTTTATACTGATTTTCTACCGATCCCGTTTCTTTAAATTTATTGACTAGACGAGATACTGTGGAATAATGGAGGGATTTATCGGGGTGCCTCTCATTAAAAATTGCTGCTGTTTCTCTATGGCTTTTGTAATTATCTCCAGAAATTAAAATAATTTCTATCTTTTCCTGAAGAAGTAGTGTGGGTGCCATTTTAAGGAATAAAATATTAATAAACTTATGTAAAAGATCAAACTTAGTAAGATGCGAGACATAAACCAATGACATAGGTTGAAATCAAACAAATTATAATTTGTTTGACATTTTTCTGTTGTTTTTAACCTACTAGATTATTTGGTTGTTTTAATTTCAGAGCCTGCTTTGGTAGTTTTAAGTACAACTAAATAGACCTGGTTGTTAAATTTATGTGCGAAAAATCTTAATAAAATCTTGATACAGTCATTTCATTAGATTCAAACAATTGCAACAGCGAGCGTCCGGCGAACACCTATTTTTTCGATTTTGTCCTGTCAATTGTAGAATTGTAGATCTGACTCCGTTAGATTTTTTTATGTGGGGATACCTAAAGAACCCTGTGTACAAACATCGACCCTTTAGGAATATACAAAATTTAGAGAATGTCATTATAAATTGTGTATTGCAAATAAATCGTAAAATGCTCCGAAATGTTAATCGAGAGTTGCGCTCGAGAACAACAGTATGTATGGAGAGAAATGGTGGTCATACTGAGTTTTAAATTTTGTGCACCCAAGGAAAAACAATGATTTTTTATGTTGTTAGTACAGAATTTGACTACTTTTAAGTTTTTCTTACATTGGTTTTCGTTTATAAAATTTCGATTAAATAAACAGGTAATTTTTTGTTTATTATCTATTTTAATCCCCTTAACTTTACAAAAAGTCGAACTTCAGATATATTTAAGACGATTAAGGTTTTCTCAATGTAATCTCATTGAAATGTCTCTAAAATTTTGACACTGCTGCTAGATACAAATCATTGCAACAGCTAGCGTCCGGCGAAACCCTGTTTTTTTTAATTTTGTCCTGTCAATTGTAGAAAAAACTACTACATTCGTTTATTTTCATCCAGATACATGGGCTTTACATTAGCCAAGCTATCTAAACGAAAAAAACCGGAAATTTGTAAATCGATAAAAAAATATTTAAAAAAAATTGAGTTTTCCAATTTTTTTAAATAAAATCTTAAAATTTTGCCCAAGGACCTAGAGTTTAATTCTAAGCAATTTTTTCAAATAACTTTTTTTGATATCTCGTCAACTAACCTCACTTTTTGTAAATTAACAATTTTTTTTTTAATTTGACGCTATACCAGTGGTCACGTGACGTATGTCAAAATCGATTTTTAGGTTATCGGACATGCAGAACCGATCCCCTGGGAAAGTTTTTCCGATACTCTCCTAATAAAAATTTTTCCCATATGTTGCGAACTTTTTGCCGGTCACTGTATATATATATATATATATATATATATATATATATATATATATATATATATATATATATATATATATATATATATATATATATATATATATATATATATATATATATATATATATATATATATATATATATATGTGTGAATAGAAGTTTATTTTTTTTTAAATTTTAAACCCTTTATAACATTATGTAAATAAAGTTTTATACGCTCTGCACTGCCAAGCTTTGGCCTGGAAGATTTTTTTTATCTCTGAACGCTAGAAACTTTTAGGCGAAATATATCAAGGTTCTGCTTTGTCCTTTGCTGATTTTTATCAATTGAAGGCCTCAAAAAATATATGGCAAATCCAAGAAAAAGATATTATATATATATATATATATATATATATATATATATATATATATATATATATCTATATATATATATATATATATATATATATATATATATATATATATATATATATATATATATCTTTTTCTTGGATTTGCCATATATTTTTTGAGGCCTTCAATTGATAAAAATCAGCAAAGGACAAAGCAGAACCTTGATATATTTCGCCTAAAGGTTTCTAGCGTTCAGAGATAAAAAAAATCTTCCAGGCCAAAGCTTGGCAGTGCAGAGCGTATAAAAATTTATTTACATAATGTTATAAAGGGTTTAAAATTTAAAAAAAAATAAACTTCTATTCACACTTTTAGGAAATATTTCTTTGCATTGTATGAGAGATAAGATTTGAAAGTAATTTTCTTTACCTTAAGAGTTTCTTTCTTTGTGGGCGAAATGAAAGTATTATTATTCTTTAAACAGATTTGATAATGAAATAACGAACAATTTTATTTGTGTTTTTTTTTTAGATTCTTTCTTCAAAAACCGGCCAATCCAGATCTGATGTATATTATCTACTTTGTACATACTCAGCTCAGCGTTACTCTTCTGCTTGGACTCATTTTTGGTAGCAAGGTGAGTAAAAAACAATCTGATAATATTTACCTACTGAATACTAAAATCATTGGTTTCAGTGAAAGTTTATTTGTAACAATATGCACCTCATTTTATGGAAATACCTATTATTATTGTTTTAATTACAACAGTAATTAATTTAAAGTTATTTCTAATAGAAATAAAACATTTTTGTTTAGATTTAATCATATATTATGTGTTTTGACTCTTATTTAATATAATGAATAATTTCTATTACATCAATTATAATAATATTTAAAACAAATGAAACACGTTTAATTGTTTTAAAATAATTTTTATTTAGTATTATTAAACATACATTGTTTAGACATTCTGTAAACATTTAAATATAAAAGAACGACATTTTATAAACTATACTATGCTATACTATAGGTATAGGATGCAAACTGGGACAAATTTGACACATATTATTCGAATATCCTAAATTTACAGCTAGATTTATTGGAAAATACGTCTAAAATACAAATAGAACAATAAACTTGCGATCATAATGTTAACAGATTTTTAACAATACGTATCGGCTGAGGTTGGGTTGGATTTACAACTAAAAAAAATTATTATTGCAAAGCTTTTTCGATTTGTTTTACTTAACATAAAACACTAGAATGAGTTGCTCCAGTCCCTAATCCTGTAGATATACTTAGTTGTACAAACCACCCTAACACACAGAATAATTATACCTTCAATAAACAAACGGGCTGCAAGCTGAAACGACGATTCAACGAACAAATACCAACAGCACAAATAAAAGACAATTCAACGAACAAATAGCAACAGCACAATTTTAACCCCTCTAAAGGGTGTTCGCAAGCAATAGAAGTTGTTCAGTCAACAACACAGAACCCATTGAATTAATATTTTTTATTGTTTCTCTCTATATCAATTCCATTTTAGGTTATCTTTCTGTTTTACAATGCACACCTTTTAAATGACCCCTCATAAAATTTACTACCTGCCACTATAAAAGGGTCTAATGAGACCATTGAAAAGTGGTACGTATTAGGGCTTTATGAATATGTTTTCTATTATTCGAAAGGTATTAGCATTGTGAAAATAATGGGCTGAACTGTGTTACAAAAATCGTGTCGGCCAGTGTAATCAGACTATAAAACGAATATAATAATGCACTGTAAATATTCCTCCCCTAAAGTGAAGTAAATAACAATTAGCAGAGAGCACAATTTCATGTATTTTCTAAAGCAAACATACATTGTATTTGCCCCCAACTGCAAATATAATTCACCTCAGATTTCTATAACAGTCTACGAATTTCAGAATAAATAGGGCATTTTCTAATTAGCAAGCATTTCACTCTCAATGTGTTGAAATGATCTTTTTGTAAACGTTCACCCTTTACCGCTATTCTCGTTAGGGGGGAAATTAATAAATTTTCTGAGGTTATTAGGCAAACATTAATATTGCTTACGTGGCATAGCTTGAGCGGAACAGTGAAAATTAGAAGAAGGTATACCACAGTAAATGTACTGAAAATATCTGGTATACAATCAAAACATGTGTGCTGCGTTGTGGTTTATAATGGTATAGCCTGTAAGCAAACTATAAGGGTCGAATGAGGGTGTTTAAGCCCAGCATCTGCCTGCCTAAAAAAAAATAGGGGAACAGGGAATTTTTCCCCAACTGATTTTTACTACTTTTTCACGTGAGACAGCCCACGTAGACTTCAAGCCTAAGTGATATCGTACCGTGGGCGTCTGAAGAGAAGGGATATGTAGTCTATTGACACGGGATTTATAGGATTGGAGGTTGGGACGGGAAGAGAAAAGATCTGCAGGCAATTTGTTTCATAATCTGGAGACCCTAGGTATGGATGAACGAGAGAAGTGGTCTGTTCTAGACTTTTGTAGCTGGACAGTTAAGGGATGCATACGTAACGCGCCTCTTGTTATTCTGTTAGAGACAGTCATGGGGGGAATTATACCCGCTAGTTCTTTAGAGCAAAATCCGTTGAAGTACCGGTAGAAAAGGGATAAAACCCCAACAGTTGGTGATGCTGCTCCCCAGATGTGGGAACAGTACTCTAGGTTAGGTCTTATTTCGGAAATATAGAGAGTGTGTAAGGTGGAAGGGGAGAAGTATTTTCTGACTCGAACGAGAAAACGAAGATCTTTAGCTGTCGATGTAGCTATTGAAGTAATGTGTTTGTGCTAGCTGAGATCATGTTCGAAAGCGATGCTTCTTTGTTCTGTAGGACTTGACCTTTCATGTGGATGGGGTAAGTGTTGCCGGATTTTTTGCGTGAAATGGAGCAGGACTGGGTTTTGGAGGCGTTGAACTGAATAAGGTTTTTGGCACCCCAGTTTTAGATTAATTGAAGATCTTGGGAGAGGTATTGGTGCACAGATCTGTGTCTATTATCCAGCTTCTGATTCGAGACATGTCTGGAAAAATTAATATTAGAGTGAAGAGTACTACACTTTTTAGTGGTAACATAACATAGATTACAATCAACATAAAAACAGTTCTTTAAATATATAATATATATACATATATATGTATATATATATATATATATATATATATATATATATAGTTATATACAATTATCGACCGTACTATTTTATAAGAGAAGGAATAAGCGGGAATGCGGTCTGTTAAATAAATTAGTTACTCATTTCATTCTTAATCCTCTATATTTCGACTTGATTTAAGTCTTCATCAGGAGGTCACAGCTAAAAACACAACAGTGTTATAATTACCAAGTATTATGCTAATTTATTATTTTGTTATTCTTTATGTGAGGAATTATCAATTATATATAATACTAATTAACTAAGTTTTACTTACAATTACGAGTTAAAAGAAGTCACAAACACTCACAAAACGAAACATTTAAAATTCCTTAAAAATATGCATCAAAACAACTGCACACTACATATTAAAATCTGTTTCTGCATCCTATTTATGGTGGGTAAAAACAATATTTCACACAGCTCAAAAAAAATTAACAATCCAATTTATTCTTTTTTTTCCTCCTTTTTTTTCTTTTGTTCTATCTGTATACCAGGACATCTTCACAAGTTTAATTAAAACATTTGTCGATACATCATACATACCAGGTCATTTGTAAAAATTGATGGCGAATTTCTTATTATTATAATTTTTTAGGGAACGTAACTTAATTATTTTATAACATTTGTTATTTTTATTTTAAAATATTACAGTAAATGACACTCAGCCCTTCTATATCGGATCTAGAATTCATTGTGTTTTTATTTTTATTTATATGTGTCATCTCCAAGAAAAGTCTTTTTTTTATAATTCGACTCATGGTCCAAGATTTTTGTGTTAGAATAATCAAATTGATGATCATTATCTTGGAAATGACATGCCAGAGCGCACGATCTCTTTCCAATTCGACTGTCACTTTTGTGTTGTGTTAGCCTCTGTTGGAGGCTTTGTGACGTCTGACCAATGTAACAAAGGTTACATCCAAGACATTCCACCTTGTAGACTACGTTGGTGTTGTGTAGTAGTGGAACTTTATCTTTCGTCTTCGTAAAAACCTGACCTACAGTGGTAGCGTTATATTTGGCAATTTTCACATTATCAACATCCGCAAGATTTTTTATTATATTATCAGTCAGTCCCGGAATGTAGGGTAGCTTTTTATACTTTACGGTCTGATGAAATTGATCTTCTGTAGGGCCATCGTAGAAATTTGTGTTATAAATAAGAGATTTAAGTAGCTTATTTGGATAACCGTTGTTTGAAAACATTTTAAATAATTTGCCCAGGTTTTCTTTAAGAAAGCGATTATCAGAAATATGTGTCACTCTGATAGCTATGAAAAACAGAGTGACACATATTTCTGATAATCGCTTTCTTAAAGAAAACCTGGGCAAATTATTTAAAATGTTTTCAAACAACGGTTATCCAAATAAGCTACTTAAATCTCTTATTTATAACACAAATTTCTACGATGGCCCTACAGAAGATCAATTTCATCAGACCGTAAAGTATAAAAAGCTACCCTACATTCCGGGACTGACTGATAATATAATAAAAAATCTTGCGGATGTTGATAATGTGAAAATTGCCAAATATAACGCTACCACTGTAGGTCAGGTTTTTACGAAGACGAAAGATAAAGTTCCACTACTACACAACACCAACGTAGTCTACAAGGTGGAATGTCTTGGATGTAACCTTTGTTACATTGGTCAGACGTCACAAAGCCTCCAACAGAGGCTAACACAACACAAAAGTGACAGTCGAATTGGAAAGAGATCGTGCGCTCTGGCATGTCATTTCCAAGATAATGATCATCAATTTGATTATTCTAACACAAAAATCTTGGACCATGAGTCGAATTATAAAAAAAGACGTTTCTTGGAGATGACACATATAAATAAAAATAAAAACACAATGAATTCTAGATCCGATATAGAAGGGCTGAGTGTCATTTACTGTAATATTTTAAAATAAAAATAACAAATGTTATAAAATAATTAAGTTACGTTCCCTAAAAAATTATAATAATAAGAAATTCGCCATCAATTTTTACAAATGACCTGGTATGTATGATGTATCGACAAATGTTTTAATTAAACTTGTGAAGATGTCCTGGTATACAGATAGAACAAAAGAAAAAAAAGGAGGAAAAAAAAGAATAAATTGGATTGTTAATTTTTTTTGAGCTGTGTGAAATATTGTTTTTACCCACCATAAATAGGATGCAGAAACAGATTTTAATATGTAGTGTGCAGTTGTTTTGATGCATATTTTTAAGGAATTTTAAATGTTTCGTTTTGTGAGTGTTTGTGACTTCTTTTAACTCGTAATTGTAAGTAAAACTTAGTTAATTAGTATTATATATAATTGATAATTCCTCACATAAAGAATAACAAAATAATAAATTAGCATAATACTTGGTAATTATAACACTGTTGTGTTTTTAGCTGTGACCTCCTGATGAAGACTTAAATCAAGTCGAAATATAGAGGATTAAGAATGAAATGAGTAACTAATTTATTTAACAGACCGCATTCCCGCTTATTCCTTCTCTTATATATATATATATATATATATATATATATATATATATATATATATATATATATATATATATATATATATATATATATAATTTGCCAGTTTTTACTTTCCTGGCGGTGTTTCGGTATTCTTAAAGCCATTTACTAATTCTTACTATTTCTACCCTCTGCAGGTGCTAAGAAATAATTCTTATAATCATATTAGAAATTACAGTAATGACCAAGTTACTACTTAAGAAAATCCAGATAAAATGTTTTGCGATAACGTTTTCCTAAATAGGTACTTTTAAACGTTTTGTTATTTAACAATTTTAAATAATCCTACTGTTTTTAAAATGATAATAGTAAGTTTTCGCTAGCGATTACAGCATTTACAGCATTATTGATAACTTGTTTTTGAATTGAAAAAGACGGCATATGTCATATTATACGAGGGAAAACAAAATGATGTTTTTTGGTTTAAGTTTGAAACACCCTGTGGAATCAATTGATAGAGTATTAAATTTTAAAAAAAAATAATTTGACGTCAAGGTACATCTTTTCTTAATAATTCCTTTTGAGTCATCTCGATGTTTATTGATATTCCATAGATATCTTTGTTAACTAAGATTAAAAGCACATGCTCGTCTAGAACTTAAATTACTGTAAATTGTTAGTGTTTTCTTTAACTGCGTGAATCTCCAACAATAACAAAACTATCGAAATAAATCAAAAAAGAAATGCTTGAGAAGAGATTTACCTAAAATTGCGAACTTTCTTTGGTTCAGTGGATTAGACGAGTCATTCCAAAGGGAATCCTCATTTTTAACATAACGTAGTGTTTTGCCTGCACATTTTTAAAGAGCTTTGGCAGCCTTCATAAATATGTATACCAAAACTGACTGTACAAAATATTCTATTTATCTTCAGGATAGTTGATTTCTAAGTCTATCCAGTACGTTATTTTTGTTAACTGTTTCTAGTTTTCAATTTCACAAATATTCTATTCAACTAAAGGATAGTTAATTTCAATGATTTCTACTATTCTCTACGTCATTACTTGTTACATTTCCTGCTCTGTCAAGTGACCCCCACAGTCTGTACTTTTGTGTAGCTCAAAGTGACGACCTCCCCCCCCCCCCCTAGATGAGATTTGAAATCCTCCCCAGCCTCGTATAATATTCCATATTCGGTATTGTCTTTTAAATTTAAAGGCAAGTTATAAAGTCAAATGATTTATCTACAAATTGCTTAGAGAATCATTAAAATCCGTTCAGAAGAAAAAAGTTATCAAGCTTTAGAATTGGTCAAAATGTAACGGTGTCTCGTGTTGGTCGAAGTAAAAATAACTTTTTTTAATTAAATACTGTAGGTGGTAACACCATTTGTTATATACTTTTTATCTGACCCTGATCCATTTTCTAATGGTATATTAGGGGTAATTACGACGGCTTCATTGGTTATACAAAAACCCTTTATGTCAGAAAGACGTAAGATATAACATTTATTATTGTAAGCCGAAACCCCTTGTTGATTTTTATCTGGTTAATTACCATTCACGCAAAGGCCTGATTATACCCACTTCTGTTTTTAAGTAAATTTTTATGCAAATTCTTTTGATTACCCTTTGATGTGACAGATATCCGGTATGGAAAACCTTTCACCTCATGGCATAATAGAATGTAATAAAGGGTTTTCCAATAAGAGGTGTTATTTTGAATAGCCCGCTATTTCGGTAGATGTCACTTTTGGAGCTGTAATTTTTTGACATTTGACAAGTAGAAACTACGCCATTAATAAAAATGGAACGATACACGCTTCAACAACGCATTGAAATTATTAAAATTCACTATAAAAATGGTGAAAATTTGGCAGAGACGGTTCGTAAAACTCGAACATTTTTGGGTCGTCGTGAAGCACCTTGTCGGACGCAATACAGAAGTTGGTGGGAAAATTCGAGCTGTTAGGACAAGTTAGTGATGTGAAGAATAAAACCCGTGCACGTCGCTCAAGAACAGCTGAGAATATTGCTGCTGTATCCGAACATGTTGAAGAAAACCCAGGTTTGTCCATTCCTCGTCGTTCTTTGGAATTAAACATTCCACAAACGTCATTACACCGTATTTTGCATAAAGATTTGGGTCTTAAGGCTTATAAAGTTCAGTTAACACAAGAACTCAAGCCGGCCGATCATCAACAACGGCGTGTCTTTGCCGATTGGGTCCTTGAAATGCATGAAAATGATCCGGAATTCCATCGAAAAATCATCTTGACTGATGAGGCCCATTTCCACCTCGGTGGCTTCGTCAACAAACAAAATTGTCGCATCTGGGGCTCGGAAAACCCAAGAGTTATTGTTGAAAAGCCTCTCTATCCTCAACGTGTGACTGTTTGGTGCGGTTTATGGTCCGGCGGGGTCATTGGACCTTACTTTTTTGAAAATGAGGCTGGAGCACCAGTTACGGTGAATGGATTGCGCTATCGACAGATGATTAATGATTTTTTATGGTCGGAATTGGATGGTATTGATCTGGACAACGTTTACTTTCAACAAGACGGCGCTACGTGCCACACAAGCAACGAAACCATTGATCTTTTACGGGAAAATTTTCCGGACCGTGTTATCTCTCGAAGAGGTGATCACAATTGGCCACCGAGATCTTGTGACAACACCTTGCGACTTCTTCCTTTGGGGCCACGTGAAAGAGAAGGTCTACGCCAACAGCCCAGCGTCGATTCAAGACCTCAAAGATGGAATTCGTGAGGCTATCGAGGAAAATTTCATGAAAAGGATATGGTCCTGTAGGCGTGGTCGTGGTGGTCATTTGGCAGATGTTATTTTCCATTATTAACGGCATACCTTCCTCTTTATAATGAAATAAACATCCGATCATTTATATCAAAAAATGGCATTTTCCTTTGAATATCAAAATAACACCTCTTATTGGAAAACCCTTTATAATTGCTTAATTTTTAGTATTCCACGCTAAAATTAGCAAAACGAAACATTTATGGAATCGCTTGGTGTCCGTCCGTTCGTCTGTCACAGGCGATTTTTTCTGAACCTATTAGACGTAAAACTTTGAAAATTAGCACAGAGATGGGTGGTGGCCCAATTATAGATGTGAAGTAGTATAAAAAGTTGAATTTTGATTCTGGGGGTTAATTTCAGGAGGTCAATTGGGAAATGGAAAAAAATTCAAGGGCATCCTGTGGGGTGTCAAATACAAGCGTGTATTGAAGAACGAATGCAGCATATATAAGGGATATTTTTTATGCAATTTTTTAAACGGGAAAACGCTTAAAAATTGCTGTCCTCTACACTATAAAAAAATTTAACTTGGTAAATTTCAGTTAGTTTACCTTGGTCATAAATGAAGCCACGAAAAGTACCGTAAATTTACAGAAACATTGTGATTTTATTGCCCTATATATTTTTGGTAAGTTCACTAATAAATTAAGTAAATGTGTACACAATACATTCATTATTTGTTAATAGCAATAACGTATAATATCTAAAATTTCCCTTTTAAAATTACTTTATATATTACTGAAATACGTTAATTTCCGTAATCGGAATATAAATTTATTATATTTACCATTTTATATGGCATAATATAATATTTAATTTTACTACCCAATTTTGCAGTACATATTTAGAAAATTTACAGCTGCTGTAAGAATTATATTTCTTTCTTCTTTCTAATTCCTTAGTATTATGTAACAATTCGTACATAATTGTGGATTTTAAATACAAACTGCTAGAAATGGAAAAACATTTTTACTTTCCTTTCGTAACTAAAAATATTTGTTCAATTTAGGATCGACAATAATTGCGGATAAAGCAGAACTCGTTACAGAATAAAAAAATAGAAAACAGAAAGAAATAGAAAGTAAATTTACGTAGATAGTTCCGCTGCTGTATTTTATAACTTTTTACTAGAAAAGGTTGGGTATCTATACACAAAATTTATTACACAAAATGTTTCACAAGGAAATGGCCGTAAATGACGGCTTGCATTTAATCTCGCGGCATTTACAGTAATAAATCATACGATTCTGTCAACAATTGACTTGTATAGCCGGGCGGCGTGCTAGATTTACAGAACATATATAACGTAAAAATTGGCACTCATTTTGTGACGTATAATATTTCGAAATATAAACTGTATTTTTAATTTGTAATTTTACTTTACTTTATGAAATTATATGTTTTATAAATGATACTCTTTTAGGACGTAAATTTGCATAACTTATTTTGTGATAACAAGATAACTTATAAGGAAACTTATTAAGGAAAAATAATCAATATTTTATGGAATCAAACTGTAATTATACAGTCATTTTTTGCAGTGTACCGTCATCACCAAAAGGATCGCTCTGAAAAATCTTTAAAAAATCGTGAAGATTGAGAATTAGGTGTAGATTGAGCGAAAATTATCAGGATTAAAAAATTCAAGCGCGATCAATTGTTATAGACAATTTAATTGTTTATTTCCTTATAACTGCTGAACTATTGGTTTTAGAGAAAAAGTTTTCCGACAAAAAATGTTTCTCACGATATAAGGCACAACTTTTGTTCTTCCACGTTTTTCAAAAATTTTAATTTGGCTCAGTCGAAACGCTCCCCACTCCGCTCCGCACATACACGATGTGAGCGTTGGGGCCGTCGGCGGATAGCGCAGCAGATGGGCGGAGATCGGGCGGCCGAGGTTTGCTTAGGTTAAGTGGGGGCTGATGGCACGGAACGCTAATTGTGCAAGTATAACTTCACCGAATTTTTTTAAGTAATTTTCTACCCAGAAAAAAACTGCTATGCTATTTTCAATAATAGTATTATTTTTGACCACTGTCACATTAGTTATGTTAAAGATGATATTATATCAACAAAATATTATTGGAGTTCAAAGTATTCCTATTTCTTTGAAAACTATATTGCCATTTTTTCAATGTTCAAAATATTGTTGGAAACCAATAAATTTCTATTATTCCATAGAGCTATTATTTGTAGGCGGTGTGATTACAATTACAATAAATTTTATTAAACATCAATTAAAATAAACACTCTAATAAAACATATAAGGTATTAGAGAAATAACAAAAAATATTAATTGAATGTGTTCTATTGTTGGCTGAAATATTACTTCTGTTGCTCGCGGAAACCCTTTGGAGAGGTTAAAATTTTGCTGTTGGTATTTGTTCATTGAATAGTAGTTTAAGCTTGCAGCCTATTTGTTTATTGCGTTAAGGGTACGCCAAAAATAATAGATCTTTTGCAATTCTGGGGACTGGATCAACTTATTTCTGTGTATTATGGTATGTAAGTAAAACAAATCTAAAAAGCTTTGCACTAATAATTATAATAAGTAGATAAGTATTTCGATTAACTAAGATGTATATTCTTACAATTAAACGTTTATTGAAACCAATGATATATTTTGTTTTAAATTTAGAATAGGGTATTACTGCATCAAATAATTGGTATACTTAAAAGGTCTATTAAAAACCAATGAAACCTTATATTTCAAGCAATCTTATAACCTATTGGTTAACAATGATAAACTAATCATTAAAAGAAACCGAATTTGTATTGTGCAATACGGAATAGACTGTGTCATTGAGTAAATTGGTATCTAAAACAATATACGATTGTGTTTTCTCTGTGTATGCGATATAAAAAGTACCCTTATATTACATTTTCAGGGCAAGTCAAAGCTTTCAGCTAATAACCGCAGCCCTGCTGACTAGAAAATTTTGATTTTTATATTTTCCAGTTTCATTTGCGTACTCATAGGCTGTTTCAGTTAAATAAGCTTTTTAAATTCCTGCTCTCCCATTGACTAAAATTTTATTTTCAACAATAAAATCTAAAATTCCTCCGTAAACTACATTTTTGTAGTAAATTTCGAAGTGGCACGAAGCATCTGCTGGTTTTATTTCACAAATTTTTATCGTACCGAAAATAATCAAAGCCGCCTTTTTATATTAATAATACAGAAATCATTTATAAGGTGTGTGAAGAGGGAATAATGAGGGCTAATTACCCTTTTACATGTCAAACTCATTCCGGCAAAACAGGTTAGGTACATTTCCTTTGAAATAACTTAATAATTTTCTTTTTACGTACTCAATTCTCAAATTGCATCTATAAATATATAGATAGGGAAGTTCTGTTTCAGTTAAATTACCCGCCTGAACTCCTCTCGCATATTGATTGGAATTTTATTTTGGGCAATAAAGTCCAAAACTCGCTCCCAAACTGGTTTTTATAGGAAGTTTTCAATGTACCATAAACATCCAGTGATTTTATTTAGTTTTATTGCAGGGTAATTTTTAGTTAAAAGTATTTATAAAGCTCTCCTTATAAAAAAATTAAATTAAATGATTTATTTATTTAGTTCAATTAAATGTTAAATAGAAGCTATATACAGGGTGGAATTTTTAGCTGGAATAAATTCAGTATTAGAAAGCCTTGTTATTTGCTGAAAAAATAAAAAATACGAGCTCCTTTATTTTTAGTTTGGCACACTTTTTTCGTCTCTTCATGAAAGTTACCCCTCTTTTGGGGGTAGTAACTGCCCCCAACTTTTTTTTAAATGTAAAGGTATGTATTGTGTTAGCTCGTTGGAAAGGGCATAAACAAAGGGATATGACCGACTATTTACTTTTGCATTTTGGTAATCATATTTTTTCGACATAATTTGTTTTATTGTAAAAATTATTGGAAATGTTGCCCATTTTTTCTTGACAAAACCCTAATCTGAAGTAAAATTCATTCTTGACATTATGATGTACAATATCCGGGGTTATTTGGCGAATTTCGTTTATGAGTCGTTGCCTAAGTTCCTCTAAATTTTCTGGTTTTGTTACGAAAACTTTAGTTTTTAGGTGACCCCAAGGGAAATAATCTAGAGGATTAAGGTCCGGCGATCTTGGCGGCCATTCAATAGTACCCCTTCTTCCTATCCAGCGGTTTGGAAAAACTTCACTTAAATATTGTCGAACATTTTGGGCATTTGAAACGCAGCACCATCCTGCTGAAACCATATTCGATCATATGAAGATCTGCTTCTGCACGGTGAGGAAAAATATCAGTCAAATCTGGAATAAGTTCTCCTAGCAAAAAATCCAGATATGTACGGCCATTTAAGTTACCTTCAAGAAATATTGACCCAATGACTCGGTCGCCAATTATGCCTGCCCAAACATTAAGTTTTTGCGGACGCTGGGTGTGCGTTTCTTGCATCCAGTGAGGATTTTCCGTGCACCAATATCGACAGTTCTGTTTATTGACTTCACCATTTAGTGCAAAAGTAGGTACACTCATCTGTAAAAAGGAGTCAAAATATACTAACTGCTGATCAAGTGCATTCATCATCCGGATCATCTTCCTGTAACTCTTGTACCATTAACATTTTATAAGGACGCATTTGACATGATTTCACTAACTTTAAAGCAGACGTATGGCTTATGTTATTTTCTCTTGCAAGTTGCCGAACTGGAGTAATAGGATTTTCTTGGAGAGCAAGTAAAACGTTTAATTGCGTATCTTCATCCATTACTCGAGGCTGCCTTACTCTTGCTATGTCCCTGACGTGGTCTACTTCACGATAACGTCTTTCAATTTTGCTGATTGTGCCTTGGGAAATTGGTGGCAGATCAGGGTGTGTTTCGTGAAATAAAGCTGATACTTCTGCTTGAGTACGCGAATGTCGCCAAAGCCAATCATCATTAAAATTTCGATTTTGTGTGATTCAGTTAAATAACCCATTTTAGTAGATATAAAAATACTTCTTATTATAACTAACGCTAACGTTTAAATAGCACGAAATACTACTACAGATAAGTATTCACTTCTTCCAATAGCGAAACTAAAGTGAATATTGGAATGCGGCAGCAAGTACAAAAAACCTTATCAATAACATGTTTCGTTTTCATTAGACAGTCTGAGCTGACAAAACTAAAATTGTAGTATCAATATATATATATATATATCAATATATATATATATATATATATATATATATATATATATATATATATATATATATATATATATATATATATATAAATCCCATGTCAACGTCAGAGGCTAAAAGGTGTTTTTTACCCTTAAACGGATCAGGACCTTTGTCCGAAATTCAATGATTCGAGATCGTTTAACTGCGTTAGAAATGCTTTCCATTGAAAAAGAGTTCATATACGGACTTTAACTGAAGAGTTATTGCCAAATTTGCTTCAAAAGAGGATCATAGGATCGACCTGATACTAAAAAAATAAGGTACGATTCCAATAATAATTTTATAGACACAGATCTTAATCTTGTCAGTATTTTTTTAAAATTTAAGTAGGATTTATTACTGATGAAATGTCCCCCAAAAAATTACACGCTATTTATTTTGGTAATTTATATCTATTACAGAACACCTATAATATTTTCCAACGAGCCACCACTGTTAACATTGGATTTCATGGTTTTGACCGCCATATTAGGTCCGCCATATTGATTTTACAAAAAGGCCAGAATGAAAACGAAAATTCGTGCATATATACATATCATGGGAGCTCCAACAGAGATTTTTTGGGGGTGTCAGATTTGACAATGGGATATTTCTTCGGTAATATGTTAGAAAATGCCCAGGATGAATTAGAAAGGATTCGGTGTTCCGTATACTGTGAGCGTATCGAACGTGAAGCCTGTTTATTTGTTGTTTGTTATGAAAACATCTTACCCTAGAGGTCCAGTTTACGAACTTTAGGAAATACGTAATTAAATCAAGAATGGTAGTAGAAAGAGATAAAATAGCATTGGAGTGTTGGACCTCAGAAGTTTTGCTGTCTCTGTTGGTTGCTTAGGAAATACGTCTGAACACTCGGTTACACGTATGTCTTTGTCTAATGAACTAGAAAAGAAAAAGTGCGACTTATAGATTTATAAATGACCCCCGCGGAGGGACTTTAAATAAGCCTTTAGAAATAATGTATTTAAGAGCTTTCTAACCTAAATTTATTATTATTTAGCAGAAAATAAAATATTTTAGGGCTTTTATTACTTTTAGTAAATCTTGTGGTGCTTCTAACGTATTTTTTGTACAAAAATATAAGGTAAAATAAGATGTGGCCAATGTTTACAAATTGTGTTTACAGTGTCGCTTAGAATGGTTTGTTTTGGCTTCAAAGAATGTTAAATCATCCCGTATCCATTCTTAATTCATCCAAGGAAAATGCAAAGAATAACTTCTTCGCTAGTGCAGTACAGGAAGACCGAAAAAGAAATTAAAAATGACTTATTTTTGTGATTCTGGTCTAGGTGCCCTTCTGCTATCGCGATTTCTGGGCCCTTATCCTTCATCAGGCAGGCTCACACCCGAGGTTTCTAAAGAACAGATGACGTTTTTACCAAAATAAGCCTTTTTATCCATCAGTCCATTATGGATTGGTAAGATAACTCAGCGTTGCTCCGAAATTTTTGACTGCTAACACAAAGCAATAAGTATAACATAAGATCAAAACAAATGTCCTCAAAGTATACCGTGGAATCAATCACACACATCTTGAATTATTACTCTTGAAAGGTAACACAGGTAAAAGGTATAGGTGAATGAAAAATAGAACTGTCAAATTCTGAAGTTTTTATTTTTAAGAAAATTAAATTGGTAATAACCGCAGAACAAAAAGCTTTTATAATCAAAAGTTACTTTAGAAATCGCAGTTTCGTCAAGTTTTGACTAGATCTGTGACTTTGTGTAGAGAAACAGGAAGTGTGAATAGAAAGGAAGGCATCAGTGGGAGACCCAAAGCTCGCACTACATAAAAAGTACAAGGATTGAGGCAGATTGTTAATGAACACCCACAAACCCCTATTCGGCGTTTAAGCCAGCAAGCAAATGTATCCTACAGAACCTGCAATATAATCCTGAAATGTAACCTACATATGCACGCTTATCGTCTAAGCCGACCAAGTCCGAGATATTATAAATTCCCTAAAAAATAAAAACAGCCGAGATATGTACGGACTTAATGTAAGACTAATCAAATCAATTAAAAATATCATAATAAGCCCCCTAACTAAACTAATAAATTTATGTTTCAAAGAAGGCAATTTCCCCTCTATCCTTAAATCGGCTATAGTGATACCAATCTATAAAAAAGGTGATGTAGAACAACCAGAAAATTATAGACCTATATCTTTGCTTCCCATCATATCAAAAATTGTAGAGAAATGTATGTCCATGCAAATAAGCCAGTACTTTGAGGCTAACAATTGCTTTTCGGGGAGCCAGTTTGGTTTTAGGAGCGGTAAAAGTACAGTGATGGGTATTTTGGATTTGCTTTCGTATATTGTTGAATCCTTTCACAGGTTGCAGTTTAATGCGGTTCTCCTGTGCGATCTGACAAAGGCGTTCGACTGTGTCGATCACGGAATCCTCTTACAGAAACTCGCCAAATATAATTTCTCCTCCCAAAGTAGACTGCTTTTAAAATCATACCTCCAGGACAGGAGGCAGGCAGTTAGGGTGTGCGGGGTGTCGTCGGAGGAGAGTGTGCTTAATATTGGGGTGCCCCAGGGCTCTGTGCTTGGGCCAATACTTTTCCTCATTTACATCAACGATTTGCCACAGTCAGGCACAATAGGCAAGTATACACTCTTTGCCGATGACACCACGATCTCCTTCGCTGCTGACAGCCTCCAGGGGGCACTTGAGGGTTCTGCAGAGGCACGGGCGGGGGCCGAGGAGTGGTTCTGTATGAATAGACTGCTTCTTAATCAGGACAAGACAAGTTTAATGGTCTTCTCACTGCGTGAGAGCGAGGATGTAAATCAGGGGGTGCAAAGTGTTAGATTTTTGGGAGTGCATGTGGACCCAAAGATGCAATGGAGCCCTCACATAGATGAACTGAGCAAAAGGCTAAGTCGCGGTTTGTTTTTGTTACGTAACCTTGCAAGTAATGTATCTTCCAGTATATTGAGAGCGGCTTATTTTGCAATTTTTCATTCCCACCTGTCATATGCCATACTGATCTGGGGGCACTGTGCTGGGTCTGCTAGGATTTTCGCACTTCAACGAAGGGCTGTGAGAGTCCTGGCCCGTCTCGGGTACAGGGATGACTGCAGACGGTCATTTGCTGGGCTCGGGGTGCTGACTTTGCCCTCGCAGTATATCTTTGAGAATTTGCTTTTTGTAAAGAGGAATGAGGAACATCTTGTAAGACACGAAGATGTGCATAATCATAACACCAGGAATAAACAAAACCTGATAATGCCATACTGGAGGCTGAAGAGGTGTCAGAGTGGGCCAGGATACTGGGCGATGAAATTTTATAATACACTTCCTCAGGCTATTAAAACACTCGATTATAAAAAATTTCAGACCGAAGTCCGGAAGTTATTAGTGGATAACGCATTTTATTCTTTTGAGGAGTACCTAGGTTTTAATTTTAATAATTTTAATCATTGACTTGATATTTTATTATATTTTATTCTGTTTGAATGTTAATCTTGAGGTGTGAAAATATTTTAAAGTGTGAAAATGTTTTAAATTTTATGTATTTTAGATGTAGAGGCTTTGCTGCCCATATTTTGACGTGTGTAAGCATATTATAGTGTAATAACATGAATAAATTGAGTATTGAGTATTGAGTATTGAGTATTGAGTATTAAGCGCAGTCCAGGAATTGTTACCAACCGACAAGTCGCAGCGAATGCAATTTGCAGAGCGGTTTATGGGTAATTTGCATAATAGAAGAGGATCTGAAAAAACCTTTTTTACTGACTAGGCATGGTTTTACCTCTCTGGTTATGTAAATTTTCAACAAATGAGAATGTGGAGTTCTGAAAATCCACATTTCTTTATAGAGAAGCCTCTGGATTCACAGAAAGTTGGCGTGTGGGCGGCCATATCGAAAAGTAGGTTAATTGGACTGAGTTTTTTTTGGAGGGACTCTCAATTCGGCGCGATACCGTAATAAAATTTTAGAAAATTTTGTAAACGCGTTAGACGATGCAATTCACGTAACTCTTGATAATCTAAATTTTTTGAAAGAATATTTCGAAGAGCGAATCATTAGTCGTAATATGCCAGTTAGGTGGCCACCACTCTCCTGCGATCCCACGCCGTGCGACTTTTTTTATGGCCACTCATTAGAAAGTCGGTTTTCACAACCCCTTGTGAAAATTTAGAAGACCTGAGGGCTAGAATTACTAATAAATTTCAGGACACTTCTCTCATTTATTTTAAATTTATAATTTGTAGGTTCTATGTTGTATATATTTTTTTTAATTTTGTATTATGCAATGACAATGACAATGTGTGTAATTTTATTAAAAATAAAAACTTCAGAACTTGACAGTTTTATTTTTCATTTGCCTATACCTTTTGCCTATGTTACCTTTCAAGAGTAATAATTCAAGACAGGCGTGATGGATTCCACGGCATACTTTGAGGGCGTTTTTTTATCTTACGGTATGTTAAATTTCTTCGACAGTACAAGTGCACCATTGTATGACAATAAGTAAAGAGTGGGAATTTTCTTCGGTCTATACAAATAATATGTTAGAGAATGCAAAGATTAACTTCTTCGCTATTATATTTGTGTTTATCCCGTTGAATTTTTAACTTGTTCCATAACATTTTAAGTAGAACAAAACGTTTCTCGTCTGGTTCACACCTGCGTTTGCACGTTTCAAATCGCCCTTTTTACATATATGAAAATTAAATTCGCTTATATGATGTTTTGCAAAAAAAATTGGCAAGGCAGCCAAATTTTAAATTTCGATGTGTATGGGTTCTATTTTGTTTTCGTTCCCTTTGCGTACAGCTTTCTTCCCAGGGTCTAACCCTTACATTCATTCTGTTTAGGGCAAACCATGCAAATGACAGAAGAAAAAATTACAGCGTTTTATCAGGCACATTTTGTGTGCTCATCTAAAAAATACATTTATGTATACGCATATTTTTAGAAAGGTTTCTTATGTTAAAGCCATTACATGAGAAAAGCCTAATTTTATAACAGAAAGAAATATTCTCCGAAGATATCTTTCCATAATGGAATCTAATAAACACCTTACGGGGTCTTGTGAAAAGAGACAGACTGTTTTTATTACAGACCGCTTAAAAGAACGGTTTTGCATTCTGAATTTTCTTTTTCGAAAACGGTTGTAGTCGAAACGTTTAAACTTTTCGGGTTCATAACTGATAGTGGGACTAGCTTCGATAAAAATTTCAGTTATACGTATACAGGGTGGTTCGTTTCGGAGCTATTAAACGTCAAAGTCTAAATTTCCGCGATTTCCTTTGAAATCGGTTACAGGTCGTAAAAGTGTATTAATTTCAATGCAAATTTTCAGAGGTTGTAGAGGACCCAGGTGCAACTTTAGGGAATCGCGGGGGGAGTCCCCCTCCTAAAGTCTCTTACAAAAAATTTCACACTCAAGCCCTACCCCAATGAGTACCAAAAGCTAATCAGCTCCATATGCTCCATACATGTACACCAACAAATATTCCTGAAAGTTCAGTGAAAATAATTGTTTATAAGGGTCATTATTCATATACCACAACTAACAATAATAAACAAATAAAGTAATTAATAAATTGAAAAAAGGATTTTTCTAGTGTCAAAAAAGGGTATAAGAACGGCTACAGCCTGGGTCAAACATACTTTGAAAGCTTAGCTCCTCGGATCCCGGCACTACTGTATGACGGATTATTCGCCAAAAAATCCATTATCATATCAATAATTTCAACTTTGGGTAGGTTTGTTGAATCCCCACGAACAAAACCTTCTTCCATTTTCACAATATCATATTGCAAGAAAAACGAGAAATGTAGACCTCACTCAATAAACATCATAATGAACATGAGCATACTAAAATAATATCTAAATGGAAAGTAAACACGCGAAAGCAGCAGCAGGCTAGCCCGGCGGCAGTGTTGTGTATTCTGACGTCACGAGTCGACACAAGCCGGGCGCGTAGAAATTAAAAATTTAACACATAAGAAATTGGATAAGTTCGCCAATTTTGAAATTGCTATTTTTGACCCAAATTTTCAACGGTTCCAATTTTTTTAGGGTCAAAATGAAACCAATTCAAGATTCTATTTAAATCTCTGGGAAAACCTGATCGAAATACGCGGTATTACATAAGTATGTTAAATAAATAAAGAAATCTGCATACAGCTGCAAGGTTTAATAAAAATCCGTTTGAACAATGTTTGTTTTTAATAAGTTTATTCTGCGACAGTTTTGAATCAGCCAAAGGCAATATATGCATTTTATAGCAAACCTTTGGCGTTGGTTAACAATGCTTTTCTTAAATCTACTAAAACGAAATATGTTTTTCGCCATGTTTTTCGCTATGTTTTCTGTCTGTACTCTGTCCTTATGTCAGTACAGTCGAGACTAAGCGACACTTTTCCGTCCAAGGACGATAAAGTTCTGTCCTATTACTCCAGTATTTTAACGCAAATTTGTAATAGTGTATTTGTTCTTCTAGGTCATTATGGTCATTAAAAACAAAGAAAAACAACAAGAAGACAGCGCCAGTATGGTTTACAAGACGCCTCCTAAATTTTTGGCAAAGGGACGAAACGAAACATCTCAATACACCAGTGCAAACTCTTCCGTGGTTGGACAAGATGTTATATACTCAAGATACAGCGAACAGGATATACAGGAGGAATTTTTAAGGCTATATACTCAACTAGAACTACTTAAAGAGCGTAATATGCGCGTGGGTAATCGACATTTGGCTTCCAAAATTAACGCGATGCAAGATGCAGCTAGAATGTGTGATCATGATATTGAAAAATCATCTGGTATTGTTCACAGCAACAGCAGCTTGTGTATTTCCGCTGAACGATCAGTTACAGACACACAAGATGAGTCTCTTGTAAAAATAAAGCGCCAAAGTGTATCATTTGCTGTGGACTCTAAATCTAATAGTGATAACAATGCATCTAATAGTGAAAATAATACCAGTAGTCACACAAACGAACCAACATCTACTATCGTAGAAAAAGAACAAGATCCAGTTGTTAAAGAAGATAATTCAAAGAAGAAAGAGGGAAAGAACGAGACAGATAGTGATCAACCCAGCTCAACATATCCAAGTAGTGATACGAAAAACTCTAGTAACGTTGATACGAATGGCAGGCATTTAATGTCAGGTCATGCTAGAACACATTCTATTGTTATTAATTTAGATGATAAGAGTCGTTTTACAGATGAAATAACTGTTTAAAGATGTGTTTTGTTACGTTATTGTACCTGATAAAAGGTTGTAAAATAAATGTAATTGATTCTTTTTCAATAAATGGTCCCCAAATTATGTATAACCAGTCTTTTATTGTACTTGGCAGTCGGTGCAGTAGCTAGGCTAAATTTGACTGAAGCCAAGCCAGGATTTTTAAGCTCCTACCTAAGCCGCTACCTAATTAGCTTATAGACTCTATAGTTTTACTACGTGGCGCTCCTTGCCACCAGCGCCTCTATAGGCAAGGGCCTACTCTGCCTACACCTTGCTACGGCACTGGTTGGCACTAATCTTCATCGTGTAGGTAATAGTTACCTACTCATATTACAACCCACCCATTATTAAGTATAATAAATGAGTTCTTACGTGATCATTTCTGGAACAGGTCTCACTTGAACCTCACTATATTATATACCCTCATTTCATGATGCCTACCAATTATTAATTGTTTGGATCTTAATTTTAGTGAAAAAAGTTTATTTTTGACCCAGAATGAGGAGTCCATATACTATAGTGCATCTCTTTGGATCACCAAGTACTATCCATGTCATCGGAGTAGGGCATACACCATACACAGTGGCGTAAATAACGCCCCCGTAAGCTCCGCGTTGCGGGGGGGGGGGCACCATAGCCAGCGGCGCCCTCAAGTCACCCTCAATACGAAGGATCAAGACGGGTGCAAAATAGCAGGGCGCTTTCAGAAATCTGCGGGGTGGGGGGGGCGCACATACTCTTGGTTGCGCCACTGGCCATACAATCAAATAAAATATATTCATGCAATGCTAAATTGTAAGTCATGTAGGTAATTTTAAATAACAAATGCATTGTCATCACCGCCTGCCCCCCAGCTACATTTTTGTTTAAGATATAAACCAAAGTTTAGAGAATTCCGATTATTCTCTCTCTTTCAAACTATCGTTAACTGCTTAAGTCTCTTGGAATATTCCTGAAAATTAAATTAAGGTAGAAATATGGAAAAAGCTCAATAAAACGATATAAAATTAATACCATTAATATCACCTAAACCTAAATCCTACAAAACATAGGTAGGTACACTTTAAATCATATTACTCAGATTATAATATTGAAATCCTAATTCTAATTACAATATTTATACAGGGTGTTACAAAAAGATTTTAAGAAATTTTAAGAGAAGATTCAACATCTAAAAATATGAAAATACTTAAGTTTATATAAACATGGATCCCCAAACGTTTCTTTTTCGAGACACAGGGTTTCATATTTTCACACCTAAGTCCGAAGAGTTGGGAGAAATATGCGAAGACGATTTAGAGCATGTATTGAAGCACGGAGATCAGCATCTACTATAAACTGAAATCAAAAAGCACTGTTTCGTGAACAAAATTTAAAAAAAAATAATTTTCATTAAGTACTTATTTTTATTCTAATAAATAAATTAATTTTTATCTCCAAAACGATGCGTCGGAACAAAAAAGCTCAAGAGACAGTTTTTACGCAGAATTAATTGGGATTTAAGCAAACGATATCAGTTTTGCAAAAAAACAGTGGCGTGCAATTTGTTTCGCTACAAATAAAAGCTTAACAGCACGCACGCCACTGATGTAAGTACATTAGAAAATAAGTTTTTGCACGTAAAGCTACCATTTGATTACATACTGGCGTGTACCAAAATTCATGTCAATATCTTTTAACGCATTTTCGAGAAATTAAAAAGAAACTTTTAAAAAACAAAATATTAAACACCCTGTATCTCGAAAATGAAGCGTTCGAGGATACATGTTTATATAAACTTATTTTCTTATTTTTAGATGTAGAATGTCCTTCAAAATTTTTAACATATTTTTGTAACACCCTGTATCTTATAGTCGCTGATATTACTGATTCTAATATTGAAATCCTAAATTTCAGAAAGCCTCCGACTTTTAGGATTTCTGTTTTGTGTACCGGCTTCAATGATGGACCGTGACAGACGCCGCAATTTTAGGTTATGAGATGGTGTTGGTTGTGATCTGAAAACGAGTCTTTGGTGATTTAAAGTATATTTTTTGTAGGATTTAGGTGATATTCGGTGCAAACACTAGTATTATGAGGTAGAAAATATCTTGTTCTCCTTTAAAAATGACTGATAAGGAGACATTTCCGTAAGTTACCTCTGAAAAATAAATGGATAGGGCAGTTCTAAACTGGTAAAATATTTCAGGGTATGGAAAAAGTTATACCAAGTTGTTTCTGGCAGTAATGAACATGTAACACGAGAATTAATAGACGATATTCTAGATATATGCCAGGACAAATTAGTTAGTGTCTTGCTAGATTTTAAATTGTACAGTAAAAAGAGCTTTGAAGAATGGAAAAAAGTTTCCGAGGCAATGCTCATATCACAAGACGATGAAATGTGTAGTTTTATTCATCGTATGAGCAAAGAATTGGTACAGTCTTATAATGGTTTATAAATAAAGATTTCTATACATTATTAGTAACATCAATTACATATGAAACCTACAATAAATGCTAGGTACTGCTACTGTGTTTTTACTGTTTCCAATTTTTCTTTTAGGATTTAGATGTAAACATAGCTTGGTCTGTTATCTGTAATTTTTTAATTTTTGACTATTACGGCAAGGTGGATGAGTTAAAATCTATTATACGTTATGAAGCTAATATAAAGTCAATTATTGATCATGTCTGGTATTTTTACTCGGCTGACCGTATGTTCTTACTCAAAACATTACGCTTCATCTTTGAAAAACTTACTGACAAACACCACACTTTTTTTGACCAGTTTAGTGTTTTTGTTGAAGGTATAGATCTTAAAAAATTATGGAAAAATTTGTTAAAAACATTTGAATATCTTATAACAGAAATTGATACAGATAAAAGTAACCGAGTTGCAAGTGATATTTTAACGAGGTGGGTCCAAAGAAATAACAGAGAGCAATCTGAAGTGCTTATTCTAATGATTCATGTTGTCAACTTAATGGATCTAAATGGAGATGAGTTAGTGGAGCTACTTAAGCTATTTATGAGACATGGATTTGGCAGACATCCACTTTTTTTTGGAGCAGGTACCATGTCTAGACCTAAAGATGTTATAGATATTAAAAATGCTGAAATTGGAGTCATTTTGACTTTGGTTCATAGATATTGGTAAGTACTGCCTAATTAGTAACTAAAAGGAATTTTGCTCGGCTTGTTTTAATAAATAATATAAAAATTAAGTTTTGAATTTGTTTTATTTGAATCCCTTTTTTGGAATTTTGCGAGATTGTGTGAAATAGAGCATTTTTACCCAATTAATTTGTTGTGTGTTTGAAAGATCAAATATTTGTTTATTGTCTCAGGTTTAATAAACTGTTCAGCAAAGTTCATGCACAACCAAAAATTTGGTGTGTTATTTATTTTCTGAACATTTGGTCTGATTTGAATGAACTTTTCTTTACACTGCAGGTTCATTCCTCAGAATATTACTGTGGTCCCAATTTTTTTGAAAAGTAGTTTTCATATTTTACTGGATGTAATACAAATTTAATATATTTTTTTTCGTAACACCCTGTGGAGTAGATATATAACACAGTTGTAATCAAATTCTAGCCTTGCATTTCTTAACATTTTTCTTTTTCATTCATTCTTTTACCTCTGTTATTTCATGAGGTACAAGGTTTTATAACTACAAGGTTTTATAACTCGACGTGTTTTTAACTTTTTTATTTTTGTGGTACTTGGATACTATTACCCACACGCGCTGTATAATAATATCATGTTTTGAACGCCTGAAGACGTAAAAAGGACATCTTAGGGATATTTCTTTAAAGATGTTCATGTACAACAGTTTTAAAATATCTTTTGGAAGTCTGTACATAACATTTTTAATGAAGCATTCATCAAAAAGTTTTATTTAAAATATATAAATAATATTTATTTAAGAAACATTTAATGTTGTCTCTATGTCAGGAGAGATGTAAAACAGGAGGGGCACCCTTAATTTTCTGCTAAGAATATTCCATGTATCTTCAATTAGGTTGAGATCTGGACTATTCGGTGGCCAATTCGTGGTTGCAATATGAGAGACCTAGTTCCAAAATGTACAATATCCAGCTTAAACAAATTTCCAGAAAACAAAAAAGACCTCTAAATTGGATGTGATGCCTTCTTTTTAAAATTTGAATATTCCATTGAGATGTCATTATCTATAGATATTTTATGGACTTCTAGGAAAAAAAATTATTTTTTTGCAAAAATATTTACAAAATAGATATGAAGATTGTACGTTATGAAATTTATTAGTGGGAATTGTTCACTTTGGAAATAAAATAACACTTTTTAATTCAGATAAACATTTTTATTTAGACTTAACTAACAAACATACTTCAGACTCAGCTAGAACTAACATAAACGAGTATGCTTTTAAACGTTTCTTCTATAAAGTTACAACCTGGTAAAACAACACGAAAATAGCTGATTTTAGCGCGAAAAAAATATTGACCACTTTGAAAATTACTGTGCAATAATGTATTACTATGCATTGGAGATAGTACGTTTTGCTTTAATTGACCAGTTAGGCGTTTGTACGGTTTGAAACTAAATTATTATTGGAGATTGTACGTTATGGAACTAGGTCCAATTTTCTACACCAAAAATAGATTGGAGATTGACCGTTTTAGTACGAAATGATGGTTTATTTCAATTCGGCGCTAAAAACTGCATCTGAAACGCCATCTATCTCATTTTTGTTGAAAAAATGGAGTTTGTACCCTTTGGAACTATGCCCCTCCTGCCACCCTGAATGACATAATTGGTTGTTAAGATCTGAAATGGTCCGATTTGAAGGAACTTTTCTTTACCCTGCAGGTTCATTCACCAGAATGTTAATGTTAATTTTTTTCAAAAGGTCCATTTCATATTTTACTGGATGTAATAAAAATGTTTTTTTTTTCATAACACCCTGTGGACTGTGCTAGCAATCATATAAACGCAGTTGTAATCAAATTCTAGCTCACGTTTCCTTAACATTTTCCATTTTCATTCGTTCTTTTATCTCTGTTATTTAATGGGATTTTATAGCTCAAAGTGTTTTAACTTTTTTTTAGTGGTACTTGTACACTATTACCACACGCGCGAGTGGGGAATAATAATACCCGACAAACGCATCTTAAGGGCGTGGTTTTTAGATCCATATCGCCTCTTAAACGCCTGAAGATGTAAAAAGGACATCTTATGGATGTCTCTTTAAAGATGTCCGTGTACAACATTTCTAACTTATTTTTTGGAAGTAAGTATGTACACGACATTTTTAACTTGGCATTCAACAAAAAGTTTTACTTTAAAAAAATATGTAAATAATATTTAAAATATATTTAGGTAATGTTGTTTCTATGTCATGAGGAATGTAAAACAGGAGGGATTTTCTTAATTTTCTGCTAAAAACATTTCATATAGCATTCAATTAGGTTGAGATCTGGGCTATGTGGTGGCCAATTCGTGGCTGTAAAATTTACTTTAGCAACCTCGTTCTGTCAGCCTTCATGACATAATTGGTTGTTAAGATCTGAAATGATCTGATTTGAATGAACTTTTCTTTATCCTGCAGGTTCATTCCTCAGAATGTTACTGTGGTTACAATCTTTTTCAAAAAATTAATTTTCATATTTTACTGGATGTAATAAAAATTTAATGTTTTTTTTTCGTAACACCCTGTAGAGTATACTAGTAATCAAATTTTTGCTAACGTTGCCTTAACCTTTTTTTCCATTCATTCTTTTATCTCTGTTATTTCTGTGGTACTTAGATACTGCGGTACCCATAAGCGCGAGTAGGAGTAATAGTACCCGACAAACGCGTCTTAAAGACGTAGTTTTTAGAACCATATCATGTCTTGGACGCCTGAAGACGTAAAAAGGACATGTTATGGATATTTCTTTAAAGATGTCCATGTAAACATTTCTACCAATTATTTCAAAATTATTTGAAAAGCTTTTCTTAAAACGACTTAAGATTATAATAGAGAACAGTAACCTAATCCCAAATCATCAATTTGGCTTTAGATGCAAGCACTCCACGATAGACCAAGTCCATCGAATAACAGACATCATAGAAAGGGCACTAGAAGAAAAGCTAATCTGCTCAACTATCTTCCTTGACGTAGCTCAAGCTTTTGATAAAGTTTGGCACAAAGGGCTAATTAACAAATTAAACAGAATGTTACCAAAACAATATGTAGAGTTGCTAACCTCCTACATTACAGATAGAGTGTTCAGAATTAAACAGGAGGATGAATACTCCAAACTGAAGGAAGTTAAAGCAGGTGTGCCTCAAGGAAGCGTCTTGGGACCCGTCCTTTATTTACTGTACACTTGTGATCTCCCACAAACAGAAAATGTAACTGTGGCTACATTCGCTGATGACACTGCTATATTAGCAGTAGGAACAGACCTAGATGCAGTAACCAGACAACTCCAACATGCTAGCGACCAGATTTACAATTGGACCACAGACTGGAAGATTAAGCTTAATGAGCAAAAATCTATTTGTGTCAACTTTACCAACAAAAGAATAGGCAATCATCAACCAATTAACATAAATGGTATCATAGTTCCCTATGCAAATACTGCCAAATACCTGGGGATGACCTTAGATGCGAAACTAAGATGGAAGGAACATATCAGAACTAAACGCACTGAACTAGGGCTCAAATATAGACGGTTGTATTGGCTCTTGGGACGAAAATCTAAGCTGTCAATACACTGTAAAATCATGATATACAACCAGATTTTAAAACCAGTCTGGGTTTATGGCATCCAGTTATGGGGCTGTGCCAAGGAGAGCCACATCAAACGCATCCAAACCTTCCAAAATAAAGTATTACGGAACATAGTTAGTGCACCGTGGTACATACGAAATAGTGACCTACATCGCGATCTTGGTATCCCGTATGTCGCTAGTGAAATTAGAAGATTTGCCATCAAGCACGAGTCTCGACTCCATCAGCACGTTAACGTCGAAGCCATTAGGCTTCTTGACAACCAGGACCTAGTTAGAAGGCTGAAGAGGACCAAGCCCTTTGAACTAGTATAGACTTTTGAAAACATAGTACAGTGCGCAAGTGTGTGAGTGCTAAGTGCCATGGCCATGAGTCACAACAGATAAACCTTTAGGACTCCATTGGGTGAACTTTAGTATATAAGGATTTTAGTTTTTAAGAATTTAGAGAAAAATTAATGGTTGGTCTTGCAGACCAGTTTTAATAACAGTAAACGCCGCAGGCTTTATCAATAAAAAAAAAAAAAAAAAAATGTAAACATTTCTAAAATATCTTTTGGGAGTACACGACATTCTTAACCAAACATTGATCAAGAAATTGTATTTAAAAAAATTAATACCTATATAACTCTTTATTTCAAATATATTTAATGTTATTTCTATGTCATGAAGTACGACAGGAGGGGATGCCGCTCTTAGTTTTCTGCTGAGAATATCCCATATTTATTCAATTAGGTTGAGATCTGGGCTATGCGTTGGCCAATCCGTGGCTTTAATATTTACTTTAGCAGCCCCCTCCTGCCACACTTCATCGAGTAATTAGTTGTTAAGATCTAAACTCGGGCCACTGGTTTGGTACATAAATAACATCAAAATTATGCCAAATTTCTGGTGGTGCGTTAATATGGGTGGTCAGTGTACCTATGTACTAATACTTAAAGTTTCTAGTAAATAAGTAATAATTTTTAATAGAAAGTTAAAGCACAAGAATAATCAAACAGACACACTGATTGTTCTACACTAAATAAAAACAAATAAAATATTAGTGACTTAACACCCTGAAAAAGACACTTTGTTTTTTTTTCTTGCACTCGTGGAAGTTCAAGACCTTGTCTTGTCCAGGGGTTGCCCATTGCTTTGGACTCCCAAGAGCGTGCAGTCCTTTTCTGTGTGCAAAACCCTAATATTTTCTCTGTTTTTATTTATCTTATAAATTGTAGGCAAACTCCTGGCCTATTTAAAATGTTCCCCAAAGAAGTCGAAAAAGACTTAGAGGACTACCAAATTCAAGGAGACAATAGCGCCATTTTATTTATTTGGGTTGTGTTAAAGTTCTCGTTGTCTGATGACTATTTGGATTATTGCAAAAACGCTCTAGATGCACTTATAGTCAAGAAAGTGTTTAAAAGTCTCGCCGACTTTGTCACATTAAACATTTTCAAAGTAAGTAAAGAATTGTAGAAATAGATATAAATTGATTTGTAAAACTGTCTATTTTTTCACATTCACCTGATGCATACCGAGTATCCCTTTTTTAGCATTGCAAAGCAGGTGAAATAATAATTGAGGGCACAAACAGACTTTTTCTAGAGTTTACCAAAATGATAGACGAGCACAGGTTGATCTTTGAGCAGGATGGTGTCGTTACAATAATTTGTGAATTACTTAAAAGGCCATATCTTAACGCCCTCGATAATTTCGGCCATTTTTTTGAAATTGCTCTCGATATGTTTCCTTATATTTTGGATAACTATTTGGATATGGTTGAGGCCTTACTTTTATCTGATGAATACTATACCAAGGTAAAATTAGTGTTTATTTCGCGAATATTGTTTTAAGCTTACCATTTTTTTATGATCTGTTTTAATCTTAACAGGGAATCTAGCGTCAGGGAAAACTAGGGAAATCTCTTCAGGGTAAACAGACAATTTCAGTACCAAATCGCTGGGAATCCTGAATAAGTAAACGCGTGTATTTTTTTGTTAATATATTTTTAGACGTTGAGACTTCTTCACAACTGCCCATCTTATTGTACTGAGTTACCATGGCCCTACGTATCCGATGCAGTACATTCTATAGATGAAAGAAACTTGTTCTTGGGTACCAATAGGTTTATTATACCTATAGGAACCCTTACGGAGAGGTGTAGCTGTTATGGCGTTGACGTTATTAAATTTAATTATAAATACGACTATTTTGAGGTCATAGAGCAATATATGAGGTCCTTAACGATGTGGGCCGTCAATAGAGGTGAATACAACAAGCTCATATTTGACTATGTCGTAAGAGCATACAAGTTTCTAAGTTTCCTTGTAAAGCACTACAAAGGAAACTTCAGAAAGGATAAAATAATCAGGCCTCTTTTGCAAAGACTGGACTGTGTCCCAACATACTACAACAAGGGAGGCTTTAGAAACTTCAACTTCTTTTATCTCTATTTTGAAGTAAAATGTGCCTTATTTATGTATCAAGACGTAGATTTTCATGAAGCTTTTCCTCTCATCATTAGAAAGTCTCTATTTCCTACAGTAACAGACTATAAATTTGCCAGGGAAGATTTGAAATTGTTACATTCAAGCAATGAATGTTTTTTGTGGAGTTACCTAAAACAGGAAGAGAGTTATAAAGACCACAGGCTACTGTTGAAATATACCGAGATTCTGTTGGATGTTTTAAAGGTAGTACAAAGTTTGCAACATTTTTTAAAATTTCTTATGCTAAAGTCATTAGGTACTTATCGATATACTTTTTTAGAAAAATGTCTTGCACAGAGAGGTTCTTTACAGTGGTGTGTGGTACCTCCTCAATGTTATTTTTCCCACCCACCAACAATGGAATTATGATGAGGGTGAACCATTTCAAGAGGTTAAAATTATTAACGGTACCTATATCTTTGTATTTTTAAGATAAAAGTTTTTCTTATAGTTGTCTTTTAGTTTGTCTCCAAGTTTTTACAAAAGTTTTTCAACAAGATACCAAAAAATTGAAAAGCGAAGAAGAGAGAGAGCTTTACCTGCTGGTACACGAGTCTTTTCTCAAAAATCCTCCAATTATCAACAGTCTGTGCAGTATTTTTGTAAAAGATAAATTTTACCTTCAAAATTTAATGCATCAAGAATCAAACTGGATTGCTGGACAGACGCTGGTAGTTATTGAAACTGTTAGGCTCGAACTGATTTTATTGCTATTGATTTTTAAGTCCAGGGCAAGAGTTCCTAAAGAAAAATGTTTAGTTGATGAGAGAACCCATACCTTTGCTAAATCTGCAAGTGGGTACTTTATCAACCCTTATAACTGTACATTGGCTGTGCTAGCAGGGAGATTTTTGGAAATCTTGGCAAGGGTTAGTTGGTGTTACGCTTTTTTTCAAAATCACTAATTACCCATATTTTAGAAATAAGACACTGAACTTACCTAACTCTTTTAGGATGACAATATACCATTGATGTCTTGTTTGGGTTTAGACCATGAGCAGGTTCAAACCTTGTTTTTGGAACGTTTACGGGACCCGATGGAAGATGAAGATGTTAAATTAAACATCTTAGATCTTATAAGTTCATGCATTTTCCATCAAACTGGAATGACTGCGGCCTTTTTTAATATCCAGTCTTCAAAGAAATGGTATAATACGGATAGTAGTCACAAGATACAGGGCGACACTGTAGGTGACTTTATGATAGATTACTTGCAAAATATTAGAAAGGTGTGCAATTTTTTCCAAGACTTTTTCACTGCTATAATATCCAACTCACTTGTTTACAGATTATTATTAGTTGTCTATGTTCTCTTTTAGTCTGTGGCATATCTTAAAAGTCCCCTTCAAGTAGGCATCCTCAGAGTAATGGCAAATCTTTGGCAATGCGAAAAACAACATCTGATAAAAGACGTCACTAGCCTATCGACATTCTGGCCTTTATTAGCTGATCCTTTATTTAGACCTTTTGAGCAAACCCCATTAGTTTATTCCTACATCCTGAAGATCCTTAGTATTCAATTTACAGCTGCGTTAAGGAAGCCCGACGGGCAAGACAAGTTCTTTAGTACCATCCAGAAATTTTTAAATGACCAGAAGCAACTAAGATTGTTTCAACAGTATTTCTTCAGTATCTTCATCGAGGATGATTTGATAGAGCAGCATATGGAGGAGAGGGAGTTGTTGTTGCAATCCTGGTGCGAGATTTTGGTCACTGCGCAAAAACAAAACAAGGTGCCTAACTTTCCAAACAGCGAATGCCAATATTTATTCGTCGAGCTGGCGCTAGATGGGTTCCAGATACACGTAGCGCACCAAAATATGTTTAGTACTTGGCTGGACTTTATTTTGGTGGTCGTGGATATGTTCGGCCTAAAGTTTGAACAAAGATATGAAGAAATCTCTGAAAGCGCTATAGAAATTGCCAAGATAATTAGAGATTATTATGAACAAATGTCTTTTAAAGATAAGAGGACTGCTTTAACTATTTTCTTGAAAACCATGACTGAATTAAAAGACTACTATCAGAAAAATCCAGCTGCTCTAGCCAAGTTACTAGAAGAAATAGGACCTTTGGTGGATCTAGAGCATGATATTTTAGAAGAAAAAGTGTGGGAAAAACTTAAATCTGAAGATCCATCAGCCAGGGAAAGTCTGGGAGCTTGGGCCTTGGTTATAGCCATAGCGAATCATCTGTTGACGCTAGAGAATTGCCAAGAATTTACGGTATGGTTTTCATCTAGAAGATATCTTAGCAAGATGGTAAAGTGTACCTGCGATCTACTAACCTACAAGGAGTCCTTATCTGCTGGAAAGTTAGCTCTTTATAGTTTAACACTCTACGCTCAGTCCCCGTTAGCATACGACTTTTTGAAGATTAACATGCTACAGTTCTATGATCAAATTGAACCCATGGTTAATAGTCTTTTGACTGGACAACTCAGTAAGGTAAATAATAAATAGATAAAGCTCGTTTTCAGCTCTTTCGTTGCCTTCTGACAAAATGGTAAGTACCTCAGTAAATGTCAATGTCATTTTTATCTATATTTAAAACAAGTAGCTCTATGTTATTAGTAAAACGATTTTCTAATCTGTACTTTCTTATAGATTTTAAATAATCAAAGCGTCACTGTTGTGTTTCCATTAATATTTTGTCTTTTATTTTAATGGTCCAATATGTAAAACCTATTTGCGATAATGCCCTCCAGAGGCTTATTTTTAAAAAAATTTTAGTAAGAGTTTCTTGCAGGCAATAGGTCAATGAAAGAGCTTGAAACGAGCTTTAAATATATTCTTGCAATTCCTTGCCATTTGGTTACACTCTTTTCTTACCATTAAGGTAAATGTCTTGGATTTAAAAGAAGCCTGGCTTATATTTACTCTCGTGATGAAATTCAACCAAGCCTTTATTAGGAAGTTCCAAAAAAGTGCCTTAGAAACATGTTACGCTTTCCTTACCTTGAACGAACATATTTTGAAACATATTATGAATTTGCCAGAAAACACTGTGGATTTTAAGGCTCTGGACTTGCTGACGCAAACTCTGATTTTCTACGATGAAATTTTAAAATACTGGAAGATTGAGTGGTATAGAAAAAGTAACAAAACGTTTACGTTCATGATTGTAAGTTATTTTTCAACATTTTCCAGATTTTTTTCAGTATTTTTGCTCTAATCATTTGCCATGATCTTTTACTTTTTAGGACGGCATAAGGAAAGTAATCAACGCGTGTATATATGTGTGTCTCAGACCAAAACACATTGGCTTTTATTTCTTAGACAACTATTACAGACTCCTCCCTGTAGATCAGGAATCAGAGTCCATTAACGATCTTATGATTTCAGTTATAAATAGGTAATACCAAGCTATATATTTAATGAACTCCCAAACTTCGAGCTAGTGAATGTTGTCTGCAGTGTGTACTCCAATAAATAACATTTTCCTGTTTCAGATTAATAGGGATTTTGGGCCTGGCATTTTCCTGCCTATACAAACTAAATTGTAGCCTCTTGGAACTCTTTGACTTTTTTGAGCCAGACGAATCCATAATAGTTCTTATCCAGAACGACTTTAGCGTTCCACGTTTTGAACTTCCAATTCCCTCTGATTTAACCTATGGGAAGCTGTTATGCTTAGCACATTTTCTTTGTAAGACTATGAACCAGCTACACCAGAAGCAGGGTGGGAAGAGTTTGGAGATTAATGAAAGCAAATATGCTTACTATGTTGGGCTTGTGGAGCACCAAGATCCGAGCGATTACATGCCTAATCAGAAACTGAGTTCGTTTTTAAGATATCTTTATGAATATTCAGGTGAGTTGCGTATAAAATCTTATATTATTATCCTGCTTACTTTTACTTAATAAATTTTATTTTACTTTTTAGGTTTGATTGATCCTTGGATAAATAACCTCAACTACGAGAACGTTCGAAAAACAGCCGATATGCTTATGTTGTTCATAGCCCAACAAGCATTTCTCACCATTAAAATATTGGAACCCCATCAAGTGCCATATTACAAGAGGAACCTATATTCGGAATTACAATTTTTTAACGAATATGTCAAAAAAAGGACGTCTGAGTTAGAAACACCACAAATGTTTAGTGTGGCTCTTTACAAAGCCGATATGGATATAGTGAAACGATATTTGCTGTACAATTGGCAAAAAAATGGACAAAACGAAGATAATAAAGATAACGTAGCAGAAGAGAATTTTTTGTTAATCATGTCGTTTTGGTTTTCTAACATTTGCCAAATACAGTAGAATAAATTAGATTTTAGGGTTATTTAAGGAACTGTTACTGCCTTTTTTACAACGTAATACTGTACAAAATTGTTTTTAATAAACTGAATTTTTGTATAAAGTTTGTTTTATTTATTGAACACTTGGACACAATAATTGTCTTAACCATATCTCTATGTATAAAATAAGAAACTGACTGACTGACTGACGTATGAACGCACAGTCCCAGTGGCGAATTTAGGGGGGGCAGGCCCCCCCCTTGGAGCCTTGTACAAAAAGGATTTCAATAGCGAATTTTATAAAAATAAATATTGTAACATAAACATTAACCATTTCTATATATTCTACAAAATATTATAAACAAAAACAAATATTTTGCCGTCTATGTAAGGTCTTTGAAATGAATTATACCAAAAAAATATGAATAATAGATCAATACTAATATCTAATATAAAAAATTCAAGCCTTTTTGGCATTTTTGATTTAGATGCTCTTGGATTGTTTCTGAAAACATTCCTTACACATCTCACTGCGAATTTTGGCTCCTAAACGAAACAACCCATTAATTTTTTTTTTTTTTTTTGAAAAAACATCTCTGGAAAATAAATTTTTTCGAAAATGGATTAGCAAAATTTTTCAAAAATATTTTCTCGAAAACATATTTTGAACCTACATGTTTTCAAAAATGTCCTGACCGCTTGTTCAAAGATGCTATTTAGAAAACGGGTTTATGAAATATTTTGAAAATATGTTTTCCAGAAACCCGTATTTCGAAAGTACATTTTTTCAAAAATGTCTCCAAACAATTTTTAAAACTGGTACATTTTTCGAAAATATATTTTATAACAATATTTAGAAAATTAAATTACGAACTCTAGTAGCTTGGGAAATTTTAATGAAAAAAAGACGAAAAAAGATCCTGCGAACAAACCCAATCGAACCTGTTTTGGTTTGATCAGGTTTCCTTAGGTTTGGTACGTTACTACCGATTAATCGGTTATTTTGCCCACCCCTAATGTCAACGTCAGAGGCCGAAAAGTGTTTTTCTATCCTTAAAAAACGGAACAAAGCCTTTTTCCGAAATTCAGTAAGATCGTTGGAATACTTATTTGATTTCTGCTAAGAATGTTCCCAAACATTTGACTATACCCTTTGCAGGAAGTTAGAAACACACACCACTTAAATGTTTTGAATTATATTTGGAATACAGTAACATACATCTATACTTAAAAAAAAAACAAGGATCGTTTCATATATTTATACAATTTTTTATATTAATATTGGGAAGAAACATCATTGACATAAATGTTCTAATAAGAAAATTTGGTGATTTACAAAATATATAATATTAACTATATATTAACATAAGAATCGAACAGCAAGCGGTATTTCTATTATTGCAAAATGTCCTGTTTCATACCGCTCATTTTTTGTGCAAAAGGCATGTGCAGAAATGTAGTATCTTGATTATGCGCAGTATAAAAGGTATTAAAAATATGCTTCAACCTTAGGTACATTTTTGAATGATTGATAAGACTTGTTTTTGGAATTTGCAAGAACTTAACGTGATGCCAGAAACAAGAAAGTAGCTCTTTAACGTTCACGATGCATTTATTCTCTTAATTTTGCAAATTTTATACAAAGCTATGTTCTTTTATATAATATACTAACGAGGTGATTTAAAAAAAAACTATATCAGATAATTTATCACTTACTTTTTTTAAATCACATTAAACTTACTAAACTGATAGCTTTTTTGTTTCACTGCTTAAACGAACACCCTGTATACTTAATGTGCTAGATTTGTTCCCTATTTTTTTACACACATTTTATTTTAATGCCTTAGTTATACTTTCCATAAAACATCATCTTACTTTCTTGTCTCTAACTGTGGTAAGATTTGAAAACTGTAGAAGCATAGCAATACCTATTTTATATACTTAGTAATTATAATTAAAATAACTTTATTATTTAAACAATTCTGGTTTTCTTTATTGTAATAATAATGGCATTTTATTAATAATAACATAGTTAAGAAAATTATGCTCGAATTTTTTTTTTACCCCGCTCTCTATAAAACTATATGACTACCCCATGATGTTCACGCTTTTAAAAATGTTTAAAAAGGAAAAAGTATGTTTAGTCACATTAAGATACAAAAAAAAAGGAATCTATCCTAAACGTTTATAAAACTGTGATGTCGAAAAATAACTTTCATTTACATAAAATTAAATTTTACATTTCTTAAATCTTAAATGATACAAACTACTTTGAAAAATATAGGTATGAACGTTTTTTATGGGTTTGGTGATTTAAAAATTATAACTACATTTATTTTGCTTCAAGCAAATTGCTTGAATTCCTACTGCAAAAATTTTCAAAAATAGCATACTGGTTGGGTCTTGATAAAGTATGTTACATGTTAGGTAAGTAAAATGAATAAGTTCTCTTTCTTGATAAAAAAAAGATATATGCAGTACATACACCACAAAATAAACAATAACCAGAAGGCTATCTCCGATCCCGTGATCGCCGCCTGCTCGCGGCCTTCGAGCGCATCTAACCCGAAATTCTAGCCCGAAACTGCCAGTGCAGTAGCGACTTTCACGTCAAGAGGTATCAAAAGCACGCTGTATGATGGTGAGAATACATTCTATAGATTTCCACAAGAGGTTGAAAGGTGATATAATACATATGTAGGTAAAGTACAGAGTGTTCCAAATTAATTTTTACTACTGGATATTCCAGTAACTGTTAGACATAGGTAGTTGCCGTTTTCGTGATATTCGTTTCTGTGACACAGAATTATTAATTTTAAATAAAAAAGTTAATAGGGGTGTAACAATATAACCTTGTACAATCGACTCTCGAAATAATCACATGCTTTCTTAAAATACTTTGTATAATATATTTACATAAAGCTATAAAATTAGAAATCTAAGAACAAATTCTAATTATAATAAAATGACCATTTCTGAAAATATAAATTTCAATTTTAAACTGTAAAAACGGTAAAGATAGCTAATAAAGGCAATTGTTAATTGGAATATTAGATTTATATGCTTCTTTATCTTGTCTTCAGTAAACATTTCCGAAAATTCCTAATTGTAAAACGATAAGGCAGGTAATAAAGGCTTGGAGTAATTGCAACATGTAATAGGTTACGGCGGAGGTTAACTGGGTGCAAAAATGTCTCCTTTACCCGTTTTCACAAAAGGGTCTTATAATCGTCGAGGTATATTGGGCGGGAGCTTCCCTTCAGGTAGTTAAATGCAATATAATATGTAATTGATAATATTCTGAGAAATTATCGATAATGCATTGGCATTTTGATTCGGTCTCAGTAATAAAAAGTGGACGTGGAAAAAATTTGTTTGTCTTCGAAAATTTTATATTTTCAAAAGACAAGAGTTTCAAAATGTGGAGAAATTTCCGTGTGGTGTAACCAAAAAGGGTTAAACTGTAAAGCCAAAGTTTATGCTGTTGGTCCTGATAACGTAATCTTAAGAAACGATGGCGCTCACAATCATGAGGCACATGAACAAAAATTAAATAGATAAACTGTTTCTAATGCGTGTAGAAGGAAAGCTGAAGAAGATATATCCGAAAGGCCTTCTAAAATTATTTGTAAAGCATTAGCATCTCACTTGCAACGACCTATGTCAGTTACATTAGAAAAAATGTTTGTAACATATATCATTTCCTAGGTACGCCTATGGCAATATCATAAAATTTTGCTTCAACGCTGACTCAAGGTCCCTCGGCATTAGATGCTTAGATCAAACGTACCGCCTGAAAGATATCATTCAGGTTATTATTTATTTTGTGGCATACACTAAACAAAAATTGATTTTTAAGTTACTAAAAAAATAAAAGTCCGGCATACAAATTTTATTCGTAATTTCAACACTAAATACAACTTGTAACACTTTAGTAGGATGAACAATTTTAACATTCCACTAATGGTAGCAACTTTAAAAATATAAAAATTGTTTCACTCCTCTAAACTTTGACATTCGACATTTTTTAAAAACAGTATTGTATAAACTATTCTCGCCCCTATAAGTATGTTAGCTCTAAAAGGAACTAATGTATTCAGCCATCAAAACGTTTGTATACCTTTCCTAAAATTGGTAATTTTTTAGCATAGAAATATTATTGATTTGAACTGTAATGTTACAATATTAAAATTTGCTAAACATTTATAAGTGATAAATGGTGCTTTAAACATTTTAAATATCCTAAACCTACCTAAAATATGAACCATTTGAACCACCTTGAAGAGTATGCCAAATTATCACCATTTTTTAAAAAATATGATACAGGAATTATAAAGTTACAAATGATAACAAACCCGCCTGTGATGTTACGCAAATTTTATATAAAGTTTATATTAAACTTACAAGTAATATCGACGTAACATCAAAAGTATGTTTCCTGGGTTATAATATAAAAAGGCCTTTGTTTGGTACAACCATACTTTCATTTTTGAATAATTGACAATGGTTTTGGCTTTTACTTGTGTATTTTTATTTGACCTGATACACGATGATACGTTTTAGTTTATCACTGGGCGTAATTAGACACACAATACATTTTTCTTGCTTAAGTAAACTAGAGCTATTTTATTTATAAAAATTCTTGCTTTCCAAAAATCGTTAAAGACTGTAGACTATCAGAGGATGTGGCAACAGGTTTTGATTTTGATGCACACTAAACTTAGTTATTCTCAAATGGGATAGACATTGAAAAGCCAATACATGTTTCTGCAGATTGAACAAAGGCCAATTTAGTAAAATAGGTTTCTCTTTAAGCATGTTTTAAACAAAAACCGAATATTTAAGCAATGTAAAAGTACTGTGTAAAAAATACTTATGGCTTACTCCTTCGGGTATATATATATATTTTAACAAAAATCTACTTTTAAGTGTTAACATCTGATAAAAATGATAGTCATCGCACTGTTAAAATAGTTTGGTAAAATTAACAATCTACTTCTACTTGAAATTAACGTTGTCCATTCTTAAATAAACTGCATATTCCCGGCTTCAGGGGTAAAAAAAAACATGTATATATAAAAATAAACTTCCTTTCTGTTCAAACTAGTACTCGATCCACTGAGAACTAAATATACTGTTGGTAGTCATAAAATTAGTACAAATCCTGAAGAATTAAAACTACTAACGAAACGTCGTCCACCAGTTCAACAGCTCACATGAGAGTATGACGTTAGACGGTAATCACAAAGCCAGAAACATTAAATTTACTGGCCAGATTTTATGCACTTAAGTTTTTTTTCGCATGTTCAGTACAAACATTTTTTTTAATTTGATAAACTCCGCCTGTTATTCGACCAAACTTGGGACATATTTTGATTTTACCGATGTATACAAAGCATATTTTTAAAGGGCTGTGTAATTTTGTGCTCCGAAATTTGGCAATAAGGAATAGGTTAATACCCGAGATGCGTAAATACATTTTGAAAATAAGCAAGAATGCATAATGCCGGAGTAACATATTTTTCAAAAATTGATTTCCTGGTTTTCTTATTCTAAAAACGCGTTATTTTATTATTCTTAAGTTTTTAAGCGACATTTTTTATACAGGGTGTTTTCTAATTGAATGTCAGTATTTAAGTGGGCGATTTTTGGGTCCATTTTAAAAAGAAAACTTCATATGAACGTATGTCCTAAACGTCTTAACATGTGAGATACAGGGTGGTAAAGTTTTCAAAAGTAAATAGTTTTTTATTAATATCGGTAATACCGCTATAGATATTTTAATTAAATTTGGCATACATGTGCTATGTATCAAGGGGCATTATTTAGTGTACCACAATTTTTTTTATTTCCACCAGTGGCGTTCGTACGGAATTTCACCTGCCTATTTTGGCAGACATTGATGGTATGCCACTGATTTCTCGTAAAATTAAAATTATTCCTGAAATCCCCAATCATTTCTATGCAAATTTGATCTCTTGAATTTTTTCAATCCGATGCACGGTTTTCGCTTAAAAAAATAAAAACTTTTCTCTGCATGATCATAACAATATCGTTAATATGACAATATCACCATGCAGAGAAATAGATTTTATTTTTTAGATCAAATTTGCTTAGAAGTGAATAAGGATGTCAAAAATTAACTTCCTTATTCATTTCTAAGCAAATTTGATCTAAAAAATAAAATATATTTCTGTGCATGGTGATATTGTCATATTAACGATATTGTTATGATCATGCAGAGAAAAGGTTTTTATTTTTTAAAGCGAAAACCGTCCATCGGATTGAAAAAATTCAAGAGATCAAATTTGCTTAGAAATGATTGGGGATTTCAGAAATAATTTTAATTTTACGAGAAATCAGTGCCGTACCATCAATGTCTGCCGAAATGGGCAGGTGAAATTCCGTACGAACGCCACTGGTGGAAATAAAAAAAAATGTGGCACACTAAATAATGCCTCTTGATACATAGTACATGTATGCCAAATTTAATTAAAATATCTAAAGTGGTATAACAGATATTAATAAAAAAACTATTTATTTTTGAAAACTTTACCACATTGTATCTCCAAAGTTAAGACGTTTAGGACATACGTTCATATGAAGTTTTCTTTTTAAAATAGTCCCAAAAATCGCCCCCTTAAATATTGACATTCAATTAGAAAACACCCTGTATAAACTCATCTTGTGTTGCCAGATTACCTTTGGAATCTTTGAAATACGCACAAATTTGTAAACTGCGTTGTTGTCCAATTAACTGCAAGTGCAATAAAGTGTAGTAAGAATAGCATAATAAAATATTTAGATATTTATTAAATAATCCAAAATTAAAAGACAGTACTGTTTATACAAAAATCCTTTTATAACTATTAATAACATAAACTTATTTTTGCTGTAACACACAAAATAAAAACATCGGTAATATTTAAGGACATTATCCAGTTAAATATATAGTGTGTTGAACGTTTAAAATCTAAAGTGAAATTGAAAGATATCTAGATAAAATACATAATAATATTTTTATACACAGGCACGTACTATGTACAGGGTGATCCTATTTTACCATACTTTTGGAAGCAAAATTTAGAGTTTCATACTAACTTTAATTTAAAAGGATGCTAGACTAACAAATTTTTATGTAAAATAGTTTTTAACAACAAATAATTTAGCAAACTCCAAATTTTATCCAACCAAACACCTACATTATTATTTTCTAATGAACTTAAAGAAGTAACTTTTGTAGTTACTCAATAATTACTGTATTAAGGCTTGCGCACTTGTTATTGGGCAGCATTATCTTATTGCACTTGCAAAATCTTTTAAAAATAAGGTCACTTCACAGGGAACTTCTTTTATTAACAGATATTTTACCAGGATTAGTTAAAAACTAGAGATCACATGCAGAAGTTCCTTACAAACTATAATAAAGCCTTTTAATAGTGAACAAAACTGAATCACCCTGTACACGTCATATATAGCCATATACTTTTACTCTTAACGGACAAAAATATACTGAGAAAGTTTATTAATTAGCCATCTCTGCTGTTAATGCTTTCTGTATCTTCAAATCGCCTACACCCTGTAGTCAAATCCGCTTTTCAAAATAGACAAAATATATGAAATTATGAACGAAAGAAACACAGTATTGGTAATAGTATATTGTCAAAATAACCGCTATGCAAACACCACTGCTTATAGTTTCTTTAGAAGAGACCAGGGGCGTGCGGTGAAATTTCAAAGTTCTATATCTCTGTTCCTACTTACAGGAACCGTACCAAATTTAGGGGTTTTAATAGTGAGCCCACTGGGAATGTTTTGGTAAAGAAAAAAAAACATTTTGTAATTTGCGAAAAAAGTTGAATTTTTGCATTGCTTCCACCGGGAAAAAAATGAACACGTTTAGGTATTTTATGTATTATTTTTTCTAAACAAATTTTACATCATATTGTCGATAATTTTTAAATTTTAAGAGAAAAAAATGTGTTTGTAGAAAGCTATATATAGTCATTTGAATTTTTTTTAAATTATATTTTAGGTTTCAAACAATTCAAATGACTATAACTTTCTACAAACACATTTTTTTCTCTTAAAATTTAAAAATTGTCGACAAAATGATGTAAAATTTGTTTAGAAAAAATAATAAATAAAATACCTAAACGTGTTCATTTTTTTCCCGGTGGAAGCAATGCAAAAATTCAACTTTTTTCGCAAATTACAAAATGTTTTTTTCTTTACCAAAACATTCCCAGTGGGCTCACTATTAAAACCCCTAAATTTGGTACGGTTCCTGTAAGTAGGAACAGAGATATACATCTTTGAAATTTCACCGCACGCCCCTGGAAGAGACTTATTAAGAACTATGAAATGTTATAAATATAATTTCTACATATTTTAGTTTCTACAAATGGAAGACTTTAACACATTGAATGTTTAGAAGATACACCTAAAGTTCTAACACAAATTTCTAATTGAGTAGGTTTTAGACAGATAGAGAGAAAGTTAAAGATTTTTTAAAAATATAACACAAGTTGTGGGAATCTTGTATGCTCTAGTTACACCACATAACACCGATGAACATAGCGAGTTAAAAAGCACCAAGGGGATTACTATCACATTGACGCAAGGTCACAATCTACATTCAGATTACAGAAAAATTTATCCCACTGCCCTTTACCAGGACATGAAAGCTTTTTATTTAAATCTTTGTTATAAGCAGTGGTGATTCCCATGCATATAGTCTGGATTAAGAATCTACACTTAACCCAGACTTTACCATGACATCATAGCTGAAGAACTGCGCTTTGTAGGCAAGGAAACTGCGGGGTACCAAAGAATAAGTTGTTAAATGTATTGTCCTTTGTGGTATTTGAAAATTCAAGGTACCCACTGCCAGTCCTTAGAAGATCTATTTCTATTTGACACCACAAATTGGCAGTATTTAAATACCCTATCACTAGAACTGCCGCTAATCAGCAACCTTGACTTTGAAAAATGACGGACAAAATGGATCAATAGACAAATTTTAAAAGAACATTTATATAGGGCTATTTTTATTATGTTTAAAATCCTAAATTTATTTGTATTCACTGCAAGTCCGCACTTGCCTCACGCTTTTACACTTTTACACCTTTAAAGTCTTTAAAAGTCTTGAAATTTTTTATATAATGTACTTTTTGGTTCCAAGTGAAGTTATTTTACAGGAGCGCACAGATCGATTTCTTTTTCTGTTTTATTTTCTTCTCTGGTGATTTTTTATTAATTTGTCGAACTAGATCATAAAATATCTGAAAAGCAAAAAAAAACTTATTTAGATTTTACCAGGCGCGACGCGTGAAATTTTAAAGTTGTATATCTCTGTTGCTACTTATGGGACCCATGCCAAGTTCAGGTTTTTTAATAGTAAGCTTACTAGAAATATTTTGTAATTTGCGAAAAAAAGTTGAATTTTTGAATTGACCCCACCTGGGAAGACAATGTTAATTGTTGCTTAAGTATTTCATTTATTATTTTTGCTAAACAAATGGTACATCATTTTGTCGACAATTCTTAAATTTTCAGAGAAAAAAATGTGTTAGTAAAAAGTTATAGTCATTTGAATTTTTTTTAAATTATATTTTAGGTTTAAAAAAGTTCAAATGACTATAACTTCTACTAACACATTTTTTCTCTTAAAATTTAAGAATTGTCGACAGAATGATGTCAAATTTGTTTAGAAAAAATAATAAATCAAATACCTAAGCGTGTTAATTTTTCTCACAGGTGAGCAGGGTTGCTGATTTTTTTGATTATTTTAGAATAAATCAAAAAAATCAGATTTTTCTAGAATAAAAAATAAAAAAAATCATGTTTTTTTAATTTAAATCGAATTTTTTTGATTTAAATACAAAAATATGAAATTAATTTAAATTTGTATTTATTCTCAACATATTATGTATTTTTAAACATTATACTTAACATATAGGGTAAATGTGGGAGAGATATCGCGTGGGGATAGACGCCACAGGTCACGTGGTACGCGTGTTGGTACCTACAAGACTTTGGCAACAGCGACATCGGAAGTCAGCTGGCTAGTAAGCGTTGTCGAATTCGAATTTACCCCCTGAAATTAACCCCCAGAATCAAAATTTAACGTTATATACTTCACGTCTTTAATTGGGCCACCATACTCTATCTCTGTGCTAAATTTCAAATTTTTACGTCGAATAGTTTCAGAAAAAATCGCCTGTGACAGACGGACGGACCGACACCGAAGTGATTTCATAAAAAATCATTTTTTAATTATTACTTACATCATTAACATTTATTTTTGCTTTGGCAGAGGTTTCCATAAAGGCACAGTTGAACTGGCGTGACAGGCTGCTTCCTTGTTCTTTGCCTACCACTCGTTCATCCTCCAGATCACATTTATTACCAACTAAAACCATTGGAACATCATCTGTATCCTGAAAGAATAAAACAAATTGTCATAGCTGAATATTTTAAGTCTATCTACGTAGACAAAAATATATTCCCAAGATGCTCCAAACTTCTATTTCTACTACTACTACTACCAACTTCAATAACTTTTTTTCAGAAAGCAATTATATTAGGTATTCTACTTTTGACCACTGCTTCACGAAAAATAGCAAGAAACAAATTTAAAATTAATCGCCTTAACAGTGTGGGCAATGAAGCATGTCTGAAGAATTTTCCACACTATCGAAATTGATTATAAACTTTACAACAAGCATATGATAGAGTAATGTCTTCCTGTTCCCATTTCCTCTAAAGTTATACATTATCTGTAACAAGGCTTTGTTGTAACAAAATCGCACTGACAATACAGTTACTAAGCACAATTAGAAAATGCAGTAAATTTTTTAAGCAAACCGCCTTCCTAAATAAACCTAAAATTTATATAAAAAAATCGCCTTTGTCGTCTTTATAATAAGAATCGTATACCTACGAGTACAATTATAATTTGATATGGTTTGGTTGCCCGGATAGCCAGACTTGAACCCTATTGAACTATAGCAGATTTGAAACTTAGGGTATTTTAAACTGTGTAATCAATATTTTGACTGGGCGTGTATACATATTCATACATTCTAATAAATTACGACCTTCCCAAATTCGGTGAATCATCTATATACATATATATGGAGTTAAAACGATGAAAAAATCCTGATACCGCGTTCATAGAAACGCCCTAATAAAAATAAATGAATTAAGGATACGATATGCATTTTGTAATTAACGCGATGTTCTGATGTTATCGCAAATGTGGTCTCGTTGAACCGTTGAACAACGATTGTGATATAAATACACATACCTTACACTATATTGGCTTTTTTATGGAAGGCTTTATTAATCATGCTATTTATCAGAAAGCTGTTAATTTTACAGGTTCGTTTTTTATTAAAACGAAGTTAGATACCCCCCCCCCCCCCCCCCCCCACTGTGATTACAGACTAAGAATATTACTTGACCTACGAAAACATAAAATTTAAATAATTTTTTTAATTCGTGATATAGGAAATGTTCACTCTCAACATTTTCACATTTTAAATTTTGTCTCGAAAACAGTCGGAGTCGAAACGTTCAAATTTTCTGGACTAGCTTTGATAAAAAATTCAGTTATACAGGATGTTTAGTTTCGTAGCTCTTAAACGACAAAGTCGAAATGTCCGCTATTTCCGTTGAAATCGGGATACAAGTCGCAAAAATGGATTAAGTAATTCGTTTTAAATTTTCGGCGATTATAGAGGACCCCAGCCACTGGTACACCAGGCCAGGCGCCGACTGACCTAAAATTATTTTCGCCTGACCTAAGCGTTGCTTTAGAAGCGCTTAAACCGGGTTTGCTTGGGTTTGGGTTGGTTGATTATTTAACTAGACTTCATCTAGTACTGGTACAATGCAACATGTTATATATGTTTCTTAAAAGGGGTAGTATTGCGAAATTTTATGAAGGTCATGCATTGTGTTGCCTTGTAGAACGAATATGGAGTGGTCATCTGGATGTTACATGCACAATTTTTGATAACTATGAATAAATATGCGAGGCACTCGAAAGAATTTTAAAAGATGAGAGCTTGGATGGCAGTTACGTTGCGGAAGGCATTGGCCTTTTAAAAATCGTCAAATCCGAGGAGTTTCGATTTTGCATGGTATTTATGAAAAATGTTCTGGAAACCATTCAACCTGCAGATGATGCAGATTCATCTGTTTCGATATAATAAAACCGTAAAATCATTGCCTGACCAAAAAATTGTTTTGCCTGCCCTAAAAGTTTATTCCCGCTACGGGCTTGCCGGGGCTACAGAACCCTTCAGGTACCTAATTGGTAAGGATCAGAAAATGGGAAGTAATTTTTTTGAATTTTTTTACGTGAAAAATGCCATTTGCCATCTTTGGTACTTAATAACTCGAAAACGAAACGTTGGACGAAAAAGGGATTCACGTCAACCTTTAGAATGTCAAATGATTTCTTTATGCAATACATCTTTCTATTCTATACTTAAAATCGCTGGAAATTGGAAAATTTTGGGAAAAACTAAATTTATGATTTTTGAACCAAATTTTTCGCGGTTTCAAATTGTTTTAGGGGTTAAAATGGATCCCAATTAAAATTCTATTTGCAATATTGGAAAGAGCTCATCGAGGTACGTGATATCCATCTTTTTTAAGCCCTTCATCCCTTATAGGAAGGGAGCAATCCACGGCTAAATTTCGATTTTGTGACTTGCCTATGAAATCGGTACATTGAATTCGACACAATGTGTAATATTCTATGTAATTTCCTCAAACTTTTTTAGCCTTATCTGATCAAGGGATAATTAAGCTTTAAAATAAATACAATGGGGTATTTATTTAAAAAAAAATATTTTATATTTACATGAATCAAAAAATTGATTTTTTCAATCAAAAGCTATCTTTAACCGGTATTATTTACAGAAATTATTTTTGCCATATCACCTCCATTAAAAGAAAATAAACAAGGCAACTGAACTGATAAATCGTTTTAATCTATTCAAGCCCGGATATATTAATTTTTTCCTGACAGATTAGAACTGAACCACATTATCGTATTATTGATATTGCTATATCATAGAAAATACTGAACCGCTATGTGCATTGTGCATGTTGTAATTTTGTAATAACAATACAAATACAAATTGTCGACTGTTATACGTAATCATTTATGCCTAAATAGCCACCATTTAATTTAAATAATGAGTATATATATATATATATATATATATATATATATATATATATATATATATATATATATATATATATATATATATAGGAAAAATTTTCTCCGAATAGGTTTTAGAAAGTCCACCTTATATTACGAGATAGACAAAAACCCTTAAAAATTTTCACCTGTGTGTACTTACTACTACAGTATAAAAGTAAGCAAACCAAACCGCGTATTGCCGATATTATAAGGATTTTTTCAAAAATATTTTTTTTTGTATCTAAGACTGTTTGTTGTCTTAGACTTAGACCCAAGCCTAAGTACTAACGGACTGTGGGTGTCTAAAGAAAAGCGAAATGTAACTACTGCCCCAAGCAAACCCAAGCAAAATCCGTGGAAAAGATAGAAAAGTGACAAATCTCCGACGGCGCGGCGATGAGCGAGAAAGGGAGTTTTCTTGTGATGACTGGGTCATTGACGAGGTTCTTTGGAAGAGAATCACGGATGTTAAATGTCGAAGGTGATGCCCAGATGTGGGAACAGTACTCTAGATTAGGTTTTATTTGGGAAATATAGAGTGTGTGTAAGTTGACAGGGGAGAAGCATTTTTTGGCTTGAAAAAGAAAACCAAGCTTTTTAGCTGCCGATGTGACTATGCCAATAAGGTCCAACGTTTCTTTTTTTTTATTACTTAATATCTTACCATGGTGGTTCCGTTATGTTTGGGCGGGTATTTTAACTGATGCGCGAACTAAACTAATATGTATTTATGAAAAATGAAACATTAAATGCGCATCGGTACACTGAAGATATTCATAAAGAGGCAGTAGTTGTTCCACTTGCTCCCTTAATCGGTAAACAATTTATATTTTTTATATTTTAAAAACAGCCGAGTTTTATTATTAAATGCATATCTCTTTTAAAAATGGACATAACTTGATGATTCAGAAAACAAAATGTTAGGAATACGTGGAACTTTATCAAGAAATTATTGGTAATAAAAATAACAGCCTCAATTTCTGCACAGGATGTTTAAAACTTAGGACCAAAAACACACATTGATTCACCCCGGTATAGCGCCCTATCGAACAAAATGTATCATTAAAAAAATACAGGACATTCCTAATAAAATTATCTATAAAATGGTAAGAGAACTGTAAAAATCGGATTAAAAACAAAAAGCTATAAAGGATCTAACTTATGTAGCAAAAAATCCAGAACAAAATGGATAAAACGATTTCTGCCTGGGCATTTTTAGGGGGGGGGGGGGGCTAATTTTCCAACAGGAGGGCTAAGCCCCCCTAGCCTCCCCTAGCTACGCCAATGGGCCTGGAAAAATGAATGTTGATCTGATTTGACTGATTTTTGAATGCCAAAAGCAGCAAGACATTTTTTAAATAAATATTTTCTAAAAATGTAATTGCTTCAATATCAATGAATTGTTAATATTATTTTAAACATGCCTGCCTCCATTTAGATTACCACAGCTGTTTTCAAGGTTACACGCACGCATATAATGGTTATTTTTCTGAACATGTTTTAAATATTTCAATAAAATAATTAAGTTCAATTGATATGTTCATTCTGGAACACGGGATTTCTTTTAAATAAATTTAAAATGCTTGAAAACGATAATTATTTATTTTTATTTAGAGCATGCTTTAACACCATTTTTTGGCACAGTTAAAATGTTAAAACATTACTTTCATTACTTTGAAGTACGTTAACAATAGAAACAGTTAGGTATAAATAATTATTCACTAGCCGGTAGATATAAAATGTGTTGAGCAAATAAAGAGTAACGCCTTCATAAATTTGTTTTTATTGGCCTGGCTAGAAGATTCACTTTTACCCATTAAAAATAATAAATTAAGGAATATAATGCTATTTTTAATAGTTATTCCTAATTCATATGGCTTGGGTATCGCCAATGTTTCATTCAAAGAAATAGTCGTAATTTGATGTTAAAATTAGAGAAAACTTAAGAGTATATAAAAATAATTTAATTAAAAATATTCTGGAAATGGAAGAAAAATTTTATGCCATGCATTTCTCAATGAAATTCTTGCTTTTATTAACATATCAAACCGACAAGAATTCTAGCAAAAAAAACATAAAATGGGTTTACAAATAGTTAACAATAGAATAAATGCCAAGAATATTTTTCAGAGAGGCTTCTGATTTATTTTTAGAGGAAGCCTTTAAATAATTCAATTTTTGGGGCGACAAGTGATGATAAATAAAAAAGAATCATTTTAAGTGTGTCCATTGTACTGTTAACAGTGAGCCCATAAAAATACTATATACCAAGTTTTTTAAATAATTTATTGATTTTCAATGAAAAAAGTATTTTCTTACTAAACGATCAGTTTCCTGAATGAATACATTTTATCATAGGACCAAACCATAGGTTCCTATCCGAAAATGCTTTTAAATATGGCTGACGTAACTGCAGATTCCTGTGGTTTACCTAATTCCGTTATATTGTAGCCATTTTAGACAATGCAATGGCCAAAAGCAATGGCGATTGTATCAGCATAAACGGAAATTCCTTAAATTGATGTAGACGTCATTTATTAACAAAGTACTTGGAATTTATACCTTTCCTTGTTTAGGGTTTATTTAAAACTAGCTGGCGCCCGCGGCTTCGTCCGCGGTATAACAATTTTACTCCATTACAAACTTTGAACCCCAATAGGGGTTGATTTATTATAAACTGTAAAACACGTATTTCATCACTTATTTTTTGGAATAATTCTATAAAAATTCAAGTTAATAGGACCATCTAATAGTTTTCCTCCATACAAAGTTTAAACCCCCTATAGGGGTTGAATTTTGAAAAATTCCTTCTTAGTGAGCCTCTACATTATAAAATAAAGCTACTGACCAAATTTCATATTTATAGCTTTAGCGGTTTCGGCTCGGCGATGATGAATCAGTCAGTCAGTCAATATATATATATATATATATATATATATATATATATATATATATATATATATATATATATATATATATATATATATATATATATATATATATATATATATGTATATATATATATATATACATATATAAGTATATAGATATATATATATATATATATATATATATATATATATATATATAAATTAATTATGGTAAAGGTATGGGGCACTAAGCCAAATATTATTACGATATTTTCAGATATAAAAAAAGAACCAAATCTTAAAAAATAAATTAAAAATTAATCTATATCGGTATACTTGTCCCTGTTTTAATAAAGAAATGAAATAAAAAACTCCAGTTAATGCAGACCCAAAAACAGTTAAAATTATGCTATTATAATGTGAGCATTTTTTAAGTAAAAGTATTCCAGTTATTCAACATTGCAATTGAATAGTTAATGTTTTATTAAATTTATATTATGTTTGAATTAATGACCACCGACTGAATTACATAATTTAATTTTAAGTTAGATTATAAAGTGATTAAAGAAATATGCAGGCAATTTTGTTTAAAAAGAAAGTGTTTTTAGCATTATACATAATTTTTTGAATTCAAAGATTTAATTTATTTATTTATTTATTTATATGGTTAAAAGAAAGTAGATGAAGTATTAGTAGGTATTCCAGTCCCAGATATGTTCAGTTTACCTCTAAAAAACTAAAAATAATGCAACGCAACAAAACAAAATTTAAATATTTATTATTAACGCTTAAAAATAGCACTAAAATTTGCCTTTTTTACCCATCCCATTGCATATGTTTATCGTGACCGCTAAAACAATGCTGAAATTGTCCAGAAGTGCTGATAACGTTAAATTATTACCTCTACATTATAAATTCTAATAAACAAAGAATAAATTCGATTCCGAAAATACACAGCATATGCATGATTTCAGGCAATTAAAAAAATGACTCATGATAAGGGATTTCGCGTTCGGTTAGTCACTTTGCAAATTGATCATTAAAATAATGAAAAATTGACTTACCTTGACTCTAAGAATTTGCTCTCTCAGGTCTTGAAGATCATTAAATGTAGACTGGGCTGTTATTGAATATACCAAGACAAATCCTTGCCCGTTTTTCATATAAAGATCTCTCATTGCAGTAAATTGTTCCTGAAAAAAAATACATTAATATATCTGCTATACTACTATTATATTTACAGTAAAATATAGTCTGAAAAAAACTATACATGTTTGATGGAAATATAATGACAGAATTTTTAAAAAAAAGAGCTATTGGCTATTGCAGGTACCACATGAATATAAATATATAAATATTTGAAACTAACTCATTTTCATTCACAAAAATACCATGACAAATTCATTGATCATTTGCTTTCTTGTTGGAATATTATGAGTCATCAATCAATTTGTGTAATGATAAGTATGTAGCTTCAAACCATAATATACATATAAATAAAACAGAATATTGGAGATATATATAGCCATGTCTATAAAAAAAAATACCCTCATGAAAGTCCCAGAAGATGAAATAAAAATAAATTTAAGGTCCAGAAATAATAATATAATAAAATATCATTAAATGAACAAGGTACATGTTTACATTCATATGAGAAAATGCTGCTTACTTAACTAAATTTGAATAAAATTTTAATTAAATAATAAGTTTTATCTTTTAAATTCTAATATATGGGAATATACATGTGCAAATTTATTTATGGTCTGTTTTTCAAGAGTCTGAATTAATATTAGGTACTTACTGTTCCAGCAGTATCTAAAATTTCCAACATGCATTGCTGCCCATCCACCTCAACTTGCTTCCTATAACTGTCCTCAATTGTAGGGTCATATTTTTCTACAAAAATCCCTTGTACAAACTGTACAGTTAAAGCTGATTTACCTACACCTCCCGAACCTAGAACTACGATTTTGTACTCTCGCATTTTGAGTTAGATTTCTTTTATCTGAAACAGAGAAAAATATGTTGTGGAATGCCGAAGACCTGTATTTATTAAAATAGTATCAGGGTGCAGAACAATTACAAACTGAACAGAGGATATATTGTGCGCCTTATTTTGCCTCCCTTTTGTCCTTAATGAACCTATTTATGATGTTTTAATTATGGATTGTTGTTAAATTATAGGCTTAGGGACCATAGCTGAAAGAAGTTTTCTTGAGGCCTGGTAAATAATATAGTAATTTTATTATATGACAAAGAAGCAGTACTACTTGTAATTTACTAATGATAGGTTCTTAATTTAGAGCCCTTTTGAATTTTGTTGATTTTGTTAGTCCTGTTTTGAAAATCGCCTATTAGCCGGCGGTTTAGCAAAGGAATGCTTTTCGGCATGTTTTTTTCAAGTGGTGAATTGTTTTCTGGTTATTGTTCGGAATTGCTACCGATTTATTGAAATCTAGTTGTAGTAAATGGCAAAAATCCATTTGAAGATATTCTTAATTTCATTTATTCAAAAAGCATTTAAAATAATATAATTTACCTAATTCCAATTAATAGTGGTAATTAAGTAGGTAGAATGAAATTCAGCATTACATTGCAGAGTACCTATTAAGGTACCTACTTAAAGTAATAACCTTAAAAGCAGGCTATAGGTAGTTTCAGGTTGTATTTTATAGCAGGTAGGTAGCAGTTACAGGTTATTTTTAAACTATGTTTACCTAGCCTTACAAACTTGAACTCAAGAGAGGTAATTCTCTTTAGGTTTATTTTTAAATGACCATTTGTAGACTCTCTCTTCATCTCTCTTACAGAGAAAATTCCTTTATTCTTTTAACATAAAAGTTCCTCTATGTTTATTAATATGAATCAAATTGCTAAGTATAGCATTTGGGCAAGAGGGCACCATACCCCAATAAATTTTGTAAATTCATATTTATTTCTATAAATAGGCACCTGTATCAATGAATTTTGGCCCATTAGAGCGAAAAGGTACATTCTTGGCGAGTGTGGGTACTAAATATCAATATTCTTAAGTGAATTTTCTAATGCACAATGACCTAAGATTTTTGGTTCTTTTTTAACGTTTGTAGGGATTCCCAAATTGTTAAATACAGGATAGAAGTTAATTTTGTTTATTTTTTTGTTATTAATACTACAAGCCCACTTAATTTAAATGAAATGAATCACCACTAATAGGAAGGCAGTGATTCCCTATTGAGGTTCAACAAAAACTGTTTTTTAAACTAAAAACGTAAAACTACTACCTACATTTTTGCGGCAAACTGCAACTTCGGTTCTGGAGTCCCAAAGTTTCAAATGCACTTCACAAAGACTGAATTAAACGTCAATTTAGTCCAAATCCACTTCAATTTACACTGTCATGGCTCAACAAATACTATTCTCATAACTCATTTCCGCACACACTGTTCAAGGATCGGAATTCTGTATTTCGCGTTTTCCAGGGTTGGGGTGTAATTTACAGAATTTTTTTTAACTTCCCGTATTTGCTTAACCGTTATTTTCGGATCGGGCGACGCCGAATTTACTAAAAATTAGCCTATCTAATAAATATGTGACCGCTTCTCCTCACCAACTAGACGTTGACTTCTTTATAGCTATTCAAGCGCATGCCGCGCCCGAGAACCGCTTCGAGCAACTCCTACGTCAATAAAACACTAAATAGCGATTGACGGATAAAAGTTACTCTCTTTATCAGCATAAAGAATTTCCCTTTTTATTTACCTAAATACTGCTACAACAAAAATAAGACAATTTATAAGAAAAACCGAGAAAAATATTTAAAAGGAAAATGAATCTGAAAGTTTAGGATATCTAACCTAAAAACCTCTCTACGTAAGACCAGGCGTTTAACGTAAAACATGCAGTAAGTGGTGGTTTAATTGACAAGCGTCTACAGATCCCACACTAAAAATTTTGCTTTGTGCATCTGTGGTTGCATACGCTTCTGTTTTGGCGTTTTCGTTGTCACATTATACGGGCGAGCGTTGAAAATTACTAGTTTTGTAATACAAGGGCATTTAAAAAAGTAGATAATGTAATATGTATTTTATGCTTTACATCGCAGTCTGGACATTTGAAGTCACAAACTGTTTGACCATTTAGTATTGGTGTTTTATAATAAGAAAAAAAAAAGAACTAAAACTAGTATATAAATTTTTCCAATGTTCTATTTTAAAAAATCTTTAGTTTACTACAGTAAATGCCTCCATTACGACCTAGATATATAAACTGTTAATACTATAGTAGACCGAATTTTGGACTTAAAAGAATTAAAAAATAATAAAATGTCTAAATCTCCTTATTATGACCACAGCTAGGCAGTAGTTAACTACTTTTTCTGTAAAAGTAGTCGTATTCTTACTACTTTTTTCTCCTAGTAGTTATACTCGATTATTTTAAGTCTGCATAAAATCAAAACGTAGTTAACTACTCAGTGCTAAATACTTAAGATATTTTAACTATTTTGGTGTAATTTAACTACTTTTAAAAATATTTAACTACATCCCTCTATATTACGTCATTACATGACATGTACGTTGACGCGTGCCAAAAATCTCGTTAGAACAAGTTCTCGGAAATTTCTCGTCTGACGTTTCCAGTCCAGTAAGCGATAAGCAAACCTAATATAGAATTTTCAGGTTTTAAAAGTTTTCAAAAAATCAAAATTTTTGATTTTTAAATACCTCGTATTCCTTTTACCTAATATGATTTAGTTTTGTATTTTTGTACCAAAAAGGAACTGTGTTAATAATTGATGTTCAAATTTAAGTCAGTGGACAGTTAACTTTACAATAAAGTTTAAATAATAAAAAAATTTATTTTATTTTAAATTTTTTTATTTGTTATAGGTTCAAGTCCTTTTTTTAATCATTTTTGTAAGTACAGCTACGGCACTGGTTTTTTGAGCCACAACGGTACATGTCTGGTTTGGTTTGTAGTTAAATATTGAACTTCTAACTACTTAGTAGGTAGTTAGTAGTCTAACTACTTAGTAGTTAGTATTCTAACTACTTTTTGAAGAAGTAGTTTAACTACCAAGTAGTTAAACTACTTTTATGATAAAGTAGTTAGTAGTAATACTCCACTACTTTTTTCAAGTAGTTTGCCTAGCTCTGATTATGACATTGGCATTAAGAAAAATAAGTAGCTGACAACAATAAAATTGACGTAATAATGTTGGGTGGATATTTCAATTCAATATTAATAGCTAACATTAAGTGCTCATTGCATAATAAACTATTATTCTAAAGTTAAAAAAATTCCTTATTAACTGATTTTACCGCCTCTATCCATTGCTGCCTTTGTGCGGGGCACACGCTGCACGCCGTATAGGGACGGCCTTGTATAATGTAATAATTCCCTAAAACATTTTAATATCATACAGATTATACTTCAAAATATCTGCTACAACTACAGTTGGTTTAATAATTAATTAAATAAACAACTAGACAACCTGCTACCACAGTTAGACAACAACATTTACATATTTCATGAAAAGTACCTTTAAATAAATAAATAATAGCTCTAGCTTTTACAATGTTTTTTCACTATGCAATAATTGCACCTAACCAAACCAAAACAGAAACGTATGCAACCTTAGATGCACCTGCGCGATAGTAAAGCTAAAAACCTGAAAGCAAAATTTTTAGTGTGGGATCCGTAGACGCTAGTGTTTAATTGATGCGACCGGATGCTACAGTTCAATGAGTTCAATGCGCTGCCGCTGATGAGTTTGCCCCGATGTTCCTCGACGAATATAAACGATCCTTCCAAACAGCGGCGTAGATTCTATCAGTGGCGGCGCTCACAGCCGATACGGTTGACAGTTAAATGTCAACAGACAGCCACAATCCTGACCAGCAGTGCTACTCCGGATGGATATAGTTTTCTATAATCGACTCAAAGCGATCGTGTTGTTTTTGCCTGCCGATCATTTGACAGCGAACGTAAAACAGAGCGAAAAAATATCGCTTTGTCTCTACAAATAGAATTCTACGACCTCGCGGGGTCGCACTGCAGAGGCCATCCGAAAACAAATAATCAGGTTAAATAGCTTTTATAGTCGCCACTTAGCACTAGCTAACGGGCACTATTTTACCAGTTTTTATAGTTTTCTGATACTCTTTGCATTTTTACGCTGTTCCGACTATACCTGGTGCACGGTTTTCTATCACCGAACTCTAGACACTATGCGCCAAGCGAAGTCGCCAGATTTAAGGTTCCTTACCTTTTAGAGTCGTCTCGTTGCATTCTATGCGTCCCAGGCGACTTCAACGTCCATAGCGAGGAATGGCTAGGATCCACAAAAACCGATCCAGAAGGCAGAGCGGCAGAAAACTTCGCAATCAGCAAGTCGCTCCCCAATTTAATTAGAGAGTCAACATACTTTCCCCGCGTTTCTACCCATAATCCAAATCCACTAGATCTTTTTCTTACCACCACTTCTTCTCTGCTTTCCCTTGGAACCCTGTCTGTGTTTCCACTCCCGATCCCTCCGAAATTTGCTCTCATATCACAGACATCATTCAAGCAAATATTGAAAGTTTCATTCCACATACTACCCGCAAGAAACCTAAACTCCATCATCAAAAGCCATAATCATATTCGTTTCTAGGTGGGGACTTGGGGGGCTAAGACACCCAAATCTCGGATTAGGCCCCTCAAATCCAACTGAGTGGCCTAGTATATGTCTAGCCAAATATGTAAACCGGGGGCTTAAGTCTCCCCCCAAATATGTAAACCGGGGGCTTAAGCCCCCCCCCCCCAAAAAAAACAGAGGTCTAGAACCGCCTATGGCCATAATTCTCGAAGGCCTGTGATAAAGCCAGGCTCAAAAAAGTCCAAGCTCACAAAAGGTATCTTCAAAATGCTACACCCGAAAATCGTCAAATTTTCACCGAGGCAAGAAATCAATACAACCAAAAGAGTCCAAAAATACTTTCAACAACCGCATAAAAGATAAAGTGCTCTCCTGTCCCAACGGCAGCAAATCTTTCTGGTCACTTGCCAAAAACATTAGTCATTATATTATTTGAATGACTCATAAATACAATCCATATACTAGCTCAGCTAGTGCCCCAAGGGGCACCATCTATTTTACTACCCTTTCTAGTAGTAATCGAGACTACTAGAAATATTATTCGTCCAGGAACCTTAGCAATCCGATTAACCGCCAATATGATTGCCGGTCATTTACTAGTTACTCTATTAGGAAATTCTGGCTCAAGAATAAATCTGTATATTATTATACTTACTATTCTAATTATTGTACAAATTTTACTATTAATGAACTATTTGCCAAAGAGTTCGCTTACAATTCCCCCTAATCCCTCCCGCCAATTTTCCTCATCCCACAGCTACACTAATACCCCACAAAATGCCCGACATAATACTTAAGGTCAAACAAATTTAAAAACTTTTTCCATCCCTTGACACCAAAAAGTCCTCTGGTCTGGATGGCATACCATCAATTGTTCCAAAAAATGCGCTCCAGAAGTTAGCTTCGCAGATAGCTGGAAGACTGCTGGTGTGCAGCCAGTCCCGAAGAAAGGTTCAAAGTCCCTTTCATCCAATAATAGACCTATCTCTCTATTTCTTCTTTACATTAATGACCTGCTCTCTTTAACTGCCAATCCCATCCACAGTTATGCTGACGATAATACTCTTCTCTCCAATATTCATTTTTCCAGACAAGTCTCGAATCAAGAGCTGGATATAAGGCGCAGATCTATTCACCTATCCCTTTCCCAAGATCTTCAATTAATCTTCTTAGACTGGGGTACCAAGAACATTGTTCAGTTCAACGCCTCCAAAACCCAGTCTTGCTCCCTGTTACGCAAAAAATCTGGCAACGCTTACCCAATCCACATGAATGACCAAGCCCTACAGAACAATGAAACGTTCGATCTTGTTGGCATCGCTTTCGAACATGGTCTCAGCTGGTACAAACACATTACTTCAGTAGCCACATCGGCAGCTAAAAAGCTTGGCTTTCTCTTTCGAGCCAGAAAATACCTCTCCCCTTCCAGCTTATACACTCTCTGTTTCCCAAATAAGACCTAACCTAGAGTGCTGCGCCCACATCTGGGAAGCGGCATCATCTTCGACACTATATAGACATCCTTAATTTTCTCCAAAAAGAGCTATTCGACTCATCAATGACCCAGTACTCACAAGAAAACTTCTCTTCTCTCGCCCATCGCCGCGCTGTTGGGTATCTATCCCTTTTCTACCGGTACTTCCACTGATTTTGCTCTGAAGAACTAGCCAGTACTATCCTCCCTTGATTGTTCCTAACAGTATAACAAGAGGCGCTTTACGTATGCATCCCTTTGCTGTCCAGCTAGAAAAGCCCAGAACAGACCACTTCTCTCGCTCATTCATACCTAGGGTTTCCAGATTATGGAACAAATTGTCTGCAGATGTTTTCCTTTGCCATCCCAATCTCCAATCCATTAAATCCATGTCAATAGACTTCATTTCCCTTCTCGTTCAGACGCTCACGGTACGTTAGTACTTAGATCTTACTTTATTATTTTAGGACTAAAAAAATCAACAACTACAAATGAAAATATATTTATTTTACTTATCCTAACAATGTCTTCATACAGTATCCATTCGTTTCGTATAACTAAAAGCAGACAAAAAGAGACAAATAAATATACCTACCTACTTACTTACATACTATAAAGGATCAACATAAACTTATATGTACACTATTCAAGAGTATACTCGTGTAGTATACGAAGTAATGAGGGCCGCATGCACCGGTCGCTACTAGAAATTAAATGAGTTTAAATTCGTCGGGTTACTTAATCTTGGTTTAGTGGTTTAAACCCATTTAATTAATAATATACCTGCGTCCAGTGCATACGGGTCAAAGAACGAGTGCACCTCACTGCTGGGCCGAGTAAGTTTATTTAGAATTTTGTAGCATTCATTCTGTTACGCTTAAGTCCAACTAAGCAGTGCGGTACAACCCTCCCTCATATAGAGAACTATTTTACGTCACTACATTTATAATAAATTTTGTAAAAAATTGTACACCCGGTTTTAAAACACGTGCTTAAAATTATGTAACGTACGTTTTAACCCACTCTCTTTGACTATTTTTAATCCTTTTTTTTTTTAATTTAAACACTCCGAATGCAAATATGTAACTGTAAATGCGATCAACACACAAATATGGCGGCAGGGCAGGCAAGCATGGCTGATTGAAAGTCTTTTGGTTGAAATAATGTGCACACTTTTTCAGTTCTTAAAAAATAATTTTATTTGAAGTTCTAATGGCAGCACTGAACATTATATTTCTTCCTAGGAGTTTCGCTTTTCCCTCATGAGGGCTTACTTGGTAGTTTCTTAGAAATTTCTTTTATTTTTCGGCGATTACTTACTTCTAATTTTCATTTCTCAACTTCCAGGCGCTGATTTTTTAGTCTTTGATGGGGATGATGATTCTTTTGAAGGATTATTTGCATTTGCTAATGCTTCTTCCAGATTTCTTTTATACGTTCCTACTAGTTCTGGCAGGTCGTAGGCAATTGCAATATCCAGTCTATTAATTGGACAACCTAAAAAAGAACATAGTCACATTTTTTAGTGAGAATAGGAATATGTACTTAACTCTAAACATGCAGACCTTACCTCTAAAATATGTACAAGTAGCTGAAAGTTGTTGGAACTCATACAAAGGATTTAATTTGAAGAAATCCTTGTAAACATCTGGATCTGGTAGATCGTAGCGGGAAATGTTGGTAAGTGTTGACAGACCTTCGTAGATATGGTAGTCTTGCGGATGTTCGATAATTTCATTGGCAACTTGTTTGCGATTGCCAAACACGGATTTGTGATTGTAATAGGTTGTCAAGTAGCAGTCTACCATTTTTGCATGGTTTCTAACGCGTACCTAAAAATGACAAGTGACAATGTTTATATTTAATTATAAACTGAAAGTTTCCTATAATTTCTTCTTTATTTATACGGCACTTACAGCAAATCTACGTGCGCTAGCAATTTTATTCTCAACGCGTCTATCAACAGCAGTTCTGAAATCTCTCAAAAATGCTCTTTCTTGAGCTTGTAGCAGTCTTACTGGAGCCCAAGGTTCATATGGGTGGGACCATAAGGAGGCCGTGTACATTACGGGTGGCTGAGGTGAGGACATGAGCGGCGAGATATTCCAAATCAGAGCTCCTTGTACTCGCATTAATTCTTCTGGTTTCACTTGATCTGCCTTGTTGAGAATTATTCGTGTCTAAAATAGAAAATAAAAATTAATCACTGGCATCATAATTCGATAAGGACATCCATTTACCTGATGCTCTCTTCCTTTGAGTTGGTCCAAAATGGCTTCGGTTTCTGGGCCAACATCTAACTTCGAAGGATCGTAGACTAAAAATATAATATCAGCTCTGTCAATAAACCATTGACAAGCATCATTGAATGGGAATACTCTGGAAACTTGTTTTCGAACTTCTAAGATTCCTGGAATTTCCACGATGTTGACTTTTTCTAGAAGTTTTGACGGTAGTTTGATTCCTCGAAGACGTTCTTCTAATCCTTGTCCAAACTTCTGAAGTCCAGAGAAGGTGAAGTCAGCTGCTAGTTCTGTTCCATCAATAATGTCTGGTTCATCTCCATACGTAAGGATATTAAAGTAGGCGGGCGATGGCTCAGCACCTTAAACGATAGTAAGTAGTTATATTATTGGCCAATCAGCTAATAAAATGTTTCCAAATTAAGCTAGTTTATAAATAAAAATTTACCGGTTCGTAGCGATGTTTCATTATACTCATTATTAATCAAATAATTAATAATGGAAGATTTTCCACCGCTCCATGGTCCCATGAACAAAATAAGTGGTTTTGAAAATATCTCAGCATCTCCAAAGTGCCGATTACTCAAATCACGGTATTTGTATAAGGTTTCCAAAGGTTTTATAGCATTCTCGTAAAGTCTCTTCAACTCCTTGAGAGTCTCTTCATATACTTTGTTTTGCACCTCTTCTAATTTCGATGAATCTTTGTCTAGTTTCAGCAGGTGCTCCACATGCTCTCTTGGTCTCAGTTCAGTCGGAATATCGGTGTCTAAAGATAACTCTTCCACTGGCGCTTCCCCAACTAAAACAAAAATGATAAATCAGCAATAAATAAAGAACGATCTTTTTATTAATGCCTACTCATTTCCAAACTTTCATCTTCTTCTTCGACTACTGGCTCAACAACTTTAATGGGCTTAGATGGAGCCTTGGGCTCAACCTTTCTTACTTCAGGCTGCTTAACGTCTGGTTTTCTAACCTCAGGTTTTTTAACTTCGGGTTGCTTAACTTCAGGTTGCTTAACTTCAGGTTGGTTAACTTCAGGTTGCTTAACTTCAGGTTGCTTAACTTCAGGTTGCTTAACTTCCGGTTTCTTAACTTCAGGTTTTGGAAGTTCATGTTTTGGAGGATCCTTTTTAGGTTCTGGAGGAGGTGGTGGAGGAGCCTTAGTTTTAATAGCTTCTTTAATTATCTCCTTTACCTCTTCTTTAACTTCTTTTATTTTGGGTTGCGTTACGATCTTTTCAACTGGTTTATCTTCTTCAGAGCTTTCATCATCACCTAAATAAAATTTAGAACTAATCACTTTTTAAACAACGATTACCATTTCTTACCTCCTTCAGGACCGGGTACACAATGCTTAGTGTAGCATTTGTTGGGGCAACAGATTTGACCACCACTGCAGTCATCATCATCGTCACATTTTTGGCCTTCTGTGCAAGACACTTTTTCTGGTTTCGGACAGTCTCCTTCTAAAAAATTCAAAATTCAAAGGTAACGTCGGCTAAAATAAACTTTATTGCAAACTAAATACCATAAAAGTTAAGTTCTCGCTTTAGAGCTAAGTGTAATTATACCTTCTTCAACCTCAACAGATTCTGCCGCTGCTTCGGCACTCTTATCGGATGTTACCTCTTCTTCTGATTCTTCTTCTTCCTCTGAACCTGGTGTTCCAGGTATGCACACTTTTCTGTAACATTTATTGGCGCAACAGATTTCTCCATCGTTACACTCTTTATTCTTAAAGCATTTTTCACCTTGACATGACACTTCGTCACGTTCTGGACATCCTGTATCTGCAATTACGTCAATTTAATAATATTTTTATTTCATTGTGTTATTACACCTACCTGAGCTTTTCTTCTTTTCTGGAACTGATTCTTCCTTAATCTCTTCTTCTGAGTCTTCGTCAGATTCTGCTTCTAGTTCTGCCGATGTAGCTGTACCAGATATACAACGCTTTCTGTAACATTTGTTTGGACAGCAGATTTTGTCTTCTCCACATTGTTTATGTTTGTTGCACAATTCTCCCTCAGTGCAGGAGACTGCGTTTGGGGCGGGGCACCCAGTTTCTAGAATTTTAAGAGGTAACGTGATAGTATAAAAGGGTTCGTGGGGAAATCGGTAAAAAGGGTACGTAAGGCTTAGATATACTCACCTATTTGTGCGGGTTTATCTTCTTTTTTAGCTTCTTCCTCTTTTTCTTCAGATTCTTCATCAGATTCTTCTGCTGCTAGTTCTTCTTCAGTTGCAGTTCCTGAGATGCATCGTTTTCTGTAACATTTGTTGGGACAGCAGATTGTGTCTTCACCACATTGCCTGTGCTTGTTACATAATTCTCCTTCAGTGCACGATACCTCGCCCGGTGACGGACAACCTGTTTCTGTGAAATAACATCACTATTTTAAAAAGTTTCCATTCATTACGACTTTTATTTAAATTATATCTACCTGGTTGCTTCTTTGCTGTTTCAACCTGTTCGGTTTCTTCTTTAGATTCTTCCTTCGAATCTTCATCGGACTCGGCTTCTAACTCCGCTGATGTGGCAGTACCAGGTATACAGCGTTTTCTGTAGCATTTGTTTGGGCAACATATTGTGTCTTCTCCACACTGTTTATGTTTATTACATAATTCTCCTTCTGTACAGGATACATCGTTTGGTGGTGGACACCCAGTTTCTGAAATTAAACGTTTAGTCATGTACTATTGAGTGCTCAAAGGCAGATATTAAATATCACAATAGTAAAAATATTCTTGAAATGAGTTTTTGTACTAATAATACCTGGTATAGCAGGGGCAGGTTTTTGTTCACTTTTAGCTTCTTCTTGGGATTCTTCAGATTCAGATTCGGCCTCCAATTCTGCCTCAGAGACAGTTCCCGATATACAGCGTTTCCTGTAACATTTATTGGGGCAACATATACGGTTTTCTCCACAGTTCCTATGTTTATTACACAGTTCTCCTTCTGTGCAAGATACTTGACTTGGTTCAGGGCACCCACCCGCTTAAAAATATAAAGCCAAAATTGAGTTTTTTTTTATTTCGAAATATATCCTATCAGAAATTGAATGGAGAGAAACGTCTTGCTTTTTAGAAGCAATGTTTCGTACTTACTTTCATTGATTTCAGCAGTTGCGGTCGCCTGTTCTTTACCCCCATCATATTCCTTAGATTCTTCTTTTTTTGTATCATCTTCGTCGCTTTTGTCGTCTTCCTTGTCGTTGTCGCCTTCTTTACTGTCATCCTTTCCTTTGCCGCCTTCTTTGCTATCACTCTTTTCTTCAGCAGATTTTTCTTTGGATTGTACGGCTTCAGCATCTTCTTCCGTACTATCTTCATGGGGAGCTTCCTCACTCTCGCCACCATCCTCTTGACTTTTGGCCTTTTCTCCTTCATCATCTTCAGTGCTTTGTTCATCGCCTTGGCTGCCAGCTGTTGCCTGGACTGGTATTGATTCAGCTGCTGATACATCACGCTTGACTATTTGTGCTTCCTCAACCTGAAGTTCTTCTTGACTTTCCGCACTAGCTGTGCCAGGGGCTTCTTGGACTTCTTGTTCTTCTTTACTACCTTCTGCACTTGCCTTATCTGCCTGTTCGTTTTCTTCTGCTGAATCTTCTTTAGAAGGTTCAGGATTCGTATCTTCATCGGATTCGACTTTTTCTTCGCTATTTTCTACTTCCTAAAACATCACAACAAACATGTTAAATTAGCTTTTGCCCGAGACTTTGTCCGCGGTATAACGATTTTACTCCATTACAAACTTTGAACCCCCATTGCACCCCCTTATTAGGGGTTGATTTATGTAAAACACGTGTTTAAACATTTATTTTTTAGAGCACTTCTATGAAGTTTCGAATTAGTATAACCATCTAGGTAATATTCTTTCTCCATACAAAATTTGAACCCGTGTTTCACGGGGTTGAATTAAAAAAAAACCTTCATTAGTGGATGCCTATGTTATGTAAGTAACCTCTGTGCAAAATTTCAAGTTTCTAGACCCATCGGTGTGGGCTGAGCGTTAATATGTCAGTCAGTCAGTCAGTTTCTTCTGTATATAAAGATAAAATATGTTTTTGAACAAATAACTAACAAACATCGTTGTCAGTCCGGTTACCTTTTCGTCAGGCGTTTCACCAGAGTCTTCACCGCTCTTGTCATCCTCAGTGCTCTAAAATAAAGAAATCTTAGTCTGCGGTTGATAATATCTGACTAATCTTATCCTAATCAAAAAGAAAAAATAACGAACCCTTTTTGCAGCTTCTTGTTGCACTTCGCCCTCCTCAGTGCTTTCAGCATTTTGTTCTTCAGCTTCCCCTTCTTCACTTGCTTCTCCTTGACCATCATCTTCTTGGTGGCTGGAGTCGTCGGTTATTTCAACAGTAGGAATATCTTCAGCGCTTTCGTCTTTATCTGAAGGTTCCGTGTGCGTATGGCCGGCCTCACCTATCTCGAGCTCTTTAAGAGCTTTCTCGATGTAAGGTCGGCAGTCGGTTTCGGACGGTCCATCAGTCTCAGCTTCACCTTGCACGCCTAAAGACATACGTCATTACAAATTTAAAGAATCCTTTAGTTTAGACCACTAGGTGACGTAAGATAAAAAAAAGTCCTCAAAATGAATGAAAAATAAAACTGCCAAGTTCTGAAGTTTTTATTTTTATGAAAATTACATTTTATTGTCATTGTCATTGCATAATACAGAATTAAAAAAACATATACGACAAAGAGTATCAAAATTATAAATTTAAACTAAATGAGAGACTAGGCCACCTTCTACTTCCAAACGTGTTCTCATTCTTCTTTTTACAGCATCAAAAACATTGGTGAGCACTTGGGGGCAGTTGTTAATCTGCTGAAATTTATTTGTAATTCTAGCCCGTAGATCTCCTAAATTTTCACAAGGGGTTTTGAAAACCGAGTTTTTAATGTGTGGCCATTAAAAAAGTCGCACGGCGTGAGATCGCAGGACCGTGGTGGCCACCTAACTGGCATATTACGACTAAAGATTCGGTCTTCGAAAAATTCTTCCAAAAAATTTAAATTATCAAGAGTTACGTGAATTGGTGCACCGTCCTGCTGGAAGTAGCCTTGTCGCATCTCTTCATCGTCTAATGCGTTTACAAAATTTTCTAAAGTTTCATTACGTACCGCGCCGAATTGAAAGTCCCTTCAAAAAAAGTCGGTCCTATTAACCTTCTTTTAGATATTGCCGCCCACACGCCAACTTTCTGTGAATGCAGAGGTTTTCAGAACTCCACATTTTCATTTGTTGAGAATTTACGTAACCAGAGAGGTAAAACCATGCCTCGTCAGTGAAAAAGGTTTTCTCAAATACGTTTTCATTATTATGCAAATATCCCATAAACCACTCTGAAAATTGCATTCGCTGCAGCTTGTCGCTTGGTAACAATTCTTGAACTGAGCTTAGACGATAAGCGTGCATAGGCAGGGCACATTTTAGGATTGTAATGCAGGTTCCATAGGATACATTTATTTGCTGGCTTAAATGCCGAATAGGGGTTTGTGGGTGTTCATTAACAGTTTGCCTCAGTTCTTCTACTTTTCGTGCAGTGCGAACTTTGGGTATCCCACTGCCTTCCTTTCTATTCACACTTCCTGTTTTTCTAAATAAAGCCACAGATCTAGTCAAAGCTTTGCGAAACTGGTCCAAATCCATGACTATGTGTGGAAATCCTGTTTAAAAATCCTGAATGGCGTCCCGTGTTGAATCAGCTCACTGGCAATCAACCCTTCTACCACTTCTAAAGTAACTTTCGATCATAAAAGGTTTTTGTTCTGCCGTGATTACCATATTTAATTTTCTTAAAAATAAAAAGTTCCGAACTTGACAAATGTATTTTTCATTCACCTACATAATATACCTTTTACCTATGTTACCGTTCAAGAGTAATAATTCAAGACATGCGTCATTGATTCTACGGCATACTTTGCAGACGTTTTTTTTGATCTTACCTTATATGAAATTAAAATAAAAAATTATTATAAATAACATATGAAATAATTAAAAGTTGAGAATTTAAAATGGTGAACCGCTACTGATAATTCCGAAAATAACACGGCGAAACGAAATTTTGCAAAGTATATTTAAACGTAAAGAAATAGAATATTGCGCTGCCCGAAAACTAACAGAAACGTCAGGGTGATGTTTTAAAAAATTATATCGATTCCAGTTTATTTCAAACTCTCGTTCCGATGCTGTTATTTTTCCAAACTTTAAAAATAGGTTTTTATTTTTCGAAAATATAATTTTAGCACCAAGAATTTTCTGGCCAAATAGTTTATTCTTTATTTTTATAAGATAATGGTTCATTGTTCATGTTCAATTTTAAAAAGTCCTTAATAAAATATTACGAGATTAAGTCTTGTGAACTTTTTTTAAATATTTTAACAAAGTTTACCTTTCGGATTTGGTGTGCATCGTTTCGTATAGCACGCATTCGCACAGCATCTTTCTTCTGCCTGACAGTCTTCATCTGAATTGCATTTAATTCCATTCGTACATGAGACTTGGTCGGGTGTCGGACAATCAGCGATTTCTGAAAAGCCGATAAGGTCGATTACATAATATTAAGAAAAATGACTTAAAGTCGTTGAAGCGAATTAAAATTCTGATCTGGTGAAGCATTGCAGATTCAAGGTCAAGGTATTCACATTTTCATCAAACTACATCTTACTCGTTCTACTTGTGAAGTGAGCAAGTACTTATTGCAAAGCTTTCATCTTTTTTGTATTAAGATAAATCTGTTAATGCTAAAAGCTTTTACAAACCATGACTTGTCTCGTGGAGGTTTGTTGTTTGAAAAACACTTTACTCGCTCTACGAATTCATCATCGCCAGCTACAGCCTCACTGATGAGACTGTAAGTTAGTCGAAACGCGTATATATCCTTATTTAGAAATATACTCAATCGGCATTTTTATTATTTCAAATTTATCAAAATGTTTAAAGCCGACCCTGTCGCATCTGTCGAGTCAAACCAATAGACAGTGTAATGCAAAAATAATAGTGAAAATTTTGGCCAAGTAATTTTGGCGCTGCATAATTCGATGGTCTATGAATCATCAATAACGAGAAATTATTTTTAAAATTTGTATTATTTTGACAGCTGCTTACCACTGGCGTTAGTCGCCATTTGTATTCGTTAGTCGAATGAAAATGTTACCAAAAGTTCAAGAATGAAAACTGCTTATGTCTACCGAAAGAATATAATAGACTACGTCATTAAACAGAGCATCTTTAATAGAAAGTTTGGTCCTGTTGACAGAGTCTCGGTTGGCCGACTTGAATTTGCATTTTTGCGTGTTCTCCTAGCTCCTTGATTTTTTTTTATCTAAGACATCCCACGTAGACTTCAAGCCTAACTACTAACGTACCGTGGGCGTCTGAAGAGAACGGAAATGTAGTCTATTGACACGGGATTTGAAGGATTGGAGGTTGGGACGGGAAGGGAAAACATCTGCAGGCAATTTGTTCCATAATCTGGAGACCCTAGGTATGAATGAGCGAGAGAAGCGGTCTGTTCTAGGCTTTTGTAGCTGGACAGTAAAGGGATGCATACGTAACGCGCCTCTTGTTGCTCTGTTAGGAACAGTCAAGGGGGGAATAATGCCGGCTAGTTCTTCAGAGCAAAATCCGTGGAAGTAGCAGTAGAAAAGGGATAAATCCCCAACAGTGCGGCGATGAGCTAGAGAAGGGATTTTTCTCGTGAGGGCTGGGTCATTGATAAGTCAAATGGCTCTCTTTTGGATAGAATCAAGGATGTTAAGTGTCGAAGGTGATGCCGCTCCCAGATGTGGGAGCAATACTCTAGGTTAGGTCTTATTTGGAAAACATAGAGAGTGTATAAGTATAAGTTGGAAGGGGAGAAGTATTTTCTGGCTCGAAAGAGAAAACCAAGCTTTTTGGCTACTGAAGTAATGTGTTTGTGCCAGCTGAGATCATGTTCAAAAGCGAAGCCAACAAGATCGAATGTTTCGTTGTTTTGTAGGGCTTGGCCATTCATGTGGATGGGGTAAGCGTTGCCAGATTTTTTACGTGACAGGGAGCAAGACTGGGTTTTCGAGGCGTTGAACTGAACAAGGTTCTTGGCACCCCAGTCTAAGATTAATTGGAGATCTTGGGAAAGGGATAGGTACATAGATCTGCATCTATTATCCAACTCTTGATTCGAAACTTGTCTGGAAAAATGAATATTGGAGTGAAGAGTACTATCGTCAGCATAACTGTGGATAGGATTGGTAGTTGAAGAGAGCAGGTCGTTAATATGAAGAAGAAATAGGGTTGGTGCCAGGACTGAACCTTGGGGGACGCCAGCATTGATAGAATGGAAGTTAGAAGTTAGAGTGACCGACAACCACAGCAGATATGCGTCGATTAGAGAGGAAGCTACCGATCCAGGTACATAGTTTGGTAGAAAGACCGTAAGAATGTAGTTTGTTGAGGAGTGGGGCATGCCATACTTGGTCCATACTGAGACAATAAACAAATGAGCGTGTTGTTGGCCAGCCAGGCTCCATTAGCTGCGACAAGATTTCCTACTGGATGGTATTTCTAATTCTTTAGTACTACCTAATATATGAATCCGAACATTAAAATGGACGAGCAGGCCCAAGGGGTCAACAGGTGAATAAAAATTCGTACTCCACACAACAGGACTTAACAAATTCCAAGGTTCAGTTAAACTTATAGATTTAAATGAACATTAAATTATAGCCTATATTTTTCAAATCTTCTCTATTTTCATTTATCTTGTGATTTCTTTTTTTAAGGCATTACACTGATTGACGTTCAGATAAGTAATGATCATTAAAAGTAAAATGTTGACGTAAAATTTCGGTTTTAAGATCGCATTTGTAAATGTGGGAAGAAAAGTTCATAATAAAGACTTTTTATTATTTCTTGGAAACATTTTTCTAATGGTTTATAACAGTAAAATTTTTTATTGGTGTAAATAACACGATTAAAACATTAAACAGAGTTTTTTGACGGCCATGATGAATAAGCTCTCAAAATTAAATGTCAGTAAATAATGGGGTTATATTAGGTATATGAGTTCTGCTATATGCCAAGTATTCCATAAGAAAGTACTACACTTGACATATTTTTGCATTTTTAAGAGCAAGCACCAACGCCAAATAAACAACCAAGTAAACATTTCGTCTTGAATTAATTAATTAATTACCAGCAAGAACTGTATTCATGGGCGCCCGCAGGGGGGCCAGGGGCGGGGGGGCGAGGCCCCTCTTAGATTGTGAGATTGTCATACTTTTTAATTATTAGTGTATTTGTATAAATCACTACAAATAAAATCTTTAAAAATATATTAGTTTTTTACGTTTTGTCCCCCCTGAGAAAAAAGTCTGCGGGCGCCCATCACTGTACTTACAGTTAAGAAAGTTGCTTAGGGTTATGAGTTTACACTTAAATAATATTTTATATATGCTATTATTTTAGTACTATGTACTATTTGACTCCGTTAGTACTAAATAGAAATTACCTATTGCATATACATTTAAATACGTTTATGAAAATGTTAAAATTTTGGTGAGTACTTAAGTGTTAACAAATGAGATAATGTATTGAGCCTTTTGGTAGTAACTTGAAACAATATTAAAATTTCAATGGATTTACAACTTATTAGCTAACTGGCAGAGCTCCATATAAACAGCTGTTAATTTTATATATTAGAATAATGATATATAGAAGTTACAGTGTATCGGTTTGTATTTTTGGACTGGGTGCTATACTGTTTGACTTAAAAATATTAGCTGTATATGTGGATTAGGTCACGCACAGCATGATTATGTATTATTCTTAGTTTTGAATTCGAAAAGTCGGTAATGACCTCTTTTTTAAAATTGGGAACTGACGCAAGGTGTAGTCTGTAAATTTTATACCCACGCAAAATTTAACTTTTATATATTTTTTGCAGTCGGCATTTTCTAAATTAATATATCAGCGGGATTTATATCAGTTTTAAACAAAAATCGGGTAATAAAAACTGTTTTTGCAGTTAATATTAAAAGTAGGTTAAATAAGCTACACCTTTTTAAATAATTAGGTATTCTTGAATGCTAGCTGGGGAACAAATACGTTTTTTAATAGAAGTCTTACCATCTTTATCAAATTAGACCTAATACTAATAACAGAGATCTACCAACATCTGTCAGTACCTACTTGCATGTAAAATCTGAAATATGATTTATTATTTTTGGTAGATATAAGTATTAAAAAATAAACCCAAGTGTGCTGAAGCAAGTATTTTATTTAACCCTAAGGGGTTAAATAAAGGTCCACTTTTAAGTTAGCGATCTTCAGTTCTGACGATTATTTTTTATAATTGCGACAAAAGACCCCGCATAAACCTTATGGACAATGGTTCCCAGTCAAATGGACTGAAATTTTAATATGACCTAGTTTATGACTTCCTAATCAAAAGTCGTCATGGGCCCAACACCCTGCTATGGCTAGTTTTTGAGATACGGAAGGACGAAGTGTGGGATATTAGATGCACTTTTAATGGAAAAATCTCTATTCGACCACATATTCCATTAGATAAAATAAAATGTCGGTACATAAGTGCTTACAATACCCAAAAATGACCCTTAAATCCCAAATCCTAAAACCCTAAATCCACACACCCTAAACTCTTAAAACCCTACAACCCTAAACCCAAAAACCCTCCACTGTTAAGGGTTTGCGGTGTTAGGGTTTCAGAATTTGAGGCTTAAGGGTCATTTTTGGGTATTGTAAGCACTTATGTACATTTTATTTTATCTAATGGAATATGTGGTCGAATAGAGATTTTTCCATATCTCAAAAACTAGCCATAGCAGGGTGTTGGGCCATGAGGACTTTTCATTAGGAAGTCATAAACTAGGTCATATTAAAATTTCAGCCCATTCAACTGGGAACCATTTTGCATAAGGTTTGTGCGGGGTTCTTTGTATTCCTGTCTTTTCAGTTAACAAAAAAATTATTACTTTCTTTTAATTAATAAATGAATGTCTTCAAATAATTTTTTCTAATTTGGTGTGTATTAAAAATAGTTCTAATTATCCCTGGAATTTTTTTTTTCAAAATCTCTATTTATTGTAGTGATGTTAATTCAACAAAATAAAAATATAAAAAGACTGAAAAATATAAAGATATATAAATAGGAGCAATATAATAGTCAATCACTGTAATTATATTTAACAAAATTATATATTTTTTAACATATTTATTTAATTTTTCAAAATTATTCATTAAAGCCAACACAAGAAACTATACAACCTATTATTAAACCTCTCAAAGGTCTAATATAATTTAGCCTGCCTATAAATAAACAAATTTTCTATTATTAAATAAAGATTCAGTGCCAGCATCTTAAATGAGAGTTAATAGCATGCAGTTTTTAAAAACAATTTTGATTTTTCACTGGAATGGTAGGAATGCTTTGATAGGACCGAATATCCATGGCTTCATTAAAATGTTGAATGATGCAAAAAATTGGAGATTTTTCTTAAATAACCTGTGACATTTATTTGGTTTTTCATAAGAAATTAATCGCCAAGAAAAAATTAAATTTTATTTTATTAAATATAATTAGACTTACATTTTTAAATTTTTAATTAAGAACTAATTAAAATTAGTTACCAACAGTACTAACAACCTGAAGAAGTTAATGACACAGCAGGCAAGTTAAAATGTAGAAGCTATTTTTAATATTGCAAAAAATGTTTTAAATTTCTAAGGGTTTCTGTCTGGTAAGATATAAAACTAAATTTTCTAGAGGTAATTATTTTCCATTTTAAAGATTGCTAAGATGAAGTTGTATGCGTAGTTTTGTCAGTTATTTCTTAGCTGTTTAATTTCCGGTTTATAATCTAAAGTTTTACCTTTCGCAATATTTTACGGATCAGCTACTTTTTTTCCATATATATTTGTAAAAAACTATCAAGCCTATCAAAGGGATTTAACTAAATCAAAATGTTAGTAAATAAATAAATAAAGGGAAAATGGCCTGTACTCCGAATGTATAAAATACCTATTTCCTAACATATTTTTATTTTTGGTATCAAAAGACTTATGTAATATTCAAAATAAAAAAAAATCTGCCTTGAAATAAAAAATCAAAAAAATCAAATTAAAACAAGGGCATGTATTGAAATGCTCTAGTCAAATTCTAAATCTGTAACATGTCTAGGGTATCTGAATCTGGCGTGTTGCCTGGCACTGGCTACTTTTAATTTTGCTGCAAACGAAAATTATTTGACACCACTCGATATCGCAGAAACTTTTTTTTACACATAATCTTGTTTGGTTATATTAATAGCGTTCCTCTGAGGAAACTTGAATAAGGGATGGTAATTGCTGCTGTGCAAGTATGCAGTTATCATTAAATTAATGAACTTATGTTGATTAGGCTTTTGAATTATAAATCAAGCTTAAAAGCAAAATAAAAGTGTTATTTTTAGCGAAAACTAAATTATTTGCGGTAAATTTTATTATTAGAAACCTGCTGATCCAAAAATAACGGAATATCATATTATAGCACTTCGAAAAGCGATGGCGACAAACTATTACATAATTGGAAATTTTTCAAAGGCACTGCTAACACAGGATTTTTTGGATTTCAAGCACCGAGTTCACTTTAAGCACTGGTACTTAAGGATTTTTCCTATATTATTCCTCGCGGCCCAAACCCCATTGGCGGGTCACTACACGCGAGCGTAAATTTGAAAATTTCTGGGAAACGTACCCTGCAAGGTGGCAGCTATAAGGGCGAATCCAAGAAGCAGCAAAAACCATGAGGACCTGGGGTAGACCTCCATGGTTTTCTTCTCACCACACCAGTCACATAAAAGTCCCGCACTGACGACTACAACGTCCAGGTTACGGTGGACTATGGCATCGGAACGCATCGCGACGCCCGTGCCTTACCAGTGGCGGCACAACCTAGTTTATTTATTAAGTTCCACATAATTAAATTTTTAATAAGTTTCTTATAATATAATAAACACAAGCATATCCGAAATGTACTCACAAAATCAATATTTTGTAAAAGGGTGCTAAAAATTACAAGAAAACCCGTATAGCAATAAACTTTTGTAATTATAACATTTGTAACTATTAAACTATGAAATTATCCTTACAATCGAATTCCTAATTTGACACTGACATATTTAGTTTTACTCCTTGTCCCTTTGACAGTAGATTTAATTACGATTTTCTTTGATAACTCTCGAACAGATTCTTTTTACTAATTTTTTATAAATTAAAATCCACGCCCCTGTCGAAAAACATCCAAAATTCATGCCCAATGACCCCCACCCAATTTAGATCGTTCGTAAGAATCCACAGATGATTGTAAAGTACTGATCGCGAGCTTTTAGTTTAATTTATTCTCTGACATTTATTCAACTTAGATTTTTAACTGTAAGGTAGTGATTTTTAATGACTATTTTCAGTTTTATGTTCGTCTTTTTTTTTTAATTTATGCAAGGATTTGGAGTAAATAAAAATTATTAGTTTTCCGAATTTTCTCAGATATACGCAAGTGAGTCCGCGTCAATGTATATTTTCGGTTACAATTGCAAATATTTATTTCCAGTATTCTTTTACTTCCGAGCCTTTTTTTGTCTGATTTTATCCATAATTGTTTTTATTTTCAATTTATTTACCATCTTCATTACCAGTTAGTAAAGTATATTTTGCTTCATGCATCAGCTTCTTTATTTCTTTAATTTTACAAGTCCTTTTTTCTTTAAATTTGCATGCTTTTAATCGGTATTTTATTTCTTTTCTTGGATATTTTTTATTTCTTTTCATAGTTTTTTTCTATTTTTGTATATGGTTTGCTTTGATATGCATATTTCATATTTAGAAGTTCTGTTTAATTCTACACGTAGCTTTGGATATGTTGTAAACATATCATTACTGAATGAGCTTTCAAAAGAAATAAGAGGATTGGTATTAAAACGCTATCAGATCTACTAACACTTTATTTAAAAAAAGCAAATGCTTCAACAATAATATCATGGCAAAAAAGTAAAAAATATAGTTAGTATAATTCTAATTCTAAATTTGTAAAAGAAATACGTAAAAATAAAATTAACAAACTTGAAATTCCCAAAAAAAAAACACAACCTCTGTTTTTAATACTTTTGTTAGTATTAACATATAAGTAAAAGAACAAACACATGATCAACCTCACCGTAATACTAAAACCTAAGAATCATCAACCCTCAACTTTTATAATTTCATGTCAATTAACTACAACTTTAAAACCCAACAGATATTTAGGTTTATTTATTAATAATAAGTTAAAATAATATCAAAATTCAAAGGACTCATTTCACAACATCAACTGATTCTCTACATCTTCGCACTTAATAAGTACTATAATTAAGTACGAGCTTGTAATAACTAACAACACAGCCACGAATTAGTTGTTTCCTTATAAGAACTTAGTTGTTAACGGCAGTGATATTTTCAATAAAATATAAATAGTAGCAAGTATTCTCCACAAAAACTTGAAAATAACCACTATATATATATATATATATATATATATATATATATATATATATATATATATATATATATATATATATATATATATATATACATATATATATATATATATATATATATATATATATATATATATATATATATATATATATATATATATATATATATATAGGTATTATTTCGCTAGTGCAAAACACAAGGCCGTAAAATGACAAAATAAAATAGTAGGACTATTCGTTTTGATTCTGGTCTGGGTGCCCTCCTGCTATCGCGAGAGGGCCCAGAAATCGCGATAGCAGGAGGGAACCCCGACCAGAATCAAAAAGAATAGTCCTACTATTTTATTTTATGTGATTTTACGGTCTTGTGTTTTGCACTAGCTAAAGAATTAAATCTTTTGCATTTTCTGTTTTGATTGATACCCTTAATTTCTGTTACGAGAAATAATTTTTTTTAATTGTTCTTGATAATGTTTTCGATATCCACGCCACCATATCTATCAAAAGTAACATTATTTTCCAGAATCTGGTAAGCAAGGTCTCGGTCAAACTCCTGGTGCTTTGGATCTATGGTAAACCATAGGCCCAATGCGCACCTGGTGCCGTTTTTTACCGCTTTAACACCATGCAAGTTTTCATGACCTGATGAAAATGCCACCATTCTTCCACATTTTGGTTTAATTGAACTCTAGAATAAACATGAATATTATCTGCTATAATATTGCGATTTTTATACTGATAGACATTAGACAATGTTAGAGTCATGTATTGTAATATGTAATAGCTTCTTCTATAGGCATCTTTACCTGAATGTAATCCCCCTTTTTATCAGAAGAAAACACGAATTCTCCACCATCAAAATCTTTATTTAGGTACAGTATGGCACTATAATCTCTCCAATAAAATGCGGGATGTTTTTTTTCGCACAGATTATCTGCAAGTAGGTTACAATTGTCTGCATGAATCATGTGACTTAAATCGGTTCTATTTTGCGGCGAACCTAAAAATTAACTTGATTTATTTAAATCTAAAAAAAAACAACATTGAAACATCAACCAATTTGACGGTATGTACCTGTGGATGTAGGTATTACAAAATTTCATCTTAAGGGTGCTATCTTGGCTTACCTGGTACAGCTGATCTGCAAACCAAATGAGTATACGAAAAATATAGGTGATCTTTAATGTCAAATTCTTCAACAACTCTCTTCCTGATATCTTCAGTAAGTTCTAAAGTAAGCCTAAGATATTTAGGCCTAAGGAGTCCAATATAAACTAAAAATATTGCCCGGCTGATGGTAACGCCTTCAAAAAGTTCATTTTTAGTATGTGGAGACCTATTTTTTATGGTTCCATTTCCACTGACGTATCCATCATTCGTATTGGCAAAGTTATTTACTATATACAATAAGTCTTCACAGTTTGCGACAGATGCTATACCATCCGAAGAAAATCTTGTGGGTCCTCCCAATTGGGTGCCGTTTTTTGTTGTGTGATAGTTCCCTTTTAAAATCTGTCGACAAAAAACTTATGTTACATTCCTCCAATATTTAAAACCCAAGCAATTCTTGAAGATAATTCTTGGTAGTACACTGAACGTGCTCTCAAAGTTTCATCCCTCAAGCAGAAAAAATTAAACAAAATCCCATAAATAACAAGTTTTATTAAAAAAAAACAGTATAAGATCAAAAAATGTATAATCCATGGCACTAAAAATGTTAATAAGCACAAGAAAACAGCAACCAGACATTAATATTTACAAGAAAATGGCCCAGAAGATGCAAGCGTCATTCAGGGACTGTGTTATTGTCATTGTCACTATTTGTTGCAGATTCTTCCTAAAAGTTAAAGAAATTTGGTTAATATTTCATACCAGATTAAGTCAATGCTGCATATCAAATTTTGTTAATAGAACACCAAACACCGTCAAATTAAGAATATAATACAGAAGAAAGTTATTAGTACCTCTGATTCTTTGTCCTTAGTCAGCTTGTTCTCAAATGAGAATTCATCTCTTATGAAGTGAAGGATTCTTTGTTCATACATGTCTCTTTGAGCATACCTCACAGCTTCCTAAAGTCATTAATGAAAATTAATGAAATAGTTTTGTTAAAGTTCCACCATCCACTATTACAGATGGAAAAAATTAAAGAGAACTACTTAATAGTTACCTCTCTTGGGGTAAAATATTCATCTTGTACTTTTGGCAATGACCTATAATATCTCATGTTTGCTAACATGTCCTCATCGTCTGGAAGGAACAAAAGATAACTAGCTACAGCCTCACATGCTGCATATAAGTTTCCCTCTGAAAGATAAAATAAAAGTAAGATAATTTTAGAAATTTATTGTTATCATTAAAAAAAGGTAAGATGGTAAAATTTATTTCTAAATTTAAGTTAAAGCTCACCAACTTGTCAGGAGAATTCAAAAGCATTGGATAATTTAAAAATTCTTTAGGACTTCTTACCAGACCAGGTTTTCGCGCCAATAAAGGTATTACAAGCTAATAAACTAAAATGATTTTTCCAAGTATCTTTAAGAAAAAGTAAAAAATGACGGGTGCTTACTTTTAAAATACGCATACTGTAGATAATGGTAGTGACTAGCTAAGAGATCTTCATACACTTCTCCATTCAGCGAACCCAGCTTCTTTTTGCACTTTCTTTTGCATTTGAGCACGTAGGTAAAGTGATCTAAAAAGAGAATGAATTTTACTAAAGATCTTGTTCGGGTTATCTCTCACTTATTAAAAATTCTTACTTGAAATAGCAGGAATAAAATCAGGATACCAGCCAGGATCAAAGGGTCCTTCGCATTGAGCTCTGCACTCATCTTCTGCTTGCAGGTACGATACTAAACTTTCTTCCATGTTGTTCATGGCAGTATCCCAGTTTTTTTTCTCGTAGGCATCTGCCCCGTATATATATAAATATATGTAGTCCTAAATTAGAATACGTTTTTTTTTAGTTGAGACACCCCACGTATATTTTAGTAGTAACGTACCGTGGGCATCTAAAGAGAAGGGAAATGTAATCTACTGACTCGGGATTTAAAGGATTGGAGGTTGGTAGGGGAAGGGAAAACATCTGCAGGCTGGTTGGGTTTTCTTTGTTTTATAATCTGGAGACCCTAGGCATGAATGAGCGAGAGAAGTGGTCTGTTCTGGGCTTTTGTAGCTGGACAGCAAAGGGATGCATACGTAAAGCGCCTCTTGTTGTTCTGTTAGGAACAATCAAGGGGGGAATAGTACCGGCTAGTTCTTTAGAGCAAAATCCGTGGAAGTACGGGTAGAAAAGGGATAGGTCCCCAACAGCGCGGCGATGAGTGAGAGAAGAGAAATTTTTTTGTGAGGACTGGGTCATTGATGAGTCTCTCTTTTAGATAAAATTAAGGATGTTAAGTGTCGAAGATGATGCCGCTTCCCAGATGTGGGCGCAGTACCTACTCTAGGTTAGGACTTATTTGGGAAACATAGAGAGTGTATAAGTTGGAAGGGGAGAAGTATTTTCTGGCTCGAAAGAGAAACCCAAGCTTTTTAGCTGCCGATGTGGCTACTGAAGTAATGTGTTTGTGCCAGCTGAGATCATGTTCGAAAGCGATGCCAACAAGATCGAACGTTTCATTGTTCCGTACGGCTTGGCCATTCATGTGGATGGGGTAAGCGTTGCCAGATTTTTTGCGTGACAGGGACAAGACTGGGTTTTGGAGGTGTTGAACTGAACAAGGTTCTTGGTCTTGGTACCCCAGTCTAAGATTAATTGAAGGTCTTGGGAAAGCGATAGGTGCATAGATCTGCGTCTATTATCCAGCTGTTGATTCGAGACTTGTCTGGAAAAATGAATGTTGGAGGTACCTCTCGTCAACGTAACTGTGGATGGGGTTGGCAGTTGGGGAGAGCAGGCCATTAATGTGAAGAAGACATAGGGTTGGTGCTAGGACCAAAATGGTAATCGAAATTCATGCCGTAGGTACGTAAAATTATACTTACTTTTCCTTCAAAATTGATTAGTTCTTTCATATTTATTTCTGGCAAATCGGAATATTGTTTCAGATTTTTAGACATAACTTTGTGGTCAGGATTTGCAACCAAGAATGTAAATGCTGCCGATGCTGCATTTTGTTTGTCATTTACCTAGAAAAAAATAATTAATTAATTTTTACAACGTAACACAGGTATAAAAAATATGGTTTTATTTATTCCAGTTCTCTATTATGATCCCTAAATCTTAATTTATTCCTGCTTTAATACTGAAAAATAAATTTATTTGTACAATCTATTACAATAATATCGACGGCTATTGAAGTTTCACATTGGGTTTTCCGTTTAAAAATAGGTTAGTGTTGAAAATTTTAAACTTTCCTGTTTATTTCTATTTTGCTAAATTTCTACTAAGCAAATAACCAATACACATTTGTATTGTATTACTGCCTACAACTAAAGAATACGCATTGAGTAATTGCAAAAGTCTTGGCACTTTTACACATCCAGATGTCAATTTGAATAGAAATCGTAAAACTGAATAAACAAGTAATAATTCAGAAATAACCCTATGTTAATCTATATTTATAAATCCATAAAATCTACAAAGTTGCTTGCTACTCTAATTGATTTCACGAAGCAAACAGTTCATGTTTTACAAATTGGAGATATTCTCTGCCATTTTATTTTTTTTCTCTCTTTAAGGTATTTCTTTTATTAGCAGCTCCTATAGAAAATGCTTTATTCGAGGTATTTATTTTTTTATTTCTAATGTTATTATTATATGACTCTTTTATTTTGCAGTAAGAAATATGCACATATTTTTTTTATTGCATAAATCGTTTAAGGACGTCATTACAAACCCAAAAAAATTATTTTGAAGAAAATTGCTAGGATAATTTAGCTACATACTTTTCGGTACAATTTATTACGTTTTAAAAAGCAGCCCCATATTTGTCCTTAATGAACAATGACGTAGTCAGGAGATCAGCAAAAAATGAGAATCAATCTACATGTTAACGTAAAGCTTAACCGAAAGTCGAACAGGTTTGTTTTTCTCGAAAACAGTCAGAGGGGGAGCAATCGAATTTTTTGGGTTAATAGAGGAATAGTGGAACTGGCTTCGCTAAAAAATTTAGTTATACAGGATGTTTCTTTTCGGAGCTATTAAACGTCAAAGTCGAAATTTCCGCGATTTCGGTTGAAATCGGTTACAGGTCGCAAAAGTAAATTAAATCGATGTAAATTTTCGGATGTTGTACAGAATTAGGAGCGTCAGAACTCTATTGAAACTGATGAGGATCGGAAAATATCAAGTAATTCTTTTGAATTTTTTTAGGTCGAAATATGCCATTGGCCTCTTTGGTACCCAATAACTCGAAAACAAAAAGTCAGATCGCAAAACGGATTCATAAGTGAAATTTTAAAATCTCAAAAACTTTCTTTTTGAAATATGTACATTTATCTAAACCTAAAATCGCTGGAAAATGGATATATTAGAGAAAACTGGAAATTTCGATATTTGACCCAAATATTTCACGGTTTTCAATTTTTTGTGAGGTCAAAATGGTTCAAATTAAAATCCTATATACGTCATTGGAAAGATATTCATATTTTTTCAGTGGCGGTCCCAGGGGGGGGGGGGGCGGTGGGGGCGATCGCCCCCCCCCCCCTTACCCTCTTAACCCAAGACACTATTTTTAACGAAGAAATAATAAATGATCGATGCGGGTAAAACAAAAAATTTAAAACCGTAGGTGCAGGCAGTACACGTCTCTAGAATTGATTGTGGCCTAGATAAAATTGCATGCATGCTTTTTTAACAGAAATTTTGAATATACATAGGCAATTTTTTTTTGTAACACACTAACCCGACGATTGGGCCAACCCAACAGCTACTAAACCGCCCCCCCCCCCCTTTGAAAAAACACACTAACCCGACGATTGGGCCAACCCAACACCTACTAAACCGCCCCCCCCTTGAAAAAAGCTGCGACCGCCACTGTATTTTTTAGTTTCTTCATTCTTTTATAGGAAGGGAGCAATCGCCGATTAAATTTTGATTTTTTTGACATTTTTTGCCCTCGACATCGGTACATTTGAGTCACTCTGTATTTTTTCCTATCTAATTTTTTCCCAATTTTTAAACACTATCTTATAAAAGGATAATCACACTTTAAAATAAATACCGAATGGATCATCCAGGAGCGTATTTAAGAGGTTGTGTTGGGTTGATTTTTTCCGACAAATCCTAGTTTTAACCGACATTATTCCATACTAGTTTCCTTATTTAGTAATTCTTTTTCGGTTTATTGTATCCGTTAATTATTTAAGAATACCTTACACTAATTCAAATCGCTTATTTTTTCGTTATAGTTATAAATAATTAGGTTTATTTGCATGGGGGACATGCAAAATTTGAAAATTTTTGAATTTTCGAAGATTTCCATGAAAACAGAGAATTGCAGTTTATTTACTCGAAATTATTAAGATGTATATGTGTATGTCATGTATATATCTTTGTATGTATGAGTATACGCATGGGTATATGTATGGAAATGTAAATTATTATTTACCAATGCAGACATGGGCGGATTTAGAAGGGCGCGCGCCGCCGCCTGAAGCCTTGTACAAATAGGATTTCAATAGCGAATTTTATCAATTTGTATGTGTAACATATTAGTATTATACTAATTTGTTATACAAAAAATTCAAGCTTTCTTTGACATTTTTGATTTACATGCTCTTAGATTGTTTCTGAAAACATTCCTTACACATCTCAATGCGATTTTATCAAAATTTGCGCCGGATCGTTTTGGCTTCTAAAGAAAACAAAACACAAAATAGTTTTCAAAAAACATTCTTCTGAAAGTTGTTTTTCGGAAAAGGGTTTTAGAAAACAGATTAACTTTTCAAAAATATTTTCTCGAATACACATATTTCGAACATTCGAAAGTACATGTTTTCAAAAATCTGCTGACAGCTTTTTTGAAAAATGTCAAAAGTACATTTTCCGAAAATACATTTTTTCGAAAAGAGTATTTAGAAAATTAAATTATGAACTCTAGTAGCTTGGAAAAAGTTAATGAAAAAATTCTAAAAAAGATCCTGAATAAATTTAAAAGCACCTTTTTTGGGTTTGATCAGGTTTCATGTTACTTTCTCGTAAATTACTTTTTCAAAAAGCCGTTCTTTCAAAAAAGTTTTTTTTTAATATGAATATTCGAAGTCTTTTTGGAAACAATATTTGAAAAAATGTACTTTGTAAAAACATTAATTAAAACAATAAATTAATTAATTAAATTAATTAAAAAAAGTTTTAAAAACATCCCTAGTTTTTGAATAACTGCATTCAAAAATATATTTTCGAAAAAACATGCTTTCAAAAATATTTCCAAAATTTATCTCAATATTATCACAATAATTTTACCCGTTTTAAATGTGCACACGAGTCGCCACTGCTTAAATAAAAAAGAAATATCACCCACATTTATTTACAAAAGATACAAAAACAATCATTCAATGTAGGAGTTTTATTTATTTTGCGTGGGAGTCCGTTTTACGCTCTCTGATCTCCGAGGCACTTCTCCCATGTAATGTATCTTACGTCACAGGGTTAGTCTTCCCACGTAAAAGCGGACAGTTATATCTGAAAAACCCACTGCCCTTAATTTTCCAGGAAAAAAATGGAATTCGGAGGAAAATTTGGCTTAAAATACATTATTACTTGTTGTTTATTTCTTTATAAAATTATGCTCTTTTATATTTATATTATCAAGACCAGATGCTTTGTAACTAATTATAGGGCAATGACCTAGATTTATTAAGTTTATTTTGGCACATTTTTGTAATGTACTGTCTATTTTTAATCGCTGTACAACTGAGTATGAATAGTTAATATGAGCAAATTATAAACTAAGAGACACTATTCTATAATCTCCTAAAAACAAAGATAAAGAGACCTAAATATTAATAATGTTCATGTAGTCTTACAATAACAATTTAAGATGTTTTTAAATATCCGGATAGAATTAGTAATAATTGCGGTAAAATAATGGAAGTAGAGTGAGACTATATTAACATTTAATACAATTAGTAAAAAAAGTAAAATGTTTAGGCGTTTTTTTTAAACACCTGTAAACAGTACCTTGTAATAACATAAGTGTAGATACTCATAAGGCTTCCTTTCCTCAAAAATCTTCTGTAAATCGGATCCAACGTACATATTTCCATCATTCCCAACATTACTAATTCTGCAATTGACAATACACAGGGTGTTTCTTACTGCTTTTTCATAAAATCTCAAGTCTTCAATGTCCACTGGAAACAGTGGTTCGGAGGCGTCGCTCTCATGCCTACATTTTAACCTGCAGTTTTGTAGATTTCTTCTCTGCGACCGGTATTGTTGTAATGCTTGCTCTAGGTACTCAACGCACTGTGGATATCGTTCTTCTAAATAGGCTTCTACACCTTTTTCGTAGAGCTCAGCTACTGTCTCATTCCCTTTCGCTTTATCGGTACGAACATGTGCTACTAAAGTTATTGTTACCAATACATATAACACAGTCCACTTGACACTAGGCATGATAGAGTAACACTGAACTCTATATAACAGCTTTCGGTTTCTTTGCCACTAAGTCACCAGGCTATGAAGATAAGTATTTAGTCAGATACCATATGGAGTTCTTGAGAGTACCTAAATAATTTTATAAATTTGGAAAATTGGGGGGGCAGTTCAAAAACTGCTTTGCAAAAAGTTGTTAGATGTTAGTTCATGAGTTATTAATTAATTCATTTTAAATGACAGTTATTTGGAGAATTTTATTTGATTTTCTTTTTTATTTTAAGGCTCTGAACAATCGACTTACTTTTTGTGATCCGATACAGCCCATGTAGACTTTAACCCTAAGTACTAACGTACCGTGGACGTCTAAAGAAAATAAGGGGAATGCAATCTATTGACAAAGTATTGGAGGTTGGTAGGGGAAGGGAAAACATTTCATTTGTTCCATAATCTGGAGACCCCAGGTGTGAATGAACCAGAGAAGTGGGGTGTTCTGGCGGGGGAGCTTGTGAGATTTTAAAGTTGTACATCTCTGTTACTACTTACGGGACCAATGCCAAGTTTAGACGTTTTAATAGTGAACCTACTAGGAATGTTTTGGTAAAGAATGAAAATTTTGTAGTTTGCGAAAAAAAATTTAAATTTTGCTGCGCCCCCTTAAAAAAAATGAACACGTTTAGATATTTTATTTATTATTTGTTCCAATTCCAAACAAATTTTACATAATTTTGTCAAAAATTTAGAGATAAAAAAATGTGTTAGTAGGAAGTTATAATCATTTGATTTTTTTAAATTATATTTTAGGTCTAAAAAAATTACTTATAACAAACTTATTTGAATTTACAACTATTTTTTGAGGAAGTGGGAAAATAAGAGACATTTTGTTAACCTTCTCCGTAGTATAGTTTTTACAGACAGGTATTTCCATGGACCTTGCATAATTCATTTTGGGTGAGCTTTGTTTTGAAATAGTATAAAAGAGGTAAAAAAAACGTGAAAAGTTTTAAAAAATGGTAAACAATTTCTCTTGGCAATTATGACTATTAATAAGGCTTATAAACAAATCTTCAACTATACAGAAAAATTTAAGAATGGTTTGAATAAGACAGTTTTTTAATATAAATAACAGGCGGAAAATGGTCCTTATTTACCCACCTCCTCTTTAACATTTGTTTCAAGTTACACCGATTTGTTAATAAATCTTATTTTTAGAATCCCATAGCCTCATTTAAAAATTTAAATAAATTTCATACTTATTATCTGAAAAAAGGAAATGTAAAATTTATTAATTAAAAAGAAAAAGAATCCATGTCAAACGTTGATATATTGACACACTGACTATTAAAAATTATTATTATTACACACAGCACTTAAATGACTTAAGTTTCTTCAGCGTAGACGCGACGCGACGCAGACGGTATGGAAATAAAAACACTGGTAAATTTTTCTGTCCCGTTTTCTTTCGCGCCTAAATTTTGTAAGGCCATTAAACGACTTAACATACCCGTATGGTTTTGCTTTTTTTGCACTTGCGAGTCTTAAGTTACGTACGTCTGAGATCATTGCTTTAAGGAGTTACTTATTTGTTAGTTTGGTTGCTCACCGTATGGAAAACACATAAACTAAAATTAGCTGCGTAGTGCGTGGTAGTGTGGGTAGTAGTAATTTTATTGGTTTTACAGCTGCTAACTGCTAAAGGAATAAGCATAATGTAATAAGAATAAGTAGTAGAACGTTTCCAGAACTAATCTACTGACCAGTAGCCGCTGGTGAAATTTTAACGTTGTATATCTCTGTTGCTACTTGGAGGACCCATGCCAAGTTGATGGTTTTTATAGTGAGCATACTATGAATGTTTTGGTAAAAAAATACTTTGTAATTTGCGAAAAAAGTTGAATTTTTGCTTTGACCCCCCAGAGAAAAAAATTAATACGCTTCGGTATTTTATTTATTTTTTCTAAACAAATTTTACATCATTTTGTCTAAAATTTTTAAATTTCAAGAGAATAAAATGTGTTAGTAGAAAGTTATAGTTCATTTAAATTTTTTTTAAATTATATTTTGGGTTTAAAGAAAGAAAAGGGGGGTTTAAAGAAAGAATAGAGAAAAGAAATGGTGGTAGAGGATTTCTGGAAGGTGGTAGAGGATTTCTTCCTCGACCGAGGTGGTACCACCCCACACATCCTCTTAAAGGGCTGGTGAAGTCCGTACGGATGTTTCCTGCTCTGGATGTGTGAGTCGGATTTCCCTAGGGGGCTGTCAGAATATAAAAAAAAATTCAAATGACTATAACTTTCTACTAACACATTTCTTTCTCTTAAAATTTAAAAATTTTCGGTAAAATAATGTCAAATTTGTTTAGGAAAAATAAATAAAATACCCAAGCGTGTTCATTTTTCTCCAGTGGGGGTCAAAGCAAAAATTCAACTTTTTTCGCAATTTACAACTTTTTTCTTTACCAACACATTCCTAGTAGGAGTAGGCTCACTATCGAAAACCTTGGCATGAGTCCCTTAAGTAGCAACAAAGATATACAATATACAACTTTAAAATTTCACCAGCAGCCACTGCTGTTGATACGTAAAGGGTAAAAATAGAAACTCATCCAAGCAAACAATTTATGTTTCTTAATCATTACAGAAAAAACAGTTTAATAAAATACTTTTACCAATTTTTACTAGACTATAAACATAAAACTCAGACATAATTTCGCGTATACACATTCATATTAATAACCCTTTGCTAGTAAATAGTACAATGACTAGCCGGCTCGTATTTCAGACATATTGGTGCGTATTTATATCCCTTATCCCTATTTACGCTTTCATCTTCGGTGGGTGAATGACTCCTAGCGAGACAGGGTAAAGCACCCTAGTCTAAGTTTACTGCACTGCAGTCCCTCGCTTTCCCAAAAACAAATTCAGGAGCTTCCTGTGGTGCATGCGCAGGATTTCGCTAAACCAACATGTTTTCGGTATATTAATTCAGATATAAAGGAGAAAATTTTATTTGTAGTTTTTGGTAATTAGAACCGATGGACGTTTCGAGTTTTCTCTTTTCTATAAGTCCTGGTATTTCGGGACCTTTAAAGGGAAATGATAATATAATAAAAATAAAACAAAATATTGTACCCATAATATTAAAATATATTTTTCGGGAGTCTACATAAAAATCTTGAAAGCTATTGTGATGAATAACCATGTTAAGACTTTAAATGAATATAACTAAATATACATATTTAAAATCCTGACATATAAAGTTTTTTTACCAAATCGAGGCGTGTAATTCACCCCTTCATTTGGTAAAAAAGTAACATGGTGTTTTAATGTCATTGGCTGCAGTCAAAAAAGTATATCATAAAGAATCTATAACTTAATACAGCTTAAATATAAATTATTACACAAAATAGGACAATAACAGGTTTCCTAACGATAAAGAAAGAGAACTAGTATATACTCGTCAAAATTCTATAGGTAAACAAATTTACTAACAATATCTGAATAAATAAAAGTTATAAAATAATCATAGAAATAGAAATTACCTCAAATATATAATCATAATCAATTAAATCATACGCTATGTGAGTTTTAAATACGTTTATTACATCTATAGGTAGTTAAGATCAAAACCAAAGTTAACTGAAAACGCAAATTTACTGTCAAGTCGGAGGTATGTTCATACTAACAGAAATTATTGTCGCCATCTGTGTTTTGAACATACCTAGAGCTGAAACCAATCAACAAGTATACATATTATCCTACTGTCATATTTTAATCAGTTAATCTCTAAGACATGTTCCACATCAATTCAAAATGATTTTTGATTTTTTTTTCAACTTAAAAGAGGAAGCAGTTTAAATTTATTTTACGTATATGCACACATATTTTTAAGACATAACTATTAGTGTCCTGTATATTTAAGAGATGAACACATATATTAAGTAGGTAATAAATTCTATGTGGAGATTTTTTTATTGAACGCAGCAGGAATTCTTGTGTCCGTTTTTCGCTTTTAGTCGTGACTTAGGACGGTACTTTTCCAAAAACGCTAATTGCTTTGCGTTTATTGCACCTCGCCTTTTTCTGCAAATAAAAAAAAACAAAATTAAAAAGGTAAATATAAGTTATAAAAAATTGAAGTTTATTGTATTATTGGTATTACATTTAATTACAGTAGCATTTATTTTTAGGTCTTATTAAAAAATAAATAACAAAACAACACCATTCTAAAAATGCAAGGTTATTTGCTTTTTCAAAATTTAAATCTCACCCTGCGACAAACATAGTGTTGTAAAATTTCCGGAAATATATGGAAACATTGGGAATATTTATTAAAGACATACATATCTTATAAAAATAAACATCGAAATCAAAATGTATAGCAAAAATAAATAAATGCATACAAAAGTATATAGCAAGAACAAAAAAATAAAGATAAATACATGCTGAAATATCGAAAAACTGTTAAGAAATTAGTTTTAGTCAAGATCAGTTATCGAGTTGCAAATCGGGAGAGAGACATGTCCTCATCCATCACTGTTGTCACTTGTTAAACTTGAATATTTGGTAATGTTTCCTTATCAACAGAACTGTTTTTATTACTTAGCTCTTTGCTATTATTATCGTCACTGTTCTCGTGACCATCAGATTTCTCATGTAGGTATCTTCATTAATAATAGACTGTTCATTTTCTTGATTTTCGTCAAAAATAAAAATTGATCTGCTGATTCTGCTGCCACTTTCTATTTTTCGCAGTAAGTTTTTATTGTGAGGCACGTAGAGTAATTTAGCTGCTCTGTCATTGGTTAGCATGAATATGACTGTACAGGCTGAAACTTCGCTCGGTAGCTGCTGAAGAAGCTAGCATCATGAAAACTCGTGACGCAACTTTTGATAATGAAGTGATTGAACAAAGTCGTTTCCACCAGGACATCAGATTGTCCAGGCTACTCTTCCATATGAAATATTTGCCAAACAGTTTACTGCTTCTGCAACGACAATCTGATTTTTCTCTGTTAAATGAAGTTTACTTTTGGCAATGTGAAGTACACGCTCAATGGCGAACGGTATTTCTGTTTCACTAAGCTGTGCTTCTTGTGAATTTGGATTCAGGAATTCTGCAGCGTAGGTAATGTATATTTATGCATAATTTTTTTCACTTAGCAATTAACTTCAGCATTTCAGTTTTTTCTTCTTCAGTAAGTGGGGATGAAGGTGAAATATTTTCTCGGATCACCTTTTTAATATCATTAAAGGCCTTAACAGCAAAGTCAGTGTTGCAATAGTCTCCTTTTACAATTTTTAACACTTACTTATAGTTGAAAAATGCCAATTAAATTTGAAACCAAAATACCTCGTCGTCTAAAGATCCATTGTTTTACAGATTGAGATTTATCAATAATTTGTGCTTATGCTGCTTTTTGACTAACAGCAAGGAGTTGTAAACTGAGGTTAGTGTTATAAACGCTCTTTAAACAAAACAAACTAGAGGACCATCAATTTTTCACCTGCGTTTGGTTTGACTTTTTGTTTTCAGTGCGTGTGAAAGATAGCCATTGCATATTTTTGGCATTGTCCGAGATGAAACCTGAAATCTTGTCATTTCCGTATTTTTCAGTCAACTTTTCCATCTCCTCAGCAATATTATAGAAATCAGGGAGTTCCCTAAGTGAATATATTTATGATCTGTTTATTACCCATTGTGCAATATGTCGAATAATGTTTCTAATATTTCCAATATTTTCGTTGTTCCTATGAAAATTTCCAAGATTTCCATTTCTATGAAAATATTTCCAGAGGAAATATTTCCATTTACAACCCTAGACAAACATCACTAAAGAAAAAGAATTTTCTTAGAATGTCTTAATCTTTATAGGATTAAAAATTATATATTTGAATAATGAAATTAGTATGGCCCCCAGTATGTAAAACTGACTTGAAAAAACGAACTCTCGAATTTTAAATTATGATTAAATAAAATTGGAATTAAACATTTTGTGAAAAGAGACAGTATTTACTATAGATTATTATTTATTATTATACATATACATTATATTATTAAATACAATTTCTTTTGATATGGGATGTTGTTGTTTTTAAAGATCAATATGCAAAGAATAATATGATGCAATGTAAGCCCAAACAACTTACTAATCGGTAAGATATTGTTAATAAATGCCCTAAACGCATGTACTAAATAATGTCTATTACATTTTTGCCATGTCTATTAGCAGTATCTAAACAATTAATACGTTTTTTGGGATTATTATATATCAGAAAATGCAAAGATTTTTGTCTTATTCGCCAGTGCAGTACAAGAAGGCCGTAAAATGAGAAATAAAATAAAATAAGAACTATTTTTTGATTCTGGTCTAGGTTCCTCCTGGTGTCACGATTTCTGGGCACTTACCCTTCATTAGGCAGGCTCACACCTAGGGTGTCTGAAGAACAGATGTTTTTAGGATGGGTAAGACGACCTGAGTGTGAGCCTGCCTGATGAAGGGCACAGAAATCGCGATAGCAGGAGTGCACGTGACCAAAATCAAAAAATAGTCTTTATTTTATTTTCCATTTTACTGTCTTTTTTTACTGCACCATCGTTTATACTAATACAAATTGTATTTTTTAAATAAAGACTAATAAAAAGAATGGTCTGTCTCTTTTTACAACACCTTAAAGAATATTTTCATATGACAAAATATCTTTTTAGATTATTTCCAAGAACAATAATTCTACCAGTCAACCAATCTTTTTAGTATTCCACTTTAATTAAATAAATTATGAAAAAACTCTGGGATTTTAATGAAATTATCCCAGGAGTCTATGCCGCCTTGAATTTATAAGAAAAATAAATTCGCTTTTGAGCTCCAGAAAAAGAGAAAATTAATGGAATTTTTTTGCCAAACAGGTGCTTCGAGTTGAGGTAATGTAATAAAGAACCGAATTAAAAACCGTCTGGATAGTTTTTTAAATTGAATTGTTTTTCATGTTCAGCCAAATGGTAATATTTTTTATTGGTTTTCAATTTGTGGTTACACTGACCGACACGATTTTTGTAACACAGTTCAGCCCATTATTTTCACAATGCTAATAAAGTATCGTTCACATTATACCGTTGACCTTTTCTGCAATAAATCAACTACCTGCTTAAACCCCATTGTGTAGGTCCCAACATCTTCAAACCGCAATAAATGGGTGCAGGGTCGGCTTGAAAATATGAATCTATTATACATAATTATTTATTTTTATTTAGAATTAAAAAGACATTTTAAACCAAACGAAAATAAAGATCAATTAATAATATAAAAATAATAATAATAGTAAAATTAAATGTATATATTAAGATTAAAATACAGCACAGTGTGTGTACAGAGAAAAGTTTTACAATAATCGACTTAATTCTGCTTTACTCTAAATTTAGTTCTGTGTCACTATCACTATCTTCATCTACACTTATTATTAAGGGTGAACATTAGTACTGATACACATATAACAATTTTCCACCTTAATTACATGTTGTATACAGTTTTTCCAGCTGTCTGCTGTTACTTACTATGTTTTTTATTAATTCTATTACAGATGTATTTAATGTTGGGGAAGTATTATTCCTTCTAATATTTGATTTTACTTGGTGCCATATTAGTTCGATTGGATTAAATATACTTACAATAGTAGGGGGGGAAGACGCAACACTGTATATCCGTTTTCTGTTGCAAGTTTATCACATACGTATTCTTTATTAATTTTAAGTTCTGAAATAATTCTTTATCGATTTTCTACTCTATATTGTTTAATAGCCGTTAAGTATTTTTGGCGCCATTCCCGTCAGCGTTGAGATTCCATTATGGTTTGTCTTTTATCAATTGTGTGATACTTAAAACCCATTTGAAGTAAAATTCTCCTTAGGCTTGATATGCTGCATGAAATATTTGTTTCGTCTTTTGCTAGCCTAATTTTTAATGATTTTAATGTGGGTACAGATTGTTCTTCATACATAGCATAAATTTTTCTTCTTAATAGGTCCTTATCACTCTCGTCTATACTTCTTAATTGGCCAACGTCGTTTCGTTGTTTTCTTGCATTAATAGGTTTCATTGTTATGTCCTTTATCGAAGTTAAGGGAATTTTAGCTAAAGCACTAGTTTCTGCTAAAGCAGCATTTTTATTCAAACCCCTTCTTAGTAAAGATGAATATACATTTTTGACTATTTCTTTCGCATCGGGTGATAAATGCTTTCTTTTTAAAGATACACTACTAGCTGCACCATCAGCATGAGTCCATGGACGCCACATTATACTTAAAAAATAGTTTAACTAAGCAAACTAAATAGTTAAAATAAAAAGACAAAATTAGCGCACACAACTCGCACCTCACACAGGAAAGCTAAAAAGGTGACTGAAGGTGCCTTAATAAAATATCATTATATATTATTAATATTAAGTGCTTAAGTTACAGGTAATTAATTTAATTACCTGTAAAAATTTAATTTTAACCATTTTTTCCTAAAATGAATTGGAAAATAATAATCTTAACAATTGGTATAATTCATGTCGCAGGTAAAATATTAAGGGCCAGCCCTGTCTGAAAGGGACATTATGAGCTTTTATAGCCTAAGACATCATTAAGGATTTATTGCAGTCAAAAAATCAACGGTACATTTTGAATTTTACTTTTACCTTTCTACTAATAGAAAAATATTCATAAAGCCCTAATACGTACCACTTTTCAATGGGCTCATTAGACCCTTTTATAGTGGCAGGTAGTAAATTTTATGAGGGGTCATTTAAAAGGGGTGCATTGTAAAACAGAAAGATAACCTAAAATGGATTGGTTATAACCTTAAACTTATTCTCTTATTCAGTCTTCTTTTGAGTGATTCTGTGTAGTTAAGGAAGTTTTGTCGACGAAAATGTCAAGTGAAACGCGCCGCAGTTGCAAAATTTCTGCTGACAAGTTTTGTTATATTTGTGGAGAATTTCTGGTGAAGTCACAAGCTATTTTCCGAAAATGTGAAAAACGCCTGTTTCATGTATTTTGGTGTTTTAATCGGAGACCAAGACAAGCAGTGGGCTCCCCATGTGTGCTGAATCAGCTGTAGCGTGTCATTGGTGCAGTGGGGAAGAGAAAAACTATGCCTTTTGCAGTTCCAATGGTATGGCGAGAACCCACCAATCATTTTGACGATTGCTATTTTTGCATGACAAGGACTGAAGGTTATTCCAAAAAAGAAAAGCGCAAGATTGAATATCTGAATTTGCCTTCTGCCATAAGACCTGTTCCTCACAATGCAGACTTACCAGTACCGACTGCGCCTTTAGATTACCAAGATATTGTTTTGGGAGATAATGGAGATAATAACGCATCATCAGGGAGCTCCGAAGAATAGTGGATCGACCCCACTTTTACTCTAGGTCCCAGTTCCGGCGAGCCACATTTGATTGTTCAAAGGGAGTTAAATGATTTAGTACGTGATTTGGTGTTGTCAAAGCAACAGTCAGAACTTCTTGGTTCCCGTCTTAAGGAGTGTAACTTACTAGGCAAAGAAACAAAAATTAGGAAAAGAAATGCTGATCTCATTTTCTGCATTTTACAATATGAACAATTCGTTATGTGCGTGTACTGATATCGCTGGTTTACTGCACGAACTCAATATCGAGCATTCTCCTTGTGAGTGGCGCTTGTTCATAGACTCATCGAAATATAGTTTAAAAGCTGTGTTATTATATAATGGAAATTTAAAACCATCTATACCAGTTGCTCATTCAGTGACAATGAAAGAAACCTATGAAAATATGCGCATCCTTTTAGATAAAATAAACTACAACCGGTACAAATGGCAGATATGTGGGGATTTAAAAGTTATACCAATTTTAGTGGGACTTCAGGGAGGATTTACAAAATTTTGCTGTTTTCTTTGTTTGCGGGGCAGTCGTGCAGTGAATGCACATTAAGAACCTAACGAAAATTTGGCCGGTAAGGAGTGAATTTCAATCGGGATCTCAAATGTTAAGTATGTGCCCCTTGTAGACCCAAATAGTGTCATTTTGCCTTCTCTTCCCATTAAACTTGGAGTGATGAAAAACTTTCTGAAGGCTATGAATAAAGAGAGTGGCGGATTTAAATACCTAAGACAAGTCGTTCCCCAGTTAAGTGGCCAAATTAAAAGAAGGCATTTTTATTGGGCCACAAATTAGAAAATTGCTGGACGATGGTAATTTTATAGAAAAGCTTACCATGCAAGAACTCAGAGCTTGGAACTCATTTGTAAGGGTAGTGAGGGGATTTTTAAGCAACAATATAGATGCAAACTACGAACACCTAGTTGATGAACTTTTAGACTCCTACAAATCGCTTGGTTGCCGAATGTCATTAAAAATTCACTTTCTCCATTCCCATTTATCATTTTTTCCTGAGAATTTGGGCGCTGTCAGCGACGAGCAGGGTGAAAGGTTCCATCAAGATATCCGGACAATGGAAATTCGGTACCAAGGACGATGGGATCCAGCCATGATGGGTGATTAGTGATTACTGTTGGTTTTTGAAGAGAGAAGATGTAACCCCCCGTAAAAGGAAAAAATAGAATACGTGTGTTTGAAATACATATTTTTGAGGTTTGCTTTTTTTCTTAGATGTTAATATAAATTATAAATTAATATAGTCGATATACAGGGTTAAAAAACTTGTAAAATCATTCTTTCACTAAATATTAAACGGTACCGTTCTACATGTGGTTTGTTTAATGTAAAACGAAAACCTTACGTGTTTGATTGCGTCTAGTACACTATGCTATTCAGCTTTATGTTACACAAAAAAAAAATTTGTCAGCCAGTGTTATTACTTGTAATTAAAATTTTACTAATTTTTAATGGCTTGGAAATCCTGGTAACACTTATTTTATAAGGAGAGCAATTATTATCGTTTCCTTAAATGGTTGCTTCGTATTATACAGCCCAAGGCGATCTCATATGAAAACATATAAAATAATCAATAATAATCATTATGGCGTGTCGGTAGCCGATCCAGAAGTTTTAAATTTCACTTGTTTTTAAAAGCAACCTTATCAGCAAGAAAATACCTTTGAATATTCCGTATTGCAACGTAATACATAATATATGTAATGGATATTATGCACGTGCAATGAGGGGCACATGGCACTTAAACACGCGTTAGTACAAGTGTTTTTATTGAAAGGAAAATGTCTGTGAAACCTGTGAGCACAGCAATAATTAGCAATTCTTTTTATTCATTAAAAAAGAAGCTCTCTTTTTTGTGCGTAAGCCTTCAGGCAAAAGGTAATGAATAAATAATGTTGAATTGTTACCCCATGTCTCGTAGTAGATCTTCCCTTTTAATTTTGTTTTGTCTTAAAAATAAATATCCTACGGTAGCAAAACAAGTGATTTCCGTTGTGAAAACTAACAAAACGTTTTATGTTTAAATCGAAAATTAATTTATAAAGTCGCTAAAATTGAACCTATAAAATTAAAATACACAATGGTGGTGAATGACCTCAGAAAGCTTATAATATAATGTAATAATTTTAAGGAGTTTTTTTTACAAACTTTTGTTACCCAAACGATCTCTCTAAACTTGTCACTTAGAACCAAAACGATGTTGTTTGCTATCTAAATAAATGTAAATAAAACTTACTCTCTAATTTGCTCTACAGACTCCTCATACTTCAGACCTAACTCAATAAGAGCGAGAGCAACCATGACGGGTGCTCTACCCAATCCAGCGACGCAGTGGACCGCTACGCACCCGTCTGGATGCTCGTTGAACTGTTTCTTTAGTACCTTGAACCATTCTTCGACTATATCGTTGGGAGGGAAGGTTCCATCGTCGTACATCAAGTCGAAGACCTCAATGTTAACGTTTTTCAGTTCGTCGGTCTTGTAGGAGGGTTCACATACCCTCACTACTGCTGTCACATTATGTTTTTGGAGCTCCTATCAAAAAATAAACATTTTTTTACTGTTCTTTGATACATGACTTTCGCCTCTTGTAGATTGTAAAACTCTTGGCAAGCGGCAAACTGTTTTACCAAAATATAAGACACAAACAATAGAAATAGCACTAGAACATGAGATCATTCTCATACAAATAAAAGTAACGTTCTAGTATAATGTCCCACTCTCTAAAATAGCGAATTTAAAAAATCATTTACTAGAGAAAAAAGCAGGTTTGGCAGACGTATGTGTACCTATTAAATAAAATGCAAATAGGACCCACTGTTGTTTATTTTTCCGATATTTGTCAGTTATAATCTGACTCTGTTGACGTCAAAAGGTTGAAAGCTAAGAAGCTTACAATCCATTCAGCTAATACCAGGATTCATAAAAAAAAAACATATTTAGTTTCAGAACACCAAAGGTTCGAATTTCCAGACTTTATTTATTTATTTTTATCTGAAACAGCCTACGTAGACTTGAAGCCTAAATGTACGATATAAAAGGGATAAATCCCCAACAGCGCGGCGATGAGTGAGAGAAGGGAGTTTTCTTGAGTTTTCATGAGTCGAATCTTTTGAATGGAATATGTAAGTGTCGAAGGTGATGCCGCTCTCCAGATGTGAGAACAGTGGGTACTCTAGGTGAGCTCTTATTTAAAAACCATAGAGAGTGTGTAAGTTGGAAGGGGAGAAGTATTTTCTGGCTCTAAAGAGAAAACCAAGCTTTATAGCTGTTGGTGTGGCTGTTGAAGTAATGTGTTTGTGCCAGTTGAGGTCAAGTTCGAAAGCGCTGCCAACAAGATCGAACGTTTTATTGTTCTGTAGGGCTTAGCCATTCATGTGGATGTGGCAGTGGCGGCGCTACTCCTAATTTGTAAGATTGGGCAGGACCTGGATACTTTTATGTTCGGTGTTCGTAAGTCGTATGTCTTTATTTAAAGTTTTGGTTGGGCGAGCAGAATTTTAGTTGGGCGCGCACCCAACCCTGCCCACCCTTAGCGCCCCCACTGGGATGGGGTATGTGTTGTCGGATTTTTTGCGTGACAGGAAGACGACAGATATGCGCCGGTTAGTTAGAAAACTACCGATTCAGGTCCATAGTTTGGGAGGAAGACCGTAAAAAAGTAGTTCGTTGAGGAGTGCGGTATGCCATACTTGGTTAAAGGCCTTGGAAATATCAAGAGCAACAATCTGGAATTCGCCATGAAATTCGAGAGACTGGTTCCATCCATATCTGTGACAAAGGTGAAAGGATATCAGCTTTTTCGTGATATGGTCTTGGATTTAGATTGGTAAAGTCCTAAAATCCATCATTTATGGATGTAATTAAAATTAATCACAAGGGAAATCATAGCCTCTTGTTCTTTTAAAAAACGGGTACGCATTTTCCGACCCTTCAGTTTACATTCCAGAAATGTCTGTTAATATTTAATTTTAATCCTGGTATTGGCAGTATTGGGCTGTAGCTGTATTAAATACGATGAAATAGAGGCAAAATAACTACACATCAGGTTTTTTTACGTGACTATAAAACATTAGTTCATTAAATACAGTGACATAAAATTAGTCATTAGAAGAGACGATTCATATAAGGATCAGGTGCTTTGAAATATTTATATTTGGATTTTACTATGGTACCATCGCATTGTTCTAATATAAATAAATATGTAGTTACGAGATGCCAAATCTGGTAAATAGCAAGTTGCTCTAGAATTTTGAACTCATCATCGTTAATAGCATACATAGTCTTTTTATCTAAAGAGATGTTCTAATAAAATAGAAATTACTGTGTTTATATTATGTATTAGTCTACAAATTTTGATTGTGATTTCTGACAAAACCTACAGGGTTTTCTTTCCTTTTATTGTCATAATTATAATGTTTTATGTTTTTTATTAAATTCTCATTTACTTCATAAATTAATTGCGATCATGTACTTAATATTACCCAACCTTGTTCCTGTTTTTTCCAAATGATTAATTCTCCCGCAATCTGAATGGATGTATTATTTTAATTATATGTATATGTATATCTTTTATTTATTGATTCATTTGTGATGATAACCTTTATAACTAGTTTCATTAAAATGGTTAAAATGCGTTGCAATATTTCAGATCAAGCATCGCTGCGATTCTGGGAAAACGTTAATTTTATGGCTAGTCAAAAATTACACTGCTTTCCTAGGAAAATTATAAAAATAACTTTAAGTGCGCTACGAATCGTATGTATTGTTTAAAAACTACTTAAAAATCAGCAGGTTGAGGGTGGTAAGACCACAAAAAGGTAAATATTAAGATGCAGTAGAAACATTTTAATTTAAATGTTTTTAATTTTAATTCAAATGTTTATGTCAAAGAACAGTATCTTTTCAATGAAGTCTAATAATAAAAGCAGTCTCTCGCCTTTCAAAGGACCTTAAAAAAGAATGTAGTAATCCGAGATTTTTTATTATTAATATCATTAATACCATTATTGCTAACTGAAATAAAGGAAAATATCAGGCTGCTATTTGATACGGATGTGTTATGTAACCTTTACCAGCTTTCTGGTATAACCTTGCCCTTTCATAATTGCTATGTTATGAGATTCCTCATTTAGGGTTAGCTTAAGATTAAATTCCTTTTCTTTACTTTGTTATCGAGGATATGTATGTGTTTCCTTTCAGCTTTAACCGTTCATGTGTATTTAAAAACCGTAAAAATATTTCTCATTCATTATTTTTTCGACGAACAGAACAGATAGAATTATTTTAACTTTACTGAATATTTGATAATCTTTTAATTTATGTCACTAGCTCTTGAGATACAAGATAAATTGAATAAAAATAATGAGATATTACCTAAAAGTTTATTTAAAATACTTTCATACATAAGCATGTAAAATAAAACGAGGCTAAAAGTTTTTGTAAAAAAAATTAATTAATTATTAATCATATCGTTTCTGCACACCCTGTAGTACAAGGCGAGGCAGACAATTCATTACCAAGCCTATTTAAGGACAATAAGTCCGTAAATGTAGTGTAATCCTAATAAACAAAAGTACTGTTTTATTTCAGCCAAAATAACTTCAATATTTTTTTTTATTTTAATATACAGCACCTCAAATTTGGTGTCTCTACCTTTACTAATAGCAAATATATTTCTCCATACTAAAACTTTTCGGACACCCTGTATGTGTGATTCTTATGAGCAGTTTCAACCTTGAGAAATTTTTGGTAAACAGATTGTCATTGAGCAACATTTTAACATTGTAACCACATATCATACGAAAAAAAAAATTATAAGCAACTGATTTTTTTTTCGAGTACCTTTTTAAAATCTCATCTCAGTGATTGTTCTGTGTGGCGCCATAATATAAGTTTCTTTTCACTTTAGTGATAAAAATGATTGTATTTGAAATTTGCGTTTATGTGCAGAAACAATTATTGATGATTTTATTCCCCAAACTTTACTTGCGTTTTGATGGATACATATAATTCTCACATCAGTGAAGGGTATTAAAACGGAAAATTTTCCTTTTTTGCAAATAGACTTAGCAAATAATTTTAAATTCGTATTTTGTTGGTAATGAACCGCTAAAAACAGTAAAATTTCTCACATCAGTGAAGCTCACTTCAGTGAAGGTCATTATCTACTTCGATTAAAATAATTGATTGTTTTAACTTATTTTAGGGAGTTGCAAGGGTTAAAAGGTCAAAAAATCCATAAAAAGCCAAAACAAAGACAGCCATCTCATCAGAATCAATCATATATATTCTTCCCTTACTACTATCATACGTTAGTAAAGAACAGACTGATTTACGCAGAATAAGCGGCAGAACAAGAGAGTAAATGCGGGGACAAACGGAATACTTGCCACAAGAAAGGGAAAATAAGGCCAAAACGAGGAGAAATCCATACACTTCCGAATAACCACCGAATTTATGGGCTCTAGAATAGCAGTAAAATCTTCACCATCGACCTTCTAAACTCGAGAGCAGTAATAACAATTTTGGCTGTACGCCTTTTAGATAAAATTTAAGAAGACAAAAATAAAAGTAACATGGGGGTTGTGCTTGTATTATAAGATCAATAAGGTGGTTATCCTTTGGCATATCTACATAAATATACTTATTAGACATATACAAAGCTGGTCTCCTGTATATCTGTTTTTGATCTCCCTACTAGAACGCCCACTCCTGCTGTAGATTCCCCACACAAAAAATTTTACAGCGCCCTTATGTATAATTAATTAGTTACATTACATTAAACTCCAATTTACAAGGTCTCTCTAATTAGATTCGCAAGCTTAACCAAAAAGGGGATTGCACTAGGTGATGGACCAAAACTACCAAAAAATCTTAGTTATTGTTCCATTTTACTTTTTTCCATTAATGGACGATTTACTGAACATGTCTGTCTGTGTGTGTAAGTATTTTATATAATAATTTTTTTTTCAAAGTTTCGAAAGTTTAAAACAAATTCTACCGAAACTATCTCAGGAGAAGTTTATTAATTTTTTAATAAAAAAACGTAACTTTCGAGACACTCTGTCTTGTATGATAAAAAGTATTAAGTAAAACTGTCAGTAAGCAAATTCGATAGACAATACATTATGCTTTATCAGAATTTGCCGAGTGCGGTTCGACCATCATAACGTGGAATTCCCTAATTCATAGTTCATCATTTTAATTAATGTGAATGACTAATAAAAAATGGCTCAAGGTCTAACGAAACTTTTGCTAGTTTTGCGTTTTACTTAGTGACCCCATGAACTCCTTTACAATGCGTGCTGTCACGAAAAAAAAATTCAAGAGATAGCGACAGAATTTTCAACCAATTATTATTAGTTTTTGTGCCCTCTGTTACACGCTAAAACATAATACCATAATTTTTTTAAATAATAAATTTTTTGCAATTTATTGCCATTGCATAGTGACGAAATTTTGAGTGGAGTGTCAACGCTCCGTAGCACTCAGTATCGTCTCCTCTCTCTGAAGGTTAATAGTTTATTGTTAAAAACGATAAGGTTTTAAAATATTTAAAAATCACGCTAATCCTTAGCAAAAACCCTCTGATACCAGCATGTAAACGATTTTTTATGTTTTGATTATTTAATTAACGGCGTCAAAGATAACGTTTCAACGACATGCACATTAGATGTCTGAATCAGATGTTATTTTTTAAACGTAGTAGTTACTTCCAGTGGCGGGTTTAGGGGCAGGGCAGGTGATGCCCCCCCTGAAGCCTTGTACAAAAAAGATTTCAATAGAGAATTGTATAAAAATAAATAGTGTAACATAAACATTAACCATTCCTACATATTCTACAAAATATTATAAACAAAAACAAAGATTTGCCGTCTATGTAAGGTCTTTGAAATGAATTATACCACAAAAATATGAACATAGGTCAATACTAATATGAATATGTTGTAAATATAAAAAATGGCATTTTCGATTTACCTGCTCTTTGATTGTTTCTGAAAACATTCCTTACACAACTCCCTGCGATTTTATTAAAATTTGCGCCTGATCGTTTTTACTTCTAAAGGAAACAGAAAATAACCAAATAGTTTTTTTTTTTAAATATTCTTTTGAAAGTAAACTTTTTCCAAAAACACCTTTTTCGAACACGGATTAACAAAAATTTTTAAAAATATTTTCTCGAATACACGTATTTTGAACGTACATTTTTTCAAAAACAAAAATGTCCTGACAGCTTTTTCAAACGTGCTTTTGAAAACGGATTTATGAAGTATTTTCTCGAAAATGCGTATTTCGAAAGTACATTTTTTGAAAAATGTCTTCACAAAATAAGTTTTAAAAAATAGGTGCCTCCAAAAATATATTTTTTCGAAAACAGTAGTAAGTAAATTAAATTATAAACTCTAGTAACTTGGAAAATGTTAATGAAAAAAAGACGAAAAAAGAACCTGAACAAGCCTAAACATACCTTTTTTGGGTTTAATCAGGTTTCTTAGGTTTGGTACGTTACTTTTCCAAAAAGCCGTTGCTTGACAAAAATTAATATCGAAAACGAATTAATTTCTAATAAGTGCTTTAAAAAACTGGTTTTAGAAAAATTGTACTTTCGTAACAAATGAGCAGAATAAAAAATGCTACAATTTTTACATTTTCGTATGTGTCCTGTTTAAGATGACCAACTGTTCTGTTTTTTTTTTAACAAAAATTGTTTCGAAAAGCAGCTTCTTCCAAAGATGATTTTTCGGAAATGGATCTACTTCTCGAAAATATATTTTTTAAAAAGAATTTTTCAAAAATATATTTTCCGAAAATATATAAATTTAAATTATGAGCTCTACTGGCTATGAAAATGTCGATGAAAAAATGACAAAAAGATCCTGAACTAACCTAAACGAACCGTTTTTGTGTTCGGTCAGGTTTACGTTTCCTTGTGTCTGCTAGTAAATTACTTTCAAAAAAGTGTTTTTTTTTTAAATATGAATATTCGAAGTCTTTTCGAAACAGTGTTTGAAAAAATGTGGTTAAAAAACATCGAAAAGTAGGTTTCCGAAAAAAAAAATTTAAAAACATCCGTAGTTTTGGAATAACCGTATTCCAAAATATATTTTTGAAAAACGTGCTTTCAAAAATATGTCTTTAAAACATAGGACCAAATGGACAGAGGGTATAAATAATAAAAAATGCTAGAATTTTTGTAAGTCAAGATGACAAACCGTTCTGTTTTCGCAAAACAGGTTTAGGTATTATTTCGTCCAGTATGAAATAATGTTTTTTTTTATCTAAGACATCCCACGTAGACTTCAAGCCTAAGTACTAACGTACCGTGGGTGTCTGAAGAGAAGGAAAATGTAGTCTATTGACACGGGATTTGAAGGATTGGAGGTTGGGACGGGAAGGGAACACATCTGCAGGCAATTTGTTCCATAATCTGGAGACCCTAGGTATGAATGAGCGAGAGAAGTGGTCTGTTCTAGGCTTTTGTAGCTGGACAGTAAAGGGATGCATACGTAACGCGCCTCTTGTTGTTCTGTTAGGGACATTCAAGGGGGGAATAATACCGGCTAGTTCTTCAGAGCAAAATCCGTGGAGGTAGCGGTAGAAAAGGGATAAATCCCCTACAGCGCGGCGATGAGCGAGAGAAGGGAGTTTTCTCGTGAGGGCTGGGTCATTGATAAGTCGAATGGCTCTCTTTTGGATAGAATCAAGGATCTTAAATGTCGAAGGTGATGCCGCTCCCCAGATGTGGGAGCAGTACTCTAGGTTAGGTCTTATTTGGGAAACATAGAGAGTGTATAAGTTCGAAGGGGAGGAGGGGTTCCTACATTTCTTAGAACCCTAAACAATAAAAAAATAATGTTGCACGCAAACTTGCCCGCTCTTTTTGGTATATAATTTTGATTGGCTCGAGGTGACGTTACAAGCCCCCCACCCACCCCCCAGACAAAATTCTAAATCCGGCCCTGATTACTTGGATCATTCACTAGCTATTTTCTATATAGGCTTAAATGTTTGCGAAATATAAAATAAACATTACGGTGAGCTTTGTACCTTGTTGTCGCCGTATCCATGCAAATTCTATTTTAGGAGTTTTATAATTTTGCTTTCATGTAATGCCCTACTTTTGGTCTTAAGATAGATATCGTGAATTTTATTTTTCGTGTACTGCCTGATCCGACAATATATTTTAAACGACGATTATTTCCGTGAATAAATGTCTAACACAAGGAACCTACTAACCTAGATATTCATAAAATAAAGGGCAAACTTACACCGTAATGAAACAATATTCATTTTGCCATTAGTTAGTATGGGTCATGCAATATTGATCCTAAATCGCTTGGCTGTAAGTTTGGCGAATTGTATGGATTTTGTACAACCGTAATTATACCAAAATACTTGCATCTAATTCTAAATCTATACTAATGTAATATAAAAGAGTAAATTGACTGACTGACTGACTGACTCACTCATTCATCAACGCCCAGCCAAAACTACTAACGCCAAAAAGTTAAAATTTTGCACACAGCTCTATTTTACGCTGTAGACGTCCACTAAGAAAGGATTTTGCAAAACTCGCCCTCTAAGGGGGTAAAAGGAACCCCTAAAAATTAAATTATTTTTTATGTTAAAAACTACTAGTTTTAAGGAAAACGCCAAAACCTGTCAATTTCATTTTATTTTTTTACATAAGACTACTTTTTTCGTGTTGGAATTTTCCCCTAGGGGGTAAAAACACACCCCTATCACTGATTTAGCAAGGCCCAGCCCTTACTATCAAAGATTGAAAGTTGAAATCTTGCATATAATAATAGTTTAGACCCCAGACGTCCAATAAGAAAGAATATTGCAAAAGTCACCCTCCAAGAGGGTAAAATGAACCCCTAAAACTTAAATAATTTTTGAAGCTCAAACCGCTTGACATAGAAAACTAAATTTTGGCATACATGTTTATTTTAGGGTGTAGGGTTTCGATAAGAAGGGATTTTTTTTAAACTCAAACTCCAAAGGGTTGAACAACCCCCTAAAAATGAAAATAATTTTTATTTAAAAAAGTATTTGCCATTTAAAATAGCTGTAAAACACGTCAATTTTATTTTATTTTTTTACCTAATATACCATTTTTTCTATGTTCGATAAGTAGTATACAGGGTGTCACGATAACGAAAGTGGACCTTAGACTACTACTTGAAAACTGGACAATCCATAAATGAAATTACAAAATTCTGTCAATAAATTCAAAGTGTGCTGGCTTTTTCTTAACAGTATTTTATATACAGGGTCTGCCACAATACGCAGAAAAGACTATGTATGCGACACAGGGGCAAAATGTTTTTTCAAGATTTGTTCACTGTAGGAAAATAGTAAAGAAAGTAAATAGAAGTAGAAGGTTGAAAAATTCGAAGAAAAATATTATGAAATGAGAATGTTGTGATATTTCTCAATAATTATAAGTTATGGTTAAAACTATTCATCACACCACTTCAACAAAATCTGAAAAAAAGTAAGTGGGAAGACCTTTGGGTTAAACTAAATCCACGCACACCGTGTATCTTTTTATTGAAAATCACAAGCTGGTATTTCCCATAGCAAACCAGACGTGAAGGTTGTTGACTGAATGAATCTAAATAAATCTTCTCCAACTATAAGGGCCCACCATCAAAAATGCCCTTTTAAAATTTTACCTGCAGATGCAGTCGCATAAGGGACAAAAGATTAGAAAGGTCTAGGAATGGTAGTATAGGGTCAAAAATCCCTTTCTCTGTCGGTATTAAATAGTTGGTAGATATATTGAGTTTTTTAAGAAGATTAGTAGCAGATATGTTTTTCAAGCAATGTTTTATTTAAATTTTGCGTTGAACTTTGTTTATGCAAAAATATGTAAATTTCTTCAAAGAACTTTGTTTATAACATACTCACATGACGCCGCGCGCAGTGTTAAAGAATATCAGAATCTGATTTATTCTGCATTTTTGCAAGGTTATACTGAATAGAACTGCCAATTTTGGGATTTTTCTATAGGAAGTTTAAGATAACCTGAGCAGGCGTATCATAATTGATGATTTTTACAAACAGGTGATTTTGATATAGTAAATAATAAGCAGTGTGTCCACGGATGGAGTTGACAAGAAGAAAAAAATCTTGATTATTGGTTTACCAGGAAAGTAATTCTTTATAAAAAAAATTCTGCTTGTCGAAAAAATGAGTTTACCATATACAAATTTTAGATCAGATGTACAGGGTGTTAATAAGTTAAGAAAACATGAAAATGCTTTTAGAGAGAAGTATAATTATTTATTATTTTAGTCACAATGTTTATAAAGTAAAGTTGTTTATAATCCAAAATAAAGCCTAAATGCAAAATTTGAAATATAATTTTTTTTTAAACATGAACATTAATCTTGTTGTTAAACAAACTATAAAAAAATAAGAATTTGTACAATTGTGAAAAAAATTGTTATTCTAGCTATCCTCATCTAACCTCCACAGATTTTTCCAGATTGGAAATAAATTTACCATAGACGTTTGCACTGGCGTAACTACAGGAGGGCCTAGGGGGGCCGCCGCCCCCAAGGCTTTCCATCCCCCCCAGAATTTTTCCAATTTTGCTTCTGAATTAGGCTAAGCCCCATTACCATCACCCGGACCATTTCTAGGCCCCCCTAGGTCAGATGGCTAGTTACGCCAATGGACGTTTGTCAGTTTAATATTATCGACAGGACAGAACTCTCAGGTTTTCATTTTGAATGTTAATAAATTCAATAGTAAAAAAATAAAAATTATAATTCAGATGTCAAATTGTGTATTTATACTATTTTGGATTATAAACAGCTTTGTTTTAAACACATTTTGTCTAAAATAATAAATAATGGCACTTCCCTCCTAAAGCATTTTCATATTTTCTTAATTTATTGACACCCTGTACATCTCACCCCAATTTTTTTATGGTAAACTCATTTTTTCGACAAGCAGAATTTTTTTATAAAGAATGACTTTTCAACGTAAAGTAAATAATAAAGATTGTTTCCTCTTGTCAACTTCATCCATATTCGACACACTGTACAATCATATAAAATATGTTAAAAGTTTTGTATTTTTAAAACCATTAATTTTTCGATGCTGATGTGGCTATTGTTTTAATGTGTTTGTGGCAGCTGAGATCATGCATCACTAGATGCTTGTCCAAGTTTAATTGTTATTTTTTTCGTATTCAAAGCAGACAATTGTAAAGACGCATGTCAAATTCAAAGTCAAAAAATATCCAAACAAACATGGCTTAAGAGATGCTTATTATAAGCATTCCGCGTCAATATAGAAAATGACATCTCACAAAGCAAAAAAGAGTTGAAGGATACTTTGACATTACAAAAACTATTGGGGATTTAATAAAATTTAATGCTGCAAGTTACAGGTAGGCAAGCTTTCTCTCAAAAGGTTAATGATGTGATAATGCTAGCCATGCATGTCGAGGCACGTCATTTATTGGTTGATTGGCTTTATTATTCAGTCTGCCGAGTCTTAAGTCCCAGTTTAGTCTAAGGGAACAGACGGATTAATTTTTTCATAAAAGGAATTTAGTATACGGGTTTTCGTTTGATCCTGCTTCATCTCGCTCTGCTTGCTCTTATTAGGGTTTTTTCAATAATTCTGGGCCTTTTCTATATCTCTGTTGACGTAAACTGCACACAGAAAAAACTGCTATGCTATTTTCAATAATATTATTATTTTTGACCATTGTCACATCAGTTATATTAAGGTTAATATTATTTTAACAAAACATTATTGAAATAATCCAAAGAAAAAAATATTTCTTCAAATATGGTCTTATTAGAGTTCAAAAGTATCCCTACTTCTTCGAAAACTGTTACCATTTTTTCAATGACTATTCCTTAGAGTGTAGAAATGTTAGAGCTAGAAAATTAAACTATTTGATGAGAATGCTTCAATACAATTGGGCGAAAAATAGCTATTTGTAGACGGTGTGATTCGAATTACAATATATTTTATTAAACGAACAAGAACTACAGTCACATTGATTTTTAATTTTTTTAACAATGTTCCACCTATTCGAGCTTTGTGTAATTGTTTTATGTTATTACTAGAGAATAGACGATTGTACTAATTTTTTTAGTTGGTGTCACCCCGGGGGTAAGTATGATAAACCACCCCTAAAAATTAAGCTTCTTGTTTTTTACCTTTTATTAATGAGATAAAAATCTGAAAAAATTATATTATATAAACCTTATAAATAACTATGCACCGTTAAAATTTCGTTGAGATATCTCAAATAGTTTTAAAGATAATGAATTTTTAAGTTAAGGGTTGCCACCCCCATATAGTTAACCGGCTAGACCCTTTCACCACTGATGATTACTGCATCAAATAATTGTTATATTTAAACGACCTATTAAAAACCAATGAAACCTTATATTTCAAGCAATCTTGTAACCTATTGGTTAACAATGATAAACTAATCATTGAAATAAACCGAATTTGTGTTGAGCATAGAGTGTGTCATTGAGTGACTTGGTATCCAATTCAATATACGATAGTGTTTTTTCTATGCATTGTTAATAAGATATTATGTTCTTATAATGTATGGTCGACGATGTAAGAAATAGAGCCATAGATGTTGAAGGAGACCAGACGAACACCTGTTATAACTTTAGAATGTTAATTTTATATCAAGTATCGGTAATGCTTACCTGAATATAAAGTAAGATGTTCTGATCTGAAGGCCTATCTGTGATTAAAAATCTGAAGCCCTTGTATTCAATTTCAGCTGGTGCTGGGCGAATGTCTTTTTGTCTCATGATTCCGCTGGTCATTCCCCTTTCTTCGATAAATCCAGTCACTAATTATTGATTTGTTTTAATATTGGCTTAAATTAGAAAATCAGTCTCTCGAAAACAATTTTTAATTAATTTAAATATTAAATATCTTGCTTCAGGTAGTTATTATTTACACTAGTTGATATGCTTCAGCAATGTAAGAAAAACTCAATTAGAAAATGAAGACCATATCGTTCTCTGAGATGGCAAAAGCAAAATTAATTTCTTTTAGACACACAGCTTATTTGGCTTTTTGAGGTAAATCCAATAAACTATGGCAATGTTGCAAAATGACTAAGTTCAATGGTTATTATTCAGCCCTTGCGACTAGTTTATTTGTGTTGAGCTTGGCAATATTCCGCACTGTCCAAGTGGAACTCCATGTATGCGAGAACAGGTTCACCAAGATACTGGAAAAAGAAAAAAATACGTTACCTTAAAAATCTAGATTTTATTCTACATCACTAGATACGCGAAAAAAGAACTGTTAAGTTAAAAAAATTTAAGCACTTTTAAAGAGTTTCCTAATAATTATTTTTTAAATAAAACCAAAAATTTTAGAACAACAACATGTTTATTTTATCAAAAAGAAGAGACGTGGCAGTTATGTTTTAAAAATAATATTCTCCAAATGTCCCCCTCGGCTTTTTCTACGGATGATCATTCTTTGGATAAAATTGTCAATAATATTTTGGCACAATTCCAATTCACGAATAACTTGACGAATGTTTTGCTTCAAATCATTAATCGTTTGCGGACTGTTAGAGTAGACTTTGTTCTTGGGGAAGCACCAAAAGAAAAAATCGTAACTAAATATTTACGCGAGGTAAATCTTCAGACTCTGAATTGGCCACCGCAGAGTCTAGATCTTAACCCGATCGAACATTTATGGGGCATTATTGGCAGACAATTAAGATAGCGTTAGCCTCCTCCTGCAACCTTGCAAGACATAGAAAAGATAGCTGTTTAAAATACTGATCAAAACCAAATAGCCAATTTAATTTCTAGTATGCCCCCCGGGAAAAACACGTTTAGGTATTTTATTTATTATTCTTTCTAAACAAATTTTACATCATTTTGTAGACAGTTTTTAAATTTTAAGAGAAAAAAATATGTTAGTAAAAAGTTATAGTCATTTGAATTTTTTTAAACCTAAAATATAATTTAAAAAAAATTAAATGACTGTAACTTTCTACTAACACATTTTTTTCTCTTAAAATTTAGAAACTGTCAACAAAATGATGTAAAATTTGTTTGGAAAAAATAATAAATAAAATACCTTAACGTGTCCATTTTTTTGGCAAATTACTAATTTAATTATAATTTTGGTATAAAGAACGCGACTGCTCCACACATTTCATGAAAAACAACCGGCACAGCAACCATCAATACAAGTTCAATTTCAGGTTGAAATTTCACTAATAAATAGAAATCAGTAGCGTATTTACGGTTGTATTTACCATCGACCTACGAAATCTATGAAAATTAAGGTATTTTTTATTGGCCATTCCACAGTAGTACCAACACCCCCCCCCCCCCCCCAGACGAAATTTGTAAATATGACACTGATTGAAATTTAATTTCGGGAATAACAAACATTAGAGGCATACAACATTTATGCTATTTGTGACTTCATATCCTCTAGAGGAGGCAAGTTCGATCTGGAGAGTCGAAATAAGTAAAAAAATTATGCAATGTATAAAACCAATTGGAATGAGTCCCTGAAAGTGTCCAGATGAACGTGATAAAAAAAACGACTTTGTGCAATAAAATGTTAATAAAAAAAATTAGCAACAAGATATTTTTATAAAGAATTTCATACGTTTATCGGGATACCTTTAGGACCCATTCCATTTTTTTTTTTTGCTTATTTCGACTCTCCAGATCTAACTGGCCTCCCCTACTCCCTTTTCCTACAGCTTTGTGACGTATACATGTCTATGGGGTTGAGGGCTTAAATTACTTGCCACCATCTGTTTAATTTAGAACATAAAAACACAGATCTGCCTTTAATGTCGTCTAGACCTAAAGTATTTAAGTTTATACTGTTACATCCGAGGTTACACCATACAGATAGTAAGGAAAATGTTTTAAATATGAGCTAAAAAAAAGTTATGATTTGAATCGTATATTTGCATAGGTAACCACTGCGTTTGCTACTTATCTTATTTTAAGATATTTGAGAAATAGGTACTGTTTCCTTTAGACTTCTTCGTCTTAGAAGGTAAAACTCGAATTACGAGACTGAATTACTTGTCTTACTTGTTTAATTTATCTTCTTGTTAAATCACAGCACAAGCTACCGGAAAATTCAAAATTAAGTTTCTAAAGCAGAAAATAGTGAGTTTTGCAGCGAGCTTTAGTAAATTTTGCATCTAGCTTCTAACTAAGAATAACAGAAGCCATTTAAACGCCACGCAACATTACGTATTTCGGAGAAATATACAAAATGTACGTAAAATTAAATTTCATTACGATAAGTTCTTGATTTCCGTATTGCTTAGAAGTTGAGCGAAGCCTTTATTTTTTGTGCTTCGAAATACCCGGATCAGAATTATTAACTATAATTCTAAAATTTTTAGTTTGAGCGAAGTGGGTTACTGTCACGTGACCCACCTCCGTTATTCTTATTGGTTAAAAAGGGCACAGAGTGAATTTTATTTCGCAATTACAGAACTCCAGAGATAATTTTGCAAGAAACCACTAACTTTACTGTAAATTTTCGTTATAAAAAAGTAATTTTTCCTTCAAACCGAGTGCTTGTTTTTCTTTATCTGAGACAGCCCTTGGAGAATTCAAGCCTAAGTACTAACGTACCGTGGGCGTCTAAAAAGAAGGGAAATGTACACGGGATTTGTTCCATAATCTGGAGACCTTAGGTATGAATGAGCGAGAAAAGTAGGATGGTTTAGGCTTTTGTAGCTGGACATTAAAGGAATGCATACGTAACGCGCCTCTTGTTGTTCTGTTGGGAAGAGTCAAGGGGGGGGGGATTATAGCGGCTAGTTCTTCAAAGCAAAATCCGTGAAATTACACAGAAAAAACTGCTATGTTATTTTCAATAATAGCATTATTCTTGACCACTCTCACTTTGGTTATATTACAGTTAATACTGTTTCAACAAAACATCATTAAAATATCCAAAAAAAAACATTGCTTTAAATATAGACTTATTATTTAGAGTTCAAAAGTAGTCTTACTTCTTTGAAAACTATATTACCATTTTTTCAATTACAAAAATACTATTGGAAACCAATAAATTACTACCTATTATTCCTTAGAGTATAGAATTGTTTAAGCTAAAACATTAAATTATTTGAAGAGAATGCTCTAATATAATTGGGTGAGAAATAGCGGCGGTGTGATTAAAATTAGAATATATTTTATTAAACGAACAAGAATTACAGTTTAAATAAAAAATCTAAAAACTAAGTGAGTAATCCTTATATCATGTTAATTAAAATAAACACTCCAATAAAACATATAAGGTATTAGAGAAATAATAAAAAGTATTAACTCAATGAGTTCTATTGTTGGCTGAAGTTTTACTTCTATTGCTCGCGGACACCCTTTGGAGAGGTTAAAATTATGCTGTTGGTATTTTGTTCGTTTAATACTCGTTTAAGCTTGCAGCCTGTTTGTTTATTGCGTTAAAGTTACGCCAAAAATAATAGATCTTTTGCAATTCTGGGGACTGGAGTGTTTCAGTGTTTGTGTGGACTGGAGTGGACTTTAGTGTTTTATAGTATGTAAGTAAAATAAATCTAAAAAGCTTTGCAATAACAATAAGTATTTCGATTAAATAAGTTATATATTCTTATAAATAAAGGTTTACTGAAACAATGATATATTTTGTATTGAATTTAGAATAGGGTATTACTGCATCAAATATTATTTGTTATATTTAAACGACCTATTAAAAACCAATGAAACCTTATATTGGAAGCAATTTTATAACCTATTGGTTAACAATGATAAACTAATCATTGAAGTAAACAGAATTTGTATTGTGCAATACGGAATAGAGTGTGTCATTGAGTGAATCGGTATCCAATTCAATATACGATAGTGTTTTTTCTGTGTATCGGTAGAAAAGGGATAAATCCCCAACAGCGCGGAGATGAGCGAGAGAAGGGAATTTTCTTGTGAGGACTGGGTCATTGATGGGTCGAATAGCTTTGGATAGAATCAAGGATGTTAAGTGTCAAGGTGATGCCGCTCCCCAGATGTGGGAACAGTACTCTAGGCTAGGTCTTATTTGGGGAAAATAGAAAGTGTGTATGTTGGAAGGGGAAAAGTATTATCTGGCTCGAAAGAGAAAACGAAGCTTTTTAGCTGCTGATGTGGCTACTGAGGTAATGTGTTTGTGCCATCTGAGATCATGTTCAAAAATGTTGCCAACAAGATCGAACATTTCTTTGTTCTGGAGGGCTTGGCTATTCATGTGGATGGGTGGAAGTATTTCCGGATTTTTTGCGTGACAGGGAGCAAGCCTGGATTTTGCAGGCGTTGAGTTGAACAACTTTTGTGGCACTTCCGTCATATAAGATTAATTAAAGATCTTGGAAAAGGGATAGGTGCATAGATCTGATTCTGGTTTGATTGTTGAATTCCTTGGAAACTTGTGCATTAACCTACTCAAAATCTAATTTTCTAATTTTCGCACAGTGTCCGTTTTGCTTAAAATGCGCCTAATATAGGTTTTAGAGCAAACAATGAAGGGACCTCGACCAGAGTTCAAAAACTTAACTTTCAAATATTGTAAAAGCTGATTTGACATGTTAGTATCATGAAAAAGGTAATCCATAATAAAAATATAAAGCAATTACCTGGACAAGACAAATACATTATTGCTATCTTGCAATGTAGACGAAACATAAGATTAAAGTGTTTTAGACAGAGCAATATGATCCTGAGCATAGAATATCAAAAAGGTAATGTGACACTAAAATGAAACTGAAATAAATGGCGCTATCTTAAGTTGATAAAAACAATTACTTGGATTATTATGCAAGTAGTGTATTACCTATGTTGGTTGGTTTGGTTTAATCACTAATGATTACTAAGCTCCATGGATTTACAAGTTTAAGATTAAGTAGATAACAGGATAAAACCTGCAATGATTAAGCATAAAACGTTTAATAAAAAAACCTAAAAGTACTTCTGGGTATTAAGTTAGCCCAAATAGGCGCACCCCCAACCCCCCCACCCCCCTATCGACATCCGATAAACAGAGATTATGATTTACATCACGTGGCCACGTATGTTTTTCCAGTTCTTACTTTTGAATTTCTAGATTAAAATTGGTAAGCCAAGCCGGTCAAAAGACCATGTATTAAAAAATTACCCGTCTTCCATTGCACTTCAATCAAATAAATTAAAATAAAAAATGGCGTATGTTTCTCCTAAGTCCACGCCCAAATGTATTAATTCTAATTGAATAGTGCCTCAAGGTCGTTGCCAGGCGTGCGAAACCTAATAATAATTAATACTTCTTAATTAACCTGTTGCTTTCTGGAATTATACAGGGTACTTAGTTATACCCTTAATTATGCGGGGCTGTAAGACAGTACTTAGGTGTAGGTACTTATAATAGCCTGGATTACGAGTTTTCGGGAGCTTTGAAAAGGTAAGAAGAATAAGATATAATTTGAAAAGAAATTTGTTGGCCCACTTTTTAAAAGCGTTAATAAACTTGTTCTCATTAAAAGTTGTCACAATGTACGTATTGTTACACAATATTTGCAATGAAAAACACGACAATACTAAATTAGGCATTGCGGTCAAATAAAAACGTTTTTATTGTTTCGCATATCTACCCGTTATAATAGTAAAGTGTTTTACGATAGGACTTTTATCCCATAATATTTAAAGTGGCGTCTATAGGCTTACGTACATAAATGCCAAGTCGTATTTACTTCGATCTAATAAAATTGAAAAAGTCTTGGGAAGTGTATTTGCTTACCCTCCAACGCATTTCCGAACTCCACTTGCAAAAACATCTTTATATACTACTCATCCGAAACATTGCAACACCTATAAATAATGCACCTAGCTTGATGAAATTTTGCAAATTTAGATATATAAAACATACAGGGTGTTTGAAAAGTCTTAATGTGGACAAATGTCTTCGGTATTAGAAAAGATAGAGACCCCAAATTTTAGGTGTATCTTATTGGATACCAAATCTACTTTTCTATGTAATTTAGCTTTTTCAACCCCGTTAAAAGAAACATTTTAAGGCAACCCCAAGGTCTGGCAAGCATTTAAAAATTAAAAAACGTGAAAAAAAGGTATAAATTTAAATACCTTTATTTCTCTTATTACCTTAAATGTTGGTTAAAATGACCACCATGAACTTCTTAGCAGTAATAAAGTCAATTTTGGATCTCACTTCTCACATTTTCGTGAATGGCAGGAAGTAACACCAAAAATTGATATTTATTTAGTACCCACTAAATTTTTTACAAAATAATATAGACATAAAAGATATTTTTGTCTCTGTATTTATGTGCCGTCATAAAATATTGACTTCAGTGACGCTTTAAGCATAACTCTACATGAAAATTGGGTGAGAAATAGTTAATGGATCTTCTAGAATATTCCTTTTAGATAATACATATTAATGAGAAAATCACGCAGGTAGGTGTAAAAGCAATTGTAATTATGTAAATTGCATATGAAAATTGGTCTGATAATACCTCACAACTTCCATTAAAGTTGTCATTTTTGTTTTAAGTGATAAGGATAAGATATACGAAAGGGATCTGTTTTGTAAAATTGTACAATAAAAAAATCTTTTTGACTTTTAATATACAGAAATGTTAAAAACACAAAGGGTTAAGGTAAGTGACTTGTTGTAGAAGTAGGTACTTAAAATAAATTCCAATAAACACGAAGTGTCGCCTTCTATTATAAAGAGTTCTAGGTAATTCTTTAAATTATATCGACGACAAAATTTACTTATTTAATTTTGTTTAGCTGAAAAGTTTCTGTTTTTGCGAGTAGGCATAGTTTAGCTTTCCCTTGAGAGGTGGAGATAATTTCGTTGTCAGAGATCAGGGGAGGAAAAGTGCTTCTACCGAAGTTTTGACTAATGTTTTTATAAACATTTTGTTAACATTTTTATTGAAGATTCAATAGTAGAAAATCATCATAAAATAAAATAAATGTTTATCAGACATGTACCTAGATATTGGTATCGGGGACAGATATTAAGTTTCAGTACAGCAAAGTTAATCAAATACCCACACTTGCTTCTCAAACGATTATCTCTTACATAGTATGTTTAAAACTCTTGTTACAACCTAGCTTTCTGTAACTTTAGATGATGCTACTAATTACAAAATTTTCGTTAAGGAATTATACACTTTGATAAACTGGTGTATCATCCATAAACAAATGCAACGAAATTATAATTTGGTGACCTCTGGGAGGGAATTAACTTTAAAAACAAAAAGCATGTGATTATTTATTCCCCAAGATGCGCGTGGTAGGATGTTGTTGCCAAATATATTGGTCTATTTCAGTTTTCTTAAACAACGCAAAAATGAGATTGTAAATCCTGGGGTTTTAAAAAATCTTTTATTTTCAAAATAAAAAAGCATTCTTTTTTAGATGGTAATTTACTGCTTTAAATGCGCAGTACCTACAGTAAATACCGAGGTGATACAGTGAATTTTTAATTATATGCGAAGCAGGAGACACTACAATGGCCTTTTTGTTCTTGTAACATAATTTTCCACACGCGCTGTTGCTACTTCCGTTTGGCGTGAATAAAATGATGCAGAGGATATCCCTGACTTTGAGTTTTACAGAACACTGCATAAAATACAACAAAAATAGCAGACTAAATAGCAGTAAAATAATTACATTTTTTGTTACTTTTACTTCTGTTGTAAGTTTCCATACAAATAAAAACCTTTAGCTTTTATTGAAATAAGATAGAAGATGCCAAATGGTGGGAAAGCTAATTTAATTTAAATATATTAGTTAATGCAAATAAAAAACTTTTAAGTTGAGATAACAGTGAATTATGTTGGTTTAGCAGAAGATCATAGGTACTTGACATTAAAGATAAATCTATTTATGCCAAAGATAAGTCAAAATTTTATAAAAAAAAAGAACTGTTGCTCATAAAGTAAACAAAACATCGTTAGTCGTGCAGTTATAAGATTAGGTTGGGCAAAAAATTACAGTAACTATACTTATTTTATTGGAAATAATTTTTTTAAAAGCTGTTCGGCCATAATATGTTATTAAAGAAATAAAGCGTGAATATAACCCCATAGAAAAAACAACAGAAAATGCTGTAAAAATCACCTGCTCAAAGCCTTTTCCCAGTCACAAGCTACGTGACAGAATACATAAAAACGAGTTTCCTAGAAATGATAAGATAAGCACCCGCTGCTTACCCCTTTGTACTTGTAATTTCCAAAAGTACTACAGTTACTTGAAATTCACTAACCAGCGATAGGCATACCCCAGTGTATGTAATCAATTAAAAAATGACACATTCTTAACAACACTCTTCTTCAAGGCGCACGTAAGCACAATGGTTCACTAAACTTGAAGAAACGACTGTAATCATTTCTGTGGCCAAATTACTTTTCATTAAGTTTAAATTAATCGAAATTAACAGAACTGTTTGTATTAATGTCAGACCAAATAGAACTTGTCGCTCGAAGCATTTGAGTTTTGAGTCACACACAAGCATCCTCTCAACTGTAGGTTCAACACGTGGTTCCTGGACCGTACTTAAACTCTTTATTTATCGTCTTTTGATTGGAACTAACATCACATCTTAGTACATGATAAGCTTAAATAATCTTTGAGGTGTTTATTCATGTCAATTTTTCTTTTACCAAAGAACACTGAATATCTACGTCTAAATCTCTATTTTTAAAAATTGTGTGATATCTCACTTAATACCTCAGCAGAAATAGAATTTTCAAAATATTTCTTTCAAAAATTTCAAATCAACAAAACAACGAAAATACTTCAAAAGCACCCAGATTACCTATTGTAAAAAAAAAACATAAATAGAACCGCAAGCATTGTAATTAATGCCAATATTTACCTACATCCTAATACTTAATTATTTGGTTTATTTAATGAAAGAAGAAAACTGACATAAAGAAAAGGAAAAACATCTTTCGCATTGGAGCGGCCCAAAATTCGCCCTATTTACACGTTTACGTTTTACCCTCTTTGCGTGAGTTTTTCACGTAAAACCCTTTGTTCTTTATAAATGACAAAATAATGTCTTGGGAAACTCCCAGTAATTTTTTAGGCCTTTTTTCCGGAAGATCATTTTCACACTAAATTAGCTTTTCCAATAACTGTTTTGTTAGGTTTTGTGTGTTACTTTGAGAATTTTTATTTTTTTAAAACGCTTATTTAAAACCATTTATCTTTCTTTTTTTACACATACATTTATCATTTCAACGTTCTTACCTAAGAGGATTAATATTAGATATTGCGCTATAGTACCATCCTGTACAACGCATTCTCATTCCCATTGTGTTTAATCGTATCTATATAGGGCCGAACAGTCATCGTCACATTTTAATTTAAAAAAGTAAATTTAGATAACTTTTACAAATTAAAAAAACGAAAAATCCAGCAGGACTGTGACATTACTAAAAATATTTTAATGAGTTATTCTGTTACCTTTTCTATTTTTTATTGACTCCATTGACACTGTTTCTTTTATTATTTTATGATAATAATTATTTATTGCATGACATAAATTTATTAAACTTACGTATATAGTTTTATTTAGAAAAAATTGTATCCACTTAAAAAAAGGTTCAGAATTAGGAGAGATATAGCAGCAATGTTCTAGTCTGCCTGTTATAGTTTATTATCCAGAAAAACTGATGCATCCAATTTAGTTTTAAAGGTATCAAATATAAAAGGAAAAAAAAATGGTGTAGGTAATAATTAAGAATTACAAATTCTGAAAATAGATTTTATAATCATACCACTATTGTCAGCAGTGACAGGAATTCATACTTAACTTGCTTTAAATCAGATTGCCTTTTATTGCTTATAAATGAGCTATGTAAATATAGCATGTCATTACCATCAAAGCTTAGTGGTTTCCTGGGTTTTTGTATATTTTTAATAATTAAACATAAATTAAATTTAATATATTTTTATTTTTAGATTCTTCCATGCTGTCTTCTCAATTTTTTTTATTTAATTATATTATCAAACCCCTAGGTTTTGTAGAAGGTTATTACTTTTAAAACATTATTATCACATTACAGATATGTTTATTAAATAATCATAATTTAACAAATCTAACTGAGCTGTGGTCTGAGAGTGTAAAAAGTATTTAAATTATTTTAACATCGCTGGATAATTTACTATGTAAGCAAGCAGTGAAAATTGTTTTAAGTGCAAACAACACGTCACTTTTGCTTCAAAAAATAAACAATTTAGCACTTACATGCTGGTAATCGATGCCTAAATAGATAATAGTAAAAATATAGGTCATAAATTATTATCATACCCGGTATTGAATTACATCATACTTTTATTTGAATTTTATGGGGCCACATACACTGACAACGCGTATTGAAACAATTTAGTATAGAATTGGCTTTGCATCCATTTTTATTATTACAACTCAGCACCTTCAAATGTGCTGGAGCTGAACTATAGGGTAGGTACTGTTTCCTCCCTTTACATTCTCCACCCTAATCCTATACTTAGGTACACAAACAAATATAACACCATGTTTGCTGGGGGTGGTTAAATTTCATTTAATTTTGAAAACAATGATTATGCTGTGTCTCTTATATCATGTCACGACGTGTCTACATCTCCTAAAGACAGTATCAATATTCCTAATTAAATTATTCATTTATGTTATCTACATAATATTAGAGCCCCAATATTATAGCTTCTCCAGAATATCTATACGTACCCCAAACATATTAATATTTATGATGAAAATTAATTTTAAAATGGGTAGCACAAGTAGGTAATTTTGTACGTGAAATAAGTAATCATCAGCAATTTTTAAACATAGAAAAGCATTTTTTTTCTTGGATGCATTTTTGTGATGAATATAATTTAATAATGATAAACGGCTAGAAAAAAGGTCATGGACGTAGTTAAGGGGGGCTTGGAGTACTTAGCACCCCCAAAATTTATAACCCTCCACCCTATGAACAAAATTTTTGGCCATAGAATAATGTGTAGGGCTTAAGCACCCCTGAATTTGACTGCCTAGCTACGCCTATGGAAAAGATTTTTGGCTGTGGTAGGTATATTTTATCCTTCAACTCTGTCAACGCCAGTAAGTAGGTACCTAAGTAAGTAGGTATACTTCTCGTACCTAAGTAGGTATATAAAATATTATAGATAGACACATAAAAGTTATTGAAAGTTGAAGTATATAATGGTAAGACTGGTAAGTAGGTACCGAGGTAGGTACATTTGTTGCTAAATAGAGAAAGTAAACTGCTTAGTATAACATTTGTTTAAAAATAAAATTGCGACTAAACTTACTTTTATCAAATCTTATCAATGACATGACAAAATTTTGGTTTGGATATTGGCAACTAAGTACCTACCAACCTCGACCTTACATGTTCCACTGATTTTTTTTAATTGCATGTGTATAAAGAATAACTAGAAATTACTAAGGCGGATATGATGTACACTACCTAATTATGCATAGTTTTTTTGCAGATTTTAAATCAACTGATTTAATGAAAGTGGTCTCATAATGATATAACCTGTTAGCATTATTAACATTTTTACATTTTAGGTAATTTATTCATTTTAATCTGAAATAGGTAAGCTATTTAAAATGACGATGAAAAATATCGAAAAAGTTCAAATAAAGCAAGCTATGCCAGACGTGAGTAAATGTCTGAGAATTTAAATTTCAAAATAATCTGCTTTCCAAAATAGAAATGAAAATCGGCGCTCTCTCGACCGAAAAGAGAACAAATTAAATAAAAAACTTACCGCTATAGCCATACACATTGAAAATGGAGTTTCCTAAGTACCACGAAACGTGGATAAATATCACAGAATACAAAAACACCACGAACGTCAAGCCCTAGAGAGGACGTTTTTACTTTTGCTCACAGGATGGGCCTTCAAGATGGTTCTTGGACAAAATCATGAACTGACGTCAGTCGCTAGCTCCTCCCCCTCGTTCTCAGTACAATGACGAACCCTTACCTCTGACGTCACGGATGGGCTTTCTTTTCTACCTTATTTAGATTGTATACGTCCATCTTTGTTTTATCGGTGAGGTTATCGATCGAGGTCGTAGAGTCACGCCCACATATATGCAACCCACAATACTTCCAACATTTTTCCAAGCTAGATGCTCGTGTATCTGGTAGATATTTAAAATACTGTACTGTCAAGATAAATCTAGAGCCCTATGTTAATATTTTTCCTCTGTCACCCAATTAAAATTAAAGTTACAGACGCTGTCACTTGCAAATGCGAAAAAAGACAAATTGACGAATTTCCACCCCCTTTTTGCTTGTTGTGTTCAGATGGTGCAATATTGCGCAAAAATACGATGCAACGCAATTATTAACACATCTCTGCGTAGGCTGTAAACGTTTGAAATCGCTTTACCCTTAAACTAAGCCTTTTAGAAACCACGGACTGGTATTGTACAGGAAATTAAAATACAAAATCTATACTTGTAGTGTTTTATTAAAACCAGAACTTAAGCAAAATTATTATAATTAACAAAAATAAAATACATCAATGTTTTGGTATTAAAATAAGAGGGAATAAATATTTGGACCTCAACTACAATATATTCTCTCTTTATAATATTAAACATTCAAATCACACTATATTGCCTTATTGCTTTCAAGTCAATCAATTCATTTATTTACATTTAGATCTGTTTAAATACCTTTTTTGATAGAATTTTTAAATTTAATTATCTAGATAGCTTATTTTATCAAAAAGTAACCTTGAGGCGATTGTTACCATTTTTTTATATATAAATCACATCATCATATATCTATGCCTTATAGATAACTCTGAATCAGTATATGACTTATTATAAAATTCCCTTTTATGAGAATTAAGTTCCGTTGTAAGGTAAGAGGAAGAGGTGTCAGACACATAGGCGTAGTTAAAGCTTGGGGGTCCTTGGCACCCCCAAAAATGTACAACCCTCCATCCTATGAACAAAATTGTTGGCTATATACTGAATAGAGTCTAGGACTTGAGCATTCCTGAACTTGACCGACTACGCTTATGCAGAGATCGCGGAAACTGCCGTCCTCTCATTCTTTCACCACTGTCCAAAGCCACTTTAACCGGGCACAGCCTTAAAGATCTAAGGCTGTCTAGTTAAAGGGGCGCAAGAGATTCGTGACCACCGTCTGAAGCCAAGAGAAAGACGTAAAGATTCCAAATGCTGACCGAGATTTAGAATCTAACGCCACCCAAAAATAAACAATTGGTAATAACCGACTCAAGACCATGTTACCATAAAAAGCTCGCCACCTTCAAAAACGAATCGTCCTTATTACAGCCCTGATTTTGTTTCGTCCATGCGCATTTATTAGGAAAAATAGAATATATCGTTTCGAAAACTGTACAAAAAGGTGTTACCCTAAGAACCCAAGGCCATCTTTACAAAACTATTTTTAAGGGTGGGACTGAAGGTTTTCAAAATAAGTATTCTTGACCCAAAGGAACAAGGAATTACTGGCCCGGCAACCCAACGTAAGGGAATTTAACTTTTAAGTAAAAGGCAGGAACATTACTATTTTTTTTTTGATACCCCTCATTTTCGATAGTAGGACATTAAAAATTTAAGGGGACTTACCCCCCACCCTCCACCCCTCAGTCGAGTTGTCAGACGTGTCATTTCTGGTTCAGTTAAAAGGAAAACATTTCGAAAAGCTTTAGCCCTAATTAAATAAGTACCTACTTTTGTTAAAAATGGCCACCGACTTTTAGGTTAGTGTGATTTTAAGGAGAATTCGTTCAGTATCCAAAATAATTGTTAATAAATTTGTTTTAGCTTTAGTCAGTGCCGGCTTATGAAATTTCAAAGTTGTATATCTCTGTTCCTACTTACAGGACCCGTACCAAATTTAGGGGGTTTTATAGTTGGCCCCCTGGCAATTTTTTGGTAAAGAAAAAACATTTTGTAATTTGCGAAAAAAAGTTGAATTTTTTTAGCCCCCTTGGGAAAAAAATGAACCCGTTTAGGTATTTTATTTATTATTCTTTCTAAACAAATTTTACATCATTTTGTCGAGAATTTTTGAATTTTAAGACAACAAAATTTGTTAGCAGAAAGTTATAGTCATTTGATTTTTTTTAAATTATATATTAGGTTTAGAAAAATTCAAATGACTATAACTTTATACTAACATATTTTTTCTTTTAAAATTTAAAAATTCTCGACAAAATGATGTAAAATTTGTTTAGAAAAAATAATAAATAAAATACCTAAACGCGTTTTTTTTCCCCAGGGGGGGCTAAAAAAAAATTCAAATTTTTTTCGCAGATTACAAAATGTTATTTTTTCTTTACCAAAACATTCCCAGGGGGCTCACTATAAAAACCCCTAAATTTGGTACGGGTCCTGTAAGTAGGAACAGAGATATACAACTTTGAAATTTCATAAGCCGGCACTGGCTTTAGTCTTAGTTTTATTGACATATCAGTGACCATAGTTAACTTGTATCAGCATTAGGGCTTGTATACTGCTGGCACAGCTTTCGAGCATAAAAATTTAGCTTTTAAGTTATGTATTTGTACAGAAAATAATACGCTCCGAGACTGGTAGCAGTGGCGCAATGCAAGTAGTGGACAAGCCTTAATATATTAAAATTAATATATTACTTTGTGGCACAGAATATACGATTATTAAATCTAAGTACAATCTTAGTTGCTTTTACAATAAATAATACGGAATGTCACATGCGGTTAAATAATAAGACTTTATAGGGGTTAAAAGTCTTAATACTCATAAGTACCTTAAAATCAACAAGAGATCACTTCAAGGGAAATTATAACGAAATAAAATAAAACGAAAGAATGTACCAAACTATTGACTTTTTTTCAAAATTTAGGTCTATCTGCAATTGACTAAAGACTAAAGTAAAAAAACCTGTTACAAATCTAAAATTGTAAAATTGATTTAATTGAAAAGATGCAGTCACAGTGATATGCAGGTAACAGTCTTTTGAAACACAATTGACATATACGTAAATAGTTAAAAATATATCTATAAAGTCAACACTTTGGTTCAACGCAATTATTAAAAATAAAATAAACCGAACAAGAAAACAATAAAATAAATCGAAAAAGAACAAATAAAAAGGGATTAATTGCAAATAGCTACACTAAATTTAAAATTAAGTGTACTTTATTAAAATGCAGTAATTTACTAAGATGGCAAACAACTAAAGTAATTTAAAACTTTAGTAAGTTAAAATTAAATTCTTTTTACTATGCTTAGTTTATTTAGTACCTGGGCCAAAGCTAGTGTGTTAAATTTTAGGCGCGTGTTAAATTTGCAGCAATAACATTAAAACATGTTTAGAAAGATATGTGTTTTGTAAAAATATTGCCCTTAGCTCGGCTAGTGTCTTCAGAGCTGTAACAATATTTTTTAATGTCAGTTTGACATAAAACAATTTTTTTGCATAAGTTTAATCATTTTTAAACAGTTTTATTCCTTAAAATTTCTGTATAACAAGGAATCCTCGAAAATAAAAGATTTTAAACTTTAATGACCGAAGTTCTAAGAATGAATAAGTCTAAATTTAGGTAGGTACTACTTGTTTTACAGCTCAAATATTTAAGTAAATATAGCCACAGAAACACGAGATTCAAAATGTGATTTATTTTTAAATTCAGCTAAATTTTCTACCGATTTTTGTACCCTACTAAATGAGTATTTAGTAAAAATATATTGTTTCAATTATTGTACAAACTTTGAGTTCCTTATATTCGCAAAACGTTTATCATTTTAAGATTTAATATTAATTGTTAAGCGACGGGTGCTTTATAATCTCTAAAAGACGCAACTGCTGTCGATTTCTATTAATATTACTTAGCTAGTTGTTTAGATCAATAAAATTCGGTTCAATTAACAAGGACAGATCCCTGAGAGTGCAGACATTAAATCTTGTTCCTTACTTGTTAGATTATTTAGAATTTTTTGTTATGAACGTAGACTAAATGTTAAAAGACGAAATATCACGTTTGTACCCCAAAAGGAACCTGCCTCTTAACTCTTGTTAAAATGCTAATTACAAAAAGGTGTAATAATGTTTAAAATTATGTAATTCATTTTAACGTAACCAAGTCTTTAAGTAAATAAAGCATAAATTAACAAGTAATATAATTGCACTAAACGTGACGCCTCTTTAGAGCAACGTCATTTTCGTTCTCCGGAGATTCAATTTTTTCACTAGTTGTAGCTTCCCTTGATGCTATATGTGCTTCCTTTGATGCTAGATGTGCTTCTAGGGCTTCTTTTACCAATTTCATGGAATTCGGTGGGGGAAAATCGTGTGTTGTTACCGAACTTGGATTTCTAGAGTGACTACGTGAATGTCCTCTGCTGTGCAGGCCTTCTGCAAATACTTAAAAAATATTTTTTTTGGTAATGTTATTCTCAATATATTTTTTTGGGTACAAAATCAAAAATTTCACTTACGCTTATCTAAACTAATAATTGAACCAACTATTTCATTGGCGGATATTACTTTCTCTTCTTCAAGCAGTTTTCTTCTTCGAACTAGCCACCAGTCTGTCAAAAATATACCTAACGCCAATATTTTGATTCCAGCGCATAACCCAACATACCTGTAGCGAAACTGTTCTATGTCGTAGAGAAGACATCTTCCTAAAATTGGATAAAATTACACATAAGCCCCTAACTGATTGTAGGATATTTTTCCAGCAAGAATATTTTCAAACTGTCACCAGAAGTAAAAAAATCGTAGTATGGATTTGGTAGTTGGTAAGCTGGATATGCCTGCCCATGGGCGCCCGCACACTTTTTTCTCAGGGGGGCAAAATAAAAAAAATTAATATATTTAAAAAAAAAATTATTTGTAGTGATGTATACAACTAGACTAATAATTAAAAACAGAAAAATTCGGTCAAAGGCAAGCTATACTTGCAAAATTAGTGTTCCGTGCCATCAGCCCCCCACTTAACCTGAGCAAACCTCGGCCGCCCGATGTCCCCCAATCTGCCGCGCTACCCGCTGCCGACAGCACCAACGCCGTATCACATCGCGTATGCGCGGAGTGGGGAGCGTTTCGACGGAGCCAAATTAAAAATTGTGAAAAACGTTTAAGGATAAAAGTTGTTCCTTACACCGTGAGAAATGTTTTTTGTCGAAACACTTTTTCTCTAGAACTAACCCAGTAAACCAACTACAGTTTCAGAAACATATCTGAAACAATAACTCCGAGATTTGAAACGTTTCGTATTTTTCTTCAGAGATATTTGTAAAACATCCCTGAACCCATAAATGACCTACCTAAAATAGGTTTCACTGAAACATTTCAAAGATTGATTTATGAAACATAACCAATTTTAGTTTCTGAAACATTCTTGAAACCATAAGTGATCTATCTCAAACACGTTTCACTGAAACATTTCAAAGATCGAGTTATGAAACATTACCAATTTTTTATATATTTGTAAATGAGAATCAGCTCTCTAACCACCTGACGATACCTTATATTATAAGGATATGAAATAAATGATGTTAAAACAGCTATTCTCCGGGCTATATGCCCCTCCGAGCCTGGATTACACACCAAAATTTGCCGTATTTTGAATTTTGACTAACACTGTTAGACAACAAAATACTTGGTTCTTGGTTTGACTGCAAGAAACTACCAGGAAGAAGGAAGCCTTTTCTTTACAGGATAAACGAACATGCCGACCTTTCGAAACAGCAATCCTAAAAGCTAAACATGTCGAACTGCATAAGCAGTATGACACAGGCAGCGCCATCCATTAGCAGTTTCAAGCAGTCGGAGGAGTAGTTTTTAGGACATATTTTTGAAACATGCATAGGTACGCAACATTTCGGAAACATGTATGAAACCTTCAAAAGAATGTTTCAAATGTTTATAGGTATTGCCAAACTGATAAGCATTTCACAAATGATTCATGTTTTCTGGAACATTTCTGAAACATGTATGAAACCTTCAAAAGAATGTGTCAAATGTTTATAAATATTACCAAATTGAAACATCCCACAAACGATTCGTGTTTAATGGAACATTTCTGAAACATGTATGAAACCTTCAAAAGAATGTTTCAAATGTTTATAAGTAATACCAAATTGAAACATCTCACAAATGATTCGTGTTTACTGGGAATGGTTCTGCGTTATAAGGAAACGGTTAAATTGTTTATAACAATTGATCGCGCTACAATTTTTCAATCCTGATATTTTTGGCTCAATCTATACCAAATTCTCAATGTTCATGATTTTTTTCAGATTTTTCTGAGCCATTTTCTTGGTGATGATGGTGGGGGACAGCAATTTTTCAGCGTTTTTCCCGAAAAATGTTTTAAAAAATGCATCAAAAATACATCATAATATATATTGTTGAATTCGTGCTTCAATACGCTCCCATTTGACACTCTAGACGGTGCCTTTGAATTTTTTTTGTCCATTTCCCAATTTATCCCCTAAAATTAACCCCAGAATCAAAATTCAACTTTTTATACTTCACATCTATAATTGTGCTAAATTTCAAATTTTTACGTCGAATACTTTCAGAGAAAATCGCTTGTGACAGACGGACGGACACCGAAATGATTCTGTTTTGCTAGTTTAGCCCAGTACACTAAAGAAACATGTTAACAACTGCTTCATTAAATAAACATGCAGGCTGCAGAAAATTCATAGTAATTTGGCTGCCAGTTGCATTGAGTTAAGACTGGGTTTAAATAATATTCCTAATCCTAATTGAATTTTTTGTACGTGGCTTTATAAAGATGTTCGAACATCAGAAAAATATATACTACATTTATGATAAGAAGAAATGTTATTTATTATAAAAATAAAAGATATCTGGCAATTCGTCCAACGAAAAGTACGAAGTATGACAATCTCACAATCTCATGGAGGGCCACGGCCCCCCCCCGCCTGGCCCTCCCCTGCGGGCGCCCATGGACAGGTCTGTATCACGGAAATTTCTTAATAATGATGAAAAAAAAAGGCTCAAAACGTATTTTAGCCATAATGTGTAAGTACACTGTTGAATTCAGAATAAAGAGGACTTCTAAAATTTGACATTAAAAAATCAGGATAAAAAAATGAATTTGATGATCGCTGCCCAAAGACGAAACGTCGAATAAAAAAATAACGTAATCTGTAAGTTCACTAAAAGTTGCTATAAAAAAGTTTTATTAGTTTTGCCCTATCTTTCATATTAAATTGCCCTATCTTTCAAAAAAAATTAAGTTAAAAATTCGCAAATTCAGTTTTTCAAAATAGCTCGAAAATGAAAAATCTTCATCTTGGACACCGTGTAGATATAAGAAAATTTTAAAGAATTTTTTTACCAACGATACATGTAAACATGTCCGTGCCATGCGATTCAAATTCAAAAGCAGTAAATATTGAAGAAAGCGTTACATTTACCTCCTTTCGAGCCACATGTGCTCTTCCACAACAAGCAAGTAGAGTCAATAAGATTTCCGAATAGAATGGGCGCTGGAATGTACCCAAATAATCGGAATATCACAAACTGCATTCCTAAGGCAAATGATCTTTCTTCTTCATTGACAGACCTACAATTTAGATTTAAAGATTTTGAATAATGTACACGTCAACACCAGGCGCGGCCCGTGAAATTTGAAAGTTGCATATCTCTGTTGCTACTTATGGGACCCATACCAAATTCAGGTTTTTTAATAGTGAGCCTACTAGGAATGTTTTGGTAAAGGAAAAAAATATTTTGCAATTTGCGAAAAAAGTTGATTTTTTGAATTGACCCACCAGGGTAAAAAATTAGATATTTTATTTATTATTTTTTCTAAACAAATTTTACATCATTTTGTCGACAATTCTTAAATTTTAAAAGAAAAAAATGTGTTAGTAGAAAATTATAGTCATTCGAATTTTTTCAACCGAAAAATAATTTAAATTTTCGGTTGCAAAAAATTTAAATGACTAACTTTCTACTAACAAATTTAAGAATTGTCGACAAAATGATGTAAAATTTGTTTAGAAAAAATAATAAATAAAATATCTAAGCGTGTTAATTTTTTACCCTGGTGGGTCAATTCAAAAAATCAACTTTTTTTCGCAAATTGCAAAATATATTTTTTCTTTACCAAAACATTCCTAGTAGGCTCATTATTAAAAAACCTGAATTTGGTATGGGTCCCATAAGTAGCAACAGAGATATTCAACTTTGAAATTTCACGGGCCGCGCCTGGTCAACACCTTAAAACTCTGAGCAACATTCTTCCCTTTATTATATATAAAAATAATAATACATAGCTTTTACAGGGTTTTATTAGGCTCAAATTAAAAATTTTATTATAATCAGGTAGTACTATACATAATAATTAAGAGCATTTATTAATATAATCTTACCATATAAACAGAAAATAACCATCTTTTTTACACACATTACCTAATTTTTATATAGGTAAATTATAGATTTAGATTGTGATTTATAATTATTTAATATTATTATTATTATTATTTATACAGTTTATTTCAAATTTATTAACACGAATGGACTTACTAGGTATTACCCAATTCTCTTACCTTAAAACTATCATCAGTAAAGGCATCTGCGTGATTGCCACGATAAACGTCATAAAAAATAGTAATATCAAAAATGGATATATGGTATGACATTGTGAATTGCATGGTCCTGCCGTAGCTACAGGCACTATAGTCACCTCAGAGAAATCACTCTCGAGTGGGGAAGCGTAATTTATGGAAGAACCATTTTTTAAGCTCATATTTCCATGTATACCTAAAAGATAAGGTTCGTTAAAAAAAGGCAGTAAAATAAAATATTTCTTAATAAATGAAACTCTCCACCTACAGGCACAATTGGTGTAATTGGAGCTCAAAATAGACGTGCAACCTGCATGACAAGGACTAAAATAGGTCAATCCATTATTTCCACAGACAGGTTCGACGTCATTCATGCTGCATTCGCATCCGAAGTTGCACGAAGCGGTCAAATTGACTTGAAAGGGCTGAGTACTATTAAAATATGGAATCGTGGTTCCCGCCATCTTTAAATTGTCGCAGCCCAAGAAGAAAAGCAGACCATAGCACAGAAGGCAAATCGTATTTGAAATTAGCACGAACTGTACAGCTCCTTTTGGCCTTAGTTCCATCTTTTTCAGTACTAGGCCTCCCATGAATATTCCTATGCATGCTCCTGGAATCGCAATGGATCCTGCAAAAACAGATTTAAATTATTTTCTTTAATTGTGCACAGTGTAGTATCCACTTACCAGTAAAAACACTAGCTTGGCTTTTACCCAAACTAAACTGAGTTTCAAGGTACTTAGGGAGAAATACCACAAATCCAGAAACGATTACAAGTTCCATACATGCTCCCAAGCAGGTTATCATGTATATTGGATTTGAAGCCAGCCTCCACATTGATCTTGGAATATCTATAAAATACCCAAATGTAAAATTAATCTTGTGAGGGTGACTTTTACCTTTTACCACTTACCTTTGATATCTTTTCCATATGCATCTTCTTCTTTAGTATTTGCATTGGCCTGTTTTTCTTTTTCTTTATTCTCTTTGTTAGCGGAACTAGTACTGGCCCCATTTGCAGCAGCTTGTTTCTCCATCAAGCGTATCTTCTCCTTTTCGTGAGTAAGAACTTTTGGAAATGAGAAGAAGGGTATAGCCACAATTATGAGAAGAAGACCGCATAGAAGAAATCCTCCCCACCACATTCCTACCCATCTACTATCACCAGCGCCTATGGATATAATTTTCGAAAACGAGTCCATGTGGAAGGAGAGCAGATATGCTCCAAGCAGGAATCCAAGTACTGGACCAAATGCTGCCATACTATACATACACCCTGAAAATAAATAATGGAAAGCAGATGACAGTCGATGTCTTCTAGACAGGGAGAACTTACCTATATAAATGGAAGAACTCTCTGGTCGTACGTGGTCGTCAATGTATGTAGTACCTAAAGTGAAAAGCGGTGATCCTCCACAACCTAACAGTAGTTGGGCTAACACGAATAAAAGTACTGGCCCTGTAGTAGAAGGTGATCCTTTAATACAATTGTCCCCCCTTATGTTATTAGGCGCCAAAGGAGGTGATGATAGACCCGATGATAGTCTACCAAGTCCCATGTCTTGCTCATGTACAGTCACTACGCGGCACATATTCTCGTCAGTATTGTTCTCTACTGTAACCCCTACATTCTCGTCCGCGATAAAATGGGGAACCATAAAAATAAGAGATCCGATTCCCATTATCACTGCGCCTACACCAATCCACACGGGAATATGGCGCTTGCTCCCCAAATAACTTACGAATATCACTGTTATCACATTTCCTATTTCATAAGACGACGCTACTACTCCAGAGAGACTTGAAGGTATTTCGAATCGTTTTTCAATTGTTGTTATCACAGAATTAATGTATCCAGAACTTAGGGCTTGCTGTAGTGTCACCAAGAAGGACAGCAGCAGAACAAAGAACTGCAAAGAATGAAACATGGTTAGTAATTGATCGCCAAAAATAGATTACATAAAAAATTGCGTAAACTGTTGGAACTATCACCCACCAGTATTTACTTTTCATATTCTTTATGGAATCAGGATGTATAATTTTAAAAGTGTTTGTTTTTGAATCTGTAAAAGTTTCCATCAGTACTACTAATAATTCAAAGAAATTATTAAACACGAGTATGTTTAAAAAAATTGCTTGAAAAATGATATTTATGGCAGATTTTAAATCAAAGCGAGATTGAAAGCTTATTTCTGTTGCTGGATAACCTTTTAAGTATGCTTACCTCGTTAGGTAATCTCAACCCAAAGGTCTTCCCAAGGCCGTATTTAGAAATTTTGAAGTGGTATATATCTGTTCCTACTTACGGGACCCATGCCAAGTTTAGGGTTTTTAATAGTGAGCCTACTAGGAATGTTTTGTTAAAGAAAAAAAACTGTTTTGTCATTTGCGAAAAAAGTTCAGTTTTTGCGGAACCCTCCCAGGAAAAAAATTAACCCGTTGAGGTATTTATTTATTATTTTTTCTAAGTAAATTTTACATCGTTTTGTCGACAATTCGTATTCAATTTTAATAGAAAAAAATGTGCTGGTAAAAAGTTATAGTCATTTGAATTTTTTTAAACCTAAAATATAATTAAAAAAAAATTCAAATGACTATAACTTTCTACTAACACATTTTTCTCTAAAAATTTAAGAATTGCCGACAAAATGATGTAAAATTTGTTTAGAAAAAATAATAAATAAATACCTCAACGTGTTTTTTATCTGCGGGTGGGGGTGAGGCTCCGCAAAAAAAAATCAACTTTTTTTGGCAAATTACAAAACACTTTTTTTCTTTACCAAAACATGCCTAGTAGTAGGCTCACTATTAAAAACCCTAAACTTGGCATGGGTCCCGTAAGTAGCAACAGAGATATACAACTTCAAAATTTCTAAATACGGCCTTGGGAAGACCTTTGGTTTAAAATTGGTCGAGGAATACCGTGGGAGTAAGATACACTTTTATTTTAGATATACGGGATAGAGGATGGAAATTCATGAAAAGAATAATTTATATGCTAAGCTAAGTTTGTTTTCCAGAGCTCTTAAACAATCAGATAAAAAGTTTGTGTTACAAAATATAAAAGTTATTTTCACTGAAGCCTTTCTTTAACCCTTCTACTTCCAAGTAATAAATTAAATCTGAATTCTTAAGGCTGTCAATCACAGTGTTTATGGTGCAACAAAAAGATAAAATAGAACTGCATTAAAAAACAGACATTATTTTTTATAGCTTGTGTGTTCATAAAATATTTTGCGTCTTATGAAAGTTCAATGCACCACACGAAGGTCTTGTAAAAGAAAAATATGGGATTTGTGGACCTGCCTTACCAGGGACGTAACCGGGGGATTGTGTGTTATGAAAGTGTGATAAAGAAAATTTAAAAAAATACATTTTTTAACATTTTCACTTGACTACATTTTACAAGTTGATTAAATTTGTCTGTCTAGGTTTTATGACGATGATAATAATTATTTAGTCATCAAAGAGGGTCAAAAAATATATTTTAATTTGCAACTAAAAATATACTTGCCTTGATGCTAGCAAGATTCTGAACGCAAGAAGGCCTAAAGCTAAAGATGCCGCAATCCTTTGAATCCCTTTGTATCACAGGTGCTTCGTTGGATCTGCCGAGAGTTCCAACGGCCGATTGGACTGCCCGATGTGGATCAAAACCGGCGGAAGGATTCCGACTGTGGCATTTGATTACGGTGTCAGTACCATGGCAGAATGCCGTGGTACATTTTGTGGTTGAGGCGTCGTCAGAACACGACTCGACTTGCTCCTCGGGGATGCTTTCGGAGTACAAACCGGTCATGGCGTACATTGATTCTTGCCGCCTGTTTGGAGGAAAAATTAATACATTTATAACAGTTTTTTTTAGTATTTAAACTTGAAACAACAAATTATAATAAAGTACCTACAAAAGCAATGATGCTTACCCAATTGTATGAGGTAAGACAAGCTTAAATCACTTAAATTCATAAAAGAACAACCTTGAATAAACTACAGAGGTACAAACAACAACAAAGGAGTGAGGTACCTAATGGTATTCCATCAATTTCTTGTAAGCAACATATCAAGCGAAATAAAAATATTTCAAATCAGTCTTGTACGTGTATGTACAGACGTGAAGAAATTTATGACAGCTGCCAAAAAATATTAAGTGTAATCTCTGTAGACGTGTTTTTTAAGAAAGCAAAGGATTTTCATTTTATGACTAATGTTTTTGTAATTTTGAAAGCTTTGTGTAAGCGATGCACGATAAAAGACGAAAACCATAAAGAATTGAGCTCTGTTAATTTTGAAATTGATTGCTGCTACTTGAATATCAAACCAAAAGGTCAGTAGTCCGATAAATGACTTCGTCGGCCCACGCTGCAGGAGTTTTTCTTCCACCACAAACAATAAAATGACTCATTAAAATATTCTAAGCATACGTATTCTAATTTTAAATAAACTAAGTTTACGTTACTATAAAACAAAATCAAACAAATTGATATTTTGTTCAATCATTGAAAATTTGTGTCGTTTGGTAGTTAGTCTTTTATAATTATCAAACGTATTTATTGTTGAATTTGTATTTTTTAGACATGGTTTCCACCGACTCTAGCTGTAAAAGGAGATTCGAATGCAGTGTTATGCGTCAAATTTGTTCCATCTTGCATCCTGTACCCATACAAGCCAAAAGCAGACAGTTTTGCAAAGAAGCAGATCCTATATTTGAAGTGAAATAAATATAAAAAGTTTTCGGTGTTCGCGTCTTTTCGGTGTTCGCGTCAGTGTGGTGTTAATAAAATGTGTTTTTTTTATATTTAAATGTTTCCAGAATGTCTAAACAGTGTATGTTTAATAATACCAAATAAAAATTAAATAAGAGTAATTGTTCTTCAAAACACGAATATGATTGAATTTAAGCAAAAATGTTTTCTTTCTATTGGAAGTTACATTAAATTAATTACTGTTGTAATTGAAACAATAATAGCTATTTTGCATCAAATGAGGTGCATATTCTTACAAATAAACTTCCAGTGAAACCAATGATAGTTTGCATTGAATTTAGAACAGGGTATTACTGGCATCCATTAGAAACCAATGAAACCTTATATTTCAAACAATCTTATAACCTATTGGTTAACAATGATAAACTACTCATTGAAATAAACCGAATTTGTATTGTGCAATACGGAATAGAGTGTGTGAATTGAGTGAATGGGTATCCAATTCAATATACGATAGTGTTTTTTCTGTGGAAATTCCGTTTGAAAATCCTGAATGGCGTCCCGTGTTGAATAAACCCACTGGCCATCAACCCTTCTACCATTTCTAAAGTAACTTTCAATCATAAATGCTTTTTGTTCTACCGTGATTACCATATTTAATTTTCTTAAAAATAAAAACTTGAAGTTCATTCACCTAAACCTTTTATCTATGTTACCTTTCAAGAGTAATAATTCAAGACATGCATGATAGATTCCACGGCATACTCAGAGGAAGTTTTTTTTTAATCTAACGTTATTGAATAAATCAACCCCTAAAGGGGGAAATGGGGGTTCAGTTTGTAATGGAGTAAAATTGTTATACCGCGGACGAAGTCGCGGGCGAAAGCTTGTAAAAAATAAAATCTGTCCCAAAACAAGTCGTTCATCATCATCACCAACTCTGCGAATCACGAGCATAACTACTAATTGAAAATATAAAAAATAATACAAGTTATGTCATAAATAATCCAGCTACAAAGACAAATAATTGGTAAACGATTTGAACTAACAAAATTAAACACAATTGATGTAATAAATCTGGTTTTTGATTTGTGCGCTAATATGTTTAGACGTAGCCAAATTCTTCAATAACACCCAAATTAAACATTTAGACTATAAATTATTGGGTTTTTGCTAATTTAAAGGTGGAAAGAATTGTGTGTTTTTTTGGAAGATCAAGATTAACAATTATTTCTTGGAAAAGTTTAAATTACATAGAAAAAGCTTAATGCATGAAGTGAAAGGTGTGTGTTTAAGTTATGAAGCCCACCAGTGGTTTTACAAACACATGCGAATGGTTGTTTTGTTAATTAAAATAATTCGCGCGGGTCAATGTTACGGTGAATTAAAAATGATAATTAAACTGAAGTCGTGTCGGTGACCACTTCTCTTTTTGTAATATTTAATTTTACTTAGCTTGGTTAATATCCTAATTGGTCGCATTAAATCATTAAGCTTATGTTTATGGTTAAAGCAACAAATGGGCTTTATATTACTGCAAAATTGCAAGCGAACATCACCTGTTTGAAATATTTTATTTATTTAATTATGAAAATGCTTCACGCGACTCAAAAAATAGTTCAAATTTGAGCGTCCGTATTTTTTTTAAGCCAACTGAGTAAATTTCAAGTCCATTATAGAATGATTATTTCTCTGTCCAATGGCGAAAATACGTTATTCTTTGGGAAATTTTCTTTCGGAACACTGCAACGAGAAAGTTGGAAGCAGTGGCCTAAAATCGATATTTCTTTGATCAAGTTTGCCATGCATACAGGAAAAAATCTAAACATTCTGGAAAAATTCATTCACCTTATCGATGGGAAATTTTACATAGAATTCGATTTTCCTAGAGTTGAGGCGATGGGAATCGTGGTTTTCCCGAAAAATCTTATTTTCCGGACCTATCGACCTGCGAAAAATAAGAATTTTTTCCCCTCAAATACGGACTGCGTCGGGATTTTTCAACTTAATAGGTCTAGAGTTTAGAATCACCGTCAAAAGTGATTTTTCAACTTAATAGGTCTATAATCACCGTGAAAAGTCGCATGTGCAGGAATTTTCCTGATGGATTGCGGAAAATCATGCGTAAAAAAATTGTGAAAAGGCTACTAGCTTAGTCAATTTCGGATATGGTATAGAATGATTTTTTCTCTGTCGAATGGCGAAAGCAACATTTCACTAAGTCTTTCCGTTATTTTTAAAGAAATTTTCATTCGGCACTCTGCATACGAAGGTTTGCGGACATAACATCGTGAAAAAAATAGATTTAGAAACGAAATAAGACCGAACCGACATTTTTTTCAATTTCCTCGTGCCCAAAACACGCCGGAAGAAGATTTTTAGAAAAATCCAAATTCTTTTCGCTCAAATATGAACTCCATCGAGATTTTTCAACTTATTATGTCTAGAATCACTGTGAAAAGTCGCATGTGCAGGGATTTTCCTGATGGATTGCGAAAATGTAGTAGATATTCTGTTGCTCTAAATAAGCAAATATTAACGAAACTTTGTTTTATCTTTCTTTACCATTTGCAGGAAAACCCTGATGCGCAAAAATACGTGATAATATACAATACAATCAGCAATCTAAAATTATACAAACCCAGTTATAAAAATCAAAACATATTATTACTGTAACTTTTGTTTACCTATGTCCTTTGCAGTGGCCCTGTCCGGACGTCGCAGGGGCCTGACCAGCACCACTACATTCCGCGGTGCTGGCGACGGGGGTGGACCCCGTTTTTTCGTTGGTTCCCGTCATTTCGCAGGTGGAGCGGCTCTGTTGTTCACTTGACCGAAGTAAGATTGGTCATCGTTCCCCTCGTGAGTAGCTGCACTTTGATACGAACGACTGGAAATAAACACATCTTTGTTATAAATTGAATCGAACAGTCTAGCAAACATGTAAAGTTTGAGCAAATATTTAGTTACCCCCCTCAGCTTGCTTGGCATTATTAGTTCACATAATATGACAAAAAGTCGCAAATTTCAATTAGATATTTCCTACTCGCAAGAAAAGAAACTTTGATGTTAAAAAAAATTACTTTAAAATAAGTAAATATTGTCTTAACTTTGATATAATTCAAAAAAACATTTTTTATAGTAGGAAGCCCATGCCTTTGACTACATTTCCTCCTAATAAAAGAACAGAATACTGAAAAAGTATCCCTTTTAAGTTCCTATATCAATTCCCTATCTCTTCATGTAAGTATGTAAATGGGTCATCTTCAATTTTAACATTTTTTATAAAATAAATTCTTGTTTTAAAGTACTGACGTACCGTGAGCACTTGAGCTTGTAGAGTAAGGAAAATGTAATCTGTTGCTACGAGATTTAAAGGATTGGGGCTTGGAAGGGGAAAGGAAAACATCTGCAGGCAATTTGTTCCATAATCTTCCGATCCTATTCTATATTCTAGATTCTATAACTGTTTAACATGTTCTTCGTAAGTTCTTTTATATGTTGTAACAGCCCAAGAAAGCCGAAGCCTATGTAAGTACCATACAAATCGTTCATTAAACTTCAATTGCCTGTTTTTTTTTATAAATTTTTATCCCGATAAATTTTTAAATGACCAGTGTTAAATATTTTATACATACTCCGTAGGTTGGTTTATTCTGTTTCTGCAATAGTTTTGATAACTATTATTACTTATTGATTTATTTTTCTTTTATTAGAATAATTAAATAAGAATGTAAGTAATAGCGTATTGTTCACATCTTATAAACGTTCGGTTTAGGGGCGTTTCGGGCGTCCTGTTTCGTGCGTAAACCCAAAAAGTTCCTGTTTCGTGCTGGCACCCCAGGTAGAGAATATTCTAATAAAATATAACCCTACAAAATTCCTGTTTCGGGCGTTACTTATTGTGCTCGTTTTCACAATTAAATAAAGACACAAAATGTTATTTAAAAATGGTATATTGACAACTACAGTCATTACATTAAACAAAATTTACTATATAAACTAATTTTCTAAGGGTTTGTTAAAGACACAAAATGTTATTTAAAAATGGTATATTGACAACTACAGTCATTACATTAAACAAAATTTACTATATAAACTAATTTTCTAAGGGTTTGTTAAAGACACAAAATATTATTTAAAAATGGTATATTGACAACTACAGTCATTACATTAAACAAAATTTACTATATAAACTAATTTTCTAAGGGTTTGTTAAAGACACAAAATGTTATTTAAAAATGGTATATTGACAACTACAGTCATTACATTAAACAAAATTTACTATATAAACTAATTTTCTAAGGGTTTGTGAAATAGTGGCTCTTCCTGCTGTGAGGTCTGCAATAATCGTTTCTAACCTATGGTCTCGTTCACTGTACTTCTTGGCTCGTTTAGGAACCTGCATATGTACGTTATTTCTTTCATATATGGTGTCGTAGAACAACATTTCCTCTTGTAGGCCTTTCAACAGTTCGTATATATTCGGGTGCGATTTTCCATTTTTTTTGTTAAAGCGGTTGTGCCAGCCTTCTACGGAATTGGTAGTGCGATGCCGTTCTCCACTGCAAACCCATATTTCTTCCTTGTCCATCCAACTGTCAACAAAGTAGTCATAAAATTCGGTTAGTGCTTCGTCTTGTGGTGTAGATTCCATAATAGAGAGCCATCCCTCCGAAACATATTCGATTGGCACATGTGCCAATGCAGCAACCATCTTCACATGGTCTCTGATTTCTTTATTGTCTCTGTAAGCCTGTGTCATTCCTAACTGTTGCACTTTTCTCCATAAGGCTTGGTTGAAATGAAAATTACAACCCTTTACATCAGCCGTAACAAATTCTTCTTTGACGGCACTTATCGCAGCGGCTTCAAAATCGATGTGTATCTTATATGGATGAAAACTTTTAAGTTGCTTTTTTAGACAGGAAAACAATCTTTTGTAAGTGGATTTCTTTCTGTTGGGTAACAAAGCATATATGGCGGGAACTATACATGTCCTCTCTTCGGTGCTTCCGATATCTACATGCAGTGTGTATAGTTGGTCGAAAAGCGGACAACAACTTTTAAACGTGCCATCCAGGAAAAATGTGGTATTGCCGGCGAGAAGACTGTCCAGTTTGTATCCGAACGCTAGAATCCTTTCTTCGTTGCCATCGTCCACTATAAGGTTCTCCTTTATTGATTCTGGAATAATAACTTGTTCTCGGCTTTTGGGTAAGAATTTGACTCCCAGTGAGTTATGCCTTTCTCTGTAGAGCGATGTTTTAATTGATGTAAGTTCTGGAATCTGCGTGACGAAATCCAGTCCCATATTCCTCGCAGTTACCAACTCCTGGCGATATATCTGTGGTACTGGCGTGAGTTCCTCTCGGGCCCTCTTCTTTGCTTTTTGGATGCAGAGTTCTACTTCATTCTTAGCAACATCAGGAACACAGGTGTGCTGCTTGCTTTGAATTACACTTGCTGGCGCGTTATCTGTGATGATGGCTCCGGGGCAGGTTCGGTTGGCACATATCCATCTAATGGTGTTGTTTTTATTCGTTGATTTTAAATTAAATCTATAGCCGGAATAAAGAATAACTTGCTTTCCTCGCTTTGACGTCACAACTTGAAGGTCCATATTGCATAAGTCGCAGTACGTTAAAGAATATTTGGTGCCGTTCTAATATGCGGTCTACCGTCCTACATACAGTCTATGTGTGTACTAAACCCCTTTTAAATTTGTTTGTGGAAACAATTATTTATGTTATTAAAAGCTTCAACAATTAAACCTTCTTTCGTGGAAATTTAGTACCTACTGTAATAGTTTGCATTATAATCCGTAATCCACAAAAATATTTATATTGTTATATTTGTATTGTCATACCAACCATAAATTAATTAAGATTTACAGCACTGGTGATGATCCTAGGTAATAAAATGCCATTAATACATTAGCGCACGAAACAGGAAAAGGTTAGCAATTGTCGTAGCCCAACGCCCGAAACAGGCCATTTTCAGGTATAATTTTTGGAGCGCACGAAACGGGACGCCCGAAAGAGGAAAATACCAAACGTTCAGCCAATTTTTAAAGGTGCATATTTATTGCCTATTGAATCATAAATAAATTAAAGGTGATTTGGTGGTTGGTTACTGGCACTGATAATTTAAAATGTTTTCCACTTCGGCTTCTTTATACATGTAACTTCTTTTAAAGCTATTTCGGTGGAAAAAATATTCATAATTTTTGATGATATGACTTACCTATTGTTGTAAGGATAATTTATGTTTTTTTACTTTGGTTTTATGTATGTAACTGCTTTTAAAAATATTTTGGTACAAAAAATCTTAATTTTCGATGATGTGATTTACCTATTGTTGTACGGGGGTGAACATGTTGGAAATTTCAAGTAATAAAGACCACTAAGAATTTTTTCCGTTTAGACTCCTAACTTTGGAATGGTCAGATCCCTCTGAAAATTTCGCTGACTATATAGAATATTCAAGGCGTATACAGAGTGGTAAAAAATGTTTTTCCTTTAAGGGTTTTAGGGCGTATATATGCAAAAGTTAAGAAATCACCTCTCCTACAAACCGAAAATTTATTTTAATAAAGATAACAAGAGGCGCGGCTGGTAATTTTTTCAAAAATATTAAGTGAAGGGGAATTTTTTCACAATTTCTAACTAACGGGCATTTTCGGGGTTATTAAGGTCAGAAAATCTAATGTTATCTAACAGATGTTCAAACATCTTAAAGGAGTGGGCCGAGATAAAGATAGAGAAAAATATAAAGCAGGTGGGATGAATGCAATGAAATGTATAATAATTATTTCAAAGTTTACAAATTTGGTGTGCAAATTATTTAAAGTTGAACACAATTAGGCTTACCATTAGGATCACTAATAATAAATTAAATATATTAAATAAAAATTAAAATTTAATATTTTGCTTTCTATTAATAATTTATTAAAGATTCCTGTTATGCTTTAACACTGCGCCAACGTCAAAGATTAGAACTTTGGTGTACAAGTTATCTAAATTTGAACAAAATTTGGCTTACAATTAACATCAGTAATAAATTCTTACTTTTCAGTGTTTTTATTTTTGTAAAGTCTGTTCATATTTTTGAAAAAAAAAATTGTTCAAGGGTTTTGAAAGACGCATCATCTTTATGTGTATGAAAACAATAATTTTGGTTATAATATTTTTTGCTAGTTGTTAAATCTGGTTTGTGGGCGTCTGTACCGCTATAGTAAGTAAGTAGGTCATTTCAAGAAGCAAACCGTAAAAAATGTTGCATTATATTTCGTCTTGTCTTATATCCAGTACAATAGACAGTTTTTGCAGGACCGTAAATGAATTTCCGTTAACACTATCACAACTTGAATGAATGATTTTTAGCACAGCTGTTTGAGAGATACGTTAAATTTCACGTCACGACAAAAAGGTATTACAAAAAACTAAGAGCTATGCGTATATGAAAACAGACTTTGCCAAGCTTTTTTGTTCTCCTCATCCTTGGAAATAACAATAATGATCCCCCTAAAGAATGTACTTTTAAATGTTGGTCCGGTTCAAGTGATAAAATGTCAAAATATTGTTGGAATACTTTTATATTCGAATAATAGAATAGCTGTAATCTGCTTTCTATAACCTTAGGTCTAATAACCTAACAAAGCCTTGAGAATATCAGTATTGAATTAAATGTAGGCTAAAAATCTATATATAAGTGCTTTGAAAAAGTTATTGTTGCAACACAAGTTTTATTTTAATGATATTTTTGATTAATAATTGTCAAAATAATCAAGCGAAAAAAACTTTAAAAATTCGGTCAAGTAGCAAGCTATAGGTACTAGCACAATTATTGTTCGGTGACATCAGCCCCCCACTTAACCTGAGCAAACCTCGACCGCTCGATCTCCGCCATCTGCCACCCGCCGCCGATGCGCGGAGCTGAGGGGGCCAAATTAAAAATTCTGAAAAACGTGTAAGGACAAAAGTTATTCCTTACATCGTAAAATATATTTTTTTTCGAAAAACGTTTTCCCTAAAACCAATGGTTCAGCGAGTTATAAGGAAATAAACAATTAAATTGTTTAACAATTCATTGCGCTAGGATTTTTCAATCCTGATAATTTTGGACGTAATTCTCAATGTTCATGATTTTTTTTCAGATTTTTCTGAGCGATCCTTTTGTTGGTGAGGTTGGGGGACATCAACTTTAAAGCATTTTTGCCAAAAAATGTTTAAAAAATGCATAAAAAATACATCATATATGTATATTGTTGAATTCGTGCTTCAATAAGCTTTCATTTGACACCCTACTCGATGCCCTTAATTTTTTTTCCATTTCCTAGTTACCCCCTGAAATTAACCCCCAGAATAAAAATTTAACTTTTTACATTTCACGTCTATAATTGGTCCTCCACACTCTCACGGGCGGACGGACGGATGGACGGACACCGAGTGATTCCAGAAGTGTTCCGTTTTGCTAATTTTAGCAAGGAACAGTACCTATACAGGGTGATACAAAAATATGTTAAGAAATTTTAAGGATAGACTCTACATCTAAAAATAGGAAAATAAGTTTATATAAACATAGACCCTCAAACGATTGTTTTTCGAGATACAGGGTGTTTAATATTTTCTTTTTTAAATGTTTTTTTAAATTCATTTGGAGCAAGAAAATAAATTTTTGCACGTACTAAATGTACCCTTTGGTTACGTACTGGCGTGGACCAAAATTCATGTCAATATCTTAACGCATTTTCTAGAAATTAAAAAAAAACATTTAAAAAAGAAAATATTAAACACAACACAAAGAGAAGCGTTTGAGGATCCATGTTTAAATAAATTTATTTTCATATTTTTAGATGTAGAATCTGCCCTTAAAATTTCTTAACACGCTTTTGTAACACCCTGTATATGTAGGTAATATAAATAATAAAACAAATATTTAGGACAAACAAACTATGACTTTAACCTTGCCTATATAAAATTTATTAGAAAAACGATTTTTGCTTCTGCGGATATGGCATGTGAGCACGGGTTTTCCGGTTGTTTTTGTTGTAATGTAATGAAAATGACACAGATCGGGTTTCAGAACTCAATAATTTTGCTGTTCGTTATTGATTTCCATTATATAAAATGATAGTGGTGATACGTTAATCGGTAGGTACTTTATTGAAGGCAGCATTATAGAAAAGTGTTTTTTGCACTGAAATCCAAATTAAGATTATAATTTTTCTTCTAACATCTCCCCCCCCCCCCCCCCAATCGTGACAACAAATTTATTTTATCAACAATGCTTAAATAAAATTGAAAAAATGTGGTTAAATTAAGCATTCATTTTCCTATAATGAAAAAATAATAATAAATAATAAATCCATAGACAGCAATCACAACGAGATCTGGTTATTTCATAAGATTTTATTTTAATTAATAAATAAATAATTCTTTATAACAAAATTCTAATATTTTTCGATTAATTCTTTCTAGAAGTACTGAAAATGAATTCCATTTATTACAAAGTTTCTAAAATAAAAAAATCGTCCCTTTTATTATAAATAATTACATGTGTTTACTTGGCGCCACGTGAACGGTCCTATTGCTATTATTATTATTTGTCTGCCCGTTGCGTAGTCATTTTATTTTAAATATACTCTTCTCTCTCAACTCAATAATTTTTTTTTTCATAAAACATGGATTAACAAAATTTTTCAAAAATATTTTCTCGAAAACATATTTCGAACCTATATTTTTTCAAAAACCGCTTTTTCAAAGATGCTTTTTAGAAAACTAATTTATGAAATATTTTGAAAATATTTTCTCCAAAATCCCGTATTTCGAAAGTACATTTTTTCAAAAATGTCTCCAAACAAGTAATTTTTAAAACAGGTAAGTACATTTTTCGAAAATATATTTTTTTTAAAACAATATTTAGAAAACTAAATTATGGACTCTAGTAGCTTGGAAAATGTTAATGAAAAAAAGACAAAAAAAGATCCTGAACGAACCTTTTTTGGGTTTAATCAGGTTTCCTTAGGTTTGGTACGTTACTTTCTCATAAATTACTTTTTCAAAAAGCCGTTGCTTGAAAAAATTTAAAACTATCCGAAAAAAATTTAATTTCAAAAAAGACGTTCTCTGAAAATATGTATTTTTTGTATCCGGGAAAACCCCAGTTTTAAAGAAAGATTTTTTGTTTTAAGACTAATTTATTGCTAATTTATTACCACATTTTTAATTTTTTTGCTATTCGTTTAAAAAAAACGCATGACTCTGCTGGCTTGAATTCAAGCTAGTAGAGCGGAATTTTTGGCCAATTAATTGCCCTTGAAATATGTACAGAGACTGAGAAAAAAATAAACTAATTGAAAAAAAACACGTTTTAAAAAAACAAGAGCAAAAAATTAAAAATGGGGTAATAAATTAGCAATAAATTAGTCTTAAAACATTGTAGATACTATAAACATAAATGTAGATATTATAAAATTATTATTTCGTGGTTTTAGGTAATAGTACATATTTGATTTCTCTAATGACGAAATTGAAAAGCGCGTTTTTTCTAACAGTTGATTTTTTCAGTCTCTGTACATATATTAGGGGCAATTAATTGGCCAAAAATTTAAGTATAAAAATATTTTGGAAAAGAATTTTGCTTTTCAGCGTGGCTCTGCTAGCTTGAACTCAAGCCAGCAAAGCCAGAAACGAAGAGCACAAAAATTAAAAATGTGGTAATAAATTAGCAATAAATTAGTTTTAAAACTCGTAAATACCCACAGGTTATAAAGTTATTATTTCGCGATTTTTGCCAATAGTATTGGATTTCTCTAATGACGAAATTGAAAACCGCTGCTTTTTCCTAACAGTTTATTTTTTTCTCAGTATCTGTACATATACCAGGAGCAATTAATTGATCAAAAATACCCCTATAAAAATATTTTGGAAAGAAAATTTGTTTTGTGGATTTTCAGCCTGGCTCTGTTAGCCTGAACTCAAGCCAGCAGAACCACACGCTTTTTTTTTAAACGAAGAGCAAAAAAATTTAAAACATGGTAATAAATTAGCAATAAAATCGCCAACAATTCTCATGGCATAGGAAAAAAATTGAAAAAGCGTTGTGGCTCTGCTAGCTTGACTGACATCAAATTTAATTGTTTTATTTTTGTTTAGAGACAAAGCCTCAAGGCGTAACTTCTTTTAATTTCCTTTTTAATATACCTAAAAGCCTTTAGATCAGAGTTTAAACATCAACACGTCAGAACTTTGATTATGCTTAAATAATATTCACCAAGGCGCGCTGGTGAGATGATAAGAGTTTTAACCTCTGAACTTTATTGAAAAACTCGTTTATCTAGAGCTGGCGATAAAAGGTTTTGTACTTAAATTATTATGATAATGCCCCATTTTTAAACATCCATCGTCACGAAGATATTTTACAATTATTATAATTAAGACCTGAGACAACTTAAATAATCATTAAACAAATACCTCAATAATTAGGCAGAAAAATCCTTTTACCAGGCCTTACAATAAGTCTCGCCTTTATAAGGACAAATTCACCAATTTTGTCTAAATTAAACCAGGATATTTCGTGGCCATCGATTTTTCCTTTGGATGTGAATACGAGGTCATAGAAAATCATGACTTTAATAAATCTGCTTGTTGTTCGATATACAAAATTAGCCTGTCGTGAATACGTTTGACCCCTTTCCTTAAAACGTGTCATATAAGCCTGTTTGACCCTCCCGTCTAATTTGAAACGTTGAGGATCATCATACTTGCTATTAATTGTACCATTAATTAAATATATTCAATACACAATGTTTGTTATCTCCGAATTTCCCACCCTACATTCCAGATTTGACCCCTATTGCAGTAAATTTTATTCATTATTTCCTTTTCATTGGCAAGGTTAAAGACTTACCGTTGGCCTGTTAGGATCTTTTCTGACTTGAAAACTTGAAACTAAATTTGTTTTTTATGGGTACCCATTGTGTTAAAACATCTGTTGCAGTAGCCAGCCTACAGGCTTATTAAAAGAGTTTGCTTTTGTGTATCTAACGGGATAGCCGATTACAGTTACCAAAATTGAACGTTTTCGCCAGAATGTATATTAATGTGGTGGTACTGTTCATAGGCGCCGGCAAAGTTACTTCCAGGTGATGCATTTCAATAATTAGGGAGATTCCATTTTTTTCCTTTTCTCTTAATAAATAGTTCTCAAAATGTAAAAAATGTCTGTAGTTTTCTTTTTTAATTATCTGTAGAAATGAAATTGTTATCGTCCTCCAGTTTGAGATGCCACGCCCACGTTGGCTGAGGCTCGATGACGTCAGAACAAACGACTCGGTCAACAGCGGAATAGGCGCCCGTTTAATGTCTAGTATTATTCTTACCAGACAGGACACTGCGTAACGTCGGTGCAGTTTTTGCTTGTTTAACATTTTAATCGGTTGAAAAACAAAGTTATGCGTAAGATAACAGGTTCGTGGAAGTAGTGTATTGTTCCAAAATGCACCAATACCAGTGTAACTATACTCGATTTGAAATTGGTTGATAGTAATAAAGCATTAAAATCCGTCAAACACGTACACAGAGTGGTCCACCTAAATTGCCAAGTTTTAAATAGTATATACATTGAAAGTCTAGACCCTTTTGCATTTATTAAACTTTCCATTCCTATAGATCTGATAAGGGCGTCGAATACAAAGCTTAACCCGAGGCTCGAACAATAAGCGGTAGTATTCTACCTGTGATGTTTTGCACTCATGCACGTGCTTTCGGGTGGGTTTAAGTTTATATTAAACACAATAATTATATAATTTAGTGAACATTCGGATGTGTGGCATAATTTGTTACCCTTGTATTTGAATAAATATAATACTAATAACAATAAAGCAACTAATAAACAAGTAAATTTGGAAAAATGTTTCTATTTGAAATTCTATAAAATTTATAGTAAGTCATTACAGTTCTTCGCTTTAAATTAATCATCATCAGAAAATGAAATATCTGAGGGACTGTCTTCTTCCCCTAAATTGATAATAAGTGGTTCGACCGTTTTCTCCAGTAAACTATCCAATTGCCACATTTTTTCCTCCTCCTTTAGTACATGCTCTATACATCTTTGCCACTTCCCCGCGTTGACTTCTTGAAGCGCTTCTTCAAAGAGTTTTTGAACATCACTCATTTTATAAGTGGTATTTTGTCTAGCCACATAACCTTTCACATGAGCCCATACCAGTTCGATCGGATTTAATTCGCAATGGTAGGGGGGGGAGCCGAAGCACTATTATATTTTGTTTTTTGGCCATTTCGTCAACAACATATTTTTGAAACCGATGTTTATGGGTGTTTACAATTGATAGCAACTCCTTTTTAACCATATTGTCCTCAAATTGTATTTGTTTCTCCACAAGCCACTCGATAATTTTTGCTTTTCGCCAAGCAGTTGTAGGCATCTTCTCCAATCTTCTGGAGTGATACGGAGCGTTATCTAACACAATGACGGAGCCAGGTGGAATCAGCTCTATCATTTGTTCGAAATACTCCTCAAAAACATCAGCATTCATATCCTCGTGGTAATCGCCTGTACGAACTGATTGGAATGATAATAGTCCACCTTCTAAAAATCCATTGGAGCTACCGATGTGAGTTATAATTAATCGTTTTCCTTTTCCAGAGGGCGGATTTATTCCTGTTGATAGACCGTCTAAAAATGCTTGCCGGTGAGAAGTCACATTTTTGTCTGTCCATATTTTTCCAACTGTGTAGCCTTCGTTCAGCCATGTTTCGTCCAAATAGAAAATTGTTTTGTTTTCATTGCGAAATTTTCTTATTTTTCTCAAATAATTACGTCTCCAACATACTATTTCATCTTTTTCGAGCAAATGAGACTTCCGACTATGTTTTTCCCATCTAAAATTCATTTCTCTTAGAACTTTCCATAGTTTATCTCTCTTGATTGCAGGAAAGTCTTCTTTTACTGCCCCTAAAACTCTATCCAAAGTAGGGATCTCCTTATTGAAATAGAATGAATGCACCTTTCGTCTTATGATGGCCTTTTCGTCCTCATCGATCGGTATTGTTCGCCTTCCTGGAGATGGTTTTGGTGGCGTCACGGTTCCTGTCTTTTCTTCCCGCATCAGCCTGTAGATGGTTGCTTTTCCAATACCTGTCATCTTTGAACAAAGTTCCACTGCAGAATCGATACTTATTGCACTTTTTTGATATCTAAGTGCATTAAATACATTAAGCACAATAATCTTTTCACTAATGCTTAGCGCTGATTTCGCAGCTCGCTTAACTGGAATAAATCCTGAAAGACTCTCCATTTTCAAAAATTACCCAAATGTGTGTCCTAGAATACTCGCATTAGGTTTGTTCGCTCTTAAAATGACTCACAGTTTTATACCAATAAGTAGAGGTACCTAATTTTTCGTAACTACCTGAAAAGTAACATTGTGTATTAATTGTTCCCGGAATTCTCGGCATAATTATTTTTACCTGTTATGACAATAATGATTACTAAATTATTCGGATAAGTAAATAGGGTTCAAACCGGCACGTCAGGTAGGTGCGCCTATGGAATCGGCTGCTAAAAATGATTTATTACTATCAACCAATTTCAAATCGAGTATAGTCCCAATAAACATTTTTGATAAATCTGACATATTTTCGAATATAATTAAACGTGAGGATATATTAGAAGATATTTATAATAGATATGCAATAGAGAAAGCGTATCATAACATCCAATTTTCCATTATTTACTTTATCTATGGGTTACACGATATACGGGGTGAGCTGAAGAAGTAACTTATTTTTTGAAATATTTTTAAGAAAAGAATTAAATCTATATTATTCTCCAAAAAAGCTGGCCAGTTGGTTCAAATCAGAGCCATAAAACTTACATCACACACACACAATCAATCAATATAATTAATTTCATTTATACCGATTTAAAACAGACTTCACATTTAAAATTTGCAAATAAATCCAGACATTCTAAATTCCATGGATCTATTATAATATGGATTCGATATCCGTATACTGTGAGCGTATCGAACGTGAAGCCTTATATAATATAAATATTTTGTTGTTTGTTATTCTCTTGAGAGAGCAGTTTACGAACTACGAACATAGACAAGACTACGAATTAATACGTAATTGAATCAAGAATGGTAGTAGAAAGAGATAAAATAGCATTGGAGTGTTGGAGCTCAGAAGTGTTGTTGTCTGCTGGGTGCTTAGGAAAAACGTCTGCGAACGTTCGGTTACACGTTCGTCTTTGTCTAATGAACTAGAAAAGAAAAAGTGCGACGTATAGATTTATATAGATTTATAAATGACTCAGAGCGACTTTAAATAAACGCCTTTGGAAATAACCTAACATAACATATATAAATAATAAAACCTTAAATTTATTACTATTTAGCAGAAAAATACAATATTTGGGGCTTTTATTACTTTTAGTAAATCTTGTGATGCTTCTAACGTATTTTTGTACAAAAATACAAGGTAAAATAAGATGTGGCCAATGTTTACAAATTGTGTTTACACTGTCGTTTAGAATGGTTTGTTTTGGCTTCAAAGAATGTGAAATCATCCCGTATCCAGTCCTAATAAATCCATGCTAAATTCCAACGGAACTAAACACCTTTTGTATTCAGTTGCAATATTCAATCCGCTATTTTAAATGTTTTAGAAAGCGTAATGTTTTTATAAATGGTAAACGCACAAAAACTCTCAAACAGCATGTTAATAGAGCATGTTTTTTGATTTTTGTTTTAAATTGGATCCCCTAAAAATTTAAAGCTCTACCGCAATGAATACCAAAAACCAAAAACTAATTACAGACAGACATGTATCCGACAAAATATTTCTAAAAATTTACTGAAATTTTTTTTTTTTTTAAATTTTAAGAATATTTTTCAACATTTGACCCTCTTAAAAACCCTCAAGCCCTACGCCAATGAGTACCAAAAACTAATCAGCTCCATGCTCCCTACATATACACCAACAAATAATATTCCTGAAAGTTCAGTGAAAATAATTGTTTATAAGGGTCATTATTCACACACCACAACAAACAATAATAAACAAATAAATTAATTAATAAACTGAAAGAATTAATGGATTTTCCTAGTGTCAAAAGAGGGTATAAGAACGGCTACAATATAGGTCAAACATACTTTGGAAGCTTAGCTCCTCGGATCCCGGCATTACTGTATGACGGATTATTTATTCGCAAAAAATCCACTATCATATCAATAATATCAACTTTGGGTAGGTTTGTTGAATCCCCCACGAACAAAAATTCTTCCATTTTCAGAATATCATGTTGCAAAAAAAAACGAGAAATGTAGACCTCACTCAATAAATATCACAATGAACATAAGCATACTAAAATAATACCTAAATGTAAAGTAAACACGAGAAAGCAGCAGGCAGGTAGCCTGGCGACAGTGTTGTGTATTCTGACGTCATGAGTCGATAAAAGCCGGGCGCGTAGTAGTTAAAAATTTAACATAGAAGAAATTGAATAAGTTCTTCAATTTTGAAGATATTCGAGATGATTGTTTTATTTGGCAAGTTAAGCGAAAGACTATTAAATGATGTTGAAGTAAGTCGATATTTCTTAAATAGGACACTTCCTAATTATACATTTAAATACAAAAGGGTCTACAGTGATTTTTCTGGAGAGGTTTCCAATGTTCTATTAAAAATTCAATTTAAAAAAATATATTCTACATTTTTGTATATAGCTTACGTAGGCTTCAAACCTAAATATTAAGGAACCATGGGCGTCTGACGACAGGGAAAATGTACTCTATTGACATGGGATTTAAAGGATTAGAGGTTGGGTGGGGAAGGTAAAACATCTGAAGGCAATTTGTTCCATAATCTGGAGACCGGTATAAATGAGCGAGAGAAGTGGTTCTAGGCTTTTGTAGCTGGACAGTAAAGATATGCATACGTAACGCGCCTCTTGTTGTTCTGTTAGGAACAGTCAAGGGAGATATTTTAGCGACTAGTTCTTCAGAGCAAAATCCGCGGAAATATCAGTGGAAAAGGGACAAATCTCCAACAGCGTGGCGATGAGCGAGAGAATGGAGTTTTCTTGTGACGACTGGCTCATTGATGAGTCGAATGGCTCTGTTTTGGATATAATCCCTCGATGTTAAGAGTCGAAGATGATGCCGAGAGTGTAAGTTGGAAGGGGAGAAATATTTTCTGGCTCGAAAGAGAAGACCAAGCTTTTCAGCTGCTGATGTGGCTATTGAAGTAATGTGTTTGTGCCAGCTGAGATCATTACACCACATAAGTACTATTTTTTCTATGGATTTTCTGGAGAAGAAAAGGGATTTCCTTCCTATTTTATGAGTCAGGCAGGTGCAAGTGCACCCCCTCGCGGCGCTCATGGTACTATATTTATGAGAAATAATGCAGCGAAAAAAACAACATATTTTTTAAGCAAAAAATTTTAATACAGATATTTTCGTATTAAAAAGTTGGCAGGTATCAGGTTTAGTTGAATTTCAATAAATTGGCAAAAATAATTTTTTCAAATATATAAATAACATTTTCTGATTAATCTCACTAGGTATATACAAAAACCAACAATAATCTTGAAATTCTTTGGGAACTATAACACCAGGCTTGATTTTTTGTTTATATATTATTCACAGCTGAGTACAAGGCAGTTGCTGCCATATGTTTTTTTCTGATCCTGTTATTCGCTTTATCCTTTAAAAAAATCGAGGACATTTTTATTGTCATGTAAAAAGGTCGAAAGGTCATATTAAGGGTTCTTTAATGAAGGGGTCTGTCCCAGAGTCTAAAATATTAAGGAATTAATTATGTTATTGATTATTTATATTTAAAACATTGGTAAACCTCGAAAAAACAAAAATGCTTTGAGATTTTTTTTGTAGATCATTGTAAATACCTCAACCTTTTTTTTAATATACATACATTGTGCTTTAACCAATTTCATTAAGTTATTTGTGATTTTAGTCGGTATAATTACCATTTTAACAAGTTTTTAAATTGGTAATAGCCTATAAATATTCAATTTATCTTTATTTATTAAAAGTTATCTCATATAAGGATGGTTTATAGTGAAAGTAATTATTAATTACACTTGCCTTTTAAAACCCTTACGCAATAAAAAATTTACATCTCAAATCACAATTTTTCCTAGAGCAGCGAAAGTACCTGTCCATCATTTTCCTGTTATTGTTTATTTTTTTCCTGTTTTATATATATATATATATATATATATATATATATATATATATATATATATATATATATATATATATACATATATATATATATATATATATATATATATATATATATATATATATATATATATATATATATATATATATATATATATATATATATATATATATATATATATATATATATATATATATATATATATATATATATATATATAGATAAACACTACTTAAAGAACGACATCGACAGGCAAAATTACTTAAAGGCGTTTTGTCGATTAGAGCTTTTTAATTTATCCGTTCCCTATAAAAAAGTGCATGTCAGCAGCGAAAAAACTGATAGTGACAGAGACCTTCGGTGGCCACCCCCTTAATCTGGCCGACCCAGGGCTGCGCCCTGATTTGCTTGTCGCAAGTTAGTTCTTCAAGGTCGTTTTTGCCATCAGTTTTCGCAAAGCTTCCTTTTACTTATTTTTTAATATTTTTTTGTGTATCTTTTTTGATCTGCGACGGCCCACGTAGACTTTAAGGTACTAACGTACCGTGAGCGTCTGAAGAGAAGGGAAATGTAGTCTATTGACACGGGATTCAAAGGTTTGGAGGTTGGGAGGGGAAGGAAAAACATTTTCAGGCAATTTGTTCCATAACCTGGAGACCCTAGGTATGAATGAGCGAGAGAAAGGAGTTTTCTTGTGAGGACTGGGTCATTGATGAGCCGAATGGCTCTTTTTTGGATAAAATCAAGGTTATTAAGTGTCGAAGTACAATACTCTAGGTTATGTCTTATTTTAGAAACATAGAGAGTGTGTAAGTAAGTTCAAAGGTGAGAAGTATTTCTGGCTCGAAAGAGAAAACCAAGATTTTTAGCTGCTGATGTGGCTATTGAAGTAATGTGTTTGTGCCAGCTGAGATCACGCTCAAAAGCGATGCCAACAAGATCAAATACTTCATTGTTCTGTAGGGCTTGGCCATTCATGTGGAAGGGGTAAGTGCTGCCGGATTTTTTGCGTGACAGGGAGCAAGACTGGGTTTTGGAGGCATTGAACTGAACAAGGCTCCTGGCACCCCAGTCTAAGATTAATTGAAGACCTTGGAAAAGAGATAGGTGCGTCTATTATCCAGCTCTTGATTCGAGACTTGTCTGGAAAAATGAATGTTGGAGTTATTTACTGGTATCTATTATTATATACCCATGAGGCGACAATAGAGGTAGAAAACTCACTCAAAAATTTGAAAAAGTGACATCACATATCACGTGACCTATTCAGTATTCAGCCGCGTAATTCAAGTTTTACCTTCAAGGACGAAAAAATCTATAAAAAATTGTTTTCTTGACTACCTCAAAATAAGGGAAGTAAAAAAGTGATATAGAGGAGGAACCACTTAGAAATGATTTTTTTTAATAACAACTAATTACCTATTGTTTTTAAGATTTGTACATGTTCTTATCCGAAGCATCTGTTCTCTTTTCAAAGTCTTTATTTTTCTGTCTTTGAGATTTTTAATTTTTTTTGCGAAGGGTGCTTTTGAAGGGCTTCCATATCTGCTGTGATACAGTTACAAGTGGCAATTTTCGCGAGACTAGGGCTTTATGACGAAACCCGTAAAATATCGTACATTTCAGCACATGCTAGTAGATATTTCCTTAGTAGTGAATTTTCCTGAACAACGGAATATAATACCGTGCATGAGTTTCCCAAAAAGTGGGTAAAATGGGGGTTCAAAGTTTGTAATGGAGTAAAATTTTTATACCGCGGACGAAGTCGCGGGTGCAAGCTATGTCCTAATAAACGGCAAAGGGGGTGAGGAGAGGGTGTCCTCTTAGTGACCCTGATAAGTGGTTAGATACCATAAAAGCTAAGAAATATGGTGCTTGCATAGGGCAGATGCAAAACCACCAAATCTTACCTCAGAATGAGAAGACTACTGATAAATTCATTATCGTACAGCCACGGGACCCGTTCTAAACTACGAAAAACCATAGACCTACGCCAAAAACGCTTCTAAATTATTAACCTCGAATTGGACTTGATTGCTTACAAAAATTAAAAACACGGAAATATATTTGCCAAGTATGACAAAATGAGAACCATTTCATAACAATATCCAATTAATTTAGAGTAGAAAGTAACGTACTTATCGTTGGGTAAAAAAATATTTCGTATGGTAAAAGCTAAAAGAGCCCGTGCCCAATTTATCAAATTTTATTTAGCTAATTAGGTACAGATTTTTTTTCCAAAAGGTGAAGGCTTGTCAATTTTTAATGACAGTCAACCTACCTACTTGAGGAACATCTAAGTTCACAAGGGCACCCATATATTATATTTACCCAACTAGTCTATGGTGTCTGAAATCAGAGTTGCAACAAAACTGATAGGTTCTAAGAACTTTATCTACAGTGTCTTACTAAAAACAGGCAACTTATTGCCTTATAACAGAATATAAATCTTTTATTGTCTATGTAATTATGCAACAAAACAAAACTGCCTGTAATGTTGGACTAATTATTGTTAAATACTTATTATTTCTACATTAAAAAATAAAAATTTGTGGTCACTTTGACTTGCTTTGTGTTAATTATCCTTCATTTACAGTAATGAGTAAATAAAGTAGGTATTACGCACAGTTTATTGTTTGACTTTGATACCAACAATTATTATGATTAATTTTTAATAAAATATAGGAAAAAGTATGCTGGATTAGATTTAAATCATGGACATTGAACTTTTAAAATTAAATTATTATTTTTATTTCTCTAGGGGTTACACAAAAAACTGATTGTCGGCACGGCCTTCGGTGAAATGTAAACAAGTCATAAAATTAACAACCGCGGCATCTTTCTGCTATTGTTAACCAGGTAACACCCCATTGTATAATTTTTTTTCCAAGATTTTTGAGATAATTTCAATTGTAAGCCTATGAATACATGGTTTGAACTCCATTTTTTGCCTTTAGAATATTTATTTACCTTAATTTTTATTTTAAAAATCCCATTAAAGCTGATGTTTTCTTTGATACATCATTTTTAAAGGAAATGATTTTAAAAATCTTCCTTGCAATTTTGTAGGAATGTTTCTCTTTAAAATGTTAAGGTGGTGGTCTTGTAAAAAAAGTACCTATCATCCATATGTCCTTTGTTCATTTATTTGTTGTGTCTTGTTAATTGGTTGTGTCTTAATAATTGGTTGGTTATTAAGTTAATGTTTCATAGTAATTATAAAATGCATTTCAATACTTTACTTAATGGAATTAAAAAATGTATGAACCTAAAATGGCTCAAAACCTAATTAAACCATGTGTGGTATACACTGGTCTAAGAATATTTTTTTAACAGTAATTAATTGATCATTTTTCTTATTTACAATGCATAATTAAAATAAGAAATTAAAAAGATTGAGTTTGCTTCATTATTTTCTTCATTAAATTGGAAAATCGAACAATGTATGAAATGTTCTAGAAGACAGGTCCGTATCACAGAATCTTCTTAATAACGGTAAAAAAGACTCGAAACGTAATTTAACCATAATGTGTAGTAGGTACAATCTGTTGAATTTAGAATAGTAAGGTTTTTCTAAAAGTTGACATCGAAAAACCAGGACCGTATTTAAAAAATTAAATTGGAGATCGCTGCCCAAAGACGAAACGTCAAATAAAAAAATTGATAACGTAATCTTTAAGTTCATTAAAAGTTGCTATAAAGAAGCTTTACTAGTTTTGCCCTACCTTCATATTAACACCAGAAAAAAAATTAAATTAAAAATTCGAAAATTCAGTTTTTTTCAAAATAACTCGAAAATGAAAAATCATGTAAAAAATTTCGGAACATCATTTTATTAATTCTTTGAGTCCGCAACTTTTTCCCATTTAACCAATTTTATATTTCTAACTATAAACGAGATCCCCATTCTGGCCCTTCTTATCTTGGACACCGTGTATATCAGTTTTTATTCAATAACTTGCTAAAAAACTTAAAACTATGAAACATAGTATCTGTCCGACAGTAAGTAGGAAGCTCATAAAAGAGGAAATTTTTAAAATCTGAATTTTACACGTTGACGAAAGCATAAAATAGCTAGAACCCCTGAAAGAACCTTTGAAAAATTACCATAAAATTTAATAATGTCAAAAAAAGTGGATGGCAGTGTAAAATTTTAGAAATAACTGGTTTGGTAACACTTCTTTTATCTTAATTTCTGAACATTACTCATTTGGAGTCTACTAAGGTTTCAAACTACCTATCAATATTTACCGACGCGATGGTCAGAGATATATATATTATGTATATATATATATATATATATATATATATATATATATATATATATATATATATATAATATGTGCTTCGGGTGAACAAAGGCATTAAGTAAGCTCAAAAATTAGACAATGACCGGCTGTTATTGTTGTATTTTGAAACAAATTATAGACTATGTAATGTATTACATACATTTTCAGACCAAATAAAATAAATAAATGCCATTTAAAACACATGGTAACTTTCAAATGCCTCCTACTGTACTTTAAACAGATGGTCCTTAAACTTTGCAGAGGTAAAGATAAAATAAACTTTCAGGTAGATATTGTACCTACTATAAATAGGGCTGACAATAAGCACTCCATCTTGCCTCTGACTAATTTCAGAAAGTTTTAAAAGTTGTTTTTAAATTAGACTGCATAAATAACAAGGACACGAATGTGACTTGAAATGTCAATTTTTCATTATTTATGACCACAAGCAAGTATACTATTGTTGTTTCTATCAGGATTTTAATCACTTTGAATGACATATCTGTTTATTTTGCTTTTCTAAAATGCTTGTGCCACAACACGAAGTATAAAGAGGTTCCTTTTTAAAAGTAATTCTTCTTTTTCATTTTTTATGTGGGTACTCAAAGAGATTAGCAATTCTTATTCTTTAAAGGAAATTATAGGTTATAGGAGGCAATAAGTCGTTAAAAATACACTTATTTGCGTTAGATGGACGAAATGAACCTTCCTTGGCGCCTGGTAAATTTCTCTATTTTTTTAATTTTAGAAATACTCAAAGGGGTAATATATGAAAAAATCGATAAGAACAAGCTATAAAAGGTATTTTTTTTCTCTACATAAAGCATTTTCCGATGTATTACAGTTTCAACATTTTATTCTATAAAATATTGTAAGTAGGTATCATACATACTGCCAGAAAAATCAATTAAAAATATTTGTTAATTAAATTATTTAGGTCGTTATATTAGCTATCACGCATTTGGTTTAATATAATACCTTTAGCTAAGTAGGTACCTACATAGGTATTTAGGCATAAATCCAAAGCCAAAATCTTGGCAGCGACAATTGCTGCTATTTTATTAACAGTAAATTTTAACTAAAACGTTATTCATAAATATATTAAAAATAATTACTATGCGGGAACGGTCCAAAAACACATTATTTATACTTATAGCGCCTACAGATTACCGCATTCTTAAAAAGAGAAGGGCAAAACGCTATTGAGTAATAGCAGTAACTTATATACATTTATACACTGAAATTAATCTGGTAATTACCTGACTAAGCAGTTAAAAAAAAGCAAACACAAAAATCTATGGTAAAAAAACGCCTTTAAAAAAACACAAAGAAGTTGAGGACCTCTTCAGCCCGTCGGAACACTTACGAGGGTCAATGCTCATTCAACCATTCTTAAAACTTTGTATAAAAACTATGAGTTTCGTCTTATTCCTTATTATCACAACCCTTTTGAGATCACAGCATTGAATTGAAACATTGTTCTGTTATAAAGTGAAAAAAACTGTATCTTTGGCGCTATAGACACATACACTAAACGCACTTGGTTGGAACGCACAGCTGTTTCTCTGTCACTAGTGTCATGTATTTACTCTCCGTATTTTGTTGGAGAGTTTCGTAACATTTTGCGGTAGGGGAAAAATTCAATACTGAACAAGCAACTTGGTATGCAGTACCTAATAATATTTGGTTGCCTATTCACAGTTGAACAAAACAGACACTAAAACACTAGTGTTTCAGCCAAATCACTAATGTCGATCTTAATACCATAATTAATTCAAAAAAGCTCTAACCAAATGGCTTTTTTTGTGCTAGCTTTTACCTTTTTTAAATTATAGAAGCACTCATTATAATGAAAAGCTCTTAATAATCGATCGAGAAAAGAGAAGAGCATAGTAAGTGTGATGAGACAGACAGAGACACAAAGCTGAGCTTAACTGCATTTATGTTCTATCTTTCTTTAAGGAAGACGATATAAGTACATATTCCGTTCTCGAAACAGACTAGTAATTGATGCAAAAGCACGTGATTTTAAATTTGATTTGTAACTTTAATCACGTTGCACTTGTCAAAATAGTGTCGGATGCGTTAAAGAAATCTTAAAAGCCTGTTCCATGGGTAGACGTATAGTGGACAAATTATTCTGGCTTTCTATTGGATTTTCCGTTAGAAGGCGTAAAATTTTAGCCAACAGCTATAGGCGTTTGCAGTCCGTCGAGTAATTCCAGAACGTGCCTTAGAAAATGGGACTGTCAAGACCCCATTCTAGTTCTAGTAAATAAAACTTTATTTTTAGGTTTTGTTTTTCCTATTTTCTGAAAAAGTGAATTTAACTAGTTTCTACTTAATAGTATTTAAATAATGCATACAGACCTTTCTCCACACTTACACACAGACGAATGTAATAAAATCATAGATTTGTTAAGACAGTGCCGAGTTGATGTAAGTAAACCTAATCCTTAAAAAATTGTTTAAGCAACCTTATTATTTGAGTTTATTTTTCAGAATTCTCTGACAAAATGGATAGGAAAATGCAACCCTGAATATGACGAAATGACAAAGTGCTTAAAAAGAGAAAGACTAGCAAGAAGAAAGAGGAATTATGAGCTGTCACTGGAACGCAAGGAACGTCTTAATAAAATTTTTATAGAACAAGCAAAAATGAAGGAGAGCAATGTTTAAATAATTAAAATTTTCACCTAAAAATCTGTAATTACCTATTAACGTATAAGATATTGTAAATAAACCCAAATTTGTGTTCCTTTAAAGTTTTAAAAGGATGAAATATAAGTTTATAAATAGTAATTTTTAAATGTCCTTTCTTTCTTTTTATGAATGAAATGCCTATGACATCCCCGTGTACGGTCTCAAAAATTTGGCCAAAAAAATTGTCTTATTTATTTTATAAAAATGAATAATGGTGAAAAGTAAGCACAATAACATGAAGCTGCCGCTTTAAAGGGTAAATAAAAATAATTCTTTAAAATCCAACAAAAAATTCCGAATGCAATTAGGTATCGGCAACTATCAATAAGATATTTACCTCTCGAAAAGAAATCCCAAGTGCCAACAAAAATATTTTTTGTGGACATTTATTTTAAGATGATTTTTATTAAAATGTATTTTTACCTAAAAGTTCTCCTAAATAATTAATTTATAATAGTTAGATAATAAAATACAGTAAGCTTTTTAAACATTTATTTTTCGTATATGACATACACTTAGTTTTAAACATATAAATTCATATTAATACTAACAATAATGTAATTTCTGTGTCTAAACAAGAAAAAAATCTTAAAGAACCTCTAAATCATAAATCGGCAGTTCTAATTAAGACCGAACAAAATATTTATGTTTGTAAAGTGACTCTTTATTTCAGTTTTATCACAGTGTAAAATAAAATGAACTTTCAGGAAACTCTTTTTAATTGAGCCACTTACTACAATTTAAAATGAATCAGTGGCACCCAAAAAAATTTCATGACCTCACTGTTTCAAACTTTATGTATTTATCAAACGCTGGCGGCTGTTAATGATTCTATGACACAGGTTTTTTCTCTATCGGTAATCTTAAAATACCAGCCAAAACGCTTGATATTTGCCAGATTTATTGATTGTGATCATTCCATGGTTTGTAAAGAAATATACAGTAAAAACAAAGAATGAAAATAATATACAAAGTTCAGCTTAAAAAATAATCTCAGAATAATATAAAGTTATTTTCAAATTTCATTAAAGCAACATTAGATGACACTATATTAAATTTTACTGCTTTAATAACCCATGTATATTTTGATCTAGTTTCGTTTATAATATTCTGCAGCTCATATTAGATGTGTACATAAGTGCAATCATTATTATGAGGATATTTTTTGGGAGAATACCTAAAATTTAATGTCAATTCCTTATTGAAATTTGTCACAAAATTTCACTGGACATAACTAATAGGAAATAAAATTACTTAACATAAGCACAATGAATACCTCTTCCTAACTTTCTGCTGACATTACTAGAACAATTTGCAAAGAGCTTACTAAAATTTGAAAAAGAAACACTGTTTAAAAACACAGCCAACAAAAATAGAAAATAATTGTATTATTAACATTAAAAATTAAATTAGCCTTTAATTAATTAATATCTTTGGTGACAATGACCTTTACGTATTTTTTATGGATAATTTATTCAGCAAGGTTTTTGCAAAGTGCCATAAAATATCAGACATACAATAAGGGCATAATGAACAAGAGATGTTATAGTAAGTAGTTATACCACCTAAATTAATTATAATGACAATTCATGTTATTTTGTAAAAGCTGCAAATACGGCCCAAAGAACTTCACATGTATTGGGTTTATTGGCTTCTTCTTCAAAATTTAAATCGAGAAGTTTCCTAACTCTTTTTGTGGCTAGTTCATAATCATCATCATTAAGGGGTGCAAATGCATTTTCTAAAACATCACTAGCATGAGCAAGAAATATTAATGCTAACATTCTTTTGTCCATGTGGTGGGGATTATTGACCCATTTAGTGAGAACTGCTTCCTGAATCTTCTTGATAAGGCGCGTTTTTGTAATATTATCTGTTAGTGGATGTGTGGTCATATCAAAGAACAAAAAGTTTTGTTTTTCAGTTGTTAAAACACCTTTTTCCACTAAGTTCTTGGCTAATCTTTCTCTCACATTTTTAAGCTGATATCTTAACTTTAGGGGATTCCAGGTTTCTCCACTTAGGTATTCTATCCAACTCTGGACACTTTCAGGGGGTTCCGTTTCTTTAAGATGTTTTAATGCTTCATCCAGTAGGACATCTCCTACTGGGCTGTCATTCTTTACAATAAGCTTTCTTGCCAGAAGACTCCTTCTTCTCATGCCATTTCTTTCTAGTTCTACTCTACCTCTTAAACCTAGTTCTATGAGGATACAACCTCTTAATCCGCTAGAGATACAGTCATTCCAAAATGAGGTGTAGCCTTCTTTATCTTTTAGACCTAGGAGCAAGACCTCTTCCATTAAAGTTAATCTGGTTTCCTTGGAATCTCCATCTTCTACTTCTTCATCACGGCTTGGTTTCCGTTCATCACTCTCTTCTTTTGAAAGTCCTTCGGTATTTTCTCGCACTACATTCCGCCTTTTCACAAATCCTTCACTACGATTCATTTTTTTCAGAGCACATATCTAAATCATCAAATGTTGACGTTTACGATTTTTGATCGTGCAATCGTAGGGGAAATGTCAAATATACGAATGACTAATGACAGAAAATTCTCATTTGATAACTGACATTTTTGGGAGCAGTTCGGCGACATTGCCACTACATACTTTGATACCACGTCACGATTTCTGACTCCAGAGCCGTATTTGATTGACAAAAATTGGATCGATTCGGATCACATTACGACCCTCCAATGCTATTTTATTTCTTTCAGCTACTATTCTTGATTCAACTACGTATTTCCGTTAAAGTTCGTAAACTGATCCGGATCGATCCAATTCTTGTCTGTCGAATACGCCCAAGTTTCTATAAGTAAATATGTTTGAAATAAAGATATCTGGCAACAGTGCCTTAGGTATATAGGTGTATACATTATATACCACTTATTTTATCGAAATACTAAAGTCCGAAATACATTACCAGCGAAGGTCACAAAGATATCGCTCCGAGTTTAGAGACCTTTCGGTGCATAACGCCAACAGTGACGTAACTTATACAGCTTTAAAGCCCTCACCCTTTAGAGGCCTGAGCTATTTTTGGGGGCTTAATTGGCCAGTGGGTAGTCTCTTTTTGGTCGTTGCTCGTAGAAGCCAGGCCCCTGAGGAGCCCTTTCGTATGTACGCCGCAACCCCCGGCTGGATTTGACAGGGGGTCTTAAATAAAACCTCAAAATTTTTGGATAAAAATGTTTATTTATTGCAATCAATATTTATGAAAATACCTGCATTAGTCTTACAGTAGTGAAATTATACAGCAAACACAGGCAGAGCGAGATACGTTTTACAAATAGCATATCGTTTTGATTAATTATTTACCATAGGTACAGGTACATAAATAATTTAAAAACAAAATACATAGAATAAATAGATTGATCCTAGTTTTAATACGAAAGGAATGTTTTTGCCGCAAACTAAAAATGTCTATTTTTTACTGAACCCAATATTCATGATTTTTACTAACAGTCAGGGGCGCCCATAGGGGGTGGGGCAGTTGCCCCCTCTGGGGTCGGGTTCCACAAAAAAATTCATGACAATTATAATTTTGCCCTGAAATGTTTATTATAACATACGGTTTTTTGGCTTGTTACCCCCCCCCCCCCCCCCCCTGAAATTTACTCTATGGGCGCCCATGCTAACGGTCATAAGTCTAAAATCTACGAACTAAAAAAAGAATTTTACTAATATAAGGTTTGTTGGTAATATTAGGAAATTTTGTAGAAAAGACAGAAATTGTAATACTTAGCATTAACTGTACACAGAAAAAACACTATTGGATACCCATTCACTCAATGATACACTCTATTCCGTATTGTACAATACAAATTCGGTTTATTTCAATGATTAGTTTATCATTGTTAACCAATAGGTTATAAGATTGCTTTAAATATAAGGTTTCATTGGTTTTTAATGGATCGTTCAAATATAGCAATTATTTGATGCCAGTAATACCCTGTTCTAAATTCAATGCAAACTAAGTATCATTGGTTTCACTAGTAGAAGTTTATTTGTAAGAATATGCACCTAATTTGATGCAAAATAGCTATTACTGTCTCAATTACAATTTACAATTCATATAAAATAGACTAACCAAGAGAGATTTACAAATAAAAAAACACACTTATTACTGCAAAGCTTTTTAGATTTGTTTTACTTACCATAAAACACTGAAATAAGTTGCCCCAGTCTCCAGTCTTGCAAAAGATCTATTATTTTTGGCATACAACTATTCAACGAACAAAGAAAAATTCTAACCTCTCCAAGGGTGTCCGCGAGCAATAGAAATCATATTGCAGCCAACAATAGGGCCCATTGAATTAATATTTTTTATTATTATTCCAATATCTTACATGTTTTAAAGGAGTGTTTATTTTAATTGAAATGATATAAGGATATTGACTTAATTTTTATATTTTTTATTTAAACCGTAGTTCTTGTTCGTTTAATAAAATATATTGTAATTGAAATTACACCGCCTACAAATAGCTATTTTTCGCCCAATTATATTTAAGCATTCCAATCAAATATAGTTTAATGCTTTGGCTCTAACAATTCTACACTCCAAGGAATATTAGAAATTTATTGGATTCCAGTAGTGTTTTGGTCATTAAAATAATGGTAATATAGTTTTCAAAGAAGTAGTATCCTTTTGAAGCCCAATAATAAGTCTATATTTAAAGCAATATTTTTTTTGATTATTTCAATGATGGTTTGTTGAGACAATATTTACTTTAATATAAATAATGTGACAGTGCAGTGGTCAAAAACAGTACTATAATTGAAAATAGCATAGCAGTTTTTTCTGTGTAAGTAACACGTTTCCTCAACCTAATATTTAATAATTACTGAATACATTTTTATTTAATTAAAATCATAAAAAATCCGACTAGGTAATGGACTTATCTTCTAATAGAGGAGGCAAATTAGATCTGGAGAGTCGAAATAAGCAAAAAAATTATCTGGTCCCCAAAGGCGTCGAGATAAACGTATGAAACTATTTGTAATAATATCATATTGTTGCTAATTGTTTTTATTATCAATTGATCGTAAAAAAATTTTTTTAATGTCTTTTCGCTTTTTCCGTCATATCTCAGTTATTTATTACCTATTGCATATTTGTTTTGCTTATTTTGACTCTCCAGATCTAACTTTCCTCCTCCATAATACCCAATCTAAGTCTTTGCTATTGACGACTGAAATTAGGAATGTAGCGGGGAATGGTTTCGTTTCGTCTTTGTCTTCATCATCGTGTAATTTGGCATCTTTGTTAATTTTGTCGTCTAGCGAGCCCTTCCCCTATAAAAATCAGCTGATTTCAGCTAGCTTCGTTAATTTGAGTCGCCAACTGAGTAACTAGTACATCTAATTAACGTTACTTATACAAATAATTTCTCTATGAAGTAGTTATGAATTAAATAGTCGAAATCGAGGATTTTTAAAATTTTGTCTAAAAGTGCACTTCCTAAAAGTTTTAAATTATTAAATTCACATTTTTACAATTTGTAAAATAGATATCACTAAAAGTAAAAATATATTGCAATTAATGGAAGCACTGGAATCGGATGGACCACAACAGTCCGATGAAATAGCCACTACTTTAGGATAATAATCATTCCAAAATTCAAAAGCTTTATAATTGACACTCTCAGGATTGCTCATGTAGATATTATTGTCTATTATTAATAATCCGGGTTTATCTTTGGTAAATGGGTCCCACTTTATTGAATAAAGGGTGTTCTGTGTTGGGTCGGAAGACTTAGCGAAGCTAGTCCAAAATGACATTACTGCATCCGATATTCTTTTGTCCCGAGCTTCCCACTCCTGCTCCTGTCTCCAATAAGGAACACCCCAGATGTACAGGAGGTCATATAGATGGGGCACGGTCACCCAGTCGGGTAAATTTTTTGTCACAGCTTTAGTAATAGGTTTCATATCAAATCTATATACATAGGTAGGTTGATATTTACTCAAATACGATGCTAACAGAATTGTGGATGCACCATATGTCTTTTCAAGCATAAAATTTACAGCTATTCTTCTGAAAGTCGTAGCATCATACTTAGGTACCGTCGGCGAATAAAAGAACATTACCGAATCGATAATGTGGTCAACAGAAGAACAAGAAGTATCTGTTTCATTAATATTAGCGATATCCCCGCTGACCAGCTCCGCTAGCATTTGTTTCAGGGTATCCGAGGAATACGTTACATTCTTAAAATCATCAAATTCTAGAGCTTGCTCCATATTGGTGTATCCAGTTAAAATGGGGATCTTTGCGTATTCACCTCTTTCAAAAACGTCCCTTGGAGGCTCCGGTAAGAATTCTGGCGTACTGTTACTTAAATCTTTATCAATCAATGGTCTCCAGTTGACATTTGCCGTTTGCTGGACCAGGAGCTCAGCATCGACACGACGAAGACAATCTATGAACAGAGATGTTGGTTTTCTTATGCAGCTGAAATCTTTAGCTAACTGATCCATGACCGGCTTGTCTTCTGGTGGATATCTAATGGTGGCTGATTCAAACAAACTCCCGCTCATTATAATGGCCTTGTGAAAGAGATTCCTGAAATAAAAATATGTCAAAAGTTATACTCTATTCCCTTTGACTTGTTTTTGTCTCTTTTATCTATCTGGAAAAAATATACAGAAAGTGCCCCTCCGATAGGAAATGCCCTAAAAAGCACGTAAAATTCTGATTTTTCCGTTATTTTGGTCGCTGCTTTCTACTGCCTGTTGGAAATTGATGAACATGATTTAAAAAAAAACTAGACTAGAAAAGCTTTCATTTGCTTTTTTTGGAATTTTTTAGGTCTATATTCCATGGACTTAGGAGTTTTTGAAAGTTACAAGGTTTTTTATAATTTTTAGCATATTTCCACAGCAATAAAGTCCCTGTATTCATCACCTGTATTTATAAAAAAAAATCTGTAGGTCAAAAAAATTATATAAATTTTTTAGATCAGATGTACCTACAGGGTGTTAATAAATTAAGAAAACATGAAAATTCTTTAAGAGAGAGGTACCATTATTTATTATTTTAGAAAAAATGGTTATAAAACAAAGTTGTTTATAATAGAAAATAAAGCCTAAATACAAATTTTGAAATCTGAATTATATTTTTTTAATTCATCTGATCCAAAATTTTTATATGATAGAAACTCGTTTTCTTGACAAACAGATTTTTTTATAAATACGGGTTATGAATACAGGTACATTAGTGCTGTGGCTAAAAATTAATAAGAAACCTTGAAACTTTCCATAACTCGTAATTTCATGAAAAATGGGTCCAAAAAAATCCTAAAAAAAGCAAGAGACCTTTTTTAGTATAGTTAAAAAAATATATGTTAATCACATGTCAACAGGCAGTAAAAAGCAGTCGTATTAAAAAACTGTCGAATTTTACGTGTTTTTTAGGGCATTTCCAATAGGAGGGACCCTTTGTATATATTTCTCTCAGATAGACAATCAGTTAAACTACAAAACGCCGTTTGGTTCATCCCGAAATCTTTTTCCGATAAAGAGATATTTGATTTTGTCCATTTTAGTTTCGAAATATTACTGTGGTTCGTCTGAAGAGAGGGGAAATATAATCTATTGACACTGGATTTAAAGGATTGGAGGTTGGGAGGGGAAGGGAAAACATCTGCAGGCAATTTGTTCCATTATCTGGATTAATGACCAAGATAAGTGGGATGTTTTAGGCTTTTGTAGCTGGACGGTAAAGGGATGCATACAGAAAGCGCCTCTTGTTCTTTTAGGAACAGTCAAGGAGAGAGTTATAGCAGCTAGTTCTTTAGAGAAAAATCCTTGAAAATCTCGGTGGAACAGGAGGGACAAATCCCCAACAGCGCGACGATAAGCGAGAGAAGGGAGTTTTCTTGTGAAGACTGGGTCATTAATGAGTCGAATGGCTATTTTTTGGATATAATTAAAGCTGTTAAGGGTCGAAGGTGATATCGCTCCCCAGATGTAGGAACGGTACTCTAGACTAGGTCTTACTTGGGAAACATAGAGGGTGTGTAAGTTGATAGGGGAGGAGTACGTTCTGGATCAAAAAAGAAAACCAAGCTTTTTAGCTGCTGATGTGACTATTGAAGTAATGTGCTTGTGCCAGCTGAGATCGTGTTCGAAAGCGATGCCAACGAGATTGAACGTTTTTTTGTTCTGTGGGGCTTGGTCATTCCTGTGGATGGATTTGTTGCCGGGTTATTTGCGTGACAGAGAGAAGAAGACTGGGTTTTGTAGGCGTTGAACTAAACAAGGTTATTGTCACCCTAGCCTAAGATTAATTGGAGCTCTTGGGAACGAGATATGGGCATAGATCTGCGTCTATTATCCAGCTCTTGACTCAAGACTTGTCTGGAAAAAGGAGTGCTGGAGTGAAGAGCACTATCATCGGCATAATCTGTTGATGGGATTGGTAGTTGAAGAGAGCCACGTCATTAATGTAACGAAGAAATAGGGTTAGTGCCAGGACTGAACCTTGGGGTACGCCAGGGTTGATAGGATGGAAGTTAGATGAGTGACTGTCCACCACAACAGATATGCGCCGATTAGAGAGGAAGCTACCGATCCAGGTATATAGTTTAGGAGGAAGAGAGTATATCTTGTTAAGAAGTGCAGTATGTTTAGTGTGTATTCAAATTTTGTAAGCTGTACGCTGTATTTTCATATTAATAAGTATGTCATGCAGAAATAGCTGGTTTGTAAAATCATTAATGCACCATTTCCAGTTACTTTTAGCATAACACGTGAAGTCATTAAAATTTTCTGGTTTATCGTAGTTAAAAAAAGAAAACTAAGTCCTTGACTGACCGGTGACCCCTAGCATTCAGCAAATTTTTATGTTTAACTTCTTTTTCATAACGATATCTGCATTAATTAACTTTCAATGCCACCAGACCTTGCCAACGAAAGTTTTTATTCAAATGGGTTATTTTTATTTTTCTCAACCTCTAATTTCTCCAAGGAAACATAATATATTTGAATATGACCGTAATTTTCTTGGCGCAATCGAAATCTTTGAATTGGTAGATTTTATTTAACTTAAATTATATTTAATGCCATATTCTTAAAAATATATTTGCTATAGTGTTATTCTTAAGAACAAAATTATAAAAATCGATTATAAAATAGAACTAAAACATGGATTAGATAGCAACATGAACAAACTGGAATGAACTAGAACATTTTGATAATATTTGCCAAATTTTAGGTTGCATCTTTAATGAGACAAAGCTTAGTGTGGATCATACAAAATAATTTATTTTAAAAAAAATATTGCTGGTGCAAATGACCTATTCTGAAATACAAGAGTCCCTTAAAAAATACCTTGATTCTGGATTAATCATATGAATTCCTATACTAATGGCACCAGTTCCATAGCCCATAACACATATATTTTCTGGATTCCCACCAAACAATTTTATATTGTTTTTCACCCATTGCATGGCAGCCTGTTGGTCCATCAGACCATAGTTTCCAGCAGCCTCGCCATCCATGGTGGTAAAGAATCCCATGATGTTTAGTCTCCAGGCAAACGTTACCACAATTACTCTTTGACGGTAAACTAAGGTATGTGGATTCCATATCGAGGGTAACCCAGTTGTAAAGTTTCCTGGGTGGAACCATATTATTGTTGCAAAACCCTGAGTCGGTGGAGCAGCTAAAAAAGTATTAAAAGTGAAAAATACTTTTTTAATTCAATTTTAACTTAGTGTTAATCTGGAGTATCATGACTTATGTAATTTCCCAAGAAAAGTTTTATTCAAAAAATGTAGTCTTTATTTTAATTTTTATCATTATATTTATTTTATTACATTTTTATTTATATCTATCACAAAAATACGTTTTCAAGTATCTAACATTTTAATTTTTCGCTGTAGTCCTCCCGATGTAGTTATTTATTATATTAATGCCAAAGCTTGACATTTCTGTGAAATAAAATTCGTAGTTACTCAAGCTAAAATGTTAACTTGAAACTAAATTGGAAAATGAGGTTAATAAACCCCTATAAGAAAATTTCGGTACGTATATCCCTAGGACGATAGGCATATAATTATAATTTTTTTAAAGCAAATACTTAATATTATTTAATTTTTATTTTGCAATAAGTATTTTTGCATTAGCAGTTAATCGGCCCCACCCTCCAATATTAAAAGGTAAGATAAGAATCTCCGTGCACCAGAAATGGCAAAGTAGAAATGACAAATGACAGGGTAGACACCTTTTCGATCTTGAATTATTATTAGTCCTTGCTCAACTTTGACCTTTGTTTCCAATTTTAGAAAAGCCTTAGCCATAATTCTTTGCTTACAAGGCACTTCCTATACTGTGTTTAAATGTACCGAAATATAGGACTGAACTTTAGAATCAAGATGCTGTACAGGGTGTTTTAAGAAGTATGCGCATTTGAAAATATCAAAATATTATAAGTATTTTTGTTTATTACGTGCCGCCTGCGCCAGGTGGTCGTCTAAGAATATGTGTATGCACGTATTATTATATGTGTTTGTATGTATAGGTGTATATTATATGGATGTATATAGGGAGGGCGATATCTTCTTAATCATCAGGTCGAAGGAGTGTGATATCTTTCTTAGTAGAGGCTCTAGAATTACGAAACCGTTCGGGGTCTATTCGTTTATTGTTTAAAGCAATTAAGAATATGTCCTTATTACGTTCCTGTAATCTATTATCAAATCGTTTAAGATACAATAAATAAAACCCAAAATAATATTGAAACAATTGCAGAGACTTGCTGGCTTTTCAATCGTTGCATGAACATAAACAAAATGTACGTGCACAGGACCGGACATAGGTATAGCACTAGCGCCATTTTCTAGCGTGCTTATATCTCATTACCATACCTTACACGCACCTAGACATATTGGAAAGATTAAAGCACCGACATGACTTGTTGGCAAGTTCTTGTCTTCTTGTAAACTTACAAGGATGGTTGTATGGACAATATAAGATGAAAATGTAATACAAGAGGAATTGATTGATTGATTGCAAAGTCGAAAAATTGCGACTACAGGATAAAAAATTAATAAACCTGGTCAATTTTTGATTGAATTCTAAATATCAAACAAAATTCTTTTTTTATTCATTCCAACAAAATGTAACGTAAATTTATTGCAACTGATCTTCAGAAAATCAAGATTTTTTTACATTGATCGATCACTTATGTAAATTTTACATGACAACTTTATGACAATTTCATAACTCTAGTTTAAAAATTTTTCCCAATCGGTTCTTTAACCTTCGTGGCAAAATCTTTTTTCAATGGAGTTCCTTTGCGTGTTTTAGATTTGTCTTTGATTTTCGTACCTGGCGATCTACACGGCTTTCTTGCCTAATGACCCAGTAGGTAAGACGAGGACAGCAGCATGTTTTCTTGAAGCAAAAATCATAGCGGGTAGTTTTATCGATTAAGGCGATTAAGATATGATTGTTATCTTGCGATTGAGAACTTTGAAAAGTTGTAAAGGCGGCAAATATAATTTAACGTTTTTATTGCAGGGAAAATGAATATTGTTGCCAGTATGACAAAAGATAAGTATTTTCGGATTTCACTAATGGTTCCCTGCATGAAATGGATACTAATTAATTATAGATATGCTAAAAACGTATAAAGTACTCTGCAGAGGACAAATGGGCCAAATTTTGCAAGATACGTAAAAATATTACTCCTAATAAAAGTTTTTGCTGGTAAGATAAATAAGATTTAAGTTATGAAAAATTTAATTTTTTATAGATGAAGCGACAAGACTAGATTTTTGTTTATGGATGGGAGACCAAATTTTAAATGGAAATATCCATTTTTATAAATTTATTATGTTTTTTGATGAATGTACATTTCCTACTTATGGAACAGTAGCATCCCAGCATGTCAGGTACTGGTCTCCAGAAAACCCCGAATTTAGAGTATAATGAGGCGATGACAATGTTTTACAAAAGTGAACGTGTGGTGCGAGATATCTGTCTATGGCAATAGAATATCTTACTTAAAAATGCTGGATACATCTTTTAGCGATGAACGATGAACAAAGTAAAATTATGAGAACTTCAAAAATAAACCAAAAATACCTAAAATTAGCGATCTGTCACATTTTCGACATTTACATGCTGTTACTCCTTTGATGGAAATAAAAATATCTTGTTGCCGTAAGAAGCTACAAAGTGTGTATCATATCCCAAACTATTATGTACCCTTTTAATGCTTTGTTTACTCTAACAATATCAAATAATTTTCGTGGTAATAAATACCTATGCAAGGTAAAAAAGGTATAAATTATAATATTGATAATAATAATAATAATAATAATAATAATAATAATAATAATAATAATAATAAATTTTAGTGTTTTAAAAAAAAATAATTTAATAAAATCCTTTGATTTTTTAAGTTGCTTCGTTGTTTTCAGTAATGTAAAACTTCAACATAACAACTAAAAAACACGTACCCTTAAAATAATACCAAAGAAATACGATTTATTCCAAGAGTTCAAGGTGGCAAGCAAACCCAAGCAAACCCAAACATATTTGCATGAACATTATACGTGTAAGTATTAATATAAAATTTTATTTAAATTAGAAGCACAATATTAACTAAAACAGGAAAACTCTATCATTTCTAGGTTTCCGTAGTGTGCTTTAATTTAATTAACCTTTATATAATTTTAATGGGTCAGTTAGGTTCACATTTTTTGACGCATTTAATTATTAGGAATTAAGTAAAACCTTGAACTTAATTTTTGTAAAAAATATAAATTCATGTAATATATGTTTTGTCAACATCGATTAAAAAACTCTTTGACATCGGCGACCCATTTTTTTTTTCAGATTTTGTTATCATGCTACTAAAAAATCAAGTCTTGCCAAAAAAATGGAAGTGGTCAATAAAATAAAATATTATCGTGTTGAATAAATATAGAGTTTTGGATAAGTGTTTCCGCGAAATCTTATCAATGAAAACGAGCACAAAACAAACCTACTACGGAAATATATAGATTTTCTTAAAATATTTTCGGTAAAAAAATTTTCAACATAAAGCCCCTGTGGCGACACAATTTAGAGTTTAATAAAAAAATAGTTTTACGTTCTTTTCAATGAACTAATTTGATCTTCACGCTACCATACACTAGGTGGATAATTTTAAAAAATTTTATCTTACATTTTTGGATGCAGCAAAAATTTTTTTTGGGAAATTTACAAGTTATACAGGGTGAATTTTTTAAAGTGTTTCAAGGCGATATCTCGAAAACTGTTTAAAATATTTTCATGAAATTTTGGTGAGTTAATAGGGAGATGGGGGAAATATTTAAATATAATTTTTGAGATTTACCCCTTCTCGCTCTTTTGAGGGGTGGGATGTAGCTTTGGAATTTGAAATGTACTTTTGTTTATGAAATTCGAATCTATGTAAAAAACTCTGTATGTGTACAAATTTTCTTTTATATGCTCTTTCGGTTATGGAATTATGGTTAACTAAATTTTGATTGAATTTAAAAAATAAATAAATTTTACCAATTAATCAATTTCACTTATTTCAGAATTATTATTCGTTTCCATGGAAATGCGTTATTTTTACCCAAGTCAGTTGAGAATTTTGACGTTTTGACGGTTATTTCTCATTCTCAGTTTATTGCTAGGTCCCCGCATTTGACCCCCCTTGACTTTTTCTTTTGGGGTTTTAAATGATAGCGACTGCACCTACAACTTTGGATGATATGAAAGACCGAATCCGATTTGCCTGCTGATTAGTGACACCTGAAATGTGACAGCGGGTACAGAAAAAGCGAGAAAGTGTTTAGAAGTTGAAGGGGGACATTTCGAACAACTTCTCAAGTATGACAGACGATAAATATTAAGTTCACATTAATTGGTTAGTAATTTTGTTATTTTATTACCTGATCTTAAATCTATAATAATATATAAAACTAGCTTGCGCCCGCGACTTCGTCCGCGGTATAACAATTTTACTCCGTTACAAACTTTGAACTCCCATTTCACCCCCTTAGAGGTTGAGTTATTAAAAACTGAAAAACACTTGTTAAACATTTATTTTTTAGAGTAATTCTATGAAGTTTTGAGTTAATAGGATCATCTAATTTTTTTTCTTCATACAAAGTTTGAACCCCTGTTTTACCCCCTTAGGGGTTGAATTGTGAAAAATCCCTTCTTAGTGAGTCTCTACATTAGAAAATAAAACTACTGACCGAATTTCAAATCTATAGCTTCAGCAGTTTCGGCTCGGCGATGATGAATCAGTCAGGCAGTCAGTCAGCCAGTCATTACATGATATTTTCTGTTATCTGTGGCTTGGTGCAAGAAGTGCCAATGTCAAATTTTGACCAAATGAGTTCTAAGGAAAACGCCAAACATATCAATTTTATTTTATTTTTTACATAAGACTTTTTTTTCGTGTTGAAATTTTACCCTTACGGGGTAAAAACACACTTTTACCACTGATTTATCAAGCCACAACCCTAACTACCAAAGATAGAAAGCTGAAATTTTGCATACAGCTTTAGTTCAGGCCCCAGACTTCCATTAAGAGAGGCTATTGCAAAACTCACCCTCTAAACTCAAACCTCTAAAGGGGAAAATCAACCCAATTAAATACATTTTTAATTCAAAAACCACTGGGTTTTATGAAAAAGACCGAAACACGTCGATTTTATTATTTAATTCCTAGGGGTTAAAACACGTGCAAAATTTTTTAGTTTATACTTAAATAAATCCAGCAACCGTGCTCTCAAATGTTCGGACCGCATGACCTAGCGTCATTTAGCCATATTTTTTTATTTTCCGCATTATTTATTATACGCAGAAGCTATAGTTTTAAAAAAATTTGCGCATACTGTATAGATGTAACTGTCCAACAGCTTGACTATTTTGCACCCTCTACGAAAAACAACCAATGTCGTTTACAACGCAGTGCTAATTTCCACATATATATTTCATGATTAAAATACGCTTTTTTTAAACGTAGAATATAATTTAAAAAAAAGTTAAAATGACTATAATTTTCTACGAACACAATTTTTTATCTTAAAATTTAAAAATTTTCGACAAAATGATGTAAGATTTGTTTAGAAAAAGTTTAGAAAAAATAATAAATAAAATACCTAAGCGTGTTCATTTTCATTTAAAGCAAAAATTCAACTTTTTCTCCCAAATACAAAATACTTTTTTCTTGACACATTCCTAGTAGGCTCACTATCAAAAAACCTAAACTTGGCTTGGGTACCGTAACTAGCAATAACTTTTAAATTTCACCCTCCGCAACAGCTTGTAACACTTTAAAAAACTCACCCTGTGTACTACACAGACAGACGAATGACTGCTTTTCGTCTGTAAGTGCCAAGTCCAGACTTACCATTAGGAACAAACACATTTAAATATAAACAGTTTTCGCTAATATTGCTGGGGAACTCAATATCTGCCAGTAACTTCAGAAATGGTATTTCTGACTCCTTATAATCATCCTTTCCTTGAAGACAAGATGCCTGATAATCAGTATTATATTTCACATCTTCCCAACTCGGTAATGGAGTAGTATCAGGAGGAGCAAATCTTAGGGCCCCTAAGGGTGGTTTGGCGTAGGGAATTCCAAAATAGCCGATAATTTTTTGGACTCTGAATTTTGATAATTCCACCCCCCTAATTTTTCCTTGATTCGGAATGTCCACAATATCCTCCCGAGCTAAGGTCATGTAAAAAACTGGTAACATGCACAAAAATTTTAAATATAACTTTGAGTGAAACGTAAATTTTTCTGCGCTCATTCTTGGAAAGTTCGCGTTGACGTTGCGGGCGGTAAAATGATTCGTTGTTTCTTGAGTAAAATACCGGATCCGACTGCACGGTCTGGATAAAAGGAGGCATTGCGTGATAAACTTTCCCGCTACGCTGTTTATTTGCCGATCAATTCAAAATTTCACAAATGGGTCAAAAGGTCCCAATAATTCGTTTTTTATTGTTTACTAACAGTTGCAGTTGCTGGAAACTATGTGACATAATATAACACAATTAATAATAACTGACGAAGTAATAAACATTTATTTGCATTGTTATCTTACAACCACATATATATTCTGTTATTCTTAATGTTTATGTAATTAGGCATACAGGGGCGAATTTAGAATTTCGTCTAGGGAGGGGGGGGGGGGGGGGGGGTTGGGGCGCAACATCACCTCGAGCACCATGCACAAAAGTATCGATAAAAAAAACGAGCAAGTTCGCGTCCGACATTATTTTTTTAATGTTTAGTGCATACTGTTTCATAGTGGACGGAATATCTAAACCTCTGTTCTTGCAAAAACAGAACGGGTTCTTATCTTAAAATACCCAAATTCTAGCATTTTTTTTATTTATACCTTCTGTCAATTTGGACTTATATATGAAAAATTTGTCGAAAGCATATTTTTGAAAGCACGCTTTTTCGAAAATATATTTTCGAATACAGTTTTCACTGTGAACCTTTTCAAGGTCTGTTCTTTGTTGTCTGTGTTGCACGAAACTGCACTAATCTGCACTGATTTTTTGCTTATGGGTATCTTCCTCGTATAAAAAAAATGCAGGTTAATGCGTTTGGTGCAATATAACGAACAAACATTTGGTTTCCTCATGTCCTCTAACTGGATGCCTTTTAGTATTTTGAGGTGACCAGTTAGATCTCCTGACTTAAGTTTTGTTGTTTGGGTAACACTTAATCACTTGTTAAGTATAAATATATTACAATATTTACATTACATATTACAATATTTCCTATATTTTTTGTATAATGGTTAGTGTTTTGTAAGATCTTTAAAGCTGATTAGAATTTTTCTTCCAGATTATTCTCCACATGCAAACTCTGTAAAAAATTGCAGTTGCTTGAAACGTTGCTTGAAACTTGTTAAGCATAAAAATATTATAAAATTCGCTATTTGTACAATGGTTAGTTATTGTAAGGTCTTTAAAAGCTGATTCGAATTTTTCTTCCAGCTTATTCACTATTCACCACATGCAAATCAAATGGTAATAATCCCCGGGGCGAAGTAAGCAGAGTAGGTGCTCGTAATTAAGGGGGCCCTATTTTGTAAAATTTTGGATTTTCTTTAAGTCTGTTTAAGTGTCTCGCTGGAATATACCTAATACAGAAGAAGAATTGCAAAATTGTGTAAGCACTTACCTAACTGAAGAAAAAGCAAATAAGAATAACTTTCCCTAGCATTTTCTTAAGTATTTCGCTATAGACTGAAGGGAAATTCTCGCTTACTTACAATTATTTTTTAGGATTTTAAAAGAGGTACGTATTAGTAGATAAAGGGTGTATGGAAATTCCATCTGTAAATTTATAATACATCTGTAAGTGAGGGTATAATGATATGGCCCCGGAAGATGGTATCGCAAGGCTCATTTAGGTGTAGGTCAGTTGCTGACTTTGGAACCTGAACCGACTAAAGCTACAAATATTTTTTTTCTGATTTGTCTAGGATTGAAGAGATTCACTGCCCACATTTCCTAATGGTTTTGTCCCTTTTTTATTTATTTTATTTTTGGGATTTCCAACGTTTTCGTTTGCAAAGCGGCGAAACTCCCCTAATAATATTCTGTCCTTGTGATTTCGACTTATAAAAGCTCATATTCTAAGCTAAAGCTCTCTACTTTACCGATTTATTAATCGATCGATGAGTGGGGATGGAAAGTGAAGGAAGAAGAAGAGGGAAGCGTCAAAATATTTTTAATAACACCAAAAAATCCTACCTGTTACCTGTTATTAAAAGTAGGGATTATTACCTTAATTTATTTCCCGCTATAGTTTAAATCTTTTTCTTATTCTTCTGTTAATTTATAAAATTATAAAAGCCTAAAATGGATCTAAACTTCTCGGCTTTTCAAGAGCCTCGTGGGGTGATGAGAGTTCTACATTTTGTAAGTATTTTTACTGTGTATAGACATCTTTCTAAGTTGGGTGTTTATTAATAATAATTATCGCTGATGATGGCGTAATTGGGTGGTTCCATACCTTACCTTTTACAGGTAGGGTCATATTTATTATTATTTAAGTAATTATGTAAGTACAAAAAGCAATCCAGGAGGTACCTATTTGTATTTTTCTGTTCTGTTCCCAGAATTACAGCTTGAATGCTATTTTAATATGTCATGGCCTTAAAATATTTATCAGAAATTCAATAATTAAATGTTATCAAGAAAGGAAATATTAAGGTTTTCATATTTTTTAAATAAATAATTTAAAAAACTAAATTTTATTATGGTTATTTTTGGTACCTAATAGGTTAAATTAATGCTCTTTTAACTGGCAAACAATTTATAATTATTATTATAATAAACATGACCAAATACACTTACCTAAAAAAAATTACACTATGTTATATTTTAGGTTTTTTCAATATGTGCTTTTGCAACATTATGTGGATATTCAGGTTATATAAAATTCACTTGTGAGGAAACCACAATTGACTTTTCATATCCTTTTTCTATATCTGAGACAAGAACTTTTAAGTCAAATATTTCCTGTATAGCAACGGTAAATAATGACTTTTCATCTGATGCCAGATTTTTCGTAGCTACAGGAGTGCTGTCTATGCTCTACTGTATAGCTATTGTATTTGTTTACCTGAAAATGGATGAAGCATATAAGACAAACAAGAAGCTGCCACTCTATGTAAGTACTTGTCATGTATTTTTTTATACAACCCTTATAGAGAAACTTAACTAAAATAAGTTGAGTAGTGAAAAGTCAAAGATAAATATATATATATATATATATATATATATATATATATATATATATATATATATATATATATATATATATATATATACAGTCAACTTCGGATATAACGAACCACCAAGGGGATCTTTAAACAGTTCGTTATAGCAGGGCGTTCGTTATATCCGAAGTGCAGAGAATAAAACAAATATGTACTATGTACATACATATGTATAGGTACTTTTTATGAGTCGTTTATTATAATCAATACATAATAGTATTTTTAAATTATGTACTTATTAAACATACATATTTGTATAATTTACACAAAATCAGTAATTTGAAATTTTTTCTTTTTTCTAGTACATGTTTTTCAATTTTAATTTGTAACTAATCACCAGACTCAATCAACACTCTTGTTGTCAAAATTATTATTATTAAAATTTACGAATATTAATAGTCTTTGACTTTTGTAACTGATAGTCGCTACAGATTTAGGCATTTATAACCCCATTTTGCAGTTTTGTAATTATGTCAACTTTTTCTGCAAGTGTTTATAAACTTTCGCTTGCTGAATTTTGGCGCGCTCTGCTCCATGCTAGAACAATATTCCCTCGCCTATTGCCGAAATTAAACTACAAATTGAAATGGCGCCTGACAGGTCGCTACTCGACCCGTTATCCGAGAATACCAACCATAGAGAAGCGACAAAACGTGTCAGTGCCTTTGATATTTAGGGTAACCAGTTTTGCTGACCTTGGGCAGACACGTATCCACAATATTGAATGGAGAAAGATATTTCGTCACACTAATGATGCGGTATAGACAGAAGTCCACATTATCGTCGCACATGCCCTGTGAAATCTTGAATTGTCTTTGTCGCTTCTCTATGGTTGCTATTCTCGGCCGTTACTTTACGAATATGGAAGTGATACGTACGTGAAATTTCGACAGTTCGTTATAACCGAACTTCCACAAGCAAAAACTAATCAAAATAGGGTTCGCTATAGCCGATAGTTCGTTATAGCCGGGTTCGTTATAAACGAACAAAAAATACATACATTCTTATGGCGTTTTGGCCGGACCATAATTTTTGTTCGTAATAACCGGTGGTTCGTTATATGCGGAGGTCGTTATATCCGAAGTTGACTGTATATATATATATATATATATATATATATATATATATATATATATATATATATATATATATATATATATATATATATATATATATATATATATATATGTAACAATTTATTTTTAGGATTTTCTAATAACTGTCGTGTTGGCAGTGTTGTGGCTATCAAGCAGTGCAGCTTGGGCCAATGGTTTGACAGGCTTAAAAGCTGCTACAGGCAATCCTGTTCTTACTCCTCCCGCTTGCTGCGGCAGTAATACAAGTAGCTATTCTACTCTTAATATTTCTGTGGTAAGTAAATTCTTGGATACTCCATAACTCATGAAACTAACAAAAATGTTCTTACTATTTTTATTAATTCTTATCTAGTGTATCTATATTTATGTTGTTCAGAAAGGTTGGCTCTCAGACCTCTATTAAACAATTATAATTTAGGTTCTAAACCATGGCAAATTGGGAAACTAACTTCTTTTTACCTCTCACTACTTTGGATATTCTTAGGAATTTGTATTACAAACCTTATGAATGCATCGGTATGATAAACCAGGAACCAGGAGGCAAAATAAATATTCTTTTTGTAGATTTTTGGTTTTTTAAACTTTTTCTTGTGGGCGGCCGACTTATGGTTTCTCTATAAGGAAACAGCTTGGTTCCAGGGCAGCCAGCCTCAGACAACTAGTGGAGTGTAAACTTGAACTTACTGACATTAAAAATGGCTAGTCTCTTGTGAGGTATATCAGACGCTAAAGTTGCAGGCCCTTTAACATACCCACAATATCCTTAGCTGATAGATTTACCAAGTTTTAGCATATAAAATGGTTATACTTATTTTTTATTATTTTTACAACTTGCATTAACAACATAAACGTTTTATGTGGCCCCAAAAATCCTTGACGTTTTTTGCCTATAAAAATAATATTTTCCAATTAATAATAAGTACATCCTCAAAAATTTCTTATGGATTATATTAGGGGAGAGTGGACCACAATGAGACGAAAAAGGTTTCACGTTTTTTCCGTCATTTTAAGGAAATTATTATAGCGCAAGACTATCTTAACCCACACGGATAATTGATCACCTGACCAACCGATACTCCGCACTGCCGTATTTCATCACGAATACTACAATGTCTCATTGGCTCCCATGTCTCATAATGGCCTACTCTACCCTATGGCTGTTACATTGAAGAGAAGCTTAAGAAATGCGAGGCAAGCGTAACTAATTTTTAAACAACAAAAAATTAAGTAACATGTGAACAATAGATCATACTACCGGTCTGCACTTAATTTTTTTACCATAGTACATATTTATTCGGAAGTTTTAAATAATAAATGAGTATTTTTCAATGTAAAAATTAAGTCATTTTATATATTATAAACTGGCCGCTTGCCACAATAAGAATTAAATTTGAAAAAAAAAACGGCAGTGTCGGTAGTCGTTTTATGCTTTAATACCACCGAAAATACCTTTCCAATCTGGATCTGGGACTGCATAAAAAATGCCGACAAGCATTCCTTTGTGACACAGGAAAGCTTCGCCGGCAAATATAACGATTTCATATTACAATACAAATAAAATAAAATTCTTGGAGAATAGAATGTGAAAAGGGACCTGTTTATTATAATATAGCTCATTCTAAAATAAAAAATAAGTTATTTTCAAACCTGTTTCTAGTAATGTTAAAAAGGATAACAAATTATTCTTAACCCTCCTAACATTTAAGTCTTAAGTTTGTTTACAGTAAATATAAAATTAGGAATAAACATGTGCTAAAATTTGGTATTAGTTAATATTGTTTTTCTAAACGCACACAGGTGTGAGGTGTGTAGAAATGTTTATGTTTATAGTGCCCTGGGGGCATAGGCGTGTTTAGGATTTTTTCGTGTGGGTGCCGAGACCGTACGCGAGCGCCCTCCTCTATAAATTTCATTGATATCATGCGTCGATTAATCCAGTAATTTTTTATTTTAGAATTATTTGTCTTAATTCTCTCATTGCAAATGCGAGGTTTTGCATTTCAATCGATAGAGCGTTAAAAAGAACTTGTTCTCAAAGTTTTACAAACAATATAAGAAAACTCGTGTTCCAGTGAACGGCCTTAATTGTTTGATCGGCAGATCGGCTTTGTCGACCCTCGACTCGAGTTCACTGATCAAACACGTACGTGAGAACGCATTTCACGCAAGAGTTATATAATATATTTTTAAAATATTAATTTTTAATTTTAATTTCATAGATTTGAGTGAATAAATAAACAAAGTAAATTTTAAAATTTAAATAAATTTCGATTTAATCAAGATGGTTGTCCAAATGTCCAGTATATGCATAGATCCTAGCATAAATCGCTAAATATAGGTAACAAATTCAAAACAAATATTCTTGGGATACGTTTTAAAATACTTATAAATCTCTTATAAAAATTTTAGTGTTTTTTAAATAAAAATCAAAATTTTCTCTCTTGTGGGAAATTTTCTTTTGAAATTTTGGGAACATAATTATATACCAAAAAATTAATATTTCAAAATCATAAGTACATATTTGTAAGTACATTTTTTTTCAACTTTTCATTTGAAACTTTAAATAAAAAAAAATTGCAACTGATCAGCCAGAACCGTAGGCCGAAGTCCTAAAATTAATATTAAGAACTTGGATATGATCATATATTGGATATCCCACAGGCTTGTATTTCGGGGTTGTCGGTGAATTCGCTGAGAACTCTCGCGTACTCACGCGTACTCACTGCGTGTTCTCGCATTGAAAATATGGTTTTTTCGATAGCGTTCTCTAAAGAATTCCTGCGTATTCTTGAGAATTCTCGAATTTTACGCATGATATTTCGTTAGTAAGAAGCCCTCGGGTCTAGGATCACAATCTTCTCGGAAAGTTTTGCACCTTACCAATTCTTTCCTTAACTATTGTTGAAAATAGAGTTCTGTTCACATTTCTATCGCTTATTTTTAATATTTTTTAGAGAGTAATACCAATCTGTATGTCGCTGGTAATACCTAATTTCGGCGCCCACGGCGTCCACTAAGCACACGCCTATGCCTCTAGGGGTATTTGTTCATTTGCTGTTTTTCAATGATAGAAGCTGTGCATAAAGGTTCAGAATTGTCAAGCTGGTTTCTATCACTATCGCGCATATTTTAAGTACCATTTCAAAAGTAGAGGTGGCAAGTACGTGTTCATAGAGTTATTTTTATTTAATTTTTGTACCACGCCATTAATAGTTAATATACAGTGTGTATAACCGAAAATGGTATTACGATCGGGCGCGGATCTAAGTTTTCGCTCAGGGGTGCAATGTTCGCACAGGGCGGGGGGGGGGGCAATTTTTATGAGAGTTACCTATCTTCCAGGAAATTTGCTCTGATGTTGTGATTTGTCTGTGTGAAACCGAAAATTGGGTGAAAATTTAAGTTGAGAATCCATCATAATCAGGCTCGGGAGGGGGGGGGGGGGGGGGCAATTACACCCATTGCCCCCCCTTATATCCGCGCCTAATTACAATTCATTATATAACATTACACAATAATTTAGTATGCTTTAATATAGATATGGAAATTTAGTGTCTATGTACTTATTAAAACATGATTTTAAAAATGTTTACATACTGTATATAGAAGTACAACGAGCAAAAATTGTTATTTAGGTATAATAGAATGACTAGAACAAAATCTGTTAGTCACAGGGATTATATTACAACTTTCTGGAATAACTGTTAATTTTTTAGTTAAAATAAAAATGTGCTGTAGATGGTAACAGTGTGGAATATAGAAATTCTAAAGCACTTAGTATTTAGGTAATATGTAGAGAGTACAAGTATGAATCTAGGAGCATTTGGGTCTGTTCCCGTTTTTTATTGTTTAAACATTTTGTTGGAAAATATGGACCTTCAGATATATCAAAAAAATATCACGTATTTACATACTATATGGCTCAGAAAAATGTATAATAATATTTTATTTATATTGTGTTCTTCGGAATATAAGTCTCAATATAAGTATTATTTATCCCACTCATATGCCAAATAATATATTTTTATATCTAACTTATTTAACAATAACGTGTCATATTGGAATATTTTTTTTAGTTTTAAATAAAATCTTTTTTGTTTAATGATCTTGTTTTTGTTCTCAGTAAATACCTAAAAATATTGTTCTCTTATCTAGAATGATGAATTGATAATTATTGTTTTTTTTTCTAGTAAGATAAAACCCTATATACCTACATGGGCGCCCGCAGGGGGGCCAGGGGGGCCGTGCCCCCCCCCTATTCGACGTAAAAATCAGAAATTTACCACAGAGATGGTGTGGTGGCCCAGTGATCCACCCGGAGCAAAAAAATCTCCGAGGAATGTCTGCAAAATATATAAAATGATATGCTTAAAGCATAGTTTACTTAAAGATAAATTTTATTCCCCCCAATAAGAATGCACCCCCCCCCCTCGGAAAAAATGTGCGAATTTGATACTGCCAGTTCTGTTATAGACGTGAAGTATAAAAAGTTAGATTTTGATTCTGGTGGTTAATTTCAGGGGGTAAATTGGGAAAAGGGCGTCGGGTAAGATGTGAAATGGAAGCTTATTGAAGCACAAATTCAACAATATAATGGTATGATTAACGTGATCATTTATTTTTTTTCCTCAGAACGGTACGTCAACGGTTCTTCGCCACAAAAGGTAGATAAAAGAAAACACATTATCCATAATAATTTTTATTAGTAATTTTAATGAACAATGCACGACATGCAATTATCTGTTATTTATGTAGTGTTATTTTTTTTCTTGAGGAACAAACGTTCTTTAATAAATCAGGTGATGATTTTTAAGTAAGATTGTGAAATTCTTGGCACATTTAATCAATATTTCACAATATTTGCTTTCAAATTGATGTCGCGTTTGCTAACTTTCTGAAAACGGGACATTTTGGCGTCCCTAAGCTTTCCTTGGGAGTTAACGGGACCGAAAAACGGGACAGTCCCGTTCAAAACGGTACGTATGGTCACGTTAGGTATGGATGCATGATGTATTTTTTTATGCATTTTTAAACATTCTTCGCGAAAAGCTGCTGTCCCCCACCCTCATCGAAAAGGATGGCTCAGAAAAATCATGAACATTGATAATTAGGTGTGGATTGAGCAAAAATTATCAGGACTGCGCGATCAATTGTTTTAAACAATTTATTAAAATTGTTTATTTCCTTATAACTGCGGAACCTAAGAGAAAAAGTTTTTCGACAAAAAATATTTCTTACGGTCTAAGGAACAACTTTTGTCCTTAAATGTTTTTCAAAATTTTTAATTTGGCTCAGTCGAAACGCTCCCCACTCAGCTCCGCGCATGCGCAATGTGAAACAGCGTTGGTGCCGATGGCGGCGGCGGGTAGCGCGGCAGATGGGCGGAGATCGGGTGGCCGACGTTTACTTAGGTTAAGTGGGGCTGATTGCACGAGACACTAGAAGGAGTGCAAGTATAGCTTGCACTTGACAAGCTTTTATTTAACTTCACCTGTTAGTAGGTATATGTGTGTGTATGTATGTTAGTATGTTTAGGTCAAATAATATTGTAATCAAAATTTTGACTAGTTCTAATTAAGCTGGAACTTTGAAATTTTGTACACGTGTATAAGACTGGTGACAATGCAATATAATATATTTAATATTGTTCTCAATCCAATATGGCGGACGCCCCAAGATGACGGATTACCTTTTTCTTTACAATCACCTTGACATGGGTATCAATATGAAAGGGTTTGACGAGTAAAATACGATAAGCTATGTGACGTCATTCTAAACTCACTATTACGGGCGCCACAAGATGTCGGATTACCTTTTTCTTCATAATCCCCTTGATATGGGCACAGTATAGAAGACGCGTAAACGCGGCTGAAAAGACCGTTTTTTAAACTGTGATATGGGTTTGACGAGTAAAATACGATAATCTATGTGACGTCATTCTAAACCCAATATGGTGGACGCGACAAGCTGGCGGATTACCTTTTTCTTCACAACCCCCTTGACATTTGTATCAAACGAAAAGGTTTGACGAGTAAAATACGGTAAAGCTGTGTGACATCATTCTAAACCCAATATGGCGGGCGCCACAAGATAGCGGATTACCGTTTTCTTAACAATTCCCTTGATATGGGCATTAAATGAAAGGGTTTGACGAGTAGAATACGATAACAAAAAATTTCTCTGTGAGGTGGAGGCAGTCCATCCCGGGGGGCGGGAGGTGGCAGCGCCCTAACCCCGCGATGGAACGCAACCACCAGGGAGCGGTCTTGGCTCCGACACGGCGCGTCCCAACCGGCTCATAGGGGACGATCCCACTTCGTATGCAGAGTACTCTTTTGTACGCTGGATGCGGGTGGGACATGCACGAATAAGGCGCTCGCATGGGGACCAAATAAGTGCACGCGGACCACCAAGACATGATATAGGGTAGGCTGCTATATCATCATTGGCGGTGGAGCCACTGACGTAAGAGTCGGTGGCTCCACTTCCAAAAAGCCGTCAGTCCCTGATACGTCAGGAGCTGATAGCTACAGCGTCCTTCTCAGCCATGTGGGCTGAGAAGTGAAGTACGAATGAGCGAGTGAAAGACGAGCGCAAGTGCAAAGCACATACACACACACACACAGAGAGAGAGAGACACAGGCACCCACACCGCGCCGTGACGGCGCTTCATCCCGGGGGGCGGGAGGTGGCGGCCCCTAACCCCACGATGGATCGCCGACGGGGCCAACAAGACACACATACACACACTTACATCACTACATACACAAACATTTAACACACGGGGGGAATGAGCGCTATTCCTTTCCAGGGAAAAACCGTAACCGTGTCCACACTCCAACGACCCTAGCAGGGCGTGGCTGGGGTAAGTTGTGTGGAACGCGGCCGGTGGGCTTGCCTTGATCGGCCGTCCCGCGAGGAGACAACCTCTATAAAAAAACCGACAGCGAAGTCGCTAAAACCTTCTGGGCACCTGGGCCACCCAGCAGTATCCCAAGTCCCTTCACCCCAGGAATGGGCGTCACCCTGGGGTGTGACGACCCCCTTCGACCCTACTCGTGGGAATAATATGGAAGAGAATAAAACAAAAACTATAGAAAGTGTACAAACAAAAAAAGCAGCAGATGGCAACCATGTAGGGTTAGAAAGAGTACCAACAGGTGAGGAAATGAGTTTGGAAACTGAGACCGATGAAGTCTTTAGTGGGCTAAATGAAAAAGAACTCACAAAAGGAATACAGTCAGAAACCTTTAAGCGTAGAGATTCTATTCTTCGTACGCCTCCACAGAACAGGTCTTCGTCGCTGCCAAGAGGCCAAAAATGTGATAAAGGAGACTCAGGTAGCCTCCCAGACATTAACAGTAGGGATCCTAAAAGAAAACGAATTGAATCGCCAAACGAAAACGACACAGACTCCCAACACTTCTTGGAGAGAATGAAAAAAGAGCACAAGCTGCTTAAAGACCTTGTCAAAAGAGGAAATGACCAAATAAAGGAGTTGCATTCAGTCTTACTAGAAGTACCAAACACAAAGAAGGAAATAAAGAACTCGGTAGGAAGACTGGGAAATTACAGCAAGAAGGTGGAATCAGCAATAAAATTTATAGACGAAATGTTTGAAATGCTAGTAGCAGTAAAGAAGGCCCCGAACATACACGGGCAGAAAAAAGAAAGTGCTGATGTGTCTACTCAAACCATTAGCCGACAACAAGAAGAGAGGGAAAGGCTTATAAGTCAATTAGAGTACGAAATAACACGGAAACACGACGAACATTCGTTAAACGGCCTAATTGAAAACAAATGGCCCGTGGAGCTATTTAAGATGTGTGACATAACGACCGAAGATGCAAATAACGATGATCAGATTGTAATCCTTCAAAAGGGCGACGACGTAGAAGATAAAAATACTAGAAACTGCTTAGAAAGGAATCCCCAATTACTACAGCTGATTGATAGTGGGCAGTTGGATAAAGGTAAAATGATATATGGAAAAACGGCGTGCACAATCATAAGTGATGAGCACCCGATAGAAAACAATGAGAGCTATGTGTATATAATTATGACAGAAAATGGCCGAGAAACAGCATGTGATAAAAGTGATATATTAAATAATCTAGAGAAAATCATTAAAACTGTTAGGGAAACAGGAAGAAAGGTACCGACCTGTGTCACAAATAAAAATATCAGTGATATTCGGGTAAGAAAACTAATCGAATATTGCTGCAGGAAGACGAACACCCAACTTCGTCTACGAGTAAGTAGGAGCAGGAATAAAAGTACGGGCGGTGAATTTACCGTGCCGTGGATAAATAAAAAAAAGAACACTAATGAAGAAACGCTAATTATAAAGCCAGCAGAAGGGGCGACATACGCTGATATTATCAGGTGCATGACAAAGGAAGTAGATACAAGGGGAGTAACAGTGGAAAAAATTAACAGAACCAAAAACGGGGATGTCCAAATAAAGATTAAGGGAAACGAGGAAAAGGCAAGAGAAGAATTTAGAAAGCTACTTACTACAAAAATGGAGGCCAGAGCAGAAGTCGGCGTAAGAAAAAAGAATCAGACTATTATGATAATGGATATGGACGAAACAGCGCAAACACGGGACGTAAAAGAGGTCGTACAAAAAGAGCTCGAGAAAAACGGCATGAAACAAGCCGAGCTGCAAATAAAAATTGCAAACAAGGCTAACGAAAGGGGTCAGAAACATGCTTTCTTGACGATAGAGCCGAAGGCAGCTAGGCTGCTCACTCTCAATAAGATTATAGGGGATGGTTGGAACAGGTGGAGAGTTAGGGAGATGGAGACGCTGCCTAAATGTTTCAAGTGCCACAGAGTGGGTCATATTGCAAATGAATGCGGTAATCAGGGACAAAGCGAATATTGCCACAAGTGTGGACAACGGGGACACCTTAAGAAAGATTGCCAAAACGAGCAGAAATGCTATCTCTGTCACGTAGAAGGCCATAAAACCGAGACAACGAAATGCCCTATATACAGAAGGCTGTTACAAGAACAGAGGAGGGAGAAAAGGGGTAGAATACAAAGCTCACGATAAAAATCATCCAAATTAACATAGACAGAGGACGAGAAGCTATGGATCTTATGTATAAAACGGCAGAAGAAGAGAAGGCTGACATCATAATAGTAGCGGAGGCGGAGCCAAACAAAAAAAAGGCCATTCAAGCAAAACTGTACATAGACAATAGGTTAGATGTAGCACTAGTAGTAAAAAATAAACAGTTAAAAATAATGGGAACAGGGGCAGGAGATGGATACACCTGGATAGAACTGGAGGAAATGGTTGTATTTGGATGTTAAATCTCTCCAAATGTGGACCTACAAGTATTTATACAGTTTCTATCAGAACTGCGAATAGACATGAAAAAACATAACAAAGAAATAATCGTAGGAGGTGACTTCAATGCTAAGTCTCACCTGTGGGGATCAAGGGTGGAAGACAGAAGGGGAGAAATATTCGCTGAATGGCTATGTGAAGAAAATCTCGTTGTACATAATCAGGGAAATACCCCTACCTTTGTAAGAGGCTGCTCCGCATCTTTTATCGACGTAACATTTAGTACATATAAAATAGCTCATGCAATAGAAAAATGGCGGGTATTGGACACCGAAAGCCTAAGCTACCATCAGAATATCGTGTTCGAAGTCCGTCGAAAGAAGAATGCACAAGAAATGAAATGGAATGGAGGCTGGTACATAAAAGAGGAAAAGATGAATAACCTAATGGAAGAAATACGGCGAAAAGTACAGACTGCGCCAGGACAAATAGCGGCGGAGGAGCTCTCCGGAATAATATCAGAGTCTTGCGATAAGATATTTACTAAGAAAAGAACTGGTGCAAGTAGAAACCCTGTCTATTGGTGGTCCAACCAAGTAGCAGAAAAAAGAAAAATATGCATGCAGCACCGTAGGCAAAAAATAAGGTCATATAAAGGAAATGATGATCTGCAGAAGAGGTTGTGCCAAGAACGCTACAAAGATAGTAGAAATGTACTGAAGAAGGCCATCATAGATGCAAAGAAAAATGCGTGGAAAAAACTGCTACAAGAAGTGGAGACCGATATCTGGGGCAAAGGATACCGTATTGTTACCGACAAATATGTATGTAGACAACCAGTGAAGATGGCAGATGACAAACAAATGGAGATCGCCAGAAGTCTCTTTCCTGTGAGGCCTGTCACTAGATGGAACCGGTTACCAGTAAAACAGGAGGAAATCCCACTGTTCACCATAGAGGAGTTAGCAGACGCAAACAAGAAAATCAAAGAGAAGAAAGCGCCCGGACCTGATGGTTTGCCTCCAGAGGTAATAAAGTTGGTGGCCCGTGAATGGCCAGGAGGTGTACTGTCGGTAATGAACGGCATTCTAACTTCGGGTGAATTCCCGGCAACCTGGAAGAACACAAGATTGGTGTTGATTGAGAAACACAAACCTGGGCAAGACAAGGCTTATAGACCGATATGTGTACTGAACGTGATAGGCAAATTGCTGGAGCAGCTCCTGCTAGTAAGACTGAAAAGTGAAATCGATCGCACTGGAGGACTGGCCGAAGAACAGTACGGCTTCAGAGAAAAGCGGTCTACCATTAACGCTCTAAGAAGGGTCATTGAAATAGCGGATGAAGCTAATCAGAGGGCAAACCGAGGGCGCTGTGCACTGGTGGCTATTGACGTCCAGAATGCGTTTAACTCGGCTACATGGGATGGCATCTTGGGAGAACTCCAACGAAGGGCGGTAGCCCCATATATATACAACCTGGTTGCTAGTTACTTTGAGGACCGCACCTTGAATGTGGGGGAGAATGGAAATCTGGAAACATCGTGTGGAGTACCACAGGGATCGGTCTTGGGACCCACCCTGTGGAACGTCTACTATGACGGCGTGCTAAGAATGCCCATGCCGAGAGGTGTCACCTTAGTGGGTTACGCCGATGATCTGGCGGTGGTAGTGGTGGCGAAGAATGGGGAGATCCTAGTTAATGTAGCCAACAGGGCTCTAAGGGACATATGGATGGCTACGAAACAGCTAAAGCTAGCACCTCAAAAGACTGAGGTAGTTCTTCTCGCCGCAGGAAGAAAACTTAAGTCAATTACTGTTAAGGTGGAGAATGTGAATGTTGTAAGCCAGGAGGCAATCAGATATCTTGGAGTTAATCTAGACAGAAATATGGTCATGGGGGCGCACATTAGAAGAGCCGCAGTAAAAGCTAATAAAGCCTTAAATAATATCTGTAGGATTATGCCAAATCTGGGAGGTCCGAAGGAGAACGCCAGAAGAATATTGTGCTCGGTGGTCCACTCGATTCTTTTATATGGAGCCTCAATATGGAATAGGGCCATGAAAAAAGAAGTATACAGGAATATGTATAGAAAAGTTCAGCGAAGGGCAGCAATACGCATTACCAATGCATATAAAACAACGTCAACCAAGGCACTCCTGGTTATTGCGCGGACACCTCCCATTGAACTACTGGCCGAAGAAAGGGAACGAGTTGAACAAGAAGGAGAAGAGGGCAAGGCAGCAGCACATCAATTAATGATGACTAGATGGCAAGAGGCATGGAATACCGACAGTGGAAAAGGTAACTGGACGAGACGACTAATAGGAAACATCGGGCACTGGGTTGAGAGAGATCATGGAGAGGTGGACTTTTATCTCACCCAGTTACTTACTGGACATGGATGCTTCCAAGCATATTTCTCCCGCTTCAGGATATGTGACACCGGAGAGTGCCGCTATTGCGCAAACGAAGACAGTGTGGAACACACCTTCTTCGAATGCCCTAGATGGACAAGCCAGAGACAGAGAATTGTAGAGAAGATGGGAAACATAACACCAGAAAACATGATTGATAAAATGCTAGCTTCTCCACAAAACTGGCAAGTAATAAAGGAAGTAGCAAAAGAAATTTTAAGTAAAAAAAGAGAAGATGAACGAACTCAAGGAAATGGATAGATTCTAGAACAACGAGAGCGGACACCCTCTTTGAAGTAATACCGGAAGGCAGTTCCAGAGAGGAAAACTCAGGTGTCCCGGGGAGGAAATTTTTGGTCCGTAAAAATCCGACATAACCCGCCACAAAAGATCAAAGACGGAACGGGTATCTTTTGAAGATTTTTTACCTCCTCGCAGCAAAAAAAAAACAAAAAATTTCTAGTAATAATGATGCATTGTCAGAAATGAATAGGTTCAGACATAACTAAAAATTTGAAAATAAAATCTTCTAAAAAATACTTTTTAAAAAAAAGCGTTTATTATTTAGATGTACTAAAACGAAAAATAATAATAAGTATAGTTTTTTCATTGTGGCAATGCTAAATGCTATTTATAAGTGCACGTAGTTCGCGTGGGTGGATCCTAATAAATGTAGTACCTATCAAAGTTATCACTGAAACAGATATAATATATTATGTTAAATTTATTGTCCTAATTCTTGTCGCGTGAATAGAAAAGAAAAAAATATATACTTATATAGGTATCTACTTACAATTTTTGCCAAACAAAATTAATGCTTGTAAGTATGAACTTTTCGCGCGCGACGAGCTTTTAAGACAATAAATTTAACATAATATATTATATCTGTTTCACTGATACTTTGATACTACGTTTATTATTAGATTCCACAAACGCGAACTACGTTCACTTATAAATAGCATTTAGCATTGCCACAATGAAAAAACTGTACTTATTTTTTTCGTTTTAGTACATCTAAATAATTAAAGCTTGTTTTTAAAAAGTATTTTTTACAAGATTTTATTTATGTCTAGCATTGACATACTTAATATAGAAATTTGAAATTATGATTTGTGCCCGGGTTACGAGCCGCCTGGCCTGTTTTGTCTTAATTCATTTATTAACTTCTTCGTTTCACCTTTATAATGATTAAAGATTTTCCACCAAGTAGTTCAAATAACCCATCAGACATATACCACTTTATATGTGTCCGTCTGGACGGACATTTAAGCACACCTAATGTTAACGTCAAAGTTTTAGGTTAAGTTTTCAGTCTTTTCCGTGATGTAATGCGTGAAAATTGAAATTTTAATTGTATTTGCTCAGTTATGTTGTTTTACTTAAGAAAATACATTAGGAAATTGCTTTTTGGACTGTATGCTTGGCAGGAAAACAATTTTGAGGAAATGCTTTCGAGGCAGCTGTCACAATAGTCTGATAAATTGGTGAAGTGCATTTTCATAATAAACTTTTTGTTTATGTAGCAGCAGTTGTACGTTAGTACTAGCTGAGCATTGTAATACTAATCTTTCGATTTAATTGTTTTCTACTTCCCAGTGTATGTGTGTTTTGATTTATTTGTGTAATATGATTGATAATGGAATTTGATGCCCAAAGTCAATGTTCCGATGAAGGAGTTGAATTATCATCACTCTCAGGTAAATAAAAACTTTGAAAATTTTTTTTTATCATGTACCAACACAAGTCATGCTAGGTACACACATTAAAAGAACGTCTGCAGGTGGATAGAGAGGTCCTAGTGGTAGATAGGTCATAATATTTAACAAAAACAGTTTATGTTTGCAGAACATGGATTTACTTTTCCCAATGATATCATATTCAGTGAAGATCTTCCTCCTGACTTTTTGGAAGCTCGGACCATCTACTTACTCTTACCAAAAAATGTACCCATATCACGAGCTGCTCGATTACAGTGGCTTCTCGATCACTTAAATACCACAATATCAATTTCAAACCCAAAACAGGTAATGCTGAGTACTTATTTATTTTAACAAGCTTTATTAAGTTTGTTATGTATAATTTAAATAAATATGTAAATATAAGGAGTATATAATATGTCTATTAATAAATATGCAGAGAATAGTGCTAGTCCGACTTTTTTAGTTGGAGAACTCCCAAAGCTTGGAAGTCATATCAGCAATACCAAGAGAGCAAAACATAAATTCAAAATGCACATGTTTCTTAGTAACATATCGAACCGAACTAAAATTTATAGCTCATGCCTACAGGATTGTATACTGCTTAGATATGAGTCCGAGTCATACAAATGTTGACATTGTTGTCAAAGAAGTTTTATTTGACCAAATTTTACACATATTTAAAATTAGTATAGAAGCTTTATCAAAACAGGTTAGCAAATTCATATATTTTTAGTTGGTAGTTGTTTGTTTGGTGATATCTAATATACCTAATTATGGTCTTACAGCATGTTTTTGGGGGAAGATTGATTCTGGACTGTGTAATTAATTTACAGTGCTATTCAGTGGTGGTTCGTGAAATTTTAAAGTTGTATGTCTCTGTTGCTACTTATGTGACCCATGCCAAGTTTAGGTTTTTTAATAGTAAGCCTACTAGGAATGTTTTGGTAAAGAAAAAATTATTTTGTAATTGCGAAAAAGTTAATAAACATTATAAAAATTGTTCCCAACCTATATTCCTTTTTTTTTCTTTTTTAATGTTTAGGAGTACCTACTAACTACTGTGTATTTATTTTTAAAAATGCAGCCGTTGTGAAATTTGCTATTAAAGTAAAATATATAATAAGATTTTAATTGTTTTTCAAGATAATGTATTATGTTTTAAAAACAAAATGCTCTCTTGTACTTAAGGATCATTAGTAAATATTAACTAAAATTATTAATAATAAAAATGTATCTGGTAGTTCTAATGACCCCGGTAAATATCATTTATTAAGTTTCCATTGTGATAACGCAGCTAATATGACAATTCTTATCGTTTTAATATACTTTTATCTTGTAAACTAATTGAAAGTTATTTTACATCTTGGAACCGATTATTTGCATCAGACAGAACGAATTTTTATTGCTTTGTGTTTAGAGAGTTTATTGGATATTCTTTAACACACATTTTCATTAATTCACTTTTTTACAATAGCCAGAAAAACATATATTTGTACTTTAGGTCTGGAGAGTGACAAAAGTATTCCTATTTTTGGTATTCCTCTGGGTTTTTTGCTCTGTCGGTACATAACCGGTGTCAATATGTTTAACCTTTTTGAAAACACCTTTAAAAGTGAATTTTAAAAAGATTTTTTAACGTGCCAAAATGGCTGGAAGTGCCGGTTTGAGTTATGGAGAGATGTTGCGTCACGTTAAAAGAAGAATTGCAACTGCCTTGAATGTCGCTTATGCCTTCAGACATCAGTACCTACTTCCACGTAAATTAAAACGGATCTTTCTAAAATCACGAACTATAGATATAACCAACCACGGATTTTTCCAAAACCACCAATTTTTTAAAAGAAAAATCCGCAAAAAAAAACAAAATTTACTCATGATTTGTGATAAAATTTAACGTATGTTCATTGACAGAAACTGGGGTAGTAACAGAGGTACCTACTTATTCTGAAAGGGAATATTAAAACAAATTACGACAGTGAACAACAATAATTATATTTTTTGGATGCGTGATGAAGTAAACCTTAAAAAAATAGCAAGACTGTCAATAACTCAATGTTAAACATGATTTACCAAATTAATAAAATAAATCAGCGGAAGGCACGCATCAGGGCCGGCGCAAGGGCCAAGCAACACAAGCGAATGGGGCCGCCAAACTTTAATTACCACCCACCCCCTCCCCCCACCGTCGTCAATTTTTTAGACTATTGTTCAGGTCCTCCCAAAACTCTCTCAAGTCAAAATTCTACAGTGTTTATGAGACCACTGGGTAATAGGGGGCGGGATAATATGTACTTCCTTGTGTGAAAATTTGATGTTGCACCGGTCCTGGTAGTCAACTGATTAGAAGCATAAACTAACACGTTTTTTGGCAGATGTCCCTATTTCCCCTTCCTTATGGTCATACGTTAGTTCCTATAGATTAAACGATGAAACCGATGAATCAAGGAGTTTTTAGAATTGTTTATATTTTTGCTGTTGTGTGTGGGAAAATAGAGAGGTGTGTTAACACTCTTCTGGAATGACGCTAGGTCGAGTTTAGTAATAATTTTAAAGTGTTTCAACAAATTTGTAATATCAATGATGTTTTTAACTTTAAAAGATGCATATTTATATTTTAATTTATACAAATTATGCTTGAACTGTTTTAATTATAATTTTAGTTTACCATCCCTGGAAATTCGCTAGTATTTCAGCCATGTATTTTTATAACAATTGTGGCAAATACGCCATTTTTTATAACTCCAGCCCAGCAAGTTATTTTAAAAGGTATTCAGATGACGCCCCACAATGTTGGAGAAATAATGAAATGTGTAGAGACGCATTTCCATTTGCTGGAAAGTAAGATTGCTGATGCCTGTATGCAGGCTTTGGATAGGATTGACAGCCAAAGAGTAAGTTTAATTTTTGTTGCGGTGTATGGGTTTTATTTATATTTTTAAATAAATGGATAAATAAATGTTAGTAAAATTTGTTTAATTCCAATAACCTTGCTTGAACAATTGTAGTATGAATGCTCGGTCCTTTTTATTTGCGCCTTTTGGCATATTATAAGAGCGCTGCCAGGGAAGGACAGAGGTGGGACGGTCTCCTCCTCCCCCCTCGGCTGACATTTTCTCTTAGGCTTAAAGAGCCAGGAATATATAAATTAAGTCTGTTAAATAACTTCTTTGCCATTTGCCCCCTCCCCTGGATATCAATCTGGCTGCGCCTATGTTTTTGTTGGGTTTTGTCGACTCGCTATATTTCTGATTTAAATGATTGGTATTTCTAGATATAGTAAATTACTGTAAACAAATAATATTTATGAAAGCACTGTGTTCCCTTTTTATTTTTTTAATACCAGTCCTGTAAATCCACTGCCCAAGATTTTATGTTAATTTTATAGTGCTGTATGAATTCCTAGGCATAATCAATATGGTAATAAATATGTCAGATATTTATACACGACAATTTACAAATTATATTTTATGTTAATTTAAAGTTTCACGTTGGAAAATTTAAATTAATTTATTGATACCATTTATTAAAGACGTTTTTAAATTTGTTCTTACAAAGGTCCATGCAATGGCGAGACAGAAATATCCATGTTAGGCAACCTCTTATTTATTTGGTATCCGCCCTAAAAAATTTAAATTAATATGTGTTTATATAAATTGTATAAGGTGTTTTTTCTCACATATTTTGAGAGTTTATGCAAAGCTGCAAAGGCAATACAAAAATATCTGTTTTAGGCAACCTCTGATGGTGCCATTCGAGATGTTTTTGCAATGTCCGATGTAGGAAAAACATCAAAAATACCCATGGTAACGCCAGATGCAAATTTTGTAAATATGTTAAGGTATTCCATGTTGGCGATTTCTCTTCTACCCGAATCCACTCTAAGTCGTAAGTTTGTTATAAAATAAAATAATTATATCTATTTTTAGGTTTGACACATTTTTATTGCACCATCCATAAATATCATTTTGATTCGGTAGGTTTTGTTTTGGAATAATTCCAACTGCAGAAGCATTTTTTTATTTTATTTTAGAGCCTTTTTCAGTGGCTTATTTATTCTGGTAGAAATCCTAGCCCACTAATAAAAAGAAATATATGATATAAAATTTAATTTTTAAGTTTTATTTGCTTGAAAAAATTATTTACCACCGGAAACGTCTCCGTTGTTGTTTGGAATGTACATTTAACAATTCTTGGAGTTTTTTTTAAATACTGGCGGCAATCCTTTGAAATTTTTATTTACATGTCAGGCATTGGACTCTATTTGGATACTAAAAGAATATTTTAGGCCCTAATTAATTTAACATTTTTATGTTTTTTTGTAAACAGGTTTTAGAGGTTTTAATCTACTGTGTATATAAAAAGAGTAACTATTCCATTATTTTACTTATATTTATACCAGTACTTAATAATAGTTATCATTTATGAAGTGTTTTGCCAGACCGACAATTACTAAAACTTATAATAATTATTATTAGTGGCTATAGACTGCTTAACATACGTTCATACATACACTCATTTACTCATTATAGTTCATATCTTTATATTCTTTCTTATTATGAGTTAAATATTTGATCTTTGTTAACCTGGCGAATTTTTAATATTTAAACTAATAATTAGTAACTACATTAAAAGTATACAGCAGATATGTATATAAAAACATGGAGGTATTTTTTGGTAATAGGGCAGGGCCGTGTCTAAAACTTTTATTTACCTTGTGTGAAATAAAATATGTTTACAAGTTTATTACCAGCCCACAGGCGCGCGAGGGACTTTAAACATAGGTAATTTAAATTCTTGTCGGCAATACAAATAGTTTTATTTACATATGATTCATATTATTGCATTTTCTTTGCCGTTCACGATAAATTGACCTTTGGATAAAAATAGCTCAAAAATGACATGTTATACAGAGTGTCCCAACTCTGCTTTACCAATAAATATTTTGCTGGTTAAAATAGAAACAAAATTTTAAAAATAAATCTGTTTAATGGATATGAAAGACAGTAGCGTGCTGTTATTTTTTGTCAATTTGTTGGTTGTATTCTTTGATAAGTCGTGTCCTTTGTCTAGTAGTCTAGAAAGTAATGTCACGCCACTGGGAAGGCGTTTTTTCTAAACGATATCGCTAATTTTTTAATAAGACTTATTAATTCAAAATCAGAAAGCAGTGGAATGCGATGTGTAACGCCTTAATCATTTTTAAGCAAGGGCAAGGGAACTAATATTTACTTTTAGAGCAATCATCCGTAATTTTTTTTAGACATCCTAGTCATTACTGATGGAATAGTTTCAATGCCGGATTCAAATGTTACGGAAACAATGCTTCATCAGTTACATTACGATGCTGTATCTGTATCATTTTTAAAAATAGGATCTAGTTTTAACCCTCAGTCTGGCGCAGGCTTGGTGGCCTACACGGACTTGCTTCATTTTTTTGCTCATTCTACTCAAGGTACCTGTTTGGAATCTTTTCCAAAAATAGTAAGCTGTTTCGTTAAAAGAAACGTAAACTATTTTTGAGTGGTTGCAATTATTTTAGGTCAATGATCCGTCTATATCCATGAATTTCTATCAAGAAACCTTTTTACTTTGGTCCTTCCACAATAGTAATTTTAAGTATACCACTACAAAAAACTGTGATAATTCCAGCTCTTGGGCGGCAACGTAAGCTTCCTTTTTTGGTGTTTCATTTATATTTTTTTAACTTATAAACCATTTAAAGAGCCGCCAGTAGTGATGTGCAGGATAGTATCTATCCGATACCTTGTATCTGATACTTTTAAGTATCGAAAGTATCAGATACCAACGTTTAACAGTATCAGATATTCGAGTATCAAAACGATGATAATAATGATACCTAATTATACCGCTTTTCCAAAGATGCTTTTTAGAAAACGGATTTATGAAATATTTTGAAAATATTTGCTCCAAAAACCCGTATTTCGAAAGTAAATTTTTTCAAAAATATATCCAAACAAATAATTTTTACAACAGATACATTTTTCGAAAATGTATTTTTTTGAAAATAATATTTAGAAAATTAAATTATGAACTCTGGCAGCTTGGAAAATGTTAATGAAAAAAAAAAGACGAAAAAAGGTCCTGAACAAACCCAAATGAACCTTTTTTGGGTTTGATCAGGTTTCCTTAGGTTTGGTACGTTATTTTCTCGTACTAACTAAAACTAACCTAAACGAACCTTTTTTGTGTTTGGCCAGGTTTACGTTTCCTTGTATTGTAAGTGAGAATTACGAGAAAAACCAAAAATCAATAAAAATCCAACATGGCAGAAAATCTAACACCAACATGGCAGATTCTGACACGAAATAGGTAGCGACTTCTGCTGTACAAAGTTAGGTTTGTACTTAGTGTAGCGGTTATCACATCCGCCTAACCCGCGGAAGGTCCCCGGTTCGATCCCGGGCGGAATCAGAATTTCTTATTTACTTTCAACACCTACCTCTATTTTATGATAATGGCAACAAACAGAAATACCAGGACTGTAAGCAACCTTATCGACAAAAAGCCATTATTAAAAATTTTTGCTTGGAAAAAATACCGTTCATGTGTATACACATATACTAATAAATAAATAGCATTTGGTATCTGAACAAAAAGTTATGGAATCCCACCAAAAATATACATGTAAAAATTAGGCCAAGTTCCTTGTCTACACGTTATTAGCAGTGTTTTGATAAGCACAGAAAAATATTGTATGAATTAATAAATTTACAGACCAAACTTTGAATGTTTTCATTAAAGAACTGAGCAATATTGAGACCCTTGAAAACTTGCATATCTCCCTATAACTCTGGGCATCTCTCCCACATCCCAGGGGAGAGACGCCTTAGAAGCCAGTGTTTTAAATATATTTTTTTAAAATATATAATATAAAACCAACGATTTTACGATTTTATCTGTAAAACTGTGCAACTCTCCCACATTTACCCTACCCACATTTTGCTCTGAACAATTCATTTTTACCAAAGAATGGAGTTTTATCGTTTTCCCTGGCGGCTCTTCATTTGGTCTAGTATCTAACGTGAAAAATGATATAGTCAAGGTAGATATTCAAAGAAAATTTTGGTTCAGTATGTATTATAAAAACCCCTTGTTTTAGAAGCGACAAATTTTTTAATCAAGGGATGCCCACGTTGTTGTTTAAGAGGCAAACTGAAGATAGTACCAGTGCTTCCATTGTACTTTTATTAGCTCGGCGAATGCGGGAAGGTTTTACTGTAGAAGTAAGTGGGTAGTATTTTGCTATTTATGTAAAAAATACAATAAAAATTCTTTTAGAACGTATTTTACATGAACAATAATTTGGAAATCAAGTTAGTACACCAATGGAAATCTTCCATTTATATTCACTATAAAGTAAGTGCCCAATGGCCAGGTGTTAAGAATTTAACACATTTTGAAGTTTATATTTGTGGTACGTAGGGTAAAAATATTTAATATTACTTTACTAAAAATTCAGTACAGAGTCTAGCTTTGTAATTCGTAAAATTAACCCAAATTAAATACAGGGTGGCCCATCGACTGATTTCCTCATGCTTGAAACTTGAATGGGAAGGGGTGTCGAGTGATACCTTATTTTAAAGGGAATTTAATTGGCTTTCCAACAGGACCTTGCCCGTCGAAATCGGGTGAGTAGTTTTCGAGAAATGAAATATTAAAGAAATTTGGGTTGAAATATGCACAAAATGCTAAATAGTAAATACGCATAAACATGGCCATACTGCACAGAAAAGACACTATCGTATATTGAATTGGATACCCACTCACTCAATGACACGCTCTATTGTGTATTGCACAATACTAATTCGGTTTATTTCAATGTTTAGTTTATCATTGTTAACCAATAGGCTATAAGATTACTTGAAATATAAGGTTTCATTGGTTTCTAATGGATCGTTCAAATATAACAATTAATTGATTCCAGTAATACCCTATTCTAAATTCAATGCAAACTATCATTGGTTTCACTAGAAGTTAATTTGTAAGAATATGCACCTCATTTGATACAAAATAGCTATTATTGTTTCAATTACAACAGTAATTAATTTAATGTAGCTTCTAATAGAAAGAAAACATTTTTGTTTAAATTCAATCATATTCGGGTTTTGAAGAACAATTACTCTTATTTAATATAATGAAGAATTTTTATTATTATACTTTATATTCCAAACAAATGAAACACCCTTTATTATTTTAAAATAATTTTTATTTGGTATTATTAAACATACTTCGTTTAGACATTCTATAAACATTTAAATATAAAAAAAACACATTTTATTACACCACACTGACGCGAAAGCCGTAATCTTTTTATATTTATTTCACCTCCAAATATAGGGTCTGCTTCTTTGTAAAACTGCCTCCTTTGGCTTGTATGGGTACAGGATGCTAGATGGAACAAATTTGACACTGCATTCGAATCTCCTAAATTTACAGCTAGATTTGGTGGAAACCATGTCTAAAATATGCATATCTATTCAACCATAAACTTGCGATCATATTTAATGTTAATAGTTTTTTAACAATACGTATCGGCTGAGTAAACAATCATATAAAATAGACTAACCAACAGAGATTTACAAATAAAAAACACACTTATTACTGCAAAGCTTTTTAGATTTGTTTTACTTGCCATAAAACAATGAAATAAGTTGCTCCAGTCTCCAGACTTGCAAAAGATCTATTATTTTTGGCGTACGACTATTCAACGAACAAAGAAAAATTCTAACCTCTCCAAGGGTGTCCGCGAGTAATAGAAATAGGTAGTATTTTAGCCAACAATAGGACCCATTGAATATTTTTATTATTTCTCCAATACCTTATATGTTATAAAGGAGTGTTTATTTTAATTGAAATGATATAAGGATTATTGACTTAATTTTTACATTTTTTATTTAAACAGTAGTTCTTGTTCGTTTAATAAAATATATTGTAATTTGAATCACACCGCCTACAAATAGCTATTTTTCGCCCAATTATATTTAAGCATTCCAATCAAATAGTTTAATATTTTGGCTCTAACAATTCTACACCCCAAGGAATATTAGAAATTTATTGGATTCCAATAGTATTTTGGTCATTGAAATAAGGGTAATATAGTTTTCAAAGAAGTAGGTATACTTTTGAAGTCCAATAATAAGTCTATATTTAAAGCAATATTTTTGTTTTTGATTATTTCAATGATGTTTTGTTGAGACAATATTAACTTTAATATATCTAATGTGACAGTGATCAAAAACAGTACTGTTATTGAAAATAGCATACCAGTTTTTTCTGTGTGGAAGCCACTATTGACCCTGCTTTAACGAATGCGATTGAAGAAGATGACCGTCATCGGCCAGAAAACCTAATTTTTCAGCAAGATGGGGGCATCCCCACACTATGCATTTCCTGTAAGGCAGTATCTGGATGACAATTCTCCAGGAATATGGATTGGGAGAAGAGGTCCCATTGAAAGGCCTGCAAGATTTCCTGATCTATCGCCACTGGACTTTTTCTTGTGGGGGCATTTAAAAACAAAAATTTATGCAACGCAGCCTAATTTTTTCGAAAACTTGCAACTAATACCCTAGAGTGCCGACATATACCTCCCGAAATGCTTCATAATATTCGCGAACATTTCGAACAGTGCCTTGATAATTGTCTGGAGGTTGGGGGTGGACATTTTCAGCATTTATTTGATGGAATCGATTGGTAAGAAATTTCATTACTTGTAAATTTGAATTGCTTTAAGGTCTCATTCCTCAGAAATTACTCACCCGATTTCAACCAGCAAGGTCCCGTTGGAAAGGCAATTTAATTCCCTTTAAAATAAGATATCACTCGACCCCCTTCCTATTTAAGATTTTAAGGGGAAAAGCCTTAGGAGTTCAAGCACGGCGGGTGAAAATCGCAAAAAAATATGTCCCCCTGAAAACTAAAGTATACGGGTCCGAGTGATTTTTGATTTACTTATTTAAACTAAAATAAACCTGGGTGGAAAGTTTTCGGTGGGCCACTCTGTATATTTTTTTATTAAATATGTAATGTTAATTAACGAATCAAATTACTGAGAAATAAGCTCGATAGATACTTATTTGTAGCTCCATATGAGTTTCTTCATGATATGACGTGTATGATAAAAAAGGAGACCAAATCAGTGTTTCGGCAAGCGATCATTCAAAGGTTTTGGAGCAGACTGTCACAAATATCATCAGGCGATTTGAGTTTAGCCACCCAATTGAGTCGCTTCACTGACAGTAAGGACTGGTATACTTTACCGGATAGCGTGAAAAGCGGTCTTCCTGTATTTAATGCGAATAATCCAACAGATTCTGATTCGGCTAAACTTATCCTCCAACCAAGGTAACTTGAACCACATGTTAATGTTCTTGGCTTTGGTTAGTTTATTGGTGAAATTTAGTTTTTGGTGTACTTGTGACTAACTTTATTTTAAGGGATACCACTTGTTTGAAATTTGTGAACATTTGGCAAGGTATCAGCCAAATGGAGACAAACCATTGGAGAAAGTGGTTCCATACTCATAAAATATCGCTAATTTTAACGCATGATACTCCATTACCTACAACATTGCATATGTCCAGCTGCTCGTCGCAACGGTACCAGGTAAATTAGGTACTACCATTAGAGTCTCGGTTTTTTTTTAATGTCAGAATGTCTTCAAGGTGGTGCAATGCAGACAGGCAGTCGTTGCCCTTTATGGAATGTTGGCAGAATGGGCTTCCTTTGTACTGATTGATAACCATACATATCTTAGACTACTTTATAGTGAAGTTGATAAACCACCTATAGGGTTCTGTATAGTTCGCGTAAGCTCAAAGTTGCCCAGTGCTGTTCTTAATCTCGGTTTCTCAACTAATACTCCTGGGCAGACGAGACATGAGGTAATGTTTCCGTCGGCATATTAAGTCGAAATATTTCTGTAAACTATGATTTCAGATCTGTGATGAACTGAAAACTGAATTGTCCTCCCTCTCCTACATACCGAAAGCTAAGGGACCGTCTTGTTGCGTCCTCCTTCAAAAACCTCTGGAAAAAATTCTTATCAGATATGAAAGGATCCCTGGTAGTTATACAACTGTGGTATTTCCCGATGGTACACAACCTCCTGACAATTCGAGCGGCTTTCCTTCCCCAATAAGTGGTTCTCTTTTTACCACTCTATCACGTTATCTCTTCCACAAAAGGTGGATTTGGAGTGCAAGTCATTCTCCAAATCCTAGACTGCCAGATACGTCAATTTCCAGAATATTGAACACCCTTACTAGGTAAATATTCGCTTGAGTAAGCCGAGAACAACATTACATTAATGTATATTTATAGAATGCGCTTGAAAGAAGGGTTCCATTTTGCCTACTCCTCATCTGGAATAGTGACAATGGTTCTAGAGGTATGGTTGGAACCTAAAGCAAGTTGTGTAGTGCAATATGTACTGTTTCCTCCTCACTATAATTGGGGAGATGACTCCTATAGTGGTTCTGAAGAAGAGAATGAACCTATTTCGGAAATGGAGGCAGAATTACAAATGATAACAGAAGTGTGGATAGAACCACAACATGGAAGAGTGATACCTAAAAGTTCTAGAATTAGTTGTATAAATAATAGAAATTATTATCAGATTGCTGATGATGTAAGTGTTTTTTTTTTGTACTGGTTTCTACTAATGCCTATCGGTGCTTGTTTAGAAAGGAATTTATTGAATGGTTATAATAATTTTTGTTTTCAAGATATGCAGAATTGACTTTCGTTGTATCAACGTACTGCTGACCATGGAGCATATGTCTCTAATGTGCCAAAATAAGGCCGTTCATAACCTTTCTGGAACGGATATAAACACTGCTAGAAATAGTTTTAGTAAAAGGAGTTTTTCCCGGAAGAATAGCAAAGTTCCTTTGACTGATTATAATTGTAAAGAAGTACCTGAAAATGGGTATGTCTTTAGATTTCTTGATAGTATAAAAGAGAATTATTTCACTACATAAGAATTTCCTAGCATTGTATAATTTTTTAGATCTCCGTGGTATCCAATAGCAACTCCACGCATAGAACACATTCCATTTAAGTTTGACCCAATAAGAATTTTACATTTATGTCAACAGACTGAGTTACTATTTTCGATGTTAAGGGAAGAAAAGTGCAATAATGTTACGAAAAGCACCAAAATAGATAAGGCTAACCTATTATTATTAGATAATATTTTTGAACATTTTTCCTTGCTTCATGATAGAGAATTGGAGTTATCGAAAGAAGAGTCTGATAACTTTACTCGCGAAATAATTTCAAGGCATAGAAATAAGTCACCCCACAGTTGCCCAATATCGGATAAAACTTTGGATTCGGAGCTTAACTACCAATGGAAGTGTTACATTAAAGGCGTATCAGTGACACATGTCATTTTAACGTTTGTTCCTGCTACAGTAACAGATCTTAGAGCGCTGACCGGATCTGATCCAATTAGCATTCCCAGCGACTTGACTGATAGTGACGATAGAGCATCATCTAGAGGTAGCAACTTTAGCGATGTGCCTTTTAATATACCGAACTCCATATTATTACCAGTGTATGTTTATGACTGTCCTTTAAAATTGCTGGTAAATGCATATGTAGAGAATGAAAATGGACAGAGCAGTGCTCCAGAAGACGTGTATGAAGACCATAGATTTAAATTCACCAGTTTTGTGCAAGAAGATTGTGTTCAGTAAGTATCTTTGAATTTTTAGTAGGTGTTAGTTGGCGTCGTTATAAAAATCACTTTCATATACATTTTCGTAATTTTCTAGGCTAAAAGGAAGTGATACTGACAGCTTTACAGAAGAAACTGATCCACCCGATTTAAAGAACGTGAGGGAACACTGTAGAGCCTTAGTTTTAACGCATTCCAAATGCTTTACTCTGTCATTATTTCTCGCTCTTCATATGGGTATCTACATCCACAACTCAGACGTTCAAAGCGCTATGGATTTGTGCGAGGAAGAAATTAAAGAAATTGATATTACGGACTATTTACTTCACATTTGTTCGCATGTGCGGCAAAGCAAAACCAACAAAATTTCCAGTCAAGTACTACACGAAGCACATCCTTGTAGCGAGCTCAAAAGTCTTCATATGCTCATTAAAAAGAAGTTTTTTAAGATAGTTCGTGCTTCATTTAATCCCGTCCCTAGTAATGGGGAATATTACTTTTTCAAGCACTTGTGTATTCATCCGGAGGAGAACGAAAACGACAGCGATGATGACGTGAGCGCGTGTGCTTCAGATATAGAATTTAAATCTGAGAGAGACATGAGTATATACTCTGAGGGGCCCCATTTGCTTACTAAGAACCTACAGGCAGGGATAACTGACATTGCGAACATGAGCGATGTCAGTCCACTGTTTCTCCATTTTATTTGTACTTTAAGATATAATCAGGGTGGGCATGGTAATACTTCTGTTAGAGTCCTTCCAACATGCTTAGGAGAGCTGATACAGACTCTGGATTCATCCACAGAAGCTTTAGATAAATCAAAAATTCAAATCACGTTGGATATGTTGTGCCTGACATTACCACCTGGAGTTCAAAATATTCTGAATGATTATTCCCTACAGGGACTTAGAAGCACTTCATTTTGTTCTGAATCTGGTTTTCAGCGGAGTATTAGCTCTGTATCTGAAAATAGCATGATGTCCGAGTAAGTTATTTTTAATTGCTTTGAACTTGAGCATTTTATTAACGATCAAAAATAATTTTTAGCTTACCAAATGAAAACCAGTTGAAAAATCTGACGGATCTTCAAAGACAATCGATTGACCACCTTAGCGAGGAAGTAAAATGGCTTTTAGACGATGAAATTTGTACGACTTTGCTTGATTATGATACTATCACCTCTGATACTTTGAATTATGTCATAGACCATGTCGTTGCGGGTCACGCGACGAGATCCTCCTGCAAAATGGATAAGATCATTTTAAATTTTGTTTATACTACAAGCCATAGCCATGAGAAGTTTCTTGAAGAATTTTCACGATTGCCTCTGCCTACTGGCTATAAACTCTGTCAAGAAGGAGAGTACTACTTCTTGGCTAAAGATCGTTTTGTAAGAGAATCGTCGGAAATTTATATGAACCAGTCATTCGTTGCTCGGTCAAATAGCATTGGAGATTTTGCTTTAGATATTCACAATCTTTTCAAAAGCACTTCATCACATGTGGGAAGCAGCTGTAGGGAGGATACAATGTCACAACAGAGTGAAATTACTAGTGGGAGTGTGACGGGTACAGATGGAGGTAAGTATAGACCATGGTACCATTGCTTATTAAGTTCTGTGCAATTCTTAGCAGTACCAGTGAATTTTTTAAGGATATGATGAAGATGACAGTGAAGACGACGACGATTGCGATTGGTTGTTATCCCTGGAGAACAAAAGGCCACGCATGCCTAATTTTTGGCTTATTTTAAGGGTAGAACAAGATCTGGTACATTTTTACTTTCATTGCAGGTAAATAGTTCGCAATCATATCCAGTCTCCATCTTAGTATACTTGTTATTTTAGATTTATGGAGTTAAATACACAACACGTTGACAAATATAATGACATTGCAAGGGCAGTATGCGATTCTATAAGTGATTTGTGTAAAAAAGTGAACCAGCTACTTTTACTTCAAACTCTGTATGAAACTAAGAATTGTGACTTACTCTTAGAACCTGACGATGCATTTCATAATGAGGCGTCATTGCCTAAAAACTCGTCTTATAATAAATTAAAAGGATTTGACCGTGAGTATTTCTACGTTCTTTGGGACGATTTGTTAATTAGTTAATTTAATTCTTAAAGTAAATTGCTCATTTTCAATTTTTGTGCGTTTTTGAGTAAAATTAACGTCTCGATATTTTTTAGCTGACACAAGTGATGATTCGGATATTTTGATCCACTCTCAATCAATGTCGGAAGCTTCTTTAAATCTAAAGCCTGGATATTTTAGTTGTCGAGTCGTGTGGGAGAAAATATTTGTTTTGCACCCTCGTCTAAAAACTGGACCTGGAGGCAAATCTAGCATTTCTAGAGGCATAATGGCTTTAAAGAACATCCTAGAAAAATTTTCTGTATTGAACAGGCATAATATGTTTGTTTATAGAGACAAGGAAGATAATGTGTTTTATTTGCGGTTATATGAGAGTGCCAATCTTGCAAGTAATAAATTGCTGACTAAACCGAATGATAATGAAAGCAGTACGTTTTCTAGAAGTCCATCTATTTCGTCCCTACCCGCTGGGCAGAACAATAAGCCGAATTTGGCTATTTCGGATCAGAGTATAGCTTCTATCGTGTCGGTATGCGCCTTTTTTTTAGAAATTCATGACAAAATGAGCCTAATAATTTCCTTTTAGTCGGACCAGCTACGACCGAGAGTTAGGTCGTTTGGTGAAAGAGAATGCAAAAATTTTGATCCAAACGATTCCAGGGAAAAAATCAATGAGGATACTTTAATACTCAGGGTTCACGGCATTACTAAAGCAGGCACTGATGTTCAATGTGATTTGGTTCAGGTTTTGCAAAACAGACTTGATGATGCTGTTTTAGAATTTTTATCTGTGATGTTAGCTAGAAACGCGATGTGCCCCTTGTCACCTGAAGATGTCAGGTTTATTCAGAAACCATTCCAAATGCCTGAATACACTATTAGGGTAATAACCTATTCTACTAGTGGCGGCTGGTGGAATTTTAAAGGTGTATGTTTCTGTTGCTATTTACGGGACCCATGCCAAGTTCAGGAGCTTTGATAGTGAGCCTATAGTCCGACACAAAGTAAGTTGTATGCGACGAAAGGGTGAGGAAGCGCTAAAAAAATAGGTGGGCGTAGCTTTAATACAAATCACCACTCAGTAAGCAGCTAGATACGCCATTATTATTGTAGACGCCAGCCTATTAACATATCAACCCGAAGAACCATGCCATCTCTTAACAAAATTGACTATTTTCCAAAGATTCGTATTATTTTAATTTTGACGAAGTTTCCGACTGGCAACTTCCGATGTTAAAATAGAATAATATAATAATATAAATAGTTTTTATTATTCTTTTATATATTAATAAAATTTGTTTTAAAAATATAATAAATAAAATACCAAAGCGTGTTAATTTTTTCCCAGGTTCAAATTCAAAAACTCCACTTTTCGCAAATTGCAAAATATTTTTTTCTTTACCAAATCGTTCCTAGTTGGCTCACTATTAAAAAACCTAAACTTGGCATGGGTCCCATAAGTAGCAACAGAGATATACGACTTTAAAATTTCACAGGTCGCGCCTGGTGTTTATACAACAAATTTTTTATTTAATAATGAAATTATTACTTTCAGTTAACGATCCAAGATTTTGCGCTTCAATGGCAAAAATCTAACGCCTTCATCCATTACCTTAAGCAAAATTTGTTACAATTCCTAAATGTCCCTAAATATACGGATAATCGATCTGACTATCACTTTAACGATTACAGTGAAAAGAATGACATGAATATTTTAAAATCGGACAATATTTTTATCTACAACCAAAGTCAAACACCATCGGCTGGAAGTAGAGGAATTGCATGCATCGTTTTGGCTCTTATTTACAACTCTGAAAGTATATCTCATCTCGAATGCGAAAACTACTTTGAAACTGTTTTCATCACTAAGAACTATGGGACATGCGTCAACACTAACATTATTGAAAAGGGTGATAATTGCCCGGAATCATATTTAGAATTTAGACTGTGGAAGCAAGGTAGAATCAACTTGGATAATTTATCAAAAAAATTAAAGTCCGCTGTAAGTCAAGCCACGTGGGATATAGTCACGGAATATTTTATCCTTAAAAAACCACTGTGTGTGGAAGAGTACAGAGAGAATCTTTACATTGCTAAGAAAGTAGAAATAGATTCATTAAATATTGACTTGGATAAGGAAATAGAGTTTAATTGTGAAACCGACTTAACCTGCCGTAAAAATATCAGAGAAAAAGTAAGCAAATCTCTTCCGAAGAAAGTTGATGCGCATCTCTATCCGAGTCGAAAGCACAATAAAAGATCTTTGCATCCAAATAATTTAAAAGCTTCAAGAATTATTACGTATGAAAGTGAAAAAGAGCAATCTACAGAAACTAATGATAACGGGGTGTTGTCTATTATATATTCCAAATTCTTGCCTTCATGGATGGAATTTGGCCACAACATAACAACTCCAGCCGTTAAAAAACACGTTATTAAATTAGTTAACAGGCATTTGCCGAACATAGTTGTCAAGGAGCTTATTACAATGTTAGATGACTCTCCAAAAGCCTTCAGAGCAAAGTCAACGCATTCGTTACTTGCTAATAGTGATGACGTGTATGTGCCATATAATGGCTCCGCTTTGATTCAGAAATATGTGATAATATCAAGGAATTTTCAAAAATGGCAGAATACTTACGATGATGGTACCAGCGATATTCCAGATGCGTTGAACCCTCAAAATTTAAAGCATAGTCAGAAATTTGTACCGACTGTTTCTAATAATGTGCTGATCCCTAGACAAAAAATCTTTTGGATTTGCGTTGAAAGTGATAATGTAAGTATTGAAACCATCAGGATAAAAAATACCAAATTCTTTTTTATTTGTGAATATTATTTTAGATCGTCATCTATACCTATAACTGGGCAAAAGATAACATTGATAAACTTATTGCTAACTGTGTCAACTTGACACACTGGTTGTCAGTACGTTCGTGCTTTCTAAACTCTGCTTCTTCTCAAAAACTGGGGCTTTTCTACAACCAACCCTTAACCAGGAAGTGCTTTGTAAGTTTGTTGAATGAAACCTTAGTGCAAAATTTTTTAAACTACATTTTGTTTTAGATGTTGCCTAATAATAATTATTACAATCTTATTGGCAATTTAGATGCAATGTCTAAATTTCCTAGGGATCATAATGTGCACAGGAAGGCCCATCAGTCTAGTTTTAATCTCCCTATGATTTTGGAAGCATTTAGAGACAATTTCTGTAACACCAAGTACACGTGTACAGATATTGTTGTCATTTTCATTATTGAAATGAGAGAAATGAAATCATTAGAAAAGAAAAACAGGGGTATGTATTAACTATTTAATTTCATTTTATTTCACTCGTTGATTGAAACTATTTTAGATGAAATGAAGAAACTGCATTCGATGTATCAGTCAAGGACAGGTAGTACTTCTGTACCCCAGCTGAATTTGTTAATGCAAAATTCGAGGATCCTGCATTATGTTCACACTCCTTTACTGTTTTTGCCAAGATGGCGATTAAAATCAGCAGCTACAAGAGATCATTCGCTATATCCTTCTCAGGCTATTCAGCTAGCCGATAAGTTGTCCGACAGAGAACGAGAAATGTGGCATTTGGATCTCTGTTACGCTTTTTTCAGTGAATACAGGAATTATTTACATACCTTAGGGTTTACTCCGTTACAGATCGACAATCCTCAGGCTGGAAGCGTAGGGTAACTTTCTAACTTATTCATTGTTTCTCCATAGTAACACTTTGTTTTCAGAATGTGGATAAGAGATAAATCATCTTACAATTCGGTGTTTTACATACAAAGGACTATTTTGGGAGGTATTTTAATTTTTACCGTGTCCTTTGAAGAGCCGTTTTTCGTGACTAAGCTTCATGCTATTGAATGCAACAGGTTGCAAAACATTACCTCCAGAGCATCTGTTAACGGGGTAAGGCGATGTGGTTTTAACATTTGCTTCAGAATGGTAGTTAATTTATTTCCTTTTAGTTTACCCTAAGCTTTTTGGACGAATGCGATAAAGTAAAAATTTTAATGCATCTCCACTCTTTTACCTATGATTATCATTTGCGTTGCATATACAACTATGTCTCTGGAAATCCAGGGAAGCTGACTGAAAAATATAATGTCCACCAATTTTTGGATGACTTTTTGAAATATTATAATAAAGCTCCAAACTATGCTAGGAACTTAGTTCATACAGGTGACAATTTTTTATTAAACTTAATTGCATCTTTTTATGTTAAAAAATATAATACCTAACACGTCCTTTTAGATACCTTAACGATTGAAAATTTAGTGACCGAGGGAAAACAGCTTTATGATTATTTACTATCTAATGTACAGCAGTATGGCTTTAAGGTCCTGGAGATGAACGACTGCATTCCAGAATATATTCTTGTTCAAGTCACCACGACTAAACAAGTTTCATACAAGGATTCCCAAGATAGACAGCATACAGACGATTTTGACATGACTTTGGTGGTCTACAACCAATGCTCGCCATACAAACCCACTGACAATATTTTACATGTGAAATATTATTTAATACTTACCTCTAAACGGTAATACATTATTTCTTTTTTAAAAGTTACTTAAGTAGGTATAAAATGACCTCACAGTACGGTTAAAACGAGTCTTGTTTTAAACAGAATTACCCGATTGCGGAAACCGGTGCGCAACAGGGTTGTGATGTCACTTTGAGGTGGCGTAGAACGAACCAACTATACTTACTATACCCTTACACCTAATAATTTTTCAGGGAAACGTATCCAATGTTCGAAAACGAACAGAAATTGGGCAAGTTTCGAACAGTTTCGTCAACTAATGCATGTGCGGCTTTAGACAAGTCTATTAGCGATATTGAGTCAAGTCTTCCGAAGTCAGAGCCAAACGATGAAGGTGATAATGTAGACAGCGCAAATGAAAATGTTGATGAGAAATCAGTTAGTAGATCTTCTGACGAAAAACCCCTTAGTAAGCTATTAGCTTCTGTGACAATATGCCAGGAATCGGTCAACTATTTGGGGTACTACTCTTCGCATGAACAAATTATGCAACAGATGATTTTAGATAAAGCAAAGGCTATACAGAACGATATTAAAAATATGGTTTCAAAAGGTAATAATACCTTTGTTCAGTGGCAGCTGGTGAAATTTTAAAGTTATATATGCCAAGTGCGTGTTTTTTTGATAGTGAGCCTACTAAGAATGTTTTGGTAAAGAAAAAAAATGTAATTTGCGAAAAAAAGTTGAATTTTTACTTTGACCCCCCTGGTTGCATGCTTAACATAGCTAAAGCGCTTAACATTGACTCTCCCATTGTCTTTCTTAAGAAAGTCTTAATCTTTTTTAGTGTCGAAAAGTACCTCTTACTTTCCACTGTGGTCATTGGGAGAGTACATAAAATCTCTAATAATTTTACGCTTTCCGAAAACGTTTCACTGAGGTTCATTTCTAACAAGAGCTGTAAAATGACAACAGCACCCGCATTATTAAATGTTTTATGTCAGTAACCCCAGTTTTAGTCCATAACAAACAATCGGTACAAAACAAAACACACGGAAAACAAAAAAAGGCATTCCGCAAATCCAATCAGAAATATTGTACATACTTGGCTTAAAATACCTGTTGATGTCTTTTCCTCTATCCTTCGTAGTCTGTTTTAAATCCGGAAGAGGTTGGGGCGTCATTTTTCTTTGATTTCTAAACGTTTTTCAAATGTTAATGCACTACTTATTTTACACTGCAGTATTTCTTGCACTGTTAACGTCATTGTTAACATAAACAGTCGAGTACTAGTACTACACAAAGGACACAACACAAATATGAAATAACATCCAAACAAACCACAACAAAATTAGGTCGAACGACAAAACACTTCAATCTAGCAAATGCCGGCGAGTACGGTGACTAATAATGATTAACGATGAACACGAGCTTGGCAGCAGTATGGATACAATTCTGAAATATTAATGCGGCGAGTGCTGCGTTGCCAAGTTATTGTCAAAGTCGTAATTACTGTAAGTTTTAATGTCACAGTTACAATTATTATTATTAGTAGTAATTACCTAAATAAAATAAAATTAGGTAAGCTTGTATTAAATATATTAATGTATCGCGAATATTGTTCTAATAATAAATTGGTCAGATTTAAATTAGTGAGCCAGAAACAGAGATATACAACTTTAAAATTTTACCAGCTGCTTACTGCTTTTGTTAGATGAATATAAAGGTTCTTGCGTAGCAGAGCGGAGTAGTGAGAAATAAGTATGACTTACTTTTTAGGGATGGTACATTGCAGAACAAATCTTTTGTGGAACAGGTTAATATCCCCCCAGGAATCAACCCCATTAACTTTTGACGAATTTATTGAACTAAAAAGTTTCGCCAAGTTGAAGCATTTGTGTCATTTGAATCCAAATTTAGGCCCTTTGCTAAATCAACCCCTGACATGGTACCAGGGTCTTGCCAAATTGCTGTTAATCAAATATGTAGACCAGCATAGAATTTTTACGTCTGCAGATGGACACGTATATTATTATGTTATTCTACACCCCCGGTATTATGGTGCATTTATGTTGTTAAGCATTGATCTGCATATGTCGAGAGGGGTGAGTATTGTCTTACAGCAGAGCTATGTGTCTTACAAACTTTAAAGGCAAATATCTGGAAAACGATTCACGGGACACAAAAGTATATACCAGAAAGAACAGACAAGTTCGCGTTTTTTGTTGTTTACGGTTTTAATAATGGACGAAATATCTAAACCTGTTCCTGCAAAAACAACGGTTTGCCCTCTTAAGCAACCAAAATTCTAGCATTTTTTTATTTATAACCTTCAGTCCATGGACTATGTACGAAAATTTTTCGAAAACATATTTTTTTGAAAGCACGTTTTTTCGAAAATATATTTTCGAATAGTTATTCGAAAACTAGGGAAGTAATTTACGGGAAACATACCAAACCTAAGGAAACCTGATTAAACCCAACAAGGTTCGTTTGGGTTTCTTCAGGATCTGTTTTCGTTTTTTTTTTCATTAGTAACAATATCCACGCTACTAGAGTTCATAATTTAATTTTCTAAATACTGTGTTCGCAAAAATATATTTTTTATTTTTTATTAATTTCATAAATCCGTTTTCAAGAAATCTTTGGAAACGCTGTCAGGACTTATTTGAAAAAATGTACGTACTTTAATGTACCTAAATATGTGTATTCGAGAACATATTTTTGAAAATTTTCGTAAATCCGTTTCGAAAAAGCTGTTTTTGGAAAAAATTTACATTCAAAAGAATGTGTTTTGATAAAAAAATTATTTGGTCATTTGTTTCCTTTAGAAGTCGAAACGATCCTGCGAAGTGAGATGTGTAAGGAATGTTTTCAGAAACAATCAAAGAACATGTAAATCAAAAATGCCAAAAAAGGCTTGCATTTTTTATATAACATTAACATATTAGTATTGATTTATATTCATATGTTTGTGGTACCTTACATAGACGGCTAATGTTTGTTTTTGTTAATAATATTTTGTTGAATATGTAGGATTATGTTACAATATTTATTTTTATAAAATTCGCTACTGAGTTAAACAAAGAGTACCTTTTTTACGTAAAAACGTCCAGCATTTTTATATCTCATATTAAATTTGCCTTATCAACTTGAATTAAAATGTTTTGTGAAAAACGACCCCCTACCTTTACGAAAACTACCCCTTCTGAACTGTTTTGGCTTTTTTCAATATCACCGTTGGCTTCGGCATCAAAATTTGTAGCAGAGCTCTAATTTTCCAAAAAACTGGTCTACCACTGTTCCTAAAAATAAATATAAACTATTATTTTTGCCCACCGTTTAAAAGGCTGTCACTCCCTTAGGAAGCATTTTAGAGCATACGTTCCTATAAACTTTTTTTCTTATTTTATGATGAGAACTATCACCTCCCGAAGTCCGGTTCGCGAATTTTTTTACACCCTGTATATATAAAGTCAAAACCATGTGTGTTTTATTTATAGGACTTGTATGCAGTATATCGGGAACCCCACAAACGGGAAGGTGCAGATCCTTTAGGACTGGGTTATGAAAAATCACTTCGAGACGGTTTTGTAAACTGCATTTGTTTTTATCTTTGGTCAGGAATGATTTGCAATTAAACCTAATTTGCTTTCATCATTATTTTATATTTAATAATACTCACATTTTCGGATCACGTATTATTAATATTTTTTTTTTGCCGTTAGTCGAAGTAAGTAATTTTTTTGTCAGATCAGTAATAATTTTTCCGCAGTTCTCGATGGAATTACTTTAATAGAGTTATAATTTGTTCATTTAACGGCTCCTAAGAAGGATGTAACTTTTACTTTACTATGAATTAAGACTATTCAACTACTCGAGTGAACTTACCTCATTTTGTACCCGGTAAATCGATACTTATTTTTAAATTTGTGTTATGTTTATATTTTGTTATTTTATTTTTCTACGTTGAAAACTAATAATTTTTGTACATACCATGCCAGAAATGTTGTTCGCGTCTTGTAAATACGAGAGCTCAGTGTACTGTGATATTTGTACAAAAATGTGCCTGACAATTTTTTAAGCTGTACTAGACAGGTAGTGTACTGTAACTGATTTGAAAAGATGTTAATTTTTTACGTGCCATACAATATAAACAAAGGCTTTATTTAATACTCACTGTGTTTTAATTTCTTCCCTTTACCCTCTTAGATCTACTAAATAGATTTTCTTGGCACAATGCAGCGATCCAGTGCCGTAGCCAGGCTAAATTTGACTGACGGCAAGCCAGGATTTTTGCGCCCCTATAACAAGACCTAACTAGCTTATAGACTATATTCTTACTATTTGGCGTCCCTTGCCACCGGCGCCCCTAGACAAGGGCCTACTCAAATGAAAAATTTCACATATGAATCCATGAGAAATTTGCGAAAAACAGCAGAATTTTTCGATCAAATTTACCATACGAGAAAAAAATCTAAACGTATTTAGATATTTCTCGAAATAACCATATCGATAGAAAATTTTATGTAGAATTCGATTCTGCCAGAGTTAAAGCAATAGAAAGTGCCGTTTTTCCGGAAAATTCAATTTCCGGACCCATTTCGGATGGATCGACCCCGAGAAATCGAAAATTGTTCTTCCCTCAAATGACATTTTTGACTTCATATAGGTCTAGAGTCACTGTTAAAAATTACATGTGACAAATTTTTTTCGATTGATTAAAGAAAATCGCGAAAAAGTGTCTTGAACGTCGAAAATAGATCGAATTTTAGCGGCTGTAGAGAATTCTCTAGCTGAGATAGATTAACCAATTTTGGATATGTTATGTAGTGATTTCTTTTCTACCAAATGGTGAAAACCGCAAAAGGCTGTGGTTTTTTGTTAATTTTTTGTGAATTTTCTTTCGAGGATCTGCAAGCGTATTCTCGCGATCGCTAAAAATGAGCAGAAAATGGTTTTATGACGGAGATATGGTCAAACTGATATTTTTTTCGTATTTCTCCCTTACTAGCTTTTCATCAAAAAATAATCAGTAAAAAAGAAAAACGTTTGTCCAATGACAGTACCATCAAAGAATACTTACATTGGGTTTACAGAAGACACTGATCCATTGTCAGAATACATATATCACGACTATACTCTTGCGTTTAAGTATCATTTCTACATATGCCATTCCACTCTATTTTTTTTTTTTTGTTACTTTACAATGGAAAATAAATATTGTTTTAAAATTAAAATAATACTACTATTTATTTTTTTATAACATTTATTGAAATAGACGCGCAGGGGGCTAGGCTTATGGGGACCACTGAAAAGGTGCACGGTGGTATAACTTGGTCTGATTCATAATATAAGTACAGCAAAATTTTTTAGAAAAAATATTTTTAAAACTAGAAATTTTTCAAGCCTTTATGTAATGAAATATTCTTCCAGTTTTTCTGACATTAATTTTGATTTTGTCTATCCTATTTGATTTGGGATGTTTAGTTTATAAATTAGTTTTACCACCGTACGTACATAGTTGAAGTCGTACATTTTTAACATCATTTCTTTGGGTAAGCTGCACATCAATAATTTTTAACATCCATTTGTTAAACACCGTCATAGTACATTTTCAATTATACGTAATATAAGTAGTGTATTGCATACATTTTCATTTTTTAACTAACAAATCTTTTAAAACTGTCAATACATTGAACATATACAGTAACAAACTATATGAAAACCTCGAAATATCTTGCAAACCGTCCATTCGATTTTTATGAAATTTTGTTCCGCATTGTTGTCAGGTTTACCTTTTTCCTGAAATTGACAGAAACTTTTTTTTAATGGAACGCTCTAGATTTTATTCGATTTTCGAATTCAGCTTAAAATTCTGAATACTTGTTATTGGGAATATTTTATCCTAAAGTAGCAGTTTTTGAGAAAATGTGTGATCAAAAGTCGTTATTTTATTATATTTTACCTACCTTCAAATACCTGTTATACCAGTTTGGCTGAAATGTCATATTGTCAGTTTCGTTTATTAACAAAAAATGGATCATTTAACAGAAACCCAAAGAATTGAAATTTTAATAATACTGGGTTATGGGGACAGAATGCGAATGCAACAAGAAGTTTGTAATATTTTTAATGACAAATATCCTGACAGAAATCCATTAACTAGATCTACTTAAGTTTTAATAAAATGTCCTCAAACTGGAAACGTAAACGTTATACGCTCTGGCCGACCTAAAATTGCAACAGATGGTGATAAGGCTCTGAATGTTTTAGGTACTCAGTTAAGAGGAAAATTCCCATCTTTCTAGCAGAACACTGGGAAAAGAAAACAACTTTTCACACATGTCCGTAGACCGCCTTCTGAAACCCGAAAAGTTTCATCCGTACAACATAAGACTTGTGCAAGAGCTCTTAGAAGATGATTACGACAGGCGCTTGGAATTTTGAGAAACCATGATGGAACATTGCAACCCCAATCCAGATTTTGTCCACCGAATAATTTTCTCTGACGAATTAACATTTTTTTCAAATGGAAAAAGTAATAGGGATAATTGTCGATATTGGGTCAGGGAAAATCCTCACTGCATATGCGAAAACCATGCTCAGTTCCCCCAAAAGGTAAACGTTTGGGCTGGTATAATAGGTCGAAGAATAATTGGCCCCTTCTTCACGCAAGATACATTAAATTGAGAAAGGTATTTGGATCTTCTAAGAAATGAAATTGTCTAGGCTCTTGCACAACTATTTCCAAATAATCGTAAGTAAGTATTGTTACTTTATTTTACCTGTTGTATTGGTTATTTGAATATGATTTTTTAGGCAATAATCAAGCACCAAATGATGACCAGCATGATGGTGCCCCACCGCACTATGCCCATAATGTTCGGCAATATCTCGATGGTGTTTTTTTTTTTGAAGATGGATTGGACGAAGGGGTACAATCGAGTGGCCAGCTCGGTCTCCGGACTTGACGCCCCTTGACTACTCCTTGTGGGCCACCTCAAAAATGTTGTTTTCAAAAGTAAGCCAAATGACCTCGACGATTTAAAGTTAACGATAGAAACAGAATGTAGAAGAATCGAGGAAACTGACATTTTTCTAAGCATTTTGCATTTTTTTCCGCAGTATTTGGCTTACTGCCAAGAAGTAAATGGACAACATATTAAACATTTAATTTAGTTTTCTTCAACAACTTTTAAATTAGTTCCGCCTGTATTTTTTATTGTACTAAATATCCACATAGTATAGCGTTTTTTACGTTTCCTGTTTGACGAAATTTTTTTAAAACTTTACTTACTTACAGTAGACCTAGTTAATGTGTTTTTGTCAGGATATTTGTCATTAAAAATATTACAAACTTCTTGTTACGTTCGCAGTCTGTCCCCATAACCCAGTATTACTAAAATTTCAATTCTTTATTGGATTTCTGTTAAATGATCAATTTTTTGGAAATAAACGAAACCGACAATGTCAGACATTTCAGGTAAACTTTCGTGTACAGGTACTTTAAGGTAAAATAGAATAAAATAACGATTTTTGACCACCATTTTCTCAAAAACTGTTAACTTTAAGATAAAATGTTCCCAATAAGAAATATTCAGAATTTTAAGCTGAATTCGAAAATCGAATAAAATATACAGCGTTTCATTTTAAAAAAAAGTTCATGTCTATTTCAGGAAAACGGTAATGCGGAACTCACCATTGGATCGGGCGTAATTTCGTACCAAGTACCAACGGTTTGCAGGATATCTCGAGGTTTCCATAGTTTTGTTACACATTGTATATATGAATCAATATTTCTTTATAATCATGACCGTAGTAGCCAGATCAATTCTGACGCTTCTATACATAAAATTTTAAAGTTTTTTTTTGTTTAGTCCTTGCGGGACTCCGAATTTTAAAATATTAAAAATATTTGGTTTAAGTAGCACGTTATTTTGTTGTTATTTCTATTTTTCCCCGTAGGTGGCAGTACATTTTTTTGTCTTTGTCATATTGTCATATCATAATGACTATTTTGACAAGGAATACATAAAGAAACATCAACTATATTTAGCAAGATTGGGCTATGCAATAGACCTCTAATTCATACAACCAACATCATTACGTAAAATCAAAGATCGATAGTTGATATTTATGTAAATATGGATACCTAGTTTGATTTTCGATTTTCCTCCTAATTTAAAATATTTTCAAAAAGTAAACATCATATTTTGCTCCTTTTTATATTATATAAGAGGTAGTCCTTTTTTTTAAATACAAGTTTGATAATTTCTAATTGGTTTCATATTTTGATTTAAGGTTAGTATAAATAATTAAAATTATACCAATTCGTCTCACTTTATTTAAAAAACCCTCCGGAGAAAATTTTAAAAACCTTTAAATTCCGGAAAAAATTTCAGTGTTCACCATATAAAAACCACCCTCTACTGAAAGTACTTTTTCAGTTCAAATATTGCACACTTATCGGCATTTTGGATGGAAATTTCGATTTCAGTATTCTAACAATTAAACTCTCAAGTTTACAATTTACCTTTTTTACTTACGTAATAACAAAAAATACTACAAAATAATGTCATGTCATTACTTCTTGAATTTACATTGTTTCTAAAGTCCATTTAGCTCCCTATCAATATGTACCACTAATACCAATGCGCATTCTATCGCCAGGAATAAATAATCTTATTTAAAAATTACGACAGAATTTTTTTTTGGCTTTCTTAATATCAACTTTTTTAAACTTAATCGTAAGCTTTCTTTTTTCACTTTCAATATATTTTATTATTAATGAAACAAATAAAAACCTAATATATAATTGCAAAGTATAATAACGACTTTTTTAAATCCTATAAAATTCAAACGAAAATATAATTTATTAAAAAATAAGCGTATTCATTTTTTGTCTAGGTATCATATATACATTTAGTTACAAACGTAATATTTTTATAGCCCTAATATACGTTTAACATGATATGTTCTTTTAATTATAAAACATTTCGAGAATACAGGGTGTCACCTTATCATCGTCAATTTAATATCGGGTAGGCATAGGCCTTCAAAAATTAAAACTAAATAATAAGTATTGTCTGTCATTGATTTTGAGTTGCATCACTAAAAATATTAAGTATAAGTGTTCGAAATACTTAATAAAAGTAAAAATTTCTGTTTTTTTATTTCGATTCAGTCTAAATGCAGTAATTGTGTTGGTATATTTTAATTTTGATATAAAAAATGACAACCCTGTATTAATTTAGAATATAGTTCAGACATTTTAAATCTATCTAACATTTATGGTCATCTAAGCAATACGTATATACAACATTCATTTCTATAGATAACATTTATAAGGTACCCTGTAAATTAACAATAAAACAATTTTTAAAACAGATTTAGTTACTATAGTTAAAGAGAAGCAGAATCAAATGTCTGTGAAGTTGGCCTCCTAATGCAAAATTTATTAAAAATTAATGAAGTTACGAGTTTCCTATAAATAGTTCTAGAGTTCTTCTTACTTTTTATTTATAGTTTCGTCAAAAACAGAATGTCATTGTCTTTATAAAACTCAAAAGTTTCCGTTAGTGCTGCCATAGTTCTACAGTTCTGCATAAAGATAATGACATTTTGTTGTCGAATTTTTTACTTTCCAAAAAGCACACAACTTGTAATACAATTTTTTGGTAAGAGTTCTGGCCTCGAAAATCATAAAGAACTGTAGAACTCCTTTAGAAGTATTAAGCACTGTGTCCAAACTTTGTTTGGTAGGGTGGTAATGGTGAGCTGCGTGAAGTTAACCACCCATGTAAAACAAAATTTTTTTGCTTTTATTTTAACGAAACTATCCACAAAAAGTAAAAAGATCTCTAGAATTCTTCATAGGAAACTCGCAGCTCCATTAATTTTTAATAAATCTTGCATGGGGGGGGGGGGCAACTTCACAGACATAGAATCAAGGAATATTAAACGCAAGAAAGGACAGGTGTTTTTGAAAAATAACTTTTCACCTATTTTTCTTTATTTTTGATTTTTTTTTTAAATTGCCTTTGGGTTACAGGGTACCTAACATTTAATAATCTAAAGTTGTTTAGTCAAAGATAAAAATCAAGCCACAAAGTAAAATATTTTGTTGTAAAAAGTATGGAAAAATATGGAAAACCATTTTGTTTTGACTTTAGTACGGCAAAAAAAAATTACTATTGTCGACTATTTTTTATTGTTTAAAAATTCATTACTAAAGGCATCCTTTTGGACTTGGTCCAACCTATATGCCTTATAATAACCATGTTTATTAAATTACAATACTAATAAGTGACAGATATTTTTACAGCAATATATTCACAATAATTAGACATTAGACCGCTTTTCTTAGAACTATAAATAATATTTAATTAGATAAACAAATATCACAGTGTAACCTCAACCCAGTATATTTTACCTTTTATTTATATAATTCAATAGGGAGTACTTGCTATCGTTTTTTAGAGCAACTAAAGAAAGTTATGGTAACGATGAAAAATACTTTCTAATAACAAAAATTATAAATATTTTTAGAAAGAGATGGGGTGATTGATATTTTTCTGGGTTAAAAACAATAAATACCAGTGCCGCGTCTTTGATAAAATTAAAATAAAAAAAATTATATACACCATATACAATTATTATAACCAAAATGGTTAACTGTAAATCCTAATACTTATAGGTACCTACTACATAATATCGTAAATCACACAGATAACAGACTAGTGAATCTTATTTACAATAGGTACGTTTTATTGTCTTCTGCAACGAAAATAGTACAGCCATCACTGAGCCACACATTCTGCATTTTGCAAGAAAAAGTGTTAAATAGTGAAAAGGCTTAGTGATATTACCGAAGCATATTTCTTGATTAACACAGACACAAGTATAGGGGAGAAGGAACATACACATACATATACTTTTAGGGGCAATTTCCACTGGCTATACTATTTTCCATGCAGTGATTTTTCAAATCTATTTTCATAGAATCATTGTGACTTTGAGCATTAAAATATGAACTGATAATTATAAAAGTATAAAAATTATTTAAATAAAAAAGGCAGATTAAGTTTATTTTACAATATCTGACTTACAGAATGTATGAGGAATGTCGATTAAACCTAACTGTAAAGATCTATTTACAATAATGTTGATAACCTAATAAAATATATATGAATAAAACTGAAAACTTAAAATTACTCTTTGGTTGATGGTAGGGAATCACTAGATGTCACTATCTTAATTTTTTTCTTTTTCTTCTTGTCTGGAGCAGGTTCTGAAACGAAAATGGTTACAATACTAAGGGATGTTCTCATAAACGGTGAGTTTTTTAAAGTGTTACAAGGCAGGGGAGTGTTACAAGGCGTTACAAGGGAGGGGGGCACGGCCCGCCTGGCCCTCCCCTGCGGGCGCCCATGTGTGCAAGTTAATATATTGTTAAAGGGCCTGCAAATATTTCAAAACAAGTGGACTGGACGATCTGGTCTGGTCAACTGGTCTGCTAGGTCCCCTTATTTTACCCCCTTGACTTTTTCTTGTGGGGTTTCGGGGCATCGTGTAGGGTGTCAAATGAAAGCTTATTGAAGCACGAATTCAACAATATACAGCCTGTTCAAAATGAAGTCGGCACTATTGCTAACTTTCTTATTAGAAGAGCTACGAATTCGACTAAATTAGCAAACTAGTGTATTTTTTTACGCTGATTATCATACTTATGTCAAAAAAACAATTGACAATCAGAATCACGTGATATTAACAAAAATGTATTTTTTTTAAATGGAATGCCCTATATCTACTATAACCGTATGACAGAGTGTGAAATTCTAAACAAAATTTGTATATTACTACATATCGCTAAAATTAATAATAACGGAGATATTTATATTTAAATCTAAGTTACCATTTGTTAACGCAGGCGGGCGTGGACCGTTTTGATAAAAACAAAACCTTTGACAGATCTGTCAATCTGTCATGATCAACATCCTATTTTGAAATATTTTTAGTTAAGTTTGATATTTTTGGAATAAAATGGTATTTACACATTTTTTAGATAACCTTAATTTAGCAGATCGGCATGAAATATTTTTTCAACAAGATGGTGCGCCGCCGCACAATACCTACGTTGCTGCCAATCTACTGACTGAACTTTTTGGACGCGGACCAATTTTATGGCCTCCGCGTTCACCAGACATTACTCCTCTCGATTTTTATTTTTGGGGATTTTTAAAAAACGAGATTTATAAAAAAAAACCGTACAATAATGTTAATGAACTACAAGAATCCATTACTAATATTATCAGTAACATTGATGGGCGAACCGTTTTGAAGGCTACACGGAAAGTTTTAAAATGTGCTCGGAAATGTGTTGAAGTAGAAGGGGATGTGTTTGAGCACTTGATTTAAGTTCATAATATTCTTATTTTTGTTAATGGCAAATAAAATCCCAATTAGTTGTCCTGGAAATTACAACAGAAAATGTATGTCGTTTTTATTATTTTTTTTTTTAATTCATTATTATAAATAACATAATTATAAATTATTAATCACAACTACATGTAATAATCTTGTTTTTGTGATAGTTGCCTGTGAATAAGTTGTCGAGGAGGACCGTTTAATACGGTACACGGCCGCCTGCGATAATAAATGGAAAATTACATTTAAATGTAAATATCTTCGTTATTATTAGTTTTAGCAATATGTAGTAAAGGAGAAATTTTGTTTAGAAATTCACTATCTATCAAACGGTTATAGCAGATATAGGGCATTCCATTAAAAAAAATACATTTTTGTTAATATCACGTGATTCTGATTGTCAATTGTTTTTTTGACATTAGTATGATAATCAGCGTAAAAAAATACACTAGTTTGCTAATTTAGTCGAATTCGTAGCTCTTATAATAAGAAAGTTAGCAATAGTGCCGACTTCATTTTGAACAGGCTGTATATGATGTATTTTTTGCACGCATTTTTTGAAACATTTTTTGTAGAAAACGCTTAAAATTTGCGGTCCCCCACCCTCATCACCAAATGGATCATCCAGAAAAATCTGAAAAAAATCATGAACATTAAGAATTAGGTGTAGTTGAGCCAAAATTATCAAGATTAAAAAATTCTAGCGGGATCAATTGTTATAAATAATTTAATTGTTTATTTCCTTACAACTGCTGAACCATTGGTTCTAGAGAAAAAGTTTTTCGACAAAAAATATTTCTTACGATGTCAGAAACAACTTTTCTTCTTACACGTTTTTTAGAATTTTTAATTTGGCTCAGTTGAAACGCTCCCCCACTCAGCTCCGCGCATACGCGATGGGCGTCGATGCCGTCGGCGGCAGGTAGCGCGGCAGATGGGCGGAGATCGGGCGACCAAGTTTGCTCAGGTTAAGTGGGGGGCTGATGACACGGAACACTAATTTTGCAAGTACATATATCTTTTGACCGAATTTTTTTTTCTTAAAATACACGATGATATATTTTTTCTACTGTTCCGTAACGGTTTGCTAAACTACCTTGACTTATGAAATCTAAAATCTGTTGACCTTATTATTTCTACCTCGCAGTTTCCCGTTCCCCTATTTTTATTACCATTAAATTCATGAACTGGTTCAGCAAGTTTCGTGGAGCGGCTGACTATCGAGACCACAACGCGATGTTGAAAACTGCCCAGTCAGCACAATAACCCTCAAATAATTTTACATCGTTTGTTCAGACTAAACAATTTTTTGAAATTATATTTTCAATCCTCGCTTTTTTGTTTTTAAAACGCTAGTGATGTAAAATATTTCAATTAGTATTCTTTGCTTACAATCAATGTAGAAATATACTTGCTCCTGCACCTCCTGTATATATTCGCAGTTCCTTGCTAATGACTGTAAAATGCTGTAGGCTAGCGGCGTAAATCAAAAGGTCTGTATTAATCATCAATTTAACTGATTTTAAAATAATGAGTTTTCCAATTAACTAAGGCTTACCCTAAATCGAAAATAATGCCACCCAAAATTTGTTAAAAATCTGCATTGAAGATAATTAACATTGTTTTGTTTTTAGGGCTGTACTCTGTACGTATTTATGATAATATAATTAATTATCTGGCACTATCTACGTAATGAACTTATACCCTAATTTGAGACGCAATTCTTTCATATAAAGTATAAATACTTACTCTGTAATTCTCAAAGAAGCGATATAGCATCCGAAGGTTCTGCAGATTCTTGGGGGTCAGTCTGAACTCCTGCACATGAACTACGAGAGGGAGTAGCAGCTCCTACACGTTCCATTGGAATCGATTCTCCAGGAGTTCCTAAAAATATTCATCTAAGGTCACCTTTTACTTGCTGTAGCATAAGATTTATGTTGTGATATGTATCTATGGGGGAGCGGGAGAGCTGTTACACGTGTCTCCGGGGTAATTCTAAATAATGGTTTAGGACCTTTAGGTTGGTCACTGACTGACGCTTATATATGCGTACCATAAATTAATCAATAAACATCCAGCACCCAAGCAAGTGCAAAATCCTCAAAATAACAGAAAAGGACAAGTTTCCAGGGCCCTAAAATTGGAACCTATTGATTTCTTCGCGCTAGTCCAATCTTAGACTGTCAAATTAGGACTATTTTTAATTCTAGCCCAAGTACCTTCCTGCCATTCTGGGCCCTTACTCTTTGTCAACCACGCGTGCTTACATGCAGTGGGATGATCTGGATTCCTCTATTATCTAGCTCTTGATTCGAGACTTGTCTGGAAGAATGAATGTTGGAGTGAAGAGGACTATCGTCAGCGTAACTCAGGATGGAATAGGTAGTTGAAGAGAGCAGGTCATCAATGTTAAGAAGAAATAGGGTTGGTGCTAGGATTGATCCTTGGGATACGCCAGCATTGATAGGATGAGTGAGCGTCCAGTACGATAGATATGCGCCGATTAGAGAGAAAGCTACTGATCCAGGTACATAGTTTAGAAGGAAGACCGTAAGAAGGTAGTTTGATAAGGAGTGCGGCATGCCATACTTGATCAAAGGCGTTCTGTTCTTTAGCCATTCCGTATTAATTCATTCATATGAAAAGCTTATTTTTACAGGATGCACAGTTCATTTGGTTTTATACTTTATCACATACATAGTTGATGAAAATTACTTCGGTATTATAGGCAATCAAATTTAGGGCCGTTGCTCTCATTTATTTTAATTAAACTAGATAAAATCTCGTTTTGAAATCTTAATAAAACACGACGCGTAGGAATATTCGCCCATAATTATGCACGGGCATTAAAGCCGTACAAAAGGAGAACTTTCCATAAAAACATAAAATATCCATCAGGACCTTTACCCTTTGCTGCCAGTAATATTCAAAAAACCCATTGGGACGCTTATAACATAGAAAAGACTTATTAGGACATACATGTATGTATGAACGTAATGTAAAATCGCTTTTTCACCCTCTTGTGACTAAGTAGAAATAAGTTTTTTTTTTTCATGCACCTATTTAAGATCAAAGTGTGTGGGGTGTTTTTTAATTAAAATTTAAATTTTTGCGTTTTCCATAACTTTTTACGTTTATCCTATATCACATATATATTATACAAAGTCATTTGAGAGAAGAAAAAAAAGATAAATATCACGTCCGATTTCTATTTAAAATTATTTCTGTAATCAGGGATAAGTAATACCGATTTCACTAATCTTTATCTATATTTTAGCCTGACGTTTCGCAAATTAACCTTAGATTCCCCCGTCGCACGGCATATCAGATTACGTTTTTTATGGTACATTGACACGAAAGTTTATTGCCAATATCATCGAGATATCCATCGGTTTAATATAATTTTAAACTAAAATTGATAAATCGACAATTCAATAGGCACAAATTTTTTTTACACGTGAATACCTTGACATGTAAACAGGCTAAAACTTAGGTCTACAAGAATTTTGCAATTGACACACTTTTCGATAATCATGTTAGCATGATCAGGACATACAACACTCTGCTACACTAATGTGACACGTTTGACGTCTGTCCACTTAATAAATCTTTATCAGCGTCTTATAATGTTACAATATCACTAATAATAGAGCTAAATAATCAATAAGAAAAATAAATAATAACATACTGCTTCGTAGTAGTCATAGAGGCACTTGAGCTAACCCCTACCACATTTCCTCTAAGTCTGATAAGCCCAGCCCCTCTAATGCCTTTGATATTTTATTAATAATAATTGGCAAACTAATAAACAGACACAGTAACTAACCTTTTAGTGAAATTGAAGATGTTGCATACGATGTGGAGGGTTGGGCATTATACTTCTTATAAGCAGCACTATTCATGGTAAGCTTTCTGACATTCTTATCCGGATGGAACACAATTATGTATACTTTGGGAGAATATAAACAAACGAGAGCCACTGTTGCATTCATACTGGTAGCGACGCAAAGAGTGGTAATTTGAGTCTGCAACAAACAGTAAATTTTAGCACTGGTTTTTGACAAATAATGTTACCTTGGGTATACACACAAATAGAGCCTGTTTGATTTTATCGTATCAAAAGACATTGTTCTAAAACATTTTGATAAAACAGTAAATCCCGCTTGATAGGAGTGTAATAGACATTTAACCCTAGACCCTTTCCAAATTGGCCGTTTGTCCACTCTTTATGGCTACTTGTGAGGACACCGTGCTGATTTTATTAACGTTTTGGAAAACAGAAATCCAAGCTAGGTCATTTTACTTTGTAAACACTTGTCGGTTTGGCACCTACTAATACGTTTAAACCGGCAGTGTGATCTGCAATTTATTGAATACTTTCAAGAAAAATTATCTTGGGTTTTCTGTGTGGATGTTGGGCCAGTTTGATGCAAAATTTTGTTAAGTTAATCTACAGTTTCTTTGGTGCTTTTAGGAAAGAAAAAAGAAAGACCGCACGATATACTTTAATTGTTATATGTATGAAATATTTGAAGATGTAGTTTTACAAATTTCAATATTTTAAGCACTTAGGATCACAGAAACTTCATTCCGATTTATGCTGATTTAGGAGTCGATACCTGATCACTCAACTTTCACCTCTTGACATTTCTGTTGATCGATAGAGGTTGATGGTGTTAGCGGAATCTAAAACTTTTATGTCCGCAACCGTAAGCGAATTGAAGAGTGATATTGATTTTATTAAAACTTTTTAAAATTTTTAGTAGTGTGTTTGAAGGTTTTAAAAACTCCTGACTTTTAAGTATGTCGTTATATCGTTTCTGTTAATAAGAGAGATGAAGTAACTGCAGTATTGCAGTAGACACGCAGACTACTTGTCTTGTCTTTAATATTGTATTCGTTGTTTTAAAGTGTTCGTCCACAGTGTTAGTCTCTATGATATGTCCATTTTAAATCTTAACTAGGAGGATGCATTCCCTAAAATATTTTCGTTCACAGCACTTTTTTCTGAAGAAGGTCGTAAGAATGACCGAAACGTAAATAAAAACAAAAACAAAGTAAAAAAAAATAGTAATTATTCCGTATCTATAAATCCCAAGAAAATAATTCTATAAGATGTATATATATATATATATATATATATATATATATATATATATATATATATATATATATATATATATATATATATATATATATATATATATATATATATATATATATATATACAGTATGTCCACGGATAGAGGTTACAAAAGGACAACTGGACCAAAAATTTCATTGTTCGAAAAAAAATCATTTTTGGTAAGCTTCTGCTTCTTAAAAAAATACGATCTACGAAGAAAATGTTTCATTTTTTTATACAGGGTGCTCAAAAAATACAAAAATGATAAATTACGTTTTTTTCATTTTAGAGCAAAATGATAAAGACAGAAAATATTTAGAATTCCAATCAAAATTTAAATTCAAAATATCAGCTGAATATTTTACTTTTTATTTTTGTATTATAATTTTATCAAATATTACT